>CM055122.1:407248152-410073152 GCA_029206835.1 Rana muscosa
CTGGAACTGTCAGAGCTCTGCTCTCCTCTATCCGTTTTTCATCCGATCCGCCAGTAGGATGGAAAATAGGGTTTCCATTCGTCTGGATTCAGCAAATCGGAGCGGAGTGGATCGGATGTCAGCGCACATGTCGCCGCTGACCTCCGTCGATCCATAAACCTGCGTGGAGCGTCCGTTCAGGTTCGCCTAAAAAACTGAACGGTCTGCATGTGTGAAAGTGGCCTTAAAACCCCTAATTGTGTGTTTTTGGTTTTCTTTCTTTTAGTCTCCCCACCCGGTGGTCTGGCCAGTAATACATCTCCTGTATTAGAGTTCCTGCACTGTGGATGAGGGAGCACAGGGGGGCACCTTTGGACAGCAGCATAGTCAGTCTAGGTGCAGGGGGTGGGATGTTGGATTTACTAGCAGATTTAGATGCACTACTAAACAAATTTGAAGCCAAATTCCAGCTCACACTTACACAAGTAATTACAGCAACAGTTTTTTTTTTTTTTTGTTTGTTTTTTTAATAAAGGTTTTGCATAAAATAAGCTTATCATTGTAAGCACCTCTATCAGGGGTAAATGGTTTGTCTCAACACTCTAAACTGCATTTGCAGGAGGGGTTGTTCTGGTGAAAACCAGACTTACTGGCCGAATCACTAGATGAAAATTAATGCTGTATTAAACTGCAAAAAAATCTCCTCCCTGCAAGTTAAGTGCTTAGTGTGCTACTACTATGCATCGTATAAATGAACAAGTAGACTTTACTATCGCTTGAAGGAAAGCCGAAAAAAGAAAACTAATGCAGCCATCACATTGAAGAATTGCTAAGCTGCAATATAATAAATGTTTGCTTTTGAGTTTAACACCATTTGAATGTTCCTGCTGTGAATAAAAAGGGTTTGGAGTAGGACTGCAACTAATTATTTTCAGAATTGGTAAGTTGGCCGATTTTTATTGTTTTGATTTATAATTAATATGCTGATATCTGGTGGTTTTGCACTTTCTGACTACCAAGGTACTACTTCTTTATTGTGTGTGTGTGTATCTATCTATCTCTATCCTGAATGTCTCAAATGTATTCACAAAGGCCTAGATTAAGGCTTATCTGTAGGTGCAAGAAATATCTCCTAAACCTACACGGTTTAGGAGATATTTACTAAAAATTATAGGCGCCGCTGTCTACGGCGCATGCGCGCCGTAAACAACTGCGCATTCATGGGGTTAATCCCATTCACAAAATCGGCTACTTCCCAATAGCTGGGCGTAGCCGATTGTGACGGCTCTCGCGCGCATGCGCAGAGTGACGTCTCCGCCGAAGCGGCGCTGTGATTGGCTGGTGCGGCGATGGATGCGGCTGAAGAGGGAGACGAGGACGGCTTCGGGGGCCCCGATCCAAGGTAAGTGATGCATAATGAGCTATTATGCTAGTCATAATAGCTCATTATGCCTTTCTCTTACAGGTAGTTTTAAAAAATAAAATAAAAATTTCTAAGGGTTTACAACCACTTTAACCCTGCATGTGGGCATCAAATCTGATCATTTACGCAAGAGCTGTGCACTTAAGTCTCCACGCACAGGACCCACTAAGGTCCTAAAATGTACTTATTTCAAACTGTCTAAAATTTCAACAATTAAAGCATAAAACAACGGGTATGTGCGGAGACGGTAAGGGAATTACTTCCCCAAAAAAAATCTCCTATAGGAGGGTAGTCCAATTATGTACATATTGCCATACTGGCTGAAGTCTTTCTATTTTGAAATAATGTAAATTTCAGAAAAAAAAATCTCAGCACCACCTGACCCTACTGGGTCCTGTGCATTAAGCTTTTATTTTTATTTTTTGTCCTAGGGCCTCATGCTTAAAGAGGTTTACATGCTTTTGAGTCTGTAGCCTAACATATCTGGTGTTTTCATGCTCCTAGGGAGCTGTGGTGCAGCATATACCTACCCTGGCATATTTCTGTGGTGCATCTGGTAAATGTTATAGGCATCAATGCAGAAGCCATAACCATTTAAGCACACAGCCATTTATTTGCTATGGGTGGCTGAATGTTGCGCCGCAGCTCTCTGGGCACAGGAAAGTGCCAGAAATTTTAAGCTACAAGGTTGAAGAGCATATAAATGTCTGCGTGAGGCCTACAGTATATATCCAAGATGACAGGGCAGTGTTGATATCTTGAGTGTTTGCTTCTTATGTTAACCATAAATCTACAACTAGTTTGACCTTTTTGACTTGTTTTCTTGAATATGTACTTTGTGCAGTGGGATAAGGCAAAGTTTAGGCACCTATACTGCTGCAGAGGTGCATGGAATAAGCCTATCTTCCTTATGACAACAATGCTTTAACTACATGCTCTTTTGTTCCACACGCAGTTGTGGGATAACTATATCTGAACTGACGTGTGGAGCAACTTCTGCTAGGTATAATGGTAGTGAAAACTACATGTCAAAATGTGTATGTTATATTAAACTCCTACCCAAACCTTTTTTTATATATATATATATAATTAGTTTTTTTCCCATGTATTTTAACCTGGCCAGTAACTCACCTCCGATATTAAACTGCCCTCGGTCCAGATGAATGAGCACAGGGGGCACATTTGGACAGCACCTTTGTGTGGGAGAGGGGCGTGTTAGATGTGTTAACAAATTGAAGCCAAAGTCCAGCTCACACTTTAGGCTTCATGCCCACGGACGTTTTTACAGCCGCGTTTTTGAGCGTTTTTTACAGCTTAAAAACGCCGGACCAGCGCGTTCCTTGGCGTCGGCGTTAGGCATAAAAAAAAATGTGAAGCGAAAAGGCTGCGATGACGTTTTTGAGCTCCGAGGTTATTTTTATCAAAAAAAAAAATGGTCGAAAAATGTATACAATAACATGGACAGGCGTTTTTTAAGCTGTAAAAAACGCTCAAACGCGGCTGTAAAAACGTCCGTGGGCATGGGACCTTAAAGCAGTTACAGCAAAGTGTTTGTTTTCTTTTTGGGATAAAGGTTTAAATAAACAAAAACATTGTAAGCACCCATGTCAGTGGTACATGATTTGTCTCAACCCTTTAACTGCTACATCTACAGTTTTTTTGTCTGATGAAGAACAGACTTGCTGGCCAGATCAGCAGGTGAAAACAAGGGAACGAAAGCCTAAAGAAAACAAATGCAGCCATCACATAGTTTGGGTTTAATACCGCTTTAATAGATATGCAAATAAACACATTTTGTGGCCTTGGCACATTCCCACATTATAATTTTTTTTTCCTTATTAATTTATTGGATCAGGCCATCTGATATGTTAAAGTGGAGCTCCACCCTAAATTTTAACTTGTGCTTATCGATTTCCTCCCCCCCTCCGGTTTTACAATTGACACCTTTCAGGGGGGAGGGGGGTGAAAATACCTGTCTAAGACAGGTATTTTCACCCACATCCGGGAGTCCTCTCTCCGGCAATCTGCGGGAGTGACGTCACTTCCCCCAGACTTCCCATAGTGTTCTGGGAGACACTCGGCTCCCAGAACACAGGAGGACGAATCAGAACGACACAGCGCGACTCGCGCATGCGCCGTAGGGAACCGGGCATGAAGCCGCAGGGCTTCACTTCCTAGTTCCCTCAGCGAGGATGGCGGAGGGAGCAGCAGAGCGACGAGCGATCGCTCGTCCTCTGCTGCGGACGTCGCTGGACTCCAGGACAGGTAAGTGTCCAAATATTAAAAGCCAGCAGCTGCTGTAGCTGTAGCTGCTGGCTTTTAATAATTTTTTTTTCCGGCGGAGCTCCGCTTTAAGGGGACTGATAGGTAGGGATGCACCGAATGGGTTTTTTGGTACCGAAACCGATAACCAATCTTGATCCCGAAAGCCGAAACCGATGTATGCTTTTTTTAATATATTACCCCAAAAAACTATTGGAAATACAAAGTTTTGTTACATTCGTATTCGTTATATTATATTATTTATATTCAACTTAATCATTAATTTTAGGAAGAAAAGAATAGTACAATCCAGTAATGTCAAAAAGTACTTTATTAAAGTAACCCACATAAATTGGACAGTGGACACAGAAGATAAAAATAAAATAAGACTGCTGTCAGTGCAAATTGCACCACCATACCAAATAAAACAGGAATAATATAGAATAAAATAATATTAATATATAATTCGAATATAAAAATGACAAAGACTGACTTTTTTATATTTTATTTCCAACTTGCATCAGAACTAAGGTGTCAGCATGTGCGATAAGTGTATGTATGTAGCTGAGGGTTACATACATTATTAGTCGTACAGTAGACCGCACTGTGTTCCGGCCCAGTGTGGTATAATATAGTACTGTAGTATGTAGACAGCCACAGATACAAAACATACAGTTTTGCACATGCAGCGGGCTGACCGCTTAGGGAGAGACAATGACATGAATAGAAGCAAAAATGTCAGTGCTACTACCCATACATCACATACAGTCCCTGACAAAAGTCTTGTCGCTTGTGTACAAATTGACCTGAAGTGCTGCTAAAATATATTTCTAATCAAGATTTTGTTACAAGAAATGGGTCATTTTACTCCCAACATCTTTTGTAATAATGTTTCAATGCAAAACGAAACTGACAAAAAGTATTCTAAAATTCACAGCTTGGTAAAGCCCATTGAGTAAATTTTTGCCAAGACAGAAGTGTTGTCGCCTTGTTATATGAGCTTCACCTGTGACTAATAATGGATCAATTAGGCCTCAGGTGTGTATAAAAAGAACACCAGTACACTAGACCTTCTCAACTGCAATTAGACCTCTGCAAACATGCCTGAGGCCTGGTTCACACTGGTGCGACAAACGCTCCGACATTGGGAGCTCATGTCGCATGACGTGTGAAAATGAATGTTTCCCTATGGGAGCGGTCTTAACTGGTCCGACACATGTCGGTCCAACTTTGAGAGTGCTCCCTGTACTACTTTGGTCCGACTTTGATCCGACTTCAGCCCATTGACTATCATTGAAGTCGGATCAAAGTCGGACCGCAGTCTTGCATGATCCGACTTTGACATGCGACTTGTGCTGTACTGCTCTTGAGGGGGAACTCCAGGCCAAATTTTAAATAAAAAACTGGCATGGGTTCCCCCTCCAGGAGCATACCAGGCCCTTAGGTCTGGTCTGGATTTGAAGGGGCGCCCCTACGCCGAATAAACGGCGTGGGGGTCCCCTCAAAATTCAAACCAGACCCTTATCCGAGCACGCAACCTGGCAGGCAGCAGGGGAAGAGGGGGGGACGAGAGGGCGCCCCCCCTCCTGAACCGTACCAGGCCGCATGCCCTCAACATGGGGGGTTTGGTGCTCTGGGGCAGGGGGGCGACCTGCGGCCCCCCCACCCCAGAGCACCCTGCCCCCATGTTGATGAGGACAGGGCCTCTTCCTGACAACCCTGGCCGTTGGTTGTCGGGGTCTGCGGGCGGGGGGCTTATCGGAATCCGGGAGCCCCCTTCAATAAGGGGGCCCCCGGATCCCGTCCCCCCCACCCTATGTGAATGAGTATGGGGTACATCGTACCCCTACCCATTCACCTGGTGGAAAAAAATTGCAATAAAAAAACCACACAGCTTTTTAAAGTATTTTATTGCACAGCTCCGGGGGTCTTCCGACTTCGGGGGTCTCCGGTGTCGTCGTCGCGCTCTCTGGTTCTTTCTTCTGCCGGGTCTCCGCTAACTTCTTTTTAGCTCTTTTGCTAGCGGGGCCCGGTCTTCTCCGTTGCCTTCTTCTTCTCCCGCTCTCCGGTTCTTCTCCCGCTCTCCGGTTCTTCTCCCGCTCTCCGGTTCTTCTCCCGCTCTCCGGTTCTTTCTTCCGCCGGGCCTCCGCTAACTTATTTTTAGCTCTTTTGCTAACGGAGGCCCGGTCTTCTCCGTCGTCTCGTCCGGCTCTCCGTTGTCCTTCTGCCAGCCCCTCCACTAACTTCTTTAGCTCTTTTGCTAATGGAGGAGCCGGTCTTCCCGTCGTCGGCGTCTTCTTCCCTCTTCTCCTTCTCGATGTTGACGCATCGCTTCCTCACGCTGTAATACTGGCTCTTCGCTCCGCATTAATATAGGCTTCTCATGACGTCACAGTCACATGTTCCCATGACGTCAGTCACATGCTCCGGGGCCATGTGACTGTGACGTCATGAGAAGCCTATATTAATGCGGAGCGGAGAGCCAGTATTACAGCGGGAGGAAGCGACGCGTCAACATCGAGAAGGAGAAGAGGGAAGAAGACGCCGACGACGGTAAGACCGGCTCCTCCACTAGCAAAAGAGCTAAAGAAGTAGTGGAGGGGCCGGCAGAAGGACAACGGAGAGACGACGGAGAAGACCGGGCCTCCGTTATTAAAAGAGCTAAAAAGAAGTTAGCGGAGGCCCGGCAGAAGAGAGAACCGGAGAGCGCGGTGACGACACCGGAGACCCCCGAAGTCGGAAGAAGACCCCCGGAGCTGTGCAATAAAATACTTTAAAAAGCTGTGTGGTTTTTTTATTGCAATTTTTTTCCACCAGGTGAATGGGTAGGGGTACGATGTACCCCATACTCATTCACATAGGGTGGGGGGGCCAGGATCTGGGGGCCCCCTTATTAAAGGGGGCTCCCGGATTCCGATAAGCCCCCCCGCCCGCAGACCCCGACAACCAACGGCCAGGGTTGTCAGGAAGAGGCCCTGTCCTCATCAACATGGGGGCAGGGTGCTCTGGGGTGGGGGGTCCGCAGGTCGCCCCCCTGCCCCAGAGCACCAAACCCCCCATGTTGAGGGCATGCGGCCTGGTACAGTTCAGGAGGGAGGGGGGCCGCCCTCTCGTCCCCCCCTCTTCCCCTGCGGCCTGCCAGGTTGCGTGCTCGGATAAGGGTCTGGTTTGGATTTTGAGGGGACCCCCACGTCGTTTTTTTCGGCGTAGGGGCGCCCGTTCAAATCCAGACCAGACCCAAGGGCCTGGTATGCCTCTGGAGGGGGAACCCATGCCGGTTTTTTTATTTAAAATTTGGCCTGGAGTTCCCCCTCAAGATTCATACCAAACACACTGCCTGCTATTGGCGGGGATCCAAGTCGGATCCCCGTTCATTGAAAGTCGGACATATGTCGGCTTCATGTCGCAGGGCAAAGTCGGATCCAAAGTAGGACAGATGTCGTGTCGCACTAGTGTGAACCCAGCCTGAGGCTGGGTTCACACTGATACGACACGACATTCATCCGACTTTCATCCTACTTTGCTCTGCGACATCAGTCCTACATTGATCCTACATTGGTCCGACATCCATCCGACATTCATGAACAGGATACTACTTTGATCCGACTTTGTGCTAGTCTGACTTGTCCTTTGACCAATCAAAACAATCCCAGGGTGAGATAAATTCCTTTTACTGCTGCTGTAATCACCATGTCGGATGTCAAATGTCGGATGGTTAGGACAAGGATCCTACTTTGATCCGACTTCATTGATATTCAATGGGCTGAAGTAGGACAAAAGTCGGACCAAAGTAGTACAGGGAGCATTTTCAAAGTCGGACCGACATGTGTCGGACCAGTTAAGACAGCTCTCATAGGGAAACATTGATTTTCACACGTCATGCGACATGAGCTCCCAATGTCGGAGCGTTTGTCGGACCAGTGTGAACACGGCCTTGGATTCACCCGGAGACTAAAGTGTTGATTATCAAGAGGCTGAAGACCAGATCCACTGCTGATGAGGCAGACACCTTCAATGTGTCTCAGCGTCAAGTTCAGAGGGTAAAAAAAAGTTTTGAAGAGACTGGAGACGTTTTTGGACAAGGCCAGGTCAGGCCGACCCCGCAAGACAACTGCTCGAGAGGACCGTTTGTTGGCTCGAAAATCCAAGGCCAGCCCATTTTCCACTGCAGCAGAGCTCCACGAGACCTGGTCACCTGAAGTCCCTGTGTCAACCAGAACAGTTTGTCGGATTCTGTCTCGAAATGGTCTCCATGGTCGAATCAGTGCCCATAAGCCAGCACTAAACAAAAGACAATTGAAAAACCGTGTGGCATTTGCCAAGGGCCACAGCCTGCTAAAAGGATGGACTCTGGAAAAGTTGCAGAAGGTGGATTTTTCAGATGAATCTTCTGTTGAATTATACCACAGTCGCCGCAAATATTGCAGGAGACCAACTGGAACCCGCGTGGAGCTGAGATTTACCCAGAAAACAGTGAAGTTTGGTGGAGGCAAAATCATGGTCTGGGGTTACATCCAGTATAGGGGTATGCAAGGGATCTGCAGGGTGGAAGCAACATCAATAGTCTAAAATACCAAGAAATCTTAGCTACCTCTTATATTCCCAACCATAAAAAAGGCCAAATTTTGCAGCAGGATGGTGCTCCATCGCATACTTCCATCTCCACATTAAAGTTCCTTAAGGCAAAGAAGATCAAGATGCCCCAGGATTGGCCAGCCCAGTCACCAGACATGAACATCATTGAGCATATGTGGTGTAGGATGAAAGATGAAGCATGGAAGACGAAACCAAAGAATATTGATGAACTCTGGGAGGCACGCAAGACTGTTTTCTTTGCTATTCCTGATGACTTCATCAATAAATTGTATGAATCCTTGCCAAACCACATGGATGCTGTCCTTCAAGCTCATGGAAGTCATACAAGATATTACATTTGGATCTCACAGCACCACTACTTAATTTGCTGACATATTTTTGGATTTTCAGTAAAGTTGTTCAATTTCTGTATAGGCGACCAAAACTTTTGTCTTGCCAAAATTTGACCTGTCTGTCTTGATTAAATGATAAATCTTTTTTCAGTGAAACTAATTTATTTCAGTGCATTAAACATCATTTGGGAGGGCTTTAGCTTTTCATAGGAGCTATTTCTAGCACCAATTGATTAATTATAAGGCAGGTTAATAGCAGGAGTTTCTACAAAATAGAGAAGTGACAAGACTTTTGTCAGGGACTGTAGAAAGCAGAGCTCCCAGGTGCTCGATCCACAGTCGCTGGCTGAGTAGAAGCGAATAAGAAAAGATCCGAACTCCGGTCGTTGCTCTTAAAAAATTGACATATTTATTAACCAGCCACAGTAGACAAATGCAAATAGGAAAGGTTGACGCGTTTCAGCCTATAAGGCCTTAGTCATAACTACATTACAGACATGAAACTTGTGAAATAAATAGTATCTGAGGATCACTGGCTCCACCCATTAATTGTCTAAATTGACTGCAGGCAATTATCCAAAAGGGGAATCGGCTACAATGCATATTGTGTGATCCATGTGTATGCCACTCTTTTTCTCACACCCTATAGTGATATGTACATGTATGCACGCAGCCATGCATGCACACATACATATAATTAAAACACACCATGAAATTCAAAAAACATTAAGTACGAAGATAAAAAAAAAATCCAGGTATGTGAAAAAAGACACCAGAGGAGGAAAAAGATAGAGGGGAGACTCCGGGGAGAGACATTCTTAATGCAAGTGCAGGTCCAGATCCCACCTCAGGTTTAACCCCTGAGGCGATCTAGTTTTTAATCTAAAAATCCACCATGCTTCTCTCCCCAATGGTCTTCTCTCCCTGTCACCTCCTCTGGGCGAGTGAGACAAACCGTTCTATTCCTGTAAAACGGAAAGAGGAAAGATCGCCCTGATAACATTCCCTAAAGTGACGTGTTGCATTCAAAATATTTCTAGCGTTTGAATCATTTGTGTCACAATAGTGTTCCCCTATACGGGTTCTCAAAGGACATGTGGTGCAGCCTACATATTGAAGGCTGCATGAAATACAGGTGATCAGGTAAATTACATAGTTTGTGCCACAGTTGATGTATTGCTGTATAGTGAACTCTTCATCTGTAGCTGTGGCAACAAATGTTTTACCCAGATCACACAAATTACAATACCTACAGGTTTTTATATTGCAGAGATAACTTCCAGGATAGGAAAGCCAGGTAGGTTGGCATTGTTTGGATGAGAATAGACTGGGTGATAGTGCAGTCCCCAGTGTGGGCGCACGTCGGCTAGAAAAAAGGCAACCTGCTTGCAAAATCCCATTTAAATCTTTGTCTGTGTACAATATTGGCAGATTCTTTTTTTATTATTCTGACTATTTGATTATATTCTTGGGAAAATGTGGTTACAAATGTTAATGGGTTTACCTGTTTTTTTTCTGTTACTAGAATTGTGAGGTTGATGAGGTTTACTCCTATTTTTATACTCCCTCTTGGTTTTAGGCTTATCTGAAGCCTCGTACACACGGCCGAGAATCTCGTCAAGAAAAAACATGTTGTTTTTCTTAATGAGATTCTTGGACAAGAAACTTGTCCCGGCCGAGTGTACACACGCTCTTTTCAAAGAACCCGCGGTTCTTTGAATGGAGCGAACGCGGTGACGTAATCGACTACGACGAGCGTGCGCTTGTCGCATTCGATGCCGTCGCCGCCATCTTGCTACACCCTACCTATGCCTAGGAAGCTACCGCGCATGCGTCAGTCATTTCGAGCATGCGCGGGCTTCCCGGAGGACAGGTAAGTGTGTGCACACACACTTTTCTCGTCAAACCTGCTGACAAGAATCTCGACGAGAAAAAAGAGAGCAGGTTCTCTATTTTTCTCGTCGAGATTCTTGTCAGTTTTCTTGACGAGAAACATGATAGCCGCATACACACGACCGATTTACTTGGCAAGAAAGCTCTGCCAGCAAGTTTCTTGCTGGTTCTTGCCGAGAAACTCGGTCGTGTGTACGAGGCTTGACAGTAATTCCTCTCTATCCATTTTCAAAACCCTTTCCAGTCTTTGGTATATAACAGATTTGTTATAACCTCGGTCCAATAAGCGCTGATGAATGACCTTACATTCTAGTTCAAAGGTTGGGCTTGTTGAGCAATTGCGTTTGGCTTTAAATAAACTGGCTGCAAAAAGTGTAGTGTTACCAGAGCATGGTTTCCTATAGGTGCATGTAGAAACATCGCCCGTAGTTGGATCGCCCTTTGGGGTGATGTCTAAAAAGTTGATACTGGAAACATCATGCTCAATCGAAAAATGTAGATTTAGCTGATTGACATTAAGGAATTTCCCCTTATGGGGAGTTTTATTCGAGCCAAACGCAATTGCTCAACCGCACTGTGTTCCGGCCCCGTGTATGGGTGGAGACATCCTGGAACACAGACTAGTCTACAGCAGCGGTGCTCAGCCAATCACAGCAAGCAATGTAGACTAGTCTGTGTTTTTATGGAAGTCACCGCCCATACCCGTAACACAGTGCGGGATACTACTGTAGTATGTAGACAGACACAGAACATACAGTTTTGCATTTGCACATGCAGCGGGCTGACCGCTTAGGGAGAGACATAGTTTGGCCCAACAGCAACAAACTAGGGTACAGTAGTTCAAAAGCTGGAGTTCTCTCTTAAATTGAAGACAAGTGCAAAAAACTGTAGAACAACTACAATGAACAACCAACAAATGGCACAACTTGACAATTGAAACATACTAGGTAGTCAGTCATACTATGTTGTATGTTCCAATTGTCCAATAGCACAGTCCAATTCCAATTAATTTACTATGTTCAACATGGTAAATGTATTGGTCTATGCTACGGATTTTTAAATCTATTTCAGTATAAGTGTCAGATTTCGCTTTAGGAACAAAAGTTGTTCAGCTTTCTCACAGGAGAGACGGTTTCTCTTATCAAGAATATGAGATGCTAGACTGAATAGTCTCTCTCTCTCTCTCTCTCTCTCTCTCTCTCTCTCTCTCTCTCTCCTCCGCCCCCCCCTTGGGGCAGATAAATATCTGCGTGCAAGCAAGGGAAAACGTTCTTTGTTGATGCGCCAGTACTCAAGGGGATTGTCGCTTCTGGCAATAGGCTGTTCGGCTAAATGTCCAGCTGTTGGGTACCTGCACTTGTTGTGGCACCGCTATGGATTGGGGTGCATTCGTGTAAAATATTTTCAAACATTTCAGATATGGAGGGAGTGTGTTCCTCTTCAAAACCGAAAATAAATCTTTATTGATCCCGAAAAAAGGTTAGGTGATATACAATAGTGCCAGGTTATGTGATATATACAGTAGTGCCAGGTTAGGTGGTAGTGGCAGGTTTGGGTGGTATAGTGCCAGAGTAAATACATGACAGGAATAGATAGTCCTGTTCCCCATCTCCATCACCTGCACTAAAAGCATGAATCTCTGTTGCTGCCCCCCCCCCCCCCACATAAATAAAAAAACTCACATGGGTGCTGGCACACTGAGGATTGATTCTGGCTTCTTCCTGGAACTGTGGTCAAAATGAGGCGAGTGGGAGGGGAAGAGGGAGGGTCTGCAGCACGGACAAAGTATTATTGGCTGAGAGATGAGATGCAAATATTCCCAGCTCCCTGTGATAGTCGGGACAGTGACATCATCCTCCTCCTGCCCTGAATCTTACTGCTGTGTGCACTTCTCCCATCTCCACACATTACAGGTCAGAGGAGATGTTGTTTTGCACACACGGGCGGGCTTAGAGAAGTCAAAGCGCAGCTGCTGGAGCTGGCTCTGTCTTCTGTCATTATGAGAAGCAGGAGACCGGAAGGACAGCAAAGTATACACAACAGGACACGGAGCATGGCAATTACATAGCGATGCCCTCTGTGTGTCTCTCCCTTAAGCAGCTGAGAGCCTACAGAGGATCGCTCTGTAATGTCCGTGCCGATCGTTTTAATTGGGGGTGCACATGGGGGGGGGCAGTATGATATTGGGGGAGTCCGGGCCACCTGTGGCCCCAGGCTGGTGACGCTTCTGGTCTCGTTCGAGGCTGAGAATGGGAACATCACTGGTGAAGGGGATCCGGGTGAGTGGAGGAGAACACGTGATTGTGGTGCACTGTGTGTGTGTTATCTCCTCTATAGGTCATGTACTGGATGGGACAGCACAGCCTGTGATGGGCTCACTCTGCTAACCGTGTTATGGGGCGTCTGTGCACTGTACAGGGGGAGGGAAGCTGCTCATAGAATCCAATCCTCACACAACATGTATGTCAGAGGGATGATCGTGGCTAGGAGGAGGGAGCTTCCATCAGCAGTGCAGCTTACCCAGTCAATTATGGGATCACACACACGGAGATCGAGGAGAGGAGGAGGGAGCGGAGGAGAATCCTGCAATGGGCGGCAACTGGGGCAGACCCCGCCCCCTTTCGGTATCGACCGATTTTTGCTATCGGTCTGATACCGAAACGCCACTTTCGGACGATAATTTTTGGCGGCCGAAATTTCGGTGCATCTCTACTTCTCAATGTGCCAAGTGTCAAGCATTGCTTTTAAAGCATCAGATATTGCTGCTGCAGTATTTGATCCAACAAACTCATGTGCGTTAAGTAGTATGTTTTGCAATTGAAATTTGTCATCTATCCACTGCGCTGTCATGCTCAGCATGCTCGTTAGACTGAGCATGTAGTCATGAGCTCCTGAACGTGTTTTCTAACACTGCTAAACAATTCATGTAGACTGGTATCTGCAAAGTAGCGTCTGCTTGGTAGTGAGTAACGCGGCTCAATATGTTGCATGAGCCTACGGAATCCAATGTCCTCCACAACAGAGAATGGCTGGTCATCTAATGCAATAAATTCCATAATTTTAGCTGTAATGGCACGAGCTTTGGGACTGTCACTTGCATATTTTCTAACCTTTTCAAAGACTGTGGCCACAGATGGTGTTAAGCCTGAGGATGAGGAACTTTTTGAAAGTGGTGCTGTTTTCTTGTAATCTGGAGGACGTGTTTTCAGGTGGTGTATCAAACCTGTTGCAAAATTCTATGGCACTGTACCCCCTCTTGAAATTTCTGCTGAGCAAAGAGTACAGGTTGCAAACTTGGGCTCTTTTTCAGAAACGTTAAAAATTTCCACACTGCAGACATGGTCCACCTTTGCTGGTAACGTAGAATAATATCATAGAATGATTTATATAGTGGGAGTGAAATCTGTGGGGGGAAGGACGAAATCAATTTAAAAGCTAAACCCTAGGAGGCAGCTTTAAATAATAAAATAAAAATCAATATATATTTTTTTTTTTTTATGGTGCTGCTCTTGGCATGCAAGGTAAGGTGTCTGCACTGCAGTACATCTGACTTGTACCAAAAAAATATAATTGAACTGAATAACTTTGATTTGAAATGGAATGGATTGCTTGCAAGTTGTTGCAATTGCATGCTATTTTATTTTTTGGAGCTATTCTACTTCATGGCATTGTTGTCATTGAATTGGTCACTATAGGGTTGATTTACTAAAACACTGGAGAGTGAAAAATCTGGTACAGCTGTGCATGGTAGACAATCCTCTTCTAACTTCAGTTTGTTTAATTAAGCTTTGGAAAAAAAAAAAAGGAAGCTGATTTGGTTTCTATGCACAGCTGCACCAGATTTTTCATTCTCCAGTTTTTAGTAAATCAACCCCTTTGTCTCAGCGTAGTATTAAGTTATACGACACGGTCATGACAGCAAGCGCAATAATTTTTTAAACGTGACAGTACAATAAAAATTTTAATAATCATATGAATTATAAAATATATATATATAAGCAGCAATGCTCACCGGCGAATAGTAATGGTAGCCATCCAGGAGTGACAGTGCCCAGTCTTGTACTTGAGTATGCTATGTGCAGCCCTCTATGAAGGTGTCTTTTGCTCTCGGGTCCCAGCAGCGTCTCTCGGGTCCCAGCAGCGTCTCTCGGGTCCCAGCAGCGTCTCTCGGGTCCCAGCAGCGTCTCTCGGGTCCCAGCAGCGTCTCTCGGGTCCCAGCAGCGTCTCACAAGCACGACGAGCGTCCGTGGGGAAGGTGCCAGCGTCTCAGCAGGGAACGTGCTTACGAGTGTGGCGTTGCGGCATCTTAACCACTAGTAACATGCACGCCGCCCACACAACTAGCTGATTCTGCCGTCTCTCCTGCGCACTCGCGATTTTCGGGCCAGTATCGGCAAGAATTCTGTTTCGGCTTTTTGCCGAAAGGGCCATTATCGGCCGATATGTTTCGGTGCATCCCTACTGATAGGATTGTAAGATATGTGATGACAGCCTAGAGCTGCTGTAAATCCCCCTTACCGATTTTGACAGGCTTGATTATTGAAGTCATATATATATATATATATATATATATATATATATATATATATATATATATATATATTTTTTTTTTTTGATTGTAAGCTTTGTTTTGATTTGACCGGATTTCTGACTGGTTTATTTTTGTATGCTATACTAACTCTGTTAATAAGGGCATGGAAAGTGATCCTGGGACTTCTTGAATCGGCTAAAGATATAGGATTTAGACTATTTCTAGGAAGGATATTTGTATGAGACAGAAGTCCTGAAGAACATTCAGCGAACGTTTACAACCCTTAATAGCGTAGGTTTATATTTACTAACATAATTGCATTTTCATGTTCTGTGTACTGTGGGAGACCAGTTATAGTAATTGCAGGGTCCTGGATTTAGTAACACTTTAAAATGGTTGTAAACCCTTACACACCACTTGTACATACAGGTAAGCCTATAATGAGGGTTGCCTGTAGGTACTGGAAATATCTCTTAAACCTGCACGGTTTAGGAGATATTTACCATATATGCTTGCGCTGATGCCATTGGTGCATGCGCACTGAAAGTGCACGATTGTGCTGTTTCTAAGGGGCGCGTGCATGCGCAGGAGTGACGTCACGTGACTCCGGCCAGTCACAGAGCTGGAGTCCACAGCCCCGGAAGGAAGATGGGTGAAGATGGATGCGGCCACCAGTGGGGACATCGCGGGCTTCACTTGCAGGTAAGTGGCACATAATTGGCTGGCATGCGATGCATACTAGCCCATTAGGTTTTACTTCCTCTTTTTCCCCCCCTGCAAAGTAAAAGCATATCAGGGTTTACTTCCTCTTTAGAGCCCATTCACACAGGGGCGGCACGACTTGTGCCGCGACTGTGCTGGGTGATCTCAAGACGACTTCAAAGCAGACTTCCAAAATGACTTCTGTATAGAAGTCAATGGAAGTCGCCTTGAAGTTGTCTTGAAGTAGTACAGGAACCTTTTTCTAAGTCGGAGCGACTTCAGTCGCTCCGCTTAGAACGGTTCCATTGTACAGAATGGGACGCGACTCCCTGTGTGAATGGGGTCTAAGGCTGCTTTCACACTGAGTTGCTTTACAGGCGATATGGTGCTAAAAATAGCACCTGCATAGCGCCTGTAAAGAGCCTCTCCTCTCTCTCCCATGTGAAAGCCCATGTGCGCTGGCAGGACGCAAAAAAAGTTTTGCAAGCCGCATCTTTTGAGGCGCTGTAGGAGCGGTATATACACCGCTCCTACAGCTCCCCTGCCTATTGAAATCAATGGGCAGTGCCGCTGATGTGCCAGCACAGCGCTGCTGCAGCGGCGCTTTGCAGGCGCTTTTAACCCTTTTTCAGGCATTGGCAGGGGTTAAAAGCACCCCGCTAGCGGCCAAAAAGGCCCACAAAAATAGCGGCACTTTACCGCCGATGCCCCCAACTCCATTGTGTGAAAGTAGCCATAAGGTAAAAATGTTTCTCTTACCATCCATGGACTGACACGGTGTCTCTTTACACTTTACACGTGGGTTATGTCCTTGCTTTCAGGAGAAGACCTAGGCAGAATGTGAAATGTTATACATACATTCTAAAAGCCAGAGCTGAACAGCCCCCCCCCAGGGGGCGGTCCCTCCGGACATAACCCTCCCACTACAGTCAGCAGACTTCAGTTTTTTTCTGCCTAGCAGAAGAAGACGTGGCTCTCAGGAGCCAGTCTCCTGACCTATTTTTATTCCTTTTCTGGAATTCTTTTTTTATTTTTGAGAATTTTCTATCAACTGTCGGCTGGGCAACAGGTTGGGTACAAGATATCCTCGTAGTCTTCCCTGTCCGACCATCGAGCGTGCTGATCCTCGCCTTGTGTGCGTGAGACTCCGTTCACGACAGGCCCCATGACTCCAGGGGTGGCCGGGTTTGCTTTCATGCTCCCACGGTCCTCTCAAGACTGAACAGTTCCTGACTGACTGTATCTTTCGCGGTGGACCGGGCCGACAGCTACTCAGTACTGCACTGTGATAGTCCTGTCAGAAACAGACCAGTGGGTCCCTCAGGGGATGGGTAAGTAGTCTCTCCTGCCTGCAGGTGAGTACAAAAGGCTGTGTGTTTCTCTGTGGGGGATTTTCCCTGTCTCCCCCTGTATTTCATTGTCACTCTGTCACCATTGCTGGCGCTGTGCTGTGTGGGATGCCTGGGGGTCACACTGTTCTTGGAGGGGCTAATGCTGGTCTGCAGATATGCTTGGGGCCTTTTTTTGTGTGTTTTGGGGCCTGAGTGCCGAGTGGTGCTGTGTGTGTGTGTGCTGTTTTTTTTTCACTTTTGCTGAGTCATGGCGGCCATCTTGCCGCGGATCGCCTCAGTAAAGTGCGACGGCCATTTTCTTGTAGCCCGCACGCTCTTCAGCACTAGTTTTGACCTCTAGCGCTGCTGTAACAGCGCAAATCTCCTCACAGCTCACCAGCGCTGACACAGCGCGGTACAGACAGCGGAACTGAGCGGTCCCTGGTCCGGTTTGGTGAGTCCCCTGGGCCCCCCCTCCTCAGTCAGCACAGCCTGTGGGTGGACTTTTTATCTGAGGAGTCTCAGAGGGGGGCAATATGGAGTCTCTGTCACCAGCTTCCCCTAAATGTCAGTGGACAACAGGCAGTGCTTCAGCACCTGCGGTCCCTAGGGACCAGTTGTGGGCAGTCCTGGAATAATTTCTGACCGGGATGGGAGCTGTGTGCAAGCGCAAGGGAGCAAAAAAGCGCCCTCTCCCCACTTTACTTCATGAGGGCAGTGCGCTGATTCAGATATGGGCCTAGCCACTACCGCTCAGGACCCTAGTTCTGAATGTATTGGATGGTTTTGAACAGGACATTCCTTATGAGAAAAACTCCAGTTCTGAGTCAGTAAATGACAGGGCGCTTGTTAGTGTACTCATGACTGCGGTGAGGGACACTCTCAAGCTAAAATGCTGCGGATGCAGAACCTCAGGCGGATACAGTCTCCTTTGGTTCTTTTAAGGCCAGGCCTTCTAAAGAGGTTTTTCCATATGTACTTTCTTTGACCAGCTCATTGATAAGGTCTGGGAAAAGCCGCAGAAGAATTTTTTTTTTTTTTTTTTTTATGGTCCCGCGGCGTTTGTCTATCAGATACCCCTTGAAGATGCCCTACTTAAAAAGTGGTCTTCTCCCCCAGGGTCGACCCTCCAGTCGCCCGGTTGAACAAGGCCATCACTCTCCCGATGGAGGGGACTCCTGCATTTGAGGACCCCACTGACAGGAGGTCAGAAGTGGTGAGCAGAGCCATGTTTGCCTTGTTGGGATCCGCCCTACGGCCTGTGGTAGCGGGGACCCTTGTGTCTTAAACACTTACAGGTTGGGCAAAAATGTTGCACCTAGCTGTACAGGAGCATAATCTTCCTCCAGACACAGTTGCTTTGGCCCACCAACTGGTTCAGGGCCTGGTTTATGTGTGCGACGCCACGTTGGACGCGGCCCCTTTAATATCCAGGGCCTCTGTCTCGGCGGTGGTATTGCGTCGTCTTATCTGGTTGAAGTGCTGGTCTGCTGACCTAGCCTTAGGAAGCTCCTGACGGATCTACCATTTAAAGGTGGTAGACCTTTCGGTGCTGCTCTGGATGACATCGTCATGGATGTCATGGGAGGTAAAAGCACTCTTCTTCCTTAGACTAGCAAGGGTGAGGAGGCCCGCCACAAACAGGGGCCTTCCTTTCCAGCAAAACGGGGGTTTTTCGTCAGTCAGAGTCCACGGGTAGGCCCTCTCAGACTGACGGCAGTGCGGCTGGTGGGCACAAGTGCCCCTGGGTGCGTAAGCCGAACAAGCGGCTCCCAAGCCCGCCTCCGCGTGAAGTCTTGCCTCCGCCCGACTCTGGGGTGGGGGGACGACTTCGCAGGTCACGAATCGGTGGTCCTCCCGAATCTCCGACTGGTGGGTGTGTGAGGTGGTCACCTCAGGATACAGAATAGTATTCCGATCCTGGCCCCCAGACAGATTCTTTCCCTCAAATCTTCCTCTCCTTCCTACCTGTCGGGCAGCCCTCTTGGGGGCTGTACAGGATTTGATCAGGTCCGGAGTGATTGTGCCGGTTCCGTCACAGGAGAGTTTTCAGGGATTCTACTCAAATCTGTTTGTCGTCCCAAAAATAGGACGTGGTTCGACCTATCCTGGACCACAAGGCCCTGAATGCCTTCGAGAAGGTGCAGAAATTCCACATGAAATCCTTTCGCACGGTGATCGCTACACTCCACCAAAGGGATTTTCTTCTGGCGTCCTTGGACTTCAAGGACGCCTACTTGCATGTTCCGATCTGCGCAAGTCACCAGAAGTTTCTGCGCTTTGCGATCAGCGAAGTCCACTATCGATTGTGGCTCTTCCTTTCGGCCTAGCCTCGGCACCAAGGGTGTTCACCAAGGTGCTTGCTCCGGTTCTAGCCTTCTGTTACAGCGAGGTATTGCTGTCGTGGGCTATCTGGACGATCTTCTGCTAAGAGCAGAAAGTGGATCAGACTTAGAGGAAAGGTGACTATCGTCAATTAGACCCTCAGGGACTCGGGTGGTTCCTGAACATTCAGGAGTCAGTCCTGGTCCCGACTCAGTGTCTGGAGTATCTAGTTCTGATTCTGGACTCCTTGGAGGCAAAGGTATCCTACCTCTGGAGAAGTTGCTGACACTTCAGTCTGCGGTGCGGGTGCTGACATCCCAAAAATGGTTGTCAATCCGTTTTTTGCATGAGAGTCCCGAGACTCATGGTGGCCTCCTTCGCGGCCGTTCCGTATGCCCAATCACACACCAGGGCATTGCAGAAGGAGATCTTGTCCACCTGGGACAAATCCCCGTTGTCCTTGGATCTTCAGATCCAGGTGATTCACCTGGTCAGGGCGCCCCTGACATGGTGGTTGGGATCCTCGGCTCTTCGGTCCGGAAAGTCGTTCCCCCTCCCATCCAATGGACGGTACTCACGACGGACACCAGCCTGACGGGCTGGGGTGGAGTCTGGGGAGTCCTGTCGGCTCAGGCCTTGGACTCTGGACGAGTCCGTTTACCAATCACTGTTCTGGAAATACGGGCCATCGGACTGTGTCTCTCCTCAGGTCGGAGAGAGTACGGGGTCGCTCCATCAGGAGCCAGTCGGACACCGCCACGGTGGTGGCGTATGTAAACCATCAAGGGGGAACTCGGAGCTCAGCTGCGGCTTCCGAGGTAGTCCGTATCCTGAAGTGGGCCGGAAGAAACGTGCCGGCTCTGTAGGCCATTTTACATTCTGGGCATAGACAATGGGCAGGTGGACTATCTGAGTCGCCAATCGCCAGACACCGGACCAAGAAGAGTGGTCCTTGCATATTTCAACTCCTTTACCGACGGTGGGGCACGCCGGATGTGGACCTGATGGCCTCTCGACTCAATCGCAAGGGTCGAGGTTGTGGCCAGATCCAGGGATCCTTGGGCGATGCCTCGGATGCGTTGGTGGCCCCATAGGGTCCTTATCGCCTGATATAAACTCCGGCGATCCTAATTGTTCCGGTTTGGCCTCAGCATCACTGGTACGCTGATCTGGTACGTCTCGTCACGGACGTTCCCTGGCGGTTGCCGATGAGGGAGGACCTTCAGTCTCAAGGTCCTATGTTTCAATCCGGCTTACAGTCTCTGGCTTTAACGGCAGGGCTGTTAAAAGCCAGGTGTTGAGGGACCGAGGTCTCTCGGACTCGGTCATTTTGACCATGTTAAGGACACGGAAGTCTTCCTCCAGGCAGATCTATCACCGTGCCTGGAAAGCTTATATCGCCATATGCAAAGCGCTGGACTGGCGTCCTCGGACGTATTCCGTCCCCAGAATCCTGCATCCTCTGCAGTGTGGAGTGACCCAAAAGCTTGCTTGGAGTACCATCAAGGATCAGATTTCGGCCTTGGCCGTCTTCTTTCAGCGACCTCTAGCGGATCATTTTCTTGGTTGGCACCTTGTGTTGGGGGTTCGCCATGTGCTCACTCCTGTCAAGCCTCCTCTCCCACCGTGGGATCTGAATTTGGTGCTCTCGGTCCTCCAGGAACCTCCTTTTGGGAATATCCGGGATATTCCCCTCTTGTCTTGTCTCAGAAGGTGGCCTTTTTAGTGGCAATCACTTCTGTTTGACGAGTGTCTGAGTTGGCGGCTTTGTCCTGCAAGTCGCCATATTTAGTCATTCATAAGGATAAGGCGGTGTTGCATCCGCGACCTTCCTTTTTTGCCAAAGGTGGTGTCGACCTTTCACCTACATGAGGACATTGTCCTCCCGTCCTTGTGTCCTCACCCATCGCATCCCAGAGAGTTTGCGCTGCACATATTGGAGGTGGTACGAGCCTTACGGGTGTACCTGTCTGCTACTGCTTCTATTCGGAAGTCCGACTCACTGTTTGTGACTGTCTCTGGTCCATAACGGGGCCAAGCGGTTTCGTCTGCCATCATTTTTAGGGGAATCAGACAAACCGTCATTCAAGCCTATGCTCTCAAAGGGCGGGCGCCTCCCTTTCCGGTTACGGCGCATTCCACCAGGGCAATTGGTGCTTCCTGGGTTTCCTGACATCAAGCGTCGGTTGCACAAGTGTGCAAGGCGGCGACCTGGTCGTCTGTTCATGCCTTTTAAGTTTTATAAGGTTAATGTGGCTGCATCTTCGGATGCTTCCTTCGGCCGCAGGGTGCTGCAGGCTGCTTTTTAAAGTTGCGACTCCTCCGTTGAGGAGCTCTGCCTTATTGGAGTGAAGTTTTGGTTTTTCCATTTATACTGCTCCCATCCCTCTTGACACTGCTTTGGGACATCCCACGTGTAAAGTGTAAAGAGACACCGTGTCAGTCCATGGATGGTAAGAGAAAATAGGATTTTTTGTACTCACCGTAAAATCCTTTTCTCTGACATCAATGGACTGACACGGCACCCACCCTTCCTTTTAAGTTTGTACTGCTTTGTTACGAACTGAAGTCTGCTGACTGTAGTGGGAGGGTTATGTCCGGAGGGACCGCCCCCTGGGTGGGGCTGTTCAGCTCTGGCTTTTAGAATGTATGTATAACATTTCACATTCTGCCCAGATCTTCTCCTGCAAGCAGGGACATAACCCACGTGTAAAGTGTAAAGAGACACCGTGTCAGTCCATTGATGTCAGAGAAAAGGATTTTACGGTGAGTACAAAAAATCCTATTTTTTAGGCTTTAAAAGCCCTTGCCGACCGGCCTATAGTAAAAATACGTAATTACGTTCAATACCGATGTTATTGCAGCAGCTAGCATTGGCTAGTTCTTTTTTTCCTTTTTACTATGAGCGATTCGCAGTCGGCCCCCCGCTGCTTCCCGGTTGTTACTGGGCTTACCTGACCTATCGGTGAAGTCCAGGAATGATCCATTGCAGCCATTAGCTGGGTATGGAGACATTCATTTTTAGAAGGGCATTTCTTAAAATTTGTTTTAGGAGATACTGACAGGAAGTGCCATGATGTCATTTTACTCCCGCTCACTCCTAAACCATTGAACCTTCTATATTACTATTTTGAACATGCAATCTCTCTCTATCAGGCTGGAGCTAAGGGGGATTAAAATGCTGATTTGCTTCCTGTATTCCTATTCTATAAGTATAGGATTATAATCGCAGCAATATTAGAAAACTAGAATATGAAAGAAATGACTCTATGTGCAGCTAAAAATAACACACATGAAATTGAAGAAACCATTTATTTGGCTTATTCGCATACAACTATTTTATAACTTCCCTTTCTAGACATAAAAGGAACATGAGTAAAAACAGAGAAAACAGGAAGTAGCTTTTTGAAACTGGGCCAAGTGACCTCCTATTCATAGTAAGAAGCTGGCATGGTGTCTGACTAGAAAACCTCATTGTAAAAAGCAGTGTTATAATGTGCCATTATGAGATGCAACCCCTATATACAGTTAACCACTTTGTCCTAAAGACATACCAACCCAACTATGAAAATGCATTACTATAAAATGAGTCACTTTACAGCAGTGGTTCTCAACTCCTGTCCTCAGGACCCACTAGCAGGCCAGATTTTAATTATAAGGCCAGGTTTACACTGGTGCGACAAACGCTCCGACATTGGGAGCTCATGTCGCATGACGTGTGAAAATCAATGTTTCCCTATGGGAGCCGTCTTAACTGGTCCGTCACAAGTTGGTCCGACTTTGAAAATGCTCCCTGTACTACTTTGGTCCGACTTTGATCCTACTTCAGCCCATTGAATATAATTTAAAGTGGTTGTAAACCCACTTTTTCAACTTGCACCTACAGGTAAGCCTAGATTAAGGCTTACCTGTAGGTGCAAGAAATATCTCCTAAACCTACACGGTTTAGGAGATATTTACTAAAAATGACAGGCGCCGTAGACAACGGCGCATTCATGGGGTTAATCCCATTCACAAAATCGGCTACTTCCCAGCAATAGCTGGGCGTAGCCGATTGTGACGGCTCTCGCGCGCATGCGCAGAGTGACGTCTCCGCCGCTCCGGCCAATCACAGCGCCGGAGCGGCGCTGTGATTGGCTGGTGCGGCGATACCCGGAAGTAACCTTCCGGCTATCGCCGCAGCGATGGATGCGGCTGAAGAGGGAGACGTGGACGGCTTCGGGGGCCCCGATCTAAGGTAAGTGATGCATAATGCGCTATTATGCTAGTCATATTAGCTCATTATGCCTTTCTCTTACAGGTGGTTATGGGGAAAAATAAATAAATATAGGGTTTACAACCACTTTAAGTCGGATCAAAGTCGAAACACCATCTTGCATGCTCTGACTTTGGCATGCGACTTGTGCTCTGCTGATCTTAAGGGGGAAGTCCACACCAAATTTTAAATAAAAAAAAAAAAAGGCATGGGTTCTTCCTCCAAGAGCATACCAGGCCCTTCGGTCTGGTATGGATTTTAAGGGGAACCCCCTATGCCAAAAAAGTGGCGTGGGGGTCCCCCCAAAATCCATACCAGACCCTTATCCGAGCACGCAGCCCGGTCAGGAAAGGGGGTGGGGAAGAGTGAGCGCCCCAGCCTCCTGGACCATACCAGGCCACATGCCCTCAACGTGGGGGGGGTGGGTGCTTTGGGGCAGGGGGGTGTCCTGCGGCCCCCCCACCCCAAAGCACCTTGTCCCTATCTTGATGAGGACAAGGGCCTCTTCCCGACAACCCTGGCCGTTGGTTGTCGGGGTCTGCGGGCGGAGGGCTTATCGGAATCCAGGAGCCCCCTTTTAATAAGTGGGTTCCCAAATCCTGGCCCCCCACCCTATGTGAATGAGTATGGGGTACATCGTACAACTACCCATTCACCAGGAGAAAAAGTGTCAATTAAAAAAGACATGTTTTTAAAGTAATTTATTAGGCAACTTCGGGGGTCTTCTTCCGACTTCGGGGGTCTTCTTCCGACTTCGGGGGTCTTCTTCCGACTTCGGGGGTCTTCTTCCGACTTCGGGGGTCTTCTTCCGACTTCGGGGGTCTTCTTCCGACTTCGGGGGTCTTCCGACTTCTCCGCTCTCTTCTCCCGCTCTCCGGTGCCTTCTGCCGGGCTCCTTCGCTATCTTCATCCAGCTCTTTTACTAGCGTTGGCCCAGTCTTCTTCCCTCTTCTCTTGTTCCGATGTTGACACAACGCTCTCTCCCGCTGTAATGCCGTGTGCGCGGTGCGAAATGACTTGTATAGGCATGGGGCGTGGTCACCAGGGTGAGGTCTAGTGTGTTTTTTTAATTGACACTTTTCCTCCAGGTGAATGGGTAGGGGTACGATGTACCCCATACTCATTTACATAGGGTGGGGGGCCGGGATCTGGGGGCCCCTTTATTAAAGGGGGTTCCCGGGTTCCGATGAGCCCCCCACCCGCAGACCCCGACAACCAACGGCCAGGGTTGTTGGGAAGAGGCCCTTGTCCTCATCAACTGGGGACAGGGTGCTTTGGGGTGGGGGGCCGCAGGGCACCCCCCCCTGCCACAAAGCACCCACCCCCCCCCCCCATGTTGAGGGCACGCGGCCTGGTACAGTTCAGGAGGGGGGCTGCGTGCGCGGATAAGGGTCTGGTATGGATTTTCGGGGGACCCCCACGCAGTGTCGTACTAGTGTGAACCCAGCCTTACCTTGTGGAAATTCAGACTGGAATACTACAATCACTGAGCAGAAAATTATATCACCTGTGATGTGTTTCAGTTATCTTGCAAACCTGGATTGTTGGTGGGTCGTGAGGACATGAGTTGGGAACCACTGCTTTACATTGTTGTACTATTTAAAGTGAGCATGCAAAACAGAAATGCATAACTGTCTTTTCAAAATGTGTCCTGGTCCCCTAGATTCTCAGGGTAGTGGGTCCGTGATGCAAGTTAAACATTGTGTTTGTTGTTTTTTTTTGTTTTTTGTTTTTTTTAGCTTCACTGGCTGCATGCTTATTCTGGGTAAGTGACTTGCTAGGTGGTGAAGCCATGTTGACTACTATTGCTGCAGAGCTTGGAACCAATAGAAGGACAAGTCTGTTATAACAGCTTCCAGATTGTTATCCTACAGGTTTGGTTTAACCTCTTTTCTACCAGTGTATATTTAAAAAATTTGCTGATATACAGCACTGGATACTGTTCCTGCTAACTCGTAAGTACCGGTTGATGTGGAACTCCCTTCCACAGTTGGTGTCAGTGGAGAGTGTGTAGATTAAAATCAAAGAACTTTTAGAAATATTTCTGTACAAATACAATGTACAGAGATATGGAAGATGCTAGTGACGACACACATGTTGAACCTGGTGTCTTTATTCAAATTTAATTTGTGTGTATCTAAAAGATGTTAAATTACAGCAACAGCTAAGAAGCAGCCATATCTGGTCACAGATGTTGCGAGTTTACATTATTTAAAAAGTGCTGTTCCACTTTTGCAAACAAGTAAAAAAAAAAATTAAATAAAAAAAAACAGGTACACTGAACCACTAGGGACATGGTATATGTGGCCCTTTCCAGGCTACTAGCTAGAACGTATGTTCAAGAGGAAGTAAACCTCCCTGTATTATTGTTACTTATAGATAAGCCTATAATAAGGCTTATCTATAGGTACTGTAAATATCTCCTAAATGTGCGCAATTTAAGAGAAATTTACTGTATATGCAGCCGATTACGTCATTGGCGCATGCGCACAGAAGGAACAGCGACACAGAACCCTGTGCCGTGACCGGCGGCTCCCACAGCTCCGGTCAGTCACATAGAAGAAAGACAGGCGAAGATGGATGCGGCCTCCATCGGGACAACGAGGGCTTCATTTGCTATGCATACTAGCACATTATGTACTTTTGCAGGTCAGAAGAAAAACTAAAGTCAATTTACTTCCTCTTTAAGTTAAGCAGCGAATTATCTGTGTAGACAACCTTATCGTTTGCCTGGTGTTCATACTTCTGCAAAAGAAAAAACCTGAAGGCACGTGATCTATGCAAATCGCTTACAAATTAATGACGGATTGAGAGCCATAGCTGTTCACATACAGTATATCTGTGGTTATCCGCAGTTAGACCCCTTTCACGCTTCAGCAGCGCATTGTGGGCGGTTTTAACCCTTTCTTGGCCGCTAGCGGGGGTTAAATGCACCCCCCACTAGCGACCAAAATGCCCCGCAAAACCGCCCATAGCGTCGGCTGTAAAAATGGCGGCGTTTTACCGCCGACGCTATGGGCGGCTCAGTGTGAAAAGGGTCTTGGACGGATCTCTGTGACTGGGTGCTGTCAGATGCATCCAGGCTCAGACATCTGTCCCTAACTGCAGTTAACACCTAGTTCTGTAGATACACACAAACCACAACAGCTGCTGTTAGCCTGATGCAGGGGCGGATCCAGAGTCTAGTCTTGAGAGGGGCACTGACAGAAAATAGTTATTTGGCAATTAGTTGGGGCAATGGTTGATGTTTGTGGTTCAATCATCACGGCACTGGTTGATATGGTGTCAGGATGATTGACTCCCCATAATGCAGAATCAGTGGGAGCCCGGAGTGTGTCCCTTGCCACCGTTGCCTGCCACCAGATGCAGTGTGTCCCTTGCCACCGTTGCCTGCCACCAGAAGCAGTGTGTCCCTTGCCACTGTTGCCTGCCACCAGAAGCAGTGTGTCCCTTGCCACTGTTGCCTGCCACCAGAAGCAGTGTGTCCCTTGCCACTGTTGCCTGCCACCAGAAGCAGTGTGTCCCTTGCCACCGTTGCCTGCCACCAGAAGCAGTGTGTCCCTTGCCACCGTTGCCTGCCACCAGAAGCAGTGTGTCGCTTGCCAGTGGCTGAGTCCCAGAGTGAGGGTGGGCAGTGAGAGATGATGTAATCTCTCTGCTGCCCGCGGCTGTACAGTGAGGGTGGAACTGTGGTGATGCAGGGCGGGCGGCAAGAGATGTCATCTCTCTGCCCGCCTGCTCACTGTCCGGCCTTCCCGCTCACCCGTTGGCCTGGCTGCTCTGCTTGCCCAGTCCGCTCACCCGCCGGCCTGCTCACTGACCTGCTCACTATTTTCTCTGGGGTAGCAACTGCCCCGTTGCTCCTCCCCCCTGCCTGATGTTACTTTTGTACTTGCTGCCACCCCTAAGCGCATACTTTAGTGCCTCTAGGTAAAGCAAAAGTAACTTCTCACATTTTGTTAGCATTTAAATCTAAAAATTTGTTTATTCAAAATGTCATGACTGTGAAGTGATAACTATTCAAGAATACAGAATGGTAAACTTGGTGTTTTTGTATTTCTAAAGTTGTATAGTAGAACCTGCTGTTTTGCGTCGAGAAGTTTGGATAACTGCTCCTCTTTTGGAGGAAGATGTTTTGCTTGGTTGTCACTACCAGTTTCAGAAAGGAGGGCTTTCGCAGTTTGTGGAATTACTGTTGAGCTTCTGGGAACTTTGTTGAAATTTATTCCTGGACCTTACTACTGAACCCCTGCATTCTGTGTCCCTTTTAAGCCACAGCCAGTAGTTGGCGCAATGAGAAACACACCCAACCACTTTTTCCTCAGCTGCGGGGGCCCAACTTATGATCCTGCACACAGGCCCACTGCTTTCAGAAAATGCCCCTGACCTGAGCTCATCATTGAACTCATCATTCTGACCTCACATACAAGCATGTGAGCTTGGATACGAGATGTGGATCAGCAGGATGAGTGTGCCATGACAGGTAGATGTGTCCTCTCTGCTTCCTTTCACTATTCTGCATATCATAGATGAGAAGAGGACACAGCAGCGGGACAGAAGAGCAGGGGGGGGTTCAGTGTTGGGCCAGGTGGAGCAGGGGGGTAGAGCATTGAGGCATATGTGAAAGGAGGTGCATTGGCGGGGCAAGAGAGCAGGAGGTGCATTGGCGGGGCAGGAGAGCAGGAGGTGCATTGGCGGGGCAGGAGAGCAGGAGGTGCATTGGCGGGGCAGGAGAGCAGGAGGTGCATTGGCGGGGCAGGAGAGCAGGAGGTGCATTGGCGGGGCAGGAGAGCAGGAGGTGCATTGGCGGGGCAGGAGAGCAGGAGGTGCATTGGCGGGGCAGGAGAGCAGGAGGTGCATTGGCGGGGCAGGAGAGCAGGGGGTTAGATTGGCGGGGCAAGAGAGCAGGGGGTTAGATTGGCGGGGCAAGAGAGCAGGGGGTTAGATTGGCGGGGCAAGAGAGCAGGGGGTTAGATTGGCGGGGCAAGAGAGCAGGGGGTTAGATTGGCGGGGCAAGAGAGCAGGGGGGTTAGATTGGCGGGGCAAGAGAGCAGGGGGGTTAGATTGGCGGGGCAAGAGAGCAGGGGGGTTAGATTGGCGGGGCAAGAGAGCAGGGGGGTTAGATTGGCGGGGCAAGAGAGCAGGGGGTTAGATTGGCGGGGCAAGAGAGCAGGGGGTTAGATTGGCGGGGCAAGAGGGCAGGGGGTTAGATTGGCGGGGCAAGAGAGCAGGGGGTTAGATTGGCGGGGCAAGAGAGCAGGGGGTTAGATTGGCGGGGCAAGAGAGCAGGGGGTTAGATTGGCGGGGCAAGAGAGCAGGGGGTTAGATTGGCGGGGCAAGAGAGCAGGGGGTTAGATTGGCGGGGCAAGAGAGCAGGGGGTTAGATTGGCGGGGCAAGAGAGCAGGGGGTTAGATTGGCGGGGCAGGAGAGCAGGGGGTTAGATTGGCGGGGCAGGAGAGCAGGGGGTTAGATTGGCGGGGCAGGAGAGCAGGGGGTTAGATTGGCGGGGCAGGAGAGCAGGGGGTTAGATTGGCGGGGCAGGAGAGCAGGGGGTTAGATTGGCGGGGCAGGAGAGCAGGAGGTTAGATTGGCGGGGCAGGAGAGCAGGGGGTTAGATTGGCGGGGCAGGAGAGCAGGGGGTTAGATTGGCGGGGCAGGAGAGCAGGGGGTTAGATTGGCGGGGCAGGAGAGCAGGGGGTTAGATTGGCGGGGCAGGAGAGCAGGGGGTTAGATTGGCGGGGGAGATGTACAGAGGTGGTACATTGGCGGGTTACAGTGGTCGGGCAGATGAGAAGGTGATTCAGTAGTGAGACAGAAGAGCATAGGGAGGTGGAGGCAAAGCAGATGTACAGGAAGGTACAGTGGTGGGGCAGAAGAGCAAGGGGCACAGTGGTGGGGCAGATGTGCAGGAGGTTGGGGCGTGGCCAACGACCGGGATGTGAGGACGTGCTTGGCCTGAGCTCCGTCCGTGCCGCTTACATCTTGACTGAATCCTTCTGATCCGTTCGCCATCCGGGGATCCCGTTTGTCCCTGCAGCATCCAGTGAACCTTGTGCCCACTGGGAGATGGTAAAATATGGCCCACCGATGGAGGAAGCCTCAGGATCCGTCCCACCACCCCCGACATGCAAACAGTGGCAAGATGGCACCGGTCACCATGCTGCAGACGCATGCAGCCAGCCATCCTCATGCTCCTCAGCGCTGACAAAGAAGCCTGCAGGGAAGGGTAAGTCACACTGTTCCCCCCCTCCCCTGTTCTAAGCCCGGAAGACCCTTTCCTGTTCTCTCCAGCTGAGGACATTGCCCCTGATACCCCCAGCGAGGACACTGCTGATGCAGGCCCTGCAGAGCCATCCCTGTCCCAGATCATGGAGGCCATCCAGCACAGCCATGCTTCCCTGACCACCCTAATGGACTCCATAAAAACAGACTTATCCTTCCCAAAACAGGATGTCCATAACCTCCGCCACAGGGTGTCTAATGCTGAGCAGCGCATTAGCACGCTGGAGGATGAGACCCGTCCATTACAGGGCTCCGTTAGGGAGCTACGCCAGGCCCAAGATTACACAGCAGATAAGCTCACTGAAATGGAGGACCGTTTACGGAGGAGCAATTTACATTTCCTGGGGTTCCCAGAGGGGGCTGAGGGTAGAACCCCCGGAGGTTTTTATGGAAAGATGGCTAATTACCACGTTCGGCGCTTCAACCTTTTCACTGTTATTCGCCATTGAACGAGCACACAGGGTTCCCATGCGCCCCCTCCCACCTGGGGCCCAGCCACGTGCCGTGATCATCAAACTCCTGCACTTCAGGGACAGGGAGGCAATTCTTGGTGCTGCCAGAGAAAAGGGAAGGGTGTCCTTTTAATGGGAGTGGAATTATTATTTTCCCTGACTTCTCTGTAGCTACACAAGCAGAGGGCCACTTTCCTGGCTATTAAACGCAGGCTCCATGAGCATCATCTCCCCTATGGCATGCTATATCCTGCTCGATTGAGGATTGTCTACCAGGGCAAGGCCTAATTCTTCACGGATCCTAAGGAGGCATCTCACTGGGTGGATACCCTGGGACCTCCTAAACGCCGGAATCAGAATCAAAGATCCCCTCCGTGCTGACATTGCACCTAACCTGCACCTTTTGATAGCTACACCTTGTGCCTTATGTAGCCTACGTTACCCCTTTCCAGCAAAGGACAGCTGAGGGGGGTAGGAGTGGGCCTGGAAATCCTTACGCCTGTGATCATCTCACTTCCCTCTTTTTACAGTTATATGAAAGTGGCAAACTACATTCTACTAACTGTTTGTTTCCTACTTGTTTGATCTGGATGACTGCTGCATTTTTTCCCTCAGACTCAGGGTCAACTAGCATACTTGTCCTGTGCGGTCACGGACGGTAGCCCGCGTCTAAGGGACTTTAACGCTCTTCAGGGTTGGTTAGTTTGGGGTCTGTCATGACCCCCCCTGCTTTGCAGTTTTGGTTTTGGGAACAAAGCTCTCATATGTTAGGGTTTGGGAGTCGGGAGGGCTAGGGTGGGTGGGGATGTTTGGGGATTTTTGTTTGAAGTTTTTATTTTTATGTGTTTTGTTCTGCAGTGCTGGTATCCATTTGTGCATGTCCATTTACAGGCTGGTATAACTGACCCTTATGATATGCATCTGACCACTTTATTTCCTATGCTCTTGCCTTATCTTTTTGACCTGTTTTATACCTTGCGCACTTCCCCTGGTTTGCGGGACCTCGGGCCCTGCTGGTTTCTGGCGGGCCATGGGAAGTGCGTACGGTTAGTCATGTGCTTTTACGCCTCCCCATGTCTAAGCTACGTTTAGTGTCTTGGAATGTACGGGGGCTGAATTCCAAGGTGAAAAGATCTCTGATGTTTGACTACTTGGCACGCCACAATCCGCATGTAATCCTACTTCAGGAAACCCACCTCCAGGGCTCTAGAGTCATGGCCCTCAAACGGGCAAAAATTGCCTACGCCCTCCATTCTACATACTCCACATATGCCAGGGGGACCTCCATCCTAATAGCCAAATCAGCCCCGATTATTATTAAGCATGTTAAACTGGACCTGCAAGGGTGTTTTGTAGATGTTGTTCTCAAACTTATGGGAAGACCATATACCGTGACTAGCCTGTATGCCCCTCCCCCCTTCACTAAATTGTTCTTTGAAAGTTATGACCTCCATTCTGGCAATAGCAGAGAGTCCTTTGCTAATAGCGGGTGACTATAATACAGTACTGGATAATTCCATAGACGGGTGACTTTGCTCTTCTTTACCCCACACTCCCCTGGGTTCCTTCTTAAATCAATTTGACTTGGTGGAGGCCTGGAGCTGGAAGCATGCGGACAGGAGGGAGTATTCGTGTCACTCTGAGTCACACGGTACTCTGTCTCGTATAGATTTGTCTGGTCTCGTCGGATCTACTTTCCATGGTATCAGAGGTTAAATACCTCCCTAGGGCGATATCCGACCATTCTCCTTTTGATGGTGGACCTCGCCCTGGGCCCCTCCTCCTCCTATCAGGTGTGGCGACTGAGCCCACTGTGGTTGGCGGATGAGATCATGGTGAACCAATGTATGACGGAGATGAAATCATACTGGCTACTTAATAAACAGAGTGCATCCGTTCCAGTGGTATGGGATGCCTTTTAAGGCCACTACACGTGGCTCTTTTGCTGCGGCGGTTGGTCAGACACGCAAGGCCTCTATGTCCAAGTTGATGGATGCAGAGGGGGCTCTCAGAGGGGCAGAAGCCACTTATACCGCGACTCCCTCTCCTGAGACACATGCTGCCTGGAAGCATGGGTCCAGAGAATTGGACCTAGTGCTTTTGGAACGCACCCAGAAAAAGCTGTTATACCAGAATCAGCGAATCTTTGAATTTGGTGACAAGAACAGCCGTTTGTTGGCATATCTTTCTAAGCCTGACTATCAGCCATGCAGCATACCCAGAATTAAGAGGGCATAGTGGTAGAACAGAACAATGAGATCATGGAATCCTTTATCTCCTTTTACTCCTCCCTATATGATACTAGAGCTCACTACACGATTGTGGAATTGGATGACTATCTTGCGGACATTTCGTTGCCCAGACTTTGGACCCAGCAGGCGTCAGATCTTGACGCTCCTCTGTCAACTGAGGAAATTGGGGAGGCTATCCAATCCTTTGCCAGAAACAAAACGCCGGGACTGGATGGGTTCCCCATCGAGTGGTATTTGCAATACAAGGATTTGCTTATACCCCATCTAAGCAGGGTGTATGACTTTGCTATGAAAACGGGACAGCTACCCCCCTCTGTCGGAAGCATTGATTGTCCTCATTCCTAAGCCACATAAGGATCACCTCCTATGTGAATCTTACAGACCAATATCACTCATCAATTCAGATGTTAAGATTTTGACCAAGGTGCTCGCCCGGCGATTGAACACAGTTATTACTACCATTATTGGTGCGGACCAAACTGGGTTCATTCCTGGGCGATCGACCTCCATCAACCTGCGGAGATTGTTCACCAATCTTCAGGCCACTCATGCGGAGATGGGTTCCTGGGCTGTTCTGGCCTTGGACGCACACAAGGCATTTGATTCAGTCGAATGGCCTTATCTGCTGGAGGTCCTGGCAAAGTTTGGTTTTGACTGTACCTTCATCAGATGGGTCCAGCTGTTATATTCGAAACCCACTGCTCGACTGAGGGTGAACGCGGCCGTGTCTGATCCCTTTCCGATAGAGAGGCACCAGACAGGGGTGCCCTCTGTCGCCGTTGCTCTTTGCACTGGCGATGGAGCCCTTGGCAACACTGATAAGATCTTGCGGAGAGGTTGCGGGACTGACGATTGGGGGTCTGGAGGAGAAGGTGTCTTTTTATGACGACGACATGTTGATCTATTTGTTGGACCCCCAGTCGTCTCTCCCAGTCCTGCTGGAGATTATTGGCAAGTTTGGGCATTTCTCCGGGTTCCGGTTTAACTGGGACAATTCCATCCTATTTCAGATTGACCAGGCAGACCCACCCAGGCTACCTTCCTCTTGCCCACTACAAATAGTCACCTCCTTCTGATATTTAGGAGTTATGGTACAGCTCCCTATTACCTCTTACGCTAAACTCAATATAGACCCCCTTATAGGGAGAATGAAGACCACATTCAAAACCTGGGCAAATCTCCCACTTGCCTTATTGGGCAGGATTAATATTTTTAAAATGATATTCCTGCCACGATTTCTGTATGTATTGGGTAATTCACCAATATATGTCACTAAGCTTAAATTTAAAGAAATAGACTCCATCCTTACTTTTTTTATGGAGGGGGGGAGTAGTCGGGATTGCCAAGACCACCTTCCAGGTACTGGAGGGGGGATTGGCCTTACCCTGCCTCCACACCCATTATATTGCCTCACAATTAGCTCATGCACATTGGTGTTTTTTTCCTGAAGCCAACAACGCAGCCACTGCTTTGGAGGCTGCTATCCTTGCCTCCTATGAATCCCTGCAGAACCTGATTTATTGTATGTCCCTTAGAGGTCGGGAGGGTACGAGTGTCCTGGCAATGACTATAAGGCTTATTAAGGTCACAAAACTACAGTCGTTCACTGACAGTAATACTTATTTGCCGAACACTCCACTCTGGGGGAACCCGACTCTACCAGAGTTCTTCCGCAGATCCGATGGGGGATTCTGGTCGAAAAGGGGGGGTAAAAACTATTTTGCATTTCTTCTCAGACAGTGTGTTTTGTTCTTTTGATGAATTTTGTAGAGATTAAAATCTACAACACACAGCTTACTTCCTCTACCCATAGATACACCACACTGCAGCAAAGCAGTTTGGTCTTTGCAACATATCCATTCAACTCTCTCCACTGGAATGTATATGTGGAGTGACTCTGGGCAGCCTGCCAAGTGAGAAAAGAGAAACCATGTTTCTTCTGATCAATGAACTGAACTCCTTGTGTAGAAGAAGTTCTCAGTTTAACCATTTAAAGACTAAATCTTTTCTGACACTTGTGGCTTACAAGTAAAAACCCTGTATTTTCTGCTAGATAATCACTTGGAACCCCCAAACATTATATATTTTTTCTTAGCAGAGACCCTAGGGAATAAAATGGCGGTTGTTGCAATATTTTATGTCACACGGTATTTGCGCAGCGGTCTTTCAAACGCAATTTTTGGGGAAAAAATACACTTTAATGAATGTTAAATAAAACTAAACTTTTTTTTTTTTTCCGTCAGTTTTGATTACCTGTTTTTTTTGTGCCTGCTTCCTGATTCCCTTACCGAAGATGGCGGCGGCAGCACCGAGAGCAGAGAGAAAGATCGGCTTCGGGTGCCGACATTGCGGGCGCCCAGGGCAAGTGTCCATATATTAAAAGTCAGCAGCTGCAGTATTTGTAGCTGCTGACTTTTAATATTTTTTTTTTTTTTTGGCGGAACTCCGCTGCTTTCACACTGGAGCGGGCAGGGGTTGGCAGTAAAACGCAGCTAGTTTTAGCTGCGCTTTACCATAATTTTAGCGGCGATATTCGTCTGCTAGCGGGGCGCTTATAACCCAGCTAGCGGCCGATGAAGAGGTTAAATTGCGCCCGTGTAGCACCGCTGCAGAAGCGCTTTTGCAGGCGCTTCGGCAGCAGTGCCCATTCATTTCAATGGGCAGTAGTGTTGGAGGAGCGGTATACACCGCTCCAAAGATGCTGCTTGCAGGACTTTTTTTAATGTCCTGCCAGCGCACCGCCTCAGTGTGAAAGCACTCAGGCTTTCACACTGAGACTGCAGGGGAGCTGTTTTGCAGCCATTTTTACAGGTGCTATTTTTAGCCCAAAAGTGCCTGAAAAACGCCCCAGTGTGAAAGGGGTCCAACTGTTAGTTTTTTGTTTGTTTTTTCCCCTTCATCTCATAAAATCTAAAAAAATCGGCCTAACATATCGGCCCAAAAAAATCCACATCATATATCGGCCATCGGCCGCAGCGATTTCTAAATATCGGCATCGGCCAGAGAAAAACCCATATCGGTCGACCTCTAATCATTATACAAACTGACATATGAGGCTAGAGGGTGTCCGAAAAAATTCAGGAAGGTTTGGGGCTACTGGGTTGATTCTGAGAGCACTGTCTCTCCTGCTCCTTTAAAAATGTGACTGAATATTGTCTTCCTGATATATGCCAATTGTTTACCAGCTTTTTAGAGAACATTTTTTGCACTGTACTGGATTGGGCGATGTTCGCTCCATGTGTGTCTGTTGTCTATTGTGTGTTTTTGTTTTGAAAAAAAAAAACGTAATAAAAAATGTACCTTTTAAAAAAAAAATGTGCAGGAGGTACAGTGGTGGGAGGAATGAGAAGGGGGTTCAGCGGTGGGACCTAAAAGCAGGGGGATACAGTGGTGGGACAGATGAGCGGGGGGGGGTTCAGTGTTTGGCCAGATAAGGGGGTTACAGTGGTGGGAAAGATGAGCAGTGGGGGTTCAGTGTTGCGGCAGAGGAGAAAGGAGTTACATTGGTGGGACAGATGAGCAGGGGGTTGCAGGGGGTACAGAGGTGGGGCAGATGGGGACTCACCTGAGGCGTGAGGGTGCAGGATGTTAATTTCTCACTACTAAAGTAGTTGTCAACATTTACGTTATAAAAATCCTTTTCGCGATTGAGTGTGTGAAGTTGACATTTTGGTTAAAATGTCCCCGCTGGCGCCCGCAAATCGTGGCAAACACGACGGTAAAACGCTGCTAAAAATGGCGCCTTACCGCCAGCGCACCAAGCGTCTCAGTGTGAAAGTACCCTTGGTGTTTTATAAAATCGGCACACAATTTCTTTGAAAACATTTTTCGGCACACTGTGCTCAAAAGGTTGCCTACCCCTGGTATATGCTATCACGTGTATCATTCATGTGTGCAAGGTTACAACATATTTTAGAACAGTTTGTTACCAATATCATAGGTACAACTAATAGTTTTTGCATATACACACCTCTCTGCGGCTTCTTTTTACCTCGGTTCTATCGAAAGTATGATATTCGTATGCTTTGAGTGGAATTAACTTCAACTAGATGCATCCTTTAAAAAAAATACTTTCATTACTGAAATGTGAGGGCTGTTATTGCTGACCCACTAATTTCCTTTCTGTCATGTTGATCCTTTGGTTCTAGCACATTTGGAATAGCAATTCAGAATGCTGATGAGGTTTTTTTTAAGTAATACATGCTTGTTCCAGTTTGGTGACTTAAAGTGACTGTTTCACCACGGGGACACTTTTTACTAAAAAGCCCACCTGTATAAGAAGCATTAATTTACTTGACGTACTGGTGGCTCATGTAAGAGAAAAGCTACTGCTGCTCTGTTTCCACTCTACTTAAAGTGGTTGTAAACCCTTTACAACCACTTTAACCTACAGGTAAGCCTAGATTAAGGCTTACCTGTAGGTGCTTGAAATATCTCCTAAACCTCCACGGTTTAGGAGATGCTGTATTTATTGGCGTATAACACTCACTTTTTTTACCCTGAAAATAGAGGGTAAACTGTGCCTGCGTGTTATACGCAGGGGGCTGTGGAAAGTTTTTTTCCCCCTGAAACTTCCCTCTTAAAGGTAGGGTGCGTGTTATACGCCGATAAATACGGTATTTCAGGGCTTGACAAATTTGCTTGGAATCTAGGAGCCAGCTAAAAAAGTTAGGAGCCAGGAACACGCCCTGTCCCGCCGAGCTCGCGCGCAGAAGCGAACGCATACGTGAGTAGCGCCCGCATATGAAAGCAGTGTTCAAACCACGCATGAGGTATCGCCGCGATCGGTAGAGCGAGAACAATAATTCTAGCCCTAGACCTCCTCTGTAACTCAAAACATGCAACCTGTAGAATTTTTTAAACGTCGCCTATGGAGATTTTAAAGGGTAAAGTTAGTCGCCATTCCACGAGCGGACGCAATTTTGAAGTGTGACATGTTGGGTATCAATTTACTCAGCGTAACATTATCTTTCACAATATAAAAAAAAATTGGGCCAACTTTACTGTGGTCTTATTTTTTTATTAAAAAAAAGTGTGTTTTTTTCCCAAAAAAGTGCGCTTGTAAGACCGCTGCGCAAATACGGTGTGACAAAGTATTGCAATGACTGCCATTTTATTCTCTAGGGTGTTAGAATAAAAAATATATATAATGTTTGGGGGTTCTAATTAGAGGGAAGGAGATGGCAGGCAAAACAGACAGGGAAACTCCATTCGCATTGCTGGTTGTCATACCAACTGCCACCACAAGATGGCGCTAGTTCACAGAAGGAAGCATAGGCCTGCAGAAGGCCGCAAAGCCGCGGCCTCAATTACCGGCCGGCGTGGCCCGATGCGATCCCGCGGAGGGGGGGGCACGGAGACACAGGATACCCCAGCTGTGCTGCGCCAGGTCGCTAATTCTAGTCGCAATGGCGACCTGGCGCCCGGGGTTTGTCGAGCCCTGCGGTATTTACTAAAATCACGGGCGCCGCTGTCTACGGCACATGCGCCGTAAGCGCACTGTAGCGTGCTGTCACTGGCGGCTCCCACGCACATGCACAGGAGTGACGTCATCGCGGCTCTGGCCAATCACAGCGCCGGAGCCGCGAAACCCAGAAGTAACCCTCGGGCAAGATGTCAGCTGCCCGAGCAATGGAAGAGGACAGCTGCGGGGGCTTCGATCGGAGGTGAGTGTTACATAATGAGCTAGTATGCTATGCATACTAGCTCATTATGCCTTTGTCTTGCAGGTTTTTTTTTTTTTTTTTACTGGGTTTACTTCCTCTTTAAGCATTCAGCTGTTGGCTTTGAACAGCTAGGAGGTGGAGAAACAGCAGCTTTCTTTTACAATGGCTCCCCGAAAGGTAATTTAACACTTCTTTTACAGGTGAGCTTGTTGGTAAAAGTAGCCTTGCAGTGATCGGGACACTTTAAACCCCAGATTCATCTTGGGGTAGCTCTGGCTGCTTTACTCCAATGATCTCCAGCACAGCCCTCTGCTGACTCGCTGACAGTTGCTAATTGTGGAAAGTAGGGTGAACACATACATGGATTCCTGATGCTTTTATCCTTTCAATAAAGAGATCTTGTTCTTTTTAATGATCTATGCAGACAGCCAAAATGTTAGACATTTTCACTGGCCTGGGTCTGCCATGAAAACTGTTGGTGCACAGAGAAAGAAACGAGGGCAAGAGGTTATATCTGAAAAGTCACTGCTCCTTGATGCAATGTTATCCTTTTGATAACTAAAAATTCTCCGATTTTTTTTTTTTTTTACCCCTGCATTCACTACAGTATATCTGGTTTCCCACAGTACACAGAGCATGGAGATGGAATAGTTTTAGTAAATATAAACTGCTAAATACCTTTTCTCATCAGCAGTATATAGCAGTGTTGTGACTTCTATCAGAGTCTGGTTAAAGCTTGTAAGAGCAGTTTTCATTCTCCCCTGCCTGTCCTATGAGGCTGCATAACCCCTGACCCTCTCTCTGTCAGTGGTCCCTGTGCAAATCACATGCACCCTCCAAAACAACAAACAAAAAAAAAAAACACTATAGCAAACTGAACATGTGCAGAATGCCTCCAAGTCTCTGTTCTGTCAGGAAATAGATTGGGGGTTGTGGAAGAAGGGGAGGATCAGAAGTCAGGATCAGAAGACAGGATCAAGCAGCCCTTTTACACAATGTAGAGGATTAACCCCATAAGTTCCACAATGAGTATAACGAGCATAACTGCATATGAAGACTGATTTTACTGTTGTGGGTTTAGGCCGGGTTCACACTGGGGCGACAAACGTCCGACATTGGGAGCTCAGGTCGCATGACGTGTGAAAATCAATGTTTCCCTATGGGAGCCGTCTTAACTGGTCCGACACATGTCGGTCCGACTTTGAAAATGCTCCCTGTACTACTTTGGTTCGACTTTGATCCGACTTAAGCCCATTGACTATCATTGAAGTCGGATCAAAGTCGGGCCGCAGTCTTGCATGATCCGACTTTGGCATGTGACTTGTGCTGTGCTGCTCTTGAGGGGGAACTCAAGGCCAAATTTTAAATAAAAAAACAGCATGGGTTTCCCCTCCAGGAGCATACCAGGCCCTTAGGTCTGGTCTGGATTTGAAGGGGAACCCCTACACCGAAAAAACGGCGTGGGGGTCCCCCCAAAATCCAAACCAGACCCTTATCAGAGCACGCAACCTGGCAGGCCGCAGGGGAAGAGGGGGGGGACGAGAGAGCTGCCCCCCTCCCTCCTGAGCCGTACCAGGCCGCATGCCCTCAACATGGGGGGTTTGGTGCTCTGGGGCAGGGGGCGACCTGCGGCCCCCCCACCTCAAAGCACCCTGTCCCCATGTTGATGAGGACAGGGCCTCTTCCCGACAACCCTGGCTGCTGGTTGTCGGGGTCTGCGGGCGGGGGGGCTTATCGGAATCCGGGAGCCCCCTTTAATAAAGGGGCCCCCAGATCCCGGCCCCCACCCTATGTGAATGAGTATGGGGTACATCGTACCCCTACCCATTCACCTGGTGGAAAAAAAAGTCAATAAAAAACACAACACAGCTTTTTAAATTTATTGCACAGCTCCGGGGGTCTCCGCCGCTTCTTTCTTCTGCCGGGCCTCCGCTATCTTCTTCCAGCTCTTTTGCTAGCGGAGAGGCCCGGTCTTCCCGTTGTCTCGTCCGGCTCTCCGTTGTCCTTCTGCCGGCCCCTCCACTATCTTCTTCCAGCTCTTTTGCTAGTGGAGGGGCCGGTCTTCCCGTCGCCGTCTTCTTCTCTCTTCTCCTCCTCGATGTTGACTTGTCGCTTCCTCCCACTGTAATACTGGCTGTTCGCTTCGCTCCGAATTAATATAGGCTTCTCATGACGTCACAGTCACATGCTCCGGGTGGCCCCGGAGCATGTGACTGTGACGTCATGGGAGCATGTGACTGTGACGTCATGAGAAGCCTATATCAATCGGCGCGCACCGCAACACCCAGCATTAGAGTGGGAGGAAGCGACGTGTCAACATCGAGAAGGAGAAGAGGGAAGACCGGCCCCTCCACTAGCAAAAGAGCTGGAAGAAGATAGTGGAGGGGGCGGCAGAAGGACAACGGAGAGCCGGACGAGACGACGGGAAGACCGGGCCTCTCCGCTAGCAAAAGAGCTGGAAGAAGATAGCGGAGGCCCGGCGGAAGAAAGAACCGGAGAGCGGGAGAAGACCGGGCCCCGCTAGCAAAAGAGCTGGAAGAAGATAGCGGAGGCCCGGCAGAAGAAAGAACCGGAGAGCGCGGAGACCCCCGGAGCTGTGCAATAAATTAATTTAAAAAGCTGTGTTGTGTTTTTTATTGACATTTTTTTTCCACCAGGTGAATGGGTAGGGGTACGATGTACCCCATACTCATTCACATAGGGTGGGGGCTGGGATCTGGGGGCCCCCTTATTAAAGGGGGCTCCCAGATTCCGATAAGCCCCCCGCCCGCAGACCCCGACAACCAACGGCCAGGGTTGTCGGGAAGAGGCCCTGTCCTCCTCAACATGGGGACAGGGTGCTTTGGGGTGGGGGGGGCCGCAGGTCGCCCCCTGCCCCAGAGCACCAAACCCCCCATGTTGAGGGCATGCGGCCTGGTACGGCTCAGGAGGGAGGGGGGGCGCTCTCTCGTCCCCCTCTTCCCTGCAGCCTGCCAGGTTGCGTGCTCGGATAAGGGTCTGGTTTGGATTTTGGGGGGACCCCCACACCGTTTTTTCGGCGTAGGGGTTCCCCTTAAAATCCAGACCAGACCTAAGGGCCTGGTATGCTCCTGAAGGGGGAACCCATGCCGGATTTTTATTTAAAATTTGCGTGTAGTTCCCTCTCAAGATTCATACCAAACACAGTGCCTGCTATTGGCGGGGATCCAAGTCGGATCCCCGTTCAGTGAAAGTTGGACATATGTCGGCTTCATGTCGCGGGGCAAAGTCGGATCCAAAGTAGGACGGCTGTTGTGTCGCACTAGTGTGAACCCAGCCTGAGTAACACTTTAAAAGCGTTTTTTATAATGGTCAAAATATGTTGATAGTAAATGCTAGAATTCTAAATCTGTATAAATGCTTTAGTCACTTTGTGGTTGTGAATGGCTTCCTCTATTTGTTGCAGGAAGCAGTCCTTAGGCTTCAGTCCAGTGTTATTCAATCAACATCAGCAGAGTTCAAAGTCATAACTTAGCAATCTATTTTGAATGTTCCCAATGTAGACTGAATGACATTGTAGAGAAGGGTGCACTGCTTGCCCGGTGGTAATGACTTTTCCGCTCTAATAAGGCAAAACCATTTTCTAGTTTCAGGGCCAAGGCCACACAGGTACTTTGTTGCAGCTAAAAAAAATCTGATTTCTTGCAGCAAATTCTAGATGGACATATTACATATTCATGCTTAAGCTACACTGGGCCACATGAGTAGGTACTGAAACTTGAGATATCGTACATGTCCCAGAAAGGGTACTGAAAATGGCTGAGCTTATACAGTGGATATAATAAATCTACACACCCCTATTGAAATGTCACGTTTCTGTGCTGTAAAAAAATGAGACAAAGCTAAATAATTTCAGCACTTTTTCCACCTTTAACCACTTAAGGACCAAACCTCTTTCTGAGATTTGGTGTTTACAAGTTGTCAGCATCCAGGTATTGAAGGGGTATTGCTGGCAGGACCCCCCAGTCAGCATAGGAGTGATCTATCCGTTTGAGTTAGCACTATAAAGGTCTCTCGGCTCAGACACAGTCACTGGAGAAAAGAGCAGGTAAGTGGCAGGGAAAAGAACAAGTCATGGAAAATAGTGAGGAGGTAAGAACTTGCAGGATCACAGAAGTACAAAGTGCAGCGGTCGCCGATCTCAGCAATCAGCATATACAAAGTGTCTCCGATGATCGGCCATGGAATTAGTGTGCCACGTCTCCGCGACCCTCTCACCGTTCCAACCATGTAATCGCCTCTTCAGGATTCTCAAAGAAGGCGGCCCGGTTGTCCACCTCCACCCGAAATCTGGTCGGGAAAAGCATTGAATATTTCAGGTGTTTTAATGTGTAGCTTGCGCTTCACTTCCATAAAGTTTTGGCGGCGGCGTTGCACATCCGCAGAAAAATCAGGGAAAATAGCCACTCTACCATTCCCATGGGGTATGTTGCCCTTCTCCCTGGCCAGCCGCAGAACCGCGTCTCGATCCTTGTAATTTAAAAACTTGGCTATGAAGGTGCAAAAGGGAGCCCCTGATGAAGGGGGGGAGGGGCTTTGCTGGCATTCGACGGGCCCTCTCCACCGCCAAAATGGCGAACGCCTCCCGACCATAGGTAGTAATCAGGAGTTGCTCAAGAAAGGTGGTTGGGTCCTTACTCTCTGCACCCTCCGGGAGACCGATGAATCGGAGGTTACATCTCCTTAAATGGTTTTCCATATCATCTTGTTTCGCAATAAGCTGGTTGATCTGTAGCTGCATGCGATCAGATCCTGTTTGCAGGGGCGGGATGGCGTCTTCCACTAGGCCCACACGGTTTTCAGCCTCCGTGGCCCTGTCGCGGAGTGTCTGGAAATCCTGGCGGAGAAGCGAAAGGTCGACTTTGACCTCCTTTATCTGGGCTGTGAGCGAGGTCCAGCAGAGTGTTATAGCCTCGGAGTGCGGCTCCGACCACCGGTACCTGAGGAGGGTCGGCACACGTGGCGCCGCCATCTTCCCCCGCTTCCTCTCCCTCCAGTCTCCGAAACTGTGCAAGCTTTAGCTGCAGCTGCTTTCTGGGTTTTGGATGGAGACATAGCGCAGTTGTCTCTTGGGGTCCCCCCGAGTAGATAGGTTTCAGGGTCCCAGGATTTAGTAAATGCCAGGATCAATAGACGGAGCTCCTTCTAAGTGCGACCTACTCCATGCTGCGTCGGGCCACGCCCCCTCCCCCTCCGGTGTTTACAAGTTAATCTTTTTTTTGCTAGAAAATTACTTGGAACACCCAAACATTATATATTTTTTTCTAACGCCCTGGAGAATAAAATGGCGCTCATGGCAATACTTTGTCACACCGTATTTGCGCAGCGGTCTTACAAGCGCGCTTTTTTGGTGAAATTTTTTTAAAATTAAAAATAAGACAACAGTAAAGTTTGCCCAATTTTTTTAATTCTTTATATTGTGAAAGATAATGTTATGCCGAGGAATTTGATACATGTCACACTTCAAAATTGCGCTCGCTCGTGGAATGGCGAGAAACTTTTTTTTTATCCTTGAAAATCTCCAAAGGCGATGTTTAAACCATTTTACAGGTTGCATGTTTTGAGATAGAGGAGGTCTAGGGCTAGAATGATTGTTTATAGCTCTAATGATCGCAGTGATACCTCACATTTGTGGTTTAAACACTGTTTTCATATGCGGGCGCTACTCACGTATGTGTTGGCTTCTGCATACAAGCTCGGCGGGAAGGGGCGCGTCTTTTTACTTTTATTTTTACACTGTTCTTAAAAAAAAAAAGATTGTGACTTTTTTCCCTATTACAAGGCATGTAAACATGCCTTGTAATAGAAAAAAAGCATGACAGGACCTCTTAAATATGTGATCTGGGGTCAAAAAGACCTCGGATCTCATTTACACTATAATGCAAAAAAAGTCTCAGCTTTTAGTACTAACATTTATATCTCCCTCCCCCCCCCCCCCGCTTCATATAGATTCCTAGTTATAATGCCCATATATCCTACGTGTGTGTGTGTGTGTATATGTGTATGTATGTATGTGTATGTATGTGTGTGTGTGTGTGTGTGTGTGTGTGTATATATATATATATATATATATATATATATATATATATATATATATATATATATATATATATATATATATTACTTTCACAGTCTTGAGTCTGATATTTACCAGAGTCAACCTCCTAATAGTATATACAGTATCTCTTCTGTCTGTTATTGGATTAGAGATTTTGCTCCCTAGTTGGTTTATTTTACCACTGCATATAGATATTTAAGAATTCACTTTTATTTGTTTTGTTTTTTAAAATTTTAACTTTACATATTACCTAAATTGTACACCACATTTTTTTTTTTTTTGTTAAGGTTATTATTCGATTTAATCGAGACAATCTGCCAACTAATCGATTATGAAATTAATCGTTAGTTGCAGCCCTAATTTACTGTTGCAGTTGGGCAAGAAATGGTGGTACATTACAATGATAAAAACCTGACCGATTCGATACATTTTATTATGGTAGCTAAAATTAAAATGGCCTGGCTTAAGCCGAGTTTTAATCTTTTTGGTTCATTTGTTTAAAATGTCATTTACCTTTTTTAAAGTGGTTCTAAGGGTATAAGTTTTTTTTTTTTTTGTACCATAAAGCGTTTGTTAACCCAAAAAAATAGTTATTGTGCTGTGTCATTTGGACCCCTCTATCACCTGAAATTCCTGGCTGATCCTGCCTGGCTATATCCTCCCCCCTGTAAACTGACTGCTGTATCATGGCTGCTGAGCCGTCACACCCTGGTCTGTTTACGTGCCTCCGTCATCTGCAGCCCTGCTCTGTGTCCCCTGTGCTCTCTCCCTGCCTGTCAGTTCCGTGTCCGTGCCACTCTGCTCCCCACCTCCCTCTCCTCCTGCTGCTTAAATTATGGTTTAAAATTACACAATCCTCTCTATGTATTAATGTAATGTGCCCAGTGTCTATGCCTTATAAAAATAATGCTGCAATATACCCATTTCAGAGCGCTGATCAGCAGTCAAGTGATCCGCCGTCTTTCCTCTCTCGCAATGACAGCTGCAGTGGGCGGGGCCGCTTCTTCCCTCCTGCTTCTTCCCTCCTCGCCGACGTCAGCGGAGGATCCTTGGCCCTGTCCATTGCAGCTGTCAGGCCAAGAGAGGAGAGAGATGGTGGATCACTTGACTGCTGATCAGAGCTCAGAAATGGGTAATATTGCAGCATTATTTTCTCGTATCGTTCATGGACGGACACAGCTCCTTAAATCTTGACAAAGTGGGTTATGTTCCTGTTCATAGGAGAGGACTAGGCAGAACATGTTAGTTATCTTAAAACATGTAACTTTAAAAGTGGAACAGCCCCGCCCAGGGGGCGGTCCCTCTGTACATAACCCTCCTCCCTGCAGCCTCAGTTTTTTTTCTGCCTAGCAGAGAAGGATGTGGCTCCCTTTGGGCCCAGAGTCCTGAAGAAAATGTATTTTTTTGTGATGTCTATCAACTGCCGGCTCTGCGACAGGCTGGATATTAGAGATCCTTGTAATCTTCCCAGTTCCGGCCATCGTGTGTGCCAGTCCCTTGCTTCGCGCTTGGTTCTGACCACGACATACCCCATGGCTCCAGGGGTGGCCGGTGAGCACATGCTCCAGGGTCCACATATGACTGGGCTGCTTGTTGCCTCTCATGGTGGACCGGGCCGATGGCTACTCCGTTCCGTCGGTTGTGGGTCTGTCAGGGACGCGGCAGCTTGTCCTCGCAAGGACGGGCAAGTACGGTTCCTCCTGTCTCGGCAGAATAGAACAGCTGGGCATTCCCGTGATTTAGGGGTTCTCCTGTCCTCCCTTTCCCTGCTCTGTCGCCCTTTCCCCTCCTGCCCTATGGCCCGCTGCTACCGGGGTGTACCTGTGGGGGGCTCCGAGTCCCTGTGGAGTGCCAGGGTCCGCTGTCCGTGAGGGGGGGTCTGTCTCCTGGAAAGTCTCTGCAGGCTTTTTCGTCCACATATGAGAAAAAAAAAGGGGTTTAATCAAGGCTGTTAATGTACCATGTAAAAATAAAAAATTATCGATTGCTGTTCAGCCCCTAACTGCATAAACAAAGTATTTCAATCCAAGGTGATTGAAAAAGAAGGGGGCTAAAAGAACGACTAGGGTGTATGATGTATCAAAAGGTATAAACACTTAATTTGCATGGTAAGTGGACTCAATAAATAAGGAGACTAAAATAAGTGTTGAATGATCTGAATGGAAAATCCAGACTGATCCACAATTGATTACACAGGACAAGGACATACATGACAACAAACATGTAACAATAATAAACAAAGTCCGGACGCCAGGTAATTTGGGGAGGGTCAACTCATAGTGGGAAATCCCATGAGAACAGCTGCGCTGTGTGGAGAGTGAGACCCAACCCCAAACCCCCCCCCCCCCCCGGAGGCTCGAGCCACAAAAGCAGAAGAGATGGCGGGGGAGGGGGCCCAGGGTGGAAACCCGGATAGGATGGCTAGCTAAGGGGACTCAAAGCTGAGGATATTGGGGTGTAGCAGGGAACCACGTCCATCAATGCATCTCCTCCAAAAAACTACTGTATGCTGAGATCACCGAGATAGAGATTTCCGGTGCTGCAAAGGTGAGAGTCCTTACAATAATCAAGCAGAATGTGTGTGCTAGCAAACATGGTAGATATCACAACGTTATGAGTGTAGTGGATCAATACGTTACCACTCCCATGGTATCTAAGAACTCCAATGAAAGTCTAATGCACACCTCCTGACGGTATATCCCAGGGAAAGTCTGCGACACGGCCGTGTCTGGAATGGTGCTGTAAGAGTTCCTGAATGGAATGTAGGGATGGCATAACACACAGCTGGGATAAGGACCACACTCTAGATCCCTGGTCCGGGGAACACCTGATAGATGTGTTCCTACAGAGACTGTCTCCGTCCCATCACACTAGGTACGCGATCGTACCTCTTCCTCCTTCCTCCTTCCTCCTTCCTCCTCCCTCCTCCATAGGCTCGCTGTCACTGTGGGGGGAGTGAAGCTGCGCCGTAGCGTGGCGTCCGGGTGGAAATGACGTCAACTAGTTTCGCATTAAAGGTGCGTAGCTTCGTCTCGACGTAATGACGGGGTGCGAGGGTTCCTTTTTATGATGTCCTTCCCTCATCACACTCCGCCTATATACAATGTGATTAGAAAAAGGGAAAAACGTCTTCCGGAAACAGTAGAAGAGTTCAAATGGTGTAATTCATGTTAGATAAATTGGGTATTAGAGTGAGAACAACTGATATATTTGATCACTGAAAAGTATATACAAGGACAAATATACAGTAATACCTATATTTTAAATTGTTAGATTGGGGTAAATAAGTAAACGCATATATACATGCAATGATATGCAGTTTGTCAGAACATATGTGGTATCCATCAAATTGCCAAAAAAGGCTATAGGTTCAACTCATTGTTTAAGCCCACAGGAATGAGTGAACCTAAAGGATAGATCCACATTTTCTCCTTTTGCAGGGGTATCTGATCAAAGTCCCCCCTCCTCGGGGAGATTCAGTGAATAAATGCCTTTCACTTTCATCCCAGCTAAATTGCCGTCAAATTGAGTAAAGTGTCTGGCTTGGGGTTTCTCAGGTTTTTCTCTTTAATTTCCCTCATGTTCCCCCAGCCGTACCCTTAATTGGCATTTTGTCTTGCTAATATAATTCTTCTTACATAGGCATGTTAGCATGTAGATGATTCTGGATGTGGCACAATTGATAAGATCCCTGATTTGGTAGCTATGTTCATTTGTTGAGTCGTAGAAAGTATCTGTCCTGTCTACATAGGGGCAGACCTGGCAATGTCCACATGGGAACATGCCCCTACTTCTTGGATAATCTGACAGCCAGGTAGTTTCTATTGTTCTCGTGAATTCTGAGTGCACCAACATGCCATCCAGATTTTTGGCCCTTTTAGCCACCATCAAGGGAGTTGGTCCAACTATTTTGGCTATACCTGGGGTGTTAGTCAGTACATTCCAATGTTTGTTTAGGATCTTCCTCACAGTATCCCATTGGGTGCCAAATTGTGTAATGATCCTGACAGGGCCTAGTTCTGAAGTGTCCTCTTTAGCGGTACTAGTCAGTAGGTCCCTACGCTCACGAGTGGCCGCTTTACATTTGGCCCTTAGTTGCTTATGAGAGTAGCCCCTTTCCCTAAATCTAAGGTACAGGGCATCACTCTCACGTCTATAGTCCGAAGTGTTAGAACAATTTCTTTTTGATGCAAAGGAACTGCCCTATGGGTATCCCATCTTTTAACCATTTTGGATGGTTGCTGTCCGCTCTCAAGAGTGTTGGCCGCCGTCTCCTTGCAGAATGTTTTAGTTGTAAGGGCAGAATCCTTCACACCAATTGAAAGGTCCAAAAAAAGGGATTTTTATAACAGCTTACCTGTAAAATCCTTTTCTTGGAGTACATCACGGGACACAGAGCGACTTAGTCATTACTAATGGGTTATATAGATTACCTTCAGGTGTTGGCACTGGCCAATTCCAAACCGGAAGTACCCTCCCCTATATAAGCCCCTCCCACCCGGGAGCACCTCAGTTTTGTAGCCAAGCAATAAGTGTCCCAAAAAGAGGGGTGGGAGCTCTGTGTCCCGTGATGTACTCCAAGAAAAGGATTTTACAGGTAAGCTGTTATAAAAATCCCTTTTTTCTTTTTCGTACATCACGGGACACAGAGCGACTTAGTCATTACTAATGGGATGTCCCAAAGCAATGCCAAATGAGGGGAGGGATACATAAGCTGGGCGCCATCAGGCATGAGGATCTTTTGCGGCCTGCAACACACTGCGCCCAAAGGCGACATCCTCCTGACTTCTAACGTCTACCTGGTAGAACCTAGTAAACGTGTGTACCGAAGACCATGTTGCGGCCTTACATACTTGAGCCAGGGAGGCCTGGTGATGCACTGCCCATGAAGTTCCAACTGCTCTTGTGGAGTGCGCCCTAACTTTGAACGGAGGCGGTCTCTTTCTCAAGCCATAGGCTTGTATTATGACCTGTCGAATCCACTTGGCTAAAGTAGATTTTGATGCTGCCTGACCCTTTCTGGGGCCTTCCGGCAGAACAAATAAAGAATCCGTTCTGCGAATCTGAGCAGTGGCTTTTAGATAAGCTTTAACTGCTCTTACTACATCCAAAGAATGTAATAACTTTTCCTCTACCGAGCTAGGTTTGGGGAAAAAAGAAGGAAGAACCACATCTTGGTTCAAATGAAACCTCGATACCACCTTAGGAAGAAAGGCTGGATGAGGACGTAATACTACTCTGTCCTTATGGACAACCAGATATGGCTCCTTACAGGACAAGGCGGCTAATTCCGATACTCTTTTAGCCGAACAAACGGCTACTAAGAAAATCAATTTCCTGGTGAGAAGAACCAAGGAAATGTGTTGTAATGGTTCAAACGGTTGTTTCTGTAGAACCGACAGAACCAGGTTTAGGTCCCAAGGACATATGGGAATACTAACCGGAGGGCTAATACGCATCACTGCTTGTATCAAGGCTTTGACTAGTGAAAGCGAAGCCAAGGGCCTTTGAAAAAATATTGACAAGGCCGAAATCTGACCCTTGATAGTACTCAAGGCAAGCTTCCTATCTACAGCCCACTGTAGGAAGTCCAAAATCCTCCCTATCACGTATTTACGTGGATGCCATTTCTTGGCCTCACACCACGTAATGTATGCTTTCCCGATCCTATAATAGATCTGCCTGGATACCGGTTTCCTGGCATTGATCATGGTAGATACCACAGAATTAGAGAGCCCTCTCTTTTTTAGAATGTGGGCTTCAATAGCCAGGCCGTCAAACCTAGGGCTGGTAAGGAAGGGTGGTATATCGGTCCCTGCGACAGCAGGTCCGGACGATGTGGGAGGGTCCAAGGACTCCTCACTGACATTTTTACAATCTCCGCGTACCATGCCCTTCGGGGCCACGCTGGAGCCACCAGAATCACTGGTTTCTTTTCTACCCTGATTCTGCGGAGTAATCGCGGTAACAATTGTGGCGGTGGGAATGCATATATCAGCTTGAACTGATCCCAAGGGAACACTAGGGCATCCGAGCCGCAAGCTAGGGGATCCCTTGTGCGAGACACAAATCTGTCCACCTTTGCGTTGAATCTGGATGCTAGCAGATCTACATCCGGTGTTCCCCACCGCTGGCATATTGCCTGGAAAACCTCGGGGTGAAGAGACCATTCCCCCGGGCATAATTGCTGGCGACTTAGAAAGTCCGCTCTCCAATTTTCCACTCCTGGGATGAAAACCGCGGATATTGATTGATATATGCCACTGCCGTGGCATTGTCTGATTGAATTCTGACAGGGGACCCTTGGAGTTTGGATGTCCATGCTACTAGGGCATACCGGGCTGCTCGTATCTCTAAGAGATTGATGGGCAGGGCCTTTTCTGCTTCTGACCACTTGCCCTGGAGAGACCATTGCTCCAGTACTGCCCCCCAGCCTATGAGGCTGGCATCTGTAGTGACCACCTTCCAAGAAACCGGACTGAAGGGTTTCCCTCTTTCCAGATTCTGGGGCACCAACCACCAATGGAGGCTCTTGCGAACGGAAGGGGACAGGGACATTGGTAAGTCTAAAGCCTGAACTTTTTTGTTCCAGGCTGACAGTATGGCCCTTTGCAAATTCCTTGAATGGAATTGACCGTAGGGTACCGCTTCGAATGAAGCCACCATCTTTCCCAGCAGCCTCATGCAGAGGCGTATGGATGGTTTTCTTTTTGTACCCACTAAGTGGGTCAAATCTTTTAAAGACGACACCTTCTCTGGAGGTAAGAAAATCTTTCTCTGATTTGAATCCAGCCTTAGCCCTAAGTATTCCAGACTTTTGACTGGTCTTAGAGCTGACTTGTCCCGGTTGATAATCCAACCGTGATATTCCAGATACTCGATTGTCTTGTGAATAGCTACTTCCAGCTTTTCCACTGAGTGGTCTATTAGTAGCAGGTCGTCTAGATATGCCATTATCGTTGCACCCTGTGTTCTTAGATTGGCCAATAATGGGGCCAGATTTTTTGTGAACACTCGTGGTGCTGTGGCCAGACCGAAAGGTAAGGCTCTGAACTGAAAATGGCGCCCTTCTACTGCAAAGCGTAGAAATTTCTGGTGGGCCGGAAAGATGGGAATATGCAGATAAGCATCCTTTATGTCGATCGAGGCTAGCCATTCCTGCCCTTGTAGGGCGGTGGCCACCGATCGGATCGACTCCATCCGAAAAGTCCTGATATTTAGGAACTTGTTTAGCCCTTTTAGATTTAATATGGGCCTCACGTCCCCATTTGGTTTGGGGACTGTGAAAAGGTTCGAGTAAAACCCGAATCCGCTTTCTTCCAGGGGAACCTTCATGATTACACCTTGGAGCAATAGTTGTTCTAGTGCCAGAAGGAGGGATCCTCTCTTTTGGGGATCTCTTGGCAGGTTTGACCTCATAAATTGGGCAGGAGGAGTGCCTTTTAACTCCAGCTTGTATCCCAGACTTTCTGCGGAGAGCACCCATCTGTCTCTGATGGTGTCCCGCCAGGTCTCTGTGAACAACTGAAGTCTTCCCCCTACCCGATTGAGTGGGGGCAACGCTTCATGCCTTGGGGGGAGGTTTTGTACCTCTCTTGATCCAGGGCTTCTTGTTACCCTGTGATTGTCCCTGATTTCTGCCCCCTGAATTTGACCGCGGAGGCCGTCGGAACTGCTTCACAGCCGATGTGCCTGGGACTGGAGAAGTAGGCCTCTTAAAAGAAGGACTTCTACCCTTGTTCTTAACCGGTAAGAGTGAACTTTTACCGGCAGAAATTTTCTGGATATATTTGTCCAGATCTTCTCCAAATAAGCGTTCTCCATGAAATGGGAAGCTAACCAGCAGTTTTTTACAGGGAGCTTCAGCAGACCAGTTTTTGAGCCACAGAAGCCTACGCATATGTACTATAGACAGCGTAAAGCGGGAGGCCTGTTGGATTGTATCCTTTATGGCGTCCACCGCAAAACACAAGGCTCTAGGCAGGTCAGCTAGGGCAAGAGCCTGCTGATCTGGTAAGTCCCTTAAGACTTGTTTCAACTGATCTTTCACTGCTTGGCAGACTCCAATCGCTGCTACCGCAGGTTGTGTCACCATGCTTGCTGTAGAGAAAGCAGATTTTAGTAAAGACTCCAATTTTTTATCTATTGGGTCTTTGAACATTGGAACATTATCTACTGGACATGTCAGTGATTTGTTAACAGAAGAGATGGCTGCGTCCACTGTAGGGACCCTCCATTTTCTTATGAACTTATCCTCCATGGGATAGATCACCGGAAATCTCTTGGGGGGAGCAAATATTTTATCAGGATGCTCCCAATCCTGGTAAATAAGCCCTTCTAATAAAGGGTGGATTGGGAAGGAACAGACAGCCTGGGGAGCTTTTAGCGACCCCAGCGAGGAACCGTAGTGGATGGTGGTTCCGCCAGAGGCATTTTAAATGCTGATCGGACCATATTAGTCAGAGACTGAACCCATAATCTTTCAGCCTGAGAAGCTGAGAAAGGTTCTTCCACTGTTGATTCCTCCATAATTGAATCAACCTCATCCTGATCCCCCTTCAGGTAGGTCGATCTCTGTGTGGGGCTGTTCCTCCACTAACAGGCACTCTGAAGGAGGAGACGGAGATCGGACGCGCTTTTCCTGAGACAGGGAAGCAGCGATCAATGCTGTTAATCTCTCTTCCAATCCTCCCAGAGTTGAGGATAAAACCTCCTCTGTTATATATACAGGAGCAGGTGGACTGGGGACAGCCGCAGCACCAGGCATTCCTGCGGGGTTTCTACGGCTACTGACCTCTGAATTCTCAGGGGAGATTGGTGCAGTACAAGCATGCCCAATATCCTCAGAGCCCGATGGAGACCCCTTTTGGCTTCCTGGAAGATCTATTTCCGGAGCGTCTGGACGACATATCCTTTAAGCACAAAGCTGAGGTATTCCCGTCGTCATACACCAATTTTGCTGGTAATAGTCTAACACAGGTGCTGCTATATACCAGCTGGTGTCCACTAAAGTGCCTTTCTATGGGGATGCCTGCATCAACCGCCTCTGTGTGCCACTGTTTGTTGCTAGCTCTGTTTGCATGCAGCTGACACTTGTACTGTGTCTTTTAACCATGCTGGGACGCCTGCACATGCGCAGAAGCGCCGCGGCGCGCATCGAGCGTCATCCACCCGCCCCGCCCCTTTTTTTCATAGGAGGCGCGTGCAAGCGCCCGTGCGCCATTGGCGCCCTTTTCGAAATCAAACAGGGGACTAGGAGCCAGGGCCCTTTTTGCCGGAGGGCCTGTGCGGTGGATGAGCGCAGCAACAGGGCAGAGGAAGTGGATTCCCACAGAGAAACTTACCAGCTGCCTGGATCTTTTGACTTGAGAAAACCAAAGTTCCACATGACAAGAAAAATGGACTACAGCGGCCTCTAGTGGTTTAACACAGGTACCGCGGTCCCTGTTGTTTTTTTTTTTTTTTTTTTTTTTTTTCTTGACTACTATTAAAATTTTACATTTTCAGTAGTCACAGGCAAACACAGATATTTAGCGGGAATACCGTTAGGTAACAGACAGACAAATTAGGCTTGGGGGTCCCCCAATAGAACCAAGTTCCTGGGGGCCCCCACTTACCTGATCCCCGCCGCAGGACTTTGTTTGGTCCACAGAAGTCCAAACTTCACCTATCACGGCAGGCATTGTAATTAAACCTTCAGGGACCGGGTTCCCAAGGATTCCACTCCCCTGGACCTGTATAGCACCCTGCACAGACAACATCTTGGTCGTGGGTATGACCAGAGCTCTGGATCCCAGGGTCCAGCCCTCCTAAGAGAAGCATTACAGGCAAAACCTTGCTCTTCTGCTGCAAGGCCCGGGTACCGACCGTTTAGCTATGAAGCTTTTTTGGTGGGATCCGGAACAGCTTACTAAGGCCCAAAAGAACCTGTACGCAAGCCCAGTGAAAACACATGTTACTCTTTGGCCAACACCTTAGACACTGGCAAAAAACTGAGGTGCTCCCGGGTGGGAGGGGCTTATATAGGGGAGGGTACTTCCGGTTTGGAATTGGCCAGTGCCAACACCTGAAGGTAATCTATATAACCCATTAGTAATGACTAAGTCGCTCTGTGTCCCGTGATGTACGAAAAAGAAAAGCAATTTGTTGGTGTATGTTAATTTGATATTGTGATCATTCTTGTTTAATACAAGCATGAATGCCTCAAGAGATGCAACATCTCCTCTCCAGATCATCAACACATCGTTGATGTACCTGAGCCAGGTGTAAACATGGCCCAGGTACATCGGCAAAGTGAAGACAAGATCCTCTTCCCACAGACCCAGATGTAAACAGGCATATGCTGGGGCCCAAGGGGCCCCCATGGAGGTACCCTTAATCTGCTGAAAAAATCTAGATTCAAATGGAAAGAAGTTATTGTTGAGGGCAAAAGTCAGTAGATCCACCACAAATTCATTTTGGGCCCCACAAACGGGGTAGTGTCTCTAGAAAAATCTCTACGGCCCTCATTCCCCACTTGTGGGGTATAGAGGTGTATATAGAGATTCTACATCAATTCCTACAAGTAGGATCTCTTCCTCTAATCTAATTTCATTAATCTGGGCAAGCACATCCCGGGTATCCTTTACATAGGATTTGAGGCTAGTCACCATGGTGTCCTTTTATGAAACTGAGATCAGAGGCGATCCCGAGTCCCACCGCTGATCTCAGGTCATTAGCAGTGTATGAAACTGAAACTGAGTTAATCAGCAGAGAACATGTTCTCCACTGATTATCTCAGCACAGTGAGAATCTGTAACTGACTGTCACAGAGAGGGCCAGTGTATGAAGGTGCGATCTCGGCACCTCACTGGTGATCTCTTACAGAATTCTCACTTTCTGATTCACCATCTCAGAGGTTGAGAATCAGACAGAGAAGCGCGAAGCTGGCTTAGTATTCTGGAGGAAGAAGGAAGTCTTTTGACTTCCTTCTTTCATCCACTAGCAGCCATACATCTTCCCTACAATTACACACCCCAAAACGAGCAGGTTAGCAATCTATACTGTGTGTGTATATGTATGTATGTGTGTGTGTGTATATATACCGTATATATAATTAGGGCTGTTACTGATTAAAATTTTCTTGTTCGATTAATCGGTTTTTTCTCTTACCATCCATGGACTGACACGGTGTCTCTTTACACGTGGGTTATGTCCCTGCTTGCAGGAGAAGACCTAGGCAGAATGTGAAATGTTATACATACATTCTAAAAGCCAGAGCTGAACAGCCCCACCCAGGGGGCGGTCCCTCCGGACATAACCCTCCCACTACAGTCAGCAGACTTCAGTTTTTTTCTGCCTAGCAGGAGAAGACGTGGCTCTCTCAGGAGCCAGTCTCCTGACCTATTTTTATTCCTTTTCTGGAATTCTTTTTTATTTTATTTTTGAGAATTTTCTATCAACTGTCGGCTGGGCAACAGGTTGGGTACAAGATATCCTCGTAGTCTTCCCTGTCCGACCATCGAGCGTGCTGATCCTCGCCTTGTGTGCGTGAGACTCGGTTCACGACAGGCCCCATGACTCCAGGGGTGGCCGGGTTTGCTTCATGCTCCCACGGTCCTCTCAAGACTGAACAGTTCCTGACTGACTGTATCTTTCGCGGTGGACCGGGCCGACAGCTACTCAGTACTGCACTGTGATAGTCCTGTCAGAAACACACCAGTGGGTCCCTCAGGGGACGGGTAAGTAGTCTCTCCTGCCTGCAGGTGAGTACAAAAAGCTGTGTGTTTCTCTGTGGGGGATTTTCCCTGTCTCCCCCTGTATTTCATTGTCACTCTCTGTCACCATTGCTGGCGCTGTGCTGTGTGGGGTGCCTGGGGGTCACACTGTTCTTGGAGGGGCTAATGCTGGTCTGCAGATATGCTTGGGGCCTTTTTTTGTGTGTTTTAGGGCCTGAGCGCCGAGTGGCGCTGTTTGTGTGCTGTTTTTTTTTTTTTTTTTCACTTTTGCTGAGTCATGGCGGCCATCTTGCCGCAGATCGCCTCAGTGAAGTGCGGAGGCCATTTTCTTGTAGCCCGCGCACTCTTCAGCACTAGTTTTGGCCTCTAGCACTGCTGTAACAGCGGAAATCTCCTCACAATCTCCTCACAGCTCACCAGCGCTGACACAGCGCGGTACAGACAGCGGAACTGAGCGGTCCCTGGTCCGGTTTGGTGAGTCCCCTGGGCGCCCCCTCCTCAGTCAGCACAGCCTGTGGGTGGACTTTTTATCTGAGGAGTCTCAGAGGGGGGCAATATGGAGTCTCTGTCACCAGCTTCCCCTAAATGTCAGTGGACAACAGGCAGTGCTTCAGCACCTGCAGTCCCTAGGGACCAGTTGTGGGCAGTCCTGGAATCATTTCTGACCAGGATGGGAGCTGTGTGCAAGCGCAAGGGAGCAAAAAAAAAAAAAAGCGCCCTCTCCCCACTTTACTTCATGAGGGCAGTGCGCTGATTCAGATATGGGCCTAGCCACTACCGCTCAGGACCCTAGTTCTGAATGTATTGGATGGTTTTGAACAGGACATTCCTTATGAGGAAAACTCCAGTTCTGAGTCAGTAAATGACAGGGCGCTTACAGTCTCCTTTGGTTCTTTTAAGGCCAGGCCTTCTAAAGAGGTTTTTCCATATGTACTTTCTTTGACCAGCTCATTGATAAGGTCTGGGAAAAGCCGCAGAAGATTTTTTTTTATGGTCCCGCGGCGTTTGTCTATCAGATACCCCTTGAAGATGCCCTACTTAAAAAGTGGTCTTCTCCCCCAGGGTCGACCCTCCAGTCGCCCGTTTGAACAAGGCCATCACTCTCCCGATGGAGGGGACTCCTGCATTTGAGGACCCCACTGACAGGAGGTCAGAAGTGGTGAGCAGAGCCATGTTTGCGTTGTTGGGATCCGCCCAACGGCCTGTGGTAGCGGCGACCCTTGTGTCTTAAACACTTACAGGTTGGGCAAAAATGTTGCACCTAGCTGTACAGGAGCATAATCTTCCTCCAGACACAGTTGCTTTGGCCCACCAACTGGTTCAGGGCCTGGTTTATGTGTGCGACGCCACGTTGGACGCGGCCCCTTTAATATCCAGGGCCTCTGTCTCGGCGGTGGTATTGCATCGTCTTATCTGGTTGAAGTGCTGGTCTGCTGACCTAGCCTTAGGAAGCTCCTGACGGATCTACCATTTAAAGGTGGTAGACCTTTCGGTGCTGCTCTGGATGACATCGTCATGGATGTCATGGGAGCTAAAAGCACTCTTCTTCCTTAGACTAGCAAGGGTGAGGAGGCCCGCCGCAAACAGGGGCCTTCCTTTCCAGCAAGACGGGGTTTTTCGTCAGTCAGAGTCCACGGGTAGGCCCTCTCAGACTGACGGCAGTGCGGCTGGTGGGCACAAGTGCCCCTGGGTGCGTAAGCCGAACAAGCGGCTCCCAAGCCCGCCTCCGCGTGAAGTCTTGCCTCCGCCCGACTCTGGGGTGGGGGGACGACTTTGCAGGTCACGAATCGGTGGTCCTCCTGAATCTCCGACTGGTGGGTGTGCGAGGTGGTCACCTCAGGATACAGGATAGTATTCCGATCCTGGCCCCCAGACAGATTCTTTCCCTCAAATCTTCCTCTCCTTCCTACCTGTCGGGCAGCCCTCTTGGGGGCTGTACAGGATTTGATCAGGTCCGGAGTGATTGTGCCGGTTCCGTCACAGGAGAGTTTTCAGGGATTCTACTCGAATCTGTTTGTCGTCCCAAAAATAGGACGTGGTTCAACCTATCCTGGACCTCAAGGCCCTGAATGCCTTCGAGAAGGTGCAGAAATTCCGCATGGAATCCATTCGCACGGTGATCGCTACACAAGGGATTTTCTTCTGGCGTCCTTGGACTTCAAGGACGCCTACTTGCATGTTCCGATCTGCGCAAGTCACCAGAAGTTTCTGCGGTCAGCAAAGTCCACTATCGATTGTGGCTCTTCCTTTCGGCCTAGCCTCGGCACCAAGGGTGTTCACCAAGGTGCTTGCTCCGGTTCTAGCCTTCTGTTACAGCGAGGTATTGCTGTCGTGGGCTATCTGGACGATCTTCTGCTAAGAGCAGAAAGTGGATCAGACTTAGAGGAAAGGTGACTATCGTCAATTAGACCCTCAGGGACTCGGGTGGTTCCTGAACATTCAGGAGTCAGTCCTGGTCCCGACTCAGTGTCTGGAGTATCTAGTTCTGATTCTGGACTCCTTGGAGGCAAAGGTATCCTACCTCTGGAGAAGTTGCTGACACTTCAGTCTGCGGTGCGGGTGCTGACATCCCAAAAATGGTTGTCAATCCGTTTTTTGCATGAGAGTCCCGAGACTCGTGGTGGCCTCCTTCGCGGCCATTCCGTATGCCCAATCACACACCAGGGCATTGCAGAAGGAGATCTTGTCCACCTGGGACAAATCCCCGTTGTCCTTGGATCTTCAGATCCAGGTGATTCACCTGGTCAGGGCGCCCCTGACATGGTGGTTGAGATCCTCGGCTCTTCGGTCCGGAAAGTCGTTCCCCTCCCATCCAATGGACGGTACTCACGACGGACACCAGCCTGACGGGCTGGGGTGGAGTCTAGGGAGTCCTGTCGGCTCAGGCCTTGGACTCCGGACGAGCCAGTTTACCAATCACTGTTCTGGAAATACGGGCCATCGGACTGTGTCTCTCCTCAGGTCGGAGAGAGTACGGGGTCGCTCCATCAGGAGCCAGTCGGATACCGCCACGGCGGTGGCGTATGTAAACCATCAAGGGGGAACTCGGAGCTCAGCTGCAGCTTCTGAGGTAGTCCGTATCCTGAAGTGGGCCGGAAGAAACGTGCCGGCTCTGTAGGCCATTTTACATTCTGGGCATAGACAATGGGCAGGCGGACTATCTGAGTCGCCAATCGCCAGACACCGGACCAAGAAGAGTGGTCCTTGCATATTTCAACTCCTTTACCGACGGTGGGGCACGCCGGATGTGGACCTGATGGCCTCTCGACTCAGTCGCAAGGGTCGAGGTTGTGGCCAGATCCAGGGATCCTTGGGCGATGCCTCGGATGCGTTGGTGGCCCCATAGGGTCCTTATCGCCTGATATAAACTCCGGCGATCCTAATTGTTCCGGATTGGCCTCAGCATCACTGGTACGCTGATCTGGTACGTCTCGTCGCGGACGTTCCCTGGCGGTTGCCGATGAGGGAGGACCTTCAGTCTCAAGGTCCTATGTTTCATCCGGCTTACAGTCTCTGGCTTTAACGGCAGGGCTGTTAAAAGCCAGGTGTTGAGGGACCGAGGTCTCTCGGACTCGGTCATTTTGACCATGTTAAGGACACGGAAGTCTTCCTCCAGGCAGATCTATCACCGTGCCTGGAAAGCTTATATCGCCATGTGCGAAGCGCTGGACTGGCGTCCTCGGACGTATTCCGTCCCCAGAATCCTGCGTCCTCTGCAGTGTGGAGTGACCCAAAAGCTTGCTTTTGAGTACCATCAAGGATCAGATTTCGGCCTTGGCCATCTTCTTTCAGCGACCTCTAGCGGGTCATTTTCTTGGTTAGCACCTTGTGTTGGGGGTTCGTCATGTGCTCCCTCCTGTCAAGCCTCCTCTCCCACCGTGGGATCTGAATTTGGTGCTCTCGGTCCTCCAGGAACCTCCTTTTGGGAATATCCGGGATATTCCCCTCTTGTCTTGTCTCAGAAGGTGGCCCTTTTAGTGGCAATCACTTCTGTTTGACGAGTGTCTGAGTTAGCGGCTTTGTCCTGCAAGTCGCCATATTTAGTCATCCATAAGATAAGGCGGTGTTGCATCCGCGACCTTCCTTTTTTGCCAAAGGTGGTGTCCACCTTTCACCTACATGAGGACATTGCTCTCCCGTCCTTGTGTCCTCACCCATCGCATCCCAGAGAGTTTGCGCTGCACATATTGGAAGTGGTACGAGCCTTACGGGTGTACCTGTCTGCTACTGCTTCTATTCGGAAGTCCGACTCACTGTTTGTGACTGTCTCTGGTCCATAACAGGGCCAAGCGGTTTCGTCTGCCATCATTTTTAGGGGAATCAGACAAACCGTCATTCAAGCCTATGCTCTCAAAGGGCGGGCGCCTCCCTTTCCGGGTACGGCGCATTCCACCAGGGCAATTGGTGCTTCCTGGGTTTCCCGACATCAAGCGTCGGTTGCACAAGTGTGCAAGGCGGCGACCTGGTCGTCTGTTCATGCCTTTTAAGTTTTATAAGGTTAATGTGGCTGCATCTTCGGATGCTTCCTTCGGCCGCAGGGTGCTGCAGGCCGCTGTTTAAAGTTGCGACTCCTCCGTTGAGCTCTGCCTTTATTGGAGTGAAGTTTTGGTTTTTCCATTAATACTGCTCCCATCCCTCTTGACACTGCTTTGGGACATCCCACGTGTAAAGTGTAAAGAGACACCGTGTCAGTCCATGGATGGTAAGAGAAAATAGGATTTTTTTGTACTCACCGTAAAATCCTTTTCTCTGACATCCATGGACTGACACGGCACCCACCCTTCCTTTTAAGTTTGTACTGCTTTGTTACGAACTGAAGTCTGCTGACTGTAGTGGGAGGGTTATGTCCGGAGGGACCGCCCCCTGGGTGGGGCTGTTCAGCTCTGGCTTTTAGAATGTATGTATAACATTTCACATTCTGCCTAGGTCTTCTCCTGCAAGCAGGGACATAACCCACGTGTAAAGTGTAAAGAGACACCGTGTCAGTCCATGGATGTCAGAGAAAAGGATTTTACGGTGAGTACAAAAAATCCTATTTTTTTAATCGATCGACTAATTTCGATTAATTATAACGCACATACAGTTTTTACAATATTTTTTTTTCTTTATTAAGCTTTAAGAAAAACGTAGAAAGTTAGTTTGTTCTCCACATCTCCCCCCATTCTGTAATGTCCACATCTCCCCCCATTCTGTAATGTCCACATCTCCCCCCATTCCGTAATGTCCACATCTCCCCCCATTCCGTAATGTCCACATCTCCCCCCATTCCGTAATGTCCACATCTCCCCCCATTCCGTAATGTCCACATCTCCCCCCATTCCGTAATGTCCACATCTCCCCCCATTCCGTAATGTCCACATCTCCCCCCATTCCGTAATGTCCGCATCTCCCCCCATTCCGTAATGTCCGCATCTCTCCCCCGTAATGTCCGCATCTCTCCCCCGTAATGTCCGCATCTCTCCCCCGTAATGTCCGCATCTCTCTCCCGTAATGTCCGCATCTCTCTCCCGTAATGTCCGCATCTCTCTCCCGTAATGTCCGCATCTCTCTCCCGTAATGTCCGCATCTCTCTCCCGTAATGTCCGCATCTCTCCCCCGTAATGTCCGCATCTCTCCCCCGTAATGTCCGCATCTCTCCCCCGTAATGTCCGCATCTCTCCCCCGTAATGTCCGCATCTCTCCCCCGTAATGTCCGCATCTCTCCCCCGTAATGTCCGCATCTCTCCCCCGTAATGTCCGCATCTCTCCCCCGTAATGTCCGCATCTCTCCCCCGTAATGTCCGCATCTCTCCCCCGTAATGTCCGCATCTCTCCCCCGTAATGTCCGCATCTCTCCCCCGTAATGCCCGCATCTCCCCCCATAGTGTAATGTCCGCATCTCCCCCGTAATGTCTGCATCTCCCCCCCCCATAATGTAATGCCCACATGTGCTCCCACTGTAATGTCATTGTCCACATCTCCCCCGTAATGTCCACATCTCCCCCATACCTTAAGATCCAGGTAGAACGGTCCGCAGAGTAGACGGCACAAGCAGGCGGCTGATGATGACGCAGGGTGGCCCAAGATGGCCGCCGTGCTCCGGAGCTAGGCCGAAGCCGCGGCCTTTCCTATGGACGAGACCGCGGAGCTCACTCCGCGGATCGTCATCGATCAAAATTTTTTGTCATCGATCAAAGAAATTAACGATTAATCGAACAATTAATCGTTAATTTACGCACCCCTAATATATATATATATATATATTAGTGTGTGTGTTAATTTCAATGTGTGTGTATGTATGTATATGTAGAGAGAGAGAGAGAGAGAGAGAGAGAGAGAATATAATTTTTTTATTTATGTACATGTTCACGTGTCTGGCTGGGTTCACACTTGTGCGATGCGGGAACCAGCATGATCCCTGTGCGGTTTCCACATCGCACCTGCATTGACATCTGCGCACCGCTGCGGCTGTCAATGTAAAGTTATGACACCCCCAGATCATTTCACAATCGCAGTGTGAACTATGAAATGGTGCAGCAATCGGATCGCATGCGATTAGTTTCAGTGCAGGCCACATAAAGGGTCCTGTATCATTTTGGTGCAAATGCAATATGATTTAAATTAATATCGCACAAACATTGCATGTGATATGCACAGCAATGTGTCCCGCGGGAGTCAGAACCCGGAAGTGGTGCAAATACCTGTATTAGACCGGTATCTGCACCCCCTCCCCCCTGAAAGGTGCCAAATGTGACACCGGAGGGGGGGTGGGTTCCAAAAAGCGGAGGTTCACTTTTTTTGTGAACCTCCGCTTTAATGTCAAAACCGCTGGCAACAAAGTGAGTACACCCCTAAGTAAAAATGTCCAAATTGGGCACAATTAGCCATTTTCCCTCCCCGGTGTCATGTGACTTGTTAGTGTTACAAGGTCTCAGATTTGGTGTTATCACTCTGTCTCTCATGCTAGGAGATATTTACTATAAACCGATGCGCCGATGATGTTACACGCATGCGCACTAGCGGGCCGGCTTCATTGACGGTTTTCTGAATGGGTTCTTGCAGGCCCGAGCACGCATGCGTGTGACGTCATCGCTGCTCCGGCCAATCACAGCGCCGGAGCGGCGATACACTGACGGCAGTGACGGGACATCGAGGAAAGATGGCGGAGGTGACCTAGGACCACTGCGGGGGATTCGATCTCAGGGAAGTCATTCATAATGAGCTAGTATACTATGCATACTAGCTCATTATGCCTTTCTTTTGCAGGTTTATTTTTTATTTTTTTTTAATGGCTTTACTTCCTCTTTACCTTTTCTTTATTTTATATATATATATATATATATATATATATATATATATATATATATATATATATATATATATATATTCTACCTGCATTAAAATGCTATTATTAAAGTAATTTTTTATTTATTAGTAAATAACCTTTTGTAAACCCTGAAATATGGTTTTACCCATGGACTGTTCTATTAGTTTTATACGGGGGTTTATCTATATATATATATATATATATATATATATATATATATATATATATATATATATATATATTTATTAATACTTGTATAATTTATTAAAAAATTATTATAAATGTATTTAAATTTATATGAATGGTGTATAGCTGCATTTTATATGTGGATTACATTAATTTACTATACACCATTCACATTTAACTAGGCACATGTATAATCTTTAATTATTGATAAAAACAATGTTTTTTAATAATTAGGTTAATGTATATTGTTTGGGAATGTAAATGTATTTTATTAATATGTGGTGTATAATTCGTGTTCACTTTTGTATTTTACACTTCCTCGTACTGTAATCCCGCTACATAGCGCGAGATTACAGTGAGAGGAGTTCTCAGAAGTTCCCGGCGTTTGTAGCTCACCTCTCAACTCAACATGAGAAGCGAGCTACAGAGCTTCATACACAGGCACTCAGAGGAGAGCGATCTCCTCTGAGAATGCCTGAGAACACAATAGTGGTATTTTACCGCAGTTTCATAAAAGGACACCTAAATCTTTCAACATAGCATCCAGATAGTTCCCTGTTCTCTCCAAGGGTCCCCTAAGTGCGGAGACTATGGGTGGTCTCCCAGGGGGATCCTAAAGGGATTTGTGCACCTTAGGTATTATGTAAATAATAGGGGTGTTGTAATCTCTAACCTTGAGGTACTCTAGTTCCTGCCTATTGAGTAGGCCCTCCTCACCTGCGAGTTGAAGTTTGAAATTGACATCAATGACCAATTTAGGGAAGGGGGTCACTGGTCCATTTCTTGTAAGTGTTGACATCACCTAACAATCGATTGACCTCTTTTAACCACTTAAGCCCCGGACCATTTTGTAGCTAAAGGACCAGAGCTGTTTTCAGAATTTTTGCACTGCGCTGTTTTAACTGTAAATTGTGCAGAAATGCAATGTTGTACCGAAACGAAATTTGCGTCCTTTTCTTCCCACAAATAGAGCTTTCTTTTAATGAAATTTGATTGCCTCTGCGATTTTTTTATTTTTTGCGATATAAACGGAAAAAGACCGAAAATTTTGAAAAAAAATGATATTTTCTACTTTTTGTTATAAGAAAAATCGAATAAACTCAATTTTAGTCATACATTTAGGCCAAAATGTATTCAGCCACATGTCTTTAGTAAAAAAAAGTCAATAAGCGTATATTTATTGGTTTGCGCAAAAGTTATAGCATCTACAAACTAGGGTACATTTTCTGGAATTTACACAGCTTTTAATTTATAACTGCCTAGCTCATTTCTTGAGGTGCTAAAATGGCAGGGCAGTACAAAAACCCCCCAAATGACCCCATTTTAGAAAGTAGACACCCCAAGAAAATTGCTGAGGCCTGTTGAGCCCATTGAATATTTTTTTTTTTGTCTCAAGTGATTGAATAATGACTAAAAAAAAAAAAAAAATACAAAAAGTTGTCACTAAATTATATATTGCTCACACATGCCATGGTTATATATGGAATTACACCCCAAAATACATTTTGCAGCTTCTCCTGAGTACGGGGATACCACATGTGTGGGACTTTTTGGGAGCCTAGCCGCGTACGGGACCCCGAAAACCAAGCACCGCCTTCAGGATTTCTAAGGGCACAAATTTTTGATTTCACTCCTCACTACCTATCACAGTTTCAAAGGCCATAAAATGCCAAAATAGCACAACCCCCCCCCCCCAAATGACCCCATTTTGGAAAGTAGACACCCCAAGCTATTTGCTGAGAGGCATGGTGAGTATTTTACAGCTCTCATTTGTTTTTGAAAATGAAGAAAGAAAATATATATATATATATATATATATATATATATATATATATATATTTTTTTTCAATTTTATAAACTTTGTGACAAAAAGCGAGATCTGCAAAATACTCACCATACCTCTCAGCAAATAGCTTGGGGTGTCTACTTTCCAAAATTGGGTCACGAAACTGTGATAGGCAGTGAGAAGTGAAATCAAAAATTTACACCCTTAGCCTGAAGGCGGTGCTTGGTTTTGGGGTCCCGTACGCGGCTAGGCTCCCAAAAAGTCTCACACGTGGTATCCCCGTACTCAGGAGAAGCAACAGAATGTATTTTGGGGTGTAATTCCACATATGCCCATGGCATGTTTGAGCAATATATCATTTAGTGACAACTTTGTGCAAAAAAATAAATAAATAAAAATTGTCTTTTTTCCGCAACTTGTGTCAACATATAAAATATTCCATGGACTCGACATGCCTCAGTATATAGCTTGGGGTGTCTACTTTCCAAAATGGGGTCATTTGGGGGGGGTTTTGAACTGTTCTGGCATTTTATACACAACATTAGGAAGTTTACATCCACTCTTCTAACCACTTGAAGACAAAGCCCTTTTTGACACTTTTTGTTTACATGAAAACATTTTTTTTTTGCAAGAAAATTATGTTGAACCCCCAAACATTATATCTATATCTATCTATCTATCTATCTATAAATATAAATTATTATTTTTTTATTATTTTTTTTTTAAAGCAAAGGCCCTACAGATTAAAATGGTGGGTGTTGCATTTTTTTTTTCTACACAGTATTTGCGCAGCGATTTTTCAAACGCGTTTTTTGGGGGGAAAAATACACTTTTTTTTAATTTTGATGCACTAAAACACACTATATTGCCCAAATGTTTGATGAAATAAAAAAGATGATCTTAGGCCGAGTACATAGATACCAAACACGACAAGCTTTAAAATTTCGCACAAACGCGCATTGGAGACAAACTACATACATTTTTAAAAGCCTTTACAGGTTACGCCGTTAGATTTACAGAGGAGGTCTACTGCTAAAATTACTGCCCTCGATCTGACCTTCGCGGTGATACCTCACATGCATGGTGCAATTGCTGTTTACATATGACGCCAGACCGACGCTTGCGTTCGCCATTGGGCAAGAGCGGGGCAGGACAGGGGTGCTTTTTTTTTTTTTTATATTTATTTTGCTATTTTATTTTTAAACTGTTGCTTCCATCTTTTTTTTTTTTTTTTATATCATTTTTATTGTTATCTCAGGGAATGTAAATATCCCCTATGATAGCAATAGGTAGTGACAAGTACTCCTTTTTTTGAAAAAACTGGGGTCTATTGGACCCTAGATCGTTCCTCTGCCCTCAAAGCATCTGACCACACCAAGATCGGTGTGATAAAATGCTTTCCCAATGGCGCTTTTTATATTCGGGGGGGACGGACATTCCCTCCCACTGCTTGTAAAAGCAGTCCAGAGGCTAATTAGCCACTAGGATTGCTTTTACATGAAAGCCGGCCGCTGGCTGAAAAGAATGATACCAAGATGATACCTAAACCCGCAGGCATCATTCTGGTATAAACATTCAAAGTCCAGCAACATACCAGTACGTTGCTGGTCCTTGTTGGACATGTATTGTAATCTTTTTTTTCATGCAGCCTGTTGGCTGAACGAAAAAAAAAGATTGATCGGTGGGTATGCCCACCATTAGAATACCGCCCTTCATCCACCCACTTCTAATGATGGGCATACATGCACCATTTATATATGCCGAAGCATGGGGGCATCTTCCCGCAAAAGTTATGCCGCGTACACATGGTCAGACTTTTCCACGGGCAAGCCTCCGTCGGAATTTCGACCATATGTACGTGGCATTAGGAGCAAAATCGCTCCTCCGCCCCTGCTGCCCCAATGCTTCGGCATATATGCTTTTTTTTTTTTTTTTTTTTTTTTTTTTTAAACTGTGGTGGTGAAATCACCTTCTACAGCACTGGAGTCGCAGGGATCAGGCCTGTCTCTGCGAACGCTGCAGTTGTGTTGTGTTTTGCACGTGACAGTGATCGGTCGATACTGCACTTGGGTGGCCTGGGCTGGACGGAGGGGCAAAACGCAGGTGCTAGCAGGTATCTGGGCTGATCCCGCTAACACTGCGTTTTTGGGAACCCTAAATTGCTGGGGACGCTGCTTCACGCGTGGGTGTTAGCGCTACTGGCACTAACCTGACGCTGCCTGGGGTGTGACGCAGACCCTCTCTGACGCTAAAACCTAATTGATATCACCCGCCGGGCGATCTGGGGGTTAAACCTTTATTGGGTTATATACGGCGGGTGCCCTGACACTATAAAAAGCAAACTAACTAACCAGCGTCACCCGTAACACTTATATGGTGATTACTGGTGAAAGGGTTAACTAGGGGCAATTGGGGGGTTAAAACCTTTATTAGGTAATATATAGGGGTACCTGACGCTATATAAAAACCTGACGGCGAACCTAAAAAAAATTACTGGCTACCGATCGGCATCACCAACACTAAGACAGCGATCAGAAAAACGATCGCTTAGCGACAGTGGTGATAGGGGGTGAAAGTGTTACCCTGGGGGGGAAAGGGGGTTAAACCTTTATTAGGTAAAATATGGGGGTACCTGACGCTATAAAAACCTGCGGCGAACCTAAAAAAAATAACTGGCTACCGATCGGCATCACCGACGCTAAGACAGCGATCAGAAAAATGATCGCTTAGCGACGGCGGTGCTAGGGGGTGAAAGGGTTACCTGGGGGGCGATCAGGGGGTTAAACCTTTATTTGGGGGGGTTAGGGGGCTACACTGGACCTAAAACTAACTTTAGTGACACTTTTACAGTCACAAATGTCACTGATTGCAGTGATCAGTAAATAAATGGTCATTGCAATTAGTGACACTGTGACTGGCGGGTGATCTGGGGGGGGCGATTTATGTGCCTATGTGTCCTGGTGTCAGTGTAGTGTTTTGTGCACTAACCTGCATCTTCTCCTGTGCGGCGCTCGGTATATGCGAGCGCCGCAGGAGAGATGACATCACTTCCTCTGCCTGTGTAAACATTACACAGGCAGGGGAAGGATTTGATTCGCTGGGAGCGATCGAGAGGGGGTGGCCGGAATCGAACGGCTGTCCCCTCATCCCTGATCGCTCCCAAACGAATAACGGCCGCTCACTGTAAAGAAGGGGGGTCCGATCGGACCCCCCAACTATACAAAGGCAGTCACGTAGATATACGTGATTCTGCCTGTCAGTGCCATTCTGCCGATGTATTTTTACAGTGGGCGGTCGTTAAGTGGTTAATATAGTCGTCCTCATCCAGAAGCACAACGTTGCCCCCTTTATCGCTTCTTTTAATAACCAATTTTTTTAGCTGATATCAATTCCCTTATGGCGCAACGTTCCTCAGGGGGTAAGTTATCCTGTCCTTTCTTTTCCCAGTTTACAGCCCTAAGGTTCGTCTGTACTAAATCTAAGAACAGATTAAGCCATTTTATTTTTATGTAGGGGTGGCATTTTATTAGATCTAAATTTTAATGAAGCATGTCTTTTCTGTACCATAGTCTGATCACTTGACTCATCGTTTTCTTCAAGTAGGGAATTTTAAGATTTGCAATATCTCTTCATCTCTGCTATCAGTGGTGGTAACAATATCACTAGGGACAGTTTTGTGAGTATGCAGAAATCGTAGAAAGACCTTGCGTAGAAACAAAGCTACATCTTTGTAAACATTGAAATCATCCATGGCATTGGTGGGCGAGAACGATATGCCCTTCTGTAACAGATTGGCATGTCTTAATGCCAGGGGAAATTTAGAAAGGTTAATAACTTTCATGTCCGTTTCTTCTCTATGCTCTACTAGTGTCCTCTCTGACTTCACGTTTTTGGGCCACTTCTGTCTGTGTTTCACCCTCTGTCTGTTTCTGATGTCTGGGGGCCGATAGTTTGCGATTGGTTGGGTTGTCTGATCTTTGTCTGTCTACACTGTCTTCCCCTTCCACCCCCTCCTTCTCTAAAAAAAAAAGTTACAGATTTTGGAAAGTTGTCGTCATTCTCACTTGGGGACCTAGTTCCTCTAGAGTTTGATCTACCTCTGCGTGTTCTGCTTCTGTTCCTGCGTGTTGTCAGGTCAAAGATCTCCCCCTTTTCCCAGTCGTTTAGATCACGTCTAAATTTTGACTGTTTTGTCAATCTCAGATTGTGTTGTGTTTTTTCCTCAGTGTCTTTAAAAGGTTCCAGGCCTAAGGAGCTGTCAGAAATTAATGTAGAGAGCTCATCTAGTTGTAACTTCTCCTCCTACAATCAATTTCATCACGGAAATTTCATGATCCACACAGAGCGGTTCCTTGATAAATGGAAGACAATTGTGTAAAATGTTCGGCTGGAATTACTTCTACTTCTTCTCGTCCACATCCCTGGCCTCAGGTGCCATTTTTTTGCAGCGCTGACGCCATTTTTAGTGTTGTGTTTTTTTTTTTTTTTCTGTATTTAATCTTCCATTGGTGGCCATTTTCTTGTAGCCGCGCTGTGGCGCAGGTCGGTATTGTGGGTGGCCATTTTCTTGTGGTCCGCGCCCTTTTATATCTGAGGCGTCTGGCGGCCATTTTGGGGTAGGTTTGGCCTATAGCACTGGCTTCTGAACAGCACAGTTTCTTCTCCTCGCAGCTTTTTCGTCACACGCGCTGTGTATACAAGGCGGGCAGCGGTGCTGAACGGTCTCCTTCTGGGTGGTGAGTCCCCTGGGTTACCCACCGGTCAGTGCAGCATGGAGGGTGGACATTTATGTGTATTTCACTTGGTCCCCGAGGGCTGTCAGTGGGCGTTTTATCGAGTCAGTATGTGACCTTTCTTCCCCATGCATTGCCAGAGGCAGCAAATGGTGCCCCTGCACCTGCGGTTTCCATGGATACGTTTATATATAGTCCTGGAACCTTTTGTTGCCAAAGTAGAAACGGATTGCAGGCGTAAAATCGCCCCCTCCCCCCCGCCATCTTCTGGGAAATGTTTGTCAGTGCACTTCTGATGCTGTGAGGGGGACACTCCAGCTGGGAATGCAGCTGGGACTTCCGCAGTGGAGTCTGTCTCCCTTAGGTCACACAAATCTGCACGCTTTGACGTTTTTTCCTTATGTTACTTTCTTTGATAGTACATACATAAGGAATAGCAACGGCCGCCAAGGTCCTTGTGGTCCCCCAGGGCATGGCAGCCCGTTATCATACGGGACCCTTCTGAATGCTGGGGTCAGTGTTGCGACCTATATATGGCTGCGACTTTCCATGTAGGACAGTGGTGTAGTGGTTAACTCCCTCACCTGGCAGCAAGAGGGTCACTGGTTCGAACCCCGACACCATCTGCCTGGAGTTTGCATGTTCTCCCTGTGTCTGCGTGGGTTTCCTCCCACACCCCAAAGACATGCGTGCTTTCGGCGCCACAGTAAAAACATATGCACTTATACATACACAGTGTGTGTATTTTACAATAGCCCCGTCGCAGTTTGTTTGGGGTTTGCATGTTTTCCCTGTGTCTGCGTGGGTTTCCTCCGGGTGATCCGGTTTCCTCCCACACTCCAAAGACATGCGCGCCTTCGGCACCACGGTAAAACCATTTACACTGATACATACTTGGTGTGTGTATGTAAATGATTTCCAGAACCTCTGTATCTGCGGTGGTGCTGCGCCGCCTTATCGGCTGGTCTGCTGGCTAAGCTCCAAACTGGCAGATTGCCTTTCTGAGCTTTTTTGGTTCCTCGCTGGACGACATTAAGTCACTGAAGGGAAGAGGACTCTTCTCTCACAGTCCTCTGAGGGGAAGGAGCCGCGCCGTTGGCCGAGGCCCTCCGGTTCCGCTCAGTAACAATATTTTCGTTGGTAGATCCTCCCAGGCTGACAAGGCTCTAGCTGGGGGACGGAAGCGTCCCTGGGTGCGTGCATGAATGTGCCAGCTAACATACTCTGCTACGCGTGTTTTTTTGTCCCCGTCCGACTCAAGGGTGGGGGGGATGATTTTGCGAGTTTGCAGTTCGGTGGACCTCTCCGCTCTCTGACCAGTGGGTCTGCGAGGTGGTCAATTTGGGGTACAAGACAGTTTCTTCTTGTCCATCAAACAGATCTTTCTCTCCAAGTTTTTCCTCTCCTTCCGGCTCGTCGGTCTGCCTTGATGGGAGCAGTACAAGACTTGCTCTGGTGCAGAATAATTTTACTTGTGCCCCTGGTGGAAGGATTTCAGGGATTCTATTCAAATCTGTTGGAAGTCCCACGGAAAGACGATGTCCGTCCATTCTTGGACCTCAGGGCCTTCAATACCTTGTAGGGCAGCACAGTGGTGTAGTGATCAACTCCCTCACCTGGCAGCAAGAGGGTCACTGGTTCAAACCCGGACCCCGACACCGTCTGCCTGGAATTTGCATGTTCTCCCTGTGTCTGTGTGGATTGCCTCCTGGGTGCTCCGGTTTCCCCTCGCTCTCCAAAGAGATGCGCGTCTTCGACGCCACAGTATGAACATGCGCATTAACACATACACATTGTGTGTATGTATTTGTTTTTGGTGAATTCTGGCGTCTCTGGACACCAGGGTCGCATACTTGCATGTCCCCATCTGCAACAGCCATCTGAGTTTTCTGCGATTTGACTTGGCATTGGCACCAAGAGTTGTTCACAAGGTGCTCGCCCCCGATCTGGGGTTTGCTGAGACGGCGAGACATTGATATCGTGGGCTACTTGGACGTTCTTCTGAGAGCTGCTTCTGGCTCAGAATTAGAAAAGGACATGTCTATAGCCAGTCCGACCCTCCGGGTCTTTGGTTGGGTACTGAACATACAGAAGTCTGTGTTGGTACCGACTCAGTGTCTGGAGTCCCCAGACTTGATCCTGAATTCTTTGGAGGTGAAGGTCTTCCTTCCTTTGGGGCAGTTGCAGGCGCTCCAATCGGCGGTGAAATTGTTGGCATCCCGCATATGGTCGCGTCTCCCCTTTTTTCTGCACGAGTTCTGGGCCTCATGGTGGCCTCCTTCGAGGCAGTTCCGTCTGCCCTATTCTACACTCGAGTATTGCAGGAAGAGATCCTGTCCACTTGGAACAGATCTCCATTGTCTCTAGATTCGGGTAAGTCACCTGGTCAAGGCTTCCATGAGCGGGCGGCTGCATTTCCCGGCTCTTCATTCCGGGAGGTCGTCATTTCATTTCCATAGGACTGTGATGTCGGACGCCAGCCTCACGGTCTGGTAGAATCTCGCCCACCGATCGATGTCCTCGAAATTCAAGCGATCAGACTGTGCCTCTCCAAGTGCTCGCAGAGACTTCAGGGGCGTCTGATCAGGTTTTCAGTTGGACGGCCGCACCGTCGGTAGTCGCTCGCATCCTAAGTTGGGCCGAAAGGAGCGTGCCGGCCCGATCGGCTGCTTACATCCAAGCGTTGAGACCTGGCAGGCGAACTATCTGAGTCGCCAGATGCTGAACCAAGGGGTATGGTCTTTTCGCCCAAAAGTGTTTTTCAATTACTTTGTCGGAATTGGGGCACACCGGTTGTGGTTCTTCTGGTTTTCTCGACTCAATCGCAGGTGTCGGTTTGTGGCCAGGTCCAGGGCTCCCTGGGCAGACTCGTCGGACGCGCTGGTGGCTCCATGGGGAATTTATGCCTTTCCCCTACTGGAATTGCTTTCTCGACTGCTCCGCAGAGTGAAGGCCGCAGGGATTCTGGTGATTCTAATCGCCCCAGATTGGTCCTGGTGCGCCGACCTCGGGGGACTGAAAGGGTCCGTGGTCTGGCAGATTCAATGATCCCCTTCATGTTGAGGGCCCAGGAACCTTCTTCTCGAACGATCTACCATTGCACTTGGTAGGCCTACATCTCTACGTGTGCGGAGATGGCCGGGCGCCCACGGACATAGCCGGTCTCTCGGATCCTGCTGTTCTTACAGTGCAGAGTGGATTTGAACCTTGCCTTGAGCACTATTAAGGGGGAAGATTTCAGCCTTGGCTGTCGTCTTCCAACGGCCTCAGGTGGTTCACTCGCTGGTAAGTACGTGTGTGCAGGGGGTCTGACAGTGGTTCCCTCGATGGACCACTGCTTCCTCCGTGGACTTGACTCTAGTGCTCTCTGTATTTCAGGAACCTCCCTTTGGGAACATCAGGGAGATTCCACTCTTTCTCACAAAAGTTGCCTTTCTAGTTGTCACTACTTTGGTCTGAAGGGTTTCTGAATTGGCGGCCTTGTCTTGCAAGTCGACTTACTTGGTCCTCCATATGGATAAGCGGTGCTTCATTCCTTCCTAAGGTGGTTTCGGCTTTTCACCTAAACGAGGACATTGTGCTTCCATCCTTGTGTCCTCGGCCGTTGCATCCCAGGAGGCTGCGCTACTTACCTTGGATGTGGTACCTGCCCCACGGGTGTACCAGTCTGCTACTGCTCCGTTTCGGAGTTCTGAATCGCTGTTCGTGCCGGTATCTGGTCCACAGAAGGGCCTGACGGTCTCATCGGCCACCTTTCTAGGTGGATCAGGCTGATCGTCATCCAGGCCTATGCCCTTTAGAAGCGGGCGCCTCCCTTTCCTGTCACGGCGCATTCAACCAGGGCATTTGGTGCTCCTGGGTTTTCCGACATCTAGCATCTGTCTTCAAGGTGTGTGAGACGGCGACCTGGTCGTCTGTTCACACTTTCCCAACGTTTTACGAGGTTGCTGTGTGTGCATCTTCGGATGCTTCCTTGGCCGCAAATTTTTGCAGGCGGCTGTTTGAGGTTGCAACTCCTCCGTGAGGAGCTCTGTTTGTTTGGGGTGAAGTTAAGTCTTCTTTTGATTGCTGTTCCCACCCCTCGTTTTTTCTGACATTGCTTTTGGGACGTCCCACTTTGTCAAGATTTAAGGAGCTGTGTCCGTCCATGGACGATGAGAGAAAATAGGATTTTTTTTGTATTCACCCACCCACCCCTCCTTTTTTAGTTTGTACTGCTGTACTACGAACTGAGGCTGCTGGCTGCAGGTAGGAGGGTTATGTACGGAGGGACCACCCCCTGGGCAGGGCTGTTCAACTCTGTTAAAGTTACATGTTTTAAGATAACTAACATGTTCTGCCTAGTCCTCTCCTATGAACTGGAACATAACCCACTTTGTCAAGATTTAAGGAGCTGTGTCCGTCCATGGACGAATGAGAAAATAATTTTACGGTGAGTACAAAAAAGTGACCAGTTACACTTACCGGTAACGGTGTTTCTGGGAAGTCTTCCAGGACGGCACAATGAGAGATGACTGGCTCCACCTGACAGGAAACACAATTAATACAAAGAGGTTAAAGCACCCGCCCCTCCCCGTGCTCCTCAGTTATGATAAAGTACAGACCCACACCAGTGCACGAGAGAGAAAACACACACCCAAATAACTCTATACAAACCAATGTATCAACCAAAGCGGTGGGAAGTAGGCCTGCCGTCCTGGAAGACTTCCCAGAAACACCGTTACCGGTAAGTGTAACTGGTCACTTTCTCAAGTCGTCTTCCAGGACGGCACAATGAGAGAGAAGCAAGTAGCTTCAGGCCTACCTTAGGGTGGGACGACTGCTTGCAGGACCTGTCTACCAAAGGACAGGTCCTGAGGTGACAGCAACTCTACTCTGTAATGCCTTAGGAATGTATTCTGGCTTGACCAAGTCGCAGCTTTACAGATCTGTTCCACCGAAGCTCCGGCTCTTTCTGCCCAGGAGGTTGCCAAAGAGCGAGTAGAATGAGCTTTAACTTTCGGGGCTGTCTTACCAGCCTGGTCATAAGCTATGGAGATTGTCTGTCTGATCCATCTAGATATGGATGCTCTAGATGCCTGTTGGCCCTTTTTCTGTCCAAAAAAAAAATTTATTAGTAAATTGCTGGATTTCCTAAATTTACCCACTCTATCCAGATAAGCTAGCAGACACCGTCTGACATCTAGACAATGAAAGGAGGCCTCTCTTTCATTTTGTGGATTTGAACAAAAGGAAGGAAGAATAATTTCTTGTGATCTATGAAACTTTGACACTACCTTAGGGAGGTACAGGAGGTCCTGCCTAAGAATAACTCTGTCCTTGAATAAACTAAAGAAAGGCTCTTTAATCGTCAGAGCCTGCATGTCGCCTATTCTTCTGGCTGTAGTAATTGCCAGAAGAAAAGCAAACTTAAATGTCAGTAATTTAACTGAAATCTCTTCTAGTGGCTCAAACGGAGCCTTAGTTAATTGTTCCAAAACTAACGTAAGGTCCCAGGGCGGGACTCTAGAGATCTGCACCGGGGACAATCTATCCCTGGCCATTAGAAATCTTTTAACTAGAGGGTCCAGTGATAACTTTTTGTCCAAAAAATACGATAAGGCTGCTACCTGTACTCTTAGAGTCTTGGTAGCGAGACCTAAGTCGGCGCCATCCTGGAGAAAGTCCAGGATGACCGAGGTTTCTTGCTGGGATACCTTTCTCACTAGACACCAGTGAGAGAAGACTCCCCACACCTTCCTGTAGATACGTCTGGTGACCTCTTTTCTACTTGAGAGGAGAGTGTTAATCACTCTCTCGGAACATCCCCTCTCCCGCAGGTTCTGCCTCTTAAGCACCAGGCCGTCAGCTTGAAGAAGCTGGGATCTGGGTGAAAGACTGGTCCCTGCCGAAGAAGGTCCACCCGAACTGGTAGATGGAGGGGAGGTGCTACAGACCAGTTCTGTAGAGAGGGAAACCAGGCTCTCTTGGGCCACCAAGGAGCAATTAGAATGAGTCTGGTCTCTGAGAGACCTAGTTTTTGTAGGACTCTTGGAATGAGACTCAGAGGGGGAAAAGCATAAGCCAGGTGAAAACTCCATACCTGAGCCAGTGCATCCACCCCCCCTGAGCCCCACTCCCGGGACAGGGAAAAGAATCTTCTTACTCTCCTGTTCTCCTTGCGGGCAAAGAGGTCTACTTCTGGCCTTCCAAAATGTTGGCACACCAGGTTGAACACCTCTGGGTTCAGCTCCCATTCCCCCTGGAGAATCCGATGACGGCTTAGATAGTCCGCCTCTATGTTGTACCTTCCCTTTATGTGTACTGCCGTAATAGAGGCAATCCGAAGCTCTGCCCAGCCCAGAATTCCTAGAGACAAGGTCAGCAGGGAGGGAGACCTGGTTCCCCCCTGATGATTTATGAAGGCCACCGTGGTCGCATTGTCGGAGGATCTGGACCTCCCGGTCTCGGATCCTTTCCTCGAACGCTTTTAGGGCCTCCCCGACCGCCAATAATTCCCGGAAGTTTGAGGAGGCGTGTCACTGATCCTGATTCCAGGAACCCTGGGCTCGGAGTTCGCCTAAGTGGGCCCCCCAACCCCAGGAGCTTGCGTCCGTCGTTATCCTGAGGGGGTCTGTCTGAGTCCATAGATGACCCACCTGCAACTTCTGAGGAAGAAGCCACCAGCTCAGAGAGTCCTTTACTACCTCTGGGATGCAGATTCTGTGGTCTAATGTCCCTCTTGTTCCGTCCCAGGAGGATAAGAGGAATTGTTGGAGAGGTCTGGAGTGGAGCTGAGTCCACGGGACCACAGGAATACAAGAGGTCATTAGACCCAGTACCCTCATGATGTCTCTGAAAGAGAACTCTCCTGGCTCCAACAGAGACCAGACTGCTGCCATGAGGCCCTAGGCCTTCTCCTGGGGCAAGAAGAGCCTCCTCTGTAGGGAGTCTATCAGGAAACCCAGGTAAACTTTTCTTTGGTCCGGGATCATTGAGGACTTCTCCCTGTTTATGATCTAACCTAGGGATTCCAGGGTACTCACAACCTTGGCCAGGTCTGCGAGGAGGAGATCTCAACTCTGGTTGTAGAGTAGAAGATCGTCGAGATAAGGGACTATTGATATACCCTGCAAGTGTAGGAAGGCGACCACCTCTGCTATGATTTTTGTAAACACCCTTGGGCTGGAAGCCAGTCCAAAGGGGAGGGCAGCAAACTGCCAGTGTTGAATCCCTTGAGGAGACTTGTGTTACCATGTATACCTCCTTCAGAAGGAGTCTTCTGAGGGTGTATATGCTCTCCATGCGAAATTTCTTATGACGCAGAGAGGTATTCAGGGGTCTCAGGTTTATTATCAAACGGTATTTGCCTGAGGATTTTGGGACAACGAAGATATGGGAGTAGACCCCCATTCCGCGTTGACCCGCAGGTACCGGAACTACCACTCCCTGTTCTGCTAGGTCTGAGATGTTTTGCAGAAGACCTGCCTTCTTAAGGGGGTCCCTGGGGAGAAATGTTAATAGGAACTTTGAGGGGGGGGGGGTGAAGAAACTCCAGCCTGTAACCCTCTCTTATAATGTTGAGAATATGAGGGCTCTGAGTAATACTCTCCCACCTGGAAAGGAATTGGGAAAGTCTTCCCCCTACCCTTATGTCACTTAAAGTCCTTTTTCATTTGATTTTTGGTTGGAAAAGAGGATACTTCCTTTCGGCTTATCCTTCCCAACGCCCCACTTCCTATTACCGGCAGGCTTCTTGCTTGAGAAGCGGTTTCTACCCTGGGGGCCTCGAAAAAATCTTTTTTTTGGTCCCTTTTAGGTTTGGTGGGAAACTTCTTGCCCTTTTCAGTAGATCTTGACAGAGCTTGATCAAGCCCTGTACCAAAAAGGAGGGAGCCCTCAAATGGGAGTCCACATAAGCGGGTCCTGGAACTGCGCTACCTATCACCTGTAGAGTGTCTAGGACTCCCCTGGACTTGGACACACGGGAAACATGTCCTATTAGCTTGGCTATCCATGTATCCGCGTTCCTAGCTATACAAGCTGAAGCCAACGCGGGGCTCATTGCTGCCGCATTGGCTTCCCAGGCTCTACGCAAGGTCGTCTCAGTACGGCGATCCATAAGATCCTTGATATTACCCGCGTCCTCAAAGGAGAGGTCGGATGCTTTGACACCTGTGCCAAAGAGGCATCCAATCTGGGAACTTTAAAGAATTTCTCCTCATCCTCCCCCTTAAAAGGACACCTACGCTTCCAAGTTTTATATTTCAGAAGCTTCCTCTCAGGTTCCTTTCACTCTCTAAGGATCACATCTTTGAGAGTCTGATAAACCGGAATGGCTCTGGGTTGGGCCCTTACCAGGCCTCGGTACAATCTATCCTGTGCAGATACCTGCTCCGTCGGCTCCTGAATTTCTTCAGAGGCGTAGATTGCACCAAGGAGGCCTTACATGTTGTCAGCTGAGAAGATGTGTCCTCCTGATCTAGAGCCCTCTTCCTCCTCCTCAGCCTGACTATCTACCAGGCCCTCATCGGAAAGTCCCTGATCAGGGATCTCCGAGTCTTCTTCTGCCTCTGAGTCCTGAGACAGGAGGGATCTCAGGGATTCTGGGTGTCCTCTCCCTAATCTGGTTGAGGAGGAACTCTCCTGTGAGGAAGGGCCCTCCCTGCCTGTCTGGGGCTCTGGTTCCTTAGCCTTAAGGGAGGCTTGAAAATCCTTAAGGGTGGCAAGCATCTGGGTTTGGACAGAGAGAAAGTCTCTCATAACCTGAGATGTTTCCTTCCCCGCCAGCTTCTGGATACACTTGAAGCAGAAGGGCTTGGAATGGGTTGAAGCTAATTTCTCATTACAGTTGCCGCATCTTTTTGAGCGGGCAGGGGCTCTAGAGGAACGACTAGCAACCCCTTGGGCAGTGACGTCCTCACCTGCAATGTAAGAGTACACAGGAATGCATTTAGAAAGAACCCTGTGACAGGCAAGGGGAAAGAGTCGGGGTACCCTCCCCCATCATGACCCCTGCTGGCTGGGTTGACTCACCCCCTGTGGTCTCCTGTGTAGCCGCGGCCGTGGTCGGCCTCTCCTCATGTTCCATGCCGCTTAGGTGTGATGAGCAAGTCACTGCAGAGGCACTGGAGGAGTGAAAAAGGGCGCCTCTCTTCCTGGCGTCTCTCCGCTGTTAATGCCGGTAAGCAGACGCCGGCCGTCGCCATTTTGCCGGAGACCGGAAATGACGCGACGCGTGATGGCGTCATCCCTGAAGCTAGAGGACGAATGTCCCAGACTCCGGGAAGATGGCGCCGCAATCATACGCTCCTGCATAGAGCGGCGCCATAGAACGAGCGGGGATTACCGGAGGGACCTGCCAGCCCCCCCCCTCCAGAAAGGACGCCCAGACAGGTAGGGGGGAGGAAGGAGGATAGATGGCCCCTGAAGTCCCAGGTACAGCCCAGCACCTAGGGTCCTTCAGTGCTCAGGAAGGCTCTTCTACTGCCCTCCCTGAGAAGAGAAATGGGATACCCCCCAGGACAGACAATAGAGTCCTGCTAGGCCCAGAGGCTTCCCAGGCATTCGGCTCAGCTCCCGGGGGGGGGGGGGGGGGACTTCCAGCCCCAGGCCTTCAGTCTGTGGGAAAAAAAATAAACGGTTTCGCTGTGGGGAAACACAATCAAGAACTGAGGAGCACGGGGAGGGGCGGGTGCTTTAACCTCTTTGTATTAATTGTGTTTCCTGTCAGGTGGAGCCAGTCATCTCTCATTGTGCCGTCCTGGAAGACGACTTGAGAAATACTATTTTTTAGGGCTGTGGAAATTCCTTGATTAATGCTTTTGATCGATTAAAATTCTTTTGATCGGTACTCGCCTCTCCGCCGGCTTCCGGGTCTTCAGGGAGTTCCGTCGGAGATCTGGTGATGTCACGGACACCGGCGGGGCTTGCCGTGTCCATCTGAAGTGCTCCTTTGCTGTGCCTTCATATCTGCATGCCGGTGGGACCTTACTATCTGCCACACGCAAGGGCTGTTACACTTCCCTCTATCAACCTGGGATTCTACAGCCATCCACTGGGAGTTGTGATAGTTCCCTTCACGGGACATCTACATGCCGACGGACTGATGTTAGCCCCTCCTCATCTGGATTCAGCAGTGGTATCGTTGTACACATTTTTTATACCAGTGTTATACTTGGCTACATGTTTTTTATGACCGCGTTTGCTACCGTTAGGTTTTCCTCGCACCATTTTTACAGTTTATGTAGCTACATCGATTTTATCTCCAGTGCAATATTTATTTTGTTACCTACTTGAAGACTATAAAAGTTTTAATGCGATTCCCATCGAGCGCTGCTTTTGTGTTTTTTTGTATCCTGCTATCCCTTTTTCCAGTGGTTGGTAGCTGCACTGGGAATCGGCCTGCAAGGAGATCAGCTAAAAGCAGTTGGATCTATGTGCGTTATAATTAATCAAAATTAGTCGATTAATCGATTTAAAAAAAAACGATTAATCGAACACAAAATTTTTAATCAGTAACAGCCCTACTATTTTTATAAGGCATCAACAAAGGGCACATTACATTAATGCATAGAGAGGATTATGTAATTTTAACCTAGTGGGTTAACGAACCCTTAAATGCGATCTCTGTATAAAGGTAAAAAATATCACCTTTATCCAGGATCCTTCACCACTCCCCTAAACATACCTGAGCCGATTGCGATCCAGCACTCGTGTTCTCTACTCTCTCTCCCCTCTCTCACGGGGCTGATGGATAGCAGTGGGAGCCCGCACAAGTGCCCTCATTAGAAGCACCATCCTATGGTGTGCACACACCAAAGACAAGGAGCCGTGGGCGCCAGTGGGGTACCCTAAAAGAGGAAATGGGGGCTGCTCTGTGCAAAACCATTGCACAGAGCAGGTAAGTGTAACATGTTTGTAACTTAGAAAACTTTATTACAGCTGCCTAATTGATGAATATGATGTCCAGTCTTGTAACTGTACTGTTTACGCAGTGCTTTACAACATGAGGCCAAACTGTTGCAGCTATATAAATCCTGTAAAATAATAACCGTAATAATCTTTTCATACTGTTGGCAAACTGCTACTCTCCTGTGAGGACTGCAGTTTGCCAGTCATCTTTGACTGTACTTTTGTAAAGCCTTGTTCATACGAGCATACTACAGCATACACCCGTGCTCAGGCCATGTTTGCCTGCACAGGTGTTCATGAAGTTCATTCGTGTCGGACATAGCTGTTGCTCCCATTTTGACAGGTGCATGGCCTCAAACGCTCACAAATTATGATTTTTTTTTTATATATATATATCTCTCGGACTTCAATTGGGCTTTAATCTCAACTTGAATAGAAGTCTAAACCACTGGTCATAAATATGGGGTACTTTTCAGACATGGATTAATTTAACCACCTCAATACTGTACCGCACGCCGTCATATGACGTCCTGGACTTTAAGGGGGGGGATATCTGAATGATGCCTGCAGCTACAGGCATCATTCAGATATCCTTCTTTTCAGCCAGTGATTCTACGCACCATAAGAATGACCATAGCGGCAGTACCACCGCTTGATCGTTCTTCTAGGTGACAGAAAGGGACGTCCGCCGCCACCACCCGGTGCTTCTCCGGGCTCTCCTGTGCCATCGGGGGCCCGAAGAACAAATCGACCGGCACCGGATTACGAGGACAGAGATTTCCGGTGACCATCTCTGACCGTCGGAGGCCCGGACGCGTTGTTATGACGTCACGCCGGTTACCCTGAAGTAAACAAAGCAATGATCGCGGCTGTCAGTATGAGATTGTTGAATTTTTTTTCCCCGATCTCATGCTTTCCAGCCTGAAGAAGAAATGTGGGATCTTATTGACCCCGCATCTCTCCATAAAGAGGACCTGTCACAATAGATTCCTATTATAAGGTATGTTTACATTCCTTGTAATAGGAATAAGTGATCCAAAAAAGTGTAAAAAAAAATTAAGTAAAAAATAAAATTTAAAAACGACCCTGTCCCTGGTAGCTCGCACTCAGAAGCGAACACACACGCAAGTCCCGCCCACATATGTAAACGCTGTTCAAACCACACATGTGAGGTATTGCCGCGTGCGTTAGAGCGCTTGCAACAATTCTTGCACTAGACCACCTCTAACTCTAAACTGGTAACCTGTAAAAACATTTAAAGCGTCGCCTATGGAGATTAAGTACCGAAGTTTGGCGCCATTCCATGAGTGTGCGGAATTTTAAAGCGTGACAAGTTGGGTATCTATTTACTCGACGTAATATCTTTTCACATTATACAAAAAAAATTACTGTTTTTTTTTTTTGTTATTTTTTAATTCATGAAACCGTTCCCCCCCCCCCCAAAAAAAGGCGTTTGAAAAATGATTGCGCCAATACCGTGCGAGATGAAGTTGCAACGACCGCCACTTTATTCCCTAGGGCAGTGATGGCGAACCTTGGCACCCCAGATGTTTTGGAACTACATTTCCCATGATGCTCCTGCACTCTGCAATGTAGTTGGGCATCATGGGAAATGTAGTTCCAAAACATCTGGGGTGCCAAGGTTCGCCATCACTGCCCTAGGGTGTCTGCTAGAAAAAAAATATATAAAGGTTTGGGGGTTCTGAGTAATTTTCTAGCAAAAAAATTATTTGCTCTTTCGTTCATGGACGGACATGGCTTCAATCTAGACAAGTGGGTTTTAGCCTTCATTTAGGAGTGACTAGGCAGAAAGTGTTAACTTCAGATCTGAACAGCCCCACCCAGCGGGCGGTCTTACTGGCTATATCCCCTCAACCTGCACTAAGCAGATCAGTTTTTTTTCTGCCTAGCATAGGAGAAGGACATTGCTCCCTTCGGACCCATATGTCAGAGGGTTTTTACTACGTTTTTTTGTTCCTGCGATCTTCGATCAACTGCCGACTGGGTGACAGGCTGGATCCCAGATCCTTGTAGTCTCCCCAGTTTTTGCCCATTGAGCGTGTGCTGACACTAGCTACGCGTTGGGTTTTCCACATGCCCGTCGCTCCACGGGTGGCCGGTGAGCTTCGTGCTCCAGGGCATGCATATGACCGGTCTCTATGGCTGAATCGCAGCATGCCGGGCCGACGGTCACCTCCGTATCCGTGCGGAAGATGGTCTGTCCGGAATGTATTCCAGCATAATCTATGCAGGAAGGGTAAGTAGCTTCCCCTGTTTCGGCAGGAGGACTTGGCTGGACATTCCTGGAGAGATCAAGTAAGTGGTTTTACCCTTTCTTTCCTCTCTCCTTGCCTTCCCTCCTCCCTGGGCTCTGCAAGCTAAGGCTGGGTGCTGGGGGTCACCTGGGGGGCTCCATCTGGAGCGGGAACTGCGCTGTAGGCTATCGGTGGCAAAAATTTGAGGTGAGCGTGTCTATAACCTGTCAGACCCTCCGATCCTTGGTTGGGTGCTGAACACTCAAAAGTCAGTATCGGTACCGTCTCAACTCCTAGTGCATCTTGGGTTGATTCTGGCGAATTCTGTCCAGAGGGTCAAGTGCCCTTCATCCCTGGATTGTCAAGATCCGGGTGAGCCACCTAATCAGGACCTCCCTAGTTGGTGGCCGACATCATCGGCACTTCTGTCCGGGAAGTCGTTCCTTCCTTTTTACTGGATGGTGGTCACGGTGGTCGCCTGTCTTCCCGGTTGGACAGGAGTTTGGGGAACTCGGTCAACCTGGGTCGCTGGACTCCGGAGGAATCCCACATGCCGATCATTGTCCTGGAACTCCGGGCGATCTGGCTTTGCCTCTCCACATGGCACCGTGGAGGCAGTACCGGCTAGTCTATGCCTTTCCTCCTCTGAAGCTCCTTCTTCATCTGCTTCGTAGACTGGAGGCAGAGAGGGTTCCAATGGTCCCAATCGCTCTGGATTGGCCTCGGCGTCCTTGGTACGCCGATCTAGTGCGTCTGGTAGCAGACTCCTTTTGGCATCTGCCGCTAAGAAAGGATCTGCTGTCGCAAGGTCCCATACGCCATCCTGTTTTTACAGTCACTGGCTTAACGGCATGGCTTGAGAGCCAGGTGCTAAGAGACCGAGGCCTGTCAGACTCGGTGATCTCTACCATGAGGAGTGCTTGGAAATCATCCCCTAGGAAGATTTACCATCGCACTTGGAAGACCTACATATCCTTTTTGTGAGGAAATGAGGTGGCATCCGCGTACTTATTTGGTTCCAGCGTCCTGCTGTCCTTTTAGCAGGGAACGGGTCAAAAATTTTGCTTTAAGTACAATTAGGGGGCAGATATCTGCCCTGGCTGTCCTTTTGCAACGACCCTTGGTGACTCGCTCTCTAGTGAGAACGTTTGTACAGAGGGATCGGAAGGCGGCCCCTCCGGTCCACCCTCCACTGCCTCTGTGGGGCTTGTGTAGCAGACGTCCTTTTGCTGTCTACCGCTACGAGAGGACCTGCTGTCGCAGGGTCCCATATGCCATCCTGCTTGCAGTCAATTGCTTTAACGGCATGGCCTCTAGGTGCCTCAGAAACCACCATTTGAGAACATCCGGGAGTTTCCCTTGACACCTTTTCAGAAAGTGATCCTTTTGGTGGCTGTTATTCCAGTTAACACTGGTTTCTGAGCGAGCAGCCTTGTCATGCAAGCCTCCCTATCTGATCTTCCACAAGGATAAAGGTGGTGCTGCGTCCGCAGCCTTCTTTTCTTCCTAAGGTCGTGTTTCGACCTTCCATCTCAAGGAAGACATTGTACTGCCATCCTTGTGTCCTCATCCGTCGAAACCTAAGGAGGCGACGTTGGTACTGCTCCGTTCCGGAGTCCAGACTCACTATTTCGGTGACTGGTTTCAAGTAGGGCCCAGCGGTCTCGTAGGTCACCATCTCTAGGTGGATCCAACAGATCGTGATCAGGCTTACGCCATGAAGGGTCAGGCGCCTTCCTTTCCCAGCGCATTCGACCAGGGCATGAGGTGCCTCTTGATGTTACGTCAGTTAAGACGGGTTTCTGAGCTGGCAGCCTTGTCGGGCAAGGCTCCCTATCTGATCTTCCACAAGGATAAGGTGGTGCTGCGTCCGCAGCCTTCTTTTCTTCCTAAGGTCGTGTTTCGACCTTCCATCTCAAGGAAGACATTGTACTACCATCCTTGTGTCCTCATCCGTCGAATCCTAAGGAGACGACAACGTATTTCTTGGACGCTGTCCGAGCTCTGAGAGCATCAAGCGTCTGTTTCCCAGGTGTGTAAAGCGGCAACTTGGTCGTCCGTTCACACTTTCACTAGACTTTACAAGTTGATGTGTGTGCATCTTCGGATGCTTCTTTCGGCCGCAAGGTATTGCAGGTGGCTGTTTTAGAGTTGCAACTCCTCCGTTGAGAAGCTGTTTTGTTTTGGGGTGAAGTTGTTTTAATGCTGTTCCCACCCCTTTTTTTGACACTGCTTTGTAGGGGTGCAACGGATCAAAAAAACTCACAGATCGGATCGATCCTCGGATCAGAGTCACGGATCGGATCATTTTTCAGATCAGCAAATAAAATAAAGACAAATTGTGTTTCCCCCTCCCACCGGAGTTTTAGATTTAAGTTATTTTCAACACAAAACGGAGCTTATATGCTTAAATACAGTGATTGTAAATCCGACGAACTGTTTACATGTTAAATTTTAAAAGCAGCAGCAAACCTGCTGAACTTACATGGTTGCTAATGTGACAGAACACCACCTGATTTTCACATTTACCTAAATGGTAAATGTGAAAATAGAGGTGTTCTGTCAGATTAGCAAGCATGTAAGGTTTTCTGCTGCTTTTAAAATTTAACATGTAAACAGTCCGTTGGATTTCCAAATACTGTATTTAAGCATATAAGCTCCGTTGGGTGTAACAAGATGTCCGCTTGCCCACTTCTCACTATCATTACTGTGCAGGAGTGTGGGGTGGAGCAAGATGGCGGCGAGGAAACGTCACTTCCTGATGAGACAGCCGCCGCCGGGTGTGCCAAGATGGCCGGAGCTAGGCCGAGGCCGGGGCCTTTCCTATGGCCGAGGCTGCGGATCGCGTGGTGTGCCGATCCGAACAGGGTGACTCGTTCGGATCACGGATCGTCACCGATCCGTTGCACCACTACTGCTTTGGGACTTCCCACTTGTCAAGATTGAAGCTGCGTCCGTCCAACGAAAGAGTTAATAGGATTTTTGTACTCACCGTAAAGTTCATAGACGGACACAGCACACACCCCTAGTTTTTAAGTTTGTACTGCTTTTTGACGAAATGATCTGCTTAGTACAGGCTGAGGGGGATATAGCCAGTAGGACCGCCCCCTGGGTGGGGCTTTTCAGCTCTGAAGCTGTTGACACTTTTCTGCCTAGTCACTTCTAAATGAAGGCCAATACCCACTTTGTCAAGATTGAAGCTGTGTCCGTCCATGAACTCAGAGAAAAGGATTTTACGGTGAGTACAAAAATCCTATTTTTACATGAAAGAGAGAAGTGCCAGAATAGGCCCGGTATTGAGGTGGTTAAAGAAAAGGCACAGAAATTGTCTGCCCTAGTATTGTTAATGCACTTTTGAACATGTAATAAACACTTTTACACCTAGAAATACATTTAATTTTAAACTGTAGCTCATGTGGCCTGCTTTTGACAAGTATATGGAAAACACATAAGCTCTCTTCTCTTTCAGATTCAGGCAGATCATGTTTCACTTGAATGTTGAGCATTTTGAGCAGTTTGACTTTCAACAAAAGCTGGTAAAAACATGTTTAACTTGCAGCCTCTTCAGTGGTGTGTGGTGTTTTTTTTTTCTCCAGTAAATCGTATTGTCATACTGTTGGCTTTCCTGGTGCTTAAAGTAGAATTCCAGGCTCTATTTAACTAATCTTAAAGCGGAGTTTCCCCTGAAAAAAAAATATTAAAAGCCAGCAGCTACAAATACTGCAGCTGCTGACTTTTAATATTAGGACACTTACCTGTCCTGCAGTCCAGCGATGTCAGCAGCAGAGGACGAGCGATTGCTCGTCACTCTGCTGCCCCCACCGCCATCCCACTGCCCGGTTCCCTACGGCGCATACGCGAGTCACGCTGCGCCGTTCTCACTGGTCCCTGTTGTGTTCTGGGAGCCGAGTGTCTCCCAGAACACAACGGGTATAATGCGGGAAGTGACGTACTACCCGCAGAGAGGACTCCCGGAATTTGGTGCAAATACCTGTGTCTGCACCCTCCTCCCCCCTGAAAGGTGTCAAATGTGACACCGGAGGGGGGGTCCGATGAGCGGAAGTTCCACTTTAGGGTGGAGCTCCGCTTTAAAAATGTTCCCTCCCCTCTTCCAACACCTACAGTGGATATAAAAAGTCTACACACCCCAGTTAAAATGTCAGGTTTCTGTGATGTAAAAAAAATGAGGCAAAGATAATTAATTTCAGAACTTTTTCCACCAACATATGGTTGCGTAAGTGTGCACACCCTTACACTAGTACTTTGTTGAAGCACCTTTTGATTTTATTACAGCACTCAGTCTTTTTGGATACGAGTCTTTCAGCATGGCACATCTTGACTTGCCAATATTTGCCCACTCTCCTTTGCAAAAACACTCCAAATCTGTCAGATTTGCAAGGGCATCTCCTGTGCACAGCCCTCTTCAGAACACCCCCCCCCCCCCCACAGATTTTCAATAGGATTCAGGTGTGGGCTCTGGCTGGGCCATTCCAAAACGTTGATCCTTTTTCTGGTGAAGCCATTCCTTTGTTGATTTGGATGTATGCTTTGGGTCGTTGTCCTACTGAAAGATGAAGTTTCTCTTCATGTTCAGCTTTCTATCAGAATGCCTGAAGGTTTTGTGCCAATTTTGACTGGTGTCTGCAACTGTTCATAATTCCCTCTACCTTGATTAAAGGGGTTGTAAAGGTTTGTTTTTTATTTTCTAAATGGGTACCTTTAAGCTAGTGCAGTGTTGGTTCACTTACCTTTTCCTTCGATTGTTTTCTTTGTCTGAATTTCTCACTTCCTGTTCCTCCTCAGTAAGCTGTTCTGGCTGACTAAACACCACTCGGATGATGGTGTGAAGTTTACTGAGGAGAAACAGGAAGTGAGAAATTCAGACAAAGAAAAAAAAAAGTTAGAAGGGAAATCGAAGGAAAGGTAAGTAAACCAACAATGCACTAGCTTAAAGGAACCCATTTAGAAAATAAAAAACAAACCTTTACAACCCCTTTTTAAGGCCCCTGTTCCAGCTGAAGAAAAACCGCCCCAATGCTTAATGCTGCCACTACCATGCTTCATGGTTGGTCTGGTGTTCTTTTGGTGCTGTGCAGTGTTTTTTTGCACCGAACATTTCTTTTGGAATTTTGGCAAAGAAGTTCAACTTTTGGTTTCATCAGACCATAACACATTTTCCCACATGCTTTTGTGAGACTTCAGATGTGTTTTTGCAAAATTTGGCCAGTAAGAAAAGGCTTCTGTCTTGCCACTCTACCCGCATAGCCCAGACATATGAAGAATACAGGAGATTGTTGTCACATGTACCACACAGCCAGTACTTGCCATATATTCCTGCAGCTCCTTTAATATTACTGTAGGCCTCTTGGCAGTCTCCCTGACCAGTTTTCTTCTTGTCTTTTCATCAATTTTGGAGGGATGTCCAGTTCTTGGTAATGTCACTGTTGTGCCATATTTTCTCTACTTGATGATGCCTTCACTGTTTTCCATGGTATATCTAATGGCTTGGAAATTATTTTTTACCCTTCTTCTGACTGATGCCTTTTAACAATGAGATCCCTCTGATGCTTTGGAAGCTCTCTGCGGACCATGGCTTTTGTTGTAGGATGCGATTAAGAAAAAGTCAGAAAAAACCTAGAACAGCTGATCTTTATTTGGGGTTAATCAGAGGCAGGTGTGTACTGACTCCTATTTCTGCGACATTTATTCTGTAGGAAGTTTTGGTAAACTTGGGAATTTGTGTTCCCCTCAATGACAGTAAGTGGTCCAGGCCCTGGCATTGAAGCAAGCCCAAATCATGATTTTCTGTCCACCATATTTCACTGTTTGGATTAGAGGTCGACCAATATATCGGCTGGACGATATTTGGCCATTTTTAATTGGCATCGGCCAATTTTTATTAAAATTAGGCTGATATTTTACACTGACCGCCGTTCCTCCTCCCTTCTCCACACACAGCGGCTCTGCCAGCATCAAGCGCCGCGCTGAGTGTGTGAAACTGACAAGTAACAGAGGCGAGAGAAAAGCTGTCAGCTCAATGTCAGGGGTGGGTCCCAGCAGCTATATTACACCAGCCAATGGGATTGTATCTGGGCGGGCTGCTACCTGTTTGTGGCCCCGCCCCCTTTCTAAAGCAGCTGCCCGGCTGGGTCCCGCCCACATCAAGCTTAATTCTGATCTCTCTCTCTCTCTCTCTCTCTCTCTCTCTCTCGCTCTCGTCAGTTACACTCGGCTTAGTGTGAAACCTGCCAATCGGTGCCATCTGTCCCAAACCAGTGACACCTGCCAGTGCCATCTGTCAGTTACAAACCAGTGCCATCTGTCAGTTCAGATTCTTTGTTGTGCCTTAGAAGCCATCCTTGCTGGGCCCCCATTTGTAGAAAGTTTTTTTGTACATGAAGATAGAGTAGTACTCACAGTACTGTTGGACCCATATATATTTGGACACTGGCACAATTTTCATACTTTTTGCTTTGTATGCCACCATAACAAAATTAAAATGAAACCATCCAACTGCATTTGAAGTTCAGACGTTCAGCTTTAACCACTTGCTTACTGGGCACATAAACCCCCTTCCTGCCCAGGCGAAATTTCAGCTTTCGGCACTGTCACGCTTTGAATGACAATTGTGCGGTCGTGTGACGTGGCTCCCAAACAAAATTGACGTCCTTTTTTCTCTTACCATCCATGGACTGACACGGTGTCTCTTTACACTTTACACGTGGGTTATGTCCCTGCTTGCAGGAGAAGACCTAGGCAGAATGTGAAATGTTATACATACATTCTAAAAGCCAGAGCTGAACAGCCCCACCCAGGGGGCGGTCCCTCCGGACATAACCCTCCCACTACAGTCAGCAGACTTCAGTTTTTTTCTGCCTAGCAGAAGGAGAAGACGTGGCTCTCTCAGGAGCCAGTCTCCTGACCTATTTTTATTCCTTTTCTTGAATTTTTTTATTAAATTTTTGAGAATTTTCTATCAACTGTCGGCTGGGCAACAGGTTGGGTACAAGATATCCTCGTAGTCTTCCCTGTCCGACCATCGAGCGTGCTGATCCTCGCCTTGTGTGCGTGAGACTCAGTTCACGACAGGCCCCATGACTCCAGGGGTGGCCGGGTTTGCTTTCATGCTCCCACGGTCCTCTCAAGACTGAACAGTTCCTGACTGACTGACTGTATCTTTCGCGGTGGACCGGGCCGAGAGCTACTCAGTACTGCACTGTGATAGTCCTGTCAGAAACACACCAGTGGGTCCCTCAGGGGACGGGTAAGTAGTCTCTCCTGCCTGCAGGTGAGTACAAAAGGCTGTGTGTTTCTCTGTGGGGGATTTTCACTGTCTCCCCCTGTATTTCATTGTCACTCTCTGTCACCATTGCTGGCGCTGTGCTGTGTGGGGTGCCTGGGGGTCACACTGTTATTGGAGGGGCTAATGCTGCTCTGCAGATATGCTTGGGGCCTTTTTTGTGTATTTTGGGGCCTGAGCGCCGAGTGGCACTGTGTGTGTGCTGTTTTTTTTTTTTCACTTTTGCTGAGTCATGGCGGCCATCTTGCCGCGGATCGCCTCAGTGAAGTGCGGCGGCCATTTTCTTGTAGCCCGCGCGCTCTTCAGCACTAGTTTTGGCCTCTAGCGCTGCTGTAACAGCGCGAATCTCCTCACAGCTCACCAGCGCTGACACAGCGCGGTACAGACAGCGGAACTGAGCGGTCCCTGGTCCGGTTTGGTGAGTCCCCTGGGCGCCCCCTCCTCAGTCAGCACAGCCTGTGGGTGGACTTTTTATCTGAGGAGTCTCAGAGGGGGGCAATATGGAGTCTCTGTCACCAGCTTCCCCTAAATGTCAGTGGACAACAGGCAGTGCTTCAGCACCTGCGGTCCCTAGGGACCAGTTGTGGGCAGTCCTGGAATCATTTCTGACCAGGATGGGAGCTGTGTGCAAGCGCAAGGGAGCAAAAAAGCGCCCTCTCCCCACTTTACTTCATGAGGGCAGTGCGCTGATTCAGATATGGGCCTAGCCACTACCGCTCAGGACCCTAGTTCTGAATGTATTGGATGGTTTTGAACAGGACATTCCTTATGAGGAAAACTCCAGTTCTGAGTCCGTAAATGACAGGGCGCTTGTTAGTGTACTTATGACTGCGGTGAGGGACACTCTCAAGCTAAAATGCTGCGGATGCAGAACTTCAGGCGGATACAGTCTCCTTTGGTTCTTTTAAGGCCAGGCCTTCTAAAGAGGTTTTTCCATATGTACTTTCTTTGACAAGCTCATTGATAAGGTCTGGGAAAAGCCGCAGAAGAATTTTTTTATGGTCCCGCGGCGTTTGTCTATCAGATACCGCTTGGAGATGCCCTACTTAAAAAGTGGGCTTCTCCCCCAGGGTCGACCCTCCAGTCGCCTGGTTGAACAAGGCCATCACTCTCCCGATGGAGGGGACTCCTGCATTTGAGGACCCCACTGACAGGAGATCAGAAGTGGTGAGCAGAGCCATGTTTGCCTTGTTGGGATCTGCCCTACGGCCTGTGGTAGCGGCGACCCTTGTGTCTTAAACACTTACAGGTTGGGCAAAAATGTTGCACCTAGCTGTACAGGAGCATAATCTTCCTCCAGACACAGTTGCTTTGGCCCACCAACTGGTTCAGGGCCTGGTTTATGTGTGCGACGCCACGTTGGACGCGGCCCCTTTAATATCCAGGGCCTCTGTCTCGGCGGTGGTATTGCGTCGTCTTATCTGGTTGAAGTGCTGGTCTGCTGACCTAGCCTTAGGAAGCTCCTGACGGATCTACCATTTAAAGGTGGTAGACCTTTCGGTGCTGCTCTGGATGACATCGTCATGGATGTCATGGGAGGTAAAAGCACACTTCTTCCTTAGACTAGCAAGGGTGAGGAGGCCCGCCGCAAACAGGGGCCTTCCTTTCCAGCAAAACGGGGTTTTTTCGTCAGTCAGTCCACGGGTAGGCCCTCTCAGACTGACGGCAGTGTGGCTGGTGGGCACAAGTGCCCCTGGGTGCGTAAGCCGAACAAGCGGCTCCCAAGCCCGCCTCTGCGTGAAGTCTTGCCTCCGCCCGACTCTGGGGTGGGGGGACGACTTCGCAGGTCACGAATCGGTGGTCCTCCCGAATCTCCGACTGGTGGGTGTGCAGGGTGGTCACCTCAGGATACAGGATAGTATTCCGATCCTGGCCCCCAGACAGATTCTTTCCCTCAAATCTTCCTCTCCTTCCTACCTGTCGGGCAGCCCTCTTGGGGGCTGTACAGGATTTGATCAGGTCCGGAGTGATTGTGCCGGTTCCGTCACAGGAGAGTTTTCAGGGATTCTACTTGAATCTGTTTGTCGTCCCAAAAATAGGACGTGGTTCGACCTATCCTGGACCTCAATGCCTTCGAGAAGGTGCAGAAATTCCGCATGGAATCCATTCGCACGGTGATCGCTACACTCCACCAAAGGGATTTTCTTCTGGCGTCCTTGGACTTCAAGGACGCCTACTTGCATGTTCCGATCTGCGCAAGTCACCAGAAGTTTCTGCGCTTTGCGATCAGCGAAGTCCACTATCGATTGTGGCTCTTCCTTTCGGCCTAGCCTCGGCACCAAGGGTGTTCACCAAGGTGCTTGCTCCGGTTCTAGCCTTCTGTTACAGCGAGGTATTGCTGTCGTGGGCTATCTGGACGATCTTCTGCTAAGAGCAGAAAGTGGATCAGACTTAGAGGAAAGGTGACTATCGTCAATTAGACCCTCAGGGACTCGGGTGGTTCCTGAACATTCAGGAGTCAGTCCTGGTCCCGACTCAGTGTCTGGAGTATCTAGTTCTGATTCTGGACTCCTTGGAGGCAAAGGTATCCTACCTCTGGAGAAGTTGCTGACACTTCAGTCTGCGGTGCGGGTGCTGACATCCCAAAAATGGTTGTCAATCCGTTTTTTGCATGAGAGTCCCGAGACTCGTGGTGGCCTCCTTTTGCGGCCGTTCCGTATGCCCAATCACACACCAGGGCATTGCAGAAGGAGATCTTGTCCACCTGGGACAAATCCTTGTTGTCCTTGGATCTTCAGATCCAGGTGATTCACCTGGTCAGGGCGCCTGAGACATGGTGGTTGAGATCCTCGGCTCTTCGGTCCGTTAAGTCGTTCCCCTCCCATCCAATGGACGGTACTCACGACGGACACCAGCCTGACGGGCTGGGGTGGAGTCTTGGGAGTCCTGTCGGCTCAGGCCTTGGACTCCGGACGAGCCCGTTTTACCAATCACTGTTCTGGAAATACGGGCCATCGGTCTGTGTCTCTCCTCAGGTCGGAGAGAGTACGGCGGTGGCGTATGTAAACCATCAAGGGGGAACTCGGAGCTCAGCTGCGGCTTCCGAGGTAGTCCGTATCCTGAAGTGGGCCGGAAGAAACGTGCCGGCTCTGTAAGCCATTTTACATTCTGGGCATAGACAATGGGCAGGCGGACTATCTGAGTCGCCAATCGCCAGACACCGGACCAAGAAGAGTGGTCCTTGTATATTTCAACTCCTTTACCGACGGTGGGGCACGCCGGATGTGGACCTGATGGCCTCTCGACTCAATCGCAAGGGTCGAGGTTGTGGCCAGATCCAGGAATCCTTGGGCGATGCGTTGGTGGCCCCATAGGGTCCTTATCGCCTGATATAAACTCCGGCGATCCTAATTGTTCCGGATTGGCCTCAGCATCACTGGTACGCTGATCTGGCACGTCTCGTCGCGGACGTTCCCTGGCGGTTGCCGATGAGGGAGGACCTTCAGTCTCAAGGTCCTAGGTTTCATCCGGCTTACAGTCTCTGGCTTTAACGGCAGGGCTGTTAAAAGCCAGGTGTTGAGGGACCGAGGTCTCTCGGACTCGGTCATTTTGACCATGTTAAGGACACGGAAGTCTTCCTCCAGGCAGATCTATCACCGTGCCTGGAAAGCTTATATTGCCATGTGCGAAGCGCTGGAGTGGCGTCCTCGGACGTATTCCGTCCCCAGAATCCTGCGTCCTCTGCAGTGTGGAGTGACCCAAAAGCTTGCTTTGAGTACCATAAAGGATCAGATTTCGGCCTTGGCCGTCCTCTAGCGGGTCATTTTTCTTGGGTAGCACCTTGTGTTGGGGGTTCGCCATGTGCTCCCTCCTGTCAAGCCTCCTCTCCCACCGTGGGATCTGAATTTGGTGCTCTCGGTCCTCCAGGAGCCTCCTTTTGGGAATATCCGGGATATTCCCCTCTTGTCTTGTCTCAGAAGGTGGCCTTTTTAGTGGCAATCACTTCTGTTTGACGAGTGTCTGGGTTGGCAGCTTTGTCCTGCAAGTCGCCATATTTAGTCATCCATAAAGATAAGATTTTTTGCCAAAGGTGGTGTCGACCTTTCACCTACATGAGGACATTGCCCTCCCGTCCTTGTGTCCTCACCCATCGCGTCCCAGAGAGTTTGCGCTGCACATATTGGAGGTGGTACGAGCCTTACGGGTGTACCTGTCTGCTACTGCTTCTATTCGGAAGTCCGACCCACTGTTTGTGACTGTCTCTGGTCCATAACAGGGCCAAGCGGTTTTGTCTGCCATCATTTTAGGGGAATCAGACAAACCGTCATTCAAGCCTATGCTCTCAAAGGGCGGGCGCCTCCCTTTCCGGTTACGGCGCATTCCACCAGGGCAATTGGTGCTTCCTGGGTTTCCCGACATCAAGCGTCGGTTGCACAAGTGTGCAAGGCGGCGACCTGGTCATCTGTTCATGCCTTTTAAGTTTTATAAGGTTAATGTGGCTGCATCTTCGGATGCTTCCTTCGGCCGCAGGGTGCTGCAGGCCGCTGTTTAAAGTTGCGACTCCTCCGTTGAGGAGCTCTGCCTTATTGGAGTGAAGTTTTGGTTTTTCCATTTATACTGCTCCCATCCCTCTTGACACTGCTTTGGGACATCCCACGTGTAAAGTGTAAAGAGACACCGTGTCAGTCCATGGATGGTAAGAGAAAATAGGATTTTTTGTACTCGCCGTAAAATTCTTTTCTCTGACATCCATGGACTGACACGGCACCCACCCTTCCTTTTAAGTTTGTACTGCTTTGTTACGAACTGAAGTCTGCTGACTAGTGGGAGGGTTATGTCCGGAGGGACCGCCCCCTGGGTGGGGCTGTTCAGCTCTGGCTTTTAGAATGTATGTATAACATTTCACATTCTGCCTAGGTCTTCTCCTGCAAGCAGGGACATAGCCCACGTGTAAAGTGTAAAGAGACACCGTGTCAGTCCATGGATGTCAGAGAAAAGGATTTTACGGCGAGTACAAAAAATCCTATTTTTTTCCCACAAATAGAGCTTTCTTCTGGTGGTATTTGATCACCTCTGCGGTTTTAATTTTTTGCGCTATAAACCAAAAAAGAGCGACAATTTTGAAAAAAAAAACACTTTTTTGATTTTTGCTATAATAAATATCCCATTTTTAAAAAAAAACAAAAAACTTTTTTTCTCAGTTTAGGCCGATACGTATTCTTCTACATATTTTTGGTTAAAAAAAATCCCAATAAGCGTATAGTCATTGGTTTGCGCAAAAGTTATAGCGTCTACAAAATAGGGGATAGAATTCTGACTTTTTTTTTTTTTTTTTTTTTTTTACTAGTAATGGCGGTTATCTGCGATTTTTGTCAGGACTGCGATATTGCGTCGGACATTTTTGGGACCATTCACATTTTATACAGCGATTAGTGCTATAAAACTGCACTGATTACTGTATAAATGTGACGGTCAGGGAAGGGGTTAACACTAGGGGGCGAGGAAGGGGTTAAATGTGTGCCCTATGAGTGATTCTTGCTGTGGGGGGGGGGGGACTGACTGGGGGAGGTGACCGATCTGTGTCACAATGTACAAGGGACACAGCACCGGTCTCCTCTCCCTGACAGGACGTGGATCCACGTTCTTGTCTGTGTACCGGCCGATCGCGGGTACCTGGCGGACATCGCGGCAGCCAGGCACGCGCATCGGCATCTCAGTGATGCGCCGGGCACGTGCGCCCCCCAGTGCCCGTAGGAGCGGAGGCCGTATAATGACTGCCTCCCGGGATTTTAGAACCACTTTGCGGCCGTCATTTGTCGTATGGTGGGTGCAAAGTGGTTAATTCAAGGGGTTGAACCTAAACATCAAGTACAAATTATAGGAACTACAGCCATTTTTATATTTTACCCCCCCCCCCCAATTTTCCGGGGCTCAAATGTAATTGGACAAATATAATCATAAGTAAAATCTTTAATCTTTTTTATATATTTTTTTACGAATCCTTTACTGGCAATGACTGCCTGAAGTCTGGAACCCATGGGCATTACCAAAGACTGTTTCCTCCTTTCGGATGCTTTGCCAGGCTTTAACTGCAGCTGTTTTTAGTTTGTGGGTCTTTCTGCCTTTTAGTTTTGCCTTCAAGTGAAATGCATGCTCAATTGGGTTGAGATCAGGTGATTGACTCGGCCATTGCAGAATATTCCACTTTTTTTCCTTCAAAAGCTCCTGGGTTGCTTTTGCAGTGTGTTTTGGATCATTGTCCATCTGTACTGTGAAGCGCCGTCTAATCAACTTTGCTGAATCTGGGCTGACAGTATATCTCTAAGCACTACAGAATTCACCCGGCTGCTTCTGTCTTCTGTCACATCATTAATAAACACCAATGACCCAGTGGCACTGTAAGCCATGCATGCGCATGCCATCACACTGCCTCCACCATGTTTTTCAGATGACATATGCTTTGGATCATGAGCTGTTCCAAGCCTTCTCCACACTTTCTTCTTCCTGACCTTCTGGTACAGATTAATCTTGGTTTTATCCATCCAAAGAATGCTTTTCCAGAACTGGTCTGGCTTTTTTAGATGTTTTTGGGCAAACTCCTCTAATTTGGCTTTTCTATTCAGGATTATAAATGGTTTTCACCTTGTGGTGAACCCTCTGTATTTGCTCTCATGAAGTCTTCTCTTGATTGTAGACTTTGACAATGATACACCCACCTCCTGGAGAGTGTCCTTCACTTGTCTGGAAGTTTTGAATTGGGTTTTTCTTTACCATAGAGTGGATCCTGCGATCATCCACCACTGTCTTCTGTGGACGTCCAGGCCTTTTTATGTTGCTGAGATCACCAGTGCGTTCTCTTTTCCTCAGAATCTTCCAAACTGTTGATTTGGCCACTCCTAATAATGTTGCCATCTCTCTGATGGATTTGTTTTTGTTTTTGAAGCCTTACAATGGCCTGTTTCACTTGCAAGGACAGCTCCTTTGAACACATGATGTGGGTTCACAGCAATAGATTCCAAATGCAAATACTACACTTAGGCCCCTTTCACACTGGGGCGGAGAGGTGCGCTGGCCGTATAGCAGCACTATTTTTAGCGCTGCTATACCGTAGTTTTTGCCACGATTTTCGGCCGCTAGTGGTGCGGTTTTAACCCTCGCTAGCGGCCGAGAAAGGGTTAAAACCACCCGCAATGCACTGCTGAAGCAGCGCATTGCGGGCGGTATAGCCACGCTGTCCCATTGATTTTAATGGGCAGCAGCGGTAAACACACCGCTCCTTCACCGCTCAAAAGATGCTGCTAGCAGGGCTTTTGGAGCGGTCCTGCTAGCGCACCGCTTCAGTGTCCAAGCCTTCGGGCTTTCACATTGAAGACTGCAGGGCAGGAGTTTTTCAGGCGCTATTTTTAGTGCCAAAACGCCCCAGTGTAAAAGGGCCTTAGAATCAACTCAAGACCTTTTTACCTGCTTGATTGATGAAGATATGAAGAAATGGCAAAAGAGTAGCTCACACCTGGCCATGAAAGTGCCTTTTGATTCAATTGTCCAATTATTTTTGGTCCCTTGAAAAAGGGGGTTGGCTAGTCTTAAGAGCTGTAATTTCTAAACCATTCCTCCAATTCATGTGTACATTAAACCTGAGTGCACTTTTAGCCCATAGAGCTTGAATATGTTTTGGTAAATACCTGAGAAACTGAAAAAGTGTGTATGTGTGTGTGTATATATATATATTATTTATATATATATATAAACAAGTCGGTAATCTGAATCCTTAAATTACACAAAACAGCGCTAAAATTAAAATGATAGACCCGTGGTCAAAACCACTGATGAAAAAGTCCAGGACGTAGTGGGGTGATGTAACCAGTTCAAAGAAACAAAGGTGAGTATCAACAAATGTCCTAGTGTGCACCTTCCACCAACAAAAACATTGATCGCAATCCAATGCGTGATGAACAGTCCCCTTAGGGGGTCAAACTCACCAGAGGCATGAATAAAGTAAGCCTTAAGTAAGATGTCTCATCAGCTACTCTGTTATGGATCATCACCTTCCAGCAGGATCCCCCGGTGTAGGGGCTCCAACACAGGTCATAAAATAACAAGAATAGCAGCACAATAGTGTAATCCTGTTTATTAAAACACTGATTCCTATACAGCAGAAGACCCCTTACCCTAACCACGTACATCAAAGACAGTAAAAATGAGCATTAAAGTGACCCAAGAGGGCGCTATCACCAATATCCAGCCATCACAGAGAGAGAGTGCGTCTCCTTGCAGACACTGCAGCAACTTCCGGATGGGAGCGGTGGATGGTGGAGCGCAAACGTCACTTCCGGGTAGCGGGATGTCGTTGGTTACTCGCTGACGCGTTTCATCATCTGACTTCAAAGTCACTCTCTCTGTGAACAGTTGCCTAGGATTTATACAAATCAATATTTGTAGCTGTCTAGATACCTTTTTTTTTTTTTTAAGTGTTTTTCTGTTCCTCTTCCTCTAGGCTGTCCATGTTGTGATAAGAGCCTGTTAATGAGTTTGCTTTTGGGTGACTGCAAGCACCTACTCCCCCCTCCTAGGCAACTGGTCACTCCAGCATACTTTCTCTCTGCGTGGTCTCCTTGCCTCTAATTAGTTTCGTTTTTAGCTTTGGGTAATGGCCAGGGCTTTTTCTGCATAGCCCCTCCCACTTAGCATTACTTTTGCAACCAGAGCTATCTCTGCCACCCTTCAGTTTTTTTAGCGTCCTGACAAATCGTACTAGGCCACAAGTACAGCAGTCTTGCTTCAAGTCCCTATTATAAGAAATACAATAGTTTTTTCTGGACTGTACTATTTTCTCATACAGAAATAAAAAAATTGGAGAAGGGGTGGGAAGATGGTGATGAGATTACTTATTATTTGGTCAGCAGCATGTAAATAAAGATAACTGGCATTGAGCATGCTTTCATGATGAAGCAGGCCACGGGCAGTTATCCTAGCTTCTAATCGAGCTTCTGTGTTACTGAGCCAGTGCAACTGTGCAGACCATATTTGCTTTCCAGTTGCCTTCTGTGAATAGTGTAGCTCTTGCCAACACAAATTAAATTCTGAATTCTGCAAGCTGTATTCAGAAAGTGTAGTTCTCACCCTGGAGTCAAGCTAACAGTCAGCCAGGAAAGTACACAAATGTTACACAATTATTATTTTTTTTTTAGCTTTTAAATGTGTTTTGTCCATCTCAGATTTCTTCAGCTACTTTAAGGCTGGGTTCACACTATACGACACGACTTTCATCCTACTTTGCTCTGCGACATCTGTCCTACATTGGTCCGACATTCATGAACAGGATACTACTTTGATCCGACATTGTGCTAGTCTGACTTGTCCTTTGACCAATCAAAAGAATCCCAGGGTGAGATAAATTCCTTTTACTGCTGCTGTAATCACAATGTCGGATGCCAAAGTCGTATGGTTAGGACAAGGATCCGACTTTGATCCGACTTCAATGATAGTCAATGGGCTGAAGTCGGATCAAAGTCGGACAGAAGTAGTACAGGGAGAATTTTTAATGTCGGACCGACATGTGTCGGACCAGTTAAGACGGCTCCCATAGGGAAACATTGATTTTCACACGTCATGCGACATGAGCTCCTAATGTCGGAGCGTTTGTCGCCCCAGTGTGAACCAGCACTAAAGGAAATCTGACTTGTAGCAAAATACTTATCGCTGAAGTTTCTTATGGCAGCTGGAATTCTCTGCTGAGCAAGTGGCCTAAAAATGCTGGAGTTGGCTTTTAAAGTACAAATAAACCCAATAACAAAATTAGTGACTTGCAGCTTACCAGTCATTAGATGCAGAGTCTGCAGTAGATTTCTTATCTTATGCTTTTTTTCTTTTCACTTTCATCTGGTTATCCTGCCAGTAACACACTTAACAGTATGGCAAGTGAAAGTTGTCACCCTAGGATAGTATCTGTGGAGTAGCAGTGTTGTTACCTTAGGACAGGAAGTGTTAGGACTGCAGAATACCTTCTCTTCTCCTTGTCTTCATACTTTGTGTGGTTTTCTGTAGTGTTTTTTTTTTTTTTTTGTACTTATCGAACAGATATAACAAAACCCTTTTTGGTATCAAAAATGCAGATCATAACCTACCGGTACATTGTTAGCTTAAAATACAGTAGTTAGTAGCTGCAGTGTATCATTACAGAGAGCTTACAAGGGTATAAGGATAAATTGGATACCAAGAGCATAGATTTACAGTAGGCAGTTATAACTGTTGCTTGGTATAAAAATGACAAAAAGCATGAGGTATGAGAAAGTTACAGAAAGGCATATCCATACGTACAGGGTGCATTGCCTTAGGCGCATATCCCATGATATTAGCCAAATCTGTTTACATTTGCATGGTAAAAATTACAAAAATCAGTTCCCCCCTATTTGGATTTAGATTAAAATGATTATAAAGCCTAAACATTTTTTACATTAATGCTGCTGTAAATCAAAGCCAGTCACGAAGAGGCGGGGCAGAATCCCACTGTCTGTCATTAGACACAGACAGCTAGGTTTGGGAGCATGTGGGCACAATGTTTTACCTTTCTTGTGTAAAAGTTGGGCAGTGTTGGACCTTTCTGATAGGTTAAGATTCAGAATGATGTAGGCTTCTCTGTGGCTCCCAACTTGTGGAAAGTCTTTGAAATTATATATTTTATAACTTTATCAGTTTTTATCCATGTTTTTTAGGGCAGATAGGGATTTAATTTAGATTGAACATTTGGATACATATATTTTCTTTCATTTTTCTGTGGAAATAAATGGTAATAGAAAAAAATCATTTTTCAGTATTTTTTTTTCCCAGTTCAACTTTTTTCATAATTTGCACACCCCATAAAATTACACAAAAATATAATAAACTCTTCTGATTTTAAAATGATATCTGTGATATTTAAATGTGGTGTTATTTAGGCCCCTTTCACACTGGGGCGTTTTTCATGCGGTTTAGCGCTAATAATAGCGCTGTTATACCGCATGAAAAAATCCTGCCCTGTGTCTTCAATGTGAAAGCCCGAAGGCTTTCACACTGAAGCGGTGCGCTAGCAGGACCGCTCCAAAAGTCCTGCTAGCCGCTTCTTTACAGCGGTAAAGGAGCGGTGTGTTCACCGCTCCTTTACCGCGGTCTCCCATTGAAATCAATGGGACAGCGCGGTAATACCGCCCGCAAACCGCGGCAATAGCCGCGGTTTGCGGGCGGTATTAACCCTTTTTCGGCCGCTAGCGGGGGTTAAATTAACCCCCCTAGCGACCGCATACCGCGGTAAGAACGACAGTATAGCAGCGCTGAAAATCGCGCTGCTATACCGCCACCGCACCTGCCCGCCCCAGTGTGAAAGGGGTCTTACCTTGTTTCCTTTTTGTTGTTTTTTTTTAAATTTATTAATGCTGTTCTTTGTTTAAATGCACTACAGTATTTCACTTTTGTAGCTAGTTTTGTAGTATTGTTCTGTCTCTCCGTTTGGTAATATTAATACAATTTCTCTTTTGTCTTCCACAGAGAATGCGGTGAGGGTACAGTTCTGAAAGTCTGTAAGGGCACTTGAGGTAACTTCTGTAACCTAAATATTGTTGGTGTGAAATGCTCATTTGTTATGTGGTTGGCTTCATTCCCAAACTACTTGTACTTCTCATAAAACTACCCGTATGATGCAAAGGTTGTTTAAGTGATGTGTCTGCTCTTCTGGCATGTAAGCGCAATTATATATTTCCGTTCCAGTGCTTTTTCTGATTTTAGTTTTTGTTTTTTCCTTGTCAGCTGTGATTATAAATATCTAATAAAACATCAGTCATTTTTATTACTTAAAAGGTGCATGTACGGTATATTTTTATGTGTATATATTTGCAGCCTACAATAAAGTTTGGAAGTGAAGTGCTTTGTTTGTACCCATGCCAGAACTGAACTGAATAGTCATTGAAAAAAAATCGAATTACTGCTTATAAAACATTGAAACTATAATATTTTACCTTTTTTTTTTTTTTTTTTCTTTACATTGTTTTACATGTTTTATTTACTTTTATTTTCAAAATTTTTTTTTTTAATTGTATAAAATATTTCTTAAACTTCTATACTATAGAGCAGGGATATGCAATTAGCGGACCTCCAGCTGTTGCCAAACTACAAGTCCCATGAGGCATAGCGAGACTCTGACAGCAGCAAGCATGACACCCAGAGGCAGAGGCATGATGGGACTTGTAGTTTTGCAACAGCTAGAGGTCCGCTAATTGCATATCCATGCTATAGAGCATCTCCATTCGTTTATGTGTTGAACATATTAAAAGAGTGTTTGTGTTTTGTTTTTGTTTTTTTTGTTTTTTTATCTTCAAATTTATTTTTATTTTTTATTCATACTTACCTAGGGACCGATGCTGCATCTGTCCCCCGCCGCCTCTTCACTGAGAACCGAGCCACCGAACACTGCTGATGGCTCGGTTCTCTCAGGGGCGGGGAGCGGCCATCTCAGTCGCTCGCTGAGAGTGCCATCAGTCCAGGCAGCTGACGGATCCAGACTGCCTAAGACCCCATACACACGATTAGATTTTCTGCAGATTTTTGTCTCCAGATTTACCAAAACCATGTAGTGCAAGGGCCTGCCTGATTACATACAAATTGAAACGCTTAAAGCGGGATTCCACCCGCGATTTTATTTTTTTAAGTCAGCAGCTACAAACACTGTAGCTGCTGACGTTTAATGAGGACACTTACCTGTCCTAGGCGGCCAGGGGGGCTGTCCCTCCGGACATTACCCTCCCGCCTGCAGCTAACAGCCTCCATTTTTTTCTGCCTAGCAGAAGGAGAAGACGTGGCTCTCTCAGGAGCCAGTCTCCTGGAAGATTTTTTTACTTTTTTATATTTTATTCCTTTGGGCATTTTATTTTATTTTTGAGACCTTCAATCAACTGTCGGCTGGGCAACAGGTTGGGTACACTAGTATCCTCGTAGTCTTCCCTGTCCGACCATCGAGCGTGCTGATCCTCGCCTTGTGTGCGTGAGACTCAGTTCACGACATACCCCATGGCTCCAGGGGTGGCCGGGTTGCTTTCATGCTCTTGCGGTCTTCTCAAGATTGAACAGTACCTACTGTGTCTTTCGCGGTGGACCGGGCTGACAGCTACGCAGTACGACTCTGTGATAGGTCTGTCTGAAACAAGCCAGCGGGTCCCTCTATTGGCACCGAGGGTTTTCTCCAAGGTGCTTGCGGGACAGGTAAGTAGTCTGTCCTACTGCAAGGTGAGTACATACTGGCTGTGTTTCTGTGTGTGGGGGGTTCTCCCTGTCTCCCCCCTGTTATGCTGCTCTCTGCACCCTGCTGGTGCTGTGTGGGGATACTTAGGGGATCGTTCTGCCCTGGGGGGGGCGCTCAATGGCTGTTTAGTGGCTTGGGAAGTGTTCTGGAGGAATGTGTATTGGTTTTTGCGTGCGCCATTGGCGTGGTGTTTAAATTTAAAAAGTGCGCCATTGGCGGCCATTTTTCCGCGGCTCGAGCACAGTTATACGGGCGCCCGGCGGCCATTTTCTTGTAGCCGCGGCGCTTTTAGTTTCGTTTTCGGCCTCTAGCGGCGCTGCTGAACGTCGCGAAATACCTCTCTCCTCACAGTTTCTTCACTCTCCTCAGGCTTCACCCGCGCTGCAATGCGGCTCGTACAGCGGAACCGAGCGGTCCCTAAGGGTGGTGAGTCCTCCGGGTATCCCCTCCTCAGCCTCAGCCCAGCCAGTGGGTGGACTGTACTATTCACTGCAATAGTGAATAGGGTCTCAGAGGGTGGCAATATGGAGTCTGGTTCACCTGCTTCTCCCCAGTTGTCAGAGGCAACTGGCAGTGCTCCTGCACCTGCGGTCCCTATGGACCAGTTGTCGGCAGTCCTGGAATCATTCCTTGTCAAGCTGGAACGCACGGGGGCTGTAAAGCGCCCCCTCCCCACACAATCTCCACATGGGGAGTGCTCTGACTTAGATATGGTCCTAGCTACTGCTGCTGAGGACCCTAGTTCTGAGGATTTTGATGTATTTGGACAGGACATTCCTTGTGAGGAAGACCCCTGTCTTGAACCACCTACTGACAGGGTGCTTGTAAGTGAACTCATTGACACTGTGAGGGACACTCTCAAGCTGAATGTTGAGGCTGAGGAACCTCAGGTGGAAACTATGACCTTTTTGGTTCCTTGAAAGCTGTCTCTTCAAAAAAGGTTTTTCCATATGTGCCTTTTTTTTTTTAATACATACATTGACCAGGTCTGGGATAAGCCGCAGAAGACTTTGACGGTCCTGCGGCGCATAGCCTTAAGGTACCCCTTTGAGGAGGGCCTAGTTAAGAAGTAGGCTCGACCCCCTGGTCGCCCGTTTGAATAAGGCCAACATGCTCCCAATGGAAGGGACTCCTGCATTTAAGGATCCCGCTGACAGGAGGTCAGAAGTGGCGTGTAGAACTATGTTCACCTTATTGGGGGCCGCCTTACGCCCTATAGTGGCGGCAACACTTGTGTCTCAGACATTCACAGGCTGGGCACGGATATTGCACCAGATGGTTCAGGAGCATAATCTCCCTCCTGAAACTATTGCCCTGGCTCACCAACTTGCGCAGGGTTTGGTCTTCGTGTGTGATGCCACTGTGGATGCGACCCCTTTAACAACGGGGGCCTCCATTTCTGCTGTGGTGATGTGTCGCCTTATCTGGCTGAAATGCTGGTCGGCCGACCTAGCTTCCAAAAAGCTCCTGGCTGACTTGCCCTTTTAAGGGCGGTAGACTGTTTGGGGCCGCCCTGGATGACATTATTAAATAAAAACGTCACAGGAGGTAAGAGCACCTTCCTTCCCCAGTCTATTAAGGGAAAGGAGCCCCACCGCAGGCCGGGCCCTTCCTTTCCGGCGAAGATGTTTTTTCGTCAGTCAGATTCCACGGGTAAGCCCACCCAGACTGAAAAAAGTGCGTCTGGGGGACAAAGACGTCCCTGGGTGCGTAAGTCTACCAAGCAAGCTCCGAAGTCCACCACAGCATGAAGTCTTGCCCCTGCCCGACTCTGGGGTGGGGAGACATCTTCGCAGGTTCGCGGTGCGGTGGACCTCCCGGATCTCCGACCGGTGGGTGTGCGAAGTAGTCACCTCGGGATACAGGATAGAGTTCCGCTCGCGGTCCCCAAACAGGTTTTTTCCCTCGAACCTCCCTCTCCTTCTGGGCAGCCCTCTTGGGGGCCGTACAGGATTTCCTCGGGCGCGGAGTCATTGTGCCGGTTCCGTCACAAGAGTGGTTTCAGGGGTTTTAATCAAACCTGTTTGTCACGAAAAAGGACGGGGTTCGGCCAATCCTGGACCTAAAGGCCCTGAATGCCTATGTGGGGGTACAAAAATTCCGGATGGAATCCATTCGCACGGTGATCGCGACACTCTACCAGGGGGATTTTCTGGCGTCCTTGGATATCGAGGACGCTTACTTGCACATCCCTATCTGCGCAGACCACCAGAGGTTTCTTCGCTTTGCCATAGGCGAAGTCCACTATCAGTTCGTGGCCCTTCCCTTCGGCCTAGCATCGGCGCCACAGGTTTTCACCAAGGTGCTTGCCCCGGTTCTAGCTTTTCTGAGACAGCGAGGAATTGTTATTGTGGGCTATCTAGACAATCTCCTTCTCAGAGCAGAAAATGGCTCAGAATTGGAGGAAAATGTGACGAAAGTCAGACCCTCCGGGACTTCGGATGGGTTCTGAACACGCAGAAGTCGGCTCTAGTCCCGACTCAGCGCTTGGAGCATCTGGGTCTGATCCTGGACACTTCGGCAGCGAAGGTGTTTCTACCCTCGAAGTCCTGGGACTAATGGTGGCCTCCTTCGAGGCGGTTCCTGTTCCCTCGGGGAATTCTGTCGGTTTGGGACAAGTCATTGGATCTTCAGATCCAGGTAAGTCTCACTCTGGCAAGGCGTCCCTGATGTGGCTGAGGTCCCCGGCTCTTCGGGCCGGGAAGTCGTTCCTCCCCATCCCCTGGACGGTGATCACAACGGACGCCAGCCTGACGGGTTGGGGAGGAGTGTGGGGAGTCCTGTCAGCTCAAGGGCTCTGGACTCAAGCCGAATCTCGTCTCCCAATCAATATCCTGGAATTGCGGGCGATCAGGCTGTCTCTCCGCATGGTCGAAGAGGCTACTGGGCTGCTCGATCAGAATCCAGTCGGACAACGCCACGGCCGTGGCGTATGTCAACCATCAGGGGGGCACTCGGTGCTCGGCTGCGGCGTCCGAGGTCACCCACATCCTAAGGTGGGCGGAAAGAAGCGTGCCGGCACTGTCGGCCGTCTACATTCCGGGCGTAGAAAATTGTCAGGAGGACTATCTGAGCCGCCAGTCCCTGGACCAGGGGGAGTGGTCCTTGCATCCGGAAGTGTTTCAACTCCTTTGTCGACGGTGGGGCACGCCTGATGTGGACCTGATGGCGTCTCGTCTCAATCGCAAGGTGTCGAGGTTTGTGGCCCGGTCCAGGGACCCCTGGGCGGACGCCTCGGACGCGTTAGTGGCCCCGTGGGGTCAGTATTGCTTGATGTATGTCTACCCTCCGCTGCAGTTGCTTCCTCGTCTGCTGCGCAGGGTAGCGGCCGAGGGCATTCCAGTGATGCTCATTGCTCCGGACTGGCCTCGGCGTCATTGGTACGCCGACCTGGTACGTCTCATCGCGGATGTCCCTTGGCGCCTGCCCTTAAAGGGAGGACTTATCTCGAGGTCCTATCTTTCATCCTGCTTTACCGTCTCTGGTTTTAACGGCATGGCTATTGAGAGCCAGGTACTAAAGGACCGGTGCCTGTCAGATTCGGTAATTTCAACCATGCTTAGGGGTGGGAAGTCGTCTTCTAGGAAGATCTATCACCGTACCTGGAGAGCTTACATCGCTATGTGCGAGGAACTAGACTGGCGTCCACGGACGTACTCTGTCCCCAGAATCCTGAGGTTCTTACAGCGTGGGGTTGCTCAAAGGCTGGCTTTAAACACTATTAAGGGTCAGATTTCGGCCTTGGCCGTTTTCTTTCAAAGACCCCTAGCTGGTCATTCCTTAGTTAGCACTTTTGTGCAGGGGGTACGCCATGTGGTCCCACCTGCCAAGCCTACGCTCCCTCCTTGGGATCTGAACTTGGTGCTTTCGGTTCTTCAGGAATCTCCTTTTGAGAATATAAGAGATATTCCTCTTTCAACTTTGTCCCAGAAGGTGGCTTTTTTAGTGGCCATCACTTCTGTTAGACGGGTGTCTGAGTTGGTGGCTCTGTCATGCAGGTCGCCTTATCTGGTCCTCCATAAGGATAAGGCGGTATTGCGACTGTGACAGTCTTTTCTTCCTAAGGTGGTTTCGGCTTTTCACCTTAATAAGGACATTGTCCTTCCGTCCTTGTGCCCTCATCCATCGCATCCTAGAGAGGTTGCGCTTCACAATTTGGATGTGGTGCGTGCGTTACGGGTATACCTGACGGCTACTGCTTCTATTCGGAAGTCTGACTCGCTGTTTGCATGTGTCTCTGGTCCGAAACAGGGCCAAGCGGTGTCGTCTGCCACCATTTCTAGGTAGATCAGACAGACTGTTATACAGGCCTATGCCATTAGGGGACGGGCGCCTCCCTTCCCGGTCACGGCGCATTCCACCAGGGCAATCGGTGCTTCCTGGGCTTTCCGACATCAAGCGTCGGTTGCACAAGTGTGCAAGGCGGCGACCTGGTCGTCCGTTCATACCTTTTCAAAGTTCTACAAGGTTGATGTGGCTGCATCTTCGGATGCTTCCTCCGGCCACAAAGTGTTGCAGGCCGCTGTTTAATGTTGCAACTCCTCCGTTGAGGCGCTCTACTGGTTTGGAGTGAAGTTTTGGTTGTTCCTTACTTTTTGCTCCCACCCTTTTTTCTTATACTGCGTTGGGACATCCCACACGTAATCAGTATGAGAGCTGTGTCGGTCCATGGACGATGAGAGAAAATAGAATTTTTGTACTCGCCGTAAAATCCGTTTCTCTGACGTCCATGGACCGACACAGCACCCACCCTTGCTTTTTAAGTTTGTACTGCTTGTTGCGAACTGAGGCTGTTAGCTGCAGGTGGGAGGGTAATGTCTGGAGGGACCGCCCCCCTGGGCGGGGTTGTTCGGCTCTGGCTTGTTCTAGAATGTTTTAACATCTAACATTCTGCCTAGGTCTTCTCCTGCAAGCAGGGACATATACCACACGTAATCAGTATGAGAGCTGTGTCGGTCCATGGACGTCAGAGAAACTGATTTTACGGTGAGTTCAAAAATCCTATATATTTTTTTTAATTTTTTTTTTATTTCTTTGCAGGATTTTGGTGTTGTTGTTTTTTTTATTTTTTTTAGGGTGGACCTTCACTTTAAGGTTTTACCTCATATTATATGGTTTTGGTAAATCTGAAGACAAAAATCTGCAGAAAATGTTGGTGTGTATGCGGCCTACGTTGGGATGGCGCGCTGCCTCGACTGAGTGCAGTGACGTCAGCGGAGGGCGGACTTCAGACCGCTCTCCCTGCTGAAAACGGGTCACAGGAGTACAAAACGAATTGCACTCCTGTGACCCAGAGGAGAAGCCCAGCCTAAAAAAGCTCAAGCTGGACTTCTACTTTAAGCTTTCTAATAAGAAAGTCAGGCTCTACCTGCTTGCATACAGGTGGGGGATGTATGTCATTCAGCTGTTTGTTGTAAATACATAGGCTACCTGCGCACTGGAAGTTGAAAATATGACACTTTTATCTGAGATTTATTTTAAAAACTTGCGTTATTAGGCATTTTTTCAAATCCGCACAAGGGACAGTACTTGTATACCATTTATATGTCCCTTGTGCTGGTGTCGACTGTCCTAGTGGACATCAGAAGTCCCTTGACACCCCCCCCCCCCCCCCCTGCACACTTCACCATCCTCTCCATCTTTTCCTGCTGCGGAAGTTAATATGAGCGCTAGATTTGTTATAGGCACTTATCAAGAATGCGGACTATGCCTGTTCTTTTCTGCTCCCTTCCTCCATTCATAGAAGCTGTACTAAAGATTTCATGAGTGAAAAGCAATCTATAAATGGAGGACGGATGGATGCATGAAACATCTGCTTTCTCCACTCAAAGGCAGCTTTTTCATTCTTGGAAGCTGTACAGCTTCTATGAATTAATAGTGGGGCAAAATGGTCGAGCATATTCAGCACTCCTGAGAGGTCCAGTGCTCATATTAACCCCCACAGCATCAGATGATTATGACTGTAGTGGTATGGGGGAAGGCGGAGCATTTGGATTTCAGGACAGCTGGTTCCAACACATGGGAGACTTTTCGCATTAACTGTAAGTACAACTTCTTGTGCTGATTTAAAAAAAAAAAAGTTTTACATAGGCTTTCATTTATTTTCTGTCCCAAATATTATAAATACAGTATATAATTCACATATGCATTTTGTAACTGCATTTTCGTCCAATTCTATATTTTTGGGGACCTGTGGTTCCATAGTTGCTGCTTTTTTTTTTCTTTCTTTTTTCCATTGCTGCTTTGGCATTGCAGCCTATGTTGGCCACGGCCCTGGTGCCCCCCTTGCCTACTGAGTGGGACAAGCTTTACGAATCTGAGTACAGGACAGGGCCTTATATTCATGAGTGATGTATCCCTGGATGCACCCCCTTTCTCTCCAAGCTCTCCTCCTTGGCAGTGATGCTTCAATTTGTTATTTGGCTTAAGTGTTGGTCCGCTGACGTGCCGTCTAAACAGGCCCTGGCAGATTTGCCCTTTTCAAGGTGGTCATCTCTTCAGTGCTACCTTGGATGACATCAAGGACCTTACCGGCAGAAGGGGTACTTTCCTCCCACAGGCCTAGAAGGGAAACATACTGGGACGTTTGCTCGGTCCATCATTCTCTGCACACAAGAGACTTTTTTTAGTTCTGGCTCCTCGGACAAGGGCTCCAAGCCCTTCAAGGTCCCCATGGGGGGTGCCAAGCCCTCCTAGCCTCACAGGACTCCGAAGCCCGAGGTCAAGTCCTTCTCTGCATGAAGGCTTGCCCCCACCCGATTACAGGGTTGGGGTTAGCTTTCTCAATTTGCAGGCCATTGTCCTCCCTCGTCTAAAATAACTGTGTCCATAAGTTGATTGTGTCCGGCTATAAAATTCCTTCCGCCTAGTGTTCGCATTCCTCTATTTCGCCTTCCTCTATTTCGCCTGCCGTCTCTGTATGAGGCATTGTAGGATTTTCTACCCCAGGGAGTGTTTGCCCTGGTACCAGAGCTAGAGCAGTTTGGGAGGTTTTACTCCAGACCTGTTTACTGTTCCGATGAGGGACAGAGTTTGCCTGATCCTAAGACATCACAGCCCTAAACGGTTTGGTGTGGGTGCAGAAGTGCTAGATGGAATCCATCTGTTCGGTGGTGGCCTCCTTTAATCAGGGGGATTTTGTAGCCCTAATAAACATCATGGAAGCATACCTACACATCTTTATCTGTGCTGGGCTTCCATAACACCTCAGCATGGCCACAGGCTGATCGCCTCCCATGCCACACCGCATTGATGCAATATTTCATGCAAAAGGAGCCCTGACCAAGTATTGAGTGTATGCTATACCAGTGTTTCTCAACTTCTGTCCTCAAGGCACCCCAACAGGTCATGTTTTCAGGATTTCCCTCAGCTGAAACAGCTGTGGTAATTACAAGGCAGTGAAACTGATCAAATCACCTGTGCAAAATAAAGGAAAGCCTGAAAACATGACCTGTTGGGGCGCCTTGAGGACTGAAGTTGAGAAACACTGTGCTATACCGTACATGGATATACTTTTCAGTAAGCCTACATTTCTGCATTAACCACTTAAGCCCCGGACCATTTGGTAGCTAAAGGACCAGAGGTGAATTCAGAATTTTGCACTGCGCTGCTTTAACTGTAAATTGTGCGGACATGCAATGTTGTACCCAAACGAAATTTGCGTCCTTTTCTTCCCACAAATAGAGCTTTCTTTTAATGGTATTTGATTGCCTCTGCGATTTTTATTTTTTGCGATATAAACGGAAAAAGACCGAAAATTTTGAAAAAAAAATGATATTTTCTACTTTTTGTTATAAGAAAAATCGAATAAACTCAATTGTAGTCATACATTTAGGCCAAAATGTATTCAGCTACATGTCTTTAGTAAAAAAAAATGTCGAAGTGTATATTTATTGGTTTGCGCAAAAGTTATAGCGTTTACAAACTAGGGTACATTTTCTGGAATTTACACAGCTTTAAATTTATGACTGCCTATCTCATTTCTTGAGCTGCTAAAATGGCAGGGCAGTACAAACCCCCCCCCCCCCCCAAATGACCCCATTTTGGAAAGTAGGCACCCCAAGGAAATTGCTGAGAGGCATGTTGAGCCCATTGAATATTTTTTTTTTTTGTCCAAAGTGATTGAATAATGACAAAAAAAATTACAAAAAGTTGTCACTAAATGATATATTGCTCACACATGCCATGGTTATATGTGGAATTGCACCCCAAAATACATTTTGCTGCTTCTCCTGAGTACGGGGATACCACATGTGTGGGACTTTTTAGGAGCCTAGCCGCGTACGGGACCCCGAAAACCAATCACCGCCTTCAGGATTTCTAGGCACAAATTTTGGATTTGACTCCTCACTACCTATCACAGTTTCGAAGGCCATAAAATGCCAAAATAGCACAAAACCCCCCCAAATGACCCCATTTTGGAAAGTAGACACCCCAAGCTGTTTGCTGAGAGGCATGGTGAGTATTTTACAGCTCTCATTTGTTTTTGAAAATGAAGAAAAATTTATTTATTTATTTTCAATTTTCAAAACTTTGTGACAAAAAGCGAGATCTGCAAAATACTCACAATACCTCTCAGCAAATAGCTTGGGGTGTCCACTTTCCAAAATGGGGTCATTTGGGGGGGTTTTGTGCCATCTGGGCATTCCATGGCCTCCGAAACTGTGATAGGCAGTGAAAAGTGAAATCAAAAATTTACACCCTTAGAAAGCCTGAAGGCGGTGATTGGTTTTTGGGGTCCCGTACGCGGCTAGGCTCCCAAAAAGTCTCACATGTTTTATCCCCGTACTCAGGAGAAGCAGCAGAATGTATTTTGGGGTGTAATTCCACATATGCCCATGGCATGTTTGAGCAATATATCATTTAGTGACAACTTTGTGCAAAAAAAAAAAAAAAAAAATTGTATTTTTTCCGCAACTTGTGTCAACATATAAAATATTCCATGGACTGGACATGCCTCTCAGTATATAGCTTGGGGTGTCTACTTTCCAAAATGGGGTCATTTGGGGGGGTTTTGAACTGCTCTGGCATTTTATACACAACATTAGGAAGCTTACATCCACTCTTCTAACCACTTGAAGACACAGCCCTTTTTGACACTTTTTGTTTACATGAAAACATATTTTTTTTTGCAGGAAAATTATGTTGAACCCCCAAACATTATATATATTTTTAAAGCAAAGGCCCTACAGAATAAAATGGTGGGTGTTGCATTTTTTTTTCTACACAGTATTTGCGCAGCGATTTTTCAAACGCATTTTTTGGGGAAAAAATACACTTTTTTTAATTTTAATGCACTAAAACACACTATATTGCCCAAATGTTTGATGAAATAAAAAAGATGATCTTAGGCCGAGTACATAGATACCAAACACGACATGCTTTAAAATTTCACACAAACGCGCATTGGCGACAAACTACATACATTTTTAAAAGCCTTTACAGGTTACCCCGTTAGATTTACAGAGGAGGTCTACTGCTAAAATTACTGCCCTCGATCTGACCTTCGCAGTGATACCTCACATGCATGGTGCAATTGCTGTTTACATATGATGCCAGACCGACGCTTGCGTTCGCCATTGGGCAAGAGCAGGGCAGGACAGGGGTGCTTTTTTATTTTTTAAATTGTTCCTTCCATATTTTTTTTTTTTTTAATCATTTTTATTGTTATCTCAGGGAATGTAAATATCCCCTATGATAGCAATAGGTAGTGACAGGTACTCTTTTTTTTTTTTTTTTTTTTTGTTGAAAAAACTGGGGTCTAGACCCTAGATCTTTCCTCTGCCCTCAAAGCATCTGACCACACCAAGATCGATGTGATAAAATGCTTTCCCAATTTCCCAATGGCGCTTTTTATATCCGGGGGGGGGACATTCCCTCCCACTGCTTGTAAAAGCAGTCCAGAGGCTAATTAGCCACTAGGATTGCTTTTACATGAAAGCCGGCCGCTGGCTGAAAAGAATGATACCAAGATGATACCTAAACCCGCAGGCATCAATCTGGTATAACCATTCAAAGTCCAGCAACATACCAGTACGTTGCTGGTCCTTGTTGGACATGTATTGTAATCTTTTTTTTTTTCATGCAGCCAGGTGGCTGAACGAAAAAAGAGATTGATCGGTGGGTATGCCCACCATTAGAATACTGCCCTTCATCCACCCACTTCTAATGATGGGCATACATGCACCATTTATATATGCCGAAGCATGGGGGCATCCTCCCGCAAAAAAGTTATGCCGCACACACATGGTCGGACTTTTCCACGGGCAAGCCTCCGTCGGAATTTCGACCATATGTACGCGGCATTAGGAGCAAAATCACTCCTCCGCCCCTGCTGCCCCAATGCTTCGGCATATTTGCTTTTTTTTTTTAACTGTGGTGGTGAAATCGCCTCCTACAGCACTGGAGTCGCAGGGATCAGGCCTGTCTCTGCGAACGCTGCAGTTGTGTGTTGTGTTTTGTAAGTGACAGTGATCGATCGATACTGCACTTGGGTGGCCTGGGCTGGACAGAGGGGCAAAACGCAGGTGCTAGCAGGTATCTGGGATGATCCCGCTAACACTGTGTTTTTGGGAACCCTAAACTGCTGGGGACGCTAGTATAGATCTGATCAGATCAGATATTGATCTGTTCAGATACTATACCACTAAGGGAGGTGTATGCTTCACGCGTGGGTGTTAGCGTTACTGGCACTAACCTGACGCTGCCTGGGGTGTGACGCAGACCCTCTCTGACGCTAAAACCTAATTGATATCACCCGCCGGGCGATCAGGGGGTTAAACCTTTATTGGGTTATATACGGCGGGTGCCCTGACACTATAAAAAGCAAACTAACTAACCAGCGTCACCCGTAACACTTATATGATGATCACTGGTGAAAGGGTTAACTAGGGGCAATTAGGGGGTTAAAACCTTTATTAGATAATTTATGGGGGTACCTGACGCTATAAAAACCTGCGGCGAACCTAAAAAAAATTACTGGGTACCGATCTGTATCACCGACGCTAAGACAGCGATCAGAAAAATGATCGCTTAGCGACGGCGGTGCTAGGGGGTGAAAGGGTTATCTGGGGGGTGATCAAAGGGTTAAACCTTTATTAGGGTGGGGTTAGGGGGCTACACTTGACCTAAAACTAAATGTAGTGACACTTTTACAGTCACAAATGTCACTGATTGCAGTGATCAGTAAATAAATGGTCACTGCAATCAGTGACACTGTGACTGGGGGCTGATCTGGGGGGGGGGGGCGATTTATGTGCCTATGTGTGCTGGTGTTAGTGTAGTGTTTGTGCACTAACCTTGATGTCTTCTCTTGTACGGCGCTCGGTATATGTGAGCGCCGCACAGGAGATGACATCACTTCCTCCTGCTTCCTCTGTCTGTGTGTACATTCCACAGACAGAGGGGGCATTTCTATTCGCCGGGAGCGATCGCGGGGGGGTGGCCGGAATTGAACGGCCGTCCCCTCATCTCGGATCGCTCCCCAACGAATTCCGACCGCTCACTGTACAGAAGGGGGGTCCGATTGGACCCCCCAACTGTACAAAGGCAATCGCGTACACTCTACGTGATTGTGCCTGTCGGTGCCATTGTGCCGACGTGTATATATACAGTGAGCGGTCGTTAAGTGGTTAAGGACCGAGTCTTTTTCTGAGATTTGATGACTTTTTTTTTTTTTTTTTTGCTAGAAAATTACTTGGAACCCCCAAGCATTATATATATATATATTTTTTTCCAACACCCTAGAGAATAAAATGGTCCTTGCAATACTTTCTGTCACACCGTATTTGCGCAGCGGTCTTACAAGCGCACTTTATTTTTTGAGGAAAAACTACCCTTTTTTTTAAATTAAAAAATAGGACAACAGTAAAGTTGGCACAATTTTTTTATTTTGTGAAAGATAATGTTGCGCCGAGTAAATTGATACCCAACATGTCACGCTTCAAAATTGCGCCTGCTTGTGGAATGGCGACAAACTTTTACCCTTAATCTCCATAGGCGACGTTTAAAAAAAATTCTACAGATTGCATGTTTTCAGTTAGAGGAGGTCTAGGTCTAGAATTATTGCTCTCGCTCTACCGATCGCGGCAATACCTTATATGTGTGGTTTGAACACCGTTTTCATATGCGGGCGCTGCTCATGTATGCTTCTGCACGCAAGCTCGCCAGGACGGGGCGCGTTTAAAACATTATTTTTTCTTATTTATTTTACCCTTTCATTTTTTTACACTGTTCTTTTAAAAATAAAATAAAAATAAGTAACTTTTATTCCTATTACAAGGAATGTAAACATCCCCTTGTAATAGAAAAAAAAGATTGACAGGGCCTCTTAACCACTTCAGCCCCGGAAAAATTGGCTGCCCAATGACCGCGCCATTTTTTGCTGTTCGGCACTGCGTTGCTTTAACCACTTGACCACTGGGCACTTAAACCCCCTTAATAACCAGACCAATTTTCAGCTTTCGGTGCTCTCACATTTTGAATGACAATTACTCAGTCATACAACACTGTACCCATATGAATTTTTTGTCCTTTTTTTCACACAAATAGCGCTTTCTTTTGGTGGTATTTAATCACTGTTGGGTTTTTTATTTTTTGCGCTATAAGAGAAAAAAGACTGAAAATTCTGTAAAAAAATTGTTTTTTTTTAGTTTACGTTATAAAATTTTGCAAATTACTATTTTTTCTTCATAAATTTTGGCCAAAATTTATACTGCTACATATCTTTGGTAAAAATAAGTACAAATTGGTGCATATTATTTGGTCTTTGTGAAAGTTATAGAGTCCACAAGCTATGGTGCCAATATCTGAAAATTGATCACACCTGAAGTACTGACGGCCTATCTCATTTCTTGAGACCCTAACATGCCAGAAAAGTACAAATACCCCCCAAATGACCCCTTTTTGGAAAGAAGACATTCCAAGGTATTCAGAAAGAGGCATTGTGAGTTTTTTGAAGTTGTCATTTTTTCCCACAATTCTTTGCAAAATCAAGATTTTTTTTCCTTTTTTTTTTTTTTTTTCACAAAATTGTCATATTAGCAGGTTATTTCTCACACACAGCATATGCATTCCGCAAATTACACCCCAAAACACATTCTGCTATTCCTCCCGAGTATGGCGATACCACATGTGTGAGACTTTTACACAGCGTGGCCACATACAGAGGCCCAACATGCAGGGAGCCCCTTCAGGCGTTCTGGAGCGCCAAGGCCAATTCTGACATTTCTCTCCTACATGTAAAAATCATCATTTATTTGCTATAAAATTACATAGAACCCCAAAACATTATATATGTTTTTTTAGCAAAGACCTTAGAGAATATAATGGTGGTTGTTGCAACTTTTTATCTCGCACGATCTTTGCGCAGCAATTTTTTTAACTCGTTTTTTACGGAAAAAAAAATGTTTTGTGCTTAAAAAAAAAAAAAAACAGTAAAGTTAGCCCAATGTTTTTGCATAATGTGAAAGATGAAGTTACGCCGAGTAAATAGAAACCTAACATGTCACCCTTAAAAATTGCACACACTCGTGGAATGGCGCCAAACTTCGCTACTTAAAACTCCCCATAGGTGACGCTTTAAATATTTTTACTGGTTACATGTTTTGAGTTACAGAGGAGGTCTAGGGCCAAAATGATTGCTCTCGCTCTAACGTTCGCAGAGATACCTCACGTGTGGTTTGAAAACCGTTTTCATATGTGGGCGGGACTTGCGTATGCGTTCGCTTTTTATTGTTCATTTTACTTTATTTATTTTAGTTTGACATGTTTTTCCGCCCCCAAAATTTTTTTTGATCACTTTTATACCTATTACAAGGAACGTAAACATCCCTTGTAATAGGAATATGGCATGACAGGTCCTCTTTACAGTGAGATATGGGGTCAACAAGACCCCACATCTCACCTCTAGGCTAGGAAGCCTGAAAAAAAAACAACAATCCTGGCTTTGATCGTAGCGGTGAGTCGGTAGAAGCACCGGAGGGCGGCGGGGGGGGGACATCCCCTCTCGCCTCCCGTAAGAATGATCAAGCGGTGGAACAGCCACTATGATTGTTATGGTGTAGGGAATCGCCGGCTGAAAAAGCTAATATCTGAATGATGCCTGTAGCTGCACCCATCATTCAGATATCCCCGCACAAAGTCAAGGACGTCATATGACGGCCGGCGGGCGGGAAGTGGTTATTGCGGCGTATGGCGCGGGGCATTGCGGCGTATGGCGCCGGGGCATTGCGGCGTATGGCGCGGGGCATTGCGGAGTATGGCGCGGGGGTATTGCAGGGTGTATTGCAGAGTGTATTGCAGAGTAGGGATGGATGGATGGCTGGATCTGTGACTGCAATTGTCACAGATCCAGCCCACAGTGCTGCTGCTGCCATCCGCTCCCTCCCCCTCCCCTCTCACACTGTACCGATCGGTACAGAGAGGGGAGGGAGGAACCGGCGTCATCACATGACGCCGGTCTGTTTACAAGTGATCGCTCCGTCATTTGACGGAGCGATCACGTGGTAAACGGCCGCTATCAGCGGCGATTTACCGCGATTCGTGATCCGCCACGGAGTTTCCCGTGTGCGCGCCCCAGGGGGCGCGCGGGAGCGCGATTCTGGGAGGACGTTTTATAACGTCCTCCCAGAGTTAAGCAACCACCTTGTCGACGTTATTTGTCGGCAGGTGGTTGCCAAGTGGTTAACTGACCATTGCGCGGTCGTACGACACTGTACCCAAACAAAATTGATGTTGGTTTTTTTCCCCACAAATAGAGCTTTCTTTTAGTGGTATTTTGGTGGTATTTTTTGCTCTATAAACAAAAAAAAGAGCGACAATTTTGGAAAAAAAATGATCTTTTACTTTTTGATATAATATCCCACATTTAAAAAAATAAAAAATAAATTGCTCAGTTTAGGCCGATAAGTATTCTACATATTTTTTGGGGGAAAAAATCGCATTAAGCGTATATTGATTGGTTTGCGCAAAAGTTATAGCGTCTACAAAATAGGGGATCGTTTTTTTATGGCATTTTTATTAGAATTTTTTTATTACTAGTAATGGCGATCTGCTTTTTTTTTTTTTTTTTTTTTTTTTTTTTTTTTATCATCGTGACTGCGACATTATGGCGGACACTTTTGACACTATTTTAGGACCATTGTCATTTATACAGCGATCAGTGCTATAAAAATGCACTGGTTACTGTGTAAATGACACTGGCAGGGAAGGGGTTAAACACTAGGTGGCGATCACGGGGTTAAGTGTGTCCTAGGGAGTGATTCTAACTGGGGGGGGGCTACAAGTGACACAGTGATCATTGCTCCCGATGACAGGGAGCAGTAGATCGCTGTCCTGTCACTAGGCAGAACAGGGAAATGCCTTGTTTCCCAAAACAAGTGGAGGCCTAGGCTTCCCCCACTTCGCAACAGAGCAGCACATATTGCTAGCCTACCCAAATACCACGCAAAGCAGGAAATTCCCTTCTGGGTGGCGATTGAAGCAACCAAATTCGATCCCTTATCGATCTCTAATCTACTTTGGCTTCATCCAAAAAAACGCACTGGTTTACGCAACCCCATCACCAAACACTTTATATCCCTCTGGGATAGATACAAATTTAAACATCATTTACAATCTTCACATAACCCTCTCCTTCAAAAAACCTGCTTTTTTACCCTGCATAGATTTCCCTCATGTCCTTCAAAGTATGGACATCCTTGGAAATCCTGAATCTGCATAAATTTGTCACTTCTCCATCCTTTTATCCCCTTCCCAACTCTTTGTGAGACCTTTGGCTTACCTCAATCAGAATTATTCTGGTACCTCCAAATGAAAAACGTCTTCACTCCTAATATAAACACTGACACTCCCCTGACCCGATTCTTTGGCTTTGAATCTATTTGTAGGAAAGACCCCCCACACTAGGAGTCTAATTTCTTTCCTCTACTCCCAACTGCTAGTCAATCCTGACCTAGATAAACCATCATATGTACAGAAATGGGAGGTGGACCTGGAGCGAACACTTGACACTGCAGACTGGAATCAAATCTGGTCTATGACTAAATCATCCTCCCCCCCCCCCCCCCCCCCATATTCTTGCGGTGGAAGCCAACTATAAAGTGTTGACACGATGGTACCTTGTACCAGCCTGAGTAGCCAAGTATGTACCAACTTATTCTGCACTATGTTTTTGTGGCTATTCGGATTTGGGTACACACCTACACGTTTGGTGGACATGCCCAATAGCCCAAACCTTTTTGGAAGGAAATTTTCAAATTCTCTTCCATAATGTTTGAATTGATGGTGCAGACCGACCCTACTACTGCATTACTTTTGAAACCGGGATGCTTAACGCAAATTCAATTCAAACTATTTAACTCCTTATGGCTGCAAAACAAACTCTGGCGAAAGCATGAAAATTCACGTCATTGGTGGTGGCTGAGACGAAGCATAGGATGAATAATGCCTTGATTCACACCAAAATGGTGGCTATAGAAAATGATCTGGTTCCCAAATTCAAAAAAATATGGCATCCCTGGGTAACCCACTATTTACAGTCTACCTTTTGACAAAACTGTTCTTTTGCCATGGTAGCTGATTTAAGACGACTTAAAATGACCATACTAAATCTCATGATGGCTCTCGGGTCAACCTTGTGGACTCCTTTTTTCCTTTGTTTTCTTCTGTAACGGCAATCCCAATACGAAAGGGGTTAACGCCGTTTTTAGGATATTCCCTTTCCGAACACACAGCAGCTACTGACACTCCGAACCAGATCCATAAGAATAATTCTCCCTCAATAACGAGACAAACGCTCTGTCTTGAGGTTTCCAGCAGGTATGACCATCTTTATTTTAAAAAAAACACAAGTTTTATACACAGTTAAGAGGAGGTGCGTCATATTTCTCTGGAATTACACCGGTGACCAGACCTAATTAACATGCTAATTATTCTTAGTAGCCTGGCTCAGACATTTAGGCTAGACTTGCCGCCTTGTAGTTTAGAAGACACAATCAACATTAACACAAGGCCCCTTGATACAATAGCAGAGTTAATTACCACAAGCCACAATGAAAAGATCCTTAAAAGTTAGCCTGGACTCAATTCACATTACACAGGCTGACAGGTGGTTAGAGTTGAACACATCAGCATCTCTCAATTAACCTGTTGAGTTCAGAATCAAACAACCAGTAAATAGTCCTTTACAGATATCCTGGGGAATATTGTGGATTAATATTACAGACCCATTTTAAAGCAATCCAAGACATATATTCTGAATGTCCATTATTTTCTGGCTCATTCTAAGAACTTGTGGGTTCCACGGGCCCTCCCGTTATACCTTCTCTTTCACCTTTCTTTTCCCCCCTACCCATATTATCCCTTTCATGACATTTGGCGTTAAGTTAAAATCCGTATTTTTTGCTAGAAAATTACTTAGAAACCCCAAACATTCTATATATATTTTTTAGCAGAGAATCTAGAGAATAAAATGGCGATTGTTGCAATATTTTATGTCACACGGTATTTGTGCAGTGGTGTTTTTTAAACGCAACTTTTTTGGAATGAATTTAAAAAAAATTAAAAAGTAAAGTTGGCCCAATTTTTTTTGTATAATGTGAAAGATGTTACGCCTAGTAAATAGATACCAAACATGTCATGCTTTATAATTGCATGCACTCGTGGAATGGCAACAAACTACGGTACCTAAAAAAAATCTCCATAGGCGACGCTTTACATTTTTTTTACGGTTACCAGGTTAGAGTTACAGAGGAGGTCTACGGCTAGAATTATTTCTCTTGCTCTGACGATCGCGGCGATACCTCACATGTGTGATTTGAACACCGTTTACATATGCGAGCGCGACTTCCGTATGCGTTTTCTTTTTTTTTTTTTTTTTTTTATTTATTTCAAGGAGCAGGGCCCACACGGACCACCATGTTACATATCAACAAACAATACAGGTGATGGTTCAACAATACCTATCACCTCTTAGAAAAGAAACAAACAGTAGGCAGTAACCGTGCAAAACAGGTTCAAAACAGTTGTAGTGTACAAAAATTGAATTGAATAATCCTCTCCTGCCTAGTGAGGAGAAAATGTATGTATAGGGTGAATCCTGTTCGGGGTGTTCTTGGTGATATCTGCGTGCAGGGGGGGATGGCAAATAATTACCTCCCCCATTACATGTTGCATATAGTATACCTCATTGTAAAGTATAAGGAGTTTCGTGGTCCCATGGGTCCAGCCCCCAGTTATTTTCCTTTTTTATTCAAGTAGTTGTTGTCGTCGCCCCCCCACCCCAGCCCCCCATTTGTGGGGAGCTGTAGCGCAGGCGAGCGAGGCCAACCGAGAGCAAGGGAGAGCATAATAAAGAAATTTAAAAGAAAAGGGAGTAGACAGAGAGTGTGGGATGGGGGGGGGGGAAGGGGGCATGAGAGGGATGGGGGGGGGAGGGGGAGTGCATCCCGTGGCCACGGAGCGCACCTAGATCTTGTGTTAAGTTGAGGTCCAATGACCATCCGTCATCACGGGTAGACCTCTAAGTTAGTATCCTATTTTGTTGTTCACTCAGTGTCATCTGAACCTAAGAGAGTTTGGCCTTCGTCCGAGTATATAAATATACTCCACAATCGCCAAGTTTTGGTGTACGTCTCGTGTCTTTCCTGTGCTGTTAAAATTAGATCTTCCATTTGTCTTATTTCTTCTACCTTTCGAAGCCATAGTTTAATGGTCGGAGGGATGGCAGACTTCCAACATAGTGGGATACAGGCTTTAGCTGCATCTAATAAATGACGAAGTACTGATTTTTTATAGATTTTGTCTGGAATGTCTGATGCATGTAAGAGGAAGAAGGCTGGGTCGTCTGTAAGTGTCCTTTCAGTGAATTTCTGCATGGTCTCACGAATCACTGTCCAAAATTGTGTCAGTCTAGGGCAGGACCAAAAGATGTGTAACAGGGACCCCTCCTCCGTCTGGCAGCGCCAACAGCGGTCTGATGTCAGTGGGAATAGTTTATGTAGTAATGCAGGGGTCTTGTACCATCTGGAGAGTATTTTGTAATTGGTTTCCTGGGTTTTTGCACATATGGAAGATTTATGGGTATACTTAAGAATACGTTGTCGTTTGGTGTCATTGAATTGGATTCCCAGCTCCCTTTCCCACTTGAGCAGTCCTGGGGGTGTAAAGTCCTCTGGGGGTGCGTTCAGGAGAGTGTAGGTCAAAGAAAGAGTATGTGGTATGGGACCCCTCTCGTTGCACAAGTCCTCCAATGCCGTTAGTGTCTGGTCATTATCCCTCGGGGGTGGCATGGAGTTCAGGAAGTGACTCAATTGGAGTGCCCTCATAAAATCCAAGCGGAACGGGCCTGAGGGGTCCGAGAGTTCCGCAGCTGATTTCCACCTCCCTCCTGAGCTAAAATGGGAGGCCTGGTAGATGCCCGATTCAGATAGGTTGCGAAAGCGTCTGTCTATCAGCCCTGGTGTGAATAATGGGTTCCCCAAAATGGGTTTTAGGGGCGAGTCCTGGGAGGAGAGAGGCGTCTGGGTCACTATTCGGGCGCATATCCTTGATGTATTGCCTATTAATGGGTGGGATTTAACTTCTGGTGGTAGTCCCAAGTAACACCATGGGGTGCCTGGGAGGGGGATCTCACTTTGCGTTTGTTCTATGGACGTCCATAGTTTAGTTTCTTGGTGGCGGCACCAGTCTATGAGCCTCACCAAATGCGTGGCTTGATAATAGGCGCGAAGGTTAGGGAGTGCTAGGCCTCCGTATAGCTTGGGGAGTACTAGTAATTTGTTAGCTAGTCTAGGCTTTTTCTTGGCCCATACGAATTCTGTAAAGAGTGTCTGCACTCGTTTGAAATATATGACTGGGATATGTATGGGCAGGGTTTGCATAAGATATACAAACTTCGGAAGTATCATCATCTTTAAAATGTTGCAACGTCCTAGCCAGGAGTACAGGCCCGAGGTCCATTGAGTCAGCAATGATTTGACTTGTTTGAAAAGTGGGGGGAAGTTGAGCTCGTATAATTTTGAAATTGTACTGGGTATATAAGTTCCCAAGTATTTAAGGGCAGTTTTGGTCCATTTTAATTTAAAACTGGATTGGAGGTGTGCGAGCTGAGAGTTGGGGATCCGTACGCCCATTGCTTCTGACTTATCAAAGTTGATTTTTAGGTTGGAGAGTGTCCCATATAGTGTAAATTCGTGGAGAAGGTTTGGTAGTGATATTGATGGGTTTGAAAGGGAGAATAGCAAGTCATCTGCATAGGCAGAGACTTTGTATTGGGTGTGGCCTATTGTAATACCCGATATGTTCGGGTTTTTCCTTATATGACATAAGAAGGGTTCAAGGGATAGGGCGAACAGGAGGGGCGAGAGTGGGCAGCCCTGGCGCGTCCCGTTCGTAATTGGGAAGGGGTCTGAGAGTACTCCATTGGCTCTCACCCTAGCTGTCGGCGTCGTGTACACTGCCTTTATCCACTTCATCATGTTATTGCCCAATCCCACATGTTTCAGTGTGGTGAGCATGAATGTCCAATTCACTCTGTCGAACGCTTTCTCAGCATCTGTGCTGAGAAAGACGCTGGGTGCACCGGAGGTGGTGGCTTTATGGATCAGGTTCAATACTTTGATGGTATTGTCTCTGGCCTCTCTGGTTGGGACAAAACCCACTTGGTCTAAGTGAATTATACGGGGTATGTGGGTTTGCAATCTAGTGGCAATTATTTTAGTGAACAGCTTGAGGTCCGTGTTCAATAACGATATTGGGCGGTAACTCCCACACTGAGACAGGTCCTTACCCTCTTTAGGGATCACCGCTATCTGGGCCTGTAATGTGGTGTCGTGTAAATTACCTTCCTTACTGAGGTCGTTAAGCATTTTTACCATTTGATTTCCTAGTGAGGGAAGTAGGTTTTTATAGTATTGGACCGTAAGTCCGTCTGGTCCTGGGGCCTTATTGAGTTTTGTGTTCCTTATTGCCAGTTGCAGTTCTGTCAGAGTTATAGGTTCGTCCAGAAGGTCACGCGTGTCTGTCGGTAAGGTGGGCATTGTTGACTTTTTAATGTAATCTGTTACCTTCCCTGCTGTAGGGGGATTCGCCGGCAGATTGTACAGGGATTGATAGTACAATTTGAATTCTTGGGTTATTTGCCGGGGCAGAGTTTTTTTTTGGCCTGTTGTGGAGTATATGTGTGGGATGTAAGAGGCTGCTGTTTGGGATCGTAGGGATTGCGCAAGCACTCTACCGCATTTGTTCCCTGATTCATATACTTTCCTGCGGGAGATCTGCATTGCCGCCTTTGCTTTAAAGTGGAGTATATCCGTTATTTGCTTACGTACTGTGTCTAATTCGTTCCCCAGCAGTCTGGTCGGTGTCTGTTTATGTCTGGTTTCAAGTTTTTGGAGTTTGTCTATCAATGTTGCAATTTGGGCTGTTCGCTGCTTCTTTAGCCTCGCGCCATGTTTTATTAGTACTCCCCGTATAACCGCCTTGTGAGCTTCCCAGACCAGTCCCATGTTACAATCTGCCGTTTGATTTGTCCGGAAGTAGTGTGCGATTTCTTTTGTCACATCTGATACCACCTCCGGGTCTTGCAACAGGCTCTCGTTGAGTCTCCAAGGTTGTCTGTCTCCTATTGTGGTCAGTTAGTGCATATTGCATAGAGACCGGGGCGTGATCGGACCACGTAATTGATCCTATACTCGTGTTCCTTAGTGCCTGAAGTTGGTTGTGTGGGAGTAACAAGAGGTCAATACGGGAGTATACCTGGTGCGTACGAGAGAAGGTGTAGTCTCGTTCTCCAGGGTGGGAGAGTCGCCATACATCTATTAACTGCATGTCATGTAAAGTCTTGTGAATTGTCTTTCGGGCGCTACGGGAAGAGGATGATGTACCCGTAGAGGTATCTTCTGCTGGGATCAGGGGGACATTAAAGTCTCCCCCCACTATAAGCTGGCCTTCTGTGAAACCGCGGAGTGATAATAAGGTATTTTTGAGAAAAGAGTCCTGTTGGCTATTTGGGGCATACAGGTTGGTAATGGTCACCTTCTCGTCTCCTATTAGCCCTTTAATAAATAGAAATCTGCCTGCTGGGTCAGCTCTTAACTCTACTAACTTCCAGGGGACTCTGGCTGCAATCTGGATAGAGACACCCCTAGATTTGGCTTCTAGATAGGTGGAATGGTATACCATCGGGTACCATCTGTTCTTCAAAATCGGATATGTATCCTCTCTGAAGTGAGTCTCCTGCAGAAGTACAATATCTGCCTTCATGCGCCTCATGTCGTTTAACAGCATTTTCCTTTTTTCTGGGACATTCAGTCCTTTGACATTTAAGGTGATTATCTGTAGTGTATCCATTTTCACGGGAGGAAGGAGGGAACGAGGGAAATTGGATTAGGTAGGGGGATAGAAATCAAGACGAGTGGGGGTTTAGGGATCAAAGAGGATGGGAGGGGTTGAGAAAGAAAAAAGGTGAGAGCCGGTCTATCCAGACCAGTCCCAGGAAAGTATTTGCTCTCAGCAAACACTGTCCAGCAGTGCTACCTCTAAAGGTACAGCAAGTCGCTGTATTACTACCCTGCCAGAACTAGCTGGGAAGGTGTCTTCCTATGTGAGGGAGTGATCAGCAAGGGCGAACAGGAGAAACTCCCCGCCCTTCCCGGCCTCCGGGCCTTAAGTGTGTGTAAGAGTGTGACTAATTGTATATTAAACCTGTGAGTGGCAGCAACACATGGGTCAAGTAAAAACCGTCTAGATTAAACAGAATAAAACATTATAACATTAACATACAGATTGTTCAAGGTCTAAGCCTGGCAATCTTACCAGTGTATCTCTGAGGGGCATTGGCTGGCTGTAGTGAAGTGTTACAAAATTGGATGCTATTTCTTGTTCTCTAAGCAGTTCCCCTCGTCCCCCGACCGCGTGTAGAGGCCCGAAGGATAAGAGTCCTGGACTCCCTCTTCCGTAATCTCCGTGGGTGTACACGCAATCAGGGGGGAAGGCGCACTACCGCAGTGACTTGCAGGTTCACTAATTTTCTAGTATCAGCCCCCGTTATCCTTAGTCTCGAGACAAAATCAACAGTACCTATGGCATCCAATCGATATTTCCTAACCCGCTCCCTTCTTTGGTTCTAATATAGCTTCCACATTAAACATCAAGTCCTGGCGTGTGGCATAGATATAAATCTGAGATCATCCCTCCTCCCACCACCCCCCAGGAGAACGACTCACATAGTCCACTGCATGGAGCTTGATATCTAGGGGCCGTTCATGTAGGTCTCCTTCTTCCATAGTGGTGCTGAGGGGGGACTGGTGGGGAGAGGAATCGGGGCTCAGCAGGTAAAGAGGATGGGTCTCCCCTCCCCATGCAGAAGCGTTCAGCTAAGGTGTGTATAGCAAGGAGAGGTGCAGCCGCCTCCGAGCTTGTAACTAGAGGCCAGATCTTCTTCTGGTATCTGTGCATTTTACTGGGAGAACAAGGGAACCATCACCCGGGAGTCTCGAGGTCTGTGTGGAGGGGAGGGGGGTATGTCCAAATGATGATAGAGTTTCAGCCACATCTCTAGCGGGCAAAGCTTTGTAGAGATCCCACCTGCGATGGAAAGATCGTCTCCTCAAACTCCAGAGCAGGGGTGTAGGTCCGAGGCACACAGTAAGTGGGGTTTGCGCCTGTAAGGTGAGTAGTGGATATCAGTTTGTGTGTCGATGGCTTTGCTTCTCTTTGGCCTATCTAGAAAGGGGATGGCATATAGGGGCCGCAGCGCGCGGAGTGCAAGTTCCAGCATCCGGCAGACATTATGGTCATGCCACTTACAGCACAGCCAAGCGAAAGAGAGAGGAAAGAAAAAAAAAAAGGGCAGTTAGGACTCACGTGTGTTGTCATCAGGAACGGTACGGGACCTTCCCCGGGATCCACGAAAGCGGACAGGTGGGTTCGGTCTCCCCGATGATGTGTTTGTGCGGCCAGTTGGTTTGGGGATTTTCTGTAGCCAATTCGGGACGCGTACAGGATCCGTTTCTAGGAAGCTGAAGAATGCAGGTAGGTCAGTAGGTGTTCGTAGTGTAAAGGAGGAACGGTCTGAGCGAAAAATAACCGCCAGAGGATATCCCCATCTGTAGGTGCATCCCCGTCTTCTGGCTACCTCCAGGGCTGGCTTCAGCATGGCGCGTCTTTGTAACGTGGCTCTGGACAAGTCTGGAAGGATCTGTATACTGGCGCCATCAAAATCAATGTCCCCATGTTCCCACGCCTTGCGCAGCAGGATCTCTTTCTGGGTGTAGCGGTGTAGCCGACAGAGAACGTCTCTGGGCCGCGCCGGGTCTGTAGATTTGGGGCCCAGGGAGCGGTGTACCCGGTCCATCTCCAGAGTGGCAGGTGGATTCTCCCAGATCCTATGGAATATGGCTGTTACTGTCGTTGCCAGATCTTCAGTGCCAGTGGCCTCAGGTATGCCTCGCAGCCGTAGGTTGTTGCGGCGGCTGCGGTCCTCCATCTCTTCTAAGTGGAGCTGCATTTCTTGTGAGTCCCTGGCATATGTTTCCTGGGCCTGTTCTAGGGATCTTACCCTGGTTTCCAGAGAGGACAGCTGCGTCTCGCCAGAGGAGACTCGGGTCTCTATAGAGTGCAGTTCCTCCCGGACCTCCTGTATCTCTTTGCTGTGGGCTTCCTCTATGCGCATAATCAGGCCCTCTATATCCGCTCTCGTGGGTAGGGCCTCAATGTCCGCCCGTGTTGGTAGTGCCCTGAGCATGTCTCGGAGGTCCTCATCTAGCCGGAACTGTGACTGTGAAGGGCCCGCCATGGTCGGTCCGAACAAGTCCGGAGTCCCTGTGAGGTCTTCTAGATCCGGGGGAGGTACGTAGGTGCCTGCCTGTGGTGTAGTACAAGCCGTGTCTCTGCGAGTAACACGTGGCGTATTCTCAACGGCGCCCGAGGTCGGTCTCAGGTTGTTCCCAAAAAAACTGGAAATGCTCGGTTGTGAGTCGTTTTGGCGAGTCCCACGGGTCGCCGATCTCGTTCGGTACTTTGTGGGGTTGCTCATGCCGTTTTCACACTCATTTAAAGTGGCTTTTTGGCCCTCAGAGGTCGGGTCAGGCCGGGAGCCCCCCCTAGAGCATGACCCTACTCGGCCATTGCTAAGCCACGCCCCCTGAGCAGGCTATAAAAAAAAAAAGGGGGGGGCAAAGGTTCAGTGATGGGTTATTCTGGGCCAGGAGGAATGGGAAAGCAACTAAGAGGTGTAGCAATATGGCCGCCTCTCACCTGTGTCCTTCATATGTAGATCACAGCAGGCCTTCCCCAGCGTCCATCTGACCTGTGGATCGTCCTCTTAAGCTGAGGCCGCCGTCGGAGGTGTCATATAGAGTGCTGTAATCGAGCGCTGGGGATGCTGAGTAGGCCGCAAGATGGCGGCGGCCGTGTCTGTGGAAGGAGCTGGCCTTGGGCTGGATTGCTGAGCGGAGGACCGTCTGGGGCACTGGATACCGTTGCCGGTCTGTACCGGGTGTATCCAGGACTGAGGATGGGCGTCTGGGAGGTTCGTCGGGGAGGCGCCGTCCCGCAGAGCGCTGTAATCGAGCGCGGAGGCTGTGGATGTTTTAGTAGGCCGCAAGATGGCGGCGCCCGCGTCTATGTATGGAGTCGGCCGCGGGACGGGTGATAAGGTAAAGAGCCGTCCGGGGCACCTAATAATGGTGCCGATCTGTGCCTAGTGTACCCAGGATTAAGGATGGGCGTCTGGGATGTCTGTTAGGAAGGCGCCGGCTCCGGATGGTCGCGGATTTAGGCAAGCACGGCGGAGCTCCCCAACAGCGTGACTTTCCTCCTTCGCTGCCCAGACACGCCCCCCCCCCCCTGTATGCGTTTTCTTTGCTGCGCGAGCTCGCAGGGACAGGGGCGCTTTAAAAAAAATAAATTTTTCTTTTTATAATAAAAAATTGTGTTTTTAAAATAAATACATTTTTGATCACTTTTTTTGCTGTCACAAGGAATGTAAACATCCCTTGTGACAGTAATAAGTGGAGGTCTAAAAGACCCCCAATCCCTCCTTTGCACTTGAAAGTATTCAGATCATCAAAAACGGCGATTCTGAATACCGTGTATTTTTTTTTAAATCCGGTGCCATTGGCAGCTGAGTAACTCGGACGTGACGTCATGATGTCGCTTCCGTGGTTACAGTGAAGACTGAATCAAAGCTCTCCCGCTCCTCTGGGATAACATTTGAGCGGCTTTTAGCCGCATCGGTTGTTATCCCTGGAAAAAGTCTAATCGAATTTTCAGGAAGTCGGCTCTGTAGTTCAAAAAATGCTGCATGTATTCTGCCAAGGAGGAGCTGTTGGCACAGGGGATTACATCCTAGCTCCTCTTTTCTCTCTCTACACTGTAAGCAAACATTTCCCATCCTGCTTTGTGAACGTGGGAGGGTACACTAGGCCGGTACATGTTAAATGTGAACAAGCCCACGTCAACAAAAATCCCCTCATTCTGCAGCCAGCCATGCTACTCAGAAACACAGCAGGATAGGTAGGTTACAGCCTTATAAATGCAAAGCATGTTTGTGCTCTCCCCCTTCAGCCACAACAGGAGATAAACATATTGCACTTGCATGCTTTATGTAATCATTCCTGAACTGTAGACACATTCCCATAATTATATTATACATACTGTACTCTGCTGTAATTTAGTATTAGAAATATTCCTCCTCCTGCTGTAGCTTTGAGGTCTTTCTAACAGCAATCATTGCTTGTATGGTGTATGTGAGAACATCCCTAGTCGTGACATGCTGCTTTACATCAGCATGTCGCACAAGTAAATGTCGGCATGAGGAAAAAAAAACAAGAGTGCAGCGCTAACTTGCTAATCAATAACACAATAATGGTGGAACCCTCTAATGTATGGAGGTCTCAAACTTCAATATCGCCACAATACCGGTCTCTGTGAAATGTAACGTCACATATAATACAAATCACACTGAAAATAAGACAAAAAATTACTGCAAACTTTGCAGGGATGGTGGAAACCTTTCCTACGGATATTTGGCAGTGGACAGTGTCAGTAAAGCAGTGGATGGTGTCCACTGCTTATCAGTGCAGTCTATCGGTGCCCAAATGTGAGGTCTCATCATTGCCCACATGTGCCGCCTCATCAGTGCCCAAAGGTGCGGTCTCCTCAGTGCCCAAATGTGCAGCAGGGATCGCAGGAGACACAAGCCGGGTGACAGAGCGGAGATCTCGGGCTGTGATAGATGTTGTATATGAACACCGATTGCCGTAATGTCCCACCTCCCGGACCAGCATTGTGATAGCACACTGGTCCGGGAGGCGGGACAATGCGGCGAGCGGTGTTCAAAAGCAAGATCTGTCACCCGGCTTGTGTCTCCTATGATCCCCGCTCTGCACTGACAGATAACAAGCGGGTGGTGCTGGCAGGAGCGGAGGGGGAGGGGGACACCACCTCCCATGGGCGGTACAGACCGGGGTGTGTGAGACCCCTCCGCCCACTACAGCATGCAGGAACGGAAGTACAAGTCCCTGCTCGCTGTAGAGAACTACATCTGGGCAGTGACAAGACCGCTGGCTGGGAGTACAGGAGGAATAGCAGCTTGCGGTCTTACAAACAGGTTATCACCAGGCAGTAACGGTTTTATCTGAAAATCAGCAGGTTGTTAGAGGAACTACAGAGCTCAGAAGAACTTGGATGGCATATTCGGTGAAGGTAGATCAGCAACAAGGACATGGAAAAAACGTTTTTTCCCCGGAGTTCTGCTTTCAGTCCCTAAATGAGGGCAGCTTAACCACTTAGACTAAACCTTTTTCTGACACTTGTTGCTTACAAGTTCAAATCTATATTCCTCTTATCATCCATGGACTGACACAGCTGGATACTGTAAACGTGTGGGAGAAGATCTAGGCAGAATGTTAGATGTTGGAAACATTCTAGAACAAACCAGAGCTGAACAGCCCCGCCCAGGGGGGCGGCCTCTCCGGACATTACCCTCCCACCTGCAGTCAGCAGACCTCGTTTTTTTTTCTGCCTAGCAGAAGGAGAAGATGTGGCTCTCTCAGGAGTCAGTCTCCTGGAAGATTTTACTTTTAAATTTTATTTTATTTTTGAGACCTTCAATCAACTGTCGGCTGGGCAACAGGTTGGGTACACTGGTATCCTCGTAGTCTTCCCTGTCCGACCATCGAGCGTGCTGATCCTCGCCTTGTGTGCGTGAGACTCAGTTCACGACATGCCCCATGACTCCAGGGGTGGCCGGGTTGCTTTCATGCTCCCGCGGTCCTCTCAAGATTGAACAGTACCTGACTTACTGTATCTCTCGCGGTGGACCGGGCCGACAGCTACGCAGTACTACTCTGTGATAGGTCTGTCCGAAACAAGCCAGTGGGTCCCTGAAAGGGACAGGTAAGTAGTCTCTCCTACTGCAGGTGAGTACATGCTGGCTGTGTTTCTTTATATGGGGGGTTTCTCCCTGTCTCCCCCCTGTTATGCTGCTCTCTGCACCCTGTACTGGTGCTTGGGGGGTCACTCTGGCCTGGCTGGGCACTCATGTCTGCATTTTTTTCTGGTGTGTGAGGTGATTATTGCGTGCGCCATTAGCGCTGTTTTGAGGTGGTTATTGCGTGCGCCATTGGCGTGAATTTTGCGCTCGGCGGCCATCTTGGCGTTCAATGGCGCAGTTATAGCTGCGGCCGGCGGCCATGTTCTTGTGGCCGCCACGCATTTATTTTCGGTTCTAGCGGCGGCGTGAATCCCCTCACAATCTCCTCAGACTGTGAGCGGTCCTTAAGGGTTGGTGAGTCCTCCGGGTATCCCCTCCTCAGCATAGCCAGTGGGTGGACTGTATATACACTGTATAGTGTATAAGGTCTCAGAGGGTGGCGTTATGGAGTCTGATGCACCTGCTCTCCACACTTGCCTGGGGCAACTGGCAGTGCTGCACAGTTAAACATGTTCATATGTTTACTGCACCTGCAGTCCTTATGGACCAGTTGTCAGCAGTCCTGGAATCATTCCTTGTCAGAATGGAAGCGGTGTGCGAGCAAAAGGAGCTATAAGCCCCCCTCCCCCCACAAAAATCTTTAGTGAAGGAGTGCTCTGAGTCAGATATGGGCCTAGCTACTGTGCTCAGGACCCTAGCTCTGAATATTTAATGTTTATGAACAGGACATTCCCTTGTGAGGAAGACTCCAGTTCTGTGTCAGTGAATGACAGGGCGCTTGTAAGTGATCTCATTGATAATGTGAGGAACATTCTCAAGCTGGAATTGCTGTGACAAGCCTTTCTTTTACACAGCTTCCTCACTGTTTTCCTCACACGCTGCCTCAAGAGCAGCATGGATGATACAGTGGTACACAGTGTTTCCCTCCCCCCTGGTCGATGCAGCATGGTGGGGGGGAGGACTTTATTCATTTAGGTCTCTAGTCCCTGTGAGCCTTCTGTGTGATATCCTGAGGCAACATTTCCCGCCATTTCCTGGGGAATGCTTTGAGCTCTGACAGACACACGGTCTGAGGATCAGAGGTTACCTGTTACCTGCATGCTGCTTCGGCAGCACCGTCAAGCAGGTTGGAATGATACAGAGAAGATTATGCGCCTCTGCGCCATAATTTAAACTCATCCTATACCTCTACACTGCATACATTCACAGTGTATGTATGTGTAATTGGTCTCTGTGTCTGCGTGGGTGTCCCCCCACGTTCCAATGCTGTGTTTCAGTGCCATACATGATATAAACGTACAAAATGTTTATGCACGACTCCAGATACATTCACAGTATATGTATGTATTATACTCTCTGGGTCGGCGGGGGCTCCGGTGTCCTCCCGCGCTCTCATGGTATGTGCGCTTCGGCTCTCTGCACAGTATAGACATGTTCAATATGTTTATTGCACATACTATACATGTTTACAGTATGGGTATACTGTTTGCGTGGGGTTCCTCCGGGTACTCCGGTTCCCCCCCCCCCCCACTCCAATGGAAATGCACAGCATAAACATGTGCAATATGTTTATTCACATGCTATCATTCCTACACGGTATCTGTGTGCTGTCTGCGTGGAGTTGTTCCGGTTTCCTTCCACGCACTGTGACGGTATGTGCGCCTTTGGCCTTCTGCACAGTTAAACATGTTCAATGTTTATCACGCATGCTATAATACCTACACGGTATGTGTAGGCAGTCTGTGTGGTTTTACTCTGGTTCCCTCCCACACTCCATTGGTATGGGCGCTTCAGTGCTATGCACAGTCTAAATTTGTGCGATTGGATATCCACATACTAACATACCTACCTGGTATGTCTGTGCAGTCTGCGTGGGTTTCCGCCCACGCTACATGACATGCATGCCTTTGGTGCAATATACGGTGTAAACATACACGGTATGTCTATACACTACACTAAATACATTTACAGTAGTTGTAGGTATTGCATTCTCTGAGTATGCGTGGGGTACTTCGGTTCCTCCCACGCGCCAACAGTGTGCGCGCCTTCGGTGCTATGCACACATGGGCTTGTGCAAAATGTTTAGCACACATACTAGAATACCTACACGGTATGCGTATGCAGTCTGCATGGGTTTCATCCTGGTGCTCAGGTTTCTCCCCTGCGTTCCAATGGTGTGCGCATTCTCAGCGCTATGCACAGTATAAACATGTGCAATTTGTTTATTCGCAGGCTAACATACCTACACCGTCCATGAACTCTGCAAAAATAGGATTTTTTACTCACCGTAAAATCCTTTTCTCTGTTTCTGACCATCTCTTGTATCAGGTCTGCAATCTTAGACCCCTTTCACACAAGGGGCTTTATCGGCACTACAGTGCTAAAAATAGTGCCTGTAAAGCGCCTCTCCGCTCACTCCAGTGTGAAATGCCGCGTGTTTCACACTGGAGCGGTGCGCTGGCAGGACGCTCAAAGTCCTGCAAGCAGCGTCTTTGAGGGGCTGTAGGAACGGTGTATGCTTTGCGTGCGCTTTTAACCCTTTTTCGGCAGCTAGCGGGGGTTAAAAGCACCCCGTTGGCAGCCGAAAAGCGCTGCTAAAACGACGGCTGAAAAACGGCGCTTTACCGACGACGCCCGGGGCGGCTCAGTGTGAAAGTGCCCTTACTTAAACACGCTGCTAATAGTATTAGCAAAATTTCCATTCGGTACACCTCTAGCAGACATGATACAGGAGATGGTCCGAGACTGCAGACATGATACAGGAGATCAATGCAGCCTTTACCAGTGTCCATCAAATGCAGCCTCACCAGTGCCCGGATCAGAGCGGCGATCTCCCGCTGTGACACGAAGCTGGATTCGAATTTCCCGGCCACAATAACAATGTCCCACCTCCTGTGATCACATCACAATGATTCAACTTCCCAGCATTGGATCAGTGTGCCGTCTATCACAGGAGGCAGGACATTTTTTCTTCTGCCGACCGGACAATTCAGCTCCGTGACACAGGAAGATCGCCACTGTCTTTTTTTTTTTTTACCACAAACATGCAGCAGAATACATATTGGACTAAATATATGAAGAAATTGAAATTTTATTGGAAATGTTTTATAGCAGAAAGTAAAAAATATAGTGTGTGGTGGTGTTTTTTTTGTTTTGTTTTTTTTTGGGTGTTTTTTTCCAACATTGTCTGTCTTTTTTTGTGGTTATAGCGCAACAAATAAACGCAGTGGTTTTCAACTCGCACCAAAAGAAAGCTCTATTTGTGGGGAAAAAAATTATACATTTTATTTAGGTACAGCATTGCAATTGTCCGCTAAAATAAAGCAGTGCCGTATCACAAATTGTGGCTTGGTCATAAAGAGGGGTACATTTTCCAGAGAACAAGTGGTTAATCTTACTAGAGTTGTTGCTCAAAAGGTATTCTAAGGACTTGCTTGCGTTATACAAAATGGTACCAGTTTTCACAACTAAGGGCCCCATGACTTGCATTTTCAGTGCATTTTAACGGTTAAATGCCAAAATGTTGAATTTATTCCTTGTATGTGTTTTTTGTTCTACTTCGTCTTCTTTCTTTTCCTTTTATTTTTTTTAAACATTTTTATCTGCTTAATGTACATTTTTATTTTTTGCCTTATTTTCAGCAGAGCATGCTTTCAACAATGAGATGAGGTTGGGCTCGACCTAGAACTGTCCGATTAAGAACAGTTCTGCACAGGCAATATACGAATGGCCCAAGGAAGCTCGCAAGTTGACTTTCAGGTTTTAAATGACCTGCGGCAGAAATTCCCAGAGGTGCCTGAAGTAGTGGTTTCACGGTGCATGCTACAGGTTAGTATTTCAAGCTTGCTAGTTTGTCGTTTCAGACTTTGCACAACTTAATCAGTATGATGGGACATTTTGGCTTTTAATGGTCTGCTACACAGTAGCGTGCTGGTCAGTTACTTACAGTTGTGCTCAAAAGTTTGCATACCCTGGCAGAAATCGTGAAATTTTGGCATTGCTATTAAAAAAAAAAAAGACTGATCATGCCAAATAAATGTCTTTTATTTAACCGCTTAAGGACCACCTCACGCCGATATACGTCGGCAGAATGGCACGGCTGGGCACATAAACGTACAGGTACGTTGCCCTTTAAGAGCCCACCTGTGGGTAGCGTGCCACCGGCGCGCTCGCGACCCAGTCCTGAGCTCCGTGACCGGTCCCGATCGCCGCCGGTGTCCCGCAATCGGGTCACAGAGCTGAAGAACGGGGAGAGGGGTGAGTGTAAACAAACCTTTCTCTTATCGTCCATGGACTGAGACAGCTCTAATACTGTAAATGTGTGGGTATACGTCCCTGCTTGCAGGAGAAGATCTAGGCAGAATGTTAGATGTTAGAAACATTCTAGAACAAAACCAGAGCTGAACAGCCCCTCCCAGCTCCGGACGCAACCCTCCTACCTGCAGCCTCAGTTTTTTTCTGCCTAGCAGGAGAAGAAGACGTGGCTCTCTCAGGAGCCAGTCTCCTGGAAGATTTTTACTTTTTAATTTTATTCCTTTGGGAATTTTATTTATTTTATTTTTGAGACCTTCAATCAACTGTCGGCTGGGCGACAGATTGGGTACACTGGTATCCTCGTCGTCTTCCCTGTCCGACCATCGAGCGTGGTGTTCCTCACCTTGTGTGCGTGAGACTCAGTTCACGACATACCCCATGACTCCAGGGGTGGCCGGGTTGCTTTTATGCTCCCGCGGTCTTCACAAGATTAAACAGTACCTGTCTGTATCTTTCGCGGTGGATCGGGCCGACGGCTACTCGAACTACTCTGTGATAGGTTTGTCTGAAACAAGCCAGTGGGTCACTCTGGGACGGGTAAGTAGTCTCTCCTGCTGCAGGTGAGTACATGTTGGCTGTGTTTCTTTATATGGGGGATTTCTCCCTGTCTCCCCCCTGTTATGCTGCTCTCTGCACCCTGTACTGGTGCTGTACTGTGTGGGGGTGCTTGGGGATCACTCTGACCTGGTGGGGGGCGCTCATGTCTGTTTTAATGGTCTCTAGGAGCAGTGTTCTGGGGTGTGTGGGTGTGTGTGTGTGGGGGGGTGGCTTATTGCGTGCGCCATTAGCTTTGTGTTCTGAGTTTAAATAATGCGCTCGGCGGCCATCTTGCCGTGGTTCAATGGCGCTGTTATACATGCGGCTGGCGGCCATTTTCTTGAAGCCGCGGCGCTTTCACTTTCGGTTTCAGCCTCTAGCGGCGCTGCTGCGGCACTTTGGCGGCACTTGTGTCTCAGACACTCACAGGATGGGCAAAGATTTTGCACCAGACGGTACAGGAGCATAATCTCCCTCCTGAGACCATTGCCCTGGCTCACCAACTTGCGCAGGGTTTAGTCTATGTGTGCGATGCCACTTTGGATGCGGCCCCTTTAATATCCAGGGCCTCTATCTCTGCTGCGGTGCTGCGTCGCCTTATCTGGCTGAAATGCTGGTCGGCCGACCTAGCTTCCAAAAAGCTCCTGGCTGACTTGCCCTTTAAGGGTGGTAGACTGTTTGGGGCCGCCCTGGATGGCATTAAGGATGTCACAGGGGGCAAGAGCACCTTCCTTCCTCTTTCTATTAAGGGAAAGGAGCCCCACCGCAGGCCGGGCCCTTCCTTTCCGGCAAAAGTTTTTTTGTCAGTCAGATTCCACGGGGAAGCCCGCCCAGACTGAAAAGAGTGCGGCTGGGGGACAAAGGTGTTACTGGGTGCGTAAGCCTACCAAGCAAGCTCCCAAGCCCACCACCGCATGAAGTCTTGCCCCTGCCCGACTCTGGGGTGGGAGGACGTCTTTGCAGGTTCACGGTGCGGTGGACCTCCCGGATCTCCAACCGGTGGGTGTGCGAGGTGGTCACCTGGGGATACAGGATATTTCCGCTCGTGGCCCCCAAACAGGTTCTTTCCCTCGAACCTCCCTCTCCTTCCTGCCCGCCGGCCGGCCCTCTTGGGGGCCGTACAGGATTTGTTCAGGTGCGGGGTAATTGTGCCGGTTCCGTCACAGGAGAGGTTTCAGGGGTTTTACTCTAACCTGTTTGTTGTCCCGAAGAAGGACGGGGTCCGGCCAATCCTGGACCTCAAGGCCCTGAATGCCTATGTGAAGGTACTAAAATTCCGGATGGAATCCATTCGCACAGTGATTGCGACACTCCACCAAGGGGATTTTTTGGCGTCCTTTGATATCAAGGACGCTTACTTGCACGTTACAATCTGCGCAAGTCACCAGATGTTTCTGCGCTTTGCCATAGGCGAAGTCCACTATCAGTTCGTGGCTCTTCCCTTCGGCCTAGAATCGGCACCACGAGTTTTCACCAAAGTGCTTGCCCCGGTTCTAGCTTTGCTGAGACAGCGAGGAATTGTTATCGTGGGCTATCTGGACGCTCTCCTTCTAAGAGCAGAAAATGGCTCAGAATTGGAGGAGAATGTGACAATAGTCAGTCAGACCCTCCGGGACTTCGGGTGGCTTCTGAACATGCAGAAGTCGGTTCTAGTCCTGACTCAACGATTGGAGTATCTGGGTCTGATCCTGGACACTTCGGCAGCGAAAGTGTTTCTACCCTCAGAGAAGTTACTGACACTTCAGTCGGCAGTGCGGGTTCTGATGTCCCGAAAATGGTCGTCAATTCGTTTCTGCATGAGAGTCCTGGGACAGATGGTGGCCTCCTTCGAGGCGGTTCCGTATGCCCAAGCACACACTCGGGCATTGCAGAAGGGAATTCTGTCTGTTTGGGACAAGTCCCCATTGTCATTGGATCTTCAGATCCAGGTGAGTCACTCTGTCAAGGCGTCCCTGACTTGGTGGCTGAGATCCCCGGCTCTTCGGGCCGGGAAGTCGTTTCTCCCCATACAGTGGACGGTGGTCACGACAAACGCCAGCCTGACGGGCTGGGGAGGAGTTTGGGGAAGTCCGTCAGCTCAAGGGCTTTGGACTCCAGACGCATCTCGTCTACCAATCAACGTCCTGGAATTGCAGGCGATCACTGTGTCTCTCCGCGTGGTCGAAGAGGCTACAGTGCCGCTCAATCAGAATTCAGTCGGACAACGCCACGGCGTATGTCAACCATCAGGGGGCGCTCGGCTGCGGCATCCGAGGTCGCCCACATCCCAAGGTGGGCGGAAAGAAGCGGGTCGGCCGTCTACATTCTGAGTGTAGAAAACTGGCAGGCGGACTATCTGAGTCGCCAGTCCCTGGACCAGGGGGAGTGGTCCTTGCATCTGGAGGTGTTTCAACTCCTTGGTCGGCGGTGGGGCACTCCAGATGTGGACCTGATGGCATCTCGACTCAATCACAAGGTGTGGAAGTTTAGGGCCAGGGACCCCTGGGCAGATGCCTCGGACGCGTTGGTGGCCCCGTGTGGTCAGTATCGCTTAATGTATGCTTACCCTCCGCTGCAGTTGATTCCTCGTCTGCTGCGCAGGGTGGCGGCCGAGGGCATTCCGGTGATTCTCATTGGCCTCTGCGTCACTGGTACGTCTCATCGCGGACGTCCCTTGGCGACTGCCCTTGAGGGAGGACCTTCTGTCTCAAGGTCCTATCTTTCATAATTCTTTACAGTCTCTGGCTTTAACGACATGGCTATTGAGAGCCAGGTACTGAAGGACCGAGGCCTGTCGGATTCGGTAATTTCAACCATGCGTGGGGTACGGAAGTCGTCTTCTAGAAAGATCTATCACCGTACCTGGAGAGCTTACATCGCTATGTGCAAAGAGCTAGACTGGCGTCCACGGACGTACTCTGTCCCCAGAATCCTGCGGTTCTTGCAGCGTGGTGTGGCCCAAAGGCTGGCTTTGAGCACAATTAAGGGTCCGATTTCGGCCTTGGCCATTTTCTTTCAACGACCCCCAGCAGGTCATTCCTTAGTTGGCACTTTTGTGCAGGGGATTCGCCATGTGGTTCCACCTGCCAAGCCTCCGCTCCCTCCTTGGGATCTGAACTTGGTGCTCTCGGTTTTTCAGGAACCTCCTTTTGAAAATATCAGAGATATTCCTCTTTTAACTTTGTCTCAGAAGGTGGCTTTCTTAGTGGCCATCACTTCTGTTGGGTGTCTGAGTTGGCGGCTCTGTCATGCAAGTCACCTTACCTGGTCCTCCATAATGATAAGGCGGTGTTGCGACCGTCTTTCCTTCCTAAGGTGGTTTTGGCTTTTCACCTTAATGAGGACATTGTCCTTCCGTCCTTGTGCCCTCACCCATCGCATCCTAGAGAGTTTGTGCTTCACAATTTGGATGTGGTGCGTGCCTTACACGTCGTATACCTGGCGGCTACTGCTTCTATTCGGAAGTCTGACTCACTGTTTGTGTCTGTCTCTGGCCCGAAACAGGGCCAAGCAGTGTCTGCCACCATTTCTAGGTGGATCAGACAGACTGTTATACAGGCCTATGCCATTAAGGGGCGGGCGCCTCCCTTCCCGGTTACGGCACATTCCACCAGGGCAATTGGTGCTTCCTGGGCTTTCCGACATCAAGCGTCGGTTGCACAAGTGTGCAAGGCGGCGACCTGGTCGTCCGTTCATACCTTTTCAAAGCTTCCTTCGGCCGCAGTGTTGCAGGCCGCTGTTTAATGTTGCAACGCCTCCGTTGAGGAGCTCTGCTGGTTTGGAGTGAAGTTTTGGTTGTTCCTTTACTAATTGCTGCCACCCTTTTCTTATACTGCTTTGGGACGTCCCACACGTAAACCGTATGAGAGCTGTGTCAGTCCATGGACGATAAGAGAAAATAGGATTTTTGTACTCACCGTAAAATCCGTTTCTCTGACATCCATGGACTGACACAGCACCCACCCTTCTTTTAAGGTTTGTACTGCTTTGTTACGAACTGAGGCTGCTAGCTGCAGGTAGGAGGGTTATGGCTGGAGGCTGTTCAGCTCTGGTTTTGTTCTAGAATGTTTATAACATCTAACATTCTGCCTAGATCTTCTCCTGTAAGCAGGGACATATACTCACACGTTTACAGTATTAGAGCTGTGTCAGTCCATGGACGTCAGAGGAACGGATTTTACGGTGAGTACAAAAATCCTATTTTCCCCGTTCTCCGTGGCAAGTCAGTGATCGTCTGTTCCCTGTCATCGAAACAGACGATCAGTGACGTGTAGCCACGCCCACCTACAGTAAGAATGACTTCTTAGGGTACACTTAAAATGGAAGTAAACCCTCCTATCGTTTTCAGCCAAGGAAGCTGCCCTCTTGCCCTTTGTTCAATCTTTAACTGCCATGATGCTGCACATGTGACAAGTTATGACACCAGCCATTGGATGGTTTGACAGTTTGGTTGAGAGCACCACCAATGTGGCAGTTAGCATGCCAGAAATGTAACGTTTTTTTGAAACTGTTAACTCAATGGGTTTACTTCCACTTTAACACCTACAGCGCCACCTAGTCAGCGTCATTTTCACAGTAACCAGTGCATTTTTATATCACTGATCGCTGTGAAAATGACAATGGTCCCAAAAATGTGTCAAAAGTGTCCGATGTGTAAGCCATAATGTCGCAGTCACGAAAAAAACGCTGATCGCCGCCATTACTAGTAAAAAAAAAAAAATTAAAACTAACCCCTATTTTGTAAACGCTATAATTTTTGCACAAACCAATCAATGAACGGCGATTGCGTTTTTTTTTTTTTTTTTTTTTTTGTTGTTTTTTTTATACCAAAAATACGTATCTGCCTAAACTGAGGGAAAGAAATGTTTTTATTTTTTTATATATATATATTTTTGGGGGATATTTATTATAGCAAAAAAGTAAAAAATTTCATTTTTTTTCAAAATTGTCGCTCTATTTTTGTTTATAGCGCAAAAAATGAAAACCGCAGAGGTGATCAAATACCACCAAAAGAAAGCTCTATTTGTGGGGGGAAAAAAGGACGCCAATGCTGCATATTGGTCCGGGGCTTAAAGGGGTTGTAAAGGTTTGTTTTTTATTTTCTAAATAGGTTCCTTTAAGCTAGTGCATTGTTGGTTCACTTACCTTTTCCTTTGATTTACCTTCTAAATGTTTATTTTCTTTGTCTGAACTTCTCACTTCCTGTTTCTCCTCACTAAACTTCACACCATCATCTGAGTGGTGTGGAGTCACCAAGAACAGCTTACTGAACAGCTTGCTGAGGAGGAACAGGAGTGAGAAATTCAGACAAAGAAAACAAAGAAAAATTTTTTTAGAAGGGAAATCTAAGGAAAAGATAAGTGAACCAACAATGCACTAGCTTAACCACTTAACGACCGCTCACTGTATATATACGTCGGCAGAATGGCACCGACAGGCACAATCACGTAGAGCATACGTGATTGCCTTTGTACAGTTGGGGGGTCCGATCGGACCCCCCTCCTATAAAGTGAGCGGTGGCTAAGTGTCCGGGAGCGTTCCGGGATGAGGGGGCAGCCATTCGTTTCTGGCCACCCCCTCGCGATCGCTCCCGGCGAATGGAAATGCCCCCTCTGTCTGTGTCAGACAGAGGGAGCAGGAGGAAGTGATGTCATCTCTGGTGCGGCGCTCACATATACCGAGCGCCGTACAAGAGAAGATATCAGGTTAGTGCACACAACACTACACTGACACCAGGACACATAGGGACATAAATCGCCCCCCCCCCAGGCCCCCCAGATCACCCCCCCAGCCCCCAGTCACAGTGTCACTGATTGCAGTGACCATTTATTTAGTGATCACTGCAATCAGTGACATTTGTGACTGTAAAAGTGTCACCAAAGTTTAGTCTTAGGTCCAGTGTAGCCCCCTAACCCCCCCTAATAAAGGTTTAACCCCCTGATCACCCCCCAGATAACCCTTTCACCGCCTATCACCACTGTCGCTTAGCGATCATTTTTCTGATCGCTGTCTTAGCGTCAGTGATGCCGATCGGCAGCCAGTAATTTTTTTTAGGTTCGCCGCAGGTTTTTATAGCGTCAGGTACCCCAATATATTATCTAATAAAGGTTTAACCCCCTTGATCGCCCCCCAGGTAACCCTTTCACCCCCTATCACCACTGTCACTAAGCGATCGTTTTTCTAAACGCTGTCTTAGTGTCTGTGATGCAGATCGGTAGCCGGTAATTTTTTTTAGGTTCGCCGCAGGTTTTTATAGCGTCAGGTACCCCAATATATTATCTAATAAAGGTTTAACCCCCTTGATCGCCCCCCAGGTAACCCTTTCACCCCCTATCACCACTGTCGCTAAGCAATTGTTTTTCTAAATGCTGTCTTAGTGTCGGTGATGCAGATCGTAGCCAGTATTTTTTTTTAGGTTCGCCGCAGGTTTTTATAGCGTCAGGTACCCCCATATATTATCTAATAAAGGTTTTAACCCCCTGATTGCCCCTAGTTAACCCTTTCACCAGTGATCACCATATAAGTGTTACGGGTGACGCTGGTTAGTTAGTTTGCTTTTTATAGTGTCAGGGCACCCGCCGTGTATATAACCCAATAAAGGTTTAACCCCCTGATCGCCCGGCGGGTGATATCAATTAGGTTTTAGCGTCAGAGAGGGTCTGAGTCACACCCCAGGCAGCGTCAGGTTAGTGCCAGTAACGCTAACACCCACGCGTGAAGCATACACCCCCCTTAGTGGTATAGTATCTGAACAGATCAATATCTGATCTGATCAGATCTATACTAGCGTCCCCAGCAGTTTAGGGTTCCCAAAAACGCAGTGTTAGCGGGATCAGCCCAGATACCTGCTGGCACCTGCGTTTTGCCCCTCCGTCCAGCCCAGGCCACCCAAGTGCAGTATCGATCGATCACTGTCACTTACAAAACAAAAACACACATAACTGCAGCATTCGCAGAGACAGGCCTGATCCCTGCGACTCCAGTGCTGTAGGAGGTGATTTCACCACCACAGTTAAAAAAAAAAAAGCAAATATGCCGAAGCATTGGGGCAGCAGGGGCGGAGGAGCGATTTTGCTCCTAATGCCGCGTACATACGGTCGAAATTCCGACGGAGGCTTGCCCGTGGAAAAGTCCGACCATGTGTGTGCGGCATAACTTTTTTGCGGGAGGATGCCCCCATGCTTCGGCATATATAAATGGTGCGTGTATGCCCATCATTGGAAGTGGGTGGATGAAGGGCGGTATTCTAATGGTGGGCATACCCACCGATCAATCTCTTTTTTCGTTCAGCCAACTGGCTGCATGAAATAAAAAGATTACAATACATGTCCAACAAGGTCCAGCAACGTACTGGTATGTTGCTGGACTTTGAATGTTTATACCAGAATGATGCCTGCGGGTTTAGGCATCATCTTGGTATCATTCTTTTCAGCCTGCGGCCGGCTTTCATGTAAAAGCAATCCTAGCGGCTAACTAGCCTCTGGACTGCTTTTACAAGCAGTGGGAGGGAATGCCCCCCCCCGGATATAAAAAGCGCCATTGGGAAATTGGGAAAGCATTTTATCACACCGATCTTGGTGTGGTCAGATGCTTTGAGGGCAGAGGAAAAATCTAGGGTCTAGAAGACCCCAGTTTTTTCAAAAAAAGAGTACCTGTCACTACCTATTGCTATCATAGGGGATATTTACATTCCCTGAGATAACAATAAAAATGATAAAAAAAATACTTGGAAGGAACAATTTAAAAATAAAATAAAAAAGCAAAATTAATAATAAAAAAAAAAGAAAAAAAAAAAAGCACCCCTGTCCTGCCCTGCTCTTGCCCAATGGCGAACGCAAGCGTCGGTCTGGCGTCATATGTAAACAGCAATTGCACCATGCATGTGAGGTATCACCGCGAAGGTCAGATCGAGGGCAATCATTTTAGCAGTAGACCTCCTCTGTAAATCTACTGGGGTAACCTGTAAAGGCTTTTAAAGGCTTTTAAAAATGTATGTAGTTTGTCGCCAATGCGCGTTTGTGCGAAATTTTAAAGCATGTCGTGTTTGGTATCTATGTACTCGGCCTAAGATCATCTTTTTTATTTTATCAAACATTTGGGCAATATAGTGTTTTTTTTTTGTCATTATTCAATCACTTGGGACAAAAAAAAATATATTCAATGGGCTCAACAGGCCTCTCAGCAATTTCCTTGGGGTGTCTACTTTCTAAAATGGGGTCATTTGGGGGGGTTTTGTGCTATTTTGGCATTTTATGGCCTTCGAAACTGCGATAGGTAGTGAGGAGTGAAATCAAAAATTTGTGCCCTTAGAAATCCTGAAGGTGGTGCTTGGTTTCCGGGGTCCCGTACGCGGCTAGGCTCCCAAAAAGTCCCACACATGTGGTATCCCCGTACTCAGGAGAAGCAGCAAAATGTATTTTGGGGTGAAATTCCACATATAACCATGGCATGTGTGAGCAATATATCATTTAGTGACAACTTTTTGTATTTTTTTTTTTTTTTTTTAGTCATTCAATCACTTGGGACAAAAAAATAAAAAATTCAATGGGCTCAACATGCCTCTCAGCAATTTCCTTGGGGTGTCTACTTTCCAAAATGGGGTCATTTGGGGGGGTTTTGTACTGCCCTGTCATTTTAGCACCTCAAGAAATGAGATAGGCAGTCATAAATTTAAAGCTGTGTAAATTTCAGAAAATGTACCCTAGTTTGTAAACTCTATAACTTTTGCGCAAACCAATAAATATACGCTTATTGACATTTTTTTTACTAAAAACATGTGGCTGAATACATTTTGGCCTAAATGTATGACTACAATTGAGTTTATTCGATTTTTCTTATAACAAAAAGTAGAAAATATCATTTTTTTTCAAAATTTTCGGTCTTTTTCCGTTTATATCGCAAAAAATAAAAATCGCAGAGGCAATCAAATACCATTAAAAGAAAGCTCTATTTGTGGGAAGAAAAGGACGCAAATTTTGTTTGGGTACAACATTGCATGTCCGCACAATTTACAGTTAAAGCAGCGCAGTGCTAAATTCTGAATTCACCTCTGGTCCTCTAGCTACCAAATGGTCCGGGGCTTAAGTGGTTAAAGGAACCTATTTAGAAAATAAAAAACGAACCTTTACAACCTCTTTAAGTGGTTAAGGAGAGTGATCATATAAAAACATTTTCTCTTTTCATTCATGGATGGACACGGCTCCTTAAATCTTGACAAAGTGGGTGATGTTCCTGTTCATAGGAGAGGACTAGGCAGAACATGTTATCTTAAAACATGTAACTTTAACAGCGTTGAACAGCCCCGCCCAGGGGGCGGTCCCTCCGTACATAACCCTCCTACCTACAGCCAGCAGCCTTAGTTTTTTCTGCCTAGCAGAGGAGAAGGACGTGGCTCCCTTTGGGCCCAAAGTCCTGAAGAAATTTTTTATTTTATTCTTATTTTTTTGTGATGGCTTCTATCAACTGCCGGCTGGGCGACAGGCTGGATATTATAGATCCTTGTAGTCTTCCCAGTTCCGGCCTTCGAGCGTGCCAGTTCCTTGCTTTGCGCTTGGTTCTGACCAAGACATACCCCATGGCTCCAGGGGTGGCCGGTGAGCACATGCTCCGGGGTCCACACATGACTGGGCTGATTGTTGTCTCACTCACAGTGGACCAGGCCAACAGCTACTCCGTACCATCGGTTGTGGTCTGTCAGGGACGCGCCAGCTGTCCTCGCAAGGACAGGTAAGTACGGTTCCTCCTGTCTCGACAGGATAGAACAGCTGGGCATTCCCGGGATTAAGGGGTTCTCCTGTCCTCCCTTTCCCTGCTCTTTGTCGTCCTTTCCCCTCCTGCCCGCTGCGACCGGGGTGTACCTGTGGGGGGTTCCGAGTCCCTGTGGGGAGCCGGGGTCCGCTTTCTGTGAGGGGGGGGTCTGTCTCCTGGGAAGTCTCTGCAGGCCTTCTAGTCCACATCCCAGGGCTCGGACGCCATTTTTTGCAGCGCTGTCGCCATTTTTAGTGTTTTTTTTTTTTTTTTTTTTTTTATATATTACTATTTCCATTGGCAGCATATTTTGTTGTGGCCAAACTGTGGCGCAGTTCGGTATTGCGGGCGGGCATTTTCTTGTGGTCCGCGCTCTTTTTTATCTGAGGCGTGGGTTTGGCCTCTAGCACTGGCTTTCTGAATGGCGCAGTTCGTTCTCCAGTTTTTTCATCACACACGAGCTGTGTATACAAGGCGGGCAGCGGTGCTGAGCGGTCTCGTTCTGGGAGGTGAGTCCCCTGGGTTACAACCGCTCCGCCCCCCCCCCCCCCGGTCGGTGCAGCATCGAGGGTGGACTCTGTGTTTTTCACTTGGTCCCTGAGGGCTGTCAGTGGGTGGTTATGGAGTTAGTATGTGACCTTTCTTCCCCAGACATTGCCAGAGGCAGCTAATGGTGCCCCTGCCCCTGCGGTTTCCATGGATACGTTGTAGACAGTCCTGGAATCTTTTGTTGCCAGGGTAGAAACGGCGTGGGCGCGTAAGGTGGGTAAAGAAGCGACCCCCGCCATCTTCTGGGGAGTGTTAGTCAGGGCACTTATGAGTGCACTTCTGATGCGAGGGACACTCTCCAGCTGGTAGATGCAGCTGGGACTTCCGCAGAGGAGTCTGACAGCTTTGTGACAATTTTTTCCTTGTGTTACTTTCTTTGATAAGTTCATAAATAAGGCATGGGAACAGCCGCAGAGTTCCTTTGTGTTCCCCTAGCGCATGGCGGTCCGTTATCCTCCAGGACCCTTCTGATAGGAGGTTCAAATCGGTGTCCGGCTCCAGGTTCACCATGCTGGGGTCAGTGTTGCGACCTATATTGGCTGCGACGTTCACTGAATGGAGTTCAGCACCAGTGGTGTAGTGGTTATCTCCCTCACCTGGCAGCAGGGGGTCACTGGTTCGACCTGGACCCCGTCGCCGTTTGCATGTTTTCCCTGTGTCTGCGTGGGTTTCCTCCGGGTGCTCCGGTTTCCTCTCGCACTCCAAAGACATGCGCGCTTTCGGCGAAACCGTAAAAACATATACACTAATACATAGTGTGTGTGTGTGTGTGTGTGTGTATGTAAATGATTTCCAGAACCTCTGTCTCTGCAGTGTTACTGTGCCGTCTGGTTGGCTGAAATGCTGGTCCGCTGACCAAGCATCCAAGTGAGCTCTGGCAGATTGCCTTTCAGAGGTTTTTTGGTACCTCGCTGGACGACATTAAGGATGTCACTGGAGGTAAGCGCACACTTCTCTCACAGTCCTCTGAGGGGAGGGAGCCGCGCCATTGGCCGGGGCCCTCCTATTCCGCGCAGAAGTGGTATTTTCATCAGTCAGGGTCAGCCGGCAGATCCTCCCAGACTGACAAGGCTCTAGCTAGGGGACAGAAGCGTCCCTTGGTGCATACGCGAATAAGCCGGCTAACATGTTATGCTACGCATGATATTTTGTCCCTGCCCGACTCAAGGGTGGGGGGGATGGTTTAGCGAGTTTGCAGCTCGGTGGACCTCCCTGCTCTCTGACCAGTGGGTCTGCGAGGTGGTCACTTAGGGGTACAAGAGTTTCTTCTTGCCCACCAAACAGATCTTTCCCTCGAATCTTCCTCTTCTTCCGGCTCGTCTGTCTGCTTTGATGGGAGCAGTACAAGACTTGCTCTGGTGCAGAATAATTTTACCTGTGCCCCTGGTGGAAGGGTTTCAGGGATTCTATTCGAAACTGTTGGTAGTCCCAAGGAAGGACGGTGTCCGTCCAATCTTGGACCTCAGGTCCCTCAATACCTTGTAAGGCAGCACAGTGGTGTAGTAGTTAACTCCTTCACCTGGCAGCAAGAGGGTCACTGGTTCGAACCCGGACCCCGACACCGTCTGCCTGGAGTTTGCATATTCTCCCTGTGTCTGCGTGGGTTTCCTCCCACACTCCAAAGACATGGGCGCTTTCGGCGCCATAGTTAATACATACACAATGTGTGTATGTATTGTTATTGGGGAATTCTGGCGTCCCTGGACCCTAAGGATCTGGCGATTCTGGCGTCCCTGGACCCATACTTGCATGTCCCCACCTGCAACAGCCATCCGAGGTTTCTGCACTTTGCGATTTGGCATAGCGTCGGCACCAAGAGTTTTTAACAAGGTGCTCGCCCCGATCTGGCTTTGCTGAGACAGCGAGGCATTGTAATCGTGGGCTACTTGGACGTTCTTCTGAGAGCTGCTTCTGGCTCAGAATTAGAGGAGGACATGTCTATAGCCAGTCAGACCCTCCGGGACTTTGGTTGGGTACTGAACATACAGAAGTCGGTGTTGGTACCGACTCAGTGTCTGGAGTACCTAGGCTTGGTCCTGGACTCTTCGAAGACAAAGGTCCTCCTTCCTTTGAAGCAGTTGCAGATGCTCCAGTCGGTGGTGAAATTGTTGGCATCCCGCAAATGGTCGTCTCTCCGTTTTTTTTCTGCACGAGTTCTGGGCCTCATGGTGGCCTCCTTCGAGGCAGTTCCGTATGCCCTATTCCACACTCGAGTATTGCAGGAGGAGATCCTGTCCACTTGGAACAGATCTCCATGGTCTCTAGATTCAGGTAAGTCCACCTGGTCAAGGCTTCCCTGAGAGGGCGGCTGGAATTCCTGGCTCTTCAGTCCGGGAGGTCGTTCCTTCCTTTCCATGGGACTGTGATCACGGTGGACGCCAGCCTCACGGTTTGGAGGGGAGTCTGGGGGGGTCCAGTCGGCCCAGGGTTTGCTGGACTCCGGAAGAATCTCGCCTGCCTATCAATGTCCTCGAACTTCGAGCGATCAGTCTGTGCCTCTCAAAGTGATCGCAGAGACTTCAGGGGCGTCTGATCAGGTTCCAGTTGGATAACGCCACGGCGGTGGCTTCTGTCAACCATCAGGGAAGCTCGGCCGCAGCGTCAGAAGTCACTCGCATCCTAAGTTTGGCCGAAAGGAGCGTGCCGGCTCGATCGGCTGTTTACATCCGGGCGTAGAAACCTGGCAGGCGGACTATCTGATTCGCCAGATGCTTGACCAAGGGGAATGGTCATTACACCCGGAGGTGTTTTTAATTACTTTGGCAGAATTGGGGCACACCAGTTGGATCTCCTGGCCTCTCGACTCAATCGCAGGTGTCGAGGTTTGTGGTCAGGTCCAGGGATCCCTGGGCAGACGCGTCGGACACGTTGGTGGCTCCATGGGGAATTTATGCCTTTCCCCTAATGAAATTGCTTCCTCATCTGCTCCGCAGAGTAGAGGCCGAGGGGATTCTGGTGATTCTAATCGCCCTTGTACGCCAACCTCGTGAGACTGGTAGCTGACGCTCCCTGGCGGCTGCCAATGCGGGAGGACTTTCTGTCTCAAGGTCCCATACTTCATCCTGTTTTACAGTCGCTGGCTTTAACGGCTTGACTATTGAAAGCCAGGTACTAAGGGACCGTGGTCTGGCAGATTCGGTGATCTCCTTCATGTTGAGGGCCCGGGAAACTTCTTTCCGGACGATCTACCATTGCATTCTGCTGTTCTTACAGTGCGGAGTGGATCTGAACCTTGCCTTGAGAAATGTTAAGGGGCAGATTTCAGCCTTGGCTGTCTTCTTCCAACGGCCCCTGGTGGCTCACTCACTGGTAAGTACGTGTGTGCAGGGGGTCCGACACGTGGTTCCCCCGATCGGACCACCGCTTCCTCCATGGACTTGACGCCCGTGCTCTCGGTACTTCAGGAACCTCCCTTTGAGAACATCGGGGAGATTCCACTCTTTCTCAGAAAGTTGCCTTTCTAGTTGCCATTTCATTGGTCGGAAGGGTTTCTGAATTGGCGGCCTTGTCTTGCAAGTCACCTTACTTGGTCCTCCATAAGGATAAAGCAGTGCTACGCCCACAACCTTCATTCCTTCTTAAGGTAGTTTCGGCTTTTCACCTAAACAAGGACATTGTGCTTCCATCCTTGTGTCCTCGGCCGCCGCATCCCAGGAGGCTGCGCTACATACCTTGGACGTGGTACGTGCCCTACGGGTGTAACTTTCTGCTACTGCTCCGTTCCGGAGTTCTGACTCACTGTAAGTGTCTGTATCTGGTCCACAAGAAGGGCCTGGCGGTCTCATCGGCCACCTTTCTAGGTGGATCAGGCAGATCGTCATCCAGGCCTATGCCCTTAAGGGGCGGGCGCCTCCCTTTCCTGTCACGGCGCATTCAACCAGGGCAATTGGTGCTTCCTGGGCTTTACAACATCTAGCATCTGTTCACACTTTCTCAACGTTTTACAAGGTTGATGTGAGTGCATCTTCGAATGCTTCCTTGGCCGCAAGGTTTTACAGGCGGCCGTTTGAGGTTGCAACTCTTCCATGAGGAGCTCTGTTTGTTTGGGGTGAAGTTAAGTCGTCTTTTGATTGCTGTTCCCACCCCTCGTTTTTTCTGACAGAGCTTGGGGACGTCCCAATTTGTCAAGTTTTAATGAGCTGTGTCCGTCCATGGACGAAAAGAGAAAATAGGATTTTTTTTGTACTCACCGTAAAATCCTTTACTCTTTCGTCCATGGACCGAGACAGCTTCTCTATTGACAAAGTGGGTATTATCCGTTAATTAGGAGTGACTAGGCAGAAAAACTTGTAAAAAGTGTTGCATCACACCTTCTACAGTACCGCCCAGGGGGCGGACCCTTCTGGGTATAACCTCTGTCTGCATCTCACAGATCAGTTTTTTTCTGTCTAGCAAGGAGTAGGACATGGCTCCCTTCGGGCCCATTGGTCCGGGGGAATATATATATATATATATATATATATATATATATAAATATATATATATATATATATAATATATAATTATTATTTTATTTTTTTCATTTGTTGTTTCCTGCGATCTTCGATCAACTGCCGACTGGGTGACAGACTGGATCCTCGATCCTTGTAGTCTCCTCAGTTTCGGCCATCGAGCGTGTGCCGACCCTAGCTACGCGCTGGGTTTTCCACGACATGCCCGTCGCTCCACGGGTGGCCGGTGAGCCTACGCTCCAGGGCCTGCATCGGACCGCTCAGCTTCGGCTGACCTTACGGCCGAGTTGCAGCAGCCTGGCCGGTGAGCTTACGCTCCAAGGCTTGCATCGGACCGCTCAGCTTCGGCTGACCTTACGGTCGAGTCGCAGCAGCCTGTCCGGTGAGTGTCATGCTCCAGGGCATACATATGATCGTCCCTTCTGGGTCCAATCACAGCATGCCTGGCCAACAGTCACCTTCCGTGCGCGGACGATGATCTGTTCGGAATGTCTTCCAGCATAATACATGCAGGATAGGTAAGTAAAACTCCCCTGCCTCGGCTGGGTGATTTAGCTGGACATTCCTGGAGAGATCAAGTAAGTGGTTGTGGCCCCTTTCTTCCCTCTCTTCCTGCCTTTCCCTCCTCCCTGGGCTTCTAGCTAAAGGTTGCTGGGTGCTGGGGGTCACCTAGGGGGTCCCACTGGAGCGGGGCTGGCTGTAACTAACATTTAAAAGAAATGTCATTTTTGCTTACCTGTGTTTGTGTCCTAAGAAAATCCTCCTCCATGCTGTCGGCGGCCATTTTGAGGTGGTCCATGCCAAGTTTGGCCTCTTGTGACTGCCCGGCGGCCATCTTCCTGTGGTTCGGCCACACCCGCTGGCCCCTATCAGGTGATCGGCGGCCATGTTTGTCCACCCTGTATGTATAGATTGACATTCGGCTGCCATCTTTTGTGGGCTACGGCTGCTTGACCTCTATCTTCGGCTCCGCGGCCGTTTTCTTGGAGCCCACATTATCTTCCATACAGACGTTTTTGGCAGCCATTTTGCGAGAGCCTCCAGCCTCTAGGGTGCATTACACTGGCGCGAAAATTTACACAGGAAGTGCTGATAAAAGAAGCAGACTGACACAGCAGCAAAGGGACAGCATCACAGGCGCAGCACACAGCAGCATAGCAGTACCTTTCCAGGGTGGTGATTCCTCTGGGTGACCCAGCCTCTCTGCAGCACAGGAGGGTGGCCTATTGATATCTTGCCTGGAGCCCTGTGGGTGTCAGCGTGTGGTCAGCATGGCATCTGAGCCAGATGTCTTCTCCCCTGAAACACCAGATTTAGCAGCTGGTGTCCCTGAGGTGTCTAAGGACGCTATGTCGGCAATCCTAGAGGCGTTTGCTGCCAGGGTGGAAGCAGCACACGGGAATACAGGGGGTAATAAACGCCCCCGTCCCCTGCAATCTTCTGGGGATATTTCTGATGGAGAACCAGGTCCAGCTACGGCTCATGGCCCAGATTCTGATGCATCAGAGACTGCAGACCGTGACCGATCGGACAGTGAGGAGGACTCCAAGTCCAGGTCAGTACGCGAGACGGCTTTGGTATCTGACCTTATTACGGCAGTGCGGGATACGCTAAAGTTGGAAAATACTGCAGAAGTAGCAGATACTCCAGTCCCCTTTGGGTTTCGTAAACCTGCCCGCACGGCTAAGGTGTTCCCTTGTGTGTCTTATTTTGATAAACTCTTATACAAGGAATGGGAGAACCCACTAAGGGTCTTTACAGACCCAAAGAGGTTTGCGGTACGGTACCCCTTTGAGGAGAGTTTTCTGAAGAAATGGACCTCTCCCCCTATAGTGGACCCTTTGGTGTCCAGACTTAATAGAGCCACCACTATTCTAGTAGAAGGGGCTCCTGTTTTCAAGGACCCTGTGGATAAAAAGGCTGAAGCACTCGCTCGCTACCTATACTCAGTGGTAGGCTCGGCAGTACGCCCGGCATTGGCGGGGGCCCTAGTGTCTCAGACACTTACTGAATGGGCAAAATTGCTACTCCAGGGGTTAAAGGAGCGAGATGCTCCTCCTAATGAGATAACTTTGGCCGACCAGTTGGTCCAGGGCCTTAAGTTTGTCTGCGAGTCAGACATGGATACTATTCCCCTGCTGTCAAGAGCTTCGGTTTTTGCAGTAGCAATACGCCGCCTGATCTGGCTAAAGGGCTGGTCTGCGGACCAGACTTCCAAGAAAGCCCTGTTGGATCTGCCTTTTTAAGGGCGACAGACTTTTTGGGGCTTCTCTGGATGACATCATCAAGGATGCCACAGGAGGTAAAAGCACTTTGCTTCCCCAAACTAGCAAGGGTAAGGGACCACGCCAAGGGCAAGGCCCCTCCTTTACTGCACGTAAGCGTTTTTTTCGCCCCCTTAAGGCGACAGGGAAAAGACCCCAGGCCGATAAAGCGCCTGCCCAAGGACAAAAGCGTCCTTGGTCCCGCAGACCCAACAAGCCTGCGGACAAATCTGCATCCACATGAAGGTCCGCCCCCACCCAGCCCTCGGGTGGGGGGACGTCTTCGCAAATTCGCGACTCAGTGGACTGCTCTAGTCTCCGACAGGTGGGTTTGCGAAGTAACCTCCTCAGGCTACGAGATAGAATTTCGCTCTTGTCCACCAGACAGATTCATCACCTCCAATCTCCATCTACTACCGACCCGTCGGGAGGCCCTGTATGGGGGCGGTCCAGGGTCTACTGGAACGCGGGGTAGTTATTCCAGAACAGGAACGGGGTCAGGGTTTTTACTCAAATCTGTTCATTGTGCCAAAGAAGGAGGGGGTTCGTCCAATCTTGGATCTCAGAGCCCTCAATTGCTTTGTGAAAGTACAAAGATTTCGGATGGAGTCGGTTCGATCTGTAGTCACGGCTCTCCATCCGGGGGACTTTCTGGCCTCCTTGGACATCAAGGACGCATACCTGCATGTCCCCATATACTCCAGACACCAGAGGTTTCTGCGATTTGCTATCGGGAAGAACCACTACCAGTTTGTGGCCCTCCCGTTTGGCCTTGCCTCAGCACCCAGGACGTTCACCAAGGTGCTCGCTCCGATTCTGGCACTTCTAAGACAGCGGGGTATCGCTATCACAGGTTACTTGGACGACCTTCTGCTGAAGGCCCCTTCAAGCTCAGAATTAGAGGTAAGCGTGTCCATTACCTGTCAGACTCTTCGAGACTGTGGTTGGATACTAAACACGCAAAAGTCAGTATTGGTGCCCACTCAACGCCTAGTGTACCTGGGGGTTGATTCTGGATTCCTCAGAGGCAAAGGTATTCCTCCCTGTGGAGAAGTTGCAGACCCTCCGGGCTGCAGTACGGCAGCTGACTTCCAGGAATTGGTCGTCACTCCGTTTTTGCATGCGAGTGTTGGGCCTCATGGTAGCCTCCTTCGAGGTGGTCCCATATGCTCAATACCACACTCGAGTATTACAGAAGGAAGTTCTGTCCAGATGGAACAGATGCCCTTCATCTCTGGATTATCAAATCCGAGTGAGCCACCTAGTCAGGAGATCCCTGGTATGGTGGCTGACAGCACCGGCTCTAATGGCCGGGAAGTCATTTCTTCCGGTTTACTGGATAGTGATCACAACGGACGCCAGCCTTACAGGTTGGGGGGGGAGTCTGGGGTGTCCAGTCGGCGCAAGGTCGCTGGACCCCAGAGGAAGCCCTCCTGCCGATCAATGTCCTGGAGATCCGGGCGATCAAGCTGTGCCTCTTCAAATGGTCTCAGAGACTGCAAGGGCGTCCAGTCAGGATCCAGTCAGACAACGCCACAGCGATGGCATATGTCAATCATCAAGGAGGAACAAGAAGCTCAGCTGCAGCATCGGAGGTTGCTCGCATCCTGAAGTGGGCAGAGAAGAGCGTACCGGCACTATCGGCCGTGTACATTCCGGGTGTGGAAAACTGGCAGGCGGACTACCTGAGCCGCCAGATGCTGGACCAGGGAGAATGGTCCTTAGACCCGGAGGTGTTCCAACTCCTCTGCCAAAGATGGGGCACGCCAGACGTAGATCTTCTGGCTTCCCGACTCAATCGAAAGGTATTGAGATTTGTGGCCCGGTCAAGAGACCCATGGGCAGACGCAACGGATGCGTTGGTAGCATCGTGGGGTCAGTATCGGCTAATCTATGCCTTCCCTCCCTTAAGGCTTCTTCCTTTTCTGCTCCGCAGAGTGGAGGCAGAGGGAATTCCAATGATCCTAATCGCTCCAGATTGGCCTCAGCGTCCTTGGTACGCCGATCTAGTACGTCTGGTAGCAGACGTCCCCTGGCGCCTACCACTACGGAAGGACCTGCTATCGCAAGGTCCCATATTCCATCCTGCTTTACAGTCATTGGCTTTAACGGCATGGCTGTTGAGAACCAGGTACTGAGAGACCGGGGCCTGTCAGACTCAGTAATCTCTACTATGAGAAGTGCTCGGAAACCATCCTCTAGGAAGGTCTATCACTGCACTTGGAGGGCCTACATCTCCATGTGTGAGGAAATGAAATGGCATCCGCGTACCTATTTGGTTTCCAGAATCCTGCTGTTTTTACAGCATGGGGTGGACCAAAGGCTTGCCGTAAGTACGATTTAAGGGACAGATATCTGCCCTGGCTGTCTTCTTTCAGCGACCCCTGGCGACTCACTCTCTCGTGAGTACATTTGTGCAGGGGGTTCGACATGTGGCCCCTCCGGTCCGTCCCCCGTTACCTCCGTGGGACTTGAACCTGGTCCTCTCAGTGCTTCAGAAGGCACCGTTTGAGAATATTAGAGATATTCCCCTGTTGACACTTTCTCAGAAGGTGGTCTTTTTGGTGGCTGTTACGTCAGTTAGACGAGTCTCTGAGCTGGCAGCCTTGTCCTGCAAGGCTCCCTATTTGATTTTCCACAAGGATAAGGTGGGGCTGCGGCCACAGCCTTCCTTTCTTCCGAAAGTCGTTTCGGCTTTTCATCTCAACGAAGACGTACTTCCATCCTTGTGGCCTCATCCGTCGAATCCTAAGGAGTCGGCGTTGCATTCCTTGGACGTTGTCTGAGCTTTGAGAGTATACCTATCTGCTACTTCCCTGTTCCGGAAGTCAGACTCACTGTTTGTTTCGGTGGCTGGTCCCAAGAAGGGCCAAGCAGTCTCATCGGCCACCATCTCTAGGTGGATCCGACAGATAGTAATTCAGGCTTGCGCCTTAAAGGGTCAGGCGCCCCCCTTTCCTGTCACGGCGCATTCGACCAGGGCAATAGGTGCCTCTTGGGCTTTCCGACATCAAGCGTCTGTTTCCCAACTATGTAAAGCGGCGATTTGGTCGTCCGCTCACACTTTCACAAAATTCTACAAAGTTGATGTAGGTGCATCTTCGGATGCCTCTTTCGGCCGCAAGGTTTTGCAAGCGGCTGTTTAGAGTTGCAACTCCTCCGTTGGAGGAGTGCTGTTTTGTGTTTTGGGGTGAAGTTTGTTTTTATGCTGTTACCACCCCTTGTTTTTTCTCTGACACTGCTTTGGGACGTCCCACTTTGTCAATAGAGAAGCTGTGTCGGTCCATGGACGAAAGAGTAAATAGGATTTTTTACTCACCGTAAAATCCTTTTCTCTGAGTCCATGGACCGACACAGCACCCATCCCTCCTTTTAAGTTTGTACTGCTTTTTGACGAACTGATCTGCGAGATGCAGACTGAGAGGTTATACCCAGAGGGTCCGCCCCCTGGGCGGTACTGTAGAAGGTGTGATGCAACACATTTTACAAGTTTTTCTGCCTAGTCACTCCTAATTAACCGATAATACCCACTTTGTCAATAGAGAAGCTGTGTCGGTCCATGGACTCGGAGAAAAGGATTTTACGGTGAGTAAAAAATCCTTTTCTCTGTCGTCCATGGACAGACACAGAATCCACCCCTCCTTTTTTTAGTTTGTACTGCTTTTCTACGAACTGAGGCTGCTGACTGCAGGTAGGAGGGTTATGTACGGAGGGACCGCCCCCTGGGCGGGGCTGTTAAACTCTGTTAAAGTTGCATGTTTTAAGATGACTAACATGTTCTGCCTAGTCCTCTCCTATGAACAGGAACATAACCCACTTTGTCAAGATTTAAGAAGCTGTGTCCGTCTATGGAGGACAGAGAAAAGGATTTTACGGCGAGTACAAAAAAATCCTATTTTTGGCACATGGTAGTTTGGCTCATTTTTACTTAAAACGCCCAAATGGCCCTGATCAAATTTTTAAATACCCTGGAATGTTTGGTCTAGAGGTACAGACACACAAGGTGACATACTCAGGTTAAAATAGCAATTAAAGGTTAATGTCCCACTTTTGTGGCTTTTTTAAATTGCAATTTGTTTTTGTGTATAAATAGTCAATGAGTTTGTTGGCTCCCACGTGGATGCACTGACTCAACAGGCTAGATACTGAGCCATGGGGTACAGAAAAGAACTGTCAAGAGATGCGTAACAAGGTAATGGAACTTTATAAAGGTGGAAAAGTATATAATGCTACTTTCTGGCAACTCTGCCATGTGCAAAATTTTAATCAGGGCAATTTTAGGTGATTTCTGTTTTAAAAAGGAGCCAAGCAACTATGTGATGATGGCTTCATATGATCATTATCCTTAAATAAAAACATTTTTTTGGCATGATCAGTCATATTTTCATTATCGATGCCAAAATTTTGCAATTTCTGCCAGGGTGTGCAAACTTTTAAGCACAACTGTACTTGCAAAAACGGCAATAGAGTTTGTAAAAAAAAAAAAAGCTACTTCTCTGCATTACCATGTTAATGATGACCAGCACTGTAGAAAATACATTGACTAGTTGATAGTGTGCACTTAAGAGACCATTTGCAAATTGTTTCTCATTATTGATTAGTAGCTCAGATCGATTCGGGTCAAAGCAGGAATCATGCCTCGAAATGTGACCTGCTTCTGAAGACGCATTATTATTCCAACAGTATATAAATTATCTGACAAAATTTTAATACTTGTTAATTTTTTACATGCCCAAATTCTAACCCATTCCAAAGTTTGGGTAAACCTGAAATACGGGTTGAGTTAGATACACATTTTCATTCAAATACATCTCTACTTTGCAGGTATAATCGCCAAGAAAATTGCTGATTTTTCATAAGCTCGTTTGGTTAATCCTCACACTAAAGAGTTGACTTGTTTTGTATATATATATCCAGACAATTTTATAAGGCAGATCCATCCAAAACCTGAGCGGGTTTTAAAGAACAACATGCAGCAATGAAAATCATTCTTAACATCTACTTTGTCTCCCAGCAAATGAGCAAAGCCTATTTAGCATATGAAATAAACAATGAAATTTAATTTATTTATTTTTTATTTTTTTTTATTTTATTTTTTAAATAACATTTTAGCTTTTCATTTTTTTTTTTTTTCACAATTTAAAATTTCTGTTTTTTTGTTTTTTTTTTTTATTTTATTTTGTAGAACAATAATAATTTGGATGCTTGCTGTGAAGTCCTTTCTCAAGAAAGCACAAAATACCTATATGGTGAAGGTGATTTGTCTCTCACAGATGAAACTGGCATTGTTGGTTTAAGAAATCACATGACATCCCTCAATTTGGATTTACAGTCTCAGTACCATGAAGTCAGGGATGGAAGTAGAATGAATGGAAGCAGTAGAACTTTGACTCACAGCATAAGTGATGGCCATCTTCAAGAAGGGCAGTCCAACAATGAACTGTATCAGCACGAGCCACAGACTGCCCCTGCCAATGTGCCTTCCAATTTTAATGTTTTTGGGGTTCCCAATAACCCTTCAAACCCTGGTCATCAGTTTGGACTCCATTTAGGCAGTAAAAGTTCATCTGGCTTACAAACTCACAGATTTAACCCCATCATGGTTACCTTGGCTCCAAATATTCAATCTACTCGAAATACTCCTACATCTTTGCATATACATGGCGGGCCACCACCTGTGCTCAACAGCCCACACGGAAACTCTATCTATATTAGACCTTATTTCACGTCTCAAAGTGGCACAACACGCCAAACACCCCAGCAACCTGGTTGGATGTCTCAGATTCCCACACAACAGCAGGTTTTTCATCCCTCACAACCAAATCCCTGGACAACACTTCCTTCTTCATATACTCAGTCACATACCTCAGCACAATCTAATCAACAGGGTCACCAGACTTCTCATGTGTATATGCCTATTAGTTCACCCACAACTCCACAAGCACCTGTGCTTCATTCATCAGCAGGTGGCTCTCAACCTTCCACCCAGTACAACATTCAAAATATCTCAACTGGGCCCAGGAAAAATCAAATCGAAATTAAACTTGAACCTCCACAAAGAAGCAATCCAAATATGCTGCGTTCCCACAGTTCTCGAAGTTCTACTAATCCCTCTACTTTGAACACCCCAACAAGGAACCAGCCTACTGTTTACATTGCAAGCCCTCCAAGCACAGACGAGATGATTAGCCGGAACCAACCAAAGGTCTACATTTCAGCTCCTGGTGGTGATGACCAGGTTGTTAGGAATCAGCCTACCCTCTTCATTTCAACAAATCCAGGTGCTGCAAGTGCAGCAAGGAATGTCTCGGGACAAGTAAGCATGGGGCCCGCTTTCATTCACCACCATCCACCAAAAAGCCGAGCTCATGGAAATAACAGCTCGGCTTCTTCTCCACGCGTTGTAGTGACTCAGCCTAATACAAAATATACTTTTAAGATCACCGTCTCCCCGAACAAACCACCGGCAGTTTCCCCTGGTGTCGTATCGCCAACATTTGAGCACACAAATCTTCTTCCATTTGCAGAATCAGAAGGCATCCATCATTTAACAGACCCTGTTGTAGGACATGATCGAATAAGTGATGCAAGGAAACTAAGTGTGGGGTCAGATGATGCAGCATATACACAAGGTAAATAAAAACTCGCTTTTGATTTGATGCTTTATTATGCATTTTATATGACCTGCTCTCTGGAAGCTATGCCAAAAAAGCAAGCAGAGGGCAAATGAGAATATTCATCAGTATCACTATAAGCTCACTGCAGCTGATCTTTAACTTCATCAAACCAAAACAGTGTAGCGTGACACTTTTTCATATTCTCATATAAATATAAATGGTTGAAAAATGTATATATAGAGTCCTGTGTTCACAAATTATCTAGTCCAGCTCCCATAAATAAGAAACACACTGCGTCTTTACCACCAGGTGAAAAAAGCTGCTCGCCTCAAAATTATCAAAACACGCTCATTAATATTATCCCACTACTGCCACTCCTTGGGGATCACCACCTCAATCCTCCTCCAGCTTATACAGGACAATTTGATCATCCATTTCCAGATGTAATCAAAGGGCTTCAGTCATATGTCATATAGAACAGGAAGGCACAGACGTGGTGTACTCAGTTTTGCAAATGTATTCAAACACCCTGCAAAGCATTAAACTTACAAGAAAAACAACTCTCAAAGTGCAGTACAGATGCAGTCAACTGCCTGCTTACCACAGAGCTGGATGAGACTTCGGCGTGACATAGTTGGGTTGAAAAAAGACACAAGTCCAACTAGTTTAATAAAAAAATAACAAAAATCATACAATCCCATATACACAATCCTATACCCACAGTTGATCCAGAGGAAGGTGAAAATACCCAGCAAAGCATGATCCAATTTGCTACAGCAGTGGAAAAAATCGATCCTGATCCCGTGAGAGGTAATCAGATTTTCCCTGGATCAACTTTACTTGTAAATGTTAGTACCCGGGTTTTATTATGTACATTTAGGAAATAATCCAGGCCTTTTTTTAAAGCAATCTACTGAGCTGGCCAGAACCACCTCTGCAGGGAGTTTATTCCACATTTTCCCAGCTCTTACTGTGAAGAAACCTCTCAGTATATGGAGATGAAAGATCTTTTCCTCTAGACATAAAGAGTGCCCCCTTGTCCTCTGTGATGACCTTAAAGTGACTAACTCACACCAAGTTCACTATATGGACTCCTTATATATTTGTACATGTTGATCATATCCCCCCTCAATCTCTTCTCAAGAAAGAATGAATTTAGTTCCTCTAATCTTTCCTCACAGCTGAGCTCCTCCATGCCTCTTATCAGTTTAGTTGCCCTTCTCTGCACTTTTTCCAGTTCCCTGATATCCTTCTTGAGAACTGGTGCACAAAACTGAACTGCGTATTCCAGATGAGGTCTTACTAATTTGTACAGGGGCAAAATGATATCTCTCTCTGGAGTCTATACCTCTCAATACAAGAAAGGACTTTGCTCACTTTGGAAACCGCAACTTGACATTGCACGCTGTTCTTAAGGGTCTTAAAGTGGAGCTCCACCCTAAATTTCAACTTCTGCGGATCAGAACCCCCCCCCCCCCCCTCCGTTGTCACAATTGACACCTTTCAGGTGGGATGGGGGTGAAGATACCTGTCCTAAGACAGGTATTTTCACCCACATCCGGGAGTCCTCTCTCCGGGAATCTGCGGGAGTGACGTCACTTCCCGCAGTGTTCTGGGAGACACTCGGCTCCCAGAACACAGGAGCACCAATCAGAACGGCGCAGCGCGACTCGCGCATGCGCTGTAGGGAACCGGGCAGTGAAGCCGCAAGGCTTCACTTCCTGGTTCCCTCAGCGAGGATGGCGGAGGGGGCAGCAGAGTGACGAGCGATCGCTCGTCTTCTGCTGCGAACGTCGCTGGACTCCAGGACAGGTAAGTGTCCAAATAATAAAAGTCAGCAGCTGCTGTAGCTGTAGCTGCTGGCTTTTAATTTTTTTTTTTTCAGGCGGAGCTCCGCTTTAACACTGAACCTTTGGGTACACCACTTATAACCTTGGACCATTCAGAGTATGAATCATTAACCAATACTCTCTGAATACGGTCTTTTAGCCAGTTTTCTATCCATTTACAAACTGATCTCTCCAAGCCTGTAGACGTTACCTTACTCATTAGCCATGTGTGGGGAACTGTGTCAAGCGCTTTTTGCAAAATCCAAGTATACTACATCCACAGCCACTCCTCTGTCCAAGATTTTACTTGCCGCCTCTTAAAAAGAAATCGGGTTAGTTTGACAACTTCAGTCTTTCATGAATCCATGCTGTCTGTTGCTCAAAATATTTTTCTTTTTTCGTCCATGGACTGACACAGCTCTAATACTGAAACATGTGGGTATATGTCCCTGCTCACAGGAGAAGATCTAGGCAGAATTTTAGATGTTAGAAACATACATTCTAGAAAAAAACAGAGCTGAACAGCCCCGCCCAGGGGGGCGGTCCCTCCAGACATGACCCTCCTACCTGCAGTCAGCAGCCTCAGTTTTTTTTCTGCCTAGCAGGAGAAGACGTGGCTCTCTCAGGAGCCAGTCTCCTGGAAGATTTTTTTAATTTTTTATTCCTTTGAGAATTTTATTTTATTTTTGAGACCTTCATTCAACTGTCGGCTGGGCAACAGGTTGGGTACACTAGTATCCTTGTATTCTTCCCTGTCCGACCATCGAGCGTGCTGATCCTCGCCTTGTGTGCGTGAGACTCGGTTCACAACATGCCCCATGACTCCAGGGGTGGCCGGTGGGCTTTTATGCTCCCGCGGTCCTCACAAGATTGAACAGTGCCTGCTGTATCTTTTGCGGTGGACCGGGCCGACAGCTACTCAGTGATAAGTCTGTCTGAAACACGCCAGTGGGTCCCTCTGGGACGGGTAAGTAGTCTCTCCTGCACCAGGTGAGTACATGCTGGCTGTTTCTCTGTATGGAGGGGTTGTTCCCTTTCTCCCCCCACTTGTATGCTGCTCTCTGCACCCTAATCTGGCGCTGAGCTGTGTGGGGGTACCTGGGGGTCACTCTGGCTTGGGGGGGGGGCGCTCATGTCCCTGTGCTGGGGCTGAGAAAACGTGGGGTGTTTGGAGACGCCATTAGGCACTTTGGCTGTAATTTTGCTGCGCTCGGCGGCCATCTTGCCGCGGATCAATGGCGCAGTATTACACGCGGCCGGCGGCTATTTTCTTGAAGCCGCGGCACTTTCACTTTCGTTTTTGGCCTCTGTCGCCGCTGCTGCAGCGTGGATCTCCTCACACTCTCCTCAGGCTTCACTTGCGCTGGCAGTGCGGTGCATACAGCGGAGCTGAGCGGTCCTCTGAAGGGTTGGTGGGGCCTCTGGGTGTCCCCTCCTCAGTCAGTGCAGCCAGTGGGTGGACTGTTTATTCACTTTATTGTGCATAAGGTCTCAGAGGGTGGCGAATATGGAGTCTGATTCACCTGCTTCCCCACTCTTGTCAGAGGCAACTGGCAGTGCTCTAGCATCTGCGGTCCCTATGGACCAGTTGTCCGCAGTCCTGGAAAAAAATTATTGTCAGGATGGATGCGGTGTGCGAGCGTAAGGGAGCTATAAAGCGCCCTCTCCCCACACACTCACACATGGGGAGTGCTCTGATTCAGATATGGGCCTAGCTACTGTGCTCAGGACCCTAGCTCTGAATATTTAATGTTTATGAACAGGACATTCCCTTGTGAGGAAGACTCCAGTTCTGTGTCCGTAAATGACAGGGCACTTGTAAGTGAACTCATTGATGATGTGAGGGACACTATCAAGCTGGGTGCTGTGGCTGAGGTACCTCAGGTGGACGCTGTTTCCCTTGGTTCCTTCAAGCTTTTCTTTTACACAGCTTCCTCACTGTTTTCCTCACGCTGCGTCAAGAGCAGCATGATGATACAGTGGTACACAGTGTTTCCCTCCCCCTGGTCAGTGCAGCATGGTGGGGGGGAGACTTTATTCATTTATGTCTCCAGTCCCTGTGAGCCTTCTGTGTGATGTCCTGAGGCAACAACAGGGTCTCTGCACCTGTGGTTTCCCGCCATTTCCTGGGGAACGCTTTGAGCTCTGACGGACACACGGTCTGAGGATCAGAGGCTACCTGCATGCTGCTTCGGCAGCACAGTCAAGCAGGTTGGAATGATACAGAGAAGATTATGCGCCATAATTAAAACTTGTCTTATAACTCTACACTGGATACATTCACAGTGTATGTATGTGTTATTGATCTCTGTGTCTGCGTGGGTTTCCTCCCACGTTCCAATGCTGTGTCTTCAGTGCCATACACGATTTAAACATACACATTATGGTTATACACGACTCTAAATACATTCACAGTTTATGTATGCATTATACTCTCTGGGTCGGCGTGGGTGTCCTCTGGGTGCTCCGGTGTCCTCTCACGGTATGTGCGCTTCGGCTCTCTGCACAGTATAAACATGTTCAATATGTTTATTGCACATACTGTAAATACTTACAGTATGTGTATGCTGTCTGCGTGGGTTTCCTCCGGGTACTCCGGTTTCCTCCTACGCTCCAAGGGGAATGCACAGCATAACCACGTGCAATATGTTTATCACATGATATCATTCCTACACGGTATCTGTGTGCTGTCTGCATGAGTTTCTTCCAGGTGTTCCGGTTTCCTCCCTCGTCTGAGGGTATGTGCGCCTTTGGCTTTCTGCACAGTTTAAACATGTTCCGTATGTTTATCACGCATACTATAATACCTACACGGTATGTGTATGCAGTCTGTGTGGGTTTCCTCCGGGTACTCCGGTTCCCTCCCACACTCCATTGGTATGGGCGCTTCGGCGCTATGCACAGTCTAAATTTGTGCGATTGGATATCCACATACTAACATACCTACCCGGTATGTCTGTGCAGTCTGCGTGGGTTTCCGCCCACGCTACATGACATGCATGCCTTTGGTGCAATATATGGTGTAAACATACACGGTATGTCTATACACTACACTAAATACATTTACAGTAGTTGTAGGTATTGCATTCTCTGAGTATGCGTGGGGTACTTCGGTTCCTCCCACGCGCCAACGGGGTGCGCGCCTTCGGTGCTATGCACACATGGGCTTGTGCAAAATGTTTAGCACACATACTATAATACCTACACGGTATGGGTATGCAGTCTGCATGGGTTTCATCCGGGTGCTCAGGTTTCTTCCCTGTGTTCCAATGGTGTGCGCATTTTCAGCGCTATGCACAGTATAAACATGTGCAATTTGTTTATTCGCAGGCTAACCTACCTATACGGTTGTGTACACAATCTGCGTGGCTGGTTTACGTCCAAGCCCCGATGATGTGCGCGCCTTCGTCGCTGGCACAATATAAACGTGTTTAATAGGTTTATCCACACATACTAAACTACATACGCCGTATGTGGTTGTCTTATGCTCTTTGTGGCTGGGTGGGCTTCCTCCCACACTCCATTGGCGCGTTTGACGCAATACATAGTATAAACTATGTGTTTGTACAATCGGCACTTATCCATGGGTAGCTGCTGGATGGAGCATTGTCACAAGGATCCCTGGTTTCAGGGGTACCACTTTCCACCTGCTTTTAGTGGTGATCAGAAGCGCTGGCTTGGACTGTGTTCGCCAGGCTGCGGTTAGCGTTACGCCCGTTAGTGGCTGCGTCTCTGGCGTTTTTGTAGCTCAATGACTGGGCAAAAGCCTCTGCTTCATCCATCAGTCGTCTAGCAGGTGCACTGCAACTGCTTTGGCCTTAGGGTCTCTGTGCCCGGGGTGGGTTTGCGCCACCTGTGGAGGCTGAGGTACTAGTCCTCTGACCGAGTTTCTAGGGAAGTTCCGTCAAGTTGCCTGTATTGGCCAACATTTGAGGCACCCTGTACACTGGGGCCTCCCTTCTCCGATACATTGCGGAGTCTCTTTGGGATTTTCATACATCTCGCTGCAAGACGGTCCTGTCGGCCGTGTGCATTGCAGGGGAAGGTGTTTCCACCTCCTTTACTGGAGGTGGAGCACCGGAAGTGGACCTTATGGCCTCTCGACTCACTCGCAAGGTGGCAAGATCGTGGCCAGGTCCAGGGACCCCTGGGCGGACGCGTCAGACGGGTTGGAAGCCCGTGGGGGCAGTATCTCCTGATATATGCTTACCCTCCGCTACTGTTGTTGCCTCGCCTGCTCTGCAGAGTAGGGGCTGAGGCCATTCCGGTGATCCTCATTGCTCCAGAACGGCGACATTGGTACGCCGATCTACTTCGGCTAGTTGCAGACGTTCCTTGGCGACTGCCTATTGGGGTGGACCTTCTGTCTCATGATCCCATACTTCATCCTGCTTTACAGTCCTTGGCTTTAATGGCATGGCGGTTTAAAGCCAGGTGCTGAAGGACCGAGTTCTCTCGTATTCGGTCATCTCTTCTATGTTGTTGACGCGGGGAATTTTCCTCCAGAAAGATATCTCACCGTACCTGGAAGACTTGCGTCGCTATGTGCGAGGAACTTGAGTAGCGTCCTCGGATGTATTCCGTTCCCAGGATTTTGCTGTTCTTACAGCGTGGTGTGACCCAAAAGCTGGCCTTGCATACCTTTTTGAGGGTCGGATTTCGGCACGGGCTGTCTTTTTCAACGACCGCTACCGGGCCATTCCTTGATTAGCACCTTTTGTGCAGGGGGTTCGCCATGTGATTCCCCCCTGTCAAGCCTCCTCTCCTTACTTGGGATCTGAATTTGATGCATATCGGTTCTCCAAGAACATCCCTTTGAGAATATCAGAGAGAGTCCTCTCTTGACCTTGTCCCGGAAGGTGGCTTTCTTAGTGGCCATTGCTTCGGTTAGACGGGTGTCTGAGTTGGCGGCCTTGTCCTGCAAGTCGCCTTACTTGGTCCTCCGTAAGGATATGGCGGTGTTGCGCCCACGACCGTCCTTTTCAAAAGATGGTCTCGGACTTTCACCTTAAGGACATTGTTCTTCCGTCCTTGTGTCCTCACCCATCGCATCCCTGAGAGTTTGCGCTTCATACATTAAGATGGGTACAAGCCTTACGGGTGTACCTGTCTGCTACTGTTTCCATTCGGAAGTCTGTGTCTGGTCCAAAACAGGGCCGAGCGGTGTCGTCTGCCACCGTCTCTAGGTGGATCAGGCAGACCGTCATACAGGCCTATTCCCTTAAGGAGCGGGCGCCTCCCTTTCCGGTTGCGGCGCATTCCACCAAGGCAATTGGTGCTTCCTGGACCTTCCGACATCAAGCGTTGGTTGCACAAGTGTGCAAGGCGGCGACCTGGTCGTCCGTTCATACCGTTTCAAAATTTTATAAGGTTGCTGTGGCTGCATCTTCGGATGAAGCATTGCAGGCCGCTGTTTAATGTTGCAACTCCTCCGTTGAGGAGCTCTGCTTGTTTGGAGTGAAGTTTTGGTTGTTCCTTTTACTACCGCTCCCACCCTTCTGATACTGCTTTGGGACGTCCCACACGTTTACAGTATCCAGCTGTGTCAGTCCATGGACGATAAGATAAAATAGGATTTTTGTACTCACCGTAAAATCCATTTCTCGGACGTCCATGGACTGGCACAGCACCCACCCTTCCTTTTTAGGTTTGTACTGCTTTGTTACGAATTGAGGCTGCTAGCTGCAGGTGGGAGGGTTAGGTCTGGAGGGACCGCCCCCCTGTGCGGGGATGTTCAGCTCTGATTTGTTCTAGAATGTATGTTTCTAACATTCTGCCTAGCTCTTCTCCTGCGAGCAGGGACATATACCCACATGTTTACAGTATCCAGCTGTGTCAGTCCATGGACGTCAGAGAAATGGATTTTACAGTGAGTACAAAAATCCTATTTTTACTACATTGTGCGAGTCTTACTCTATGCAGACTGGAGAGGCCCTGAAAGGTCCCGAGCCCCACCTGAGACTTTGCCAGAGCATTTCCATTTGAGGAGGCAAATGTGCAGGGAACGCTCTTTACATGTGTGTGACATTGAGGAGGTGTCCAAGGAACAACTGATTTATCTTCCTTTTTGACCACCTTTAGACACTCATTCGCAGTGGTCTCAGAGAGCTACAGTATGCTCCTACAAGGGACATAGGACATCATCAGAAAGCAGCGTCCAGTCCTTCTGCCTTTTCTGCGGAAAGCAAGAAAGCACTGCCATGTCCCTATTGAAGTATGTGCAGCTAAATCCCACTCAGACCATAGGTCCAGAAGCTGAAGATCTTCAAATGCATAAAGGTGCAGCATGTTTAAATAGTTGTTGGCACCTGATAGAATAGAAAGACTGGTTGCAGGCTGTAACAAGTGAAAGGTTAGCGATCTGAGTTGGCTGTATTGGAGAACTTTGGATTTGGCTACTGGAAAAGGTAAATGGAGCTTGCTTAGATGAAAAGCATTGTCATCACTGTGACAGGGCAGAAACTTGCAGTAAATCTAGTTTGCATACAAGCTACAAGTAAAATCATTAATGCATTTCATGGTAAGAGGCTGCAAGGAGTGTGTCTCTTCACAAGAGGGAGTCTAGCTCATAGAGACCAAGCCAAGTTTTGTGTAAATGTAACACTGATCCTGTGCATTATGCAGTATAATCAATGTTTCTTTGGAAAAAAATTTTTTATTAGTTTAACATTTTGCGGGGGTGGTAAAACTAGTTTGTCTATATAGAACACTTATCCTTTTAGGGTAAATTATAAGCTGACAGTTTTATTTGAATGTCAGTTGCAGTAATGAGAATACTGTTGATTTTAAAGATGGGTAACAATCGAGTTTCCTTTTGCAGCTCTACTGGTACATCAGAAGGCAAGAATGGAGCGACTTCATCGAGAACTTGAAGTGCAAAAGAAAAAGCTGGATAAACTTAAAACTGAGGTCAATGAAATGGAAAACAATCTCACTCGGAGACGCCTTAATAGGTCGAATTCCCTTTCCCAAATTCCATCCGTAAGTTTTTTCTGTCATTGCAATGACTTTGTGATCCACAGAGCTTTGTATGTGCACTTTGTGGAATAGTAGTCACCTAAGAGTTCCATGAAAAGTGACAGTTTACTCATTTGTAATTCTAAAGCTGCCTATATTGGGGATCAAAATATAATTGCCTTTTCCCACACATGCAGGTCCATTGTTTAGTATATGTAACATGATCTACCCTTTACCTTGTGTGGGGCTGTGTAGTGCATCTTCAGCCTTACCAATAGACAATTGTTACCATCCTTTTTTTCCTTTGTGGTCATCTCATTAAGACCTTTTATGTACCCTTGCTAGGTTATTCTGTGGGTTAGGTGTCACCATAAATTGCTAATCAGTTAACTACCTAATCTCACAAAGTCTCCCATCTTAATGTGCAGTTAGTGAGGTCAGGCAGCTAACAGGTAACAAATGTCAGCCTTAAAGTGGTTGTAAACTCTGTTACACCACTTGTACCTACAGGTAAGCCTTATTATAGGCTTACCTGTAGGTACTGGAAATATATCCTAAACCTGCAACGTTTAGGATATATTTACCATATACACTTGCACAGTCATCGGTGCATGCGCACTGAAGAAAGGGCACGATCGTGCCGTTTCTAAGGGGCTCTTACCATGACCGGTGGCTCCCGTGCGTGGGATTGACGTCCCGTGACTCCAGCCAGTCACAGAGCCGGAGTCCACGCCCCCCCCCCCCCCCCCCCCCGGAAGAAATAGGTGAAGATGAATGCGGCCATCAGCAGGGATATCGTGGGCTTTATTTACAGGTTTATGCAACATAATGGGCTAGTTTGCGATGCATACTAGTCCATTATGCTTTTACTATGCAGGGGGAAAACGGGACGTAAAACCCATCGGGGTTCATGTACTCTTTAAGGCCTGCACACTTCATATAAAGTGTGTGAACCTTTAGCGGAGAATCCAAGCACTGTTGGGTTCTTCTTGGATGAAATGAATTCATGACAGAGTATATCCCTGGCAAGGCTGCTTCAAATAAATGAAAGTGTCACAAGGGGGTGCTTTGGGTCAAATACACAAGAGGATGATGGAGCGCTACATTATTTGAGTCCAGAATATAATATTTCCTTCTATCACATAACCCGTTGTATTTTGGAGGCTTCTATATGCCCCCTTCATTGATGACCTAAAATATTTTTCCTTGTGGGAGTCGATTTAAAGTTGTACAGAAAAGTGGATGTAAAATTACACATGGCTCTTTTTTAAAAGCCTAACTCCAGGCACAAAAAAAAATATTCCGATGCATTCTTCAATGGCCACAAATTCTATAAATCTATTTTGTTTGCACCTTTTCTGCCTTTGCAAACCAAGATATTACCTTTTGTTTAAGTGGTTGTAAACCCTTTACAACCACTTTACCCTACAGGTAAGCCTAGATTAAGGCTTACCTGTAGGTGCTTGAAATATCTCCGTAGACAGCGGTGCAGGCGCACTGTAGTGTGCCGGTCCTCATTGAGGCCAGGCCATCACTGCCGACTCCTGCGTGCATTTGTGGGAGTGAGGTCATCATGACTCCGGCCAATCAGAGCGCCGGAGCCGCGATGCGCGGAAGTAACCCCCAGGCAAGATGTCGGCTGCCCGGGCGTTGGAAGAGGACGGCTGCGGGGGCTTCGATGGAGGTGAGTGTTACATAATGAGCTAGTATGCCATGCATACTAGCTCATTATGCCTTTGCCTTGCAAGTGGTGTTTTTTTTTTTTCCTGGGTTTACTTCCTCTTTAAAGTAATGATGTAATTGCTGTCCTATACGTAGCCTGTAGGAGAGAGCTGTGGGAGAGGAGCCAGCAGGCCCACAGGCTACAGGATGCCTGAAGACAACTACAGGAGGTGGGAGTATACAAGACCAGTCACCCTGTAAAATTGAGAGCTCTTTCATGCTGGATTGCTGCACGCATCTAAAAAAAAAAATCACACGAGAAGCACCAATGTTCAAGTTTAAATGCATATACCTCTTATATTAAGACAATATTGGCTTACTCCAAAATACAGCTTCAAGAAAGCCAAAGGGCAAAAACTGTGTGCTGTTTTTAGTGAACTGATCATAAAGTTATTTTATTTCAGAGAAGTTAGACTTCTAAATATAGAGAGATCTAAAAAATGTTCAGAAAGATGTTTAATCTTGTTAGACATCTGTATTCATGATTTACTGTGGAATCTGTGTGCCAGCAATTTGTGTGAACAATAACGTGCTATCATGGTTTTGATGTATAAAGTAATGTTCTTAATTTCTTTAGCTGGAAGAAATGCAGCAGTTAAGGAGTTGTAACAGACAGCTGCAGATTGATATAGACTGTCTCACCAAAGAAATAGACCTTTTTCAGGCAAGAGGTAAGTAACTAGGATATAGTGTAACATTTATATCAGGATATTTGCATTTGACAGTCTGTTCACTTCAAATACCAATGTGCACATGGCTTAAATTGCACCTGCCATGAATGTAATATGCGGTAGTGTTGATTGTATGAGCGTTTCCTACAGAGTCATTAATGTCCAATCCACAGCATTATTTCATGATTTGCTTACCTTTCCAGTCTGCTGGGAATGAGTTGCTGACATTAGCAGATCTGATTTATTCTTCGTCGTGCATTGTTCATTATGTAGCAATCAAGTGAAAGAGAGGGAGCTATCCATGTTTCTATAGTCACCCCGTACATCAGCTTTTTTACCACTTTTTTTTTTTTTTTTTTAACACTGTTACCAGTTTTGCTGAAGGAACAGTATATTTTGACCAATTCAGGATTATGGGCATAGGAGATGCAGCCTAAAATAAACCTGAACCATGGTTCTCTAGTGTATCGCCTACACTCTGCTGGCAACAGTGGCTAGAGAGCTGCAGCAGCTGTCAAGGACCAAATACCGGATGTCAAAATGACTGTCATGACATTCTCGGTTTCACAGTGGCTGTGGCTACGTTTATGTTTTAATGACATGTAAATGATCTCTGCAAGTGCCATTGAGTAATACAATGTAATTTGAATGGGGCAGGGTTTGAATTGATATGTAGATAGGGTTGGGTCTTTCGGCATAAAATATTTCATAGTTTACATCTTTAACAGCCAAAAACCCCACTCTGATGCCTAGAAATATATAAAAAAGCCTCTCTTGGAGCACATCCACTAGCCTGTTAGTGATTGTGATGGCAGAAGGTTTTTCTTTCTCGTACATCACGGGACACAGAGCGACATAGTCATTACTAATGGGTTATATAGTTACCGTCAGGTGCTGGCACTGGCAACTTCCAAAACCGGAAGTACCCTCCCCTATATAAGCCCCTCCCATCCGGGAGCACCTCAGTTTTTTGCCAGTGTCTAAGGTGTTGGCCAAGAAGTTTTTCACTGAGCTTGCGTACAGGTTCTTTTGGGCCTCAGTAAGCTATTCCGGATCCGACCAAAAAAGCTTCATAGCTAAACGGTCGGTACCCGGGCCTTGCAGAGAAGAGCAAGGTTCTGCCTGTAATGCTTCTCTTAGGAGAGCTGGACCCTGGGATCCAGAGCTCTGGTCATACCCACGACCAAGATGTTTTCTGTGCAGGGTGCTATACAGGTCCAGGGGAGTGGAATCCTTGGGAACCCGGTCCCTGAAGGTTTGATTACAATGCCTGCCGTGATAGGTGAAGTTTGGGCTTTTGTGGACCAAACAAAGTCCTGCGGCGGGGAACAGGTAAGTGGGGGCCCCCAGGAACTTGGTTCTATTGGGGGACCCCCAAGCCTAATTTGTCTTTCTGTCTGTTACCTAACGGTATTCCTGCTAATATCTGTGCATGCCTGTAACTACTAAAAAAATGTAATAATTTTTAATGGTGGTCAAGAAAAAAAAAAAAAAAGAATGTTTTTTTTATATATGTTTAGTATATTAAACTGCGGTACCTGTGTTTGTCCACTAGAGGCCGCTGTGGAATGTTTTTCTTGTCATATGGACTAGTTTCTTCTCAGAGAGCAAAGTCCAGGCAGCTGGTGAGTTCTCCTACAGGAAACTGTTTCCTCTGCCATGTTGCAGTGTTCGTCTATCCCCCGGCCTGCGGCAAAGGGGGCCCTGGCTCCTGTCCCTGGTTTCCATGTTTGAAAATTAGCGCCGAGGCGCACGTGGCCGCGCGCGTGCGCGTGCACGCGCCTCTATATATAGAGGTGGCCGGAAAAAGGGGCGGGGCCTGGGGGATGACGCTCTGTGCGCGCCGCAGCGCTTCTGCGCATGTGCGGGCGTCCCAGCAGGTTTTTAAAAAGCCACATTATTGCAGTAAGCTGGCTATGAAGTACAGAGACAGAGCTGGCAACATTTAAAGGCATACAGTAAGCGGTTGATACAGGCATCCCCTAGAAAGGCACATTAGTAGACACCAACTGTTTATTATAGCAGCATTTATGCTAGACTATTATCAGTAACTGGTGTATTTTCGGCTGGAATACCTCAGCTTTGTGGCTTAGGAATATGCCGTCTAAAAACTCCGGGACTAGAAATTCCAGGAGGAATAGGGGGTCTCCATCGGGCTCTGAGGATCTTGGGCATGCTTTGGCTGCACCAGTCTCCCCTGAAGAATCAGAGGTTAGTGACCGTAGGGCACCCCCAGGAGTACCTGGTACTGTGGCTGTCCCCAGTTCACCTGCTCCTGTGTATGTAACAGAGGAGGTTTTTTCCTCAGCTCTGGGAGGGCTGGAAGAGAGATTGTCAGCACTAATTGCTGCTTCCCTGTCACAGGAGAAAAGCGCTCGATCTCCGTCTCCTCCCTCAGAGTGCCTGTTAACAGAGCAACAGTCCCATACAGAGAACGACCTACCTGAGGGGGATCAGGATGAGGTTGATTCAGTTGTAGAGGAATCAACAGTGGAGGAGCCGTTCTCAGCATCACATGCTGAGAGGTTATGGGTGCAGTCCCTGACTAATATGGTCCGATCAGCATTTAAAATGCCACTTGCGGAGCCATCCTCCTCTTCTGTCTCCTCGTTGGGGTCGCTAAAAGCTCCCCAGACTGTTTGTTCTTTTCCGATCCATCCTTTTACTGGAGGGGCTCATTTACCAGGATTGGGAGCATCCTGACAAAATATTTACTCCCCCCAAGAGATTTCCGGTGGTCTATCCTATGGAGGATAAGTTCGTCAGAAAATGGAAGGTCCCTACAGTGGACGCAGCCATCTCTTGTGTGAATAAATCACTGACATGTCCGGTGGAAAATGTCCAAATGTTCAAGGACCCAATAGATAAAAAATTGGAGTCCTTATTGAAATCTGCTTTTTCTACAGCAGGATTGGTGACACAACCAGCAGTGGCAGCTATAGGGGTCTGCCAAGCAGTGAAGGATCAGTTGAAACAGGTCTTAAGGGACGTGCCAGATCAGCAGGCTCTTGCTCTAGCTGATCTACCTAGAGCCTTATGCTTTGCGGTGGACGCTATAAAGGATTCAATCCATCAGGCCTCCCGCCTTACGCTGTCTGTAGTACATATGCGCAGGCTTCTATGGCTCAAAAACTGGTCTGCTGAAGCTCCCTGTAAAAAATTGCTGGTCAGCTTCCCATTTCATGGGGAGCGCTTATTCGGGGAAGACCTGGACAAGTATATCCAGAGAATTTCCAGCGGTAAAAGTACACTCTTGCCGGTCAAAAATAGAGTTAGAGGTCCCTCTTTTAAGAGGCCGGCTTCTCCAGTCCCTAGGACATCGGCTGTGAAACAGTTCCGACGGCCTCCCCGGTCAAATCCCGGAGGTAAAAATCAGGGACAGTTGCAGGGTAACAAGAAGCCCTGGAGCAGGAGAGGTACAAAACCTCCCCCAAAGTCAAATGCATGAAGGGTTGCCCCCACCCAATCGGGTGGGGGGAAGACTTCAGTTGTTCACAGAAACCTGGCGGGACACGATCCGAGACAGATGGGTGCTCTCCGCAGTAAATCTGGGATACAAATTGGAGTTAAAAAACTCCCCTCCTTCCCGCTTTATAAGGTCGAACGTGCCAAGGGATCCCCAGAAGAGAGGATCCCTCCTGTTGGCACTGGAACAATTATTGCTTCAAGCAGTAATTATAGAGGTCCCCCTGGAAGAATGGGGGTTCGGGTTTTACTCAAACCTCTTTACAGTTCCGAAGCCAAACGGGGACGTGAGGCCCATATTAAATCTAAAAGGGCTAAACAAATTCCTACATATCAGGACTTTCCGGATGGAGTCGATCCGATCGGTAGCCACTGCCCTACAAGGGGAGGAATGGTTAGCCTCGATCGACATCAAAGATGCGTATTTGCACATCCCCATCTTTCCAGCCCACCAAAAATTTCTACGCTTTGCGATAGAAGGGCGCCATTTTCAGTTCAGAGCCTTACCCTTCGGTCTGGCCAAAGCACCAAGAGTGTTCACAAAAATTCTGGCCCCATTATTGGCCAATCTAAGAACACGAGGTGTAACGATAATGGCATATCTAGACGACTTGTTGCTGATAGACCACTCAGTGGAAAAACTAGAAGTGGTTGTTCACGAGACAATCAAGTATCTGGAATATCACGGTTGAATTATCAACCGAGACAAGTCAGCCCTAAAACCAGTCAAAGGTCTGGAATACTTGGGGCTAAGGCTGGATTCAGACCAGAGAAAAATTTTCTTGCCTCGAGAAAAGGGGTCGTCTTTGAGAGATTTGATCCACTTAGTGGGTTCAAAAAGACAGCCATCCATACGCCTGTGCATGAGGCTGCTGGGAAAAATGGTGGCATCATTCGAAGCAGTACCCTACGGTCAATTCCATTCAAGGAAGTTGCAAAGGGCCATACTGTCAGCCTGGAACAAAAAAGTTCAGGCTCTGGACGTACCAATGTCCTTGTCCCCTTCCGTTCGCAGAAGCCTCCGTTGGTGGTTGGTTCCCCGGAATCTGGAAAGAGGGAAATCCTTCAGTCCGATTTCTTGGAAGGTGGTCACTACAGATGCCAGCCTTTTAGGCTGGGGAGCAGTACTGGAGCAATGGTCTCTCCAGGGCAGATGGTCGGATGCGGAAAAGGCCCTGCCCATCAATCTCTTAGAGATACGAGCAGCCCGGTATGCCCTAGTAGCATGGACATCCAAACTCCAAGGGTCCCCTGTCAGAGTTCAGTCAGACAATGCCACAGCAGTGGCATATATCAATCGTCAGGGGGGCACCAGGAGTCGTGCAGCCCAAAGGGAAGTAAATTACATCCTGAGATGGGCAGAAAGATATGTCCCAGCCATATCTGCGGTATTCATTCCAGGGGTGGAGAATTGGAAGGCGGACTTTCTAAGTCGCCAACAATTATGCCCAGGGGAATGGTCCCTTCATCCCGAGGTTTTCCGGACAATATGTCAGCGGTGGGGAACACCGGATGTAGATCTGCTAGCATCCAGGTTCAACACGAAAGTGGACAGGTTTGTCTCTTGGACAAGGGATCCCCTAGCGTGCGGCTCGGATGCCCTAGTATTCCCTTGGGATCAGTTCAAGCTGATATATGCATTCCCACCGCCACAATTGTTACCTCGATTACTCCGCAGAATCAGGGTAGAAAAGAAACCAGTGATTCTGGTGGCTCCAGCGTGGCCCCGAAGAGCATGGTACGCGGAGATTGTAAAAATGTCTGTGGGGAGTCCTTGGACCCTCCCACATCGTCCGGACCTGCTTTCGCAGGGACCGATATACCACCCTTCCTTACCAGCCCTAGGTTTGACGGCCTGGCTATTGAAGCCCACATTCTAAAAAGGAGAGGGCTCTCTAATGCTGTGGTGTCTACCATGATCAATGCCAGGAAACCGGTATCCAGGCAGATCTACTATAGAATCTGGAAGGCGTACATCGCCTGGTGTGAGGCCAGGAAATGGCATCCACGTAAATACGTAATAGGTAGAATTCTGGACTTCCTACAATGGGCTGTAGATAGGAAGCTTGCCTTGAGTACTATCAAAGGTCAGATTTCGGCCTTGTCAATATTTTTTCAAAGGCCCTTGGCTTCGCATTCACTAGTCAAAGCCTTTATACAAGGAGTGATGCGTATTAGTCCTCCGGTTAATATTCCCATATGTCCATGGGATCTAAACTTGGTTCTGTCGGTTCTACAGAAACAACCATTTGAACCATTACAGCATATTTCCTTAGTGCTTCTCACCAGGAAATTGATTTTTCTAGTAGCCATTTGTTCGGCTAAAAGAGTATCGGAATTAGCAGCTATGTCCTGTAAGGAGCCATATCTGGTTATCCATAAGGACAGAGTAGTGTTACGTCCTCATCCAGCCTTTCTTCCTAAGGTGGTATCAAGTTTTCATTTGAACCAAGATGTGGTTCTTCCTTCTTTTTTCCCCAAGCCTACTTCGGTAGAGGAAAAGTTATTGCATTCTTTGGATGTAGTAAGAGCAGTTAAAGCTTATCTAAAAGCCACTGCTCAGATTCGCAGAACGGATACTTTGTTTATTCTGCCGGAAGGCCCCAGAAAGGGTCAGGCAGCGTCAAAATCTACTTTAGCCAAGTGGATTCGACAGGTCATAATACAAGCCTATAGCTTGAGAAGTAGACCGCCTCCGTTCAAAGTTAGGGCGCACTCCACGAGAGCAGTTGGAACTTCATGGGCAGTGCATCACCAGGCCTCCCTGGCTCAAGTCTGTAAGGCCGCAACATGGTCTTCAGTACACACGTTTACTAGGTTCTACCAGGTGGACGTTAGAAGTCAGGAGGATGTCGCCTTTGGGCGCAGTGTGTTGCAGGCCGCAAAAGATCCTCATGTCTGATAGCGCTCAGCTTATATATGGTGTATCCCCCCCCCTCATTTGGCATTGCTTTAGGACATCCCATTAGTAATGACTATGTCGCTCTGTGTCCCGTGATGTACGAGAAAGAAAATAGGATTTTTATAACAGCTTACCTGTAAAATCCTTTTCTTGGAGTACATCACGGGACACAGAGCTCCCGCCCCTCTTTGGGGACACTTATTGCTTTGCTACAAAACTGAGGTGCTCCCTGATGGGAGGGGCTTATATAGGGGAGGGTACTTCCGGTTTTGGAAGTTGCCAGTGCCAGCACCTGACGGTAACTATATAACCCATTAGTAATGACTATGTCGCTCTGTGTCCCGTGATGTACTCCAAGAAAAGGATTTTACAGGTAAGCTGTTATAAAAATCCTATTTTTCATCTTAATGCCTTCTATGCATTAAGATAAAAAAAAAACTTCTGTGTGCAGCATCCCCCCTAAGCCCATCCCTATCCAGCTATGTTGCACGAGAGACTCGGCTGCCTGGGACCCTCTTTCTCATTGGCTAAGACTGCAGCAGAGCGCCATTGGCTCCCGCTGCTGTTAATCAAAGTCAGTGAGCCAACGAGAGGAAAGAGGGGCAGGGCCTAGCCGATGTTCCACGTCTGAACAGACACATGGATCTGCTGCTCAGCTCGAGTGCCCCCATAGCAAGCTGCTTGCTGTGGGGGCACTCAACTGGAGGGAGGGGCCAGGAGAGTTGAAGAGGCGGCTCAGAGCTGCTCTATGCAAAACCACTGCAACAGGTAAGTATAACATGTTTGTTATTTTTAGGCAAAAAAAAACACGAGACTGTGTAGTATCACCTTAACTTTCAGTTGCTAGAATAAGCACAGGCACCCAATATGCAGCTTCCCACAAACCGTGGTGGCTACTATACTAGGTTGAAACTGTTTAGTGGTCACAGACCTTGTGTTCCACCTTGGTATTTAGAGAAGCTAAAATAATATATATATATATATATATATATATATATATATATATATATATATCTCGGTGCATCACAATAAAATTTGAATATTATCAAAACGTTTATTTCAGTAATTAAATTAAAAAAGTGAAACTCATATATTGTGTTTTTTTTTTTTCACAATCAAAGTTTTATTGGAAGATAATTAATACAACATGTTAACAATGGTATTACATCAGCAAATTCCGTACTCAACATACATGTTCCGCTTCCCAAATGCAGGGAGGCAAAATTTAAGGGGTAAAGAGTACATACAATGTAGGTAGGGGCAGTACAATTATCAAATTAATCCTTATTTGTAGAAGGGGGGAAAGGAATGAAGAGAGAGGGGGGATAGAAGATCAGGTTTAGAGATAAGGGGGAGAATAAGAGGAGGGAGGGGGGTATATGGGAGAGGGAGAAAAAAAGAGGGGGGGGGAGAGCTGTTAGGGTTAAGGACTTCAGGAAGACAGGAAATGTAGTGTCAATACAGGATATGAGTGTCCTCTATACATATACATTGCCACACATCAGTCTAGGATATAATCTGTCACAGGTACAATATGATTGTGTCATTATGCAGGGGAAGAGGAAGAACTGCTACAGTGGAACAGGATATCATCAAATAAATTGCTAGAGATGTAATTCTATGATCATCCTATTTCATCAGAGTTTGGAATTCAACAGAGTGCAGAAATAAATCCCAGGGTTGCCAAAGTGCGTGCAAGCTTTCGGTTGTTTCTTTTTTCATTGCTACTATTTCGTCCATTTTGTGTATGAACATTACCCTGTCCAACCAATCCTTGACCGTCGGTGTGTTAGCAGTTCTCTAATGCAATGGAATGAGTGTTTTTGCAGCTGTTAAGAGATGCCTTGTTAACGCGTTTTTGTATTTGCTAATTTTAAAGTGGTTAATATGTAGAAGGCATGCGGCTGCGTTTAGGTCGATCTTAGTATCCGTAATGTGTTTTATCCAGAACTTTACTTGGGACCAATAGTCAAGGATAGGGGGACAACTCCACCAAATGTGCAGAAAGGAGCCAGGCTCCCTATTGCACCTCCAACATATGTCTGATGTAGTATTTGACCATTTTTTTGGATATCATTGGGGTTACATACCACTGGGTCAATATTTTATATGAAATTTCCTGGTATCTCGTGCTCAGAGAGCATTTATGGGCAAAAATGCAAGCCCTTTCCCATTGTGTATCGGTGAGAGTAAGACCCAGTTCCGTTTCCCATTTGTTTTTATGTTTGTTGCACGTGTCTGTTTGTGTGTGACCCAGCCAGGAATATGCCAGAGATGTTGTCTTAGTAATCTGAGCTCTTGAAAGACAGATATTCTCTAGCTGGGTCAGGTTCTTACAGTATGCAGTTTTATGCCTGCTATTGATCAAAAAGTCTTTCAGCTGTAGATAGGACCAAGGTTTGAGTGATGGTTCACCAAATTCGTTTCTTAGAACATCTGATGATTTGACCCTGTCATCAGACAAGCAATGGGTGACCAGCAATTTACTAGTGGTAGTGGGGGTTGGAAGTCTCAGCTTGATTTCACCTGGTGGGAAGTCTGGGTTGTCTGCAATCGGTGTCAATGGGCCGGGGATTGTGGCTAGTTTAAAAGGTATAGCTATTTTGTGCCATATATCAAGTGTGGCTGCTACGAAGGGGTTAGTTATTTTCTTGGTGTATTTGGAGGAGGTTGACCAGGGGAAGTATAGGATGGGTTTCTTATTGTGATCTCGCTCTAGCCGTACCCAGTCTTTGTTAGTGTCGTGGCAATGCCAGTCTATCAGTCTTGAAATATGGGAGGCTATATGGTATTTCTTATAGTCAGGTAGACCAATGCCCCCCTTGTTTTTTGGAAGTGTAAGGAATTTCAAACTAATTCTTGTTTTTTTCCCAGCCCAAAGGAAGTGTCTTTGGACTTTTTGTAGCTTCGAAAAGGAGGGAGGTATCTTAATTGGTAAGGCATTAAAAAAGTAGAGCAGTCTCGGAAGGATAGTCATTTTTAGAATAGACGCTCTTCCGAACCAGGAAAAGAGCTTGGGGGTCCATTTTTGTAGATCTGCAGTGATAGAATGTAGTAAGGGAACAAAATTTGCCGAGAAGAGACTGTCAATAGATGGGGTCAGCTTGATTCCTAGATATTTAAGGGTATTCGATTCCCATTAAAATTTGTGGTTATTCTTGATTAGGTCATAAGTTTTGGGGTCTAGATTCAGATTGAGAGCTTCAGATTTTGACTGGTTAATTTTGAAATTTGAAACGAATCCAAAAGTTTAAAAAATTTCTGTAAGGTTGGGGATAGATATGTGCGGCTGCGTGATAAAGAAGAGAAGATCATCTGCATATGCAGCTACTTTGTATTCCTTCTTCAGTACAGTGAATCCTCTAATGTCATGTGAGTTATTTATGGTCCTAATCAGGGGTTCCAGTGATAGGATAAAAAGCAGGGGGGAGAGGGGGCATCCTTGGCGAGTACCATTGTGAATTTTGATAGGGTCAGATAGAACATTATTAATTTTGATTCTGGCCTGGGGGTTGACGTAAAGGGTCCGAATCCAGTTCAGCATGTGCTCTCCAAGACCTACATGAGAGCACGTGGCTAGCATATAGTCCCATGAGACCCTATCGAAGGCCTTCTCCGCATCAGTAGACAGGAGAAGGCCCTTGATCTTCGTGCATTTCGCCTGATGAATAAGGTTAAGGGATTTGGTGATATCTCTGGCTTCCCTACCCGGCATAAAGCCGACCTGTTCAGGGCCAATTATTAGTAAAGGTTTCATTCTATTAGCCAGAATTTTTGCCAACAATTTAATGTCGACGTTCAATAGTGAAATTGGTCTAAAATTAGAGCAATCGGAGTGGTCTTTGTCGGGTTTTGGTACAACTGCTATATGTGCGCTGAGTAGAGCATTGGAGTCATGTTTATTTTTGGACAGATGGTTGAATGCCTTTAGTGGACTTGTCAGAAGCTGGGTAAAGGTCTTATAATACTGGGATGTGAATCCATCTGGGCCTGGGCTTTTCCCCGTTTTCAAATCTTTGATTGCTCCCTGTATCTCAACTACTGTGATAGAGAGGACATCTCATCCCTGGAAGAACCTAAGAAGGGAAGGTAACTTGCTATTTATTAAAAAGTCCTTGATCACCTCATCTCTGGGAGCCACAATGTGGGGAGGCTTGTGTTGGTTGGGTAGGTTATAGAGTTTGTCATAGAAATTATAGAATATTTTTGCAATATTTTCTGGTTCGTGTTCTAGTATACCTTGTTTGTTGTGAATGGCATGTATATGGTTCGCCGTCTTAACATCTTTCAGGGCTCTGGCCAGGAATTTTCCACTTTTGTCTCCGTGTTCGTAAAATATATTCTTTTTAAACAATAATGTTTTTTGGGTATGTAGGTCTAATATGCGTTTCAGGGACTGCCTATTGTGGTTAAGTTCAGCTTCTACCTTAATGGACAATGATTTTTTATGTTGTAGTTCTAATCTGGCTATTGTGTTAGATAATTGAGATATCTCTATTTCTCTGTCTCTTTTCTTCCTGGCTCCCCATTTCATCAGTTCACCTCTAATCACCGTTTTATGCGCTTCCCAGTTATTTAGGGGGTTGGTATCTGAGTCTAGATTAATCTGAAAGTAAGTCCAAATTGAGGTATGGATGCTATCATGGATTGATTGGTCCGTCAGCAGGGCCGCATTGAGTCTCCAGTTGAATGTTGCGCTTTTGGGTGGGTTAAATTGCATTGTAATTGCAGTAGGGGCATGGTCAGATAGGGAGATGATACCAATCTCTGCTCTCATCAGGCTAGGTAGATCTCTTTGTGTGATGAAAATTAAGTCGATTCTGGAGTATCTCTTATGAGGGGCCGAAAAGAGAGTAATCCCTGTCAGTAGGGTGTGTCAATCTCCATGTATCCACTAGTGTCAAAGATGGCAATAAAGCCTTAATGCGTTTCAGTATTCTGTAGGAGACATGTGAGTGTCCTGTGGATGTGTCATGAAGTGGTGAAAGGGGTACATTAAAATCTCCACCAAGGATTATGCAGCCCTCTGCAAACCACTTCAGCTCATTTATTATTTTACTGCAGAATGTGATATGAGATTTATTTGGGAAGTACACGTTAGCTAGCGTGACCGGAGACCCTTCCCAGGTACCTTTTTAATAAGATGTATCTGCCTTCGGTGTCTATCAGTTGGTGTTTGATTACGAATGGGGCGTTTTTGTTAATTAGTATTGAGACCCCTTTTGTCTTAGCTAGGGGATTTGTCGCATGGTGGGCCATAGTGTAGAGGTTGTCAGTTATTTTGGGGATGTTCTGTCCTTTAAATTGTGTTTCTTGTATAAATATGACTAGGGGTTTGACCTTTCTGAGTTCCTTGAGTAGTTTAGCTCGCTTTTCTGGAATGTTGAGACCATTAGCATTATGTGAGACTATTGTGGGCGAGGTCCCTAGAAAGGAGAAGGACATTTTGTATGTCTTTGGGTGTATAGTAAACAGCTCTCCGATAGGGACTATTGGGTGTTAGGGAGAAGGGAAAGGTGGGAAGGAGGGTTTGTGGAAAGGAAAGATTATATGTCCTTAAACTATGAAACCGTCAGACCCGATAGATAGGTCTGATGTAGTAGTAACTAAGGTGAGTCCGGGCCTCAGTTATCCCTAGGAAGGGAAAATGGGCCAAGGGTTACCTGTGTCCCTAGAAAAGTTAAATCAATAAGAAAAAAGAGCAACAGACAAGAGGGAACACTTGGTATTTAAGGTAACCGCTAACGACTCTCGGGGGGTGGTGGGAGGAGTCTTCGCGGGTGGATGTAGTTTCCCGTAAAATTTGAAGTATGTGTAGACGGTGAGGTCTACGGGAGCGGGACGGAGTATTTATATTAATTATGAAAGCATTGTTCTGAGCCTTGTAATTTCGGGGTAGACCATAGCCCTAATATGTAACATAAACCTGTAATAGTATAGATTCAAAGAACAATTTGTGTCAACTTGTGATGACTAATCAACATTTCTACAGAGTCATTTAACTGGGTTCCCGACAAGTCCCCACCGGGGACCCAGCTAGGCAACCCGGGGGCAGCATCCCCCTAATGGGGAGCCAACCCCCATGTCGCCCCACCGCGTCCCCCCTACACCCCTCACCCAGGCACGTCAGGTTTCTCACACCTCCCTGCAAACAAAAAGGAACCTAAAACAAGATGATCGACATACAAAAACATTTATGTCAACTAGTGCCTTCTTATAAACCCAGAAAAATGGGATGTGGAAGTCCATGAAAGCAAGGTTCTCTTTATATATGCGGCCAAGATCAATCCTGAAGGATAAGTGTATACTCACAGTTCCCGTATACGGAGCGGTAAGTCCATTTCTGACAATGAAGAGAGGCTGGGTAGTATGAACCTGCTGGATCGATGGTGAGGCTGCTTTCAACGTGCCTATAATGAGTTTTTCAGATATGATGGGGAGTGCAGAGGGACAGACTAAGTTAGTTGGAAACAAAACATAAGAAAAAGAGAAGTCAGTGGCATTACAGGAACCAATTGTGTTGAGGAGTGGCAGAGTTCTCTGTATTCCCTCCTAGCTTTTATGTGAACATCGTGTGGTAGGTGAAACAAAGGACCTTCAAAGTCTTGTAAGTTGGAGACATTCACATCTCATTATATCAAACTTCTCTAATTAGGCATGAGGAACAAAATTTAGTTCAATACCTTTTCTAGGAGATGCATATATTATATATAACGGGGTAGAAACTGCGCTAATAATCAAAATAAATACAAACTATCAAACAGCCACAAACTCTACTGTGAGATGTAAACCACCCTATTTCACACATTCATATACAGAGTTGCACTAGTATAATTCACTTCAGCCCCAGAAGGATTTACCCACTTCCCGACCAGGGCCATTTTTTGCGATACGGCACTGCGTCGCTCTAACTGACAATTGCGCAAAAAAATTGCGGGGGGGGAAAAAAAACTGTTTCATGAATTAAAAAATAATAAATCTGTAAAGTTAGCCCAATTTTTTTGTATAATGTGATAGATGAAGTTACGCCGAGTAAATAGATACCCAACATGTCACGTTTTTAAAATTGTGTACACTCGTGGAATGGCGCCAAACTTCGGTACTTAAAAATCTCCATAGTCGATGCTTTATTTTTTTTTACAGGTTATCAGTTTAGAGTTGAGGAGGTCTAGTGTTAGAATTCTTGCTTGCGCTCTTAACGCACGCGGCGATACCTCACGTGTGGTTTGATTGGCATTTACATATGTGGGCGGGACTTGCGTGTGCGTTTTGCTTCTGATGCGAGCTACCGGGGACAGGGGCGTTTAAAAAAATATATATATATATTTTATTTTACTTTTATTTTTACTCTTACATTTTTTTTATCCCTTTTTTTCCTATTACAAGGAATGTAAACATCCCTTGTAATAGGAATGGTTTGTGACATGTCCTCTTTATGGAGAGATGCGCAGTCAATGAGATCGTAAAAAATATTCACCGATCTCATGCTTACCAGCCGCATTCGCGGCTTTGTTTACATCCGCTGCCCGGACGTGACGTCATAACGTCGCGCCCGAGCCTCCGACTGTCGTAGATATGACTGGTGACCATCTGGTCACTGGAAATCTCTATGGTCGTCACCTGACAGCGGACGATTCTTTCTCCGGGTCCCCGATGGCATGGGAGAGCCCGGAGAAGCAGCGGATGGAGGGGGGTGTCTCCTCCCGTCGCCTGTAAGAACGATCAAGTGGCGGAACTACCGCTATGATCGTTCTTATGATGCACAATCTCTGGCTGAAAACGAGGATATCTGAATGATGCTTGTAGCTGCAGGCATCATTCAGATATTCCCACTGAAAATCGAGAACGGCATATGACAGCCTTGGGCTGGAAGTGGTTAATGATCATTGTATCGCTATGATTCATTGGCCAGCAAACTCTCCTGACCTAAACTCCATAGAGAATCCTGTTGGGTAATGTCAAGAGAAAGATGATAGACATCAGACCCAACAATGCAGACGAGCTGAAGGCAGCTATCGAAGCAACCTGAGCTTCCATAATGCCTCAGCAATGCCACATTGATGTAGTAATTCATGCAAAAGGAGCCGCGATCAAGTATTGAGTGTATACTATACTGTACATTTAACGTACTTTTCAGTAAGCCAAAAAATCCTTTTCTTATTTTTATTTTTTTTATTGGTCTTATGTCAGGGCTCGACAATCCCTGAGCCAGGTCGCCATTGCGACTAGAATTAGCGACCTGGCGCAGCACAGCTGGGGTATCCTGGGTCTCCGTGAACACCCCCCCCCCCCCGCGCGCTGCGCAATCGCGTCAGGCTGGCCGGTAATTGAGGCCGCGGCTTTGCGGCCTTCTGCAGGCCTATGCTTCTCTGTAGGCCTATGCTTCCTTCTGTGATCAGGCGCCATCTTGTGGTGGCCGTTGGTATAACCTACAACCAGCAATGCTAATGGAGTTTCCCTGTCTGTTTCCACTGCCCCATCTCCTTCCCTCTAATTACAACCCCCAAACATTATATATATTTTTTATTCTAATACCCTAGAGAATAAAATGGCGGTCATTGCAATACTTTCTGTCGCACCGTATTTGCGCAGCGGTCTTACAAGCGCATTTTTTGGGGAAAAAATACACTTTTTTTTTTATTATTAAAAAATAAGACAACAGTAAAGTTAGCCCAATTTTTTTTTTTATATTGTGAAAGATAATGTTGCGCTGAGTAAATTGATACCCAACATGTCGCACTTAAAAATTGCATCCGCTCGTGGAATGGCGACAAACTTTTACCCTTTAAATCTCCATAGGCAACGTTTAAAAAAATTCTACAGGTTGCATGTTTTGAGTTACAGAGGAGGTCTAGGGCTAGAATTATTGCTCTCGATCTACCAATCGCGGCGATACCTCACGTGTGGTTTTAACACCGCTTTCATATTCGGGCGCTACTCATGTATGCGTTCGCTTCTGCGCGCAAGCTCGGCGGTACGGTGCGCGTTCCTGGCTCCTAACTTTTTTTAGCTGGCTCCTAGATTCCAAGCAAATTTGTCAAGCCCTGTCTTATGTAATAATCTTATTTTCTAAAATACTGAATTTTGTTTTTTTACTAGCTGTAAGCCATAATCAAAACTAAAGTGATGCTTGAAATATATCACTCTGCGTGTGATGAATCTATGTAATATATATCTAGATAATCCTATATAATGAGTTTCACTTTTTGAATTTAATTACTGAAATGTATTATCCATTTATTGTCAATCAACTGTGTTTACTCTTTTTAAATCATAATGGCAACAGAAACTACCCAAATGACCCTGATCAAAAGTTTACTTACCCTGGTGATTTTGGCCTGATAACATGCACACAAGTTGACACAAAAGGGTTTGAATGGTTATTAAAGGTAACCATCCTCACCTGTGATCTGTTTGCTTGTAAGTAGTGTGTGTGTGTGTGTGTATAAAAGGTCAATGCGTTTCTGTATCCCTGACAGAAAAGGGATATAAAAGGATATCCAAAGAATTGAGAATGCCAATCAGCAGTGTTCCAACTCTAATCAAGAAGTGGAAAATGAGAGGTTCTGTTGAAACCAAACCACGGTTGGGTAGACCAACTAAAATTTCAGCCACAAGTGACAGGAAAATTGTTCGGCATGCAAAGAAAAATCCACAAATAACTTCAGGTGAAATACAGGACTCTCTAAAAACATGTGGTGTGGCTGGATGTACAATAAGGAGTCACTTGAAGAAAGATGGGCTGCATGGTCGAGTTGCCAGAAGAAAGCCATTACTACGCAAATGCCACAAAGTATCCGGCTTACAATATGCCAAACAGCCCAGAGACAAGCCTCAAACCTTCTGGTACAAAGTCATTTGGAGTGATGAGTCCAAAATGTTGCTTTTTGGCCACAACCATAAACGTTGCATTTGGAGAGGAGTCAACAAGGACTATGATGAAAGGTACGGAGGTGGATCGCTGATGTTTTGGGGATGTGTGAGCTACAAAGACACAGGAAATTTGGTAAAAATTGATGGAAAGATGAATGCAGTATGTTATCAAAAAATACTGGAGGAACATTTGTATTAATCAGCCAGGAAGCTGCGCATGGAACGTACTTGACAATGATCCAAAACACAAGGCCAAGCCGACTTGTCATTGGCTACAGCAGAATAAAGTGAAGGTTCTGGAGTGGCCATCTTAGTCTCCTGACCTCAATATCATTGAGCCAATTGGGGAGATCTCAAACATGCAGTTCATGCAAGACAGCCCAAGAATTTACAGGAACTTTTTGCCAAGAGGAATGGGGGCAGCTTTACCATCTGAGAAGATAAAGAGCCTCATCCACAAAAGACTTCAAGCTGTCATTGATGTTAAAGTGGGCAATACACGGTATTAAGAACTGGGGTATGTAAACTTTTAATCAGTCATTTGGGTAGTTTCTGTTGTCATTATGATTTAAAAAGAGTAAACACAGTTGATTGATAATAAATGACTTCAGCCAAACACTAACCATGAGTGAAAGAAAAGTTTTTGTGTTATTCATATTCTCTGAAAAATGGCCAAGAAATCATAAATTAATAATGTGTGTGTGTGTGTGTGTTTTTATATATAGCTCTTAAACTGTAAAGTATCACTAGCCATATATTACACTGATTCTTCTATATAGTGAAACAAAATGTGTCCTTTAGCCTAGGTTCACACTGAGTGTGGGAATGAGATGGTGCGAGTTCAGCTAAACTCGCACCATTTCATTCCCGCGTGTCTGTTCCGATTTCAGCTGTGATTTCAGAGACACCTGTGCGGGTTTCTGCACAGATGTCAATGGAAATCGCACCCCGAAATCGCAAAAAGTAGTTCAGAAACTACGTTTTGAAATCGATGCAGCGTCGCACTGATTAGGACTGTGAAATTGCTGCCAATTTGACATGCGATTTCAAAACGCACCAATGTGAACCAGGGCTAAAATGAAACCAAAAAAATTGTGTGAATATGCATAAATCATAAGCAGAGATGAATAACAGAAATATCTACTGAACGTGTGTCCATGTGCATTATTCAGTAAAGCGATGACTCCAGATGTGTTTCTCAGCAAACCACCACCTTATTGATCCATCACTGGCACCCATGTAATTACAAATTGTATGCTTGCCCTCAAAAGTGGACCTTGTAAATTACAAGACGTCTGAATCCACTTATGGAGGGATAGCATCAATTCCCAGCCTGCAAAAAACAGCCTAACTGAGGATATCCCATAGCCACTCTCCTCTGCCAGCACCACCTCTACTTCACTATCTGCCTCCAACAAGGACTGATGATACGAGACAATTTTAAGTAGAGGTGGTGCTGGCAGAGGAGAGTTTCTGTGGAATACGTTCCGTTACATTGGTCTTTTGCAGGCTGGGAATTGATGCTACCCTCAATGAGCAGATTCAGACCTCTTGCAATTTAAATGGTCCTCCTTATGAGGGTAAGCATACCATTTGTAATTACACGGGTGCCGGTGATGGTTTGCTGAGAAGAGGAGTCGAGAAATGCATCTGGAGTCATCACTTTTTTTAATTTATGCGCATGGACACAAGTTCATTATGTATATTTTTCTTGTTCTTCTCTTCTTATGATTTATGCATAGGGACACAATTTTATTTGTATTTAACTATTTTTAAAGGTCACCTTTTGTTTCAATAGAAGATTTATAGTAATGCTATCGATTTTATACAGTGTGTTTTTTTTATTTATTTTTTATTTTTTAATATTGGATGTCTACACTATACAATATATTCAAAACACGGAGTTAACATTAAGTATGTAGGGGGAGCACTGCACATTGTTTGTAGATTTAAAATAATGAAAACTAATGCAGCCACTACATCGAAGGACCTGTAAGCTGCAATATATTTATGTTTTGTTCCTGCTTTTAGATATGCTTTAAAGGGGTCTTTAATTCTGTGTGTGCTGTCATGTAGATGTGAGGAAAATTTAAAGTAGAGCTAAAGGCAAAACGTTATTTTATTTTTTTTGGATAGAGTGAGGGGAGGGTGGGGGTTATAACCCAATTGCAGGTGTGCAACCCCCTCCCCATCTGTGTCCCATTGGGGATTTTTTTTCACTTCCTGTCCCATAGCCAAAACAGGAAGTCCGCTGAAATCCCTCCACAGTGAGGGAATCTGACTGTCACCAGAACAAATGTCCCCATTGGAAGATTCCCCCTTTTTTTACTGTTCTGGGGCCAACCCAAAGTGTGTGATTTTACTTTCAATGATCATGGTAAACGGGACAAATGGAGAGTGTAAATTTCCCTAATGGGGTTCTAATCCCTCGCCACTCTATCCAAAAAATTGTTTTACTTTTTTAAATGAAAGGTTTGATTACAAAAAAATAACTTTCTTCATTTTACTTTTTTAGGACCACATTTCGATCCAAGTGCCATTCATAACTTCTATGATAACATTGGATTTCTTGGCCCAGTGCCACCCAAACCTAAAGGTACAGCATCAGTTGGTAAGTTGAAGCGGTGAAAATAATGTTTATATAAAGATATTAAATGGGTTGTAAACCTTTGTGTTTTTTCACCTTGATGCATCCTATGCATTAAGGTGAAAAAACACCTTGCAGTGTCCAGCCCCCCTGAATTTACTTGCCTGAGCCCCGAATTTCCGTAGGTGCGTCCTTCTCTCCACGGAGTTCCCGACTTTGATTGGATAGATGGATGGCAGCTCAGCCATTGGCTCCCGCTGCTGTCAATCAAAGCCAATGACGCGGGGGCGGGCCGAGTCATGCACTCGGCATCTATGGAGAGAGCGCTTCTCCTAGGGGGTTATCTAATGTGGGGAGGAGCCGCAGGGCCCCCAGAAGAGTAGGATCGGGGCCACTCTGTATAAAATGTACTGCACAGTGGAGGTAAGTATGACATGTTTGTTGTGTTTTTTTTTTTTTAAACAAAGCTTTAGCATCACCTTAAGGCTACGATATTTTTTTGTAATATATTTACTTTTCCGGCTGGTCACGTGTTTTGCAGGGCACTTATTAGATCTTCAGTTGTTAGTGGTCATCAGTAATGCAGAGTGTGGCCCTGACATGATGTCAGTGCCACTTCAGGGGCCCCTTTAAAAAAAAAATACACTCTCACACTTGCACACTCTCACACTTGCACACAATTTGATTTCTTGGCCATTTTTCAGAGAATATGAATGATAAAGCAGAAGTTTGGCAAAAGATTTCAGCCAATGATTTCAGCTGAAATCGGCTGAATCTGTGTAAATGGGGACAACCATCTGGCTTTCACCCCTGAAAGCAGGGAGAAAAAAGCAGACAGGTTGGTAAGTAAAAGCAGCACATACAGCACATACATTACATTTGTTTGTTTATTTTTTTGGATATATTTTTTTCTAACAAAGTAATAAATGTTTTTTTCAGAATTTAAATATATATATATTTTTTTTACATTATAAAAAAACCCAGTGGTGATCAAATACCACCAGAATTAAGCTATATTTATGTAAAAAAAAAAATTGTGTAAATTACATTTGTGTACAGTGTTGCATGATCGCACAATTGCCAATTAACCACTTCAGCCCCGGACCATTTGGCTGGCCAAAGACCAGAGCACTTTTTGCGATTCGGCACTGCGTCGCTTTAACTGACAATTGCGCGGTCTTGCGACGTGGCTCCCAAACAAAATTGATGTCCTTTTTTTCCCCACAAATAGAGCTTTCTTTTGGTGGTATTTGATCACCTCTGGTTTTTTATTTTTTGCGCTATAAACAAAAATAGAGCGACAAATTTGAAAAAAAAGCAATATTTTTTACTTTTTGCTATAATAAATATCCCCAAAAAATATATTGAAAAAATTTTTTTTCCTCAGTTTAGGCCGATACGTATTCTACATATTTTTGCAAAAAAATTTGCAATAAGCGTTTTATCGATTGGCTTGCGCAAACGTCTACAAAATAGGTGATAGTTTTATGGCATTTTTATAAATTTTATTACGAGTAATGGCGGCGATCAGCGTTTTTTATTGTGACTGCGACATTATGGCGGACGCTTTTGGTGCCATTTTGGGACCACTCACATTTATACAGCGATCAGTGCTATAAAAATGCACTTGAAAAGATGTGGGTGTAAGTGTAGCGCTAACTTTTGTTGGTCTGTGTACAGTGATAAACCATACATAGATGTGACTGGGATACGTGGTTAGATGTGTGCTAAAGCAAAACCAAAGCAAAAACAAAACCAGTGCTAAATGAATCATGTGGTTATACATAAGAAAAATCATTCTAATGATAATTACTATAAACCCATACTGGTTAACAAAACAACAAAATATTGGCTGTGAAAACTTAATATTCAAATAAAGTCCAAAGAAGAAAATCATTCAGCAGTTTTAAAGTGTGAAATGAAGATCAATCCAAAAAAAGTGTTTGAAGTGTAAACTTGCAGTTCAGATACGGAGTGCTGTGAAAACCGCCACCAAGAGTGAGTTGAAGGAGGCTTACTGGAAATCTCGAACCTGGAGGGGCATATGCCACCCAAGTCGAGATAAGTTTGGGGGTTAACAAACCCAATGCAGATGGTCTGAGGGGTTTTATTCCACTTCAATCTAGGTAACTGTAACGGCACCCCAATATCAAGGAGTAAAACGCTGTTTACGATGTTCCCTCTCCTAGACACACATCCACTCGCTACCAATATCCACAGCCAAACGACCCTTTCCCATAGGAACCAAATCCCTCTGGAAGAAAACGAGACGCACTCTGTCTTCTTCTGTAATAGGAATCACTTTATTATTGAGAAACATTGTAACTTTATACACAATTCAATCCACATGATTTAACATGAACAAGGGCCCAGCTCCACCCACACATCCCAAGACTCAACACCTCATCCTGACGTCTGCTAGGCTTCAAAAGATCCCACACAATACACATCTTCTCACAAAGGGTTGGCAGCCAGTCTGTCTGGCACTTTACAATACACACAAGGACAGACTTAATGAACAATAGAATGCAAAACGCCTTAATTCCTCACAGCAATGATTACATAACCCCCACATACAGTATACATCAAATCTATATACAGTGTATATACAGCCTTGAATATGGCTATCACAGACCATATCGGGGGTTTCTTTTATTCACCCTGTGTCCAAAGTGACCCCACTGTCACAGTAACCATAAAACACTCACATTTGAGATGGTTATGAAGGCATAAATTCGGGTACAGGAGCCATATGTGTAGACAGGTCCACCCGACTAGTTTTGACTAAACAGTCATCATCTGGGGTATGGACTATGTCTTCCACACATCGCAATAAATAGATAAAGTGACCTCAATGACCCCGGAAGTGGACCACCATTACATCACTTCCGGTTCTTTTTATTAATGGAGGGACTTATTGAAAGTTATAACACTTGTGTGATTAAGTTATTATTAAATACATGGGCAGTGATGATAAAAGTGAGATGTAATAATAATTGCCACTGGCTAATCCAGGCAGAACAGCGTGTCGCATATGACACCGCCATATACATGACCAAGCCTCACTCTGGGACCGCTGCGTCATTTCCGCTGCAGCGTACCATCCTATCGTCAGGATTCAGAGCGGCATCCAAGCCTCGTTGTGAAAACGAGGCTTGGACGCGGCGCCGCAACGTCACGTCCACCGTGTATCACGTGACGCGGCCAAGCTAGACGTGAAAACACCGTCCACGCCTCGTTATGAGAACGAAGCGTGGATCCGAGACAATGTGTGGCCGCGCCCCCAAACAAACAGGCGGCGCCTCCTAAGTCTGGTATGAAAGGCTCCGTTCAGAGCCAGTAACCCCCACGTCATCCCACACAAGGGATAACTGCGGGTCACACGCAAATGGGCGGACCTCGTTAGTGCATGTATTACATAGCGGCCAGGGGGGATAAATGTATCATCTGAAAATACATTAAAATTTCACTCCCAAGTATATAGAAAAATAAACATACATATCAGCATATGTATTGAATACATAGGAGAATGTATATGCGGATGATGTAGCCAATCTTTTATATTACCTACTTAATCATAATATGGGAATTGGACCACACAAGTGTATCATTTTAAACCACATATAGTGAGTGTTGATCTAAACTTATAGAGTTAAAGGGGTTGTAAAGGTTTGTTTTTTATTTTCTAAATAGGTTCCTTTTAAGCTAGTGCATTGTTGGTTCACTTACCTTTTCCTTAGATTTCCCTTCTAAATATTTTTTTTCTTTGTCTGAATTTCTCACTTCCTGTTCCTCCTCAGTAAGCTGTTCTGGCTGACTCCACACCACTCGGATGATGGTGTGAAGTTTAGTGAGGAGAAACAGGAAGTGAGAAATTCAGACAGAAAAAAAACATTTAGAAGGTAAATCAAAGGAAAAGGTAAGTGAACCAACAATGCACTAGCTTAAAGGAACCTATTTAGAAAATAAAAAACAAACCTTTACAACCCCTTTAAAACTCAAATATTTAAAACGTTTTTTATAATGTTTCTCAAAATATCTATAAAATGCAGGTGTCATGAGAGAATGCACATGCATATTCCTATAAAGTTTTAAAATTCTATTTAAATAAAATTTAAATAAAAATTCAGGAGAAGGCGTTCTATAATATGTGACAATCAAGACATATTAATAAAATAATTAATGTCCCACTCAACATTCATTCCTTGTGGATGGTGGGTCTGGAGCTCATATATCCAGAATGTTTCCAATCTGGATACTCCTCTAGTAGTGGCTATAAAAATGCACTTATTATTGTGTAAATGTGACCGGCAGTGAAAGGGGGTAACCAGTAGGGGGTGGGCAAGGGGTTAAGTGTGTCCTAGGGATGTGTTCTAACTGTAGGGGGCATGGGCTACGTGTCACACGATACTGATCACCGCTCCCCATTACAAGGAGCTGTGATCAGTGTCCTGTTACTAGGAAGAATGGGGAAATGCTTGTTTACATTAGCATTTCCCCGTTCCTCCTCTCCGTGAGACGATCGTGGGACTCCCGGCGGACATCGAATCTGCGGGACCCGCGGTCAAGCTCACGGGGCGGCGCGCGCGCCCGCCCACAATGCTGCGTCTTAAAGGCGACGTATATATACGTCGATCTGCCCAGCCGTGCCATTCTGCCGACGTATATGTGCGGAAGGCGGTCGGCAAGCGGTTAAAGTAGTGCAGTGCCGAATAGCAAAAATGGTCTGGTTAGGAAGGGGGTAAAACTTTCAAGAGGTAAAGTGGTTAAAACAAGCTCATGGCTGCTGCAGAACTGTACTGTAGTTTTTATTAATGAAAAACAATCTATAGTGAAAGGACAGGTGAATGAATGGAAGTCGCACCTCATCCATCTAGAGCCTAGCTATAGTACGGGAGGAGTAAAAAGGGTGGCATAGTTGGCACGCTTGGGTCTATTCACCCCTGCCACACTGGATGATTGTTGGGGGCGCTATTGAAAGATTAGGATTTCAACTAAACGAGGAGCCAACAGCATAAGGAAAAACATCCCATTGATCATAAGGTCCCTTGTGCTGAACGCCCTAAAAATTTAGTTTTCTGCATAGATGTAGAACTCTGCACTAATATAAAAGTCAGATATTAAGCATCCTCTGCAGCAAAACATTCATACCTTCTAAGGGGATGCAGACACTACAACTTTTCTTTTTCGTACATCACGGGACACAGAGCGACTTAGTCATTACTAATGGGTTATATAGATTACCTTCAGGTGTTGGCACTGGCCAATTCCAAACCGGAAGTACCCTCCCCTATATAAGCCCCTCCCACCCGGGAGCACCTCAGTTTTTTGCCAGTGTCTAAGGTGTTGGCCAAAGAGTAACATGTGTTTTCACTGGGCTTGCGTACAGGTTCTTTTGGGCCTTAGTAAGCTGTTCCGGATCCCACCAAAAAAGCTTCATAGCTAAACGGTCGGTACCCGGGCCTTGCAGCAGAAGAGCAAGGTTTTGCCTGTAATGCTTCTCTTAGGAGGGCTGGACCCTGGGATCCAGAGCTCTGGTCATACCCACGACCAAGATGTTGTCTGTGCAGGGTGCTATACAGGTCCAGGGGAGTGGAATCCTTGGGAACCCGGTCCCTGAAGGTTTAATTACAATGCCTGCCGTGATAGGTGAAGTTTGGACTTCTGTGGACCAAACAAAGTCCTGCGGCGGGGATCAGGTAAGTGGGGGCCCCCAGGAACTTGGTTCTATTGGGGGACCCCCAAGCCTAATTTGTCTGTCTGTTACCTTACGGTATTCCCGCTAAATATCTGTGTTTGCCTGTAACTACTGAAAATGTAAAATTTTAATAGTAGTCAAGAAAAAAAAAAGGGACCGCGGTACCTGTGTTAAACCACTAGAGGCCGCTGTAGTCCATTTTTCTTGTCATGTGGATCTTTGGTTTTCTCAAGTCAAAAGATCCAGGCAGCTGGTAAGTTTCTCTGTGGGAATCCACTTCCTCTGCCCTGTTGCTGCGCTCATCCACCGCACAGGCCCTCCGGCAAAAAGGGCCCTGGCTCCTAGTCCCTGTTTGATTTTCGAAAAGGGCGCGCGCGCGTGCACGCGCCTCCTATGAAAAAAAGGGGCGGGGCGGGTGAATGACGCTCGATGCGCGCCACGGCGCTTCTGCGCATGTGCAGGCGTCCCAGCTTGTATAAAGACACAGTACAAGTGTCAGCTGGATGCAAACAGAGCTAGCAACAAACAGTGGCACACAGAGGCGGTTGATGCAGGCATCCCCATAGAAAGGCACTTTAGTGGACACCAGCTGGTATATAGCAGCACCTGTGTTAGACTATTACCAGAAAAATTGGTGTATGACGACGGGAATACCTCAGCTTTGTGCTTAAAGGATATGTCGTCCAGACGCTCCGGAAATAGATCTTCCAGGAAGCCAAAGGGGTCTCCATCGGGCTCTGAGGATATTGGGCATGCTTGTACTGCACCAATCTCCCCTGAGAATTCAGAGGTCAGTAGCCGTAGAAACCCCGCAGGAATGCCTGGTGCTGCGGCTGTCCCCAGTCCACCTGCTCCTGTATATATAACAGAGGAGGTTTTATCCTCAACTCTGGGAGGATTGGAAGAGAGATTAACAGCATTGATCGCTGCTTCCCTGTCTCAGGAAAAGCGCGTCCGATCTCTGTCTCCTTCAGAGTGCCTGTTAGTGGAGGAACAGCCCCACACAGAGATCGACCTACCTGAAGGGGATCAGGATGAGGTTGATTCAGTTATGGAGGAATCAACAGTGGAAGAACCTTTCTCAGCATCTCAGGCTGAAAGATTATGGGTTCAGTCTCTGACTAATATGGTCCGATCAGCATTTAAAATGCCTCTGGCGGAACCACCATCCACTACGGTTTCCTCGCTGGGGTCGCTAAAAGCTCCCCAGGCTGTCTGTTCCTTCCCAATCCACCCTTTATTAGAAGGGCTTATTTACCAGGATTGGGAGCATCCTGATAAAATATTTGCTCCCCCCCAAGAGATTTCCGGTGATCTATCCCATGGAGGATAAGTTCATAAAAAAATGGAGGGTCCCTACAGTGGACGCAGCCATCTCTTCTGTTAACAAATCACTGACATGTCCAGTAGATAATGTTCCAATGTCAAAGACCCAATAGATAAAAAATTGGAGTCTTTACTAAAATCTGCTTTCTCTACAGCAAGCATGGTGACACAACCTGCGGTAGCAGCGATTGGAGTCTGCCAAGCAGTGAAAGATCAGTTGAAACAAGTCTTAAGGGACTTACCAGATCAGCAGGCTCTTGCCCTAGCTGACCTGCCTAGAGCCTTGTGTTTTGCGGTGGACGCCATAAAGGATACAATCCAACAGGCCTCCCGCTTTACGCTGTCTATAGTACATATGCGTAGGCTTCTGTGGCTCAAAAACTGGTCTGCTGAAGCTCCCTGTAAAAAACTGCTGGTTAGCTTCCCATTTCATGGAGAACGCTTATTTGGAGAAGATCTGGACAAATATATCCAGAAAATTTCTGCCGGTAAAAGTTCACTCTTACCGGTTAAGAACAAGGGTAGAAGTCCTTCTTTTAAGAGGCCTACTTCTCCAGTCCCTGGCACATCGGCTGTGAAACAGTTCCGACGGCCTCCGCGGTCAAATCCAGGGGGCAGAAATCAGGGACACTCACAGGGTATCAAGAAACCCTGGGTCAAGAGAGGTACAAAACCTCCCCCTAAGTCATGAAGGGTTGCCCCCACGCAGTCGGGTGAGGGGAAGACTTCAGTTGTTCACAGAGACCTGGCGGGACACCATCAGAGATGGGTGATCCCCGCAGTAAGTCTGGGATACAGGCTGGAGTTAAAAGACATTCCTCCTGCCCATTTTATAAGGTCAAACGTGCCAAGCGATCCCCAGAAGAGTGGATCCCTCCTTCTGGCACTAGAGCAACTATTGCCCCAAGGGTAATCATGAAGGTTCCCTTGAAAGAAAACGGGTTCGGGTTTTACTCGAACCTTGTCACAGTCCCCAAACCAAATGGGGACATGAGGCCCATATTGAATATAAAAGGGCTAAACAAGTTCCTACATATCAGGATTTTTTTCGGATGGAGTCGATCCGATCGGTGGCCACCGCCCTACAAGGGCAGGAATGGTTAGCCTCGATCGACATAAGGGATGCTTATTTGCATATTCCCATCTGTCCGGCCCACCAGAAATTTCTACGCCTTGCAGTAGAAGGGCGCCATTTTCAGTTCAGAGCCTTACCTTTCGGTCTGGCCACGGCACCACGAGTGTTCACAAAAATTCTGGCCCTACGATTGGCCAAACTAGGAACACAAGGTGTAACGATAATGGCATATCTAGACGACTTGTTGCTGATAGACCACTCAGTGAAAAAAACTAGAAGTGGTCGTTCACAAGATAATCAAGTATCTGGAATCTCACGGTTGCATTATCAACCGAGACAAGTCAGCCCTAAAACCAGTCAAAAGCCTGGAATACTTGGGGGCTAAGACTGGATTCAAATCAGAGAATGATTTTCTTACCTCCAGAGAAGGTGTCGTCTTTGAAAGATTTGACCCACTTAGTGGGTACAAAAAAGAAAAACCATCCATACGCCTGTGTATAAGGCTGCTGGGAAAAATGGTGGCTTCATTCGAAGCGGTACCCTACGGTCAATTCCATTCAAGGAACTTGCAGAGGGCCATACTGTCAGCCTGGAACAAAAAAGTTCAGGCTTTAGACTTACCAATGTCCCTGTCCCCTTCCGTTCGCAAGAGCCTCCATTGGTGGTTGGTGCCCCAGAATCTGGGAAGGGAAACCCTTCAGTCCGGTTTCTTGGAAGGTGGTCACTACAGTTGCCAGCCTCATAGGCTGGGGGGCAGTACTGGAGCAATGGTCTCTCCAGGGCAAGTGGTCAGAAGCAGAGAAGGCCCTGCCCACCAATCTCTTAGAGATACGAGCAGCCCGGTATGCCCTAGTAGCATGGACATCCAAACTCCAAGGGTCACCTGTCAGAATTCAATCAGACAATGCCACAGCAGTGGCATATATCAATCTCCAGGGTGGCACCAGGAGTCGTGCAGCCCAGAGGGAAGCGAAATGCATCCTGGAATGGGCAGAAAGGTATGTCACAGCCATATCCGCGGTTTTCATCCCAGGAGTGGAAAATTGGAGAGCGGACTTTTTTAAGTCGCCAGCAATTATGCCCGGGGGAATGGTCTCTTCACCCCGAGGTTTTCCAGGCAATATGCCAGCGGTGGGGAACACCGGATGTAGATCTGCTAGCATCCAGATTCGACGCAAAGGTGGACAGATTTGTGTCTCGCACAAAGGATCCCCTAGCTTGCGGTTCGGATGCCCTAGTGTTCCCTTGGGATCAGTTCAAGCTGATATATGCATTCCCACCGCGATTAATCCGCAGAATCAGGGTAGAAAAGAAACCAGTGATTCTGGTGGCTCCAGCGTGGCCCCGAAGGGCATGGTACGCGGAGATTGTAAAAATGTCAGTGGGAAGTCCTTGGACCCTCCCACATCGTCCGGACCTGCTTTCGCAAGGACCGATATACTACCCTTCCTTACCAGCCTTAGGTTGACGGCCTGGCTATAGAAGCCCACATTCTAAAAAAGAGAGGGCTCTCTAATCCTGTGGTATCTACCATGATCAATGCCAGGAAGCCGGTATCCAGGCAGATCTATTATAGGATCTAGAAGGCGTACATCACGTGGGGTGAGGCCAGGAAATGGCATCCATGTAAGTACGTAATAGGTAGGATTCTGGACTTCCTACAGTGGGCTGTACATAGGAAGCTTGCCTTGAGTACTATCAAGGGTCAGACGGCCTTGTCAATATTTTTTTTTTTTCAAAGGCCCTTGGCTTTGCATTCATTAATCAAAGCTTTCATACAAGGAGTGATGCGTATTAGCCCTCCGGTTAGTATTCCCATATGTCCATGGGACTTAAACCTGGTTCTGTCGGTTCTACAGAAACAACCATTTGAACCATTGCGGCACATTTTCTTGGTTCTTTTCACCAGGAAATTGATTTTCTTAGTATCCATTTGTTCGGCTAAAAGAGTATCGGAATTAGCCGCCTTGTCCTGTAAGGAGCCATATCTGGTTATCCATAAGGACCGAGTAGTATTACGTCCTCATCCAGCCATCTTCCTAAGGTGGTATCGAGGTTCCATTTGAACCAAGATGTGGTTCTTCCTTCCTTTTTCCCCAAACCTAGTTCGGTAGAGGAAAAGTTATTGCATTCTTTGGATGTAGTAAGAGCAGTTAAAGCTTATCTTAAAGCCACTGCTCAGATTCGTAGAACGGATACTTTGTTTGTTCTGCCGGAAGGCCCCAGAAAGGGTCAGGCAGCATCAAAAATCTACTTTAGCCAAGTGGATTCGACAGGTCATAATACAAGCCTATGGCTTGAAAAGGAGACCGCCTCCGTTCAAAGTTAGGGCGCACTCCACAAGAGCAGTTGGAACTTCATGGGCAGTGCATAACCAAGCCTCCCTGGCTCAAGTACTGTAAGGCCACAACATGGTCCTTAGTACACACGTTTACTAGATTCTACCAGGTAGACGTCAGAAGTCAGGTGGATGTCGCCTTTGGGCGCAGTGTGTTGCAGGCCGCAAAAGAGCCTCATGCCTGATGGCGCCCAGCTTATGTATCCCTCCCCTCATTTGGCATTGCTTTGGGACGTCCCATTAGTAATGACTAAGTCGCTCTGTGTCCCGTGATGTACGAAAAAGAAAAAGGGATTTTTATAACAGCTTACCTGTAAAATCCTTTTCTTGGAGTACATCACGGGACACAGAGCTCCCACCCCTCTTTTTGGGACACTTATTGCTTGGCTACAAAACTGAGGTGCTCCCGGGTGGGAGGGGCTTATATAGGGGAGGGTACTTCCGGTTTGGAATTGGCCAGTGCCAACACCTGAAGGTAATCTATATAACCCATTAGTAATGACTAAGTCGCTCTGTGTCCCGTGATGTACTCCAAGAAAAGGATTTTACAGGTAAGCTGTTATAAAAATCCCTTTTTTATCATCAAAACACTCAGTGCACCAGCTGAATAAAATGAATTGAGTACCCCCTTTCAGAATTACTGTGCGTGGGACATTGTCCAACAAAGAGCTATTCTTTCAGAGCAGAAACAGGTAGGAATCTGCAACAAAGTTTGTTAAAATCCTTGCATTGGTGGTAAGAAACTGCAGTTGCAAAATAGACCTCTTACAGGTCCTCTGGTTGCTATAAAAAGTTCACACCAAAGCGAAATCTATAACTGTAAAAAGATGACACCGGGAGTGTAATTTTAAGGCCTATTCACACATAATGCGATGACTGGCGTCTAATCACTGTAAGAACTCCAGTCACCTCTAGGACACATGGAAAAAAAAAATTCTATGTGCCCCATTCGCATCCGAAAATGCTGAAAATGTTATCGCAGCTCACTTGATGGCACCACATGTCTCTACACAGCAGCACAACTACCCAAGCTGCCGTGTGTCGACATGAATGGCAGCATTGTGCACTTCAAATAAAATTGAAAGGAAAAAAAAAATAGAACTGTGTGATGCACTGAAACGCGCATCACACCAGCCCCTCACTGAGGCTCACTGCACCCAAAACAGCTACCCCGCACACTAAACTGCAGACTTAGAAGAAGAGTTTAAAAAAAAAAAAAAGCTAAAATGGGTTGAACAGACATTGGGCTGTAGATATCCGCTTATCTGGGCCTTCTGCTTCTCTTTCTATCTTCGATGAATTGCCTATTTCAAGGCAGTAGTGGGTAACTCTTTGTATGAAATCTAAGACTCTTGGCAATCTGACACTTGCAAAGGAGAATCCCTCCTGCCTAGCCATTGTCTTCTCCCAGTGATTGCTAGCGTCTATACCAGCCGTTTGCAATAATCGCACGTAAAATCCAGCAGGCTGGTTTTACCAAAGTTGTTTGAGCGATCAATTCTTTCAACCTGCCTATACACAGTTTGAATCTTGGACAGATCCTGCTGAACCAGAAAAGATTCAAACTGTCTATGGCCGACCTTAGTGTGACTATCCAACTGTAAAAAGCAAATTGCTGTACATCGTTGAGGTAGCAGTTCAGGATAGTGAAGCAAAAAAAGAAGCATAGAAAATTATTTTGGCCTCCTAAACCTTGAGGTGTGCGTGTACATAAAATAAAGGACCTGTTCACACCACATGCAGGGCAGTGCTTTGCATGATTTTTTGATGTAAAAAAAAATAATAAAGTAGATTATATGGCATAGTTCACAACAGCGCAGTGCATTTCCAGTGCTTTTCAGTTCCAGAGAAAAAAAGTACAAAATGCTGGGGTTTTTTTTGTTTTTTTTTTCCTGCACAGAACTTTACTGACATGCGGTAAAACGAATCAAAAAAGCATTGAAACCGCCCATGCGACCATTAAATCATTTTTACAGTTTGAGAATTTATATATTACTCGGTTACATTTATTTATTTTTTTAATTACCGTATATACCCGAGTATAAGCCGACCCGACTATAAGCCGAGGCACATAATTTTACCACAAAAAAAACTGGGAAAACGTATTGACTCGAGTATAAGCCTAGGGTGAGAAATGCAGCAGCTACTGTAAGTGGAAAAAGAGGGGTCAACAATGCCCATCGGCCTGCCTCACTGTGCATGTCATCGGCCTGCCTCACTGTGCATGTCATCGGCCTGCCTCACTGTGCATGTCATCGGCCTGCCTCACTGTGCATGTCATCGGCCTGCCTCACTGTGCATGTCATCGGCCTGCCTCACTGTGCATGTCATCGGCCTGCCTCACTGTGCATGTCATCGGCCTGCCTCACTGTGCATGTCATCGGCCTGCCTCACTGTGCATGTCATCGGCCTGCCTCACTGTGCATGTCTTCATCTATAGATGTTCCTTATCTGCATAGGCATTTTTTTTTTGTGGAAGTGAATTAACCCTTTAAGTTATAGGGGAGGTCTTGTATCACTTGACATACACTCACTGGCCACTTTATTAGGTACACCTTGCTAGTACCAGGTTGTGTACCCCCTTTTGCCTTCAGAACTACCTTAATTCTTTGTGGCATAGATTCAACAAGGTGTTGGAAACATTCCTCAGAGATTTTGGTCCATAATGGCATCAGGCAGTTACTGCAGATTTGTCGAGTGCACATCCATGATGCAACTCTCCCGTTCCACCACATCCCAAAGGTGCTCTATTGGATTGAGATCTGGTGACTGTGGAGGCCATTGGAGTACAGTGAACTCATTGTCATCTTCAAGAAACCAGTTTGAGATGACTTGAGCATTATCCTGCTGGAGGTAGCCATCAGAAGATGGGTCCACTGTAGTCATGAAAGGATGGACATGGTCAGCAACAATACTCTGCACCACCAGCTTGAACCCCTTGTAGCCCATCTGCTTCCACGTTCGATGTGTTGTGCATTCAGAGATGGTATTCTGCATACCTTGGTTGTAACGAGTGGTTATTTGAGTTACTGTTGCTTTTCTATCATCTCACACCAGTCTGCCCATTCTCCTCTGTTCTCTGACATCAATGAGGAATTTTCGTCTACACAACTGGCACTCACTGGATATTTTCTTTTTTTTTTTCCCGGATCATTCTCTGTAAAACCTAGAGATGGTTGTGCGTGAAAATCCCAGTAGATCACCAGCCCGTCTGGCACAAACAACCATGGTTCAAAGTCACTTAAAGGAGTAGTAAAGTTACATGTTTTTTCACCTTAATGCATCCTATGCATTAAGGTGAAAAAACATTCGACAATACCGCCCCCCCCCCCCCCCCCGAGCCCCCGTTTTTCTTACCTGGCCCCTCGAAAGTCCCATGCTCGTCCCCGTCATCCTCTTCGTTTTTCTGCCTGGCCGCCGATTGGCTACACTGGATAGATTGAAAGCAGCGCAGCCATTGGCTGGCGCTGCTGTCAATCACATCCAATGACGCGGCACGCCGGGGGGCGGGGCCGAGTGATACAGTCGGCGGCTATGGCCGCCGCTGTATCACGGGAGCGCGCCCGCAATCACTCCACACCATGCGAGCTCACTCGCATTAAGGTGTGGAGTCCTTGCGGGGAGGAGCCAAGACAGCCGCCGAGGGACCCCAGAAGACCAGGATCGGGGCCACTGTGTGCAAAACGAGCTGCACAGTGGAGGTAAGTATAACATTTTTGTTATTTTTAAGCAAAAAAAAAAAAGGTATAGTGCTCCTTTAAATCCCCTTTCTTCCCCATTCTGATGCTTGGTTTGAACTTCAGCAAGTCGTCACCACGTCCTAGATGCCTAAATGCATTGAGTTGCCATGTGATTGGTTCATTAGCAATTTCTGTTACCAAGAAATTGAACAGGTGTACATAAAGTGGTCGGTGTGTGTATAAAGGGTTAACAAATTCCACAGTCAGGTTCAGATGTGGTAACAAACATGGTAGAAAAGGGGTTGATCTCACAACCACATCTGAACCTGGCTGTGAAAGTTTCACCCCTTTATACATCAAGTGATATTAGACCTCCTATAACTTCAGGGTCTATGCTTAAAGTGAGCACTTTGATTGGTACGAGGTGGAGTTGGGAGAGCACCTGTTCTGAGCACAGCAAAAGTGTTTTAAGTATATCACGTGTTTCTGACACAGAAAAAGCTTAGAGGAAGTAAGCCCTCTCTTAAAAAAATAAAAATACACCCTGCAAGAAAAAGGCATAATGAGCTAGTATACATGGCATACTAGCTCATTATGTATTACCTGAGATCGAAGCCCCCGCAGCGGTGCTCGTTCCTCTCCTCCATCGCCGCCATCTCTCCCCGAGTGTCTTCCTCGTATCGCGGCTCCAGCGCTGTGACTGGCCGGAGCTGCGATGACATCACGCACGCGGGTGCCACCACTAATAGCATGATCGCCGTTAGTAACGGCACGCTCAGTGTGCCTGCGTGCCGTTGTCTACGGCGCATGCGCCCTAGACATTGGTGCATGTCTTTTGCAAATATCTCCTAAACCGTGTAGGTTTAGGAGATATTTCTTGCACCTACAGGTAAGCCTTAATCTAGGCTTACCTAGGTCTAAGTTGTCTGTAAGGGTTTACAACCACTTTAATAGGATCATTGTGTGGATTGCAATTTTATTTATACACAATCTGGGAATTTGTTCTTGTAGTTTTGTTGTTGTTTTTTTTTTTTTGACTGCATTTTTTGTTTTGATTGATGCACGGTACAATAGTATTCAGATGTCACATATTAATATTTCTCTTTCGTTCATGGACGGACACAGCCTTAATCTTGACTAAGTGGGTATTAGCCTTCCTTCAGGAGTGACTAGGCAGAAAGTGTTAACTTCAAAGCTGAACTGCCCCGCCCAAGGGGCGGTCCTACTGGCTATATCACTTCAGCCTACACTAAGCAGATCAGTTTTTTTCTGCCTAGCTAAGGAGAAGACATGGCTCCCTTCGGGCCCATAGGCCTGGGGGTTTTTTGTTCCAGATTGACATTTTTTATTTTTTTTTGTTCCTGTGGTCTTCGATGAACTGCCGACTGGGTGACAGGCTGGATCCCAGATCCTTGTAGTCTCCCCAGTTTCAGCCATCGAGCGTGTGCCAACCGTAGCTACGCGCTGGGTTGTCCACGACATGCCCGTCGCTCTACGGGTGGCCGTGAGCTATACGCTCCAGGGCATGCATACGACCGGTCTATAGGGCCGAGTCGCAGCAGCCGGGCCGACAGTCCCCTCCGTCACCATGTGGAAGGTGGTCTGTCTGGGATGCTTCCAGCACAATCCACGCAGGAAGGGCAAGTAGTAATCCCCTGCTTTGGCAGGAAGAAAAAGCTGGGCATTCCTGGAGAGGTGAGTAAGAGATTCTATCCTTCCCTTCCTTCCTCCCTCCTATCCCTCCTCCCTAGGCTCTCTGAGCTGGCTGCTGGGGGGGGGGGGGTTCACCTGGGGGGCCTCCACCTGTGTGGGGACTGTGCATGTATGTCCACTAGATAAATGTTATGAGCTGCCATGAAAAAAGTTTTCTTACCTGTGTGTTCTGCTCCATGCTGTCGGCGACCATTTTGATGGTGATCCATGCGGTTTGGCCTCTAGCTGCGTGGCGGCCATGTTCTTGTGGTCCCTGCTGTGTTTGGCCTCTATTGGCCGCAATTTTTCTTGTGATCCATGCTGTGTTTGGCCTCTATTTGCGCTCGGCGGCCATGTTCTTGTGGTCCGCGCTATGTTCGGCCGCTCGGCGGCCATTTTTCTTTTGATCCATGCTGTGTTTGGCCTCTTCTGCACTGGCGGCCATGTTTTTGTGGTCCGCGCTGTGTTTGGCCTCTAGCGGCCGCTCGGCGGTCATTTTCTCTTGGTCCACACCGATCAAATAGCATTTAAACGGCGCAAGCCTACAGACACACGCTGCAGAGTCGTCAGATTGATAGCTGACAAGGAAGCAGCTCTACTAAGGAAGCGGACGGCAGCCGTACTACTGTTCTAGGGTGGTGAGTCCTCTGGGGGGGGGGACCCTTGTCTCATCAGAAGCAGATGCTTCTCCCCCTGATGCACCTGAATTGGCATCTGGTACTTCTGCACCCGCTGTGTCAGTAGACGCTAGGTCGGTGTCCTGCTTGTTGCCAAGGTGGAAGCAGCGCTTGGGAACACGGGGGGGGTAAAAGGTGCCCCCCCATTTTCTTGGGATAACTCTGATGCGGAGCCGGGCCCAGCTACGACTCATGGCCCTGGTTCTGACACATCAGAGGATGCGGACCGTGGACGGTCCGGGTCACCATGCGATAAGGCTCTGATAGGTGACCTTATCACCGCAGTGCGGGATACTCTAAAGATGGAGGAGCCTGCAGAAACGCAGAGGTGTCGGTCCCTTTCAGGTTCCGTAAAGCCGACCCGCACTGCTAAGGTGTTTCCTTGTGCGTCTTATATAGACAAACTTCTATACAAGGAGCGGGACAAACCACAAAAGGTTTTTGGTCCCCAAAAATTTTGGCGCTGCGTTACCCTTTTGAGGAGTGTTTCCTGAAAAGATGGACCTCTCCTCCGATAGTGGACCCTCAGGTGTCCAGATTAAACAGTGTAGCCACAATTCCGGTGGAAGGGGCTCCTGCTTTCAAGGACCCTGCGGACAGGAAGGGTGAAGCGGTCATCCGCTACCTATACGGCTTGGCTGTGCGCCCAACGGTGGTTGGGGCCCTGGTGTCTCAGACACTCTCTGAAGGGGCAAATATGCTGCGCCATGGGTTTAAAGCACATGAGGCCCCCTCGGACGAGGTGGCTATGGCCGACCAGTTGATACTGGGCCTTAAAATTGTCTGCGAATCAGCCTTGGACAGCCTTCTCTGCTGTCCAGTTCCTCAAGCTATGCGGTGGTGTTGCGCCGTCTGCTCTTTCTAAAGGGTTGGTCGGCGGACCAATCTTCCAAGAAGGCCCTGATGGATTGCCCTTTAAGGGCGACAGACTTTTTTTTGGAGCATCCCTGGATGACATTATTAAATATGCCACAGGAGGCAGGAGCATGCTGCTCCCACAATCCAAAAGAGGTAAGGAGCCACGCCATTGGCTAGGGCCCTCCTTCACTGCAAACAAGCGTTTTTTTCTTTCTCGTACATCACGGGACACAGAGCGACATAGTCATTACTAATGGGTTATATAGATACCTTCAGGTGCTGGCACTGGCAACTTCCAAAACCGGAAGTACCCTCCCCTATATAAGCCCCTCCCATCCGGGAGCACCTCAGTTTTTTGCCAGTGTCTAAGGTGTTGGCCAAGAAGAAACATGTGTTTTTCACTGAGCTTGCGTACAGGTTCTTTTGGGCCTCAGTAAGCTATTCCGGATCCGACCAAAAAAGCTTCATAGCTAAATGGTCGGTACCCGGGCCTTGCAGAGAAGAGCAAGGTTTTGCCTGTAATGCTTCTCTTAGGAGAGCTGGACCCTGGGATCCAGAGCTCTGGTCATACCCATGACCAAGATGTTTTCTGTGCAGGGTGCTATACAGGTCCAGGGGAGTGGAATCCTTGGGAACCCGGTCCCTGAAGGTTTAATTACAATGCCTGCCGTGATAGGTGAAGTTTGGGCTTCTGTGGACCAAACAAAGTCCTGCGGCGGGGAACAGGTAAGTGGGGGCCCCCAGGAACTTGGTTCTATTGGGGGACCCCCAAGCCTAATTTGTCTTTCTGTCTGTTACCTAACGGTATTCCCGCTAATATCTGTGCATGCCTGTAACTACTAAAAAATGTAATAATTTTAATAGTGGTCAAGAAAAAAAAAAATATATATATATATATTTAATATATTAGACTGCGGTACCTGTGTTAATCCACTAGAGGCCGCTGTGGAACGTTTCTTGTCATGTGGACTAGTTTCTTTTTATCAGAGCAAGTCCAGGCAGATGGTGAGTGATCTTGTGGGAAACTGCTTCCTCTGCCATGTTGCAATGCTCGTCCACCCCCCGGCCTGCGGCAAAAGGGGCCCTGGCTCTTGTCCCTGGTTTCCTTTTCAAAATTAGCGCCGAAGGCGCACGTAGCCGTGCGCGTGCACGCGCCTCTATATATAGAGGTGAGTCGGGAAAGGGGGCGGAGCTTGGGGATGACGCTCTGTGCGCGCCGCAGCGCTTCTGCGCATGTGCGGGCGTCCCAGCATGTTAAAAAACACAATTATGTGTTGTGAGCTAGCTATGGAGTGCAGAGACAGAGCTGGCAACATTTAAAAAAGGCATACAGCAAGCGGTTGATGCAGGCATCCCCATAGAAAGGCACATTAGTAGACACCAACTGGTTTTATAGCAGCATTTGTGCTAGACTATTGTCAGTAAGTGGTGTATTTCGGCTGGAATACCTCAGCTTTGGGCTTAGGAATAATGCCGTCAAACTCCGGGACTAAAAATTCCAGGAAGCATAGGGGGTCTCCATCGGGCTCTGAGGATCTTGGGCATGCTTCGGCTGCACCAGTCTCCCCTGAAGAATCGGAGGTTAGTGACCGTAGAGCACCCTCAGGAGTACCTGGTACTGTGGCTGTCCTCAGTTCACCTGCTCCTGTGTATGTAACGGAGGAGGTTTTTTCCTCAGCTCTGGGAGGGCTGGAAGAGAGATTGTCAGCATTGATCGCTGCTTCCCTGTCACAGGAAAAAAGCGCTCGATCTCCGTCTCCTCCCTCAGAGTGCCTGTTAGCAGAGCAACAGTCCCATACAGGGATCGACCTGCCTGAAGGGGATCAGGATGAGGTCGATTCTGTTGTAGAGGAATCAACAGTGGAAGAGCCATTCTCAGCATCACATGCTGAAAGGTTATGGGTTCAGTCCCTGACTAATATGGTCCGATCAGCATTTAAAATGCCCCTTGTGGAGCCATCATCCACTTCTGTCTCCTCGTTGGGGTCGCTAAAAGCTCCCCAGACTGTTTGTTCCTTTCCGATCCATCCTTTACTGGAAGGGCTCATTTACCAGGATTGGGAGCATCCTGATAAAATATTTACTCCTCCCAAGAGATTTCAAGTGGTCTATCCCATGGAGGATAAGTTCATCAAAAAATGGAGGGTCCCTACAGTGGACGCAGCCATCTCTTGTGTGAATAAATCACTGACCTGTCCAGTGGATAATGTCCAAATGTTCAAGGACCCAATAGATAAAAAATTAGAGTCCTTATTAAAATCTGCTTTTTCTACAGCAGGATTGGTGACACAACCAGCAGTGGCAGCTATTGGGGTCTGCCAAGCAGTGAAGGATCAGTTGAAACAGGTCTTAAGGGACTTGCCAGATCAGCAGGCTCTTGCCCTAGCTGATCTACCTAGAGCCTTATGCTTTGCGGTGGACGCTATAAAGGATTCAATCCATCAGGCCTCCCGCCTTACGCTGTCTGTAGTACATATGCGCAGGCTTTTATGGCTCAAAAACTGGTCTGCTGAAGCTCCCTGTAAAAAATAGCTGGTCAGCTTCCCATTTCATGGTGAACGCTTATTCGGGGAAGACCTGGACAAATATATCCAGAGAATTTCCAGCGGTAAAAGTACACTCTTGCCGGTTAAAAACAGAGTTAGAGGTCCCTCTTTTAAGAGGCCTGCTTCTCCAGTCCCTAGGACATCGGCTGTGAAACAGTTCCGACGGCCTCCTCGGTCAAATCCCGGAGGTAAAAATCAGGGACAATTGCAGGGTAACAGGAAGCCCTGGAGCAGGAGAGGTACAAAACCTCCCCCAAAGTCAAATGCATGAAGGGTTGCCCCCACTCAATCGGGTGGGGGGAAGACTTCAGTTGTTCGCAGAGACCTGGCGGGACACGATCAGAGACAGATGGGTGCTCTCCGCAGTAAATCTGGGATACAAATTGGAGTTAAAAGACTCCCCTCCTTCCCACTTTATAAGGTCAAACGTGCCAAGGGATCCCCAGAAGAGAGGATCCCTCCTGTTGGCACTAGAACAATTATTGCTTCAAGCAGTAATTATAGAGGTTCCCCTGGAAGCATGGGGGTTCGGGTTTTACTCAAATCTCTTTACAGTCCCGAAGCCAAACGGGGACGTGAGGCCCATATTAAATCTAAAAGGGCTAAACAAATTCCTACATATCAGGACTTTCCGGATGGAGTCGATCCGGTCGGTGGCCACTGCCCTACAAGGGGAGGAATGGTTAGCCTCGATCGACATCAAAGATGCTTATTTGCACATTCCCATCTTTCCAGCCCACCAAAAATTTCTACGCTTTGCGGTAGAAGGGCGCCATTTTCAGTTCAGAGCCTTACCCTTCAGTCTGGCCACAGCACCACGAGTGTTCACAAAAATTCTGGCCCCATTATTGGCCAATCTAAGAACACGAGGTGTAACGATAATGGCATATCTAGACGACTTGTTGCTGATAGACCACTCAGTGGAAAAACTAGAAGTGGTTGTTCACAAGACAATCAAGTATCTGGAATATCACGGTTGGATTATCAACCGAGACAAGTCAGCCCTAAAACCAGTCAAAAGTCTGGAATACTTGGGGCTAAGGCTGGATTCAGACCAGAGAAAAATTTTCTTGCCTCAAGAAAAGGGGTCGTCTTTGAGAGATTTGATCCACTTAGTGGGTTCAAAAAGACAGCCATCCATACGCCTGTGCATGAGGCTGCTGGGAAAAATGGTGGCATCATTCGAAGCAGTACCCTACGGTCAATTCCATTCAAGGAATTTGCAAAGGGCCATACTGTCACCCTGGAACAAAAACGTTCAGGCTCTGGACTTACCAATGTCCTTGTCCCCTTCCGTTCGCAAGAGCCTCCGCTGGTGGTTGGTTCCCCAGAATCTGGAAAGAGGGAAATCCTTCAGTCCGATTTCTTGGAAGGTGGTCACTACAGATGCCAGCCTTATAGGCTGGGGAGCAGTACTGGAGCAATGGTCTCTCCAGGGCAGATGGTCGGATGCGGAAAAGGCCCTGCCCATCAATCTCTTAGAGATACGAGTAGCCCGGTATGCCCTAGTAGCATGGACATCCAAACTTCAAGGGTCCCCTGTCAGAATTCAATCAGACAATGCCACAGCAGTGGCATATATCAATCATCAGGGGGGCACCAGGAGTCGTGCAGCCCAGAGGGAAGTAAATTACATCCTGAGATGGGCAGAAAGATATGTCCCAGCCATATCTGCGGTATTCATTCCAGGAGTGGAGAATTGGAAGGCGGACTTTCTAAGTCGCCAACAATTATGCCCAGGGGAATGGTCCCTTCATCCCGAGGTTTTCCGGACAATATGTCAGCGGTGGGGAACACCGGATGTAGATCTGCTAGCATCCAGATTCAACGCAAAAGTGGACAGGTTTGTCTCTTGGACAAGGGATCCCCTAGCTTGCGGCTCGGATGCCCTAGTATTCCCTTGGGATCAGTTCAAGCTGATATATGCATTCCCACCGCCACAATTGTTACCTCGATTACTCCGCAGAATCAGGGTAGAAAAGAAACCAGTGATTCTGGTGGCTCCAGCGTGGCCCCGAAGAGCATGGTACGCGGAGATTGTAAAGATGTCTGTGGGGAGTCCTTGGACCCTCCCACATCGTCCGGACCTGCTTTCGCAAGGACCGATATACCACCCTTCCTTACCAGCCCTAGGTTTGACGGCCTGGCTATTGAAGCCCACATTCTAAAAAAGAGAGGGCTCTCTAATGCTGTGGTATCTACCATGATCAATGCCAGGAAGCCGGTATCCAGGCAGATCTACTATAGAATCTGGAAGGCGTACATCGCCTGGTATGAGGCCAAGAAATGGCATCCACGTAAATACGTAATAGGTAGGATTCTGGACTTCCTACAATGGGCTGTAGATAGGAAGCTTGCCTTGAGTACTATCAAGGGTCAGATTTCGGCCTTGTCAATATTTTTTCAAAGGCCCTTGGCTTCGCATTCACTAGTCAAAGCCTTTATACAAGGAGTGATGCATATTAGTCCTCCGGTTAATATTCCCATATGTCCATGGGATCTAAACTTGGTTCTGTCGGTTCTACAGAAACAACCATTTGAACCATTACAGCATATTTCTTTGGTTCTTCTCACCAGGAAATTGATTTTTCTAGTAGCCATTTGTTCGGCTAAAAGAGTGTCGGAATTAGCAGCTATGTCCTGTAGGGAGCCATATCTGGTTATCCATAAGGACAGAGTAGTGTTACGTCCTCATCCAGCCTTTCTTCCTAAGGTGGTATCGAGGTTTCATTTGAACCAAGATGTGGTTCTTCCTTCTTTTTTTCCCCAAACCTACTTCGGTAGAGGAAAAGTTATTGCATTCTTTGGATGTAGTAAGAGCAGTTAAAGCTTATCTAAAAGCCACTGCTCAGATTCGCAGAACGGATACTTTGTTTATTCTGCCGGAAGGCCCCAGAAGGGGTCAGGCAGCGTCAAAATCTACTTTAGCCAAGTGGATTCGACAGGTCATAATGCAAGCCTATGGCTTGAGAAGTAGACCGCCTCCGTTCAAAGTTAGGGCGCACTCCACGAGAGCAGTTGGAACTTCATGGGCAGTGCATCACCAGGCCTCCCTGGCTCAAATCTGTAAGGCCGCAACATGGTCTTCAGTACACACGTTTACTAGGTTCTACCAGGTGGACGTTAGAAGTCAGGAGGATGTCGCCTTTGGGCGCAGTGTGTTGCAGGCCGCAAAAGATCCTCATGTCTAAGATAGCGCTCAGCTTATGTATGGTGTATCCCCCCCCCTCGTTGGGCATTGCTTTAGGACATCCCATTAGTAATGACTATGTCGCTCTGTGTCCCGTGATGTACGAGAAAGAAAATAGGATTTTTATAACAGCTTACCTGTAAAATCCTTTTCTTGGAGTACATCACAGGACACAGAGCTCCCACCCCTCTTTGGGGACACTTATTGCTTTGCTACAAAACTGAGGTGCTCCCGGATGGGAGGGGCTTATATAGGGGAGGGTACTTCCGGTTTTGGAAGTTGCCAGTGCCAGCACCTGAAGGTATCTATATAACCCATTAGTAATGACTATGTCGCTCTGTGTCCCGTGATGTACTCCAAGAAAAGGATTTTACAGGTAAGCTGTTATAAAAATCCTATTTTTCGTCCGCTTAGTACGGCAAGTAAACGATCCCAGGCCGATAAAGCGCCTGCTGAGGGACAGAAGCGTCCCTGGTTTCGCAAGTCCAACAAGCCTGCGAACAAATCTACGTCCGCAAAAAGGTCTGTCCCCACCCATCTCTCGGGTAGGGGGACGTGTTCGAATTTGCGACCTGGTGGACATCTCAGATCCCCGACAGGTGGGTTTGCAAAGTAGTTTCCTCAGGGTACAAGAGTTTCTCTCTTGCCCTCCGAACAGATTGTTATTTTTTCCTTTCCCCTCCAACCGCCAGCTTCTGCCGACTCGTCTGGAAGCCCTATATGGGGTGGTTTAAGACCTGCTGATACGCGGGGTGATAATTCCTGTTGCAGTACAGGAACGGTTTCAGGGGTTTTACTCAAATTTGTTCGTAGTATCAAGAAGGAGGGGGTTCATCCAATCTTGGATCTCAGGGCCCTCAATTGCTTGCGAGGTACAAAGATTCCGGAGGGAGTTGGTTCGCTCTGTTGAAGGGACGCATACTTGCAGGTCCCCATAGGCACCAGGCATCAGACATGTCTGCGATTTGCGGCCGTGGAAGACCACTACCAAGTGGTGGCGCCCCCCTCGACCTGGCATCAGCACCGAAGGTGTTCACCAAGGTGCTCGCCCTGATTCTGGCTACCAGGACAGCGTGGCGATATTCTTCTGAGGCCACCTCAAGCTCAGAATAGAGGTGAGCGTGTCTATAACCTGTCAGACCCTCCAATACTTGGTTGGGTGCTGAACACTCAGAAGCCAGTATTGGTACCGACTCAACTCCTAGTGTATCTGGGGTTGATTCTGGACTCCTCAGAGGCGAAAGTTTTTTTTCTACCTAAGGGGAGGTTGCAGACCCTTCAGGCTGCGGTGCGGCAGTTGACATCCCAAAGATGGTCGTCGCTCCGCTTTTGCATGCGAGTTCTGGGCCTCATGGTGGCCTCCTTCGAGGCGGTACCATTTCACACGCGAGTGTTGCAGAAGGAAATTCTGACCCGATGAGACAAGTGCCCATCATCCCTGGATTGTCGAATCCGGGTGAGCCACCTAGTAAGGACCTCCCTAGTTGGTGGCTGACGTTACCAGCACTTCTGTTCGGGAAGTGGTTCCTTCCCTTTCACTGGATGGTAATCACGACGGACGCCAGCCTTACCGGTTGGGGGGGTGGTCTGGGGGGTTCAGTCGACCCAGGGTCGCTGGACTCCAAAGGAATCCCACTTGGCAATCAATGCCCTGGAACACCGGGCGATCAGGCTGTGCCTCGCCACATGGTCGGAGCGGCTACAGGGGCGTCCAGTCAGGAGCCAGTCGGACAACGCCACGTCGGTGGTCTGTCAACCATCAAGGAGGAACAAGAAGCTCAGTGCAGAATCGGAGGTCGCTCACATCCTAAGGTGGGCAGAAAGGAGCGTATCGGCCGTATACATTCCGGGCGTACAAAACTGGCAGGTGGAGTCGCCAGATGCTGGACCAAGGAGAATGGTGTCTACACCCGGAGGGATTTCAGCTCCTTTGCCAAAGAGGGGGCACGCCAGACATAGATCCTGGCTTCTCGACTCAATCGGAAGGTATTGAGGTTTGTGTCAAGAGACCCATGGGCAGATCCAACTGATGCGTTGGTGGCACCGTGGAGTCGGTACCGGCTAATCTATGCCTTCCCTCCTCTTAAGCGCCTTCCTCATCTGCTTCACAGACTGGAGACAGAGAGGATTCCAATGCTTCCAAATGCTCTGGATTGGCCTTGGCGTCCTTGGTATGCCGATCTAGTGCGTCTGGTAGCAGACACCTCTTGGCACCTACCGCTAAAAGGACCTGCTGTCGCAAGGTCCCATACGCCATCCTGTTTTACAGTCACTGGCTTTAACGGCATGGCTATTGAGAGCCAGGTTCTAAGAGACTGGTGCCTGTCAGACTCGGTGATCTCTACCATGAGGAGTGCTCGGAAATCATCCTCCGGAAGATTTACCATCGCACTTGGAAGACCTACATATCCACTACCTCCGTGGGGCTTGTATAGCAGACGTCCCTTGGTGTCTACCGCTACGGGAGGACCTGCTGTCGCGAGGTCCCATACGCCATCCTGCTTTAACGGAATGGCCTCTAGGTGCCTCCGAAACAACCGTTTGAGAACATTAGGGAAATACCCTTGTTAACACTTTCTCAGAAAGTGGTCCTTTTGGTGGCTGTTATGTCAGTTAAGATGGGTTTTTGAGCTGGCAGCCTTGTCGTGCAAGGCTCCTCATCTGATCTTCCACAAGAATAAGGTGGTGCTGCGTCCACAGCCTTCTTTTCTTCCTAAGGTCGCTTCGACCTTCCATCTCAAGGAAGACATTGTACTGCCATCCTTGTGTCCTCATCCGTCGAATCCAAAGGAGACGACGTTGTATTTCTTGGACGCTGTCCGAGCTCTGAGAGCATCTAGCGTCTGTTTCCCAGGTGTGTAAGGCGGCGACCTGGTCGTTCGTTCACACTGTCACTAAACTTTACAAGTTGATGTGTGTGCATCTTCGGATGCTTCTTTCGGCCGCAAGGTATTGCAGGCGGCCGTTTAGAGTTGCAACTCCTCAGTGAGGAGCTCTGTTTTGTTTTGGGGTGAAGTTGTTTTAATGCTGTTCCCACCCCACGTTTTTGACACAGCTTTGGGACGTCTCACTTTGTCAAGATTAAGGCTGTGTCCGTCCATGAACGAAAGAGAAAATGGGATTTTTATACTCGCTGTAAAATCCCTTTCTCTGAGTTCATGGACGGACACAGAACCCACCCCTCTTTTTTTACGTTTGTACTGCTTTTGACGAACTGATCTGCTTAGTGCAGGCTGAGGGGATATAGCCAGTAGGACCGCCCCCTGGGCGGGGCTGTTCAGCTTTAAAGTTGTGAACACTTTCTGCCTAGTCACTCCTGAAGGAAGGCCAATACCCACTTTGTCAAGATTAAGGCTGTGTCCGTCCATGAACTCGGAGAAAAGGATTTTACGGTGAGTATAAAAATCGAATTTTTTTGCTATTTAACCTTCTTTACTGAAAGAGATTTTTTTGGATAGCGCTGCACTTGTTTGTTTTATTTCTTTGCGTGTGGCTCGTCTGTCAGCTGGCTGTCCACATACATTCCTTTTTTTGGTTTTTCATACCGTAACCTTTTTTATTTTTAATCGGTGAGATGCAGAGCCAATTTATTATTTTCTGTCATTGGTTCGTGCTTTCTTTCCTTCGTTTTATTTTGTATAGATCCATCACCTATGTGTATTGGAGGTTCCATTCTATTTTGTATAATTATCCTAAAGTCTTATTTCACAAAACCCACAATCTACTACTAACCAATGTGAGATTGCTTTTTTGGACACGGAGGCACTTTGAAATTAGCTGGAAATTCAAGCTCTTGGTAACAAAATGAAAAAAGGATCTGATGTGCAAGGTCCTATGCAGAAAATATATAAGTTAGTTATTTAGCTTAGGTTGGGCGAAATGTTCTAAATGGGAGGAGGTGCCCCATAGTCTTTTTTTTTTTTTTTTTTTCGTGGAACTATAGGGTTCCTTCAGAGATTAAAAAGATAAATTCCGTGCCAAATAGTGATCTAAATAGTTACTAGAATTTAAACAATTAATAAATTATTTTATAAACAGCTGCTCCCCTGCAAAAAAGAAGTGTACCTTACAATTGAATAAGTGATATAGTTAATAGAGGGCGCTAATTGAGTGATATATTCATAATGTGATAAATACAAATTAAAGTGGTTGTAAACCCTTTTATCATTTTTTTTTTTTTTTTTTTTTTTTTTTTTTACTAACCTGCAAGACAAAGCTATAATGAGCTAGTATGACTAGCATACTAGCTCATTATGTACCACTTACCTTCGATCGGGGCCCCCGAAGTCGTCCGTGTCCCTCCTCTAGCCGCATCCATCGCTGCGGCGATAGCCGGAATGTTACTTCCGGGTATCGCCGCTGCAGCCAATCACAGCGCCGCTCCGGAGCGGCGAAGACGTGACTCCGCGCATGCGCGCGTGAGCTGTCGAATTCGGCTACGTCGTTGAATGTTGCGACCTAGCCGAATTTGTGAATGGGGTGACGTCAGCGTCGCCGCATTTACATACAAATATCTCCTTAACCGTGTAGGTTAAGAAGATATTTCATGCACCTACAGGTAAGCCTTAATCTAGGCTTACCTGTAGGTCTTTGTTTAAAAAGTGGGTTTACAACCACTTTAATCAACAGTAAGTAATTAAATATTTGTTCCATGCTCACAAAGCCGTGAAGTGAACTGCAAACAAAAACGAAATAATAGTCCCAACATATAATGGATTAAAGTCCAAATCAATCATATCAACGATTTTCTTGTAGAGAAAGACAATCTTCCTTAAGTGAATAATTCCTTCACCATACACTATACAATGTTTTCACCCGAAGTGCACAGATATAGGATGTGCTTACCAGATGGCTAGGACCTCTTTAATTAAAAAGATGGTCAAATAAGCTTGAGCAGGATTGTGCCTGCACACACAGCAGTAGACAGTAATCGATCCAAGTACCTCTTCCCGGAGTTATAGGTGAGATATGCAAATGAAAACAGAGAATCCCATCGCATAATACGGTTTATTTAAAAATATAGGAGATATTGTCTGTGAGCACCGCTCCGCTTTCACCCCTGTGTTTGGACACGGAGGTGAAAGCGGAGCGGTGCTCACAGACGAGCATACAGCCCCAGTGCCGGTTAGGCACATTTTAAAGTAAGAGGCCAATTGGCGCCCCCTTTTTTATCTCCTATATTTTTACATAAATAGTATTATGCGATGGGATTCTCTGTTTTCATTTGCATATCTCACCTATAACTCCGGGAAGAGGTACTTGGATCGATTACTGTCTACTGCTGTGTGTGCAGCTGCAGTATTTGTAGCTTCTGGCTTTAAAAAAAAGAATAATAATTTGGGTGGTCCTCCCCTTTAAGATGTTTCTCTTCTCTATATATACCAAAATACTATAGTTTTTTTTCTATATATTTTACACTACACAAGCTTGATATTTGGAATATGTCTACCGGGGTATGGCTTCTGAAGAAAGGATCTCTGTTCAGGCTTTGTCCTTGCTGTTTTGGCATTGCTCTCTGGCAGTTCTTCTCTCCTGCTTGTGGTTTTTACTGCAGTGGAAATGTTCAGGCACAACTTCACTTTCAATAAAAAAAAGTACAGTGGAACACTTTTTGCTATTAAATGGCTTTAAATTTGTAAATTAATATTTAAAAATGTATATTGTGTTTGCATGATTTTTATGATCACACATTTAGACTGTATTTAAAACACACAACAGAAACTTCTTCAGTATAGCTGTTAACCTTTTTTGCTAAAGAATTTGAAAGGTGAAAGCAAAGCAGACAGCTAAAATACACAAATGAAATGTATATATGTTTTTACCAGCCAAAGGATTTGTGTTTGTCAATTATGCATGAATCCTTCTTTCTCTTTCGTTCATGGACCGACACAGCTTCCTATTGACATAGTGGGTATTATCCGTTATTTAGGAGTGACTAGGCAGAAAAACTTTTAAAAAGTGTTGCATCACACCTTCTACAGCACCGCCCAAGGGGCGGACCCTCTGGGTATAATCCCTCTCTTTGCACCTAGCAGATCTGTTTTTTTTCTGTCTAGCAAAGAGTAGGCCATGGCTCCCTATGGGTCCGGGGGGAAAAAATTTATTTCTTTCACTAAACTTTACAAGTTGATGTGTGTGCATCTTCGGATGCTTCTTTCAGCCGCAAGCTATTGCAGACGGCTGTTTAGGGTTGCAACTCCTCTGTTGAGGAGCTCTGTTTTGTTTGGGGTGAAGTCTTTAAGGCTGTTCCCACCCCTCGTTTTTTGACACACCTTTTTTGGACGTCCCACTATGTCAATAGGAAGCGGTGTCGGTCCATGAACGAAAGAGAAAATTGTATTTTTTACTCACTGAAAAATCCTTTTCTCAGAGTTCATGGACCGACACAGCACCCACCCCTCGTTTTAAGTTTGTACTGCTTTTGACAAACTGATCTGCTAGGTGCAGAGAGGGATTATACCCAGAGGGGTCCGCCCCCTGGGCGGTGCTGTAGAAGGTGCGATGCAACACTTTTTTGCCTAGTCACTCCTAAATAAGGGATAATAATACCTACTATGTCAATAGGAAGCTGTGTCGGTCCATGAACTCTGAGAAAAGGATTTTACGGTGAGTAAAAAAATCCTATTTTTTATATATTTTTTTTATGCAGAATTTTTAATTTGATTTATTTTTATTTCTTTTTGCAATTTTTACTTTTTTTTTTTTTCGAAAAATTGTCTAGATCAATATTTGCATTAGTATCCTGGGGGGAAAATTATTATTTTTTGTGCTGATGCTCATTGTGGCCCTTATCAGCATTCTGAAGGCACACCTACTATGTAACTATGTAAGTGCTTTAGGATCCTGAGGCAGACTGGGGCCTGGTTCACACCATATTTGCATAAAAACTCGTGGAAAAGACATGACTTGCATAGAATATTTTGGGCTTGTTCACACCATGTGCAGAGATGTGTGTATTTCACACCATAGGTCTGTGTGCCCGGCTCACACCATAACACTGCTGTTTTTTTCTGCGCAGATTTACAAATATGCAACATAAATTCTCTACAAGGCCCCAAAGAAAACAATTGTTTTCTATGTGCCCGTGTGCACACCAAAATGTTGTCACGTGTTTTTTTTTTATATGCTGGAAAATGCATATGTGTTGCAGATTTCTTCACAGAAAAAGTAGAAGTATGAGTGTTGTGTTGTGAACAGGGCACATAGTTCCCCCCTTGCCCCAAAGCAACCACCCCCCCATGTTGGGGGCATGCAGCTTGGTACGGTTCAGGAGGGGGGGTGGCGCTCATCCCCACCCTCTTTCCTGACCGGGCGGACTGCGTGCTCGGATAAGGGTCTGGTATGGATTTTGGGGGGACCCCCACGCCGTTTTTTTCGGCGTAGGGGGGTTCCCCTTAAAATCCATACCAGACTGAAGGGCCTGGTATGCTCTTGGAGGGGGAACCCATGCAGGTTTTTTATTTAAAATTTGGCGTGGAGTTCCCCCTCCAAGATTCATACCAAACACAGTGCCTGGTATTGGGGATCCCTGTTCATTGAAAGTCGGACGTATGTCGGCTTCAAGTCACAGGGCAAAGTCGGTTCCAAAGTAGTACGACTATCGTGTCGTACCAGTGTGAACCCAGCCTTAAAAGACATTTATTTTCAAGAATTTCTGAATCCCAATCGATTATAGAACATACTGAGGACTATTGGTAGACCGATTTAAATGGATCCTTAGGCGAGTTTCTGTAGTTGAAAATATAGCATTGAAGGTTGTTTTTTATAAAAATAAAAAAAGCCCATTTTTTTTGCAGGTTAAAAAAAATGGGGCATTAAATTTTTTTTTCTCTAAAGAGCCTGCCGAGCATTGCACCCACAATGCAATGTCCAGTTCCTCCAAACTCTCATCACAGCTCTTTGCTCGTGCGGGCTGACGTTTTACCTGAGAGCAGGAAGATCAATGGACTAAGATTACGCTCACCAGCATCCTCGCAGCTCATTGAGAACTACAAGCCATCAGCCGCAATGGCTGATGGTACTTGTAAGTATTCATTCAGCTGTGAAATTAATGACGTGGCCGTGCAGGACCCTGCCCACACAGCCCCTGTTTTCAAATAGTGACAGCGGGTGCGGGGAAAAGGGATCCCGGCTTACTGTCGCAGGAAGGTTGTAGGGGGTCCAAAAGTGAGCTTATCCTTTTAACCTTTTAGGTGTGCGTGTGCGTGTGTGTGTGTGTGCGTGTGTGTGTGTGCGTGTGTGTGTGTGTGTGTGTGTAGATGGATGGATAGATAGATAGATATCAATATAATATATCTATATTCTTCCACTCTCTCTATATAGAGAGAGATACAGTGTATGTATGTGTTTTTGTTTTATTAATTTTTTTCCTCCTTTTCCATCCTCTTTCTGTTATAGTAATCATCTTCGCACAGTTGAGATAAAATAACCCTAAATTGCCCTCAAGTTTTCTTTAAATGACACACGATTTTATTTCCTTGTAGATCAAAGGTCCACTGTCAAGACACCAAAGAATGTTCCAGACACAGAGGACGATGAGGGAGCTCAGTGGAATTGCACTGCATGTACTTTTCTTAACCATCCTGCCTTAAACCGTTGTGAACAGTGCGACATGCCAAGGCATTACTGAGCCAGTAGGTCTAATTTCATTGAAAATTCAAGAAGAAAAGCATCATTTTAAAATATGGTGCATATATATGCACCATCTGGTTGTTTACCACTGGTAAACGTCAGCCACGGAATAATACCTCAGTGTTGTTTTGTGCGCAGCTGGATTTTTTCCTCCTAAATCCTCTCATCGGTGTAAGACTAATGAACCTGGTTACCAGCTGCCACCTGTACCATGTACAGTATTACTATTGACCCTCTCAGAAGAATTCTCACTGTGCTCAGTGTTCTGGGTCCTTACTACTTAATGTTACTGGAGTGGTTTGGAGATGCAAAAGTGGCTCCGCTTTCTATGTCTCCATGAAGCAAGGCAACATCGGGTGGCAAATAAAAACACTAAAAATGGAGGAAATGCAGTTTTTTGTGGCCTCTTCCTACCACCTGAACAGAGGAAGGACTTCAGCGTTCAGTGGATTAGGTTCCTTGGGATCCTCCCTTCACTTGTGAAACAGCATCAATACAATCAATTTCTAACCAGAAAAGACTGCATGCATTATCTGTACGATACAGTGAAATTACCCACAGCTCCTGCTCCCCATTGTACATAGCTCAGAAGCCTGCTTTAAGTGATATTTTTTCCCTTCTTTTGCCCACCTTTATTAATTTTCTGTACTTCTGTATGTATAGTGTAATAGGGTTTTTGTTAGCATTTTCTTTATCCTTTTAAATCTTTTGGCACAGTTAATGTCCTTTTTAAAGCTTTTCTAAGAAATAAAAAAGTGCCTTAAATGAGTAGTAGGAGGGAGAAAAGCATTGTGCATAATTTCCTATACACTCTCTCCCCATAAAAATTTCTGTATATGCTGATGTCCTGTGAAGACATGTGAAAAAAAAAGAATTTAAGAAGGCATAATCTTTTTGTAAGGGTATACCAGTCATTTTCTGTGCACATTGAATTTTACAGTGGTTGACTGTCAGCAGCCAAAATGTTTGTTTTCACATTTTCATACCACACATCTAAATATTTCATGCTTAGGATCTTCAGACTATTTTGTGCAATAATGGCATCCCTTAAATTGATTAAAAATCATAGACAAACACAAAATCATGGACTACTTAAAATTTTTATGCAGGCAGTTTCTACAAAGCTGCAATTGATATAGTTAGTTTTTTTTTTTTTTTTTTTTTAATAGAACTGTACTTTCAGTATTAACTATTTTGCTGAAAAGATCGATTGAGACTCTGCCTGCTTTGTTCAAAAGTTGCGTTGGACGCACAAAGATCATTCTTTCCTTTTTTTTTTTGTACTAATTGCCTGGAATCTGTGGCATTCCTCTTTCTAGAAGATTGCTGCCACTTAGAAAACAGACATTCACAATTCCATTTCAGCCTTCCCCAACAAAATGGTCAATTATGATTTTGAAGACATTTCGAGAATAATTGTGGGCTTTGAAGCTGTAATTCATTGAACAACTTTATTTAATACAGATTTAAAGCCCTAAAGCTTGAGGAATACCACACATCTCATAGTTTTTTCACTCCTAATTTGAAAAGGAAAACTCACTGCTTGGCATCTCAAAACCTGTACATATTTGCTGCTTTTTATTTAAATGTTCATAGAAAACAATTAAATGAGGCATTTTCAGTGGCTTAGTCTTTTAATCGAAAATGTCATCCAAAGTCATCCACTGTAAATGACTGAACATCTTAAATTGTTATGAGATTTTGTACCATTGAGCGATAATGTGATATGCCTTACTCTTTAAGGCTCTTCATTGTGTTGCAGAATACATTTCTAGGTAACAGGAGTGTTGAAATGGCTTGTGATGAGTTTAGGCCTTTCAGCACTGTAATGGGGCTAAACGGCAGAACCAAAGCACTTAGAAGCAATACTTTTTGTTAAAAAGACCATTTTTCAGCTTCATCTGCAGTTTTCTGTGAAGATTGACAAATCCGTTTTTACTTGTTTTATTAATAAAACCTAATTTGGATATCTTGAGTTTATGGTTTTGTGATTTAGCTGGGTAAACAGTCTTTGTAACAGATAAGTTATTTATAAAAATTAAAAAAATATATATTCTAACTGGTTTTGGTTTGTGGATTTGTTTTTCATCAAACACTGGAGAGCAGAAGTAAACTGTAGCAGTATTTACTGAATTACCTGTGTGTGTAGAAGTGTGTATATTGTGAAGAGTTTCAGGGTCTTTATATGTGGCTGCCTTATATTGTCAAATATATTTGGGACACCTGCCTTTACACACACACACACACACAAACTTTAATGGCATTCCAGTCTTGGTCTGTAGGGTTTAATATTGAGTTGGCCCACCCTTTGCAGCTATATATATATAACGGCTTCAACTCTTCTGGGCTTGCAGGGTAAAATATGAACCCTACGGACTAATAATTGTCTGATGGACGTGTTGTGTCGGATAATCTGACTGTGACTAAAATCCGAAGTACAAACACGCATGCTCCGAACCAATGCAAACCATCGGACAACATTAGCAGAAGTTGCCCAAAGGGGGTCGCTAAAGGGCAGAAAAACCACGTAGTTTTGTGAATGTTGGCTGAAAAAGTTGTGCCGTCTGTATGCAGAACAAGTTCACGGCCAACGCCCTTCAGACAAAAATCCACGGATTTGTCCGATGGAAGTTCGATCGTGTGTATGAGGCTTTAGAGTGGAATGCCATTAAAGTTTATGTGCGTGTAAAGGCAGGTGTCCCAATACTTTTGGTAATATAGTATAGCTGCAGCCCTATGAGCCTTCTGCTGTGCAGCTTCTCTCTGGTGAAGGCTCTCAAATCCTTGCTGGATGATTTCAGTTCTTATTGATGTGGTTAGTACCACCTTTAGGTATGGAAGTGCCGCCTGTAGCTTCAACAAGTGATGTTATTAGTCTAAGATCCTTGAGGGGCTCCAAGGCAAAACCTTTCTAATATGCACCCAACTCAAAGCTTTCTGAACAGAGCCTGGAAAACTGAAACTTTTTCTCTTATCGTCCATGGACTGACACAGCTGGATACTGTAAACGTGTGGGTATATGTCCCTGCTCGCAGGAGAAGATCTAGGCAGAATGTTAGATTGTTAGAAACATACATTCTAAAACAAACCAGAGCTGAACAGCCCCGCCCAGGGGGGCGGTCCCTCCGGACATTACCCTCCCACCTGCAGCTAGCAGCCTCAGTTTTTTTTTCTGCCTAGCAGAAGGAGAAGACATGGCTCTCTCAGGAGCCAGTCTCCTGGAATATTTTACTTTTACATTTTATTTCTTTTGGTAATTTTATTATTTTATTTTTGAGACCTTCAATCAACTGTCGGCTGGGCAACAGGTTGGGTACACTGGTATCCTCGTAGTCTTCCCTGTCCGACCATCGAGCGTGCTGATCCTTGCCTTGTGTGCGTGAGACTCAGTTCACAACATGCCCCATGACTCCAGGGGTGGCCGGGTTGCTTTCATGCTCCCGCGGTCCTCTCAAGATTGAACAGTACCTGACTTACTGTATTTCTTGCGGTGGACCGGGCCGACAGCTACGCAGTACTGCTCTGTGATAGGTCTGTCTGAAACAAGCCAGTGGGTCCCTGAAAGGGACGGGTAAGTAGTCTCTCCTACTGCAGGTGAGTACATGCTGGCTGTGTTTCTTTATATGGGGGTTTCTCCCTCTCTCCCCCCTGTTGTGCTGCTCTCTGCACCCTGTACTGGTGCTGTGCTGTGGGGGTGCTTGGGGGTCACTGGCCTGGCTGGGCGCTCATGTCTGTAGTGGGCTCTGGGGTGAGGGGCAGTTTTCCTGGTGTGTGAGGTGGTTATTGCGTGCGCCATTAGCGTGCATTAGAGCTTTGAATTTCGCACTCGGCAGCCATCTTGGCGTGGTTCAATGGTGCAGTTATAGCTGCGGCCGGCGGCCATCTTCTTGTGGCCGCCGCGCATTTACTTTCGGTTTCGGCCTCTAGCGGCGGCGCGAATCTCCTCACAATCTCCTCACAGATTCTTCACTCAGGCTCACAGCGCGGTTTCTTCAGCAGCATACCTGCTCTCCACACTTGCCTGGGGCAACTGGCAGTGCTGCACAGTTAAACATGTTCATATGTTTCCTGCACCTGCGGTCCTTATGGACCAGTTGTCGGCAGTCCTGGAATCATTCCTGTCAGAATGGAAGCGGTGTGCGAGCGAAAGGAGCTATAAGCCCCCTCTCCCCACAAACTTCTTTAGTGAAGGAGTGCTCTGATTCAGATATGGGCCTAGCTACTGTGCTCAGGACCCTAGCTCCGAATATTTAATGTTTATGAACAGGACATTTCCTTGTGAGGAAGACGCCAGTTCTGTCAGTGAATGACAGGGCGCTTGTAAGTGAACTCATTGATGATGTGAGGAACACTCTCAAGCTGGGTGCTGTGGCTGAGGTACCTCAGGTGGACACTGTTTCCCTTGGTTCCTTCAAGCTTTTCTTTTACACAGCTTCCTCACTGTTTTCCTCACACGCTGCGTCAATAGCAGCATGGATGATACAGTGGTACACAGTGTTTTCCTCCCCCTGGTCGGTGCAGCATGATGGGGGGTGGGGGACTTTATTCAGACATGGTACAGGAGATGGTCAGAGACTGGAGACATGGTACAGGAGATGGTCAGAGACTGGAGACATGGTACAACAGATGGTCAGAGACTGGAGACATAGTACAGGAGATGGTCATGCGGACAGGATACAGGAGATGGTTATGCAGACAGGATTCACTCTTGCGGACAGAATACAGGAGATATCAGAGTGAGAGACAGCAGTCAGAGATTGCATACAATGATTTTGTACAATCTCACCACTGCTCCACACACACGTCACTCACTCAGTCGGGCAGGCTGACAGGGGTCCGTCCATTGCTCCGGTGGGGGTGTGTGTGCTCGGTTATCCAGACCACCGGTCATGACTTTTCAGGCTCCCTCCGCTCAGGTCACCCATGCAGCTCTGCTCTCCACTCTGAGACTCCTCCGTCCTGCCTGTTCATAGGCTGGCGGGAAAATGCGCTGACTTCATTGGCTGCGTGGCGGGTGGGCTGGGCAGAGGCTGTGCAGGAGGCAGCTCCGGATCGGCTCCTCTCTGGGATTTCTGGCATTGCGCATGCGCAGTTCTGACCCCGAGCCGATCGCTGACATTTTTACTGGCACCTTTCCCTTACTACGGACTTTTACGTACAGGGGGGAAGTGCCTTGTTTTAACGAACTGTCCGTAATTCTACGGACGGTTGGCAACACTGCTCCCAGGGCGTACCTTGAGTCTGTGTAAATGTTGGCTCTTTTACCTTCTGCTATCTTACATGCTGTAGTGAGGGCCTGGAGCTCCGCTTCCTGAGCAGGTACAGTTGGTGATAATGCTCCTGCTTGAAGAAGTTTAAATTCAGAGGTCACAGCATAACCTGTGTGGTACTTGCCTCCTTCATCTGCATATCTGGAGCCATCCACAAAAAGTGCGTAGTCGGGGTTTTCCAGAGGAGTTTCACTCACTGTAGGTAAGTGTGTGGTTTCCATGCGCATCATTTCAAGGCAGTCATGTGGAGCAGAACAGGGGTCTTTTTCTTCACCATCTCCTTCTTCCCCCCCCCCCCCTCGAAAAACGGCAGAAGTGTGGCCGGGTTGAGAGAGACATCTTTGGAGGGTCACATTGTCTGGAAGGAGGATGGAGATATGCAACCGAAGATGTCTGGCGGTGGACAGGTGGCGGGGTTGCACCTGATTCAGGATGGCAGCAATGTCATGTGGTGCCAAAAGACGCAGGGGGTGTGCTAGAACGAGGTCAGAAGTTTTGTCCAGCAGTGCTTGGGCAGCAAAGACAGCTCTTAAACAGGAAGGGCCACCCCTAGCCACGGGGTCTAAACGGCATGAATAGTACCCAATGGGTCTAGTTCAGCCTCCATGTGATTGAGCTAGGACCCCTGTGGCATGGCCATTTCTTTCCGACACAAACAGTTTAAAGGGTATTCCATAATCTGGGAGGCCCAAAGCAGGAGCTGTGGATATTGCTTGCTTCAGCAGAAAGAAATTGTCCATGGCCTCGCTTGACAGGGTGAATGGCACAGACTTGAGAGCATCATAGAGCTGTTGCATGAGGATCGATGCATCAGGGATCCACGCGTGCAGTAAGCCAGGTCCACTACAGTGAAGTACTCAGCCGTTGGAGGTATACCTGATAATAAGGTATGTGGATTTGGCACAATTGGGGTGTCCAACACTGTGGCTTTGTTAACTGCTCGGATGTCTTGGACCATTCTGTAATTTTCTGGTTCTCTTCTTGTGGTCCGTTTCTTCACTGGGAACAAGGGTGTGTTGCATTCCGAAGTACAGGGTATCAGAGCTCCATTGGACACAAGTGTCTCGACCTGTCTTGAGATGGCTGCGGATTGAGCAGGCTTCAAGGGGTATTGTGGTTTCCGGGGCAATGATGCTCCCTCTTTGAGCTTGACTAAAACTGGTGGCACTTTCAGGTGACCGATGTATTCCGGTCCCGTGGACCATAGGCATGCAGAAATTCTGTCAAGTACTTCCTGTGGAATGGAACTAGGAGTTATCGCTTCATGAAGTATCATTGTGAGAGGCAGAGAACACAAAGCAGATGAGTCTTCCAAGGATAGGGGAGTATGTAGCTTCACTCCTCCTTCAGGCGTGAAAATGATTGAGGCCTGTAGTCTGGACAGTACATCAGCTCCAAGCAAATTCATGGGACATGTAGAGGACTCTGCAATAAGGAGTAACACGTTTTTTTTTTCACTTTTTGATTTTCTATACCCCTGGCCACAGCAGTAGATCGGACATTTTCATAGAGCGGTATTCTGGGCGAGCCACCATCAGGCCTTTTCTGATATCTTCTCTGAGCTCTGAGACAAAAGCAGTTGCTAACATATGTGTGTGTGCCTTTTCATAGTGAGAGAAGCCCAGATTCTCAAAGGCCTGGGTGAGTCTGGCATGATACTTCTCCACAGACTCCCCTTTATCTTGGATTGTGGTAGTCTGATCCGCCAGTTTCTCCTTTGCTCATTCGTGGAGTTGGGCGCAGAACTCCACACTCGAGGAATAGGAAGTGGCACTTGTCAAGCAGGCATCATTGAAGGCTGCCTGCATGACCGGCCAAAATCATGTCCTGCTTTAATTTGGCATAAGCTGATCAAATCCTCTCCAAGCAGCTGAATAAGTTTCTTGTATCTGCACCATCCTGCGGTAGAAGGGCATTGGTTGTTTCTCTGGGTCAGGCAGACTTGTCACTAAAGCCGCTGCTTGTGATGGGGTAAAAGCGACATACATCACTGGTGCCTCTTCTGGCAACGGAGATTGTTGTTGGGGTGGGGGCTGACAAGGGGTACTGTTCTTTATGGTTGCCAGCATACGTTCAAGATTCTCTCTGAACTGTGAGTCTGGAGCCGGATTGGGGGTTAAATCGGCAAGGGGGCCTTGCTGCTTGCTTGTTGGTCTTCCCACTCGGACGCTTCTTCTTCATCATTAATATATGGCACTTCCGTATTGGGGAAGATACTGGCTTAAAACAGGGAGAACTGGGTAGAGGCCTTGGTTGGGCCTTCTGGGTGTACCAAGATGGCCACTTGCAGGAAGTGTACTGGGCTGGGCAGAAAGTGAGGATGTGGGTGCACTAAGATGGCTGCCAGGAGGAAGTGCACTGGGCTGGGCAGGAAGTGAGGGCATGGGTCCAATAAGATGGCTTCCGGGAGGAAGTGCACTGCGCTGGGCAGGAAGAGAGGGCATGGCAGGGATGATCCTTCCCTCCTTTGGTCCAAATCCCGTAAGGGGGGATTTCGGACACACATTATCAGTTCTGTAGTACACATATACAATACAATCGCCATCTTTCTTCGCTTTTTCATGCAATGTTTTAGCAGCACGAAACCAAGATTCTGGCACCTGCAATAAGCTTTTATCACATAGAATCACTTTCTGTTCCGTCTTATCAACATGCGCCACTTATCTGGCAGTCTTCCAATTCACAAACTTTCTCTACAACAACGCTTGAGTAACTTCTGTCCTCTTCACAATGTTCTTGTTTCATATCCAACAAATCTTGTTAATATTTCAAATCTTCTCTCCGCTTCTAGTGCATTTTACTTTCAAGTTCTTTAACCATTTCCTTGCTGATTCCTTACATCTCATCAGTTGCTACACTAGTGATTTCATATCTAGCAAGGGTTAACATTTATTAACCACTGCCTGCCGACAAATAACGTCGACAGGGTGGTTGCTTAACTCTGGGAGGACGTTATATAACGTCCTCCCAGAATCGCGCTCCTGTGCGCCCCCTGGGGCGCGCACACGGGAGTCTCCGTGACCCGGCGCATCACGAATCACGGTAAATCGCCGCTGATAGCGGCCGTTTACCACGTAATCGCTCCGTCAAATGACGGAGCGATCACTTGTAAACAGACCGGCGTCATGTGATGACGCTGGTTCCTCTCTCCCCTCTCTGTACCGATCGGTACAGTGTGAGAGGAGAGGGCAGGGAGCGGATCATGTTAGCTCCCTCCCCCATGTCAGATCATGTCAGCTGTGGGCTGGATCTGTGACAATTGCAGTCACAGATCCAGCCATCCATCCATCCCTGCTCAGCCATCCCTGTGCAATACCCCCTGTGCAATACCCTGCCATACACCGCAATACCCTGCCATACACCGCAATACTCCTCAATACTCCAATACCCTGCAATAACCACTTCCCGACCGCCGGCCGTCATATGACATCCTTGACTTTGTGCGGGGATATCTGAATGATGGGTGCAGCTACAGGCATCATTCAGATATTAGCTTTTTCAGCCGGCGATTCCCTACACCATAAGAACAATCATAGCGTCTGTTCCACCGCTTGATCATTCTTACGGGAGGCGAGAGGGGATTTTTTAAGTAGCGAAGTTTGGCGCCTTCCAAGAGCGTGTGCAATTTTGAAGGGTGACATGTTGGGGATCTATTTACTCGGTGTAACTTCATCTTTCACATTATGCAAAAACATTGGGCTAACTTTACTGTAATTTTCGAGCAAATAAATGATGATTTTTACATGTAGGAGAGAAATGTCAGAATTGGCCTAGGTGCTCCAGAACGCCTGATGGTGCTCCCTGCATGTTGGGCCTCTGTATGTGGCCACGCTGTGTAAAAGTCTCACACATGTGGTATCGCCATACTCGGGAGTAATAGCAGAATGTGTTTTGGGGTGTAATTTGTGGTATGCATATGCTGTGTGTGAGAAATAACCTGCTAATATGACAATTTTGTGAAAAAAAAAAGAAAAAAAATCTTGATTTTGCAAAGAATTGTGGGAAAAAAATTACATCTTCAAAAAACTCACAATGCCTCTTTCTAAATACCTTCTAAAGACATAATGTCTTCTTTCCAAAAAGGGGTCATTTGGGGGGTATTTGTACTTTTCTGGCATGTTAGGGTCTCAAGAAATGAGATAGGCCGTCAGTACTTCAGGTGTGATCAATTTTCAGATATTGGCACCATAGCTTGTGGACTCTATAACTTTCACAAAGACCAAATAATATGCACCAATTTGTACTTATTTTTACCAAAGATATGTAGCAGTATAAATTTTGCCCAAAATTTATGAAGAAAAAATAAAAATTTGCTAAATTTTATAACAAACGAGAATTATTTTTTTTTTTTTTACAGAATTTTCAGTCTTTTTTTCTCTTATAGCGCAAAAAATAAAAAACCCAACGGTGATTAAATACCACCAAAAGAAAGCGCTATTTGTGTGAAAAAAGGACAAAAATTTTATATGGGTACAATGTTGTATGACTGAGTAATTGTCATTCAAAATGTGAGAGCACCGAAAGCTGAAAATTGGTCTGGTTATTAAGGGGGTTTAAGTGCCCATTGGACAAGTGGTTAAACACACAGGAATCTTTCCATGAGATATCCTAACCCATCCTCCCCTCCTTTTCTCTTTCTAAAACAAGAACGATGCGAGGGTGGGGGCTCATATCGTTGCGTGGGGATACTAACCAGCTTTTTTTTTTCCTATCCCCTCTTTCACCGGGTAATGAACGTTTAATCTCAAAACTAACACATCAGGGGTGAAGGGGAACAGCGGCTTGTGACCCAATTGTTCCTTCAGCCGCCTTTTTTTTTTAACGTTCACCAGTCCCCAACCCCGTTGATTTATGCCAAACAGTAATCCACAAACACACTGAGAACAGGACATAACCACACCTGCAGCCCCTGGCACCGCAAAACCTCAGTAGCTGAACCACGCCCTCAGGTTACCCATTTCTGCAGGTGCAGCTCGCCTGTACCAGAACATGGTTCACAACCCCTGAGTGACCTTTGTTGCAAGCCTCACCATCCTTTAGAGGGGCAGGCAGCTCACCTCCGGACACGACCCGTCTTCTCAGCGGCAAACAGCTCAGCTGAGTCAGAGTACTCTATTGCAACAACCTTTCAATCTACTAAGGAGCTGTCATGCCTAGGACAACAAACACTGAACAAATACAAACACCAAACAAATACAGTCAGTAGGGATCCAATAGCAGGTTCATTAAAACAGCCCCAGGCGAGATATAAAAATTACCTGCCTCTTAGTTTGCCTCTAGAAGCCGACAAAGCCAGCCGCCAACCCAGACAGAACGAATTTATACAGTGGTAAGTACAGTGCCTTGCGAGAGTATTCGGCCCCCTTGAACTTTTCATCCTTTTGCCACATTTCAGGCTTCAAACATAAAGATATAAAATTTAAATTTTTTGTGAAGAATCACCAACAAGTGGGACACAATTGTGAAGTGGAACAAAATCTATTGGATATTTTAAACTTTTTTAGCAAATAAAAAACTGAAAAGTGGTGCGTGCAAAATTATTCGGCCCCTTTACTTTCAGTGCAGCAAACTCACTCCAGAAGTTCAGCGAGGATCTCTTAATGATCCAATGTTGTCCTAAATGACTGATGGTGATAAATAGAATCCACCTGTGTGTAATCAAGTCTCTGTATAAATGCACCTGCTCTGTGATAGCTATGAGTAAGCGTCAATTCGTGACGTGAAACGCGTTAGCCACCCTTCCCTGCATGCACACTATCTGCATTTGTTGTTTTGGATTTATTTTGAATTTGGATTTTTTACCTGAAAATTTGGAATAAATAACGGTCTATACAGAGTGCGGCAGTCCAGGGTTTCTTTTTCTCCCATGCATCAGTGCAGAGCCAGCACCTGTGTGAGTGACCGGGCGGAAGCAGCTATTTGGTGAATTCTCAAGCTTTTGAGCGGTACGTTTTTCCTTTGCTCTGTGATAGTCTCAGGGTTCTGTTGAAAGCGCAGAGAGCATCATGAAGACCAAGGAACACACCAGGCAGGTCCGTAATACTGTTGTGGAGAAGTTTAAACCCGAATTTGGATACAAAAAGATTTCCCAAGCTTTAAACATCCCAAGGAGCACTGTGCAAGCGATCATTTTGAAATGGAAGGAGTATCAGACCACTGCAAATCTACCAAGACCTGGCTGTCCCTCTAAACTTTCAGCTCAGACAAGGAGAAGACTGATCAGAGATGCAGCCAAGAGGCCCATGATCACTCTGGATGAACTGCAGAGAACTACAGCTGAGGTGGGAGAGTCTGTCCACAGGACAACAGTCGTACACTGCACAAATCTGGCCTTTATGGAAGAGTGGCAAGAAGAAAGCCATTTCTCAAAGATATCCATAAAAAGTCTCGTCTAAAGTTTGCCACAAGCCACCTGGGAGACACACCAAACATGTGGAAGAAGGTGCTCTGGTCCGATGAAACCAAAATCAAACTTTTTGGCCACAATGCAAAACGATATGTTTGGCGTAAAAGCAACACAGCTCATCACCCTCAACACACCATCCCCACTGTCAAACATGGTGGTGGCAGCATCATGGTTTGGGCCTGCTTTTCTTCAGCAGTGACAGGGAAGATGGTTAAAATTGAGGGGAAGATGGATGCAGCCAAATACAGGACCATTCTGGATGAAAACCTGTTGGAGTCTGCAAAAGACCTGAGACTGGGACAGAGATTTATCTTCCAACAAGACAATGATCCCAAACATACAGCAAAATCTACAAAGGAATGGTTCACAAATAAACGTATCCAGGTGTTAGAATGGCCAAGTCAAAGTCCAGACCTGAATCCAATCGAGAATCTGTGGAAAGAGCTGAAAACTGCTGTTCACAAACGCTCTCCATCCAACCTCACTGAGCTCGAGCTGTTTTGCAAGGAAGAATGGGCAAGAATTTCAGTCTCTCGATGTGCAAAACTGATAGAGACATACCCCAAGCGACTTGCAGCTGTAATCGCAGCAAAAGGTGGCTCTACAAAGTATTAACGCAAGGGGGCCGAATAATTTTGCACGCCCCACTTTTCATTTTTATCTTAGTTAAAAAAGTTTCAAAAATCCAATAGATTTCGTTCCACTTCTCAATTGTGTCCTACTTGTTGGTGATTCTTCACAAAAAAATTTAATTTTATATCTTTATGTTTGAAGCCTGAAATGTGGCAAAAGGATGAAAAGTTCAAGGGGGCTGAATACTTTCGCAAGGCACTGTATATAAGTACTCACCGTACCCCAGGGGTGCGCAAGTCCCTGTATTCGGTCAGTCCCGATTGGCAACTCGGCCCTTAGGTTGCGGTCTTCCTTCGGTCAAAAACCTGGAGCCCCACGTTGGGCGCCATTTGTAATGGTCGTTTAACCACAAAGGGGTTAATATGGATTCTACTACTGTTCCGAATTGTAAAGTTTAGATAGTCTTTGCTTTCAAAACTTGCATGCAATGTTGACACATCCGTTCAGGTCCGTTACTTCTGTATCTAATGATTTATTCCAGGCAGTACTAAGCTTTTCACACACAGCATGATACGTCACTATTATGTTAATGTAAGACTGCAAACCACATCTGATTGGCTGCAATACAAAAAGAGTACAGAAACGTGATGATTAAGCTGGGCTGTCCTCTGGTCCTATCTTCATATCCGCATTCCAAAGATGTGTGTGTGGGAGAAGAGGGTATCCGCCATTTCTGTCTTCTCAGTGGGAGGGGGTGTTATTAGAGGCCATATGTAGTAAGGAAAAGTTACAGCAGTTGTGTACAAACAAACGCAATATAGACTTTATAGTATAGTGAAGATGCATAGAGAATAGACGTTTTCTAGTTTAACATTATGCTCATCACATTCCTTCACACCTAGTGTACCTGGGGTTGATTCTGGATTCCTCAGAGGCAAAGGTATTCCTCCCTGTGGAGAAGTTGCAGACCCCTCCGGGCTGCAGTACGGCAGCTGACTTACAGGAATTGGTCGTCACTCCGTTTTTTGCATGCGAGTGTTAGGCCTCATGGTAGCCTCCTTCTAGGCGGTCCCATATGCTCAATACCACACTTGAGTGTTACAGAAGGAAGTTCTGTCCAGATGGAACAGATGTCCATCATCTCTGAATTATCAAATCCGAGTGAGCCACCTAGTCAGGAGATCCCTGGTATGGTGGCTGACAGCACCGGCTCTAATGGCCGGGAAGTCATTTCTTCCGGTTTACTGGATAGTGATCACGACGGACGCCAGCCTTACAGGTTGGGGGGGAGTCTGGAGTATTCAGTTGGCGCAAGGTCGCTGGACTCCAGAGGAAGCCCTCCTGCCGATCAATGTCCTGGAAATCCAGGCGATCAGGCTGTGCCTCTTCAAATGGTCTCAGAGGCTGCAAGGGCGTCCAGTCAGGATCCAGTCAGACAACGCCACAGCAGTGGCATATGTCAATCATCAAGGAGGAATAAGAAGCTCAGCTCCAGCATCGGAGGTCGCTCGCATCCTGAAGTGGGCAGAGAGGAGCGTACCGGCACTGTCGGCCGTGTACATTCCGGGTGTGGAAAACTGGCAGGCGGACTACCTGAGCCGCCAGATGCTGGACCAGGGAGAATGGTCCTTACACCCGGAGGTGTTCCAACTCCTCTGCCAAAGATGGGGCACACCAGACGTAGATCTTCTGGCTTCCCGACTCAATCGGAAGGTATTGAGGTTTGTGGCCCGGTCAAGAGACCCATGGGCAGACGCAACGGACGCGTTGGTGGCATCGTGGGGTCAGTATCGGCTAATCTATGCCTTCCCTCCCTTAAGGCTTCTTCCTCTTCTGCTCCAGAGAGCGGAGGCAGAGGGAATTCCAATGATCCTAATCGCTCCAGATTGGCCTCGGCGTCCTTGGTACGCCGATCTAGTACGTTTGGTAGCAGACGTCCCCTGGCGCCTACCACTACGGAAGGACCTGCTATCGCAAGGTCCCATACTCCATCCTGCTTTACGGTCACTGGCTTTAACGGCATGGCTGTTGAGAACCAGGTACTGAGAGACCGGGGCCTGTCAGATTCAGTAATCTCTACTATGAGAAGTGCTCGGAAACCGTCCTCTGGGAAGGTTTATCACCGCACTTGGAAGGCCTACATCTCCATGTGTGAGGAAATGAAATGGCATCCGCGTACTTATTTGGTTTCCAGAATCCTGCTGTTTTTACAGCATGGGGTGGACCAAAGGCTTGCCCTAAGTATGATTAAGGGACAGATATCTGCCCTGGCTGTCTTTTTTTCAGCGACCCCTGGCGACTCACTCTCTCGTGAGTACATTTGTGCAGGGGGTTCGACATGTGGCCCCTCCGGTCTGTCTCCCGCTACCTCCGTGGGACTTGAACCTGGTCCTCTCGGTGCTTCAGAAGGCACCGTTTGAGAATATTAGAGATATTCCCCTGTTGACACTTTCTCAGAAAGTGGTCCTTTTGGTGGCTGTTACGTCCGTTAGACGAGTCTCTGAGCTGGCAGCCTTGTCCTGCAAGACTCCCTATTTGATTTTCCACAAGGATAAGGTGGTGCTGCGGCCGCAGCCTTCCTTTCTTCCGAAAGTTGTTTCGGCTTTTCATCTCAACAAAGACATTGTACTTCCATCCTTGTGTCCTCATCTGTCGAATCCTAAGGAGTCGGCGTTGCATTTCTTGGACATTGTCCGAGCTTTGAGAGTATACCTATCTGCTACTTCCCTGTTCCGGAAGTCAGACTCACTGTTTGTTTCGGTGGCTGGTCCCAAGAAGGGCCAAGCAGTCTCATCGGCCACCATCTCTAGGTGGATCCGACAGATAGTAATCCAGGCTTACGCCTTAAAGGGTCAAGCGCCCCCCTTTCCGGTCACGGCGCATTCCGCCAGGGCAATAGGTGCCTCTTGGGGTTTCCAACATAAAGCGTCTGTTTCCCAATTATGTAAAGCGGCGACTTGGTCATCCGCTCACATTTTCACAAAATTCTACAAAGTTGATGTAGGTGCATCTTCGGATGCCTCTTTTGGCCGCAAGGTTTTGCTAGCGGCTGTTTAGAGTTGCAGCTCCTCCGTTGGAGGAGTGCTGTTTTGTGTTTGGGGTGAAGTTTATTTTTATGCTGTTACCACCCCTTGTTTTTTCTCTGACACTGCTTTGGGACGTCCCACTTTGTCAATAGAGAAGCTGTGTCGGTCCATGGACGAAAGAGTAAATAGGATTTTTTTACTCACCATAAAATCCTTTTCTCTGAGTCCATGGACCGACACAGCACCCACCCCTCCTTTTAAGTTTGTACTGCTTTTTGACGAACTGATCTGCGAGATGCCGACAGAGGTTATACCAGAGGGTCCGCCCCCTGGGCGGTACTGTAAAAGGTGTGATGCAACACTTTTTACAAGTTTTCTGCCTAGTCACTCCTAATTAACAGATAATACCCACTTTGTCAATAGAGAAGCTGTGTCGGTCCATGGACTCAAGAGAAAAGGATTTTACGGTGAGTAAAAAATCCTATTTTTTGCGCTATAAACAAAAAAGCGTCAATTTTGAAAAAAAAAAACCTATCTTTTTTACTTTTTGCTATAGTAAATATCCCATTTAAAAAAAAAAAAAATAACTTTTTCCTTAGTTTAGCCCGATATTTATTCTTCTACATATTTTTGGTAAAAAAAATCACAATAGGCGTATATTGATTGGTTTGCGCAAAAGTTATAGTGTCTACAAAATAGGGGATAGATTTATGGCATTTAATTTATTAGTTTTTTTACTAGTAATGGCAGTGAGCTGTGTTTTTTTTTTTTTCCGCGGTATTGCGGCAGACAGGTCGCACACTTTTGACACATTTTTGGGACCATTCACATTTACAGAGCGATTAGTGCTATACATATGCACTGATTACTATGTAAATGTCACTGGCAGGGAAGGGGTTAACACTAGGGGGCGATCAAGGAGTTTAACTGTGTTCCCTATTGTGTGTTCTAACTGTGGGGGGGAAGGGGACTCGCTGTAGGAGATGCCAGATCGTGGGTTCTACTTGGGGGGGGGATTTGATTTGTTTACACACAAACACCTGTGCTGCCGCTCGTGCATGCGATCGCGCCCGCCGGCCATGCGCATCGAGTGCGCCTCTGGCCATGCGCATCGGGGGCGCCTCTTCAGGGCAAAGCCGTATATGTACGGGATTTCGCCCACGAGAGCCATTCTGCCGCAGTATATCTGCGTGAGCGGGTCGGGAACCGGTTAAAGTTTTGAAAATGACCAGTTCATGTGACTTTCCTGTGTGATGTTCTGGAAAGTTAGGCAATGTCCAGATGTCTGTTAAATAGAGGGCTATTGCTACTTTTGATGCAAGATGATCTACAAGACCCAACTCTATTTCTGGAGAAAATAATAATTAATTTATATTTATATATATATATATATATATAATATCTAGAGATATAAAGATCTTTTGTGTGTTTTTTTTTTTTTTTTTAAAGCTCCAAGAGCTTGAATCTCAGACAAACTGCTGCTTAAAGTTCTTGCAATAGATACTACCTTGCAGGTCATGGCCCGAACCAAACACTGTTCTGTTGGAACAAACTGTTGAACTGACATGAGATCCAGCAACACCAATAGATCTCTTTTTCTTGGTTCCTATCAAAAGTTGTGCAAACTGAAGGATTCTTGGCTCATTTAAATATGTTATTGCCGATATATAGCAGACACTTTCAAGCTCAATGAGGATAGGCTAAGGCTCATGTTCAATATGGCCTAGAGGAAGTATAGAACAGCTGTCACAGGAAGGGCAGTAGGATAAATGTCTCGCACTACTGAGAAAATGCAAACTTGTTCCTGATTTAAAGATTATTTTGGGAAAAACCCGCACTATTGGAAACACAATATATAATGTGACTATGCTATTTGGGCTGCTGCTGTAGTGTATGGTAAAAAAAAAAAAAAAGTGATAAATCAATATGAAACTCAGCACTGCTGTAAACAAAACATTAATGTGGTATCTAATGCAAAAATACCTGCATCAACATATTCAGTAGCATAACATTACTTAATGTGATATAAAGTGCTCAGTGCAATCAATCATATGAAGTCCATTCAGTATGGAGTGCAGAGCTTATGCAAGCTATGCAGTTTGGTGTGGTTGTCGGGTGTTTCTCCATGCTCCCCTCCTGGGTCCCCACTCGCCAGAAAAAAAAAAAACGTTAAATACGCCTGTTTGCTAGGATGATGTCTCCCATCACTGATCAGGATTGTTGGATATGGTCATTATATAGAAATTACTCCTTTCTTCCACCGGTATGTTTAACCACTTGCCGACCGCGTCACGCACTTATACTTCGGCAGAATGGCTCCTGTGGGCAAAGCAACGTACCTGTATGTTGTGTGACAGCAGGAAGGTAAAGTCACCTGGTTGCATCCAGGGGGGTAGATATATTTCGCCCAGATTCAGGCTTTACGCCGACTTATACAACTAGGTGGAGAGTTGTATAAGGCTAGTGGGCTCATGGATGACTCATACCTCTAGGGAGAGGGCTGGGCGTCGTGCAGACAGGGAGTTGATGAGACCAGCTGAAGCTTGTCAGCTCATTTAGGCCTCTATAAGAACTCCCAGATTCATTAGGTGTTAGCTCATGCCTGGAACCAGACCTGTGTGGACTGTCTAGGGAGAGTGAACCCCTGTGCGGTGAGACAAAGCCTGTGTGGCTATTTGCTTGGACATTTAAAACCAGGGACTTAGGGACTAGGACAGCACTAGGCTGATCCCAGTTGTTAGTTAGGAAACCTGTATGTTTAGTCAGAGGTCAACTTGACCAGGATTTATTTTGGTTATGTTTCTTTTGCTTTGCTGTGTTTTGTCACTGTAAATAGAAAATAAACTGCACCTTTTTTGATTTTGAAAACCACAACCTCCGTTTGCTGGGCCTGTTTTGTGTGGGGAGCCCATCCCGGGGGTCACACACACCCGCTGCCGAGCTAACCCCCTCACAGTTGGTGGAGAACCAGTGGCAGTTTTTTTTTAAGCCAGCATGGAGGAGATACTGAAGCAGCTGGCTCTAGCAAATGCCAATCAACAGCAGACAAATGCAGGTTTGCAAAGGAGCCTTGCAGCCCAGCAGCAGACAAACGCAACTTTGCAACAGAGTCTGGAGGCTCAGCAACGAGCCCAGCAGCAATCTGAGGCCCGCTTCATAGACCTGTTGCAGAAGCAAGAGCAGAGACTACAACAACAGATGGAAGCAGTAATGCAGCAACGTCCGCAGACCAGTGAGGAAAGCCGTCCCACTAATACCGCGTCCTTTGGGGTGAGTCGTTTATTGACAAAAATGACTGGAGAGGATGATCCAGAGGTATTTTTGACCACATTTGAAAGGACCGCTGAAAGAGAAAAGTGGCCTGAGGAGCAGTGGGCTGGACTGGTGGCTCCTCTGTTAACTGGTGAATCGCAGAAAGCTTACTATGACCTAGAGCCTAACCAAGCAAAAGACTATGTGATGCTAAAAGCTGAAATATTGGCAAGGCTGGGTGTCACCCAGGCTGTCCGGGCTCAGCGTGTGCATAACTGGACTTTCCAGCTTGGAAAACCCCCCAGGTCTCAAATGTATGATCTCATTCACCTGAGCAGAAAGTGGCTACAGCCAGAGACTTTGTCCGCACCAAAGATTGTGGAACGTGTTGTAATGGATCGGTTTTTGAGAGCTCTTCCTACTGCCATCCAAAAGTGGGTAAGCCATGGAGACCCAGAGACGGCCGATGGTCTTGTGGATCGTGTGGAGAAATACTTGGCTACAGAGAACCTGACGGCCTCTTCCAGAGACACTCAGACTTTCCACCCTAAGACCAGACCATCCCCAGGGGCGGATAAGAGGATTCCAAGGGGTGAGGGTGGAGAGAGTGAGAGGGTGGAAGCTCTACCCCAAGTTTGGCGAGAACAGCCTGGGAAATCAGCGGCTCAAGAGGCGGCAAGAAGGATCGTTTGCTACCGCTGCCGGCAAGCGGGACATATTGCAGCCAATTGCCCGGTTGTGGAGGAACCCATGCAGTGTGACTTTCTGACGGGCAGACGTCAGTCGCTGTGTGCGACAGTCGCATGCACTGCCATTCGAGGAACTGAGAAACATTTATGCAAAATGTGTGTTAATGGTAGAAATGTTGTGGTATTGCTGGATTCAGGTAGCCTTGTGACCCTGATAAAGGCTGAGTTAGTTAAAACAGAGGTCTCTGGGAATAGCAAGGTAGCTGTTATTTGTGTGCATGGGGACACCCGAGAGTATCCAGTGACTACAGTGTGTTTCGAGACCCCCAAAGGTACCCTCTCTCATCCAGTGGGCTTAGTATCTCAGTTACCGCATGACGCCATTGTGGGAAGGGATTTTCCGAAGTTCTGGGAACTGTGGGATGATCCTGAGCCCCTCACTGGTGCCCCTATGTACCAGGAATGTGATAGCCAGAACTCCCCTGAGAGTGGTGAGGACTCTCCGGAATTTCCCTTATCAGTATTGGCAGGGGAGACTCAAGAAACTGGAGAGGAGCCCACCTCCTCAGATGAAAACCTACCGTCTGTGGAGTTTTCTGATCTTGAGGTTCACAGGGAAAACTTTGCCACAGAACAGTTGAAAGACCCCGCCCTAATAAAGGCACGGGAAAACGTAGTGAAAATAGATGGCGAGTTAGTGAACCCAGATAATACCTGCACTTACCCATACTTCAGCGTAGAGAAGGACCTACTGTATCGGGTGGCAAAAAGGGCAGAAGAAACCGTTGAGCAGCTTGTGGTGCCCAAACCTTACAGGAAGTTGGTGTTGGAGTTGGCCCATGGGCACATTCTTGGAGGTCATCTGGGGACAGAGAAAACCCGAGAGAGGGTATTACAGAGATTCTATTGGCCGGGGGTGATGAAGGACGTAGAAAATTATTGTTCCTCCTGCCCTGTGTGTCAGAGGTTGGCCCCGATGCCACATTTCCGTAGCCCGCTGGTCCCTCTACCCATCATTGAGGTCCCGTTTGAGAGGATCGCCATGGATTTGGTAGGTCCTATAATCAAGTCCGCTAGGGGGCACCAGTACATATTAGTTATAATGGACTATGCCACCCGTTATCCAGAAGCGATCCCTCTCCGAAATACCTCGGCCAAAACCATAGCCAAAGAGCTATCTCTTGTTTTTAGCCGGGTGGGTATTTGTAAAGAACTGCTTACGGACCAAGGTACACCCTTTATGTCCCGGGTTATGAAAGAGCTGTGTAAATTGTTCAAAGTGACGCAATTGCGTACGTCTGTGTATCACCCCCAAACCGATGGGCTGGTTGAAAGATTCAACAAAACCCTAAAACAAATGTTGAAGAAAGTGGTGGATAGAGATGGAAAGGATTGGGACTGTTTACTTCCTTATTTGATGTTTGCTATTAGGGAGGTGCCCCAATCCTCTACGGGATTCTCCCCCTTTGAGTTACTGTATGGGAGACACCCAAGAGGGCTGTTGGATATTGCCAAGGAAACTTGGGAAAGTGAGAGTTCTCCCCACAGGAGTGTGATTGAGCATGTCGCCCTGATGCAAGATCGAATTGCACAGGTAATGCCCATCGTGAAGGAACATTTGGCCCAAGCGCAGTTGGCACAGCAGAGAGTGTACAACCGTGGAGCCAAGACCCGTACCTTTTCCCCGGGGGATAGGATATTGGTACTTGTCCCTACGGTTGAAAGTAAATTCCTTGCCAAATGGCAAGGCCCCTACGAGATAATGGAAAAAGTGAGCGAAGTGAATTACAAGGTCAGACAACCAGGAAGGCGAAAGCCCGAACAGATCTATCACGTTAATCTGTTGAAAGCCTGGAGGGATAGAGAGTCCCTAGTCGCAGACACTTGGTCACCAGCTCAAACTGGTTGCGTGATTCCTGAGGTTGGAATAGCAGCCACCTTGTCACAACCCCAACAACAGGAGGTTAAGGAGTTTGTGCTTCGCAACAAGGAGGTATTCTCTGAGCTGCCGGGACAAACATCTGGGGTAGAGCATGACATCATTACCCTGCCCGGTGAAAGGGTGAAGTTAAAACCCTATCGGATCCCAGAGGCTCGACGGGAGGCAATACGGGAGGAAGTACAGAAAATGCTGAACTTAGGGGTGATAGAGGAGTCCCAAAGTGATTGGTCTAGTCCCATCGTGTTGGTGCCTAAACCGGATGGGAGCTGGCGATTTTGTAACGATTTTCGTCAGTTGAACAAAGTTACAAAATTTGACACCTACCCCATGCCACGTATAGATGAGTTGATCGACCGGCTGGGAACAGCCCGATACATGACGACTCTTGACCTCACAAAAGGGTATTGGCAAATCCCCCTGGCCAAGTCGGCCAAAGAGAAAACCGCATTTGTAACCCCAGACGGGGCGTTCCAATATAAAAGAATGCCGTTCGGGTTACAGAATGCGCCGGCCACATTCCAGCGGAAAATGGACCAGATGCTGAGGCCCCATCGGAAGTATGCTGCGGCTTACCTGGATGACGTAATTGTCCATAGCACAGATTGGGCCTCACATCTGCCAAAAGTGCAAGCAGTCCTGGACTCTGTTCGGGAAGCGGGGTTTACGGCTAACCCCAAGAAGTGTACCATTGGGCAGGAGGAGGCCAAATATCTTGGGTACACCATTGGGAGGGGAGTAATAAAACCCCAACTCAACAAAGTCGAGGCCATCCAGAGTTGGCCACGTCCCAACAGCAAGAAGCAGGTACAAGCCTTTCTGGGAATCGCTGGGTATTATCGGCGATTCATTCCCCACTTTGCTTCTAAGGCTGTGCCCCTAACCAACCTGACGAAGGGGAAAGGGTCAGTCATGATTAAATGGACCCCCGAGGCTGAGGCAGCATTCCAATTCTTGAAACAAGCCTTATGTAGCCAGCCAGTGTTGTACTCACCCGACTTCTCTAAAGACTTTGTCGTACAAAGTGATGCGTCAGATGTGGGGTTAGGAGCAGTATTGTCCCAGGTCTGGAACGGGGAAGAGCACCCAGTCATTTACCTCAGCAGGAAGTTGAAGTCCCATGAGGTAAATTACGCCACCGTTGAAAAGGAGTGTTTAGCGGTGAAGTGGGCTCTAGATTCCCTTCGGTACTACCTGCTAGGTAGGCACTTTGACATGGTTACGGATCACGCTCCGTTAAAGTGGATGGCTCAAAACAAGGAAACAAATAGAAGAGTGAATAGGTGGTTCCTGGCCCTCCAGGAATTCAACTTCACAGTAAAGCATCGCCCTGGCGTTCAAATGGGGAATGTGGATGCTTTGTCTCGAGTACATGAATGCCTGATTGCTGGTGTTCCAACCCCGAGGTTAAAACAAGAGGGGGGGGTATGTGACAGCAGGAAGGTAAAGTCACCTGGTTGCATCCAGGGGGGTAGATATATTTCGCCCAGATTCAGGCTTTACGCCGACTTATACAACTAGGTGGAGAGTTGTATAAGGCTAGTGGGCTCATGGATGACTCATACCTCTAGGGAGAGGGCTGGGCGTCGTGCAGACAGGGAGTTGATGAGACCAGCTGAAGCTTGTCAGCTCATTTAGGCCTCTATAAGAACTCCCAGATTCATTAGGTGTTAGCTCATGCCTGGAACCAGACCTGTGTGGACTGTCTAGGGAGAGTGAACCCCTGTGCGGTGAGACAAAGCCTGTGTGGCTATTTGCTTGGACATTTAAAACCAGGGACTTAGGGACTAGGACAGCACTAGGCTGATCCCAGTTGTTAGTTAGGAAACCTGTATGTTTAGTCAGAGGTCAACTTGACCAGGATTTATTTTGGTTATGTTTCTTTTGCTTTGCTGTGTTTTGTCACTGTAAATAGAAAATAAACCGCACCTTTTTTGATTTTGAAAACCACAACCTCCGTTTGCTGGGCCTGTTTTGTGTGGGGAGCCCATCCCGGGGGTCACACACACCCGCTGCCGAGCTAACCCCCTCACAGTTGCTTTGAAAAGCCCGCCGTGTGGGCGCTCACCGTGAGCGTGCCTGCGGGACCCGCGGACTCTATGTCCGCCGGTGTCCCGTGATCGTGTCACGGAGCTAAAGAACAGGGGGATGCCTGTGTAAACAAGGCATTTCCCTGTTCTGCCTAGTGACCGGACACTGATCTACTGCTCCCTGTCATTGGGAGCAGTGATTAATGTCGTGTCACTCGTAGCCCAGCCCCCACACAGTTAGAACCACTCCCTAGGATACACTTAATCCCTTCCTCGCCCCTAGTGGTTAAACCCTTCCCTGCCAGTGTCATTTACACAGTAATCAGTGCATTTTTATAGCACTGATCGCTGTATAAATGACAATGGTCCCAAAATGGCATCAAAAGTGTCCAATGTGTCCGCCATAATGTCGCAGTCACGATAAAAATCGCAGGTCACCGCCATTACTAGTAAAAAAAAATATTAATAAAAATGCCATAAAACTATCCCCTATTTGGTAGACGCTATAACTTTTGCGTGTAATGTGGAAAATCCGCGCTATCTCCCTAGGCTGTAATGGTACCCAAGTGTTAACACACTAAACCAATGATGAATTTAATTGAATAAATTAAGTGAATATGTATAAACGCTGGTCATACAAAGAGACTATAACGCATAAATTAATGAAAAGATGATGGTGCTGCAAATAAAGGAATAGCTGGAATATTCAGCTAGGAACATATGCAATAAAATAATAATAAATGCACAACCCTGTGGATAGGAAACAACGTGCCGAAGTAATGATATATGTATGTAAATGTAAACTCGTGAATTGTGTAAGCACAAACAATAAAGAATGGGTGAATGTGTAAAAACACACTTAGGAAGTCCATTCACTTCCACTGCGAAACTGTCACAGCAGCAGAAAAAGAAATAACTTCACATAGGAAAAAGAAGTGTCCATTGATGAAGCAAACAACCAACATATATCAGGGGATTGTAGATCTTCAAAGGTAAACTTCACTTCAGCAGAAATGTACAAACAGGAGGCTTACCAGAGCAGATGGGTCCCTGTCACGGGGACCAAACGAGCTCAGCAAGTACACCAGATCCAGGTGTCAGCGATGCGGTCCTCTGAGTCCTCACTCCGCTCACCGATCTCCAACTGTTAGTGTACCTTCTGTCCGTAGGAACGCTCATGTAGCGTGGTAAATACCAAATTCAAAGGAAGAAATAAAAGAACTTCATGGTGCAGTAAGTTGGTAAAAGGAGCCTCCTTTTCCCAGACGACGCCTCTTACGAAGAAATGCAGCGTAGGGCAGAGCTCAGGATCCTGACGTCACCACGCCCCCAGCTGATTGGCTCACGCCGCGGCGGGGTTTCAGTGCTGTTTTGACAAGTTTTGTTTTTACCTTCGTATGGATGTCAGCTTACCCACTTGTTACAATAAAGGGTATTCGGTCTTTTTACCAACTTACTGCACCATGAAGTTCTTTTATTTCTTCCTTTGAATTTGGTATCTACCACGCTACATGAGCGTTCCTACGGACGGAAGGTACACTAATAGTTGGAGATCGGTGAGCGGAGTGAGGACTCAGAGGACCGCATCGCTGACACCTGGATCTGGTGTACTTGCTGAGCTCGTTTGGTCCCTGTGACAGGGACCCATCTGCTCTGGTAAGCCTCCTGTTTGTACATTTCTGCTGAGGTGAAGTTTACCTTTGAAGATCTACAATCCCCTGATATATGTTGGTTGTTTGCTTCATCAATGGACACTTCTTTTTCCTATGTGAAGTTTTCTTTTTCTGCTGCTGTGACAGTTTGGCAGTGGAAGTGAATGGACTTCCTAAGTGTGTTTTTACACATTCACTCATTCGTTATTGTTTGTGCTTACACAATTCACGAGTTTACATTTATATACATATATCATTACTTCGGCACGTTGTTTGCTATCCACAGGGTTGCGCATTTATTATTATTTTATTGCTGTAACTTTTGCGCAAACCAATTATTATACGCTTATTGCGTGTTTTTATTTATTTTTTTACCAAAAATATGTAGAATATATATCGGCCTAAACTGAGAAAGAAATTCGTGTTTTTTTTTTTTTATATTTTTTGGGGGGGATATTTATTATAGCAAAAATTAAAAAATATCGCTTTTTTATTCAAAATTGTCGCTATTTTTTTGTTTATAGCGCAAAAAATAAAACCGCAGAGGTGATGAAATACCACCAAAGGAAAGATCTATTTGTGGGGGAAAAAAAGGACGTCAATTTTGTTTGGGTACCACGTCGCACAACCGCGCAATTGTCAGTTAAAGCGACACAGTGCCGATTTGCAAAAAGTGCTCTGATCAGGAAGGGGGTAAATTCTTCCGGGGCTGAAGTGGTTAAGAGTGTTTGGGATATCCTAGATCCAAATCTTAAATATCACCTTTCCAGCTTTCACGGTGACCCGATATCCATTTTAAACATATGACAATGAAGGGAAAAAGAGTATATAGTGTAATACTGCTAGGTTTATTCATAAAGATTCAAAAATATTAATGCGCTAAAATCAACTTTCCAATATTACATAAACTTATACAAATTCCAATGGCATAAAAACAATGGGTGTACAATAAATTACAGCCATGAATGTCCAATATGTGAACAACTATTTACCACCACCAATTAGTGGGCGTACTGCTCACTTAACAGTTAACTAGTTGATTGCAAAAAACACACACATCTTTCTTGATTCTCCAGATAGAAAAGTCACATCAGAGACTGACATTTCATATAAAGTGGATAATTGTATCAGGACTTCTCCAAATGCAGTGATTCTCAAAGAGAAATTAGGATGACATCATTGCGCAGGTTTGCTAAGGAATAGTGGAACAAGAGCTTTGGATAGCTACACTCACATTTAACTTGATAGTGTAATGCTTATAGAGCGGTCAGTGCAGACAGCAGGATCTCTCTCCCTCCACATCCAGCACATTCATGCACCGTGGGTAATGTCACTGGCTCCTTCCGACTGGTTCCATCGCCTGTCGCATGATTTTTTCAAGGGTAGCCATGTGACAGACGTACTAAGCTTTTATACCATAGCTAGCATGCTGGTTGCCATAGTGACATTGGGAGTTATTTTGCATCATGCCGCTAATAGCATTTTAACAATTCACAATTAATTATATGATAAATTACATATTAAATACAGTCAATTTTAATATTGAAATAAAAAGATAAAAGAGTAAAATAGTTGTTCATGCGTTTCCATGATGATTGTTATTTTGGTTATCTGGTTATTTTTATTTCCATTATTTTTCCAAAATTGCCTTTTTGGCAATTTTGACCATGGTTTAGGATTATTTTTATTTCGCCACCAAGATTTAGGGGTCCTTGGTCCATTATTTTCCTCCCTATATGGTCTTTCAGCTCCATTGGGATTATCCCTATACTCGCTGGTTGGTTTAGGAGACCTGTATCTTTGGTCCCTAGTAGGGGTCATGATCCGCACTTCTCTTTCAGGAGATGAAGTAGTGGACGCCAATTTTCCTTCTTTCAGATTCAATTGCCATTTAAACGTTTTTGGTATAACTCTGACTATTACAAACAACTTAATGGTATTGGAATGGATGCTAAATATGCGCGGAGTGTAGCTAATATTTTTATGTCAAAATGGGAAGAAAAAGCAGTGTACCCTAATACTCCCAGTCAACTGGTAATGTACAGAAGATTTATTGTTGATTGTATTATAATTTGGAATGGTGACAAAAAGTAGTTTGATCCAGTTCTTTGAGAAATTGAATGACAATCATAAAAATATTAAACTCGCATATGAGATCAGTAATACATCCATACATTTTCTGGAAGGCTGAAGCGGTCACCTGCTACCTATACACGGTGGTGGGCTTGGCTGTGTGCCCAAACGGTGGTTGGGGCCCTGGTGTCTCAGGCACTCACTGAAGGGGCAAAAATGCTGCTCCATGGGTTTAAAGCACATGGGGCTCCCTCGGACGAGGTAGCTATGGCCGACCAGTTGATACAGGGCCTTAAAATTGTCTGCGAATCAGCCTTGGACACTATTCCTCTGCTGTCCAGAGCCTCAAGCTATGCGGGGGTGTTACGCCGTCTGCTCTGGCTAAAAGGTTGGTCGGCAGACCAATCTTCCAAGAAGGCCCTGATGGATTTGCCCTTTAAGGGTGACTGACTTTTTGGAGCATCCCTAGATGACATTATTAAAGATGCCACAGGAGGTAAGAGCACGCTGCTCCCACAATCCAAAAAGGGTATGGAGCCACGCCGCTGGCAAGGGCCCCTCCTTCACCACGCACAAGCGGTTCTTTCGTCGGCCTAGTGCGGCAAGTAAACGATCCCAGGCCGATAAAGCGCCTGTTGAGGGACAGAAGCGTCCCTGGTTTCGCAAGTCCAACCTCGCTTGCCCACCGAACAGATTTTTTTCCCTCTAAACCATCAGCTTCAACCGACTCATCGGGAAGCCCTATATGGGGCGGTTCAAGACCTGTTGATACGCAGGGTGATCATTCCTGTTTCAGTACAGGAACGGGATCAGGGATTCTACTCAAATCTGTTCGTAGTACCAAAGGAGGGGGTTCATCCAATCTTGGATCTCAGGGCCCTCAATTGCTTTGTGGAGGTACAAAGATTCTGGAGGGAGTCGGTTCACTCTGTTATCGCTGCCCTCCACCCGGGGGATTTTCTGGCATCCTTGATCATCAAGGACGCATGCTTGCATGTCTCCATATGCACCAGGCAACAGAGATGTCTGCGCTTTGCGGCCAGGGAAGACCACTACCAATTGGTGGCTCTCCCCTTTGGCCTGGCATCGGCACAGAGGGTGTTCACCAAGGTGCTCGCCCCGACTCTGGCCCTACTAAGACAGCGTGGCATCGCTATCGTAGGCTACTTGGACGATCTTCTTCTGAGGGCCACTTCAAGCTCAGAATTAGAGGTGAGCGTGTCTATAACCTGTCAGACCCTCCGATACTTGGTTGAGTGCTGAACACTCAGAAGTCAGTATGGTACTGACTCAACTCCTAGTGTATCTGGGGTTGATTCTGGGCTCCTCAGAGGCAAAAGTTTTTTCTCCCTATGGGAAAGTTGCAGACCCTTCGGGCTGCGGTGCGGCAGTTGACATCCCCAAGATGGACGTCACGCCGTTTTTGCAGGCGAGTCCTGGGCCTCATGGTGGCCTCCTTTGAGGCGGTACCGTATGCGCAATTTCACACGCGAGTGTTACAGAAGGTAATTCTGTCCAGAAGGGACAAGTGCCCTTCTTCCCTGGATTGTCAAATCCGGGTGAGCCACCTAGTCAGGACCTCCCTAGTTTGGTGGCTGACATCACCGGCACTTCTGTCTGGGAAGTCGTTCCTTCCTTTTTACTGGATGGTGGTCATGACGGACGCCAGCCTTACCGGTTGGGGGAGGAGTCTGGGGGGTTCAGTCGACCAGGATCGCTGGACATCGGAGGAATCCCACTTGCCGATCAATGTCCTGGAACTCCGGGCAATCAGGCTGTGCCTCTCAACATGGTCTCAGAGGCTACAGGGGCGTCCAGTCAGGATTCAGTCGGACAACGCCACGGCGGTGGCGTATGTCAACCATCAAGGAGGAACAAGAAGCTCAGTGCAGCATCGGAGGTCACTCACATCCTAAGGTGGGCAGAAAGGAGCGTACCGGCCCTGTCGGACGTATACATTCCGGGCGTAGAAAACTGGCAGGAGGAGTTGCCAGATGCTGGACCAAGGAGAATGGTCTTTACACCCGGAGGAGTTTCAGCTCCTTTGCCAAAGAGGGGGCACGCCAGACGTAGATCTCCTGGCTTCTCGACTCAGTCGGAAGGTATTGAGGTTTGTGGCCAGGTCAAGAGACCCATGGGCAGACGCAAAAGATGTGTTGGTGGCACTGTAGAGTCAGTACTGGCTAATCTATGCCTTCCCTCCTCTGAAGCTCCTTCCTCATCTGCTTCACAGACTGGAGGCAGAGAGGATTCCAATGATCCCTATTGCTCAGGATTGGCCTCGGCATCTTTGGTACGCCGATCTAATGCATCTGATAGCAGACGCCTCTTGGCGTCTACCGCTAAGAAAGGACCTGCTGTTGCAAGGTCCCATACGCCATCCTGTTTTTACAGTCACTGGCTTTTACGGCATGGCTATTGAGAGCCAGGTGCTAAGAGACCGGGGCCTATCAGACTCAGTGATCTCTACCATGAGGAGTGCTCGGAAATCGTCCTCTAGGAAGATTTACCATCGCACTTGGAAGACCTACATATCCATTGTGAGAAAATGAGGTGGCATCCACGTACTTATTTGGTTCCAGAGTCCTGCTGTTCTTACAGCGTGGGGCGAACCAAAAATTTTGCTTCAAGTACAATTAATGGACAGATATCTGCCCTGGCTGTCTTTTTTTTTCCAACGACCCCTGGCGGCTCACTCTCTAGTGAGAACGTTTGTACAGGGGGTTCGGCATGCGGCCCCTCCGGTCCGCCCTCCACTACCTCCGTGGGGGCTTGTGTAGCAGATGTCCCTTGGCATCTTCCGCTATGAGAGGACCTGCTGTCGCAAGGTCCCATATGCCATGCTGCTTACAGTCAATGGCTTTAACGGCATGGCCTCTAGGTGTCTCAGAAACCACCGTTTGAGAACATCAGGGAGATTCCCTTGTTGACACTTTCTCAGAAAGTGGTCCTTTTGGTGGCTGTTATGTCAGTTAAGACGGGTTTCTGAGCTGGCAGCCTTGTTATGCAAGGCTCCCTATCTGATCTTCCACAAGGATAAGGTGGTGCTACGTCTGCAGCCTTCTTTTCTTCCTAAGGTCGTTTCGACCTTCCATCTCAAGGAAGACATTGTACTGCCATCCTTGTGTCCTCATCCGTCGAATCCTAAGGAGACGATGTTGCATTCCTTGGACGTTGTCCGAGCTCTGAGAGAATACTTGTGTGTTACTGCTCCGTTCCGGAGTTCAGACTCACTGTTTGTTTGAGTGGCTGGCCCTAAGAAGGGCCTGACAGTCTTGTCGGCCACCATCTCTAGGTAGACCCGACAGACTGTGATTCAGGCTTACGCCATAAAGGGTCGAGCGCCCCCCTTTCCCGTCACAGCGCATTCGACCAGGGGGTGCCTTCTGGGCTTTCCGACATCAAGCGTCCCAGGTGTGTAAGGCGGCGACTTGGTCGTCCGTTCACATTTAACTAAACTTTTCAAGTTGATGTGTGTGCATCTTCGGATGCTTCTTTCGGCCGCAAGGTATTGCAGGCGGCTGTTTAGAGTTGCAACTCCTCCGTTGAGGAGCTCTGTTTTGTTTTGGGGTGAAGTTGTTCTAATGCTGTTCCCACCCCTCGTTTTTGACACTGCTTTGGGACGTCCCACTTTGTCAAGATTAAGGCTGTGTCCGTCCATGAACGAAAGAGAAAATAGGATTTTTGTACTCACCGTAAAATCCTTTTCTCTGAGTTCATGGACGGACACAGCACCCACCCCTCCTTTTTAAGTTCGTACTGCTTTTGACAAACTGATCTGCTTAGTGCAGGCTGAGGGGATATAGCCAGTAGGATCGCCCCCTGGGCAGGGCTGTTCAGCTTTGAAGTTGTTAACACTTTCTGCCTAGTCACTCCTGAATGAAGGCTAATACCCACTTTGTCAAGATTAAGGCTGTGTCCGTCCATGAACTCAGAGAAAGGGATTTTACGGTGAGTACAAAAATCCTATTTTTTGGAGCAAGCTAAAATGATAGGGGAGAAATTTATCAACAAAAGATACAATGAACACTTCGTAGAAGAAAAGATTGAGGAAGTGTCAAAATTACCAAGGGATTGCTTGATCCAAGACAAAGAAAAAAAATGATACAGTTTAAAGAAGTCCCTATGATATTAAATTACAGTATTCAACATAGGCAAGTTGAAGGTATCTTTAAAAAATATTGGTCACTTCTTTTAGCAGACAACTACAAACTATTTTACCGGACAAACCTCGTTTTATATATAGGAAGGCACCCACTTTAAGGGATTTGATAGCAAAAAATGACACAGATCCACCAAAAAAATCCCAGGAATTTACTTTTTTTCCAAGGAAAAGGATTCTTCCCATGTAAAAGATGCTATGCTTGCAGAAAATACCAACCAAAATGGTCAAAAATGTGTCAGCTTTATGTTCACAAGTAAGAAAAAAGAATATCAAATAAAAGATTTTATTTCATGTAGAACAGTGGGGGTGGTTTATATATTGCAGTGTTCTTGTTCATTGCAATATATAGGGAGAACAAAACACCCGATGTGGAAAAGAATACAAGAACACATACAGCATATTAGGAATAGATTCCCAAAACATAGTGTCTCACGACACTTTGCATTATGTCATAACAAAAATCCTGCAGGTTTCAAATTTTGAGCTATTGAGAAGCATAAATACCCCACTGGAGGGGAAGCAACAGGGTAAGGGAATTAAGTAAATGTGAATCCCGCTGGATATTTAAGATGTGTACTCTCACACCTATGGGTCTTAACATCGATTTCGACCTTAATTGTTTTATATCAGATTTTTTTATAGAATTAGTTTTATGTATTTTAAATTGCATAATCTGGTTTTAGTAAATTACAGTACCTTATTTCATGTGCAATATCATCGGTCAACACTGGAGGGGGTTAGTGTGGTGATCGGAAATTATATATGCTTATTCAGATGTGAATTTGTACTTTTATTATATGCCATTTTACTCTCAGTTTTACCTTTTTATTTTAAAGCAGAGTTCCGCCTAAAAAAAATAAATATTAAAAGTCAGCAGCTACAAATACTGCAGCTGCTAACTTTTAATAATCGGACACTCACCTGTCCTGGAGTCCAGCGATGCGGGGGAACGAAGCCCCGCTCGTCTCCCCTTCCTCTCCGTGGCGCCAGCATTGTCACTGTGGGCGCCCGGCTGTGGCTTCACAGCCGGGCACGCACTACGCATTCGCGAGCCGCGCTGCGCACCGTGACTGGCGGAGCAATCACCTGGGGCCTGTGACGTGTCCCAGATGATTGCGGAGAGGGAAGAGGAGAGGTGAGCTTACTTCCGCCGGGCCCGGGAGGAAGTGGGAGCTGGAACCCTCTAAAAAGAGGCTTTCTCTTTGAGAATCACTGCATTTGGAAAAGTCCTGATACAATTATACACTTTATATGAAGAGTGTCAGTCTCTGATGTGAGTTTTCTATCTGGAGAACTACCCCAGGGATTTCTCTCTCAATCAAGACAGATGTGTGTGTTTTTTCCTTTCTCTTGGCAATCAACTAATTAACTGTTAGGTGAGCAGTACACCCACTAATTGGTGGTGGTGAATAGTTCACATATTGGACTTTAATGGCTGTAATTTAATTGTACACCCATTGGAATTTGTATAAGTTAATGTAATATTGGAAGGTTGATTTTAGCGCATTATTACTTTATTAATTCAGCACTATATGGTGATATTGGTACACTTTTGAAATAGTTGCAGCTTTAATTAATTATTTATCTTTTAATATTTTTGGTTCACATCAGTGCTTAAAGTGGTTGTAAACCCTTACAGACCACTTTAACCTACAGGTAAGCCTAGATTAAGGCTTACCTGTACGTACAAGAAATATCTCCTAAACCTACACGGTTTAGGAGATATTTGCAGAAAAGACAGCACCGATGTCTATTGCGCATGCGCGCCATAGACTACGGCGCAGGCGCACTGAGCGTGCCGTTAGTGAAGGCGATCATGCCGTCACTGCTTTCTCTCGCGCGCATGCCCGGGAGTGACGTCATCGCTGCTCCGGCCAGTCACAGCGCCGGAGCAGCGATACCCGGAAGTCATTCTGGGGGAGATGGCGGCGACAGAGGAGGCAAACGAGGGCCGCTGCGGGGGCTTCGATCTCAGGTAAGTACCTCATAATGAGCTAGTATGCTATGCATACTAGCTCATTATGCCTTTGTCTTGCAGGGTGTATTTTTTTTTTCAGGAGGCTTTACTTCCTCTTTAAGTACACAATTTTTATATATTTTTTATATAGATTCAAAAATATTACACTTACATCTCTTGAATGCTACAGTCCAAGAGCCATCTGAATCTGCAAATCTGATAAGAATTCTGGAATTGATTGTAGCCTCCTTAAAGGCAGTTCCCAGTGAAGCCTCAGATGATGCACGGAAATGAAATTAATCCACTTAAGTTATCTGTTTATCTCTCAGTTCTGAAAGACGGGTGGGAATCTGAAGTTTCACACTGCAGCGTTCAGTGAGAAGAGCTTTGAGCCCTGATTGGAGGGAAGGACACACCCGGGAACATGCACAGCTGTGGCTTTAAATCACAGGAAGTTTGCTGGAGCCCTCCTCCCCCTTTGTCTATTATCTCTTGGAGTCTGGAAAAGCGTAGATAACAGAGGAAAAAGCAGCCAATAGAAATCACACTCAGTGCTTTGGATTGAGACAACAACACAGTTGAAAGGGATGTGCTTTGCTCATATTTCACATCTAAGTTTTACAATCACTTGAAATCAGTATTGAAACCCAAACTAAAAATGTAATATATTGCAACTTACCAATCATTAGATGTGGTGGCTGCACAAGTTTTCTTTTTTCTTTTTCTTTTCTCCCTCTGTTTTCACCTAGTGATCTGGCCAGTAACACACATCTTGTATTAAAGTGCCCCCACTCGGGATGTAGGAACATATGAGCACCTTTTGAAAGCAGCATTGCCAGTCTGGGGGCGAGGGGAGTGTTAGACGTATTAGCAGATTTAGATACACTAACAAATTGAAGCCACATTTTTCCCAGCTCACATTGCAGTTACAGCAATAGTTTTTTTCTTTTGGAATAAAGGTTTTACATGAATAAATTTACAGACTTAGTTGCTGGAGCATCAGCTGGGAATCCAGCTTTGGAGGAAAATCCTTGGAAAATCCTTACAACAGATGCCAACCTGAAGGGTTGTGTAGAAGTCCTAGACACCGTGTCAGCGCAGGGGACTTGGATGCCGGAGGAATTTCAACTGATGTTCTGGAACTTTGGAGAATTTGGCTCTCCCTACAACGCTGGACCTCCTGACTGGAAGGTCATCTGATCCGCAATTAGTTGGACAATATCACATTAGTGGCAAACATCCTCAGAGAGGAGCCAGACATCTTGCAAAGGCAAAAGTGGTATAAAAGGTTCCGTCCTGGATAGGTCTTCCATTCCAGCCTTGTCAGACTTCACATCCCGCTGACGACACCCAAATCTATCTCTACCCCTCAGCTCAATCCATCAGTCTTCTCACGCATCACCAATTTACTAACAGACATTTTGGCTTGGATGTCAGACCATTTCCTCAAACTCAATCTATCCACAACCGAGCTCATAATATTTCCTCCCCCATGTGCCTCTTCCCCTGATTTCTCTGTCAAAATCAACGGCTCAACTATCAACATGTCCCCCCATGCCAAGATCCAATGTGTAATCCTGGACTCTGAACTATCCTTTTGGCCCCACATCCAATCATTGTCCAAAGCTTGGCACATTAATCTCTGCAACATCTCCAAGATATGCCCATTCCTAACCAGTGACACCTCAAAGCTTCTAATTCACTCCCTCATCTCTCGCCTTGACTACTGCAACTCCCTCATTGTCTTACCTTTTAAATAGCCTATCCCCCCTTCAGTCTGTCATGAATTCTGCTGCCAGACTCATCAACCTTACAAACTGCTCAGTATCTGCTGCTCCTCTCTGCCAATCCCTCCACTGGCTTCCGCTCTCCCACCAAATTAAATTCAAGATACTAACCACTTACAAAGCCATCCACAACTCTGCCCCCAGCTACATCACTAACCTTATCTTAAAATACTAAACAAATCGTTCTCTTCGTTCCTCCCAAGACCTCCTGCTCTCTAGCTTCCTTGTCACCTCATTCCACGCTTGCCTGCAGGACTTCTCCAGAGCCTCTCCCATCCTCTAAACTCTCTGCCCCAATCTGTCCGACTATCTCCTACTCTGTCCACTTTCAGACAATCCCAGAAAGCTCATCTCTTCAGAGAAGCCTATCTGCCCCCCACCTAACAATTGTACATATATTTTCTCAATCAGAACATTTCCCACAGTTATTACCTTTTTGTTTCTCTTGACCCTCCCTCTTAGATTGTAAGCTCTAACGAGCAGAGTGAGCTCTCTGTACTGTAATTGTACTGTCTGCCCTTATGTTGTAAAGCAATGCGTAAACTGTCTGCACTATAAAAATCCTGTATATTAATAGTCCCAGGTATAGACAATTGGCAGATTACCTCAGTTGGCAGCACCTGGACCTAGGGGAATGGTCCCTACACCCGGATGTGTTTTCAGGACCTCTGTCACAGGTGAGGCATGCTGAATGTGGACCTCCTGGCCTTCAGGTAAAATGACAAACTGGGAAAGGTTATTTCCAGATGCAAGAGATGCTCTGGTGGCTCCATGGGATAAGTACATCATGATCTACATCTTTTCTTCCCTGAAACCCCTTCCTTGTCTACACGTGATTGAAATGGAGGGTATTTGGGGAAATTCCTAGCCCTGAAGTAGCTGGTGTGGTACTCTGATTTTATCAAACCACTGACCGAAACCCTGTGGGCTCTTCTAGATCGATTGGATCTTCTATCCCAAAGACAGGTTTACTACCCTGCTTCATTGTCGCTGGCTTTAACCACTTAAGCCCCGGACCATTTGGTAGCTAAAGGACCAAAGGTGATTTCAGAATTTTGCACTGCGCTGCTTTAACTGTAAATTGTGCGGACATGCAATGTTGTACCCAAACGAAATTTGCGTCCTTTTCTTCCCACAAATAGAGCTTTCTTTTAATGGTATTTGATTGCCTCTGCGATTTTTATTTTTTGCGATATAAACGTAAAAAGACCGAAAATTTCGAAAAAAAATGATATTTTCTACTTTTTGTTATAAGAAAAATCGAATAAACTCAATTGTAGTCATACATTTAGGCCAAAATGTATTCAGCCACATGTCTTTAGTAAAAAAAATGTCAATAAGTGTATATTTATTGGTTTGCGCAAAAGTTATAGCGTCTACAAACTAGGGTACATTTTCTGGAATTTACACAGCTTTTAATTTATGACTGCATTTCTTGAGGTGCTAAAATGGCAGGGCAGTACAAAACCCCCCCAAATGACCCCATTTTGGAAAGTAGACACCCCAAGGAAATTGCTGAGAGGCATGTTGAGCCCATTGAATATTTTTTTTTGTCCCAAGTGATTGAATAATGACAAAAAAAAATTACAAAAAGTTGTCACTAAATGATATATTGCTCACGTATGCCATGGTTATATGTGGAATTGCACCCCAAAATACATTCTTCTGCTTCTCCTGAGTACGGGGATACCACATGTGTGGGACTTTTTGGGAGCCTAGTCACGTACGGGACCCAAAAAACCAAGCACCGCCTTCAAGGTTTCTAAGGGCATACATTTTTGATTTCACTCCTCACTACCTATCACTACCTATCACAGTTTTGAAGGCCATAAAATGCCAAGATGGCACAAAACCCCCCCAAATGACCCCATTTTGGAAAGTAGACACCCCAAGCTATTTGCTGAGAGGCATGTTGAGCCCATTGAATATTTATTTATTTTTTTGTCCCAAATGATTGAATAATGACAAAAAGAAAAAATTTACAAAAAGTTGTCACTAAATGATATATTGCTCACACATGCCATGGTTATATGTGGAATTGCACCCCAAAATACATTCTGCTGCTTCTCCTGAGTACAGGGATACCACATGTGTGGGACTTTTTGGGAGCCTAGCCGGGTACGGGGCCCCAAAAACCAAGCACCGCCTTCAGGATTTCTAAGGGCGTAAATTTTTGATTTCACTACTCACTACCTATCACAGTTTCGAAGGCCATAAAATGCCAAAATAGCACAAAACCCCCCCAAATGACCCCATTTTGGAAAGTAGACACCCCAAGATATTTACTGAGAGGCATGTTCAGTCCATGGAATATTTTATATTTTGCCACAAGTTGCGGGAATATGACAAACTTTGTTTTTTTTGCACAAAGTTGTCACTAAATGATATATTGCTCACACATGCCATGGGCATATGTGAAATTACACCCCAAAATACATTCTGCTGCTTCTCCTGAGTACGGGGATACCACATGTGTGGGACTTTTTGGGAGCCTATCCGCGTACGGGACCCCAAAAACCAAGCACCGCCTTCAAGGTTTCTAAGGGCATAAATTTTTGATTTCACTCCTCACTACCTATCACAGTTTTGAAGGCCATAAAATGCCAAGATAGCACAAAAACCCCCAAAATGACCCCATTTTGGAAAGTAGACACCCCAAGGAAATTGCTGAGAGGCATGTTGAGCCCATTGAATATTTTTTTTTTGTCCCAAGTGATTGAATAATGACAAAAAGAAAAAAAAAATGTACAAAAAGTTGTCACTAAATGATATATTGCTCAAACATGCCATGGTTATATGCGGAATTGCACCCCAAAATACATTTGGCTACTTCTCCTGAGTACGGGGATACCACATGTGTGGGACTTTTTGAGAGCCTAGCCGCGTACGGGCCCCCGAAAACCAAGCACCGCCTTCAGGATTTCTAAGGGCACAAATTTTTGATTTCACTCCTCACTACCTATCACAGTTTTGAAGGCCAAAAAATGCCAAGATAGCCCAAAACCCCCACAAATGACCCCATTTTGGAAAGTAGACACCCCAAGCTATTTGCCGAGAGGCATGGTGAGTATTTTACAGCTCTCATTTGTTTTTGAAAATGAAGAAAGACATATATATATATATATATATATATATTTTTTCTTTTTTCAATTTTTAAAACTTTGTGACAAAAAGCGAGATCTGCAAAATACTCAACATACCTCTCAGCAAATAGCTTGGGGTGTCTACTTTCCAAAATGGGGTCATTTGGGGGGGGTTTGTGCCATCTGGGCATTCCATGGCCTCCGAAACTGTGATAGGCAGTGAGGAGTGAAATCAAAAATTTACACCCATAGAAATCCTGAAGGCGGTGCTTGGTTTTCGGGGTCCTGTACGCGGCTAGGCTCCCAAAATGTCTCACACATGTGGTATCCCCGTACTCAGGAGAAGAAACAGAATGTATTTTGGGGTGCAATTCCACATATAACCATGGCATGTTTGAGCAATATATCATTTAGTGACAACTTTTTGTACATATTTTTTTTTTTTTTTGTCATTATTCAATCACTTGGGACAAAAAAAAAAAATATTCAATGGGCTCAACATGCCTCTCAGCAAATAGCTTGAGGTGTCTACTTTCCAAAATGGGGTCATTTGGGGGGGTTTTGAACTGTCCTGGCATTTTATGCACAACATTAGGAAGCTTATGTCACACATCATCCACTCTTCTAACCACTTGAAGACAAAGCCCTTTCTGACACTTTTTGTTTACATGAAAACATTTATTTTTTTTGCAAGAAAATTATGTTGAACCCCCAAACATTATATATTTTTTTAAAGCAAAGGCCCTACAGATTAAAATAGTGGGTGTTGCATTTTTTTTTCCACACAGTATTTGCGCAGCGATTTTTCAAACGCATTTTTTGGGGCAAAAACACACTTTTTTTATTTTTAATGCACTAAAAAACACTATATTGCCCAAATGTTTGATGAAATAAAAAAGATGATCTTCGGCCGAGTACATGGATACCAAACACGACATGCTTTAAAATTGCGCACAAACGCGCAGCGGCGAGAAACTACATTAATTTTTAAAAGCATTTAAAAGCCTTTACAGGTTACCACGTTAGATTTACAGAGGAGGTCTACTGCTAAAATTACTGCCCTCGATCTGACCTTCGCAGTGATACCTCACATGCATGATGCAATTGCTGTTTACATATGACGCTAGACCGACGCTTGCGTCCGCCTTTGCGCAAGAGCAGGGGGGACAGCGGTGCTTTTTTTATTATTATTATTTATTTTGTTTTTTTATTTAATTTTTAAACTTTTCCTTCCATATTTTTTATTTTTTATCATTTTTTTTGTTATCTCAGGGAATGTAAATATCCCCTATGATAGCAATAAGTAGTGACAGGTACTCTTTTTTTGAAAAAAAATTGGGGGGTTAGACCCTATATCTTTCCTCTGCCCTCAAAGCATCTGACCACACCAAGATCGGTGTGATAAAATGCTTTCCCAATTTCCCAATGGCGCTGTTTATATCCGGGAGGGGCATTCCCTCCCACTGCTTGTAAAAGCAGTCTAGAGGCTAATTATCTGCTAGAATTGCTTTTGCATGAAAGCCGGCCACTGGCTGAAAAGAATGATACCAAGATGATACCTAAACCTGCAGGCATCATTCTGGTATAAACATTCAAAGTCCAGCAACATACCAGTACGTTGCTGGTCCTTGTTGGACATGTATTGTATGGAAAAATGAAAATCATATCCACCCAGAGTGGTACTGGGGATACAATGTAATAAAAAATTGCCACGTCCCGAAATTATAGATTAAATAAAAATAGGATAAAAAGATGGACTTTATGGGCACGACAAATTGATATAAAATTACTCAAGTTTTATTAAAAATTAACAAAAGAAAGGATAACAAAACATACAAATAAAATGAATAATATATAGAACTATTCATCAACCTAATGTTGACACACTTATACACATCACCCAATAGCCAAAATTCAATGAGAAATTAGAATTTATACTGGGTAGAATGACATCAAGGTCAATTCTTTCAGTATATTGGATACCAGTATTGGCTGGTGGCATTGATTGGTGGTGTGTCGTCAGAAATTCATTCCTAATCCCGTTTTTTAGTCCAGACTGGGCAACTCTGCAAGCTAGGACAATATCGAATTCCTGCTAGCATAATTGAAACTACCAGTACCCATATCCGTGTATCAATTTTTCATTTTTTTCTCCATAATTGGGGTTTAAACACGGATATTGGAGCTATATATTATGCTACTCAGGTAAGCAGAGGTAAGCCTGTATGCACCGAACTGAATCGGTCAGCTCTTAGTATGCTGACAATGCTTCTAAATTATATACATGTTGTGTAATTGGATGTAATCATATGATTGATCCATATGTGTTTGTTCATGCCTAGTTTTTTCAAGATACCCAGAGGCATTATTCTACTACTACTATTGCCATCCTGACCATCTATAAACCTCCGTTTTTACTTGAAAAACCTTTTAACCCATGTAAGTTATGATAAACGATTCATCCACCTAATGGACTCTTTTTCAATCTGTGAGGGGTTTTTTTTTTTTTTTTTTTTTTAACTCTCTGTACTGCTTCTGGTCTTGTCTTTGTTTTGTTTTGTTTTGTTTTATTCTATTTCGTTTCTAATAGTGGTATTGCTGTTGGGGGATCACGTGTTTCTGAGGCACCTGGCCAGACATACAGGTTCTCTTGTTTTGTTGTGTTTTGCAATCTATTTATATGTTCTTATGTTATGTATTTATATATTTTTAGACATTCAAAAAACTCCTGAAGAAGCGACTTGTGTCGCGCAACATGTCGGGTTTAGGAATGAATTTCTGACGACACACCACCAATCAATGCCACCAGCCAATACTGGTATCCAATATACTGAAAGAATTGACCTTGATGTCATTCTACCCAGTATAAATTCTAATTTCTCATTGAATTTTGGCTATTGGGTGATGTGTATAAGTGTGTCAACATTAGGTTGATGAATAGTTCTATATATTATTCATTTTATTTGTATGTTTTGTTATCCTTTCTTTTGTTAATTTTTAATAAAACTTGAGTAATTTTATATCAATTTGTCGGACATGTATTGTAATCTTTTTTTTCATGCAGCCTGTTGGCTGAACGAAAAAAAGAGATTGATCGGTGGGTATGCCCACCATTAGAATACCTCCCTTCATCCACCCACTTCTAATGATGGGCATATATGCCGAAGCATGGGGGCATCCTCCCGCAAAAAAATTATGCCGCGTACACACGGTCGGACTTTTCCACGGGCAAGCCTTCGTCGGAATTTCGACCGTACATACGCGGCATTAGGAGCAAAATCGCTCCTCCGCCCCTGCTGCCCCCATGCTTCGGCATATATGCTCTTTTTTTTTTAACTGTGGTGGTGAAATCGCCTCCTACAGCACTGGAGTCACGGCTTTATGTATCGTGGGAGGAAACGCTGTTGCTGTCAAGATAAATAATTCCGCGCTGCAGTTGAATGGCGCACCTGAAAACAAAAAATTACATACCTGAAAAGCAAGCATGATAAAACATTGCAGAATGGAATACAGTAAAAAAGAGCAGAACAATAGAGAGAAAATAGAGAGAGAGAGAGAGAACAATAAAACGACAACTATTTTTGTTTTTTTTATTTTATATTTTTTTTTGTGTTTTTGTTTTTTACGTATTTTTTTTTCTTTTTTACACTTTTTTTTGTAACTTTAACAACTGTAATGGTTCGGATCTCTCAAAATGTAATGGCATCTTGGGAGACCCTGCGTAAGTGTGTCCTAGTCTGTGAAATGCTGTACCCTACACTAAAACTTCACTTTTGGTAGCGTTCAAAATATTCACCAAGGCAAAGACGAGGTTTGTCAGGACAGAGTGGACAATAATGACGGGTGTCACGCCTAAATCCGCGCTTGCTACAGACACGACATCTTTTTTGGGGGGCTCGTTGGGTAGGGGTACTCGGGAGGACATGCGTATAATGCCTCTCATGCAGCCGGATTACTGCATTTGGTAGGGGATGGTGAGGTGCAGAACCGCCTGGATACAGGAGTTCTGTGACAATCTCATTCTGGAATTTTAGAAGAGATAACGTCCCGCCTGAAGCTCTGTATAGCACATGAGCGTTCAGCAAAGCCAATTGAAATAAGGATAGAGACACTTTTTTGTACCAGTCGCCATACGAATTTGGACTGTCGTGTCTGCATGAAGGGTGGTAAGAAGGAAAACATTCTTATTGTCCCTCCACTTCATAGCGAGCAAGTTATTACACTTTACGCAGGCTCTCTCCCCCAGCCTAAGACGGGCATCTACAAGCCGCTGGGGAAAGCCCCTGACGATTAGGTCGCACGGTGCCACATGCTCCAATCTTATGATCAAACAAGTGACTAAACAGTGGCACGCTCGTGTAATAATTGTCCACATACAAGTGGTACCCCTTTCCGAATAAGGGTGACACCAATTTCCACACTATCTTGCCAGCGCTCCCTATGTAATCCGGGCAGTTGACCGGCTCAACCTGACTATCTTTTCCCTCATAAACCATAAAGCTCCATACATAGCCTGTTGCCCTGTCACAGCACTTATAGAGCTTGACCCCGTATCTGGCACGCTTGCTGGGAAGGTACTGCTTGAAAGCCAAGCGGCCAGAAAATTTAATCAGGGACTCATCAACGCAGACAGCTTGATCGGGAATAAACAAGGCTGCAAAACGTTCGTTGAAGTGGTTTATGAGGGGCCGAATTTTATAGAGCCGGTCGTATTCAGGGTCCCCACGTGGACGACAAAGTTCATTGTCGTTGAAGTGCATGAACCGCAAAATCTGCTCGTATTGTTTCCTGGGCATGGAGGCAGAGAACACGGGCATGTGGTCAATTGGGTGCGTGGACCAATAAGCATGCAATGACGGGAATTTATGTGTGCCCATGTTGAGGGAAAGGCCCAGAAAGGTCTTAAATTCGGAAACCGTAATTGGTTTCCAATCTTTGGCAATGGAAGGCAACTGGGGATTAGCGGCGATGAATTGACCAGCATATAAATTACTCTGGTCCACAATAGATCTATAGAGATCTTCCGTTAAAAACAGTGAATAATAATCAATTGGCATAAAATCAGCTGTTTCCACCTGAATACCGGGTTGGGCAGTGAATGGGGGAAGTACGGGTTCTGCAGAAGTGGTGGGGACCCAATCAGGATAGGCGAATTCTGCAGGAAGAGCACTATGGGTACGACGGGCCTGCCTTTGTCTTCTTATTGGTGGCAGCGGGACACTACTTGTGCTTGCCACCTCGCCAGCTTGAACTGCACTTATGGGACTCGCCACGTCACCAAGTGATACTGCAGTGCTGGATGTACGCCCAGGCTGTACTAGGCCGCTGGTGCTTGCCACTTCACCAGAAGGAATAGCGGCGCTAGTACTACTCTGCTCCATGATACGAGAGCCCTGCGGTTCTTGCTCCTCAACAACCTCAGAAGATCGGGATCGGGTATGCCTGACCTTAGCAGGGACCTCAACTTCGTCGTCAGAGCTATCTGACGTGGGGCCGCTGACGTCACTGTCTTCTACGGGAAGATATTCTGAGCCTGAATCTGACAGATACGTGACCTCCTCTTCACTATCTGTCATGCTCAGAATCTCGTAGGCCTCTTTACTAGTGTACCTTCGTCTTGCCATTTTGGGCTCTAAATTTAGGGGTACACTAGTAAGATTCACAGGAAAAAAAGCACCCGACTGTCGTCAGCAAATGTATCAAACGCTACAAAAAAAACTGTTAGCGGTCGCAGGGATCAGGACTGTCTCTGCGAACGCTGCAGTTATGTGTTTTGTGTTTGGTAAGTGACAGTGATCGATCGATACTGCACTTGGGTGGGCTGGGCTGGGCGGAGGGGCTAAACGCAGGTGCTAGCAGGTATCTGGGCTGATCCCGCTAACACTGCGTTTTTGGGAACCCTAAACCGCTGGGGACGCTAGTATAGATCTGATCAGATACTATACCACTAAGGGAGGTGTATGCTTTGCGCGTGGGTGTTAGCGTTACTGGCACTAACCTAACGCTGCCTGGGGCGACGCAGACCCTCTCTGGCGCTAAAACCTATATGATCTCACCCACCGGGCGATCAGGGGGTTAAACCTTTATTGGGTTATATACGGCGGGTGCCCTGATGCTATAAAAAGCAAACTAACCAACCAGCGTCACCGGTAACCTTTATATGGTGATCACTGGTGAAAGGGTTAACTAGGGGCAATCAGGGGGTTAAAACCTTTATTAGGTTAAATATGGGGGTACCCGACGCTATATAAAAACCTGACGGGTTACCTAAATAACGAAATAACTAACTGGGTAACCAGTGTCACCAGTGACGCTTATACGGTGATCACTGGTGGAAGGGTTAACTCTAGGGGCAATCAGGGGGTTAAAATAATATATGGGGGTACCTGACGCTCTAAAAACCTGCGGTGAAACTAAAAATAAATAACTGGCTATCTAGGGCACCACCGGCACTAAATACAGCGATCGAAAATACGATCGCTTAGTGACGCTGGCGTTAGGGGGTGAAAGGGTTACCTGGGGGGCGATCAAGGGGTTAAACCTTTATTAGGGGGGGTTAGGGGGCTACCCTGGATCTAAAGGGGCCTAAACCTAACTGCCCTGCAACTTTTTACTATCACAGATGACACTAAATGCAGTGATCAGTAAAATAAATGATCACTGCAATCAGTGACACTGTGATTGGGGGCTGGGGGGTGACCTGGGGGGTGATCTGGGGGTGACTGGGGGGTGAAATGTGTGCCTATGTGTCAGTGGACTGTTGGTGCACTAACCTGCTTCTTCTCTCCTCGGCGCCGGAATCGAAAAGACCGCCGCGAGGGAGATGACATCACTTCCTCCTGCCTGTGTTTACATCACATGGCGGAGGAAGCATTTTCATTCGCCGGGAGCGATCGCGAGGGGGTGGCCGAAATCGAATGGTCACCCCCTCATCTCTGATCGCTCCCTAACGATAAACGGCCGCTCATTGTATAGGAGGGGGGTCCGATCGGACCCCCCAACTGTACAAAGGCGATCACGTACACTGTACGTGATTGTGCCTGTCGGTGCCATTCTGCCGACGTATATATACAGTGAGCGGTCGTTAAGTGGTTAACAGCATTACTGTGTGGAAGCCCACATTTTGAGTATTTTTGCACATGGAATACTTAGTTTATGTATTGCAAGGAACAACGTTTTCACCCCAGAAAATGTTTTGTGGAAGAAGCCTGACCTTTTAGCAATCTGGGCTGGATAAACATTTAGCCCTGAGTACCATCAAGGAGCAAATATTGGCACTTGCAATCTTATTCCACACACTGATAGCATTCCATTCTTTGGTTAAGATTTACAGGATCTCACAAAAGTGAGTACACTCCTCACATTTTTGTAAATATTTCATTATATCTTTTCATGTGACAACACTGAAGAAATTACACTTTGCTACAATGTAAAGTAGTGAGTGTGCAGCTTGTATAACAGTGTAAATTTGCTGTCTGCTCAAAATAACTCAACACACAGCCATTAATGTCTAAACCGCTGGCAACAAAAGTAAGTACATACCTAAGTAAAAATGTCCAAGTTGGACCCAATTAGCCATTTTGCCTCCCCAGTGTCATGTGACTTGTAAGTGTTACAAGGTCTCAGGTGTGAATGGGGTCCAGGTGTGTTAAATTTGGTGTTTTCACTCTCTCTCATACTGGTCACTGAAATTTGAACATGGCACCTCATGGCGAAGAACTCTGAGGATCTGAAAAAAAGAATTCAGAGCATCATGGGAAATGTAGTTCCAAAACATCTGGAGTGCCAAGCTTCGCCATCACTGCCCTAGGCAATAAGAAGATGGCCACTGTGCTGCAGCTCAGTTTCAGGATCTTGGAAAAGACCATATAGCTGTTTAACAGGACAGGTTCCACTCAGAAAAGGCCTCGCCATAGTGAAACCAAAGATGTTGAGTGCACATGCTCAGCATCATATTCAGAGGATGTCTTTGGAAAATTGATGTATGAGTTCTGCCAGCATTGCTGCAGAAGTTGAAGGGGTGGGGGTCAGCCTTTCAGTGCTCAGACCATACGCCGCACACTGCACACTGCACCAAATTAGTCTGCATGGCTGTCGTATCAGAAGGACCAGTTTGCTAAAGACAAGCAGACTAAGGACATGCATTACTGGAACCATGTCCTGTGGTCTGATGAGACCAAGATAAACTTATTTGGTTCAGATGGTGTCAAGCGTGTGTGGCAGAAACCAGGTGAGGAGTACAAAGACAAGTGTGTATTGCCTATAGGGATGAGCTCGGTGTTCGCTCGTTCGGCGAACAACGTACGATTTGGGCCGTTCGCGCCAAATTCGAGTGACGCGAACGGCCCACAATACACTGCGCCATCGCAGTGTAATCCCGGCGCTGTGATTGGCCAAGCATGCACTGTGACCCTGCATGCTTGGCCAATCACAGCGCCGGCAGCGAGGAGAGCAATGATTGGCCACAGGCAGGATGCCTGTGGCTAATTATAGCTGAGGGGGTTTAGTACACGCCCCACACTATAAAAGGCCGCCAGCGCGGCGGCCTCGTGTAGTGTGTTCCTGAGCAGGGAAAGAGAAGGATAGGCAGGGACAGTGTCATATCTATTCTTTGCTAAACCTTGTGTGTAGGGACAGAGAAGGATAGGCAGGGAGAGTGTCAGTGTCATATTCTTTGCTAAACCTTGTGTGTAGGGAGAGAGAAGGATAGGCAGGGAGAGTGTCAGTGTCATATTCTTTGCTAAACCTTGTGTGCAGGGAGAGAGAAGGATAGGCAGGGGACAGTGTCAGTGTCATTGTTGCTAAGCCTCCTGCACATTATACACCTGAAGCTAGCCCGTATTGCTGCTTTTTCCTGGTGTGTTACACTACCAGGCATTTGCAGCACTTACAGCGGACGTAGTGTGCCTCCTGCACATTATACACCTGAAGCTAGCCCGTATTGCTGTGTTTTCCTGGTGTGTCACACTACCAGGCATTTGCAGCACTTACAGCGGATGTAGTGTGCCTCCTGCACATTATACACCTGAAGCTAGCCCGTATTGCTGTGTTTTCCTGGTGTGTTACACTACCAGGCATTTGCAGCACTTACAGCGGACGTAGTGTGCCTCCTGCACATTAAACACCTGAAGCTAGCCCATATTGCTGTGTTTTCCTGGTGTGTTACACTACCAGGCATTTGCAGCACTTACAGCGGACGTAGTGTGCCTCCTGCACATTATACACCTGAAGCTAGCCCGTATTGCTGTGTTTTCCTGGTGTGTTACACTACCAGGCATTTGCAGCACTTACAGCGGACGTAGTGTGCCTCCTGCACATTATACACCTGAAGCTAGCCCGTATTGCTGTGTTTTCCTGGTGTGTTACACTACCAGGCATTTGCAGCACTTACAGCGGACGTAGTGTGCCTCCTGCACATTAAACACCTGAAGCTAGCCCGTATTGCTGTGTTTTCCTGGTGTGTTACACTACCAGGCATTTGCAGCACTTACAGCGGACGTAGTGTACCTCCTGCACATTAAACACCTGAAGCTAGCCCGTATTGCTGTGTTTTCCTGGCGTGTTACACTACCAGGCATTTGCAGCACTTACAGCGGACGTAGTGTGCCTCCTGCACATTATACACCTGAAGCTAGCCCGTATTGCTGTGTTTTCCTGGTGTGTTACACCAACAGGCATTTGCAGCACTTAGAGCGGACGTAGTGTGCCTCCTTCACATTATACACCTGAAGCTAGCCCGTATTGCTGTGTTTTCCTGGTGTGTTACACTACCAGGCATTTGCAGCACTTACAGCAGGCGTAGTGTGATTCCTGCAAAATATACTCCTGAAGCTAGGCCGTATTGCTGTGTTTTCCTAGTGTGTTACACCAACAGGCATTTGCAGCACTTACAGCAGGCGTAGTGTGATTCCTGCAAAATATACTCCTGAAGCTAGGCCTTATTGCTGGTTTTCCCATCTCCCTGCAGGCCATTAGAATGTCTGGAAGGCAAACAAGGAGAGGCAGACAGTCAGGAGCCAATAAAAGAGGGCAAGCAGGCTCTGTGTCTAGAGACAACAGTGCTGGTCGTGGACGCGGTGCATCGCCATCAGCACGTGGCCATGGGACACGCTTGTCCTTCTTTTCGGCAGCTGGACGTGTTGAGCCGCATCATGTCGAAGACTTGGTAGAGTGGATGACCAAGCCCTCCTCATCCCCCTCATCCTATCTCACCCAGGCTCAGGGTACTGGCAAAGCAGCTGCCAAAGCGTCCTCATCCTTGGTATCAATGTCATCATCAGTCACTCCTTCCCTAGACCCACCATGTCCTCCTGAGGAGTCCCCTGAACTGTTTGAGCACAGTGTTGGGTACATGCTCCAGGAGGATGCCCAGCGTTTCGAAGGGTCTGATGATGATACCCAGCTAGAGGAAGGCAGTAGCGTGAGAGCAGAGAGAGGGGATGCTCAAGAAGGACACCAATCTGGCAGTCATGTTCCAGCAGCTGCAGCATACTGCCAGATTGGCTCCAGTGATGAGGAGGGAGGGGGTGATGAGGTCACTGACTCCACGTGGGTGCCTAATAGGAGGAGGAGGATGAGGAGGAGGCACATCTCCAACGAGGCAGGATGCCCTGGGGGGGCCAGCGTAAGGGCAGCACACTGACGGAATCACACCGCAGAGCTCCGCCTGTGCAGGGCGCTGCCTCTGCCCGTTATTCAAAAAGTTCTTTGGTGTGGGCCTTTTTTGAGTCGAGTGCATCAGATCGCACAGCTGCTGTTTGCAACATATGTCTCAAGCGTATATATCGCGTGGCCAAAACATCAGCCGCTTGGGCACCACATGCTTGACCAGACATATGTTGACCTGCCATGCAGCTCGTTGGCAAGCCTACCTTAAAGACCCACACCAAAGAACAAAGCGGACCTCTCCTTGCACCGCATCAGCTGGGATCTCCAACCCCACTATACCTTCAGTCCTCTCTGAAACCTGCACTGAGAGGAATGAAGGTGTAGAATTAGGTGTGTCACAGCCAAGTACTTGCGGGCACTCTGCTAGCAGTACACCGACGTCCGATTCTAGCAGGCAAATTTCCCTGCCCCAGCTGCTGGACCGTCGAAAGAAGTTCACTCCCAGCCATCCACATGCCCAGCGGTTGAATGCTAGCTTGGCTAAATTGCTAGCGCTTCAACTGCTGCCTTTTCAGTTGGTAGACTCGGCCCCCTTCCGTGAGTTTGTGCAATGTGCGGTTCCTCAGTGGCAGGTTCCCAAACGCCACTTTTTCTTACGGAAGGCGATTCCGTCTCTCTACCGGCATGTGGAAGGCAGTGTCTTGGCCTCGCTGGACAGGGCGGTCAGCGGTAAGGTGCATATTACCGCTGACTCATGGTCCAGCAGGCATGGACAGGGACGTTACCTTTCTTTCACGGCCCATTGGGTCACTCTTTTGGCAGCTGGGAAGGATGCAGGACAAGGTGCAGTAGTGTTGGAGGTTGTTCCGCCGCCACGCCTCCAAAATGCTACTACTGGTTGTGACACACCTCTCTCCTCCACCCCCTCCTCTTCTTCTTCCACGGCCTCTTCCTGTGCTTTGTCCTCGGAACCAGCGGTGCTCCGTAGGCGTTCAAGGGGCTACGCAAGTACGCAGGCAAAAAGATGCCATGCCGTGCTTGCGCTGGTGTGTTTGGGGGACAGGAGCCACACTGGGGCAGAGGTTCTGTCTGCTCTGCAGGGGCAGGCCGAGAGGTGGTTGTCGCCATGCCAGCTTAAGCCAGGAATGGTGGTTTGCGACAATGGCACCAACCTCCTCTCCGCCCTCCGACAGGGAGAACTGACCCATGTGCCCTGTGTGGCTCACGTCCTTAACCTGGTGATGCAGCGGTTCTTGGGCAGGTACCCGGGCTTACAGGATGTCCCGAGGCAGGCCAGGAAAGTCTGTGTGCATTTCCGCAGATCTTATAATGCCAGTGCTCGCCTGGCTGAGCTGCAAAAGGAGTTGAACCTGCCCAAGAACCGCCTTATATGTGACATGCCCACCAGGTGGAACTCAACATTGGCCATGTTGCAGCGGCTGCATACACAGCAGAGGGCCATCAATGAGTACCTGTGTGACTACGGCACCAGGACAGGGTCAGGGGAGCTCAGGTTTTTTTCACCACGCCAGTGGGGCATGATCAGGGATGCATGCACTGTCCTGGCACCATTTGAGGAGGCCACGAGGATGGTGAGCAGTGACAGTGCATGCATCAGTGACACTGTACCTCTTGTCCACCTGTTGGAACATACGCTGTGTGGAATAATGGACAGGGCACTTGAGGCAGAACAGAGGCAGGAAGAGGAGGACTTCCTTGCCTCTCAAGGCCCCCTTTACCCAGACAGTGTTCCTTTTGTCCCACCCATCGCACAGGAGGAGGAGGATTGTGTCAGCATGGAGGTGGAGCCTGGCACTCAGCATCATCAGCAGCAGTCTTTTAGGGATGATTTACAGTCCCAAGAAACCCGTGGACTTGTACGTGGCTGGGAGGAGGTGGCTGCGGATCATGTCGTCCTTAGTGACCCAGAGGACTCCGGACCGAATGCCTCAGCTAACCTACGCTGCATGGCCTCCCTGATCCTGCAAAGTCTGCGGAAGGATCCTCGTATTCTTCGGATCAAGGAGAGGGACCATTACTGGCTGGCCACTCTCCTTGATCCACGGTACAAGAGTAAGGTTGCGGACCTTATCTTACCGTCGCAGAGGGAGCAGAGGATGAGACAACTCCGGGAGGCTTTGCAGAAAGGTCTGTGCAACGCGTTCCCAGAGACTGGGAGGTTACAAACTCCTGGTCCTGGACAACGAGTTGCTGAAGCTTCGGTCAGTCAAAGAAGGAGCGGTGGGGAAGGTGGCCGTCTGACCGATGCGTTCAGACAATTCTTTAGTCCGCAGCCCCAAGGTATGATCGGTTCCAGCAACCATCGCCAGCGTCTGATATACATGGTGCAGGAATACCTAGGGGCAAGGTCAGACTTGGACACCTTCCCCACCGAAAATCCTCTGGCTTACTGGGTCTTGAGGATGGATCACTGGCCAGAGCTTGCACAGTATGCAATTGAGCTACTGGCCTGTCCTGCATCCAGCGTTCTTTCAGAACGCACATTCAGTGCTGCTGGAGGATTTGTCACGGATCACAGGGTGCGCTTGTCCACCGACTTGGTTGATCGACTGACCTTCATAAAGATGAACCAGTCTTGGATCACCACCAGCTACCAAACACCTGAAGCTGATATAACAGACTAATTTATTTTCAAATGTCACATCCCTTCAAGACTGATGCTGATGCTGAGTGACTGTCCTGTTATGTTGACTGACTATCCTCCTCCTCCTCAATGATCCGATTGATGATGATAGCTTGGAAGAACATTTTTATTTCTGGGTGCCGCCACCAGTGCCTAAGGCCCAATTTTTCAGCCCCTGTTTAATAGGGGTATGTAATTACAATTTTTTATGCAATGCTTTGCAGCAGGGCTCATTCCTGCACTCCAACTAGAGTATCTGGGAGAGGTTGCAGTGTCGTGGCACCAGCACCAGTGCCTAAGGTCCAATTTTTCAGCCCCTGTTTAACAGGGACATGTAATTACAATTTTTTATGCAATGCTTTGCAGCAGGACTCATTCCTGCACTCCAACTAGAGTATCTGGGAGAGGTTGCAGTGTCGTGGCACCAGCACCAGTGCCTAAGGCCCAATTTTTCAGCCCCTGTTTAACAGGGGCGTGTAATTACAATTTTTGATGCAATACTTTGCAACAGGGCTCATTGCTGTGCTCCAAGTACAGTATCTGTGAGGGGTTGCAGTGTTGTGGCACCAGTGCCTAAGGCCCAATTTTTCTGCCCCTGTTTTTAACAGGGGCATGTAATTACAATTCTTGATCTAATAATTCACAGCAGGGCCCATTCATGCGCCCACCAAGAGTAACTGTGAGGGCTTACAGTGTTGTGTCAACACCACCACCACCAAAGGCCCAATTTTTCAGCCCCTGTTCAATAGGGGCATGCAATTACAATTCTTGATCTAATAATTCACAGCAGGGCCCATTCATGCGCCCACCAAGAGTAACTGTGAGGGCTTACAGTGTTGTGGCAACACCACCACCACCAAAGGCCCAATTTTTCAGCCCCTGTTCAACAGGGGCATGCAATTACAATTCTTGATCTAATAATTCACAGCAGGGCCCATTCATGCGCCCACCAAGAGTAACTGTGAGGGCTTACAGTGTTGTGGCAACACCAACATGTAAGGGGCAAATTTCAGCAGAGTATATAGGTCAGGCCCCTACTTTCAAACATCCAACTTACAAACGACTCCTACTTGCAAACGGAAGGAGACAACAGGAAGTGAGAGGAAATCTACCCCTAGGAAGGGAAATTCTCTCCTGTAAGAGTTAATATGGGAAAAAGGTGTCTCCTCTCTACTGATGCGTTATCACCAATCCTTGTTTCAATAAAAACCCCACTTTTCAAAAACAATTGTCATTGGGACGGAAAGTGAGGTGATATGTTCTGAACAGGGGCACAGACAGCAAAACAAATGTTACACGGGTGATAACCCTTCCCTATGTTTTCCAAAAAGCTTAAAAATAGATTTTTTTGGCTGGAGCTACACTTAAACAATGTACCTGTTCAAAATTACAAACAGATTCTACATAAGAACAAACCTACAGTCCCTGTCTTGTATGCACCGCCTGTATACGGCTGTTCAGAGTATATAGGGCCTTTTTTATTTTGTGTGCGGGGTTCCCCTTAATATCCATACAAGACCCAAAGGGGCTGGTAATGGGCTGGGGTGGGGGGGGGGGGTTGATGGGGTAGCTATGCCATTTTTCTCAAAGATTTTCATCCATATCACATGCGACCTATCCCATTGCTATCCAGGCCACGCCCCCCGCCGCAAGCAGTTTTAAATGGCTTTTTTTCCTTTAGAAATGTAATTTTGTGCAGGGACAGTTCTAAATACGGGAAACACGTGGCACTTCACAGGCATACTTTAGACACCTCCCAGGTACGATATTTAAAGGAATATTTGACTTTTTTTTTTTTACTTTATGCATCATTAAAATTACTGCTCCCGAAAAACGGCCGTTTTTAAAACTTCTTTTTGCATTGATACATGTTCCCTGGTGAAGAACCCGGGTTCCCAAACCCTTTTTAGGACAATAACATGCATAATAGTCGTTATAATTAGCACTTTAGATTTCGAACGTTCGCATCCATTGTATTTAATAGGGTTCTAACGTTCATGCGAACTTTCGGTCCGTTCGCGGGTTCTGGTGCGAACCGAACCGGGGGGTGTTCGGCTCATCCCTAATTGCCTACAGTCAAGCATGTTGGTGAGAGTGTCATGGTTTGGGGCTGCATGAGTGCTTCCGGCACTGGGGAGCTACAGTTCATTGAGGGAACCATGAATGCCAACATGTACTGTAACATACTGAAGCAGAGCATGATCCCCTCCCTTTGGAGACTGGGCTGCAGAACAGTATTCCAACATAACGGCCCCAAACACCTCCAATATGACCGGAAACGGAAGGTGGAGGAGCGCACCATCTCCGTGATGTCATCATGGAGAAGTGGAAGAGGACTCCAGTGGCAACCTGTGGAGCTCTGGTGAACTCCATGCCCAAGAGGGTTAAGGCACTGCTGGAAAATAATGGTGGCCACACAAAATATTGACACTTTGGTCCCAGCTTGGACATTTTCACTTAGGAGTGTACTTTTGTTGCCAGCGGTTTAATGGCTGTTTGTTGAGTTATTTTGAGGGGACAGCCAAGTTACACTGTTATACAAGCTGTATACTCACTATTTTACATTGTAGTAAAGTGTAATTTCTTCAGTATTGTCACATGAAAAGATATAATAAAAAAATTACAAAAATGTGAGGGGTATACTCACTTTTGTGAGATACTGTATATGGGGTTGTAACGGCTAGAAGGCTGGACAATATCCAAAGAAGAAAGGTTCACCATACAGGAAGGAGATATCATTGGTGGGGATGTGCCAAGCTAAGTTTACTTGACCAGTAGCGCTGGGCACCATGTTGTGGTGGGGTGGGATAATGTCATTACCCATAACCTATAGCTCATAGTTCCAGGGCTGTGAAATAATGGGGAAGTGAGTGGAGCATCCTGGTCCCTTTTCTAATCAAGCCTCTTGGAGAAGGGGATTTGAATGCAGGGCTTTTTTCCATTACATTCTCTGCTCAACTCAGGCAGACAAGATCTCTGGCCATAACAGGCATCTGCGACACCAGCAAATTGCAGGTAAGCTTGTAATGAATGTCTTTTCTCCCTGCAGTCTGTGTAGTTTATGGTAACTATATTTCTTGCCCCGGAGAGTTTTTTTCTGGAGCCTCTATGTGACAGCCCCTTTGTGGTGGGCTTCAGGTGTCCTGGCGCAGTAGGCTGTATTGTTATGTTCGAGGGTGGTTGCTTTAAGGGTCAGGTTTCATGTAGAACTTGCTTTGCTGCTGGCAAGCCTGGGTTTGTTTAAAGTCTTGGGCCCTCTGGAAGTCCTTACAACCAAGCTGTTGCACTGATAAAGAAAGAAAGCTGGTAAGAGAGATGAAGACAGCGCTATCCATAATGCAATGGGGACGTGGAGCCTCTAGAACAGTGGTTCTCAACCTTCTAGTGCCATGACCCCTTGATAAAATTTCCCAAGTTGTGGAGACCCCTAACAGTAAAATTATTTTTGTAGCGGGGGTTGTCAGCACCCAAGGCAAGACAAGTAATTTGCCCCCTAACCCATGGAAATTTAGCGCTCCCTGAGTCCCCTCCACTCGTACAGTATTAAAACCTCATATGGTACATTTTAGGATGTACCACTCTTTCTCTTTGTTCTCTTTTCTTTCCCTTTTATCTCTCCCTATCCTAATTTCTTGTTTTTTTGCCCCCCATCCCTCTCTCTCTAGCCGTCTTTCTTGTTCTTTCTCTCCCTTTTTCTTTCTTCCTTCCCCTCTTTTCCTCTCCCTTCCATGTATTCTCAATTTTTATTCCTTCTCTTACTCCTTGGTTTGGGATGAGTGGATGGGATGAGTGGCAATGCTGGGGGGAGTTCTGATCAACCAACTTAGGTTCTCTTGATCAAGGTCATCTGCTGATTTGAGAACTGTAGTGGGGACCGCAAAAAGGCTGGGAGAGCTGTGCGGGCTTCAGGAGCAGTCCAGGATTTGGTGACCCCTGGACGCTCAGGAACCAAGCCGGAGTCCGCAGGTGCTCCCGTGTGACGTCACTGTGACACCAAGGCGGAAGAGCCGGACTGAAGGGAACTGCCAATCAAACCAGCCTGGAATGCAGGCTGGTTTGATAAGGACTTGATAAAGTGCATGCGCGTGAAACACGTTGTCACAGCAACGAGCTTCTTCTGCATTCCAGGCTGGTTTGATTCCTCCTTGGTGTCACGGTGACGTCACATGGGAGCGCCTACGGACTCCGGCTTGGGTCCTCAGCGTCCACAGCTTTACACCAGCGGCTGGTTGTTGCCTCACAGTGGACTCATTCCATTTTTCTGCCCACCAGACCCAGGGAACATTAGCCCACCTATATCCATCTACACCAGCCTGGTATTGTATGAATTGCTACCCCTGTTTTAACCTTTATCCATCGGTTTGGTAGTTTGGTACTGTAGGCTCCATGTCCCCATTGAGTTCCAGATAGCGCTGTATTCATTTGTATTGGCTCTTGAGCAGTTTACAGTAAGTTTCCTATTAGGGTCAGAGCCTGGAACATTGTATTGTTAAAGAAAGGAAGCTGTAAACTTGGCTCAATAAAATGTATTTGGCCAAACCAGCAGTCTAAATAATTCCCGCCTTTGGGCCACCACTCCCAGACATGTTTCACCCATGTGGACTTGGGACTCTGAAAATCCTAAGGACACTTGCGTCAAATTATATTTAAGGATAGATCTGCGTGAATCTGTACATTTTAAAGAGCTGCAATCTACCAGATCTCTCTTGCTTACCTTAAGCCAACCTTAAAATGTACAACTACTATAAAATACAAAAAATTGGTAGTACTAAGACATTTCTCTCAGCAAACAGTCAAATTGAAACCTACTTTGGCAACTTGAATGTGATTGGTGATGCAAAAGCAGGAAGAGATAGCAGAAGTTACACAGCACAGATTTCAGAAGTATACTTTTAATGCCCTCCTACTGATCTTGCATGGAGGAGAAGAATAAGTAAGTGAAGTTACTGATGTCAGTATAGTTGTTGGATAGTGTAGCCGATTAAATGCTTTCACATGGAATTGCTCTTTAAAACAACCTTTAAAAATGAAAAGCAAGATTAATACATACCATTCCAGTAGGCGGTGTTTAAGCTTCCACTACTATTCAATACTTATGGGTGTGTCCAATAGCATTTTTCTAGCTAGGTGTGATGGTCCCTCCCACAGCCTGCTATGTCTCTACAGTGTCCAGTAGTGACCTTGGGGTCAGTGTAAGAGACCAAAGGACCCAGTGGGGGGATACACTATCCAACACACAGGGAAGTTTCAGAAGTAGCTACCAAATCTTTTTTTACAAAGTGAAGATTTACTACACTGCCTTCTGAGGATTGTGTTTACATTTTTTTCAGTGGCAATGGGGTTACTTTAAGCACATACATACTACAAATGGACCCCAAAGCTTCAGAGGCCCCTGTGCCACTGCACAGTATATCTGTTCCAGTCTATGGGCACGTTATGGCATTATTTGCACATACAGTACATACAGTGTACATTAACTTTGCCAACTGGTATGTTGCTGCCTCAGCAGTATGAGAGATAGGCAGTTGTATTTATATGTATAGCATATGTTGTTCCCAGGTTAAATGTTTTTATTATGCTGCCACGCTCTGAGCATTTTTTTGTATTGCGCGTTATTTTCTGTATTCCATTCACCTTCTTGTGAGGTCATTTTCTTTTTCCTTTGTGTGGGATTCTATAATCATTCCCCCCTTAAAATACACACATTGGGGTTAGGAAAGTCAATACAGTGGAACCTTGGATTACGAGCATAATCCGTTCCAGGAGAATGCTCGTAATCCGAAGTACTTGCATATCAAAGCAAGTTTTCCCATTGAAGTCAATGGAAATTAAAATAATTCATTCCGCATTGACTTCAATGGGATGCAGTGAGGTGGGGGGGCGGAAACAGCCTAAAAGGCCAGAGGACACATCGGCTGACCTTGGCAAACCTCGGAAAGACTTTGTTCCCGAGATTTTTGCCGTAAGTTTGTGCAATGTGCGGTTCCTCAGTGGCAGGTTCCCAAACACCACTTTTTCTCACGGAAGGCGATTCCGGCTCTCTACCGGCATGTGGAAGGCAATGTCCATGCCTCGCTGGACAGGGCGGTCAGCGGTAAGGTGCACATTACCGCTGACTCATGGTCCAGCAGGCATGGACAGGGATGTTACCTTTCTTTCATGGCCCATTGGGTCACTCTTTGGCAGCTGGGAAGAATGCAGGACAAGGTGCAGTAGTGTTGGAGGTTGTTCCGCCGCCACGCCTCCAAAATGATACTACTGGTTGTGACACACCTCTCTCCTCCACCCCCTCCTCTTCTTCTTCCTCCATGGCCTCTTCCTGTGCTTTGTCCTCGGAACCAGCGGTGCTTCGTAGGCGTTCAAGGGGCTACGCAAGTACGCAGGCAAAAAGATGCCATGCCGTGCTTGCGCTGGTGTGTTTGGGGGACAGGAGCCACACTGGGGCAGAGGTTCTGTCAGCTCTGCAGGGGCAGGCCGAGAGGTGGTTGACGCCATGCCAGCTTAAGCCAGGAATGGTGGTTTGCGACAATGGCACCAACCTCCTCTCCGCCCTCCGACAGGGACAACTGACCCATGTGCCCTGTGTGGCTCACGTCCTTAATAGTGATGAGCCGAACACCCCCGGGTTCGGTTCGCACCAGAACCCACGAACGGACCGAAAGTTCGCACGAACTTTAGAACCCTATTAAATACAATGGAACGTTCGAAATCTAAAGTGCTAATTATAACGACTATTATGCATGTTATTGTCCTAAAAAGGGTTTGGGAACCCGGGTTCTGCACCAGGGGACATGTATCAATGCAAAAAGAAGTTTTAAAAACGGCCGTTTTTCTGGAGCAGTCATTTTAATGATGCATAAAGTGAAAAAAAAAAAGTCAAATATTCCTTTAAATATCGTACCTGGGGGGTGTCTAAAGTATGCCTGTGAAGTGCCACGTGTTTCCCGTGTTTAGAACTGTCCCTGCACAAAATTACATTTCTAAAGGAAAAAAAGCCATTTAAAACTGCTTGCGGCTTTAATGTAATGTCTGGTCCCGGTAATATGGATGAAAATCTTTAAGAAAAATGGCATAGCTACCCCATCACACACCACCCCCCCCCCCCTACCCCAGCCCATTACCAGCCCCTCTGGGTCTTGTATGGATATTAAGGGGAACCCCGCACACAAAATAAAAAAGGCCCTATATACTCTGAACAGCCGTATACAGGCGGTGCATACAAGACAGGGACTGTAGGTTTGTTCTTATGTAGAATCTGTTCGTAATTTTGAACAGGTACATTGTTTAAGTGTAGCTCCAGCCAAAAAATATATTTTTAAGCTTTTTGGAAAACATAGGGAAGGGTTATCACCCCTGTAACATTTGTTTTGCTGTCTGTGCAGTGTGCACCTGTTCAGAACAGTTCACCTCACTTTCCGTCCTAATGACAAATGTTTTTTGAAAATTTGGGGTTTTTATTGAAACAAGAATTGGTGATAAAGAATCAGTGGAGAGGAGACATTTTTTTTCCCATATTAACTCTTACAGGAGAGAATTTCCCTTCCTAGGGGTAGATTTCCTCTCACTTCCTGTTGTATCCTTCCGTTTGCAAGGAGGAGTCGTTTGTAAGTTGGATGTTTGAAAGTAGGGGCCTGCCGTATATACTCAGCTGAAATTTGCCCCTTACATGTTGGTGTTGCCACAACAATGTGAGCCCTCACAGTTACTCTTGGTGGGCGCATGAATGGGCCCTGCTGTGAATTATTAGATCAAGAATTGTAATTGCATGCCCCTGTTGAACAGGGGCTGAAAAATTGGGCCTTTGGTGGTGGTGGTGTTGCCACAACACTGTAAGCCCTCACAGTTACTCTTGGTGGGCGCATGAATGGGCCCTGCTGTGAATTATTAGATCAAGAATTGTAATTGCATGCCCCTATTGAACAGGGGCTGAAAAATTGGGCCTTTGGTGGTGGTGGTGTTGACACAACACTGTAAGCCCTCACAGTTACTCTTGGTGGGCGCAGGAATGGGCCCTGCTGTGAATTATTAGATCAAGAATTGTAATTACATGCCCCTGTTAAACAGGGGCAGAAAAATTGAGCCTTAGGCACTGGTGTCACAACACTGCAACCCCTCACAGATACTGTACTTGGAGCACAGCAATGAGCCCTGTTGCAAAGTATTGCATCAAAAATTGTAATTACACGCCCCTGTTAAACAGGGGCTGAAAAATTGGGCCTTAGGCACTGGTGCTGGTGCCACGACACTGCAACCACTCCCAGATACTCTAGTTGGAGTGCAGGAATGAGCCCTGCTGCAAAGCATTGCATAAAAAATTGTAATAACACACCCCTGTTAAACAGGGGCTGAAAAATTGGGCCTTAGCCATTGGTGGCGGCACCCAGAAACAAAAATGTTCTTCCAAGCTATCATCGTCAATCGGATCATTGAGGAGGAGGAGGATAGTCAGTCAACATAACAGGACAGTCTCTCAGCATCAGCATCAGTCTTGAAGGGATGTGACATTTGAAAATAAATTAGTCTGTTATATCAGCTTCAGGTGTTTGGTAGCTGGTGGTGATCCAAGACTGGTTCATCTTTATGAAGGTCAGTCGATCAACAGAGTCGGTGGACAAGCGCACCCTCTGATCCGTGACAAATCCTCCAGCAGCACTGAATGTGCGTTCTGAAAGAACGCTGGATGCAGGACAGGCCAGTAGCTCAATTGCATACTGTGCAATCTCTGGCCAGTGATCCATCCTCAAGACCCAGTAAGCCAGAGGATTTTCGGTGGAGAAGGTGTCCAAGTCTGACCTTGCCCCTAGGTATTCCTGCACCATGTATATCAGACGCTGGCGATGGTTGCTGGAACCGATCATACCTTGGGGCTGCGGACTAAAGAATTGTCTGAACGCTTCGGTCAGACGGCCACCTTCCCCACCGCTCCTTCTTTGACTGACCGAAGCCTCAGCAACTCGTTGTCCAGGACCAGGAGTTTGTAACCTCCCAGTCTCTGGGAACGCGTTGCACAGACCTTTCTGCAAGGCCTCCCGGAGTTGTCTCATCCTCTGCTCCCTCTGCGACGGTAAGATAAGGTCCGCAACCTTACCCTTGTACCATGGATCAAGGAGAGTGGCCAGCCAGTAATGGTCCCTCTCCTTGATCCGAAGAATACGAGGATCCTTCCGCAGACTTTGCAGGATCAGGGAGGCCATGCAGCGTAGGTTAGCTGAGGCATTCAGTCCGGAGTCCTCTGGGTCACTAAGGACGACATGATCCGCAGCCACCTCCTCCCAGCCACGTACAAGTCCACTGGTTTCTTGGGACTGTAAATCATCCCTAAAAGACTGCTGCTGATGATGCTGAGTGCCAGGCTCCACCTCCATGCTGACACAATCCTCCTCCTCCTCCTCTTCTTCCTGTGCGATGGGTGGGACAGAAGGAACACTGTCTGGGTAAAGGGGGCCTTGAGAGGCAAGGAAGTCCTCCTCTTCCTGCCTCTGTTCTGCCTCAAGTGCCCTGTCCATTATTCCGTGCAGCGTATGTTCCAACAGGTGGACAAGAGGTACAGTGTCACTGATGCATGCACTGTCACTGCTCACCATCCTCGTGGCCTCCTCAAATGGTGCCAGGACAGTGCATGCATCCCTGATCATGCCCCACTGGCGTGGTGAAAAAAACCCGAGTTCCCCTGACCCTGTCCTGGTGCCGTAGTCGCACAGGCACTCATTGATGGCCCTCTGCTGCGTGTGCAGCCGCTGCAGCATGGCCAACGTTGAGTTCCACCTGGTGGGCATGTCACATATAAGGCGGTTCTTGGGCAGGTTCAACTCCTTTTGCAGCTCAGCCAGGCGAGCACTGGCATTATAAGATCTGCGGAAATGCACACAGACTTTCCTGGCCTGCCTCAGGACATCCTGTAAGCCCGGGTACCTGCCCAAGAACCGCTGCACCACCAGGTTAAGGACGTGAGCCACACAGAGCACATGGGTCAGTTGTCCCTGTCGGAGAGCGGAGAGGAGGTTGGTGCCATTGTCGCAAACTACCATTCCTGGCTTAAGCTGGCGTGGCGTCAACCACCTCTCGGCCTGCCCCTGCAGAGCAGACAGAACCTCTGCCCCAGTGTGGCTCCTGTCCCCCAAACACACCAGCGCAAGCATGGCATGGCATCTTTTTGCCTGCGTACTTGCGTAGCCCCTTGAATGCCTACGGAGCACCGCTGGTTCCGAGGACAAAGCACAGGAAGAGGCCACGGAGGAAGAAGAAGAGGAGGGGGTGGAGGTGTGTCACAACCAGTAGTAGCATTTTGGAGGCGTGGCGGTGGAACAACCTCCAACACTACTGCACCTTGTCCTGCATCCTTCCCAGCTGCCAAAAGAGTGACCCAATGGGCCGTGAAAGAAAGGTAACGTCCCTGTCCATGCCTGCTGGACCATGAGTCAGCGGTAATATGCACCTTACCGCTGACCGCCCTGTCCAGCGAGGCCAAGACATTGCCTTCCACATGCCGGTAGAGAGCCGGAATCGCCTTCCGTGAGAAAAAGTGGCGTTTGGGAACCTGCCACTGAGGAACCGCACATTGCACAAACTCACGGAAGGGGGCCGAGTCTACCAACTGAAAAGGCAGCAGTTGAAGCGCTAGCAATTTAGCCAAGCTAGCATTCAACCGCTGGGCATGTGGATGGCTGGGAGTGAACTTCTTTCGACGGTCCAGCAGCTGGGGCAGGGAAATTTGCCTGCTAGAATCGGACGTTGGTGTACTGCTAGCAGAGTGCCCGCAAGTACTTGGCTGTGACACACCTAATTCTACACCTTCATTCCTCTTAGAGCAGGTTTCAGAGAGGACTGAAGGTATAGTGGGGTTGGAGATCCCAGCTGATGCGGTGCAAGAAGAGGTCAGCTTTGTTCTTTGGTGTGGGTCTTTAAGGTAGGCTTGCCAACGAGCTGCATGGCAGGTCAACATATGTCTGGTCAAGCATGTGGTGCCCAAGCGGGTGATGTTTTGGCCACGCGATATACGCTTGAGACATATGTTGCAAACAGCAGCTGTGCGATCTGATGCACTCGACTCAAAAAAGGCCCACACCAAAGAACTTTTTGAATAACTGGCAGAGGCAGCGCCCTACACAGGCGGAGCTCTGCGGTGTGATTCCGTCGGTGTGCTGCCCTTACGCTGGCCCCTCGAGGGCATCCTGCCTCATTGGAGATGTGCCTCCTCCTCATCCTCCTCCTCCTCTCTCCTATTAGGCACCCACGTGGAGTCAGTGACCTCATCATCCCCTCCCTCCTCATCACTGGAGCCAATCTGGCAGTATGCAGCAGCTGCTGGAACATGACTGCCAGATTGGTGTCCTTCTTGAGCATCCCCTCTCTCTGCTCTCACGCTACTGCCTTCCTCTAGCTGGGTATCATCATCAGACCCTTTGAAACGCTGGGCATCCTCCTGGAGCATGTACCCAACACTGTGCTCAAACAGTTCGGGGGACTCCTCAGGAGGACATGGTTGGTCTAGGGAAGGAGTGACTGATGATGACATTGATACCAGGGAAGAGGACACTTTGGCAGCTGCTTTGCCAGTACCCTGAGCCTGGGTGAGAGAGGATGAGGAGGATGAGGAGGGCTTGGTCATCCACTCTACTAAGTCTTCGGCATGATGCGGCTCAACACGTCCAGCTGCCGAAAAGAAGGACAAGCGTGTCCTATGGCCACGTGTTGATGGCGATGCACCGCGTCCATGACCAGCACTGTTGTCTCTAGACACAGAGCCTGCTTGCCCTCTTTTTTTGGCTCCTGACTGTCTGCCTCTCCTTGTTTGCCTTCCAGACATTCTAATGGCCTGCAGGGAAATGGGAAAAGCAGCAATACAGGCTAAGTTAAGGTGTAATATGGTCAGGAGGCACACTCCGCCCGCTGTAAGTGCCGCAAAATCCTGTTTGTGTAACACACCAGGAAAAAGCAGCAAAACAGGCTAAGTTAAGGTGTAATATGGTCAGGAGGCACACTCCGCCCGCTGTAAGTGCCGCAAAATCCTGTTTGTGTAACACACCAGGAAAAAGCAGCAATACAGGCTAAGTTAAGGTGTAATATGGTCAGGAGGCACACTCCGCCCGCTGTAAGTGCCGCAAAATCCTGTTTGTGTAACACACCAGGAAAAAGCAGTAATACAGGCTAAGTTAAGGTGTAATATGGTCAGGAGGTACACTCCGCCCGCTGTAAGTGCCGCAAAATCCTGTTGGTGTAACACACCAGGAAAAAACAGCAATACAGGCTAAGTTAAGGTGTAATATGGTCAGGAGGCACACTCCGCCCGCTGTAAGTGCCGCAAAATCCTGTTTGTGTAACACACCAGGAAAAAGCAGCAATACAGGCTAAGTTAAGGTGTAATATGGTCAGGAGGTACACTCCGCCCGCTGTAAGTGCCGCAAAATCCTGTTGGTGTAACACACCAGGAAAAAACAGCAATACAGGCTAAGTTAAGGTGTAATATGGTCAGGAGGCACACTCCGCCCGCTGTAAGTGCCGCAAAATCCTGTTTGTGTAACACACCAGGAAAAAGCAGCAATACAGGCTAAGTTAAGGTGTAATATGGTCAGGAAGCACACTCCACCCGCTGTAAGTGCCGCAAAATCCTGTTTGTGTAACACACCAGGAAAAAGCAGCAATACAGGCTAAGTTAAGGTGTAATATGGTCAGGAGGTACACTCCGCCCGCTGTAAGTGCCGCAAAATCCTGTTGGTGTAACACACCAGGAAAAAGCAGCAATACAGGCTAAGTTAAGGTGTAATATGGTCAGGAGGCACACTCCGCCCGCTGTAAGTGCCGCAAAATCCTGTTTGTGTAACACACCAGGAAAAAGCAGCAATACAGGCTAAGTTAAGGTGTAATATGGTCAGGAGGTACACTCCGCCCGCTGTAAGTGCCGCAAAATTCTGTTGGTGTAACACACCAGGAAAAAGCAGCAATACGGGCTAACTTCAGGTGTGTAATGTGCAGGAGGCTTAGCAACAATGACACTGTCCCCTGCCTATCCTTCTCTCTCCCTGCACACAAGGTTTATCAAAGTATATGACACTGACACTCTCCCTGCCTATCCTTCTCTCTCCCTGCACACAAGGTTTAGCAAAGAATATGACACTGACACTGTCCCCTGCCTATCCTTCTCTCTCCCTGTACACAAGGTTTATCAAAGTATATGACACTGACACTCTCCCTGCCTATCCTTCTCTCTCCCTACACACAAGGTTTAGCAAAGAATATGACACTGACACTCTCCCTGCCTATCCTTCTCTGTCCCTACACACAAGGTTTAGCAAAGAATAGATTTGACAAGATTTGACACTGTCCCTGCCTATCCTTCACTTTCCCTGCTCCGGAACACACTACACAAGGCCGCCGCGCTGGCGGCCTTTTATAGTGTGGGGCGTGTATTAAACCCCCTCAGCTATAATTGGCCACAGGCATCCTGCCTGTGGCCAATCATTGCTCTCCTCGCTGCCAGCGCTGTGATTGGCCAAGCATGCAGGGTCACAGTGCATGCTTGGCCAATCACAGCGCCGGAATTACACTGCGATGGCGCAGTGTATTGTGGGCCGTTCGCGTCACTCGAATTTGGCGCGAACGGCCCAAATCGTTCGTTGTTCGCCGAACGCGCGAACAGCCGATGTTCGAGTCGAACCTATGTTCGACTCGAACACCGAGCTCATCCCTAGTCCTTAACCTGGTGGTGCAGCGGTTCTTGGGCAGGTACCCGGGCTTACAGGATGTCCTGAGGCAGGCCAGGAAAGTCTGTGTGCATTTCCGCAGATCATATAATGCCAGTGTTTGGCTGGCTGAGCTGCAAAAGGAGTTGAACCTGCCCAAGAACCGCTTTATATGTGACATGCCCACCAGGTGGAACTCAACGTTGGCCATGCTGCAGCGGCTGCACACGCAGCAGAGGGCCATCAATGAGTACCTGTGTGACTACGGCACCAGGACAGGGTCAGGGGAGCTTGGGTTTTTTTCACCACGCCAGTGGGGCATGATCAGGGATGCATGCACTGTCCTGGCACCATTTGAGGAGGCCACGAGGATGGTGAGCAGTGACAGTGCATGCATTAGTGACACTGTACCTCTTGTCAACCTGTTGGAGCATACGCTGCATGGAATAATGGACAGGGCACTTGAGGCAGAACAGAAGCAGGAAGAGGAGGACTTCCTTGCCTCTCAAGGCCCCCTTTACCCAGACAGTGTTCCCTCTGTCCCACCCATCGCACAGGAAGAGGACGAGGAGGAGGAGGAGGATTGTGTCAGCATGGAGGTGGAGCCTGGCACTCAGCATCAACAGCAGCAGTCTTTTAGGGATGATTTACAGTCCCAATAAACCCGTGGACTTGTACGTGGCTGGGAGGAGGTGGCTGCGGATCATGTCGTCCTTAGTGACCCAGAGGACTCCGGACCGAATGCCTCAGCTAACCTACGCTGCATGGCCTCCCTGATCCTGCAAAGTCTGCGGAAGGATCCTCGTATTCTTTGGATCAAGGAGAGGAACCATTACTGGCTGGCCATTCTCCTTGATCCACGGTACAAGGGTAAGGTTGCGGACCTTATCTTACCGTCGCAGAGGGAGCAGAGGATGAGACATCCCTGGTAGGCCTTGCAGAAAGGTCTGTGCAACGCGTTCCCAGAGACTGGGAGGTTACAAACTCCTGGTCCTGGACAACGAGTTGCTGAGGCTTCGGTCAGTCAAAGAAAGAGGGGTGGGGAAGGTGGCCGTCTGACTGATGCGTTCAGACAATTTTTTAGTCCGCAGCCCCAAGGTATGATCGGTTCCAGCAACCATCGCCAGCGTCTGATATACATGGTGCAGGAATACCTAGGGGCAAGGTCAGACTTGGACACCTTCCCCACCGAAAATCCTCTGGCTTACTGGGTCTTGAGGATGGATCACTGGCCAGAGCTTGCACAGTATGTAATTGAGCTTCTGGCCTGTCCTGCATCCAGCGTTCTTTCGGAACGCACATTCAGTGCTGCTGGAGGCTTTGTCACGGATCACAGGGTGCGCCTGTCCACCGACTCGGTTGATCGACTGACCTTCATAAAGATGAACCAGTCTTGGATCACCACCAGCTACCAAGCACCTGAAGCTGATGTAACAGAATAATTTATTTTGAAATGTCACATCCCTTCAAGACTGCCTATGCTGATGCTGAGTGACTGTCCTGTTATGTTGACTGACTATCCTCCTCCTCCTCAATGATCTGATTCCTGATGATAGCTTGGAAGAACATTTTTGTTTCTGGGTGCCGCCACCAGTGGCTAAGGCCCAATTTTTCAGCCCCTGTTTACCAGGGGCATGTAATTACAATTTTTTTATGCAATGCTTTGCAGCAGGGCTCATTCCTGCACTCCAACTAGAGTATCTGGGAGAGGTTGCAGTGTTGTGGCACCAGTGCCTAAGGCCCAGTTTTTCAGCCCCTGTTTAACAGGGGCGTGTAATTACAATTTTTGATGCAAAACTTTGCAACAGGGCTCATTGCTGTGCTCCAAGTACAGTATCTGTGAGGGGTTGCAGTGTTGTGGCACCAGTGGCTAAGGCCCAATTTTTCATCCCCTGTTTAACAGGGGCGTGTAATTACAATTTTTGATGCAATACTTTGCAACAGGGCTCATTGCTGTGCTCCAAGTACAGTATCTGTGAGGGGTTGCAGTGTTGTGGCACCAGTGCCTAAGGCCCAATTTTTCTGCCCCTGTTTAACAGGGGCATGTAATTACAATTCTTGATCTAATAAATAACAGCAGGGCCCATTCATGCGCCCACCAAGAGTAACTGTGAGGGCTGACAGTGTTGTAGCACCAGCACCACCACCAAAGGCCCAATTTTTCTGCCCCTCTTCAACAGGGGCATGCAATTAAAATTCTTGATCTAATAATTTACAGTAGGGCCCATTCATGCACCCACCAAGAGTAACTGTGAGGGCTGACAGTGTTGTAGCACCAGCACCACCACCAAAGGCCCAATTTTTCCTACCACTGTTCAACAATGGCATGTAATTACAATTCCAGAGTATATACGGCAGGCCCCTACTTTCAAACATCCAACTTACAAACGACTCCTACTTGCAAACGGAAGGAGACAACAGGAAGTGAGAGGAAATCTACCCCTAGGAAGGGAAATTCTCTCCTGTAAGAGTTAATATGGGAAAAATGTGTCTCCTCTCTACTGATGCTTTATCACCAATCCTTGTTTCAATAAAAACCCCACTTTTCAAAAACATTTGTCATTGGGACGGAAAGTGAGGTACGACCTCAACAAATGTTACAGGGGTGATGACCCTTCCCTATATTTTCCAAAAAGCTTAAAAATAGATTTTTTGGCTGGAGCTACACTTAAACAATGTACCTGTTCAAAATTACAAACATATTCTACTTAAGAACAAACCTACAGTTCCCTGTCTTGTTTGCACCGCCTGTATACTGCTGTTCAGAGTATATAGGGCCTTTTTTTATTTTGGGTGCGGGGTTCCCCTTAATATCCATACAAGACCCAAAGGGGCTGATAATGGGCTGGGGTAGGGGGGGGGGTGATGGGGTAGCCATGCCATTTTTCTCAAAGATTTTCATCCATATTGCCAGGACAAGACATGACATTTAAAGCCGCAAAAAGCAGTTTTAAATGGCTTTTTTTCCTTTAGAAATGTCATTTTGTGCAGGGACAGTTCTAAACACGGGAAACACATGCCACTTCACGGGTATACTTTAGACACCCCCCAGGTACGATATTTAAAGGAACATTTCACTTTTTTTTTCACTTTATGCATCATTAAAATGACTGCTCCCGAAAAACGACCGTTTTTAAAACTTCTTTTTGCATTGATACATGTCCCCTGGGGCAGAACCTCGGTCTCCAAACCCTTTTTAGGACAATAACATGCATATTAGTCGTTATAATTAGCACTTTAGATTTCGAACGTTCGCGTCCATTGTATTTAATAGGGTTCTAACGTTCGCGTGAACTTTCGGTCCGTTCGCAGGTTCTGGTGCGAACCGAATCGGGGGGTGTTCGGCTCATCCCTAAACAAGAGTTTAAAGATGGAAAAAATAAACATTTAAATTATCAAATATGTTGATTACATATCTGGAAGTACAGATCAACCCCTCCCTTGGTAATACATATTTATAAAAAAAAAATGTTTCGCTCATGCTAAAACTTATACAAAAAATCAAAAACTGGTCTCACTGCCACGGAGCCAAAACACGGTCGTTTTTCTCGACCAAAAAAAAATGTCGGGAAAATCGATGGGAAAAACGAGGGAACGGCTTGGTTCCCTACACACGTCCGTTTTTCCCGACATTTTTTTTTTGGTCGAGAAAAACGACCGTGTGTGGGCTCCATGGCAGTGTTTCCCTATGGGAAAACTGCCGCGGAAAAAAACGACGGGAATCACGACGAGAAAAATTAGAGGATGTTCTAATTTTTCTCGTCGTGATTAATGCCGTTTTTCCCGTCGGGAAAAATGACAAAAAGCCCACACACGGTCGTTTTTCTTGTTAAAAAAATAAATAAAATTTCCCGACGGGAAAAATGATCGTGTGTACGCGGCATCAGAAAAAAAAAGAGCTCAGCTTGAATAAAAATTTATATTGAAAATGACTTTCCTTCTCCAGTTACTATATCTCTTTCAGAACTTGTCCATCAACATTCCCAGATCTTATCTCCGATGCCTGCAAGGGGAATTTGTGCATTTTCTAAGATGACAGACACCAAAAAGAACCAACTCAGTATTAAGCTTGCCTAAATGTAGAGTGGGTTTTCAGCTCCCCGATCCTATATTACAAAGCGGTCCACATGGCTTTAATACTTGGAGATGTAGACATCCCATTCAACTGAGATATTTACTTTCTTCATTAAAGCGGTAGTAAACCACATGTGTTAAAAAAAAAACACCAGTTAGGCAATTGCATAGAGTGCTAGTATGCATTGCATACTACCACATTATGAAATACTTACCTTGGAATGAAGCCTTCCATCAGTGCGATGTCACTGCTGGCAGGGCTGACATCTTCCCCCGGTCTTTCTTCCGGGTTCCCACTCCGGCCATGTGATTGGCTGCAATGATGTCACTCCCTCGCATGCGCGGGGGAGCCTTCGGTTCTGACACGAAGCTATGAAGGTCCGACAGACTCTCCGGTGTGACGGGCCCACTTTCGGACCTGTCCTCCTGGGCAGAGGCCTTCAATTTGACTGATGTGTGGCGGTGGCGTTACCCTGGTCAGTGAGCCTACACATGTCACTCAGCCTCATATAGAACCTTCTCACGCATAGATCTGGCCTATGCGGGGGGGGAGGTCTGTTCTCCCTAAGATCAGAGGCGTTTCCATCCTTCCTTGGGGTGTCTCGGATCATGCTCCTCTGCAGTTGAGACTGAGCGTGTCCGCGACTCCCGGGAAGGGATTGTGGAGACTGTCCAGATTCTGGCTGTCCGACTCCAGGATCTCTGAGCCATATTGAGCTGAGGTGATTCAAAACTGGCGGACCTGGACCCTACTTTACCCCTGACCGTGTCTTGGGATGCGTTCAAGGCATTCTCTAGGGGCAGCCTGCAGACACATATCCGTAGGACTCGCAGGAACATGAGAGAGGATATAAAGAGGGCTGAGACAAGGTTGACTGCACTTGAGACAGAATACTCTGCTACCAGGGACTCCGGGGTATACTCTGACTTTCAGGCCGCATTGAGAGATGTGCTCCTGCTCCGAACATCCGCTACAAAAACTAAATTTCTACACCAATCCCAATGTATATTCGAGCATGGGGAGAAGACAGGTAGCATGCTGACGTGGCTGGCAAGGGAGAGCTCCTCACCTGTGACCATATCGGTAATAGCTGACTCCGATGGGTCGCTGCTGACTCCAATGGGTCGCTCCTTCTACCAGGAGCTGTATAGCTCCCGGCTGGCGTGCACGGATGAGGAGCTCACGGCATATCTGGGGGAGATGGAGCTTCCTTGTTGGACGTCCACCTACAGAAATGCATTAGACGCCCCTATCACGCTGGACGAGATTCGGTGGGCGGTGTCCTCCCAGCAAAATGGGAAGACACCGGGCCCGGATGGCATCCCTGCAGAACTCTTTAAGACATATGTAGAGGAACTGCTTCCCGCATTTAAACTTATGCTACAAAAGGCTGCGGAGGGGGGCTGTCTCCCCCAGACCATGGCTGAGGCAGTTATAGTGGTCATTCTCAAACCAGGCAAGGCCCCTGACCAGTGCTCTTCGTACCATCCGATATCTCTCCTAAATGTCGATGCCAAGATATTGGCCAAGATTTTAGCCTGGCGCTTGAATGTTGTGATCACTGCCTTGGTGCACGCTGATCAATCCGGGTTTATGCCGGGTCGAGGGACTGATATTAATATACGGCGGCTCCTCACACATCTCGCCAGGGCGGACGGGGATGGTCTGGGGGTGGTGGCCTCTCTAGATGCTGAGAAATGTTTGACTTGGTGGAGTGGCGCTACCTCTGGGCCGTCCTGCGTAAATTCGGGTTTGGCCCCTGATTTGTTAGATGAGTCCAAATGCTTTACCATAATCCCACGGCTCGTGTTCGCACGAACAACGAGCTGTCATCGCCATTCCCCCTGTCCAAAGGCACTAGGCAGGGATGCCCACTCTCCCCTGGTCTGTTTGCGTTGGCCATGGAACCCATGGCGGCACGCATTAGGGCAACCCCCTTGATTGAGGGCATCCCAGTGGGGGTGATAACAGACAAAATATCCCTATATGCTGACGACACCCTCCTATTCCTTAAAGACATTTCTTCCCTCCCACCGGCTCTCCACATTGTGGATGTGTTCGGCTCGTTCTCTGGCATTAAGGTAAATTGGGGAAAGTCACTCCTATTTTCACTCCATGTGTCAGGACCTCGCCCCCCAACGGGTACCCCCTTAAACTGTACGTCGGAATTTAAATATCTAGGGATACTGGTTAGAGCGCCCCTGTCTTCATACATAGAATTGAATCTCATGCCTCTGCTGAAGACCTTCTCGCAGAGATGCACGGCCTGGAGATCTCTCCCTCTTTCACCAGTGGGTAGGGTGAACTTGGTAAAAATGATTTACCTACCCAAATTCCTATACTTTTTTCGCAACTCCCCGCTGATCCCCCGCCCTCATTCTTTGCCACATGAAATGGTATCATATCCTCCTTTGTGTGGAATAGCGGACCCCCACAGTTGGCTATCTCCACCTTACAACTTCCCATTGCACGAGGTGGCTTATCCCTACCGGACTTCCAGGTGTATTTTTGGGCGGCGGTTTTGGTAACGGTCAGGTGGTGGTTTTCTCAACCCAAAGACAACCCCGTGGTGACCCTTGAAGCGGTGATTGTGGGTTCATACTCCTCCCTCAGCAATTTGGTGTTCAGGGGACCGAAATCTCACCCCGGCCTTACGGAACCTATGCGTACGACAATCTCAGCGTGGCGCAGGGTTAGTATACGTAATAGCTCCCCCGGAACATACTCCCCCCATCTCCCCCTATGGGGTAATCCTAACCTTCCACACTTGAATAAAGTCCCGGACCCCCAGGTTTGGGCAAAGAAAGGGATAGTGAACCTTAAACATATAGTTGCCGGTGGCAAATTGCGCGCTATCCCCGACCTCAGAGATACCTATCAGCTGCCAGGCTGGATGCTGTTCCGGTATTACCAATTACACCATGCATACAATAAGCAATTCCCACCTTCTATTACACTCGAATCGGACTCTGTGGAGGGACTTCTTACTGCCAAGGTCATAGATAAACCCCTTTCTTCCCTGTACTTCCGTTTGTCCTTAGCCCCCACTGGAAAGCTTGAGAAAGCCCTAAATAAATGGAGGGGGAACATCCCTGACCTGACAGAGGAGGAGTGGGAGGCTAGCCCATCCTCCTTTGTGACAAACATGATGTCAGCCAAAGACCGGTTCTTGCAGGTTAAGTTCCTCCACAGGGCCTACTTCACTCCAAAACGACTGACACTTATGAACCCGGAGACCCCAGTGAAATGTCCTTGATGTGACCTGCAGGCTGCCTCTTTCCTACATATGGTCTGGACCTGCCCATGTCTGGTAGATTACTGGACGGGGGTTGTGGACAGCCTCAACGGAATCACGTCCCTAGATATGGGACCTGATTCTCGGGTATTGCTGCTCAACATCTTTGGAGCAACGGTTCAGGGCAAGTATGCTAGCCTGTTCCTAGGTAGTGATGAGCCGAACACCCCCGGGTTCGGTTCGCACCAGAACCCGCGAACGGACCGAAAGTTCGCACGAACTTTAGAACCCTATTAAATACAATGGATGCGAACGTTCAAAATCTAAAGTGCTAATTATAACGACTATTATGCATGTTATTGTCCTAAAAATGGTTTGGGAACCCGGGTTCTGCACCAGGGGACATGTATCAATCCAAAAAAAAGTTTTAAAAACGGCCGTTTTTCTGGAGCAGTCATTTTAATGATGCATAAAGTGAAAAAAAAAAGTAAAATATTCCTTTAAATATCGTACCTGGGGGGTGTCTAAAGTATACCTGTGAAGTGCCACGTGTTTCCCATGTTTAGAACTGTCCCTGCACAAAATTACATTTCTAAAGGAAAAAAAGCCATTTAAAACTGCTTGCGGCGGGGGGCGTGGCCTGGATAGCAATGGGATAGGTCGCATGTGATGTGAGCTCCGTCTGCCCATACTCCTAACCTACCATCCTGTCTGTATCCTGCTCGGTTCCTGCCATCCTCTACATCCGAGGACATGTCCTGCTCTCCCTGTGGTTCCTGAAGCCTGTTAGCCCGCTGGTTTGCCGCCACTGCCGTCGCGGCGCTTCCCGGTCCTCTGCTTCAGGAAAGGCCCAGGCTTCGGCCTAGTTCCTGGTTCGGCGGCCATCTTGGCCCTCCCGACGGCGGCCCTGGACACTTCTCCTTGCCTCCCTGGGCGCACTGGGCTCCATCCTCTCATACATCTGTCCCCGGATTACCAGCTGCAGCTGCTGGGGTGCCTTTGCACTCTGCACCTGCTGTGAGAGCGGACCGCGGTCTCGGCCTGACTCCCGGAGCGGCGGCCATCTTGCTCCACCCGGAGACATCCTTGGCAAGTATTACAGGCCTCCCTGACTCCCCTGAGCTCAGATTCCCCTGCATGCAGCCTGTTGCCAATATAGCTGCTTGAGAGTGACCTGCTGCTTGCGTTGGGCCACCCCTGGGCGGCGGTGGGGGGGGGTTGTGGAGGACCCGGCCTCCTTAACAGCGGCCATATTGGTGCACCCAGGGATCTTCCCTGCCGCCCTACAGCATGTCTCCATCTAAAAATAATTCTGAAGCCATCGATAAACTGGCCAAATACCGCCGGCTTGAAGAGGGGGACCGGCAGGTCAGAGACGGCGCTGCTGCTTTCCTGGATGCGGATCACTCTGTGGTGGCTACTAACAAATTACTGGATGCCATCGCCCTGTGCCAGAGCACGCTTACCACCAAGATCGAGGAGGTAAAAATTGATGTGTCCCTTATCCGGCAGGATCTTTCTACCCTCAGGGACCGCGTGACGGAGACGGAGACCCGTATTAGCAGAGCGGAGGATATCTTGCACCCTTTACAACATACCACTGATGAGGTGCGCCGCCAGTTACAACAGATTAGCGCAAAACAGGATGACATGGAAAATCGCCTTCGGAGATGTAACCTCCGCTTCATCGGTCTTCCTGAGTCTGCTGAGGGCACCGACCCGGAGAGCTTCCTTGAAAACCTCCTAACCTCAACCTTCGGCAGAGACGCATTTTCGGTAATGTTTGCAGTGGAGAGAGCTCATCGAATCCCTGGCCGTCCTCCTCCCCAAGGAGCTCCACCGCGTACCCTGATAGCGAAGTTCCTTAATTTCAGGGATCGCGACAAGATCCTCCGCCTAACCAGAGAGAAGGGGAATATCCCCCATACCAACGCACATGTTGCCGTCTTCCCGGACTTCTCCAATGAGGTGCAACGGCAGCGGTCCAGGTTCCAGGATGTTAAGAAGCGCCTCCGCACTCTACACCTCAAATACGCCATGCTGTACCCTGCAAAGCTTAGTGTGGAATGCGACGGTCAGACCCACTTTTTCGAGGACCCAGAGTCGGCATCCACTTGGATTGACCGGAGAAATCGGCGAGATTGAGCATACCGCGCTGTCTGGGAGCTGTGAGTACTTTTCTTTTCTCTCCCCTGCTGCCCCCTGTTCGTGCCCTGGTGATTCGCCTCACGGTTGCTCTGTTGCTAGTGGGTGCCCTCCGCCGGGACGGGGGAGACAGACCTGAAAGCCTTTTCCGCCCCTCCTCGGATCTCACAGCATGCTCGCCACCTTCGGGTGACCTAACTGTTAATTCCCCGTTCTCCCCACACATGGGAGATACTTGTAGAGGGCAGCTTACCGAACGTTGCTGGAACTTCCTATCCTACTTTACGTACCACCCTGATGGCAGGCGGGGCTCCCTCCTGCACGGCTGCAATGGTGTTGTGCTTTTGTGGCCCCTACACCCCATGCACTTCTCAGAGAAGAAGTCGCCCCCCTAGGTTCTCTATGGACTTTTTTCACTCCCCCCGTTTACCTGACTGTTTTTTCCACCTTTTTTGTTTTCTGTTCATCACAGGTATCTATGTCCCTTTGAAATTAAGTCCCTCGCCTCCAATGCTTTTTTCACGTTGGATGTCCCCGGTTGATACCTGGTTTTGGGATACTATGTTCATGCCGAGTTGGGGTGGCACTGGACTGGGAGGGAAGGGAAATGTTTTGGCTGTTTTTTATTTGCCACTATGTTCACAATTGTTTATTTCTGCTAAAGGTACTATGTCATTGTCATACATGCACTATCAATATTGGTTGCTGATGTGTTCTGTACTGTCTGATGTGTCCTTATCTGCTCTGCTGGTTCTGGTCTGGCTGCGGTCTATTATACACACCATATACCCACCATGAGTTCCCTGAAGTTCCTCACGTGGAATGTTAGAGGCTTGCGCAATAAGATCAAACGCACAGCGGTCCTGACATTTCTCAAATCTCAGAGAGCTGACATTATCACACTGGTCGAGACCCATGTCACGGGCCACTTGCAATCCTCCCTTAAAAAACCTTGGGTGGGGTGGGCTTACCACGCCACTCACACCTCATATTCCAGAGGAGTATCGGTCCTGGTTGCCAAACGGGTACCTTTTGAGCTAATACTGCTCCGCACAGATCAGCAGGGCAGATATGTGTTTATGCACGCCACCATTAATGGGTCTCCTATCCTGCTACTTGCCTGCTATATTCCCCCCCCCCCCGTACAACTCAGCTGTAATTCAGGAAGGCCTTGCCTTTATGACCCAATACCCCTCCGTACCGGCAGTGTGGATGGGGGACTTCAATATGACCCTGATCCCCGCTCTGGACCGTCTTGGCACACTGGATCCCCCCCTTAACCCACCGACCCATACCAGACTGCACCGCATAATGACCGACTTTGCTCTTGTCGACACTTGGCGCCACAAACACCCGCACACTAAAGTCTTCTCATGCTTTTCAGCCAGTCATAACACAATGTCACGAATTGATTTTGTTTTTATCTCAATGTCCCTGCTGCCTAAGCTAGGAGATGTGGGCTTTGCTCCGAGAGTACTCTCGGATCACGCCCCCTACTGGGTCACGATCCAGCTCCTGAAGGCTTCCCCTGCTCCTTCTTGGCGGCTAAACCCGTTCTGGCTGACTGCCCTGCGGGACCAGGATGACACCCCCACAGAATTGCAATACTATTTTACGGCCAACAGGGACACTGCCACGCATGATGTGGTGTGGGAAATGTTTAAACTTCACGCTCGTTCCCTACTTTCCACACGTATTAACAGGCTTAAACAGTCATCAACACTTATTGTCCAGCAGGCTGCGGAGCACCTGCAGGTGCTGGAGGAGGCGTTCCACCGGGACCCCTCGCCCAGCGCGGCCAACAATCTAAAGATTCAGGCGCGCCAGGTCTCCCAATTGCACATAGAGAAGGCTAAACAACGTATCTTCTTCTGTAGACAGAGGGTGTTTGAGTATGGAGAGAGATCGTGCAAACTGCTCGCATATCTCGCCCACTTGGATATGCGTCCCCCTGTGGTGGTGTCCTTGACCGACCCACAGGGGAACGACATCACTGATCCGCAACTGGTGGCGGAGGAATTTGGGAGATTCTACCGTGCACTCTACACTTCCAGGGTCACCCACACTCCCCAAGACACCAGGGACTACCTAGCGGGAGTTCAATTCCCTAGACTGACAGACGACCAGCTTGAAATTCTGGAAGCCCCTATTACTGAGGAGGACATTTCCGAGGCCATTTCCTGTCTGGCCTCATCCAAGGCCCCAGGATTGGATGGCCTACCTCTTGAATTCTATGCCACCTACTCTGAAATCCTAATCCCTGAACTTAAGTACCTGTATAAATCCATATTTGACTCAGGAGTTCTACCCCCATCTATGGGAGAAGCCCAAATAGTCGTAATTCCCAAACCAGGAAAGGACCCTAAATACCCGGAGTCGTATAGGCCCATTTCCTTGTTACAGGTAGACATTAAAATATTAGCTAAGATTCTAGCCTCCCGCCTTAACCAGGTTATTCTGTCATTGATACACCCTGACCAAACTGGCTTTATGCCAGGGAAGAACACGGCCATGAATATTCGCCGCCTATTTATGAATATTCAGGGGTCCCATGATGAAATTGGCTCGAGGGTCGTGGTGGCGCTGGATGCCGCCAAGGCCTTCGACTCCGTGGAGTGGAACTACCTGTGGGAGTGCCTCTCAAGATTTGGATTTGGCCCCAGCTTTATTCGCTGGGTCCAACTCCTCTATCAGTCCCCAAGGGCCAGAGTATTTGTGAATGGTTGGCTTTCTGACCAGTTCCCGCTGGAGAGAGGGACCCGGCAGGGCTGCCCCCTTTCCCCCATGCTTTACGCATTGGCTGTGGAGCCGTTGGCCATAATGGTCCGTGCGGACACTTGCATCCGAGGCCTCAGGATGGGGAACCTGGAAGAAAAGATTGGGATGTATGCCGACGACACACTTTTGTATCTGGCGGACTCCGGTCCTTCTCTTATAGCAGCCCTCCAGTCCATAGAACGTATGGGTGGCCATTCGGGTCTGAGTATTAATTGGTCTAAGTCCCAGATCCTTCCGATTGACCATTTCCCCCCCTCGTTCGCGTCCCCTCCTCTGGCTCTTCCAAGGGTCTCCCAGATTAAATACCTTGGCGTACAGGTCACCAGATCGCTCTCAGATTATAAACTACTGAACATTGAACCCCTGTTTGCTCTGATCAAGAACAAGACGCAGACTTGGGCCAGACTACCCCTGGGTGTTATGGGTCGCGTCAGCTTAGTTAAGATGATACTCCTTCCCAAGATACTCTATTTGGTCTGGCATGCTCCCCTCTATATACCACAAAATTTTTTCAGGACAATTGAATCCATCCTGAATTCATTTATTTGGGGTCATGGCAGACACAAATTATCTTGGAGAATTCTGAAGAACCCTGTGACGTTGGGAGGAGCTGCTCTCCCTAACTTTCAGGATTATTATTTTGCCTCCCAACTGTCCCACTTCTATTATTTTGATACACATGAACTAACGAGATACCAGACACTACTCTGTGAGCACCCAGATGACTCGGCCCACACCCCACTTCAATCGGTCCTAAGAGCCCCATTGACAAGACGCCCCCCCCCCAACGCACAGCAGACATGTTGACTCACCACCGGAGGGTATGGCGGACGGCACTGCAAAGAACTGGGACCCCAAAAGTACACTCTCATACCCCTCTCTGGTACAATACATGCTTACCAGAATTATTGTCCATTCCGGACCCCGCGGCGTGGATACGCCATGGGATCTTATGCATACACCAGATCATGACCGCTTCAGGCCTTAAACCATTCCAAATGCTGAAGGACGAATTTTCCCTCCCCAATTGCCTTTTCTTCAGGTATTTGCAACTCCGTCACGCCATACAGGCCCAGTTTTCTGGCTCTTACCCGTCCCTGGCAGTTCCCTCCATAGTGGACACAGTCACGGGTAATGTGCCTGCTAAGCTCATCTCCACTTTGTACTCCGCCATTCGTCTCCCTAGCACCACAGCATTGGCCTATACTGCTAAGACTAGATGGGAGGCGGATGTTGGACTTATAGAGGATGAGGACTGGGGCGAGATTTTGGAGGACGTGAAAAAGGTTTCCCCCAAGCTGTCGGACCGCCTCACACAGCTGTACATCCTACATAGAACATATCTGACCCCTCAGAGAGTAGCACGTTTCAGGCCCACGTACAATCCAGGATGCCCCCTCTGTGACCATACCTCGGCTCCTTCTACCACCTCATATGGTTCTACCCTACCATTCAGGCATACTGGACACAGGTGATACGCTTCCTACACGATCAGATGGGCTCCCCTGCTACCCTTGACCCAAAGATGTGCCTACTTGGCCTGTTGCCAGACTTGGATGCCGACAAACCCCTCCGTACCTTTTTACATGAGACGCTATTCTTGGCAAGAAAAGTAGTGGCCCGTAATTGGATGCAGGCCCTGCCCCCTACAATTCAGTGCTGGAAAAAGGCGGTTAACGATGCTCTCCCATATAAAAAACTGATTTATGTACATAGAGGGTGTCCGCTAAAGTATGAGAAGGTCTGGGACAGATGGATGGCGGATGGTGAAACGTGTACTTGACATGTCGATTTTTTATTTTTGTTGTGTACCGGCTCTACTTTCACTTATGTTATTATCTTTATGTCACACAGATGATTCACTGTGTTCATGTATGCACTATTATATTGGCCATACTGGCTTATGTTGATTTATGTACCATGCATACTTTTCAATAAAGTTGTTTTTTTTCCAATTAAAAAAAAAAAACTGCTTGCGGCTTTAATGTAATGTCTGGTCCCGGTAATATGGATGAAAATCTTTAAGAAAAATGGCATAGCTACCCCATCACAGCCCCCCCCCCCCCCACCCCAGCCCATTACCAGCCCCTCTGGGTCTTGTATGGATATTAAGGGGAACCCCGCACACAAAATAAAAAAGGCCCTATATACTCTGAACAGCCGTATACAGGCGGTGCATACAAGACAGGGACTGTAGGTTTGTTCTTATGTGGAATCTGTTTGTAATTTTGAACAGGTACATTGTTTAAGTGTAGCTCCAGCCAAAAAATCAATTTTTAAGCTTTTTGGAAAACATAGAGAAGGGTTATCACCCCTGTAACATTTGTTTTGCTGTCTGTGCAGTGTGCACCTGTTCAGAACAGTTCACCTCACTTTCCGTCCTAATGACAAATGTGTTTTGAAAATTTGGGGTTTTTATTGAAACAAGAATTGGTGATAAAGCATCAGTGGAGAGGAGACACTTTTTTTCCCATATTAACTCTTACAGGAGAGAATTTCCCTTCCTAGGGGTAGATTTCCTCTCACTTCCTGTTGTATCCTTCCGTTTGCAAGGAGGAGTCGTTTGTAAGTTGGATGTTTGAAAGTAGGGGCCTGCCGTATATACTCAGCTGAAATTTGCCCCTTACATGTTGGTGTTGCCACAACACTGTGAGCCCTCACAGTTACTCTTGGTGGGCGCATGAATGGGCCCTGCTTTGAATTATTAGATCAAGAATTGTAATTGCATGCCCCTGTTAAACAGGGGCAGAAAAATTGGGCCTTTGGTGGTGGTGGTGGTGTTGTTGACACAACACTGTAAGGCCTCACAGTTAGTCTTGGTGGGCGCAGGAATGGGCCCTGCTGTGAATTATTAGATCAAGAATTGTAATTACATGCCCCTGTTAAACAGGGGCAGAAAAATTGGGCCTTAGGCACTGGTGCCACAACACTGCAACCCCTCACAGATACTGTACTTGGAGCACAGCAATGAGCCCTGTTGCAAAGTATTGCATCAAAAATTGTAATTACACGCCCCTGTTAAACAGGGGCTGAAAAATTGGGCCTTAGCCACTGGTTGCGGCACCCAGAAACAAAAATGTTCTTCCAAGCTATCATCATCAATCGGATCATTGAGGAGGAGGAGGATAGTCAGTCAACATAACAGGACAGTCTCTCAGCATCAGCATCAGTCTTGAAGGGATGTGACATTTGAAAATAAATTAGTCTGTTATATCAGCTTCAGGTGTTTGGTAGCTGGTGGTGATCCAAGACTGGTTCATCTTTATGAAGGTCAGTCGATCAACAGCGTCGGTGGACAGGCTGTGATCCGTGACAAATCCTCCAGCAGCACTGAATGTGCGTTCTGAAAGAACGCTGGATGCAGGACAGGCCAGTAGCTCAATTGCATACTGTGCAAGCTCTGGCCAGTGATCCATCCTCAAGACCCAGTAAGCCAGAGGATTTTCGGTGGGGAAGGTGTCCAAGTCTGACCTTGCCCCTAGGTATTCCTGCACCATGTATATCAGACGCTGGCGATGGTTGCTGGAACCGATCATACCTTGGGGCTGCGGACTAAAGAATTGTCTGAACGCATCGGTCAGACGGCCACCTTCCCCACCGCTCCTTCTTTGACTGACCGAAGCCTCAGCAACTTGTTGTCCAGGACCAGGAGTTTGTAACCTCCCAGTCTCTGGGAACGCGTTGCACAGACCTTTCTGCAAGGCCTCCCGGAGTTGTCTCATCCTCTGCTCCTTCTGCGACGGTAAGATAAGGTCCGCAACCTTACCCTTGTACCATGGATCAAGGAGAGTGGCCAGCCAGTAATGGTCCCTCTCCTTGATCCGAAGAATACGAGGATCCTTCCGCAGACTTTGCAGGATCAGGGAGACCATGCAGCGTAGGTTAGCTGAGGCATTCGGTCCGGAGTCCTCTGGGTCACTAAGGATGACATGATCCGCAGCCACCTCCTCCCAGCCACGTACAAGTCCACTGGTTTCTTGGGACTGTAAATCATCCCTAAAAGACTGCTGCTGATGATGCTGAGTGCCAGGCTCCACCTCCATGCTGACACAATCCTCCTCCTCCTCCTCCTCCTCCTCTTCTTCCTGTGCGATGGGTTGGACAGAAGGAACACTGTCTGGGTAAAGGGGGCCTTGAGAGGCAAAGAAGTCCTCCTCTTCCTGCCTCTGTTCTGCCTCAAGTGCCCTGTCCATTATTCCACGCAGCGTATGTTCCAACAGGTGGACAAGAGGTACAGTGTCACTGATGCATGCACTGTCACTGCTCACCATCCTCGTGGCCTCCTGAAATGGTGCCAGGACAGTGCATGCATTCCTGATCATGCCCCACTGGCGTGGTGAAAAAAACCCGAGCTCCCCTGACCCTGTCCTGGTGCCATCATCGCACAGGTACTCATTGATGGCCCTCTGCTGCGTGTGCAAAAAGAAGGACAAGCGTGTCCCATGGCCACGTGCTGATGGCGATGCACCGCGTCCACGACCAGCACTGTTGTCTCTAGACACAGAGCCTGCTGCTTGCCCTCTTTTATTGGCTCCTGACTGTCTGCCTCTCCTTGTTTGCCTTCCAGACATTCTAATGGCCTGCAGGGAAATGGGAAACCAGCAATAAGGCCTAGCTTCAGGAGTATATTTTGCAGGAATCACACTACGCCTGCTGTAGGTGCAAATGCCTGTTGGTGTAACACACCAGGAAAAAGCAGCAATACAGGCTAAGTTCAGGTGTAATATGATCAGGAGGCACACTCCGCCCGCTGTAAGTGCCGCAAAATCCTGTTGGTGTAACATACCAGGAAAAAGCAGCAATACAGGCTAAGTTCAGGTGTAATATGTTTAGGAGGCACACTCCGCCCGCTGTAAGTGCCGCAAAATCCTGTTGGTGTAACACACCAGGAAAAAGCAGCAATACAGGCTAACTTCAGGTGTAATATGATCAGGAGGCACACTCCGCCCGCTGTAATGTCTGTTGGTGTAACACACCAGGAAAAAGCAGCAATACAGGCTAACTTCAGGTGTAATATGGTCAGGAGGCACACTCCGCCCGCTGTAAGTGCCGCAAAATCCTGTTGATGTAACACACCAGGAAAAAGCAGCAATACAGGCTAAGTTCAGGTGTAATATGATCAGGAGGCACACTCCGCCCGCTGTAAGTGCCGCAAAATCCTGTTGGTGTAACACACCAGGAAAAAGCAGCAATACAGGCTAACTTCAGGTGTAATATGATTAGGAGGCACACTCCGCCCGCTGTAAGTGCCGCAAAATCCTGTTGGTGTAACACACCAGGAAAAAGCAGCAATACAGGCTAAGTTCAGGTGTAATATGGTCAGGAGGCACACTCCGCCCGCTCTAAGTGCCGCAAAATCCTGTTGGTGTAACACACCAGGAAAAAGCAGCAATACAGGCTAAGTTCAGGTGTAATATGGTCAGGAGGCACACTCTGCCCGCTGTAAGTGCCGCAAAATCCTGTTGGTGTAACACACCAGGAAAAAGCAGCAATACAGGCTAAGTTCAGGTGTAATATGATCAGGAGGCACACTCCGCCCGCTGTGAGTGCCGCAAAATCCTGTTGGTGTAACACACCAGGAAAAAGCAGCAATACAGGCTAAGTTCAGGTGTAATATGGTCAGGAGGCACACTCCGCCCGCTGTAAGTGCCGCAAATGTCTGTTGGTGTAACGTACCAGGAAAAAGCAGCAATACAGGCTAACTTCAGGTGTAATATGGTCAGGAGGCACACTCCGCCCGCTGTAAGTGCTGCAAAATCCTGTTGGTGTAACACACCAGGAAAAAGCAGCAATACAGGCTAAGTTTAGGAGTAATATGGTCAGGAGGCACACTCCGCCCGCTGTAAGTGCCGCAAAATCCTGTTGGTGTAACACACCAGGAAAAAGCAGCAATACAGGCTAAGTTCAGGTGTAATATGGTCAGGAGGCACACTCCGCCCGCTGTAAGTGCCGCAAAATCCTTTTGGTGTAACACACCAGGAAAAAGCAGCAATACAGGCTAAGTTCAGGTGTAATATGGTCAGGAGGCACACTCCGCCCGCTGTAAGTGCCGCAAAATCCTGTTGGTGTAACACACCAGGAAAAAGCAGCAATACAGGCTAAGTTCAGGTGTAATATGATCAGGAGGCACACTCCGCCCGCTGTGAGTGCCGCAAAATCCTGTTGGTGTAACACACCAGGAAAAAGCAGCAATACAGGCTAAGTTCAGGTGTAATATGGTCAGGAGGCACACTCCGCCCGCTGTAAGTGCCGCAAATGTCTGTTGGTGTAACACACCAGGAAAAAGCAGCAATACAGGCTAACTTCAGGTGTAATATGGTCAGGAGGCACACTCCGCCCGCTGTAAGTGCCGCAAAATCCTGTTGGTGTAACACACCAGGAAAAAGCAGCAATACAGGCTAAGTTTAGGAGTAATATGGTCAGGAGGCACACTCCGCCCGCTGTAAGTGCCGCAAAATCCTGTTGGTGTAACACACCAGGAAAAAGCAGCAATACAGGCTAAGTTCAGGTGTAATATGGTTAGGAGGCACACTCCCCCCGCTGTAAGTGCCGCAAAATCCTTTTGGTGTAACACACCAAGAAAAAAGCAGCAATACAGGCTAAGTTCAGGTGTAATATGATCAGGAGGCACACTCCTCCCGCTGTAAGTGCCGCAAAATCCTGTTGGTGTAACACACCAGGAAAAAGCAGCAATACAGGCTAAGTTCAGGTGTAATATGGTCAGGAGGCACACTCCGCCCGCTGTAAGTGCCGCAAAATCCTGTTGGTGTAACACACCAGGAAAAAGCAGCAATACAGGCTAAGTTCAGGTGTAATATGGTCAGGAGGCACACTCCGCCCGCTGTAAGTGCCGCAAAATCCTGTTGCTGTAACACACCAGGAAAAAGCAGCAATACAGGCTAAGTTCAGGTGTAATATGGTCAGGAGGCACACTCTGCCCGCTGTAAGTGCCGCAAAATCCTGTTGGTGTAACACACCAGGAAAAAGCAGCAATACAGGCTAAGTTCAGGTGTAATATGATCAGGAGGCACACTCCGCCCGCTGTGAGTGCCGCAAAATCCTGTTGGTGTAACACACCAGGAAAAAGCAGCAATACAGGCTAAGTTCAGGTGTAATATGGTCAGGAGGCACACTCCGCCCGCTGTAAGTGCCGCAAATGTCTGTTGGTGTAACGCACCAGGAAAAAGCAGCAATACAGGCTAACTTCAGGTGTAATATGGTCAGGAGGCACACTCCGCCCGCTGTAAGTGCTGCAAAATCCTGTTGGTGTAACACACCAGGAAAAAGCAGCAATACAGGCTAAGTTTAGGAGTAATATGGTCAGGAGGCACACTCCGCCCGCTGTAAGTGCCGCAAAATCCTGTTGGTGTAACACACCAGGAAAAAGCAGCAATACAGGCTAAGTTCAGGTGTAATATGGTCAGGAGGCACACTCTGCCCGCTGTAAGTGCCGCAAAATTCTTTTGGTGTAACACACCAGGAAAAAGCAGCAATACAGGCTAAGTTCAGGTGTAATATGGTCAGGAGGCACACTCCCCCCGCTGTAAGTGCCGCAAAATCCTGTTGGTGTAACACACCAGGAAAAAGCAGCAATACAGGCTAAGTTCAGGTGTAATATGATCAGGAGGCACACTCCGCCCGCTGTGAGTGCCGCAAAATCCTGTTGGTGTAACACACCAGGAAAAAGCAGCAATACAGGCTAAGTTCAGGTGTAATATGGTCAGGAGGCACACTCCGCCCGCTGTAAGTGCCGCAAATGTCTGTTGGTGTAACACACCAGGAAAAAGCAGCAATACAGGCTAACTTCAGGTGTAATATGGTCAGGAGGCACACTCCGCCCGCTGTAAGTGCCGCAAAATCCTGTTGGTGTAACACACCAGGAAAAAGCAGCAATACAGGCTAAGTTTAGGAGTAATATGGTCAGGAGGCACACTCCGCCCGCTGTAAGTGCCGCAAAATCCTGTTGGTGTAACACACCAGGAAAAAGCAGCAATACAGGCTAAGTTCAGGTGTAATATGGTTAGGAGGCACACTCCCCCCGCTGTAAGTGCCGCAAAATCCTTTTGGTGTAACACACCAAGAAAAAAGCAGCAATACAGGCTAAGTTCAGGTGTAATATGATCAGGAGGCACACTCCTCCCGCTGTAAGTGCCGCAAAATCCTGTTGGTATAACACACCAGGAAAAAGCAGCAATACAGGCTAAGTTCAGGTGTAATATGGTCAGGAGGCACACTCCGCCCGCTGTAAGTGCCGCAAAATCCTGTTGGTGTAACACACCAGGAAAAAGCAGCAATACGGGCTAACTTCAGGTGTATAATGTGCAGGAGGCTTAGCAACAATGACACTCACACTGTCCCCTGCCTATCCTTCTCTCTCCCTGCACACAAGGTTTATCAAAGTATATGACACTGACACACTCCCTGCCTATCCTTCTCTCTCCCTGCACACAAGGTTTAGCAAAGAATATGACACTGACACTGTCCCCTGCCTATCCTTCTCTCTCCCTGCACACAAGGTTTATCGAAGTATATGACACTGACACTCTCCCTGCCTATCCTTCTCTCTCCCTACACACAAGGTTTAGCAAAGAATATGACACTGACACTCTCCCTGCCTATCCTTCTCTGTCCCTACACACAAGGTTTAGCAAAGAATAGATTTGACACTGTCCCTGCCTATCCTTCACTTTCCCTGCTCCGGAACACACTACACGAGGCCGCTGCGCTGGCGGCCTTTTATAGTGTGGGGCGTGTACTAAACCCCCTCAGCTATAATTGGCCACAGGCATCCTGCCTGTGGCCAATCATTGCTCTCCTCGCTGCCGGCGCTGTGATTGGCCAAGCATGCAGGGTCACAGTGCATGCTTGGCCAATCACAGCGCCGGAATTACACTGCGATGGCGCAGTGTATTGTGGGGCATTCGCGTCACTCGAATTTGGCGCGAACGGCCCAAATCGTTCGTTGTTCGCCAAACGCGCGAACAGCCGATGTTCAAGTCGAACCTATGTTCGACTCGAACACCGAGCTCATCCCTATTCCTAGGCTATGCCACATTCTATGCATGCAAGGTGATATTCCTCCATTGGAAAGATGCGGCGTCGCCTACAGTTTCTATGTGGTGTGCGGTTGTGAACTCAGTGTTACCACTCTACAAACTTGCATACCTTAATCGGAATTGCCTGGGCAAATTTGATAAAATATGGTCGGGATGGATAGATGCCTGGGGGGAGGAGCCCCTGGAGAACGCGCAGGATGTGGTAGCTGGAGATGCACCACAGATATGAATCAATAGGTTGGTTTTCCTATGAGTAGATGACCTGTTATGATATGTAATTTATCCACTTGCACAAGATTTCTTTCTCTCCTGACCCCTCCCTCCTCCTTCCTCCTCTTTCCTCCCCCTTCCTTTCCCCCTCCCCCCTTTCCTCTTCTTCTCCCCCCCCCCCCCATTTGGGTCTTTCTGGGTTATTATGCTGAAATGTCTACCTCCTGAGCCAACGTTAGAACGATCTTTGGACTTTGTTCTCACCCATCCTGTGGTTAACATTGTTGCTGTTTACCAAGTCACTATGTGTATTGTCCTTCATGTAAAGGATTGTGTGTCTGCATCGCTTGTACTGTAAAAATCGAAATAAAAGATTTTTTTCTTGTTAAATTTTTTTATTTGCTAAGTCATTATAATCAATGAATATAAACACACAGATGATAAATAGCTCAAAACATTGGAACAGTCATAAACAGGGCTGATCCTGGGTGGGTGCGCGGTGTGCACCGCAGAGGTAGAGGCGCCAAAGCGCCAGAGTGCTCGCCTCCCTCTTCCTCTCCTTGGCCTTGTCTGTGTCACACACACAGTGGCATCGCTAGGAGAGAGCATGTTTATTCCTTGCCCCCCACTTGTACCCCCCCACTGGGGGCCGGAGGGTTACATGCAGCAGAACGCAGCGGCTGGGAGCTTTCTCTGTCGCCTGTGTCCTCTCCCCCGCATACTGCTGCAGCCCTGCGCGCACAGTACAGGAGAGCATAGAGAGAACTGAGTGAAGGGAGGATCCACCCATCGCCCAGCCCACCTAGGCACTGATGAGCGAGAGATGAGCTCCCTCGGAGGCTGTGCCCGGCCCCAGATCCAGGGTCCTGCTGGCACCCATCTGGCCTCCACTTAGGGTGGGAGATCGTGGCGGACCTGATAGGAGGAGAGGACTCGGGAGGACTCGAGAGGCAGAAGATCAGGCCACCATCTGACTGCCAGGAGGAGAGGTGAGTGAGCCATCACACAGAGGCTGAGCAAAGTCCTTAGTGGGGTGACTGGGGTTGACTTTTGTGAAGAGGGGGTGTTTGTGAAGTGTGTGGGCGGAGGGTAATTTGTGAAGTGGGGGTATTTGTGGAGTGTGTGGGGAGGTATTTGTGGAGTGTAGGGGGTAATGCTGGGGGTTAATAGTGCTTCCGCTGAGACCAGTGCTGGGGGTTAATAGTGCGTCTGCTGAGACCAGTGTTGGGGGTTAATAATGTGTCTGCTTAGACCAGTGTTGGGGGTTAATAGTGGGTCCGCTGAGACCAGTGCTTGGGGGTTAATAGTGCGTCCGCTGAGACCAGGGCTGGGGGTTAATAGTGTGTCCGCTGAGACCAGTGCTTGGGGGTTAATAGTGCGTCCGCTGAGACCAGGGCTGGGGGTTAATAGTGTGTCCGCTGAGACCAGTGCTTGGGGGTTAATAGTGCGTCCGCTGAGACCAGGGCTGGGGGTTAATAGTGTGTCCGCTGAGACCAGTGCTGGGGGGTTAATAGTGTGTCCTCTGACACTAGTGCGAAAATGATTAGTGCCCTCCAGTTTTGACTGTGGTATCTTATGTGCCCCCCCTATATAATGTTCCTAGAGTCGCCACTGCACACACACCACGCAAGCTTTGGTCTAAAACAGGGGTCTCAAACTGGTGGCCCTCCAGCTGTTGCAGAACTACAATTCCCATGAGGCATTGCAAGGCTAAACAGTTACAAGCATGACTCCTATAGGCAAAGGCATGATGGGACTTGTAGTTCCGCAACAGCTGGAGGGCCGCAGGTTTGAGACCCCTGGTCTAAAATATGTCCGAAAGTGCTGTAACACAGTCCCGCCTCCTAGACAGGCTCCTGTGAGATAGACCAGTGCTGGGGGTTAATAGTGCGTCCGCTGAGACCAGTGATGGGGGTTAATAGTGTGTCTGCTGAGACCAGTGATGGGGTTAATAGTGTGCCCGCTGAGACCAGTGTTGGGGGTTAATAGTGTGTCCACTGAGACAAGTGCTGGGGGTTATTATTGCGTCTGCTGAGACCAGTGCTGGGGGTTAATAGTGCATCTGCTGAGACCAGAGCTGGGGGTTAATAGTGCGTCCGCTGAGACCAGTGCTGGGGGTTAATAGTGTGTCCTCTGACACCAGTGCGTAATTTTTTAGTGCCCCCCCAGTTTTGACTGTGGTATCTTATGTGCCCCCCCATATATTGTTCCTAGAGTCGCCACTGCTCACACACCACGCGAGCTTTGGTCTGAAATGCCCCTAAAGTGCTGTAACACAGTCCCGCTTCCTAGACAGGCTCCTGTGAGATAGATAGAACACTGATCCAATGCAGTGAAATTGAATCAGTGTGACGTGTATCATAGGAGCCGCGAGCTGGTCTAGGAGGCGGGACTTTGTTACAGTGGCCGCCGGGAGATTCAAATCCAAGCTCCGTGACAGCAGGAGATTGTTGCCGCTCTGTGTGATCCAGGGGCAGTAGTAAGCTGCAATTGGTGGGCACGGCTGGCTGCAATTGGTGGGTACTGGTAGGCTGCAATTGGTGGGCACTGATAAGCTGCATTTGATGGGCACTCATGAGCTGCATTTAATGGGCACTGATAAGCTGCATTTGGTGGGCATTGGCAGGCTGCAATTGGTGGGCACTGGCAGGCTGCAATTGATGGGTACTGATAAGCTGCATTTGATGGGCACTAATAAGCTGGATTTGGTGGACACTGGCAGGCTGCAATTGGTGGGCACTGATAAGGCTGCATTTGGTGGGCACTGATGAGGCTGCATTTGCTGGGCACTGGTAGGCTGCATTTGATGCATTATTCTCTTGAATTATTTCCACAGTCTATGACTATTCCTTGTATCATGTCATCAGTCTCTGACCATCTCTTGTAGAATGTCTGCAGTCTCTGACCATTACGTGTATAGTTACATAGTTACATAGTTAGTCAGGTTGAAAAAAGACACAAGTCCATCCAGTTCAACCATAAAAAAACAAACAAAAATTAAATAATATCATACAATCCCATATACCCAATCTACACCCACAGTTGATCCAGGGGAAGGTGAAAAACGCCAGCAGAGCATGATCCAATTTGCTACAGCAGGGGAAAAAATTCCTTCCTGATCCCCCGAGAGGCAATCGGATTTTCCCTGGATCAACTTTACCTATAAATGTTACTACCCAGTTATGTACATTTAGGAAAGTATCCAGGCCTTTCTTAAAGCAATCTACTGAGCTGGACAGAACCACCTCTGCAGGGAGTCTATTCCACATTTTCACAGCTCTTAAGCCCCGTACACACGGTCGGACTTTTGCCCAACAAACTTTGTTTTAAGCAAGTTGGACCAACAATCCGACCGTGTGTACGCTCCATCGGACAAACTTTTTTTCGTTTAGTTTTGTTTTCATCGGACAAAAGTTGGGTCTGCAAACGGACAAACTTTTGCCCAACAAAAGTCAGATGGAGCAAAGTCCTACCGTGTGTACAGAAAACCATAGGACTTTTGTCCGATGGACAAAACAACTAATGTTAAAATCAACCAACAATAGCAGAAGTTGACCAAAGGGTGGCGGTAAAGAGCAGAAAAGAGCAGAAAAACCATGTGATGTTGCAAAAAGTTTTGGGAAAGTTTGCAGAAAAGTCCTGTGGTGTGTATGCTATGGGTGTGCCTGGCCAACTCCGTTCGGACAAAAATCCACGGAAAAGTCCGATGGAAGTCCGACCGTGTGTACTTTACTGTGAAGAAACCTTTCCGTATTTGGAAATCTCTTTTCCTCTAGACGTAAAAAGTGCCCCCTTGTCCTCATGCCGTGTACACACGATCGAGTTTCACGGCGGTGAAAACACCACCGTGAAACCCGACGGGAAAAAACGAGGACCGGCTTTGTCCCCTACACACGGCCGTTTTTCACGACATGTTTTCTCTTTGTCAAGAAAACCGGCCGTGTGTAGGCTCCCTAGCAGTGTTTCCCAATGGAAAAACTGCAGAGGAAAAAAATGCTGTGATTCGCAACGAGAAAAATTAGAGCATGTTCTAATTTTTCACGTCGTGATTCTCGCCGTTTTTCTTGTCGGGAAAAATGCTGGAGAGCCTACACACGGCCGTTTTTCTCGTCCAAGTGAAAAAATTTAATTTTTCCCTACGAGAAAAGTGATCGTGTGTACGCGGCATTAGTGTTGACTGTAAAGTGAATAACTCAACACCAAGTTCACTATATGGACCCATTATATATTTGTACATGTTGATCATATCCCCCCTTAATCTCCTCTTCTCAAGAGTGAATAAATTCAGTTCCTCTAATCTTTCCTCATAGCTGAGCTCCTCCGTGCCTCTTATCAGTTTGGTTGCCCTTCTCTGCACTTTCCTCAATATCCTTTTTGAGAACTGGTGCCCAAAACTGAACTGCATATTCCAGATGAGGTCTTACTAATGATTTCAACAGGGGCAAAATGATATCTCTCTCTCTGGAGACCATACCTCTCTTAATACAAGAAAGGACTTTGCTCGCTTTGGAAACCGCAGCTTGGCATTGCATGCCATTATTGAGCTTATGATCTACCAAAATCCCCAGATCCTTCTCCACTACAGATCCCCCCAGTTGTACTCCCCCTAGTATGTATGATGCATTCATATTCTTAGCCCCCAAGTGCATAACTTTACATTTATCAACATTAAACCTCATCTGCCACATAGTCGCCCAATTAGACAGTGCATTGAGGTCGGCTTGTAAATTGGAGACATCCTGTAAGGACGTTATTCCACTGCATAGCTTAGCGTCATCTGCAAAGACAGAAATGTTACCTTTGATTCCAGACCCAATATCATTTATAAAGATATTAAAAAGTAAGGGTCCCAGCACTGAACCTTGGGGTACACCACTGATAACCTTAGACCATTCAAAGTAAAAATCCTTAACCACTACTCTCTGAATTCTGTCTTTTTGCCAGTTTTCTATCCATTTACAAACTGATATTTCCAAATGTAGTATGTCTGCAGTCTCCGGCCAACTTTTGTAGTATGTCTGCAGTCTCTGACTATCTCCTGTATCATATCTGCAGTCTCTGACCATCTCCTGTATCATATCTGCAGTCTCTGATCATCTCCTCTAGTATGTCTGCAGTCTCTGACCATCTCCTGTAGTATGTCTGCCATGTCTGACCATCTCTTGTATCATGTCTGCCGTCTCTGACCATCTCTTGCATCATGTCTGCAGTCTCTGACCATCTCCTGTATCATGTCTGCAGTCTCTGACCATCTCCTGTACTATGTCTGCAGTCTCTGACCATCTCCTGTACTATGTCTGCAGTCTCTGACCATCTCCTGTATCATATCTGCAGTCTCTGATCATCTCCTCTAGTATGTCTGCAGTCTCTGACCATCTCTTGTATCATGTCTGCCGTCTCTGACCATCTCTTGTATCATGTCTGCAGTCTCTGACCATCTCCTGTGCTATGTCTGCAGTCTCTGACCATCTCCTGTACTATGGACTTTTAACAGGACATGGGTAAATCATGTAAAAAATCTAGGGGTTTTTATTTGTAGAAAACCTATAAAAAAGTACATTAATGCATTCAAAAATCTCATAATAATAATCATCAATACATGACCCAGAATAGTGCTCTAATCTCACTTCCAAAGGCTACAGTAGCATAGGTAAACTCAAATTATAAGAGATACATATCCAACAAACAAAAAAATTGGATGAACAGTGTATGTAGGAAGTGGATAGCCTTAGTTGTGGGTCCAGTATGCAGAAACGTAGTCTTGCTCTGCTCTACATGTTTTGCGTATCGTAACGCTTCTTCAGGAGCATAATGGTAAACAGACCACAGGAGAGATTCCACACAGGCTCGCTAGTATACGCACTGCCCAAGCTTTAAGCTTGGTCATGCTATCGTTCTGGGGCTACACTGTGGACAGATTACCTCTGCCCAGCCCACGCACCAGGTTTTGATCGGTGTGCACTTCCTGGCGTTTCTAGCCAAATACTACCTGGAGGGAACTCTTTCTTTGCTTATCAGCAGACTGTGCCTTGTTTAAATACCCCGCTGTTGTTTACTATGATTTCCATAAACTCAACTGGCTATCTGTCTTAGACACACTGCCAGTGTGTTGGTATCCAGGTTCGTGTTACACTATTCAATATGACCCTTTTACCATTATGCTCCTGAAGAAGCGTTACGATACGCAAAACATGAAGAGCAGAGCAAGACTACGTTTCTGCATACTGGACCCACGACTTAAGCCTTGTACACACGGTCAGACTTTTGCACAACAAACTTCGTTTTGAGCAAGTTGGACCAACAATCCGACCGTGTGTACGCTCCATCGGACAAACTTGTTTCGGATTTTTTTGGTTTTCATCGGACAAAAGTTGGGTCTGCAAACAGACAAACTTTTGCCCAACAAAAGTCTGATGGAGCAAAGTCCGACCGTGTGTACAGAAAACCATCGGACTTTTGTCCTAGGGTACGAACGCGCATGCTCCGAAGCAATGAACAGCCGGGAGCCTTCAGTCTTGTAAAACTAGCATTCGTTATGGAGATTTCACATTCGTGACACGGCACTTATGAACTATTTTAAATACAGCGCACATATTTAGTATTGTTTACAATGCCCTAATAATTCCAAAAGCATTTTAGCTGTAGATACCGACGGAATTATTTTAAAACTACGTCTTTCGTCTTTCTTGAAAGATTTTTTGGTTAATATTTTATAATCATATAATATATAATATTTTTTTTTTATATTTATCACAACCACATTATCCCCTATGTATTTGATGCTGAAACTACAAGCTACTATATTTGTGTCCCTTAATATTTTTTGGAATTTACCTGCCTACTCCCAAAAAGACAATATTATGATAAAAGACAAAATTCATATTTATGCAATCATTTTATTTTGTTTAGTAAATCAAAGAAAATATAACTAATAATGGCATATAATTCTAGAAACAGGAAGGCAGCAATCGTTCAAATGGTGGAAATGGCGAGGCTTCTGTACCCCAGGGATAACAAATATCAAATTAATGTTGGACTTGGTCACCAGAGGAGTACATTCAACAGGGAGCTCAAAGAAGGTCGTGAAAAAAAAAAGATGGGGAGCAGCAGCAGAAGACATATCTGTCCCCAGGCTGTGGTACTCCAGCAAGGGTCTGGTATTATAGTGGCATACCATACTGAACCACATGCATTTCTTTCCACACTTCCATCCACATCAGCTGAGGCCATTTTGTTATAGTGTGCATTACCTACACAACTCAAATCAATTTTTTTTTCTGTCTGACCGCCTAAAATTGGTTATTCAAACTTAAATTTGACTCTGAAATACTCAAGAAATGTTTAGTAGCCCCTAAACTCCCCAGACCACTGGCCTTGTTGAGGATCCGGGGTCTGATGTGGCCACTGACCCCCATGTTGCTGGGTTGGGTTGGTTTGCTGGGGTGGGTAGGTTGGATGGGGTGGGTATGTTTGAATTTGAGGAGCTGTGTGCTCCAAATCACACAGATGTGTTTTAGGGGTTAGCTTCCGTTTTCTTGCCTTGCTGAGGAGCTGGATGATGAGCCCCTCACATAGCTCCCTTTGCTCCACATCAACCTCCCTCAGCTTGTTGGCTGTAAAGCACCCAAATCCCTCGGCTCTATTGGGTGCCGTGGTGATCACTGCAGTAGCCCGATTAAGGAACTCTGCAGTGGCCTCATCAAGGTGGTGCCTCTTCCTGCCCCTTTTGTTAGGAGGGCGCAGGGTAGGCACTCTGGACTCAGTGCTTTGGCTGCTGGGCCCGGCCTCATCTTGTTGCAAAGTTTCCTGGGTCTGAAAAATAAACAGAATTTATCAATTATTTAGTCGTTGGACACATTTTCACAACCCATTTTAGCATCCTTTGTTTCTCAAAAATAGAATGTCTTCCAAAAGCAAAGGTTAGCATTGTCACTCTATTTAAAATAGTTTCTTTCATACATTTGTTTGTTTTCTAATTTCCACAGAATTTCATGCCTAATTGTTGTGGCATCATAACAACACATTTACCTCACTTTCTCAAATATTTTTTTTCATTTTAAATGCTATACCTGGGGCAAGCTGAGCTCCCCCTCCTCCTCTTCCTCTTGTGTAGGATCCGCCTCAGTATCAGTGGCCTCAGCTGATGTGGAGGGAAGTGTGGAGGGTAGCGTAGAAATATGCCTGCGTGGCACAGTCTGGTCCTTCAAAAATTCCAGGCTTGAGAAGTACCACAGCTTGGGGACATAAACGTCTTCTGCTGCTGCTCCCGATCTCTTTGATTCCTCGATCTTCTTGACCTCCCTGTTAAACATACTCCTGAGGCCTCCAATTTTTGTCTTCACCAATGTCTCGTCTGCCCTGGGGTACACAGTCTTCGCCAATTCCACCAATTGATCGATTGCTGCCTGCCTTTTGTGTTTATTGGAATAGTCTTTATGTTTAACCTGCCACAGACAGGCGTGATTCCTGTAGTTTTCGATTAAGTCAGCCATGAATTCGGGGGTATTCAGAACTGTCCCCTTCATTGTTTATGAAATTTTATCAGATGGCTGCAAGAAAGAACACAAAGACCAAACAATCTTTTTTATCTTCTAGCTCATAACCTGCTTCTAGAATATAGGCCTTTATGCAGGCCCGCCATCATGAATGTTTTCTCCCCGTAACCAGCTTCAGGCATGTGCCCCCTGGAGCCTAGGTGAAGCGGGGGGGTGGTGGCCTTCCGGCCGTTTGTTTAAAGCGTGGTCTGCTGACGCATCTATTATTTTAGATTGCGTTGGCTTTGGATGCTGATGAACAAGTAAATTTAAAGGGTGTGATTCCATCCTGTGCAGGTCCGCCATCAGGGGGGTACAGGCAGTACACCTGTAAGGGGCCTGGAGGCCTTGTGTTTGTCAGCACCCAAAGCCCCTTGACCTCAGCAATTTTCGCCAGCAGCACCCCCCCTCCTCAATTTGCAGCACCCCCCCGCTTCTCTATTTTTTGCGTCCGCAAACCCACCCCGGTTCTCCTCTGCTCCAGGGGGCCCATGCCTGAAGCTGTGTAAGGGGCCCCTAAATTTCTGATGGCGGCCCTGCCTCCAAGACCCTTACTGGTGTACTGCCTGTACCCCCCTGTTGGCAGCCCTGCCTTTAGGTAATTAAAATCTTGTCATTAGGCCCCATGCACATGAGACGCTGCTCAATGTGCATTCAATAGTCATTAGTACACTTTTTCTAACTGCCCCAGCACTCAATGAATGTTTATGCTATATGTCCATTGCACACACTGTCACAAAGTTGTCACGTACCTTTCTTTCGACTATGCGATCGTCTGAGTTTCGTTTCCCAAAGGTCAGGTTCCAGCGTCCGGAACGGCGAACAGTCGTTATGGATTTTTTATACCCTGCGCATGCGTCAAACTCCGCTCTCAGTACGTCATGACGCTGGGGCGTGCCAACAGACTTTTTCCTGCATGCGACATAACGGCAGGAACATTCGTGAGGGAAAACAAGATGGATGCCGCACCGAAAAAGAACAGGCCCCGCGGTTGTGAATATATAAAACACAAGGCCACCCCCATGAGCAAGGGGGAGATGGTGGAGATGGTGAGGATCTTTGACAAGTATCACTACGATTGTAAGCAGGAGAACTATGACAGGCCCAACAGCCATAAAGACTATATTCTGGAGAAGGTCCTTGCGGTATTGGATCGTGAATATGGTGTGAAACGAACGAAAGATCAAATTAGGAAAAGATGGTCTGATTTAAAACACAGAGAGAAAGAACAGTTGGACTCCATTCACTGCATCATCATCAAAAGAAGTAAGCAAAATTCATGACTGTAGTAATTATCTTTATGTTGGAATTAGCTGATTTCTAATGTTTAATTTTTTCACAAACATAGATGTGGAAAATAGTTGATATTTTTATGTTAATGCATATATATTTGAATAAACGTATAATTTCAGACTCCACATTTTTGCAGCAATAATTAAGATACTGTATCTAATTAAATTCACAGGAAAAAGGCACAGAGAAAGCCAGCAGAAAAGCCACCAGAGGGGAGAAAGGGAGGCTTCCCTTGGCAAGGCCCCAACAGGGGAGACAACAGTGCCCGCATCATCAACAAATCGTAAGTAAAACATATAATAAAATAGTGTTTTCCTCCGACAGGGGATATTCTTGGTTGTCACAAGGACATGGTCTCATATAGTTAGCTTTATTAAGGGCTATTTAATATTTAAGGTCTGCTGTGCGAATCATCACTGCACATTAAATGACGCCTTTCAAGACTATACATGGGTAGAGGAGAGGGCCTGGGGATCACAGTCACACAGAGTCACGCCTGATCGAATGTTCATCATAGATCCCATATCCCATAGGACACAAGAGTGGTGTTTGTCAAATGTCATTTTTGCAACATCTGTGCATATTGGGTTTTTGGTCCTCATTTGAAAGTAAATCATCTAAAATTTACAATGCACATTTGTAATTGAAGATTTGTTAATTGCGCATGATCGTCCACTCGTCTGTAGAAAACATTGTCACTAGTGCAAGGTTGGTCTCATTATTCTCCTTCAGGGATTCAACTCATATTTTTGGCATTTGGGGTGATTTGATTTTGTTATATCTGTTTATATTTTTTAGAGGAACGTGAGTGTGTTGAGGCCCTAAATTTGGAGGAGTGGGAACATGGAGCAGGACCCAGCAAAGAGCCTCCAGTGGACATCACATCCCCAGACACAAGTCATGCAGAGGGTGGAGTAGTGCATCAACTTGAAGATGATTTAATTGAGCCTGTTGTTTGCCCCAGTAAGTAATTTAGACATATTGTATTTTCATCCATATCCAATGATATACTTTGCAATACAATTGCACAGAAAGTGCACTTTCAAGTGCAGTCACAGTAGATCTGAGGGGGACATGCAAGGACCCCCAAAAATCCTAAATAGTTCTCGCACATAATTGGATGTGAAAATCAGCAGAGCTTCCTCTAATTTCATAGCTTCCCCTCAGAACTACAGCGATCTACAGTGACTGTACTTCCAAGTGCATTTTCAATAGCACTTGGAGTGCAGAGTGGATTTCCCTTTAGTAAAAAAACACCATTGTGTTTAAATGTGTAGACAGTGTTATTTTTTTAATTTAACTTGATGTCTTTTGGGGGCCGCTAACAAAGTGGCACAAAAATGAAACTATTTAGGCCACTGTGCCCATTAAACGCAGCCACTGTGGCCAAAGGGCAACAGTTTGTCACATAAAAATGCAACATTTTTAGAAAAAACATCAAGCCAGTTTACACCCAGCCTTGGCTCATCAATGTCCTTCTTCAGTACTAGATGTCTTCTCTCGCCCTCAATGTTGCTTGAGCCAATGATGTTACTGGTCAGTGGCGTCACTAGGTTTGGTGTCACACGTTGCCTCCCAAAATGGTGTCATCCCCCAACAACTGAAGTCCCCCTCAGTACAGACCCCCCTCAACTAACTACAGACCCCCCTCCCGCAGTATAGATCCACCTCCCTCAGTAAATACTTACTCACCTCAGTGCAGACCCCCCAGCAGTACAGACACCCCATCATTTACACACAACCCTCAATTCCAGCCCCCCCCTTGGTGCAAACACAGCCATAGTGCAGCCCCCCCTTACATTACAGAGCAGCATAATGACCATACACACAGCGGTGTGACCCTCGAGCGTGGCCTCCGCCTCCTCCTCCTCTGTGTATGTAAACAGTGAGGAGGAGGGTGCGGCGTGTTCATTTAGCTACACAGAGGGACACAAGCCGCGGCACAGGTCAGCGGGTGGCCGGTGTTAGCATTGTGCCACTATCCATGGGTGTCACCCCGGTGCGGACCGCACCCCCTGCACCTTGCTTGCAACGCCGCTGTTACCGGTAACAATATACAATGATCATGATTGGCTGAGATGCATGTCATTGATTTTTACCCAAAAATATCACTGTGTGATACCTTGTCTAATATTTTATTTGCAATTACTGTGTGCGGTCTTTTCAACAGTAAAGCCTATCTATCAGAGACACTTGCTCTGATATAGACACTTCCAAAACACAACCACTGCTATTCTAAATTAAGATGTCCTGTACTCAACAGGAGCACAGCCATCAGAAGATTGTTTTGAAGGGGCAACAAGACACAGATTCATGCAATGCATGAATCTGTGTATTGTCTTTCAGTAGCGTTACAAGACAGAGTGGGGGCGTTCAGATGTCGCCATATATTGCCGCAACACAACTGGTATAGACATGTCTAGGGATTGGTTAATGTGTGAAAAAAAATTAAAGCCAGACACAGAGGCAAACTAGGTAGTGCATTGAAGAATTTCATGTAGAAGTAGACAGAAGGTGCAATGAGATGGCAATGTTCCGAGATAAACAATTGTGGGAGACACAGGCACCAGGGACAAGATTCTAGAGTAGCTACAGTGTGTACATTCCTAGTAGTGTAGGTGTCTGAAGAGCAAGAAGGTTTGGTAATCCGAATTTGATTGGAGGGAAGTATTTGCCACAATTGGCAGGCTTATTAATTTGGACATAATTCACTTTTGTAGGGCCACAGCCACTTGTCCTGGATTCCCATTTGTATGTTTTCTATTTTTTACAGGCCACGAACTACCAAGATGCACAATTGGACGGATCACTGCTGATATTCTGCAGGCAATGACTGCACCAGAAAAAATAAAGGAGGCTGCCACTGGTGTTCAGAGGCGTATGCAGGATTATGTTGACCTTTTAGCTAAATTTTAAGTTCTTTATTTTTATGTTACTTTTTGGACTCTCATTTTAAGCACATAATATGATTATTGCTATGTTTATTAAGAAAAATAGTTCCATGTTATTTCTTTGGATTTTAGAGTAGGAAACAACAATGCCATTTGATGTGTCTTTTAATGTGAATTGTCATGTGGAATCGCATGACAATTCACTTAAAGGGGTTGTAAATTAAACATTTTATTATCTTTAAAATATAACTGTACCTTACTGCAGCCCTCCTTCACTGACCTCATCCTTAACATTTATAATTAGAAATGTCAAGAATTTCTCATAGAATAATCAGCATTTCCTGTTCTTCTGACTGGAATCAACACTGGAATGTGTGCCTTGCTCTCTGGTGTGGAGTGTCGTGCTCGCCCCCTCCCTTGGACTACAGGAGAGTCAGGACGCTCTCTACGGTGCAGATTTAAAAAGGACCTGTGTTTTACTGGTCGTCCTGACTCTCCTGTAGTCCAAGGGAGGGGGCGAGGCCGACACTCAACACCAGGGAGAAAGCCTTGCACTACTGTGTGGATTTACACACAGAAGAACACCAACTGAGGATTACTAGGAAGAAATAAGGACATATTTAAAATAAAATAAAAGGATGAGGTAAGTGAAGGAGGACTGCACTAAGATAAAGCAAGATATTTAGTGTTTCAAAAATGTGACCTTTTCAAAACATTCTAAACCAAACACAAAATTGTGTTCAGGTTTGTAGGTCAGTGTTTCTCCACCCGCCTTCTCTAGGTGCTTGACCACCTCCTTTAAGATTGAAGTGTAGTCACTATACACAACATCTTGGGGTATTGTAAAAAATTAATAAATATAGTGACTATTTATTTACAAATAATAAGCCAAAATGCACCTTGAGAAGGAGAGGTGGCAAACACTGTTCACAAAGTAAAATTGGTAGTAATGTTTTGCATACTAGGGGATTTTAGAAAATACTAAAGAGAAAACAGTTTGACACCATGAGTATTGAAAATGTTATTAAAAACATTGTGTGTTTTGCCCAAAAAAACTTGAAATATGTTTACATACAAGTGCAGTGGCAAGTGCACTTGTATTTAAAAAAATGTTTTTAGATTTTTACAAAACAGCACTGTGCACACATGTGCAAGCTGACATTAACACAAAAACAGTCAGATCCCATGATGTCAGCTAGCACATGTGGACACAGTGGGCTTTGTTTACTAATGTCATAAGTGCCCTTAAATTTTTTTCACTCTTTAACATTTGTTGCATAAATCTAGGAGCTCTTTACACATGAGCAAGGCAATATATTCTCACATTGAGAATCCAATACAAAATGTCTCGTATGGCCTTTTTACAGAATATTTGAACATTTGTTAGGTAGTGATTTTGGGATGTGTATTGCTGTGCTTTCTAAAATACATGTTTACCCACCTCAAAGTTGAGAACAAACCCCCAAACCCTAAAAAAAAGCCTGTTTTGTTGTTAAAGCAGAACTAAAATATTTTGGGGTTGTGAAAGGAAAGATTCAAAATATTTACTATGTGTGGCTTCTTATTTAGATGATTAAGAAGAAAAGTATATTTGTTAAGTTGGTGTAGTTACATTGACAGTGTACTTGAAAATGGGTGTAGCAGAGCCACAGCACAACATTAAATACACTACATATGTCAAGGCAAGTTTTTGAGGTAATAATTTACAATTATTGTTTGGCAAACAAAATAAAAAAACGTAAACATTACATTAGAAGAATAATAAAAAATAATAAACACAAACAACAGTTTTTCAAAGATATTGGTGTTTAATAAAGAAAAAAAGGGGGAATCTTAAACATTATCGGCAAGATTATCTTTCCAGGGCACTGCCCCACTACCCACAAAGTAGGCCTAATATTCTTCCCTCATGATACGGCCAGTTTGGGAGGAATGCCCAACTCCACCAGTTTGCAGAGCTGGCATCACTGGCTCTTCAGCTGCCATACCACCTGAGGTGGGATTTTGAGCCACTGTACCAATATAGTTTGTGCCATGTCTACGCAAATAATTATGTAGAATGCATCAACACAAGACTACATGGTTAATTTTATATTCCGCCATATTGATAGCGGTTAAAAAGAGGCGGAACCTGTTTGAAAGAATTCCGAACGCATTCTCTGCAACCCTCCTGGCACAGGAGAGCCGGTAGTTGTAGATGCGCTGGTCTGGGGTCAAGTTCCTCATCGGAAAGGGCTTCAGTAAATGAGGCCCCAGAGCAAATGCCTCATCTGCAACAAAAACAAAATTCATGCCCTCAATATTGTCCTGGGCAGGGGGCAAATTCAAAGTGCCATTCTGCAGGCGTGTATTGAATTCGGTGTGGAGCATCACCCCACCATCTGAATGCCTCCCATTGATGCCCACATCCAAATAAAGAAACTCATAATTTGCCGAAACAAGGGCTAACAAAACAATACTGGAAAAGCCCTTATAATTAAAATAAAATGACCCAGAGTTGGGTGGGGGGATGATGCGCACATGTTTGCCATCAATGGCACCCCCACAGTTGGGGAAATTCCAGAAGGTCTTGAACTGGCCCGCCACATCCTGCCACTGCCGGGGAGTTGAAGGAAACTGAGAATAAAAATATAAAAATAAGTATTACAACTTGAGCCTTGAAATTGAAAATTAGTTATCACACATACATTCTGGTGCCAAAATTCAAAAAAAATATTTAAAGCAGTATGTAATGCTAAAAAAATACTGTTCTTATTATATGTTTCCTCACTCTCTCTGGTGGCACATTTAGGGAATTTGGGGGGGGGGGGAGATTTGGGGGACAGGTAAGAACCCTCTCCACTTCCATTGAAGAGAAATGAGTAACAAATGAAGGTACATTTTACAAGCCACTTTGTTTCCGAAATATTGACAGCACAATTTTCCCCCAAAAATTGCCATTATATCTAATTGGAGATATAAATATTTATAATACATTAAATATCATTAAAAAACGTGATGAGTAACAATTAAAAGTATACTACATGCTAGTGACTACATGCTTTTTAAAATTCATGAAGAAAGATTTCTATAAATTCAAAAATTAATGGGAGAATTGATTATTATAAATGCATACAAATAGTAGTTGGATCAGTTGATTCTGCATTTGGGGGAGGGGAGGGAGGGTTCTAAACTATTTTCTGTGTTAAAAAAAAATTAAATATCTAAAGAAATAAGAACAATAATGTGACACAGCTTAGGGGGTGTTTAGAGTAATCCACTAACAAAATTTAGATAATTTAAATATGATCAAACTGTGGATGTGCCAAGGGAAGCATGCTGGGGAGGTAAGTGCTGACATATATGCCTTGGAGGACTGGGAAAATAAAGTAACATCTACATAAAGGACATTCAGAGCAAAAAACATTCATGCAAAACATGGAAGAAAACATACAGAATCAAATAAGAAATTCTAAAAAGTATATAGAATTGGAGATAAGATCACATTACATACCCGAATATAATCCTTCAGCAGAACTTGAATAATTGCACAACAGGTCTCCGGTATAATATGCCCAAGAGCCTGGGGAGAAATACCTGTGGTGAATTTAAGGTCTTGGAGACTTCTCCCTGTCGCCAAGTAGCGCAGAGTTGCTATGAGCCTTTGCTCTTCAGGAATAGCACTCCTCATGCAGGTGTCCTGCTTCCTAATGTAGGGGGACAGCAAGGACAACAGGTGCTGGAAGCATGAGTCAGACATCCTGAGATAGTTTCTAAAATCATTGGGATTATTCTCCCTCAGCTCTCTCAGCAACGTCATGTGTGACAATTGGTCGCGTTGCTGCAACCAAGTTTAGCACCATATCGTTCTCCTCCTACCCCTTGACCTGGCCTGGCCATGAGAAATGGCCACAACTCCCAGGCTATAGATCGCACGCTCTCTCTCTTCGTTCCTCAACATCTGCAAGAAAGAACGGAGGATTAAAGACACGAGCGTAAAGGAACAGAACAAATCTGCTGACGCCAAACCCTCACTACCTCGCGATTAGCAGAACGAGACCAGAGCGTGACGGCTGAAAATTGAAGGATCCTCTTTTGAAGGCTCGTCAGAACGTTGAAACGTCACTACGTTCATGTTTGTTGGCTAAAAAGTCAGAGCGTGTGTATGCTATGGGCGTTCACGGTCAACTCCGTTCGGACAAAAAACCACGGAAAAGTCCGATGGAAGTCCGACCGTGTGTACGAGGCTTAAGGCTATCCACTTCCTACATACACTGTTCAACCAATTTTTCTTTTGTTTGTTGGATATGTATCTCTTATAATTTGAGTTTGCCTATGCTACTGTAGCTTTTGGAAGTGAGATTAGAGCACTATTCTGGGTCATGTATTGATGATTATTAATATGAGATTTTCGAATGTATTAATGTACTTTTAAAGTTTTTTTACAAATAAAAACCCCTAGATTTTTTACATGATTTACCCATGTGCCGTTAAAAGTCAATTTTTTTGTTTTATCAGTGTTCCTCCATTAATATCGGGACGTTGGCACATTTATACCAGTGCATCCACAGTGTCACCCTGTGAGGATGTACATTTAAGCATTTCTTTCAAAATCTCCTGTACTATGTCTGCAGTATGTCTGGGGGCTCTTTCTAACAGAAGCCCTCTCTGTGTGCATCAGAGAGACCCCCAACCAGGTCCCATTAGTGTACTCTCTTACTGTATTTTCTTTATTGTTAAAAGATCATGGGAGGATCCCAGGGTAACGAAGAATTCTTAGGGGAGCAGCTCTGTGTTTGAGTAATTGCCATAGAATTATTTGTAAAGGGGAGGAGTTAGTAAGATGACCACGCCCATGTGGGGGCACCAGAAATATTTCTCTACCCAGGCGTCTGTGACCCTAGGATCGGCCCTGGTTATAAAAATGAGTCAAATCCCATTACAAATGCAACCCTCCTGGTATTCTAGTCTGTAAGGAGAATATCCAGAACACCTCTCACTTGCATAGTATCTTAAAATTATCCCCACCTCTCCTAGGCGTGTAAAGTTTTTCTATACCTTGTATTTGCAAGAGAGAGGTATCACCCCCATGAGCCTCATTAAAGTGTCTCTCTACATTGGTCCCATGTTGTTTCTCAATGTAGTGCCCCTCTACTTTGAGGGGTGCTGTGTGCCTAAATTTAGGGGTTGGTCTGAGCTAGTAGCCAGGCTCAGACCGCTTTTATTGATAGGTTTTGGTTATTTGTTTTTCAGGTGTTGTACTGGTGTGCAGTTCCCTGTGGCCTGTAGGTGGCACTGACATGACAGGTCAGGGTTGAACCACTGGTAACAGTTCTGTGCCTTAGGGTGTCCTCTCTCGGCAGCAATGGCGTCCCTAGGGGGGGCCCTGGCCCCCCCAACATTATGCTGTGCCCCACCATGTGCCCCCCCAAAAAAATATATATATATTTTTCTTTTTTGGCATTTTTGTATTTTGCTCGGGCTGCTCCTGGGGTAACAGTCTCTCCTGAGAGGGAGAGCGTCCCCAGTCAGCTCCTGTGGGGGATTCCTCCCCCCTCCCTCTGCTCGCTGACACTGCATAATGAGAGCGCTCACACAACCACAGACACCCGATCTGCTCTTTCCCCTGCATCCTCATTGGCACGGAGAAGAGCGAGTTGCAGGAAGGACTCCACGAGCACTGTGGGGGGGGGGGCACAAGCCTTCATCTCAGTTACTGAAAAAACAGACTGATTTCTCCCGTCCTTAGGACAGGAGAACCAGCCTGTAAATTCCGAGAGTGGTGACTGCAAGCTGGGCCGAGTGTCAGTCTATGACACTCTTTCACAGCCCATCGAGTCCAGCCACCCCCCCCCTCCCTCACTCTCCTCACATACGAGCAGGGAGGAATACAGCTCCTCCTTCCAGTCCCACCCACACTATCCCGGTGTGCTGTATCTGAAGAGAGGGGATGTGTGGGCGGGAAATATGAAAATCAGCAGCATTCCTGGCTGTGTGCGACTGATGCCTGAGATTCTAGACTGGACCGTGGGTAAGTGTGTGTACTGCAGTACACTGTAATCACTTAACTGCATTATCTCCATCCCTTCTCTCCCCCCATCTGTCTCCCTCCCCCTCTTCTGTTCTTTTAAGACCTTCACAATTTACTTTCACTTTCAGTTAGGCAGGTAATATACGGTGCAAATTTCTTTCCTGCATCCACAGATTGCAGGAAAGAAACTTCCATAATTCCCCCATCAACACAGACAGTGGTGACAGGGGAATCCCTCCTGCCCAGCAATTGTATTCTCCCGACAAACAGTGATTATCATTAGTGGCTATAGCAACCACTGGTGATAATCATAAGAGAATCTGCTCATTAATGGTTCAAATCTCAGCCAGTTCCTGCTGAACCAGCTGAGATTTAAACTGTCTATGTCTGGTCTTAGCTCTTAGGCCGGGTTCACACTGGTCCGACAAATGCTCCGACATAAGCTCATGTCGCATGACGTGAAAATCAATGTTTCCCTATGAGAGCCGCCTTAACTGGTCCGACACAAGTCGGTCTGACTTTGAAAATGCTCCCTGCACTACTTTGGTTCACCATTGATCCTACTTCAGCCCATTGAATATCATTGAAGTCGGATCAAAGTAGGATACTTGTCCTAACCATCCGACTTTTGACATCCGACATGGTGATTACAGCAGCAGTAAAAGGAATTTTTATCACACTGGGATTGTTTTGATTGGTCAAAGGACAAGTCAGACTAGCACAAAGTCGGATCAAAGTAGTATCCTGTTCATGAAAGTCGGATGGATGTAGGATCAATGTAGGACTGATGTCGCAGAGCAAAGTAGGATGAAAGTTGTATGACTGTCGTGTCATACCAGTGTGAACCCAGCCTTAGGCAGCCCATACATTGATCACTTTTTTCATTCAATTATTAGGTTGAATGAAAAAAAAAAAGAAATGATCCAATTCCCCCATCTACACATTATAGGTGGATGGGGGAATGTTCCCAGCGTGGACCAGTGCTGGAACAACCAGAGTTGCTGTCCTGTCCCGGCTATTCACAGCGCTGGTCTCTGTCTCCATGGTAGCGGCGGCAGCACATTGGAACCCAGTGCTGGTTACTTAATGGGGCTGATGTACAGTAAGGTGACCAGATTTTTAAAATAAAATCCGGGGACATATTTTATTTTTATTTTTTTATTTGCTAATGGTAAACTATTTTATAAGCATATTTTCCTCAAATGATATATGCAGTGTATGTGGTGTTTATGGAATGATTGTATGATATATACGTTCTTTCCCACATTTCGTCCATGAGATGAAAAAAAAAAAAATACTTCTTAGAATTTTTTGGGATATGACTACCAAATGTTATGAAGAGAAGATAGAGAAAAACTTGGGAGGGATGGGGTCCCAAAATTTAAATCCAATCCAGGCAGAGGTGGATCCAGACAATGTTTTTTTGGGGTGCTATGGTGGTGCTTGAAGTAAAACTGAGGGTGCTGATGCTGTGCACTACCGCACACCTGTGGGAGTGGCCAGCAAGTGACGGTTTCATCATGGCGTCCAATGATGATCAGTAGGTCCTGGCCTCTGTATACCAATAAAAAGCCAAAAAAAGCAGCACAACCCTACACTTCATTTATACATTTCTACAAATGGACTTATAAGTGAAATGGTAAAACCTATAAATGAATATCCAATGCAAATCAAACAATGTATTGCAATTTAGTAGTGATGATGTCACCTCCTCTGCAAAAATATTTTGAGAATTTGCAGAGCAAATAATGGTGAAACCCCCTACATACAAAAATAATAACAGAGACGCAAATCAACCCATGTATTAGAATATAGTAGTGATGGTGTCACCCTCTCTGCAAAAGGTAAGAAATATTGCAGAGCTGCAATGTGCAAATAGTGGTAAAGCCACCTATATATAATCATAATAATAAAATGTACACTTGATGTATATATTTTACATTTTATTATTATGATTATATATAGGTGGTTTCACCACTATTTGCACATTGCAGCTCTGAAAAATGTATTACTTCTTGCAGAGAGGGTGACAACATCACTACTATGTTCTAATACATGGGGGTTGATTTGTGTCTTTGTTATTATTATTATTGTATGTAAGGGGTGTTACCGCTATTTGCACATTGAAGCTCTGCAATTTCTCAAAATATTTTTGCAGAGGGGGTGACACCATCACTACTATATTGCAATACATTGGTTGATTTTCACTGGATATTCATTTATAGGTTTTACTATTGCACTTATAAGTCCATTTGTACAATGTTATAGATGAAGTATAGGGCAGCGCTGCATTTTTTGCTTTTTATTGATTCGCGTTAGATGAGGAAACCAGCTAAAAAGATTCTCTTATTGCTTTTGAGATATTTTTAGTTGCATGGTAATTGATTTACCTGATTTGTTATGTCCTCTGTATACTGGTAACCACTGGCCATGCATTTTGGTGGTCAGTGTGCCCCCTTTATGCTGGTGCTACATGCAGGGTGCAGGTGGGTGCTGGATGCAGGGCTCAAGAGGATGCTATGTAGAGAGTGCAAGGTTCAGGAGTGCGTTTTGGAAAGAGTGATGGTCAGAGACTGCAGACATACTACAGGAGATGTTCAGAGACTGCGGATATTATACAGGAAATGGTCAGAGACTGCGGATATAATACAGGAGACGGTCAGAGACTGCGGATATTATACAGGAGAGAGACTGCGGATATTATACAGGAGAGAGACTGCGGATATTATACAGGAGAGAGACTGCGGATATAATACAGGAGACGGTCAGAGACTGCGGATATTATACAGGAGAGAGACTGCGACTATAATACAGGAGACGGTCAGAGACTGCGGATATTATACAGGAGAGAGACTGCGGATATTATACAGGAGAGAGACTGTGGATATTATACAGGAGAGAGACTGCGGATATTATACAGGAGAGAGACTGCGGATATTATACAGGCGAGAGACTGCGGATATTATACAGGCGAGAGACTGCGGATATTATACAGGAGACGATCAGACTGCGGATATTATACAGGAGAGAGACTGCGGATATTATACAGGAGACGATCAGACTGCGGATATTATACAGGAGAAAGACTGCGGATATTATACAGGAGAGAGACTGCGGATATTGTACAGGAGAGAGACTGCGGATATTGTACAGGAGAGAGACTGCGGATATTATACAGGAGAGAGACTGCGGATATTATACAGGAGGGCCAGCACAATTTGTTGTTAGAGATGGGCTGGGCATGTTCAAAATTCCACATGCCAGAGCCTGCCAGGAAGCCCACACTGCACAGCGCTAATCACAGGCAGTGAGACATTTCCCGGCCCGCAGCTGCACAGATCATGAAATGTCTCACTGGCTGTGATTAGCACTGTGGAGTGTCGGCTTCCTGGCGGGAGATCGGGCATGTGGGATTTCAAACACACCCGAGCCCATCTATTGGTTGTAGACAGTTGAGCTCCCTGCAGGTTGCTTAGCAGCAGTGGAGCCTTCTCTGACATGCTGATCGGGATGCAATCCAGGTGATGCTCCTAGTCAAATCCTAGTGTTAAATATCAGTGATTTTATTGATCAAAGCCCACACTTTACAGGCATAGAGCCCACATGGCTGCTGAGCATACGGTTGATTATATATATGTGGTTGTACTCTTGATGCTAATAAATACTGTGTTTATTAGATCTGACTGGGAGCATCAACAGGATCACATCCCTATCAGCATGTCAACAGAGAAGGTTATACAGCATTACTGCTGCTAGTTGACCAGCTGGGGGCTCAGCTCACTATAACCAATAGTGCCAGCCTTCCCCTGCATGCACCCATAATGTCACCAGCATTAGGTCCTAATAGACTGCCGCCGCTGCCAAGGAGACAGATGCCAGACCAGTGTAGTCAATAACAGGGACAGGACAGCTGGGGAACCCCACAATGGCAGAACACCAGGGCCCGGTGGCAAGACAACCTTTACAACCCTGAGGCCTCATGCCCACGGACGTTTTTACAGCCACGTTTTTGAGCGTTTTTTACAGCTTAAAAACACCTGTCCATGTTAGTCTATAGCTTCATGCCCACCTAGGCGTTTTTGAGCTGCAAATAGCATAGGCGTTTTTAAGCTGTAAAAAAACCCCAGGACCAGTGCGTTCCGCAGCGTTGGCGTTAGGCATAAAAAAACGCGAAGCGTTAAACGCGCAAAAACGCCGCAATTGCGTTTTTAAGCTCCGGCGTTTTGTTTTTTTTTCAAAAAAAATAAGGTCGAAAAATGTATACAATACCATGGACACAGAGGCGGCTCTCTAATTAGGCAGATTAGGCGAGGGCCTTAGGCCTCGCAAGAATCGCAAATTCCAGGGGCCCCGCGCGGCCGCCTAATTAGTCACTATCACTAGTCATCTGGAATGCCTGCAGCTTGTACGGGCTATTTTTGTTCCCGCACACCGCCCGCAAGCTCCACTTTTCACTGCAGAGCAGTGGCGGCTGGTGAAGTTTTAGGATGGGGGGCGCCAAACCCCGTCCTTCCTTTTTGACCCCTCCCACTTGGTGGAAATGGGCGTGGTTTCATCGAAATAGTGGGCGTGGCTCTAAGGTGGTGTGGTTAGCATCTGAGATGAACGAGGGATGGAGGGAGAGGGAGAGAGAGGGAGAGAGAGGGAGAGAGAGGGAGGGACAGCAGGCCCAGATCCTAGACAACAATAGAAATGTGTATTCTAGAAAGTTTTACAATCAGCAGATAAAGATACTTCAATCATCCCGGCACCAGGGTTGTTATGGTGTCAGGATGATTGAAGCACATTATTTCTATTATTACATTTCATTTTATATTACAATCATGCAACTCCATAATGCAGAATCAGTGGGAGCCCTGAGCGCGTCGCCTGCCACCAGATGCCATCAGGTACCCCCTGCGGAGTCCCTCCTTACATCAGGTGCCCCCTGCGGAGTCCCTCCTTACATCAAGCCCTGTGTCCCATCAAATGCAGCCCTGTGTCCCATCAGTTGCAGCCTCTGTCCCATCAATTTGTGCACAAATAAAAAAAAAAACACTGTGCCGAGTGTAAGAATACCAAATAGCAGAACACTACAATGTCAGGATATTTAAATGGAAATACATATACACTTATTACTTCTAGTGTTATAGCATCAAAGACGCCAAATACACAAAAGCAAATGTGAATTCATCAAAGTGGTGTAAAACAATGTGCCAATATATGCTTGTATATAACCAAGTCCTGAGTTTTCTTTATTCCGCTGTGAGAATATACAGGTCAGCTTGGGTGCACCACTGCAAACTTCAACTTGTGTGATAGTGCACAACCTCAGTGCTCCACTGACTCTTACTGGAATGGAAGATCTCAATTCAAGGAGATCAACAAGTGCCTGGCTGTTACACAGCTATGGTGTTTCCTAACCCAAGTGCACCTAGCAAATGTCAGGAGAAAGGACCTCAGCACAATACAAACAATATCTGGTAGATCATTCAGCTACCCAGCATTTGGCAGACATCAGTACCAACCCCCCCCCCCCCCCACTCACCCCCTGCAGCAGAAGCTTTACTCCATGCAAGCCCTGCAGCCAACACTGGAGGTTACAGTACACACACAGAGCACAGTGTGAACGGAGGAAAAGCAGGGGATTCAGGGAGGAGGTGAAACAATCAGAATGTCTTCCTCACACTTTCATCTTGCTGACAAGACAGACTCCACTCCCGACCACATACAGGAAGGGGGGGGGGGGATTATCAGGACCCAGCACAGCAAAGGCAGAGACTCCACTCCAGACCACATGCAGGAAGGGGGGGGGGGGGGAGATTATCAGGAGTGACCCAGCAAAGGCAGAGACACTGCAGCTGTCCTTGCTGCTCCAGAGTCAGAACACAAGTATTGCACCAACCTCACATAGCCCGGGAAAACAAACTCCTGAGTCCTCTCCAGTCTCCAGACACACACTGCCATCCACAACTATTTATTTTGTTTACAAACTTTTTTATTGTGTACAAAATAATGGTACAAACATTATGTCATGACATCAGAGAATTACAGTATTTTCAATCAATAATTATAATGATTTATGACAGAGTAACCGCCTTTATTTATTTATAACATCTATTACATATAAAAAATAAATGATTCAGTAGTATTTTGAAATGCAGGGTTGTTTTTGTGTATAAAAGAATTGGATGTGAAAAGGGGATTCTAATATGGGTCTAAAAGGTAGTCTGAATATTTGAACCATAGGTTCCATTTTTTATCCAGTAGGTGCATGGTATTATGCAAGGTATGCAAAATTTTTTCCATAAGGTAAATGTCGTTTATTCTAATTTTCAATTGGGAAATTGGTAACGATGGGGATTTCCAATGATAAGCTATTAGCCAATGGATGGATACACAAATTGTATGGACTATTCTTAATTGAAACGTGTTCAAACCCAAAATCGGGGCGAACAAGAGACAATTGGGAAGGGTAAGGGTTATAATTTTGTTTGAAATTTTAGAAGAAAATTTCTCGAGTCGTTTCCATAATTGGACTGCTTTTTCACAGTCCCAAAAAATGTGAGAGAAGGAGCCGATTGAGGTGCAATCTCTAAAGCAGGTATTGGGAACTGTGGGAAATATAGAATGGAGTTTGGCTGGAGTATAATACCACCTGGTAAATAGTTTAATTGCAGTTTCCCTAATTGTGATAGATTTAGTGCATTTAAGAAGATTGTCAATACATTCAGACCATTTCTCGAGGGGCAATACAAAGTCGTATTCCTGTTCCCATTTGAGCATGTATGGTAATTTATCCTGGTTGGTGTTATTGATCAAATTTAGATATATCTCTGATATTAGGCCTGTTCTTCTTGGGTATTTAGTACAGATATTCTCATAGAATGTGGGCGATGTATTGTCTAATAGTGGGAAATTTGAATTATAGAAGTTTCTAATTTGGAAAAATCTTCTGAGTTCTGTATTGGGAATGTCGTATTTGGTTTTTAGTATCGAGAACGAAGTTAATGAAGTATTCTCAATAAATCTATTAAGGGTGATTAGATTATTGTTAATCCACCAAACAAATTCATCAGTGTTTTGGTAGCTTTTTAGGAACTTAGGGTCGCCTAAAAAAGAAGCAAGGGGTGGTGTGGGAGAGGTCAATGTAAATTTTTTATTATGCAGTTTCCATAATTGGTATGAATGGGCCACTAAGAGGTTTAGCCTTTCCAAACTATGATTGGAAACTTTGTTGCCCCATAGTAATCCTGATATAGAGTAGGGTAGTATTGAATATTTTTCAAATACTACCCATGGGATTTTCGGGTTATGTAAATGCCATTGAGCAATCTGTGCCCATCTTGCAGCTAGATAATATGACCAAAAGTTCGGGAGTCCCAATCCACCTCTTTTCGTGGACATATATAATACAGATTGGGCAATTCTTGGGTGGGAGTCCGACCATATAAATTTATTGACTTCCGATTGAAATTTAGTAAGTATCAATTTATTTATTCTAACTGGGAGTGCTCTAAATAGAAATAATAATTTTGGTAGAATTGACATTTTGATGGCAGTAATTTTACCTAAAAATGAAATATTGAAGGATTTCCAGGTTTTTAACACCAATCTCAGTCTTTGTAACATGGGTAAATAATTTTTGGTGGCTAAATCTTTGGGGTCTGGGGTAACGTGGATACCGAGATAAGGTAAAGTATCATTGGACCACGTGAAGTTGAAGGATGTGCGAATTGAATCAAATCGGGAAGGAGGAATATTTATTGGCATTCCCACTGATTTTGAAACATTTACCGATAACCCTGATAGAGCAGAAATTTTTTTGAGTGTGGCTAGTAAGTTTGGTAAGGCTATTATGGGTTGGGTAAGAAATAGTATCATGTCATCCGCATACTGAGTTTGTACGTTTTGTTATTAGAAGTATAACCCTTTATATCTGGGTGTTGTAGGATGGCAGCAGCTAGGGGTTCGATTGCTAGGGCAAACAATAGAGGTGAAAGGGGACAGCCTTGCCTAGTGCCTCTTCCGATTTTAAAGAATTCTGAGTTACAGCCTGGAAATTTTATTCTGGTGGCAGGGTTATGGTATAGGGCATGAAATGCATGAATAAATTCACCATTAAAACCATACTTTTGTAAAACTAAATCTAAGTATCTCCAGGTGACACTATCGAAAGCTTTATTAATGTCTAGACTTAATAGTAGGATTGGGTGAGATTTGATATTTGCTTCCTGAATTATATTAGTTACTAGACGAATGTTGTCTGTGATCTGCCTGCCGGGGATAAAGTCTGACTGAAAGGGGGATATCAGAGAGGGGATTATTGTTGCTAGTCTATTTGCTAGAAGTCTACTAAAAATTTTAAGATCATTGTTAATTACTGAAATTGGCCTATAATTTTGGGGTAGTGTGTGGTCTTTATTTGGTTTCGGGATTAAGGACATATTAGCCAACAGCATTTCTTCAGGAAACTGGTCTCCTTTTAAAATGCTATTGTATAGTTTTGACAATGACGGAGTGAGAAGTTGTGGGAACTGTTTATAATAAAAGGACGAGAATCCATCTGGACCAGGTGCTGAGCCTCTCTTAAGGGATTTAATAACTTGTGTAATTTCGTCTTCAGTACACGGGGAATTTAGTGTGTCAATCTGAGTAGAGGATAATTTGGGTATGGGGATGTTATTTAACCACTCACGTGAGATAGTTGAGATAGAGGAAGTTGGTTTGGAAAGGAGATCTGTGTAGAATTTGGTAAATATGGAGAGTATTTCTTTTGGGTGAGTGATCAGTTGATTCGTGTTATTTTTAAGTTTGTAGACATGAGCAGGTTTTATTGATTGGTTTAATTTACGGGCAAACATTGTTGAGTAACTATTATTTTTCCTCATCCACAACTATTTATAAAGTCACCCAGCTCTTCTAAACACAGACCGAGTACTGTATAGAGCAGAGGAAAGGAGAAGTGTCTGGCACTTACTTGTTCAGGGGGGCTGCTGTGCTTTCCTCTGGAGTGCAGGCATTACCAACGATCAGTTTGTCACATCGCGGCAGTGACACGGAAAACCGGAAGTGACATACTAACTCGCCTGTCAATCAAAGCACCCGGCCATAGTAATACATACTACGGTCGCGGGCGGAAGCTGTGGCGGGATCGATTGCGCCGCAAGGCGGGTTAAAAGCCCGCAAATGAAGCGCCTCGTCTGCAATCTTGTGATTGCATAGACGTGGCGGTTCCCGTGTTGCCCGGCGCCCCAGACACAGTACACTTAATGACCTTTTTTTCAAATTTTCTTTTTCTTAAAGGGACATTAAAAAAATAAAACATTTTTTTTGTGACTGCCTGGGGTGGGTGGGGGGGGGGCGGCACCCGGGCGCCCCCTATGGACGGGCCGCCACTGCTGCAGAGAGAGCCGAGTCAGCCGACATCTCTCCCCGCAGTCCCCAGCTGCCTGGCCCTGCTGACACACACAATCATTGCAGACTGCAGAGAGGCTTGGAGAACTGGACCCGCCCCCTCCTTCTCCTGCTCTGTGTGATGTTTCCTGTGTGTACACAGAGGGGGAGGGGAGGCTCACCATGCTGCTGAGACAACTCTGCTCGTCTGACATTTACTGCCTGAACTAATGCAAAGTAAGTCTTCCAGAGGAGAGGGGGAGAGGAGGGGGGAACAAGCCTACAGTTCACTTTGAGTGATTTTGGGGGAGAGGATATGTTCTAGGGGGCACTTTAGGACTTGTGCTACAAGGGGGCTTGGATATTAAATCCACCCCATTAGCACATATCCCCCCCCCAAATTAAATAGATGCTGTCTGCCACAGAGGGGGTGGCCCTTGGCACCCCACAAGTGATGTGCAAAATTGCTCCAGGTGCCCAAACTAGTGCCCCCCCCCCTGCAGGTAAGTTACTGCAGCAAAGTGAAAAACACAGGAACACGCTGTGTGATCTGTGCAATGCACGTGTGACCCGGGTACAATTTCAGCCCAATTATGTCTGCACACTCTCTGACCATCTCTTGTATCATGTCTGCAGTCTCTGACCATCTCTTGTATCATGTCTGCAGTCTCTGACCATCTCTTGTATCATGTATGCAGTCTATGACCATCTCTTATATCATGTCTGCAGTCTATGACCATCTCCTGTAGTATGTCTGCAGTCTCTGACCATCTCCTGTAGTATGTCTGCAGTCTCTGACCATCTCTTGTATCATGTATGCAGTCTATGACCATCTCTTATATCATGTCTGCAGTCTATGACCATCTCCTGTAGTATGTCTGCAGTCTCTGACCATCTCCTGTAGTATGTCTGCAGTCTCTGACCATCTCTTGTATCATGTATGCAGTCTATGACCATCTCTTATATCATGTCTGCAGTCTATGACCATCTCCTGTAGTATGTCTGCAGTCTCTGACCATCTCCTGTAGTATGTCTGCAGACTCTGACCATCTCCTGTATCATGTATGCAGTCTATGACCATCTCTTATATCATGTCTGCAGTCTCTGACCATCTCCTGTATCATGTATGCAGTCTCTGACCATCTCCTGTATCATGTATTGCAGTCTCTGACCATCTCCTATATCATGTATTGCAGTTTCTGATCATCTCCTGTATCATGTATTGCAGTCTCTGATCATCTTCTGTAGTATGTCTGCAGTCTCTGACCATCTCTTGTATCATGTATGCAGTCTCTGACCATCTCTTGTATCATGTATGCAGTCTCTGACCATCTCTTGTATCATGTATGCAGTCTCTGACCATCTCTTGTATCATGTATGCAGTCTCTGACCATCTCCTGTAGTATATCTGCAGTCTCTGACCGTCTCCTGTAGTATGTCTGCAGTCTCTGACCGTCTCCTGTAGTATGTCTGCAGTCTCTGACCGTCTCCTGTAGTATGTCTGCAGTCTCTTACCATCTCCTGTAGTATGTCTGCAGTCTCTTACCGTCTCCTGTAGTATGTCTGCAGTCTCTTACCGTCTCCTGTAGTATGCCTGCAGTCTCTTACCGTCTCCTGTAGTATGTCTGCAGTCTCTTACCGTCTCCTGTAGTATGCCTGCAGTCTCTGACCGTCTCCTGTATCAGGTATGCAGTCTATGACCATCTCTTGTATCATGTATGCAGTCTCTGACCATCTCCTGTAGTATGTCTGCAGTCTCTGACCGTCTCCTGTAGTATGTCTGCAGTGTCTGACCATCTCCTGTATCAGGTATGCAGTCTATGACCATCTCTTGTATCATCTATGCACACTCTCTGATCATCTCTTGTACCATGTATGCAGTCTATGACCATCTCTTGTATCATGTATGCAGTCTCTGACCCTCTCCTGTATCATGTCCACACACTCTGTGACTATCTCCTGTAGTATTTCTGCAGGGTCTGACCATCTCTTTTATCAAGTCCTCACAGTCTCGTAGTGTAATATAGGATGAAACGAGAGCCATCAAGCTGGAGCCCAGAGAGGACCATCTGACTGAGCCCTGCACGGTGCACCTGAGTGGTGGTCAGTAACAGCGTAGCAAGGCCAGTCTGAGGGGGGATCACTGATGTAGGGGGCAGTGAATACAGTAAGGTAAGGAGGCACTGATATAAAGGTTCCCCCTTATATCAGTAACCCCCCCTTACATTAGTGCATTCACTTTGCGAAAGGTGCTCTATGGTGACCAGAGTCCTCCCCACATTAAAGTTTCCATTTTAAATGCAAGTTGGAACTCTGTGGACAATAACATAAAGGGGAACTCTGATATAAGGTGATCTCGTCACCAGAGTTCCCCCTTACATCAGAGTTCCCCCTTACATCAGAGTTCCCCCTGCACTGTAAGGGGGAACTCTGTGCTGGGTTATATTAACCACTTCATTAGCAGGCACTTACGCCCCTTCCTGCCCATGACAATTTTCAGCTTTCAGCGCTGTCGCATTTTAAATGACAATTGCGCGGTCGTGGTACACTGTACCCAGACAGAATTTTTTATCATTTTATTCCCACAAATAGAGCTTTCTTTTGGTGGAATTTGATCACCTCTGCGGTTTTTATTTTTTGCTAAACAAACTAAAAAAGACCAACATTTTTGAAAAAAAAAAAGTTTTTCTTAGTTTCTGTCATAAAATTTTGTTTTCCCCTTCACTGACAGGCACTGACGAGGAGGCACTGATATGTAGAATTGATGGGCACTGATATGCAGCACTGGTGGGCACCAATAGGTGGCACTGACATGCGGCTGTGATGGGCACTGACAGGCGGCTGTGATGGGCACTGACAGGCGGCACTGATTGGCACTGACAGGTGGCACTGATGGGTAGCACTGATGATGAGGTACTGATAAGTACTGACAGGTGTTACTGCTGGGCAGCGATTGGCACTGTGGTGGGTAGTGATTGGCACTGTGGCAGGCAGTGATTGGCACTGTGGTGGGGGCTGGCATAATTTAATTTTGGGACATTGCTGGGCACTAGTTGGCAGGTGATTGGCACATCTGAGGGGGCTGTGTTTATAATCAATGTGCTGATTATCAGCACAGACCCCCCCCCTTCTGTCAGGGAGAGCCGCCGATCAGCTCTCCCTGTCTGCGTGAACCGAGGAATGCCGTTCACCGGCACTTCCTGGTTCAGGTGATGATCAGCTGTGATTGGTCACAGCTGATCACGTGGTAAGAAGCCTCTGTCAGAGGCTTCTTATCATGATCGAAGATGCGGGGTGTCAAACTGACACGCCGCGCTGCGCGCCCGCATGGGTGTGTGCCGGCATGTTATCCAGCTGGACGTCATATGACACACAGTCAGGATAACAGAACCACTTCCTGGCCGTCATTCTGCATATGGCGGACGGGAAGCGGTTAACCTGACCTTCATGTAAATGGAGAAATATGGTTTTGACTCTTGTTATACCTTAAAAATATTGCTCGTAGCAGCTGCACAAATGTTATCTATATTTGTGTGCGTGTAATATTTATATATGTAGTATACTGCATATATTTCATTAAAGAAGAATTGGTTAGAGAAAGTTCTAGAAACTGTAAATTCATAGTTCATAGGATTTAAGACTCTTTATATATGCAATTTATATACCGTTAATTTTTATTGCTTGAATTATTTTTCCCATTATGGGAGTTAGTAGGGCCTCATGTCTAAGGTTTGCCTAAGGCCTCACAAAGCCTAGAGACGCCTCTGCATGGACAGGCGTTTTTAAGCTGTAAAAAAACGCTCAAAAACGCGGCTGTAAAAACGTCCGTGGGCATGAGGCCTGATAGTTCTCCCACTGCTTTGGACCCTTATATTTTCTTGGGTGGCCCCAGTATAGTAGGAAGGGAGCTCACTGCAGAACATGTGAAAGGGCCCGTTGTGGGATCGTAGTAAAGGGCCCAGGATATATATATATATATATATATATATATATATATATATATAAAATGACTGCATTTTATAGTTGGTCCCCCTACTTTTGTCCCTGTCCCCCCATGTGCCCCCCCTAAATATGAAAGCTGGAGACGCCACTGCTCGGCAGTAGTACAGTGGGCGTGGTTAACCTGCTGTGCATGCCGGGAGAGGATACATAAGGGGCAGACGCCACCTGGAGCGTGGTTGTTCCAGAGTTCCGGGGCTCCGGAGTTGGGGGTCGCGTGACCTGGCCCTCCAGGTCAGGGGTACGCATATGCATCGGTCCCAGGCACCTTTAGTCTGGGGCTGCAACTTCACCATTGGGCTCAGCACCTTTAGCTGGGGCTTAGCTCTAAGAGGAGGAATCCCAGGGTGCCCCTGAGAAGGGACCCGCTCTAAGAAGAAGAGACCAGAGGAGGACCTTTCTGAGGGACCTGTGAGAGTTTCACGGTGAAAGAGAGGCCCGGTAAACTTCTGGAGGGATTCCGCTAGTTATCTAAGGCCTTGTAATGTGCAGCAACTTGCACCTGTTCTTGATTTACAAGAGCTGAGAGGTTCGGGGCTCAGAGATTCTGTGGCAGAGGATCTTCTGATCGTAACTCCAGGGAAACTTAAGTGAAGTAAAGTTTGTGCATCACTCCGGCTGCTAGGACCGTGAGAGGGGACTATCCGGGTGAGCAGAGTCCACTCGGGATTGAACCTGCCTCCCTGTTTCTTTATTCTTCAACTCTAACTTTCCTATCCAGTTATCAGCATAAAAAAATAAACCTTCCTTCATTAAGGTTTAACCTTGTCTGGACATTGGCCTTATTGGTGCACCTACAACAGACTCTTTCCTACATTCTAGGGGTGAGAACCAGCCGAGGGAAGGTAACTCGCTGCGGGACCCAACAAATTCTGAACACCGCTCACCCTCTTAAGAAGAAGGAACCTGGGCATTGTGGTACGGTGTGTCCCGCCTTGAGGAGGTAAGGCCAGGGATCTGTGTGCTGCATCAATATCACGTACATGATAATTTAAGCGATCATGAAGCCTCCTGGTAGTGCGACCAACATATTGTATCGCACATACCTTGCAAGTGATCAAATAAATAAAATTTCTGGTATTGCAATTTACAAATGTTTTTATCTTTACTGACATTTATGCCGCGTACACACGATCGTGATTCACGGCGGTGAAAACACCGCCGTGAATCACGGCATGAAAAAAAATGAAAAACGAGGGAACGGCATGTTCCCCCACACACGACCGTTTTTCCCGTCATTTTTTTCACGACCGTCTGTGGGCTCCGCGGCAGTGTCTCCCTATGGGAAAACTGCCGCGGAAAAAACTGATGGAAAAAACGATGAGAAAATTTAGAACATGTTCTAATTTTTCTCGTCGTTTTTCCTGCCGTTTTTCTCAACGAGAAAAACGGCATAAAGCCCACAGACGATCGTTTTTCTCGGCGAAAAAAAAAAATGTCATTTTTCCCGACGGGAAAAATTATCGTGTGTACGCGGCATTATACACAGGATCTTGCTGGCAGAGGAATGGCACAAAAATCCTGAGTAAAAAGAAGCAAGTTATATACTTCTGTAAAGATATTTCATATCCACTTGCCGACCAGCGCACGACGATATACGTCGACACAATGGCTCGGCTGGGCATATGGGCATACAGGTACGTCCCCTTTAAGATGCGGCATTGTAGGCACGCGCATGCGCCCGCCAGCCGTGAGCTCCGTGAGTGTGAACGCGGGTCCCGCGGACTCGATGTCCGCTGGGAGTCCTGCGATCGTCTCACGAAGAGGAAGAACGGGGAAGTGCTGATGTAAACAAGCATTTCCCCATTCTGCCTAGTGACAGGACACTGATCACAGCTCCCTGTGATCGGGAGCGGTGATCAGTGTCGTGTCACACATAGCCCACCCCCCTACAGTTAGAACACAACCCTTGGACACACTTAACCCCTTCAGCACCTCCTACTGGTTAACCCCTTCACTGCCAGTGTCATTTACACAGTGTCAATGCATTTTTATAGCACTGATCGCTGTATAAATGACAATGGTCCCAAAATGGCGTCAAAAGTGTCTGATGTGTCCGCCATAATGTCGCAGTCACAATAAAAATCGCTGATCACCGCCATTACTGGTAAAAAAAAATTATTAATAAAAATGCCATAAAACTATCCCCTATTTTGTAGACGCTATAAGTTTTGCGCAAACCAATCATTAAACGCTTATTGCGATTTTTTTTTACCAAAAATATGTAGAAGAATACGTATCGGTCTAAACTGAGGAAAAAAAACTTTTTTTTATATATTTTTTGGGGATATTTATTATAGCAAAAAGTTAAAAATCTTGCTTTTTTTTCAAAATATTCTTGTTTATAGCGCAAAAAATAAAAACCGTAGAGGTGATCAAATACCACCAAATCAAAGTTCTATTTGTGGGAAAAAAAGTACAACAATTTTGTTTGGAAGCCACGTCGCACGACCGCACAATTGTCAGTTAAAGCGACACAGTGCCGAATCGCAAAAAGTGCTCTGGTCTTTGGGCAGCCAAATGGTCCGGGGCTGAAGTGGATATACATACATACAAGTGCATAAATGTGCTTATGTGTATACATGCATAATATTCCCCCTTCTTGCTGCCAGTGTTTCAATTTATGTGTATATGCTAATATGTACTTGTGCATACTCATTACTGCTGTGTACATTGTCCCATAGACAATTTTTGCCTATATGCAGGAGGCTTTAGGGCTTTAGGGCTTTAGGGCTGTTTCACACAGCTGCCCATTAGGGTCCATGGCTGTACAGCGTGAAATACACCCATTGTTGTGGCGTTAGTTTATTTAAATCAATACTGTACATTATTATCAGTTATTTTGTATTATCTATAGCAGTGTAAGATTATTTAACTTTTTTTGTTAGGTGTCATCTACTTAAGTAACCAACATATTGGGTAACCATCAGGTTTCTTTCTATTCATGAATTTGCTGTTGTTGCCCTCTAGTGGTTTACTTTTATTCACACAAACTGATATTAGCATTCGGATTGGGAAGTCTGCAGGGTTTGTACAGACTGAGATACTATGTCCTGGTCCTGCTCTACTACAGTGACACGAGAGTCCAGCACTGCTACATCCTGTCTGATAGATTGTAGCTCACCCTTCATGGCTGTCTCTATTCTCTGAGCAAGTGACTCCATGTCATTTCTTGTGGGCAGCTGCTGCAGAAAAGCCCACGGTCTTTGTTCAGATGAGGCATTGAGAGGGAGACCCTGTGGTTGCTGCATGCAATATAGTGTACTCACTGTGGTCTGATGCGTGGGTGGCTGCCTCTGCTCCTCCATATCCCCAGGGCTGAAACACAGAGCGCTGGATGGGATGAGGGCCGAGGGTGAAGCTGCGAGAGGAGAACTGTGGAGAGTGTCTTCCCTATCTGGAGAGGCTGCCAGGGATCTGGGGAGACAGGGTGAGAGGTCGCTAGGCGGTGAGAAGGGCAGCATGTTGTGATCGTCCGCCATCTGCAGTGGGGGATCAGTCTCACTCTGGACTTCCGATGTGTCCTGGGCTGCATGGCGGGCCGGCGCCATCTTGGCTGACGCAGGTGTGGAGGCCGTCGGCTGGAGCAAGCGCAGGTAACGGTCCATGTCGGTCTCTGAAGCGGGCGGGTGGCTGTCTGGACCCCCGGGTGTCAGAGGCTGTAGGTGGATGCCGGTAATGTGCGGTATTATGCCGTGTAAGTGCTGTGGGAGAACCGCCGGCCGGGAACCCTGCAAAAAAAGTCCTCACGCTGCCATGCCTAGGCTACGCCCCCCGGGACCCTTACTTTTTAATATCTTTATAAATGATATTGGGTCTGAGATCAAAAGTAACATTTCTGTCTTTGCAGATGACACTAAGCTATGCAGTGGAATAACGTCCTTACAGGATGTCGCCAATTTACAAGCCGACCTCAATGCTCTGTCTAATTGGGCGACTATGTGGCAGATGAGGTTTAATGTTGATAAATGTAAAGTTATGCACTTGGGGGCTAAGAATATAAATGCATCATACATACTAGGGGGAGTACAACTGGGGGGATCTGTAGTGGAGAAGGATCTGGGGGTTTTGGTAGATCATAAGCTCAATAATGGCATGCAATGCCAAGCTGCGGTTTCCAAAGCGAGCAAAGTCCTTTCTTGTATTAAGAGAGGTATGGTCTCCAGAGAGAGAGATATCATTTTGCCCCTGTTCAAATCATTAGTAAGACCTCATCTGGAATATGCAGTTCAGTTTTGGGCCCCAGTTCTCAAAAAGGCTATTGGGGAACTGGAGAAAGTGCAGAGAAGGGCAACCAAACTGATAAGAGGCATGGAGGAGCTCAGCTATGAGGAAAGATTAGAGGAACTGAATTTATTCACTCTTGAGAAGAGGAGATGAGGGGGGGATATGATCAACATGTACAAATATATAAGGGGTCCATATAGTGAACTTGATGTTGAGTTATTCACTTTACGGTCAACACAAAGGACAAGGGGGCACTCTTTGCGTCTAGAGGAAAAGAGATTTCATCTCCAAATACGGAAAGGTTTCTTCACAGTAAGAGCTGTGAAAATGTGGAATAGACTCCCTGCAGAGGTGGTTTTGGTCAGCTCAGTAGATTGCTTTAAGAAGGGCCTGGATTCTTTCTTAAATGTACATAATATAACTGGGTACTGACATTTATAGGTAAAGTTGATCCGGGGAATATCCGATTGCCTCTCGGGGGATCAGGAAGGAATTTTTTCCCCTGCTGTAGCAAATTGGATCATGCTCTGCTGGGGTTTTTTGCCTTCCTCTGGATCAACTGTGGGTATAGAATTGGATATATGGGATTGTACGATATTTTTTTAATTTTATTTTTTATGGGTGAACTGGATGGACTTGTCTTTTTTCAACCTGACTAACTATGTAACTATGTAACGATGTCTGTAATGTAGGGGGGTTCTGTTTTGAAGGGGGTCTGAAATGTAGGGGGGTTCTGTATTGTAGGGGGGTCTGAAATGTAGGGTGGTTCTGTATTTTAGGGGGGGTCTGAAATGTAGGGGGTCTGTATTATAGGGGGGTCTGTAATGTAGGGGGGTCTGTAATGTAGGGGGGTTCTGTATTGTAGGGGGGGTCTGTATTGTAGGGGGGTCTGTATTGTAGAGGGGGGTCTGTAATGTAGGGGGGTCTGTACTGTAGGGAGGGGGTCTGTAATGTAGGGGGGTCTGTAATGTAGGGGGGGTTTGTATTGTAGAGGGGGGTCTGTATTGTAGAGGGGGTCTGTACTGTAGGGAGGGTGTCTGTACTGTAGGGAGGTCTGTGTAACATGCAGAGGGTCCAGAACTGTTAGGGGGTGTCTGTGTAACAAACTGTGGGGGGCCGTGTAATGTAAAGGGGTCCAGAGGTGCAGTGTTTTGTAATGTAAAGGGGTCCAGAGGTGCAGGGTGCTGTGTAATGTAAAAGGGCCAGAGGTGCAGGATGCTGTGTAATGTAAAGGGGTCCAGAGGTGCAGGGTGCTGTGTAATGTAAAGGGGTCCAGAGTACTGTGTAATGTAAAGGGGCCCAGGGGTGCAGGGTGCTGTGTAATGTAAAAGGGTCCAGAGGTGCGGTGCTATGTAATGTAAAGGGGTCCAGGGTGCTGTGTAATGTAAAGGGGTCCAGAGGTACAAGGTGCTGGAACCCCACATCCCATCATTAACCGCCGCCGCGGCCCGGGCCTATTTTTTGTCCCAGTCCGGGCCTGGCTCTGGCTGTATGTCTGGGGTCGTTGTCCTGCTGGAAGGTGAACCTCCGCCCCAGTCTTTTGCAGACTCTAACAGGTTTTCTTCTAAGATTGCCCTGTATTTAGCTCCATCCATCTTCCCATCAACTCTGACCACCTTCCCTGTCCCTGCTGAAGAAAAGCATCCCCAGAACATGATGCTGCCACCACCAAGTGTCACGGACGGGGGGGGGTGGGGGGGTGTTTAGGGTGATGTGCAGTGTTTAGTTTTCCACCACACCTTCTTCCACATGTTTGCTGTGTCCCCCACATGGCTTCTTACAGACTGTAAACGGGACTTTTTATGTTTTTCTTTCAACAATGGCTTTCTTCTTGCCACTCTTCCATAAAGGCTAGATTTGTGGAGTGCACGACTAATGCCGCGTACACACGAACGTTTTTAATGTCATTGAAAAAAAGGTGTTTTTCTCGACGTGATTCTTCTCAAGCCTGCCTTATCTACACACTATCGTGGAAAAAAATGCTTGAGTAAAGCGCGGTGACGTACAACACGTATGACGGCACTATAAAGGGGAAGTTCCATTCGGATGGTGCCACCCTTTGGGCTGCTTTTGCTGATCCTCGTGTTAGTAAAGTTTGGTGAGAGGCGATTCACGCTTTTAAGCCTCGTGCTTTTCAGTCCGTTACAGCGTGACGAATGTGGTATCTCCATTACGAACGCTAGTTTTACCAGAATGAGCGCTCCCGTCTCATACTTGATTCTGAGATGCGCATTTTTTTTCACGTCGTTAAAGCCTACACACGCCCATTTTTCATGATGAGAAAAACGACGAGAAAAATTAGAGCATGTTCCAATTTTTCATGGCCATTTTTCACGTCGTGAAAAATGCTCTGAAGCCCACACACGATAATTTTTAATGACCATTTTAAAAAATTGCATTTTTCTCGTCATTAAAAACGGTCGTGTGTACGCGGCATAATAGTTGTCCTGCAGACAGATTCTCCCACGAGCTGTGGATCTCTGCAGCTCCTCCAGAGATACCATGGGCCCCTTGGCTGCTTCTCTGATGGATGCTCTCCTTGCCCGGCCTGTCAGTTTATGCGGACGGCCATGTCTTCATAGGTTTGCAGTTGTGCCATACTCTTTCCATTTTCCGATGATGGATTGAACAGTGCTCCGTGAGATGCGCAAAGCTTGGGATATTTTTTTTATAACCTAACCCTGCTTTAAAATTCTCCACAACTTAATCCCTGACCTGTCTGGTGTGTTCTTTGGCCTTCATGATGCTGTTTATTTATTAGGCTGGGTTCACACTAGTGCGACACGACATCTGTCCTACTTTGGATCCGACTTTGCCCTGCGACATGAAGCCGACATATGTCCGACTTTCAATGAACGGGGATCCGACTTGGATCCCCGCCAATATCAGGCACTGTGTTTGGTATGAATCTTGAAGGGGAACTCCAGGCCAAATTTTAAATAAAAAACCGGCATGGGTTCCCCCTCCAGGAGCATACCAGGCCCTTGGGTCTGGTCTGGATTTGAAGGGGCGCCCCTACGCCGAAAAAACGGCGTGGGGGTCCCCCCCAAAATCCAAACCAGACCCTTATCCGAGCACACAACCTGGCCGGCCGCAGGGGAAGAGGGGGGGACGAGAGAGCGGCCCCCTCCCTCCTGAACCGTACCAGGCCGTATGCCCTCAACATGGGGGGTTTGGTGCTCTGGGGCAGGGGGGCGACCTGCGGCCCCCCCACCCCAGAGCACCCTGCCCCCATGTTGATGAGGACAGGGCCTCTTCCCGACAACCCTGGCCGTTGGTTGTCGGGGTCTGCGGGTGGGGGCTTATCGGAACCCGGGAGCCCCCTTTAATAAAGGGGCCCCTGGATCCCGGCCCCCCACCCTATGTGAATGAGTATGGGGTACATAGTACCCCTACCCATTCACCTGGTGGAAAAAAATTGCAATAAAAAAACCACACAGCTCTTTAAAGTATTTTATTGCACAGCTCCGGGGGTCTTCTTCCGACTTCGGGGGTCTCCGGTGTCGTCGCCGCGCTCTCCGGTTCTTTCTTCTGCCGGGCCTCCGCTAACTTCTTTTTAGCTCTTTTGCTAACGGAGGACCGGTCTTCTCCGTCGTCTCGTCCGGCTCTCCGTTGTCCTTCTGCCGGCCCCTCCACTAACTTCTTGGTAGCTCTTCTGCTAGTGGAGGGGCCGGTCTTCTCCGTCGTCGCCATCGGCGTCTTCTTCCCTCTTCTCCTCCTCGATGTTGACGCGTCGCTTCCTCCCGCTGTAATACTGGCTCTCCGCTCCGCATTAATATAGGCTTCTCATGACGTCACAGTCACATGTTCCGGGGCACATGGCCCCGGAGCATGTGACTGTGACATCATGGGAACATGTGACTGTGACGTCATGAGAAGCCTATATTAATGCGGAGCGGAGAGCCAGTATTACAGCGGGAGGAAGCGACGCGTCAACATCGAGGAGGAGAAGAGGGAAGAAGACGGCGACGACGGGAAGACCGGCCCCTCCACTAGCAAAAGAGCTAAAGAAGTTAGTGGAGGGGCCAGCAGAAGGACAACGGAGAGCCGGACGAGACGACGGAGAAGACCGGGCCTCCGTTAGCAAAAGAGCTAAAAAGAAGTTAGCGGAGGCCCGGCAGAAGAAAGAACCGGAGAGCGCGGCGACGACACCGGAGACCCCCGAAGTCGGAAGAAGACCCCGGAGCTGTGCAATAAAATACTTTAAAAAGCTGTGTGGTTTTTTTATTGCAATTTTTTTTCACCAGGTGAATGGGTAGGGGTACGATGTACCCCATACTCATTCACATAGGGTGGGGGGGCCGGGATCCGGGGGCCCCTTTATTGAAGGGGGCTACCGGATTCCGATAAGCCCCCCGCCCGCAGACCCCGACAACCAACGGCCAGGGTTGTCGGGAAGAGGCCCTGTCCTCATCAACATGGGGGCAGGGTGCTCTGGGGTGGGGGGGCCGCAGGTCGCCCCCCTGCCCCAGAGCACCAAACCCCCCATGTTGAGGGCATGCGGCCTGGTACGGTTCAGGAGGGAGGGGGGGCGCTCTCTCGTCCCCCCCTCTTCCCCTGCGGCCGGCCAGGTTGTGTGCTCGGATAAGGGTCTGGTTTGGATTTTGGGGGGGACCCCCACGCCGTTTTTTCGGCGTAAGGGCGCCCCTTCAAATCCAGACCAGACCCAAGGGCCTGGTATGCTCCTGGAGGGGGAACCCATGCCGTTTTTTTATTAAAAATTTGGCCTGGAGTTCCCCCTCAAGAGCAGCAGAGCACAAGTCGCATGCCAAAGTCGGATCATGCAAGACTGCGGTCCGACTTTGAACCGACTTCAATGATAGTCAATGGGCTGAAGTCGGATCAAAGTCGGACCAAAGTAGTACAGGGAGCATTCTCAAAGTCGGACCGACATGTGTCGGACCAGTTAAGATGGCTCCCATAGGGAAACATTGATTTTCACACGTCATGCGACATGAGCTCCCAATGTCGGAGCGTTTGTCGCCCCAGTGTGAACCAAACCTCTGTTCACAGAACAGCTGTATTTATACTGAGATTAAATTACACACAGGTGGACTCTATTTACTAATTAGGTGACTTCTGAAGGCAATTGGTTTCACTAGATTTTAGTTAGGGGTATCAGAGTAAAGGGGGCTGAATACAAATGTGCGCCACACTCTTCACATATTTGTAAAAATGTTGAAAACCATTTATCATTTTCCTTCCACTTTACAATTATGTGCCACTTTGTGTTGGTCTATCACATAAAATACATTTATGGTTTTGGTTGTAACATGACAAAATTTGGAACATTTCAAGGGGCATGAATACATCTTCAAGGCACTGTATATCCTTTGCCAGTGAGGGATTTTCCCATGTTTGTCCAGCTTCCTCCTCCTAAAGAGGCATACTTCTGTTTGTAGCCTTGTATTTCTGTGGAGTCAAACGGACGTCTAATATATTCTAACTCTAATCCTTGAGGTTGATTTCTTTCTGATTCATGTTTTCTGTATTTATTTCACCCCTTTACTCCCCAGCGGGGGGACCTCTCCTCTTTCAGGTGCACGCTGTTATTCCAAGGACTGGTTGGCTATGGACAACACACCTCCTAACACCCTGAGATTTTGTCTGGACAGTCTCAATTCCCCCACCATATCCTGTAAAGGTCTGCCAGGTAGTAAAAAATTTTTCTTCCTTGCTCAGCATCGATGAATGTGTTTTCTTCTTGAATAATGCTGTGATCAGTGAGACGAGACTTGGGAGTTTTGGACTGTAGGTGTGACTGGGCAGGATTGTATGCTATTTAGGATGTATTCAATCCCACCCACCATCAGAGAGTTGTGAAGAAAGTTCCATCATTTGCAGAGTCTGAAAGATCACAAAGGGGAGTGTTACAGGCTCTAGCTGCTGCATAAGTGGCTGTGGAAGGGACGGAGTCTATCAGCAGGATATACAGTGTGTCACATGACACAAAACCACAACTAAACTCAGAATATCAGGCGACCTTCAGACAACAGAGCAACATGGTACAGAGGTATGATCTATGCTGGGATTGATCATTCCATTCAGTTCTAGTGAAAAGGAAGCTGGAGTTCAGCTTTAACACACAAGTCTATCAATAGAATGCTTAAAGGAAGGAACATCCACAATAGGCATTGTGAGGTGTTTATTGAAAACAGAAATGGCAGCATCCACTACCAAAATAGACCATTTTCTTTTAAAATCCATTTCCATAGGATAAATATCAGCAAAATAGTTAGGAGGAATATAAAGGTTTCCTGGCTTTAGACTGGCTCAGTTCCCATAGGGGTCTATTTTGGCTGTGGAGAATCAGGTGCTGTTAACCAAAGACTAGTTTGCATTGCATCAATGAGTGTGTTTATAGTGCAAAGCATTTGTTGCAAAGCCATAGCTTGTACCCCATAAGCTTCAGAGTAGGGAAAAATCCTCCCCTGCTTCAGCTACAAAATCAATGTCCTCAATACCTTCCTCCATATCTTCAAGTTAAGGAGGTTCTAGAAGTGCTGAGTTTTCCGAAGAATTCAGACATAGTGGCAAAGAAATCTGCTTTTATCATACAGTGCCTTGCAAAAGTATTCACCCCCCTTGGCATTTTACCTATTTTGTTACATTACAGCCTTTAGTTCAATGTTTTTTTAAATCTGAATTATATGTGATAGATCAGAACACAATAGTCTAAGTTGGTGAAGTAAAATTAGAAAAATATTTACATAAAACTATTTTTCAGAAATAAAAAATGATAATTGGCATGTGTGTATGTAATCACCCCTTTGTTATGAAGCCCATAAAAAGCTCTGGTGCAACCACTTACCTTCAGAAGTCACATAATTAGTGAAATGATGTCCACCTGTGTGCAATCTAAGTGTCACATGATCTGTCATTACATATACAGGCATACCCCGCTTTAAGTACACTCACTTTATATACACTCGCGAGTAAGGACATACCCGCGAGTGTATGTAAAGTGCCTCACAAGTACTGTACAGACATTTTGCAGCCGCAGTAGGAGGAGCTGAAGCTCCAAGAGCATAGCCCGCCCTGTTCCAGTGTGCCCCTGACACCCCCACTACAGCCCCTGAGACCTCAACTACAGCTCCTGACACCCCCACTATAGCCCCTGATCCCCCACTACACCCTAGATGTGAAAAAAGGTATTGTTTCACTTTAAGTACATTTTCATTTTACATATGTGCTCTGGTCCCATTGTGTACTTAAAAGTGGGGTATGCCTGTACACACCTTTTTGAAAGGCCCCAGAGGCTGCAACACCTAAGCAAGAGGCACCACTAACCAAACACTGCCATGAAGACCAAGGAACTCTCCAAACAAGTAAGGGACAATGTTGTTGAGAAGTACAAGTCAGGGTTAAGTTTAAAAAAAATATCCAAATCTTTGATGATCACTAAGAGTACCATCAAATCTATCATAACCAAATGGAAAGAACATGGCACAACAGCAAACCTGCCAGGACACGGCCGCACACCAAAACTCACGGACCGGGCAAGGAGCGCATTAATCAGAGAGGCAGCACAGAAACCTAAGGTAACCCTGGAGGAGCTGCAGAGTTCCACAGCAGAGACTGGAGTATCTGTACATAGGACGACAATAAGCCGTACACTCCACAGAGTTGGGCTTTATGGCAGAGTGGTCAGAAGAAAGCCATTACTTTCAGCAAAAAACAGAATGGCACGTTTTGAGTTTGCGAAAAGGCATGTGGGAGACTCCCAAAATGTATGGAGGAAGGTGCTCTGGTCTGATGAGACTAAAATTTAACTTTTTGGCCATCAAAGAAAACACTATGTCTGGCGCAAACCCAACACATCACATCACCCAAAGAACACAATCCCCACAGTGAAACATGGTGGTGGCAACATCATGCTGTGGGGATGTTTTTCAGCAGGCGGGAGTGGGAAACTGGTCAGAGTTGAGGGAAAGATGGATGGTGCTAAATACAGGGATATTCTTGAGCAAAACCTGCACCACTCTGTGTGTGATTTTAGGCTGCGATGGAGGTTCACCTTCCAGCAAGACAATGACCCCAAACACACTGCTAAAGCAACACTTGAGTGGTTTAAGGGGAAACATGTAAATGTGTTGGAATGGCCTAGTCAAAGCCTAGACCTCAATCCAATAGAAAATCTGTGGTCAGACTTAAAGATTGCTGTTCACAAGCGCAAACCATCCAACTTGAAGGAGCTGGAGCAGTTTTGCAAGGAGGAATGGGCAAAAATCCCAGTGGTAAGATGTGGCAAGCTCATAGAGACTTATCCAAAGCGACTTGGAGCTGTGATAGCCGCTAAAGGTGTCTCTTCAAAGTATTGACTTTAGGGGGTGAATAGTTATGCACATTGACCTTTTCTGTTATTTTGTCCTATTTGTTGCTTGCTTCACAATAAAAAAAAATAATCTTCAAAGTTGTGGGCATGTTCTGTAAATTTCAATGATGAAAATCCTCAAACAATCCATGTTAATTCCAGGTTGTGAGGCAACAAAACACGAAAAATGACAAGGGGAATGAATGCTTTTGCAAGGCACTGTATGTAACTATGTTTTGAATTACAGAGGAGGTTTAGGAGAAAAAGAAACCCTGGACTGCCGCACTCTGTATAGACAGTTATTTATTCCAAAATTTCAAGTAAAAAATCCAAATTCAAAATAAATCCATAAATCCAAAACAACAAATGCAGATAGTGTGCATGCAGGGAAGGGTGGCTAACGCGTTTCACGTCACGAATTGATGCTTACTCATAGCTAAGGTGTGTGGGAATCAATAGAGGTATAAATGAAAAATAAAGTAACTTTACACCAATCAGTACTGAAAGAACACAGCTGACTGGGATAACCTTATGTTTGATTCCGACACTCCCAAGAAAGGGTGAGGGGGGAAGGGAATAGCACTCTTTTGAAGACCATTCACAAGAATACAAAATTATAAAATGTGTATAAATTATAAACTAAACACTTAATGCTTAAACATAGACACACCAAAGTGTGTCTATATATTATTTAAAGTGAATGAATATGACAGTGATAAGTATGAATGTCAATTAATTAAGTTCAAAAAATGAACGAAAAAATCTTTTTAAATGAAAAAATAAATGAAAAGTGAAAATGTGAAAATGTTTTTTGGAGATGGTAAGCCATAGATGTAAATATATTCATGTATGTGAAATAATTATTATGTGATATTCGTGTGAATTGAAATAATAATAATAGTAATTTACAAATACTCCAAAAAACCATAATGGTGAATTAATTAATAAATAATAAATAATAAAATTTAAATGCACAAAATGTGCACAATGCGTGCTACTGCCAAACAGACTGTGTGACAATTACATAGGGAAATGTGAAGAATGATAAATATGAATAAATAAATGATAAGTGATCATAAAGGAGATATATGTGTGTGTATAAAGTGTGAAGAAATGTCCATGTATGAATGTCTATAAATGTGCTATATAACCAGGGCCGGCCCTACCATGGGACCCGATGGGACCATTGTCCCAGGCGGCAGGTTCTGAGAGGCGGCACATTGACGCCCATAAATACAGTAATCCCGCCCAATCGGGCTCCGCTACGCCCACCCGCTCCGCTCTTCATCCCACTATGTGGATGGCCCAGCGCCGCTGCTATTAGAAGTATTGGCAGACCATTCGCTGCCATAACCGCACAGCTGGCCGCCCGCCCATCCTCTCCACGGCTCCCCCCCCCATCCTCTCCACGGCTCCCCCTCCATGCTGCTGATGAGAAAGTCAGCTGACGAACAACAACGTAAAGGGGGAGGAGCTTTCGGCTGAGCAGAGACCCCATGATGGAAGAGGGATCGCTATAGGCGCGGCTGACACTGAGAGAAAGTAAGTGTCACTAATCCCATCTCCACCACCCCTGCCTGTGTCTAACCTCCCCTACCACCCCTGCCTGTGTCTAATCCTCCCTACCACCCCTGCCTGTGTCTAACCCCCCTACCACCCCTGCCTGTGTCTAATCTCCCTACCACCCCTGCCTGTGTCTAACCCCCCTACCACCCCTGCCTGTGTCTAATCTCCCTACCACCCCTGCCTGTGTCTAACCCCCCTACCACCCCTGCCTGTGTCTAATCCCCCTACCACCCCTGCCTGTGTCTAACCCCCCTACCACCCCTGCCTGTGTCTAACCCCCCTACCACCCCTGCCTGTGTCTAATCCCCCTACCACCCCTGCCTGTGTCTAATCCCCCTACCACCCCTGCCTGTGTCTAACCTCCCTACCACCCCTGCCTGTGTCTAATCCCCCTACCACCCCTGCCTGTGTCTAACCTCCCTACCACCCCTGCCTGTGTCTAATCCCCCTACCACCCCTGCCTGTGTCTAATCCCCCTACCACCCCTGCCTGTGTCTAATCCCCCTACCACCCCTGCCTGTGTCTAATCCCCCTACCACCCCTGCCTGTGTCTAACCTCCCTACCACCCCTGCCTGTGTCTAACCCCCCTACCACCCCTGCCTGTGTCTAACCCCCCTACCACCCCTGCCTGTGTCTAATCCCCCTACCACCCCTGCCTGTGTCTAATCCCCCTACCACCCCTGCCTGTGTCTAATCTCCCTACCACCCCTGCCTGTGTCTAACCCCCCTACCACCCCTGCCTGTGTCTAATCATCCCTACCACCCCTGCCTGTGTCTAACCTCCCTACCACCCCTGCCTGTGTCTAACCCCCCACCACCCCTGCCTGTGTCTAACCCCCCTACCACCCCTGCCTGTGTCTAACCCCCCTACCACCCCTGCCTGTGTCTAATCCCCCTACCACCCCTGCCTGTGTCTAACTTCCCTACCACCCCTGCCTGTGTCTAATCCCCCCTACCACCCCTGCCTGTGTCTAATCCTCCCTACCACCCCTGCCTGTGCCTAACCTCCCTACCACCCCTGCCTGTGTCTAATCTCCCTACCACCCCTGCTTGTGTCTAACCTCCCCTACCACCCCTGCTTGTGTCTAACCTCCCTACCACCCCTACCTGTGCCTAACCTCCCTACCACCTCTGCCTGTGTCTAATCTCCTCTACCACCCCTGCCTGTGTCTAACCTCCCCTCCCCCCTCACCACAACCGCCGCTGCCTCTGTCTGAACCCCACCACCACTATTACGTGGAAATCTGACTTCCTAATAAATGTAATTTTGTTTTTTATTGTCATAATATAAAATAATAAATGTGGGGGCCTTTTGGTGGGCGTGATTATTATTATTATTATTTTTTTTGGGGGGGGGGGCGGTAGGGAGGAGGGGGGCAGCATTTTGATCCTGGGCCCAGGCAGCACAATGTCTTGGGCTGGCCCTGTATATAACATAATATAATCCACCTTGTAATGGGTCAATGGATATAATACGATATGCCATAGAACAAAATAAACATGGATAAATCAATAAAATTTAAATAAATATCATGTGTGAATATATGCATTTACCGGAGACACATGTCTCTCCTGTATGCACACATGAACCTTGGACTTTCAACTTTAAACATAAACATAAATAAGAAATGTGTAATAAATGAGTATAAGAATGTGCAAAGATATGCACGATAATATACAATAAAATCATGCAAGGGGGTACATGAAAATGTGTGTAAGGAAATTCGGATGTTCAGATCCATATAGGAAAATGGTATTGAACCACACACAATACTATCTAGCAGGATGACCATGCATCTTTGCATAGATGTACCCTCATCTCTGCGGTTTAAGATGTAAACCCAATATTCAAATAATGATAAAATCATGATATTAACCTTAATTGTCAAAGGAATCTGTTAAAATAGTGTGTATGCACATGTCAATCACCGCACTTATCCAAAATTAAAAATTAAATAATATATGAACATATAAAAGTGTGCATGGTGGCCGGGCATGTGCATAGACACTATGGTACCTAAGTACTGGAAGCCGATGCTCATAATCACGGAATTTCAAATATGTATTAAGAACGGAATTACTATTAGTTCGAGGACTGGTAGTTGATAATAGCTCGAAAATTGTCGTCGTGGTGTATGGGCATTTATAAAGAAACAAAAATGTAAAAAAATATCAAAATATAATATCAAAAATTGAAAAAAATCAAAAGGATATTTTTATCCTATATAGATATATTACATTAGAGTTATGTCCATACAAACACGGCGACAAATGATTGGAGTAATTGGCCATCATTGGTTTGAAAAAATGAACATAAAAAATGTGTTTACAAATATGTGTTTACAAATATGTGTACACAAAGAGAAGGTAGATGTAAACAGAGGTAGAACAGATACAATGATGCTTGGCCTCACAATGATTGATCTCCAAAAATCCTCTGGAGGACAAGAAACACCAATGATACTCATTAAGAAAAAGGGACAGGACACTGTGCAGACAGGCTCATGTTTCAAGTCTAACGCACCAAAGGACAGGATATGTACTAAATTTGCAAAATTCCAATGCAATAAAGCACATCCTTGCAAATTATGCTATAAATCTCAAAAAAAGGGGTCCTCTGTGCGAAAGTCTTGAAAACAAGTTATGGGGGAAAAAAAAAAAACACAACACTGGTACTCATTGCAAAAAAAAAAAGGGGGACAGGACACTGTGCAGACAGGCTCATGTTTCAAGTTGGAGAAAAAAACAAAAAACAAACAAAAAACAAAACAAAAAAAAACAACAAAAAAAAAAAAACAACAAAAAAACTATATGCCCAAAGATGTGCATGTGTGGACCGTGAAAAGTGCGAAATATGAATGCAATGATGCATAATTTCGCAACTGCAGTTGTAAATTATGGAAATAAATGACAAAAAAATGTTTTTTGTTCAAATTGTGAAGACAAGCAGTATAAGGAAAAACCAACACTAAATGAGAGGATCATTGTAACAATGAAGCAATTTATCATGATAACTTATATGCTATCCATATGGGATGCATCTTCACAGATAATTTAATAAAAATGTGATACATCCCATTCATAATTTAACCCTGTGGGGCGTCTAGTGTCTAGTAGGAAGATCCACCAAACTTCTTGTCTGCATAGTGTATTAAATTTGTCCCCACCCCTAACGGGTCTGGTGATCCTTTCCACTCCCTGTATAGTGAGGCTAGAGGTGTTTTTATGATGAACCTCGTTCCAATGTCGTGCTACGTTGGTCATGTGGTCCTTGTCAATATCGTAAAGATGATCGTATAACCGATCTTTGAGGCGTCTGGTAGTTATCCCAATGTATTGTATGGAACACTGTGTACATGTGATGGCATATATGATGTAGCTAGTGTTACAATTGATGAAAGAATCTATCTTATGTGTTTTGCCAGTCGACATGGATGTAATAGTGTCACCTTTCTGTATGAATGGACAATAAACACAGTGTGTTCCCCCACATTTAAATGTCCCTTTAAATGATAACCAGTGTTTCGTGGTGTTCTTACTAGAAAAAAGGCTAGGAGATAGTAGGTTTCCAAGAGATGGTGCTCTTCTGGAAACCGTACGAATGCCCTTCTGTAATATTTTATCATATATAGGATCATGTGTTAATATAGGTAAATATTTTATGACTATACGTTTGACATTCTGGAATTCAGCACTATATGGGGTGGAAAACGTGGGGATACCGTTGTCGATATTGTTTTTCTTTTTATTTCTGGATCTATGTTTGCTTTTCCTTTTCTTTTTGTTGGTCTCTCTGATCCTATCTCTGTCTTTATTTCTATCCTCTCCATGTGCGTGATCTGCTTTTTTAGACAACAAGGAATCACGAGATGTATTCCTGGCAATGGATAATCCCTTTTCTATAACAGGTGTGGGATATCCCCTTTCTTCAAATCTACTAGACATAGCTTTGGCTTCATTTTCAAAGTCAGTGTTTCTGCTGCACAATCTCCTTAGCCTCAGGAACTGTCCAATAGGGATGCTATTGATAGTATGTGTAGGATGACTAGAATCTGCTCTCAACAGCGTGTTCCCTGCATTAGGTTTTCTGTATAAACTGGAGAAAATAGCATTGTTTTCACCTGACAACTTAACATCTAGAAATTCAATAGCGTTTTTGTTGAGTGTACCAGTGAAGCGTAGATTGAGTGTATTATCGTTCATGTATGCTAGCCATCTTTCTAGGTCACATGATGGGTCATTCACTATAAACAAGAGATCGTCTATAAATCTGCAAAAAAATAAAGTATCTTTGCGACGGGGACTATGAGGCCCAAAAATGCGCAGTCTTTCCCACCATCCCATGTAGAGATTGGCCAGGGATGGAGAGAACTTGGCTCCCATCAAGGCTCCGCATTTTTGGAGGTAATAGTCCCCGTCAAACATAAAAAAATTATGAGTAAGCAAATATTCCAAACATAAAATAATGAACTCCTGTAGAATAGGGGAAAATCGATCCGATCTCTGTAAAAAGTGAGAAACAGCCTGTAGACCCAAAGTATGGGGTATGGAGGAATAAAGACTTGTGACATCACAAGTGATCCACTGACAGTTTTCATTCCATGTGATGTCATTCAGTTTGGTCAAAAGGTCATTGGTGTCACTAATGTACCCTGGTAAGTCCATAACCAAAGGTTGGAGTTGTTCATCCACCCATTGCCCTAAACGTTCATTTAAGGAATTGATTCCTGCCACAATCGGTCTGCCCGTAAGAGGTGTAAGGCCCTTATGCAGTTTTGGTAGGTGATGAAAGATGGGCATGACAGGGAAAGGTGGGATCAAAACTTCTTTTTCCTTTTCTGTGAAGACTCCTATTAGGACTGACCTATCCAATAACGCAGAGAGTTCTTTCTTGAAGGATTCTGTGGGGTCACCTCTAAGCTTATGATAAGTGGTAGTGTCCGACAATTGCCTTAAAGCCTCTTGTTTGTAGATAGTGGCATCTAGGACAACCACCACCCCGCCTTTATCGGAGTTCTTTATAACTATAGAGGGATCCTTTTGTAGTTTATCTAGCGATATTTTTTCTTCAACAGACAAATTATCAAAACCCTTTTTGCTGGATGTTTTAGATATATTTTTAGCCAAAAGGGATAAATCCCTTTCTACTAATTTTTGGTATAAATCCTTTCCTCTGGAATTTATTGGATAAAAGTCTGATTTAACCTTAAAATGAACTGGGTTATGACCTGGACCAAAAACATCCATATCTTCTCTGACTATATCTGATTCACCAGCAAGATCTGTCAAGTCCATCAAAGCACATACATCAATGAAATGATTAGAATAAGGTATACACTCACCCATGGTGGAGTCCTCTGTGGAAAAGTCTGGCGATGAAATATCTTGTTCAGAAAAGTAATGTTTTTGCAGTGTGAGAACTCTTGCTAATCTGTTGACATCTATGATGGTGTTGAAGAGGTTAAAGTGATTGGATGGACAAAAATTCAAGCCTTTTGACAATAGAATGTCTGATTCGGTTAAAGGACATCCCGACAGATTCATTACATTCGATATTTCAGCTACTTGCGATCCCGTAGAGGGTAGCGATTTCCTCTGTTGTCTTCTGTGTTTCTTTCCGCCTCTCCTGGTTTTCTTGTTTTTTTGTTGTTTTTCTTCTTGTTTTTCTTGCTGTGATTCTGACCGTGAGGGTTTAAAGGAACCGGTTGATCTTTACGTGTGTATTCGGGTTTGGAGCTGTCAGAGGAAGAGTCAGATCCAGTCGCTGCAAAACTGTCATTTGGGGGTTCACCTTCCGTGTCTGAAAAACTGACCCGCTTTTTGCTTGGAGTTTTTCGTGGGCGGTTCGCGTGAAATATTGGCTTCTTCCAAGTATAAACTTTATTTGCATCATAATCTAACTGATCTGTGGTCTTTTTCTCTTTTTTAGTAGCAATTACTCCTCTTTCTAGTTTATCCATTTTTTTATTCAGCTGCATGTCTAAATCTGAATATCCAGGTTGTCCCTGTTGATCCACTAGTTCCTTCTGTATCATGGACATTTCATCCTGTACCCTATTCAATTATTTTTGTTTAAAGTTCACAATGATTTTCATCAGTTCAAACGAACAAGCAGAAAGGGTATTGGTCCATTTCATTTTTGTATCCTCGTCTGGAAAATCAAACGTGGGAAACTTCTTAATGCGTAGTCCTCGAGGTATTTGTTCCATAGTGATATATTCCGTGAGTGTATTAACATCCCAGAACGCCCTTATTTCCTTTGCCATAAGGCTCTCAAGTTTGCGGAATATGCGTCTCAGAGAGAAATCGCCTACATCCACTGTTTGTGAAAAAAGTTGCTGGCTGGAGCGTAAGGGATTGTTAGCTGGGGCGTTTTTCCTTTCCTCTGTTTCTACCTAGAGGAGGTTTAGGGCTAGAATAATTGCTCTCACTCTAACGATCGTGGCGATACCTCACATGTATGGTTTGAACACTGTTTTCATATGCTGGCGCTGCTCACGTATGCGAGCTCGGTGGAACGCAGTACGTTTAATTATTTTTTTTCCCTTATTTATTTTACTTTAAAAAATATATTTTTTTACACTGTTCTTTAAAAAAATAAAAAAATTCACTTTTATTCCTATTACAAGGAATGTAAACATCAATGTTTAATACAAGGGATGTACAAGGAATGTAAACAATGTAAACATCCCTTGTAATAGAAAAAAAGCATGACAGGACCTCTTAAATATGAGGTCGGGGGTCAAAAAGACCTCAGATCTCATATATACACTAAAATGCAATAATAAAAAATGTTGCTTTAAGAGCTATGGGCGGAAGTGACAATTTGACGTCACTTCTGCCCTGCAATGGTATGGAGATGGGTGGGGACCATCTTCCCCTAATTCATCTTCATACCCAACAGGGAGAAGGACATGATCGCCTCCGCCGCTGCCGGCGGATCCGGTAAGCAGCGGAGGGCAAGGGAGCGCGGCGGGAGGGGGCCCTCTCCCGCTGCCGATAAAAGTGATCTTGCAGCGAATCCGATTTATCTGAAAGTGGATCGCCCGCTGAAGAAGAGGATACGGGGGGGTTATGGTAGCTAGCTGCTGCCATAACAATATCCCTCTTTAAAGTACCGATGTAGAACGACAGCGGGCGGTCCGTAAGTGGTTAAAGAATTGTGCTGACTTCTATCTCCTCGTTCAAACCCCTATGGCATAACCTCTGGAACCCTTCAGCCCAGGAGTCACAAGGAGGGATAGATTCCAACACCCAGACTTTTAACCCTTCAGTGGATTATGGACATGAAGGAAGTGCCTAGGGACGCTATGTTCATCTGATCCCTTTTCAATAAGTCTCCGATGTTGCTTAAATCGGGTCCTTGCTGTCCGAATAGTGCGGCCTACATATAGAAGGGGCAAGTCAAACAATATATAACAAATTCTGTTGAGCAATTGTAGAATTGCTTGATATGATAGCTTTTACCTGAATTATCTTTAAAACTCTTCTGGCGGTGCTGGACAAAATGGCACATTTTACATCAGATTTTGTTTACACAAACATACCCATCAGATTGCAAAAGGTGGTTAATGTTCTAACTGAAGTAGTACAGTGAGAAATCCTACTTGGGGCTATCATATTTTTCACACTTCTAGTTTTGCGATAGATGACCCTTGGTCTCTCGGGCAAAATTGAAGCCAACTTTGGGTCCTGTAAAATAATACCCTAGTGGCGTCTACTGATGTGTTCCATCTTTTTGTGTTGATTGTAATACTGGGTAATGAACTTCACCGCTGACTTAGTAAAATAAGTCGTCGGCTTGTCTTGATTGGTGATGGGGGCTTGGCACTCCAAAAAGACTTTATGAACTTTAAGTCAGAGTCATATCCCTTGTCCATAAATGTATTTATTAAGAGTTGCCCTTGTGCCTTGTAGTCACTGTCTAGTGTGCAGTTCTTTCTCAGTCTACAAAATTGGCCCTTTGGGATATTCTGTTTCCATTTTGGGTGGTGACAGCTCACGAAATGGAGACATGAATTTCCTGCTGAGGGCTTGAAATGTGTTTTAGACACAATCCGGCCCTCCGCATGCAATAATGCGAGGTCCAAAAACACAAGAGATTGAGTATCATGTACATGAGTAAACGAGATGCCCATGTTATTGTTGTTACAGTACTGGACAAAAGGGGAAATGGAAGGAGGACCATCTCATATAACAATCACATCATCGATATATCTTCCGTAGAAGACTGAGATGCAAATGGGTTACTTCTCCAGATGCACGACTCCTCCCACCAACCCATGGTGAGATTGGCATAACAAGGTGCAAAGGAAGCACCCATGGCAGTACCATGCACCTGGAGATAGTAACCCCCAAGATGCTTAAAGTAGTTGTGCTCCAAGCAGAATTGCGTACAATCCAAGATGACCTGGGCCTGTAGATGATGTAGGTTAGGTTCCTGTGCTAAAAAAGGCCTTAATGCCGTGAGTCCAACTTCATGCGTGATTGATCTGTACAAGTAAGTCACATTGAGAGAGAGAGCCAAGTGTAGGAGCTCTTACATGTATAGTGCGACAGGGAATCCAACAGATGGGAGGAAACACAGACATAAGATGGTAGGGACTGAACTATAGGTTGCAAAAAGCATCTACATACTGGGACAGACCGCTCGTAATGCTATCCATAGCCACAATGATTGCCCTCCCAGGTGGACAAATGGGATCCTTCTGCACCTTTGGCAGGTGATAGAAATATGGATGTTTATAAAGTTCCTTATAGAAGAATTGATGACCTAATCTCTATATGCCTGGTCTACTATGGATTTTAATTTGTATTTGAAAGGATTTTCACCTCTAGAGGGGGGCTGGTTTTCCTGAAGGAGGAGGCATCTCAGAAATGCATTGCGGCCTGCCCCCAATTCTGATTTGGTCTCTTGCTAGCTCTGTGAAAGCAGGTGTGAGAGCTGGAGTCACTACCAGTTGTATACCTCCATACGGCAGGTCTGAGCTTATCCCCACAGTGGTCTTCTCATCCCTCAGGACAGCTGACTGCTTCTTTGGTGATCCACATCCACCGTGCAAGATACTTTTATGTAAGTGTATCTGAATAAAGTGTTACTTGCTTTTACTATCACACTGACCCAGGCGCCCTCTTTCTGCTGTTTTTGTTTGTGTCTGAGGGAACTCCCATTTCCTGCTGAGGAGCTGCCGGTGACTGTGTGTGCAATTCCCATCCACCTGTGGGCCCATCCATCCTGTGGACTTCTCCTTGATATTTCATACTACTTTGGACTGCATGAACTAATTCTTATTAATTCATTTTGGGTATATCTTGTTGTTTCCCCCTTCCCTGTTATCTCTTATGGTCCACCTTATAGCGGCTAGTAAGTGCTGACTCACACACTATCTGCCAGTTCTGTGTGATATATTGCATTTTTTTCTATGACAGCAGATCTTAGCAGCCAGCTAGCCCTTTGATGTGAAAACACAACAGGTGTCTCCAAGCTGTTACAAACTGACTGAAGGCAGACTTTGGAATCTTTGTTGTGATCTTTGAGAATTATTTACTTCACAATACCAGCAGCTAGAAAGGTGAGTGAGAGCCTATTTTAAAGCTGTTTTTATTGTTTAAGGATATGTAAATCATTTATTGTCCGTAGTCCAGGCACTTTATATATTTTTGTTTATTTAATAATTTTTGTTATGTTAATTACTTTCATTCTGTTGATTGGCACCCTAGCTTATTACATTGGATTGTGAAAATCTTGCGAGCTACCTAGTGCAATTATAAAAAAAAATTATTAAATAAAAAAGATGATCAACAAATGAAAGTAAAAGTGACAGCTGCTAGCACTAATCACGTCTCATATACTATGTGAAGCCAATTATATTAAATTAATGTGCTGCGCTATCTCACCCAAAATCTTCCCAAATTAAAATGAATGAAATATATTTTATCTGTAAATTGTACTGTGATATATGTCATACACCGCTGTAAATATATATTAATGTAAATTATTATACCATATAAAAACATGCAAATAAATCGAATATATAAATATAGTGCCACACAGTAGGATATAATACATAGATAATTCATAAAATTATAGTGCCACAAACGTGAATCATAAAGTGCTGTAGTGCATAAAACAGTGATATTCTAATTCAAGATGGAAAATCAGTCCAATGTACTTGGTACAAAGTTCTTTTGATATATATTTAGTGACTTAAAAAAAAAATGTGACAAACAGCTTGCTGCGGTGTTCACACTCAGGTGCTCCCCACCCTCAGGTAATGGCTGCTCACCTCTGAGCGTGTGACCTTACAACTAAGTTTGGTCAAACACGGGGGCGTGTCCAAGATGGCGGCGTGAGTAGACGTGCTCTGCTAGAGAACCATCCGTAACTTTTCTCCTGCCTGGTCTATTTAACCCTGCATGGGGCGTGCTGACCCTACATGCCTTCCAAATCATCCGGTAAACCAAAGGGTGCTAAGAAACTCAGTTTCCCCCAGCACATTCCTGAGCCAGACAGCCCTACACTGAGCGGGGCGGGAATCCCGGGAAGGAAACTTAACATGGCCACTCAGACGCCGTCTGTAGAGGATGTCTCTCCTCCTCCCCCTGGTATACCCGAAGTGATGGTGGCTATAACGACATGTCAGATGGCGCTGACAGGGAAACTGAAGGCTGTACAAATGGACATTGGCTTGATCCGACAGGACTTCGACAAGATCCGTGATCGGCTTGGGGCTGCGGAGCAGCAGGTCGGGCACGTGGAGGATGTGTGCGAACCCTGCAAACGAAGGTGAAGGCTCTGGAGTAGTGATGAGCCGAACACCCCCGGGTTCGGTTCGCACCAGAACCCGCGAACGGACCGAAAGTTCGTACGAACATTAGAACCCTATTAAATACAATGGATGCGAACGTTCAAATTCTAAAGTGCTAATTATAACAACTATTATGCATGTTATTGTCCTAAAAAGGGTTTGGGAACCCGGGTTCTGCACCAGGGGACATGTATCAATGCAAAAAGAAGTTTTAAAAACGGTCGTTTTTCGGGAGCAGTCATTTTAATGATGCATAAAGTGAAAAAAAAAAGTCAAATATTCCTTTAAATATCGTACCTGGGGGGTGTCTAAAGTATGCCTGTGAAGTGCCACGTGTTTCCCGTGTTTAGAACTGTCCCTGCACAAAATGACACTTCTAAAGGAAAAAAAAGCCATTTAAAACTGCTTGCGGCTTTAATGTAATGTCTGGTCCCGGTAATATGGATGAAAATCTTTAAGAAAAATGGCATAGCTACCCCATGACCCCCCTCCCCCCCTACCCCAGCCCATTACCAGCCCCTTTGGGTCTTGTATGGATATTAAGGGGAACCCCGCACATAAAATAAAAAAGGCCCTATATACTCTGAACAGCCGTATACAGGCGGTGCATACAAGACAGGGACTGTAGGTTTGTTCTTATGTAGAATGTGTTTGTAATTTTGAACAGGTACATTGTTGAAGTGTAGCTCCAGCCCAAAAATCTATTTTTAAACTTTTTGGAAAACATAGGTAAGGGTTATCACCCCTGTAACATTTGTTTTGCTGTCTGTGCCCCTGTTCAGAACATTTCACCTCACTTTCCGTCCCAATGACAACTGTTTTTGAAATGTGGTGTTTTTCTTGAAACAAGGATTGCTGATAAAGCATCAGTACAGAGGAGACACCTTTCTCCCATATTTATTCTTACAGGAGAGAATTTTCCTTCCTAGGGGTAGATTTCCTCTCACTTCCTGTTGTCTTCTTGCGTTTGCAAGTAGGAGTCGTTTGTAAGTTGGATGTTTGAAAGTAGGGACCTGCCGTATATACTCTGCAGAAATAGGCCCCTTAGTTGTTGGTGTTGGCACAACACTGTAAGCACTCACAGTTACTCTTGGTTGGTGCTGGAACGCCCTGCTGTCAACTATTATATCAGGAATTTTAATTACATATAATTGTTGAACAGTGATAGTAAAAATTGGGGCTTTGATGGTGGTGCTGGTGCCACAACACTGTAAGCCCTCAGACTTACTCTTGGTGGGTGCAGGAATGGGCCCTGCTGTGAATTATTAGATCAAGAATTGTAATTACATGCCCCTTTTGAATAGGGGCTGAAAAATTGGGCCTTTCGTGGTGGTGGTGGTGGTGGCGTTGCCACAACACTGTAAGCCCTCAGACTTACTCTTGGTGGGTGCAGGAATGGGCCCTGCTGTGAATTATTACATCAAGAATTGTAATTGCATGCCCCTTTTGAACAGGGGCTGAAAAATTGGGCCTTAGGCACTGGTGGCACAACACTACAACCCCTCACAGATACTGTACTTGGAGCACAGCAATGAGCCCTGTTGCAAAGTATTGCTTCAAAAATTGTAATGACACGCCCCTGTTAAACAGGGGCTGAAAAATTGGGCCTTAGGCACTGGTGGCACAACACTACAACCCCTCACAGATACTGTACTTGGAGCACAGCAATGAGCCCTGTTGCAAAGTATTGCTTCAAAAATTGTAATGACACGCCCCTGTTAAACAGGGGCTGAAAAATTGGGCCTTAGGCACTGGTGCCACAACACTCCAACCCCTCACAGATACTGTACTTGGAGCACAGCAATGAGCCCTATGGCAAATTATTGCTAAAAAAATTGTAAGTACACGCCCCTGTAAAACAGGGGCTGAAAAATTGGGCCTTAGCCACTGGTGGCGGCACCCATAAACAAAAATGATCTTCCAAGCTATCATCATCAATCGTATCATTGAGGACTCGGAGGAGGAGGATAGCCAGTCAACATAACAGCACAGGCACTCAGCATCAGCATCAGTCTTGAAGGGATGTGACATGTTAAAATCAATTAGTCTGTTATATCAGCATCAGGTGTGTGGTAGCTGGTGGTGATCCAAGACTGGTTCATCTTGATGAAAGTCAGTCGATCAACCGAGTCGGTGGACAGGCGCACCCTGTGATCCGTGACAAATCCTCCAGCAGCACTGAATGTGCGTTCCGAAAGAACGCTGGATGCAGGACAGGCCAGTAGCTCAATTGCATACTGTGCAAGCTCTGGCCAGTGATCCATCCTCAAGACCCAGTAAGCCAGAGGATTTTCGGTGGGGAAGGTGTCCAAGTCTGACCTTGCCCCTAGATATTCCTGCACCATGTTTATCAGACGCTGGCGATGGTTGCTGGAACCGATCATACTTTGGGGCTGCGGACTAAAGAATTGTCTGAACGCATCGGTCAGACGGCCACCTTCCCCACCGCTCCTTCTTTGACTGGCCGAAGCCTCAGCAACTCGTTGTCCAGGACCAGGAGTTTGTAACCTCCCAGTCTCTGGGAACGCGTTGCACAGACCTTTCTGCAAGGCCTCCCGGAGTTGTCTCATCCTCTGCTCCCTCTGCGACGGTAACATAAGGTCCGCAACCTTACCCTTGTACCGTGGATCAAGGAGAGTGGCCAGCCAGTAATGGTCCCTCTCCTTGATCCGAAGAATACGAGGATCCTTCCGCAGACTTTGCAGGATCAGGGAGGCCATGCAGCGTAGGTTTGCTGAGGCATTCGCTCCGGAGTCCTCTGGGTCACTAAGGACGACATGATCCGCAGTCACCTCCTCCCAGCCACGTACAAGTCCACTGGTTTCTTGGGACTGTAAATCATCCCTAAAAGACTGCTGCTGATGATGCTGAGTGCCAGCCTCCACCTCCATGCTGACACAATCCTCCTCCTCCTCCTCCTCCTCTTCCTCTTCCTGTGCGATGGGTGGGACAGAGGGAACACTGTCTGGGTAAAGGGGGCCTTGAGAGGCAAGGAAGTCCTCCTCTTCCTGCCTCTGTTCTGCCTCAAGTGCCCTGTCCATTATTCCACGCAGCGTGTGCTCCAACAGGTGGACAAGAGGTACAGTGTCACTGATGCATGCACTGTCACTGCTCACCATCCTCGTGGCCTCCTCAAATGGTGCCAGGACAGTGCATGCATCCCTGATCATGCCCCACTGGCGTGGAGAAAAAAAACCAAGCTCCCCTGACCCTGTCCTGGTGCCGTAGTCGCACAGGTACTCATTGATGGCCCTCTGCTGCGTGTGCAGCCGCTGCAGCATGGCCAACGTTGAGTTCCACCTGGTGGGCATGTCACATATAAGGCGGTTCTTGGGCAGGTTCAACTCCTTTTGCAGCTCAGCCAGGCGAGCACTGGCATTATAAGATCTGCGGAAATGCACACAGACATTCCTGGCCTGCCTCAGGACATCCTGTAAGCCCGGGTACCTGCCCAAGAACCGCTGCACCACCAGGTTAAGGACGTGAGCCACACAGGGCACATGGGTCAGTTGTCCCTGTCGAAGGGCGGAGAGGAGGTTGGTGCCATTGTCGCAAACCACCATTCCTGGCTTAAGCTGGCGTGGCGTCAACCACCTCTCGGCCTGGCCCTGCAGAGCAGACAGGACCTCTGCCCCAGTGTGGCTTCTGTCCCCCAAACACACCAGCGCAAGCACGGCATGGCATCTTTTTGCCTGCGTACTTGCGTAGCCCCGTGAACGGCTACGGAGCACCGCTGGTTCATAGGACAAACCACAGGAAGAGGCCATGGAAGAAGAAGAAGAGGAGGGGGTGGAGGAGAGAGGTGTGTCACAACCAGTAGTAGCATTTTGGAGGCGTGGCGGTGGGACAACCTCCAACACTACTGCACTTTGTCCTGCATCCTTCCCAGCTGCCAAAAGAGTGACCCAATGGGTCGTGAAAGAAAGGTAACGTCCCTGTCCATGCCTGCTGGACCATGAGTCAGCGGTAATATGCACCTTACCGCTGACCGCCCTGTCCAGCGAGGCCAAGACATTGCCTTCCACATGCCGGTAGAGAGCCGGAATAGCCTTCCGTGAGAAAAAGTGGCGTTTGGGAACCTGCCACTGAGGAACCGCACATTGCACAAACTCACGGAAGGGGGCCAAGTCTACCAACTGAAAAGGCAGCAGTTGAAGCGCTAGCAATTTAGCCAAGCTAGCATTCAACCGCTGGGCATGTGGATGGCTGGGAGTGAACTTCTTTCGACGGTCCAGCAGCTGGGGCAGGGAAATTTGCTTGCTAGAATCGGACGTCGGTGTACTGCTAGCAGAGTGGCCGCAAGTACTTGGCTGTGACACACCTAATTCTACACCTTCATTCCTCTCAGTGCATGTTTCAGAGAGGACTGAAGTTATAGTGGGGTTGGAGATCCCAGCTGATGCGGTGCAAGGAGAGGTCCGCTTTGTTCTTTGGTGTGGGTCTTTGAGGTAGGCTTGCCAACGAGCTGCATGGCAGGTCAACATATGTCTGGTCAGGCATGTGGTACCCAAGCGGCTGATGTTTTGGCCACGCGATATACGCTTGAGACATATGTTGCAAACAGCAGCTGTGCGATCTGATGCACTAGCCTCAAAAAAGGCCCACACCAAGGAACTTTTTGAATGACGGGCAGAGGCAGCGCCCTGCACAGGCGGAACTCTGCGGTGTGATTCCGTCGGTGTACTGCCCTTACGCTGGCCACCAAAGGGCATCCTGCCTCGTTGGAGATGTGCCTCCTCCTCATCCTCCTCCTCCTCTCTCCTATTAGGCACCCACGTGGAGTCAGTGACCTCATCATCCCCTCCCTCCTCATCACTGGAGCCAATCTGGCAGTATGCTGCAGCTGCTGGAACATGACTGCCAGATTGGTGTCCTTCTTGAGCATCCCCTCTGTCTGCTCTCACCCTACTGCCTTCCTGTAGCTGGGTTTCATCATCAGACCCTTCGAAACGCTGGGCATCCTCCTGGAGCATGTACCCAACACTGTGCTCAAACAGTTCGGGGGACTCCTCAGGAGGAGGACATGGTGGGTCTAGGGAAGGAGTGACTGATGATGAGTCTGACATTGATAACAGGGAAGAGGACGCTTTGGCAGCTGCTTTGCCAGTACCCTGAGCCTGGGTGAGAGAGGATGAGGAGGAGGAGGAGGGCTTGGTCATCCACTCTACCAAGTCTTCAGCATGATGTGGCTCAACATGTCCAGCTGCCGAAAAGAAGGACAAGCGTGTCCCATGGCCATGTGCTGATGACAATGCACCGCGTCCACGACCAGCACTGTTGCCCCCAGACACAGAGCCTGCTTGCCCTCTTTTATTGCCTCCTGACTGTCTGCCTCTCCTTGTTTGCCTTCCAGACATTCTAATAGATGGCCTGCAGGGAGATGGGAAAAAAGCAATAAGGGCTACCTTCAGGTGTCCTTCTCTGTCCCTTTACTTAAGGATTTCTAAATATGGTTGAGGATGATTGCTTTTGCACAGAATAGCACAACGACAATTTCCCTGACTGTCCAAAAATCAAGGATTTCAAAGATGGTTGATGAGGAATGCTTTAGCACACTATAGCACAAGGAGAATTCCCCTCACTTTCCTTCTTTGTCCCTAGAAACAAGGACTCGCACAGTGAAAGAAACTGACACTCTCCCTACCTAGAGTTTTCTGTCCCTAGAAAAAATGTTTTTTTTAAGCACACTATAGCACAAGGAGAATTCACTCACTGTCCTTCCCTGTCCCTGGAAACAAGGACTTGCACGGTGAAAGAAACTGACACTCTCCCTACCTAGAGTTTTCTGTCCCTAGAAAATATGTTTTTTTTAAGCACACTATAGCACAAGGAGAATTCACTCACTGTCCTTCCCTGTCCCTGGAAACAAGGACTTGCACAGTGAAAGAAACTGACACTCTCCCTACCTAGAGTTTTCTGTCCCTAGAAAAAATGTTTTTTTTAAGCACACTATAGCACAAGGAGAATTCACTCACTGTCCTTCCCTGTCCCTGGAAACAAGGACTTGCACAGTGAAAGAAACTGACACTCTCCCTACCTAGAGTTTTCTGTCCCTAGAAAAAATGTTTTTTTTAAGCACACTATAGCACAAGCACAAAACACACTGACACTCTCCCTACCTATCCTTCTCTTTCCCTAAACTAAAGGAATCCAGGTTAAGCAAGAAAGAAATAAAAGTCACTGTCCCTGCCTATGCTGCTCTTTCCCTGCTCCGGAACACACTACACTAGGCCGCCGTGCTGGCGGCCTTTTATAGTGTGGGGCGTGTACCAAACACCCTCAGCAATAATTGGCCACAGGCATCCTGCCTGTGGCCAATCATTGCTCTCCTCGCTGCCGGCGCTGTGATTGGCCAAGCATGCGGGGTCACAGTGCATGCTTGGCCAATCACAGCGCCTGGATGACACTGCGATGGCGTAGTGCATTGTGGGCCGTTCGCGTCACTCGAATTTGGCGCGAACGGCCCAAATCGTTCGATCTTCGTCGAACGATCGAACAGCCGATGTTCGAGTCGAACGTATGTTCGACTCGAACACGAAGCTCATCCCTACTCTGGAGTACCTCGCGGAGGACGCCGAGAATAGGAGCAGGCGAAATAACCTGCGCATTGTGGGTTTGGCCGAAGGGGTGGAGGGGCCGAATCCATCTACCTTTGTGGAGGACCTGTTGCGATCATTGCTGCCTGCGGCCCAACTCTCTCCATACTTTGCTGTGGAGAGGGCACACAGAGTTCCTCCGCAGCGGGGCCCGGCCGGTTCCCCTCCCCGTACTCTAATCCTGCGGCTGCTGAATTTTAGGGATCGGGATGAGCTTCTGAGGGCTGCTTGGGCCGTGAAGGAGATCTCCTACCATAATGGCAAGCTTCTCCTGTTCCCAGATTACAGCGTCGAAACGCAGAAGCAGCGCAGATCGTGTGATGGTGTCAAGGCTGCCGTGAGGGCGAAGGGCATCAAATATAGTGTTCTCTTCCCGGCGAAGCTGCGAGTGGTCGATTGAGAGACAGTGCGGTTTTTCACCTACCCCCGGGAGGCTGCCTCGTGGCTGGATATGCTACCCCTTGGGCGCTGACAGACTGTCTTTTTCTCCTGAAGTGTCTGATGGTGGAACCCATCTCCCTCGTGGTTTGTGTCTCCGGGAGCGGAAGGCTCAGTTGCATGTCGGCTCGGGAGGACTTGTTTTACTCCATGTGACATGGTTGATCTACAATTTTTCAGTGTCTTCATCGGACAAGAACTGTGTTGTGCTGTGTGTGTATTACTGGCTGCAGGGAGTAACTGATCCCATGTTCTTCCAGGGCCTTGCCTAACCATGACTGTATTTCTCACATGGCCGGGTCTTTACACACTGCTCTTGCAAGTTTCTCCTGCCCCTGGCTAGTCCAGGTGAATTGCACCTCTTTTGCTGAACTGACTGTTTTACCTGTTTTTTCTTATATATATTTTTTTTGGTGAACTTTTTTATATATCCTCTTTTTTTTTTTTTAACTCTAGCATCTCCTATAGGGAAGGTTATTGTGTGCTCCCTTTCAACCAGGGTAGCGGTCACCCCTCTGTGAATCTGCGGCGGAGGGGTGGCGGCCTGTCCCTTCTCATTGGGCACACGCCTCCCGGATTTGGTTACTCTGAATAGAGACTGGGTTAGGGGTGATATGCATGATTCCAGTTTGGGGGATCTGCGGCATGGGGGGATGGGGAGGTCAGCCGTTGCTGATCCTTTTTTGTTTTGTTTGAGTTTGAGTTTTATTTTTCACGGTGTTCCATTTCATTACATTATACTGCTCATTAGTATGTTTGTCATCACATTTGTCTCAGGGATGAAGCTCTGCTGTGGTTTTGCCTACATGGTTGTGCAAGCTCTATACCCCCCAACGATGGCTAGTTTTTCCATTCTGTCCTGGAAATCCGAGTACTGAATTCGGCGGTCAATCGCTCCCTAGTGTTTAACTATCCTAAAAAATACAGTCCTCAGATTTGTGTCCTGCAGGAGACTCATCTTGTGGGGTCCCACATCCTTAGTCTCAAAAAGGCTTGGGTGAGCAGTCACTATCATGCTACCTACTCTAGCTATTCTAGAGGGGTCAGCATACTGATTCATAGATCCCTTCCCTTCCAACTTCATTGCGTCAGAACGGACCCGGGCGGTAGATACGTAATCCTGCATGTCACCATTGCTACAGCAGACTATACCTGCCACCACCTGCAGATATTTCTCTTTTGTCTGAACTCATGCAACATGTTATACAATGTGGTACGCCTAATGTAATTTTGCTGGGGGACTTCAATGTGGCTCCATGTCCGACACTAGACCGACTTCACCTGTCGGATAGGAGGTGGCCAGATCTCTTACAATGGGCCGCCACTTTTGAGCTAATAGACGCTTGGCGTCACTATAATCCCTCGGATAGAGTATACACTTGCCACTCGACTACATTTCATACCCTCTCCCGCATCGACCTGGTGTTTATCACTCGGGTGTTGTTGCAGAGGGTGTCGGGGGTACAGATCCTTCCCAGGGGCATTTCGGACCATTCCCCCCTCACGCTAAATGTATTAATGGGGCCTTCTGTGGGTCGGAAGTTGTGAAGACTGTCTGGCCACTGGTTGGCGGATCCTACAGTTTAGGAAGACATGCCAGAGGCATTGTGTAACTATTGAATAGCTAATACAGATACGGCTGAACCCAGGATAGCCTGGGATGCATTTAAGAGCTGGCTAAGAGGGGAATACCTCTCCCGTATTGCTAACAGCCGGAAACAGTCTGTGCGATCTGTATAGGATCTGGAGAGAGTGCTGAGAGAAAGGGAAGACAGGTATGTTGTTGCCCCAACCCCCCTCAACTATGGGTCATGGCAGTATGCTCTCAGAGCGGTAGAACTACATAGAGTGGATATGACCAAAAAATCTATGCTCAGTACAGCTGTCACGTACCTTCAGCGTGAGTCTGACGTGCAGAGGGAGACCTCCCGTACAACCCCGGCTCGGAGACCACTGGAGTGGGGACAGTGGTGGTAAGAGCGCGGTGAGGTAAGGGTGCCTGCTTGGTCCTCTTGGCTGGGTGTAGTAAAGCCAAGCGAAAGCTGGAACAGCTTGAGCCAGGAGCAGCGGATGCAGGTCAGCAGGCGCAGGTATGCAGAGCAGCGGATGCAGGTCAGCAGGTGCAGGTATGCAGAGCAGAGGATGCAGGTCAGCAGATGCAGGTGTGCGGGACCGCGGATGCAGGTCAGCAGGTGTAGGTATGCAGAGCAGCGGAGTCAGGCAAGCCAGGTCATTCACATCAGGGTAAACAGCATAAACGGCAGGCAGAGAGTAGTCAGAGTCCAGGCTGGGTCTTGGCAACAGATGATCAGACAGGTAACTGAGCAGGGTCAAACAAGCCAGAGTCAGGACTGGAGATAGGAGCGAGGTCAGGAAGCCGGGTCAAACACAGGAACACGATACAGGCACAGAGTCAGGAACGCAGGGAACAGAAGCAGATCAAACCGCAAGGGGCAACATCTCTGGAACGTCTTTTATAGGAAGTTCATGGGAGGAGCAAGGGGTTCAGGGTTCACAGCAATCAAGACACCAAGCAGAGTAGTTCAATGGATTCGATAGGTTATCCAGCAGATCAGGCAGGGAACTGTCCAGCATCCCAGATAGCTCAGTGGGAAGAGTCAATGCCAGACACAGAAGAGGTCCCAGGTTCAAGCCCAGTATGTCCCTGACAGTCCCCCCCCCATTAAGGGCAACCTCTGGGTGCCCAAGAGAGCTCTTTTCTGGGGGTGACTGCGAAAAAAGGCCTGGATTAACTCTCGGGCATGAATGGGGTTCCCAGGAGTTCTCCTCCAGACCATACCCCTTCCACTTAATCAGGAATTGAAGTTGGTTCCCCCTTCTTCTACAGTCCAAGACAGCCTCCACCTCGAACTCCTCATCCCCGTCAACCATTACAGGTTCAGGCGGTCCTGATCCCCTGTTTGGGAAGGGATCCGGCTCTGTAGGTTTCAGTAGTGACACGTGAAACACTGAGTGAACCTTCAATGAATCTGGTAAAGAAAGTTCATAGGAGACTTCATTTAATTTCCGTTTTACTGGGAAGGGGTCGATGAACTTGAGTGCCAGTTTCCTTGCGGGCCGGTCATCTTAAGGTTGGTGGTAGACAGCCATACTTGATCGCCTTGTTGAAGGCATAATTCCCCTCTCCTCTTTCTGTCAAACATCCTTTTATTGGTTGCCTGCGCCTTGGTCAAGGCTTCCTGTAATATTATGTTGTTACGGGTCAAAAGGGGAGAAATTGGGACTTTGAATGAAGTGTGTGGTCTTAATGAGCACACACTTCCATCCCTGTTGTACATTAGAAAAAGGGGGGAAGTTTGGGACTTTGAATGAGATGCGTGTAGGCAAAAACCAATGGATTAAACGAACAAAGGAGGTTTATTCATAAATACATAGGACATGATACATAGCAAGTATGACGAGCTGATAGGCATATAGTAGACATATAAAAATTCTATTATAGCACATACTAAATAAAAACAATGGGAAAGTATAATATACAGACATGATTGCAATAAGCTGCATGGTAGGCTTGATGCGTTTCGTGGACTCAATTCCACTTCATCAGAAGCAATTTGCAGAATTCATGTCTGTGAGAATATATATCCAAAATTACTCCAATGAATTAAATAAGGATGCAGGGGAAGGAAAAAACCAAAACATCCCAAATTACTTACTTCACAGCTTTAAAAATAGTCATAAATTGCTAAAGCCTGATGGCTGAGGAAGGCCAAGAACCACTCCCGCCGGGAGCTGGGGGGGCGCGGAATCGCAGGCGGCACAGCCGGAAACAACCACAGCCAAGGGGGGCGATGAAAAGTGTCCAGGGTGAGCTGCAGGGGAATACCTGTGGACAGCTCCAATCTATGTGAGATGTAAAATGTTGTGGTCAGTGAGGATATTTATGAATAAACCTCCTTTGTTCGTTTAATCCATTGGTTTTTGCCTACACGCATCTCATTCAAAGTCCCAAACTTCCCCCCTTTTTCTAATGTTGTTACGGGTCAGGAAATCAACGGTACTCTGGACTGCTGGGACTGTTGAATCAGAAATAAGATCAGGTAGGAAGGTCGGGTGGAACCCGTAGTTGGAGAAAAACGGAGACTGACCTGTAGCCGAGTGACTGGCATTATTAAAGGCAAACTCTGCCAGGGGTAGTCGTGTTACCCAGTCATCTTGAACAAAGGTGGTAAAGCATCGAAGATATTGCTCGAGCGTTTGGTTCGTCCTCTCGGTTTGCCCATTGGTCTGAGGGTGATAGGCAGAGGACATGGACAGCTCGATCTTCAGGACCTTGCACAAAGCCTTCCAGAAGCGAGAGGTGAACTGCACCCCTCTGTCTGAAACAATGTCTGTTGGAACACCATGTAACCTTACTATCTCTTTTATGAAGACCTGGGCAGTTTCCATGGCAGATGGCGTGCTCTTCAGTGGCACGAAGTGGGCCATTTTAGATAAACGTTCGACCACTACAAAAATGGCTGAGCAACCTTCTGAGGGGGGAAGTTCCACTATGAAGTCCATAGCAATTCTTTGCCAGGGTCAATCAGGAACTGGTAAGGGTCTGAGCAGACCCCAGGCCTTGCTTCTAGCGGTCTTACTACGGGTACAGGTGGCACATGAATTTACATACTCCCTGCAGTTCCTTTCAAGATCCGGCCACCAAAACCTGCGTTGAATTAGTTCCTGGGTTTTATGCATTCCGAAGTGGCCAGCCAGGGATGATCATGGCACAGGTTTAATACTGTTACTCTGACTTCTTCTGGTACAAAGATCTTGTTGTCTTTCCATAGTAACCCATCCTTGGGTAACAGGGTAATCCCAGGAGGCCCTGACATATTTGCTGAAGCTTGCTTCAAGCCGGACATTAGATTTGTTTGCAAGAGTAGAAAGTTACCTTCCGATAGGATGGTATCAGGAGCTGACACTTCTTTTGGATCATCAAACATGCGAGAAAGGGCATCTGGTTTGGTGTTCTTTGAGCCCGGCCGGTAAGTAATGTGAAATGAAAACCTAGAGAAGAATAAGGCCCATTGTGCCTGGCGTGGTCTCAGACGCTTGGCAGCTCTCAAATACTCCAGGTTTTTGTGGTCTGTATAAATGAGTATGTGATGCGCCGCTCGTTCCAACAGATACCTCCATTCTTCAAGGGCGGACTTGATGGCCAGGAGCTCCCGGTCCCCCACATCATAGTTCTTCTTGGCCGGTGTAAGCTTACGAGAGAAGAAGGCTATTGGGTGCATCAAGTCCTTGAGACCCTGGCGTTGAGAGATAACGGCTTCTACCGCTGTCTCTGAGGCATCTACCTCGAGTAGATAAGGTAGAGCAGGGTCAGGGTGACTCGGAATAGGAGCTGACATGAACAGTCCTTCTAAATTTGTGAAGGCAGCCTGTGCCTCGGGATTCCAACAAAACCGGACATTCTGCTTGGTCAGCTGCGTAATCGGGGAAATAATAGCGGAGAATCCCTTGATGAACCTCCGGTAGAAGTTGGCGAAGCCAACAAAGCACTGCACCCCCTTCTTGCCTGAAGGTGCAGGCCAATCCAGAATAGCTGAAACCTTTTGCGGATCCATCTTGAATCCCTCTGTTGAAATTACCAGGCCGAGGAACTGAATACTCTGTCGCTCTAATTTGCATTTTTCTGGTTTTGCGTACAGTCCATGCTGACGGAGTCGACAGAGTACGTTCTTGACATGTTCCGGTGCTGCTCAATTGAAGTGGAAAAAATCTAAATATCGTCTAGATAGACAATTACGTAAATGTCCAGGCAGTCCCTAAAAACGTCATTAACTAGATGCTGAAAAGTAGCAGGGGCGTTACATAGGCCAAAGGGCATTACTAGGTATTCGTAATGGCCGAACCTGGTCCGAAAAGCAGTCTTTCATTCATCCCCTGCGCGGATGCGGACCAGGTTGTACGCCCCCCCGCAGATCTAGCTTGGTAAACACAGAAGAGGTCCTGAGCCTCTGAAAGAGTTCGGGTACCAGGGGCAGAGGGTACCGTTTCTTGACGGTAATTTTATTTAATTCCCGGTAGTCCACACAGGGCCGGAGAGAGTGGTTATTTTTCTCCACAAAAAAGATTCTCGCCCCTGCTGGAGAAGTGGAAGGACGGATGAACCCCCTCTCTAGGTTTTCGTCAACATACTCTTTCAGAACCTCTAGCTCCCGTTCAGATAAGGGGAAGATCCGTCCAAAGGGAATTTCAGCCCCAGAGAGAAGCTCGATTGGACAATCGTATGGACGATGAGGCGGAAGGGTCTCAGCTCCCCGTTTGCTGAAAACGTCCAGGAATCCATGGTATTGTTTGGGCACAGCTGCGCGTACCTCTGAATCCGGCTCCAGGCATAGCAGAGGACCAGAAGTGCTGAGACATGGAGGCATACAGTGGTGTTGGCAATAAGGCGACTGGAACCTAAAACTCCCGGACCCCAATCGATCTGCGGGTTATGGGCCTGAAGCCAAGGTAGACCCAAGATGACTGGAAACAGAGGGGATGCAATGGCATTCAGGCTTAATAGTTCCTTATGATCTGTAGAGGTAGTTACAAGCAAAGGAGGGGTTTCTTGAGTCACTACTCCTGACTTAATACGGGACCCGTCTGCTAAAAAGATGGAAAGTCCCTGGGTCTTTGGCTGGAGTGGGATGTGCTGTTGTGCTGCAAAGTTAAGATTGATGAAACAATTACATGCCCCTGAGTCAATTATCGCGGTGACTGGTATTGTCCTTCCTGGCAATTGGAACGAGATAGGTAGGGCCAGGTGGGTGGCGTTGGCAGAGGGAGGTGGCCCACTTGGAGAAGAGGTAGCTGGGACCTTGCGCAGCTTAGCAGGACATGAGGAAACGTAATGGCCGGCTTCTCCACAATATAAACATAGATCATTCTGTCGCCGGCGAAGTCGTTCTTCGGCCGACAGGGAAGGTCTCATCAGTCCAAGCTGTCTCGGCTTTATGGTAACAGAAGTCTGATTGGCAGGTAAGGAGTTAACTGGAACTGAACTGGCAACAGCAGGAGATACCAGGGGTAGCATCCAGGCTGGACGGAGCTGCTGGGTAGCCCTCTCTCAACTGTGCTCCCAGAGTCGCCGGTCTATCTGAATAGACAGGGTGATTAAAGTCTCTAGGGCATCAGGAACACCGACCCGGGCTAACTCATCTTTCAGTCCCTCAGAGAGACCGAGACGGAACTGGTGCCGTAGGGCTGCATCATTCCATTGGGCATCCGCGCTCCAGCGTCTGAAATCAGTCACATAGTCTTCGACTGCTCTGCGGCCTTGCTGGAGCGCGTGGAGGGCAGCCTCGGCGGTGGAAATCCGTTGAGGGTCATCATAGAGTCGAGCCATGGCATCAAGAAAAGATGACAGAGAGTCCAGAGCTTCATGGCCCTGTAGTAGAGCGATAACAAACCCTACTTTGGTGACCTCTAGTGAAAAAGTCTGAGGTAGTAAGGAAAAGTATAGTTCACATGCGTTGCGAAACGCCCGGAATTTGCTTTGATCCCCAGAAAACTTATCGGGAACGGGGACCCTAGGCTCAGGAGGTGGTGGTATTCCCGAGGAGGAAGTTGGGACCAAAGGTGAGTCTGCAGTGATGGTCTCGGTTTGCATCTGTCTATCCACTTGAGCGTAACTGCCTTGTAGAGACTTCACGACCCGGGTGAGGGCTGCGAGGTGCTGACTGATGTCATCCATAGGCAAGGTCCCTCTTGCAGGCTCAGACATGGCGGTTTGATACTGTCACGTACCTTCGGTGTGAGCCTGACGTGCAGAGGGAGACCTCCCGTACAACCCCAGCTCGGAGACCACTGGAGTGGGGACAGTGGTGGTAAGAGCGCGGTGAGGTAAGGGTGCCTGCTTGGTCCTCTTGGCTGGGCGTAGTAAAGCCAAGCGAAAGCTGGAACAGCTGGAGCCGGGAGCAGCGTATGCAGGTATGCAGAGCAGCGGATGCATGTCAGCAGGCGCAGGTATGCAGAGCAGCGGATGCAGGTCAGCAGATGCAGGTGTGCGGGACCGCGGATGCAGGTCAGCAGGTGTAGGTATGCAGAGCAGTGGAGTCAGGCAAGCCAGGTCATTCACATCAGGGTAAACAGCATAAACGGCAGGCAGAGAGTAGTCAGAGTCCAGGCCAGGGTTGCCAACTTTCAGTAAATTTACGAACAGTTTGTAAAATCTGTACTTTTTGCATCTGTCCTTGAATGTCCATTACGGACATGTAGGTTGCATGTCCGTAACTGACATTCATGGACAGATGCAACAATTATGGATTTTACAAACTGTTTGTAAATTTACTGAAAGTTGGCAACCCTGGTCCAGGCTGGGTCTTGGCAACAGATGATCAGACAGGTAACTGAGCAGGGTCAAACAAGCCAGAGTCAGGACTGGAGATAGGAGCGAGGTCAGGAAGCCGGGTCAAACACAGGAACACGATACAGGCACAGAGTCAGGAACGCAGGGAACAGAAGCAGATCAAACCGCAAGGGGCAACATCTCTGGAACGTCTTTTATAGGAAGTTCATGGGAGGAGCAAGGGGTTCAGGGTTCACAGCAATCAAGACACCAAGCAGAGTAGTCTAATGGATTAGATAGGTTATCCAGCAGATCAGGCAGGGAACTGTCCAGCATCCCAGATAGCTCAGTGGAAAGAGTCAATGCCAGACACAGAAGAGGTCCCAGGTTCAAGCCCAGTATGTCCCTGACAACAGCCCAATGGGTATTTGAATATGGGGACAAGAACAGGAAGATGCTGGCATGGTTGTGTCGTGGGCAGTATCCTAGTACCCATATTGGGAGAATCCGGGATGAAGGGGGCTCCCCTTACGGGTCAGGATGATATTAATAATAGGTTTATGCATTATTATAGGGCCTTATATTCTACCAGGGTTGACTATGGGGTGGCGGATTTAGTGAAGTATCTTGATGGGGTGGACTTTCCTACCCTATCTCTGGAAACGAGCGCCCAGCTAGAGTGGGAGATTACCTTGGAGGAGGTCCAGACTGCCATGGCCCAGCTGCAACCTGGTAAAACTCCAGGAGCGGAGGGGATCCCGATCGTATTCTATTCCACATATCAGGAGCTGCTTGCCCCAAGGCTCACCCAGCTGTGTGGCCGGCTCTCCCGGGGGGGTCCCTCCCCGAGTCTGTCAGAGGCGATAATTGTGTTGGTGCCCAAGCCAGGTAAGGATCCTGAGGACTGTGCTTCGTATTGCCCAATTTTATTAATTAATGTGGATGTGAAGTTGTTGGCAATAATTCTTGCCAACCATCTATCCCAGGTCTTGGATGAACTCATCCATGTGGACCAAACGGGGTTCGTGCCTGGCAAGGGCACCGATATCAATTTGAGGTGCCTCTTTCTTAACATGTCTACTGATCACGACAATGGTGGCACCAGAGTCATTGCCTCTTTGGACGCCGAAAAGGCATTTGACTCGGTGGAGTGGGGCTACCTCTGGGAGACACTCGGCAGATTTGGGTTTGGCACTCAATTTTTGCGCTGGCTTAGACTACTTTACCAGTCCCCTACAGCTTGCATACGTACAAACGGCAGGATCTCCGATAGCTTCCCGTTGCAGCGTGGCACACGCCAGGGATGTCTTCTCTCCCCTTCCCTTTTTGCTCTAGCCCTGGAACCACTGGCCATTCTGATCAGGGCCTCCCAACATCTGGTGGGGATGCGGGTTGGCCCCTTTGAGGAAAAAGTGTCTTTATATGCAGACGACACCCTGCTATATTTACACAACGCGGATTCTTCCTTGAGGGCAGCCTTGGCCCTCTTTGATGAATTTGGTAGTTTTTCTGGGGTTCGAATTAACTGGTCCAAGTCTGTCCTCTTCCCCTTAGATCCTATAGCACGAGCTACTGCGGCCCACACCCCACTACAATGGGTCGATAGTTTTAACCACTTAAGGACCGCCTCACGCCGATATACGTCGGCAGAATGGCACGGCTGGGCACAAGCACGTACAGGTACGTCCTCTTTAAGAAGCCCAGCTGTGGGTCGTGAGCCGGTCCTGAGCTCCGTGACCGCGCCCGCGGGACCCGATCGCCGCCGGTGTCCCGCGATCGGGTCACAGAGCTGAAGAACGGGGAGAGGTAAGTGTAAACAAACCTCTCCCCGTGCTTCCTAGTGTGAGTGTCACTGATCGTCTGTTCCCTGTCATAGGGAACGATGATCAGTGAAGTCACACGCCAAGCCACGCACCACACAGTAGTAATCACTCCCTAGGAAACACTTAACCCCTACAGGTTAACCCCTTCACTGCCAGTGTAATTTTCACAGTAATCAGTGCATTTTTATAGCACTGATCGCTGTAAAAATGACAATGGTCCCAAAATGGTGTCAAAAGTGTCCGATGTGTCCGCCATAATGTCGCAGTCATGATAAAAATCGCTGATCGCCATCATTACTAGTAAAAAAAAGAGATTAATAAAAATGCCATAAAACTATCCCCTATTTTGTAGACGAATATAACTTTTGCGCAAACCAATCAATAAACGCTTATTGCAATTTTTTTTACCAAAAATATGTAGAAGAATACGTATCGGCCTAAACTGAGGAAATTTTTTTTTTTATATATATTTTTGGGTGATATTTCTTATAGCAAAAAGTAAAAAATATTTAATTTTTTTCAAAATTGTCGCTCTATTTTTGTTTATAGCGCAAAAAATAAAAACCGCAGAGGTGATCAAATACCACCAAAAGAAAGCTCTATTTGTGGGAAATAAAGGACGTCAATTTTATTTGGGATTCACGTCGCACGACCACGCAGTTGTCAGTTAAAGCGACGCAGTGCCGAATCGCAAAAAGGGGCCTGGTCCTTTAGCAACAAAATGGTCCGGGGTTTAAGTGGTTAAATATCTTGGTGTTCATATTCACTGTGTATAAAAAGCAGTGCAGCACTAAAATCGCATGTAACACAAAGAGTCCATATAATATGAAGTTCAGAAACCAGAAAAGTAATGACTGGTACTCCAGCAGGGAGATAGATGAATCCTCTAGCCGTGAGACAGAGTGCTTGTAAAAGATCACTAGTGTAACCACTTCCGTGTGTATCCACCACCAGGTATACAGGCCGCTCACCTCAAAACATGGACCCCTGTTTTACCAGAAGGCCAAAAATGCAGTCCCTTTAACAAGGGTAATGATAAAGATGAGAGGGGTGTCTTCATACGGTCCTTCAACCGAAATCCTCAATCATTCAATAATTCCACAACGGACTCATGGATTTGCGTGATTACATGCAAAATTTCAAAAAGAAATACATAGTGCTCTCCATATGTAAAACACTTGATTTATTGAATATAAAAGTTACTCACAAGCAAGGCACAGAAAACCCTGTGCTCGGCTGGTAATCATGTAACATAAGTATGGAACCAGGTAGATGGCTGTCCTGACGTCATGTAGCCCCTCGCACGCGTATCGTCCGTGGGCAAGGACTTCCTCAGCGAAAATGAAATTCCTAATTTTCGCTGAGGAAGTCCTTGCGCACGGACGATACGCGTGCGAGGGGCTACATGACGTCAGGACAGCCATCTACCTGGTTCCATACTTACGTTACATGATTACCATCCGAGCACAGGGTTTTCTGTGCCTTGCTTGTGAGTAACTTTTATATTCAATAAATCAAGTGTTTTACATATGGAGAGCACTATGTATTTCTTTTTGAAATTTTGCATGTAATCACGCAAATCCATGAGTCCGTTGTGGGATTATTGAATGATTGAGGATTTCGGTTGAAGGACCGTATGAAGACACCCCTCTCATCTTTATCATTACCCTTGTTAAAGGGACTGCATTTTTGGCCTTCTGGTAAAACAGGGGTCCATGTTTTGAGGTGAGCGGCCTGTATACCTGGTGGTGGATACACACGGAAGTGGTTACACTAGTGATCTTTTACAAGCACTCTGTCTCACGGCTAGAGGATTCATCTATCTCCCTGCTGGAGTACCAGTCATTACTTTTCTGGTTTCTGAACTTCATATTATATGGACTCTTTGTGTTACATGTGATTTTAGCGCTGCACTGCTTTTTATACACGTTTCATTTAAGGATTTTTTATATTGACCTTCAGTGTTCAGCTGCATTGTGTTAGGATTGGTTTTGCGTTGTATGGTTCTTTCTACTATCATATTCACTGTGACCTGAATAAATTCTATGACCTTAATATCCATCCCGTGCTGGGGCAACTGAGGGCTAGGTGCGCCTCCTGGGGGTCTTTTCCACTGAACCTGCTTGGGCACATCAATCTTCTACAAATGGTATTCCTCCCGAAGTTTACCTACCTATTTAGGAATGCACCGGTTTGGTTGCTGGGCTATTTTTTCCGGGAACTAAACAGTTGCATTGGGGCCTTTATCTGAGAGGGTCTACCCCTCGTTTGGCACGATCCACCTTATGTCTTCCGGTGCGGTGTGGGGGGCTGGCGCTGCCGGATTTCCAGTTCTACTATTGGGCGGCCATATTGGTCTCGGTCCGTTGGTGGTTCTTCCGCTCCAGAGCCAATGTGGCTGTGTGCCTAGCTTACTAGGCTCCCTCAGTGATCTGGGGAACTTGGTGTACCGGGGCCCCTAGGGCCTACGCTAGCCTGCCACTGCCGACTAGGGCGACTCTTGTGGGGGATAGCTAGGAAGAGATTTCACAGACAAAATTCCTGGTCGCCCTTTCAACCGCTATGGGGTAATCCTAATCTTCCTCACATTCGGTCAGTTCCGGACCCACAGGTCTGGGTGAGACATGGTATCAAAACCCTTAGGGATATTATGCCGGCAGGGAAGATACTTGGATACGGGGACTTATTGGCCAAGTTTCACCTACCCAGATGGATGTACTTCCGCTACTGCCAGCTGCGCCACGCTGCTAGGGCACAATTTCCTGAGCCTATTGTTATGACCATGGATCCCATTGAGGAACTCCTTGGCCCAGGAGTCCCTGGCTAAACCCCTCTCTTCTCTCTATATTTCACTACTTATCTTGGAGTCTCCTAAGATGGAGAGGCTCTGGGAGGCCTGGAAAATAGACATCCCCGCATTAGAGAGAGAGTATTGGAATGAGTGCTTTGAGAATAGTCTGGGGCTGGTAATCTCCTCTAGAGATAAACTAATTCAAACCAAGTTCCTACATAGGGTATACTATACTCCCCAGAGATTGCACAGGCTGTACCCCCAAAGGGATCCCCTATGTAACAGATGTCAGCAGGCAGTTGGTACCTATCTCCATATGTTTTGGACTTGCCCCAAGGTGGCTAGGTTTTGGGCGGCAGTTTTCGAGATTATAAATGAGCGCCTTTAGCTGTCCTTGGTAATGTCTCCTGAACTGGCTCTACTTGGTATACAGGAAGATGACCAGAGGCCCCGATATACTAAACTTCTGGTATCGTATCTCTTGTATTATGACAAAAAAAAAAACATTTTACTTAAGTGGACCTCCACATCACCTCCAACAGTGACTTTCTGGGAGAATGCTATTAATAGTGCCCTACCGGAAATGCCCCAAAAAGTTTGATGGTATTTGGTTGCCATGGACGGCATAAGTGGCCGTCTAACGGCGGCATATGTTTGCAGGCGATCTTCTGCGGCCCCCCCTCTCCTTTCCTCCTCCCCTCCTTGTAATCCTACTTTCCCTTCCTTCCTTTACCCTTCCCTAATTGCCCTCTGGGGGTGTTTCAGTTATGCGGGCATTTAACTGTTAACAATGCCAAGGCATCTCACGATTATTGCTGCCTAACTACTTAGAGCCCATTCACACAGGGGCAACACGACTTCCAGCGCGATTTTATGAGGCAACTCAGACACGACCTGAGTATGAATCACAGCCCGACCTGGAGCTATTTACAAGGCAACTCCAAGTTGCCTGCAGGACAAGAGACATTCCAGTGGCCAATCAAACAAGAATCAGCTCTGTGGGAGGGAGGGGGGAGAGAGTTTTGCCTGATAAATGTATGTTTTCTTCCTCGAGAGTTGCTCCTATTAAGACAGTGAGAGGCGACTCCCATTGAAATGAATGGTTACAGGTCGCCTAGGAGTCGGATTGAAGTAGTACAGGGACCTTTTTTGAAGTCGGAGCGACTGCAGTAGTGTGCATAAGGACGGCTCCATTCACTTACATTGATTTCTTCAGCCAGCGCGACCTGAGGTGACCTGGGGCGATTTGGAGTCGGATCCAAAGACGCCCCTGTGTGAATGGGCTCGCTTTGTTTATTGTTTCTATTCTTTACTTCAACGTTGTAACATGTGTGCATTAACTTGTATGTAATACGGCATTTAATTTTTATTTTGTACCATACTTGTTATTTCTACAATAAAAAAAAAAGTTTGGTCAAACACGCTTATGAATCACTTTAGGGATTCTAGGCAGGCTGTCTGTTTCAAAGCTGCTTACTGGTGCTGTCTCCTCACATGGAAAATGGTAAAAAGAAACTCCATGGCATAATATCGTTTAAAACTGTTTACTGTGCAGACAAATAAAACCCCAATGGGTTAGGTGCGTTAAGTGCTCTGTATACTGCCTAAAAACGCCAGGTAATGGCTGGGATCGTATCCCCCTGAGGAAGATACGAAATCCCTTGTATCGTCACATGTAGGGGAGGGGACAGGACGGTGTGAAAGGCAGCTAGGCTACCATACAGAGGATGAACGTACAATCCCAGTCATAAAACCCCAATGCTGGGTGCGTTCTGTATACTGCCTAATAACGCCGGGTAATGGCTGGGATCGTACGTTCATCCTCTGTATGGTAGCTTAGCTGCCTTTCACACTGTCCTGTCCCCTCCCCTACATGTGATGATACAAGGGATTTTGTACAAATATTAATGTATTATAATTTACATTAATATATGTTTACAGCGGTGTGTGATATATATCACAGTATAATTTACACATAAAATATACTTTATTCATTTTAATTTGGGAAGATTTTGGATGAGATAGCGCAGCACATTAATTGAATTTAACTGGCTTATTACATCTTTATTGATTTCAGCTTTTGTTGTTGGCCAAAATATAATATTATTGCTAAATTTATGGGTGATTGTTTTATCTCAATATGGTCTCAGTATATGTTAAAATGGTTGTAAACCCTCACATATACCAAGTGAAGTCAATTGCCTCAGATGATACGCTGCTATTTTTAGCGTTGTTTTTGCAGAGGTTTTCGGTCGCTAGCGGGGTGCTTTTAACCCCCGCCAACGGCCGAAAAATGGTTAAAACTGCCCGCAAAGCGCCGCTGCCCATTGATTTCAATGGGCAGGGGTGCTTTAGGAGTGGTGTATACACCGCTCCTACAGCGATGCAAAGATGTGGCTAGCAGAACTTTTTTTACTGTCCTGCCAGTGCACCGCTCCAGTATGAAAGCCCTCTGGCTTTCACATTGGAGTGAGAGAAGAGGCACTTTCAAGGCGCTATTTTTAGCGTTATCGCACCTGCAAAGTGCCTCAGTGTGAAAGCAGCCTTACTTGTATATCTGAATAATACAGGCATGTAAGGAGTTAAAGGTGGTCCGGAGTCATCTAAGGCGGTCCTCAGGGGAGATGTTGGTTCCAGATGGAGAGAGGTGTAGCTGAAGATGGCTGAAGGCAGGAAGGCAGGTTGCGGTGTCAGCAAGGGAAGTCAAGAACAACCAGGTATCCAAGCTGCAGATGTAGTGATGCGCCCTGTGTGGACAGATGGATCTGATGAAACAGCGGATGCTGTGAAACGCGTCATCCTATTGGTCCGTTCTATCCACACGTCACTTCCGGTCCGACGGCACGCTGCGCTCCACGCTGAAGCGCACGCTGAAGTCCTCGCTGAACTGCAGCTTCCTGGTTATCCCATGTCTACCCTGATGACACAGGGCGCATCACTACATCTGCAGCTTGGATACCTGGTTGTTCTTGACTTCCCTTGCTGACACCGCAACCTGCCTTCCTGCCTTCAGCCATCTTCAGCTACACCTCTCTCCATCTGGAACCAACATCTCCCCTGAGGACCGCCTTAGATGACTCCGGACCACCTTTAACTCCTTACATGCCTGTATTATTCCTGTATCCTGTGAGTAGCCATTTGGCTGTTTTTATACAATTTGCTAATTAAAGCCTGTTTTACTGCACTTAGATTGGCGCACCTTCCTTTCCTCATTATATTTTACAGAGTTTGCTTCTGCTCATGGTAGCTGCCGCTAGTGCTTGCAACATCAACATCAACATTCATTGATCCCTTTGATTTTTACTCTGCCTAGAACTCATTCTGCGCCATTTTTTCTCCCCTTTTTTTACTTGTATATCTGCTGCCTTCCACTTTCTACACCATTTGAAAAGTGAAGATCATGTTTTTTTTTCATCTTTCAGCAGTACATAGGGATGGGTGGGGAGACTACACTTACACTGTGTGAGAGTTGATTGGAGGAAAGGGACACCCCCCCCCCTCCACATAGTCAGAGGAACGAAGTAACATGCAGAGTAATATTCTGAATAGACAAGCTCAGTGCTTATCTTCCTCTAAGCACCCTCCCCGACACAAATTTTAAGCTCATGTTATCTCATGTGTTGAAGAACTTGTCAGAAGTGACTCATGCTGATAACAGAGGAACGAAGCACCAGAAACGACACTTATGCCTCAAACACAACCGTTTTTTCTGACGGGAAAACTGCTATAAGAGCTTTTGGTCGGGAATCCCGGCCGTGTGTATGCTTCATCGCAGTTTTTCCGACGGGAAAACTGCCAGACAAAAAAAGAGATCAGGATCTCTTGTTTCCCGTCAGGCCAAAAATCCGAGCGGGAAATCGGGCAGAAAACCGCGCAAGCTCAGAATCAAATATGAGACAGGAGCGCTCTTTCTGGTAAAACTAGCGTTCGTAATGGAGATAGCACATTCATCACTCTGTAACGGACTGAAAAGCACGAGGCTGAAAAGCATGAATCGTCTCTCACCAAACTTTACTAACACGAGGATCAGCAAAAGCAGCCCAAAGGGTGGCGCCGTTGGAATAGAACTTCCCCTTTATAGTGCAGTCATACGTGTTGTACGTCACCGCGCTTTGGACGGGTGGACTTTTGTCTGAGCGTGTGTATGCAAGGTAGCCTGAGAGGAATTCTGTCGGGAAAACCGTTAGTTTATTATCCGATGGAAAACCCGCTCGTGTGTACTAGGCATTAGACCCCTTTCACACTGGAGTGTTTTTCAGGCGCTTTTGGGCTAAAAATATCACCTGTAAAGCTCCTGAAAAACGGCTCCCCTTTAGTGTCAGTGTGAAAGCCCGAGGGCTTTCACACTGAGGCAATGCGCTGGCAGGACGTTAAAAATGTCCTGCAAGCAGCATCTTTGGAGCGATGAAGGAGCGGTGTGTACACCCTTCTCCACCGCTCTTGCCCATTGAAATTAATGGGCAGCGCTGCCGAACCGCCGGCAAAGCGCCGCTTTGCGGGTGGTTTTAACCCTTTTTCGGCCGCTAGCGGGGGCTAAAAGCGCGCCGCTAGTGGCCGAATACCTCCGCAAAAATGACGGTAAAGCGCTGCTAAAAATAGTGGCGATTTATCGCCGACGCTCGTGTGAAAGCAGCCTTAGAGCTTTGGAGAGGGCCAAGTAAATACTACAGATATACACTCACCAGCCACTTTATTAGGTACACCTTGCTAGTACCAGGTTGGACTCCCTTTTGCCTTCATAACTGCCTTAAGTCTTCGTGGCATAGATTCAACAAGGTGTTGGAAACATTCCTCAGAGATTTTGGTCTATATCGACATGATAGCATCACGCAGTTGCTGCAGATTTGTCGGCTGCACATCCATGATGCAAATCTTCCATTCCACCACATCCCAAAGGTGCTCTATTAGATTGAGATCTGGTGACTGTGGAGGCCATTGGAGTACAGTAAACTCATTGTCATCTTCAAGAAAACAGTTTAAGATGATTTGAGCTTTGTGACATGGTGCATTATCCTGCTGGAAGGAGCCATCAGAAGATGGGTACACTGTAGTCATTAAGGGATGGACATGGTCAGCAAGAATACTCAAGTAGACCGTGGCGTTTAAACAATGCTCAGTTGGTACTAGGGGGGCCCAAAGTGTGTCAAGAATATATCCCCCACACCTTTTCACCACCAGCCTGAATCGTTAATACAAGGCATGATGGATCCATGCTTTCATGTTGTTTACGCCAAATTCTGACCCTACAATCTGAATTTCGCAGCTGAAATTGAGACTCATCAGACCAGGCAACATTTTTCCAATCTTCTATTGTCCAATTTTGGTGAGCCTGTGTGAATTGTAGCCTCAGTTTCCTGTTCTTAGCTGACAGGAGTGCCACCTGGTGTAGTCTTCTGCTGCTGTAGCCCATCTGCTTCAAGGTTCAATGTGTTGTGCATTCAGAGATGGTATTCTGCATACCTTGGTTGTAATGAGTGGTTATTTGAGTTGCTGTTGCCTTTCTACCATCTCGAACCAGTCTGCCCATTCTCCTCTGACATCAGCAAGGCATTTTCGTCCACAAAACTAGAGCTCACTGGATATTTTCTCTTTTTTGGACCATTCTCTTTAAACCCGAAGAGAAGGTTGTGCGTGAAAATCCCAGTTTTTTAAATACTCAAACCAGGCCGCCTGGCACCAACAACCATGCCACACTCAAAGTCACTTAAATCTCCTTTCTTTCCCATTCTGATGCTTGGTTTGAACTTCAGAAAGTTGTCTTCACCACGCCTAGATGCCTAAATGCATTGAGTTTCTGCCATGTGATTGGCTGATTAGCAATTTGTGTTACCAAACAATTAAACAAGTGTACCTAATAAAGTGGCCGGTGATTGTATGTGCTTAGTTGAAATTTCATGAACGGGGTTTACAGACACTTTAATTGTTATATTTTTACATGACATTTACATTTTTTAATCTTGCTTCAATATTATTACATCCATTTATTAATGGTAATTATGCTTCTTTGTTCCTAGAGTGGAAAAATCTAAAGCCCTGTACACACGATCAGATATCCTATGGATTCTAATCCAATGTTTTTTTCCATCGGAAATCCGATGAAACTGTCTTCCATCAGCCTTGCCCACACACCATCAGTCAAAAAACCGACCGTTTCAAACGCGGTGACATAAAACACTCAGATGAGCCGAGAAAAATGAAGTTCAATGCTTCTGAGCATGCGTCGACTTGATTCTGAGCATGCGTGGGTTTTTTATACGATGGAGTTCCCCACAGACGATATTAATTTGCTATCGGTTTTTTAACCATCGGATAAATTTAAAACATGTTCTATTTTTAAACACCAATGGAAAAAAGACCGATGGGGCCCATATACGATTGGTTTGTCCGATGAAAACTGTCCATCGGACTGTTTTCATCGGTAAAACCTATCGTGTGTACACGGCTTTAGTGTTTATATGCAGTTTCTGTTCAACAGAGGAATGTATATTGCGGTTTAGTACCTCTTCTGTTCCTTCAAAGTGCAGTCATAAAGTATTCAGACCCCATTCCCTTTTTTCAATTTTGTTATGTTGCAGCATGATACTACAGTTGTTTAAATAAAACAAATTCTCATTAATCCACAGTCAGTACGCAATAACGTCAAAACAGAATTTTAGAAAAGTCTGTGAATTTATTAAAAATAAAAAACTGAAATATCACATTGGAAAAAGGAATTAGGACGCCTTTGTCACACATTTTCCAAAAAAGAGACTATGCAAACAAGGGGTCCCAGTTGGTAACAACAAACTGATCAGCTTTTAAAAATATTGATTATCGTAGTTGTCATTTGCTGTCCCCCTGAAGCCTAGCTGAAATCTTCCCATCTTTGTTTACATTCCCATCCTGGATCGTTTCTGGGACACTGCAGCCACTGGACTCACCCCTAGCATCCCACATGTGAGCATTTTTTGCAGTTCGGCTGGGCTTGGGCAACATGGGCCACGGGAACACCACAGGAGAAGGGGAGTTTTAATAACTCTGTCACTAGTGAGTTTTTGCTAGTGTGATATATGCCTATTTGTTAAATCTGGTCTAGTCTATTTTGCTGATTTAATCTGACCTTAGAATCATGCTTCAGTTATAGGTAAATGTGAAACTCCAGCCAACTTGTTAGGTGTTTATTGCTGGGTCTCCATAAATAAGCTGTTTCTTTGCTTCCTGTTACCGTGAGCACACAAGAAGTGAGCAGAAATGTCTTTATTATACTCAGACAGCAATAAAGACCTGGCAGAGGTTTTAGCTCCTCCTCACCTTATTAAAAATACTTGTATTGCTGCCCGTGTGTCTGCCAAAGATAGCCACATGAAAAGTGAGGAGAAATCTCCCAAAAAAGGTAATAAACAGCTGGGATCCCTAGTGATAGGAAACACGGCTGTTATGAATAAATTCATTCATAACAGCTTTGACATTGTGATCGCATAGCATGATCACTGGGCCCCGAGTACCAGGATATGATATCTGTTGTTGGGGGGGGGGGGTGAGCTTTGCTCCTAAACCCAGACCAGGCACATGATGTATATGTACGCTATTGTGCCTGCACATGCCACCCAGCCGCAGTATATGTACTGTGGTGGGTTGCCAAGTGGTTAAAGTTTGATTTCAGATTCCAAACCCCATTGAAATAAATAGGATTTGAACTTTGGCCACAAACTCTTCTGGCCGGTCTCAAAAGTGTTTGTAAAGCATGGTACCTATGCAGGAACCACTGTTCAACCAGATTGAGGATGTGTGCCAGTCAAGGCACATGTGTTAAGTTTCCCTGCCAGAGGACAGTCAGCATGTTGTTGACTTCTGGGCCTGCCTCTGCAAAGTTGAAAGAATCACACTAGCTGGAGTTGTAAAACGTTGTCAAAATGTTCTGCTGCCATAAATATGATGGCAGCAAGAATACTCCGTTGTACCAAAATTAAAGTTCCCCTTAAAATGTAACCAAGTAAGTGATTTAAGGGGTTCCCTATAAAACTCGGAGACAAAGATCGACACAAAGTGGGTACCCTAGGGGAAACCACATTGACTCCTTCATGTAGGATGTTGGCACATACCTCATCAGAATATAGGATAGGTAAATGTCTATTAACCACTTAACGACCGCTCACTGTATATATACGTCGGCAGAATGGCACCGACAGGCACAATCACGTACAGTGTACGTGATTGCCTTTGTATAGTTGGGGGGTCCAATCGGACCCCCCTTCTATACAGTGAGCGGTCGTTATCCGTTGGGGAGCGATCTGGGATGAGGGGACGGCCGTTCGATTTCGGCCAACCCCCCCGCGATCGCTCCCGGCGAATGAGAAAGCTTCCTCTGCTGTGTAATGTTTACACAGGCAGAGGAAGTGATGTCATCTCTCATGCGGCGCTCACATATACCGAGCGCCGTACAAGAGAAGACACACAGGTTAGTGCACAAACAGTAAACTGACACCAGGACACATAGGAACATAAATCGCCCCCCCAGATCACCCCCCAGCCCCCAGTCACAGTGTCACTGATTGCAGTGACCATTTATTTACTGATCACTGCAATCAGTGACATTTGTGACTGTAAAAGTGTCACTACAGTTAGTTTTAGGACCAGTGTAGCCCCCTAACCCCCCCTAATAAAGGTTTAACCCCCTGATCACCCCTCAGATAACCCTTTCACCCCCTATCACCACTGTCGCTAAGCGATCATTTTTCTGATCGCTGTCTTTTTGTCGGAGATGCCGATAGGTAGCCAGTTATTTTTTTTAGGTTCGCCACAGGTTTTTATAGTGTCAGGTACCCCCATATATTACCTAATACAGGTTTAACACCCTTGATCACCCGCCAGGTAACCCTTTCACCCCTATCACCACTGTCGCTAAGCGATCGTTTTTCTGATCGCTGTCTTATTGTCGGTGATGCCGATAGGTAGCCAGTTATTTTTTCTAGGTTCGCCGCAGGTTTTTATAGCGTCAGCTACCCCCATATATTACCTAATAAATGTTTAACCCCCTTGATCGCCCCCCAGGTAACCCTTTCACCCCCTATCACCACTGTTGCTAAGCGATCGTTTTTCTGATCGCTGTCTTATTGTCAGTGATGCCGATAGGTAGCCAGTTATTTTTTTTTAGGTTCGCCGCAGGTTTTTATAGCGTCAGGTACCCCCATATATTACCTAATAAAGGTTTAACCCCTTGATCGCCCCCCCCAGGTAACCCTTTCACCCCATTTTGCCAGTGTCACTAAGCGATCGTTTTTCTGATCGCTGTATTACTTATGCTGGTGCCGATAGATAGCCAGTTATTTTTTTTAGGTTCGCCGCAGGTTTTTATAGCGTCAGGTACCCCCATATATTATCTAATAAAGGTTTTAACCCCATAATTGCCCCTAGTTAACCCTGCGTCACACCCCAGGCAGCGTCAGGTTAGTGCCAGTAACGCTAACACCCAAGCGTGAAGCATACACCTCCCTTAGTGGTATAGTATCTGAACAGATCAATATCTGATCTGATCAGATCTATACTAGTGTCCCCAGCAGTTTAGGGTTCCCAAAAACGCAGTGTTAGCGGGATCAGCCCAGATACCTGCTAGCACCTGCGTTTTGCCCCTCCGTCCAGCCCAGGCCACCCAAGTGCAGTATCGATCGATCACTGTCACTTACAAAAATCACACACATAACTGCAGCGTTCGCAGAGACAGGCCTGATCCCTGCGACTCCAGTGCTGTAGGAGGTGATTTCACCACCACAGTTAAAAAAAAAAGCACATATGTCGAAGCATTGGGGCAGCAGAGGTGGAGGAGCGATTTTGCTCCTAATGCCGCGTACATACGGTCGAAATTCCGACGGAGGCTTGCCCGTGGAAAAGTCCGACCATGTGTGTGCGGCATAATTTTTGCGGGAGGATACCCCAATGCTTCGGCATATATAAATGGTGCATGTATGCCCATCATTAGAAGTGGGTGGATGAAGGGCGGTATTCTAATGGTGGGCATAGCCACAGTTCAATCTCTTTTTTTTGTTCAGCCAACAGGCTTTATGAAAAAAAAGATTACAATACATGTCCAACAAGGACCAGCAACGTACTGGTATGTTGCTGGACTTTGAATGGTTATACCAGATTGATGCCTGCGGGTTTAGGTATCATCTTGGTATCATTCTTTTCAGCCAGCGGCCGGCTTTCATGTAAAAGCAATCCTAGCGGCTAATTAGCCTCTGGACTGCTTTTACAAGCAGTGGGAGGGAATGTCCCCCCCACGGATATAAAAAGCGCCATTGGGAAATTGGGAAAGCATTTTATCACACCGATCTTGGTGTGGTCAGATGCTTTGAGGGCAGAGGAAAGATCTAGGGTCTAATAGACCCCAGTTTTTTCAAAAAAAGAGTACCTGTCACTACCTATTGCTATCATAGGGGATATTTACATTCCCTGAGATAACAATAAAAATGATAAAAAAAAAAAATATGGAAGGAACAGTTTAAAAATAAAATAAAAAAGCAAAATTAATAATAAAAAAAAAAAAAAAAAAAAAGCACACCTGTCCTGCCCTGCTTTTGCGCAATGGCGAACGCAAGCGTCGGTCTGGCGTCATATGTAAACAGCAATTGCACCATGCATGTGAGGTATCACCGCAAAGGTCAGATCGAGGGCAGTCATTTTAGCAGTAGGCCTTCTCTGTAAATCTAACGTGGTAACCTGTAAAGGCTTTTAAAGGCTTTTAAAAATGTATGTAGTTTGTCGCCAATGCGCGTTTGTGCAAAATTTTAAAGCATGTCGTGTTTGGTATCTATGTACTCGGCCTAAGATCATCTTTTTTATTTCATCAAACATTTGGGCAATATAGTGTGTTTTGGTGCATTAAAATTAAAAAAAGTGTATTTTTTCCCCAAAAAATGCGTTTGAAAAATCGTTGCGTAAATACTGTGTGGAAAAAAAAAATGCAACACCCACCATTTAAATCTGTAGGGCCTTTGCTTTAAAAAAATATATAATGTTTGGGAGTTCAACATAATTTTCTTGCAAAAAAAATAAATGTTTTCAAGTAAACAAAAAGTGTCAGAAAGGGCTTTGTCTTCAAGTGGTTAGAAGAGTGGATGTAAGCTTCATAATGTTGTGTATAAAATGCCAGAACAGTTCAAAACCCCACCAAATGACCCCATTTTGGAAAGTAGACACCCCAAGCTATATACTGAGAGGCATGTCGAGTCCATGGAATATTTTATATGTTGACACAAGTTGCGGAAAAAAGACAATTTATTTATTTATTTTTTTGCACAAAGTTGTTACTAAATGATATATTGCTCAAACATGCCATGGGCATATGTGGAATTACACCCCAAAATACATTCTGTTGCTTCTCCTGAGTACGGGGATACCACATGTGTGAGACTTTTTGGGAGCCTAGCCGCGTACGGGACCCCAAAAACCAAGCACCGCCTTCAGGCTTTCTAAGGGTGTAAATTTTTGATTTCACTTCTCACTGCCTATCACAGTTTCGGAGGCCATGGAATGGCCAGATTGCACAAAACCCCCCCAAATGACCCCATTTTGGAAAGTAGACACCCCAAGCTATTTGCTGAGAGGTATGGTGAGTATGTTACAGATCTCGATTTTTGTCACAAAGTTTTGAAAATTGAAAAAAAAAAAGAAAATTATTTTCTTTCTTCATTTTCAAAAACAAATGAGAGCTGTAAAATACTCAACATGCCTCTCAGCAAATAGCTTGGGGTGTCTACTTTACAAAATGGGGTCATTTGGGGTTTTTTTTTGGGGTGCAATTCCACATATAACCATGGCATGTGTGAGCAATATATCATTTAGTGACAACTTTTTGTAATTTTTTTTTTTTGTCATTATTCAATCACTTGGGACAAGAAAAAAAAAATCAATGGGCTCAACATGCCTTTCAGCAATTTCCTTGGGGTGTCTACTTTCTAAAATGGGGTCATTTGGGGGGGTTTTGTGCTATTTTGGCATTTTATGGCCTTCGAAACTGTGATAGGTAGTGAGGAGTGAAATCAAAAATTTGCGCCCTTAGAAATCCTGAAGGCGGTGCTTGGTTTTCGGGGGCCCGTACGCGGCTAGGCTCTCAAAAAGTCCCACACATGTGGTATCCCCGTACTCAGGAGAAGCAGAAAAAATTATTTTTGGGTGCAATTCCACATATAACCATGGCATGTGTGAGCAATATATCATTTAGTGACAACTTTTTGAATTTTTTTTTTTTTTGTCATTATTCAATCACTTGAGACAAAAAATAAAAAAATATTCAATGGGCTCAACATGCCTCTCAGCAATTTCCTTGGGATGTCTACTTTCCAAAATGGGGTCATTTGGGGGGGGGGGGGGTTGTACTGCCCTGCCATTTTAGCACCTCAAGAAATTAGTCATAAATTAAAAGCTGTGTAAATTCCAGAAAATGTACCCTAGTTTGTAGACGCTATAACTTTTGCGCAAACCAATAAATATACGCTTATTGACATTTTTTTTACTAAAGACATGTGGCTGAATACATTTTGGCCTAAATGTATGACTAATATTGAGTTTATTCGATTTTTCTTATAACAAAAAGTAGAAAATATCATTTTTTTTTTCAAAATTTTCAGTCTTTTTCCGTTTATATCGCAAAAAATAAAAATCGCAGAGGCAATCAAATACCATTAAAAGAAAGCTCTATTTGTGGGAAGAAAAGGACGCAAATTTTGTTTGGGTACAACATTGCATGTCCGCACAATTTACAGTTAAAGCAGCGCAGTGTAAAATTCTGAAAACACCTCTGGTCCTTTAGCTACAAAATGGTCCGGGGCTTAAGTGGTTAAAGATTTTCTTAATCTCACTATACTCATTGCTGAATGGGATGGACAAGGTTAAAAGATTGCGTTTCCTATTTGCCTGTTAGCCTCTTTTCTTTAATAGATCCTCTCTATCCTTATGTCTGGCTATAAATTTAACCCTATCTGGCATCCACCTTTTGAAGAGGGATATCTCTGTTATGGCAGCAGCAGCTAGCTGCCATAACCCAGGTATCCTCTTCTTCAGTCGGGGTCCGGTTTCCGATAATGGTGGTCTCTGTGGCGGATTCGCCACAAGATCACCGTTATTGGTGGCGGGAGAGGGGCCCCCCCTCCCGCCGCTCTCCCGTGCCCTCCGCAGCTTACCGGAGCCATCGGGTCCTCTCTGTGCCTGGGTATGGAGTGAGGGGAAGATGGGCTCCCACCCGTCTCCATACCATAGCAGGGCGTAAGCGACGTCAAAACGTCATTTCCGCCCATAGCTCTTAAAGGGCCATTTTTTTTGTCATTTTTTCAAATGACAATTTTTTTTTTTATTGCATTTTTGCGTAAATATGAGATCCGAGGTCTTTTTGATATTTAAGAGGACCTGTCATGCTTTTTTCTATTACAAGGGATGTTTAAATTTTTTAAAAGAACAGCGGAAAAAATAAAAATAAAAGGTAAAATAAATAAGAAAAAAAACCTTTTTTTTTTAAAAGCGCCCCATCCCGCCGAGCTCGCGTGCAGAAGCGAACACATACGTGAGCAGCGCCTGCATATGAAAACGGTGTTCAAACCACACATGTGAGGTATCATAGCGATCGTTAGAGTGAGAGCAATAATTCTAGCCCGAGACCTCCTCTATAACTCAAAACATACAACCTGTAGAAATTTTTAAACGTTGCCTATGGAGATTTTTAAGAGTAAAAGTTTGTCGCCATTCCACGAGCCGGCGCAATTTTGAAGCGTGACATGTTGGGTATCAACTTACTTGGCGTAACATTATCTTTCACAATAGAAAAAAAATTGGGCTAACTTTACTGTTGTCTTATTTTTTAATTAAAAAAAGTGTATTTTTTTCCAAAAAAAGTGCGCTTGTAAGACCGCTGCGCAAATATGGTGTGACATAAAGTATTGCAATGACCGCCATTTTATTCTATAGGGTGTTAGAAAAAAATGTATAATGTTTGGGGGTTCTAAGTAATTTTCTATCAAAAAAAATTGTTTTTAACTTGTAAACAACATATCTGAAAAAGAGGCTCGGTCCTTAAGTGGTTAATGATATGTCTCGGATGGCCTGCCTGGGCAAGTAAAAGGGAATTCTCTGATAGGAGCTTCCCATTGGCTCCAGGCAGGTGAACATCCAAGTAACACACTGATCTGTTGTCCACACAACCAGTAAAAGTAAGATTTCTATCATTGCAATTAAAGTGTTCCAAGAGTGGCAATACAGTCCGTCCCATTTTGCACCACCAGCAGTAGATTGTCAATTAACCTAAGGTTGACCCTGATGGAGGACCTAAAGGGGTTCTCCCCTCCAAAGATGTGGGACCGCTTCCACCAATCCATGTATAGGTTTGCCAGGGAAGGGTGAAAATTTTGCTCCCATGGCGGCCCCTCACCTCTGGAGGTAGAACTCACCATTAAATAAGAAGTACAGTGGAACCTCGGATTGCGAGTAACGCGGTTAACGAGCGTTTCGCAATACGAGCACTGTATTTAAAAAAACTTTGACTCGGTTTGTGAGTGTTGTCTCGCAAAACGAGCAAGATTCAAGCCAAAGCGGTACGCAATACCGCGTTTGGCCTGAGGTGGGGGGGCGCCAGCCCAGAGCAGAGCCGAACGGCGCCGTTCGTAGCCATTCGGAAAATCGCGGAAATACTCAGTTTTTCGAGCCTTTTCAAGTTCAGCCGAGGTGTCCTCTGCCCTTTCCGAGTGTTTATGAGGCTCTCCGGAGCCCCCATCTCTGGCCGCATGCGGTATTGCATGCCATTAAAGTCAATGCGGAACGAATTATGCTCGTAATCCAAGGTTCCACTGTAGTTATGTGACAACGAGTAATCAAGTATATCCGCAATGTACAGTTTGTGTTCCATAGATAAATTAGTTAAATATTCCAGATAGAACAAAGAAGCTGCCACTGCAAGATGGTGAGGTATGGAAGAATAGAGACTAGTTACATCGCTGGTTATCCTGGAAAAATCATCCTCCCATATAAAATCTTTCATGATACTCAGGAGGTGATTCGTATCCTTGAGATAACCAGGAAGTTGTTCAACCAAGGGCTGTAACTGCCTGTCCAGTCACTGACCCAACTGCTCAGTGAGAAAATTAATGCCGGAGATAATGGGTCTGCCTTGCAGGGGATCCAAATCCTTATGGGTTTTAGGTAAATGATAAAAAGTGGGGAGGACAGGATGGTCAGGTATCAGGGACGTAGCCTCTTTTTCACTAAATACACCTATTCTAACCCCCCTCTGAACCAAATCTGTGATCACCTCTCTATACTTTTTTGTTGGATCCCCAACAAGTTTAGTGTAGGTCAAATAATCAGACAGTTGTCGAACAGCCTCCTGTCTATATGGGTTTACCCTCATAACTACAATGAGGCCCCCCTTGCCTGAATTATGAATGACAATGATATCGTCATCCAGTAAATCATCAAGAGCTGATCTTTCACTGCAAGTTAAATTATCATACCAGATAGTCTCACCACCCATCACTTGTTGCGCCAAAACTGTCAGATCATGTTCAGTAGCTCTTTGAAGTTTAGCCATATCTGGAGTTCGAGGTAAGAGTCTCTTTTGGATTTAATTTCAAACGGACCTGACAGTATTATTGCATACATGCAATGCATTACCTGGATTACTGTCTGCTGCCAACTCCTACAGGTCCCTAACATCACATAGTTCCCTAAAAGAGAGATCCTCTATATCAGACATAGAAACAGCAGGTGTGGGTACAGATAACTTAGAGGCTTCTACATTATCAATTGAATGTTAATGCTTTTTAATAGTTAAACTCCTCACAAATATATTCACATCTACAATTGTGTGAAACAGACTATAGTATCTTTGAGGACAAAAATTGAGTCCTTTGGACAATAGAGACACTTCTTTGTCAGTAAGTATTCTGACAGACAGGTTCAAACCATTTGAAAAATCTTTAATAACTTGCGTGCCTGACAACAGGACGGGTATCTCTTCTGCTGCTCCTCGGGACCCCCTCCTTCTGCACCCTCGGCGTGTCCTCCGGGGTTTTTGTTCCAACCCCTATTGCGCTGCATGTGCCTGTAGCACCCGTTTTTTGGTGGTTAACGGGTAGACCTCTCCTGTTGACCACTGGTGGATGGGCGTTCAGGTCATAGGTCTGAGTCAGAAACTGACAAAGTATCATCCCAGTGCTCCGATTCAGTGTCTGAAAAACTGACATGTTTCCAGATTCGATTAGTGGATTGAGGTACAATGCTCCAATGACGCCTCCGTTTCCAAATATAAACATGGTTAGTGTCATAGTCAATCTTATCACGTAACATTTTCTCCTTTTTATTGACAATTATATAATTTTCCAAGCAATTTCATTTTTCATTAAGGGGTTGATCAAGATGTGTAAACTCACTTGCACCTTGTAACAGTTTAAGGGCTCTGAGATTTCTTGTTGTAAAGTATCAATCTCAAATTTTTTGGATAAAATAATAATATTCATCAGAGCTTTTGAGCAAGTGGACAGAGTGTCAGTCCATTGAACTTTCAGAGACTCATCACACAGTTCAAATGTAGGGAACTTTTTCACTCTCAATCCCTGTGGTATCCGATCAGTAATCAGATACTCCCAAAATGCTTGAAACTCATTAGTCATGCACTTTTCCAGCTTCCTGAAGTGTAACCGCACTGAGCCCACTTCTTTATCCGTTTTATTATTAAATGTTTCCTGGGCATTGGTCCTCAGTGGATTGTCTTCCAATAACCGAAAGGTGCGGCTGGTATCCTGTGTTGTAGTATCTGCTTAGGGACAGCTGCTACTCCTCCACTTCTCTGCAAGCTGTCTCTGCTTGACATTCTGCCTCACTGGGGTTGTGCCTCTTCTTCACTTTGCTCCTCTTCTCTTTTGGGCACGCAAGTGTGGATGAAGACGTCATCATGAACCCCCACCCCCAACTGCTGGAGCCAACTGTGGGAACAATGCTACCAATTGGTTCTCGCTGCCTGGTGTCCCCTCCCTCTAGGCTCCTATTACTCTCCTCCTTGACCTCAAAGCCCATTAATTGCCGTGCATCCTCCTGCAGCAAGTGGCTGATGCTATGCTAAAAAAAATCAGTCGACTTTTCTGTGACATTTGGGCAGGACAATGGCAGAAGTAGCTGTGAATGAGGAGGAAATATATTGTGAATTGTCACCTGTGGTGGACTGTTGGCTAGTCTGCACCTGGGCGAAAGAGGATGACGATGTAGGCTTGGGTTAGCCACTCCACCACATCCTCTGCTTGCTCTGGCTGTATAGTATGACCAGGTCCTGAAAAAGGGGCAAACAAACCCTGCCTGCAGGTGATGCCCCACGTCCACAAGCATCACTTTTGCCTGTGAACCCAGAGGCTGCTCGCCCCCTCATAAGTGCACAGGAACTTCTTCCTCTCCCTGTAAGTCCACCAGACATGATGTTGACAATATGAGGCTTATTCGCTACTTTTATTTGCAGCTATTGGGAGAGCTGTATGGAGTGAAAGTGGTGCTTGGGTGCACTATAAACTGTGGTGCTTTGGTGGACCAAACAGCACCCCACTGATCAATGGTGCTCCTCTGCAAACAAAGAGCAGCTGTTGTAGTGTAGCCAACAGATTCACATTATTGCTGATCCTGTGAAAAAAAATGAAACCAAACTAAAGCTCAAACTTAAAATTTAAGACTAAAAAAATAAATAAAATAATCCTAAACACCCACCTAAAAAAAAATACAAGCAAAAAAACCTTTTACAATTTATTGCTTGTAATGCAGCAGTAGCAGTCTGAACTTAAGTCTGGACTGATTACCCTGCTCATGCCTAGTAGTTAGGGATGATGGACTAGGGATGAAGGTATTACCATAGCATTTAATAATATGGGGGTCAAAGCTAAGTATGAAGCAATCTATTTATTTTTTTCCATTGACCTGGCTTCCTACCTAAAATCTTTTGTAAGAAATTGTGGCACTCGGTTTGGCATTAAACTTTTCCAGATAAGGGCACACATTAAGGGCAATACATTCTTCAAGTACTGGCCCTTCATTGACCAAGGTGAGCTAAGCTTAGGGTATGTATTGGGGCTGTATGTGCTTCAGTGGAAATAGATTGGTTATCAGAAGCATAGTGAGTAGATGATGCACAAAAGAATAAGGAGGCCAAGAAACACTTGTACTCTATTTAGGATAGAAGATAAACCATTGAGAGTGATTACTAAGTTAGGAAGAAATATGTTGTATTTTCTCCTATGTCAAGAGGTACTGTATATTTGTCTCTTGGAGTCACAGTGGTAGGCCTCAAATATGTGGTACTTTCATGTATACCAAAAAATTTTATAAAACTATTTTATTTTTTAAATCACTCCATATAGAATGTGTTTATACTGAGCATATAAGAAATCCTAATGACTGAAAAACTTCCTGTCTCTAACATCTGTAACACTCCTGTCAGCAAACAGCAGGATTTGCAAGTTGACACTGGAGAGCATGAGAGAGCTGTGAGGAAGTGCTTTTTTTCTGCTCTAACTCATTTCTCTGGCCAATGGGGAGGCATTTGGCTAAATAGAAAAAGGAGAGAAGAAGATCACTGCATGCTGCTTCCTGGAGGCTGGACTAAAGGGATGGGGGGCAGGCTGTGTTCCAACAGTTATTCCTACACTTATCCTGCATTGTTAATGTCCACTTGTTGCCCATGTATTGTTATGACAGCCCTTTTGTGGTTTACATATTTGCCTGATGCTTCAATTTGCTTGCTGCTCACATATTGTAAGAACTGTCCTGTTCCTTTGTCTTTCCCTGTGTACTGCCATAATTGTTTGCATGTATTGGCACAATAGTCGCTTTGCTTTGCCAGGATTGCTGGTTTTATTTATTTTAATTCAACCAATAATTTTTAAATGTTTTGTTTTTATTCTTCTTTACTTACCGTATATACTTGAGTATAAGCCGACCCGAATATAAGCCGAGGTACCTAATTTTACCACAAAAAACAGGGAAAACTTATTGACTCGAGTATAAGCCTAGGGTGTTCATCTGCATGCCTCACTGTGTCCATGCCTCACTGTGCCTTAATGTGCCCATGCCTCACTGTGCCTTAATGTGCCCATGCCTCACTGTCACTGTGCCCAATCTCCCTACCTGATCTCCGGCGCTGTGTGACTAGACTGACGTTTAACATGGGAGTCTATGGAAGGGGTGCCCGGCTTTGAAAAATCGGTGCTCCCCGGCCGTAGTTCTCCCGGACAACAAGCTTTGCACACTTGTAGAGGGCGAGTGGGGCTACATGTGTGCTAAGTTTGGGGTCCAGGGGACCTACGGCTGTCCAGAATCGGGCGCAAAAATATGAAGGTGTACACAGACTCGAGTATAAGCCCAGGGAGGCATTTTCAGCACAAAAAAGTGCTGAAAAACTGGGCTTATACTCGAGTATATACGGTATGTCAATTTTGACACTTTTTTGCCCAATTCAGAACAAAGTGACAGGTCGTCTCACAAGAAAAAACACCTATTCACTGACACATTTGCCAGCTGCCTGTTTTTCCACTGGAGCCCTTAGTATATTATCCAGTCCTTCCAGATATTGAGGAGCATGTGACCTCCTCCCAGGATGCAGTGCTTGGAACTGAAGTGGCCAATTGCCAAACCCAAAGACATGAGGAGAAGAAAAAGGGATTTTTATAACAGCTTACCTGTAAAATCCTTTTCTTGGAGTACATCACGGGACACAGAGCGACTTAGTCATTACTAATGGGTTATATAGTTTACCTTCAGGTGCTGGCACTGGCAACTTCCAAACCGGAAGTACCCTCCCCTATATAAGCCCCTCCCATCCGGGAGCACCTCAGTTTTGTAGCAAAGCAATAAGTGTCCCAAAAAGAGGGGTGGGAGCTCTGTGTCCCGTGATGTACTCCAAGAAAAGGATTTTACAGGTAAGCTGTTATAAAAATCCCTTTTTCTTTTTCGTACATCACGGGACACAGAGCGACTTAGTCATTACTAATGGGACGTCCCAAAGCAATGCCAAATGAGGGGAGGGATACATAAGCTGGGCGCCATCAGGCATGAGGATCTTTTGCGGCCTGCAACACACTGCGCCCAAAGGCGACATCCTCCTGACTTCTAACGTCTACCTGGTAGAATCTAGTAAACGTGTGTACTGAAGACCATGTTGCGGCCTTACAGACTTGAGCCAGGGAGGCCTGGTGATGCACTGCCCATGAAGTTCCAACTGCTCTTGTGGAGTGCGCCCTAACTTTGAATGGAGGCGGTCTCTTTCTCAAGCCATAGGCTTGTATTATGACCTGTCGAATCCACTTGGCTAAAGTAGATTTTGATGCTGCCTGACCCTTTCTAGGGCCTTCCGGCAGAATAAACAAAGTATCCGTTCTGCGAATCTGAGCAGTGGCTTTTAGATAAGCTTTAACTGCTCTTACTACATCCAAAGAATGCAATAACTTTTCCTCTACCGAGCTAGGTTTGGGGAAAAAAGAAGGAAGAACCACATCTTGGTTCAAATTAAACCTCGATACCACCTTAGGAAGAAAGGCTGGATGAGGACGTAATACTACTCTGTCCTTATGGATAACCAGATATGGCTCCTTACAGGACAATGGCGGCTAATTCCGATACTCTTTTAGCCGAACAAATGGCTACTAAGAAAATCAATTTCCTGGTGAGAAGAACCAAGGAAATGTGTTGCAATGGTTCAAACGGTTGTTTCTGTAGAACCGACAGAACCAGGTTTAAGTCCCATGGACATATGGGAATACTAACCGGAGGGCTAATACGCATCACTCCTTGTATGAAAGCTTTGACTAGTGAATGCGAAGCCAAGGGCCTTTGAAAAAATATTGACAAGGCCGAAATCTGACCCTTGATAGTACTCAAGGCCAGCTTCCTATCTACAGCCCACTGTAGGAAGTCCAAAATCCTACCTATCACGTACTTACGTGGATGCCATTTCTTGGCCTCACACCATGTAATGTACGCCTTCCAGATCCTATAATAGATCTGCCTGGATACCGGCTTCCTGGCATTGATCATGGTAGATACCACAGGATTAGAGAGCCCTCTCTTTTTCAGAATGTGGGCTTCAATAGCCAGGCCGTCAAACCTAGGGCTGGTAAGGAAGGGTGGTATATCGGTCCTTGCGACAGAAGGTCCGGACGATGTGGGAGGGTCCAAGGACTCCTCACTGACATTTTTACAATCTCCGCGTACCATGCCCTTCGGGGCCACGCTGGAGCCACCAGAATCACTGGTTTCTTTTCTACCCTGATTCTGCGGATTAATCGCGGTAACAATTGTGGCGGTGGGAATGCATATATCAGCTTGAACTGATCCCAAGGGAACACTAGGGCATCCGAACCGCAAGCTAGGGGATCCCTTGTGCGAGACACAAATCTGTCCACCTTTGCGTTGAATCTGGATGCTAGCAGATCTACATCCGGTGTTCCCCACCGCTGGCATATTGCCTGGAAAACCTCGGGGTGAAGAGACCATTCCCCCGGGCATAATTGCTGGCGACTTAAAAAGTCCGCTCTCCAATTTTCCACTCCTGGGATGAAAACCGCGGATATGGCTGGGACATATCTTTCTGCCCATTCCAGGATGCAATTCGCTTCCCTCTGGGCTGCACGACTCTAGGTGCCACCCTGGTGATTGATATATGCCACTGCTGTGGCATTGTCTGATTGAATTCTGACAGGGGACCCTTGGAGTTTGGATGTCCATGCTACTAGGGCATACCGGGCTGCTCGTATCTCTAAGAGATTGATGGGCAGGGCCTTCTCTGCTTCTGACCACTTGCCCTGGAGAGACCATTGCTCCAGTACTGCCCCCCAGCCTATGAGGCTGGCATCTGTAGTGACCACCTTCCAAGAAACCGGACTGAAGGGTTTCCCTTTTTCCAGATTCTGGGGCACCAACCACCAATGGAGGCTCTTGCGAACGGAAGGGGACAGGGACATTGGTAAGTCTAAAGCCTGAACTTTTTTGTTCCAGGCTGACAGTATGGCCCTTTGCAAATTCCTTGAATGGAATTGACCGTAGGGTACTGCTTCGAATGAAGCCACCATTTTTCCCAGCAGCCTCATGCACAGGCGTATGGATGGTTTTCTTTTTGTACCCACTAAGTGGGTCAAATCTTTTAAAGACGACACCTTCTCTGGAGGTAAGAAAATCTTTCTCTGATTTGAATCCAGCCTTAGCCCTAAGTATTCCAGACTTTTGACTGGTCTTAGAGCTGACTTGTCCCGGTTGATAATCCAACCGTGATATTCCAGATACTTGATTGTCTTGTGAATAGCTACTTCCAGCTTTTCCACTGAATGGTCTATTAGTAGCAGGTCGTCTAGATATGCCATTATCGTTACACCTTGTGTTCTTAGATTGGCCAATAGTGGGGCCAGAATTTTTGTGAACACTCGTGGTGCTGTGGCCAGACCGAAAGGTAAGGCTCTGAACTGAAAATGGCGCCCTTCTACTGCAAAGCGTAGAAATTTCTGGTGGGCCGGAAAGATGGGAATATGCAGATAAGCATCCCTTATGTCGATCGAGGCTAACCATTCCTGCCCTTGTAGGGCGGTGGCCACCGATCGGATCGACTCCATCCGAAAAGTCCTGATATTTAGGAACTTGTTTAGCCCTTTTAGATTTAATATGGGCCTCACTTCCCCATTTGGTTTGGGGACTGTGAAAAGGTTCGAGTAAAACCCGAATCCGCTTTCTTCCAGGGGAACCTTCATGATTACACCTTGGAGCAATAGTTGTTCTAGTGCCAGAAGGAGGGATCCTCTCTTCTGGGGATCTCTTGGCACGTTTGACCTCATAAATTGGGCAGGAGGAGTGTCTTTTAACTCCAGCTTGTATCCCAGACTTACTGCGGAGAGCACCCATCTGTCTCTGATGGTGTCCCGCCAGGTCTCTGTGAACAACTGAAGTCTTCCCCCCACCCGATTGAGTGGGGGCAACGCTTCATGACTTGGGGTGAGGTTTTGTACCTCTCTTGATCCAGGGTTTCTTGTTACCCTGTGATTGTCCCTGATTTCTGCCCCCTGAATTTGACCGCGGAGGCCGTCGGAACTGTTTCACAGCCGATGTGCCAGGGACTGGAGAAGTAGGCCTCTTAAAAGAAGGACTTCTACTTTTGTTCTTAACCGGTAAGAGTGAACTTTTACCGGCAGAAATTTTCGGGATATATTTGTCCAGATCTTCTCCAAATAAGCGTTCTCCATGAAATGGGAAGCTAACCAGCAATTTCTTACAGGGAGCTTCAGCAGACCAGTTTTTGAGCCATAGAAGCCTACGCATATGTACTACAGACAGCGTAAAGCGGGAGGCCTGTTGGATTGTATCCTTTATGGCGTCCACCGCAAAACATAAGGCTCTAGGCAGGTCAGCTAGGGCAAGAGCCTGCTGATCTGGTAAGTCCCTTAAGACTTGTTTCAACTGATCTTTCACCGCTTGGCAGACTCCAATCGCTGCTACCGCAGGTTGTGTCACCATGCTTGCTGTAGAGAAAGCAGATTTTAGTAAAGACTCCAATTTTTTATCTATTGGGTCTTTGAACATTGGAACATTATCTACTGGACATGTCAGTGATTTGTTCACAGAAGAGATGGCTGCGTCCACTGTAGGGACCCTCCATTTTTTTATGAACTTATCCTCCATGGGATAGATCACCGGAAATCTCTTGGGGGGAGCAAATATTTTATCAGGATGCTCCCAATCCTGGTAAATAAGCCCTTCTAATAAAGGGTGGATTGGGAAGGAACAGACAGCCTGGGGAGCTTTTAGCGACCCCAGCGAGGAAACCGTAGTGGTTGATGGTTCCGCCAGAGGCATTTTAAATGCTGATCGGACCATGTTAGTCAGAGACTGAACCCATAATCTTTCAGCCTGAGATGCTGAGAAAGTTTCTTCCACTGTTGATTCCTCCATAACTGAATCAACCTCATCCTGATCCCCTTCAGGTAGGTCGATCTCTGTGTGGGGCTGTTCCTCCACTAACAGGCACTCTAAAGAAGGAGACGGAGATCGGACGCGCTTTCCCTGTGACAGGGAAGCAGCGATCAATGCTGTTAATCTCTCTTCCAATCCTCCCAGAGTTGAGGATAAAACCTCCTCTGTTATATATACAGGAGCAGGTGGACTGGGGACAGCCGCAGCACCAGGCACTCCTGCGGGGTTCCTACGGCTACTGACCTCTGAATTCTCAGGGGAGATTGGTGCAGTACAAGCACGCCCAATATCCTCAGAGCCCGATGGAGACCCCTTTGGCTTCCTGGAAGACTTATTTCCGGAGCGTCTGGACGACATATCCTTTAAGCACAAAGCTGAGGTATTCCCGTCGTCATACACCAATTTTGCTGGTAATAGTCTAACACAGTTGCTGCTATATACCAGCTGGTGTCCACTAAAGTGCCTTTCTATGGGGATGCCTGCATCAACCGCCTCTGTGTGCCACTGTTTGTTGCTAGCTCTGTTTGCATCCAGCTGACACTTGTACTGTGTCTCTTATACAAGCTGGGACGCCTGCACATGCGCAGAAGCACCGCGGCGCGCATCGAGCGTCATCCACCCGCCCCGCCCCTTTTTTTTCATAGGAGGCGCGTGCACGCACGCCATTGGCGCCCTTTTCGAAAACCAAACAGGGACTAGGAGCCAGGGCCCTTTTTGCCGGAGGGCCTGTGCGGTGGATGAGCGCAGCAACAGGGCAGAGGAAGTGGATTCCCACAGAGAACTTACCAACTGCCTGGATCTTTTGACTTGAGAAAACCAAAGATCCACATGACAAGAAAAAATGGACCACAGCGGCCTCTAGTGGTTTAACACAGGTACCGCGGTCCTCTTTTTTTTTTTTCTTGACTACTATTAAAATTTTACATTTTTCAGTAGTTACAGGCATACACAGATATTAGCAGGAATACCGTTAGGTAACAGACAGAAAGACAAATTAGGCTTGGGGGTCCCCCAATAGAACCAAGTTCCTGGGGGCCCCCACTTACCTGTTCCCCGCCGCAGGACCCTGTTTGGTCCACAGAAGCCCAAACTTCACCTATCACGGCAGGCATTGTAATTAAACCTTCAGGGACCGGGTTCCCAAGGATTCCACTCCCCTGGACCTGTATAGCACCCTGCACAGAAAACATCTTGGTCGTGGGTATGACCAGAGCTCTGGATCCCAGGGTCCAGCCCTCCTAAGAGAGGCATTACAGGCAAAACCTTGCTCTTCTGTTGCAAGGCCCGGGTACCGACCGTTTAGCTATGAAGTTTTTTTGGTGGGATCCGGAACAGCTTACTAAGGCAAAAAACTGAGGTGCTCCCGGATGGGAGGGGCTTATATAGGGGAGGGTACTTCCGGTTTGGAAGTTGCCAGTGCCAGCACCTGAAGGTAAACTATATAACCCATTAGTAATGACTAAGTCGCTCTGTGTCCCGTGATGTACGAAAAAGAAAGAAAGCTTTGACGCCATCTGACAAAGAGCTTACGCAGGTTCAGTCTCTTTAGGTCTGCACTTACCTGTTGCAGCTCATTACAAGGGGTACATACTGTAATTTTTATATAAAGAAAACCCCAGGAAATGAAAAATCATAATATAATTGAGCCTTTATGCAAACTCATATTTTAAATAAACACACATGGTAGGTATTACACATAGGTTACACTTGAACCCGTTGAAAGTATGTATTTAAGGCATGGTGTGGAAAAGCATGACCTAATTTATTAACACATACATATTACAAGATGGGAAAAAAGGTATTGAAACATGTTTTTAATACATTCAGGTGTGACAATTTCAGATCACTGTAACACTATTGATATTTAGACATCAGGTTGCAATAATTTGTATAGACAATAAATACAGCAAATATTGTTTGAAATTAATTTTTATATTTAAATTATATGGGAATGTACAATATACATTTATCAATATAAAGAACTCTGAGGGAAAACATGAAAAAGAATGCATATGTGCCATGTAAAAGTAAGTACCATAAAGATATCACAAAGCCTGTTAATATATAGATAACCATGGAATTTGTGTACAAATTCCTAATTTTCATACCTTTAAGTAACAGTGTTTATAAACGTTTGAACATGAAAATTAACACTTTGTCCCCCTCATAGCTCACAATAAGCAGTATTTGGGCACATCTACACAATCATTTACATTAAAACAAATATTCTCAAAATAAAGACTTTATTTTTAATTATATTATCCACTGTCATCTCTATGTACATTGTTCCTCACCTATGCAATGTGCTGATCATCTACCTACTAGCATATGAGCTGTGCTTATTTTAATTAAATTATATTATTTTGTATAAATTCAAGCGGTGCTTAGATTTACATACACCCAACATGGAAACCATCCAACCAAGAGCATGACTGTCAATACTAGAGGTCCACAGCCATATCATTATAGACTTATGGCTGACTAAACTCCATATCCCTGCTTAGGCCTCTGCCCTGCCATGCCATGCCAAAGCACCACACAAACTACTCCCTTAGAAACCTGGCAGAAGAAGCTGAGCTGTGCGCATTAACCCTATCCACATTAGTTTGCCATATTATGTAATTGGGCAGTAATGGGTACCCTGTGCTGCTGAATTCCAAACCAATAGTATGGCATATGGATTTAGTCATGCCCAGCCATAGGCAATAAAATACTCTTGCTCCTTTTTTCTTGAGAATTTTTTGGAGCCCTGATAAAATATTACCCTCCTAAAGTGATTGCAAACCCTTACCTTGTAAAACAAGCTATTCAGTTTAAAATAGAAATGAAAGGCAAAACATTTATGTATACTTATAAATAACATGAAATACTTTTTTTCCCCTTTTTTTATAAGTGATCACCTAATCTCTGTTCTTAGCTGCATAAGACCTAGGGGAGGAGAAACAGCAGTAAGCAGTACACTGACCTTCCCAGTGAAATGCTTTGTGGGGGGGGGGGGTGTGTCAGGACAAGTCTGATCATTGGAAAACAGCAGGTCGAGTTCCCAGCATAGCTAGAGAACTTGCAACGATGTGCTCTCCTGCTTAGTGTGGTCAGTTTTTAAGGAGGTAAGCAGGAGTCTGCCAGGAACACACAAAGGAAGCAAAACAAAGAACACAGGATACATATCAGGAATATGAAATGTTGGGTTTACATATTATTTAATACACAAGGATACAAGTAAGGAACGATGCATTTAGTTAATTCTTGTTCTCTTTAAATAGTAGAAATATGTAGGCAACCCTATTAAAAACATTGGTTTTCAAAAAATTATAGAAACAAATCTTTTCCTTCAATTACAAATTGAACCACAGAGAGTTGTGAACGAACCCAATGGAATTTCTTTTTTTTCTGGTCCCATACTGGGTCATCCTAATCTTTATAGACTGCTATAGATTAACTGCCCAACCTTTAAGCCCTAACCACATCTAATCATTCAGAAACAAAGCTAAAACAGTATCACTCAGAATGCCCTGATATGTTGCTTCGGCCACCTTATGCTGCTTTCAGATGCTATATGAAAGCTCATCAGGCTCAATCTAGGACTACAACAAAATGGGACCCCCCTGCACACTGTTATGGCACACTGACTGTCACAAACTATGTAAGAGTGGCTTCAGCTTGGTCTCCACCCATGGGAAAATGTCACTCTAACGTGTTTCACCCAGTTTGGGGCTTAATTAACAGCACTCTATGATTAAGCCCCAAATTGGGTGAAACACATTAATGTGCAGGAGGGTAACATTTTTGTTGTAGTCCTAACACCATATAGGTTTAGGTGAGAAAAGAAAGCTCCCCTACATCTATTTGTAGCTTCAACCCACTGATAGATTGACCCTCACAAATATACACTACTGTACAACCACCTTATATTGTGACTGCTTAATTTCATTACTTTGTGGGAAACAAAACTAGTTGTAATGTTTCCTATAAATAACAAGCAACTGTAAACAGGAGCATGGGAATCTCCCTGAATATCTTATTCCAATATTTCATTGAATCTCTGATATTCATATATTCTTCAGCTGGATCCACAGATTGATGGTAAACGGGAGGTTTATTTAATAAGGAGGGAACTGAGATTAGACCCCCTTAGATATCTTTTACCTTTAGTCAAAGAGACAATGAAATGGGGCATTAACAATTTGAAAATGAAGTCTACTCCTTGGTGATTTCAGGGAAAGCTGCTTTTTATTTGCCCCCAACAGGAAGCACTTTCCTAACATTGAAGGGCAAATTTGCTGGTATTAAAGTAGAACTCCAGTCTACTCTATCATGGATAAAGTGAGAAAGGGTTAAACTTCTTGTCAAGTCTTCATTCAGGTCTGTTTTCCTGTTGCTGAGACTGTATCAAATGAAAAAAAAAGTGATTTTATAGCTGTTCTTGTCCTCACTGGAGAGGTACTTCTCCATGTATTTTCTTAGTAATACAACAGGAACTGCTGAAGGTAAATTCCCTCAATGGATAAACAGACAGGTGCCTGGCAGAGGTTTTTCATCTTTCCAAACGAATCAAAAAGTCCAACATAGTGAATATGTGAGAACAAAATGAATCCAATGACACCAATCAAATCCTGGAAGGAAAAACACAATATAAGTGCACAGCCATAAAGTGATAATCCTCAGATAAATGGATATAAGGAGCTGATATGTAGGACATGCAAGATGGTGAATCTTCACTAAATTGATAAGAATGAATACTCTTACCGAGACTGGTGGACCCGAATGTCAGCAACAACGAGTCATTAGAGCATGGATATCCAGATCGATGGATCGCCCAAACGATTAAAGAAACCCAGGATCGCAGATGGTGTCTCCAAAGGATCTTGTGGGAATCAACCTAACTGGAAGGGCAGGTACCCAATTGGATCGCCACAACGACTCACATCCGAGCAGGGTATGTAGAGAAAAAAGGGTCTCGAATAGTGTAGGTCAAAAAAGTAGGTTTAAACCATACATGGATGGAATAAAAAGTGATCACCTTTTGGGCAAGGTTCATCGCTTCCCACATTGCTTTAATATCCGTGATCACTTTTTATTCCATGTATGTTGGTTTTTTAAATAAACCTACTTTTTAGACCTACACTATTCAAGCCCCTTTTTTATCTACATACCCTACTCGGATGTGAGTCATTGTGGCGATCCAATTGGGTACCTGCCCTTCCAGTTTGGTTGATTCCCACGAGATCCTTTGGAGACACCATCTGTGATCCTGGGTTCCTTGAATCGCTTGGGTGATCCATCGATCTGGATATCCATGCTCTAATGACTTGTTGTCGCTGACGTTCGGGTCCACCAGTCTCGGTAAGAGTATTCATTCTTATCAATTTAGTGAAGATTCACCATCTTGGATGTCCTACAGATCAGCTCCTTACATCAATTTATCTGAGGATTATCACTTTATGGCTGTGGACTTATATTGTGTTTTTCCTTCCAGGATTTGATTGGTGTCATTGGACTAGTTTTGTTCTCACATATTCACTATGGTGGACTTTTTGATGAATTTATTAGAATGTTCATCTTCTTGTGCACTCCCACTGTACAATAAGTTTTAGCGCTACATTTCACCCACCTTCCTATTTGAATATTTGTCACATTCTTATGTAGCAGCTCCACTCACTTTTTATTTCTTTTGATATTTTATTGGTTAATAGTTTGCGCAATAGTATCCCTCATTCTCATATTCACCTATATGGCTGCAGCATCAGTCAGATGCTGTGGCTGTCCCCCACCGGTTCTAAGCCTGATAACTAAGCAATCATGTAAACTGCTGATCACTCAGTTTTTGGTTCTGCTCTGACCAGAGAAGGGTGACTATCAGTCACTGCTCTTTGCTCTGCCTCTCCAACGCTCATTGGAGCACTGGGCTGGGCAAGGGGCAGAAGTGGCTGGCTCAGGCGCTCAGCGGCGTGCTGAGAGGCTGAGCTGGCTGCTGGTTAGGCATATAGGTAGATCCCGGCAGTATTGCTGGGATGCATCCAGAGACTGGAGTGCCTCTGTGACGTCAGCCAACAGCAGATTTTAGCCTGCTAACCACTGAGTTTGGGTCACAGGAGTGCCCAAGTATTTGTGCTCCTGTGATCCACATGAGAAGTATGATCAAACAAGCTTTGGTCATACTTCTCTTTTAATGGCTAAAAAAAATTAACAGGCCTGCAGGGGTGAATTGGGTAAATTTCAATTTTAAGAATTTGCCAATTTCTCCATCAAGCAGCATACATAACAGTTTATATAGATTTTGTTGAATCAATAGAGAACACAACAAATATGGCAAAATATTATCTGTGCAATGCTAAAATGTAATTTTACAGTCAGTGCAAAAAAATCCTTTTAGAGCAAAACACACACTCCCCAATACAATTTTGATGTTCTTACAACAAACAAATGATTTCAACCGCTTGCAATATATAGTAACTGTGGCTGTTATAATTGGTTTAATACCCTCATCTTGTTTATTTTGATTCCACGTAACTGTGGCAAATTAAACAAGCTTGGTCATTTATAACAAAGTCAAACTTCATGGGTTTTATGCAGGCCTCTTGCACATGATACTAATGTTTGAGCATCTACTTTTTCAAATGTTTTTTTTTGTATGTATTTGCGCATATTTACACACATTTTTTGCGAAAATGCATTCGCGCATTTTCGCACATGAGCATATTCACGCAAATGCACAAAAACTCATTCTGGCACTCTGCACAATATGTAAAAGGGCATTTGTGTGCATTTGCGTGTATTTGCGTGCATGAGGAGTAAATTACTGACCAAAAAAGCTGTTTTTCTATTTTTTTTACATGCCTTGTTATAATTAATGGGCTGCATTTTAGCTCAGTAAAAAAAAAAAAAGCTGTACTGAGCTTTTTCAAGCTGCAGTGTGCAAGAGACCTTACTAAAGAGTTTGATTAGCACAGTCAATTCATTTTGGCTCTTGCAGAAAATATAATGAAGGGCAACTACTTTACAGATATTTAACATAAGTTCTATAGGTTTTGCATTTTGGCAAAGGCCTGCAAGAATAATACACAGTGCCATAATATTTAACCCTGGACGAATTTCCAAACAAATCTTAATACCTGAAACCAGTTTTGTAACTTTGACATGTAAAACTGTACATACAGGTATCTTTTCAACTACTTAGTATATCCAAGTGAATTAAACCTTGACCTTTTCAGGATAAATTGTGCCTTCATTTGGTTGTAAATAGCAATGGATGTCTCCTGATTGTTTTTATTATTGAAAAAACTGCCCCACAATAGTAAAAAATATATTTTTGAAATGTAACTTTTCATTTCTTATCATTACCATAACCCACCTCCACAGAAAACACAAAATAAATGATCCTACTCTTGGTGATCACAGGAATTTCACATATGTGTATATTATTTGTTTGTATCCATAGTAGGATCCAGAAACAGTAGTGCACATTTTGCTTTTTTTTATCCTACCTAAAAGACACTAAGGCCCCTTTCACACTGGGGCGTTTTTCATGCGGTTTAGCGCTAATAATAGCGCTATTATACCGCATGAAAAATTCCTGCCCTGTAGCCTTCAATGTGGAAGCCTGAAGGCTTTCACACTGAAGCGGTGCGCTAGCAGGACCGCTCCAAAAGTCCTGCTAGCCGCTTCTTTACAGCGGTAAAGGAGCGGTGTGTTCACCGCTCCTTTACCGCGGGTGCCCATTGAAATCAATGGGACACCGCGGTAATACCGCCCGCAAACCGCGGCAATAGCCGCGGTTTGCGGGCGGTATTAACCCTTTTTCGGCCGCTAGCGGGGGTTAAATTCACCCCCTAGCGACCGCATACCGCGGTAAGAACGACGGTATAGCAGCGCTGCAAATCACGCTGCTATACCGCCACCGCTCCTGCCCGCCCCAGTGTGAAAGGGGCCTAACACTGAAACCAAATAAAAAAGCATTTTTCTTTAATCCTACTGAAAACACACTGACCCTGACCTAGATCACACCCTGATCTAGCTATTGTATCTTTTTTTTTTTTACATAGACATTTTATTTACATATTTATCCTCTAGCAAGGAAAAAGTGATACAGTATATCTTTTTCTCAGTTCAAGAGGAAAAATAGTACAGGGGTGGGTTGTACAGTTACTAATCACTGTGATTAGCCTATCACAGTTATCAGCATTCCTCCCAGCTCCCAATCATGAAGTACAGAAATTGCCGCTCAGGCAGATGAAATAAGGAAAGTGCTTCTCTCAGGGACCAAGGGTGCCGGAAATGCACGTAGCAAATGAAGAAAATTAGTGAGGACAGCCGCACTCCAATCCAACGTATATTTATTCAGGAAAAACAGGCACTACAAAAACCGGCAAAACTCAGGACAACTGACGCTTTTCACACCAATTCAGTGTTTACTCATAGCTATGAGTAGACACTGAATTGGTGTGAAACGCGTCAGCTGTCCTGAGTTTTGCCGGTTTTTGTAGTGCCTGTTTTTCCTGAATAAATATACGTTGGATTGGAGTGCGGCTGTCCTCACTAATTTTCTTCATTCCCAATCATGAAGTACGGGACCCAAAGCTGACAGTGATAGTTCTGTGTCTGTGCTGGGAGTGCGCAATGCAGTGCATTTCCAGAACAAACACAGGTAAGCACATTTGCAACCCCACGGAAGAAGACCTACTTCAGAAAAGCTGCATATGTGCTTGCGCTCAATGGCAAGGAAAAAAACAAAAATGTACTTACAGTATGTTTATTTTCTGTCAACATGTGCACACATGGTTAGATAGATGTGTTACTTTTCAGAATTGGAAAGGCTCTGTACAATGTCAGGGTTAGTTAGAAAAGTGAGGTGGTATATACTACAGTTATGGTTTGCAATTTGTCTTGACATTTCATTAGTTACACCTATCTTGCAACACTTAGAGCAAGAACATTTTATGAAAATGCCGCATACAAGTTGGAAAAGTGTCCTTCCGTGTTTGGTTGCATGTGTCCTATAAACCAGGGACACCACTCACAAAACCCCACCAGCTCCTTCTCCTGCAAGAGAGCTTTTGCTGCAACTTACAGACAGCCATACCCCAATAAATCTAAACAAAGGAGAGGTTATTCCACAAAAGGAGTACAGATTGCACCCCACCTGATATGTTTCAATCAAAATGAGCTTAATCATAGAAAACCATGGGGCCTGAATATGTTATTGGGAAAAGGGAATTTATGTTCAAAATTGCAAAAATGGTAATAGTGTTACCCTTCAGTTTTTTTAAGCAGCAGAGATACATAAATACTGTTTATTTTATCAGGTAAAATTTTGCTGATTTACAGACAAAGACCTTTTGATTCAATTTTACCCACAAAAACCTTACTCTTGTTACATTTGATGGTGTATTGAAGCGTGTCTTTTACTACATATAGGTCAGCATTCCTGAATTATGCAGAAGACTCCTGACCTGGTAAATCTACTTATTAGTGGTACAGTGACATTACAAGGGCCCCTTACTGTTATATATTTTTAGACTGAACCACTGGAATCCATTCTTCTTCATTTACCATAGTTTAACCTGAAATTTTCACGTTGACCAATTACTGGATGAGCTATACTCCTATCTGACAAGGTACACATCCTGCATATCCATCTATATCTCCTATATTTTATACTTAAACATCACATACATTTTTGCTAGACTCCAAGGGTCAAGGTACTGTGCTGTAGTTACAGGCATGAAAATCCATAAGAGAAATGGCTCAATCTATTTTCAAGGGAGATATGTGTAAAACAGGGTAACTATAATATTTATGCTTTTATTCATATTAGTGCATGTTTTTCTTTTACTGATCTGTGTTCCTGATATATGTACCTGAACTTGTAGATTAGCTTAGATGTATGATTTTAGTAGTCATCTCTTTGGCCCTATATTGACTGCAAAAAACTGTATTGAGGTCAATGGCCCAATACATAAATGGTTTAAAGAGAAAAGCTAATACAACCGAGTGCATACGATGAATACACTAGGGTCCGAGGTATGATATGTGGAGAAATAACACTTCAACTGAGACTGACACTAAACATTATCATTAGCAATTTCTGGTCTGTACAAGCCCTTATCCATGGTATTCACCATTATAATGGCTATCTACAATGGTGGCCAGCAGCAGAGGTGACAAAATTATAAATATAGATTGCCAGCCAGGCCCAAATTCCATGTGCATGCTGATGTAAGTTCTTTTGCTAATTGGCAACAACCACAGCACTCTATATACATTCTGAACCTCCCCTCCCCAAACATAATACTGTATGCCAATTATTTTATTTTTTTTAAAAAGCAAACCTAAACTGAACAAACATGTAAATAAAACACCATAAGGTGAGTGAGCAAACCTGCATCACTACAGAAAATGTCTTCAAAACAGTGTAACCTCGTTTCCCCCTAGAAATACTCAGGCTTCTTGTGTATTGAGAGAGAGAGTACACCTATCCTCAATCCCACAGTAGTTCTACCAGTTTATATTGTGTTTTGCACTAGGTGTAAATGTTTTTCAGATAAATGTTATAATAAAAACAATACAAAATCTACCCTCATTAAATATAGTTTCTCGTTATAGTTTAAGTGTTTGTGCATGTGCACTTCATACAGTATACATTGAACAATGTTGTTGTGTCTGCAGTCTTAACCTGTTTATACATGTTCATTTTTTTCACTCGTGCAGGTTGAATGAAAAAAACCCTGACAGATCCCTGCATCAACACAAACGGTGTTGATGCAAGGATTTCTCCTGCAATGGCAGCAGTGAGAAGAAGATCCCTATGTTGCTAATATAGAAATCTGCCCATGTACTGGCAACTGTAGTGGTTGTTGCTTATTTCAGATTTCCAGTCTTTTGCTTCCCTGCCATTAAGAGTACTAGTGGAGGTACAATAAAATTATAACTAAAATGTTTGAGATATTGATGGGATCCTAATAGGTGGATCAAGCACATTTCCTTCTGAAATAAACAGCCAAATTGTTCCAAAAGCAATTCTACAATAATTATTTAATATATTCTAAAAAGCATTGGGGGGGGGGGGGGCAATAAGTCACGTGATACTTTACTTCTTATTTCCTATATCAACCAAATCACAGAAATAGAAACATAAGTCATTCTTCTTTATTCTTTGTGGGTCCTATGAAATATTTGTTATTATTTCAGAGTATATATTTATATTTGTAATGTTGTAACAAAACACATTTTTGCATGCCTACATCAGCAGTACGTTAGATCTAGGCCCTCGTAGGTTGCAACTGGTGGTTTGCAGCTCGTAGAATCCCAAACTATCCTGTACAATGAAGCACCCCTTAAGGCTGGGCATACAGTATGCAATTTTCATTCCTTCAATCATGGGCTGAAGGAAATAAAATCGCTTTATACCCCCGTCAACACAGGCAGTGTTAATGGGAGAGTCCCTCCTGCTGCACTATGGTATTCTGACAGCAGGAAGTTTCCCCACTGTCAGATTACAGGACAGTGGAATTACAGGTAAATATATCATCATATTGTGAGTGCTGGGAGGGTAATCGGGTAGATAGGATAAGTGCATTGATCCTGTCCCCAGAATCATAGTACTAAATTCTCACAGTTCTCAGCTGACACCGGTACCAAGCTGGGAGCTGCAAGATATTCCAATACAATGCATTACACAAATGCGAGGAGTTGTTAATTGCTAGTTATCATGCTGGCTAAGCTCTTAATTTAATCATTGCCCTATTTTTCCTTAAAGTGTGTTCCATGCTTCTTTATAAATAGGATGCATACATGATATAACTGCCCAGATGATATGAGTATGTAAAAGATATCCTTGCATACTAGGGATGCCATATGGAAAAAGTATATCTTTGTAGAACTGGGGAATCCCTATGAGTCAGGGCATCATGAGAAGCAACTTTCATGCCTTTCATTAGCTCTTTATGAGCCTGGTATTTTCTAATTGTACTATGTATTTTGTATTTCGATGGTGATGTTGGCACCAATACTCCTCACTTTTAATACTTTAATAAACTCTATTGAAATATTTTAAATTAAAACAAGTGTCTGTTCATAGTCTGCCCATAAAGTCACACAGTACCGGGGGTACTTTTTGTTTTATATATTCAACTAAGGGATGTTGGCAACACATATTGGAGACATAGGGGGTTATTTACAAAAAGCAAATCCACTTTGTACTACAAGTGTAAACTACAAGTGCAAAGTGCCCTCCATAGTCTCTCTACAGTGGTTGTTCTCCTCTACAGGGGAATCCCTATGTGTTTCACATACAATAGTTGTAATTAATAAAAAAAAGTTTAAGTGTGGAAAAAGTTTTATTCAACACTTGAAAGAAGATGTTTCTGTTTAGCAGTGCAATAAAATGAATAGTGTATTAAAGACTACCATAGCCTACGCTTTTATAAGGCTATGCATCTCCCTCAGAGTTCTGCAGGTCAAAAACATCATTCCTCTAAGGTATATATACCTTTGGGTATGCAAGGAACAAGGAGGTAGAGTTCACACAAGCTGCGGCTGCAGCTGTGGCTCGCAGCAGGGTGTCTGGTGTGTCTCTGTTCTCCGTTTCAGGTGCGAATCCGGTATGAATTTTTGTCTGATTTCGAACCTGAAACAGGACCCTTTTGCAGTGCAGACTGCAGCCACCCTGGAGCTGTGTGAACCGACTCCAGTCTCCTGCCATGCGAATTGGTTGCGGGGAAACCAATACTAATATTGGTCCAGATACATATATGATATGTTCAATGTTCACTACAACAAAACTATGTATGCATTCACAATAAATGGCGGTAGTATAAGTGGCGTTACAATAGTTGGTTCAATACAGTAATCCATGATGATCGTCAGAGTACTTTGCCTGGCCTCTTGTTTTTGTGTGGCTTCCAAAGCCAACATTTTTCTTTATAGTTTAGGATACTGTACGGATTGGTTATGACCTCTCGTTTAGGATTATTTTGTTGTGTGCTTCCCATGAGAGAAATGTCCCTTTACTTTATATCTCATCATTCATAGATAGTTGTCACCAGGACAAGTTTATCCATTGGAAGATTTCTCCTCACCTATTCCTGTGATAACTAGGGACACACACAATGAAAATTTGACAGGGGTTCTAACCATTATACAGTCTATCCAAAACAAACAAAAGTTTTGGGTTTGTATACACTTTAAATTGGTTTTCACTCCATGTACCAAGAGCATTTAAAACTGAATTATAGAAAGATTATTTTCGCCAAAACATTAATTAGATAATCCTCACAAATGTATTCAAATGTTATCAAGACCATTCACCACAAAATATATGGTTTTAAACGTTTTTATAGCACATAAATTAGATATCGAAACACTCTTAAAGCAACAGTGACATAAGCCATGGCTCAAGTATTCTGCACTGGAAGGTTAAATTAATATAACAAAATTACTAAAATTGTCCAAAGTCATCTCTCCTATGACTTGCCAATATGTATTTCGACTGGAGAAGTTCTAAGAACGTTTACCAATAATTACACAAAAAATAGCCTGCAATTACTTTTCTGCTTTGTGCCTGTAAATCAAGGAATTGACTGTTTTGGGTCTATATAGGATAAAAAGTGCACATAGATGAGTAAAATGTAAAAGCAGGAATTTTAAAACGTTGGTAAATACTGTACATAGTTTAAATGCAAAAAGAAATGGCACCAGGGATGTAAGGGCCATCACATTTCAAAATATATACCTGGACACCATACCATGAGTACAGTAAATTATCTCTTTGCTATGAAAAATTTCGACTGTGCTGTAGGCTTCCTGCAAAATGCAAATACTGGCTAAAACTCAAATCAAAATGCCAAAAGTCTTATTTTATTACTCTTCCAACAATCCCACTGAACATAAAAAAATAAAAGTAAACACAACCCGCAGAATCGGGTACATGTATTTCCCTAATACCCAACATGTGGGAAAGTGTTAATGCAGTTCAACATTAACCATGTTCCTTAAGGATTTTTTAACAATAAAAAAGCTTAAGAAATGGATCTGGACTTATAGTCATGACTCGTGATGCCAGGGCATCACCTCTTATAAATGTCCTCCAACCACTTCTCATCATCTTGATTATCCTCCTCGTCTATTATTGACTCCATTGTTTCCATAGGGACAGGAAATGGGACTAAGATTTCTTGACTAGGCAGTTTCTTCACTTGAGATTTAAGTCCAAACTTGCGTTTGAGCAAATGGAATTGTTCTTTGACATAGTAGTAAAATTCATATTCATATTTCATCCGCTGGTGGAGAACTTGTAGAGCGTTGGGAGAAGGGAATGATTTTTTTACTGTGACTGTCAGATTTCCAAGTTTTCTGTGTTCTGCAGTATAAAAAGTGGCAAAATAAAGAAACTGTAGGTAATATAAAACAATACAAATAATATAACCAGAATTTCCCAATTTTACTAAATAGATATTATAGTATACAAAGGTAAACAACAGTATACAATTAATATATGTACATTATCTTCTTAAAGCGGGATTCCACCCGCGATTTTTTTTTTAAAGTCAGCAGCTACAAACACTGTAGCTGCTGACTTTCAATAAGGACACTTACCTGTCCTACTCGTCCGTGATGTTGGCCCCGAGGCCGATCCCTCGATCCTGGCAGCTCCCGGCGCCGTCATCCTCATTAAGGGAAACAGGCAGTGAAGCCTTGCGGCTTCACTGCCTGTTTCCTATGTATGCGCAAGTCTCGCAGTGTTTCCTGAATGGGCGGCTGCTCTCTGGGATACAAACAGTTCCCAGAAGGCAGCGCGCACCGTTCCCCAGAAGACATCGTGAGGAGGACGAGGAAGAAGACCAGCCGCGGAGGATGAAGAGGCAGATTAGGAAGATCCGCATAGCAACCGCTATTTCTGGTAAGTAAAAATTTTTTTTTTCAATTTTTTTGCAGATTTTTGGTGAATTTATTTTTTTAGGGTGGAACTCCACTTTAAAAATCTTGCTAAGGATCAAATATACGGACACTAGTGTGTAGACACAGATTGACCCTTAGAAAATTACAGTAAGTTGAGTGCAGTACACAGTCAGGTAAACAAAGAATTACATCTGATTTTGTGGTGTTTTCTCTTTTCCACTTGGTCTGTATTTGACCATGACTTCAGAGTTTCCTAGTAGCTTAGCACCAAGTAAACATACTCCCTGGCCTTGTGACTACATCTACAACTTAACTGGAAAGTTTATTGGTTTTCAACATCATTTTTCTTTATTACATTTTGGTCAGCAGGTGAAATGCTCAGCTGCTTTTTACATTTTATTTCTGCTGCCTGTTTTCAGGCTTCAAGGGCTAAAGCTGAAATGTACACACCTGTGTTCACAAATAAAGCAGGTCATTTTTTAGTGGATAACTCTGTCTCAATCTTCAATCGGAGACAGTGTGCCTGAAAGGGAAGTAACTGTACCATGCTCTTTTTCTTTAGTAAAACATTAACCTTTTCGCTGCCAGGCCCTGCGCTCCACTTTTAAATTTAGCTGGCCGGACCATTTTTGTAATTTTTCCATTGCTTTCTTTTTTCCCATACAGCTTTCAGTTTGAAAAAGGCCCCCAAACCATATGTTTTCTGAAAGCACATAACCAGTAAAATAAGGTGCTACTGATTTTTAAGGGCACAATAATATTTGCGCAAATGTTTTAAGTGGTTGTAAACCCACTTTTTCAACTTGCACCTACAGGTAAGCCTAGATTAAGGCTTACCTGTAGGTGCAAGAAATATCTCCTAAACCTACACGGTTTAGGAGATATTTACTAAAATGACAAGCGCCGCTGTCTACGGCGCATGTGCGCCGTAGACAACGGCGCATTCATGGGGTTAATCCCATTCACAAACTCGGCTACTTCCCAGCAATCGCTGGGCGTAGCCGAGTGGGACGCCTCCCGCGCGCATGCGCAGAGTGACGTCTCCGCCACTCCGGCCAACCACAGCGCCGGAGCGACGCTGTGATTGGCTGGTGCGGCGATACCCGGAAGTAACATTCGGGCTATCGCCGCAGTGATGTCTGCGGCTGAACAGAGGGACGAGGACGGCTTCGGGGGCCCCGATCTAAGGTAAGTGGAACATAATGAGCTATTATGCTAGTCATAATAGCTCATTATGCCTTTCTTTTACAGGTTGTAAAAAAAAAAAAAAAAGTGGGTTTACAACCACTACCAAACAATATTTCCGCTAAAATTACACTAAAATCATTATTAGCAGATAAAAACACAGAACATTTTACAAAATTCCTACTAAGTATAAAAGCTAACCTGTATTGAGTTAATAAAAAAACGAATATTTGTACATTTTAAATTGCTCCTTTTTTGCGAAATGGTAAAAATTGAACATACCCGAAAATGTAAATATCCAAATTTCTAAAAAAATCTATAGGATTTCATTGTTCACTTACAGCTTTCAGAGTTTGTTAAAGACCCCCCAAACCATATATTTTCTGAAAGCACATGACTTGTTGAATAAAAAGAAGGTGCTTCTGATTTTAATGTTTTGCGATATTTGCGCAATTGTTTATCAAAACAATATATTTTCTAAAAATCCCAGAAAATCATTATTAGCAGATAAAAAACAGCACATTTTACAAAATTCCTACTAAAGCATAACCTCTACTGAGTTAATAAATAACAAATATTTGTAATTTTAAAATTATGCCTTTTTGCACAATGGTGAAAATTGAATGTACTCAAAAATGTAAATAACCAAATTTCTCCAAAAATCTGAAGGTTTCCATTTTTGCCTTACAGCTTTTAGAGTTTGTAAAAGACCCGCCAAACCATATATTTTCAGAAAGCATAGGACCAGTAGAATAAAAGGAAGGTGCTACTGGTTTTTAACCTCCCTGGCAGTATGATTCTGGAAGATTTTAGGTGCTGAAAGCGGTACCATTATTTTGCATGGAAATTTGGCGTTTTACATTGTAGGCTTGTAATTCTTAGTAATAACTCACCTAAATCTGTCTAAACCAGAGTCTAGTAGACATATCGGGTATGATAAAGTTTGAAATACAAAATCATAAATTATAATATAATAAATAATAACAAATAATAATTTAATAATAATAATACTTTTTATTCAATAAATTTTAGTAAATAATATAATCAAAAACACTGACATTTTTTTTGCTCAAACAAGGGTGCAATATTAGAAGTCATATTGCTTCAGTAAACGTCTCGGGTATGGAAATTTTTAAAACAAGGTACAGCACAAAGTCCTACGTCGCAATCGGGACAATAGAACTGCGTTTCTTTACGGATTTTCCTTCCGGTGTCGTCACGCTTGGAGCAGCAAACCACACACATCCTTGTGGGTGCTGTCTTCTTTTCAGTAGGTGGAATGTGGTCCATAAAGTGACGACTAGTCAGGCGTTCCGGGTTCACAACGCCAGCAGCCCGACGTCTAGATCTGCTTACAGTCGTTGGCGTCTGGTGCTTTAGAAAAATTAGTTCGGCAACCTTCCACACAAAGTCCGCATGAATAATAGGCCTGTCACTATTTTTTTTCAGAAGAATGAAAGCATTCCACAGGCACTGTTCCAGAAGATGCCTGAAGATTTTTTTTATAATATTTCTTCTGTTGCTTCCTCATCGCAGGATAAAAGGTCATGGCATTGTCAGCCCTGTCCACACCTCCCATGGTATTGTTGTAATCCAACACGACCTGTGGCTTCATGACATCTTTTCCACTGTTGGTATGTACAGTACCATTACAGTAGAGGTGTTGTGGATGGTACTCATAAGACACACGTTTTTTTTGTCCCGCCATTTCAGTGCCATCATTTTGCCTTTCTGCCAGGCAACTATTTCTCCTGCCCCAAGCTTTTTATTGGCAAAGGTTGGCGGCATGTCACGCCGGTTAGGCCTAACGGTCCCATAGGCATCCGTTTTGTTCAGGAGAAGGAACTCAAAGAGTTCTGGGGACATATAAAAATTGTCTGTGGTGACACAGTAGCCCTGATTCAGCAATGGCTCAATCAAAGAGAGAACCGAAGCGGTTGCCATTCCAAAACTGCTGAATCGATCGCTGAATTTGGTCCCTTTCCCGGTGTACAGGACCGAATTCCAGATGTACCCAGAGCTGGATTCACACAGCATAAATGACTTCATGCCAAAACGAGCTTGCTTTGATGCGATGAACTGTATCCAGCTAAGTCGACCTTTGTAGGCCATAAGACTTTCATCAATACTTATGTCTCTGTCCGGCACATAGGTCTGCTGGAAATTCGTCAGAATAAGTTAGTAAATCTCCCAAATTTTTTTCAGCTTAGGAGCTGGATGAGAACTCTCATCAAAGTCTTCATTATTTGCAAAATGCAAATATTTCATGATAAGCGAAAATTTATATTCGGACATAACGGTGCCAAAAAAAAGGAGTGGCCAGCAATTTGTTGGTTGTCCAGTACCATTTCTGCAGGGGTTTCCCCACCGCTCCCTGTAGAATTATAGGGCCCAAAAAGTTCCAGATGTCCTCTCTGGTTCCCATTTTCTGCTCCTTGAAAAGCGATGATGGGTAGCAGCTTGTTGCTCCTGGTAGCGATTCGTCTCCAAAACAATTTTGGCAATAACTTCATCCGTCATAAAGAGTTTGAGGTCTGCCAAGGGGTAATTGTCCTCAACTTCCACTTTGATCCCAGGTGCTCCTGTAAACGGAAATCTTGGTGGCACTACGTGCTCCGCAATCAATCGAGCACCAAGTCCGCACATCGCTGGACACAGTCGCAGGATCGTCGCTAAAATCGCTTTCTGCGTCCGATGAAGAACTTCCCCATGAATCGCTGTCACTCAACTCCTCTGCAACCCATTCTGAGTCGCTGTCGCTGACTTCCAGCAGGTCATATAGCGATTTTGAGGTGGAGGCGCGTTTTTTGGATGCCATGGTCGCTGTGCAGTTTACAGATACAAAGTATAGTAAAACTGCAGACAAGGGCACTGGAGAAAGCACTGAGGGACAATCTAAGGTCACTTTATTTTATTTTTTATTGTAATCTAATAGGATTACATTGTATCAGTGTGTTTGTGTTTTTATACTTTTGAATTTGCCGCCGGTTCCGCCCCCCTGCGTCGCGACGCTCGCAGGGAAGGGAATCAGGGGAACACACAGTGCATCGGGCGGAAGATCCGGCCGCTGTACACTGCGTGAAAACATTGCGGGATCCCAGAGAAAAGGTAAAGCCCTGTACACACGATCGGATTTCCTATGGTTTTTTAACCAATGGATTTTTCCATCGGAAAACCGATGAAGCTGACTTTCATCAGTCTTGCCTACACACCATCAGTCAAAAAAACGAACGTTCCAAACGCGGTGATGTAAAACACTCCGATGAGCCGAGAAAAATTAAGTTCAATGCTTCTGAGCATGCTTCGACTTGCTCCTGAGCATGCGTGGGTTTTTTATCCGATGAAGTTCCCCACAGACGATAGTAATTTGCTATCGGTTTTTTAACCATCGGATAAATTTAAAACATGTTCTATTTTTAAACACCGATGGAAAAAAGACCGATGGGGCCCATATACGATCGGTTTGTCCGATGAAAAAAGTCCATCGGACTGTTTTCATCGGTTAAACCTATCGTGTGTACAGGGCTTATGTCACCTCTTCCAGGATCCAGCGAGGCAATTCCGAGTGTGGCTCGGGGTTACCGCTTTAGGTATAAAAATCTCACCCAGAGCCACACTCGGGAATACCGCCAGGGAGGTTAAGACCCCAAGATATTTGCGCAAATGTTTACCAAAACTATATTTTTTCTAAATATACACTAAAATCATTATTAGCAGATACAAACACAGCAAATTTTACAAAATGCTTGCTAAATTCCTACTAAATATAAAAGCTTAACCTGCATTAAATTAATAAATAACAAATATTTGTAAATTTTAGATTGCACTTTCTTGCAAAATGGTGAAAATCAGACGCAAAAATTTCTCAGAGTCTGGAGGTTTTCATTTTTCACTTACAGCTTTCAGAGTTTGTAAAAGATCCCCCAAACCATATCTTTTTTGAAAGCACATGGCCAGCAGAATAAAAAAGTGCTACTGATTTTACAGGCACCACAATATTTGTGCAAATGTTTATCAAAGCAATATTTGAGCTAAAAATATACTAAAATCATTATTAGTGGATTCATACATGGCAACATTTACAAAATTCCTGCTAAATTCCTACTAAATATAAAAGTTAAAACTATATTGCGTTAATAAATAACAAATATTTGTAAATGTTAAATTGCACTTTTTTGTGAAATGGTAAAAATACGGAGGTTACCATTTTTCACTTAGAGCTTTCAGAATTTGAAAAGACCCCCAAACCATACATTTTCTCAAAGCACATGACCTGTAGAATAAAAAAAAGTTCTTCTTTTTTGGGCCCCGCAATAACTGCGCAAATGTTCATCAAATCACTATTTTCACAAAAAATACACTAAGTGCTAGTTCACACCAGACGCAGTTCCGTGTGCTATTTTTTCTGCACAAAATGCATGCACAGTGTTTTCCATGTATTCCAATGGCTCTAGTTCACACAATGCAGTCAGTTTCCGGTCAGTTTCTGCACCGGAAACTGACTGCATGGTGTGAACTAGAGCCATTGGAATACATGGAAAACACTGTGCATGCATTTTTAGTGCAGAAAAATGCGCACGGAACTGTACGGAACTGCATCTGGTGTGAACTGGCCCTAAAATCATTATAAGTGCACACAAACACAACATAACTTACAAAAATCCTACTAAATTGCTACTAAAGCTTTGTTCACATGTGGCGTACTAAAGTGTACGCTCATGGAGAGCCATGTTTACCCGCACAGGGACGCACAGGTGTTCCGTGCATCCCCGTGCAAGCGCAGTCCCATTTATGTCAAATTGGGATGCAACAGCTGCACAGGCATAGCCGCTGCTCTCAATCTGACATTCGTGTGGGTGCATGCCCCCGAACGCAGACAGTGTGAGCTCAGGGTCATGAACCCGGACCTACATGAATAACAAATTGGGAGCAACGGCTCTGTTGCTACATCCCAAATTACATCAATGGGACTGCCTGCACAGGGATGCACAGAATACCTGTGCAACTATGTACAGGTAAACACTGCCTTGCCCTGTGTGAACAAGGCCCCTTTCACACGAGCAGACCGATCGGGTCTGCCTGTCCCTTTTTCAGGCGGGCCACCCATTTTTTTCTATAGAGAGGTTGATGTAAATGGACATGTGTGTTTACACCCACCTGCATCCGATCCAATTCAGGCTGTTTAAGACAGATGGATGGGGATCTCATTCCCTATCCGTCTAGCAGATCGGATTGGACGAGAATCGGATAGAAATGGACAGGCAGTCCGTTTCCTTTCGACCAGCCCATAGAGAACAGGGGACTGTGTTCGTGTCCGCTCTGCATCAGCGGCCTGTCATTTTCTAGTAGGAAAGCTCCTACTTTGGGTACTATGCTATCCCTATACCTATTTTGTTCCACTTCCCCTTCCATTTCATGGTTAGGGACAGTGGGCTCTTATCCCTGTGGTTATAACACCTGTAAACAATGTAAAAGACACAGAAAAAGCAAGTCTGTTATTTCTTTTTCAACAGGTAGAACATATCCAGGTAAAAGTTTTATAAACTGTAATTCAAAGATGATTGTCTACCTAATTGATTGCAGTACCTGTAGAGTACAGTATGTGGGATGAACTATCCGCAATCTACGTATTAGAATATCAGAACACTATAATGACACTCTAAATAGCAATGCAAAAAATATTTCAAATGTGTCTAAACACTTTAGAACAGTTCATGGTGGTAATCTGGAGTTTTTTTCTTTTTGCGGTCTGGAACAGGTGAGAAGATCTGTTAGAGGGGGGATACACACCATACCTTACTTCAGCGGGAGGTGTGGTGGATACACAGATTGAATACTTGATTTCCTAGTGGAATGAACAGTAGAATGGATGTGAACTTGTTTTTAAAATAATATATTTGCTTCCACAGGGGGTTAAAAACTGTTTGCCCTAGAGTTTTCAGCCTGTTTCCATCTTCCCTCCCCTTTCTCTCTGGTTCTATCAACCTCATATGATTTTCATTTTTAATCGATTTTAAATTGGATTGTACCGCCCTCTTTTCGGGAGGAATGGATAATTTCCCTATATAAACTTGATTTTATTGTGAATCTGTATGCTATGAGGAAGGCTTTTTGCCGAAACTTGTCAGCATTTTGATGTTGCACTGCTGTTTGTGCTCAATAAAGATTTAATAAGAAGCAATCGAGTTGCCGGCATTCTTTTTGCAATGTTGATGTATGGGACACAATGGCCTGAGCACCGTTATTCAGCTCATTATTCTACAAACATGTGGTAGAGCTTGGGTGAGTTTTTGTCTATATTACAGGCCATTCATCCGCCTGCTCAGTTGGGATCAGTGGACACATCCCCCGCTAAACCGGCGGATCTGCTTGACGGTGCCCGCTCCATGTGAAAGGGTCCTTACTATTTTTATTTTTTATTTTTTTTTCAATTATATTTTTTTATTATGTTATTATTTTGTATTTTCCTTTCTTTTAGTCATTGATGAGATATCAGAGGTTTAAACAGACCCAATACAGGCGGTCCTTGGGTTACCAACAAGATAGGGACTGCAGGCTTGTTCTTAAGTTGAATCTGTTTGTAAGTTGGAACAGGTACATATTTTAAGTGTAGCTCCAGCCCAAAAATATATTTTTAAGCTTTTTGGATAGCATAGGGAGGGTTATCACCCCTGTAACATTTGTTTTGCTGTCTGTGCCCCTGTTCAGAAGATTTCACCTCACTTTCTGTCCCAATGACAATTGGATTTTGAAATTTTTTATGTTATTAGGGAAACAAGAATTGGTGAGATAAAGCATCAGTGGATACACCTTTTTCCCATATTAACTCATACATGAGATAATTTCCCTTCCTAGGGGTAGATTTCCTCTCACTTCCTGTTGTCTCCCTCCGTTTGTAAGTAGGAGTCGTTTGTAAGTCAGATGTTTGTAAGTAGGGGACCGCCTGTATCTCTTTTTTGAGACAGAGAAAGGGACTGAAGACAGTTCTTTTCTCTGCAGCCTGAGCTGCACATTACATGAATGAAAATGGAGTCACTCTTATTAATTCATAAACTAACACAGTGGGGTTGATTTACTAAAGGCAAATAGACTGTGCACTTTGCAAAGTGCAGTTGACCTTTGCAAGTTCAGTTGCTCCAGAGCTTAGTAAATGAGGTAAGGCTTCACTTTACAAAGAGTACCTAATCACGCGCAAAGAAAATAAAGAAAAATGCATTTTTGCTTGCACATGATTGGATAAGGGAAGTCAGCAGAGCTTCTGCTCATTTACTAAGCTGTGGAGTAACTTGCACCTGCAAAGTGCACAGCCTTTTTGCCTTTAGTAAATCATCCTGTAGTAAACTCAGTTTACTATGCTCAGTTATCAGTGGACACAGGAGTCACTTTTATCACAAACTAGTGAAATTTCTAACATTGAACTAAGTACAAAAGAAGAAAAAAAAGATTCATATAAGAATAAACATTACAAAGCTATCGCTGAAATCAATAAGACAGTTATACTGAAAGACTCATCTCCATCATCACAAGCACCTAGTGACGCAGAGGCTGAGTTTTCGCCTCCAGCAACGAAAAAATTACGTTCAAGTCCTAGATTAAAACCTCTTGATCAGACAGTCACGTCTACTTGGGATCGAGAACAGCTATCTATTCGACAAGCAAGTACTTCATTTATAGCAACTGCAAACAGCCTTGGCCACGATGTTTCAAAAATTCCCATATCTCCAGCTACCGTTTACCAAGCTTGGGCCATCAATAGAAGTAAAATGGCAAAGAAAATTGAAGAGTCACTCTTTGAAAATCCTCCTCATTTGGTCTTGCATTGGGATAGTAAACTGTTGCTCTCAGTTGCCCATGGGAATGTCAAAACTTTGGAAGATAGAGTTGCAGTTCTAGTGACTGGCAAAGATTTTGAGCATTTGCTTGGCGTACCTGTTGCCCTGAAAGGCACTGGTGAGCAGATGGCTGAAGTAGTTATTCGGGAAGTGGACCGATTTGGGCTACGTGACAATATAATCGGTATATCTTTTGATACTACAGCATCTAATACAGGACTGATCCAAGGGGTATGTACCAAAATTTAAAGGGAAAACAGACGAACATTGTTGTGGTTGGCTTGCCGTCATCACATCCATGAACTAATATTGAAAGGAGTGTTTGAGGATTGTTGTGGCATACCATCAAGTGGTCCTGACATTCAGAAAAAGGAAGTGAAACGATTAGAGGGTAAAAACATGTTTTTTGAAGGAAAAGACCTGAGCCATTTCGTTACTAATAAAACAAAGACGTTCTTTGAATTGTTTGTGATCCACGACGTGACAGAATACTGCAGTGATTCTCTAAGAAGCCATGTGAACGCTCCTAAGGTTGTCAATGATACCGCAGAAAGAGGAATTGCTCTGATAAAAAAGTATAACGAATCAGTCAGGGATGAACAACAAAAACAATTGTTGTTGAGGGTAGTCGAGCATCACAGAAAAGTCGTCACCAAGCGAACAAAACAAGGGATTGCATCGTTCAAAGTTGATTAAAGTGGTTGTAAAGTAATTTTTTAAAATTTTACCTACACCTACCTATACTAAGGCTTACCTGTAGGTAAAAGAAATATCTCCTAAACCTTTACGGTTTAGGAGATATTCCCCTCGCAATGCGCCGCTGACATCAGCGGCGCATGCGCACAGGGGATTCTCGGGCTGAAGGCTCGGCAGACGCCGAGCCTCGCCGGAACAAAGTCTCCCGCGCGCATGCATGGGAGTGAGACATCGCGGCTCCAGCCACTCACAGCGCTGGAGCCGCGATACCCAGTAGACACGCAGAGGCAAGATGACATCTCCCTCGGCGTGGCCCAGGTAAGTTCCCGACGCCTCGTTCTAAGGTAAGTATTTCATATTGAGCTTGTATGCTGTGCATACAAGCTCATTATGCATTTTCCTTTACAGGTGTAAAAAAAATAGCGGGTATACAACCGCTTTAATATAACACATGTTTTGCCTATCATATTACCTATTAATCTTAGTGTATAGTTTTAATAGTATTTTAAGTTTGTGATTTCTAGTTTTCCCAATAAAAGTAATTAACTGTCATGGAGATCCTGCCAGAAACAGGCGTCCCGGTCTTCCTGATTCTCGGTTGCGCGCGCGCCCTGCAGGTGGCGCCAGAGGGGCTATTTAAACCTGTCAATCGCAGACAGTCCCTGCTGTCTGCTCTACAGCATTGAGTACCTGAAAACCTGATCTGAAGACTTACCTGTGCTTGACCCGGCCTGCCTGTGACTTCTCCAGTTTTCTGCCTGCATCCGACCCCTGGCTTGTTGTGACCTCTCCTCTGTCTGATCCCTCTGTACCTTGCTGCCAGCCAGTTAACCGACCCTGCTTGTCCGACCAATCTCACTGTTCTTGGTTCCAGTCCAGTCTGCTAAGCTGATCCAGTTTGCTGAGTTCCTGTGTTCCTGGTTCCGGTCCAGTCTCATCTCCTAAGCTGATCCAGTTTGCTGAGTTCCTGTGTTCCTGGTTCCGGTCCAGTCTGCTAAGCTGATCCAGTTTGCTGAGTTCCTGTGTTCCTGGTTCCGGTCCAGTCTGCTAAGCTGATCCAGTTTGCTGAGTTCCTGTGCTCCTGGTTCCGGTCCAGTCTGCTGAACGATCCCAGTTTGCTGTGTGTTCCTGATTCCAGTTCTACCTGCTGTGTTCCAGTGTGCCTACCAAGTCTGCGGAACTACCTTCACCTTGGTTGATCCTGCCAGGCACTCGTACCCCTCCTACCTCCGTGCCTGCTGTTACCTTACCAGGGGCCACTGGTGGGAGCCGTAAGGGAGGCCTTCCTCTGCAAGTCCGGGCTCGTCACCGCCAGGTACGTGACATTAACATTGAAAAATTCTATTTTTTGCCTACTTTTACAAAACAGAACAAAGTGTGCAACCTCTAAATATTATCCAATCTACTTGAAATTTAGCATATATATCTTTTACATCACTGAGACTCGGGGCGTAAGCAAAGTCTGCAAAAATTTTACAGTTTATTTTTTGCCTTAGAAAATGAAACACCCTAGTGTCCATTATAGAGTATAGAGAGGGGGCTGGTAAACACATGGAGACAGGGAAGCGGTGGCATGGGTGGGTCACATTTGAGGTGAATAACTGTGATCAGCGGATTGTAATCCACTGATCAGAGCTATAGGTTTGTTCAGCAAAGTCTGCTGAACAATTCTGCTATAAGTTTATGGTCACTGAAGTAAGGAAAGAGGGCCGTACGGACCTGGCCAGCAGGAAGCAAAGCTGTAGGTCCATACAGTGAAAGAGTTAATATGATATATATAAAAAGGCCATTATGGTGGCCTGAATTTATAAGGAGGAGCCCGGGGGATATTTAGGCAGCCCACTCGGCCATGCTCCTTATAGGTTCCAGTGGGCGATACTACACGTCACTAGGCCGACTCTTCCCAGCTCACCTCCTGTTCGTGAGTCTGTGCGTTCGATTACAAGGGTGTTGCGGCTTCTCCGTTCGTGGTCTTCGTCGGCGGTTCTCACTCGCTGTTGCAGGTAGGATTCAAACCTTTTCGTTCATACGCAATGTTACGATTCATTATGCTTCCTATCCCGCATCCCTTTCGTACTTGGCTGCCTCTGCGTTGTTGTCAGTCGTGTCCCGACATCATTCGACACAGGCATGGTAGATTCGCAGGTTCCCTCCGCATTGCTTGTCATCCCATCCACAAACATACGATTCGTTCATAGATCCAAGCCTCCGAGCCACTTTTGGTCATTGTCCGATATCATTCAATACAGGCTTCGTTGCTCATGTATTGAGCATGTATTGTTTGCACGGGTTCTGTGGCTGATTGAGGTGGTAATTAGACTCACCTCGTGCCTTGTCTGCAGTTTGATTAGCCTGTATGGATGGGTGGTTGGTAAGTGTTTGGTTTAGAGTAGTGGTCTCCAAACTGCAGGCCCGAGGGCCGGATGCAGCCCTTTGCTTGCCTTTATCCGGCCCTTGGGGCAGTATCCCTCCCACTGATACGAGACACTATTCTGATATCTGACACCGACAGTGGAGAACTATTTCTCCCACTGACACCACTAATGGGCCACTATTCCTCCCTATGATACCAATGATGGGGCACTATTTCTCCCCCTAATACCATATGTTTAGTCCCACTGATGCCAGGACAATTTCTACCCCCCACTGGCCAAAGTCCGGCCCTTCAAGAGTCTGATGGGACAATAAACCAGCCCTTTGTTTAGAATGTTTGTTTAGAGTAAGGGGTGGCATACACTCTGCAACCAATTTGTATCAGATTAATTTCATACATCTTACTACCAATTCGTATCGGAGTAAATCATAAATTTTACAACCGATTTGTATTGGAGTCATTTCTCTTTACAACCGATTCATATCGGATACATTGCATACTTTCTAACCTAGTCGCATCAGCTGCACAATGGTTTCGCATCAGATACATGGCACACGACAATTCGTGTCGATTCATGTCACTTACCCTGTTACCGATTTGTATTGGTTCATGTAATTTCCTCTGTTAATGTAATTTTCCCTACCTACCGATACATATCGGTTCATGTCCTGCCCTACAACCAATTCGTATCGGATCCATTTTTCATACTCGTCACAGTCTGATGCGGATCTAGTCACATCAGCGGCACAGCGATTTGTATCAGATGCACTGCACACACACCGATTTGTATCGGTTCACGCCCTGCCCTACAACCGATTCATATCGGTCATGTCTTTATACATATCATTTACCCTACCACCGATTCGTATTGGTTACATTGCATACCTACCACAGTCCGATTCGAACCTAGTCGCATCAACGGCACAAAGATTTGAATCGGACGCACCACACACCGATTCGTGTTGGTTCCATATCCTACCTTACAACCGATTCGTATCAGGTCAAACCTTTCATACTTGTCACAGTCCGATTCAGACCTAGTCATGCTGGCGGCACAACGATTCGCATCAGGACACATTGCACACCGACACATATTGGTTTGTGTCATTTACCCTACCTACCGATTTGCATCGGTTTATATCCTAACCTCCGTCCGATTTGCATTGGTCCACCTCGTTACCCTGGTTATGTCATTTACCCTAACTACCATCCTACTCCACAATCAATTTGCATCGGATCCATTCTTTTCATACTGACCATAGTCCGATTCGAATCTAGTTGCATCAGCGATGCAACAATTCGTATCGGATGCACTGCTCACCGATTCATATAGGTTTTATGGCCTACCCTACAACCGATTCGTATCGGGTCAAATCTTCATACCTGTCACAGTCTGATTCGAGTCTAGCCGTGTCGGCGGCGACAGGATTCGTATCGGATTCATTTTCTCACACTCTCTACCACAGCTTCAACCAGTTAGGAACATAGTTCATTCCCACTCATTTAAAATTTCTGCTATCCTTTTCTTTCTTCGCCTGCCAGTAAGGCCACCTTTCTCGCAATCGTTGCAAGCACGCCTGCAGCAGCACAGACACTTGCAATTGCTGCAAACATGTCTCCAGCAGCACAATCATCTTGCAATCATGCAAGCACATACACAGCTAATGCAAACTTTTTACAGTCACCATAAAAACACATCTCCAGAGACACAAACCCCTTGCAAGCACGCATCCAAACACAGCCTCTTGCAATAGCTGCGAACACGCATCCAAACACAGCCTCTTGTGATCGCCGCAAGCACAGCCTCTTGCAGTCGCTGCAAGCACGCATCCAAGCACAGCCTCTTGCAGTCGCTGCAAGCCACGCATCCAAACACAGCCTCTTGCAATCACAGCCTCTTGCAGTCGCTGCAAGCATGCCTCCAAACTCAACTTCTTGCAATCATGGCAAACATGCACCCTTAACACTGCCCCTTGCAATTGCTGCCAGCTTGCATCCAGGCACAGCCCCCTGCAAGCACGTATCCAAACATAATTTCTTGCAATCGTTGCAAACTAGCCTAAAAACAAAGCCTCCTGCAATCGCTGCGAAACACGCGTCCAAGCGTAACTTCTTGCAATCGCTGCAAACACGCATCCAAGCACAGCCTCTTGCAATCGCTGCAAGCACACATCCAAGCACGGTCTCTTGCAATCACTGCAAGCACGCATCAAAAAATTAATTTCTTGCAATCATTGCAAACCAGCATCCATACACAGCCTTTTGCAGTCACTGCAAACACACATCCAAGCACAGATGCAAACATGCATCGAAGCGTAAGTTCTTGCAATCATTTCAAACACAGCCTCTTGCAATCGCTGCAAGCACGCATCCAAGCACAATCTCTTGCAATCGTTGCAAGCACGCGTCCAAGCAACTTCTTGAGATTGTTGCAAGCATGCATCCAAACACAACTTCTGCGTTCATTGCAAACACACATACAAGCATAAACTTCTTGCAATCATTTCAAGCACGCATCTCAGCATAGACTTCTTGCAATTGCTGAAAGCACAGTCCCAGACAATCAGCCACACATCATTTTAGTGGCACTTAATCGGCCACTCGCCTCCAGTGGCTTATTCATACGAGCCACTCATTGTTTTCTCTGTCATTTCTCCCATAGGTCAGTTCAGGTTTCATCCTATATATATATATATATATATATATATATATATATATATATAGGGATTGCGTCTTTGCCAGGGCCAGTCGCATAACAGAGGTGGGACAGCTCCTTTCAGGGATAAAGTGATATATATATATATATATATATATATATGTCACACTTATGTTACCCTCACCTCAGGTTTTCTGGTCAACCGAGTTTGATCCTCACCAGGACCTCGCTACTAGGGCGTCAATCAGGTGTGTAGTTCACGGGCCCCTCTGTCACATTATCTTGCAGCACCTTTTCACTATACATTTACTTCACATACACAATTCAACGACATGTTCATCGGGCGTTAGTTACTGTCACATGCATTACACTCTATTTCGAAGGGCGACCCTTCACCTACACAGACAAGGTCGCTAATACGTTGAGCTTGCTGACAGTGCAAGTATTAGCAGGCTGAGCATACGTCACCGACTACAGGCCGCAACATTCCTATGTAGGCCGTACCAGACTTCAGCTGCTTGCCCCAATACGCCCTGGGGCTCTGGTCTACAAGTTTGTCCTCAGTATAGACAGGCACCCGAGCATCGATGACCTGGTCAGTCACCTCCTGGCTTACCTTGGTTGCCACGCACTCTTTTGAGTTTTTTAAATTTTCAATCTACAGGGTTCTACACAATAGAACACAGTCGGCTCCTCCCTGCGCCTGTCATTTCTTTTCCTTGTTATCTGAGTTTTCTGTGTCCCACTTCACTCACTATCCTACTGCTACGCCTCCTCTTAACACATGCATTCCCTCAGTTAGTGGGGTGAGGTGGCGTCCCTAACATTCTACCACAGCCCGATTCGAATCCAGTCACATGGATCCTATCGCACCAGGCCCAGGGTCAGATGGTCATCCATTACCTCAATGATTTTCTGCTCATCCAAAAGCCGGGCATACCCCCGGCAGACCTAGACAGGTTAAGAGTGGTATTTAACAAACTCAACGTGCCATAGCTGAACATGAAGTGGAGGGCCTGGCACACGCCATCACCTTCCTAGGCGTCACTCTGGACACGTGTGCCATGCAGGCAAGCCTGCCTTCTGGCAAACTAGCCCGTATCAGGATGGCATTCATGACTTTACCCTGTTACCAGGGTGTACTAAGAGGCAGCTGCAGTCCTTGTTAGGGATGCTTAATTTTACCATGGGGATTATTCCTCAGGGGTGGTCGTTCATCTCACGGCTCTTGGTCTTTCTCACTCAAGTACAGGTCTCCGACCAATTTCTCAGGTTATACCCAGCAGCGATAGCGGACTTAGCAATATGAGGTGATTAGGGGCATGTCTGAAATCCTCACAATTCCCCATTCGGGGTTCTGCCCAGCCTAGTCATCCAGGCGGCCATCTACCCTCCTTTCTACGGCTTTCTACGGACTAGCGAATTCACCTCTGGTGGCACTAGTAACCAGATACTGTACAGAAACCCCCTGACTCACTTTAAAAACCACTATGTCCTTCATCTTGTGGTCTCCAAAACTCAACAAACCGGATCCGGAGTGGACATCTACCTCTTACGGACTAACAACGACTTGTGACCAGTAACAGTGCTTGACAAACCACTCTCTCACCTACGCAATCAGTCAGACCCCGCCAACCCCGAGTGGCAGCCAGTTTATTAAGCATGTTAGGGTCCTACTGGTCAACTTGGGCCTTGACCCCGGTCGGTACTCCGGACATTCCTTTCGGATGGGTGCAGCCTCAGCTGCATCTCAGCTTGGAGTACCAGACCATGTCATCAAGAAACTAGGCAGATGGAAATCTACCTGCTTCGCCAGATACATTCCAAACCCTCAGGTGGAAATGGCACAAGCCTTTACCAAGCTTGCTTAATGATCTTAGAACCAATAAAGAAATACTTCTTTACCTGGTTTTTGCTCCCTTTTCTTGGCATACCGACCAGACCACCAAGGCACACTTCAGGTCTATTTATGTTGTAAGTCTTGTTGTGTGTTTATATGATCCATAACTCTCTACTCTCTCGGCCATAGGGCCACGACCATAAATAAGAAGGCCAGTGGTGGCCTGAAATTATTGGAGGAGCCGAGGGGGATTTAAGCAGCCCACTCGGCCATGCTCCTTGTCAGTTCCAGTGCACGATATCCTCCCTCCTCTTTTTCAAGGCACTTCTCAGCACATCCTTCTACATAATTACCCATTACTTATCTTGGGTATGCCCCCTTTTCTTGGCATACCAACCAGACCACCAAGGCACACTTCAGGTCTATTTATGCTGTAAGTCTTGTCAGGTGTTAATGTGATCCATATCTGCCTTGGTCAAAGGGCTACGACCATAAAAAAAAAGAAAAAAAAAGATACCGTATTTATCGGCGTATAACACGCACTGGCGTATAACACGCACCCCAAGTTTAGGAGGGAATTTTAAGGAAAAAAACTTTTAGGAGGGAAATTCAAGGAAAAAAAACTTACATTTAAATGCAGCATGCAGCCTTGCCCAGTGTCCATCTGCAGCCTTGCCCAGTGTCCATCTGTCCATCTGCAGCCGTGCCCAGTGTCCATCTGTCCATCTGCAGCCGTGCCCAGTGTCCATCTGTCCATCTGCAGCCTTGCCCAGTGTCCATCTGCAGCCGTGCCCAGTGTCCATCTGTAGCCTTGCCCAGTGTCCATCTGTCCATCTGCAGCCGTGCCCAGTGTCCATCTGTCCATCTGCAGCCGTGCCCAGTGTTCATCTGTCCATCTGCAGCCGTGCCCAGTGCCTTTGCGATCGTGTCAGTCCCGGCGGTTTTTAAAATTTGGCGCCGATTTCTGTGGAGAGGAGCGAGCGGGGCCGAGTGTACTTCGGCTGGACTCGGCTCCTCTCGCAGTTCCGCCCATCTCCACTGACTGCGCCGCTGACGGAGAAAGCCGAGTGTACTTCGCCTAGACTCGTGTCTGCTCACAGTCACAGGCAGGACTGCGAGAGGAGCCGAGACTAGGCGAAGTACACTCGGCTTTCTCCGTCAGCGGCGCAGTCAGAGATGGGCGGGACTGCGAGAGGAGCCGAGTAAAGCCGATTGTACTTCGGCTTCGGCTCCGCTCGCTCGTTTTCAGCAGGGGAATTCAACGGAGTATCGGCGTATAACACGCACCCACGATTTTCCCCTGATTTTAAGGGGAAAAAAGTGCGTGTTATACGCCGATAAATACGGTATATACAGTTGCAATAAAAAGTAAGTGAACCCCTCGGAATGATATGGATTTCTGAACAAATTGGTCATAAAATGTGATCTGATCTTCATCTAAGTCACAACAATAGACAATCACAGTCTGCTTAAACTAATAACACACAAATAATTAAATGTTACCATGTTTTTATTGAACACACCATGTAAACATTCACAGTGCAGGTTGAAAAAGTATGTGAACCCTTGGATTTAATAACTGGTTGAACCTCCTTTGGCAGCAATAACTTCAACCAAACGTTTCCTGTAGTTGCAGATCAGACGTGCACAACGGTCAGGAGTAATTCTTGACCATTCCTCTTTACAGAATTGTTTCAGTTCAGCAATATTCTTGGGATGTCTGGTGTGAATCGCTTTCTTGAGGTCATGCCACAGCATCTCAATCGGGTTGAGGTCAGGACTCTGACTGGGCCACTCCAGAAGGCGTATTTTCTTCTGTTTAAGCCATTCTGTTGTTGATTTACTTTTATGCTTTGGGTCGTTGTCCTGTTGCAACACCCATCTTCTGTTGAGCTTCAGCTGGTGGACAGATGGCCTTAAGTTCTCCTGCAAAATGTCTTGATAAAATTGGGAATTCATTATTCCTTCGATGATAGCAATCCGTCCAGGCCCTGACGCAGCAAAGCAGCCCCAAACTATGATGCCCCCACCACCATACTTCACAGTTGGGATGAGGTTTTGATGTTGGTGTGCTGTGCCTCTTCTTCTCCACACATAGTGTTGTGTGTTTCTTCCAAACAGCTCAACTTTGGTTTCATCTGTCCCCAGAATATTTTGCCAGTACTGCTGTGGAACATCCAGGTGCTCTTGTGCAAACTGTAAACGTGCAGCAATGTTTTTTTTGGACAGCAGTGGCTTCTTCTGTGGTATCCTCCCATGAAATCCATTCTTGTTTAGTGTTTTACGTATCGTAGATTCGCTAACAGGGATGTTAGCATATGCCAGAGAATTTTGTAAGTCTTTAGCTGACACTCTAGGATTCTTCTTCACCTCATTGAGCAGTCTGCGCTGTGCTCTTGCAGTCATCTTTACAGGACGCCCACTCCTAGAGAGAGTAGCAGCAGTGCTGAACTTTCTCCATTTATAGACAATTTGTCTTACCGTGGACTGATGAACAGCAAGGCTTTTGGAGATACTTTTATAACCCTTTCCGGCTTTATGCAAGTCAACAATTCTTAATCGTAGGTCTTCTGAGAGCTCTTTTGTGCGAGGCATCATTCACATCAGGCAATGCTTCTTGTGAAAAGAAAACCCTGAACTGGTGTGTGTTTTTTAGAGGGCAGGGCAGCTGTAACCAACACCTCCAATCTCATCTCATTGATTGGACTCCAGTTGGCTGACACCTCACTTCAATTAGCTCTTGGAGATCTCATTAGTCTAGGCGTTCACATACTTTTTCCACCTGCGCTGTGAATGTTTACTTGGTGTGTTCAATAAAAACATGGTAACATTTAATTATTTGTGTGTTATTAGTTTAAGCAGACTGTGATTGTCTATTGTTGTGACTTAGATGAAGATCAGATCATATTTTATGACCAATTTGTGCAGAAATCCATATTATTCCAAGGGGTTCACATACCTTTTATTGCAACTGTATATATATATATATATATATATATATATATATATATATATATATATATATATATACATACATACACTGTACACAGTATAAAAAGATGCTAAAAATGGTTCTTTTTGACTAGGTTGTACAGTGGGGCAAAAAAGTATTTAGTCAGCCACCAATTGTGCAAGTTCTCCCACTTAAAAAGATGAGAGAGGCCTGTAATTGTCATCATAGGTATACCTCAACTATGAGAGACAAAATGTGGAAACAAATCCAGACAATCACATTGTCTGATTTGGAAAGATTTTTTTTTGCAAATTATGGTGGAAAATAAGTATTTGGTCACCTACAAACAAGCAAGACTTCTGGCTCTCACGACCTGTATCTTCTTCTTTAAGAGGCTCCTCTGTCCTCCACTCATTACCTGTATTAATGGCACCTGTTTGAACTTGTTATCAGTATAAAAAGACACCTGTCCACAACCTCAAACAGTCACACTGCAAACTCCACTATGGTGAAGACCAAACAGCTGTCGAAGGACACCAGAAACAAAATTGTAGACCTGCACCAGGCTGGGAAGACTGAATCTGCAATAGGCAAGCAACTTGGTGTGAAGAAATCAACTGTGAGAGCAATAATTAGAAAATGGAAGACATACAAGACCACTGATAATCTCCTTCGATCTGGGGCTCCACGCAAGATCTCACCCCGTGGAGTCAAAATGATCACAAGAACGGTGAGCAAAAATCCCAGAACCACACGGGGGGACCTAGTGAATGACCTGCAGAGAACTGGGACCAACGTAACAAAGGCTATCATCAGTAACACACTACGCCACCAGGGACTCAGATACTGCAGTGCCAGACGTGTCCCCCTGCTTAAGCCAGTACATGTCCGGGCCCGTCTGAGGTTTGCTAGAGAGCATTTGGATGATCCAGAAGAGGATTGGGAGAATGTCATATGGTCAGATGAAACCAAAGTAGTACTGTTTGGTAGAAACACAACTCGTCGTGTTTGGAGGAGAGAGAATGCTGAGTTGCAACCAAAGAACACCATACCTACTGTGAAGCATGGGGGTGGCAACATCATGCTTTGGGGTTGTTTCTCTGCAAAGGGAACAGGACGACTGATCCGTGTACATGAAAGAATGAATGGGGCCATGTATCGTGATATTTTGAGTGCAAACCTCCTCCCATCAGCAAGGGCATTGCATATGAAACGTGGCTGGGTCTTTCAGCATTACAATGATCCCAAACACACCGCCCGGGCAACGAAGGAGTGGCTTCGTAAGAAGCATTTCAAGGTCCTGGAGTGGCCTAGCCAGTCTCCAGATCTCAACCCCATAGAAAACCTTTGGAGGGAGTTGAAAGTCCGTGTTGCCCAGCGACAGCCTCAAAACATCACTGCTCTAGAGGAGATCTGCATGGAGGAATGAGCCAACATACCAGCAACAGTGTGTGACAACCTTGTGAAAACTTACAGAAAACGTTTGACCTCTGACATTGCCAACAAAGGATATATAACAAAGTATTGAGATGAACTTTTGATATTGACCAAATACTTATTTTCCACCATAATTTGCAAAAAAATATTATTTCCAAATCAGACAATGTGATTGTCTGGATTTGTTTCCACATTTTGTCTCTCATAGTTGAGGTATACCTATGATGACAATTACAGGCCTCTCTCATCTTTTAAAGTGGGAGAACTTGCACAGTTGGTGGCTGACTAAATACTTTTTTGCCCCACTGTATGTTTGGGGTCAGTGTCCTGCTGCAGAATGAATTTGGGATCAATCAAATGCCTCTCTGATGGTACTGCACATGTGTAAGTATCTGTGGTACTTTTTAGCATTGAAGAGACCAATACTTCTGACCAAATCCTCAACTGTATGTGCAGAAATGCAGCTCCAAACCTGCAAGGAACTTTCCTCACAATTCGCTCTTTGTACCACTCTCCAGGCCTTTATCAATAAATTTCTTTCTGTTACAGTCATATATTTAAAATTTTAACTCATCAGGCCAGAGCATCTGCTTCCATTTTTCTGTGCACCAATTATTGTGTTTTCATGCATAGGCCTTGATTATATGTTAAAGGTATGGCTTTTAGCCACAAGACTTCAATGAAGACTTCCAGACTTTCCTGGACTGTAGATTGGTGTTTTCAGTTGCAAAAGTAAGTCAGCATTATATGTCTTTTTATCTGCTGGACTAAATTCCATTGGCTTACCATTGAGTTGTTGGTCCTCAACAATGCTTGTTTCAATGTCCTTCTGCAAAACAGCTTGTACACCTGGAAACACCTATGTTTTTTGAAATGTCTGCCTGTGAGAAACCTTGTTGATGCAGTAAGATTTTTTACATTAAGGTCTTCAGCAACCTGAACTTGTTAGTAATGGCTTTCTGCAGTGCATTTTTTGTTGCTCCTACACAGCTGTTTGATTTAATCATTGTATTGTAACATTATATACATCCCAGTTGACCCCTGATTTCCAGCCAATGGAGTTAGCAGCTTTGCTGGACTCAGTAGCATTGGCTTGCTTATCAGATAAAGAGAGGGAGACATTAGTAAGACCTATAACATCGGAAGAAGTCCTTTCGATCATTGTTTCCTTTTCCATGGGGAAGTCACCGGGACCGGACGGCCTTCCAATAGAATTTTACAGGGCCCATGGAGATCTACTTGCTCCTTTATTGGCCACACTGTTCTCGATTTGTCTAAAAGAGGGAGCTTTGCCGGACTCAATGAGCCATGCTCATATAGTCTTAATTTATAAGCCCCCAAAAGATCCATCCTCTTGTGCCTCATATAGGCCTATTGCTCTCTTGAATGTAGATTTCAAGCTTCTGACCTAACTTATTTCCCGACGATTACAACCTATGATGTCTAGCGTTATTGACCCAGATCAGACGGGGTTCATGGCCAGTAGAGCCACTGATGTTAATCTGCGAAGATTATATACTAATATCCATGCTTCACATCTTAATATAGGCGGCTCTAGGGTGGTTGCCTCTAGATATAGAGAAGATATAGATATATAGAAGGCTTTTGATACTCTTGAATGGCCTGTGGCCTGCTCCGCAGAATGGGTTTTCCAATGGTATTTATAAAATGGTTGCAGGTCCTGTATAGATATCTCACAGCTGCAGTGAAAATGGGGGGGAGGATTGTCAGCTTCATTTTCATTAATTATGGGAACTCAGCTGCCCTCTGTCTCCAACCCTCTTCGCTATTGCCATGGAACCTGTGGCGGAAGCTCTTTGAACTTCGCCCAATATTAAGGGGTTGCGGATTGGTTGGTTGGAGGAGAGGGTAGCACTGTATACAGATGATCTTTTATTATTTTTGAATGATGCTAGACCCTCTCTTTAAGGAACCTTACAGATATTGGATTATTTTTCAACCGTTACTGGGCTGAAGGTAAATTGGGCTAAGTCCTTGCTGTTCCCAATAGATATTGAGGCCTGTAGTATGGCTTCAAATGATATTCCATTGCAGTGGGTGGAGAACTTCAAGTACCTGGGAGTGATAATCTTTCGCCAAGCCTCTGAATTTATTTCCTTGAATTTGACTCCAATTCTAGGAGATATTGGGTTAAAGTTGAAAGTGTGGAAGTCTCTACCATTATCCTTATTGGGACGTATTAACCTTTTAAAAATGAAAATTATACCAAAACTTATGTACCTTTTTAGACACTCTCCTCAGTGGCTCCCTGGCCCCTTTTTTACAAGGGTTTTTTCATCCTTTATATGGGGATCAGCGAACCCCAGATATAAATTAACCACCCTGATGCGTCCTTGTGATCAGGGTGGTTTAGCGTTTCCGGATCTGCATAAATATATTTTGGCCACTCAGCTGGTTACGGCCGCATGATGGTTGAGTCCGGATTTAACCAACTCCCTAACCAACTCCTCCACTCGGCTGGAAGCAGCGGTGGTAGGCTACCAGTTGACTGCTTCAATGCTCAATACTATTCAAGCTTGGGAGGCTGGTCTTAGATGTGAACATTATCCCAAAGAAGCAATTTCTCCAAATGCCCCTTTATGGCTAAATCCTACCCTCCCCCATTTTTAAAAATTACCAGAGCCCATCGCATGGACTAAGTACTATGTCAAACTACTTTCTCAGGTGATTACTGATCAGAAAATATCCCCTTTCTATACACTTGCCTCCACTTTTAGCTTGCCTGGCTCTCACTTATTTAGATATCTCCAGCTTTCTCATGCATTTCATGCCCAGTTTCCCAAAGATAGTTTAATGATCACACAATCCACTCTAGTGCTTAGGTCAGAATGCATGGAGAAGTCCACCTCAAGGTTGTATTCTCATCTTAATCTAATTTTCCTATTACCGTTGGAGGGTCTTAGAGATAAGTGGGTTCGAGACATACCAGAACTGGACATGGAAGATTGGAGGAGTATGTGGGATTTTCCCATGCAATCTTTGGTGTCTTTGAGAGACCGTATGATCCAATTTAAATTGGTACATAGAGCTTATCTTACACCATCCAGACTCCGGAAGATAAACCCTTAGTGCTCTTCTGAGTGTTGGCGATGTGGAGAGGTTCAGAGGGATTTCTCACATATTTTTTGGACCTGTCCATAAATAGCTATCTTTTGGGAAGAAGTGGTAGATTTGTTAAATTCTATTACCTCTGCTCCCTTGCCGTTTTGTTTCAATGTCTGTATGTCTGATAGCTCTGGTGGAGACTATTCTTCCTACAGTGTCAGAGTGTTTGCCAATGTTACATTATTTTAAGCTATTGCTTTGTATTGGAAGAATCCTTCCTCTCCTACGCTCTTATACTGGAAACAACTGATAAATAATAATCTCCCATTGTATAGAGATACCTACATAAATAGGGGTTGCCCTAGTAAGTTTGATAAAGTCTGGGCAAAGTGGCTGGATAAGCCATATACAGCATCTAATGCTTATATAATATATATCTTTTTTTTTCTCTTCTCCCTTCTTCTCCCTTTTCTGTTGCTCCAATTTGCTATTTTGAATTGATGGCTATTATACCATGTGTAGCGGCCTCACCCCTCACTCCCTTTCTCATGCTCGGCTTGTCTTTCTTCGTCTAGGGGTTTCAGTGCTGGGGAGAGGGATGAGATACATCACGGCCCATGTCCTCCATAGCTGAGAGGTGAAGGCCAGAAGATTGGGTTTTGTGTAGGTGTCCTAGAGTCAAGTCCAGTACTTCGTCCCTGACTCCCTTTGCTCCTAGTAACCAGAGTTCCACACAGTGAATAGGTCCAACTCAGTTTTATTCTTCTTGATGTACAAACATACAGTTTCTTCTACTGAGTAGTGATGGGGAATAGATCGAGGCACAATCCCTTCCCTTCTCCTGCTAACCACTGTGGTATCACCAGTGGCGGGTAGTCACTGCCACTGACTATATTGAGTAGAATGTGAACTACCTTCGCTAGCACGGCCCCTGTCAGGGGAAGGAAATCCGTCCAAGGGAGAAACCGGAGGCCTCTCTGTCACCAGCAATGCTGCACCTGACTCTTCAGAGAAGTTCCGCACACCAAGGAGTTAGGGCCCCCTCGGATTCCTCCACCCTCGCGGAACTCAGTCGAAGGTACTGAGCCCCAGGCCTCCGCCATAGTACCTCACCCCAGGCTAAAGGTGCCTGAGATGGACTCCATCTCTCGCTCCGGCTAGGTCAAGGGCACCTAGGCCTGGAACATTGGAACGCCAGCACCCAAGCTGAAGGTGCCTGGGTGCGGCCGAGTCCTCCCACTCCCACTCCGGACTCTGAACTCTTTGGTAAGGGCGTCCGCCCCCTTTACCCCCTCTCCCTTCGCGTCACAGCGTGTTCCCCGCCCCGCTGTACCAGCTCCAGGGGAGGACAAAAAGGTACAGTCTTGCGGTGTGAGCTCAGCTCCGGCCCAGGCAACACCGCCACCCGTGGACCACAAGGAACCTCACACCACCAGAGTCCTCCAAGAACCAGAAAAAGGTCCCGGATTCCCTAGCAATTAGTGCATCTGGGCTACACTACCACCCAGATGCTTCCTCTAAATTCAAATACCCGCTACACATGTATGTAATGTGAATGGATTTTGAAGCTGGTTCTTTTTTTCTCTTCTTCTATTTATTTCACTATTTTGTCTCTCTGATTCAATGTGTATGAGGTTTTATTGTGTCTTGTTGTGCCCGTTTGTATGCTAAGAAAATAAATAAAAAGATTTTGAAAAAAAAAAAAAGTCTTCAGCAACCTGAACTTGTTAGTAGAGAATGGCTTTCTGCAGTGCATTTTTTGTTCCTCCTACACAGCTGATATTGTTTGATTTAATGATTGTATTGTAACCTACATGTTTATTTGTTGATCATTAACCACTTGCCGACCGCAATACGTATATTTATGTTGTGGGATGCAAGTGGTTTACTGGGGTTATGGCTGAAGCTATCAGCTATAACCCTGGTATTTTTTTTCAACTGGTTTTCACATGAAGCAGCTAATTAGCCTCTAGATCGCTTTCAGAATCAGCGGTAAGGGTCTTCCCCCCCTCCTGCCAATGTTTCTCGGGCTTACCATTTTTATCGTCACGCCCGAGAAATGATCCAACAGTTTGTGCAGCTGGCCATAGAGGTTAGCAAAGACCAGATCATCTCTGATCGCCTCTATGATCTTGGAGGACCAGAGTGACGTTATGTCGGGCAGAAGTAAACAATTTTTTTTTCATACGCAAAAGATCAAAAATAAATTGGTAGAGAGATTTGGGATCTTATCGACCCCAGAAATTTTTCCATAAGGAGGACCTGTCATGTCTTATTTATATTACAAGGGATGTTTATATTCCTTGTAATAGGAATAAAAGTGATACAAAAATAAAAAATAAAGAGTGTAAAAACGGTAACTATAAACAGGTAACCGATAAAAAAAAATTAAAGCGTAGCCATGAACATTTTAGAGTATTGTAGTTTGTCACCATTCCATGAGCGTGCACAACTTTAAAGCGTATCATGTTAGGTATCTATTTACTCTGTGTAACATCATCTTTTATATTTTACCCAAAAATTGGGTTATACATTAATGAATCTTAATGCAAAAAAACACAAAGTGTATTTTGTCCCAAAAAAAAACTGCATTTGAAAAACTGCTGCGCAAATACCGTGTGACAATAAATTGCAATGATCTCCATTTTCTCTAGCATCTTAGCTAAAATAATTATATAATGCTTGGGGGTTCTAAGTAATTTTCTAGCAAAAAATTGTGATTTAAACTTGTAAACAAAAAGTGCCAGAAAAGGCATTCACTTCTGCATATGAGCTTGTGAGGATGGGGTCGCTAATATTTTTTTATTATTATTGTTTTATTTTATTTTTACACTTTCTCTTTAAAAAAAAAAAAAATTTTGATCACTTTTATTCCTATTACAAGGAATGTAAACATCCCTTGTAATAGGAATGGTGCGTGATAGGTCCTCTTTCTGTTAAGATGTGGGGTCTAAAGGACCCCACATCTCTCCTCCAGGCTGGAAAACATCAGATCAAAAATTTGTTTAATCATGCACTATACCATGTGCCTACCATGTGCACATTTGTTTATAAAGAAAAAAAGCAAAGTAAAATAAAGTTGACTCCAAATCATTCGTTTTTTTAAAGGCCTAATTAAGGGTGCTTAGCTCTGTGCAACAGCAAGAGTTGTTTGTTTACTTTTCTTTTTACTACCACCCTGTGTGCAGGAAGCCTATAAAAAAGTATTACATATTACATATGTATTACATATGGGTATACATCAGCTGTACAGTCTCACCCATAGAGTCGAATTTGACAAGTATGCAGGGACAGGTGCAAGACCCAGATGCAGATCCAGTCAATCAGGGTCTGTGCACCTGTCCCTGCTTCTTTGTCAAACTCAGCTATGTGGGTGAGTCTGTACAGCCAATGTATACCCATATGTAATACATTCCAAATCATTGAAAAGCCGTCTGTCATATGTCCCTGCCGCCCTCCGGTGCATCTCCGATCGTACGGGTGACCTGAAGAAAGAATCCGCCACCGGCCGAAGTTAGCCATAGAGATTTCCGAGGGACAGATTGGTCCCCGGCAATCTCTATGACTCTTGGAGACCCGGGCCCGACGTTATGACGTCATGTCCAGGCCGGCGTAAGTAAACAATGCCAGGGACACGACAGGAAAGCATCAGATCGTAAAATTTTTTTTTGATCTGATGTTTTCCAGCCTTGAGGAGAGATGTGGGGTCCTTTAGACCCCACATCTTAACAGAAAGAGGACCTATCACGCACCATTCCTATTACAAGGGATATTTACATTCCTTGTAATAGGAATAAAAGTGATCAAACGTTTTTTTTTTTTTTTAAAGAGAAAGTGTTAAAAATAAAATAAAACAATAATAATAAAAAAATATTAGCGACCCCATCCTCACAAGCTCGTATGCAGAAGCGAATGCATATGTAAACAGCGTTCAATCGTTCAAATCACACGTGAGGTTTCGCCGCAAACGTTAGAGCGAGAGCAACTATTCTAGCACTAGACCCCCTCTGTAAATTCTAAAAATGTAACCTGTAAAAATGTTTAAAGTGTCACCTATGGAGATTTTTAAGTACTGAAGTTTGGCGCCATACCAAAGTGTGCACAATTTTAAAGCATGACATGTAAGGTATCTATTTACTCGGCATAACATCATCTTTCACATTATACCAAAAAATTGGGCTGATTCTACTGTTTTTTTTTTATCCATGAAAGTGTTTTTTTCCCCAAAAATCGCATTTGAAAAATTTCTGCACAAATACGGTGTGACACAAAAAGTTGATGGTTTTTACATGTAGGAGCGGAGTGCTGGAATTCGCCCGGTGGGTAAGTGGTTAAAATGCAAAAAGATAAGATGTGTTTCAATTACGGTAGATATATATTTAATGTATGAAAAGAGAAAAGGTGCAGGTGTGGCGCTGTTCTATTAAAGATCAAAGTGCAAAGAATTTGTGTATAAAGTGACTAGTGCCAAAGCAACCACCTAAAAAAAACCTGTGTCGAAGTTACTCTGTATGCGTAAAAGTGTATAGGGATAAATTCGCTGTGTTACACCCTCGGCCGTGTGTTTGCCCTCAAATCTCAGAGTGTCTCCTGTGTGTGTAATAACACAAATGGGTAACGTTTATGTATGTATTATGATACACATGTGTTGAGTGTTGCCATCTGCTGTGTAAAGTGTCATTGGCCCAAAAAATAAATAAATAGAACATATATACAAACAAATTAAATGAGAAAAATTGCTTTGAATGAAAGTTGATATAAAAGGTCCTTTTTCCACTTTGGATAATATGATAAATTGTGCAATACAAACAAAGTGACTTGTGCTTATAAACAGAAAATTGCTTGTCCTTTTCTTCTGAATCAGGTGATAAACGGTGCAAGTGACTGATCCGTGCTCTTATTATAAATGCACTCACCAGAGCTTTCTTACCCCACCTGGGGTGTTGCGCGGCCACAGTATTTGCCACTGTGTAGCACTCTGGAAGATGGTCAGACCGTGGTATTGGTTTCTCTCCAATGCAATTATATAGAGAAGAGAAGGATGCCAATAGTGTGATAACATTTAAAAAACATGTATTCCAATAAAAAAAATGTGGAAATATACTCACATTAGACAAAAAAACGTAAGACATGTAATGCAGACACAGGCGCTGTGAAAATCCTGTCTACAGCCCTGACCGGAAGTGATGCAAAGACGTTGTGAAGCTCCACCCTCTATGGGCTATGGGCATCCTTCTCTTCTCTATATAATTGCATTGGAGAGAAACCAATACCACGGTCTGACCATCTTCCAGAGCATGTGTATGATAATACGTACATAAACGTTACCCATTTGTGTTATTACACACACAGGAGACACTCTGAGATTTGAGGGCAAACACACGGCCGAGGGTGTAACACAGCGAATTTATCCCTATACACTTTACGCATACAGAATAACTTTGACAGTTTTTTTTTAGGTAGTTGCTTTGGCACTAGTCACTTTACATTTTTAGCACTTTTTGTTCTTTAATAGAACAGCGCCACACCTGCACCTTTTCTCTATTCATATACCAGTACACCACCCAGGTGGCAGTAATTAGCAGGGGCAGCAGTTTTCGTATTCTGCTTGTACTTTTTCCTTTGCGCAGAATCACACCCAAACCCCTTCTCATATATTTAATGTAGCAGAATAACCGATGCATTCATTTTCTTTTTAGCATTCACAGCTAGCGTACAATAAAAGAGGAACCTTAGTCAAAAGAGGAAAACCCACTTGAAATGTACATATGTAAATTGCTTTATTTTCCAAAATACTGTTATTTGACACAACCACTTTCTGTGATTTGAACACTCCTATAACACAATAAAGCCAGAGGATGGCTAAACAGGAACTGTAACTCTGAAGTTTCCTGAATTGAATTCAGCCTGCTGATTTGACTATAAAAACATTGATTTGAAAAAAAAAATGATAAGGTCTCTATTGTACTCTCCTCCGTTTTCACTAAAGCTGGTCACAGACAGTTTGGATCTCGGCCAGTTCGGCAGGGACCGGCTGAGATTCAAACCAATTATGGGTAGGCTGATTGTACCAAAGTTGATAGATTGATCAACTTGAGTACAACCAGCCTGTCGGTTCTTTCATGTCATTATTGCCAGTGGCTATAGCCACTAGCAATAATCAATGTGTGGTTTTTCTCTGGCCGGGATGGCTCCCCCCGACGGAAGAACACAATAACTCCGCAGGGGGGATTATCTCATCAACACAGTAGAGTAATTATCTATAAAGAAATTTGCGCCATCTATGGCTGACTTAAGTCCTCAATGCCTCAAACTTAACAGTGCTGTACAATACAAGCCTGATTTTCTTTCAAGAAAAAGCACACTGTTATATTTATTTTCATTACATTTTATACTTGAGATTAAAAAGTAATTTCATTATTTTCACAATACATAACATTCTATTTAAAGTGATACTAAAGTCTTGGTTTTTTTTGTTTGAAAATAACAAACATGTTGTACTTACCTGCTCTGTGCAGTGGTTTTACACAGAGCAACCCAGATACTCCTTTTCTCAGGTCTCTCCCTGCCCACTCCTGGCCCCTCCCTCTTGCCCCACAGCAAGCAGCTTGCTATGGGGCACCCGAGCCGAGCTGCTGCCCTGAGACAAGGAGCCACGGCTTGGCCTGCTCATCTCTCTCCTCATTGGCTTACTAACTTCGATTGGCAGCAGCGGGAGCCAATGGCACCCGCTGCTGTCTCAGTCAATGAGTAAGAAGAGTCCCAGACACTCGTGCAGCATCGCTAGATCGAGATGAGGCATAGAATGCATTAAAATAAAAAACCTTCTGCCTTCAGAACCACTTTACGTCAGATTGTTAAATTAAAAATAAACATAACACAATAATTATATTATGTTTATTTTTGCACTTACCTCTTGGATTAAATGGGAGAAGAGGTAGTACTACCAGTTGTATACAATTCTCAGAATGTTATAGCTTTTAACCACATACCTGGGTTTTTATAAATATTCATGACGTCCTTAAAGTAGTGTGGTAAAAATCTTTCCAACAAAAGCAGAACATCTTCCAGCTCTTCTAGAATTCCAACAAGTAAAAAGTTTTCATTTACGTTTTGTTTTGCACGCTCCAAGGCCCACTCACCAGGATCCCTAGAGGAAATGGAAGTTCATGGGTTGAATAAACTACAAGGCTTTCAGTTTTCCAACATGAACAAACTGACTTTCTGGACCTCCACTCAAACTCTGCAATCAAGTGTTAATAAAAATGCTGATGGAAAATTCAGCTACGTGAAAATAGGAAGAGAACATAATCAGGCAAGACTAAGTACGATTTTCCAATTTTTAGTCCCCTCAGATCTACAGCGACTGCACTTCTGAGTGCACAGTGGATTTGCCTTTAGTAAATCAACCCCAATGTTAGATTAACAACACCCCGAACAAAGCTTGCAAAATGCAATCCAATTGCCAGGTGCAATGCGATTCAGGTGTGGAAAATAAAGGCCCTTCTTCATTTTGGTGTAGATGCAATGCGATTTGAGCCATACAAAATGCATGACTCAAGTCACACTGCACAGACATTGCATGTAATATGCACAGGAATGCGGTGTGATTCCTGTGCGAATCACATGCAGCAACACACAAGTGTGAACCCAGGCTTAAGCTGGATACACACTATACAACTTTTGTTGTTCGATTTCCTTTAGATTTACCTTCAACTATATAGTGCAAGGGCCTGCCTGATTGCATGCAAATTAAAAGTGTTTAGGTTTGACCTCATATTATATGGTTTTGGTAAATCTAAAGGACGAAATCTAAAGAAAATTGTATAGTATGTATCCAGCTTTAGGCAGACTATGGCCTTGTACACACGGTACGAAAATCAGAAGGGAAAAGTCGTAAGACGAGCTGTCTGCGGATTTTCGGATTGTTAGTACAGTGCATTCGACAGACAATTTGACTTCATCAGACAAAAGCTGGATGTGCAGGTTATAACATTTTTGTCTGATGTCAACTCAATGTCTGATTTTGGATGGTCAGTACAGAAATCCGTCACACAAGTCGAAAGTACAAACACGCATGCTCGGAATCAAGGAACAACTGGGAAAAGTTTGGTCTTGTAAACTACTGTTCGTAATCTAGAATTAACATTCATGACGTGGCAATTGATGAAATGTCAAAATTCTCATCTTCTTTAACCACTAGGGGCGCGCACGCTGCCGTAGGCACGCACGCTGCTCACTCCCCGGAGCTGATGCGAGTGCCTGGCGAGCGTGATGACCGCCGGGCACCCGCAATCGCTCGTGACACAGGGAGAAATGACTGATCGTATATTCATACAAAGTATGAACAGCGATCTGTAATTTCCCCTAGTAAGTCCCATCCCCCTCTTCAGTTAGAACACAGAGAGGGAACACAGTTAATCCCTTGATCACCCCCTAGTATGTGACATTGATCACCCCCTGCCAGTGACATTTTTACAGTAATCATTTTTATAGCACTGATCGCTGTAAAATTGTCAATGGTCCCAAAAATGTGTCAAAAGTATCCGATCTGTCTGCCATAATGTCGCAGTCCCGATTAAAATCGCAGATCGCCACCATTACTAGTAAAAATATAAATAAGAATAAAAATGCCATAATTCTATCACCTATTTTGTAGACGCTATAACTTTTGCGCAAACCAATCACTATACGCTTATTGTGATTTTGTTTACCAAAAATATGTAGAAGAATACATATCGGCCCAAACTGAGGAAAAAATTTTTTTTTTTTGAAAAAAAAAATGTGGGATATTTATTATAGCAAAAAGTAAAAGATATTGTGTTGTTTTCAAAATTGTCGCTGTTCTTTTGTTTATAGCGCAAAAAATAGAAATCGCAGAGGTGATAAAATACCACCAAAAGAAAGCTCAGGGAAAAAAAGGATGCAAATTTTGTTCGGGTACAACATCGCACGACCGCGCAATTGTCAGTTAAAGTGACGCAGTGCCAAATTGTAAAAAGTGCTCTGGTCAGGAAGGGGGGTAAAATCTTCCGGGGCTGAAGCGGTTAATGGGATAATAATGAAGCATCGTGCACACGTGCTTTTGACAAAAATCAGACGCTTGGTTGTCCAACAATCAAACCGTGTGTACGTGGCCTTAGAGCAGGGGTCTCAAACCGGTGGCCCTCCAGCTGTTGCGAAACTACATGTTCCACTGCCTGTGGGAGTATTGCTTGGAACTGTCAGCCTTGCAATGCCTCATGGGACTTGTAGTTTCACAACAGCTGGAGGGCCGCCAGTTTTAGACAGAGTATCTAAAATATTTGAAACAGGATGTGTCTGAGGTTGCCATAATAACTAACCTGATTCTAACCCACTTGGGAAAATGTTTGTACCGAGCAGAGGAGGAAATTTTCTCAATGAGAATTTTTTTTTTTAACTAATATTTTTCAAGAAACATTTTATGCACAGTAGTTTACAGCAGATCTCAGTACGTATGATCCAGCAGAAGAGTTAAATATTTTTATCAGTTTCTATTTGATCAGACTGTGAGCCCAATACTTTAATACAACTGGCCAATGTGCATTTCTTATACCTGTAATATCAAAATCAGCACATTAAAATTTACCTGCATTTTGGATGCTGTCCACAAAAATATGGAATAATATAAAATAGTCTGGGATTGGAACACTCTGCATAGTTTCCTAAAATGCATTCATTAATGTCCTGCAAAAAAAAAAAAAGGGGGTTGGATTACACAGTACCAAGCAATACATGATGATATGCACTGATAATCATATACATTGACCACTGTGTTATCTCAAAATGAAAACCTGAGAAATGTGATTTAGCCCACCTTCACATCGGGACGATTTGACATGCAATTGACATGCAATTTGACATTTCAAATGGCATGCCAAATCGCAGCATATTGCCGGGAACGGCACCGTCCAAATTTGCGGCGCTGCATCAATTTCTAAAAGTAGTTCCTGCACTACTTTTGGCGACTTCAAGGGCGATTTCAATAGACGTCTGTGCATGAACCCGCAAAGATGTCTTTCAAATCGCCCCCGAACTCGCAATGCATTGCGGGTTTGAAATTGTGCGAGTTCAGCTGAACTCTCACGATTTCAAACCCGCCTCCAATGTGAACGTACCCTTAAGGCTCATTCACACCAGCCTGTATGCTAAAACACTGCGGCTGCTCTCTGTTGTGCAGGGCCATTAAGGATTGGTGTGATTTGCTGCAACACATGGCACTGTTCACCTTTTTCCTTCTTTTTTAAAATTTAGGATCAACACAACTTAACACAGATGGTATGATTGAGACCTTGAAGCGGAACTTAAATAAATAATCTTAAGGAAGAAGATACTCTATATGCTTCTTCTGACATAAATGCTTCTGTCCTGCTTGCTAGCATTTTTACAACTGTATGCCAAGCTTGGTGTACAATCTCGGCATACCGTTGATGCCAGGACGCAGTAACTACCAAGTGCATTTATGTCACACAGGCCTGCCAATCAAGGCAGCTAAAGACCCCAGACCTGGGAAATGTTGGAAGCTGTGGCAACAGAGTGACAAGGGGGATCACAAACATTGCATTGCTGGGGTTTGCACATGGAAAATTCTCCTGGGGGGTGCCTAAAGTTGAGTGCAGTTTAGTTCCCCTTTACTTTGTTAGTTTCAAAACTGGGAATACTGTAGTTCTACAAATCCATAGATAGATAAACCTTTCTTTACATATGGTCAAAAAACATTTTTGTCATTCATACTTAGGGTGAACTTTTTTTTTTTTTTTTTTACCAGGAAAAGTTTTTATTAGAATACACAAAATGTGCACAAGTACAAAGAGAAAAACAATCATTGTCTTCAATAACCAATATTAACACTACACAAAAAGAAAACAAATGCAATATGATATTCAAAAGTACAGTGGCATGGTACACATACGTAACCTACCAGCATGCCTTTGCTTTAAGTGTGGGAGAGTACCTGGAGGCAACAAAAGCAAGCACAGGAAGAACATACAACCTCCCTGTAGATAATTTATTGTTTGGAATTTAAACCGAGAACACTACTGCTGCAAGATCGAAGTGCTAACCACAAAGCCACAGTGCTGTCTCTTTAACCACTTGAAGACCAGGCTTTTTCTGGAATTTTTCGTTTACAAGTTTAAATTAGTATTTTTTGCTAGAAAATTACTTAGAACCCCCAAACATTATAATTTTTTTTTAGCAGAGACCCTAGAGAATATTAAAATAACATTGTAATGAATTTAAAAGAGAAAACACAATATATACCCCAATGTTTTTGTAAAATATGAAAGATGATGTTACGCCACAAGTAAATAGATACATAACATGTCAGGCTTTAAAATTGCGACAAACTATGGCAGGGCTCAAAATTTCAGGTCTTGAGCCACTATCCAGGCCTCAAGGGTTACTCGCCACCAGTTGCCCCGCCCAACCCCTACCATGCCCCGCACCTAATTCTGCCGCTAATCACGCCCTCATAAATTATCTCCTGAAATGACACTTAAATGTTTTGTGCAGAATTAAGTTACAAAAATAATATTAACAATTTTATCAGTTCCCCTTAGCACAGCCTCACCTGTGCCCACCATTGCAGCCTCACCGTGCCCCACATTGCAGACTCATTGTGCCCCCATTACGGCCTCATTGTGCCCCCCATTGCAGCCTCATTGTGCCCCCCATTGCAGCCTCATTGTGCCCCCCATTGCAGCCTCATTGTGCCCCCATTGCAGCCTCATTGTGCTCCCCATTGCAGCCTCATTGTGCCCCCATTGCAGCCTCATTGTGCCCCCCATTGCAGACTCATTGTGCCCCCCATTGCGCCCCCATTGCAGCCTCACCGTGCTCCCATTGCAGACTCACTGTGCCCTCATTGGCAGCCAGATCATGACAGGAGGAAGAGGAGAGCCGCGGGATCACCGAGCGGTATAGCCCACTGTAACAGTTTACATTGAACTTTCCTCCGCTCTGCTCGCTCTCACACACAGCCACACGCCTGTAATAGACAGAACACATCCCAGCATTGGACCCACATTCTGTCTATTGAGCCCTGCTTTAAGGTACATTTAATTGACTTTCTGATTTAAAGATAACTGCAGTGTTTCCTGGTTAGCCTTGGCAGTTTACTTGTTGCCTGCAATGGTTCCCTAATTAAGGTCATCATTCTGGTTTTAGCATTGTAGTAATGTTTCCTGGGTTGGCAGTTTGCCAGTTTTTTTTACTTGAGTGATTTGATTTTCAGATCAAATAAATAGCTGAGATTTTTTTCATTAGGAAGCTGTTAAAACCCACGGTCTATTAACACCTACACATTTCCCTTGAAATGGAAGAGCAGGTAATTAGCCACCCTTTACCTAACAACCTTAAAAATTAAATGCGCCTCGCCGCTTATTGCATGATGTGGAGTGGGGGGGCTAGCACCGCCGGCGGGCGGGGTTGATCAGGAGCTGTTCTCCCAGCGATCGCCCCGTGGCAGAGAGCATGGAGGTGGAGGAGAGCCGCGGGATCACCGAGCGGTATGGCCCGCTGTAACAGCATTACATTATACTTTCCTCCGCTCTGCTCGCTCTCACACAGAGCCCAGCCTCCTCCTAACCCCGCGCCTGTAATAGACAGAACACATCCCAGCATTGGACCCGCATTCGCCCCCCCCCACTCCCAGGCAGCCCAGCTCCTCGCCAGACCTCATTTAGTAGGTGAGTGGAAAATTTGAGGTTTGAACTATGGTACTTAAAAATCTCCATAGGCAACGTTTTAAACGCCTTTAAAGGCGTCTTTAGAGTTACAGAGGGGTCTAGCGCTGAAATTATTGCTCTCATTCTAATGTTTGTGGCGATACCTCACATGTGTGGTGTGAACATTGTTTACATATGCCTGTGCGACTTACATATGTGCTTCTGCGCGCATGGACGGATGGATGGGGTCGTTTAAAAAAAGAAAGATTAAAAAAAAAAAACTTTTTTGATCTTCTGCTTTAAAAAAAGAAAGAAAAAAAAAATACTTTCAGCCTGGACCGGAAGTTATGTCGCTGTGGTCCTCCAAGGCCATAGAGGCGATCAAAGAGGATTTTTCTCTTTGATCACATACGGTTAGCAGCAGGCTGCACTGTCGGATTGTCTCTCGGATGAACCGGCAGAAACAGTAAGCCCAAGAAACACCAGCGATAGGCGGGAGGGGGCGGCTCACAAGCCGCTTGGAATGCTTTTAGGAGAAAGCCAGCCGCCGGTTGAAAAAACTAAACTGAGGTTAAGGCCAATATCTTCAGCCATAATCCCGGTAAGCCACTTGCAAACCGCAACGTATATACAGTGGGTAGAACAAGTATTTGATACACTGCCGATTTTGCAGGTTTTCCTACTTACAAAGCATGTAGAGGTCTGTAATTTTTATCATAGGTACTCTTCAACTGCGAGAGACGGAATCTAAAACAAAAATCCAGAAAATCACATTGTTTGATTGTTAAGTAATTAATTTGCATTTTATTGTATGACATAAGTATTTGATACATCAGAAAAGCAGAACCAAATACCATACATTTCCTGTAGTTCTTGACCAGGTTTGCACACACTGCAGCAGGGATTTTGGCCCACTCTTCCATGCAGAGCTTCTCCAGATCCTTCAGGTTTCGGGGCTGTCGCTGGGCAATATGGACTTTCAGCTCCCTCCAAAGATTTTCTATTGGGTTCAGGTCTGGAGACTGGCTAGGCCACTCCAGGACCTTGAGATGCTTCTTATGGAGCCACTCCTTAGTTGCCCTGGCTGTGTGTTTCGGGTCGTTGTCATGCTGGAAGACCCAGCCACGACCCATCTTCAATGCTCTTACTGAGGGAAGGAGGTTGTTGGTCAAGATCTCACGATACATGGTCCCATCCATCCTCCCCTCAATATGGTGCAGTTGTCCTGTCCCCTTCACAGAAAAGCATCCCCAAAGAATGATGTTTCCACTTCCCTGCCTAACGGTTTGGATGGTGTTGTACTCATCCTTCTTCTTCCTCCAAACACAGGGAGTGGAGTTTAGACCAAAAAGCTCTATTTTTGTCTCATCAGACCACATGACCTTCTCCCATTCCTTCTCTGGATCATCTAGATCAGGGATATGCAATTAGCGGACCTCCAGCTGTTGCAAAACTACAAGTCCCATCATGCCTCTGCCTCTGGGTGTCATACTTGTGGCTGTCAGAGTCTTGCTATGCCTCATGGGACTTGTAGTTCTGCAACAGCTGGAGGTCTGCTAATTGCATATCCCTGATCTAGATGGTCATTGGCAAACTTCAGACGGGCCTGGACATGCGCTGGCTTGAGCAGGGGGACCTTGCGTGCGCTGCAGGATTTTAATCCATGACGGCGTAGTGTGTTACTAATGGTTTTCTTTGAGACTGTGGTCCCAGCTCTCTTCAGGTCATTGACCAGGTCCTGCCGTGTAGTTCTGGGCTGATCCCTCACCTTCCTCATGATCATTGATGCCCCACACGGTGAGATCTTGCATGGAGCCCCAGACCGAGGGAAATTGAGAGTCACCTTGAACTTCTTCCATTTTCTAATAATTGCTCCAACAGTTGTTGCCTTCTCACCAAGATGCTTGCCTATTGTCCTGTAGCCCATCCCAGCCTTTTGCAGGTCTACAATTTTATCCCTGATGTCCTTACACAGCTCTCTGGTCTTGGCCATGGAGGAGAGGTTGGAGTCTGTTTGATTAAGTGTGTGGACAGGTGTCTTTTATACAGGTAACAAGTTCAAACATGTGCAGTTAATACAGGTAATGAGTGGAGAACAGGAGGGCTTCTTAAAGAAAAAATAACAGGTCTGTGAGAGACGGAATTCTTACTGGTTGGTAGGTGATCAAATACTTATGTCATGCAATAAAATGAAAATAAATTATTAAAAAATCATACAAAATGATTTTCTGGATTTTTGTTTTAGATTCTGTCTCTCACAGTTGAAGAGTACCTATGATAAAAATTACAGACCTCTACATGCTTTGTAAGTAGGGAAACCTGCAAAATCGGCAGTGTATCAAATACTTGTTCTCCCCACTGTATATGTATTGCGGTTTGGCAAGTGGGTTAAAGTATACAAAAACCGAATCACTAAAATCTCATCGTTTTTAAAGCTAATGTCTAGTATAGATTTTTTGGGGGATACAGCACATTACTAAGAACTCATCTTATTACAATCACACAATGAATTGCATTCTGTGAATAGATGCAGGAGAAGTTTAACTACTCTCCGCCCACCATATAGCCGATATAAGGCCTAAGTGCAGCTCCCTAGTTCTGGGAGAGTATCCCTGGACATCCTCCCATATGCACACTTTCTGCATGCCCTCTGGAGCACGCTTCGGGAGCACTCTGTGACTGCTGTGCGCCTTGGACAATAGATCACAGATCGGGCACAGCGGATCACAGTGGACTTTTATAATGTGATCAGCTGTGTCCAATCAAAGCTGTCACAGTGTAAACAAACACAATTCCTTTGCCAGTTATCGGCTCTGCTTTCCTGACACAGACTGTGTGTGAGGAAAGGAGAGCCGATCTGTGCGGAATCACCATTGTGTTTACATACTATGATTTTTACACAGTGTATCACACACCATTGCAACCACATCAGAGCCCTGATCAGCCACACCAGTCATCCAACCCAGTGCAGCCACATCAGTGTCCTTATTAGGCATGCCAGTGCAGCCTCATCAGTGTCCGGATCAGCCCCGCCAGTGCAGCCTCATCAGTGTCTGGATCAGTAACGTCAGGGCAGCCTCCTCAGTGTTTGGATCAGCCACACCAGCACAATATCATACTGTGATTTTCACACAGTGTGTCACACACCATTGTAGCCACATCAGAGCCCTGATCAGCCACACCAGTCATCCACCCCAGTGCAGCCACATCAGTGTCCTGAGAAGCCACGCCAGTTCAGCCTTCTCAGTGTCCTGATCAGCCACACCAGTGCAGCCTTCTCAGTGTCCGGATCAGCCACGCCAGTGCAGCCTTCTCAGTGTCCAGATCAGCCATGCCATGGTGTCACCAGAGCCAGCCATGTCCAAAACATTTTACAGAAGCGAGAAGGCATTTCAAATCCTCAGCATGACAGATGAGAGCCAGCTCTTACTATCTGAAACCTGTGGAATGTCATACTCAGGAGGAGTAGCAGAATATATTTTGGGGTGTAATTCTAACTATGTCCATGCTGTGTGTTAGGCCACTTTCACACTGAGGCGCTTTACAGGCGTTTTAGTGCTAAAAATAGCGCCTGCAAAGCATCTCTCCTGTCATTCCAGTGTAAAAGCTTGAGTGCTTTCACACTGGAGCTGTTCACTTGCAGGACGCTAGAAAAAGTCCTGAAAGCAGCATCTTTGGGGCGGTGGAGGAGCAGCGTATACACCGCTCATAAACCACCCTGCCCATTGAAATGAATGGGCAGTGCTGCCGAAGCTTCTGCAGCGGCGCTACACGGGTGGTATTGACCCCTTTTTCGGCTGCTAGCGGGGGCTAAAAGTGCCCCGCTAGCGCCAGAAATCATCGCTAAAAGGACGGTAAAGCACCGCTAAAAGCTACCGCTGAAGCTCTCAGTGTGAAAGTAGCCTTACAAATATCTTAAAAATTAACAACTTTGTGTAAAAAAAAAAAAATCATTTTCTTTTCACATTTTCAAAAACTTGTGGCAAAAAATGTTCAAAAGACTCATCATGCCTCATTATCATATGTTGGAGTGTTTACTTTCCAAAATGTGGTCATTTTGTGGGCGTTTCTACTGTCCTGGTGCTCTAGGACCTTCAAAAATGTGATAAGTAGTCAGGAAATTAGATGCCTAATTTATACCTAATTTATGCTTCTTAAAAGCCCAAAGTGCTTCTTTGATTTTGGGCCCCTCCGTGTGGCTGTGCTGTGAAAAATTCTCACACATGTAGTATCGCAATACTCATGAGGAATAGCAAAATGTTTTTTGCAGTGTAATTCATAGTATGTCCATGCTGTGTTAGAACTGCTGTATCTTATAAATTGACAACTTTGTTTTTACTTTCTTTCCACATTTTCCAAAAACTTGTGGTAAAAAACGAAATGTTCAAAAGACTCATTGTGCATCATAGAAAATACTTTGGGATGTTTGCGTTCCAAAATGGGGTAATTTTGTGTGTGTTTCCACTGTCTTGGAGGCCCTGGCTCCAGGGCCTTCAAAAGGGTGGAGTGTTTGCTTTCCAAAATGGGGTAATTTTGTGGGTGTTTCCACTGTCCTAGTGCTCCAGGGCCTTAAAAAGGTAGTCAGGAAATAAGATCTGTAAGCTATGCTCATTCAAAGCCCAAAGGTGCTCCTTGGATTTTGGACCCCTCTATGCATCTAGGCTGTAAAAAAAGTCACACACATGTGGTACTCCCTTATTCAGAAGGGGTAGCAGAATGTGTTTTGGGGTGCAAGTGTGCCTATGACATGTGTGAAAAAAAACTTGTTAAAATTACAATTTTGTGAAAAAAAATTAAAAATGTATTTAGTTTCTTTATTTTCTAAAGAACTTTGGGGAAAAAAAGCCTTCAAAAAGTTTACTATGCCTCTTACTAAATACCTAGAGGAGTCTATTTTCTAAAAAGGGGTAATTCGGGTGATCAATTTTCAAATATATGGTATGTATTGTAGTTTGTAGACTTTATAACTTTCACACAGGCTAAATAAAATACACTGATTTGGGTTTTTCTTTTTCCAATGAAATGAAGCAGATTAAAAATTTTCCTGAATTTATGAAGAAAGATTACTTATTTGCTAAATTTTATAACAAGACAAAAACTTCTGAGTGACTTAACAAGACAAAACAATCTGAGTGATCCACAAGGTGTGCAAGTACCATTCATGTTGGTTCCAGCTTATTACTTGCACACCTTGTGGCTCACTCAGAATTCAAGTGCTTGTTAGCACTCATGGTCAGTCCATGACCATTATGCTTTGAATTTCCTTTTTTGGAAGCCATCCTTGTTGAGTCTCTGTCATAACCACCTCAGCTCCCAACAGCGACACCCCCTCTGGGGTTTCTGATTCATGTCAGCACACGGCTACAGCATAGATATAGACAATGGTCAGACCTTGCAGATATTCTTGTTATTACTATACAACAGCATTCAATTTCCATGTGCATGCCCCTGAAGAATGGATGAATCCACAAAATGCATAGAGCTATTATATGCCGTGTTTTTATGCCAACTATATGTTTTATCTATTCAGTGATCACTTGTATCATGTGATTTGCATTATTAAGTGGTAAATTGTAATTGCTGTATTGTTACATTGTTATATTGGTTTTCTATGTTTGCCCATGACTACCCTCATGCAACTCATCATTGATTTCCAATACATTTTAACTACTTACACCTGCCTGCTTCATTTAAAGTCCCAACCCTCAGTCCTCTTGTTTATGTCAAACAGATAGGGATGGAGGCAACTGACCTTACCCGGTCACTGACTCATTTAAAGTCCCAACGTTTTCTTTTTCTTCTCCCAGCAATATATTGCCAACAACCCACAGTCATCATATGCCAGTCCATTTGAGTGGAGAGATCTAAATTTGGAGGAGTTTAAATTGTTTATGGACCTCAGCATAAACATTGGGCTTACAAAAAAAAATGAAGGACATGCCTATTGGTCCACCAACCCCATCCACCACATGCCCATTTCTCTGCCATAATGTCCAGGTCCGGATATGAGATGATTATGCGATTCCTTCATTTTAGCGACAACACCCAGTGCCCTCTCCGCAATCATCCAAATTACGATAAGCTATATAAAATTCGCCCACTGATAAATTTATTTTCCCAACAATTTGCAGAATTCTATGTCCCCGAGCAGCATATATGTGTAGATGAGTCCCTGGTACCCTTTTCAGGCCGGCTAGGAATTAAACAATACATTCCTAGAAAAAGGGCCAGATACGGAGTAAAATTTTACAAGCTCTGTCACTGGATATTTTTACGCGTTCCGCATATATGAAGGAAGAGATTCTGGAACTGGAAAAATTGTATGGGACCTGGCATACCCACTTCTGAAAAAAGGATATCACATATATCTTGACAACTTCTATATAAGCCTGCCCCTTTTCAAACACTTATACATCGCAAAAACCCTGGCCTGCCGAACGTCCAGAAAGAATAGGAAGGGCTTCCCACAATCTCTAGTGAACAAAAAAGCTGCAAAGGGGGAAAAGAGCAACATTGAGATGCAACAAAGTGCTGGCCCTGAGGTGGAAGGATAACAGCAACGTGCACATGAGGTCCACCATCCACGATGACACTACAGTTGAAGTTCAGAGAAGACGAGGTCCCAATGAAAAGCGTGTCCAAGATAATAATCTCTACATGGGGGGGGGGGGTGGATTTCAACGATCAAATTATTCAGCCTTATTTGTCAATAAGGAGGTCCCGATTCTGGTACAAGAAGGTAGCAATTTATCTCATCCATTTGGCCATTTATAATTCCTAAATAGTCTACACCAAATTCACAGAAAGCCCCGCCCCTTTCCTAAATTTCATAGAAGTAGTTTTAGTTGCGCTCCAGAATACTTTTTCCAGATGGAGAAACAATTTTTTTTATTTTCTCCGGGTTTCGTGATTTCCGGATTAGGGTCTGGAGTCCGGAGGCTTCATAGAGGTTTGGGTGGGCGAAGCCTCTACCCCTGTGCCCCTGTGCACAGGTCTTACCCGATTGCGGCCCTCAGCCTGCTGCTGACTTACTGCCATCATGCCTTTGCCTGCCGCATGAACGGACCACACCTCTGCCTGCTACCTGGACTATGCAAATAATTCGCTGTAGCAAGAGGCAGTATGTTTATGAAGGGCTGGAGAGCGGTACAATAATGTGTGTCTGCAGGTAACAATGTACCAGGACCAATATTATGGCTGTACTGGCTGTCTCTGCCTGGACAATTTCTATGGACAAATGCTTTGGCTGTGCTGACAATATCCTTGTGCTGACTATAGACAATATTCCTGCCTGCTGCCTGGATAATTACTATTGCTGTCGCTAAGCACATCCCTGACTGCTGCCTGGACCAGTGCTCTCTTCTGTGGACACTACTAAAAGCACAGGTAATACTTTTTTTTTTACCCTTTCCGCAATAGAATTTATTTTGGATTGTAATTCTTGGTATGTACATGCTATGTATTAGAAATATGAATGGCCTTCAAAAATGATAGGTTGCCAGGTAATTATATATGTAATGTATGCTCCTAGAACGCCTGATGGTGCTACTTGGATGTTGGGCCTCTGTATGTGGCCAAGCTGTGTAAAAGTCTCACACGTGTGGTATCGCCATACTCAGGGGGAATAGCAGAATGTATTTTGGGGTGTAATTTTTGCTATGTATTTGCTATGTGTTGGAAATATCTTATAAATAGACAACTTTGTGTAAAAAAAAATGCGTTTTCATTTTTTTCCCACATTTTCCAAAAATTTCTGGAAAAAAATTAACCGTTCAAAAGACTCATTATGCCTCATAGATTATACGTTGGGGTGTTTCCGTTCCAAAATGGGGTCATTTTGTGGGCAATTCCATTGTCCTGGTGCACCAGGGCCTTCAGAATTGTAATAGGTGGTGGAGAAATGAGATGTGCAATTTATGCTCGTAGAACGCCTGAAGGTGCTACTTCAATGTTGGGCCTTTGTATGTGGCCAGGCTGTGTAAAAGTCTCACACACGTGGTATCGCTATACTCAGGAGGAGTAGCAGAATGTATTTTGGGGTGTAATTTGTTGTATGCATATGCTCTGTGAGAGAAATAACCTGTTAATATGACAATTTTGTAAAAAAAAAAAAATCTTAATTTTGCAAAGAATTGTGGGGAAGAATTACAACTTAAAAAAACTCACCATGCTACTTACGTAATACCTTGGAATGTCTACTTTCTAAAAAGGGGTAATTTGGGGGGTATTTGTACTTTTCTGACTTGTTATGCCGCGTACACACGGTCTGAAAATTCGACCGTGTGTGCTCCATCGGACATTTGCTGTTGGAATTTCCGACAACAAATGTTTGAGAGCTGGTTCTCAAATTTTCAGACAACAAAAGTTCTTGTTGAAAATTCCAATCGTGTGTATCCAATTCCGATGCACAAACATCCTACGCATGCTCGCAATCAATTCAACGCATGCTCGGAATTATTGTACTTAATTTTTCTCGGCTTGTCGTAGTGTTGTACGTCTCCGCGTTCTTGACGCTCGGAATTGTCAGAAATTCCGAGCGTGTGTACACAATTCCGACGCACAAAATTCCACGCATGCTCGGAATCAAGCAGAAGAGCCGCACTGGCTATTGAACCTAATTTTTCTCGGCTCTTCGTACGTGTTGTACGTCACCGCGTTCTTGACGTTTGCAATTTCCGACAACATTTGTGTGACCGTGTGTATGCAAGACAAGTTTGAGCCAACATCCATCGGAAAAAAATCCACGGTTTTGTTATCGGAATGTCCGATCGTCTGTATGTGACATTAGTGTCTCAAGAAATGAGATGGGCCGTCAGTACATCAGGTGTGATCAATTTTCAGGTATTGGCACCATAGTTTGTAGACTCTCTATAACTTTTACAAAGACCCAATAATATACACTAATTTGGGTTATTTTTTACCAAAGATATGTAGCAGTATAAATTTGGGCCGAAATTTTATGAAGAAAAATTACTAATTTTATAAAATTTTATGACAGAAACAAAGAAAAAGGCAATTTTTCACAATTTACTGTATTTTTTTATTGATAGAACAAAAAAGAAAAAACCCACTAGTGATTAAATACCACCAAAAGAAATCTCTATTTGTGTGAAAAAAAGGACGCTAATTTCATTTGGGTACAGTGTTGCACGACTGAGTAATTGTCATTCAAATTGTGAGAGTGCTGAAAGCTGAAAATTGGTCTGGGCATGAAGGGGGGGGGGGGGGGGTATAAGTGCCCTGTATTGAGTGGCTAAATACCACCAAAATAAAGCCATATCTGTCTCAAAAATGATAACAATTTAATTTGAGCACAGTGTTGCATGCCCGAGTAATTGTCATTTAAAGTGTGACAGCGATGAAATCTGAAAATTTCTCATGTCTGCTTTATTGCCTGGACTCAAGTGTAAATAATATAAGAAAAGAGGGGGGTGGATGCGCCACAGAGAAGCCAGTGTAAACAAAAATTTACATCTCCTACACCTCACGGCCGAGGGGAACATTGCCAGAGCCAGAAGAGCGGCACCAACAGACCTCAGAACACCCCCATCCTCGGTGGACATCATTTGCAAGTGAACCTGTAAGTATATATACTATACTTACATTATTTATCACAGTAGGATTATTTTAGTTGGCGCCTCCACCCCCCTCTTTTCTTATACTTCTTGCTGACAGAGGACATGGACACCCTCTGAGTATGGCTGTCTCCTCTTGTTTTTTAATATACATCGCTAGGAGCGCCGGAATTCCCCCCCCCCCCCTTTCTATCAAATGTAAATAATGATCTTGCTTAGGCTTGTGCAATTCGTTTCGTAACGAATCAAAATTCGTCCGAATTTAGCAACTTTCGGACATTCGGAAGCATTCGAATTTCCGAACAGAGCAATTACGAATAAAACCGAATCCGAAATAAATTATACCGCAAAATAGCGAATGCCCGAAGGTCTTCGGCATAATTCGTTATGAAAAAAGTTACGAATGTACGAATCCATTCGAAGCACAATAACACTCACTCTGCTCTCTGCTTCTCCCTCACCATGCTGAACTCCCTCTCAAAATGGTGTACAGGGGCGGAGGCTATAGCCGCATGAAAAAACGAAAGTAAAATACGAGATTTCAAATCCATTCGAAGCACAATAACACTCACTCTGCTCTGCTCTCTGCTTCTCCCTCACCGTGCTGAACCCTCTCAAAATGGTGTACAGGGGCGGAGCCTATAGCCGCATGTAAAAAACGAAAGTAAAATACGAGATTTCGAATCGTTACAAATAACCGCTATGTATTTAGAAAAGTACAAATCCATTCGAAGCACATTAGGCATAATAGGCAGCGTCGTTGTGAGAGAGACACGGAAAATTACGAATCAACGAACCCAAAAAAAGTTACGAAAGTAGGAGTTGTGTCCAGAATCAACGAAAAACAACGTACTCTACCGAAAGTACGAATTATAAAGCAACAAAAAATTAAACGAAAAATGTCGCTTGCAAAAATACGAATGAGTCCGAACACGAAAAATCCCGTCTAGCAAAATTACGAATGATTACGAATCAACAGGACCGGAAAGAAACGAACCGAAACGGAACGAATTTTTCCGTTGTGCACAAGTCTATTCTTGCTCCACTGATCTGTATATTTGTTTCTTTGTTTGTATTGGTTTTAATAGCTTGTGTTCTTTGATATACAGTATCTAACAGAAGTGTTTGTTAATGTTTGTAAATATTTTATTATATCTTTTCATGTGACAACACTGAAGAAATGACACTTTGCTGCAATGTAAAGTAGTGAGTGTACAGCTTGTATATGGCCCCTTTCACACTGGGGCGGGCAGGTGCGGTGGCGGTATAGCAGCGCGATTTTCAGCACTGCTATACCGTCGTTCTTACCGCGGTATGCGGCCGCTAGGGGGGTGAATTTAACCCCCGCTAGCGGCCAAAAAAGGGTTAATACCGCCCGCAAACCGCGGCTATTGCCGCGGTTTGCGGGCGGTATTACCGCGCTGTCCCATTGATTTCAATGGGCAGCCGCGGTAAAGGAGCAGTGAACACACCGCTCCTTCACCGCTGTAAAGAAGCGGCTATCAGGACTTTTGGAGCGGTCCTGCTAGTGCACCGCTTCAGTGTGAAAGCCTTCGGGCTTTCACATTGAAGGCTACAGGCATGAATTTTTCATGCGGTATAATAGCGCTAATATTAGCGCTAAACCGCATGAAAAACGCCCCAGTGTGAAAGGGGCCTAACAGTGTAAATTTGCTGTCCTCTCAAAATAACTCAACACACAGCCACTAATTTCTAAACCGCTGGCAACAAAAGTGAGTACACCCCTAAGTGAAAATATCCAAATTGGGCCCAAAGTGACAATATTGTGTGTGGCCACTATTATTTTCCAGCACTGCCTTAACCCTTTTGGGCATGGAGTTCACCAGAGCTTCACAGGTTGCCACTCTTCCACTCCTCCATGACGACATCACGTAGCTGGTGGATGTTAGAGACCTTGCGCTGATGACTTTTCTTTGTAATCCTCACCTGGTTGCCGCCACACATGCTTGACACCATCTGAACCAAATAAGTTTATCTTAGGCCGCGTATACACGACTGGTTTTCTCGGCAAAAAACGACAAGTAAACTGCCGGGAGAGTTTTCTTGCCGAGAAAACCGGCTGTGGTTACGCGGGTTTCAGTTTTCTCGTCGATAAAACTGCCCAGATTCCCAGACGAGAAATATAGACGAACCCTCTCTCCTCCCCCCCTTCTTTTCCTCCCCCCCCTTCTTTCCCTCCCACCGCTCCCCACCTTTAGTAATAGATATATATATATTTATATATGATGTATTTATTTACTTATTTTTAAGCATTTTTAAGAATTTCTCCTTGCACAGTTATCTATAGTTATCCTTGATGGGAATGCCATGGTTTAAGGCCTGGGTTTTCGTGCTGGGGTTCTGGTGTGCGGCACTCCTCCAGAAGAATGTTTTTATACTTTGCAAATATTAGCTCATTTGTCACTTCTTACGAATATCATAGATGGATCATTTTAAGGATTGATCATAATCCATTTTTAACATTGGAATATTTTAATATTTTTAATTTTAATTCTTCTAGATATATATATACGTAATATATTTTATACAGGAATATATGTGTATAGGTCCGTGGATCAGAGGTCAATATTCTGAGTCTGATTTATACATTTTAATTTGTGCCATGCCACCATTCCCACCATCCGCCTCCCCCCCTTCCCCCTTTCTTCTGTCTCTGGTTTTATGCCAATGAGCTGTTTATCCTGCCGTTTCTCACGCCACTCCTTGCTATTATGTTGCTTGGTTGCAGCCTGGATTTGGGGTTGACCAACCTATGATTCGGGCAATATTGGGAGTGATGAATGTGAGCGGTGACAGGATTTGTATCAAAACCTTTCCCTTGTCCTGCTTGCATCTGGTGGTTTGGCCACCGAAGCCGGATGCGGGACACACTGTCTTGCGGCGGGTGTGTCTAGCCCGGCGTATATAGCCAGTGTAATAAACAGGACGGAAATTTCGATACTTTTGTCAGACTGACAAGCATCAGCCCAGACAAAATGGTATCTGTCTGTTTATCTGTATGCTCTTGGTATTTTAACAACATGCTAAAAACACTCCGGAATGACCCTGGGAAAATGGCGCCGGTTTGTTTACATAATAGGACTACAATAAAATGGCGGCCGTATGTCCGCCGAACGCCCAATTAGCAGACTATATAGTGCCAGCAGCCTTTCACTCTAGTTCCCCTGATGAAGTCACGTGATACGTGACGATACGCGTAGGGATTGGAGGTTTGCTGACAGACCAGGACCCGAGCAGGTAGACGAGCGAGGCGCTCGTAGGATACCCTGCAGCTGTTTTTTAAAATTTATGTGAGTGTTACATTTTTATTGTTTATTTTTAATAAAATCTTATGGTACGGGATCACGCTATGGTTGCCATATATTTTCTATTCCATTGAATACGCTGCTCATCCGAGACACCACTATACTGGGATCCACACAAAGCTACAGATAACTAGAGGGACGACGAGTTCAGTGCTCGTGGAGATGCGTCCATATTCTTTAGATGTGAAGTGAGTACCTGTCTGGCGTGTGTGTGTATCTCCGAATACTGGCGGTATTATACTATGATCCATCTCCTTTGATTTTATATATGATACTTGGGAGGATTACAGCAACAAAAATCATCCAAGCTACTGCCCACCAGTTTGGAATTAACCTGTGACCTGGCTATGCTAAGCTTAATTAACAACAAGGTAAGCTGCTTACAGGCACAGAGGTGGAGCACTGAAGAGGAATCAAGTTTTTGAGCACTGAATTAATGTGTGTTTTATATATACTTTTTCACTCTTTTTCTTTTTGGTGATGGGAATCACTTGTAATATATTTTTGGACTGCATGGTCTAACTGGATTTACTTGGACCTTTCAATTATATATATATATTGTATCTATTAGCACATTTTCCTTTGGATTTATCACGATTGGACAATTTGGATATGGCTACACGTTCACGTTGATTCACATGATTGTATTTTGAGTTTATTAAGTATTTTATACAAGGTCACAATATCATTTAGGTCCAGTGTGTTATCAGTCACACTGTTCCCAGCTTTCCCACTTTCTTTGTTTAAACACAGCGCTGACACCATCACTGTTTTAGATTTTTTTTAAAAGACGACCTGCTGTCTTTTTTCTCGTCGAGAATCTCGTCGGCCTGTTTCTCGACGAGAAACCCGAGCGTGTGTACACTTACCTGTCGCGGTGGTAACCCGCGCATGCTCAAAATGACTTTGACGCATGCGCGGTAGCTTCATAGGCATAGGGTGTAGCAAGATGGCGGCGACGGCACCAAATGTGACGAGCGCACGATCGTCATAGTCGATGACGTCACCGAGTGCGTGCCATTCAAAAGAACGGCGGCTCTTTTGAATCGTACGTGTGTACACTCGGCCGGGACAAGTTTCTTGTCAAGATTCTCGTCAGGAAAAACAGCGTTTTTTTCCTGACGAGAATCTTGGCCGTGTGTACAGGGCTTGAGTCTCATCACAGGACATGGTTCCAGTAATCCATGTCCTTACTCAGTTTGTCTTAAGCAAACCATTTGCAGGCTTTCTTGTGCATCATCTTTAGAAGAGGCTTCCTTCTGGGACGACAGCCATGCAGACCAATTTGATGCAGTGTGCGGTGTATGGTCTAAGCACTGACAGGCTTCCCCCCACCCCTTCAACCTCTGCAGCAATGCTGGTAGCACTCATATGTCTATTTCCCAAAGACAACCTCTGGATATGGCACTGAGCATGTGCACTCAACTTCTTTGATCGACCATGGCGAGGCCTGTTCTGAGTGGAACCTGTCCTGTTAAACCGCTGTATGGTCTTGGCCACCGTGCTGCAGCTCAGTTTCAGGGCCTTGGCAATCTTCTTATATCCTAGGCCAGGGATATGCAATTAGCGGACCTCCAGCTGTTGCAAAACTACAAGTCCCATCATGCCTCTGCCTCTGGGTGTCATGCTTTTGGCTGTCAGAGTCTTGCTATGCCTCATAGGACTTGTAGTTCTGCAACAGCTGGAGGTCCGCTAATTGTATATCCCTGATCTAGGCCATCTTTATGTAGAACGACAATTCTTTTTTTTAGATCCTCAGCGAGTTCTTTGCCATGCCATGTTGAATATTCAGTAACCAGTATGAAAGAGTGAGAGCGATAACACCAAATTTAACACACCTGCTCCCCATTCACACCTGAGACCTTGTAACATGAATGTGTCACATGACACCGGGGAGGGAAAATGGCTAATTGGGCCCAATTTGGACATTTTCACTTAGGTGTGTACTCACTTTTGTTGCAAGCGGTTTAGACATTAATGGCTGTGTGTTGAGTTATTTTGATGGGACAGCTAATGTAAGGTATAAGAAGATCATGAACCAATATTCATGGTTAGAGTTCTCCTCAAATATATATATTTTACAGAAAATGTTTCTCTGACATGAGTGTGAACAAGATGTGACTTTTGTGGTCAAGCTAATCTTTCTTCTGTGTAACTGACAGGCATGTATATTTAGGTTGAAATGTGACTTTGTGGTTAGGCTTTTTTCGGGAAAAAGTTTATCTCACTTCTGCTTTTAACTGACAGGTTGACCGCACTGACATCTGGCGTTTCTTATCTTCTTGTTTCAAATGTCAGAACATGTTTAGTTTGACCACAATTGACGTATGTTAACTGACCGCTTTTGCAGAAGTCAAAAAACCTGTTAGAATTTATTTTTGTCTAACTCATGAAGTTTTTGCTTATTGCTGATTGGTTCAGACGAGGGAGAAAACTTTCCTTGGTTTGCATAAAAAGGACATGTAACCATTAAACAATATATTTCTTGTATACCTATTCACTGTGTATTGGTGTCTTGAATATCCGACCGGTCAGAGAGAATTCCACAGATCCCTGAGTCCAGCTCGAGCCAAGAAGGTCCAACAGAACCAAACAGAACCAGAACCTTTCAAGTGGTGTCAGAAGTGGGATGATCCAATTGAACAGGTAAGACCCCCTTTAATTATTATTGGGAACAACAGTCTTGCCTTGTCAATTGGTTCACCATAAAGTATACTCTCGAGAAAACTACAAGTTTTCTGGGACTCTGTTAAGATTGAAAGGTAGATTTAGAATAGATACAGAGGGTCTCGCTAGGTTGGCCAGACCAGGTTATTAGATTGAGAAAGAATCTTAAATTCTTCTCTACATAGGACGGATCTGTGGAAACTCTATATCTAAAGGTGTACACAAAAAAGGGTTACTTTTTAAATGTCAATTGTATATTGTTGTCCTGAATGTAAAACTGGTTTATTGTTTGCTTATAAAGGGAAAACCACTTCATTAGTGGCAATTGTTCCAAGAGGTTATCATGTTAAAATTGGCAAGGGTCCTATGTTCCAGGGATCAAAACAACATATGTTAAGGTTTAATATACACAACATACTACCCCCCAGTCCGGTGTTCGAGGGACTAAGTGTAGCAGAAATACAGTGTCTGGTTGTATTTAAAAAAGGAGAACACTGGGTTCCTTGTCATGAATCTATAAATTGTCATAAGTTTAAGGACATTTTCCGCCCCTGGAACGAAATAGAGAAAGCAAGACAGAAATGTTTTAATTTTAAAGTATAAGTATTATTGTTTGCTATAATGGGTAATCAAGCAGGAAAGGAAGCTGAAGGTAAGCAGCACCAACCCTCTCCGATTGATTACATTAAAGTCAATTATGGGAAAAATTATACTGATCCTTTTTGGTCACTAGTTTTAAAAAGAGCACATCAGTTAGAAGTGCCATGTTTGGGGGAATACGGACCATGTTCCGAGGAAGAGTGGGAGGAAGTGACCAGAATATGTGGCCAACCTAAACAGTATAATTATCCCATAAAAGACCTTGACAAAGATTACGTGACTAAATGCTGTAAGATTTGGGCAAAGGGTATGAAGGAATATAGAAAGAAATATACAAGTGTAAAAATGGAAAAGAAAGAGCAATTAGAAGACGCAATAGGAAGTCCATCAGCTCCCCCTAATTTTTATCGAGAAAAACCCCCTCCATATGCTATGGTAAAATATACCCCTCGTTAGATCCAAATGTTATAGCAGGAGTATTAACCATAGCTAAACAAAAGGGAACTAATTGGTTACGGGAGGGGGAAGATAGAAGACAGATACAGGAACGTTTAAGTCAATTAGTAAAGGAGGAAGAACAGTGTATTAAAAAAAGAGGAAGATGAAGAAAAAGTGATAGAAGGAAAGCTGAGGAGGATGAGGATGATGAGGCAGTGGGTGGCTTGACCTCGGGGATAGAAGCCCTCAAATTCCCCGTTATTCAAATGGGAGAAACCCCGGTCCATATCCCACTCCCCCTCGGAACGTTAAGGGATATTAAAGAGCTTTGCCCTAAGCCACGCAAACACCCCAGAGAGGCAGCTCTGTTCTTACAGAGACATTGCGCGGGCACTGGCATGAATGCCGATGACTGTGAAATAATAATACAGACAGTGGATCCAGATCCCATCTGCGATGTAGAAGTTAAGACATTATTTGCTGATAATGACCGCTTTAAAAAGGCAAAGGGATGGGAATCATTTTGGGCAGCTGTGGCAGCAGTTTGGCAGTAAAGTTACAAAGGAGAGAGCGCTTTGCAGATAATGTGCACTGCAAAGCAGGGACCGGGAGAAAACTTTTATTCATTTTGTAAACGGGTACACCAGTTATACAAAGATACAGGAATGGAGAACCCTGAACTGTATGTGAGCACAGTCATGTCCGGGGGAGATCCCAAAACAACACAGTTACTTAAATTAATTACCCCCAATTGGTCAACATTAAAACCTGATGCCTTTCTCGAAGACATTAAAAAAAGCGTGCATCCTCGGGCTTATTCACTACAAAAGGAGGGGTATTTCCCTCATTTAACCCCGAACAGATAGAAAGCCCGCAGTTAGCTGCTGCACAAATGGTTGTCCCTTATACAAAACCAGTTCCCCAACAATCCCAACAAGCACAATACCAAGCATATCCCCAGGATAACCAGCAGGGTTATTTCACATGCAGGGACATGGGACATTGGAAGTCAGAATGCCCCCTTAGGAGAGGAACAAGTAGGGCAGCTAAACGCAGGGGTAATATGGGAAGAGGCAGATTGCCCGTTGGTACAGTTCATGACCAACATCTTTTTAAATGAGTTTTGCCATTCTGACTGACCACTTCCTCTGGGAAGAGACTTAATGTCAAGTTTAAACATTCACATCAAATTTACAAAAGATGGGGGCCTGCTAGCTACATCAGAAATCTGTGATTTGTCTAACCCAAAAAAGACAGGATTTTAGAGGGTACTTTATGTTACTATCGGCACACCTTAAAGCACACCCTATATGGGCACTGCATACATTGTACACCATACAAGCCCATCATTGGGGAAGGAGCAGTAGTACATTACCAAAAACAATATCCCCTGTCAGAAGGAAAAATTGCAGGCATAGCACCACAAATAAAGCAATATTTAGCAGAAGGAATACTGAAACATACAATCAGTCCCTGGAACACCCCCATTCACCCAGTCAAAGCCAGTGGTGAATGGCGCTTTGTACAGGACCAAAGGGCCCTGAACAAAGCTATTGCCCCCCTTCCACCTTTTGTTGCGGATATTGCTACAATATTTTGTGAGATACCGGCAACGTCCAAGATCTACATGGTCATTGATTTAAGTATCGCGTTCTCTTCCATACCTGTTGCAGAGGAAGCCCAAAATTACTTTAAACCTGGGCTGGGCTCCCGCAAGGCTTTGCGAACAGTCCTGCAGCGTGCTCCATGGTCTTGAATCGATCTTTGAGCGATTGTGTACCAAAAGAAGGCTCAGTGTTGCTTCAGTATGTGGATGTCCTATTGCTGTGTAATGAAAATGAGGTCAGCTGTGCGGAGGACTCAGAGCACCTACTAACTCACCTCGCCTCAAAAGGTCACTTGGTGTCTCGCAAAGAGATCCAGTGGTGCAGGTCGCAGGTTGAGTACTTGGGGTGTATAATCCGAACCGAACGTTTGGTGTCACCAGCTCGAGTCAAGGCACTGTCCTCCTGGAGTCCACCAAGAGACAAGTCAGCGCTTCTCTTTTTCCTAGGGTCCATAATATACTGCAGGCAGTGGATACCTGATTGCTCTTATTATGATTCTATCCTAAGGTCTGCTACCCTGCAGGATGCCCCAAAGTTTATTGATTGGACAACAGAGAGGGTTAAGGCTTTCACAGCATTAATCAGCTCTCTAAGGCAAGCCCCTGCATTGGGACTTATAGAGTGCGCAGGGCCTTTTTCATTGTACTGTGTGGTATCTGGATCTACGGTTGCAGTGGTCCTAGCACAATCACATGGGAATTCTCTGAGACCCGTATCATACATCTCAAAGAAACTTCCAGATCAAGTTCAAGGTATGCCACATTGCTTACAGGCCGTAGCAGCCTGTGCAATGGCAGTAAAAGAGGCTTCAAAGGTGGTTCTGGGACATGACCTCACACTGTATACTACACACCTCATGACAAACATGAACACACAACACATGACAACGCAAAGGTGCAGCGGCTATGAGATTATCTTGCTAAAAACACATAATCTAACCATAAAATCATGTTCAGAAACCTCAAAGCCCATTAGGTTTTTACATTCAGGAACACAATTGCACTGAGGTACTTGCAGAAACTACCCTCCCTAGACCAGACCTCACAGATGTTCCGTATCCAAATGCGGAAAATGTTTATGTAGATGGCAGCTGCTCCCGACCTGATGACAAAACTTATCAAACTGGTTATGCCATTGTTCAATTGCCAGATGTAATGATTGAAGCCAAATCTCTGAATGCTAGTTCAGTCCAGATTGCAGAACTCATTGCTATAACTATGGTTTGTCAGATTTTTGAAGGAAAAGATGTAAACATTTACACTGACAGCAGATATGGGTACACGGGTTGACAAAAGATCCTACTGGACTTTGGTCAACCAAGGAGGGAATAATAGGGAATAAAAGGGGTGCACCACATGATAGAATCCCTAGATTACACACAAGTCCCCACACAGAAGGGCAATTTAGAATATCTTTTGGTTATAGTTGACATATTTACAGGATGGGTAGAAGCAATCCCTACCACAGGAGAGACAGCTAGAGTACTAATAAATCAGTGGATCTGTAGGTTTGGCCTTCCGGCCACTATATGGTCAGATCAAGGTCCAGCATTTACCTCGGCCTTAGTGAAGGAGCTCAGGAGTAGAGGAAAGAATGAACAGAACCATAAAAGACAAATTGAAAAAAGCAACAGGTGGCACAATGAAAAACTGGTTAGATTACTTGCCAGCAGTCTTATATCAAATCAGGACTACCCCCCACAGAACAGGAATATCTCCTTTTGAGATACTTATGGGTAGGCCAGCACAGAGGAAACCTGATGAGGGAGAGGAGGTTAATCTTTATTCTTTACAGGAAGAGTACGTGAAACATCTGGTAAGTAGCCTTAGTGAAACAGAGGACAAGGTTGCTGTCACTTTTCCTCCTCTCTCCACAGAGCCTACACATCCATATATCCCAGGAGACAAAGTACTGATAAAACAACTTGCTGTCCGGAAACAACCAGGCCCTATCTTCCAAGGACCATTTGAAATTCTGAAGGTTGCCAGAACAGCCGTTCTTACAGATCAAGGACCACAATGGATCCATGCATCCAGACTAAAGACATTTCCGAAGGGAAACTGGAAGAAGGTGAAGGAGAAGACAAAGACCTCTGTTCTGGAGAGTATTCCAGAAAAGGATCCGGAAAATACTCCCTAGTGGACTATAAAAAACAAGAAACTCAGAGTTCCATACCCATAGACACTAATGGTCAAAAAGGAGGGGTCACTTCGGCAAAACTTTTTATTTTTTCCTTAATGATTACATTGTTTATTTTAATGCTCATAATCATAGGACACTGTTGGTCAGATAATTCTAACAGACCAAAAAGAAGTATAGAAGACAATTTTAGTGGTAAAATGCTGCTGCTTAAATTTAAATATGCTTATGCTCAAAAATCAGGATATGAAAAATGTTGGATATGTAGTAAACTCCATCCTAGCACTGCTAGGATCCCCCTAATGGCAGTACCTCTAAACTTCACCCCTCTCCTAAACGGCACACCACCTGTCGTCCTTACAAATGTCACAAGAACGTTTTCAGATAATAACCTTACTTTCCAAATTATTGGTAGAAGTCATTCCCCAGACTGGTGTTTTAGGTTGGGAAACTCCACAAAGGGAGCTGAACTATGCCAACAAGCTACAATTAACTTTTCAATGACTTCAATTGAAAGCCCTTTCTTTCACACTTCAGAACCTGCCCTAAACACCACTCTAATAAACTTTCTTAACTCCAGTTCCACTTCCACAGTAGGAAAATTATTGTCAAGTTTAACCTTTTCTGTTTTTTCTGATGAAATGATGATAATATTCAACAAACGACCTTTAGCTCTAGGAGACAGTATTTATATTTGTTTTGGAAAAAGTTGTCACCCTTGGAACCCCACTGAACCCCAAGGATGGTGTTATCTTGCATCCCTAGTCCCCATTATGGACATAGTAGGAGATAGCAAGGGAACACACCTCCTTGAAGCTAGCATGCATCCTAGGTACCCCCTCAAACACGGAAATAAAAGGGAGTTCTTTTTCGAAAAAGATATGGCTTGGGCCTGGTTCCCTTCCTGGACAGGTTGGGGGATAGATTTAATGAAAAGGCTTAATAATAATACAAATATTATAGATGATGTATTGGTAAAGAATTCTGATGATATTACTAGTTTAAACATTGAAACTAGAGCAATCAGAAAACAATTAGAACTTCATGATCTTGCTATTGAAAGCATGAGTGCTGCACTCACTGGCCTGTGTGAAGTTACGGAGGATTATGAGTGCTGCACTTGGATCCACAACACATCTGTTGAGATTACTGATTACTATGATGTAATTGCCCAACATAGGAAAGAGGTAAATAAATTGCAACAGGAGGCGAGGGATATCGCGAAAACATGGAGCCCCTTTGGAGAGGGAGGATTCGGGGGCACAGGTATTTTCTCATTTCTCAGACAAATGGCTATAACAGTAGTAATGGTGTTAATCTTCATTCTACTGTTATATTTAGTATTTAAATTAATTGTCTGGGTAATAGGAAAGATCTCTAGTAAAAAGAGACAGGGTTTTAAGGAAACAATCTTGATGATGTCCACGGTACATACTAAACAAAAATGGTATAATGAATAAATCTAATGGTTCTATGGGCTTCAATTCTTGAAGCCATGATCATAAGGATGGGTTGTAAGGTATAAGAAGATCATGAACCAATATTCATGGTTAGAGTTCTCCTCAAATATATATATATTTTACAGAAAATGTTTCTCTGACATGAGTGTGAACAAGATGTGACTTTTGTGGTCAAGCTAATCTTTCTTCTGTGTAACTGACAGACATGTATATTTAGGTTGAAATGTGACTTTGTGGTTAGGCTTTTTCCGGGAAAAAGTTTATCTCACTTCTGCTTTTAACTGACAGGTTGACCGCACTGACATCTGGCGTTTCTTATCTTCTTGTTTCAAATGTCAGAACATGTTTAGTTTGACCACAATTGACGTATGTTAACTGACCGCTTTTGCAGAAGTCAAAAAACCTGTTAGAATTTATTTTTGTCTAACTCATGAAGTTTTTGCTTATTGCTGATTGGTTCAGACGAGGGAGGCAACTTTCCTTGGTTTGCATAAAAAGGACATGTAACCATTAAACGATATATTTCTTGTATACCTATTCACTGTGTATTGGTGTCTTGAATATCCGACCGGTCAGAGAGACTTCCACAGATCCCTGAGTCCAGCTCGAGCCAAGAAGGTCCAACAGAACCAAACAGAACCAGAACCTTTCAGCTAATATACACTGTTATACAAGCTGTACATTCACTACTTTACATTGTAGCAAAGTGTAATTTCTTCAGTGTTGTCACATGAAAAGATATAATAAAATATTTTAAAAAATGTGAGGGGTGTACTCACTTTTGAGAGATACTGTATGCCCCTCACACAATTTTTAGTCAAGTATAGTTTCTATAAAAAATATTAAATCATTTCTACTATTGCCATGTATTTATTACATTTCTCAAACAAAGATTCCTACAAGTCACCACAAGAGGTCAGCACATTGCCATTTTCCAATATTTGTATATATCAAAAACTTTTAAGAATGGTATTAGTTCCAATGGTAGAAGATTTAACACAATATACAAATAAACGAGAAAGTTTTTTTTTTTTCAATCGTATAGCATTTCTTCTGTGGTATTATTTGAAACACGTTTTATTACTTTTATTTTCTATTTAAAAACAAATTAAAAACACCTTACGCTGATTGTATGAATTATCTTTTCATCACATAACATGCATACTCTTGATTCCTAAGTGTCTATGTTGGTTACTAGGCATCTTTTATATTCACCACTCTTCTTCCATCTACCCTTGACCCCCTACTCCCAGCCCCTTTTATGGTCTTTGACGCTTCCCCTGTTGGGGATAGCCGTGGAGACCCTAAAACTACCTTATAATCTATATGTACTAACTCGTGAGACACTCACAATTTGTACCGACTAAGATGTTAATGCATGGTTATCTGTTTGCAACTCCATATCTGAGAGGATATCCCTCCCTTCTATCTGATGTGGTCCTTGTATCTTGTATTTTCTGCTTTTATTTTTGACCTAATAAATTGTATTTAAACTAAAAAATAAATAAAAAACACTGTGACAATAAGGCTCGGTTCACACAGGGGCGACTCCGGACGCGACTTCAGGTCGCCCCGAGTTGCCCCAAGTCACGCTATTTTTAAAACTAATTGAAGTCAATGGAGATGTTTTAATGTACACGACTGCGTTTGCTCTGACTTCAAAAAAGGTCCCTGTACTACTTCAATCCGACTCCTAGGCGACTGCTAGGCGACCTGTACCCATTGATTTCAATGGAAGTCGCTCAGAAGTCGTATTCCCTGTCTTAACAGGAGCAACTCTCCAGGAAGAGAACACATATTTTTCAGGCAAACCCCTCCCTCCCCCCTCCCTCCCACAGAGCTGATTCTTGTTTTATTGGCCACTGGAATGTCTCCTGTCCTGGAAGCTTCAAGTCATGTTGTAAATCACCACAAGTCGCGCTGAGGTCGCCCTGTGATTCATGCTCAAGTTGTGTCTGAGTTGCCTCTCAAAGTCGCGCTGGAAGTCGTGTTGCCCCTGTGTGAACCGAGCCTTACTGCACATCCACCTTCATTGAATCAACAGTAATTTTCTAACATCTGTTGAAAATGGTGCTCATTGGACTCTTCCCCCAATTTATACCCTGGGCAATGTAACAGTCACTGCACATTTACCAAAAGCCCTTATGTAGTACAGTCACTATTCTGATGAGTAAAGCTAAGGTCTGAAAGTACAAAAACTAGGGATGATTTAACTTTTTCGTAAAACACCCTGTTTAATAATGTCTCCCTAATAAGCTATCATTTCCAAAAGGTACAGTGAGGGGAACAAAGTATTTGATCCCTTGCTGATTTTGTATGCTTGCCCACTGACAAAGAAATTATCAGTCTATAATTTTAATGGTAGGTTTCATTTAACAGTGAGAGACGGAAGAACAGCAAAAATATACATATATAGCAGTTGGCAAGCGGATAATATACTTTTCAATAGCACTAATAAAAAAAGATATGTATTATTTCTACTAATTGAAAGAAGTGCCCTGTTTTCAAAGGTAATATTAAAAGAGAAGTTTGGGTTTTAGAAAAAAAAAAATATACTCACGTAGGTGGATGTAGCATTTATCCAATGCTGCATCTGTCCCCTGCCGTGACTGAGAACTGAGGGATCAAATACCGCTGATTGCTCAGTTCTCAGTGAGCAGAGGGCTGGTGACTGACACTAGCTCTCTTCTCTGCCCCTCCAGCACTTACTGGAGCACTGGGCTCTTGGGGGGGCAAGAGTTGCTGGTTCAGTCTCTCAGCGGCTTGCTGAAAAGCTAATCCAGCTGCCGGTCCAAGCATCTTGGTGGATCCAGACTGTAAAGTCAGGATCTTGGTTGAGCCTGGACCAGCTGAGTGACATCAGCCTACTTTAGCCCTCTGTCAGCTGAAAATAGGAGAAGTATAGCTTTCAAAAAAAGCTTTGGCCATACTTCTGCTTTAATCGAAATGGTAGGTCTCCAAATTGTTTTGCAAAAAGCCAGATCCAAAGCCAAGTTTCTACTTGTGGCAGAACCTGCTGCTCCTTTAAAAAAGGCGTCTGACAGAAGGTGATATGTTACAGCCTCAATGCCTGTTTACCCTGTAAAGCCTATACCACGAGTTGTAACTGTGTGCATTGCATGCAGTTGCAGTGCAGCTGTAGCATGGCCCCATTCACTTGGGGTTATCCTTTTAACATTTTAACAACGGCATGTGTACAACTTCATCAAGTTGCCTTGGTGGCTTGAACCGGAGGTCCGCTTTTAATAATAGGACACTTACCTGTCCTGGAGTCCACTGATGTAGGCACCGCAGCTGACGGGTGCTGCCGCCGCCATTGCGGGTAAGGGTACCCGGCAGTGTAGCCTTTCGGTTTCATGCCGGGAACCCTACTGTGCATGCGCGAGGCCCGCTCCTCTCTCCTACTGGCCCGGCGACAGGGGGAGGAGGAGGGAGAACCAGCTTTGACGTCAATACCCGCGGCTGACGCTCCCGGAAGTGGGAAAGGATACCTGTCAAATTGTGGCATCGGAGGGGGGTAGGAATCAGATGAGGTAGAACCCACTTTTGGGTGGAACTCTGCTTTAAGAGCGCTGTAAAACCCTGATTTTTACAATCTCCCAAATGAGCCCTAATCTGTGTTCATAACTACCCATTTTGATACAATGTGATATTTTGCTAGCTTTAGAAGCTATAGCTTGGCATTGCATGTTTTAGCTGTGCCTATGGTTTACAAGTAAATCTTGATCCTTCTTAATTATAAAACAAGGATCTGGATCAGTATATACTCTTCATCAAGACTATAAACTATATGCAAACTTTTAGTTTACACCATATTTCCTTTCTTGGAAAGATATGTGCTATAAAAAATGACAATACTCCCCAAACTACTCTATTATTTCCGAGCACTACCTATTAATGTTCCCAAAACAAGAATTGAAGCCCTTCAACGTAAAATTAATAGATTTATTTGGAGTAACAAAAAACCCAGATGTAGCTACTCTCTCATGCACAGGCCACGAAATAAGGGTGGTCTTGGCCTCCCACATCTATGGCATTACTTTCTTGCAGCCAGACTCACACAGATGGCCCAATGGTTCACCTCAACTACTCACAACCCCTGGCTATTATTCGAGTCCTCCTCTATTTCACCCCTATATTTAAAAGGGATTCTGTGGTCCAACTCAAAATCACTCACTTCTTACAATTGTGGCTTAAAATTAGGGGCTCCTTCGGACTCACTTCAGAAACCCCTCCATTAGCTTCATACCTAGGAGACTCTAGATTTACTCCAGCATATCCTGATAACACACTGTTCTATAATTGGCTTAAAAATGAACTGATCACACTAAAATCACTAGTAATTAATATAAAATTCCCCTCCTTTCCTGTACTCCGATCTAAATATAACTTTCCTCTCTCAGAGCACAAGCAATACCTCCAAATTCAAGAATTTTATGCAAAATACTACTCATTAACTATTAAACCCCCTAACACATTATTCAAACGTATTTGTATATCCTCCCCTAGAGACAGAGGTTTAATCTCTCAAATATATGGTTACCTCAATAACTTTAAATCAGCCTGAAAAATCAAGCCCAATGCTACGTTGGGAAGCAGATTTGGAATGTTCCTACCCCATAGAATCTTGGATCATTATGATCGATAACCTACGCAAGAGCAACCGTGCAGTTTCGTTCAGAGAAACCCCACTAAAACTATTTTCTAGGTGGTACACGACGCCTGCCAAAATCCATTCCTTCTACCCCACAGTTTCCCCAAATTGCTTCAGAGGTAGAGATGTGAAGGCCTGGAAAAAAACAGAAGAATTCAGAAAAAAAAACGTTCTTTTCCTGTTGGCTTTTTTGTTTTTTTCCCCCCAAATTTTAAAAATTAAAAAAATAAAAAAAAATTGTGGAATATTTTATTTTAACATGATGAATAAAATATTTTAAGACAGGGTGTTCAAATAATTCCAAATCATTTCTAAAAAAAAATTATGATATCAGATTATTCTAATTTCTGTGCACTGAGTGAGGACAAGCAAGTCCTAGGTAACAAACTGAACCCTCCAATGCAAGAACAGTATGCATTTCTTCCTTTAGGAGGTGCTGTGCTGCTATTGTAACAAGAAAAAGGTTTCAGTTTTGCTTTTGCATGTTAGTGGGTGTGTTTGGTTTGTTCTGTCCTCTTCACTAGGCCTCAAAAGCATTGGAAGAAAATACAGAGCAACAAAAAGGACCTGAAAGTATATACTTAATTAAAAAGGGTAAGAGTTTACATTTATCTGATTCTGAATCCAGAAAACTGAATAATTTAGCTACATTAGTTTACCTTTATAAACTTTTGTGTAAATAATAATTAAATTACCAGTAATCTGGTTCTTCCCCAACCCCAACACACAACCACAGATTAGTGAGTGTCTCCTTGCAAAGTAGTAATTTTTTCTTGTTTTTATTTCCTACTCCCCTCAGAAAAATGGTGAGACCAACATCTAGCATATGGAAGCATTTTCACATTACAAGTTCTTCTGAAAATAAAATGTGATTTGAAAATATTGTCAGATGAAATATGCATTTCCAAATGCTACCAGGGTGACAAAACACATTCTTGTATGTGTAACAAGTGTCCTGTAGATATTAAAAAATCCTTCATGGATCGAAGTGAAGAGAACAACAATGACAATGCACATAGTTTTTCTCATCGTTCTCGTAACAGAATGACTTTCAATCTTAACCACTTGCCGCCCGCCCTATAGCGGATTGACGGCGGCAAAGTGGTTTCAAAATCCTGACTGGACGTCATATGACGTCCTCAGGATTTTGAGCCGCTGCGCACCCCCGGGGGCGCGCATCGCGGCGATCGTTGCTGCGGGGTGTCAGTCTGACACCCCGCAACACCGATCCTAGTAAAGAGACTCCGACGGAGACTCTTTACCACGTTATCAGCCGTGTCCAATCACGGCTGATCACAGTGAAAACAGGAAAAGCCGGTCATCGGCTTTTCCTCACTCGCGTCTGTCAGACGCGAGTAGAGGAGAGCCGATCGGCTGCTCCTCTGACAGGGGGGGGGTTTGTGCCGATAGATTATCAGCGCAGCCCCCCCGAGGATGCCCCCACTGGACCACCAGGGATGCCACCAGACCACCAAGGATGCCAGCACCAGGTATGCCACCCTAGACCACCAGGGATGCCAGTTAGTGCCCTCTAATGGATGCCAATCAGTGCCCACAATGGATGCCAATCAGTGCCCACAATGGGCATCACTGATTGGCAGGCATTATTGTTTGGCACTGATTGGCATCCATTACAGTACATCAGTGCCGCCTATCAGTGCCCACCCGTGCCACCTATCAGTGCACATCCGTGCCACCCAGCAGTGCCCATCCATGCTGCCTATCAGTGCCCATCCAAGCCGCCTATCAGTGCCCATTCGTGCCACCTATCAGTGCCCATCCGTGCCGCCTATCAGTGCCCATCCGTGCCGCCCATCTGTGCCGCCTATCCGTGCCCATCTGTGCCGCCTATCCGTGCCCATCCGTGCCGCCTATCCGTGCCCATTCGTGCCGCCTATCAGTGCCCATCCGTGCCGCCTATCAGTGCCCATCCGTGCCACCCAGTTGTGCCGCCTATCCGTGCCCATCTGTGCCGCCTATCCGTGCCCATCCGTGCTGCCTATCTGTGCCACCTATTAGTGCCGCATATTAGTGCCCATCATCAGTGCCCATCAATGCCACCTCATCAGTGCCACCTCATTGGTGCCACCTCATCGGTGCCCGTCAGTGCAGCCCCATCAGTGAAGGAGAAAACTTACTCATTTAAAACGTTTTGTAACTGAAACAAAAAAATACTTTTTTTTTCAAAATTTTCGGTCTTTTTTTATTTTTTTTAGCAGAAAATAAAAATCCCAGAGGTGATCAAATACCACCAAAAGAAAGCTCTATTTGTGGGGAAAAAATGATAAAAATTTAGTTTGGGTACAGTGTTACATGACCGCGCAATTGTCATTCAAAGTGCAACAGCGCAGAAAGCTGAAAATTGGTCTGGGCAGGAAGGTGTATAAGTGCCCAGTATGGAAGTGGTTAAAAAGACAAAAAAGTGCTAATGTAGCATTTTTTTCAATTTTTCCGAAAATTTCTGTTCCCCCCCCAAAAAAAAGGGGAAAAAAAAAGGTTTTTTTTCCGAGCTTCAAAATTTCCGGAAATTTTACATCTCTATTCAGAGGTTGCCCTGACCAAGGCAACTACCTCCACATCTTTTGGAGCTGTAAACATTTAGAGCCAAAATGGCAAGCAGCGATTAGTAGAATTGAGTCAGCTCTCAAATTAAACATTACTCTTTCACCGCAAATATGTTTATTATATGCTGACATACCAAACATCCCCTCACCATGTAACAGACTGCTCCATTCATTATTTAGCTCTATTCAGTGGATGATAGCTCTCAATTGGAGATCAAATAACCTGTTATGGTCTCAGGTATTGTCCAGAATGGAAATGAGAGAATTCATCACACACTATTTGACAGTATGCACATTTTTAATAAAAAATGTATTTACTGGACATCACCGTAATGGCATCCTCCATTGTATAGAGAATTCCGCTTATAATCATTTACAGCTACTCCAACCTTCCAATATTCTGTCCAATAATATATTATTATATTATCTATGGACCATAATTTCTGTCATGTACCCATACAATTACCTGAAACCCATCCCATCAATTTTATTACCATTTTTATCTACTGTATAACTCTTTTACAAAGGTTTATTGAGAGAAAAGTAAATACAACAAATACGTGCAATAATATGATGGATACATCAGACATAAGATGGAGAAGAGGATCCCAACAAAGGGATGCTGTATACACAGTACAATATTCGTTAGTATAATAAGAAAATAAGAGGGGAAAAAACAGTAGCGATACGCCACATTAAAAGACATTCAATGTCCCAGAATATGTTGATCGATAGGCACAAATGCCAAGAAAATAACAAAAAAAAAGAAAAAGCAACATAAAGGGGTGCATACATTCTTGTATCAACTGTATATTGAGTAGGGAACAAAGAATACAAATCAAAAGATAAATAAAATAATGGAAAGTTTTTCTTTGTAACGATTTTTTCCCCCATAATTCAGACTTTTTATTTGGTTTGTTCCGTATCAGTGCAACCATCGTCATTAAACCGACTCCTCGTTATCAGGAGTCACAGAGGAGACTACTCAGAAAAAGATAATGAGTAAATTGTAGAGAGGGGGGGGGGAGCATAAGAGAAAAAGAAAAGAAAAGAGGGAAGATGATGAGGGGAAAGAAAGGGAAGAGTCCATGGGGGGTGCATCCAGAGGCCTTTAGATTGATAGAAGTAGGGTGTTAAACCTGGAGGGGTGATCGTAGGATATCCATGGTTGCCAAACCCTGAGAAATTTATCGTGCATGTCAGAAGCAAGAGATGTCAGTTTCTCATTAATCATAATATCGTTCATACGATTTTTCACTGCATCAAAGCTAAGTACAGGGGTTTTCCAAACCCTCGCAATGGTCAGCTTGGTTGCGTTGAAAAGGTGTTGGACTAATTGGCGTTCCGGGCGGAGGAGTTCAAGGATAGGTTTACATAGAAGGGCTTCATAGGGGTCTCTTTTAAGGTTGGAATGGAGCATATTACACAGAAGGGTGTAGACCCTGACCCACAATCTACATACCTTTGGACATGTCCACCAAATGTGGGTCATCGTGCCTTCCAGTGAACAGGCCCGGAAACAATGAGGAGAGTAGGAAGGGATAAAACAAGCCAGTCTAGCAGGCGTGTAGTACCATCTATAGAACACCTTGTATGCATTCTCTAGAGTAAGAACATTCCTAGAGCTCTTTGTAAGGGCTATCGTCATGATCTGCCAGTCCTCCGGATCCAACTGTTTACCCAGGTCTTTTTCCCATTGGAAATGATAGGATCTCACTGGGGGTTTCCTAATGGAAATGATTGAGGAGTAAAGTAAGGATATTACCCCCCGGGGAGTGAGGTGTAGCCCTACATATCTTTTCAAAGGGGAACAAGGTGTATGGGGTAGGTTGGGCCCTTATGAGCTGTTAAAGGAAATGTTTAAGTTGGAAGTAGCTATAATGTTCCCGAAGGGGTATATCATGGGAAGATCCAAGTATTTCAAATGTGATTATTCTCATGGGGGTGAACAGAGAATGGACATCAGTGAATCCACTCTCCATCCACCACGAGAATTGTTTAGGGTAATCCCATTGGTGGAGAGCGTGAGCCATACATGGCCCAAACCCATGAGGGCATTTCGAGGGAGGGAGCCAGGGTACAGAGGAAATGGGTATAGAGTGTGAGTCAACCAGGTCAATTGTGGCCCATAGCGGCATTTGATATGTGCCATGAAAACAAGTTAATGGAGCAATATTCGCCTGAAGGTTGGGGACCGAGAGACCCCCATTGATCTGCCGAGCGTACAAGGTCTGTTTATTAATTCGGGGTCGAATGGAACCCCAGATAAATTTCAAAAGTTTGCGTTGGTGCATTCGTATTATATACAAGGCGACTGGGACTGTCAGTATTCGTAAAAAATAGGAATTTTTGTACTCACCGTAAAATCCTTTTCTCTGACATCCATGGACTGACACAGTGTCTCTTTACACTTTACACGTGGGTTATGTCCCTGCTTGCAGGAGAAGACCTAGGCAGAATGTGAAATGTTATACATACATTCTAAAAGCCAGAGCTGAACAGCCCCACCCAGGGGGCGGTCCCTCCGGACATAACCCTCCCACTACAGTCAGCAGACTTCAGTTCGTAACAAAGCAGTACAAACTTAAAAGGAAGGGTGGGTGCCGTGTCAGTCCATGGATGTCAGAGAAAAGGATTTTACGGTGAGTACAAAAAATCCTATTTTCTCTTACCATCCATGGACTGACACGGTGTCTCTTTACACTTTACACGTGGGATGTCCCAAAGCAGTGTCAAGAGGGATGGGAGCAGTATAAATGGAAAAACCAAAACTTCACTCCAATAAGGCAGAGCTCCTCAACGGAGGAGTCGCAACTTTAAACAGCGGCCTGCAGCACCCTGCGGCCGAAGGAAGCATCCGAAGATGCAGCCACATTAACCTTATAAAACTTAAAAGGCATGAACAGACGACCAGGTCGCCGCCTTGCACACTTGTGCAACCGACGCTTGATGTCGGGAAACCCAGGAAGCACCAATTGCCCTGGTGGAATGCGCCGTAACCGGAAAGGGAGGCGCCCGCCCTTTGAGAGCATAGGCTTGAATGACGGTTTGTCTGATTCCCCTAAAAATGATGGCAGTTGAAACCGCTTGGCCCTGTTATGGACCAGAGACAGTCACAAACAGTGAGTCGGACTTCCGAATAGAAGCAGTAGCAGACAGGTACACCCGTAAGGCTCGTACCACCTCCAATATGTGCAGCGCAAACTCTCTGGGATGCGATGGGTGAGGACACAAGGATGGGAGGGCAATGTCCTCATGTAGGTGAAAGGTCGACACCACCTTTGGCAAAAAAGGAAGGTCGCGGATGCAACACCGCCTTATCCTTATGGATGACTAAATATGGCGACTTGCAGGACAAAGCCGCCAACTCAGACACTCGTCAAACAGAAGTGATTGCCACTAAAAAGGCCACCTTCTGAGACAAGACAAGAGGGGAATATCCCGGATATTCCCAAAAGGAGGTTCCTGGAGGACCGAGAGCACCAAATTCAGATCCCACGGTGGGAGAGGAGGCTTGACAGGAGGGAGCACATGGCGAACCCCCAACACAAGGTGCTAACCAAGAAAATGACCCGCTAGAGGTCGCTGAAAGAAGACGGCCAAGGCCGAAATCTGATCCTTGATGGTACTCAAAGCAAGCTTTTGGGTCACTCCACACTGCAGAGGGTGCAGGATTCTGGGGACGGAATACGTCCGAGGACGCCAGTCCAGCGCTTCGCACATGGCGATATAAGCTTTCCAGGCACGGTGATAGATCTGCCTGGAGGAAGACTTCCGTGTCCTTAACATGGTCAAAAATGACAGAGTCCGAGAGACCTCGGTCCCTCAACACCTGGCTTTTAACAGCCCTGCCGTTAAAGCCAGAGACTGTAAGCCGGATGAAACATAGGACCTTGAGACTGAAGGTCCTCCCTCATCGGCAACCGCCAGGGAACGTCCGCGACGAGACGTACCAGATCAGCGTACCAGTGATGCTGAGGCCAATCCGGAACAATTAGGATCGCCAGAGTTTATATCAGGCGATAAGGACCCTATGGGGCCACCAACGCATCCGAGGCATCGCCCAAGGATCCCTGGATCTGGCCACAACCTCGACCCTTGCGATTGAGTCGAGAGGCCATCAGGTCCACATCCGGCGTGCCCCACCGTCGGTAAAGGAGTTGAAATATGCAAGGACCACTCTTCTTGGTCCGGCGATTGGCGACTCAGATAGTCCGCCTGCACATTGTCTATGCCCAGAATGTAAAATGGCCTACATAGCCGGCACGTTTCTTCCGGCCCACTTCAGGATACGGACTACCTCGGAAGCCGCAGCTGAGCTCCGAGTTCCCCCTTGATGGTTTACATACACCACCGCCGTGGTGGTGTCCGACTGGCTCCTGATGGAGCGACCCCGTACTCTCTCCGACCTGAGGAGAGACACAGTCCGATGGCCCGTATTTCCAGAACAGTGATTGGTAAACGGGCTCATCCGGAGTCCAAGGCCTGAGCCGACAGGACTCCCCAGACTCCACCCCAGCCCGTCAGGCTGGTGTCCGTCGTGAGTACCGTCCATTGGATGGGAGGGGAACGACTTTCCGGACCGAAGAGCCGAGGATCTCAACCACCATGTCAGGGGCGCCCTGACCAGGTGAATCACCTGGATCTGAAGATCCAAGGACAACAGGGATTTGTCCCAGGTGGACAAGATCTCCTTCTGCAATGCCCTGGTGTGTGATTGGGCATACGGAACGGCCGCGAAGGAGGCCACCACAAGTCTCGGGACTCTCATGCAAAAAACGGATTGACAACCATTTTTGGGATGTCAGCACCCGCACCGCAGACTGAAGTGTCAGCAACTTCTCCAGAGGTAGGATACCTTTGCCTCCAAGGAGTCCAGAATCAGAACTAGATACTCCAGACACTGAGTCGGGACCAGGACTGACTCCTGAATGTTCAGGAACCACCCGAAGTCCCTGAGGGTCTAATTGACGATAGTCACCTTTCCTCTAAGTCTGATCCACTTTCTGCTCTTAGCAGAAGATCGTCCAGATAGCCCACAACAGCAATAGCTCGCTGTAACAGAAGGCTAGAACCGGAGCAAGCACCTTGGTGAACACCCTTGGTGCCGAGGCTAGGCCGAAAGGAAGAGCCACAATCGATAGTGGACTTCGCTGATCGCAAAGCGCAGAAACTTCTGGTGACTTGCGCAGATCGGAACATGCAAGTAGGCGTCCTTGAAGTCCAAGGACGCCAGAAGAAAATCCCTTTGGTGGAGTGTAGCGATCACCGTGCGAATGGATTCCATGCGGAATTTCTGCACCTTCTCGAAGGCATTCAGGGCCTTGAGGTCCAGGGTAGGTCGAACCACGTCCTATTTTTGGGACGACAAACAGATTCGAGTAGAATCCCTGAAAACTCTCCTGTGACGGAACCGGCACAATCACTCCGGACCTGATCAAATCCTGTACAGCCCCCAAGAGGGCTGCCCGACAGGTAGGAAGGAGAGGAAGCTTTGAGGGAAAGAATCTGTCTGGGGGCCAGGATCGGAATACTATCCTGTATCCTGAGGTGACCACCTCGTACACCCACCAGAGATTCGGGAGGACCACCGATTCGTGACCTGCGAAGTCGTCCCCCCATCCCAGAGTCGGGCGGAGGCAAGACTTCACGCGGAGGCGGGCTTGGGAGCCGCTTGTTCGGCTTACGCACCCAGGGGCACTTGTGCCCACCAGCCGCACTGCCGTCAGTCTGAGAGGGCCTACCCGTGGACTCTGACTGACGAAAAAACCCCGTTTTGCTGGAAAGGAAGGCCCCTGTTTGCGGCGGGCCTCCTCACCCTTGCTAGTCTAAGGAAGAAGAGTGCTTTTACCTCCCATGACGATGTCATCCAGAGCAGCACCGAAAGGTCTACCACCTTTAAATGGCAGATCCGTCAGGAGCTTCCCAAGGCTAGGTCAGCAGACCAGCACTTCAACCAGATAAGACGACGCAATACCACCGCCGAGACAGAGGCCCTGGATATTAAAGGGGCCGCGTCCAACGTGGCGTCGCACACATAAACCAGGCCCTGAACCAGTTGGTGGGCCAAAGCAACTGTGTCTGGAGGAAGATTATGCTCCTGTACAGCTAGGTGCAACATTTTTGCCCAACCTGTAAGTGTTTAAGACACAAGGGTCGCCGCTACTACAGGCCGTAGGGCGGATCCCAACAAGGCAAACATGGCTCTGCTCACCACTTCTGACCTCCTGTCAGTGGGGTCCTCAAATGCAGGAGTCCCCTCCATCGGGAGAGTGATGGCCTTGTTTAACCGGGCGACTGGAGGGTCGACCCTGGGGGAGAAGCCCACTTTTTAAGTAGGGCATCTTCAAGGGGTATCTGATAGACAAACACCGCGGGACCATAAAAAAATTCTTCTGCGGCTTTTCCCAGACCTTATCAATGAGCTGGTCAAAGAAAGTACATATGGAAAAACCTCTTTAGAAGGCCTGGCCTTAAAAGAACCAAAGGAGACTGTATCCGCCTGAGGTTCTGCATCCGCAGCATTTTAGCTTGAGAGTGTCCCTCACCGCAGTCATGAGTACACTAACAAGCGCCCTGTCATTTACTGACTCAGAACTGGAGTTTTCCTCATAAGGAATGTCCTGTTCAAAACCATCCAATACATTCAGAACTAGGGTCCTGAGCGGTAGTGGCTAGGCCCATATCTGAATCAGCACACTGCCCTCATGAAGTAAAGTGGGGAGAGGGCGCTTTTTTGCTCCCTTGCGCTTGCACACAGCTCCCATCCTGGTCAGAAATGATTCCAGGACTGCCCACAACTGGTCCCTAGGGACCGCAGGTGCTGAAGCGCTGCCTGTTGTCCACTGACATTTAGGGGAAGCTGGTGACAGAGACTCCATATTGCCCCCCTCTGAGACTCCTCAGATAAAAAGTCCACCCACAGGCTGTGCTGACTGAGGAGGGGGCGCCCAGGGGACTCACCAAACCGGACCAGGGACCGCTCAGTTCCGCTGTCTGTACTGCGCTGTGTCAGCGCTGGTGAGCTGTGAGGAGATTGTGAGGAGATTTGCGCTGTTACAGCAGGGCTAGTGGCCAAAACTAGTGCTGAAGAGCGCGCGGGCTACAAGAAAATGGCCTCCGCACTTCACTGAGGCGATCCGCGGCAAGATGGCCGCCATGACTCAGCAAAAGTGAAAAAAAAAAAAACACAGCACACAAACAGCGCCACTCGGCGCTCAGGCCCCAAAACACACAAAAAAAGGCCCCAAGCATATCTGCAGACCAGCATTAGCCCCTCCAAGAACAGTGTGACCCCCAGGCACCCCACACAGCACAGCGCCAGCAATGGTGACAGAGAGTGACAATGAAATACAGGGGGAGACAGGGAAAATCCCCCACAGAGAAACACACAGCCTTTTGTACTCACCTGCAGGCAGGAGAGACTACTTACCCGTCCCCTGAGGGACCCACTGGTGTGTTTCTGATAGGACTATCACAGTGCAGTACTGAGTAGCTGTCGGCCCGGTCCACCGCGAAAGATACAGTCAGTCAGGAACTGTTCAGTCTTGAGAGGACCGTGGGAGCATGAAAGCAAACTCGGCCACCCCTGGGGTCATGGGGCCTGTCGTGAACTGAGTCTCACGCACACAAGGCGAGGATCAGCACGCTCGATGGTCGGACAGGGAAGACTATGAGGATATCTTGTACCCAACCTATTGCCCAGCCGACAGTTGATAGAAAATTCTCAAAAAAAAAAAAAAAGAATTCCAGAAAAGGAATAAAAATAGGTCAGGAGACTGGCTCCTGAGAGAGCCACGTCTTCTCCTTCTGCTAGGCAGAAAAAAACTGAAGTCTGCTGACTGTAGTGGGAGGGTTATGTCCGGAGGGACCGCCCCCTGGGTGGGGCTGTTCAGCTCTGGCTTTTAGAATGTATGTATAACATTTCACATTCTGCCTAGGTCTTCTCCTGTAAGCAGGGACATAACCCACGTGTAAAGTGTAAAGAGACACCGTGTCAGTCCATGGATGGTAAGAGAAAGTACAGGTCCTTCTCAAAAAATTAGCATATTGTGATAAAGTTCATTATTTTCTGTAATGTACTGATAAACATTAGACTTTCATATATTTTAGATTCATTACACACAACTGAAGTAGTTCAAGCCTTTTCTTGTTTTAATATTGATGATTTTGGCATACAGCTCATGACAACCCAAAATTCCTATCTCAAAAAATTAGCATATTTCATCCGACCAATAAAAGAAAAGTGTTTTTAATACAAAAAAAGTCAACCTTCAAATAATTATGTTCAGTTATGCACTCAATACTTGGTCGGGAATCCTTTTGCAGAAATGACTGCTTCAATGCGGCGTGGCATGGAGGCAACCAGCCTGTGGCACTGCTGAGGTGTTATGGAGGCCCAGGATGCTTCGATAGCGGCTTTAAGCTCATCCAGAGTGTTGGGTCTTGCGTCTCTCAACTTTCTCTTCCCAATATCCCACAGATTCTCTATGGGGTTCAGGTCAGGAGAGTTGGCAGGCCAATTGAGCACAGTAATACCATGGTCAGTAAACCATTTACCAGTGGTTTTGGCACTGTGAGCAGGTGCCAGGTCGTGCTGAAAAATGAAATCTTCATCTCCATAAAGCTTTTCAGCAGATGGAAGCATGAAGTGCTCCAAAATCTCCTGATAGCTAGCTGCATTGACCCTGCCCTTGATAAAACACAGTGGACCAACACCAGCAGCTGACATGGCACCCCAGACCATCACTGACTGTGGGTACTTGACACTGGACTTCAGGCATTTTGGCATTTCCCTCTCCCCAGTCTTCCTCCAGACTCTGGCACCTTGATTTCCGAATGACATGCAAAATTTGCTTTCATCCGAAAAAAGTACTTTGGACCACTGAGCAACAGTCCAGTGCTGCTTCTCTGTAGCCCAGGTCAGGCGCTTCTGCCGCTGTTTCTGGTTCAAAAGTGGCTTGACCTGGGGAATGCGGCACCTGTAGCCCATTTCCTGCACATGCCTGTTCACGGTGGCTCTGGATGTTTCTACTCCAGACTCAGTCCACTGCTTCCGCAGGTCCTCCAAGGTCTGGAATCGGTCCTTCTCCACAATCTTCTTCAGGGTCCGGTCACCTCTTCTCGTTGTGCAGCGTTTTCTGCCACACTTTTTCCTTCCCACAGACTTCCCACTGAGGTGCCTTGATACAGCACTCTGGGAACAGCCTATTCGTTCAGAAATTTCTTTCTGTGTCTTACCCTCTTGCTTGAGGGTGTCAATGATGGCCTTCTGGACAGCAGTCAGGTCGGCAGTCTTACCCATGATTGCGGTTTTGAGTAATGAACCAGGTTGGGAGTTTTTAAAAGCCTCAGGAATATTTTGCAGGTGTTTAGAGTTAATTAGTTGATTCAGATGATTAGGTTAATAGCTCGTTTAGAGAACCTTTTCATGATATGCTAATTTTTTGAGATAGGAATTTTGGGTTGTCCTGAATGCCAAAATCATCAATATTAAAACAAGAAAAGGCTTGAACTACTTCAGTTGTGTGTAATAAATCTAAAATATATGAAAGTCTAATGTTTATCAGTACATTACAGAAAATAATGAACTTTATCACAATATGCTAATTTTTTGAGAAGGACCTGTACATCTACTGTATAACTCATATGTGACATTGTACTACTGTATACTACCTCTCACATTGTATTGAAATGTTTACTTTCTTGTCTTCCAAATAAAACTTTTTGTAAACAAAAACTCTTATGCCCCATACACACGATCGTTTTTCATGCCGTTAAAAATGCCATTTTAAAAAATGGCCATTAAAAATGATCGTGTGTAGGCTCCAGAGCATTTTTAACGACGTGAAAAACGGCCATTAAAAATTCCGGACATGCTCTCTTTTTTCACGTCGTTTTTTATGTCGTTTTTTTTAACGACGTGAAAAACGATAGTGTGTATGCTTTCACGACGTGAAAAAAAACACGCATGCTCAGAATCAAGTATGAGACGGGAGCGCTCGTTCTGGTAAAACTAGCGTTCGTAATGGAGATAGCACATTCATTACACAGTAACGGACTGAAAAGCGCGAATCGTCGCTCAACAAACTGTACTAACATGAAGGGTGGCGCCATTCGAACGGAACTTCCCCTTTATAGTGCCGTCGTACGTGTTGAACGTCACTGCGCTTTGCTTGATCGTTTTTTTTTAATGATGGTGTGTACGCAAGGCAGGCTTGAGAGGAAACATGAAAAAAAACGAGGAGAAAAACGTCGGTTTAAAAAATGACAGTAAAAACGATCGTGTGTACGGGCATTAGTTTACAAATGAGTACATACATTTTTTTTCCACTGAACATAATGTGCCATGTATTTAGGTATGCATGTAAGCTTGATAAGTCTTGCATGATTTACCGTATATTACATATTTCTATCGCGGGACTCGATGTCCGCCGGTGTCCCGCGATCAGGTCACAGAGCGGAAGAACGGGGAGATGTCAGTGTAAACACAACATCTCCCCGTTCTTCCTAGTGACATGTCACTGATCGTCTGTTCCCTGTCATAGGGAAAAGCGATCAGTGACATGTCACTCGTAGCCACGCCCCCTAACAGTTTGAATCACTCCCTAGGACACACTTAAGCCCTTCAGTGCCCCCTACAGGTTAACCCCTTCACTGCCAGTGTAATTTTTACAGTAATCAGTGCATTTTTATAACACTGATCGCTGTAAAAATGACAATGGTCCCAAAATGGTGTCAAGCGTCCTATGTGTCCGCCATAATGTCGCAGTCACGATAAAAATCGCTGATCGCCGCCATTACTAGTAAAAAAAAAATATTAATAAAAATGCCATAAAACGATCCCCTATTTTGTAGATGCTATAACTTTTGCGCAAACCAATCAATAAACGCTTATTGCGATTTTTTTTTTACCAAAAATATGTAGAAGAATACGTATCGGCCTAAACTGAGGAAAAAAATAGTTTTTTTATATATTTTTTGGGCATATTTATTATAGCAAAAAGTAAAAAATATTGATTTTTTTTTCAAAATTGTCGCTGTATTTTTGTTTATAGCGCAAAAAAGAAGAACCGCAGAGGTGATCAAATGCCACCAAAAGAAAGCTCTACTTTTTAGGAAAAAAAGGACCTAAATTTTGTTTGGGAGCCACGTCGCACGACCGCGCAATTGTCAGTTAAAGCGACGCAGTGCCGAATCGCAAACAGTGGCCTGGTCTTTGGCCAGCCAAATGGTCCAGGGCTTAAGTGGTTAAGGGAACCATGAACGCCAACATGTACTGTGACTTACTGATGCCCTCCCTTCGGAGACTGGGCCGCAGGGCAGTATCCTCCACCTTCCATGCAAAAGTGAATGATTTGGCAACTTCTGGATCATAGGATCTAAACATGGAAGCAGAGAGACTGGAGTTGGTCCCAGGGAAGGAAGACCCTGGACAGAGCTGTATCCAAGATTAGGGCCAGATGAGACAGAGACAGATCCAGCTCTGAATATTTATGCAGAGCCTGCACTGCACTGTCTGTCCATCCATTGACAGATACTGAGACAACTGTTCCCTCAGCAGGAGATTGTCCAGATTTCCCATGATGGTAATACCCTGAGAGCAAGGCAAAGAGGACAGGTGATATCACCTTGAGGTGCAGTGAATGGGTCAAAGGAAAAGGCAACAAATTGAAATGTTGTGTGGCCACAGCATAGTGCAGGTAGTGTGGGTGTACCAAAAGATGGGGATAAGCACGTAAGCAACCTGGATGTCCACAGAGGCCAGAAGATCTCCCAGGTTAAAGGTAGTGACTGATCACTATTTCATATGAAATTCATGATGAAATCTATTGAGAATTTTTGGATCAAGTATGGGGCGAATGCTACTCTTGCCTTGAGGATAGTAAACAGGTTTAAATAGGGACTCTGGAACCTTTCCTCTTCTAGGGCAATAGCTATGAGAAATCTGTTTGTGGAGATTTTGGCAACATAGACAGCATAAAGCAGGGTGGTGACAGAATTTCTAGCTTGTAGCCCCTGGATATCATGTTCTGCCCCCAAGTGCCAAAAATTCCTGGGAACAGATGGCTGCAAAGACCGAAAGATGTCTATCCTGCTTTTACAAGTGGGGCGCCCCCTCACTGAGAGGATGACTTGGTTCTAGACTTAGTGGGTTTGGAGGTCCAGGCCTTATGGTGGAACAACATGTAGGCTTGGACTTGGACCCGGAAGCCTGAGAGAAATGAAAGGAACTCTATTTCCTCTCAGGAGCAGAAAGTTTAGCTATTGGAGTTTTTACCAGAGTATTGGCGTCCCCCCTCAAAATCATCTCCATCTTCTTGTATGGAAGCTCTACAGACCAACATTTGAGTCAAATAAGTTTCCTCATATGTATCAAAAGGAAAACAATCCTGGATACTTGATGAAGTGTGTCTGCTAGCCCACTGACACAATAGCGCAGAGCCATGAGCAAGCACTCCAGTTGTTGAAGGAAAACGAATCTGTTAGTGTGGATCTAAAATCCCAATCCCAATCTTTTTTTTACATAATCCTTGTAACGGCACCCCAAATACGAAAGGGGGTAACGCCATTTAGATATCTTCCCTCTCCTGGACACACATTCGCTGCCGATCCTCCAGCCAGGCTAGCTCCCTGGAACTCCCAAAGTCAGGGTCACTGACACAACCCCAGAAAATGGTGTGACACTGGGACAGGAGGATGTCAGCCTTGCTAATATATCTTGGGCTACCTAAAATGGGTCTGTAATATTTATCCACCATATCCCCAAGGATATCTGTAAAGGACTATTTACTGTTTCTGAACTCAACAGGTTAATTGAGAGATACTGAGGTGTTCAGCCTCAATCACCTGTCTAGTGTAATGTTAATGAGTTCCAGCTTCTAGAAGACCTGTTCATTGTTTGTGGTGATGTGGATTGGGGAAATGAAGTCTGTCCTTGTGTGTATTGTAAAGTATCAGACAGTCTGGTGAATACAAAGGTCATGCATAGTCATTCAAACATAAAGGGGATTATTAGAACCTGTTGTCTCCTAACAGACGTCAAAATAATGTGTGGAGTCTTGTAATGTGTGGGTGGAGCTGGGCCATTGTTCATGTTAAACTAAGGTGTATTGGATGTATATAAAAGTTACAATGTTTTTCTGAATAAAGGCATTCGATCTTAGGAAGATACAGAGTGCGTCTCGTTCTTCCAGAAGGATTAATTCTTATGGGAAATGGTCGCCTGGCTGTGGAAGATTGGTTCTTGAATGGGTGTCCAGGAGAGGGAACATCTTATACGGCGTTAACCCCCTTCGTATTTGGGGTGCCGTTACATTGGTTGGCAGCAGCGGGATTTTCCCTCCAGTTCCTGGGACACTCCAAACCACCACAGTGAATGACCAGCTATGCAGCCTGCAGGAAAGTCACGCTGAAAGACCTACTTGAGAGCCGAGATGGACCAGAAGAAGGGTGATGCAGGACCCCGGTCAGTTGAAGATTTGTTTCAGCAACGAGTGCGACAGCGGTTGGCATTATATGGGGCTAACTCATCAGAGACCGCCATACAGGAAGCCATTAAAGGCATCCAGCTGCAGGATGCCCAACAAGAGAGAGAACGAGAGCGACAAAAGAGAGAACTAGAGCGGCAACATGAGCGGAGAATGGCGGAAATACGGCAATCGGAGACAACGCCTAAAGAACCAGCCGCCATGGAAGAGGAATTCGGAAGGAGGTTGCGAGAGATGCATATACAGCATAGAGGACCAGTATCAGAGGAGGTCCTGCTGGGAAGGTCGGATTTGATCCGCTGCGAACTCTGGAAGAAAGTGCTAGCTCTCGAGCAGCAACACCAGGGAAAGATTCTCCCCTCCATCTATGTAAGGTACTGGTCGCAGTATGAAGTACGAATACCGTTATTGGGGGAACAACCAAAGCAGGAGTGGACAGCTGAGTTAAGCAGGCTTATCCGGACAGAGATGCGGTTGGACGAGAGCTACAGAGCCCTCCGGTGTTATGTAGCCCAAGAGTGCCCATGGTCAGCGGATGACAGCCCCACAGAAGGCTTTGACTATGATGGCCTGGGATGGTTGTATTGGGGGCTGTCCAGTGACCCTGACTTTGGGAGTTCCAGGGAGCTAGCCTGGCTGGAGGATCGGCAGCGAATGTGTGTCCAGGAGAGGGAAGATATCTAAACGGCGTTACCCCCTTTCGTATTTGGGGTGCCGTTACAATCCTTGAATACTGAAATGTTCCAGACAGGCATCATTAGTCTCAGTTCACACTGATGCGGTGCGGGATTCACAGCTATTCCTGTGCGCTTCCCACACCGCATCACAATCACACTTTGTTCATGCAAACGGCTGTGGGTGTCAATGTTAAGTCAATGACACCCCAAAAACGGGTCACAAAATGCAGTGGCTGAATTGGATCGCATGGATGTGAACACTCATGTGAGCCGATTGCAGTACAGTAAAAAAAAAAGGTGCATGCACCTTTTTCGTGTGGGTGCAATGCGATTTGAGCCATACAAAATGAATGGGCTCAAATCGCACTGCAAAGAATTGCATGTGATTTGAACAGGAATGCGGCATCATTCCTGTCCAAATCACATGCCGCTTCGCGCACTTCATCAGTGTGAACCAACACTTAAAGTTTTGTTAGGACAGGAAATGGCTGGGCCTACAATACTGCTGTGCAAAACACTCAGCACAGGCAAAGATCTTTTTATGATAAGGCCAACACAATGCAGGCTGTAAAAGTACAGGGAAGGTTTTAGCAGGCCGAGGCATTTCTAAGGAACCCAGGCTGGTTACCTTTGGAACGGCTGATGCAAGGTGTGCTAGATCAATAAGGACAAAAATAATATCTTAAAATTTGGGGGACATATCAGCAGACTGAACTTCCCCATATACCGTATATGCTCGAGTATAAGCCGACCTGAGTATAAGCCGAGGCCCTAATTTGACCACAAAAAAATGGGAAAACGTATTGACTCGAGTATAAGCTTAGGGCAGAGGCGGATCCAGGGGGGGCAACAGGGCAATTGCCCCCCCCCCGAGACCATCTGTCACACTCACTTGCTTGCTCTGTTTTTTTTTTTGTGCCTGATCTCCCGGAATTGGGGACCCGATACCGGCCGGCCATAGGTCCCCTGGACCCCAAACGTGGCACACATGTAGCCCCATGTCACCTCTACAAGTGTGCAAAGTTTGGTGTCTGGGGGACCTACGGCCGAAGAGCACTGATTTTTTAAAGCCGGGCACCTCTTCCATAGACTCCAATGTTAAACGGTAATTTCTCCGGTGACTTTGCAGACCCGGTACTGACCGGTTGTAGGTCCCCTGGACCCCAAACTTGGCACACATGTAGCCCCATGTCTCCTCTACAATTGTACTAAGTTTAGTGTCTGGGAGACCTACGGCCGGGGAGAACCGATTTTTCAAACCCGGGCACTCCTTCCATAGACTCCTATGTTAAACATCAGTCTCGTCATGGGCACAGTGAGGCATAGGCACAGTGAGGCATGGGCACAGTGAGGCACAGTGAGGCATGCAGATGGACACCCTAGGCTTATACTCGAGTCAATAAGTTTCCCCAGTTTTTTGGGGTAAAATTAGGTGCCTTGGCTTATATTCGGTTCGGCTTATACTCGAGTATATACAGTACTTGTTCTGCGGCTGCCGCTGCCTCTCTGAGTCTCTCTCTCAGTTTCTCACATCAGCCGATCAGCGGCGCCGAGAGAGAGACTCGTCTAATGTAGTTACGCGGCGCACTGACACGATACCAGGAGCGGAGGAGGAGGTGGGTGGAGCCTCTTCCCTGCACTCGTTGCTAACGCCTGGGCCGCTTGGCGTCTAGCAACGAGTGACGTCAGTAAATCACGTCGGGCCGCTCTGCGGGCAGGTGCGATAGCGTGCGGCTCACAGATGGGTAAGAAAGCGGGCGGCTCCGCTTGCGGCGTGGTTCGTGGGCGGGCGGCGCGGTTTGTGGGCAGACCGTGCTGCTCAGTGTGTTGGCAGCACAGGTGAGAGTGAGAGAGCAGGCTCAGTGTGGCAGCTGGCCAATCAGCTAGCCGGGAGCGGGGGAGCAGAGAGATGAGATCATCTTTCACCGCCTGTGCCTGCCCTGCATTCCTGCAGTGACTTCCACCCTCACTGTGCAGGCAGCAGAGAGATTACATTATCTCTCTGCTGCCCGACTCTGGGAGTCTGGGATACAGCAAGAGACAACCAAAACTACACCTTAGCAGGCAAGTTAGTGACAATCCGCAAATTGTGTCAGGTGACGTGGCAAATGACAATCTGCATCTGGTGGCAGGCAAGTGACAATCAGCAAGGTGTGGCAGGTGATGTGGCAAGTGACAATCCGCAAGGTGTGGCTAGTGACAATCCACAAGATGTGGCAGGTGACGTGGCAAGTGACAATCCGCAACGTGTGGCAAGTGACACGCTCAGGGCTCCCACTAATTGCAGGCGACGGTGGCAAGTGACACACTCGGGGCTCCCACTGATTCTGCATTGAACTATTTAATTTTATATTACAATTTAATAATAGAAATAATGCGCTTCAATCATCCTGACACCATAACAACCATGGTGCCGGGATGATTGAAGCGCCCACACCAGCCATTTCCCCGATAAATTTCTCACAAAAAAAAACATATTTTTTGGCAGTGCCCCTCCCGAGAAAAGACTCTGGATCCGCCCCTGGCCTAGGGTGAGATTGCAGCAGCTACTGTAAGCGGAAAAGAGGGTCAACAATGCCCATTTGCAGCTTCACTGTGCCCATTTGCATGCCTCACTGTGCCCATTTGCAACCTCACTGTGCCCATTTGCAACCTCGCTGTGCCCATTGCAGTCTTACTGTACCCATTGCAGCCTTACTGTGCCCATTGCAGCGTTACTGTGCCCATTCACACTGTGCCCATTGTAGCCTTACTGTGCCCATTGCAGCCTTACTGTGCCCATTCTCACCACTGTGCCCATTGAAGCCTTACTGTGCCCATTGTAGCCTTACTGTGCCCATTGCAGCCTCACTGTGCCCGAGTCAGTGTACCTGTATTCTTCACAGGCTGCGGGCATACATTTTTCAAAAGTCGCGGCTTCCTCCTGGTCCCGTTCCGTGATAGGCGTTTGACACTATGTTCCGCTACCGCCTATCACGGAGGTCCTCTCATCCTCGGACTCAGTTTCCCAGCAGACACTGTGTTCAGTGTTCCGCCAATCATGTACCTTCTTTCACCCTCGGACAAGAGGACGTCCGTGATAGGCGGAACATTGCGGAAGTGTCTGCTGGGAAAGTCAGAGGATGAGAGGACCTCCATGATAGGTGGTAGCGGAACACAGTATCAAACGCCTATCACGGAATGGAACGGGACCAGGAGGAAGCCGCAACTTTTGAAAAATGGACGCCCGCAGTCCTTCAGGTACACCGACTCGAGTATAAGCCGAGGGGGCTATTTTTAGCCCTAAAAAAAGGGCTGAAAAACGTGGCTTATACTCGAGTATATACGGTACAGAAATCTGTGAACCAGACAAGGTACCATCCTCATTCTCCTCTTCATGAAGTGCAGTAGAAGCCAGAAATGCAATGTGAGAGGGGATAAGGGGGCCTCTGCTGTCTGAGGCCCTAAATAAGGCTAAATGTTTCACCACAAATTCAGACATTATAGCAAAAAAATCCTTTCTGTAAGAAGGAGAAAGGGGGTGTTCCTGAAGGGGTTACTGGGACTTTGAGAATGGTAGCGACTCAGTTTTTGAAAAAATAGTCCAGGCTGGTAAAATCATGTCCTTAGGGAAAAACTGCAGACCCCTGCTGAGCCATTAGCTGAGCATAATTCAGCAGGGCTGCTGGCTCACCCTCCTTGTGCCTAAGATTTGCCATATAATATGAGGAATGACCACTAGGCGAAACCAAGCAGGTAAGCAGCAACAACAGCTGGTGTTGATACACAGAAAGGTCATCTTAAAAATAATTGTTTGTTCTATAAACTGTGGGGGTTTAGCCTACCACACTGCAATGCACAGTAAATTAGAGCAATATAGCACACAGTAGAGGTGCGCATCTTCACTGGTCTCACGATTCGATTACGATTATCCTGTCAACGATTCGATTTGATTCCGCAATGCATCATGATTACTGCCCGTGGTTTTCATAAAAACATTCAAGCAATCAGAAGAACTCAATTTTTTTATTTTATCTGCTTAAAAAAATAAAGTATAAAGAAAAAAAAACCTACACTCCCTGCATGTAGCAAAGTCTGAAAACAATAGACAACAACGGTAATTATTTATGTAGCGCCCCTCCCCCCAATTTAGGGGGCGCTATGTTCAAATTTGGGGGAATAGTCTGAGCCAATAGTTGGGCTCAGACTATTAATTTCCTAAAACTTGCTTCTGCCTGGGTGTGATGCTGCCTGGCAGTACAGTTCCCTGTGGCCTGTGGGTGGCACTGTCACCTCAGACCCAGGTTGAACCACAGGTAGCATTACAGCACCATTGGGTGTCCTCTCTCGGCAGCTGTGCAGCGGGCGTGGTCTTCTCTCGGCTGCTAGGACCGTTCTTAAAGGGACTATCCGGGTGAGCAAAAAACCCACTCAGGCCTGAGTGGCGACGATTGATAATTGAGTGCCGTGTGCCTGAACCTGCCTCCTAGTTCATTTCTCTCTATCTCCAACTTTTCTATTGAGTTCTTAAGCAACCAAAATAAACCTTTTATTGGGTTTCAATACTGTCTGGACAATGGCCTTCTTGAAGTAAAGAGAGAGAATAGACTTCTTCCTACACTCTAGGGTGAAGAATCCATTGGAAGGAGGTAACTCGCTGCAGGACCCAAATCAGATAACACCGCTCACCTTCTGCAACAAGGAGGATTCTGGTCATGTGGCATGGTGTGTCCCACCTGCTAGCGGAGGTAAGCAAGGAATGGATCTGTGTGCTACATTTAGAACAGTAAATACTAAATGGCACAGCCCCCTTTACATTTCACCGCCCCCCCATTACATTCCACAGACCATTTACATTACACAGCCCCATTTACATTACACATCCAATTTATATTACACAGCCCCCCCCACCATTTACATTACACAGCCCCCTCCCATTTACCTCTACAGTCCATTTACAATACACAGCCCCCATTTACATTACACAGCCCATTTATATTACACAGCCCCCCATTTACATTACACAGCTCCCCATTTACATTACAGAGACCATTTACATTACACAGCCCCTCCCTTTACATTACAGAGTCCCTTTATATTACACAGCTCCCTATTTACATTACAGAGTCCATTTACATTACAGAGTACATTTACATTACACAGCCCCCCTCCATTTACATTACACAGCCCATTTATATTACACAGCCCCCCCATTTACAGTACACAGCCCATTTATATTACACAGCCCTCCATTTACATTACACAGCCCATTTTACTTTACACAGCTCCCCCATTTACATGATGCAGCCCATTTACATTATACAGCCCATTCACATTATGCAGCCCCGCTACACTCCCAGGAGACCCCCTGCCTCTCCTGGGACAGCCCTGCCAGCGCACTCCAACGTTAAAGCAAATCACTGTCAGTCCCTCTGTTTCACGGATTCCTTCCTATAGTGTGTAAGACTTAATGTAAACCGATGCCTCTACCTTGTTATCTCTGATCTTTCATTGTTATCTCAGATCAGAGATAACAAGGTAGAGGCATCGGTTTACATTAACCCTTAGAAGGGATCCATGAAACAGAGGGACTGACCGTGATTTGTTTTAACTTTAGATTGCGCGGGCAGGGCTGTCCAAGCAGAGGCAGGGGGAAGCGAGATGACATCATCCATGCAATCGATGCGGCCATTCTCAGAATCGATGCAGAATCGGTCTAAGGCTGCATTGAGATGCATCGATTCTAGGATTATTTTCAACACCCCTAGCACACAGTATATCACCATGGAGCAACTAACTCTCCCTATGCAGACAGTTAGCTCTCTAAACTATTCCAACACTGATCAATGGATGCTGAGAAGACATCCTTTTATAGTGCCGGTGATGAAAGCCCTCTTATTTGCCCTTGAAAACCAGCTAACCTAAACACAACATCAAACACCAGGCACTGTATTATATTTAGAAAAAATCCAGGGTCTTGAATTTCAAGTGCGTTGAGTCTACCATATACCCTTGGTAGCAGTAAACTCAAACCTCACCCGAACTTCCAGGCCCAACAGTTCTCCTCAAGGGCACAGTTGAAAAATGTAATTATTTGTAAATAAATGTAAACAAAATAATCAGGCACACATAACTATTTATTTTACCCACCACAAGAAATTCCCATTTAGAACTGGGTGGGTAGGAAGCAACCGCACATTCATCTAAAGCTCGCCAGTTCCAAAATGTCTTGCAGGACAATTTCATGGGTCTGGTGGTAAACGCACCAACTAGAGACAAAGCGTTGCTAGACCTACTGATTATCAACAATACAGACTTGATCACGGATGTAGAAATACAGGGCAATTTAGGAAACAGCGATCACAGGTCAATTAGTTTCAGTATAAATCAAACTAATAGGAAACATAAAGGGCATACAAAGACACTGAATTTCAAAAGGGCCAATTTCCATAAACTACGAGCCTTGCTAGAACATACAAATTGGGATAACATCTTAGGAACAAATAACACAGGGGAGAGATGGGTATGCTTTAAGAGCATATTAAATAAGGGCATTAGCCAGTGCATCCCAATGGGAAATAAATTTAAAAGAGCTAAAAAAAAGTCCTGGGTGGCTTAACTCCAACGTAAAAATGCATATAAAAGCAAAGGGGAAGGCCTTCAAAAAATACAAGGCTGAGGGATCATCATCAGCAGTACAACTTTACAAAGAATACAACAAAAAATGTAAGGATATAATCAATGCAGCTAAGATAGAACACAAAAGACACATAGCAGAGGAAAGTAAGAAAAATCCAAAGAAATTCTTTAAGTACATAAATAGTAAGAAAGGGAGGTCAGATCATATTGATCCTATAAAGAATGATGAAGGGAATCTGGTGACTAAGGATGGAGAGATTGCGAAGGTATTGAATTTATTCTTCTCCTCAGTCTTCACAAGGGAATCGGGGGGCTTCAGTAACCAAAACTGCAATGTTTATCCTCATGACACGTCACAGGAAGCACCCTCATGGCTAACAAGAGGACAGAATTAGAAATAGACTTGAAAAATTTAACATTAATAAGTCATTAGGATCAGATGGCTTGCACCCGAGGGTCCTTAAGGAACTCAGTCAAATAATAGCCAGACCATTGTTCCTTTGGAGAAAAGCCAACATAGCACCAATATTTAAAAAAGGGCCAAGATACATCCCTGGGAATTACAGACCAGTTAGCCTAACATCAATTGTATGCAAGCTCTTGGAGGGGATGATAAGGGTCTATATACAAGATTTTAGCTCTGACAGCTGTATCATTAGCAGTAATCAGCATGGATTCATGAAGAATCGTTCTTGCCAAACCAATCTATTAACCTTCTATGAGGTGGTGAGCTGCCATCTGGATAAAGGAAGGCACGTAGACATGGTGTATCTGGATTTAGCAAAAGGATTTGATCCAGTTTCCCATAAATGTCTACTGTACAAAGTAAGGTCTGTTGGCATGGACCATAGGGTGAGTACATGGATTGAAAACTGGCTACAGGGGCGAGTTCAGAGGGTAGTGATAAATGGGGAGTACTCGGAATGGGTAGGGATGGAATGTGGGGACCTCCAGGGTTCTGTCCTGGGACCAATCCTATTTAATTTATTCATAAACGACCTGGAGGATGGGATAAACAGTTCAATCTCTGTATTTGCATACCATACTAATCTAAGCAGGGCAATAACTTCTCCGCAGGATGTGGAAACCTTGCAAGAAGATCTGAACAAATTAATGAGGTGGGCAACTACATGACAAATGAGGTTTAATGTGGAAAAATGTAAAATAATGCATTTGGGTAGCAAAAATATGAATGCAATCTACTCCCTGGGGGGGGGGTGAACCTCTGGGGGAATCTAGGATGGAAAAGTACCTGGGGGTCCTAGTAGATGACAGACTCGGCAATGGCATGCAATGGCAAGCAGCTGCAAGCAAAGCAAACAGAATATTGGCATGCATTAAAAAGGGGATTAACTCCAGAGATAAAACAATAATTCTCCCACGCTACAAGACTTTGGTCCGGGCCGACCTGGAGTATGCTGTCCAGGTCTGGGCACCAGTCCTCAGGAAGGATGTGCTAGAACTGGAGAGAGTCCAGAGAAGGGCAACAAAACTAATAAAGGGTCTGGAGGACCTTAGTTACAGTAGGTGTCGCCGATTTTGTGTCAATCTCGCCTCTTCTAGCGGCGAGATTGACACCCTACGATCCCCGTCGCGAGAGCCAGCGCCGAGCTGTCTCGTCATCGGGAAAGGAAAAATTTTGTTTTTCCTTTCGCAATGAGCGACACGCATTGCCGGTAGACGGAGATCCGACGTGGATTCCCGCCAATACCAGGCACTGTGTTTGGTATGAATCCTGAGCGGGAACTCCACGCCAATTTTTAAATAAAAAACCGGCATGGGTTCCCCCTCCAGGAGCATACCAGGCCCTTGGGTCTGGTATAGATTTGAAGGGGAATCCCCTAAGCCGAAAAATCGGCGTGGGGGTCCCCCTCAAAATCCAAACCAGACCCTTATCCGAGCACGCAACCTGGCAGGCCGCAGGAAAAGAGGGGGGGACGAGAGAGCGGCCCCCCCTCCCTAATGAACCGTACCAGGCCGCATGCCCTCAACATGGGGGGTTTGGTGCTTTGGGGCAGGGGGGTGACCTGCGGCCCCCCTACCCAAAAGCACCCTGTCCCCATGTTGATGAGGACAGGGCCTCTTACCGACAACCCTGGCTGTTGGTTGTCGGGGTCTGCGGGCGGGGGGCTTATCGGAATCTGGGAGCCCCCTTTAATAAGGGAGCCCCCAGATGCCGGCCCCCCACCCTATGTGAATGAGTATGGGGTACATCGTACCCCTACCCATTCACCTGGTGGAAAAAAAATGTCAATAAAAAAACACACACAGCTTTTTAAAGTAATTTATTACACAGCTCCGGGGGTCTTCTTCCGACTCCGGGGGTCTCTTCCGACTTCGGGGGTCTCCGGTGTCGTCTCCGTGCTCTCCGGTTTTTTCTTCCTTCTGCCGGGCCTCCGCTATCTTCTTCCAGCTCTTTTGCTAGCGGAGAGGCCTGGTCTTCCCCGTTATCTCGTCCGGCTCTCCGTTGTCCTTCTGCCGGCCCCTCCACTATCTTCTTCCAGCTCTTTTGCTAGTGGAGGGGCCCGGTCTTCCCGTCACCGTCTTCTTCCCTCTTCTCCTCCTCGATGTTGACTCGTCGTTTCCTCCCGCTGTAATGCTGGCTGTTCGGTCCGCAACGATTTATATAGGCTTCTCATGACGTCACAGTCACATGCTCCCATGACGTCACAGTCACATGCTCCGGGGCCACCCGGAGCATGTGACTGTGACGTCATGAGAAGCCTATATAAATCGTTGCGGACCGAACAGCCAGCATTACAGCGGGAGGAAGCGACGAGTCAACATCGAGGAGAAGAGGGAAGAAGACGGGCCGGCAGAAGGACAACGGAGAGCCGGACGAGACAACGGGGAAGACCGGGCCTCTCCGCTAGCAAAAGAGCTGGAAGAAGATAGCGGAGGCCCGGCAGAAGGGAGAAAGAACCGGAGAGCCGGACGAGACGACGGGGAAGACCGGGCCTCTCCGCTAGCAAAAGAGCTGGAAGAAGATAGCGGAGGCCCGGCAGAAGGAAGAAAGAACCGGAGAGCACGGAGACGACACCGGAGACCCCCGAAGTCGGAAGAGACCCCCGGAGTCGGAAGAAGACCCCCGGAGCTGTGTAATAAATTACTTTAAAAAGCTGTGTGTGTTTTTTTATTGACATTTTTTTATCCACCAGGTGAATGGGTAGGGGTACGATGTACCCCATACTCATTCACATAGGGTGGGGGGCCGGCATCTGGGGACCCCCTTATTAAAGGGGGCTCCCGGATTCCGATAAGCCCCCCGCCCGCAGACCCCGACAACCAACGGTCAGGGTTGTTGGGAAGAGGCCCTGTCCTCATCAACATGGGGACAGGGTGCTTTGGGGTGGGGGGGCACAGGTCGCCCACCTGCCCCAAAGCACCAAACCCCCCATGTTGAGGGCATGCGGCCTGGTACGGTTCAGGAGGGAGGGGGGCCGCTCTCTCGTCCCCCCCTCTTTTCCTGCGGCCTGCCAGGTTGCGTGCTCGGATAAGGGTCTGGTTTGGATTTTGAGGGGGACCCCTACGCAGATTTTTCGGCTTTTTGGATTCCCCTTCAAATCCATACCAGACCCAAGGGCCTGGTATGCTCCTGGAGGGGGAACCCATGCCGGTTTTTTATTTAAAAATTGGCGTGGAGTTCCCGCTCAGGATTCATACCAAACACAGTGCCTGGTATTGGCGGGAATCCACGTCGGATCCCGTTCAATACAGTACCGCGTCTCCTTCTCGCTATTGCAGCGAGCGCGAGATGTGTCGCCACCCTGTCACCGAGATGTCGGCACCCTGTCGCCGAGAATCTCCGCAATGGGATCGCGATGAATATACAATGTCGGCGGCACCTACTGTATAAGGAAAGGTTACGAGCACTGAACTTGTTCTCTCTGGAGAAGAGACGCTTGAGAGGGGATATGATTTCAATGTACTAATACCGTTCTGGTGACCCCACTATAGGGATAAAACTTTTCTGCCTAAGGGAATTTAATAAGATGCGCAGCCATTCACTTAAACTGCGTAGAGGGTTCTTTACTGTAAGAGCAGTTAGGATGTGAAATTCCCTTCCACAGGCAGTGGTTTCAGCGGGGAGCATCGATAATTTCAAAAAACTATTAGATAAGCACCTGAATGACCACAACATACAGGGATATATAATGTAATACTGACATAAAATCACACACATAGGTTGGACTTTATGGTCTTTTTTTCAACCTCCCCTACTATGAGAACAGCACAAATAATAATGATTATCTTAATTTAATAATAATAATATTTTAAAGTGCTCTAGTTTCAGCAGAAAGTTATACATTGTTCTGGATACCATGCTGAAAACACTGATATTTATATTATGTTCTATAAGCCAATTTTTTTCAAAACTACTCAAACAGCATCTGGGACCCTTGCCACATGCTGTAAGATGTAATTTCATGAATGCACTACTTTAGCCTTGAACTTATTATATACTGTCTGGTGTAATGTGCTTCAACTGCCCAGTAATTATGTTTGGTGGCTTTGTTACAAGCATTTTTGTTTATATGTAGATTTAATATATGTTATTACCTTTTCTTAATGTTGATTCAAATTTTGATGATAAAATGCAGCAAAATGTTACAAGGATATCTATCCCGTCACATGCAGTTTTGCAGAATCATACTTGCTAAAAGTATGGTTATTCATTAGTAATTTTAAAGGCACTTTGAGAACATTTATCAGAATTTGCCATCTGTTTACAAACATCCTAAAACCAGCTGCTTCGTCTGTAATGCCAGGCAATTTTAGAGAGATTTTGAAAATTGCTTTAACCACTTTTACCTGGACTTTTAAACTATCCAGCTTTAAATATGAATATGTAATTCTGTTGCACAACTAGCATATTTACTAGTTGCAAAAAATAGACAGGATAGAACACGAGAACATGTTCTGATGTATTTATTGGTTGATTTCAAATATGTAAAAGGTAATTATAGATACTTTGGGGTTGATTTACTAAAACTGGAGAGTGCAAAATCTGGCGCAACTCTGCATACAAACCAATCAGCTTCCACGTTTTTATTGTCAAAGCTTAATTGAACAACCTAAGTTAGAAGCCAAGTTAGAAGCTGATTGGCTACCATACACCACTGCACCAGATTTTGCACTCTTCAGTTTTAGTAAATCAATGTTTTTTTTATACCACAATTCATCATCAGGTGTTAGGTGGCAAAAATTAAACTGATTTACTAGTGGGTTGCTAGAGCCGAGACCCGATCAAAGCCTATTGAGAAATTGTTTGGAGGCCCGGCAGCGGACAGGGCGGCTGGTCAGTTTGGCCTCCTGGTGGAACGGAAGAGCCTGGGCAAGCCACAGAAGGGGGATGTCCCTTCCCGATGCTTTTTATGATGATCGAGTACCCACCAAGCACAACAAGAGGTATAGTTTCTGCCACAGCCTTAAAGCAGAGTATCTCAGTTGTGGCATGTGTGGTAGTGATCCCTTGTACCTAAGGCCCTGTTCACACTTCCTGCTCACAATTATTTTAGTGGGATTCACACAAGTTTCTGCATGTTGTGGATAGAGCAGCCTATTCACTTGAATGAGTCATTATCTTAAAGCACATCTCTTTTTTTTGCCCAGAAAGTGTGCAACAATACTGTCTGGTTTTTATTTTGGTGGGTAAATAGGGCCCGTTTTTAAGTTATCTTTGCACCATAAATAAAAACTATATACACGTTACAAATCATGCTTTCAACTGTTAAAAAAGATAGTTTGCTCTTTATCTGTTAAAAAGAATGAAATCAGAGCAGAAAAAAAAAAACATGATTATGTGATCAGTCTTTTATTTGTGTGCCCTTTATGTCTGGGATTGCACATTTCTTGTCCAAAAGATGGTTTGTAAGGTTACACTTCCTGCTCGTTTCTTACCTGCTGTACAGCACTCTGTTCACTACAGAGAGGAGTGGACTGTGAACAGTGAGAGCAGAATTACAATACTCCCCTTTCACCACCCACATGAAGACCCAGAAATACCCACAGTAACCTTATGACTGGGGTTGCCACCTCATCCCTTTAAACCCGAACACATATGAATTACACAGGTTCTGTGGCTGATTAAGGTGGTAATTAAACTCACTTGGTGCCTTATCTGCATTCAATTAGCCTCAGAACCTGTGTAATTCAGATGTGTTTGGGTTTAAAGGGATGAGGTGGCAACCATACTTATGACCCACCCACATCAGCACCCATTACTGGTACAAGTGACTCCCATAGCCCACCCTGAAGATACAGAGGCACAAATGATCATGGGATATATAGTATCAGGACTGAAAAAGGAAGTAAACAGGAAGTCAGAGAACTCTGAAATTCCACCAGGAGTGACATCACAGACACACAAACCTGTTGTATGACAGTTTGTTGTGATTCATTTACATACACAATGCATCTGTTGTTTTGGGGAGGAAAAGCTGGAGTTCTTCTTTAACCACCGCGATTCGGCACTGCGTCAATTTAACTGACAATTGCGCGGTCGTGCGACGTGGCTCCCAAAGAAAATTGACGTCCTTTTTTTCGCACAAATAGAGCTTTCTTTTGGTGGTATTTGATCACCTCTGCGGTTTTTATTTTTTGCGCTATAAACAAAAATAGAGCGACAATTTTGAAAAAAAAATAGGATTTTTGTACTCACCGTAAAATCCGTTTCTCTGACGTCCATGGACCGACACAGCTCTCATACTGATTACATGTGGGTATATGTCCCTGCTCGCAGGAGAAGATCTAGGCAGAATGTTAGATGTTAAAACATTCTAGAACAAGCCAGAGCTGAACAGCCCCGCCCAGGGGGGTGGTCCCTCCGGACATTACCCTCCCACCTGCAGCTAGCAGCCTCAGTTCGTAAAAAAAAGCAGTACAAACTTAAAAGGAAGGGTGGGTCCTGCGTCGGTCCATGGACGTCAGAGAAACGGATTTTACGGTGAGTACAAAAATCCTATTTTCTCTTATCGTCCATGGACCGACGCAGCTCTCATACTGATTACATGTGGGACGTCCCAAAGCAGTATAAGAAAAGGGCGGGAGCAAAAAAGTAAGGAACAACCAAAACTTCACTCCAAACCAGCAGAGCCCCTCAACGGAGGAGTTGCAACATTAGACAGCAGCCTGCAACACTTTGCGGCCGAAGGAAGCATCTGAAGATGCAGCCACATCAACCTTGTAGAACTTTGAAAAGGTATGAACGGACGACCAGGTCGCCGCCTTGCACACTTGTGCAACCGACGCTTGATGTCGGAAAGCCCAGGAAGCACCGATTGCCCTGGTGGAATGCGCCGTGACCGGAAAGGGAGGCGCCCGTCCCCTAATGGCATAGGCCTGTATAACAGTCTGTCTGATCCACCTAGAAATGGTGGCAGACGACACCGCTTGGCCCTGTTTCGGACCAGAGACAGACACAAACAGCGAGTCAGACTTCCGAATAGGAACGGTAGCCGCCAGGTATACCCGTAAGGCACGCACGTTGTCTAAATTGTGAAGCGCAACCTCCCTAGGATGCGATGGATGAGGGCACAAGGACGGAAGGACAATGTCTTCGTTAAGGTGAAAAGCCGAAACCACCTTAGGAAGAAAAGACGGTCGCGGTCGCAATACCGCCTTGTCCTTATGGAGGACCAGGTAAGGCGACTTACATGACAGAGCCGCCAACTCAGACACTCGTCTAATAGAAGTGATGGCCACTAAAAAAGCCACCTTCTGGGACAAAGTTGAAAGAGGAATATCTCTTATATTCTCAAAAGGAGATTCCTGAAGAACCGAAAGCACCAAGTTCAGATCCCAAGGAGGGAGTGGGGGATTGGCAGGTGGAACCACATGGCGTACCCCCTGCACAAAAGTGCTAACCAAGGAATGACCAGCTAGGGGTCTTTGAAAGAAAACGGCCAAGGCCGAAATCTGACCCTTAATAGTGCTGAAAGCCAGCCTTTGAGCAACACCACGCTGTAAGAACCTCACGATTCTGGGGACAGAGTACGTCCGTGGACGCCAGTCTAGCTCCTCGCACATAGCGATGTAAGCTCTCCAGGTACGGTGATAGATCTTCCTAGAAGAAGACTTCCGTGCCCTGAGCATGGTTGAAATTACCGAATCAGACAGGCCTCGGTCTCTCAGCACCTGGCTCTCAAATCCAGAGACTGTAAAGCAGGATGAAAGATAGGACCTTGAGATAGAAGGTCCTCCCTCAAGGGCAGGCGCCAAGGGACGTCCGCGATGAGACGTACCAGGTCGGCGTACCAATGACGCCGAGGCCAGTCCGGGGCAATGAGGATCACCGGAATACCCTCGGCCACTACCCTGCGCAGCAGACGGGGAATCAACTGCAGCGGAGGGTAGACATATATCAGGCGATACCGACCCCACGGGGCCACTAACGCGTCCGAGGCATCCGCCCAGGGGTCCTTGGACCGGGCCACAAACCTCGACACCTTGTGATTGAGTCGAGACGCCATCAGGTCCACATCCGGAGTGCCCCATCGTCGACAAAGGAGCTGAAACACTTCCGGATGCAAGGACCACTCCCCCTGGTCCAGGGACTGGCGGCTCAGATAGTCCGCCTGCCAGTTTTCTACACCCGGAATGTAAACGGCCGACAGCGCCGGCACGCTTCTTTCTGCCCATCTTAGGATGTGGGCGACCTCGGATGCCGCAGCCGGGCTCCGAGTGCCCCCCTGATGGTTGACATATGCCACGGCCGTGGCGTTGTCCGACTGGATTCTGACCGAGCGGCCCTGTAGCCTCTTCGACCAAGCGGAGAGACACAGTTTGATTGCCTGCAATTCCAGGACATTGATTGGGAGACGAGATTCGGCTAGAGTCCAGAGCCCCTGAGCTGACAGGACTCCCCACACTCCTCCCCAGTCCGTCAGGCTGGCGTCCGTTGTGATCACCGTCCAGTGGATGGGGAGGAACGACTTCCCAGCCCGAAGAGCCGGGGACCTCAGCCACCACGTCAGGGACACTTTGACAGAGTGACTCACCTGGATCTGAAGATCCAAAGACAATGGGGACTTGTCCCAAACGGACAGAATTCCCTTCTGCAATGCCCAAGTGTGTGATTGGGCATACGGAACCGCCTCGAAGGAGGCCACCATCAGTCCCAGGACTCTCATGCAGAAGCGAATTGACGACCATTTTCGGGACGACAAAACCTGTATTGCTGACCGAAGTGTCAGTAGCTTCTCTGAGGGCAGAAACACCTTTGCTGCCGAAGTGTCCAGGATCAGACCCAGATACTCCAAATGCTGAGTTGGGGCTAGATCTGACTTCCGCGTGTTCAGAACCCAACCGAAGTCCCGGAGGGTCTGACTGACTATCGTCACATTTTCCTCCAATTCTGAGCCATTTTCTGCTCTGAGAAGGAGATCGTCTAGATAGCCCACGATAACAATTCCTCGCTGTCTCAGCAAAGCTAGAACCGGGGCGAGCACCTTGGTGAAAACCCGTGGTGCTGATGCTAGGCCGAAGGGAAGGGCCACAAACTGATAGTGGACTTCGCCTATGGAAAAGCGCAGAAACCTCTGGTGGCCTGCGCAGATTGGGATGTGCAAGTAAGCGTCCTTGATATCCAAGGACGCCAAAAAATCTCCCTGGTGGAGGGTCGCGATCACCGTGCGAATGGATTCCATCCTGAATTTTTGTACCCTCACATAGGCATTCAGGGCCTTGAGATCCAGGATTGGCCGAACCCCGTCCTTTTTCGGGACGACAAACAGGTTTGAGTAAAACCCCTGAAACCTCTCTTGTGACGGAACCGGCACAAATCCTGTACGGCCCCCAAGAGGGCCGCCCGGCGGGCCGGAAGGTGAGGGAGGTTCAAAGGAAAAAACCTGTTTGGGGGCCATGAGCGGAACTCTATCCTGTGTCCCGAGGTGACCACCTCGCACACCCACCGGTCGGAGATCCGGGAGGTCCACCGCACCGAGAACTTGCGAAGACGTCCCCCCACCCCAGAGTCGGGCAGGGGCAAGACTTCATGCGGAGGTGGACTTGGGAGCTTGCTTGGTAGGCTTACGCACCCAGGGACGTCTTTGTCCCCCAGCCGCACCTTTTTCAGTCTGGGTGGGCTTGCCCGTGGAATCTGACTGACGAAAAAACGTCTTCTTCGCCGGAAAGGAAGGGCCCGGCCTGCGGTGGGGCTCCTTTCCCTTAATAGACTGGGGAAGGAAGGTGCTCTTACCTCCTGTGACGTTCTTAATAATGTCATCCAGGGCGGCCCCAAACAGTCTACCGGGCAAGTCAGCCAGGAGCTTTTTGGAAGCTAGGTCGGCTGACCAGCATTTCAGCCAGATAAGGTGACGCACCACCACAGCCGAAATGGAGGCCCCCGTTATTAAAGGGGTCGCATCCACAGTGGCATCGCACACGAAGACCAAACCCTGCGCAAGCTGTTGAGCCAGGGCAATGGTTTCAGGAGGGAGATTATGCTCCTGTACTGTCTGGTGCAATATCCATGCCCAGCCTGTGAGTGTCTGAGACACCAGTGTTGCGCACACTATAGGGCGTAAGGCGGCCCCCAATAAGGTGAACATAGTTCTACACGCCACCTCTGACCTCCTGTCAGCGGGATCCTTAAATGCAGGAGTCCCTTCCATTGGGAGCATGGTGGCCTTATTTAAACGGGCGACCGGGGGGTCGACCACCGGGGGTTGAGCCCACTTTTTAACCGGGTCCTCTTTAAAGGGGTACCGTAAGGCTATGCGCCGCGGGACCGTCAAAGTCTTCTGCGGCTTATCCCAGACTTGGTCAATGTATGTATCAAAAAAAGGCACATATGGAAAAACCTTTTTTGAAGATACGGCTTTTAAAGAACCAAAGGTCATAGTGTCCGCCTGAGGTTCCTCAGCCTCAACATTTAGCTTGAGATCATCCCTCACAGCATCAATGAGTTCACTCACAAGCACCCTGTCAGTTGGTGGTTCAAGACAGGGGTCTTCCTCACAAGGAATGTCCTGACTAAACACGTCAACATCCTCAGAATTAGGGTCCTGAGCAGCAGTAGCTAGGCCCATATCTGACTCAGAGCACTCCCTATGTGGAGATTGTGTGGGGAGGGGGGTGCTTTACAGCCCCCGTGCGTTCGCACACCGCTTCCAGCTTGACAAGGAATGATTCCAGGGCTGCCGACAACTGGTCCATAGGGACCGCAGGTGCAGGAGCACTGCCAGTTGCCTCTGGCAAGTGGGGAGAAGCAGGTGAACCAGACTCCATCTTTGCCACCCTCTGAGACCCTATTCACTAGAACAGTGAATAGTACAGTCCACCCACTGGCTGTGCTGAGGCTGAGGAGGGGATACCCGGAGGACTCACCACCCCGAGGGACCGCTCGGATCCGCTGTATGAGCCGCGCTGTAGCGTAGTGTGAAGCCTGAGGAGAGTGAAGGAGCTGTGAGGAGAAAGTATTTTGCGCCATTCAGCAGCGCCGCTAGAGGCCGAAACCGAAACTAAAAGCGCCATGGCTACAAGAAAATGGCCGCCGGGCGCTTGTGCTTGAGCCGCGGCAAAATGGCTGCCGATGGCGCATTTTTTAAATTTAAAATACCGCGCCAATGGTGCACGCAAAACATCACACAAAGTCCTCCAGAACACTTCCCAGCATATAAAAACAGCATAGAGCTACCCCCCCCAGGACAGAACGACCCCCAAGTATCCCCACACAGCACAGCACCAGTACAGGGTGCAGAGAGCAGCATCACAGGGGGGAGACAGGGAGAACTCCCCACACACAGAAACACAGCCAGCATGTACTCACCTTCTTTCCAGGAGAGACTACTTACCCGTCCTGCAAGCACCTTGGAGAACACACTCGGTGCCAATAGAGGGACTCACTGGCTTGTTTCAGACAGACCTATCACAGAGTCGTACTGCGTAGCTGTCGGCCCGGTCAACCGCGAGAGATACAGTAGGTACTGTTCAATCTTGAGAGGACCGTGGGAGCATGAAAGCAACCCGGCCACCCCTGGAGCCATGGGGTATGTCGTGAACTGAGTCTCACGCACACAAGGCGAGGATCAGCACGCTCGATGGTCGGACAGGGAAGACTACGAGGATACTAATGTACCCAACCTGTTGCCCAGCCGACAGTTGATTGAAGGTCTCAAAAATAAAATAATAAAATTCTCAAAGGAATAAAAATGTTAAAAGTAAAAATCTTCCAGGAGACTGGCTCCTGAGGGAGCCACGTCTTCTCCTTCTGCTAGGCAGAAAAAAACTGGGGCTGCTAGCTGCAGGTGGGAGGGTAATGTCCTGTTCAGCTCTGGCTTGTTCTAGAATGTTTTAACATCTAACATTCTGCCTAGATCTTCTCCTGTGAGCAGGGACATATACCCACATGTAATCAGTACGAGAGCTGCGTCGGTCCATGGACGATAAGAGAAAGCAATATTTTTTACTTTTTGCTATAATAACTATCCCCAAAAATATCTAAAAAAGTTTAGGCCGATACGTATTCTTCTACATTTTTTTGTGAAAAAAAAAAAAAAATCGCAATAAGCGTTTATTGATTGGTTTGCACAAAAGTTATAGCGTCTCCAAAATAGGGGATAGTTTTATGGCATTTTTATTAATATTTTTTTTTTTTTACTAGTAATGGCGGCAATCAGCGATTTTTATCGTGACTGCGCCATTATTGCGGACACATCGGACACCTTTGACGCTATTTTGGGACCATTGTCATATAAAAATGCACTGATTACTGTGTAAATGACACTGGCAGGGAAGGGGTTAACCACTAGGGGGCGAGGAAGGGGTTAAGTGTGTCCTAGGGAGTAATTCTAACAGTGTGGGGGCTGGGCTACCAGTGACACTGATCACTGCTCCCGATAACAGGGAGCAGAAGATCAGTGTCCTGTCACAAGGCAGAACAGGGAGATGCATTGTTTACACAGGCATCCGCCTGTTCTGCAGCTCCGTGACATGATCGCGGGACCCGCATGCATGGTCACGAGCTCGCGGTAGGGGCGCGTGCGCTCCGGCGTGCGCATATCCACACGGCGCAAAATTCAAAGCAAAGGCTATATACGTTGTTTTGCGCAGCCGTGCAATTATGCCAACGTTTAAGTGCGTGAGCCAGTCGGCAAGTGGTTAAATCAGTTTGGATATAAGCAGCAAGTGTCTTTCAGTATATTAATCATTAACATAATACAAATAATTTCCATATTTCTAAATAAAGATGTGAATATTATTTTTACTTCATGAATACTGCATTTAAAGAAAAACTATATAATTTTTTAACCTTACTGTAAAATCCTTTTCTTAAAGTTCATCAAATAACACAGAATGGCTTATTCTGGTACATTGGGTTAGGCTGCTGCTATTTAGGAGATTGAGCACTGGCAAACAAAGCTGTAAGGAGAGCCCAGTATTATCCCTCCCATTACTTTTTTTTTTTTTACCAACAAAAATGTGTTTATTGAATCAAAGGCGGTACACAGTCACAGACATCAAAAACAATAATCAGCACTTCCATATACATGACCAAGTGATGAATAACAGGGTTAAATTAGCAACTTCACAGTACCTTCCCCCCCCCCCCCCACAATATTGCAACTATGAGCAGAGCTACACTCCCACATCTAGCCAAATAATCTGTCCGGTGTATCTAGCCACGGTGCCCAGAGATTCTCATACTTCTGAACGCTCCCCCTGTGCTGGTAAATGAGTTTTTCCATACGTAGCATATCCCCTATCTTACATATCCATTCCCTCGAAGCTGGTGGCGTCTCAGATTTCCAGTACAACATAATCAGCCTCCTGGCTTGGAACATTACCCTTTGAACAGCCTCCCTGGTGTGCACTGCCAGCACATGTTCCTCCACCACCCCCAAGAGGCATACCTTGGGATCTACCGGTAGGGATATCTTGAACACAGAATTGACTACGTTCACCACCTCATTCCAATATAGATGCAACTTGGGGCAATGCCACAGGAGGTGAATGAGGTCCCCATGGTCTCGCTTACATCTAGTACAGGTACCCTCTGTCTGCAACCCCATCAACTGTAGTCTGTGCGGCATGTGGTACACCCTTAAAATGATATACAATTGAGTGAGCCGTTGGGCCACATTCAGAGAGCAGATACCCACCCCCTGAAATATCTCCTCCCACTCATCCCCATCCATTTGACCCACATCTCTCTCCCATCGCTCCCTCACCCTCAGGGGGTGCTGCCCCAGGAAGTATTGGAGAAGGGTATTGTAACTTTGAGAAATAATTCCCTTCGAGGTCACAGCATCCCTAATGAGGCCGAACACAGGGGTAGGAGACAAGTGCCATTCAGAAGATCTACTCTGTGCTCTAACCGCATGCTGAAGTTGCAGATACTGGAAGAACATTGAGGATGGCAGGCCAAACTCCGCCTGCAAATCCACAAATGTCCTAAGAGCGCCATTCTCAAAGACTTGTTTAACATGTGTGATCCCGTGTGCTATCCACCTAGCCCCTCCCTGCAGCTTGGCCAGTTCCGTGTATGTCTCGTTATGCCAAAGAGGACTATATTCAGTGTACCCCTCGGCCTGTTGTATATATTTGCACTTGTTCCACACTTTTTGAATTAGATTGTAAGTAGGATACTTCTTATTTGGCTGGGCAAATGCCAGGGCCTCCAATGCCAGGGGAATGGGACCTGCATCTACTGTGCGGAGCATGAGTGCCTGGGAAGAGCCAGCCGGCTCGGTTCCAAAGCATCCCACCAGGTGCTTTAGTTGGGCTGCCAGGTAGTACAACCACGGGTTGGGCAGTGCCAGCCCGCCAGCGTCCTTAGGCCGCTGAAGATATTCCAATTTTATCCTCGGGGGTTTATTCTTCCAAATTAAGGCGTGAAAGATGGAATTAATCATTCTAAACGTTTTTAGAGGGACCACTACAGGGGCATTGTGAAGACAGTAGAGTAATTGAGGCATAAGGATCATCTTCACCAGATTTACTTTGCCTGCCACTGACATGTGAAGGCCGTTCCATGTCCTAACCCTCTCTCTAAACCTCTGTAGCAGGGGCGAAATATTCAATCGGCCAAAATCCCTCGGGTTTGAAGTGATCTGGATCCCTAAGTATTTAAAGGAGGTAGTGACTGGGATAGGGCACGAGGGGGCCACTGTCTGTGTGGCGTCCCCGTCTAACAGTAATAGGGTAGACTTCGACCAGTTAATTTGTAGACCCGAGTAGACCCCAAATTTTGTAATGGTTGCCATGGCCTCCCGCAGGGACTCATCAGTATCTCCCAGCATAAGCAGGGTGTCATCAGCATAAAGCATTATCTTCTCCTGCAGGAGACCATAGCAAAATCCCACAATGTGCTCATTAGCCCTTATCTCCATGGCCAGGGGTTCAATAGCCAGTGCAAAGAGCAGAGGGGACAACGGGCAGCCTTGCCTCGTCCCCCTCCTCAATGCAAAGTCCTGCGACAGAAAACCAAAGGCCCGAATGGCAGCCTCAGGTCCGCTGTACAGGAGGCGTACCCACGCTATATATGTATCACCGAATCCAAAGCGCTCCAACACCGCCCACAAATATGTCCAATCAATACTGTCAAATGCCTTAGTGGCATCCAGGGACAGTAAAGCCCTGCTTCCCGGATTATCAACTTCTGATTGCATATTCAAAAATAACCGCCGTATGTTAATGGCCGTGGATTTATTTGGCATAAACCCTGCCTGATCATCATGTATGAGGGAGGCTATAACCTTATTAAGTCGCATTGCTAATACTTTTGCAAGGATTTTAATATCGCATTGTAACAAGGATATTGGCCTGTATGATCCCGGGTCAACCGGTTCCTTACCTGGTTTAAGGAGCAGTACAATATTGGCTTTTGCCATAGAAGGTGGAAGAACTCCCATCTCCAAGGCTGCATTAAATAAACGTGGTAGCAGTACCTCCGTATGTTGCTTGTATACTTCCATGGGAATCCCATCCTCCCCCGGTGCCTTACAATTAGGGAACAGGCCCACTGCCACCTGCAATTCCTCCACTGTAAGAGGTGCATCTAAGTCCTCCCTCTGTCCCGCAGTAAGCTTAGGGAAGGTTAATCCCGTCAAGTACCGGTCCAGATCCGCCCGATCATAGGCAGCTCCGGGGCGGTACAACTCCTCATAGAACCCAGCCAACTCCTGCATGATAAGTTCCGGGGATCTGACCAGTGGCCCAGCTTTGGATTTAATAGCCCCTATAGTTGGAGACCGCTGTTGAGCGTTTGCTATTCTAGCCAGCATGCGCCCTGTCTTTTCCCCCTCCTCAAAAAAGGCCTGTTTGGAGAAAAAGCGTTTCTTCTCAGCAGTTGAGGAGAGCACCCTCTCTTAAGCTGACTGAGCAGCTTGCCACTCCTCCCTTGCCGAGTCAGAGGGGTCCAAGACAAAACGGTGTTCAAGATCCTTGACCCTATTCTCTAGTTCCACCACAAAATCAGAAGAAGCTCTTTTTACTTTAGTCATTTCAGTGGTCAAAATCCTTCTCAAAAATGCCTTAAAGGCCTCCCACTGCTGTATACAGGAACCCCCAGGGTCCTGAGCAGCGAAAAACCCACACATGCTCTCTTCTATAAATTCAGGGGATTTAAATAATTTCAGCCAGAATGCATTGAACTTCCACGGTGCTTTTGGGAGCATCACCTGCTGAGAGACCACCAGGTGCACTATTAATGGGGAGTGATCCGACACACTACGGGGCCTATATTCCATTACGGATACATATTGGAGCATGCGTGCGTTTCCCACCGATAAGTCAATCCTGGACAGACTGCCGTGCGATTTGGAAAAACATGAATATTGTCTTACCCCCGGGTGACGGTGTTGCCAAACATCCACCCAGCCTACCTCTTGCAACAACCGCGCCAGGGGGGTACCCCTGGAGAGGGCAGAGGCTCCTACAGCCGGGTGTCTATCCAGCGAGAGGTCTAAACAACAATTAAAGTCCCCGATCACCAGCAGCGGTACCTCCGGCCTACCATCCACATAGGATATCAAAGCCCTCAGCACCACCGCCGTGAAAGGGGGGGGGGCATATACTCCAACAATTACACATGTTAAGGCACCCAATCTGCAATGCAGAAACACAAATCGACCCTCGGGATCAATTAAACTGTCCAGCTCTTGGTAGTCCAAGGAGCCATGAATCAAGACACTCACCCCTCTAGAGTACGAGGTGTGAGTGGAGTGATAGGCTTTATTCACCCAATTATATTGTATACACCCCACTGTCTCCTGCGTCAAATGTGTCTCTTGGAAACAGAAAATCCCAGGTTGAAACTTTTTAAGGCACATGCGTACCATAGTTCTCTTGAGGGGAGAATGCAGACCCCGCACGTTCCATGATACTATAGGAACCCCAGCCATTTGACAAAGTTAAACATAGGAACTGGCATGTAAAACATCACCGGGCCCAGAGGCCTGGTATTTCTGGAACCAATGATCCGGTCATGAGTGAGTGTATAGGGTTCAGTTGTAGTGCCCACCTGAGAAGCATTACTGTTATACCGTGCGACAAAGAAGTGAAAGTAAAAAAGAAAAAAAGGAAAATTGAGGAAGCAACAGGCATTCCTCACTGGTAACATAAAACCATTACCTGCCAACAGGGCAGGGCAACCATATACCCCCGGAAACGCACTCAGGGGGTCTCTCAAATACACAATTTGTAAATCCACGCTGACGATTTCTGAAGCTCTTGTCTTGATATGATGCAGGATACTGTCCCTCAGCCAGGGTCCATCCGGATAAGATCAGCAAAAGTTCTCCACAGTACATCAAAGCGCCTCAGGAATTATGAGGAGATCCAGTAACTCTTGCGGGACATCCCACCTCCATCAATCCTCCCCACCATTCTGATCACGCTGCCTCAGGGCTTGCTCATTACGGTCCAGCCAGTTGGCTGCATCCTTGGCCGACTCAAAAAATTGTGCTTGGCCCCGCACTATTACACGGAGCTTAGCCGGGTACAACATGGCATAAGGAAGCTGTAACTGTCGGAGCCTGCGCTTCACATCAAATAATTTCGCCCGGCGTCTCTGCACCTCAGCTGAGAAGTCAGGGTAAAAGGACACTCTGGCTCCATTATATTGTATGTTTGCCTTTTCTCGGGCAAGCCGGAGCACTGTTTCTCTGTCCCTATAATGTAGTAATCTTGCTAGTATCGACCTAGGGGGCCCCCCAGGTTGGGATGGGCGAGACGGCACCCTATGGGCGCGCTCCACCGCAAACATAGGAGAGAAAGCATTCTTCCCAAAGATGTCCAGCAACCAGCCCTCCACATAAGCTGTGGGGTCCCTGCCTTCCACCTTCTCAGGGAGACTCACAATGCGAACATTATTCCTCCTTAGGCGGTTCTCAAAATCTTCTGCTCTGTCAATAGCCTCCATTGCAAGTCTATAGGCAGCTTTGGCATCTCTCTCAATGGGGGGTAACTGATCCTCAATTTTACTCACCCTACTTTCCACAGCAGTAGTGCGTTCTCACATTTTTTGCATATCCTGCCGCAGCAGCGACAGTTCCTCTCTCATGGTGGCCACCGAGGCCTTGCCAATGTTAACAGCCCTGAGGATATCTGCCAGCGTAGGCTGAGCAATCCCTGAAGTGTCCTGTTCACTAACCCCAGGTGCCTCAGAATCAGAGGGATCAGTCCCATCGTTCTCACACTGTGCAGCCAAGATGGCCGCCCCAGCCTACGTGCAATGTAAAGCAGGCTCCATGTGCTGTGAGTGTCCAGCCTCCTCTGCCCCCATCAGCCCATTAATTTTCTGGGTGTAATACACCATGTCTTTAGGTACATCCTTACCCTGAGCCTTGGGCTGCCTCTGTCCTTTAGGTCCCGTCTCCTTCCCCCTGTCAGTTCCTCGTGGGGTCCCCTTCACTGCGGACGTGGCGGCGCCATCTTGGAAATCGGGATCCATGTCAGAATGCGTTTTCCGGGTCATTCCTCTGGTGCAGAGGGCTGGTGGAGGTTCCCCTGTTATCCCGGGATCAGCAGCTTGCAGCATATATCCGCAGAATGTCGGTAATGTGGCTGAGGGAGGATCAATACCGGATCAAGCTCAGGAGCTGTGAGAGCTGTGTCCTCTCACATGCTGGTCCAGGCCACGCCCCAATCCCTCCCATTACTAGTGTGCCTAAGTTTTGTAGCAAGCAATACTAAGATTGGATAATAAAAGAGGAGGTGGCCCGTGTCCATGAATGTACCCAAAGATGAGGATTTTATGGTAAGTAGAACATTCTGCATTCTTAATCGTACTATAAGGAAAACAGAATGAAGTATTCAGGTATATTGGGAGATTCATAAGCAGTCCAACTGAGGGGTGGGCAACACAGAATTTAAAGGCTAACAGGCCTAATAAGCTTAGGCCTGAACATCCAACTGCTACACTTGAATAAAATTGTTAAATGACCAGCTGGCAGCCCTGCCTATCTAGGTGCCTGTAACTGAAAAGCCAAAGGAGCACTAACTGAAATGGTAGAGTGCATTTTGCAAGGAAAGTTGGAACCTTGCCTTTGAGGTCATAGTCTTGAATTCTGAGTTGTTGAATCCAGTAGTGATAGTGGAACCTAAAGCAACTTGTTCTGTATGGGGATTTTCCGGAATGAAGAACAAGGAGTTAGACTGCTGAACGAGGACTGCAGCTGAGAGATAAAGAGAAGGTAGCACAATGTTCTGGTTAAGGTGAAAAAAAACACCCCTTTGGGAAGATCCTCCTGGGTCCTAAAATCAACCTTATCTTTCTATAATACAAGAAAGGGTTCTTTACAAGTTAAGGCCACCAATGCAAAAACTCACCTTGCCGAAGTAATGGCAACAAGAAAGGCAACCCTGCAGTCAAGGGTAGAGTAACTGAGGAACATACAGGAGGACAAATGTGAGTGACACCTCTATATGAAGACCTTCACTAAAAAGCGAGAGGAAAGCGGTCTCTAAAAGAGAACTACTAAGGCCAAGATTTAAATCTTGTTTCAAATCTTAATTTTATTAAAGTTTTCAATTAAATATATAAGTTAACTTTTATAATACACATAGTAGATTGGATAAACGTAGAAAAACATATAAAAGTGTTTAAATTACACTATTTATCACTTGTATGTCAAGGGTATATATTCCTCAGATTTTTGCAGTAAGTGCCTATTTTAGTATTCACACAAATCGAGAATTTTTTTTAAGTAAACTCTAGCTAATCCTGTATTTTGCTTTTGTTAAGGAGGCCACATCTTTATGTATAATAGTCACAATATATACATTAACCACTTCAATACAGGGCTTTTTGTACCTATTCAATACAGGGCCTATTTTGGCACTTCTCTTCTACATGTACAAATCATCATTCTTTTGCTAGAAAATTACTCAGAACCCCCAAACATTATATATGTTTTTTTAGCAGACACCCTAGGGAATAAAATGACGGTCATTGCAACATTTTTTCTTGCACAATATTTGCGCAATAATTTTTCAAACGCCTTTTTAAAAAAAAAAAAATGGTTTCATGAATTAAAAAATAACAAAACAGTAAAGTTAGCCCAATTTTTTGGGAACATATGAAAGATAATGTTACGCCGAGTAAATAGATACCTAACAAGTCACGCTTTAAAATTGCGCACACTCATGGAATGGCGCCAAACTTCGGTACTTAAAAATCTCCATAGGCGACGCTTTAATTTTTTTTACAGGTTACCAGGTTAGAATTACAGAGGAGGTCTAGTGCTAGAATTGTTGCACGCGCTCTAACGCACGCGGCGATACCTCACATGCGTGGTTTGAACGGCGTTTACATATGTGGGCGACTTACGTGTGCATTCGCTTCTGATCGCGAGCTACCGGGGACAGGGGTGTTTAAATTATTATTTTTTTTATTAATTAATTTATTTTACTTATTTATTTATTTTTTTACAATGATTTAACTTTTTTTTTTTTTTTTGATCACTTTTATTCCTATTACAAGGAATGTAAACATCCCTTGTAATAGGAATGTGTGTGACAGGTTCTCTTTATTGAGAGATGCGGGGTCAATAAGACCCCACATCTCTCCTCCAGGCTGGAAAGCATGAGATCAGTGAATTTTTTTTCACTGATTTCATACTTACAGCCGCAATGGCGGCTTTGTTTACATTTGAGGACCCGGGCGTGACGTCATCACATCGCGCCCGGGCCTCCGACGATCATAGAGATGACTGGTGACCATCTGGTCACCAGTCATCTCTATGCTCATCACGTGACTCCACCAACGATGCCGGAAGATTCGCTCCGGGTCCCCGATCGCACGGGGGAGCCCGGAGAAGCACCGGATGGCGGCGGGAGGGGTTGTCCCCTCCCGCCGCCTATAAGAATGATCAAGCGGCGGAACCGCCGCTATGATCGTTCTTATGGTGCACAGAATCGTCGGCACTTTAAAAGGATATCTGAATGATGCCTCTAGCTGCAGGCATCATTCAGATATCCCCCTACAAAGCCGTGGACGTCATATGACGTCCACCCAGGATGGGAGATCCCATCTGTGGACGTCATTTGTCTATGGCCGGGTAGGGAAGTGGTTAAATACAGAAAAGAGAAAGAAAAAAAAAGAGAGAGAGAAAAAAAAAAAGGAGAGGCCATTTTTTGTTTTTTAAATACATAAATAAATATAAAAAGGGGGGGGGGGAACCAAGGTTGGGAAGTATTGGTTTGCCTAGGTACTAAGATTTGAGTCTTGATAGTACTAAAGACCAACAGAACAGCCTGGAGATTTTTCCCACAAAGAACCACATGGAATTTCCTTGTTGTGTACCAAAAGAAATATGCCTTCCAGGTGCAAAAATAGATTTAGCAAGAAGTCGATTACTAGGTTTTAAGAGCATAGGGATGACTGAATCCTATGTCCTATAGAACCTGGCCTTCAACAGCCAGGCTGTTAAAGCCACCAACTGAGAAGCAGGGTGGTAAACCAGCACTTAGGACAGAGAAGTCAGGTGATCTAGGAGGGCCCACAGAAAGTCTGTCTGGTGCCTGTTGTGGTCTGAGTGCCACATCCTCCTGGGCCAGTTTGGTGTGATGATAATCACTGAAATGTCCTCCATCTCTATCCCACACACCAGGGGAGGAAAGAAATTCAGAGGAGGAAAGGCACAGATTAGTCTATACTGGTCCCACTAAGTCACCAGAGCACCCATCACTTTACTTGGAAACAAACCTGGAAGTTCTGCTCAAATCAGAATCGTATCTGCTTCTCTTTGAGCCATTAGACTTTTGGTTCCTCTCATTGTGAGGAGGACTTCTTCATGCATGTCACGAGCCGGACTGACGGCTAGTGGGGATACAGGAGGTAGATCCTCTGTACCAGAGAGGGGATGGCACGGGTCGTACTGAGGGACCGGTTCTAAGCAACTACCGGTTTTCACCAGAGCCCGCCGCAAAGCGGGATGGACTTGCTGCGGCGGTAGCAACCAGGTCGTGTCCTCCAGTAGCGACTCCACCTCTCTGGCGGCTGAGATAGGCGCGGTACAAAAGGACTAGGCAGAGGCAAGGTCAGACGTAGCAGAGGGTCAGGGCAGGCGGCAATGGTTCGTAGTCTGAGACAATGGCAGCAGGTCAGATACACAGGCTAGGCAACTCACAAAACGCTTCCACAGGGTACTAAGACAACAAGATCCGGCAAGGACAGGAAGGGGAAGTGGGTTTATATCAGATTTGGGTGTGCACACAGTAATTGGGCCAGGCACCAATCAATGGTGCGCTGGCCCTTTAAATCTCAGAAGGCCGGCGCGCGCGCGCCCTAAAACGCAGCGGGGCCGCGCGCCGGGAAGGAGCAGGAGGGGAATGGTGAGTAGGATGGGATGCGATCCGCGGACGGAGATGTGCCGCCGCGTGGATCGCATCCCCGCCGGTAACAGAGCAGCGCCCACGACCAGTGGGGCTGACCGGAGCGCTGCAGGGGGACCGACGCCGCGAGCGCTCGGCGTTACAGTACCCCCCCTTAGGTCTCCCCCTTTTCTTGGAACCCAAGAATCTACGGATGAGCTCCTTGTCTAAAATGTTGGTCTCAGGCTCCCAGGATCTCTCTTCAGGACCACAGTTCTCCCAATCAATTAAAAAAAATATTTTACCTCGGATGACCTTGGAGGCGAGGATTTCTTTCACCGAGAAGACATCGGAAGAACCAGAGACAGGAGCAGGAGCAGTGACCTTGGGGGAAAATCGGTTAAGAATGAGGGGTTTGAAAAGAGACACATGAAAAGAATTGGGGATACGAAGAGAAAGAGGAAGATGGAGTTTGTAAGAGACAGAATTGATTTGGTTTTTGATTTGAAAAGGTCCGAGGTAACGAGGGCCCAGCTTGTAGCTAGGTACCCGAAACCGAACATATTTGGAGGAGAGCCACACTTTGTCACCAGGGACATAGACAGGAGGAATTCTTCTTTTTTTATCTGCATGTCTCTTCATGCGGGCAGAGGCCAGTGACAGCGACTTTTGAGTCTCTTTCAAGATAGAGGTGAAGTCTTGAGTTAATTCATCCACGGCAGGAATGCCAGAAGAAGTGGGGATGGGGAGGGGGGACAATGGGTGACGGCCGTAGACCACAAAGAAAGGTGATTTGGAGGACGAATCAGAGTTCTTGAAATTGTATGAGAATTCTGCCCAGGGCAATAGGTCGACCCAATCGTCTTGACGGGCGGAGACAAAATGTCGTAAGTAGTCACCAAGGACCTGGTTAACTCTCTCCACCTGTCCATTGGATTGCGGGTGATAAGCGGAAGAAAAATTCAACTTAATCTTTAGTTGAGTACAGAGAGCTCTCCAAAATTTTGAGATGAATTGAACGCCTCTATCAGAGACGATATGTGAGGCTAGCCCATGGAGACGGAAAATTTGAAGAAAAAAATGCTTCGCCAACTGAGGTGCAGTAGGCAGACCAGGAAGCGGGACAAAATGAGCCATTTTCGAAAAGCGGTCAACGACCACCCAGATGACAGTGTTACTATGAGACAAAGGAAGGTCCGTGATGAAATCCATGGCAATGTAGGACCATGGTTGTTCAGGCACAGGTAGAGGAAGGAGAAGACCTGCAGGCTTCTGGCGTGGAGTCTTGTCACGTGCACAGATAGAGCAGGTCCGTACAAAGTCAGTCATATCTTTTTCCTGGGTAGGCCACCAGTAGTGTCTGGCCATCAATTGTATGGATTTTTTGATCCCAGCGTGACCGGCTAGATGGGAGGAATGGCCCCACCTGAGTATCTGGAGACGAAGACATGGAGGAACAAAAGTTTTTCCTGGAGGAACTGGCACCAGAGAAGCAGGAGCAGAGGAAATCAGACACTCAGGGGGTACGATGTGTTGAGGGGGAGTCCCGGTTTCAGAGGCATCGGAGGAACGGGACAAGGCATCAGCCCTGACATTCTTGTCTGCGGGACGAAAATGGATCTGGAAATTGAACCGGGCAAAGAACAATGACCACCTGGCCTGGCGAGGATTTAAGCGCTGAGCGGACTGAAGGCAGGACAAATTTTTATGGTCAGTGTAGATGGAGATAGGGTGAAGGGATCCTTCCAGGAGATGTCTCCACTCTTCTAATGCCAGCTTGATGGCCAACAGTTCACGGTCACCTATGGAATAGTTTTTTTCAGGAGGGGAGAAGGTTTTAGAGAAAAAAACACACGTGACGTTTCCTCCTTTAGCGTTTTTTTGAAGAAGAACAGCTCCGGCTCCTACCGAGGAGGCGTCAACTTCAAGGAAGAACGGCTTTATGGGGTCTGGTCGAGACAGGACAGGTGCAGAGGAGAAGGCGGTCTTAAGGCGAGTAAAGGCTTCTTCCGCTTGAGGCGGCCAGGACCTTGGATTCGCGTTTTTCTTAGTCAGTGCCCCTATAGGAGCAACGATGGTGGAGAAGTGGGGTATGAACTGACGATAGTAGTTGGCGAATCCAAGGAAGCGTTGGATAGCACGGAGTCCAGAGGGGCGTGGCCAATCCAAGACTGCGGAGAGCTTGTCAGGGTCCATTTGAAGGCCTTGTCCTGAGACCAGATAACCTAGGAAAGGAAGGCTGCTGCGCTCAAAAAGGCATTTTTCTAATTTAGCGTAAAGATGATTTACGCGAAGGCGCTGGAGCACTTGACGGACATAGAGCCGATGTTCCTCAAGGTTGGTAGAGAAGATTAGGATGTCGTCAAGATAGACAACCACACAGGTATACAGTACGTCCCGAAAGATTTCATTGACAAAATCCTGAAAGACTGCAGGAGCGTTGCAAAGTCCAAATGGCATGACGAGATATTCAAAGTGACCATCTCTGGTGTTAAATGCGGTTTTCCATTCATCTCCTTCACGGATTCTGATGAGGTTATAAGCGCCCCTGAGGTCCAATTTCGAAAAAACTTTTGCTCCGCGCAGACGGTCAAAGAGCTCCGAGATGAGAGGCAGAGGGTAGCGATTTTTAATAGTGATTTTATTGAGACCACGATAGTCTATGCAAGGGCGTAGTGATCCGTCCTTCTTGGCAACGAAGAAGAACCCCGCTCCGGCTGGAGAAGATGATTTCCTAATAAAACCTCTCTTGAGGTTCTCCTGTATGTAATCAGTCATGGCCTTGGTTTCAGGAGAGGAGAGAGGGTAAATTCTGCCACGGGGTGGTGTAGTACCTGGGAGCAAGTCAATGGGGCAGTCGTAGGGTCTATGTGGTGGTAAGACCTCCGCCTGTTTTTTGCAAAAGACATCAGAAAAGTCCTGATAGGCCTTAGGAAGGCCGGGCAAAGGAGTAGCGATGGGAACTTGACTGGTGGGTACAGACTTAAGACAATGCTTGTGGCAGGAGTAGCCCCAGGATTTGATGTCCCCAGTGGTCCAGTCGAGGGTAGGAGAATGGCGCTGGAGCCACGGTAGGCCAAGAAGGATGTCAGAAGTACAGTTCGGCAAAACAAAGAATTCAATTTTTTCTTGGTGAAGAACACCAACGGACATGAGCAGGGGTTCGGTGCGGTAACGCACGGTACAATCCAGATTCTCTCCATGTACAGAGGAAATGAAGAAGGGTTTGATGAGATGGATAACAGGAACGTTGAACCTGTTGATGAAAGAGGCTTCAATAAAGTTTCCTGCAGAACCAGAGTCCAGGAAGGCCACCGCAGAGAAGGGGGAGCCAGCAGAAGGGGAAATCCGCACAGGAATAGTCAGACGTGGAGAGGAAGAATTCACACCTAGTAACGCCTCTCCCACGTTCACTAGGTGCGGCGTTTCCCTGAAGTAGAGGACGAATAGGGCAGTCCTTTAGGAAATGTTCAGAGCTCGCACAATAAAGGCATAAGTTCTCATTCCTACGGCGAGTCCTCTCTTGTAGGGTCAGGCGAGATCGGTCCACCTGCATGGCCTCCTCGACGGAAGGCATAGTATCAGGATGCGTTGGATTCAGGAAGAGAGGAGCCAGGCGCGGATAACGCCTGGTGCGAACAAGATCTTTCTCCTGGCGAAGCTCTTGGCGTCTTTCAACGTAGCGTATGTCAATGCGGGTACCTAAGTGGATGAGCTTCGTCAGGGAGGAGGGTATCTCTCGTGCGGCCAGACAATCCTTGATGTGGCTGGATAAACCTTTCTTGAAGGTCGCGCAGAGAGCCTCATTATTCCAGGCTAGCTCTGAGGCCAGTGTGCGGAACTGTATGGCATATTCGCCCACAGAGGAGTTTCCTTGGACAAGGTTAAGCAGGGCGGTTTCAGCGGATGAGGCTCGGGCTGGTTCTTCAAAAACGCTACGAACCTCAGCAAGGAAGGACTGAACGGTGGCTGTAGCAGGGTCATTGCGGTACCAGAGTGGCGTGGCCCAGGCCAAGGCCTTCCCAGACAACAGACAGACCACGAATGCCACCTTAGACCGTTCTGTGGAAAACTGGTCTGACATCATCTCAAGATGCAGGGAACATTGGGACAAGAATCCCTGGCACATCCTAGGATCCCCGTCAAATTTCTCCGGAAGAGACAAGCGGATCTTCGAGGTAGTAGCGGCAGCTCGGAGAGGGGAAGATGCTGGAGCTTGTGGCGGCAGACGCTGCTGGATCATGGCGGTCAACTGCGACAGCTGCTGTCCTTGTTGGGCAATCAATTGCGACTGCTGGGCAACCACGGTAGTGAGATCAGCGAGACTAGGCAGCGGCACGTCAGCGGGATCCATGGCCGGATCTACTGTCACGAGCCGGACTGACGGCTAGTGGGGATACAGGAGGTGGATCCTCTGTACCAGAGAGGGGATGGCACGGGTTGTACTGAGGGACCGGTTCTAAGCAACTACCGGTTTTCACCATTGCCCGCCGCAAAGCGGGATGGACTTGCTGCGGCGGTAGCAACCAGGTCGTGTCCTCCAGTAGCGACTCCACCTCTCTGGCGGCTGAGATAGGCGCGGTACAAAAGGACTAGGCAGAGGCAAGGTCAGACGTAGCAGAGGGTCAGGGCAGGCGGCAATGGTTCGTAGTCTGAGACAATGGCAGCAGGTCAGATACACAGGCTAGGCAACTCACAAAACGCTTCCACAGGGTACTAAGAAAACAAGATCCGGCAAGGACAGGAAGGGGAAGTGGGTTTATATCAGATTTGGGTGTGCACACAGTAATTGGGCCAGGCACCAATCAATGGTGCGCTGGCCCTTTAAATCTCAGAAGGCCGGCGCATGCGCGCCCTAGAGCGCAGCGGGGCCGCGCGTGCCGGGAAGGAGCAGGAGGGGGATGGTGAGTAGGATGGGATGCGATCCGCGGGCGGAGATGTGCCGCCGCGTGGATCGCATCCCCGCCGGTAACAGAGCAGCGCCCACGGCCAGGGGGGCTGACCGGAGCGCTGCAGGGGGACCGACGCCGCGAGCGCTCCGGGAAGGATGGGACACCCGGAGCGCTCGGCGTTACAATGCATTTGGAGGACTTGGGGGTCCAGGCCTTCCTGTAAAATTTAAGATTCATCTTGGACTTGAGGCCTGAGAGAACCGACAGGAACTCTTTCCCCCCAGAAGGGGTATTTTTCCTTCTTTTTCTGGGGTGAAAGTGTACTCTTCACTCGCAGTGACTTCCTTGATAATGTTTTCCAGGGATTTGCCAAAAAGGTCTTTCCCTTCAAAGGGCACTTGCAAAAGACATTTCTTGCACTGATGCGCCTCAAACCAATATTTGAGTCAAAGGGTCCTCAGGATATCATCACACCAAACATGCAGGTCCATTCTATATATTTCGTGTATAATATCTGCCAGCCATCAACCAAAAATAGTAGGGCAATAGGCATGAGCTCCAATTGTTAGAGGACAGAAGGAGTTATTAGGATAGAAACACGTTCCTGGGACATAACCTTGGACCAGACAGCTAAGATCTGATAGATGGACATGGTTGCATCGGTAGCTTGCACAGCAGGACCTGCAAGGATGAATAAGATCTTAGAAAGGGCTTCTAGCCTTTTATTCACTGGGGCTTTAAACACAGGGATGTCCTTGATAAGGACAGGGATGTCTAGGTCCACAACCGTGACATTCCATTTCTTTATGAACCCCTTTATGAACAGTTAACTATTTTTGGCTGCTTAAGCTCCACCCATTTGAGAGATGGTGCCCTTAAAGATAGTTACCTTCAATGTTAGAGGCTTAAATAGTCCCAGCAAAAGGTATCAAATATTGCAGGATCTGAAAAGTTGGTCATCAAACATTGTTTTTTTTGGCAAGAGAATCATTTTAAGCGGTCATCTAGGGTTGGATTGAGTTCTAAAGGTTTTCCAGTCTGGTTTCATGGATACTCCCCTAATAAGAGATCTAAAGGTGTAGCAATAGGCTTTGATAGGAACACACCATTTATCCTAAACGCAATGAAGTCTGACTCCGAAGGAAGGTACTTATTTTCTAAGGGTTCCTTGTTCAATAATGAGTACACATTTGCCAACATTTATTGCCCCAATATCCACCCTTGTCTCTTTTTGAGAAAGGTAATGAATAAGTTAGAAAATTTTAAAGAGGGGAAAGTGATCATGGCAGGAGACTTTGATTTTGTGCTCGATCCAACCCTGGATACCCAACCTCTCTCTCTACGCTCAGAGGGAAAATATCTCAAGGTAGTCAAACAAAAATACATCAGCAGCAACTTGTGGAGGTTTGGAGAATTCTACACCCTAGGGGGAGGGACTTTACATATTATTCTCAGGTACATTCCTCTTACTCGAGAATTGACCATGTTTTTTTTAGATCACTAGCTTTTAGAAGGCCTACTAAAGGCAGAAGTAAAATCAATCACCCTCTCGAATCATCCCCCGGTCATGGTCAGCTTAGATTTAAAGGATATACTGGATAGGCAAAGATACTGGAGGTTGGATGAATCCCTTTTATATGATCATGGTATATTAGAGGACTTGGAAAAGGATTTCAATCAGTTTTTTAAAGAGAATAATATAGAGAATATTGCGGCAACTGTACTGTGGGAAAATCAAAGTATTTATGAGAGGGAGATTAATAGCAGAGGGTGCTAAAATCTGGACAGTACAAAAACTGTCTCTTTTACAAGAAATTCAGGAGCTGGAACAGACACATAAAAGATTAAACGATAACAAGGTAATGGTCGAATTAACAGGAAAGCGTGAGGCATTGAGGGAATTGATGAAGCAGGATACTAAACGGCATTCATTAAAACAGCTAAAAGGCAATATGAATTTGGAAATAAATCTGGGAGATTGTTGGTGGGGGTGATTAAACCTAGAAGGAATCCAAATTATATTGCAAAAATGAAAGATAAAAAGGGGGAGATGAAACATTCTACTAGGGATATTAGCAAAATCTTCATAGAGTACTATCAATCACTATATAAAGTAAATGATACCCACAATTCCGTCAATAAACAAAACAGAAAAAATTTAATAGAACAGTACTTACGGAAGATAAAGCTACCAGTCATATCGGAAGAGGATTCAAGTAAGCTAGATAGTGATATCTCTAAGGAAGAAATAGAACAGACAATCAAAAATTGTAAGGCTGGAAAAAGTCCTGGCCCAGACGGGTACATGTCTTTATACTTTAAAAAGTTTCTAGGAATCCTGACTCCCTATTATCATCTATATATGAACTCCATTGGGGTAGGTCTGAAGATACGTGAAGAAGCCTTGGGGGCCTATATATCAGTCTTAGTAAAGAAAGGGAAGGATCCAACATTGTACTCTAGCTTTAGGCCAATATCCCTGATTAATGAAGATGTAAAATTTTATGCAAGGATATTGGCCGTAAGAAGCTTTATATGCCAGAATGCATAGGAAAAGGTCAAGCAGGCTTCATCCCTGGAAGAGAAGCAAGGGACAACATACTAAAAACAACTCTTTTAATGCATGAAGCAAAAAAAGGAAAGAAACCCGTTCTCTTCCTATCAATAGATGCTGAAAAGGCCTTTGATAGGTTAGATTGGGATTATATGTTGCGGACACTGGACAAACTTAGCATAGGCCCACATATGCTTAGGTGGATAGAGGCCTTGTACTCTAATCCTACGGCCAAAATTCAGGTAAATGGAACCTTGTGAGAAACTTTTCGGTTCTATAATGGGACACGTCAGGGCTGCATACTTTCCCTTTTACTTTTTGTGTTTTCTTTAGAACCCCTTTTAGCTTCTATAAGAGCTAACCATGAAATTGAATTTTTAAATTGTTCTGAGAACTTTCAAAAATTTGGCCTTCAGAGAGGAGTGTGCTAAAGGATAGATCAATTTTTGTGTTTTTCTTGAATATTTTGTATATTTGTCTTTGAAATGATATGGAAGGTTTTATATGTTCATAATAATTTAATAAAAATAATTTAAACATGAACCCATCCTTTATAGGGGATTGCCGGGCAAAATGTTTAGGAGGAGCACAGACTTTGACACAGGTAGCTTCTCTTCTAGGCATGTGCGGTCTGTGATAATAAGGACTGAAATGGTATCCTTACATTTTGAAGTTATGTCTGCAGAGTTAAACTCCTATACAAACTATTCAAATAAGGAGAAGGTACAATAATCCTTTCCCTCAGCTGGCAGGAGAAGAGGGTGTGTAAGCACGCTTGTGGGCCATGCCCTTCAGTCAGCTATGATGTCTGCAATTTTTTAAATAAACTCAGATATAGTTGTAGCTGAAAATTGTAGGTGCAAGGGGTATGGTAGGAAGGCAATGAGGCTCACACTTGCCCAGAGAAAATGAACTGCACATGTGCAGATATAAAAAAAGATCATTGCACATGAGCAGAAGGGCTCAGAGCATGCCCAGCAGCAGAAGGAGTGAAAAAACCCCCTCTCTCTTCTTACTCCCACTAGGATACTGATGATTGACGCACTCAGGTCGTTCCATGAGATTTTGTTGCAGGAACATTATCGTTATATGCAAATCCACCATTTTGTTTCACAATTTCTTAAATCCCAGTCCCCTTATGCGCTAATGCCGTTTGAGAGTATTCCACAGGCCTTATCTCCTTGATATACTAATCTATTGTATCTTCTAAAAGACCTCCATTGCGATCCTTCCATAACCAATATGAGAGTGAAATATAAAGGAGATAAGGGCACTCTGGTGGAGGTGGATAGCTGGTCAGAGGGATGATAGTGATGAGATGGCACTTCTGGCAGCACTTTGGTTAGAGGAGAAGCAACTCTGAAGATATAAAAAAGGAAAAAAAAAGGTGCCTCTAAGTGCAGTATGCAAAATTTAATAAAGTGCACAAAGGGTTAAAAGCACTTACAAGATCATTGAGTGTTAAAAGACATGATAAAATCAGGAGTCCTCATCTGTGGCATGTGTCCATCCTCAGCACGGTGGAAGAGAGCAGTGTAGAGCCGTCCAGCAGCTGTAAAGCGCCCTCGTACGTGTTGGAGAGAGGAGGCAGCAGCAGGGAAGCCTGTATTCTGGGTTCACTGCGGGACACACAAGGCTGATGGTGTCAGTGGGGAGAAGTTGGGGATAGAGTTGGATCCAGCAGTTTATGATCTTTGCGATATCCAACAGCTCCAAGAATGTACTCATTCAAGAAAACGCATATAAAACTCTGTAAATATGGTATTTTAAGCCAGCTCGTTTGACTTGTTTTATTCCATCTTATCCATCTATCTACTTCTGTGGTTGTGAGGAGGGTGGTAAACATATGGTGGTCCTGCCCTAAGATATGCAGACTATGGGTTTGGGTTTATGCGCTCCTTTGTACACCCTTCCATTCAGACCTCAAAAGAAATCCGTACAAAACTCTTTTTTGTAAACCTATTCAGGAATTGCTCCAATCTGTGCGGCAACTAGCTTTGCATCGCTTTGCAGCTACCAAATGTACCCTAGCAAGAGCCTATGGTAATCACAAATTCCCAGTCAGTCAAGCGCGAATGACTGATATTATGGACAACACGTGATGAACGCCCATTTTAGTTGACACCCACAAAAAAATTCTCTAAAGACTGGTAGCCTTGGATTTACCATGCTTTGATAACCTCCTTATGTCACTCTGAGGACCCTAATCCCCTGTTCCCTGAGACCTTTTTATCTTTATCTCTTCTTTCGTCTCTTTTTCTACCTTTCCTAAGATCTTTCTTTTGTTTTCTGCTCATCCTCTTTTCATTTCTTTTAACTCTGTATCTCCTTTGAATTAGTGTGTAAACCTATTAGGTGTTTAGAACGTGGCCTGGTTATGACCTTACCGAGCTTTCAACTCTTTTCTGTTTATTTTTTTATGTGTGCTCTCCATGGAATTGCAATTTCTTTGGCCTGGTATTTCAGCTAATTTTAAAATTAACACTCCATTCGGATAAAGTGTAATTTTGCCTTTTGGGACGTTGTGAAGTTCTGATTTACTTATTCTCTTTGTTGTAAGAAACCATGACAATGTCATGTTTGCAATTCCCATATTTGCATACATACTGTATGTTTTGTAATTGTCATCCCATTGGCTCTGTTGTGTGTGTTCTAAAGACAATAAAGCCTTTTGTAAAGGAAAAAAATGAAATTTGTTCTACTAGGACACTAACAGAAAACTGAGACACGCTGGGAGTGGGTGGGGTATACTAGGCTATTCTTACAGCTTTGTTTGACAGTGTCCATGCTCCTGAAGGCAGTAACATAACCCAATGTATCGAAATACTTCATCCTGTGTCCCTAATGCACAGTACAATAAAAAATAAAATTTTCACTTGCAAAACACTCATTTAGTTTGTCAGCTTATTACAACAATGTACAACAAAGTCTGAATTTTAAATACACATTTTCAGACAACCTAATCCAATTCAAGAGATTTCCAATGCATTGCATACTATGACAATTCGGCAGCCTGAGCACAGGATGGTCTTTAATATGCTACTTATTACTTTAACATTCTCTGAGAGATATTGCTAACAGAGATAATTGCAACATAAGGTCACAAGTAAGTGGGATGACATGGCTAAATAATAACTAAAAACCTTAATAATTTGTCTAAAATTAACTTCAAGACTGTCTGAGTGCATGTAATCAGACACAACAAAATTACTGTTCCACTAATAGTCAGGCTGACAAATTAAAAACATTCTGAAGCTGGTAGTGGTGAGGTAAAAATGTGAAGTTTAGTAGAATTAGAAATTGGTGAAAGAGTCCTCCATGTTTGAGATTTGAAATGACAATGAGCATTTTACAGCTGCTATTTTAGGCGTCAGCCGTTTTTTTAACTGTGTATTTTTAACCACTTGCCGACCAGCCGCCGTCATTGTACTGCGGCAGGTCGGCACGATCCCACGAACCATCGTAGCTTTACGCCGGCAGGCGCGCGTCGGCTGCACTGCAGGGGTGCCGATGCGCGTGACCGGCGGTCGCGATGACCGTTGGCCCTGCGCGATCACGGGCACGAGAGTCCGAACAGGGACGTGTGTGTGTAAACACACGAATCCCTGTTCTGTGAGGGGTGGAGAGACAGATCGTGAGTTCCTACTAGCTAGGAACAACGATCTGTCATTTCCTCCAGTCAGTCCCATCCCCCTACAGTAATGCCGCGTACACACGACCGTTTTTAATGTCTTGACGTGATTCTTCTCAAGCCTGCCTTGCCTACACACGATCATGAAAAAAAATGCTTGAGCAAAGAGCGGTGACGTACAAAATGTACGACGGCACTATAAAGGGGAAGTTCCATTCGGATGGCGCCACCCTTTGGGCTGCTTTTGCTGATCCTTGTGTTAGTAAAGTTTGGTGAGAGACGATTCGCGCTTTTCAGCCTTGTGCTCTTCAGTCCGTTACAGCGTGACGAATATGCTATCTCCATTACGAACGCTAGTTTTACCAGAACGAGCGCTCCCGTCTCATCACTTGCTTCTGAGCATGTGCGTTTTTTCACGTCGTTAAAGCCTACACACGGCCGTTTTTCATGACGAGAAAAACTACGAGAAAAATTTGAGCATGTTCCAAATTTTTAATGGCCATTTTTCACGTCGTGAAAAATGCTCTGGAGCCCACACACAATCGTTTTTAATGACCAAATAAAAAAATTGCATTTTTCTCGTCATGAAAAACGGTCGTGTGTACGCGGCATTAGAACACACACTAGGGAACACAGTTAACCCCTTGATCGCCCCCTAGTGTTAACCCCTTCCCTGCTAGTGACATTTACACAGTAATTAACGCATTTTTATAGCACTGATCGCTGTATTATTGTCAATGGTCCCAAAAATGTGTCAAAAGTGTCCGATCTGTCACCATTACTAGTAAAAAATAATGATAATAAAAATGCCATAAATCTTTCCCCTATTTTGTAGACGCTATAACTTTTGCGCAAACCAATAAATATACGCTTATTGCGATTTTTATTACCAAAAATATGTAGAATTGGTACAAACTGAGGAAAAAAATTGCTTTTTAAAAAAAAATTGGGGATATTTATTATAGCAAAAAGTACAAAATATTTTTGTTTATAGCGCAAAAAATAAAAAACGCAGAGATTATCAAACACCAACAAAAGAAAGCTCCATTTGTGGGAAAAAAAGGCGTCAATTTTGTTTGGATACAATGTCGCACGACCACACAATTTTCAGTTAAAGCAACGCAGTGCCGTGTCGCACAAAATGGCCTGGTCATTGAGCAGCCAAATCTTCCGGGGCTGAAGTGGTTAACTACATCAAGCATCGAGTTTTTATGTTTTTTTCTGGAAACTTCTTCTGTACTTTACAAACTTACCAAGTACCTCTCCTCTTCTTTCATGCCTGGTGTACGGACCATGTGATTCTGTTCTCCTCTCCAGTCTCCAAATCGTCGAAAAAAATAGTTGGAGAGAAATCGGTTTACAGGGTCTCGAATTATGTTAATGTACACTGGTTGTTCTGCACCAAACCTAAAAACATAGAACAAAAATGATTATATTAGCTGGTATTGAGTACTGATCTCACAGTACGCTAATCAAGTGGTTTGTTTACGTGGTACATGGGAGGGTTCTAAAAGAAGGGCGGTGTCCACCAAAGTAAAGCTTTGCCAACATCCAATCACCCAAAAGTGCAAGCCTTTAACCCAGGGTCTATGAATATCCAGCATGTATCCTGTCTTAAATAATGGAGGCAGCAGTTATAACAGATCTAAAAGCTATAGGAAAATTTAGTCTTTATCTACTTCCCGCCCACCATATAGCAATATGACATGGTTCCGTTATCCTGGCCGGATGTCGTATGACGCAATCAGGATAACTCGCGATAATGCGCCCATGGGGGGGCGTTCAGCAAGGCGCTCGTTGATGTGGTGTGTCAAGTCTGACACACCACATCTCCGATCTGGGTAAAGAGCCCTCACCCGAGGATGCTCACCCAGGACCACCAGGGATGCCACCAGGACCACCAGGGATGACCAAAACTGATGACCACCAGGTATGCCATCCATGGCCACCAGGAATGCCAATCAGTGCCCTCAAATAATGCCAGTGCCCACATATGATGCCAATCATTGCCTCCTTATCAGTGATGCCCATCAGTGCCACCCATCAGTGTCTATCAGTGCCACCCATAAGTACCCATCAGTGCAGCCTTTCAGTGCCCATCAGTGTCACCTATAAGTGCCCATCAGTGCCACCTGTGAGTGCCCATCAGTGCCACCTATCAATGCCCATCAGCACTGCATATCAGTGCCACCTATCAGTGCCCATCATCAGTGCCACCTCATCAGTGCCGCCTCATCAGTGAAGGAGAAAACTTACTTATTTACAACATTTTATAACAGAAACAAAGAAAAAAGAAATTTCAACATTTTCAGACTTTTTTTCTTTGTTTAGCAAAAAATTTAAAAAAACAGAGGTGATCAAATACCACTAAAAGAAAGCTCTATTTGTGGGAACAAAATGATAAAAATTTTGTTTGGGTACAATGTAGCATGACCGCGCATTTGTCATTTAAAAAGCGACAGCGCTGAAAGCTGAAAATGGGCAGGAAGACCGGAAAGTGCCTGGTATTGAAGTGATTAAAAAAATAAACTAAAACCCTTAAATTCTTAAGAATTGGCTAGTGGAAAAACCAGTTTAACCATTTCAATACTGGGCACTTTTATCCCCTTTTTACAAAGGCCAATTTTAAGGTTTCAGCGCTGTTGCTCTTTGAATGACAATTGCGCGGCCGTGCAACACTGTACCCATATTCCATTATTAGCATTTTTTCACACAAATATAGCTTTCTTTTGGTGATATTTAATCACCACTGGATTTTTTATTTTTTGCTAAATAAAAAAAAAAAAAAAAAAAGATTTGGAGGAAAAAAACTAAATTTTTTATGTTTCTGTTATAAAATTTTACAAATGAATAATCTTTCTTCATAAATTTAGGCCAAAATGTATTCCACGATTTTTTTTTGGTAATAACCCAAATCAGTGTATATTATTTAGTCTGTAGGAAAGTTATCCAGTCCACAACCTATGGTATATCTGAAAATCGATCAATCCCGATGTACTGTCGGCCCACATCTTATTCCTGAAAATACCAGTACAAATATCCCACAAATGACCCCTTTTTGGAAAAAAAAAGCCCAAGGTACTTAGTAAGAGGTATGGCTAGTTTTTTGAAGTTGTAATTTTTTGTTACAACTTTTTGGAGAAAGAAAAAATAAAAAAAGTTATTTTCACAATTTTTTTTATTTAACATATTGTCACCATTGCAGTACAACATTATCATTAACGGGTGTGGCAGTGATCAGAGGCACTCTGGGCACAATTCACTAAGCGATATGTTATGACATCCGAGTGTGTGCTAACGTATTGCATAACGTTCATAAAAAAAAACTGTGCAATTCACTAACAAACTCTCGTTAAAAACTTGCATGCGTTATCTTTCCAAATATACTGCATGGAATTGTGCGGTAAGTTATCGCAAGCATCTTGCATGAACGTCACATCCTGTGTGTGAACATCATATCCTGTAGGCGTAATCCTTAAATGATGGTGCAAAAAAGGTGACATGGGTACAGTCAATTGCACCAAGCACATTGGGTATTCCCGGCAATATTATAAAAATCTATTTTATCTGATCCCACTCCTGGCAAGAATTATGGGGAAAAAAATATTTTGGTGCTATTGCATGGAATCCAATTAGGACTTGGATGAGGAGACAGGAAAAAAAATTACTGCGAAATTCCCACAATCTCACCAGCGACCATCTGGTATGACGCCTTTCCAAAAAAATGTAAGCCAGCCAGCAAAATAGTCATGGCTGGTATGGCATGATTTCTCTGTGTAGAGGGCTTAAGGTACCCCTCTAGTGGAAATTTTTGTGTTTTGGTTATAGTTATGTTTTCATTTTATTTTCATATACAGTATATTTTACTTGTATTTTTGGGTATTGATGCAGAGTTTGGGCTGCACATAGCAACCACGTCTGCAATTCCTATGCTTTGCAAGCATAATCCTCTCAGGCACTAAGCCACTAACTTTTTTTTTTAATATTTAGTTTTTATGGTATAGTCAGGGCACTGAAGGTACAGCTACTGGGAAAGAAACCTACAGCCATAGGCAGCCTATCCTTCCACAAAACAAGAGGGAAAGTCATGCAGCAGTGATTGGAGAGGGGAAAACCTACGACCAAGGGGAAGTGCTGGTAGCAGAAAAATCTTATGGCCATAGAGTATGCTGCCCACCTTTCCACAAATCAGGTTTTATGTTTGTAGAGGAGGTTTTTTTTTTGGTTTTTTTTGCGGAACCTTTTTTTAAATTCAGGGCTGAAACATGCACTTTTTGCTGACAGAGGCAAAGTTGCCCTTTATTTCATGCATGTCACTACAGTAAAGAAGTGCAGTAAAGTAGTATGCACTAAAGCACCACATATTTACCACCCTATTACCATAGCTGTCATTAAATTTGGGCAATTACCTTTATTAACCACTTAAGCCCCGGACCATTTGGCTGGCCAAAGACCAGAGCACTTTTTGCGATTCGGCACTGCGTCATTTTAACTGGCAATTGCGCAGTTGTGCGACGTGGCTCCCAAACAAAATTGACGTCTTTTTTTCCCCACAAATTGAGCTTTCTTTTGGTGGTATTTGATCACCTCTGCGGTTTTTATTTTTTGCGCTATAAACAAAAATAGAGCGATCATTTTGAAAAAAAAAGCAATATTTTTAACTTTTTGCTATAATAAATACCCCCAAAAATATAAAAAAATAAATACATTTCCTTAGTTTAGGCCAATACGTATTCTTCTACAAATTTTTGGTAAAAAAAAATCGCAATAAGCGTTTATTTGCGCAAAAGTTATAGCGTCTACAAAATAGGGGATAGTTTTATGGCATTTTTATTAATATTTTTTTTTTTTACTAGTAATGGCGTCAATCAGCGATTTTTATCGTGACTGCGACATTATGGCGGACACATCGGACACTTTTGACGCCATTTTGGGACCATTGTCATTGATACAGCGATCAGTGCTATAAAAATGCACAGATTACTGTAAAAATTACACTGGCAGTGAAGGGGTTAACCACTAGGGGGCTAGGAAGGGGTTAAGTGTGTCCTAGGGAGTGATTCTTATCTTTTTTTTTGGGGGGGGGGATAAAATCCCCACAATTTTATTAACGTGATTTGAATTTCCTAAATTAGTTTTTTATTATTTTCTCTTTTTTTGAGAGAAAGAAAATTCTGGGTGTTATCATTTATACAGTTCCTTTGTGGAATTGTTATCTACAAAGGCCCCCTGAGGGAAATTGGATGTTGAAAATCCTTGTAGACGTGTTGTGCATGTTCTAGAACACGTATTGTAATTTAATAGATGGCGTTTCGTAACCGTGTAATGATTTAAAAGAACTTCCCAGTCCATGCGAAGGGGTATGAAGTAATTTAATTTTGCAAAACGCACTTTTTATGCTACGTAAGTGTACACTTCAGGTGTTCGTGTTAAATATTCCCGTTCAATAAGTCCTTCAATGCGCTTTTTAATAACAACTGGGCTTGGAAGGAATCTGGCCTTCAGTTGCTGTGTTACCTCTGCTACTAATACATTGTGCTGCATTTTCTTTCTAGATTTCATAATCCGGACTATAGCAGCTTCTATCTCATGCTTTCTGTCATCATCAACCTTCTTCTGGATCTCCTTTCTTTCAGAGTCTGATTCACCTTGTTTGGCAGCCACTGTTTGGATTTTAACTCTATGCAATTTGGAAGTGAATTGATCATTTACAGTGAACACGTGACCACATTCTATTTCTTTTGATTTGGGCTCCTTTGTGAGGACTCTCTGAGTAGGCTTTCCACGGGCAAGAGACTGCAGTGCTCTCACCAGCTCTCGTTCTGGGATATCTGTCTCTTGCTGGATTTCCTCAAACGTGTACTTTTCTCGATTGTTAAAGAGTATTAATATGGTCATCTGGAAGGCTGAGACTTGCAGTATGTGTTTTCGTGTGTTGGAACCAGTGACTTGAGCGCCTACTACACCAACCTCTGAGCCATCCTCCTTTTTGACAGGTCCAAAAAAAGTGTAGTTAAAGCGGAGTTCCACCCAAATTTGGAACTTCCGTTTAATCCACTCCTCACCCCCTTACATACCACATTTGGCATGTAATTTGGGGGGGAGTGGGGGCTTCAGTAGGAGTGGGACTTCCTGTCCCACGTCCTCCTTCCGCCCAGGGACCGCCTAGGCGTCTCGTCATATCGCCTAAGGCGGCCCCTCCCTGTAGGTGATCACCTGGGACACATGACAGGTCCCAGGCGATCGCCTGTCCACTCAGAGCGCTGTGCCGTTCGCGCATGCGCAGTGAGTGCCCGGCCGTGAAGCCAAAAGCTGTCACGGAAGGGTGCCCACACTATGAATGGAGGCGCCGACGGAGAAGGGGGGGGGAGAGGAGCGAAGCTCCGGGCGTCGCTGGACAGTGGAACAGGTAAGTGTATGTTTATTAAAAGCCAGCAGCTACACTTTTTGTAGCTGCAGACTTTTAATAAACATAAAAAAAGTCTGGAACTCCCCTTTAAGATCTGCAGAACCCAATGTCAGCTGCCGTCCACTGTGTTTAGCAAGATAAAACCTTCTAAATACTTCAAACGCATGCCTGGCAGCAGGTGGGATGTTACACTTCAGTGTAGCCGACTGTGTGGGCCAGTAGCCAGTCATAAGAACTCTGACTGTGAGATCTACCCCTCCTAAGGAGACCCCTGTTGTCTGCAGATGTTGCCTGAATTCATCCATAGTAGTGTTTGAAAAACTCATGTCTCTGAACAAACAGCAGCCAAACTCGGTCTTTAATTTGGATATCATATTCTTTTCAGAGTCATCAGACACACTCTTGTTGGTAAGTAGTCGTCTAGCCAAATGCTGCTTGTAGTAACGTTCAAACACGTCTTTTTCTTGCATGAATCTAAAAAGGACCATTGCCTTGTCAAGTATGGATTCCACCTCCTGTTCTGTGAGTCCTTTAACTTATTTTTTGAGTTTGACATCAATAAATAAGGAAAGGTACTCGGGGGATCTGGAGTTCAGATTAAGGAAGTACTCAAAGTCACCAGCAATAGTTTGCTTGAAAAGACTGTCATTATTAAATGACTCCTGGAGAAACCTGTCAAATCTACTCTTCAGGTCTAGGAGGCCCTGAATATAATCAACCGGATTCTTTCCTTCCCCTTCTTCAGAAACCAGGGCTTTCCCCTGTTCTCGAAGGTATAAACTCATACATTGTCTTGAGACCATTCGGAACCCTACTGAATAACTTGTACATACAGGCCAAATCTTCCGTCTTTCCATTCTTCAACATATGGACTAATCCTGGGTTTTCCATCTCCACAATGGTCTTCATGTGATTGGAAATTAATTCCCTCTCTACAACCTTCACAATTGGCTCTTCTGTGGATTTGTCTAGACAGTGCATGACTCTCTTCATTTATTCTAGCCTCTACTTTCTTTATATACACTAAGGCACTGTTTTCAGCTAGAAACTTTTGGCTTTCCATCAGGAAGAACTCTGCAGACATCTCTAAAAATGGGGCTTCAAAATCTTCTTCGTAGACAGACCTTCCTTCCAGCTCAAGGATCATAAGCATCTGACAGGCATTTCTAATTGCACCTCTATCTACAACTTCTCCTTTTATACAACCATATCGTACGACTTGATCACGGAATATTATCAAGCCCAGGTTAAAAACATTTTCAACATTATTTTGCTGAACATAGACTCTATCCATGTACATAAGGATGTCTCTAATCATAACCATGGCCGTCTGGTGGTCATTCCGTGCCTGGTTAAGGGTTTGTAAGAAATTGTTATTTAAAGAATTTAACACATCTCGAACCTTATTTATGAGATGTTCAGTCACCACTTCTCTCAGTCCTGTATAGCGCTTCTCTCCATGCTTATGAAGCACCATAGTATATGCATTTCTATACAGTTCTTCAAAGCTCAAACCACTGTTGTTCTTGCACTCAATTTCTTTTATTGCATTTTTTAAAAGATCCCAAATGCTGTTAACATATTTTTCGGCCTGTCAGTGAAGGACCTTCCTCCTGGGAAGTCCTGCTTCCAGCCGGTCCCTCCGCCACCGGTGTGCCTGGCCCTCTACACACTGGGGGCTCCTCTCCTCGGCTCTGACTAAAGCCCTCCGCTATGGTGGACAAGCAGCAGCAGCAGCATCCCCTCTCACTCTGCTCGAGCGGCCGGTGGGAGGAGCGCGATGGTGGAGGGGGTAGGTTCTCGCCAGACTTACTGCTTTCCTTCCACCCCCTCCCTTCCCGCACTCTTCAGCCTGTCATAGCAGCATGGAGACATCCCTAGGGAGTGATTCTAACTGTTAGGGGGCTTGGCTACGAGTGACACGTCACTGATTGCTGTTCCCGATGAGAGGGAACAGAGGATCAGTGACATGTCACTAGGAAGAACGGGGAGATGTTGTGTTTACACTGACATCTCCCTGTTCTTCAGCTCCGTGACACGATCGCGGAAAACCGGCGGACATCGAGTCTGTGGGTCCCACGGGCACGGAACTCACGGCAGGGTTGCGTGCGCGCTCCGCAGGCGACATGCGCGCGACCACACAACGGCAAATTTAAAGGGATGTACCTGTATGCCCATTTGCCTGTCCGTGCCATTCTGTCGACGTATATGTGTGTGGGCTGGTCCTTAAGTGGTTAAAAATAAATGTCAGGTAGGCCTGAAGTGGGAGGTTCTGTATGCAGAGGTAGTAGGAGGTGAGCAGGCTATGTAGGGCAAAGCATGTGCAGCAAGTAGTGAAGTATCTTTTCTCTTCTTACTTCTGTCAGGCACAAAGCAGCCACTTGCTTGCAAGTGCTACTAATGCACCCTTTTTCTCCACCTTCTCTACTCTTTCCAGGCTCAAAGCAACCACTTGCCTGCAAATTCTGCTAATGCACTCTTTTACTCCTCTTCCTCTAGTCCTCTAATGCACAGAGCAGCCACTTGCAAGCAAGTACGCTTTTTTTCTTCCTCCTTCTCTTCTGCTAATCCTGCCATAGCCCCACACACTTACTATGAGAAGTTGGCAGAATTAGTGGCTACTGTTTTCCTCAGGGTTAGTCACAGAGCGATCCATCGATTGACTTCAGTAAAACCAATTTGTTGGGTTTCTTTTGCCCCATCACTGCCAGAGGCTATAGCTGCCAGCAGTGATCATTGTATTCTGCTGGTAGGGAAGGCTCCCAGCGATCCCCACTGGCAGAACACAATAGCTCTGCAGGAGGCATTCCCATGGTTAAAAGAAAAGAAAGTTGCATAATGAATGGCCTGCCTAACTTTGAGGTGTAGGAATGTTTTCATGTACTGCACATGTGGGATGACACAGGGAATGTTCTATTATTTACCAGTCATACAGTATGTGAGAAGTATGTATTTCAGACTTTACAGGGCCAAGGTAGATATCTAGACCAGGCAATTAAATTTTCTTCTATTTTCAATATTTCTTTTTCGTTTCAAATAGGCAATGAGGATGACCATCTGTCCAGGAATGCATAATAAACTGGTCAGGAACTTACATACTTAGTTTTCCTTCCAAAGGTTAACCTTCCCGCCGACCGTATGCACATATGCGGACTCAGGTTTAAGGGGTCATACCGGGATGATGCATGCAGCTGCATGTACAGTTCTTCCAGAGCGGGCGGTTGGCTCTTCAGGGATAACAACCAATGCGGCTAAAAGCTGCTCAGCTGTTATCCCGAAGGAGTGAGAGGGGACATCCCCCCGCCCTGCCACCGCTCTCTCCGGGCCTCCCGTTCCACCATCTTTCACAATATACAAAACGTGATTGTAGCCGTATTAGTGCAATTGTGACAGAGAAAATTGAGTACTGTCCGTGATACTTTTTTTATTTGCAAACATACAATTTTTCAGGACAAGCTTTCGGGGTATGTCCCCTTCTTCAAGGTCCAAGCAGTACTGATTCACAAAATGTGAATCAGTACTGCTTGGACCTTGAAGAAGGGGACATGACCCGAAAGCCTGTCCTGAAAAATTGTATGTTAGTGCAAATAAAAAAAGTATCATGTACAATATACAAAGAAATTGACAATATCATTCCTCCAGAGGTAGCCACGTGAGAAGGTGGCGAAACTAGTCGAGGTGGAGCCTGGCGGTGGATTCCCTATCACTGAGTGAGACTGTCATGTCTTTTTATATGCCTTTTAATCTTTATTAACCACTTCTCCAGCGGAGAAAATTAATCAGAACCCCCAAACATTATATATATTTTTTTAGCAGACACCCTAGGGAATAAAATGGCGGTCATTGCAACTTTTTATCTTGCACGGTATTTGCGCAATAATTTTTCAAATGCTTTTTTTGGGAAAAAAAACGGTTTCACAAATTAAAAAATAACAAAACAGTAAAGTTAGCCCAAATTTTTGTATAATGTGAAAGATGCTGTTACGCCGAGTAAATAGATATTTTTATTTGATCACTTTTGTTATGTAAACATCCCTTGTAATAGGAATCATTGTGATAGGTCCTCTTTATGGAGAGATGCGGGGTCAATAAGACCCCACATCTCTCCTCCAGGCTGATAAGCATGAGACCGGAGAAAAAAAAATCACCGATCTCATGCTGACAGCCGCAATTGCGGCCTTGTTTACATCCGGGTATCGGGCGTGACGTCACAACGTCGCACCCGGGACTCCGACGGTCCTAGAGATGACTGGTGACCATCTGGTCATCGGAAATCTCTATCGTCGTGAGCCGGAGCCGGCTGATTCGTTCTCCGGGCCCCCGATGGCACGGGAGAGCCCAGAGAAGCACCGGATGGCGGCGGGAGGGGGGGGATGTCCCCTCCCCCCGCCTATAAGAACAATCAAGCGGTGGAACTGCCGCTATGATCATTCTTATGGTGCGCAGAATCGCCGGCATGACAGAATGATATCTGAATGATGACTGTAGCTGCAGGCATCATTCAGATATCCCCCCTCAAATTCAAGGACGTCATATGACGTCCTTGGTGGAGAAGTGGTTAAATGTGAGTTTAATGCTAGCTGTGGTGGAGTGGTTCATTTATAATCCCTCGGATGCTGCACTATAAGAGGCACTTTCTTTTCATTTTTACATGTATTGCTGCTATACCGGTAGTCACTGTGGATCTAAAGTTTGGAGCTATTTTGTGGAAGGAGTACTTATCTGCAGTTGTGGTTCTTTTGACAACTCCCTGGAGGAAATATACGCACTGAGTGCAAGGCGTGTTTGACCCCTTGCAGGGTCACCTGAAGGTTGTGAGCGAGCAATCTATGTGGTGGTGGAAACATCAGAAATAGGCTTAGGCATGAAAGGGTTAAAAAATTGCATACTTAATATTCCCTCCAAAAAGGGCTGTGTTAAGGGAGCTGAGTTATGGGGTTGGGGAAATACCCAATCTTGGATGAGATTAGTCAGATTTATATAGATGGATTAGATAGGCCTACCAGTCGGGGTGGCTCCATACAAGTCTATGAGAGATAGGTCTATATTAGGTTACATCCTGAAAGGAGACAGAGAGAGAGACAAAGATCATCACAGGGGCCCCCACGCAGTACATCTGGTAAATATTAGACAACTCATTGGCATTTACAGATATACATGCTTGTCTTATGTGTTGTCTGTCTCATTGTTTGTGAATTAATATCATGTTAAGCCGTGTACAGTCCGATGGACTGTTTTCATCGGACAAACCGATCGTGTATGGGCCCCATCGGTCTTTTTTCCATCGGTGTTTAAAAATAGAACATGTTTTAAATTTATCCGATGGTTAAAAAACCGATAGCAAATTACTATAGTCTGTGGGGAACGCCATCGGATAAAAAATGCACGCATGCTCAGAATCAAGTCGACGCATGCTCAGAAGCATTGAACTTAAATTTTCTCGGCTCATCTGAGTGTTTTACGTCACCGCGTTTGGAACGGTCGGTTTTTTGACTGATGGTGTGTAGGCAAGACTGATGGAAGTCAGCTTCATCGGTTTTCCGATGGAAAAATCCATCGGTTTAAAAACCATAGGAAATCCGATGGTGTGTACAGGGCTTAAGAGTTTAATAATTCCTTTGCTAAATTTGTTTTTCTTTTTTCGTAACTAGATAGATTGGCAAGATAGATAGATAGGCATCCATTAAGGGTTTGCATCTACTTTAGGAGACCTACAGGTACCTACAAGTCCCTACCCTAGTATCTACCATACATATCAATAAAAAATAATGTTTTATTGTTTTTTTTTGTGTGGAAAGAGTACATATGGAGACTGTATTGGCATTGCTCTGTATCTCCTCCAGTTCAAGTTCCCTTCCAAGACAGCCTTCCTATTTAAGCACAGATTAGTGTTTAGGGAATGAATCAGCAAGTATGATGATGGATGTCTGTGACTGAGTGCTTGCGCAACAGGCCTTCCAGTGAGCACAATGTTTAATTTGAAGGTAATTATTTTGAGATTTAGATAGCAGTTTATAGGTTGTTTCCTGTTCCTGGAATGAGAGAAGTGTCTTAGGGCTCTTTCACACGGAGGTCCGTTCAGGTCCGCCTGTCAGTTTTTTAGGCGGACCTGAAACGGATCCTCCATGCACCCCTATGGAAGCACGGATGTCAGCGGAGACATGTCCGCTGACATCCGCTCCGAAAAAGTGTGACGGAGGAAAATCCTATTTTTCCTTCCGTCTGCGGAGCGGATCGGATGACAACGGACTCTACGGTCCGTCGTCATCCGATTCCCCATAGGGGAGAGCGGCGCTCTGACAGGGCGGTCCCTGCACAGTGTGCGGGGATCGCCCAGTCATCCGTCGGCTCAGCGGGGATCAACTGAGCGATCCCCGCTGAGCAAGCGGAGCTTCACGGGGCGGATCTTCACGGATCAGCCCCGTGTGAAAGAGGCCTTAGTGTTCTTCAAGTTCAGATTTTAAGTGAGTACTGGATGGAAAAGGCCAAAGGAATGCAAACCAAGCAATTCTGCATCTGAGAAGCATGAATGTTTTAATTTTATTCACAGATCCAATGTTTTTTTAAATCAGCATCAGAGGCAGTACTTACATGAAGGTGATTGTCCTGTGTGCTGGTGGCTGATCTGTATCCTGAAATCTTCCATATTTTGGCCCCTGAACACCCCCATAGAGGTAATCTAGTGAAGAGGTTAATACAAGCAGATCCACCTGCCACAGGCATTCGTTAAAAGTGCAAACTATGCCCTCCCTTTCGGTCCTCCTGATCCAGGCACTTGTCAAAAGTTCCAACTTTGTCTGGCCTTTCCACTACCCCGCTCAATTTATAGAAGTCATAGTATCTGTTCCTGCAATGAAATGCGCTCATGAATAGAGGAGGCAGATCTTTCATTCATAGAGTACACTATAAGCACTAAAAGTACAGCTTCTATGAATGCAGTGGGGGGGCAGAAAAGGCAGACAAAGTTGGAGCAGCTTGTAATAAGCCCTGCAGTACCAGAATGTCACAGCTTTGGGGGAATGCAGGTGGCGGGCAAAGACTGAAGTTTTCAAGGAACAGAGCAGCCACCAGCACATGGGACACTCTTCATTCATGTAAGATTTTAATTTTGATTTTAACACCTATCAAGGCTATTCTGCAAGAAGGAGATTGACAGTTGGGGGTGGAGAAGCAGTTTTAGGTGCAGATTAAACTTGTCGCAAACCTCAGACATGACTGTTCTCTGTGTACAAAGAAAGAATAAACTCCTTAAGAATAAAACGCACCGGGCCTGCTGCAGAGATATGTGAACCAGCTCCATAGAGAGCCGGTAAAAATCTCCTGCTATTGCGAATTCGATGCTGAGATTCCGCATCCAATTCACAATGGTGTGAACCCAGCCTAAAACTAGCAGATTTTTGAATGAAAAATCATATGAACATTCAGCCTCACAAATGTCGCTCGAAAAAATACTTCAAAATCTTTGCTTTATGAATGAACCCTCACCAAATGAAAGCCAACAATTACTGTTAAAAATTCCTTTAAGAAAACTTTCCAGTCCTGTTCCTTCAAATTTTCTCATCACTGCGGTCAAAAAAAAGGTCAGTTTGCACACACTAAAAATCTGAAAATCAAATGAACAATCTTAAAATTAAAATTTCTAACAAAGTTCTACCAGTGTATGACCAGTTTTAGGGCTCATGTACACTACAGCTTCTAAACTTGAGTTTAGGAGCTTTTGCCACTTTTTTCAAAGCTTCTAAACTCAACTCCATAAAAAGCCTATGGGGGTTATTTACGAAAGGCAAATCCACTTTGCACTATAAGTGCAAACTACAAGTGCAAAGTGCACTTGAAATTGCACTGAAAGTGCAGTCGCTGTAAATCTGAGGGGAAGATCTGAAGTGAAGGGAAGCTCTGCTGATTTTATTATCCAATCACGTGCAAGCTAAAATGCTGTTTTTTATATTCCTTGCATGCCCCACTCGGATCTACAGTGACTGCACTTTCAGTGCAATTTCAAATGCACTTTGCACTTGTAGTTTGCACTTGTAGTGCAAAGTGGATTTGCAAAGTGCACTTGAAATTGCACTTAAAATGCACTTGAAAGTGCAGTCACTGTAAATCTGAGGGGCAGATCTGAAATGAGGGGAAGCTCTGCTGATTTTATTATCCAATCATGTGCAAGCTAAAATGCTGTTTTTTATTTTCTTTGCATGTCCCCCTCGGATCTACAGGGACTAAACTTCCAAGTGCACTTTCAGTGCAATTTCAAGTGCACTTTGCACTTGTAGTGTAAAGTGGATTTACCTTTTGTAAATAACCCCCTATGTGTACATGAGCCCTTACACTCGTGGTCACTAAAAAAAAGTGATTCAAATTTTGTGGCCATAAATATTGGTGCATTTTCCAGAACGGCCTTATTCTTCATAAGTTCTTAGCAGCTTACAGCAGAACTCCATAAAAAATAACAATATAAATATTAATAGCCCATTAAATAATAATATAACCAGGTTTTGTTGTAATATTCAGCTTCAATGTCGCGCTTTCCCCTGCAGTATATTTTTCTGCTGATAGATGTCCTCAGTCTGATGGCCAGCATCATTCAACCTACTTTCCCTGAGCCCATGTTGTCCAGGATCTGCCCTAGCTTGTTACTGAACAGTGGAAGGAGAAGCAGCACAGTCATGAGCTCATCTCTCTGTCACTCTGCTTTTTATTCCTATCAGCATGCTTCTTGTCAATGCATAAACTGACTGGTTCCTTATGCTGCTACGTCAATTTTTTATTTGGCAACCCCTGTCAAAAATTCAACATTTTTAACCTCCCTGGCGGTATGATTCTGTCAGATTTTAGGTGCTGAAAGCGGTACCATTATTCTGCATGGAAATTTGGCGTTTTATATTGCAGGCCTGTAATTCTTAGGAATAACTCACTTAAATCTGTCCAAACAAGAGTCTAGTAGACATCCCGGGTATGATAAAGTTCAAAAAACAAAATTATACATTATAATAAAATAAATAACTATAAAATAATTATAACAAATAATATAATAATAATAATAAAAGTGTTTTTCAGTGTTTGATGACGAATTTCCCCACAAATCGCTATCGCTTAATTCTGCGAGTGATTCTAATTTATTATCGCTGTTTTTTAGCTGGTCTAAAACCACTTTTGACGTAAAGGGACACTTTTTGGTTGCTATGGACAATCTCCAGTTTCTAGGCAGAAAGAAAAGTTTTTATTATATAAAAGTGCATGCAGGACACTGGGCAGACCACTAGGGACAATGGGGGTGTGTAATTATTACATACAGTACTGTAATCTGTAAGATTACAGTGTACTGTATGTATACTGTGTTTTAACTTTTTTGAATTTGGCGCCGATCTCCGTCCCCGTGCGTCGTAACGTCGCAGGGAACGGAGCTCGGTGGCACTCGGAAGTGTGTGAATCGAGCGAGGAGACAGCTCGATCACACAGCGGGGAGGCATTGCAGGATCCAGGGGACAAGGTAAGTAACTCTGCCTGGATCACTGCGATGCAATCCCGAGTCTGGCTCGGGGTTACCGCTTTTGGTGCTGAAATTTAACCCCGAGCCAGACTCGGGAATACCGCTAGGAAGGTTAAGTAAGTTTACAATTATGTGTTGGGCAGCATTCATAGCTGCCTTGGGCCGCAGATTGGACAACCCTGGTGTAGAAAAATGCTATGCACATTACATTTTATATACAAAGCTTTTCCCTCATACTACAATGTGATAACAAAGGTCCTATCTTTGAAAATATGTTGAAAGACAACAAAATTGCACCATTTTGAACAGAAAACAGTCTGATGTGTTAGTTTGGGAATGTTTTTAACATCTGTAACTAATAGTTTTATATTAGGTTTACTTAAAATGTAACCCCCTAGGTGGCGACGGCCCACAATTTGCAGACACATTTTAATATTTTTTCTGTGTTCCTTTTTGCCACTACACTATTGGATACGTGTCTATACAATGGGGTAGATTTACTAAAACTGGAGCACTCAGAACCTGGTACAGTTGTGCATGGTAGCCAATCAGCTTTTAATCTCAACTTGCTCAATTAAGCTTTGGCAATAAAACCTGAAAGCTGATTTGTTTCTATGCAGAAGTGAGCCTGATTTTGCACTCTCCAGCTTTAGTAAATATACCCCAATGGGACTATTATTTCAAAGAGTGAAGCAGGTACTAAGTAAACAAGAGGATGGTTGATACAGACTTGATCACTTATAATCATCCTTATCTTTGTTGTAAATTTCACACATTTACTTTTTTTTTTTTAGATATTTGCATTATTACCTTTCCTAAAGCAAATGCCTAAATGCACGACTGTTCTCTATGTACAAAGAAAGAATAAACTTCTTAACTATTACTCTAGTGACCAGCTGTCACAATCTCTATTGATTACTGCAAGATAAATGGCATAACAGTAGATTTTAATTTCTGTTGGGAAATATAAAATATCTTTCACATTCAATGAGACAAGAAAGAAAACTATGCAGGAAATACATTTATCACAATGTCCATCACCTCCTGGAAAGGGGTGATTACTGGTACAACCACAACTACATTAACTGTGATTGAAAATAAATAAAATGCTTTGGGGAGGTCAGTGGATTTTCACATTCCCAGGCTATTATTTATTATTTCCAACTAAGCGTATAAACAGATTGGATTGTGCCAAAAATTTCTGGTATTGCTCTAAAAAATTACAAAGCTTTCATAGATCAGGGTTTTAGAAATTGTTTCTTAATAAATGTGAAAGTCAGGATGACATATTTCTCAGCAGGATTATGTACTTCTATTGAAATTTAACACTATAATTTTGTTTACCATCAAATATAACTTCTAATTACTTATCCTATTGGTTAAGGTTATCATATTCATGCATCTCTCACAAAATACCAATGTTAATGACTACACGCCAGCCTCTCTGCATTCTCTTTCTACCAGAAGAAAGCTGTGACTGAGGAGAAAGAATGCGTTGAAAACAAATTATCAAGAAAAGGTTGCCGTAGTAGCCTCTTACCGCGTTTAGCCGCGTTTGGCATCTGAATAGGGCTGGGCGATTTTCCCCCAAAAAAAAAATCTGCGATTTTTTTATAAAAAACTCGATTTACGATTCGATTCGATTTTTTTTTTTTATTATATTAATTAAAGTACATCAACAAACAAAATTGCAAAGGCAAACCCTTTCTCTAACTGCAAAGTCAGTGTGCAACAAACACACAATATAATCCAGCGCTCATGGAACATACATTATTAACTATTGAAAACTCTTGAAACTCTGTGTGTGATTCCTTCTGTCCCAGCCTTGCTGCGATCCTGGCTCTGCATCCTTTTGGGTTGGAGGGCCCTCCACATGCTGGTCTGCCTGTTGTCCATCATTCAAGGTACTGTGCTCACACGGAGATCATGCCACAGGCTTTGTTTTGACTTTTTTAACCCCTCCTTGCTCCACGGATGTCACTGCAAGTTTAACAAGTTTGTCACCACTGGTAACTGGATAGTTAAGATTCATTTGCCCTCTGCACATTTGGGATTGGATCCCTCTCTTTATTGTGATAAATGGACTAAGCTTTTTTATCAATTCTTCAAGAGTTTTCAATAGTTAATAATGTATGTTCCATGAGCGCTGGATTATATTGTGTGCATGTTGTGTATTTTGTACTTCTGGGTACGGATTTTTTCTTGCTGCGCTGGATCCTGTTTTTTCCCCCTTTTGGATACTTTGTACTTCCCAAAATATTTGGGATTTCTTTCTTATTATTATTATTATCATCCATTATATTTTTTTCTTTATCCACCAATTTAGCGCTTGTGACCTTTTGTTGTTTTTTGCAGTGTGCAACAAAGATTGTTAAACATCAAAATTATTAATACTGTATTTGGATTTAGCTAATAAAACAACAAAAAATCCTGAGGTTAGTTGAATTGAACTGTGTCCATGCCTCACTGTGCCCGTGTCTCACTGTGCCTGTGTCTCACTGTGCCCATGCTTCAATCACTGTGCCCGTACCTAATGCAGATTTTCATGGTATACAGATTTTACTGCTACACCGGTGGCCATTCCAGTATTCAAAAGCCGCGCCTCCTTCTCGTCTGTTATAGGCGGAACACTCAATTTCCCAGCATTCAGTGTTCCGCCTATCATGGTCATCCTCATAACACAGACGAAGATGAGAGGATGTCCGTGATAGGCTGAATACTGCCTGCTGTGAAATTGAGTGTTCCGCCTATCACAGACGACGAGGACTCGGGAGGCGCGGCTTTTGAACACTGCAATGGCCGCCGTCTGTCTGCATGACACGCTGATCAGGTAGGCAGATGGTGGCTGCAGCGAGTAGATGTAATTGGGGTAACGCTGCCCAGTGCCATTCCGGATACGCCCCCTGCAGTCCTGCTACGGAAACTTTGAAGGGAAGGAAAACAAAAAAAATCTAAAAAAATCGATTTTCTTCAAAACTGAATCGATTTGAGCTCAAAACTCGATTCAAGATTAAAATCGATTTTTTTCCCAGCCCTACATCTGAAACGTGGAAATCTTTGGCGTCTGAACCCATTTTTTTGCTTTCCAAAAAACGAGGTTAAACGCAGCTGCCTAAAAACGGCAATAAATGAGACTGTGTACATGGACACATAGGATAACATTGAATGAGTTCAGGGGCAGTTGAAAAAAGTGTCCAACTGCCTCTGAATGCGCGTTTAACAGCGTCCTGTGTACATGGGGCAATTTTTACCTGAAGTAGCACAATAACCAATCAGAATCCATCTTTGTACTCATCTGGCTTCAGTAAAAAATATTTTTATTTGTAGCTAAGTGGTACTACACTAAGGCCCCTTTCACACTGAGGCGTTTTTACCGCGTTTTCGCGGTAAAAATAGCGCTGTAAAAATGCCTGAAATAATCCTGCCCCATCATTCTCAATGTGAAAGCCCTGAGGGCATTCACACTGAGGCGTTTTGCTGGCTGTGCGTTGGAAAAAATCCTGCAAACAGCTTTTTTGGAGCATCTCTCCATTGAAATGAATGAGTACCGCTGTATAAACGCGATAAAAATGCGGCAAAAAACACCCAGAAACTGTTGGAAGGTCACATGACCGCAGTAGAGTGGAGGATTGTGGGATACCAAATAATCATTTTTACAGCAAAAACGCGGTAAAAACGCATAGGCGTTAGCGCTATTTTTAGCGCTAGCGCAGTAAAAACTAGGTAAAAATGCGGTAAACTCGCGGGAAAAAAACTCATAACTTTATGGCGTTTTTTCAGTGCCTCAGTGTGAAAGGGGCCTTAAAGAGACACTGTCAGCAGACTGTTTATTAAAAAAGAAGAAAAAAATCCCATATGAATATACATGCATTTAACACACTAGGATAGCCATCCTACTCCATATTCGTTATGATATGGAACTCCATATTCCATATTCGTTGGCCCTGAGTAAGACCGGCCATAGACTGATAAAATTTCTTTCCTGCAACCACGATTCCCCCATCGACACAGACAGTGTTGACAGGGTAATCCCTCCAGCGGAGCCATTGTAACAGCTGCTAGCAATATTCACATGTAAAATCTGGCAGGCTGGTTGTACCCAAGTTGATTGATCAATCAACTTGGGTACATTCAGCCTGCCTTAGGGCTAGTTCACACAACAAAAATGCACTCCATTTCTGCATGCGCGGTTTTAACACGTTTTGGTGCATTTTTTATGCGTTTCCGGGTGCTTTTTTCCTTGTTTTTTTTTCCACTGTACCAGGGACCAGTGCGTTTTTTATGCGTTTCAGTGCATTTCAGTGCATTTTTGACGTGCTTTACTGCGTTCCAGTACAGTCCAGTGCTCAGTGGCGGCTGGTGCTCAAAATTTTTGGGGGGCGCAAACAAACTGAAAAAAAAAAAGTCAATTGCCGCCACTGTGCCCATTAAACGCAGCCACTGTGCCCAAACGCCACCAGTTTGCCCCCTCAAATACAGCCAGTTTGTTTCCATATACAGCCAGTATGTTTCCATATACAGCCAGTTTGTTTCCATATACAGCCAGTTTGTTTCCATATACAGCCAGTTTGTCCCCATATACAGCCAGTGTGCCTCCATATATATATAACCAGTGTGCCCCCATATATACAGCCAGTGTGCCCCCATATACAGCCAGTGTGCCCCCCATATACAGCCAGTGTGCTCCCATATACAGCCAGTTTGTCCCCATATATAGCCAGTGTGCCCCCATATATATAGCCAGTGTGCCCCCATATACAGCCAGTGTGCCCCCATATACAGCCAGTTTGTCCCCATATACATAGCCAGTGTGCCCCCATATACAGCCAGTTCCCCCATATTCAGCCAGTTTGTCCCCCATATACAGCCAGTTCCCCCCAAATGCAGCCAGCATGTCCCCCATATACAGCCAGTTCCCCCCCCATATACAGCCAGTTCCCCCCAAATGCAGCCAGTTCCCCCCCATATACAGCCAGTTCCCCCCAAATGCAGCCAGCGTGTCCCCCATATACAGCCAGTTCCCCCCATATTCAGCCAGCGTGTCCCCCATATACAGCCAGTTCCCCCCGAATGCAGCCAGTTTGTCCCCATTTAAGCCAGTCCCCCCCCCCCCCAGCCCTGCACTTACCTTCCTCGGTCCGCGCCGTCCTCGATGTGTTCTCCCGCCCTCGATGTCGCTTCAGCCAATCAGGTTACCGGTAACCAGATCCAGTGAACCTGATTGGCTGAAACCTCCACACAGTCTTCTCCAAGGAACGCACCCCCGTGCGTACCTGGGAGGAGTTTTTGGAAGCCGAATACAGCGTGAGAGCTGTATTCGGAAAGCCTATCAGAGCCGCTGGCTCTGATAGGCACTTCCAAGTTACACCCACCGCCGGCCGCCGCTCTAAGTCATATGGCCGGCGCTCACCAGGAGGCCGGCCATATGAATAGTGGGCAGCGCGGCAGCGGTGACAATACATAGATTCATGCAATGCATGAATCTGTGTATTGTCTTTCAGTGACGGTGCAGGAGCGAGAGGGGGCGGCGCTCCGGCGCCCTCTATGGACGCACCGCCACTGCCAGTGCTGGTAAAATGCATCATGTTCTACTTTGTTTCTGGAACTGAAAAACCCTGGAACTGACTGCACTAGTGTGAACTATGCCATTGGAAACCATATAACCTACTTTCCATGCGTTTTTGATGCAGAACAAAAACGCACTGGACTGCATGTGGTGTGAACTGGCCAAAATAAAGACATGGGTGTTCCAGTGCATTTTTGGGTGCGTTTTTTATGCATTTTACCACGTTCCAGTACACGTAGAACTGGAACACACTGGAACTGCAAGCACTGGTGTGAACTATGCCATTGGAAATCATATAACCTTCTTTCCATGAGTTTTTGATGCAGAAAAAAACGCATGTGATGTGAACTGGCCCTTACTGGCATGCATACCGGGAACCTGGTTTCCATTTTACATTGTGGGAGTTGCAGTTTCTAGATGCTTCTCAAGCCTCTAGCACCCATCAGGTCATATTGTGGTTGAACTGGCAGTGTTTTTATTTGTTCATTCAAGAATGTGTTTCTTGGAAGTATTTTTTTGTTTTCTAGAAACTATTTAGCGCTATAAATCCCTATGCTATAATCAATCATGTTATAATCCTTAGACTTTTTTTTGTTGACCAAGACAAGCATGATATGATAATAATGCTGTTGTAGTAACTTCCGACAATTGAGAAGACATTGTTTTTTTATTAGGTATAGTAACATTTCATAGGCATATTTCTCACACCCCTATTCACAATAAAATACAATACAATTTCTCCAGCTAAATCGGGATGTATAAAACCATTTTTAACTACAGTAGGTCCCGCCGACATTGTATATTCATCGCGATCCTATCACGGAGATTCTCGGCGACAGGGGTGCCGACATCTCGGCGACAGGGTGGCGATACATCTTGCGCTCGCTGCAATAGCGAGGAGACGCGGCACTGTATTGAACGGGATCCGACGTGGATTCCCGCCAATACCAGGCACTGTGTTTGGTATGAATCCTGAGCGGGAACTCTACACCAATTTTTAAATCAAAAACCGGCATGGGTTCCCCCTCCAGGAGCATACCAGGCCCTTCGGTCTGGTATGGATTTGAAGGGGACTCCCCTAAGCCGAAAAATTGGCGTGGGGGTCCCCCTCAAAATCCAAACCAGACCCTTATCCGAGAATGCAACCTGGCAGGCCGCAGGGGAAGAGGGGGGGACGAGAGAGCGCCCCCCTCCCTCCTGAACCGTACCAGGCCGCATGCCCTCAACATGGGGGGGTTTGGTGCTCTGGGGCAGGGGGGCGACCTGCGGCCCCCCCACCCCAAAGCACTCTGTCCCCATGTTGATGGGGACAAGGGCCTCTTCCCGACAACCCTGGCCGTTGGTTGTCAGGGTCTGCGGGCGGGGGCTGATCGGAATCCGGGAGCCCCTCTTTAATAAGGGGGCCCCCAGATGCCGGCCCACCACCCTATGTGAATGAGTATAGGGTACATCGTACCCCTACCTATTCACCTGGTGGAAAAAAAATGGCAATAAAAAAACACACACAGCTTTTTAAAGTAATTTTTTACACAGATCCAGGGGGTCTCCTTACGACTTCGGGGGTCTCCGGTGTCGTCGCCGCGCTCTCCGGTTCTTTCTTCCTTTTGCCGGGCCACCGCTATCTTCTTCTAGCTCTTTTGCTAGCGGGGCCCGGTCTTCTCCGTCGCCTTCTTCCCTCTTCTCCTCTCCGGTTCTTTCTTCCTTCTGCCGGGCCTCCGCTATCTTCTTCCAGCTCTTTTGCTAGCGGAGGCCCGGTCTTCCCCGTCGTCTTGTCCGGCTCTCCGTTGTCCTTCTGCCGGCCCCTCCACTATCTTCTTCCAGCTCTTTTGCTAGTGGAGGGGCCCTGCCTTCCCGTCGGCGTCTTCTTCTCTCTTCTCCTCCTCGATGTTGACTCGTCGCTTCTTCCCGCTGTAATGCTGGGTATGCGGTGCGCTCAGTTTATATAGGCTTCTCATGACGTCACAGTCACATGATCCGGGTGGCCCCGGAGCATGTGACTGTGACGTCATGAGAACATGTGACTGTGACGTCATGAGAAGCCTATATAAACCGAGTGCACCGCATACCCAGCTGGAGGAAGCGTCAAGTCAACATCGAGGAGGAGAAAAGAGAAGAAGACGCAGACGGGAAGACCGGGCCCCTCCACTAGCAAAATAGCTGGAAGAAGATAGTGGAGGGGCCGGCAGAAGGACAACGGAGAGCCGGACGAGAGGACGGGGAAGACCGGGCCTCCGCTAGCAAAAGAGCTGGAAGAAGATAGCGGAGGCCCGGCAGAAGGAAGAAAGAACCGGAGAGCGCGGCGACGACACCGGAGACCCCCGAAGTCGGAAGAAGACCCCCGGAGCTGTGTAATAAATTACTTTAAAAAGCTGTGTGTGTTTTTTTATTGCCATTTTTTTTCCACCAGGTGAATGGGTAGGGGTACGATGTACCCCATACTCATTCACATAGGGTGGTGGGCCGGCACTTATTAAAGGGGGGCTCCCGGATTCCGATAAGCCCCCGCCCGCAGACCCCGACAACCAACGGCCAGGGTTGTCGGGAAGAGGCCTTTGTCCCCATCAACATGGGGACAGGGTGCCTTGGGGTGGGGGGGCCGCAGGTCGCCCCCCTGCCCCATAGCACCAAACCCCCCCATGTTGAGGGCATGCGGCCTGGTACGGTTCAGGAGGGAGGGGGCCACTCTCTCGTCCCCCCCTCTTCCCCTGCCAGGTTGCGTGCTCGGATAAGGGTCTGGTTTGGATTTTGAGGGGGACCCCCATGCCGATTTTTCGGCTTAGGGGAGTCCCCTTCAAATCCATACCAGACCGAAGGGCCTGGTATGCTCCTGGAGGGGGAACCCATGCCGGTTTTTGATTTAAAAATTGGCGTGGAGTTCTCGCTCAGGATTCATACCAAACACAGTGCCTGGTATTGGCGGGAATCCACGTCGGATCTCCGTCTACCGGCAATGCGTGTCGCTCATTGTGAAAGGAAAAACAAAATTTTTCCTTTCCCGATGACGAGACAGCTCGGCGCTGGCTCTCGCGACGGGGCTCGTAGGGTGTCAATCTCGCCGCTAGAAGAGGCGAGATTGACACAATATCGGCGGCACCTACTGTAGCTTCTAGAAGAACCTTGTCTATTCTAAATTTTGAACCTTAACTAAAATACACATTTCAGGTTCTGGGCTAGTTTGTTGTAAATACTATAAACTGTATTTATCTTTACACTCATAAGCAGTCCACATTCCCTACCATAGGGAGGATTTCCTCCACCTCACTTTCTTGCTTGGAACAACCACCACTAGAAATGTAGTAAATCATTAAACAAGACCATCTGACATGAGGCAAAGGTCTGGTGTTGCATCTTTTTCCAATCTGCATTGGATAAATTTGGGTGCATCCGAGTAAAGGCATACCCCACTTTTAAGTACACAATGGGACCAGAGCATGTATGTAAAACGAAAATGTACTTAAAGTGAAACAATACCTTTTTTCACTTCTAGGGTGTAGTGGGGGGTCAGGAGCTGTAGTTGAGGTTTCAGGGGCTGTAGTGGGGGTGTCAGGGGCACACTGGAACAGGGCAGGCTATGCTCTGGGAGCTTCAGCTCCTTCTACTGTGGCTGCAAAATGTCTGTACAGTACTTGTGAGGCACTTTACATACACTCGCGGGTATGTCCTTACTCGCGAGTGTATGTAAAGTGAGTGTACTTCAAGCGGGGTATGCCTGTAGTTATTGTTACAGTTCCTCCTAGCTCTGAGTAATAGCTCTTCAAGAAACACTAATGCCCCGTACACACGATCGTTTTTAATGTCATTTTTTAAACCAACGTTTTTCTCCTCGTTTTTTTTTCATGATTCCTCTCAAGCCTGCCTTGCGTACACACCATCATTAAAAAACGATCAAGCAAAGCGCAGTGACGTTCAACACGTACGACGGCACTATAAAGGGGAAGTTCCGTTCGAATGGCGCCACCTTTCATGTTAGTAAAGTTTGTTGAGCGACGATTCGCACTTTTCAGTCCGTTACTGTGTAATGAATGTGCTATCTCCATTACGAACGCTAGTTTTACCAGAACGAGCGCTCCCGTCTCATACTTGATTCTGAGCATGCGCGTTTTTTTTCACGTCGTTAAAGCATACACACTATCGTTTTTCACGTCGTTAAAAAAAACGACGTGAAAAACGACGTGAAAAAAGAGAGCATGTCCGGAATTTTTAATGGCCGTTTTTCACGTCGTTAAAAATGCTCTGGAGCATACACACGATCATTTTTCAGGGCCATTTTTAAAAATGGCAGTTTTAACGGCATGAAAAACGATCGTGTGTACGGGGCATAAGGCTCGGTTCACACCTAAGACGGATCCGTCTCACAGCAGGGGTCCGGTGCGTGCTGGTTCACCGTTTCAGGTCTGGCTTCAGCCTGAATTTTGGGCTGAATTCGCACCTGAAACGGACCAAAAGACGCACGTTTCTGCAAAACGCACCGGGCCTGCGCGGAGATATGTGAACCGGCTCCATAGAGAGTAGGTCAAAATATCCTGCTATTGCGAAACTAGCAGATTTTTGAATGAACATTCATATGGACATTCAGCCTCACAAATGTCGCTCGAAAATACTTAAAAATCTTTGCTTTTTTTTTTTTTGGAATGAATGGACCCTCTCCGAATGAAAACCAACAATTACTGTTAGAAATTCCTTTAATCTCCCTGGCGGTATTCCCGAGTCAGGGTCGGGGTGAGATTTCAGTACCATTAACAGTAACCCCGAGCCAGACTCGGGCTGCATCGCAGGATACAGGGAAAGTTACTTACCTTGTCCCCTGGATCCTGCGATGTCTCCCCGCTGTGTGTGTGAGCTGTCTCCTCGCTCGATTCACACAGTGCCCGAGTGCCGCCGAGCTCCGTTCCCTGCGACGTTGCAGGGTGCAGAGATCGGTGCCAAATTCAAAAAAGTAAAAACACAATACACATACGGTACACTATAATCTTACAGATTACAGTACTGTATAAAAAAAATTACACATCCCCTTTGTCCCTAGTGGTCTGTACAGTGCCCTGCATGCACTTTTATATTATAAATAAAAAAAATTCTGCCTGGAAACTGGAGAAGTGTCCCTTTATGTCAAAAGTGGTTTTAGACCAGCTAAAAAACAGCAATAATAAATTAGAATCACTTGCAGAATTGAGCGATAGCGATTTGTGGGGAAATTCGTCATCAAACACTAAATCTAATGACAGCGACAATTCTGCAACTGAGCAAATTTCAGTGTTTTTGATTTGATTACATTATTGAATAATTTTTATTATTATTTAGGGCTGTTACTGAATAAAAAAAAATCGAATTAATCGAACACGAAAATTTTAATCGATTAATCGACTAATTTTGATTAATTATAACGCACATACAGACCCAACTACTTTTAGCTGATCTCCTTTCAGGCCGATTCCCAGTGCAGCTACCAACCACTGGAAAAATGGATAGCAGGATACAAAAAACACACAAAGGCAGCGCTCGATGGGAATAGCATTAAAACTTTTATGATCTTCAAATAGGTAACAAAATAAATATTGCACTGGAGATAAAATCAATGTACAGTGGGGCAAAAAAGTATTTAGTCAGCCACCAACTGTGCAAGTTCTCCCACTTAAAAAGATGAGAGAGGCCTGTAATTGTCATCATAGGTATACCTTAACTCTGAAGCCTCGTACACACGGCCGAGAATCTCGTCAAGAAAAAACACGTCGTTTTTCTTGATGAGATTCTTGGACAAGAAACTTGTCCCGGCCGAGTGTACAGACGCTCCATTCAAAGAACCCGCGGTTCTTTGAATGGAGCGAACGCAGTGACCTAATCGACTACGACGAGCGTGCGCTCGTCACATTCGATGCCGTCGCTGCCATCTTGCTACACCCTACCTATGCCTAGGAAGCTACCGCGCATGCGTCAAAGTCATTTCGAGCATGCGTGGGCTAAGTGTACACACACACACTTTTCTCGTCGAGAAACATGCTGACAAGAATCTCGACGAGAAAATAGAGAGCAGGTTTGTCTTGTCGGTTTTCTTGAGGAGAAACATGATAGCCGCGTACACACGACCGATTTACTCGGCAAGAAAGCTCTGTCAGCAAGTTTCTTGCTGGTTCTTGCCGAGAAACTCGGTCGTGTGTACGAGGCTTCAGAGACAAAATGTGGAAACAAATCCAGACAATCACATTGTCTGATTTGGAAAGATTTTTTTTTGCAAATTATGGTGGAAAATAAGTATTTGGTCACCTACAAACAAGCAAGATTTCTGGCTCTCACAGACCTGTATCTTCTTCTTTAAGAGGCTCCTCTGTCCTCCACTCATTACCTGTATTAATGGCACCTGTTTGAACTTGTTATCAGTATAAAAGAAACCTGTCCACAACCTCAAACAGTCAGGCCTCGTACACACGGCCGATTTTCTCGGCAAGAACCAGCAAGAAACTTGCTGGCAGAGAGGTCTTGCCGAGTAAATCGGTCGTGTGTACGCGGCTATCGGGTTTCTCGTCGAGAAAACCGACAAGAAACCTCGACGAGAAAATAGAGAACCTGCTCTCTATTTTCTCATCGAGATTCTCCTCGGCATGTTTCTCGACGAGAAAAGTGAGTGTGTGTACACTTACCTGTCCTCCCGGAAGCCCACGCATGTTCGAAATGAATTCGACGCATGCGCGGTAGCTTCATAGGCATACGTAGGGTATACCAAGATGGCGGCGACGGCATCGAATGTGACGAGCGCATGCTCGTCGTAGTCGATGACGTCACCGCGTACGCTCCATTCAAAGAACCGCGGGTTCTTTGAAACGAGCGTGTGTACACTCGGCCGGGACAAGTTTCTTGTCCAAGAATCTCGTCGAAAAAAACGACATGTTTTTTTCAACGAGAATCTCGGCCGTGTGTACAAGGCCTCACACTCCAAACTCCACTATAGTGAAGACCAAAGAGCTGTCGAAGGACACCAGAAACAAAATTGTAGACCTGCACCAGGCTGGGAAGGCTGAATCTGCAATAGGCAAGCAGCTTGGTGTGGAGAAATCAACTGTGGGAGCAATAATTAGAAAATGGAAGACATACAAGACCACAGATAATTTTCCTCGATCTGGGGCTCCACGCAAGATCTCACCCCGTGGGGTCAAAATGATCACAAGAACGGTGAGCAAAAATCCCAGAACCACAAGGGGGGACCTAGTGAATGACCTGCAGAGAGCTGGGACCAATGTAACAAAGGCTACCATCAGTAACACACTACGCCGCCAGGGACTCAGATCCTGCAGTGCCAGACGTGTCCCCCTGCTTAAGCCAGTACATGTCCGGGCCCGTCTGAGGTTTGCTACAGAGCATTTGGATGATTCAGAAGAGGATTGGGAGAATGTCATACGGTCAGATGAAACCAAAGTAGAACTGTTTGGTAGAAACACAACTCGTCGTGTTTGGAGGAGAGAGAATGCTGAGTTGCAACCAAAGAACACCATACCTACTATGAAGCATGGGGGTGGCAACATCATGCTTTGGGGCTGTTTCTGATACGTGTACATGAAAGAATGAATGTGGCCATGTATCGTGAGATTTTTAGTGCAAACCTCCTCCCATCAGCAAGGGCATTGAAGATGAAACGTGGCTGGGTCTTTCAGCATGACAATGATCCCAAACACACCACCCGGGCAATGAAGGAGTGGCTTCGTAAGAAGCATTTCAGGGTCCTGGAGTGGCCTAGCCAGTTTCCAGATCTCAACCCCATAGAAAACCTTTGGAGGGAGTTGAAAGTCTGTGTTGCCCAGCGACAGCCCCAAAACATCACTGCTCTAGAGGAGATCTGCATGGAGGAATGGGCCAACATACCAGTAACAGTGTGTGACAACCTTGTGAAGACTTACAGAAATCGTTTGACCTCTGTCATTGCCAACAAAGGATATATAACAAAGTATTGAGATGAACTTTTGATATTGACCAAATACTTATTTTCCACCATAATTTGCAAAAAAAATTCTTTCCAAATCAGACAATGTGATTGTCTGGATTTGTTTCCACATTTTGTCTCTCATAGTTGAGGTATACCTATGATGACAATTACAGGCCTCTCTCATCTTTTTAAGTGGGAGAACTTGCACAATTGGTGGCTGACAATACTTTTTTGCCCCACTGTAGCTACATAAACTGTAAAAATGGTGCGAGTAATACCAAACGGTAGCAAAAGCAGTCATAAAAACATGTAGCTAAGTATGATACTGGTATAATATTGTGTACAACGATACCACTGCTGACTGTTAACATCAGTCCGTCGGCATGTAGATGCCCCGTGAAGGGAACTATCACAACTCCCAGTGGATGGCTGTAGAATCCCAGGTTGATAGAGGGAAGTGTAACAGCCCTTGCGTGTGGCAGATAGTAAGGTCCCGCCGGCATGCAGATATGAAGGCACAGCAAAGGAACCCTTCAGATGGACACGGCAAGCCCCGCTGGTGTCCGTGACATCACCGGATCTCCGACAGAACTCCCTGAAGCCGGCGGAGAGGTGAGTACCGATCAAAAGAATTTTGATCGATCAAAAAAATGTATTGATTAATCGAGGAATTAATAGTTAATTTCCACAGCCCTATTATTATTATTTGTTATATTTATTTATAGTTATTTATTATATTATAATTAATGATTTTGTGTTTCAAATTTTATCATACCCGGGATGTCTACTAGACTCTTGTTTGGACAGATTTAAGTGAGTTATTCCTAAGAATTACAGGCCTACAATATAAAACGCCAAATTTCCATGCAAAATAATTGTACTGCTTTCAGCACCTAAAATCTGACATAATCATACCGCCAGGGAGGTTAAGAAAACTTTCCAGTCCTGTTCCTTCAAATTTTCTCATCACTGTGGTCAAAAATAAAGGTCAATTTGCACCCACTAAAAATCTTAAAATCTTAAAATTTCTAACAAGGTTCTACCAGTGTATGACCAGTTTTAGGGCTCATGTACACTACAGCTTCTAATCTTGAGTTTAGGAGCTTTCGGCACGTTTTTCCAAAGCTCCTAAATTCAACTCAATAAAAAGCCTATGTGTCCATGTACACATAGGCTTTTACAAGAGTTTAGAAGCGACTGCGGTTAGGGAAGGTTCAACCTCCCTCTCCTGAACGCAGAAGAATCGCGTTCAGGATAGAAACCTTTTGACCGCCAGCCACAAAACGCAGCAAAATCTTTGCACGATTTTGCTGTGTTTTACATTTTCCCACAGCCTGCAGTCAACCTACTCTATGGGGGTTATTTAATAAAGGTAAATCCACTTGAAGTGCATTGTAGTGCAAAGTGGATTTGCCTTTAGTAAATCAACCCCTATGTGTACATGAGCCCTTATACTCATGGTCACTAAAAAAAGTGATTCAAATTTTGTGGTCATCAATATCGGTGCATTTCCAGAACGGCCTTATTCTTCATAAGTTGTTAGAAGCTTACAGCAGAACTTCAGAAAAAATAACAATATAAACATTAATAGCCCATGAAATAATAATATAACAAGGTTTTGTTGTAATATTCAGCTTCAATGTCACGCTTTCCCCTGCAGTATATTTTTCTACTGCTAGATGTCCTCAGTCTGATGGCCAGCATCATTCAACCTACTTTCCCTGAGCCCATGTTGTCCAGGATCTGCCCTAGCTTGTTACTGAACAGTGGAAGGAGAAGCAGCACAGTCATGAGCTCATCTCTCTGTCACTCTGCTTTTTATTCCTATCAGCATGCTTCTTGTCAATGCATAAACTGACTGGCTCCTTATGGCAACATGTTCGCTAAGTGCAAACACATTTTTACAACCCCCCCACCCTCAAAAAATCCAAATTTTCCAAAGTAAGTTTACAATTATGTGTTGGGTGGCATTCATACCTGCCTTGGGCCGCAGGTTGCACAACCCTGGTGTAGAAGAATGCTATGCATATTAGATTTTATATACAAAGCTTTTCCCTCATACTACAATGTGATAACAAAGGTCCTATCTTTGAAAATATGTTGGAAGACAACAAAATTGCACCATTTTGAACAGAAAACAGTCTGATGTGTTAGTTTGGGAATGTTTTGAACATCTGTAACTAATAGTTTTATATTAGGTTTACTTGAAATGTAACCCCCTAGGTGGCGACGGTACGCACCAAGGCCCACAATTTGCAGACACAGCTGTGCCGAGAGCGTGTGCCCTGCACGCTTCCGGCACAGTTACCAGTGGCTATAGAAAAGCTCCCAATCGCTTCTTGTGATCGAGAGCTTTCCGATCATGTGACTGCCACGATAACTAATCACGGTGGTCACATGAACCCCCGTCCCATGGCATCGGAAACCCCTTAAAGGGCACCGGCGCAAAAATGGTCAATTCTGCTTGTCAATGAAACTGCCATTACAGTTTTTTGGCACCATTTTACACTTACAGTGGTGCAGAAGGGACTCCAGAAACTACCCCAAAATTATTCTTTGTACCCCCCATTTTTTTTTAGAGCAAAAATATGAAAAAATAAAAAACACATTTTTCAACAAAATCATAAAGTCAGTGTCGGGTTTGCAAACATAGTGCTGGTATGGTAAAAACTGCATCCAAATTTATGTTTGGCTACCTCTCCTGTGCACAACCCTATCATACAGGTATGCCTTAGTTTCTTGGTGAGAACAAGGAAGTGCATTCTGGCTGTCAATGGCTGAAAACTGCCACGTGAGTTTTTTGGCAATGTACTTTATTTAGATGAGATGAGATGCTATGAGATTTCTATATGTTTAAAGCGGTAGTAAACTGCAGCTTAAAAATAAAAAGATCCCCTGAAAGGCAATGTCATAATAGCACATTTCCAGAGAGTTACCTTAAAACAAAGCCCTCCAGCGGCGCGCTTCTCACCAATGACAGGGCTTCCATCTTCACCCGGTCTTCCTTCCAGATTTGCGGCCTCCGGCTACATGTGTGGCTGGAGGTGTGATGACGTCACTCCCGCACATGCGTACAGGAGCCCTCGTTTACGGCACAAGCTCTGAAGGTCCGTCGCGGTACACCGTACTTTCTGAGTGCATGCGCCGGTGATGTCACCAGCTGCATGCAGTGCGAATATCTCCTGAACAGTGCAAGTTTAGGAGATATTCATTGTACCTATAGTTAAGCTTTATTATAGGCTTTCCTGTAGGTACAAGTCAAAAAAGTGAGTTTATTACTACTTTAAATGCTTGAGATGCTATGATATTTTATTTATTTATTCATTTTTAATTTGAAAAGTTTCACAGAGGAGATACTTAAGCTGGCCATACATTATACAATTGTCTTTTTCAATTTCCTTTAGATCTACATTCAACTGTGTAGTGCAAGGGCCTGCCTGATTGCATACAAATTGAAAGTGTTTAGGTTTGACCTCATATTATATGGTTTTGTTCAATCTAAAGGAACATTGTACAAGAAAATTGTACACTAGATGGCCGTTTCCTCCAGCAGAGACAAGCTCTGGTCACTGATGAGAGGCAAGTAGTAACAGTATCTCATTCAGAGATACATTTGTTTTCATGACTGCTGTGATTAGTTAGTTCCCACAGTGATTATGTCACTAGGAGCTGGCTGATTGGCTCCAAGCTCACAGGCTTGCAGGGACACCATGCAACCCTGTGAAACACAGAGCGGGACAGTATCCAGCATCAAACAAACAGCCAATATCCCAGCAAAGTTTTAAAATTATGCTGGGGGACCTAGTGGTTAAATAAAGCCTTGTACACACGATCCGATTTTCCGACGAGACTTGTGTGTTGACAGCCTGTTGGCGGAAAATCTGATGTACGCTCCATCGGACAATTGTTGTCGGATTTTCCACCGACAACTGTTGGATGGCAGGTTTTACATTTTTTCCAGTGAACAACGGTCTGTTGTCGGATTTTCTGATCGTGTGTACACAAGTCTGTTGGACAAAAGTCCAAAGTACAAACATGCATGCTCGGAAGCAACGCTCACCAAACACAACATTAGCAGAAGGTGCCCAAAGGGTGGCGCTAAAAAGCTGAAAAACCACGTAGTACGTCACTACGTTCGTGTTTGTTGGCTGACAATTCTTTGCCGTTTGTATGCAAGACAAATTCCTGGCCAACGCCCTTCGGACAAAAGTCAGACGCTTTGTCTGCGGAAAGTCAGATTGTGTGTACGAGGCTTATCAGTGCACAGAGAACAGAGTAGTCCAATTTATGGATGCTATTTAATTATTTCTCTTTGTGACCAGATTCAAGTAGATGTTTCAGTGTAATAAAAAAAGCGCATCTCATTGGAGAACAAATGTGTTCATTCAACCACTATATTTTTCATAGTCTACTAACGGTATGTTAGGCATATTTGTAGTGTAGGACATATACAGTTGATTTTGACCAAGAGGGTTGCCCGCTGCTAGGGGTGCAACGGATCAAAAAACTCACGGATCGGATCGATCCTCGGATCAGAGCCACGGATCGGATCATTTTCGGATCGGCAAAAAACAAAAAAATTACTAATATCCACGTCATCCCCCCCCACTGTAATATCCACAATCTCCCCCAGTAATATCCACAATCTTCCCCCAGTATGTAATATCCACAATCTCCCCCAGTATGTAATATCCACAATCTCCCCCAGTAATATCCACAATCTCCCCCAGTATGTAATATCCACAATCTCCCCCAGTATGTAATATCCACAATCTCCCCCAGTAATATCCACAATCTCCCCCAGTATGTAATATCCACAATCTCCCCCAGTATGTAATATCCACAATCTTCCCCTGTATGTAATATCCACAATCTTCCCCCTGTATGTAATATCCACAATCTTCCCCCTGTATGTAATATCCACAATCTCCCCCAGTATGTAATATCCACAATCTCCCCCAGTAATATCCACAATCTCCCCCAGTATGTAATATCCACAATCTTCCCCAGTATGTAATATCCACAATCTTCCCCTGTATGTAATATCCACAATCTTCCCCCTGTATGTAATATCCACAATCTTCCCCCTGTATGTAATATCCACAATCTTCCCCCTGTATGTAATATCCACAAACTTCCCCCTGTATGTAATATCCACAATCTTCCCCCTGTATGTAATATCCACAATCTTCCCCCTGTATGTAATATCCACACTCTCCCCCGTATGTAATATCCACACTCTCCCCCTGTATGTAATATCCACAATCTCCCCCAGTAATGGGCATCTCCCCCACTTACCAGTCTCTCCCGCCGGCCAGTTCAAATCCACGAGCAGCGAGGGGTGATGACGTCACAAGGCGGCCGCCGCACCCGGGTGTACCAAGATGGCCGCGGCTCCGGAGCTAGGCCGAAGCCGCGGCCTTTCCTAAGACCGAGGCCGCGTATCGCGGTAGGGGCCGATCCGAACGGGGTGACCCGTTCGGATCACGGATCGTCACCGATCCGTTGCACCACTACCCGCTGCCATACTACAGAGAACAATCCAATAAGGCTGGCTTCACACTGGGGCGGTGGCGGTATAGCGGCGCTATTTTTAGCGGCGCTATACCGTCGGAATTGCGGAGGTATTCGGCCGCTAGCGGTGCGGTTTTAACCCCCGCTAGCAGCCGAAAAAGGGTTAATACCGCCGGCAATGCACCTCTGCAGAGGCGCATTGCCGGCGGTATTACCGTGGTTTCCCATTGCTTTCAATGGGAAGGAGCGGTGGAGGAGCGGTAAACACACCGCTCCTCTCACCGCTCCAAAGATGCGGCTAGCAGGACTTTTTTTACCGTCCTGCTAGCGCACCGCTTCAGTGTGAAAGCCCTCGGGCTTTCAGACTGGAGAAACAGCAGCCGCTGTTTAGGGACGGTTTGCAGGCGCTATTTTTAGCACAATAGCGCCTGCAAACCGCCCCAGAGTGAAAGGGGCCTAACTGACTTAAACAATTTAGTAAACAGATATGTACATGTCAAATTCATACATGTGCAGTGACTAAATCCAGTGTACCACTTTCTGCAGTTTACACTCCATCTCTGCATGTGGGCAGGATATGGTGAGCAATTTCTGTACGAAATTTGTAAAATCACATGTTCTGAACCTGAATAGTTCATATACAAGGAGTTTGAAACTCAATAGAACTACTGTACTATCATTTGATGGGATGTGAGCAAGGCTTTAGCAGAAATTGTCATGATGGGACATCATCATGTCTCTTATGTTTTTCAAACTATTGACTGAAATAAGAAGTAAAAACATATCACCTGTCCTATGTTAGGTATACATGGCCTTAAGCCCAAACCAGCCTTTCCCATCCAGGGTTCCTTGTAACCTATGATTCATCCAGAGGTTGTTAGGTGTTCTTTGAGCAGTGGTAGATTACTTTCCTGCCGGATAAACCCAGCAAAGTTTTGGCACCAACATCCCTTTGTAACACCCACTAACCACCAATGTAAGGGACATTCTTCTCACTGACCGACAATCTAACTGGGTTATTCTTTCTCTGCCCATCAATAAAAGGGAGCATAACACTGACAACTAATGTAAGAGGCACTGTTCGGCTAACCGACAATGAACAATATTGAAAATATTTTTCCATATAGGGCAGAGGTGTCATATATACTAGGGATGCCACATTTCTTAATATTTTATTATTATTATTTCTACAACTTACGGATAATGCTAATTTGCAATGCACTGTAGATTTAAGAAGCTGGAAATTTGTTTTCAGAAGAGATTCCCGGAGACCTATAAATTATTTTAAGTGCTTTCCCATGGTAAAAAAAAAAAATTAGTAATCCATATTTTTATTGTAGTTTGACACTGTGAAAATGTTGAAATGATAATGCAGTGAAAACGTATTAATCTGCTTGTCATCTGACATGTCTCATCAGCAATCTTTCTCCTGCCCAGCTGAGGTTGTAGACATATTTGTCTGAAATCTCACAAGTCTTTAGAAGTAGTAAGGGCAGCCCCATACTAGGAAGTAATGTTTCTATTAGGGCATAATTAGATACAGAAGCTCAGTACATGTTATACCCAATGCAGGAATACAGATCATGTGTGTATTTAAGTGGCTCTAGTAATTCTCCTATAAAGAAATGTAATGCTTAAATAAGATATTATTTACAGTTTTGTCTGTGACCATATTGCAAGGTCCCTTAAAAAACAAACCAAATGACTGAAAACATTCCTTACCTAATCCATGCTTAGCTGATGCTTACCAACAAAATATTTCTCAATATAAGGGAAGCTTTTACTGCAAACCACTAATGTAACAATTAATACCTACGTCAGTAAACAGCAAATGTCATAAACAGTTTATGCCATACAGACTCTGTAATGCATTCAGAATATTATCCTTTTGAGACACTACAATGATATTTATTCCTTTAATTTCACATTTCAGCTGCTGCTTACCTATATAAGGCCCCTTTCACACATGCGGACCGTATGTCCACTTTTTCATCCATCCTGGTCCCTATGAGATAGCAGGTGTCAGCGGATGAACATTCGCTGACACCCGATCTCATCTGGGTCCGAAATCCTCCGATTCTGCAGACGGAGGAAAATCCTATTTTTCAATCCGTCTGCAGAGCGGATCGGATGAACACGGACAGACGGTCCGTGTTCATCCGATCCCCCAATAGGGGAGAGCGGAGATCTGAAAGGGCGGTCCCTGCACAGTGTGCGGGGACCACCCTGTCATCCGCCGGCTCAGCGGGGATCAATGGAGCGATCCCCGCTGAGCAAGCGGAGGTTCACGGGGCGGATCATCACGGATCCGTCCCATGTGTCCAGTTGTGTGAAGGCTCCCTAGAGTATTTTCTTCTAAGGGCTCATTCACACAGCCACAGACACCATCCAGTTGAAACATTCCTGCACCTGGGAGCCACAGATGTTTGCGTACAGCAGCACCCAGTGTCCTGTACAGTTCAATAACAGGCTAAAATATGCTGCAGCTGCACACACATCAGACTGGTTACATCCGTAAATTAACTGATGAGAGGCCCTGGACACAGACAGTTTGTGCCTAGGGCCACACATCCCTCCCCGTGTACATGTAACTAATCTGATGTACAGTCATGGCTAAAATTGTTGTCACCCCAGAAATTTTTCAAGAAAATCAAGTATTTCTCACAGAAAAGTATTGCAGTAACACATGTTTTGGTATACACATGTTTATTCCCTTTGTGTGTATTGGAACAAAACAAAAAAAGGGAGGAAAAAAAGCAAATTGGACATAATGTCACACAAAACTCCAAAAATGGGCTGGTCAAAATTCTTGGCACCCTAACTTAATATTTGGTTGCACACCCTTTGGAAAAAATAACTGAAATCAGTCGCTTCCTATAACCATCAATAAGCTTCTTACACCTCTCACCCAGAATTTTGGACCACTCTTCCTTTGCAAACTGCTCCAGGTCTCTCTTATTGGAAGGGCGCCTTTTCCCAACAGCAATTTTAAGATCTCTCCACAGGTGTTCAATGGGATTTAGATCTGGACTCATTGCTGGCCACTTTAGAACTCTCCAGCGCTTTGTTGCCATCCATTTCTGGGTGTTTTTTGACGTATGTTTGGGGTCATTGTCCTGCTGGAAGACCCAAGATCTCGGACGCAAACCCAGCTTTCTGACACTGGGCTCTACAGTGCGACCTAAAATCCTTTGGTAATCCTCAGATTTCATGATGCCTTGCACACATTCAAGGCACCCAGTGCCAGAGGCAGCAAAACAACACCAAAACATCATTGAACCTCCACCATATTTCACTGTAGGTACTGTGTTCTTTTCTTTGTAGGCCTCATTCTGTTTTCGGTAAACAGTAGAATGATGTGCTTTACCAAAAAGCTCTATCTTGGTCTCATCTGTCCACAAGACGTTTTCCCAGAAGGATTTTGGCTTACTCAAGTACATTTTGGCAAACTAGTCTTACTTTTTTATGTCTCTGTGTCAGCAGTGGGGTCCGCCTGGGTCTCCTGCCATAGCGTTTCATTTCATTTAAATGTCGACGGATAGTTTGCGCTGACACTGTGCTCCCTGAGCCTGCAGGACAGCTTGAATTTCTTTGGAACTTGTTTGGGGCTGCTTATCCACCATGCGGACTATCCTGCGTTGCAACCTTTCATCAATTTTTCTCTTCCGTCCACGCCCAGAGAGATTAGCTACAGTGCCATGGGTTGCAAACTTCTTGATAATGTTGCACACTGTGGACAAAAGCAAATCTAGATCTCTAGAGATGGACTTGTAACCTTGAGATTGTTGATATTTTTCCACAATTTTGGTTCTCAAGTCCTCAGACAGTTCTCTTCTCCTCTTTCTGTTGTCCATGCTTAGTGTGGCACACACAGACACACAATGCAAAGACTAAGTGAACTTCTCTCCTTTTTATCTGCTTTCAGGTGTGATTTAAATGTTGCCCACACCTGTTACTTGCCCCAGGTGAGTTTAAAGGAGCATCACATGCTTGAAACAATCTTATTTATCCACAATTTTGAAAGGGTGCCAAGAATTTTGACCAGCCCATTTTTGGAGTTTTGTGTGACATTATGTCCAATTTTCTTTTTTTCCTCCCTTTTTTTGTTTTGTTCCAATACACACAAAGGGAATAAACATGTGTATAGCAAAACATGTGTTACTGCAATACTTTTCTGTGAGAAATACTTGATTTCCTGGAAAAATTTCTGGGGTGCCAACAATTTCGGCCATGACTGTATACTGTGACCAACCCAGCGTCTGTCAGCCTGTCACTGATTTGTACTGGCTGGTGGCAGTGGCTGTATGCAATTAACCATGACTCCTTGGCGCAGGAATACAGTTCTTGGCCTTCTGTGGCCATGTGCATGAACCGTTATTATTTAGGGCTTCTTATTCTTGTACAATCAAAGTAACTGTATCCAAAATATTTCTCACTCTGTCTTCGTAAAAGGCACTCTTTTTCTATTCTTGTCATTCTGAACACCTTTACATTATGTTGCAAATTCATGCAAGCAAATCAGGTTGATTTTTTTCATTATCATTATTTATTTTAAATGGACCTACATGGTTTTTATCCATATCTGTCTCATAATTCTTCACTAATACCTGTAAATTGATATATTTAGAAAGAAGGAGCTGCTATTAATGCATACTTGCCACCTGTCCCAGATTTGCTGAGACAGTCATGCTTTTGAATTAATTGTCCCGCAGCTATGTCCTGGGCTATGTCCCAGGATTGCAGCGTGAGGATTAACAATATTTGTAATCATATTTAATTGGTTTTCAGTAAGGATAAGCACAGGCTGGTTCCGCCACTAGTACAAACCACCTGAGCTCATCACTGATCAGTGTGGTGGGGCATACACAGGTGTTTTGGGGGTAGGGGCATGGAAGTTGCTTGGGAGGTACGGAGGTGTTCTGAGGTATGGAGATGTTTTGGGAGTATGGATGTGTGCTGGGGGGTACGGAAGTGTGCTGGGGGGTATGAAGTTGTGCTGGAGGTATAGAAGTATGATGGGGGGTACATAGGTGTTCTGTGGGGTACAGAGGTGTGCTGGGAGTATGGAAATGTGGTGGTGGTGGGGGGGTGTACGGATGTGTGCTGAGGGTACATAGGTGTGCTAGGGGTAAACAGGTGTGCTTTGTTAAGGGAATTTGCCCTTGCTTCCTGTCTTGCTGCTGACGATTTCAACAGACAATAATTGAGGAAGACTCTGCAACAGGGACGCAAATAATACATGGGTTCTGGTCTTCTCCTACTTTACTAAAATAAAGCATTTTTCTATATGTCTGTGTTGTTGTTGGAGAGTTTGCCTCAGTTTCTGCCTTGCAAGACACTGTCAGCAGGGCAAGAAGTGAAGGGGAACCCAAAAGGTTCAGAGTTACTTAGTTAGATATACCCTTTTCTTTTTCTTCCCCTATTTCCCTTCCATAACCTTGTTTTACTCTTTCTCTACTATCCCTCCTTCCTCTACTCTCTTTTTTCTCTTTCATCACAACAGTAGATTCTATTTTTGCACAGACTGTCAGGACTTTAATATGCTTGGTTTCTCATCCTTCAACCTTTTTTTGAGGGGGGCTTCAGTGCCACCAGCAAAATGTTACTCGAGTATATTATCGCTCATACATAACCGACTGATAATTCAGATGTGTAAGTTTTTTATCCAACTGTTTATTTTCCCACAGTCCCAACATGATAGTTTGGCCTGATGCATATTTAGTTTTTGCATATGCACTACTTGCTTACACATAATATAATATAAAGTGATCTCGTGCGGTGATATATTCACTCAACCACTAAAACAAAATCCCCAAAGGGATTAATAAAGTGCAAAGTGTATAGTGCAAAATACATACATAAATGTCCCGCTAGTCATAACTGTCTTAAAAAATAGACAAAGTGCAAACTATATGTGAATAAATGGGGGGGGGGGGGGAAGTCAATCGATATATAGCATTATTCAAAGGACATGAAAGTTCAAAAAGTGCATCTAAAACATAAAATGGCAAGCTGATGGCAATAAAAGTCCATAAAAAGCTCCACGAAGCTCACAGAACTCTCACCTCATAGAAATGAAGAAATCGGCATCAATGAGTAAGTGTATCTTTCCACAGCATCCTATTGGAACCTTTTCCTGCTCACATACGGTTATTCTGATGTCTTGGACTAATCTTCAAACCACATACACCCTCCACAGAGCTGCCCTAGTTTGCTCCAGTACTAATATAATACACAGCAGGGGAAAGAGAAAAAGAATGCCTCCAATGGTGTAGTATGTTTAGAAAACTCAGGGATAGTTTATTAAGGTGCTAATAGGTGGACTCTTACATTAAAAACATTAAAAACAAGCAGAGACAGAAAAAAACAGTGTTCTCAGCGCCTTCTCATGTCACTTCCGGTATTCGTCTGATTCCGGCCACTCCCTACGCGTTACGTCACAGCACGTGACTTCATCTGATGAAGTCACGTGCTGTGACGTAACACGTAGGGAGTGGCTGGAATCAGACGTACACCGGACATACACCGGACCGGACATACACCGCAAGTGACGTGAGAATGACATACACCGCAAGTGACGTGAGAATGCGCAGAGAACAGGTCTTTTTAGTCTTGCCCACACCCGGAGGGAGGAGACTAGTAATGGCGCTGATGTCGGGCCAGAGCACGTAGGTGAGACACCTGGTCTCCGACCCCTCTCCAGGATAATGACCAGCCGAGCCTGAGCACCGCCGCCCCGCATCATACCTGCTGCCTCCCCACCCGCTGAGGTCTGGACAACCGTACCCACAGAACAGCCTGCTGTATGGGAAGACAATTATTATCGGCTCCGCAGCTCGCGGCGTGAGATCCTTTTAGCGAGAGAAGCGCTTGCTGTGGCCCGCGGCTGAGTGAACGGTGAAGCCGTGTGGGATCCCGGGAGAGAGCCTAGAGTCCGGAGACCGCCGACAGCCGATCAAGGGGAGCCGCGGTCCGGAGCCTGCAACCCAAAAGGAAAAGGACAATGGTGCCCCCCACCGACGCTGTCTTTAGCTCCCGCTAACCCCCCTTCCATCTGTCAGACTGCAATGATTACCCTTCCCCCCGAAGACAGCAGCGGTGAGTACTGCAAATGCATGATTGATAAATACCTGTCTTCACCCCCATAGAAATATATATCTGTATATGAACTGTAAACAGAGTAAAAGCACTGAAAACTGGCTAAAAAACAAACAAAAAAAAAACTGATGGTTCATACCTTTCTGCAAAGACTTAATTAAAGAGGACTATGCTGATAGTGAGCCTAAATAGGAAGGAGGAATATCCCCCCTGTTGTCTTTTTATTATCTCGCACCCCCTCGTGAACTACCGAAGCTAAGCTCTGAACTGGCATTGAGTATAATAAAAGAACAGATAACCGGACTTTGCAGAGCAGTAAGGTATTGAACTTGAACCTGAACCATATGCGGGCAGCAAGTACAAAAACAGCGCAGATGGTTGGTTGCTCGCTTCTCTTTATACTTATGTTACTGAGCAGTGCTGGAGTGGAATCTTGTGCAGGCACTGAGTATTATAATAACACAGATAAACTGTAACTGTAATTACTGCCCGCCGCAGGCGCAGTGAGACGCTTCAGCGGTGAAAAGACTTAGAGGGAAAGAATCCTATAAGTTTATGGTAGATGAGGACGCCGCAAGGGGCTCGGGAAAAGCGTGCTGCAGAAAGAGCAAAGAAATTCTAAGGACGGAGCCGTAACCCTGATTGTATTAAAACATTCTGGGATTCCCCCCTGTCATATTCCAAGGGCTAAAAACAAGTTGCTCTTGCCTGCATCTACCTTCCTGAGCTACTGCCCCCCGCCGCATCTAAAGGAGACAGTTTTTGATATCGCCTGGAATATAGAGGTAGCATATGGTGCGCAGAACGGGTAAATCTGATTACTAGATAGTGGCGCGCAACAAACAGCGGGGCGGAATACTGCAAAGGGGATAAAAAACCCCAAGGACAGCACGCAAAAAAACAGCATGAGCTCAAGGGGAAAGGGAGTAAGAGGGGGGGCAATCCCAAAATCACCCCATTTAAGTCTGACCTCCAGCCCGGGTCCAATGAATAAATATGTAACCCATGGCGGAAATAGTGACAAACAGGGGGTGGAGAGGCAGCAGGGAGTGATGAGCAGCCAGACGGAGACCAGAGGAAAAGAAGAAAAAGGAAAAGAAAAAAGTACAAAATAAAAACTTGACAGATACATTATCAGAGTCGAGAATAGAACAGGAGATTGAAATAGAACTGGAACAAAGAGAAGAGGAACAACAAAACAGGGCGTTACTACCTACAAAAATAGAAATTGAGGGGATGTTTGCTGCCCTGGAAAAATCATTAAAGGCACAAATGGAGGTGATACAGGAAAATATGGGGTACTTACGCGAAAGAGTGGAGGGAGTGGAAAGGAAGTCAGACCATAATGAAGCTGCCATAGGAAGATTAGAGGGAGAGATAAAGTCAATAAGGAAAGAGGAACAGGCATACAAGCGGGAGGACCAGAACAGAGACAGAAGGAAAAATATAAGAATTCGGGGGGTACCGGAGTCACCCCAGCCAGAGAATCTAGCAGAATTAATACTGAAAATTTGTAACCCACTATTGGATAGAGAAATAACATCCCCTTTAAAAATAGAGAGAGCACATAGAATAAGAAGACCAAGAGAAATACCTCAGGATAAACCGAGAGATATCATCATTCGATTTGAAAGCTGGGAGGAAAAAAATCAATTATGGAGAAATCTGAGAGGGAAGCCACCAATAAAATGGGAAGATAGCCAAATTCAAATTTTCCAAGACTTATCTCAAGAAACGCTACAAAGAAGAAGAAATTTAAGACCATTATTGAAGATACTTCAGGAACACGAGATTCAGTATAATTGGGGTTTCCCAGCCTGCCTGATAGGAAGGAAAAATGGTATCTCGGCAAGACTGAGATTCATAGAGGAAATACCAGAATTTTGCAAAAAAAAAAAAAATGGAAATTCCAATGCCGGACTTAAGCTTAGGCGGGGAGAGTGGGGGAGTGGGTAGGAAGGAGATGGACCCCCCTTTTTTTTCCCTCCCCCTCCTTCCAATGTCTATGGAAGTTCCGGTTTCTATGCTCATTGATCTTCCTATGGCTGCTTCTCTTTTTTGTAAGTGGAGGTGACGGGGGATGGGGGCGGGGGTTTAAGGGTGGGAATGAAACAGATATGGAAAGACAAGGGGAGGGAGAGGTGACCGGGACTCATCTGGACGCTCCGGCACCATCTCCCAAGTAGTAAGGGAGAGGGGACCGACGGTGCCAAACAGAACGCCACCTCGGGCCTAAGTGTGCAGAAGTGCCTAAAGAGGTGCAAAAAGAGGGAGGGGGAGGAGGGGGAGGGAGAAAGGGAGAGAAAAAGGGGAGGGAAAGAGAGAAGGGAAAGAAGAAAAAGGGGAGAAAAATCCTGCACTAAGATCATGAGGTCATGGTTATACTGGGGGGGGCGGGGAGGGAGGGGGGGAAGTGAGGGAGGGAGGTACGGGGGGGAGGGGGGGAAAAGGATCTGTCCATCCTAGGAAGAGAGAGGGGAGAGAAACGAAAATTGAGGATGAAATAAAGAGAAAAAACATATGGCTGACATAAATTTTATTACATACAACATAAGAGGGCTGAATTCCCCTGAAAAAAGGCACATGACATTAAGGGAGCTCGAAAGATATTCCGCAGAAATTGTATTTCTACAGGAGACACATCTAGTATTAGACTCTAACACAAAAATGTATTTGCGTGCGATTCCCACATGGTACTATGGAGATTCCCCAAATAAAAGAGCTAAAGGAGTAGCTATAGGGATTGGAAAGAACATAAACTTCATAGTAGAGGATAGAAGAGTTGACCCAGAGGGCCGGTACTTGTTCCTAAAAGGGAATCTTCAGGGGAAAAAATGTACACTAGTTAATGTATATTGTCCAAATAATCACCCCAAAAGATACCTGAATGGAATCTTAAACATTTTGATGGGTTTTAAACATGGTTACGTAATTCTTGCGGGGGATTTCAATTTCCCAATGGCTCAAAGATTAGGTAACACGTCTGGTGCACCGATACGAGATAGCAAACAATTAAAATAGGTAAAAAAAAAAAAATCTATAACCACCAATTAATAGACCCCTGGAGAGTGGCACATCCAAGTAAGAAAGATTATACGTATTATTCATCGGTGCACGACACATACTCAAGATTGGATTATATGCTGGTGGATCATGGGCTCTTGGAATACGTAGTGGATACTTCGATAGGAATAAAAACAATCTCAGACCACGCCCCAGTCATGGTTAAAATAAGATTTAATAACGAAGAACAAAGAAAGGGCATGTGGAGCTTAAACGAAGATCTGCTAGACAATAAAGAAATAGGTGAGACAATATCGAACGAAATAGGAGAATACTTCAGAATAAATAATACATCAGAAGTTAGTGTGGCAAAAACATGGGAAGCCCATAAGGCATATATAAGGGGTAAATTGATCTCCATAGGGGCGTGGAAAAAGAAGGAAAGGGACCAAAAGAGGGAAAACCTGTTAAAGGAATTATATGATTTAGAACAAAAAGATAAAAGACAACAAGATAAGGACATGCATCAAAAAATAATAATCAAGAGGGGTCAACTTAGAGACTTGATGGAACAAGAAACCAGAAAAGTATTTAAAAATGTAGCAAAAGAAAGATATAAATGGGGGAACAAGCCCGGGAAGTATCTTGCAAGAGTAGCAAAAAAGAAAAAAACTTCAAATTATATAGATAAAATAAAGAACCAGGGAGGAGAGATGAAATTTAAAACATCGGAAATAGCAGAAGTGTTTAAGACATATTATAGCGCACTGTACGATATTAGGGGAAACGAGACGGTACAGGAAGGAGAAAACAGGAAATGTAAAATACAGGAATACTTAGAAAAATCTAGCTTACCAAAGATAACGCCGGAAAGTGCAGAGCTCCTAGAAAAATCAATCACACAGGACGAAATAAATAAAGCTCTCCAAGAAACACCAGGAGGGAAAAGTCCAGGGCCGGATGGGTTTCAGATTAAATATTATAAGAAGTTTAAAGATCAGTTGGTCCCAGAATTATGTAATTATTTTAATAGATTGGGGGAGACTTAGAAATAAGAAAAGAATCTCTCCTTGCCAATATTACTATTATACCAAAAATAGGAAAAGACGGAACAATATGCTCCAACTATCGGCCCATAGCGTTATTGAATACAGACATCAAGTTATACGCAAAAATATTGGCAACGAGATTAAAAACGTTAATGCCGGAACTAATTAATGTAGATCAGGTGGGCTTTGTGGCCGGGAGAGAAGGCAGAGATAACACCATAAGAACCCTCCTATTGATTCAGAAAAGAAAGGAGAAGAAACCCCCAGTCGTACTCATGTCGATAGACGCAGAAAAAGCGTTCCACCGAGTCGACTGGGGGTTTATGATGGACACACTCCGGCATGTAGGGCTGGGACGAAAATACTTGAAATGGGTTAAAAACTTATATACCCACCCGACAGCCAGAGTAAAGGTAAACGGGAGTGTGTCGTCAGTATTTGAGATGCGCAACGGAACGAGGCAGGGGTGTCCGCTCTCACCCTTCCTGTATGTGTTAACAATGGAACCTCTGTTGCAAAACATACGGAATAATCATGATATAGGAGGGGTGAGAATAGGCAGGGAGGAACAAAAAGTGGCGGCATACGCGGACGACATACTCTTATACTTAACGAAACCAAGGATTTCTCTCCCCAATGTAGTAAAGGAAATAAAAAAGTATGGGGAACTCGCAAACTTTAAGATTAAACCAGTAAAGACAGTAATCCTGAACCTAGGAATAGATAAAAAGGAAGAAAGATTATTACAGAAAGTATTTCCGTTTACATGGGAAACAAAAACTTTAACATACCTAGGTATAAAAATAACAACAACACTAGAAGAACTATACCCTGCTAATTTTATCCCACTATTAAATGAAATTAAAGTAGAATTAAAAGATATTTCAAGGAGACCTGTCGGATGGACAGGAAGGATCAATATATTAAAAATGATGATCCTCCCGAAAGTAACATACAGGTTGCAGATACTTCCAATAGACATACCCCAACCGTTCTTTAAGGCGATTAAATGTATGATTTTGAAATACATATGGCAGGGCAAAAAGGCCAGAATAAAATATTCATTATTAACCCGTGGGAAAAAAAATGGGGGTATGGCTTTACCGGATATAAAAATATACCATAAAGCGATAATTCTAGCCAGATTAGCAGAATGGGCAAACCCACAAACAAAAAAGAAATGGGCACAAATAGAAAACACATTAAGTATGACACATTTACATAATAATATATGGATACCACCAAAATTTAGAGCACTAGGTATAGATACACATAATATAACAAGAAAGGTATTTAAAATTTGGGACACATTGCACCGACATGAAAAATGGAAATATAATTCTCCATTAATTTCGTTAACAGGCACAACATTTTTTATACCAGGTAACGGGACACGATTAGGAAAACTAATGGGAACTGCACAATTAAAAGATATAACTGCATTAGGTAAAATAAAACCAAAACAAGATTTAATCACGAGTCAGGGATGGAGTCAGCTGAGTGACTGGGAATACATTCAATTTACACACCTAGTAAGCACTATTCCACAACCAGTTAGAAATGAAAAAACACAAACTCCACTGGAAAAGATATGTAGTAAAAAGCCCCTGAGACATGGCATTTCACAGGTGTACAAAATCCTAACCGAACTAGAAACAAAAGGACCATTACCCTTTATAGAAAAATGGGGGCAAGACCTGGGTAGAGAAATAGATGAGAAGCAAATTATTGAGGCAGTGTATAGTTATGCATCAGACATAACCACAATAGAAGCAAATTATAAGAACATGGTATGTTGGCATTTGACGCCAGAGAGAATGAATAAAATACATCCTAATAACTCCCCACTTTGCATGAGGGGTTGTAAGCAGGTGGGAACAACGATGCATATGTGGTGGGAATGCCCAATTATAAAGGAGTACTGGACAGAGATTCTGGACTATATAGAAGTAGTTACAGGGGAAAAAATATTACAAAACGCCTGGATATGCCTATTTCACGGAACAAATAAAACAAAAAAGCAATATCAGAAAACATTAGTCCCACCACTACTTAACGCGGCAAAGGGGTTAATTCCAAGAAATTGGATATCTACAAAAAAACCGACCATTAAGGAATGGATACAACGGGTAGAGTATATCTCGGAAATGGAATATCTGAGCCAGGGAGAGCAGGGAAAAGGGAAAAATTACAGAACCACATGGGAAAAATTGAGAATTTTTAAACTGTCAGATAAATATATACAGGGAATGATAGGAAAAGATGAGGAATAAAATAAAGTAAGATAGGAAGGGGACAGATCGAGGAGGGGGGAGGGGGGTAGAAGATAGGGAGGGAAAAAGGTAAAAGGGAAAATAAGGAAATATGTAAAGTCATTTTTGTATGGGAACTTTTTATAACCACAGCAATGTGGGTGTATGTATATAATTACATGTTGAAAATTTTTCCAATAAAGAATACATAAAAAAAAAAAAAAAAAGAATGCGCAGAGAACGCTGTTTTTTCTGTCTCTGCTTGTTTTAATGTAAAAGTCCACCTATTAGCACCTTAATAAACTATCCCTGAGTTTTCTAAACATACTACACCATTGGAGGCATTATTTTTCTCTTTCCCCCGCTGTGTATTATATTAATACTGCAGCATACTAGGGCGGCTCTGTGGAGGGTGTATGCGGTTTGAAGATGAATAGTTCCTTTCCAAATAGGTCCAGCTGAGGTATGCCACTGGGTGTTTTTCACCAATAACTTCCTGGATCAAGACTGCTTCCTGGCCAACATCCGATGCATATGTTTGTACTCTAGGAACAAAACCTGAAGTGGTTCTGTAAAGTGTGGTGGCCAGGGAACCTACCTACTCTCTTCCTGGCCAGACTCCAGAGCTCTCATAGCACAGCAATCCTAACTCCTTTCCCAGGATATTTGACAGTTGAATTACAAGAAGAGAGTATAATGCCGGGGGGGCATTCAGACACAAAGCCCTGATCCAGCCCTGCCCCCTCACTCCCCTGATTGGCTAGCTGACTTTGATTGACAGCAGCGGCAGCCAATGGCACCACTGTTGTGTCTCAGTCAATCAAGAGGGAGAATCTCAGGTGACTGAGACACTCGTGGACATCGCTGGACAGAGAGGAACCTCAGGTAAGTATTAGGGGGGCTTCTGCACACAGAAGGCTTTTTATCTTAATGCATTCTCTTCTGCCTTTACAACCACTTTAAGGTCCAAATTGTATTTGGGAGGTTAAGTGTTAAATTATCGTTTTAGGGGTTGCAGTAAGGGTGGAGCTGAGTTTAGTCCAGCAATGATATATTTGGCATACTTACTTTTGGCCAACTTAGCTCAATGTAAGTATGCTTGTGATGCCTGTCCGGCTTCTGTGTAAGCTGTAATTCACTGTAGGAGCCCGAGCCACTACAGTAATGGCTGTGATCTTCTGGGTGCCAAGTGCCTTTCTACATAGTAACCACGGGAGGTCGCTTACTTGGCACGGCCTTCATTTTTCCCACCTCTCCACCTCATCCAATCACAGAATACCTGAAAAGGAGATTCGTGGGACTTAAATTGAAGCACATAGCCTGTGAGGCTTAGTGCTTCCATCCCTACTTTGAATGAGGAAAAAGGAGGAGGTTGGGACTTTAAATGAAATGCTAACTATAAAATAGGGATATTAAACTATGAGAACACACTAATAGACAAAATATATGTATATATTTGTGAAATCATGCTAGTACATATAAATAGAAGTATTGGGAGCTACTTTATTGAGCATCCTTATCAATCAATACAATGTAAAAATTCATGATTACAATCACTGCATATCAATTAGAACATTAAATGATTATTACATGTGAAGACAAGGTCAAGAACTGATGGAGAGAATAAATTAAATATGACACAACAAGCTTGTGATTGATGAATAATTTATATATATATATATATATATATATATATATATATATATATATATATATGTATATATATATATATATATATATACACACACACACACACAGTCTTAAACATGTATGTAAAGGCATGATTGTCTTATTGGCATCCTATAAAGCTTGACGCGCTACGTGGAGCAGTTTCCACTTCATCAGGAGTAGGTGCAATATGCGTCACTATATGGAAAGAAATATTATGTAATTAAAAGTAGAGTAGTGTAAAAGGGGAAGGTTGGAAGGAGGAACAAAAGTCCACCCAACTAAATATCCTTCCCTAGTATATTCACACATTAACCTGGAGGTCAAAACATTATGTTTAGAATAGAGGGCCAGGTGGAAATGCCTCCACAGGGAGCTGAGGGAGGTCTACCCACGGACGCCAAGGCACACATCACAAGGGGTATGGATCTCCATTTTGTGGTCAGTGGTAACATTCTCAACAATCCCAAAAGAGGGTCTGCAAAAATATTATGTGTAAACATAATCAATAAAAAATATATATGGCAAATTCCTTAGTGACATACACGAGTGAATATGGAGTGGATTCCAGTAAAAGAACCAACAAAACCCACAATACGATTGGGATTATAAAATCTCAGTTGGTTTAGAAACACTTATTATCAATTTTATAATTTAAAATTTTAGCATCAGGGCTGGAGGAGGTACCATTACATCTCATTGTCACTGTTACAGGACTACATTACAGCCTGTGCTTCCTAAAGAGGTGTGTATTGGGGAGGAGAAGGGGATTCTTGCATTAAAGAGGAGATGTTAGCGTATCAATAGCTTGACTTAAAAAATACCATTGTTACATTTGCTTACACGCTAATACCCACCTTTGTCAATATCTGCATGTGCACTGCCTGACAAAAAAGCAGCCAGCTCGGTTCCACATTTAATTCCCTCTGTCAGTCAATAGGGGAGGCAAAACATTTTCAGTGGGAATAGAAAAGAATCACCCCACTTTAAAATAGTCACATTTTGTTGCTTTGCAGCCTGAAATACAGACAGACACAGTTTCTGTTTTATCCAGCTGTATTTACTAGTGCAACATGTCAGGAAAAAAAAATCAAAAACAGAATCACTTATTTGGAAAAAGGATCACTGCCCTTATGTCAGTATTTTGTTGAACCACCTTTTGCTTTAATTAGAGCCTTTAGTCTGTTAGGATATGTCTCTACTAACTTTGCAAATCTAGATTTTGCAATATTTGCCCACTCTTCTTTACAGAACTTCAGTTAAATTTGATGGTGACCATTTGTGGACTGCAGTCTTCAAGTCATTCCCGAGATTTTCAATGGGTTTTAAAGGGGTTTTATAGGTTTGATTAAAAAATAATAATAATAATAACAAACATGTCATACTTACCTCCACTGTGCAGTTCATTTTGCACAGAGTGGCCCCGATTCTGCTGTTCTGGGGTCCCACGGCGGCTGTCTCGGCTCCTCCACGCTAACGCTAACCCCCTCTGAGAAGCTCTTTCCCAAGGGGGTTAGCTTGCGGGCGCGCTCCCATGTCATACAGTTGGCGTCCATAGACGCCAACTGTATGACTCGGTCCCACCCCCCCGGTGGCCGCGTCATTGGATGTGATTGACAGCAGCGGGAGCCAATGACTGCGCTGCTATCAATCTATCCAATCAACGGCCAGACTCAGTGGAGAAGAGGACGCCGGGGGACGCGCACAGCAGGTGAACGGGCTCAGGTAAGTAAAATGGGGGGCTGGGGAGCCCATGACAGACAGGTGTTTTTTCACCTTAATGCATAGGATGCATTAGGTGAAAAAACACAAACCTTTACAACCCCTCTAAGTCTGGACTCTGACTAGGCCATGCAAGGGCATTCACCATTTTTTCCTTCAACCACTGTGTGGACATTTTTACTGTGTACTTTGGGTCATTTTTATGTTGGAGGGTAAACTTTCTTCCCATTGACAACTTTCTGGCAGAGAGCAGCAGATTTTCTTCAAGAATTTCATGGTATTTTGCCACATCTATTTTTCTTGTATCCTGACAAGTGCTCCTGCCGAGAAATACTGTACCTCCATAACAGGTGTTTTTTTTTCCTGACATGTTGGTGTTATATCTTTTGACTTGGATGTTATAAGTTACACTAGTCAATACTGCTGGATAAAACAAAAACTATGTCTATCTTCATTTTAGGCTTCAAAGCAACAAAATGTGACTATTTTAACCAGTTGTCCACCGCCCACCGTCAAATGACGGCGGGCGGAAGACACTCTCGTTCTGACTGGACGTCATATGACGTTGGCCCTTTAAACAGGGATTGCGCGCGATCGCGTGTGCGCATCCCTGTACTGTCGGTGGCGGCGTGTCACTGAGACACCGCTCGTCACCGACAGGGGTGAACAGCCGCCGGCAAGTGCTGTTTACCACGTGATCGGCCGAGATGAAGTCACGGCTGATCACGGATGGTAATGCCCTCATTTAACACGCCGCAAGCACTGCGATCGCGAGCACGCTGCGCGTGTCCGTCGGTGGCAGCGTGTTCCTGGGAAAACTGCTCGTCACCGGCGATAGTACACAGCCATTGGCTGTGATCGGCTGTGATCCATTCACAGCCTGATCACTAAGTGTAAACAAAGATTTGTAACTAACTGTTGCCAGCTCTTCTCTCCTCACACACCGTTTCCAGTGTGAGGAGAGAAGAGCCAGGAGCAGTGAGTTACAGATCTATGTTTAGTAGTGTCTGCACCTTAGTAGTGTCTGCACCAACACACCTGTCCCAACGCCCCCCCTAATTGTCATCTGTCACCCAACAGTCACACCATAAGTGCACCTGTCGCATAAGAGACTGCCATCAGTGACCATCAGCGGTGCAACCGTCGCCCATCAGTGACCATGCCCTGTCACCCGTCACCCATCAGTGACCGTGCCCTGTCACCCATCAGTGACCGTAACAAGAAAAGAAAAAGAAAGGCGCACCAGCCTCGTGCATTACCGTTGGATAAATTTATTATAACGAATAAAAGAATCCTACTTACAAACAAACGAAAAAGCCATGCGTTTACAAAGAACCACAGAGGCGCAGCAATGCGTCCAAAACGAATCCACTCGAATCGGTCACGGAGGGATTGACAAAGATCACTGCTGGCTGACGCGTTTCGAAGACGAGTCTTCTTCCTCAGAGCTCAGTAGTGTTCCTCTCTCTGACTACCCAATATATACACGCATATGCACACTCCCCTAGCAATGGACAAGGGGTGGAGTACCCACTGGTGTGGGCGGTACATAGTCAATAGACCAGCCCACACTGAATGATAGTGGGAGAGGGGGGGGAGAGAGGAGGGGGAAGGGGGGGGAGAGGGGAAGGGGGGGGAGAGGGGAAGGAGGGGAAGGAACAATAAGGGAGGGGAGAGAATGGGAAATGGTAGGACAAAAGCCTACACAGGCATCAAGCTGCTAGTAAGGTACCCACATTAGCCATAAAAAGAACTAAATGTATAAAAATGACATATGAATAAATGGCATATGGATTAGTAGTTCAGCAGCCGGAGGACAAAATATACAAATGATGATATTGACATAAGGAAGTGACAACCTACCTCTACAAGGTAGAGACATCTGGACGCATAAGGTGTAGTGACCGCGACCTGACAGTCCGCTGCTGTAATGGCGCGGTGTACATTGATAGAATCAGTGTCACTGCGCCTGGAGTTTACCGACCTCACTCTACGATCTGGGATGCACGCTGTATAGCTTGCGCTCCAGCAGTCCGGATGTTAGGTAATCGAATCCAGGATGTCCGCCGTCACTACATAGTGTAATGTGATTGGTTGAGCGGGCGCCATTTTGCTGAGGACTTATCCTCTAGAGGTAGCGATGGGACAAACCTCTGAAACATAAACCAAGTGCATGAATGATAGCATGAGCAAAGTATTGCACTAAAGGAGGTAGTGAAAGCTCCCTCGACTGTCACAGCAGTGAGCCCAGAAACGGGAGAACAGGGGCCAACGCTACCTCGAGGGACTACGGCGTTTACATCAAAACAATGAGGCTGTGGATGACACAATATTAGCTAGAAGGGAGACTGATAAAAACAGCGGCCATCCACAATCTATGTTCATTGAAAAAATTGTTGATAACAGTGATTAATAAAAAAGGGGGGGAAAGGGGGGGAGAGGAAAGGGGAAGGAGGAGGAAGGAAAATGTATGCATAATGCGTGCAGCTACTGGCAACCAGAGAGAGAGGAGAATGTAAAAGATGCCAATAACCACAATACCACTAGAGCCAACCCTTTTGGCAATGAATTTACCCATGTCATCAATAAGGACTGTCTTGTGTTTCTTGATTTAGAGCTTAGGAGAGATTGTGATGGAAACATTCTTTCCAAGACCCACTTAAACCAAGTGGAGGGAATTCTTTTCTACATGCTAATAGCAACCATCATCCTAGATGGATTAAGAATGTTCCCTATGGTCAGTTTTGTCGCCTGAAACGCACATGTACAAAAAAAGAAGATTACCTTGTGCAGAGTGCGCTTTTGATTAAGAAATTCCAAGAAAAGGAATATGACCCTATCCTTATAGAGACTGCCTTTAATAAGTACGCTGACCTTTATGACAATCCCCCTGAAGCTGTCGGACGATCAGCCTTTCCCTCTGTGTTGGACATACCCCAGACCCGCTTCTCCACCCAATATACGAATAAAGCTTTCGAAATACAAAGTATTCTAAAGAAAAATTGGGGTATTCTGAAGCATGACCCCATACTGAGTAAACATCTTCCTGAGAAACCAGATATAGTGTTTAGAAAGCCTCGAGATTTAAGAAGCATAGTTGCCCCTAGTAGGGTAAAGAAACCTACTAGCAAACCTTTGAATGCTTGGTCAACCATTTTTGACCAAAAAGGCAGCTACAAATGTAGTGTCAAAAATTGTGGCACTTGTAAGTTTATGTGTCACAGGAAAAAGTCATTCGTTGGGAAGGACGGTAGGATCCATCAGTCGAAACAGTTTATCAACTGTGGGACAGATTTTGTGGTATATGGCATCATTTGTCCTTGTGGACGGCTCTATGTAGGTCGCACTTCTCGCCCAATGAGGGTGCGGATTGGTGAACACAAATGTGACATCATTAACACCAGAGCTAAATACCCGGTTCCACATTGTATTTGTAATTCCCTCCGATTCTCCACCATCGCTCCCAATGGTGGGGATATGTGGTCCAATTATCTCTTGGTTGAAGCACTTCCAGCATCTATGTTATTTTATACATTTTATATATATCATATTATTTTTTACTTATACACACATATTTTAATTAATATCTATGTGGGTTTATATGTGTGTAATTGATTGATTTTAATATGAATCACTTAGTTATTCTATTACATGTGATTCTTGTTCTACATCCAAGTTACCGCAATGGTTTCTATACATTCCTATGATTATTGTTTCATGTATATGTAATACTTGTAGTAGAACCTGTTTTATAGTGTATTTGATTTGCCTGTATTTACAATCCATTGGTATTGTGGTTATTGGCATCTTTTACATTCTCCTCTCTCTCTGGTTGCCAGTAGCTGCACGCATTATGCATACATTTTCCTTCCTCCTCCTTCCCCTTTCCTCTCCCCCCCCTCCCCCCCCTTTTTTATTAATCACTTTTATCAACAATTTTTTCAATGAACATAGACTGTGGATGGCCGCTGTTTTTATCAGTCTCCCTTCTAGCTATTATTGTGTCATCCACAGCCTCATTGTTTTGATGTAAACGCCGTAGTCCCTCGAGGTAGCGTTGGCCCCTGTTCTCCCGTTTCTGGGCTCACTGCTGTGACAGTCGAGGGAGCTTTCACTACCTCCTTTAGTGCAATACTTTGCTCATGCTATTATTCATGCACTTGGTTTATGTTTCAGAGGTTTGTCCCATCGCTACCTCTAGAGGATAAGTCCTCAGCAAAATGGCGCCCGCTCAACCAATCACATTACACTATGTAGTGACGGCGGACATCCTGGATTCGATTACCTAACATCCGGACTGCTGGAGCGCAAGCTATACAGCGTGCGTCCCAGATCGTAGAGTGAGGTCGGTAAACTCCAGGCGCAGTGACACTGATTCTATTAATGTACACCGCGCCATTACAGCAGCGGACTGTCAGGTCGCGGTCACTACACCTTATGCGTCCAGATGTCTCTACCTTGTAGAGGTAGGTTGTCACTTCCTTATGTCAATATCATCATTTGTATATTTTGTCCTCCGGCTGCTGAACTACTAATCCATATGCCATTTATTCATATGTCATTTTTATACATTTAGTTCTTTTTATGGCTAATGTGGGTACCTTACTAGCAGCTTGATGCCTGTGTAGGCTTTTGTCCTACCACTTCCCATTCCCTCCCCTCCCTTATTGTTCCTTCCCCTCCTTCCCCTCTCCCCCCCCTTCCCCCTCCTCTCTCCCCCCCCTCTCCCACTATCATTCAGTGTGGGCTGGTCTATTGACTATGTACCGCCCACACCAGTGGGTACTCCACCCCTTGTCCATTGCTAGGGGAGTGTACATATGCGTGTATATATTGGGTAGTCAGAGAGAGGAACACTGCTGAGCTCTGAGGAAGAAGACTCATCTTCGAAACGCGTCAGCCAGCAGTGATCTTTGTCAATCCCTCCGTGACCGATTCGAGTGGATTCGTTTTGGACGCATTGCTGCGCCTCTGTGGTTCTTTGTAAACGCATGGCTTTTTCGTTTGTTTGTAAGTAGGATTCTTTTATTCATTATAATAAATTTATCCAACGGTAATGCACGAGGCTGGTGCGCCTTTCTTTTTCTTTTCTTGTTATCTACCACTAGGATACCCCTATCTGTGAAGGCAGCAAAGCCAAGTGTCATCCATTTGTTCACTTTCAAACTGTCCGGTATTCCACTTGTGCGCAGGAGTATTTGTTTGTCTTCCATCAGTGACCGTACCCTGTCACACATCACCTGTCACATAAGAGATTGCCATCAGTGACCATCAGCGGTGCAACCATCACCCATCAGTGACTGTGCCCTGTCACCCATCAGTGACCGTACCCTGTCACCCGTCACCCATCAGTGACCGTACCCTGTCACCCATCACATAAGAGACTGTCATCAGTGACCATCAGCGGTGCAACCGCCACCCATCAGTGACCGTGCCCTGTCACCCGTCACCCATCAGTGACCGTGCCCTGTCACCCGTCACCCATCAGTGACCATCAGTGGTGCACCCATCATCCATCAGTGACCGTGGCCTGTCACCCATCTGTGACCATCAGACGTCACCGTCCGTGGCCTGTCACCCATCAGTGACCATCGCCTGTCACCCATCAGTGACCATCTCCCGTCACACCATCATCACCTATCAGTGAACGGCACCTGCCACCCATCGCACAGCCCATCAGTGACCGTCACCTGCCACCCATCTGTCACCTGTCGCACAGCTACTCGCCACACAGCCATGTCCAAAAGAGTATATACCAGTGAGGAGGCGTTCCAGATCCTCTCCATGACTGTTGAGAGCACCGGGGAGTTCTCATCAGATTCCAATTCTGATTCCGAATCAAATTCGGAATTTGAACCAATCTAATATAGTACCGATTCGGATAAAGAATGGGTCCCTCCTAAAAGGGCACGTCACTCTGGAAACCAGGCAGCCGCCAGCAACCAGGATTATATTCCCAGGCCCAGTACCAGCGCTGCCACCAGCAATAGGCCCCGGGAACAAAGGCCCAGTACCAGCGCTGCCGCCAGCAATAGGCCCCAGGAACAAAAGTCCGGTACCAGTGCTGCCGCCAGCCAAAGGCCCCAGGAACAAAGGCGCAGTACCATTCCTGCCGCCAGCAAAAGGCCCCGCGAACAAATGCCCAGGGCCAGTACCGGTGCTGCCACATCACACCCGAGTACCAGCACAGGAAATTTAACTCCCCCAACAACTGGAGTGTCACGTCCCCCAAGAGCCAGGGCTACATACATGCCAGATGGTCTTGCCAACCCAACATGGCTGCCTTCCGACTCGGGATCACCAATTATTCCCCCTTTCACAGCACAGCCAGGTGTGCAGGCCAACGCCCAAAATTTCAGAGAGATTGATTATTTTCAACTTTTTTTGCCCGACACTATTCTGCAGTTCATTGTGGACCAGACAAACTTATATGCCCAGCAGTATATTGCCAACAAGCCCCAATCATCTCCATTTGAGTGGAGAGATTTGAATTTGGAGGAGTTAAAATTGTTTATGGGCCTAACCATAAGACATGGGGCTTACAAAAAAAAATCAAGGACATGACTATTGGTCCATCAAACCCATCTACCACATGCCCATGTATTCTTACGTAATGCCCAGGACCCGATATGAGATGATAATGAGATTCTTTAATTTTAATGACAACACCCAGTGCCCTCCCCGCAATCATCCAGATTCCAATAAGCTGTATAAACTTCGCCCACTGATAAATTTTAATTTCCGATCGATTTGCAGAACTCTATGTCCCCGAGAAACATATATGTGTGGATGAGTCCCTGATACCCTTTTCAGGCCGGCTAGGAATAAAACAATATATTCCTAGCAAAAAGGCCAAATATGGAGTAAAATATTACAAACTATGTGAGAGAGCCAAGGGATATCTTTATGCGTTCCGCATATATGAAGGAAGAGATTCCCAGCTCCAGCCCCCTGAGTGCCCAGCCTACATGGGCACAGCTGAAAAAATTGTATGGGACCTGGCTTACCCACTTCTAAAAAAAAGGATATCATATATACCTTGACAACTTTTATACCAGCTTGCCCCTTTTCAGACACTTGTACCTCGGAAAAAACCTGGCCTGCGGAACCTCCAGGAAAAATAGGAAGGGCTTCCCACAATCAATTGTGAACAAAAAGCTGCGAAGGGGGGAAAGAGCAACACTGAGGTGCGACGAAGTGCTGGCCTTGAGGTGGAAGGATAACAGGGACGTGCACATGATGTCCACCATTCATGATGACACTGCAGTTGTAGTTCAGCGAAGACGACGAGGTCCCATTGAAAAGCCGACATGTGTCCAGGACTATAATCTCTACATAGGGGGGGGTGGATTTCAATGACTAAATGATTCAGCCCTATTTGTCCATTAGGAGGTCCTGATTCTGGTACAAGAAGGTAGCAATTTATCTCATCCATTTGGCCATTTATAATTCCTACAGTCTACACCAAATCCACAGACAACCCAGCCCCCTTCCTACTATTCTCAGAAGAATTAGTCACGTCCCTCATCTATCAACAAAGAACCCCCCCAGAAAACCTTCGCTCTGATGCTGTTAGCAGACTTCATGAACGGCACTTCCCGTACAGCATCCCACCATCCGAAGCAGGCCGAAGACGGCAAAAAAGATGTTGCGTGTGCAGCAAAGGAGGACTTCGAAAAGATACCAGCTACCATTGTCCCCGGTGTTCCTCCCAACCTGGCATTTGCATTGGTGAATGCTCCGAATTTTATCACACATCCCTAAAATATTAGCCCATATTTGTAACCATCCCCCCCCCCCATTTTCATAATCTGTGCTGACCATTTTCCATGCTTCCCCAAATAACCATGCCACTGCCTTCCACGTGAACTGACCCTGGCCTGCTTTTTGACTATGCCTCTGCCTACTGTTTGGACTGCTTCCACGTAAACTGACCCTGGCCTGTTTTGTGACTATGCCTCTGCCTACCGTTTGGACTGCTTCCACGTGAACTGACCCTGGCCTGTTTTGTGATTATGCCTCTGCCTACTGTTTTTGGACTGCTTCCACGTGAACTGACACTGGCCTATTTTGTGACTATGCTTCTGCCTACCGATTGGACTGCTTGCACTTGAACTGACCCTGGCCTGTTTTATGGACTATGCTTTTGCCTACCACTTGGACTGATCTGTTGCCCTGCTACTGTAGTACACAGGGGTCTCACGTATGTGAGGGGCTCCAGAATCGTTTTTCCAGATGGAGAAAACAATTTTTTTGTTTTCTCCAGGTTTAATTTCCGGATTAGGGTCTGGAGTCCGGAGGCTTCATAGAGATTTGGGTGGGTCGAAGCCCCTGTGCACAGGACTTACCCGATTGCCGCCCTCAGCCTGCTGCTGACTTACTGCCATCATGCCTTTGCCTGCCACATGAATAGACCACACCACTGCCTGCTACCTGGACTATGCAAATAATTAGCTGTAGCAAGAGGCAGTATGTTTATGAAGGGCTGGAGAGCGGTACAATAATGAGTGTCTGCAGGTAACGGTGAACCAGGACCAATAATATGGCTGTGCTGGCTGTCTCTGCCTGGACAATTTCTATGGACAAATGCTTTGGCTGTGCTGACAATATCCTTGTGCTGACCATAGACAATATTCCTGCCTGCTGCCTGGATAATTACTATTGCTGTCGCTAAGCACATCCCTGACTGCTGCCTGGACCAGTGCTCTCTTCTGTGGACACTACTAAAAGCACAGGTAATACTTTTTTTTACCCTTTCCGCAATATAATTTATTTTGGATTGTAATTCTTGGTATGTACATGCTGTGTTAGAAATATGAAGGGCCTTCAAAAATGATAGGTTGCCAGGAAATTATATATGTAATGTATGCTCCTAGAACGCCTGATGGTTCTACTTGAATGTTGGGCCTCTGTATGTGGCCAAGCTGTGTAAAAGTCTCACACGTGTGGTGTCCCCATACTCAGGAGGAGTAGCAGAATGTATTTTGGGGTGTCATTTTTGCTATGTATTTGCTATGTGTTGGAAATATCTTATAAATGGACAACTTTGTGTAAATAAAATGCGTTTTCATTTTTTTCCCACATTTTCCAAAAACTTCTGGAAAAAAAATAACCGTTCAAAAGACTCATTATGCCTCATAGATTATACGTTGGGGTGTTAGCTTTCCAAAGTGGGGTCATTTTGTGGACAATTCCATTGTCCTGGTGCTCCAGGGCCTTCAAAAGTGTAATAGGTGGTTGAGAAATGAGATGTGCAATTTATGCTCGTAGATCGCCTGATGGTGCTACTTCAATGATGGGCCTTTGTATGTGGCCAGGCTGTGTAAAAGTTCCACACATGTGGTATTCCCATACTCAGGAGGAGTAGCAGAATGTATTTTGGGGTGTAATTTGTTGTATGCATATGCTCTGTGAGAGAAATAACCAGTTAATATGACAATTTTGTAAAAAATAAAATTAAAAAAAATCTTAATTTTGCAAAGAATTGTAGGAAAAAAATACACCTTAAAAACACTCACCATGCTACTTACTTAATACCTTGGAATGACTACTTTCTTAAAAGGGGGTCATTTGGGGGGTATTTGTACTTTTATGACTTGTTAGTATCTCAAGAAATTAGATCAGTACTTCAGGTGTGATCAGATTGATAAATTTTGCCTATTTTTGATACATTGTGGATATTATAAGCCCCCTTTCTGGACGTTTACCCCCGCCAAGTGAAACCTCATTCACAAATTGGGTAATCTATCTATATGTAGATAGGGGCTACAGTCTCTTTCTTCCTCATGTCACTCAGATATTGATACCCCCTTTTTTGTTTTTGCTTGTTTATTTTTTCTTTTACTGATGATTCTAGATCTATTGATATATATATAAGCCTGCAGCATTGGGCGGTTCCTTTTCTTGGATATTCCCCATATAGGGACTGTGTAGCTTATAGTTCATTTCACCCCATCTACTTGCAGGTATGTTTCTTTATTTATTTGTATATCCCATGACCCATTTTCTTTACCTTTTCAATTTTTGAGGCTTACTCCGCCTGTTTTCTCTTATCCTTTTTATTTGCCAGAGCCAATATACTTACATGTATCATCTTGACCATATTTCCTATGGAATTTCCTCTACCTATGTATAGAGTCTCCAATATTCGGATGTGTGTATACAACAGATCTTATTCTTCTGAGGTACTTGTACATGTGCCAATTGTTTGATGTGTGATGTACATGGAACATCTATAATGCATGATTTTAAACCATTAGAATGTAATACTTTTTGGTATACATTTTTTTTTTATAGATATATGTTGTGGCTTCTAATGTTAATGTATCTCATTCCAGATAGTGAGATTTGTCCCCTTTTCTTGTACTCTCTAGTTGTCCGTCCTGAAGAAGCCTCACTGTGAAACGCGTAGACACACAAGGGACGCCACTCATACTATCAATATCTTGTATGGTTTTTTATCCTTGAACATTGTGTTTATTTTTCTATTTTTTGTAATAAATATACATTTTTTCGCAAACTCTATTGGTGTGTTGCCTCTAAAGTCCGACCATTGGTTACTCCCCTTGAGTAATCTTTTTTGTTTCTTCCATTTATATGGATGTGGCAATGTGAGTGCTTTCCCTTTTCCCCTTTAGTATTCACGAACCTAACACTGTAAAACTTAACATGAGAAAAAAGGTTTCAGAAGTTGTAAGTGATTATAGCCTCCCCTCAGATAAGGAGAAACATGTTTACTCAAGAACAATTTATTCCTAAATATAAGCTAACCTCACCTCAAAGGTATTTCAAAAGTATGCCCCAGAGAAGTGAGAAGTGAGATCATCAACCTATGATAGATACCCCAGAAGCAATAACATTTTTAAAAGAGACTATAGGTATATTTACTAAGGATCGCCTTCTTAAATTAATCATATAGAAACTTATGAGGAGGCAATGAGGACCCTTATATTAAAACATAAAATTGATTTTATTTCATGGGTATTTGAATCAAATTACAAGTATTTATTTAATTCCCTATGAGACATAAAAGATAACTGGTCTGAGGTTATTTCAGAAATAAAAACAGAATTTGGTCCTTATCAGTCAGCTAATGCAGCAAGAAGGGCCATTTTTACTTTGAAATGTAGGTTGAATGATGAATCAAAGTCCCAGGGAATTTTTGTCAGTTCTCAAAAATGCCTATAGCTTGACTGAGAAAGAGCCAGATTTTGAGAGCCATGAATTCATCCAACTGCTTTATGATGCCTTGCCAATAACCTAAAAATTATTTTAGCCCGGGATTATCATTCCAGAAAAAGTCTGGATTGGATTTTAAAAGGAGAGAACAACCCTTTATGCTGTTCTACAGAATAGTGACGAATCTCAGGATAGATTTAAAAAGCCCGCTCATGAAACAGCTCTGAAGCCTTGTACACACGACCGGTTTTCTCGTCAAGAAACGACAAGAAAACTGTTGGGAGAGCTTTCTTGCTGAGAAAACTGTTCATGTGTATGTTTTTCCGTTGAGAAAACTGTCGTGAATCTCGACGAGAAAAAAAGAAAACCTGCTTTCTTTTTTCTCGTCGAGAGTCTCAGTTTTCTCGACGTGATTCTCGTCAGACTGGTTTTGGACGAGAGAACCGTTCGTGTGTATGCTTTTCCGAGTCTTCAAAAACCGCGCATGGTCAGAATCAAGTATGAGACGGGAGCGCACCTTCTTGTAAAGCTAGCGTTCGTAATGGAGATAGCACATTCGTCACGCTGTAACAAACTGAAAGCACGAAGACTGAAAAGCGCGAATCGTCTCTCACTAAACTTTTACTAACATGCAGTAACACGAGATTAGCAAAAGCAGCCCAAGGGGTGGCACCATGAGAATGGAACTTAACCTTCATACTGCCGTTGTACGTGTTGTACATCACCGCGCTTTAGACCGACGAGATTTTGGATTGACAGTGTGTATGCAAGGAAAGCTTGACAAGAATCTCGTCAAGCTTGAAAAGAAACCCGTCGAGAAAAACAAAGTTTTTTTTTGCAACGAGATTCTCGGCCGTGTGTATTAGGCTTTAGACTCACATAAAAAGGGATCAGGGATAGTTTGAGGCTGCAAAGATAAGTTATGCTGAAGTTGTTAAAATCTCCAGTCCTCCAAATCAGAGGAAAGATAAACATGATCTAGATGATAAAAATTTATGTTGTTTATGAAAATTTTGATAAAAAGAAACAATTTGTAAAAAGGCTGTTCACTCAGTATGGGAGAAATCAGAAAAAATATTACAGGGATCACCGTACTAACAAGAAAGAGGCTCAAAATAGTTCTGAATCTGAAGGGTCTGAAAAGCCTCAAACTTCTAATTTCCAAAATCCACCCACAAGGGTTCATTGGAAAAATAGAAGTAATTTACATGATCGATTGGATAAAATGCAAGATCAATTTGGGGTGTTGGCTGAACAGATGGAAAAACCTTCCAATTTCCTCATTGTTAAACCAAAAAATCCTTTTTTAGGAGAGGCCACTCCTGTACAGAGCCCAGCTCCATAAACAATAGTGATGAGCAGGCTAAAGTGCCAGATTATGCAAATCCATGTAATTTATCAGTAAACAAAAGTGAGAAAAGCAACCCAAATGTTTGTATGTCTGAAAAGAAATTACCACTCAAATGGCAAGAAGGGGGAGACTTGTGTGTGACTTTATCTTGCAGCCAAAACCCTTAGCCGTGCAGAATCTGAAAAGCTCTCTCAGAAAAGTTTGTCTGTGTAAAGCCTCGTACACACGGTCGGACTTCAAACAAACTTTTCCGTGGATTTTTGTCCGAAGGGAGTTGGCTGGGCACACCCATAGCATACACACGCTCTGACTTTTCTGCAAACTTTCCCAAAACTTTCCCAACATCACGTGGTTTTTCTTCTCTTTTCTGCTCTTCGCCGCCACCCTTTGGTCAACTTCTGCTATTGTTGGTTGATTTTAACATTGGTTCTGTGCATGCGTATTTGTACCTCAGACAAAAGTCCGATGGATTTCTGTACACACGATAGGACTTTGCACCATCGGACTTTTGTTGCCGAAAAGTTTGTCCGTTTGCAGAGCGAACTTTTGTCCGATGAAAACCGAAAAAGTTTGTCCGATGGAGCGTACACACGGTCGGATTTTTTAAAAAACTTGCTCATTTTGAAGTTTGTTGGCAAAAAGTCAGACCGTGTGTATGAGCCTTAAAAGAGGAAGGGGGGCCATCATCTTCGATGGGTAAGATACACAACTAGTCAAAAACAAACTTTACATGTCATCCAAAATATCTTTGCTCCTTACAGAAAATTGATTACAAGTATTTGATAGAAGTGGGATTACACAAAGATTTATCACACATTATGGCTTTATTGGACACAGGTAGCCAAGCAAATATTTTGTTTCAGAAATATTTTCAACAAATCCAGGATTTATCTTCTGAAAAGTACCAGCTGAAAAGTTTCACAGCTGATCTTACAAATGTCCCAGGCACTGCCCTAAAAGTCATAGGAAAGGCCTGGTTGAACTTCAACTTGGGTAACAAAGTAATCTGCCATCCCACACTTATAGTTGACTTGCCCTATGATCGCTTAATTATTGGCATTAATCTCCTTAAGAGATTAAATCCTATTGTTGATTTTATCAATAAGGTTATCTGGTCTCAAGTGAAAATGCCCATTACCTATGAGCAATCCCAATCCTATCACAGTAGGCGTAACTGCCATGTGATTGAGATCCATCTCAGGAATAGCCAAATTCCAGATGTCTGCTTCTTACAGGTAACACCAACCGCCACCGTAGGTGGACAGGAGGAAAACACCATATGCATTTAGCGATTATATTATGACTGTTGGAGTCATCATCCAGATCATGGATCCAATTATCCTGAGGGTTTGGGTACCTATTTGAGGTGAAACAGCCAATCACTTATTCCTGGTAATTAATGAGCCACAGTATCATGTTTACATTAGCAACAATATATTACGTTTTGCTATACACATGGATTTGGTCAATTCCACATTGTGGTCTCGATTAAAAGGGAATCCAGATAGTTTCATAAATGAACATGAAGCCCTCAAATCATCCCAGATACTGCCATATGCAGTAAGTATATCAGTACCACATGATATTATCATTCCTCCAAATGCTAGGAACTTTCTGGTACCTATCCAGGTACAAAAAAGGCCAAAGATTAAAGAATTCTGATGCATTAATATGCCTCTCAGACAGGATGCAACAACTGGGACTTTCAGTAAATCATACACCCATGGTAAACATCCATCTATTCAAAACCCAAGTAATCGTTAATAATAGAACTCCAAATTAGGTCTTTCTGTCCAAAGACACCATACTTGGTCTGGCCTTAGATTCTGATTATTACACTTTTGGGTTACACAATTAAATTATTGGCCTAATACCTGAACAATATCTCACTGAGGTGCAAATGGTCGAACAAACATTTAATTATTTTCCAGAAGGATTATTCACCATTAACTCAGTGTATCCTTTCAATCCTGAAGAAGGCACCTGCAAGGTGGAGGAATCCTCCATTACCATTGATCATACACTCAATGAGCAGGGAGCAGAGGAATATCATGAGTATACAGAGAAGGCTAGTAAGTCAAATCATGATCTCACTGACAGGCTTGAAGAAACCTGAGATTTTCCCAGGATTTCTGGAAATGGTCCAAGAGCAAATATTGTTTGTTGATCTATGCTCTAATGATATAGAGTGCCAACAGCTTAAAGAAGTATTCATGGTTTTCAAGGATAGGTTTGCTAAAGATTCCTATGATTGTGGTCTAACAGATATACACGTTGCCAGGATTCAGACTGATCCAGAGGAACCTCCTGTCTATATCAAGCAATACCGTCTTCCCATAGCTTGTTACGATTCGCTAGCGGAAATCATTAAGAATCTCAAGGCAAGGGACGTTATAAGACCAGTGCACAGTTCCTATAATGATCCTATACTTAGGATCCTTAAACCAGGCGTTTATGCAACGCTGTATCTTGGCCTAGGCCAACAAGGCCCAGGCCTAGGGCAGCACTTTGAAGGGGGGGCAGCATGAAAAGAGTCCCCGCTGGCTTGCGATACACTTTTAGTGTTTGCGCCAGTCTTATGAGGTGAACTGGGCCGCAAGACAAATCGGTCTGGCTCCCCCATAAAACGGCCGCACTGCTGCCGGTATGATAGGGATGGTGCAGACACAAGGGACACTGACATGGTCACCTATACCTGGCAGGTAGGTAGTAGGACTCTCCTGCAATCCTTTGCTTGTGTGAGTTGTACAGATTAAGGAATCTTAATTTTATTTCTGTAGATTGCTGATGAGAAAAATAAACATATGGATTTATTTATTCCTGCCCCCAATCTTTCCTTTGCTCACTGCCTTGACCACATACCTTCGTAATTGTGCTACATGTATTCTGCTGCACCACTGGCATGGTTATATCCTCTTAGTCCTTCATAAATTCAGCAGAAGTTTGTGCTTGAAGTAGAACTATAGGCAACACTTTTTTTCCATTTTGGATAGAGTAATGGATGGTTATAACTCCTGTTAATTTTTTTTGCCATCCGTTCACTTCCCTTCATTTTTGCCCCATAGCCAAACAGGAATTTAGAGGAAATCTCTGCAGATTAAGGGAATCCCTCCCCCCCAAGGCCCTCAGAACTAGTGTCCCCACTGGAAAATTTCAGGGCAGGTCTTAAACAGGAAGGGGTGTGGCCTTGACAGGAAGGGGTGGATCATATTTAAATTAGGGGTTGCACAAGTTTAGTCAGGCCTAGGGCAGCATAAAACCTAAATACACCACTGCGTTTATGTGCTGATCTCACACAGCTAAATAAACAAATATATGTTCGGCTGGCCTGTGCCATATATTGACCAATGCTTGGTACAAATGCAAGGCGCTAAGTACTTTACCACACTGGATTGTGCTCAAGGATATTGGACTGTTAAGATAAGTCCTGAAGACCAATATAAACTGGCATTTACATTTGGTAAGGAACCGTACACCTGGTACAGAATGCCATTTTTTTTTTATTCTTTATTTTATTTTATTAAAGATTATTAAAATTGCATAAATAGAGTACTACACACCCTCATACAAACCTTGTATCCTATTATACCTCTAATTGACCATCCCCCCACTCTCTCCCTGTTCCCATCAACCCCGCCGCCTATAAGAACGATCAAGCCGCGGAACTGCCGCTATGATTGTTCTTATCGTGCACAGAATCGCCGGCAGAAGAGAAGGATATCTGAATGATGCCTCTAGCTACAGGCATCATTCAGATTTCCCCCCACAAAGCCCAGGACGTCATATGACGCCCACACAGGATGGGAGATCCCATCTGTGGACATCATATGACTATGGCTGCGTATTGAAGTGGTTAAGTACCACTAATGAGATTCTTGCTTTTTTATTTTGCCAGATAAATCTCCTTATAATGCTTATTAGTGTGCTAAAATAGGATTGTGACAGTGCCATGGGTAACATTTGGAACTTGTATAAAATCTTTGGTAACAGTACCATCCTAACAGTACTAATCCTCCCTATCCTTGATAGGGATCTATACATTACTCTCTTTATTTCACTTTTAATTTCATCCAGTAAGGGTATATAGTTGATATTATATATTGTCTTCATCATATTTGCTAGTTTAATTCCTAAATACGTTAGCTCTTTTTTCCATGGAAATGGAAATTCATTCTGTAAATCCGCGACTTCCTGATTACTTAAATTAATATTCAAATTCTCCGACTTGGTCAAGTTTATTTTAAAATTGGCCAAGTCGCCATAATGTTTTAGTACTTTTAATAAGTTAGGCATTGTAATCCTCGGATATGTGATGTAGAAGAGCACATCGTCGGCAAAAGCTGCCAACTTATGTTCCTCCTCACCTGCCCTAATACCTCTTATGTCGGGATTATTTCGGATTTTACACCAGGAGTGGTTCAAGCGACAGTACAAATAGAAGGGGGGAGAGGGAACACCCCTGACTTGTCCCGTTTTTCATCTCGAAGGGGGAGAACGGCACACCATTCATTTTTATATTTGCCGTAGGGTGAGGGTACAATACTTTAATCCACTGGATCATTCTTGGGCCGACATCCATTGCTTCCAACGTTTTTATCATGAGTCCCCAGTCTACCCTGTCGAATGCTTTTTCAGCATCTATCGTCAGGAATAGACCGGGGGACCCCTCTTTTTTAATTGCTGGAGGAGGAGCAACGTTCTCACCCCATTGTCCCTCCCCTCTCTTCCTGGGATGAATCCCACCTGGTCCGGATAGACCAGGGTGGTCATCAGACCTTTCATTTGTCCTGCAAGAATTTTAGCGTATAATTTAGTGTCCGCATTGAGGAGCGATATCGGTCTGTAACTTGAACATCCTTCCCCTCCTTCGGGATTACAGTTATTGATGCCAAAAGGGCCTCCCTGCTCATATCATACTCTACCCCCAATCCATTAATATACTGAGACATCCTTGGCATCAGGATTTCTTTGTATTTTTTTAGGTAGGAGGTTGTGAACCCGTCGGGTCCAGGGCTTTTCCCGGGGGCCGATTCTTTTAACGCATTAAGGATTTCATCCTCCGTTATTGGTTTATCTAAGTTTAACCTTTAATTTTCGTCTATTGTAGATAATCTGGCATTTTTTACAAATTCATTTATTTGTTCTATTTCATCTTTAACCTGTTCTTCCTTCTGATTTACTGAATATAAAGCCTAATAATAGGTTTTAAAACTTTCTGCTATCTCTTTAGTTGTATATGCCATTTCACCGTTCTTCTTTTGGATTTTTTCTATAAATTTTCTAGATTTTTTCTTTTGTAATATTTTAGCTAAATGTTTACTTACTTTATTCCCCCACTGGTATCTTTCTTTTGCTATTCTATTAAATGTCCTTTTCGTCTCTTGCTCCATTAAATCCTTTAATTCATCTCTTTTGATTACCATAGATTGAAATAGTTCCTGTTGTGCTCCCATTTGTTTTTTATGGTCCTGTTCTATTTCATCTATTTCATCTATTAGTGTTTGAATTTTATACTTTCTCTCTTTTTTCTTTCCTACCCCTATGGCAAATAATATGCCCCTAATATAGGCTTTATAAAAGTGTGCAAAGTTTGTTGTCCGGGGAACCTACGGCCGGGGAGCACGGATTTTTCAAACCCGGGCGCCCCTTCCATAGACTCCCATGTTAAACGGTAATTTCTCTGGTGATTTTGGGGAACTGGTACTGGTCGGTCGTAGGTCCCCTCCCCTGTACATGAAACTTGGCACACAGGTAGCCCCATTTCTCCTCTACAAGTGTGCGAAGATTTTTGTCTGGGGGACCTACGGCCGGGGAGCAACGATTTTTCAAAGCTGGGCACCCCTTCCTTATACTCCCATGTTAAACGTCAGTCTAGTCATGGGCACAGTGAGGCATGGGCACAGTGAGGCATGCAGATTAACACCCTAGGCTTATACTCTAGTCAATACATTTTCCAAGTTTTTGGTGGTAAAATTAGGTGCCTCGGCTTATAGTCGGGTCGGCTTATACTCGAGAATATACGGTAAATGGTTGTCTTTGAGGTCCGGGTATACTTATTTTCATTCTCACGGGGGCGTGATCGGATAACGTAGAGATTTCTATATTGGACTCGATCACATTATCCAGGGCCCTGTGATCAACCAGGATATACTCTATTCTTGAATACGTCCCGTGCATAGGAGAGTAAAATGTGTAGTCTAGTACTTTAGGGTGTAAGACCCTCCATATGTCCATTATTTGGCACTCATGCAATTTCTGTTTAATCTTTTTTAACTGAACATTATTTGTCTCCTGTGCACGGGAAGTACTATCCATCCCTGGGTCCATACAGAAATTCATGTCTCCCATTATTATTACGTATCCTATCTTAACCACTTAAGCCCCGAACCAATACGCAGCATAAAGACCAGGCCCCTTTTTGCGATTTGGCACTGCGTCGCTTTAACTGCAATTGCGCAGTCGTGCGACGTGGCTCCCAAACAAAATTTACGTCCTTTTTGTCCCAAAAATAGAGCTTTCTTTTGGTGGTATTTGATCACCTCTGCGGTTTTTATTTTTTGCGCTATAAACAAAAATAGAGCGTCGATTTTGAAAAAAATTCAATATTTTTTACTTTTTGCTATAATAAATATCCCCAAAAAAATATATAAAAAAAACATTTTTTTTCCTCAGTTTAGGCCAATATGTATTCTTCTACATATTTTTGGTAAAAAAAATCGCAATCGGCGTTTATTGATTGCGCAAAAATTATAGCGTTTACAAAATAGGGGATAGTTTTATGGCATTTTTATAAATTTTTTTTTTTACTAGTAATGGCGGCGATCAGCGATTTTTTTCGTGACTGCGACATTATGGCGGACACATCGGACACTTTTGACACATTTTTGGGACCATTTTTACAGCGATCAGTAAATAATAATGCACTGGTTACTGTAAAAATGACACTGGCAGTGAAGGGGTTAACCACTAGGTGCGCTGAAGGGGTTAAGTGTGCCTAGGGGCGTGTTTCTAACTGAGGGGGGTGTGACTACGAGTGACATGTAACCGATCTCCGCTCTGATTACACAGAGCGAAGATCGGTGACAGTGTCAGTAGGCGAGCTGGGAGATGTTGTGTTTACACTAACATCTCCCCGCTCCATCCCTCCGTGAGGCGATCGCGGGGATCCCCGCGGCGATCGAGTCCGCGGGACCCGCGTTCCGACTCACGGGGATGACTGCAGGGTCACGCGACCACATGGCAGGCAGTTAAAGGGGACGTACAGGTACGTGATTGTGCCTGTACGTGACATTCTGCCGACGTATATATGCCATGAGCTGTCCTTAAGTGGTTAAAATTCATTCGTTTTGCTAAAGCCTCATGCAAGAATTTAATGGGGTTCTTATTGGGGGAATATATGTTAACTAATGTACATGTCATTTTGCCTAGTTTACCCTTCAGGAAGATATATCTACATTCCGGGTCCGTCATCATGTCCTACAACTTGAACCTCATAGCTTTAGCAAATCCAATTGCGACACCCCTCGCTCTCCTTGATGTTGAATCTGCATAATACCATGTAGGAAAATCTTCGGAGTGCAATTTCACGTTTGTATCATATGTGAGGTGGGTCTCCTGCAGGGATGCCACATCAGCGCCATAGTGTTTAAGCTCTTTAAGAATCTTATGTCTCTTTGTGGGTGTATTTAAACCCTGTACGTTATACGTCATATCATTTATTGTTGTCATCTATACTGCGTCTCCCACCCACCAATAATTTCCTGCAAAATGTAAGAGGTACCTCGTCCCTCCCCCCCCTCGACTCCCCCTACCCCCACCCTCTCTCTACTCCCTCCTCCCCCCCACCCCCCCCCACCCATGTGAGGGAAAAAAAGGATTCCCTGAAGCCTAATGAACCATGGCCCATCTCATTCCTCCCGGCCACCTGGTTCTTCCCCCTAGAGGTTGAGCTCTAAGATGGTTTTGTGAACAGGGCTAATGCATCCCCCCAACCTGGGTTCCCCTACTCCCGCCCCCCCTCCCCCCAACGCAAGTCTGGGATATCCTAATCTCATTCCGGGTATTTAACATATTTTCATTTCTTCCTTCTTCATTTCTTCTTTGTTCTTGCTTGTTTCTTGTTGCATGCTGGGTGCCATGACTGTTGTTCCTCCGTATTGTCTACGGGTTCTTGTTCCTTCCACCAGCCCGGGATCTCAACTAATGGGATATTCAGTCTATTGCAAAATTTTGGGGTATCTTCTGGGAACCTTAGGGTTACTGAGCGACCTTCTTTACGTCCAATTAGGCAAGCTGGGAATCCCCATGAATATTGGATGTTCTGCGTGTTTAGTTGTTCCAATAACGGTTTGAAAATTCTTCTCCTGGACAATGTTTCAGCTGCCAAGTCTGGAAATACCTGTAACATTGTGTCTCCGTATTTGGCAGGTTGGTTAGTTCTCATGTAAGCCCTTATCTGTTCCTTTTCTTCGTAGTTATGAAATCGTGCTATAACATCTCTTGGAACATCCCCTGCTATTTCAGCGGGCTTTCTGATCCTATGGATCCTTTCAAATAATTTTTTTTTATCTAACTCTGTTATTCCCGCATATGGCCAATTATTTTGTCCATTTTATCTTGTAGATCCTCATTTTCTCCTTGCTTCTCCGGTAAACCTCTAATCCTAATATTTTTCCTTCTGTTCCTATTTTCTTGATCTTCGATTTTATACATCATATACCTTTGTTCTCTATACATGTCTTCCATCTGTTCTTTCAGACCATTTATTTTAGCCCCATAGTTGTCCAATCTGTCTTCTGTTTCCTCTACCCTCTTGAGCATATGCTTCATGTCTTCATTGATGTTTCCAACCTTGCTTTCATCCTCGCCAACATTTCTGCCATGTCACCTTTTGTAATTGATAGATTTTTTTTGTCTGGATTCCACTTCCCCTTCGATTTCTTCACTTATCGATGAGGGGGGATCTATTTCTTCTTGTTGTTTTCTAAATCCGGTCTTTTGGGCGCCCTCCATAACTTTGCTTTTGGCTCCCGTTTTTATTTCAGGGCTATCTTCCCCCCTCATATGACATGTATTTTTTGATGGATCCAGGGCTGGCACTCATTCGCGGGTGGTTTACAGCAGCCCCTCTGCCCGATCTTCCCAACATTTTCTTTCTCTTTGTAACCGTGAGTCAGTTCAGGGAATATAGTATAGTGTGAGGGATAATTTTCTTACCTCCACTATTATCCCCTTTCTTTAAGTGTAACTGGATGGATTTTTAGTTCCCTTACCCTTCAAAACTCTCTGGGGGAGGGGGAGGGAATGGGAAGGGGGGGGCAAAGTAGTATGCCCTCCTGTGTGGTCTCCCTGTAACAGCACCTGGTTGAATATAAAAACGACAGTTCCGTTATCCTATTCAATAGGTTTTCACAGGAAAACAGGGGACTCGTTTACTCCAAGGGTTTTCTCCCTTTTTTCCCCCATTTTATTCTTCGAGTGATGGTATATTAATGATATGATAGGATAGAGGTGTACGTAGTGTCCGTAACTGTTATTGTATGTCCCTTTTGTTCCACAGTTATATCTTTTAATTTTCTTTTTTCTTTTTTACTTGGACTTATGCGACTCAGAGGTTTTTGTTGGCGGAAATATCTTCTATCATACTTCGTGAATCCCCTTGACAGTCTTCTATTCCAAATAACCGGCCACTTCCCAAGGTACTACTACTACTGCAGTTAATAATCTTATAGACAATCTTATGTATTGCATAGTTTTCTGCGGGTATTAGAGAGCCTATAATCTGTTACTTATTCAAGCATAACCCTTTAAATTCAATCAGCAGGCCCCCTATACATCATACCAGTTTATATTCAGTTTTTTATATTGTTTACAAGCTATGTTTTCAGATTCAGATTACCACCTGGGATCCAGGTGGTGGAAGGGAATGGAATAGTGCCCCAGAATGTGGGGAAGCAACAAATCTCCTGTGGGGGATTGTGCTCATTTCAAATCTTTACTGGTAGCGAGCTGACTATGTTGCACAATCTTCAATCCTTGTACTTTATAGCTTATACCTGCTATATCTATTGATTATCAAAGATATTCACAGTCCAGTATATATTTTTCTGCGGGTATAAGTAAGTCTATAGTTCAATACTTATTCATGCAAAACACTTTGAGATCGATCAACGGCCCCCTAGTCACCATACCAGTTCATAATCAAAAAAAATGTCTAAGCTGTTTGTAATGTCAGAACATTTGGGGTTAAAAAGAATTACATATAGGCCTTTATATTATGCATATTACGTATTTTTCATATTGTTCATATTCATGTATATTATGAACAAGTGGGAGACCATCTTGTCTCTAAAGTTTAAAATAGCTCACAAGATGCTATGAACAACACTTCAGATTCTACATTCCCTTTAAGAGGTTAACCCACATTTGCTATGTTTAAAGTTATTTCCTGTCTCACAAGAAGGCATTGTTGTTCTGTATCTCATTCCCAGACCATAAACTCAAAGCTTTTGAACATTTAAGATAAATATACCAGCCTCCCCGGGTGGTAATTCAAAGGTTTGACACAGAGACATGGGGGGGTATGGATACGGGCTAACACAAACTGTGTATTATTGTATTGACATAACGTGATCAAAGGGCTATTCATAAATAGGCTGGCATTAGAAACTGCTTAAACATACATTCCAGTGGTTAGCTTCAGGAACTTCCCAAAACATTAACAAATGGCCGGAGTCAGTGTTGATAATAAACATTCACACCTGTAAATCTGAAGTGACGCCAAGATAGCGGGGATACAGGACATGTGTTTTGACACCCTTAGAAAATTAAGTGTGTTTTACTAAGCTAGGTCAAAAGGTAGTCGTAAATTATCTTTGCCTACATGAAGATAACATTAGAAATTATTTCTAATACGCTACTGCCCTCTGGTGGTAAAAACACTTAATCGTTCAAGATGATGTAATGTTTGGTTACTGTGACAACCTACCCAATCACATCATCATTTGACGTCTCAGTTACGTAGTACTGTAAAGTACACACCCACTTCTGGGAGTAAGATAAAAGTAGCAGCTGAGATCGGACTGAAAGAGATCGCAAAGAGACCTGAAGATCGGAGGGAGCTGAAGAAGAGTTGATCTCTGAAGGCACTGACTCTCTGAAGCTGGAAGCAGATCTTAGAACGCCAACATGTAGCAATATTGGAAGGAGTCCTATGGGACTCATCATTGCCTCATAATGGAAGCTTCTCAAACAGACAGAACTTTAACCTGGTAACGTATTCATTTTGTTTATTTACCTGCTTTGGTAATGGAGTTGTTTTTGCATACGCATAACTAAAACCATTTAAATTTATATGGCAAAGCAATTTGGAATGGTATCATATTTTAACTGCAGTATAAATGAAATATTATTCCAAATATTAAGGCACATACCCTAATTTGGTTGTCTTTAAAAAGCTAGAGCCAAGTGGTACAATGGTTTTATTATGATATAGGTGTAAAAATTAATCCTCTCTAAATTTAATATAAGACTTGATGTTTTATCAAAGCCGTGTTCCTTATATGACACTGGGTCTGGACACGTTTAAGAAGTGTAATCAGGAGATCTGTTGGTTTGAGAAAGAAAGTGTTAAAGAGAACAAAAGAGTGTTTACACCTTCCGTGAAGTAACGGAAAGACATTTCAAGAGCTACCGAGTGTTAGATGTACAAGTATCATTTACCGTATTTTTCGCTCCATAAGACGCACTTTTCCCCTCCCAAAAAATCGGGGAAAATGACTGTGCGTCTTATGGAGCGAATATTGACCAGACCCGACCCAGATACAAGCTATCTTCCTGGCTCTGTCCCTCCGTCTGTGACTGCACAGCTCTGTCTTTCCTTTCCTCTCCTCTCTGACCACCGGGAACGGAGTGTGTTAAGCCTGCCTGTGATTGCCGCTGCACAGCTGCTTGTATAGACCCGGACATCAGCCACCTGTCTGGCTCTGTTCCTCCACTCCGGACTGCATAGCACTGTCCCTCCTCTCCTCCCTGACCATCGGGAAAGGAATGTGGCTTTCCTAGGCTGATCCTGGAGTATCTAGATCCTCCAAAACCCTCCCCCACCTTATTTGACATCTGACAGTTTGAGAGTGGGAACCTCCTCCACACCCTCCGCGAATATCTCACTGTCTCTACACAGGATCAGGGTCGGTGACAGATAGCCATCCATCCCCCCGGGACTGCAGAGGCTGATAAGCTAGTCCTGAGTTACTGGGATTTCCAGGCTTCTCTCCATTTGATCATCTGCATAATGTTTAACAAAGGATACATTTGTCATTAAAGCTTGTTACTTTTTACTAGGAATTGTCTGGTTTATTGACAAAATACTGGATCAGCGCTCCTTGTGTTGTTTTTTGGGTTGGCAGATCCTATGTAAGTTCACCACATTAATTATTTAATAAACTACCTTTTTTACATGGAACATTTAGAGGCTGTTAACCATTACACAATCTGCAAGACTGTCATTTTTTCCCCATATCTACATTGAGACCATTTGGTTCAAAATATTTTTTTTCTTGTTTTCCTCCTCTAAAACCTATGTGCGTCTTATGGTCAGGTGCGTCTTATGGAGCGAAAAATACGGTAAGTATTGAATTGTGAATATACCTTGTCATATAGAGCTGGCATAGATATGTATGTAAATATTATCTGAACATTAATCATCATTTATCTCTGATTGTAGAAGTATATCCATTCATTTGTTTTATCACGACTTATACCTGATATTAATTTGCACTGTACTTTAGTCAATAAATATATATAATATTTTAAGCAATATTCATTTGTGTTGCTTGTCTTCAAACTAGCATGGATAAAAGAACTTAGAATTTCTTGTTTAATATTGTAGGAAATCGGGAATCTCCAAAATTAAGATTTACCTATTTTCATAAGTACAATAATTATTTTATATTTCAGTATAAACATTCTGACATACTTGTAGGCACTAAGCTGAGATGCGTCAATGTTTCTGACATATATGGAGGCACCGCTTGAGATCTGTCAACGTTTGAAACAAGTGATATATTTGTGCAAAGTTATATATATTTTATTGTCATAACTTTTGGAAAAAAAAAAAAAAATTTATTTAAAAAAAAATTATAATTTTTTTTTGTTTTGCTATTGCCATTGTTAGTTGCAATATTGAAAAATGACAAATACTAAAGTTCTTTTTAGTGCAGCCGGTCCTGCTGATGCAGAGAATGAAATTGGTTTGCATCACAGAAAAACCGTAGAGTTTGCAAAATATCAGGGGATGTCTTCTATCAGAGAAATTAAGACAGAACTTGGTCCCTGTAAGTCAGTTATTACTGCAAGAAGGACCATGAGTACTTTGGATTGTAAGCACGATCAAAGTACCAGAGAACTTTTTAAAGTTTTCAAGAAAGCCCATTACTTGGATAAGATCAACCCAGATTTTGAAAGTCATGGATTTTTCCAACTATTTGATGAGGCTTTGCCAAATAAAATTAAAATTATTGTGGCCTGGGATTACTATCCCAAAAATGGATTGGATTGGCTGATAGAGCACCATCCTTTTTGCTGTTCTACAGAACAGTAAAGAAGCTTCAAGAATACATTTAAATAGCCCGCTCAAATAATAGCTTAAAAAGGAGCAGGGATAAATTGAAGCTACAAAATATAATTAGCCTGGAATTGTTAAAAATTCCAATTCCCCAAAAGTTACACCCAGTTTTAAAAACTAAAAAGTGAAATCTAGCTGAGGTGTTTAAATATTTAAATGTCTGCAATTGACCAAAAGAAAGAAACATGAGCAGAGTAACATGTTTAAAAACATTTTTTTTTTCTTTACTCTAAAAATGAGTTCCAGCCCCTCCTTTACAAAAGTGGGAGGAGACTGATTTTATCTTTGCAGCCAAAACCTTGTTTAGAGCGGGCAGGTTTCAGGAATGTTGTTGGTGTAAAAAGGTGGGGGCAACTTGCTCTTTATACAAACACACACAGCTGACAAAGCGAAACCAAAACTGTTACATGTCATTCATTTAAATAGTTTTTCTGGTTTTATATATTGTTTTCCTTACAGGTATTTTAGAATAACAGGATACCAGAAGAAGTTATTAGATAATTATCTAAGCAATTATTTTGTTTCAGAAACATTTATAATAAATCCAAGAATTTATTTTCTGAAAAATACATCAGCTAAAATTAATTTTAAAAGCTGACGTTGTAAATATTTTAGGCGCTGCCCTGAAATCAAATAAAAATAAAAATCCCAGTTGAACTTCAACTTAAAAGGGAATGAAGTAATTTACATTCCCGCATTTATAGTTAATATGCCCAACGATTGATTACGTATTGGTATCGATCTATAAAAAAAATGTTTTTAAATCCTATTGTGATTTTATTTTTAAATGTTATATGGTCTCAAGTGACAAGGCCATACATAGGAACCTTCTCAGTTCTCTCACAATTAGTGAGTATAGTTGAGATCCATCTCAGGAATATTTAAATTCTAGATGGCCCCTTGTGTACAGGCAACTCTGCTTCCCCCAGAAAGGGTCAGACAGGAGGTTCATACAAAAGGTATGTCCCCTGGAAAATAGTTGAGAGGAATGCTTGGAAGGTGATATTCTCAATGCTCACATCCATACAGTGTATGGTGACTCCATTGAGCTTAGTAATTATACGTAATTCCTACTGGGATTGTATGGTATGTTCCCTAACAGGTTAGTGACCTGGGGAATGATAATAAGGTTCATATTTATGCCAGGAATATAATCACATTAGTAGAAAGTTATTAAAATAGTTGATCAGTCCTAAAGAAAATCTTTAGGTATTCAACCCCTCAGGATAAATAAATCATCAGTCAATCATTTATTCCTGATAATCAATGACCCAAAATATCACGTGTACATTGGCAACGATTTATTACATCGCTTTGCTATACACATGTGTAGCGGCCTCACCCTCTCTCCATCTTTATCGGTTACACACCAACTCATGTCTAGGGGTTCCTGGGTTGTGAGAGTGAGATGCGCCACGGCCCATGTCCTCCCCATTGTAGTAGGGAGGTGAAGGCCACTTACTGATGTTTCCTCGGGCCGGTGTGTTCTGTGAATGCACTGAGTCTGTAATTGCAAGCTCACCAGCCTCCCCTTTGCTTCCAGTAACTGGAGTTCACACACCGGAGAAAGGTCCAACACTTGTTTATTTGACACTCCAATACGCAAAGCACAATAAACAGTTCTTTTGCAGCAAACTGGTTGGGACCTATAACCTTGCCAACGGTGGGGCGAGCAGATCAAGGCACTTCCTAATATTTGAGTTCTATGCCACTGTACTATGACCAGCGGCGCCTAAGCCAATCCGGCTGTTACAGAACAGGAAGGATGGGGTCTCTTCCAGCAACCCCTATGAACAGCAATGGAGCCCTCTTCGATACGCTGTGGCCCCTATCAGGGGGATGTGTCCTCCCAAGAGAGTTCCCAGAGGCCCACTGTCACCGGGTTGGTGCTGCTCCGGGTCTCCAGTGGGTAACCTCCCCGGCCTCCTCACCTCAGGTACGAGTCCCTCCGCTCAGGGACCCTCGGACAGTCCACCCTAGCGGGACCCAGTCGAAGGTACTGGGCCCCAGGCCTCCTAGATAGTACCTCACCCCAGGCTAAAGGTGCCTGGGATGGACGCCAACATGACTCCGGACCAGGCCATGGGCACCTGGACCAGACTCCTGGATCTCCCGCACCCAGGCCTAAGGGCCCTGGGTGCGGACCGCAACCCTCCTCCTCCGAGGACCTCCTTCTCCGCAAGATGACCACGTGGTCAGGGCGTCTCCCCCTTTTATCTCCTCCCTTCAACGGCCCGGCGGGTTCCCCGCCCCAGCCATACCATCTCCGGGAAGAGACCAAACAGGGAGCACTGCAGGGGATGATTCTACCTGAAGCCTGTGGGTACTACGCCACCCACAGGCAAAGGAGAATATTACATCCTCCAATCCTCCACGAAACAAAAAGGGGTCTGAATCCTAACACAATTATACACCTGGGTTACACTATTGCCCAGGTGTATCCCATCAATTTGAGGACCCCGCTACACACTCCCCCCTGTAATTTGACGCTGGTCCCCAGCGTCAGGTGCACACCCATACCTCCCATAAAGTGGTGGCATGGAGTGAAACCCCTGAAGCAATTCCTCTAAAAAAAAATTCCCAAGTGCCAAGACCTGCTCAGGGAATGGGGAACATATAAAACAACTTATGTCATAAACATTTTTAACATCTGCATAATCACAACCCCTCTCCCACACTGTCTAAGAGCCACCCACTCTCAATGGTCTTGATTGACGATTCTCCTGCAGGGGAAAGAAAAAACAACATCCTAACATAATTTCGTGTCATTTGGGATGAGTGGGCCCGTCAGCCGAGAGACCCACTCACTCCAACAAGCAAGGTGATGTGTGGGTGAAATATTTTCAAACATTTGTTGCGCAACACTGCCACCTGGTGACAACGCCGCGGTCATGACGCTCAACGAATCTTCGTTCTTCCAGCTTTTCCCTACTCTGCCACTATTCCCAAATGTCCTTGCCTTTGGCACATGAAGAAAAGGGGAAACACGAAAACACAACAGTCCCCAAGTCTCCAACGAGAAAAAGAAAAGCCCAAACAAAAACAAAAACAGGGCACAGTCCTGCGTGTCTGGGAATGGCTCTTCCAGAAAGTTCAAGTGCACAAAAGAAATAAACAGGAGTTCTTTTCTCCTATAAGTAAAACTTTGGATCCGGCAGGTACAGGGGTTTCAGGTGTTTGTCAAATGCCTCTATCGAATACTCGACATCTTCTCCTTCTCTTCTGCAAATGACTATCTTGTCAGCATGGATATGGCGCCCCAATTTCCATTCAGCTTTGCAGTCCTCAAACCTCTTAGACACTGCCGGCACACATTCCAGGTACCTGCGGGCATGGGGCACCTTCAACTTGTCCCACACAAACTCGTCATACCATCTTGTTCTCCAGACTTCCACCTCATACAGCAAGTCCCGGGGTAGATACGGTTACTCCCACCCATATTCCCGAGCTACTTTGTGGCAAAACAGTCTCTGCAAGCGGGCCAAAGGTGGCATAGTGGCTTTCTCTCCAGTTCCAGGCAGCACAATAGCTTCCGGATGCCGAGGTACCTTTACCAGCTCCCTGGAAATGACTTTCGGCGCTCTCAGAGAAGCGCGGGGTGTCCCCACAACCAAAGTAGGTGAGGTAACAGTAGGTGAGGACACAGGTGGAGGGGTAGGCTCCCTCGCAAGCTGCGGGTCTTCCACCCAAGGCGTGCTATCTCCTGTGTACATAGGCGAATCCCGTACCGCACGGGAAGCAAGAAGTGGCACTCTATCCCAGCCCTTGCGGCTGAACAGTTCGTCTATCTCGCCATCATCTCCGCAATCAGACAGCGACTCTAGGTCGGAGGTGTCATACATCTCCGCAGGCAGATATCTACCCGTGGACACAGAATCATCTTCCCTGGGGGGTTCCACCTCCAATGGGCCCCCGACACCTCCAACCACCACCACAGTCCCAGCCCCTGGCTCACCTGACCCTTGTAGAAGACTGGGATGTCCGGGACTTCCATCTCGACCGGCGCCATCCAGGCCAGGCAAGCAGCGGGGTGAAGCTCGACCACGTCCATAGGATGCCTGTACTAGGCCAACTTTCCTCTTCGGTGGTGGAAGCAGGGAACTTGTGGCGACCGAGGCAGCATCCTCGGATTTTTCTCTGTTGGGCAGTCCATCGCCCTGGTCAGCGCGCACAGGAACCTCGACAAAGGCCTTGATCTCCCCTTCCGGAGTAGCGGTACCCGTGAGGTGGTTGAGGCGAAGGGCCCGGGGCCTTGCTGTGGACGACTCGACTTCAAAAAGGAATTCTCTGCACTCCTCACATCGCCCGAATGGCTTCAGGGTGACCACCAGTCCCGAGCAGCCGGGACAGATCACACCGAGGGCCTCCGTGTCTCTGCAGGTGTACAGAGCCAACCGCCCTCGGGGCCTAAGTCTTATCCCCGTGTCTGTGATGGGGGCAGCAAAGGAAGTCATTCTCGTGGGGTGAGGAACCATAATCCACGGGGCACTTGAGGTCATCCCGACTGTTTGCTGCTCCATCATGCACTGACCCCGCGCCGGAGTCTCCACGTGTATCCCCACACTTGGCCAGACTCCTCCCATGAGCTGTACATTTTCGCGGGCTTCCTCTTGACTCCGCCCACGAACGATGTCGCCATGGGGTGCCTCGTGGCGCAGTGCGTTAACAGTCCCCACGTGCAGTACGTCACACGGCTGGACCTCTCCCTTTTTCCGCTCCTCCGCATGGGCCTTTCCCGTGTTAGGGTCATTTCCACAACTCCGAGCAGGGACGCACTTTGGCCAGTAATATGGCCGATCTGCTCGGAACTCCTCTGGGCAGCAAAGTTCAAATGTAGACATTCTCAAGTCCATCTTTAGAACACACTCTATCCCGGACTCACGAGCCCCCACGTGTAGCGGCCTCACCCTCTCTCCATCTTTATCGGTTACACACCAACTCATGTCTAGGGGTTCCTGGGTTGTGAGAGTGAGATGCGCCACGGCCCATGTCCTCCCCATTGTAGTAGGGAGGTGAAGGCCACTTACTGATGTTTCCTCGGGCCGGTGTGTTCTGTGAATGCACTGAGTCTGTAATTGCAAGCTCACCAGCCTCCCCTTTGCTTCCAGTAACTGGAGTTCACACACCGGAGAAAGGTCCAACACTTGTTTATTTGACACTCCAATACGCAAAGCACAATAAACAGTTCTTTTGCAGCAAACTGGTTGGGACCTATAACCTTGCCAACGGTGGGGCGAGCAGATCAAGGCACTTCCTAATATTTGAGTTCTATGCCACTGTACTATGACCAGCGGCGCCTAAGCCAATCCGGCTGTTACAGAACAGGAAGGATGGGGTCTCTTCCAGCAACCCCTATGAACAGCAATGGAGCCCTCTTCGATACGCTGTGGCCCCTATCAGGGGGATGTGTCCTCCCAAGAGAGTTCCCAGAGGCCCACTGTCACCGGGTTGGTGCTGCTCCGGGTCTCCAGTGGGTAACCTCCCCGGCCTCCTCACCTCAGGTACGAGTCCCTCCGCTCAGGGACCCTCGGACAGTCCACCCTAGCGGGACCCAGTCGAAGGTACTGGGCCCCAGGCCTCCTAGATAGTACCTCACCCCAGGCTAAAGGTGCCTGGGATGGACGCCAACATGACTCCGGACCAGGCCATGGGCACCTGGACCAGACTCCTGGATCTCCCGCACCCAGGCCTAAGGGCCCTGGGTGCGGACCGCAACCCTCCTCCTCCGAGGACCTCCTTCTCCGCAAGACGACCACGTGGTCAGGGCGTCTCCCCCTTTTATCTCCTCCCTTCAACGGCCCGGCGGGTTCCCCGCCCCAGCCATACCATCTCCGGGAAGAGACCAAACAGGGAGCACTGCAGGGGATGATTCTACCTGAAGCCTGTGGGTACTACGCCACCCACAGGCAAAGGAGAATATTACATCCTCCAATCCTCCACGAAACAAAAAGGGGTCTGAATCCTAACACAATTATACACCTGGGTTACACTATTGCCCAGGTGTATCCCATCAATTTGAGGACCCCGCTACACATGGATCTGGTAAATACCACGGTGGTCCAGATTAAAATAAAACCCATGGATTTCAAAAATATGTTTGTGAAAGGATTCCTGTGATGTGGTAAAATAGACATACGCATTGCCAGGATTCAATCTGATCCAAGTGAAAACGCACCCTATACTTGATATTCTTAAACCAAATGGTCAATGTGTTTATATGCTGATCTAAGACAGCTAAATAAACGAGTATATATGTACAGCTAAGCTGTGCCATATATTGACCGATGCTTGATATAAAAAAATACAAAGCGCTAAGTACTTCACTACACTAAATTATGCCCAATGATGGTGGAACATTCAGGTAAATCCTGAAGACCCATACAAGCTGGCATTTAAAGGTGGTAAGAAATAGTACAACTGGAACAGAATGTTAATTTAGTCAGATAAATTTAGATTTTGAATTTGATTTTGTTTTTGTTTGTTATTTTACATATGGCCATTGCCTGATGTACCTTCAAGAAAAAGTTTAACATATGTGGATGATTTTTTTGTTGAATAGCATAATGTTTGAAAAGCATATCCCAAAGTTCAGATATGTTCTTAACCAGTTGAGAGAGGCGGGTGTTTAAAATTTAATTTCAGGAAGACCAATGGTGTCGCTCCAAGGTTCATCTCCTGAGGCTTAAGGTTTGCAGCCTAAGTCTCACCACAAGAAGAAAATGGAGACTGTGATGAGGTCAAAAATATCTGCCAATATCAGTGAATTGAGGACATGTTTGGGTATGGTATAAAATATTCAATTGTATGCTTGTCATCCTAGGTTCCAACTAAGAATGCTGGAAGGTAATGCATAAGAAGTGACTTATAGGATCAAGAGAATGTAATGTGATAATATGACATTGTGATATTTCTCTCCTAACTTACAGATCTTCCAATCTTATACTTCAGCATTAATGTTGATCCTGCCAATCATGGCAGAATAATATCATCATTAGATCATTGATGAATTTAGTTAATTAAAATATAGTTAACCAATCACTATATCATATATATATAGCATAGTTAGAAAATGTAAGTAGTAATTAATAAGAATATGTATTCATACTGTCTATTTACTCAAATAGAAAGTGATTGACACTCCAGACCAGATCGTTGATTGGTAAAGGCGAAGCAAACTGCCAACAGACACAGCGATCGTATGGATGATGTTAATCCTTGGCGTCCAGTTCCGGAGGGAACCTGTCACCAAACCACACTCCAGACCAGATCGTTGATTGGTAAAGACGAAGTTGACCACCAAAAGACACAGCGATTGTTTGGATGATATTAATCCGTGATGCCCAATTCCGGATGGAACCCGCCACCACATCGAATCCTTCATCAGGAGTCATGAAGCAAGACGCTCCAGGATTCGTATTGCCGGAAAGAAAGATTTGTTGCAGAAGTCCCTTGTTTGCTTGAATCCCAGAATATCCATTGAAAGGAGGGATATTGAATCCCATTTTCAGCTTGTAACTTTGCAAAAGCGGATTCACTGAAGAGTTTCTTCAATTGCTGGTTTACCAGCCTTGTTTTTATCACATTTGAAATGGGGGGGGGGGGTGACACCCCCACTGCAACAGTTAATTTTGTTTTTATAAAGACTTGAACTCATCAACAAAGATCCAAGTCATACAAGAACATTCTTTATCATATGGATGAAGAGAGGAACGTTCTTCAAGTATAAAGAAAAATAATAATATGGCCATAGCTTTTAAACAACTGATATTTCTTCAGAACCGTTTCTTAGTATGTCCGTGATTATTCGTCAGAATACAAGAAGCGTGGGGGGGGGGGGGGGGGTTATGTCAGAACATTTGGGGTTAAAAAGAATTACATATAGGCCTTTATATTATGCATATTACGTATTTTTCATATTGTTCATATTCATGTATATTATGAACAAGAGGGAGACCATCTTGTCTCTAAAGTTTAAAATAGCTCACGAGATGCTATGAACAACACTTCAGATTCTACATTCCCTTTAAGAGGTTAACCCACATTTGCTATGTTTAAAGTTATTTCCTGTCTCACATGAAGGCATTGTTGTTCTGTATCTCGTTCCCAGACCATAAACTCTAAGCTTTTGAACATTTAAGATAAATATACCAGCCTCCCCGGGTGGTAATTCAAAGGTTTGACACAGAGACATGGGAGGGGTATGGATACGGGCTAACACAAACTGTGTATTATTGTATTGACATAAAGTGATCAAAGGGCTATTCATAAATAGGCTGTGTACTGCATATCTTAAATAAGGTTTATTTTTAAGTATCTTCACAAAGTATCTATACTAGTAATACATGTATAAACCCATGTATGCCTATATATAGATTAGTATTAAGGAGTTGTATACATGCTACTATATTAGTGGGGTAGCATTAGAAACTGCTTAAACATACATTCCAGTGGTTAGCTTCAGGAACTTCCCAAAACATTAACAAATGGCCGGAGTCAGTGTTGATAATAAACATTCACACCTGTAAATCTGAAGTGACGCCAAGATAGCGGGGATACAGGACATGTGTTTTGACACCCTTAGAAAATTAAGTGTATTTTACTAAGCTAGGTCAAAATGTAGTCATAAATTATCTTTGCCTACATGAAGATAACATTAGAAATTATTTCTAATACGCTACTGCCCTCTGGTGGTAAAAACACTTATTCTTTAAAGATGATGTGATGTTTGGTTACTGTGACAACCTACCCAATCACATCATCATTTGACGTCTCAGTTACGTAGTAATGTAAGGTACACACCCACTTCTGGGAGTGAGATAAAAGTAGCAGCTGAGATCGGACTGAAAGAGATCGCAAAGAGACCTGAAGATCGGAGGGAGCTGAAGAAGAGTTGATCTCTGAAGGCACTGACTCTCTGAAGCTGGAAGCAGATCTTAGAACGCCAACATGTAGCAATATTGGAAGGAGTCCTATGGGACTCATCATTGCCTCATAATGGAAGCTTCTCAAACAGACAGAACTTTAACCTGGTAACGTATTCATTTTGTTTATTTACCTGCTTTGGTAATGGAGTTGTTTTTGCATACGCATAACTAAAACCATTTAAATATATATGGCAAAGCAATTTGGAATGGTATCATATTTTAACTGCAGTATAAATGAAATATTATTCCAAATATTAAGGCACATACCCTAATTTGGTTGTCTTTAAAAAGCTAGAGCCAAGTGGTACAATGGTTTTATTATGATATAGGTGTAAAAATTAATCCTCTCTAAATTTAATATAAGACTTGATGTTTTATCAAAGCCGTGTTCCTTATATGACACTGGGTCTGGACACGTTTAAGTGTAATCAGGAGATCTGTTGGTTTGAGAAAGAAAGTGTTAAAGAGAACAAAAGAGTGTTTACACCTTCCGTGAAGTAACGGAAAGACATTTCAAGAGCTACCAAGTGTTAGATGTACAAGTATCATTTAAGTATTGAATTGTGAATATACCTTGTCATATAGAGCTGGCATAGAAATGTATGTAAATATTATCTGAACATTAATCATCATTTATCTCTGATTGTAGAAGTATATCCATTCATTTGTTTTATCACGACTTATACCTGATATTATTTGCACTGTACTTTAGTTAATAAATATATATAATATTTTAAGCAATATTCATTTGTGTTGCTTGTCTTCAAACTAGCATGGATAAAAGAACTTCGAATTTCTTGTTTAATATTGTAGGAAATCGGGAATCTCCAAAATTAAGATTTACCTATTTTCATAAGTACAATAATTATTTTATATTTCAGTATAAACATTCTGACATACTTGTAGGCACTAAGCTGAGATGTGTCAATGTTTCTGACAGTAAGCTATATATTCAGATTACTACTCAGGGTCCAGGAGTAGTAAGGGATGGAGTAGTACCCCTGTGTGTGGGGGAGAAACAGAGACCGATCTCCTAGGGGGGATTATGCTCCCCTACCTCCTGATAATAAGCTGGTTATTATGCACACACTGTTCATTTGGAACCATGGCAAATCAGCATTTCAACCTTATACTTTATGCCTTATACCAGTTTATCTCATAGATTGTCACAGTCCAGTATTCCCGCAGGCTTTGAATAATTTTCAGTGTAAATATGTAAGAGAGAGCAAACTCACCCCCATATGCATACGGTCTCAGCTCCAATTTGTAGTTTTATCTGCCAGGTTGTTTGAGGTAGGTGTAATATTGATATAGAGTGATTCCGTCATTTTGATGCAACAAGATGGGATGAAGTAAGGCTCGATCAATGGGGAATGAGGCATCTGAGTCAATAAGGAATAGGGCACCTGCTCCGTATGTGGGGGGGAGGTGGGGGACTGGGTTTATCACCCGTTCGTCCCCTAACTTGTCTCTGCTGCTCTCCTCCGGCCTCTGGTCCGCCACCAGCACCTCTCCCTTCTCCCTGTGGTCTTTTGTTTTGTGGATCGCGTCCCGCCACAGATACTAGTGCGGGCTCCTCAGTCCCCGAGTCTCCACTCACTGCACCGCCGCCACCACTCTCCACCGATCTCCGCTCTCTACTACCTCCTCTGAGATCCTCCTTCTCTGCTTCAAGACTGGAGCAATCTCATGCCGAGCGCCATGCTATAGCACAGTATCGCGAGGTAGAACTCCTCCTTTCACCGCAAGTGCCCCTGCAGCTTCTCGTCCTCAGCATCGGCGCTGGCTGGGCTCCCTTGGAGTTTAGCAGGGGAGGTCAGTGTACATACTCCGGATTGGCTGGGGGTTCCTAGGGGGTGAGGGGGTCGGCCTCGTCCTAGGCCTTCATACTGCAGAAGGGAGCTTGCGGGCTTCGAAGGCTCAGCACCTGCACCTGTTCGTTGATCACATCAGGCCCCTCCCTTAGAATGCCATTTAGTTATATAAATTCAGGTCATGAATTTTCCGTGTTTTTACATAAAGTTATGCCTGATGCAACTAAAAGAGGAAATTTTACATATGTGGATGATATTCTGATCAAAAGTACCTCTTTTGAAAAACATATCCAAGAAATTAGGCATGTTCCTTATCAGTTAAGAGAGGCAGGGGTTAAAATCTCTTTACAGCAAGCCCAATGGTGTCGTTCCAAAGTTAATTTCTTGGGACATGAGGTTACTTCTGAAGGCCTAAATCCCCAAAAGAAGAAAGTAGAGGCTGTGATGTGTCAAAAACACCTACCAACATTAGTGAACTGAGATCATTGTTGGGTATGATGAACTATTCACGTAAGTTTATTGATAATTATGTAGAAATCAGTAAACCATTGTTGGCCACTGTTGGCATTACTCAAGAAGGATGTACCCTGGACAAGTGGAAAAGATCAGGAACAAGCTATGATTGAGCTAAAAAAAAAAACTCCCCTCTGATCTATCCAGAGGGGGGTAAACCCTTTTATCTGGAAACTGGTTTCACAAACCTCAGTATCAGTGCGTACTGTGTCAAAAACAAGACAATTTGAACAAAGTCATTGCTTCTGCAAGTAAGTCCTTGTCACCAGTAGAGGTAACATTTATTGACTGTGAAAAGGCATTATTAACCACGGTCTGGGCCCTTCAAAACTTTAGAAGTTACTATCAGGGAGAGAAAATCATCACTGAAACGGCATATCAACCTCTACAATATTTACAAAGTGACAAAATAAGAGATGGTAATTTGTCAAACAGCAGAATAACTGCTTGGACGTTATTTCTAGGATGGCCATTGGAAGTCCAGTATAAACAAAATAAAAAAAGTGTCCAGTAGCTCAAGGACGTGTTGAACTTCATGATTGTGCAGCTCCTTCTCCTAAAGAAGAACTGTTAGATGATTTCTTAGAGGAACAAATCTCTTCCCCTTTTAAAGCATATGATGAGGATTACTGTCCTCTACTCCCATCTGTATATGTTGATGGTTGTGCTTATCACACCATTGTAGGGGATGAGAGAAAACTAGTGACAGGTATTGGAATCAAGTGGTCAGGTGAATTCCCAAATGTATCAATAGGATACAGTATTGGTGCTAAGAGTAGCCTGATGGCAGAATTAGCAGCTGTATACAAGACTGTTCACATTGCTATAGAGCATAATATTACCAAATTTGTTATAGTCACAGATTCTAATTATGTACGCAACAGTTTTGTTGAGTATTTGCATACTTGGAAGAGAAATAATATGCTACGGTCTATTAACAAACCTGTTAAACATGCCAAATTGTTTTGCTTCATACTGTAGATGTCAGTAATAATGGATATGCCAATTATTGGAAGAAAACAAAAGGTCATTCCAAAACCCAGAACATGGACAAGGAAGGTAATGATCTAGCTGATCAACTTGCCAAACAAGATGCCATACATGGAGAAAATGTAGACATAGATCATTTACTAGGAATGATACACATTGAAGCTGTCACTAGACACCAAGCTCAGGTACAAACTGTAAATGATGTGGCACGATGGAGTGAAGAATCTACTAGTGAGGATCTCATTAAAAGCCAAAAGGAGGATCCTATACTTGGGATTTTCTATAAAAACATTGAAGATCCTAGTAACAATCCCGTTTGAGGATGATTATGCCCAAAAAGGTGACCTCCGATTATTAGTAAAAACCAAATCTCAATTCCATATTCAAGATGGTTTACTAATGAGGAGATCCAATAATGGTATTTAACAGTGGGTAGTCCCTACTGTGTTTAGAGGCCTAATGTTACAACATGCTCGTAATGCACCTACAGCAAGTCACTGTGAGGTGAGAAGATTACCTATGAATTGCTACGTGATTATGCATATTGGCCACACATGTTCAAAGATGTCCAAACATACTGTCAACGTTGTCTAGTTTGTGCAACCTCAAGATCCCACACATCGTGCCCCACTTCAGAGAAAAGATTTCTCATTGCCATGGTCCGACACACAGATTGACTTTATAGGTCCTGTTACAAGGTCATCCAGAGGAAACAAATACACGTTAACAGTCACTTGTGTGTTTACCAAATGGGTAGAGTGTTTACCGGCTCATAACACTGCTGAAACATGCACCCATTTGCTTATTAACCATGTATTTTCCATGATTACCATGATTCGGATCAGGGTCGGCATTTCACAAGTGAGGTATTGTCTAAAATGTGGAAAATTTTAGATGTCAAATGGAAATTACAGTAGAGCGTTATAACCAGTCTATTATCAACATCCTTAAGAAATTTGTTAAGGAATCAGGTAAGGACTGGGATGTGAAGTTGCCTCTGGTGCTCATGGCTATCAGAGCTACACCAAGTGCTGCTACTAAGATGCCACCCTTTGAGTTGATGACCGGTAGGAAAATAGTACTTTCACAACATCTGTTGTATCGCACATCAGATCATAACCTGATCAATGCAGCCACGACACATCAGTACATGGAAAACCTTTCTCAGCATCTTTAACACGAATTTGCCTTTGCACAGTAGAATCTCGAGAAAGCAGCAGTAAGTAATAAACCTTTATATGATCTCAAAACCACAAAAAAGGAGAATAAAACAGGTTATAAAGTATATCTGTACAATTTTGCGCAGAACCAAGTAAAAGAAAAGAAGTTTCTTCCATCATGGAAAGGTCCGTACAATATTATTGACAAGATCTCACTTGTGGTTTACAAAATAAGAATTGTAAAAATGATGGTTTTGTGGAAAAATGGGTTTATGTCAATCAATTCTGTGCTCTTCATCCTAGGTCCCAACTGAGAATGCTGGAAGGTAATGTCGAAGAGACTTGATAACTATCTCAGGAGAATGCAAATGTAATGATTTGACAAGACAAGACACATCTTCATACTTTAAGCTTCTACGCATTATGCCACATACACACGGCCGTTTTTAATGTCATTGTAAAAAACAACGTTTTTCTTGACGCAATTCTTCTCAAGCCTGCCTTGCCTACACACTATCGTGAAAAAAAATGCTCGAGCAAAGCGCAGTGATGTACAACACATTCGACAACACGTACAATGGCACTATAAAGGAGAAGTTCCATTCGGATGGCGCCACCCTCGTGTTAGTAAAGTTTGGTGAGAGATGATTCGCGCTTTTAAGCCTTGTGCTCTTCAGTCCGTTACAGCGTGACGAATGTGCTATCTCCATTCTGAACGCTAGTTTTACCAGAACGAGAGCTCCCGTCTCATAACTTGCTTCTGAGCATGCAAGTTTTTTCCCGTCATTAACCACTTCAATACCATGCACTTATACAGCTTCCTGCCCAAGCCAATTTTGAGCTTTCAGCGCTGTCGCAATTTGAATGACAATTGCGCGGTCATGCTACACTGTACCCAAACAAATTTTTATCATTTTGTTCCCACAAATAGAGCTCTCTTTCGGTGGTATTTGATCGCCTCTGCGATTTTTATTTTTTGCACAACAAATAAAAAAAGAGCGAAAATTTTGAAAAAAACAACTTTTTTCTTTGTTTCTGTTAATTTTTTTGTAAATAAGTACCTTTTCTACTTCAATGACGGGCACTGATAAGGCAGCACTGAAGGGCACTGATGGGCACCGATGAGGTGGCACCAATGAGGTGGTACTGATGAGGTGGCACTGATGATGGGCACTGATAGGCGGCACTGATGGGCACTGATATGTGGCACTGGTATGCGGCACTGATGGGCACTCATAGGCGGCACTGATTGGCACTCATAGGCGGCACTGATTGGCACTCATAGGCGGCACTGATGGGCACTTATGGGTGGCACTGATAGGTGGCACGGACGGGCACTGATAGGTGGGCACTTATGGGCACAGATGGGCACTGATAGGTGGCACTGATGGACACTAGTAGGTGGCACTGATGGACACTGATGCCCAGCAATGCCAGCCACCACACACTGTGGTAGTGCCAGTCAGTGCCCATTTGTGGGCACTGATTGGCATATTTTTGTTATGTTTTTTTTAATATTTTTTTTGTTTTACTACATGTGGATGGCCATGGGGGCCATCCATATGCTTGGGGCTTCCCTGGTGGTCCTGGGGGGCTTCCCTGGTGGTCCAGTGTGGGTATCCGAGGGGGGGCTGCGCTGATAAACAATCAGCGCAAACCCCCCCTGTCAGGAGAGCCGCCGATCGGCTCTCCTCTACTCGCGTCTGTCAGACGCGAGTGAGGAAGAGCCGATCAACGGCTCTTCCTGTTTACATCGTGATCAGCCATGATTGGACACGGCTGATCACGTGGTAAAAAGCCTCCGCCGGAGGCTCTTTACCGAGATCAGTGTAGCGGTGTGTCAGACTGACACACCGCTCCACCGATCGCCGCGATGTGCGCCCCCCCGGGCGCACGGCGGCTGTTATCCTGCAGGACGTCATATGACGTCCAGTGTGGATAACACAACCACTTCCCGGACGTCAATATGCTATTGACTGGGCGGGAAGTGGTTAAAGCGTACACACGGCCATGAAAAAAGATGACGTGAAAAACTACGAGAAAAAATAGAGCATGCTCTAAATTTTTAATGGCCATTTTTCTCGTTGAGAAAAATGCTCTGAAGCCTACACACGATCGTTTTTTAAAGACCAATTTAAAAAATAGCATTTTTCTCGCCATAAAAAACGGTCGTGTGTACGCGGCATTAATGTTGATCCGGACAGTTATAACTGAGAAAATGTAAATATTAATTGATAAGAATATGTATTCATATTATTTGTTTTCTTAAATAGAAAAAGATTGACAGTCCAAATTGATTGGTAAAGACAATGATGCAGCGAACGTGTGGACGGCGTTAATCCTTGATGCATAATTCCGGCACCTGTCATAAAACCGGGTCCTCCTTCAGGAGTCATGTTGCATGACGCTCGCTCCAGGATTCTTCATTACAGAAAGAAAGATTTGTTTCAGAAGATCTTTATATGTTTGGATCCAAGGATATCCATTGAGAGGAGTCACAATTCATCCCCTTTTCAGTTTGCGAAGATGCAAGAATGATAATCTTGCACATGTAAACAAAACTCAAACTCTGCCCTGCGGTTCGCTTTGGTTCCCTTGGGACCGTCCGCAGTGGTCACACGGGCACCCAGGGCATCGGGTGTTTCTTTCCACCTGCTGCCCATTCAGCACCCCGCTGCTGTCTCAGGGGATTCGCTCGGTCTGGGCTCACACCCCAGTGTCAGTCTACACTGTTTTGTCCATCCCGGTATTCTACCATCCAATCTCCATCTGATGGGAGCCTTGGGCGGAGTTAGGGTTGGCTCTGTGCCATTCGAAGTCCTCCCTTTGGCGTCCTGCTTGGGTCCCTCCCCCCCACCACCGCACTGCACCTTGGGTGTTGTAGTAACCCAGCCGCGCACGTCCCTGGAGCATGCGCATTGGTTCTTATCTGCCCGCATCGAGTCGGTGACGTCAGACGCTGACTCGATGGAGGACACTATTTAACCAGCCTCACTGGCGTGTACTACGCCAAAGCTGGAGGACCAGAGCATGCTCTGTGTTTGTTTTGTCAAAGGTAAGCTCAATTCTCATTTTGCCCTGAGTTATTGCCTTCATTTACTTGTCCTCTATAGAACGCCCTTACTTTATATAATCTGCTATTTACTGGTTGACCGATCTTATCAGGCTTTACCATATATATTTTATCTTATAGAGACAATTGTCCTTTATAGTCTCCATTTTATGAGACTGATACTTGTACCATCTAGCCCCATTTTTCTGTTTTAACCACTTAAGGACCACCGCACGACGATGTACGTCGACAGAATGGCAATGACAGGCACAAGGGCGAACAGGTACATCCCCTTTAAGAACCTGTCCATGGGTCGCGCTCAAAGCTCAACGACCGTGCCCGCGGGACCCAATCGCCGCCAGTGTCCCGCGATCGAGTCACAGAGCTGAAGAACGGGGAGAGGTAAGTGTAAACAATCCTTTCCTCGTTCTTCCTAGCGGCATGTCAGTGATCTTCTGTTCCCTGTCATAGGGAACGACGATCAGTGATGTCACACGCCAAGCCACGCCCCCTACAGTAAGAATCACTCATTAGGTCACAATTAACCCCTACAGCGCCACCTAGAGGCTAAACCCTTCACTGCCAGTGTCATTTTCACAGTAATCAGTGCATTTTTATAGCACTGTTCGCTGTAAAAATGACAATGGTCGCAGTCACGATAAAAATCGCTGATCGCCGCCATTACTAGTAAAAAAAAAATATTAATAAAAATGCCATAAAACTATACCCTATTTTGTAGACTATAATTATTGCGCAAACCAATCAATAAACGCTTATTGCGTTTTTTTTACCAAAAATATGTAGAAGAATACGTATCGGCCTAAACTGAGGAAATAAAAAGGTTTTTTTATATATTTTTGGGGGATATTTATTATAGCAAAAAGTAAAAAATGTCATTTTTTTAAAATTGACGCTCTATTTTTGTTTATTGCGCAAAAAATAAAAACCGCAAAGGTGATCAAATACCACCAAAAGAAAGCTCTATTTGTTGGAAAAAAAGAACGTAAATTTTGTTTGGGAGCCACATCGCACGACTGTGCAATTGTCAGTTAAAGCGACGCAGTGCCGAATCGCAAAAAGGCTCCTGGTCTTTAACCAGCCAAAATGGTTCAAAGTGGTTAATGATCTCCTAGTTCAGTGTCAACATTTACCTTATTATTCATCCCTTTTTTTCATATAACGTCCATTATAAAAGAAACAATATTCTGCTTCTCTTGTTGTAATTTTTTAGATTAACATCCTGCCATTAACTTCTGGCAGGCTGCATCCTAGTACTCTCCACTCCCATCAGCAGGTTTATTGCTTTTAAAGTGAGTAATATTTCACGTTGATACACTGTCCAGTGTGTCCCTCTCACTGTGTCTATTATTTACACAGTTAGGCTGCCTTCATTTTTTATAAAAAAATCTCTTTGCCCTCTTTTTCATTTCTCATTTAAACAGCTTGATCCTTATTGTGTTCTCTGTGACCACACCAGGACTTTCCCTCCCCAATTGGGGTCCCTTGTCTGCTCCGGCTTTGTGGCAGTGATCGATTTTGGTTGGAACCTTCGGCAGGGTGAGCTTACTTTTTGCAATGCTTTAGCAGATCTTTTGACCAATCTTTACATTTATTAATAAATTAGTTATTTATCTGTAATAATTTTCTGTTTCTATTTCACATACCTGAATTTATTGTCATCATTGTATCTGTTTGTTCTTATAACCACTAATGACAAATCTTTTTAATGAATTTATAAATAATATCTTTTTTATGGAAACAATTCTCTCTCATCGTTACTCAAATATACTGCACCGTTAAAATCCCTCTTTTTCCCCCACACTTGACATAATATCTTTTTTAGGTTTGGGTGTTTCACCATTGATCGGACATAATCTTTGTGAATAAACAAAACTCAGACAGACAATAACATTATTTTATCAGCGTGGATAAAAAGAGAAAAATGTCCATCAATTTAACCACTTCAGCCCCGGAAGGATTTGCCCCCTTCCTGACCAGGCCATTTTTTGCGATACGGCACTCCGTCGCTTTAACTGACAATTTCGCGGTCGTGCAACGTTGTACCAAAAAAAAATTATATCCTTTATTTACCCACAAATAGAAATTTATTTTGATGGTATTTGATTACCTCTGCAGTTTTTATTTTTGCGCTATAAACAAAAAAAGAGCAACAATTTTGAAAAAAACAAAACAAAAACACAATATTCTTAATATTTTTGCTATAATAAATATCCCAAATTTTTTTTAAAAAAAAATCTTTATCAGTTTAGGCTGATATATATTGTACATATTTTTGTTAAAAAAAATGACAATAAGCGTATATTGATTGGTTTGCGCAAAAGTTATAGCGTCTACAAAATAGGGGATAGATTAATTATTATTATTTAGGTACTTCTATAGCGCTGTCAATTTACGCAGCGCTTTACATATACATTGTACATTCACATCGGTCCCTACCCTCAAGGAGCTTACAATCTAAGGTCCCTAACTCACATCCATATACTAGGGCCAATTTTTAGACAGAAGACAATTAACCTACCAACATGTCTTTGGAGTGTGGGAGGAAACCGGAGTACCCGGAGGAAACCCACGCAGGCACAGGGAGAACATGCAAACTCCAGGCAGGTAGTGTCGTGGTTGGGATTGGAACCAGCGACCCTTTTTACTGCTAGGCGAGAGTGCTACCCACTATACCACTGTGCCGCTCATTTATGTCATTTTTATTATTATTATTTTTTTTACTAGTAATGACGGCGATCTGCAATTTTTATCAGGACTGCAACATTGCGGCGGACAGATCGGACACTTTTGACACTGTTTTGGGACCATTGACAATTATACAGCGATCAGAGCTATAAATAGCCACTGATTACTGTATAAATGTCACTGGCAGGGAAGGGGTTACCACTAGGGGGCGATCAAGGGATTAACTGTGTTCCCTAGGTGTGTTCTAACTGTAAGGGGGATGGGACTGACTAGGGGAGGAAACAAATCGGTGTTCCTACTTAGTATTAACACACGATCTGTCTCTTCTCCCGAGAGAATCGAGATTTGTGTGTTTACACACACACATCCCCGTTCTCGTTCTTTCACGAGCGATCGCCGGTGCCTGGCGGTCAGCATGCACCTGCTATGACGTCTTAAAGGAGCATTGTATAGCTACAGCGATTTGCGCAGCCGTGTCAACCTGCTGCAGTATAACTGCGGCGGCTGGTCGGCTAGCGTTTAAAGAAAAAAAAATTATCATATCTTTTTAAGGAATATGATATTTCTTCAGACTTTTTTCCCCAGATATGTCTAAGGTTGTTCACCTGAATATCAGGAGGAAACTGGGGGGACAGGATTTGTCATAACTATTGGGGTTAAAAATAATTAATTTCTAGGCTTATATATATATAATTTCATGAGCAACTCAGAAGCCATTTTGTGCTATTTTATTTTTCTAAGGTGAATGGGAGTTTCATGATTTTAAACAAGGTTTCTTACAAAGAGATTTTTAGGGCCTTATCTTAGTTTCTTTCAGATCATAAATTCTGAAATTCTGTCAGCCAAATAGATAAGAGTGAAAAAGAGAGGGCTAATGTTTATATTATGAGACCAAGGTTTCAAATGAACAATAAACAAACACGTATATATTTTTTCCTTTTCATGACTGAGAGAAGGGGCTTAATCAAAAGCTACTTTATGAAACAAGTATTATTCATTATAAGAAATTGTATTAGCAATAATTCATATTATATTATTATTACATTATAATAGGGTGTCATAAACCAGGTGTGACCAGCCTGTGTGGATTGCAAAGAGGAAACCAAAACGCATGTAAAGTGAATAATATAACGTTTATTAAAGATAAGTTGTAAATAAGGAAACACCCCAAATACAAATAGGGCTCAACCAACCAACAGAAACCCACAGACAACAGATAATTATATACATCGAAAGGGAAGTACTGAAATCATACACATAGCCAGGCCAGGGTCGTACACAGAAGATCAGCAAATAACAAAGGGCAATTCCAGAATCACAAACGTTAGCCAGGCCAGGGTCATCAACGGGAGATCAGCAGCTGGGGTGAGGAACAACAGGACAGGGAGAGGATGGATGGATCAGGCTGCAGGGCAGGGATACAAGATAACAGGTGGGACCGTATGGGGATCAGGACAGGGAGACAGAATCAGGTACACAGGTAACAGGTTCAGAGTACAGGATCAGGATCAGATAGCAGGTCAGGGCAAAAGGACGATACCAAGGCGATGAGAGCAATCATCAGCCGGGTATTTATGTGAATGTCTGTAATTGGCCTCAAGTAATACCTGAGCGCAGGAGGTGCTGTCTGCTCTACACTGCCGGGAAACACCCGCTGGTGGACACTGGTCCTACGGCCCAAGGATCCAACAGTGCCACCAGCAGGTGAGTCCCCTCACTACAGGTCCTGAGTGTAGGAAGACACCCGCTGGTGGACACTAGTACTGTGATCCAAGAGACCGACAGCGCCACCAACTGGTGAACCCTTTCCTGACATAGGGCAAGTATATGCACACTTAATTGAATGATCTCACTCATTTGAGTTTATGTATTTTTATAATGTATCACAGTTATTCATTATATTATGTTTGTTATTACCCATTGAAATACATTATTAAGAGAAGTATAGCATATTTTTAATGTTATGAATAGTTTTAAATGAATAGGTATTCTATGTGTGAAACTATGTATATAATGGTTATTGCATGTCCAGTCACAAATGATCAAACTACTAAGGTATTTTGAACAAGAGTTAATTAACTTATCTAAACTTACTATATCCATATATTTTCCAGCCAGACTACAAATCTAGCAATTTTACATATACATGACATCTTAGAATAGTTTATAGTGTTTTTTTAAGCTAAAGTCAAAGGTTATTTGACAAGATTTTTGACATGTTAAGAAACATTCCAAAATAATTTTTAACACAACAATGCCCCCTGTTAATAATTATGTTAAATATCCAAAATGGCCTCCTAGACGGTAATGCCATGGTTACATGGTAAATAACACGTCAATTGACGTCATTAGTTTCGTGTAGGGTGAATACACACCCACTCTCTAGGGGGGGGGGGGGGATAAAGGTTGGATACACATTGAGAGCAGCGGGAACGGAAAAAGGACGGAAAGGTCTAAGAATGGAAAGGTGTCCTTGGTATATCCAGCTGATATCTCTCAAACAAAAGATTTTTATATTTCTGGTAAAGTATACGTTTCTTCTGCCTATTGGTAATTGAATTATTTGAGCATATACATAGCTAAACCATAAAATCTTTGTAGCATGTTTATTGGAATTGTTTTATTTCTAACTGCAGTATGAGATTTTTCGGTTCCAAATAAAGAGAAATACATATTGTGTATATCTCAACAAAGCTGAGTTCAAAGTCTTATCAATGGTTTAGTTGTAAGGTATGCTTAAACATAGAATTCATCACTGAATTATTTTTAGCTTAAATAAATGTCTTGGTTAAATTACAAAGTTGCTGTATGGTATAACAGAATTGTCCATATATCGTTAAGAGAAGTTTGAGATTGCAAGATCTGTTTTTTTAAGAGCGATCACGTGTCGATTTCATCACTTGTTTGTTTTCTTGGTTCGCAAAGCCACTGAGAAACTGTTAACTATTTACAAAGCAGTTACTAAGTTTTAAGACATTGGCATTTTAAAACTAGAGCTTGTGGTTATTGTCTCATCATCTGTATTACTCATATTATTGATATTTGAAATTATATTGTGTTCATCACCAGTTATTTTTTGATATTATTTTGCATTGATTTTTAGTAAATAAATATATATAGGAAGGCTAGTATGCTAGCCTGAAATTATGGGAGGAGTTCGAAGGGTACTTAAACAGACCACCCACGATGGTCAGTGTCGGCTCTGGTGCGCGGTACCCACCCACCCATATCCCCCTTTACAGGGCACTCCTCTACAAACAATTCTCAACAGAATTATCTATTACTTCTATCTCAGGTATGGCCCCTTCTTTGGCATACCGTACAGCAGGCCAGGCCACACTTCAGGTCTTATTTGTGTTGTTGGTCTTGTGACGTGTTTATGTGATCCATATCTCTTCAGACAGAGGGCTCCGACCATAAATATATATTTGCAGAATATTGTATCCATTTCTGTCTTCAAATTAGCACAGATAAACAAATTCAAGTTATTTGGGTACCGTATTTATCGGCGTATAACACGCACTTTTTTCCCCTTAAAATTAGGGGAAAATCGTGGGTGCATGTTATACGCCGATCCTCCGCCGATCCCCTCACTGAAACGAGCGAGAGTCCCTCCCATCTCTGACTGCGCCGCTGACATACAGAAAGCCGAGTGTACTTCGGCTAGTCTCGGCTCCTCTCGCAGTCCCGCCCCTGACTGTGAGCAGAGCCGAGTCTTGCCGAAGTACACTCGGCTTTCTGTATGTCAGCGGCGCAGTCAGTGGAGGTGGGCGGGACTGCGAGAGGAGCCGAGTCTAGCCGAAGTACACTCGGCCCCGCTCGCTCCTCTCCACACAGAAATCGGCGCCAATTTTAAAAATCGCTGAGACTGGCAAGGCTGCAAAGGCACTGGGCAAGGCTGCAAAGGCACTGGGCAAGGCTGCAGATGGACACTGGGCAAGGCTGCAATGATGGACACTGGGTAAGGCTGCAGATAGACACTGGGCAAGGCTGCAGATGGACACTGAGCAAGGCTGCAATGATGGACAAGGCTGCATTTGAATGTAAGTTTTTTTCCTTGAATTTCCCTCCTAAAAGTTTTTTTCCTTAAAATTCCCTCCTAAACTTGGGGTGCGTGTTATACGCCGGCACGTGTTATACGCCGATAAATACGGTAATTTGTGGAAATACGTGGATTTTTGCTAATTTCCATAAATATAAAAACCGATTAATATTTCAGTATAAATACCCTTACAATACCTTGAAACATGTACTCTGGTATTAAAATCAGGGTGCTGGGTGCTTAGCTTTAATTTTGTCAGAAAGGCTTTTTTCCCCCTAAAATAATAAACATGTTATACTTACCTGCTCACTACAATGGTAATGCTCAGAGCGGTCTCTTACCTCCTCTTCTGGGATCCCTCGCCGGCTCTCCACGCCTTATATTCTACAAGTGCCCCCATAGAAAGCAGACAGCAATGGGGCACACGGGCAGGCGTTCTCCCAAGCTGAGCTGTATGCGTCCATGGGCACACACACGTGGCTTGGCCCCACCCCTCGCCTCACAGGATTTATTAGACAGCAGCAGAAGCCAATGGATCCTGCCACTACCTCTGTGTCCTGTAAGAACAGGGAGAGGGGAGAGTGCCGCTGCAGACATACAAAGTGCTGGATGGAGAAAGGACTCAGGTAAGTATTTATGGTTGTGGATGGGGGTGATACAAGTTCTGAGACATTGTTTTTATCCTAAAGTGATACTAAAGTCTCGTTTTTTTTTTTAAGGTAAAAATAACAAACATGTTATGCTTACCTGCTCTGTGTAGTGGTTTTGCACAGAGCAGGCCAGATACTCCTCTTCTAGGGTCCCTCTTCGGTACTCCTGGCCCCTCCTTCTGAGCCGCTGTTCTGTGTGTCCATCCAGACACGGAGCAGCAGCTGGGCCGGGCCCTGCCCCTTTCTCGCCTCATTGGCTGACTGATTTTGATTGACAGCAGCGGCAGCCATTGGTACTGCGCTGCTGTCTCAGCCAATGAGGAGGGGAGTCTTGGGCAGTCGAGACACTCCTGCAACATCGCTGGATCTAGCTGGACCTTTAGGTAAGTATTGGGGGGGGGGGGGGCTGAGAGGGGCTGCTGCATAGAATGCATTAAGATAAAAAACCTTCTGCCTTTACAATCACTTTATTGCAGGGAATGCATGAAGGTTAACAAGGTCTTGACTTTAGAACCATTTAACCACTTAAGCCCTGGACCATTTCGCTGGCCAATGACCAGAGCACTTTTTGCGATTCGGCACTGCGTCGCTTTAACTGACAATTGCGTGGTTGTGCGACGTGGCTTCCAAACAAAATTGGCGTCCTTTTTCCCACAAATAGAGCTTTCTTTTGGTGGTATTTGATCACCTCTGCGGTTTTTATTTTTTGCGCTATGAACAAAAATAGAGCGAAAATTTTGAAAAAAAATCAATATTTTTGACTTTTTGCTATAATAAATATCCCCAAAAAATCTATAAAAAAAAAGAAATTTTTCCACAGTTTAGGCCAATACGTATTCTTCTACATGTTTTTGGAAAAAAAAAATCGCAATAAGCGTATATTGATTGGTTTGCGCAAAAGTTATAGCGTCTACAAAATAGGGGATAGTTTTATGGCATTTTTATTATTATTTTTTTCTTACTAGTAATGGCGGCGATCTGCGATTTTTGAAAATGACACTGGCAGTGAAGGGGTTAACCACTGGGTGGCGCTGAAGGGGTTAAGTGTGTCCTAGGGAGTGATTCTAACTGTTAAGGGGCGTGGCTACGAGTGACACGTCACTGATCGCTGCTCCCGATGAGAGGGTGTTTCTCTTTTGGGTGTTTCTCTTTTGAGTTATCCCCACTATCTCTACACAATTCTACGGATGTGGCACTGTGAGTGCTCCCCCATTTTTCCCTTTTTGATTATTGGAGCATACGATCAGTGACAGTGTCACTAGGCAGGAAGTGGAGATGCTTGTTTACAGTTGCCTCTCCCCATTCTGCAGCTCTGTGACCCGATCGCGGGACACCGGCGGACATTGAGTCCGCGGGTCCCGCGGGCAGGGTCACGAAGCTCGCGGCAGGGGCGCGCGTGTGCCCACAGGGCGGGAATTTCAAAGTGACGTAAATATACATTACTTCGCCCAGCCGTGCCATTCTGCCAACGTAAATGTACAGGAGCCGGTCCTTAACCGGTTAACTACAGTAGGTTGACACCTGGTGGAGCATTTAGGAATCTTGTTAGTTGTAGCCAAGTGATCTTGCAGTGATTTTACAAACACAGCTATTATAGCTTTCTTAGAAGGTCAACAAAGACCAGAATATAAACACAATGGGGTTGATTTACTAAAGGCCAAGAGACTGTGCACCTTGCAAAGTTCAATTGCACTCTGCAAGGGCAGTTGCTCCAGAGCTTAGTAAATGAGGTAAAGCTTCACTTTGCAAAGAATACCCAATCACATGAAAGGAAAATAAAACAAATGCATTTTTGCTTTCACATGATTGGTTGATGAAAGTCAGCAGAGCTTCTGCTCATTTACTAAGCTCTGGAGCATCTGCTCTTGCAGTGTGCAACTGCACTTTGCAAAGTGCATAGTCTTTTTGACTTTAGTAAATCAACCCCAATCTTTAGCACAGTTTGTGCAATACATAAAGGACAGAGTATATTTTTTACTGTGCAAAACGCAAATAAGTTAGTGGAGTTTATAAATCAGCAGACAGCAATTGTTCCTGAAAATAATAACAACACTATTTATGAGCTGCCAACACCCAACAGCCTATTAATCACCTAAATTGGTTGACTATATATGATAAATGTGCTAACCATTTTCTTCTTAGCAGACAATATTCTTAGCAGACAATATTATAAATCATACACTGTAAAATACTGGCAAATGTATCTATACAAATCACAGCATATATTAAAACATAGTCTGTATTATCTGTCAGTATAGCATATACCATTTATGACTTTTTTTTATCTGTTTAGACTTTAATGTGTGAATAAGAATAATAATTATTATAATGGCCAGCTCACATAAATCAATTCAGGACATAGATAGTTGTGATAGGTTTAGTATCCCATCATATAAATATTCAATGAAATGATTAAAACTTCCCATTTTTCTTTTTGCTGAACATTCTGCTACTGTTTATTTGTGTGCATACAGAAGAGCCATAATCCACGCGATAAGTCCTGATCAGCTACATACAGCAAATGATGATTGTCACCCAACCCAAACTGCCCCATCACCATTATTTTTCTCAGCACTAAGCAGCTGCTCACAGGATACAAGTTTCATTACTTCCTACAGTACGGTACAAAGAGATTGTACCTTTCCTCTTCACTGTTGCAAGATTTTGCTATTAGGAATAATGGCAAAATCAAAATTGACACACACACACACACACATATTCTCTGACAGTTAACCCCCCTCCCCCATGACACCCAGTTTCTGCACTACATTCTATGGCAGCTGTACCCTCCACATGATTTTATCAGTCACATTTACATTATATTGTGTTCTTTTACCCCCGAAACACATTTGCTGTTTTTTAAAACAAACTAATAAATAAATTTGGACTCTTTTGTCCTTTGGTCTGGCGCTCCTTCCATTTGTGCATGTTTTTTTTTTCTGGTAACCTGCCGGGGTACCAACTGGAGAGTAGCCTTGTCTATTGCGAGCAGCATAACCTGAGCCAGCGAGCTCTTCAAATGTTTTTGATTATAGAACGGGGTCGGAAACCCATCGATTGCGATCTATTCGTGGGCAGAAAACGGGTAGATCATGATCCTTCTTTGCCAACCCCTAGATCGGCCGATCGGCGTATGGATGAAACAACCTGGTATGCTGTGCTGATCCTGGCCAGCCTTTCTCTCATGTCCATTCCAGGCGGTTGTGTGTGACATCACATTGGATGGATGAGAGAGGAAGGCCAGCTAGGATCAGTGCGCCAGGAGAAAGAAGATTAGTGTGTCACTGGTGCTTTCCTTCTGTGCATGTATGGAAAGTTTCTGCTACTTCTCCTGTGAGCCCTTGTACACACATATCATTGCACTGGCAGACCTCTGCCCTACTAACTGTCACCATCATTTCCTCTACTAACTGTCACCATCCTCAGCCTTACTAACTGACCCCATCCACTGCCATACTAACTGTCACCATCCAATGTTCTACTGTCACCATATTCTGCCCGACTAACTGACACTACACTCTGCCGGACTAACTGACACCATCCTCTACAACTATCTGACACCATTCTCTGCCATACTAACTGACCCCATCCTCTGCCTTACTAAGGTCCCTTTCACACGGATGGATAGAATGGTGCTTTTAGCTGCGGATTTTCTAGTTTTCTACCGCAGCTAAAAGCACACAATGCTTTCCTATGGCCCCATTCACAGACAGCGTTTAGCTGCGATTTCTTTACATGCGGTTTGGTGCGAATAGAAAAAAATTAATTGAATGCGTCCAGGTGCAATGTAGCGCAGCTATATGCACATAACCACAGGTAATCGCAGTCTTTTGTGTCAACTGCGGATAGCAGCGTGAGAAAAAAAAGAACAACAGGAAGCACATCATAATCAGTAGGTATAAAAAGGGTTGCTATGGGAATGACTACCGCAGCTAAACGCGGCCACATGTAACCGCACGTAAACGCAGCTAATCGCAATGTACAAATGCAGCTAATCGCAGTGCATGGAGCCTTGAATTTCACAGAACATTTTACATGCTTTTAACTGCGGAAACAGCACAAAATCGTGCACCTGTATGTGTTTTTTTTTCAAGGGCTCTGGGGCGCGCGCGCCACCGGAGCCCCGCTCTCGCTGTGATTGGTCACAGCGGGAGCCAATCAGCGGGTCCGGTGGACCTAATGTCCACCGGAAACCCGGTGATAGTTCAGAGAAAGGCAGAATGGCGGTCTGCCTATGTAAACAAGGCAGATCACCGTTCTGCTAGTAAGGAAGATTTAGATCTTGTGTTTCTGCTAAGCAGGAACACGTATCTCTGTCTTCCTACAGCGCAACCATCCCCTACACAGTTAGAAAGCACGCCCAGGGAACACAGTTAACCCTTTGATCACCCCTGATGTTAACCCCTTCCCTGTCAGTATCATTTGTACCGTGACAATGCATTTTTTTTTAGCACTAATCACTGCATTGGTGTCAATGGTCCCCAAAAAGTGTCACATAGTGCCAAACCAATCAATACACGCTTATTGAGATTTTTTACCCAAAAATTTTGCAGAATACATACTGATGAAGAAATTTGATTTACATTTTTTTTTAATTGGATATTTTTTATAGCAGAAAGTAAAATATATATATTTTTTTTTTCAAAATTGACGGTTTATAGCACACAAAAATAAAAACCGCAGAGGTGATCAAATACCACCAAAAGAAAGCCCTATTTGTGGGAAAAAAATACATACATTTTATTTGGGTACAGTGTCGCACGACCGGACAATTGTCAGGTAAAGGAACGCAGTGCAGAATCACAAAAAATGGCCTGGTCAGGAAGGTGGTAAAACCTTCCGGAGCTGAAATGGTTAAAGTAATACTAAAGTCTTGTTTTTATTTTATTTAAAAATAACAAACATGTTATACTCAGAGCCCATTCACACAGGGGCAACACGACTTCCAGCGCGATTTTATGAGGCAACTCAGACACGACTTGAGAATGAATCACAGCGTGACCTGGAGCTATTTACAAGGCAACTCCAAGGTTTGCCTGATAAATGTATGTTTTCTTCCTGGAGAGTTGCTCCTATTAAGACAGTGAGAGGCGACTCCCATTGAAATGATGGGTTACAGGTCGCCTAGGAGTCGGATTGAAGTAGTACAGGGACCTTTTTTGAAGTCGGAGCGACTGCAGTAGTGTGCATAAGGACGGCTCCATTAACTTACATTGATTTCTTCAGCCAGCGCGACCTGAGGCGACTAGGGGCGACCTGGGGCGATTTGGAGTCGGATCCAAAGACGCCCCTGTGTGAATGGGCTCTTACCTGCTCTGTGAAATTGTTTTGCATAGAGCAGCCAGGATCCTGTACTTCTTGAGTCCCTCTTCGATGCTCCTGGCCCCTCCCTCCTGTTGAGTGCCCCCACAGCAAGCAGCTTGTTATGGGGGCACCCGAGCCATTTAGACATGGAGCCGCGGTTCTGCCCCACCCCCTCCCCTGATTGGCTAACTGACTTTGATTGACAGCAGCGGGTGCCAATAGCACCACTGCTGTGTCTCAGCCAATCAGGAGGGAGAGTCCCGGACAGGCACTCATGCACATCGCTGGCTAGAGAGGGGGCTCAGGCAAGTATTTGGGGGCTGATGCACACTGAAGGTTTTTTATAGAATGCATTAAGATAAAAATCGTCTGCCTTTACAACCACTATAACTGACCCAATCCTCTGCCCTTATAAATTACACCATCCTCTGCCCTATTACTGTCATCATCCACTTCCCTACTGTCACCATCCACTGCTATACTAACTGACACTATCCACTGCCCTACTAACTGACACCATCCACTGCCCTATTACTGTCACCATCCACCACCCTACTAACTGACCCTATCCACTGGCCTATTAACTGACACAATCCTCTGCCCTACTGTCACCACCCACTGCCCTAACTAATAATGTCCACCACTGTACTGACTTACACTATGTACTGACCCTGTCCTCTGCCATACCAACCCCTATAATCTGCCCTACAAACTACTGACATCTGTTCACTGCGGTACATCTTACTGACCTCTATACACCATCCTACCTATTTCTGACCTCTACACACCTCCCAAATATTACTGAGGCATTTAGTTAGGCATTGCTAGTCAATTTCTTAAAAAAAGAGAAAAAAAAGAAAAGGGCGCCTAACCCTGGTGATCTTTAATCTGTTTCATGTTGTTCAGGTAGATCTCCACCTCTGAAAGGTTTCCAACTCCTGTTAGAGAAGATAAACACCTGCACCACCCGAGCTTAGGAAAAAATCACAACCTCCTTTTTACAGCTACCAAAAAAAAAGATGTACTACAATACATCACCATAGTTCATAAATATAGGGAAAACTGGCAGCACTTTAACATTTAGGTCCAAAATATATATATATCTATATACAGTGGGAGGAGAACCGGAGAGCGTGGAGAAGAAGTCGGAAGAGACCCCCGGAGCTGCCTAATAAATTACTTTAAAAACCTGTGTAGTGTGTTTTTTTATTGACACTTTTTATTCCAGGTGAATGGGCAGGGGTACGATGTACCCCATACTCATTCACATAGGGTGGGGGACGGGATCTGGGGGTCCCCTTATTAAAGGGGCTCCAAGATTCCGATAAGCCCCCCCGCCCGCAGACCCCGACAACCAACGAAAAACTTTTACCCATGACGATGGATAAAAAAAAACAAATTAAAGAAATATGGGCGCCATGGGAGTTATTTGTACAATCAGAAGAAGGTAAAAGGCTATTAGGAGAAAAAAGAGAAGAGTAGGTTTGGCAGGAAGTGAGGGAAGATTGAGTACTCTGAAAAGGTTTACACCATGAGAGACAATTTGTTTTCTTCACCCTTCCCCCCCCCCCTTTTTTTTTTATTCCCCCGCGCATAGCGGAGATAAGGAAAGGAAGAGGTCGGGGTTTAGGGGAAGGGATAGGGAAATAGAGGAAGATAGACAGGGATAGAGGAAAATGGGTGTTGGTGAGAAGAGGAATATAAGATATTAAAATAGAGGGGAATGTATAGATTAAAGAAATCTCTTTGAGCAAATTATATAGATAAAATGAACTTAATTTGAACAATGTGTATAATATGAGTAAACTGTTGTCTTCTAAATGTAATGTTGTACCTCTATACCCTGATAAAGGAAAATAAAGAATTTAAAAAAAAGAAAATCAATGTTTCCCTATGTGAGCCATCTTAACTGATCCGACACAAGTCGGTCCGACTTTGAAAATGCTCCCTTTACTACTTTGGTCCGACTTTGATCCTACTTCATAAAAAATAGGGGTATATACTACGCTGTCTTCTGACAGGCTAAACACCAACCTATGTGATATAAGTGATGTGATTGAGCCAATAATAAGTGCTGCAACTTAAATGTGAGACACACACAATGGAAACAAATATATATAAATAAAGCTGCGCAAAAACTGTGAATAAAGAAATCCTTATGGTATGAAAGGATTGCCCAGAACCCTATCTTTCCAATAAGGGCAAACAACTGATTATTGAAATGTTCCGGTAAGCGGCAGTAAACTCTAATGGTGGTGGAATCTTTGTCTATCAGAGTAACAGCACTTTTCCATCGGGTGTTTTGTGAGTTTGAAGTCACCAACAGCGATATAGGAGACCTTCAATGATATCAATTTGTTGGACATTTTCTTGAGGATTTATTTTTTATTTACAGGACTTTTTTATTCAACATTGGCAAATTTTGGCCTGGTAACAGTCTGAACATTTCAATAATCAGTTGTTTGCCCTTATTGGAAAGATAGGGTTCTGGGCAATCCTTTCATACCATAAGGATTTCTTTATTCACAGTTTTTGCGCAGCTTTATTTATATATATATATTTGATCCTACTTCAGCCCATTGAATATCATTGAAGTCGGATCAAAGTAGGATCACTTGTCCTTACCATCTGACTTTGACATCCGACATGGTGATTACAGCAGCAGTAAAAGGAATTTATCTCACACTGGGATTGTTTTGATTGGTAAAAGGACAAGTCAGACTATCACAAAGTTGGATCAAAGTAGTATCCTGTTCATTCAAGTCGGATGGATGTAGGACCAATGTAGGACCGATGTAGGACTGATGTCGCATAGCAAAGTAGAATGAAAGTCGTATGACTGTCGTGTAGTATCAGTGTGAACCCAGCCTTAGGACTCTTTCACACATGAGGACCGTTTGTCCATTTTTCATTCATCCGTTGATGGATGAAAAACGGACATTAATGCATCTCTATGGAAAGACGGATGTAAATGGATGATTATCCATTTACATCCTCCCCTGCCTGCAGGAACCTCTGCTTTCTCACCTGTATCTCCACCATCGCCTTTCCTCCAGTTAGATCAGGTCCATATAAAAACAGCCAGACCACGAGAAAGGGTTCATCAAAAAGAAACATTAAACATTTAAAAAAATGAAAAGCAAAAAAAAAAACAAAAGCACACTCACATAGTTACATACAGTAGTTTGGTTGAAAAAAAGACACAAGTCCATCTAGTTCAACTCACATGATATAGTGCCACTATATTCTGGGCACCAAGAAAATAAGCTTACTCCTCTAGAGGGAGCGCCACTGCTTCACACTGTACTGTTTGGAGCCGGCATGCGCATATTCTGAAGAAAGGTCCATTGAGCATAAACCACAATCAGGAACACACATAAGAGACAATACTGATCTACCAACAGCTGGATTAATTATCTATGCCAACACCATGACAGCGACTGGATTTGAGAAAATGGCAAGCAATAGAAATGAGGAATCTGGTCCACCAATTGAAGAATTACGGGATAAGGAAGGTTTGATCGGTGACACATCAAACTCATCACCTCACCAGTTCTTTTTTCAGACCTCCCCTCTTCCACACCCAAAAGTAAACTACTCTTTCCCCCTCTAAGTCCAAAAATGAAAAAAAAAATTACCAGCTTCTTTCCATCAATTGTATTAAAAAGACATGTTATTTTCTCAGGACGTCGATTGGTCTTCCTTTCTGGAGGAATTACGGGTCTAGGCTGGGTACCTTCCCCATGCCCCCTCCCCTTGACCCCTACCCTCTTCCTTCCTCTCTCTTTGTTCCACCTATACCATATAGTTTTTTTTTCTTCTCTATTTTTTATTCCCCCTTATCGTCAGAGGCACTAGCTAAGCAGGAAACCATAACTTTCCCTCTTTGAAACTCAGTAAGCTTTGACATGATTCCGTATTACTAACAATGCATGCATAGAACGACGAAAGTTAGGTAGGTGCCTTATCACTAGAAAAAATTAACGATATTATGGTGCAAAGGGAAAGAAAGCCACCATAGCGTAAATCCGATGAAACAACTGCAATTGGTTATTGATTCCCAAAGAGACCTGTTGAATTTAATCCTATTCGCACACACATTCACTGCACTTAAATGAGGATTTTAGCCGGGAATTCTCATTGACATATGCTGGAAACTACCAGGAAACACTATTACACTATTACATTGACATATGCTGGAAACTACCAGGAAACACTATTACACTATTACAGCTAAGAATATTGCCATACAGGACTCTGCTCTTCTTGCTATAAGTTGTCTGACAACAGTCAGGACTTTTAAATCATAATTGGTTGCCATCTCTTGGCAATAGAGACTGAGCTCTGTGTACACTTAATTGAACCAACAGTGGTTTAATAATTTTTTCATATGTTGCGCAGCTTTATTTTTTCTAGTACTATTTTATTACGTGTGTCTCACATAGAAGTTGCAGCATTTTTTAATTTGGAGGGTTATATTCACTTTCACTATATGAGTGGTTTATTTCTCATTCTTTGGACAGCGCAGTATTTTTCACAGTTTTTAGGTGCCTTATCACACAGAGGAAGCAAAAGAATGTTACATCACTTCCGCTTTCAACACGAAACATGTCGTCACTTTCACACCTGCAAATCATGTAGTGTTTCCAGATTTTTGTCTAACCCCTGTATGTTGCAATACATTTTCTGCTGTTCATGTTGCTACACATTGGGGTTGATTTACTAAAGGCAAATAGACTGTGCACATTGCAAAGTGCAGTTGCTCCAGTGCTTAGTAAATGAGCAGAAGTTCTGCTGACTTCCATCATCCAATCACATGCAAGCAAAAATTTTGTTTTTTAATTTTTTGTGCACGTGATTGGGTATTGTTTGCAAAGTGAAGCTTTACCACATTTACTAAGATCTGGGGGGGGGGCGTGGCTTGCGGCTGATGGGATAAGACGCATAGCGTGAGAGCTCCGCCGACACCCTGCACATTTCTCCTGATAAAAGGTCACGGCGGCACCTGCTTCTCCCGCGATCGGCACTGGAAGGTCCCTCTCACTCTCCCCAGGACAGCGGTGTACATTTAGTGCCTGTTCGGCGGCGGACATGTCCCGCAGAAGTGCGAAAGACAACATGCACTCAGCAGAGCATGGAGGCCAAGATGGCGCCCGGAGCCAGCGTTCAGCAAAGGAGGCAGCCATGAGGATGTTCGGCGGTGCTCTGGGGAAGGGAGGCACACCTAAAATCACTTCCCAGCTTGTGGAAGCACCTGACATAGACCCTCCAGAAGAGGCAATGGAGCAGATATGGCCAGAGGATGAGGAACAGCCCTCCACGTGGGACACAGTGAGTACATCTGCCCCTGTCATGGCCCCCAGCGCTCACACAGATCAGGACAATCAATTCCCTGAACCAACATTGAGGGATATCTTTGCGGCAGTAACCTCCTGCAACACCTCAATTGCATCCCTAACCATTGAGATCAAAGGAGTGAAACTGGAACTGAATATGGTTAGGCAGGATTTGCAGAAACTACGCGACCGCACAGCAGCACTGGAGGACAGGGTGAGCACTGTGGAGGATGATGTCGCACCCCTGCAGAGAGAGGTCCGCCATATGCAATCCGTTATAAACGGCCATACTGCGCGCCTAGAAGATATGGAGAACAGGCAAAGACGCAATAACGTTCACGCGGTAGGCATACCAGAGCGAGCTGAGGGCAAAAATCCGGTGTCATTCATTGAGAACTGGCTTGTTAACACTTTTGGTAAAGAGTCCTTCTCACCGATGTTTGCGGTGGAACGCGCCCATAGAGTCCCACCAAGGCCACCTAAGCCTGGAGAACCTCCCAGACCGTTCCTGTTCAAAATGCTGAACTTTAAAGATCGCGACTCCATACTGAATCAAGCCAGGACCAAGGCCAACCTTATGAGAATGGACAACACCCGCATATCCTTTTACCGGGTTTTTCTGCTGAACTTCAGCGTCGCAGAGCCAAGTTTACTGAGGTTAAAAAGCGTCTCCGCAAATACGAAGTTGCATATGCCATGCTTTACCCGGCCAAGCTGAGAATCGCGGCTAATGGCGAAACGCAGTTCTTTGATAACCCTGCTAATGCATCAATGTGGCTGGACCGGATGGAGCACACGCTCAGGAAAGCACCAGCGCCTGCGGTCTGAAGAGGACCTGTCTTTATTCACTTTCAATAAGGAGAAGCGGATGTCATATTAGAAGCTGTGGACAAAAGAAGGAAGAATTTTTTTTTTGTTTTGTCTCCCTCTACACCTTTAATTTTCCTGTCAGGCGGAGGAAACGACGATTGTAACTTGCTCTACTCTTTAACACGTTGGATTCGCAAGTTCCTCTGAATCGGAGTTGTACTGAGACGTTGGGGCCCCCCCCTACATTTGTCCTGCGAGGACACGTTTACTCTTTTGTTTGGCTCTTTTTTCGTTTTGTCTGTCCGTCAAGTTCTCTTACAGTCTACTGGATGTACGGACAAACACTTTCAAATTTTTCCCCTTGTTTGTTTTTTTTCGTTTGTTGCTCCATGTTACGGGGCATTTTTTTCCTTTTGCTCATACAATTGGCTGTTGTAAGCCGTACAAACAGTTCATTCATTTTTTGCACTATCTTACCAACCAGAAATGTAATTAAGTGGACGAGGCCACTGTACTTATACCTATGTTTTATCTTTAAAGCTGTCGGGTGGAGACGCAAGGCACCCATTGGTGTGCCTCTGCGCCTGACAAAGCTTCTATGGCATGATTACCTATTTACCTCAACATGTCGAATGCTTGCATCATAATTTCATGGAATGTGAGGGGCCTGGGTGACGGAGTGAAGAGAGTGGCACTCTTCTCCACGGTGAAAGCTTACAGACCTTCGGTGCTATGCCTGCAGGAAACTCACTTGCAGGACAGTACCATCTCTACACTTAAACACCGTGGATACCCCACCCAGTTTCATTCCGTTCACTCAGCCTACTCGAGGGGAGTCAGTGTCCTTATCTCACAGACGACCACTTTCCAATTGCTACAATCTATGATAGACAGGCAGGGATGTTATGTGTTCCTATTATGCAAACTTGCAGGCTTTACATGTATACTAGCGAATATCTATGTCCCTCCGCCCTTCTCTTTTGATCCCCTGAAACAGTTGGCTCAATTTATGGCTGCATACCCCGGGGTTCCGGTCTGGGTGCTAGGTGATTTTAACAATGTAATGGATAAGAGGCTGGACAAATTCTCATCTAGAGTCAGCGGTGCTTCCCAAGTGGGTGGTCCCACTCCTTTCGCTAAATTCCTAGCGGAAATAGGCCTAAGAGATGTGTGGAGGGATCAAAATCCTGCTGTGCAGTGCTACTCGTGCTATTCAGCAACATACAAATGTTTATCCCGGATAGATCTGTGTTTATCTAATGATCTAGCATATGCACTGACTGATTATGTGAAATATGCCCCGCGTAACATATCTGATCACTCCCCTGTCAGTGTTGCTATTATGACATCCCCGAGCCCGAAGCGCAGACTCTGGAAGGTAAGTCCCTTCTGGTTTACAATATTCCCAGATACGGATACTATTCCTAGAGGCCTGAGGGAGTTTATGCTTCATAATCGAGACACTGCCCGGTCGGGTGTGATTTGGGATGCACTAAAAGCCCACCTTAGGGGTCTTATTATTAATGAGATTAATGCAATTAAAACTAAAACTAAAGAGTGGGAGAATGTGGTGATGAATGAGGTGGCTAGGGCAGAGGAGAGATACATATCAGTACCCTCAGCGGAGACAGAACGCAGCTGGCAGGAGGCACAGGCCCTGTTCAGGCAGGTCTTGGTGACAGCTGCGGAGAACAAGAGGTTCTTCCTGCAGCAAAAGTACTTCAATGAAGGAGAAAATACAGGACATTTACTAGCTATGGTAGCTAAAATCCAGCAGTGCTTGACTCATATAGAGGCCATTCAAAACACAGACGGAGTGACAGTTACGGGCCCGACCGACATACTTGAAGTGTTCTCGCAGTTTTTTAAAGACCTGTATACATCCAAGGTGCATCCCACACAAGAGGACCTGGCCCACTTTCTGGACCAGTGCTCTCTTCCCAGGGTAGCGCCGCAGGGACTTACAGCACTTAATGCACCACTGACACTGGAGGAATTGGCGGCGGCGGTAGCACAGATGGCTCATAATAAGTCCCCGGGGGCTGACGGTTTACCCACAGAGACGTATGGGAAATATGGTGACATTTTGTTGCCCACCCTTTTAAAAACACTGAACAGCGCCCTAGAGGATGGCAATTTACCCACCTCTATGAATGAGGCTATTATTATTGTATTACCAAAGACGGGCAAGGATTTACTGCAGCCAGACTCCTACAGACCCATATCTCTGCTTAACGCAGACGTCAAATTATTGGCTAGAGTGCTGGCCACAAGACTGTCCGGAGTTGTGGCGGAACTGGTCCATTTTGACCAGTCCGGCTTCATCCCGGCTAGATCTACAGCACTGAACATTAGAAGACTGTTCCTCAATACCCAGATACCGGTGGATAACCCGGGCAATAGGGCCATCTTTTCCCTCGACGCTGCCAAGGCTTTTGACAGCGTCGAGTGGAAATACCTGTGGGAGGTTCTGCGGCGATTTGGTCTGGGGAATAGATTTATCTCCTGGGTGCAGTTGCTGTATGCTGCTCCGGTGGCTAGGGTGCGGATGAATGACTCCCTCTCGGAGCCATTTCTTTTATATCGGGGCACACGGCAGGGGTGTCCTTTGTTGCCCCTGCTGTTCGCCCTTGCATTGGAGCCGCTAGCGGCTATGGTGAGGACCTCGCCGGACATCACAGGCTTCCGTAAAGGACTGGGAGAGGAAAAGATTTCATTGTACGCGGATGACACGCTGTTATATCTGGGAGACACTGACCACTCTCTGAGAGCAGTAATGAAACTAATAGACCAGTTTGGTCGGCTGTCGGGATTTGCCATCAATTGGCATAAATCTGCCTTACTACCATTAGATCCGTTGCCGGCAACTTTGCCGGAGGACGTGTCCCACATACAGGTGGTTTCATCATTTAAATACTTGGGAATAATGGTGACTGGGGAAACACGGGACTTCATAGCTTTAAATCTTAAACCTATTTTGCAAAAATTTCAGCAGAAACAAGCAAGTTGGAGTAGGCTGCCGCTGTCGGTGACTGGCCGTATTAATCTCATAAAAATGATCTGGGCACCCCAACTGTTATATATCTTACACAATGCTCCTCTCTGGATACCACAATATTGGTTCCAGCGTATGGACTCGCAGTTCAGGGCTCTTATATGGAGAGGTGGAGGGGCGAGAATTAAACTGGCCACTCTGCAGCTTCCTAGAGATCAGGGGGGGGTGGCGGTTCCACACCCCCAAATGTACTATTTGTCAGCACAGTTACAGCACTTCACAGGCTGGGATCTTGGGACGGTGCTGGACCCTTCCAGGGGTCTTCTCCTGGGCAGTGACACGGGTTACACTGCCCTATCCAATATGGAGATGGGCTTCTCTAAAGCCCCTATAACCTGCCCTACAATTCGGTCACTGATAAAAATCTGGAAGAGGGTCAAGTCCATATTGGGTGTGACGGGTTATCTCCGTCAGACTCCCATATGGAGGAACCGATTCTACATGGAACTAAATAGAGTGCCCGATCCATTAGAGTGGGAAAGAGCTGGGGTCAGATTTCTTGCCCAAATACTGGATGGTTCAGTTTTAAAGCCTTTCACCCAGTTGCTAAATGAATTTCCTGCCCTTAGGGGACACCACTTTAAGTACAGACAACTACAACATGCCATTAGGTATCAGAACAGACATTCTAGTCTGCAACTAGAAAACTCTTCATTCCTCGAATCTATATTTACTGACCCGGAGAAAAAGGGAATCATCTCTAGAATATATGCCCATCTTCTATCACACATACAGGCCCCAGACTTACTACCGTGCAGAGAAGGGTGGGAGAGAGATGTAGGTCCCATTGATGGAGAGCAGTGGAATCAGATACTGGGGGTGGGTCCGGTGGTTTCAGTGTCGGCAGCACAAAGACACTCACAACTGTTTATACTGCACAGGGTGTATCGCACACCTATTCAACTTCATAGATGGGGTAGACGTGACTCTCCCATATGTTCCAAATGCCAGGCTCACCCAGGTGATCTCATCCACATGCTTTGGAGGTTCCCCAAATTAGTGAGGTATTGGAGCGCTGTTGTTGCCAGAATAAATAATACCTTTCGGGTCCAGCTTGGGTTGGAGCCACTGGTGTGCCTGCTGGGCAGTCTGGATGAAGATTTATATCTACCGCCAATATATATTGCTATTACGAGACTGCTATACTTGGCCAGGAAACTTATTGCCCGGTTGTGGCTGTCAGCACGTATACCACAGGAGGCACAATGGATACAAATGGTTAACACCACTCTTATCCGTGAAAAATACACCTATCAGCATAGGAAATCACCAAACAAATTTACCAATATATGGCAGGACTGGTTGAGATCCCCAGAAGTGGCTCCGCCACAGCTGGCCCTGGATAGGCTACTAATGGGATGAGGGATGAATGACTGACTATCTAAACGCAGGCATGTCTTCTTTGCTGTCACACCACAGGGAGAGTTGGTTCTAACTGACGAGTCTGAGTCAAGGTGAAACGTCAATGGTTGGTTTGTTATTAACATTCAATTACTATCTACTGTTTGGTTTTCCCTTTGTTTCTTTTATTTTCTTACTTTAAATTTTAATTTTTACTACCATTCTCTCTATATGTAGAATGAGCACTTGGATATGGCATTACCCTATCTATACAGGAGTATGTTCCCAGTATTGTCTGTGCAAGTATTTTAGACTGGAAAGTTAAAACAGTTGATACTCTTGATGTATATATCCACAATGTCTTACATTTGTCATGAATAAGTTGTAATGCCATGTGCTCTCATTAATAAAAACCCTTTTGTTGATTAAAAAAAAAAAAAAAAAAGATCTGGAGCAACTGCACTTGCAGAGTACACAGTCTATTTGCCTTTAGTAAATCAATCCCATAGTCTGATGCGACCTGTACCGGATATTGTCCCTATTTTATTTTATTTTTTAATAAACACTGATTTGCATGAAGAACACACTGAAGAGGCTCCAGAGGAGCATAAGGCAGGAGATCCATTACACCACCTGAAACAGGCTAAGAGACAGTGAAGATCTTCAACCTTTATCTCAACAAGAAAGCACTCTCCTGAAACATTTTTGATATACTTATGGATCTCCAAAATGTTGTTTTAACAGATATTTTGCAAATAGGAAACCTAAAAGATTACCAAACTTAAACCTGAATTCCTCCGATTTTACTGGATGAAATGCCACCCATCACTGAAGTGAAAAATCATGTGAAATGTATAACTAAAGACTTCAAAACCCCTTTCAACTGCTTTCCTAATACAATGCAAATAATACCGGTACTTTATTTCAACATTTCAAAACCTTGTTATGTCCGATTTAAGTCTGCATACTAACGTAGGACTACCTTTTTATAATTTAACTAAGGGTGTACACAGAGCAATCAAAAAGTTGACAGATAATGAAAGTATCATCATTAGAAGTATTGATAAAGGAGGTGACATTGTGATTCAGAACAGGGTAAAATATATTAATGAGGCAAAAATAATTCTAGATGATAAGATCTACTGCAGATGCAACAGAAGATTTTTTGAAAGAGTTCCTTATTTTTGTCGAGGATACCTTCCATAAGGGCATGATCATAAAAAATTAGAAAAAAAATCTGATTATCAAAAAACCTAATATACCTACCTCACTTCTGCCATCTGCCAAAGATCCAGAAATCTCTATTCCAAGCATCAGGACAGCCAATTATTTAAAGGTATTACCTCTCTTACTTCCAATCATTTACAATACATTAATGCTCAGGGTCTAGGCCAGTGATTCTCAACCTTTCTACTGCCGTGACCCCTTGATAAAATTTCCCAAGTTGTGGGGACCCCTAACAGTAACATTTTTGTAACGTGGGTTGTCGGCACCCAAGGCAAGTCATTTGCGCCTCTAACCCACGGACATTTAGCGCTCCCCGAGTCCCCTTCACTCGTACAGTATTAAAACCCCTTATGGTACATTTTAGGATGTACCACTCTTTCTCTTTGTTATCCTTTCCTTCCCTTTTATCTCTCTCTATCCTAATTTCTTGTTTTTTTCCCCTCATTCCTCTCTAGCCACCTTTCTTGTTCTCTTATTCTTTCTCTCCCTTTTTCTTTGTTCCTCTCCCTTTCATGTATTCTCTATTTGTATTATTTCTCTTACTCCATGGTGGGGGGGGGGGAGGGGGAATGGGATTAGTGACAGTGCTGGCGGCGAGTTGGGATGAGTGGCAGTGCTGGTGGGGGGGGGGGTGGGATCGGTGGCAGTGCTGAGGGAGTTCTGATCAGCCAACTTAGGTGCTCTTGATGAAGGTCATCTGCTAATCTGAGACTTGTAGTGGAGACTTTTAATGGCAACTCTAATCACAGCCTGGTAGTGTTACTCACTGTGTCTCCAGCTCTGTGGTGTCTCGCAGCAGTCACACATATGCCAAAATCAGGAGATAGGGTCTCCTCCGGCTCCTCCCACTTCACATTCCTCACCAGTCAGCTGACCTCTAGTCTCCCCCCAACACCCATGCCATGAACTGAATAGGTGGCTGCGAAGAGGCAGAGTGGGCGGCCGCTGGCTTCAGGAAGTTATCGCATATGGTAAACATTAGTGAATTGATCCCAGTGTCTCTCCAAAAGGCCACTCCTGACACTCTTATACTCAGCTCACATGCACTCTCATGCAGCTCATTGATCCTGCACAGCCAACAACAATATCTGGTATTCCAAGCTGGGTGAGCATGTCAACTGCTCCATGGAGATGATGCCTAGGCCTAGCAGCCAACCGCTAGGCCTGGGCACTTTCAAATGGCCAGAGGTGTGGCATTATTGCTCCCTCAGGTTGCTAGTACAGCCATATTAGTACTGGCTGCAAGATGCAAAGAGCTGTAAGGAGACACAGATAGGGTGAGTATAGTGGACAGGGCAGCCATCAGAAATTTTTCGGCCCCTTACACAGCTTTAGGCCTGGGCCCCCCCCGAGCCTGACCACCTACATTCTCCAGGGCTTGCCCACGGGCCATCCCGCCGAATCCACACACCGGCTACCACACCTGTACGCACTCAGCCCCCATCAATCCTGTATATATGCCAGATTCCCCCTCACGATTCCCCCTCACGCCTGTGTATATGTCAGCCCCACCCCCCCACACCTGTGTATATATGTCAGCCCCACCCACCTGTATATATCTCAGCCTCCCCCTCACACCTGTATATATGTCAGCCCCCCCCCACACACCTGTATATATGCCAGCCCCACCCCCCACACCTGTATATATTTCAGCCCACCCTCCCACACACACCTGTATATATGTCAGCCCCCCCACACCTGTATATATGTCAGCCCCACCCCAGCCCTGTATATATGTCAGCTCCTCTCACATCTGTATTAATGTCAGCCCCCTCACATATATATATATATATGTCAGCCCCACACAAACAAATCTGTAAACACACAAGCCTCTGGCGCCTCTCTGTACACAAAAAGCCCCCCTCCCTTTCCTTTACATCCCCTACTTGTAAAGGAAATCTTCCCACCTAGTCCCAGCTCGTTTTCACAAAGCTGACATGTTGCTGACACAGAGGAACAAAGTACAGGCAGCTCACACGAGGGGTGCACATGCAGATAGTAGCCAGAGGTGGCAGTAAAGAGTTTGATGTCTGAGCTCAATGACATAATTTCTATAGTGCACAACACGGCTCCCCTTCACTCGTCCTGCCTTCTTCTGGCCCGGGCGGGCCCCTCAGGCCCCTTACAGTTGTATCGGCTGTACCCCCCTGATGGCTGCCCTGATAATGGATTTGGAAATATCCTTTTCAGAGACATTGTTCCTCTGATGATGCCATTACAGTGGCTGTTCTATCTAACATGCACTGTTGATCAATACTTTACATGGAACATCTCTACAACAATGGCCTCAGATTATGATCTTCCAGGTGTGGCTTTCGCTTTCTGACACACTCGGATCCCTTTGTATCAAGCTGTCTATATCCCATCTGCTGTGAGTTTCTTTACAGCAACAATTAGCTTGGGTCAGTGATATGGGAGTATCGGCCCCTTAGCAACATCTTGTAGTTGTGGCAGTTTCGACGAAATACTGGATGCATCTGAATATATGTTATATATGAACTACAGGCACATTTGTTGTTCCTACAATATATTGCATTGCAACACAACAGCGTATGATACTACATTTTTGCTGTAAGAAGAAATGTTTGTTTTATTCTTGAATTGCATAGCTACACTGCAGCCTTTTATGAGGCATTAGGCACATTTGGACATTGGCCATACAGAAACTACAGGCATAATAGTGTTCCTATAATTATACTGCAATGCTACATAACAGCATGTGATACTATATAATTGCTGTGAAGGGAAATATTTGTTCTAATCTGGAACAGTATGTGTAACTTGCTGCTGTGATAAAGGCACATTGCCCTTACCAATTTATGTGCCTTATCACATATGCATTGTTGACTCAATTATTTGCCATATTCATCCACGATTATGCAATGGGATTGAGTGCTGCACTATCTTAATAATGGCATATGTGCCCTATTAAAGTGCCAAAAAATAAAGCATTTTAGTGCATATATACACTGAATATGTACCGTGAATCAAATTAATAGCATATAATCAAACATCATACATCTTATCTTAAAAATCCAAACACATGCATGAATGTATAAAGTGACCCAGTGAACTAAAGTGCTATGTGCAAAAAATTATACAATAGAAGAAAATCTTGTGAATCAAAGATAACATAATTAGATAATGAAGTCCATTTCAAAAATAGTCAACTCTTGTAATGGTGATTAAAAATGTGTTCTCGTGTCTACACAGATGCTTCCCCCTTATGTGTATACGCTCACCTCAGAGTGTGTGACCTCACAATTAAGTTCAGTCAGTGCACGCATATGATCCCCCCCTGGGTTCAGTGTTAGTGATGGGATCCTGGGCTGCTCAGTGGCGCTGTCTCCACATCCATATAAAACATATAAAGGACTTGATAGTGTGATACCGTTTAAATATTTTTTTAAATATTTAATGATGAACAATAGCCCCTCTCCAAGGTACTCACATTTGCCAGGTGCTCCAGTGCACCTCTCTACAGAAAGCCAAATCGCTGAAATAGTGTGTCCCTCCGTCTTGAGACAGACCAGCTGTCTCCTGCACCGTCCTGTCCCCTCCCCTTCTGAGGTGAGAGTATACACATAATGGGGGAGCACCTGTGTGGACACGAGAACACGTTTCAAACACCATTACAAGATTTGACTATTTTTGGAATGGACTTCATTATCTAATTATGTTATCTTTGATTCACAAGATTTTCTTCTATTGTATCAATTTTTGCACATAGCACTTTTAGTTCACTGGGTCACTTCATACATTCATGCATGTGTTTGTATTATTAAGATCAGATGTATGATGTTTGATTATATGCTTTATGGTAATTTGATTCACAGTACATATTCAGTGTGTATATGCACTAAAACGCTTTATTTTTTGTCACTTTAATAGGGCACATATGCCATTATTAAGATAGTGCAGCATTTTCTTTTCATATATATATTGTTTTTGCACGGTCTTATGGGAGGCGATAAATGTTAGCAGCTGTCCGGATAGGAGTTGATATATACTAGTGGTAGCTCGCAAGCTTTTTTTTTTTTGGGGGATTGAGTTTATACTTTGAAATCTCTGCATATATTCTTCAGTCTGATGTTTCAGGCCTCTAATGTACATGTGGAGAAATCTTCCTGTGCACAAATTGTATGTGGTCCATAGGGTACATCCCATTTAAGACAATATTTGCTACAACATTTTCTTTTTTCAACTACTATTCAGTGGCTAATTCTTCCATAGCTGTTAGCTGTGAACGCCTTTTATCTGTGGACAGGAGAGCCATACACTTTTTACTTTGATAACTGGATATATTATCTAGAACTGATCCCAAAATATAGCACATACCATCCGAATAATATAGTTAATCAACTTAAACGACCATGTGCAATTGTTATGTGTGTAGTGCTTCATAATCAGTAGTTTTGTTCAAAAATGTGTGCTATTTTTGATTAGTACAAAGTTTACTACTACTCTTTGGGAGCAAATAAGAAAAAGAGACAGATAGCTATGATCATTAACCCTTTCACTGTCAGGTCCGTATGGCGTACAGACCTACAGCACTGCTTCCATCTGGCTAGGTCTGTACGCTGTATGCGCCTCATTTCACTTCAGTGATCATAAACTTATAGCAGAATTGTTTAGCAGACTCTGTTAACTACTTCCCACCCGGCCACTGTACATGTACGGCCGGGTGGGCGCTCTCTCCTTCTGAGTGGACGTTCAGGAACAACCCTTAGAAGGAGGAGGATCGAGCGTGCGAGCCCGCGCAGCGGCGCGATCCCGATGCGCTCGAGTCACCCAGACACGGCGCATCTCAGATCGGCAGGAGGGCTCTGTGGTTGGCCCTCCTGATCACATGACAGCCATGTCCAATGACAGCCATCATGTGATGTAAACAGAGAGCCGGTTGCTAGGCGATCGGCTCTCCTCTCCTCACACATTAGTTGTCGGTGAGGAGAGGAGAGCGGATCGATGCAGCCGGCTGGTGATCAGTGTGTATGAGCTGTTTTTTACAGCTTTTTACACACTGATCACCAGCCTAGTAACACACACATGTAAACACACAATGTAAAACACACATGTCACCACACAATGTCCCCAAAACACATGTCCCCACACACATGTCCCCTACATATGTAACAGTAAAATCATATGTCCCAATGATTATCTGCACACATGTCCGTGATCACCTTCGCACATCTGTACATGATCATTTCCGTACATATGTTCGTGATCACACAAACCAATTATTATACACTTAACAGGATTTTTTTTTACCAAAGACATGAACTGTAGCAGAATAAATTTTGGCTTAAATTTATGACAAAACTCGATTTTATTGGATTTCTTTAAAAATTTTCCAAATTTCCGCTCTTTTGTTCGCTTATATCGCAAAAAATAAAAAACGAAGTCGTGAATAAATACCACCAAAAGAAAGCTCTATTTGTGCGAACAAAATGATAAAAATTTCATTTGGGTACAGCGTAGCATGACCGCGCAATTGTCATTGAAAATGCGAGAGCGCTGAAAGCTGAAAATCGGCCTGGGAAGGAAGGGGGGGGAAAATGCCCAGTATTGATGTGGTTAAAAAAAACTATAGCTCTGATTAGCGGATTACAATTATAATTCACCTCAAATGTGACCCCCCCAAGGTCACCACTTCCCTGTCTCCAGCCTCTCCACCTCTTGCCGCTTACTTCCTTACCTCCACCCTGCATCAGCAGCCTCAGTTCGTAACAAAGCATTACAAACTAAAAAAGGAGGCGTGGGTGCTGTGTCCGTCCATGGACGACAGAGAAAAGGATTTAACGGTGAGTACAAAAAATCCTATTTTCTCTTTTCGTCCATGGACGGACACAGCTCCTTAATTCTTGACAGTTGGGACGTCCCAAAGCAGTGGGCACAGCAATCAAAAAAACATTTTCACCCCAAACAAGCAGAGCTCCTCAACGGAGGAGTTGCGACCTCAAAACAGCCGTCTGCAAAACTTTGCAGCCGAAGCTAGCATCCGAACATGCACTCACATCAACCTTGTAAAATTTTGAAAAAATTTAAACGGTCGCCGCCTTACACACTTGTGATACAGATGCTTGAAGTCGGAAAGCCCAAGAGGCACCAAAAGCCCTGGTCGAATGCGCCGTAGTGTGAAAGAGAGGCAACCGCCCTTTAAGGGCATAGGCCTGGATGACGGTCCACCTGATCCACCGAGAAATGGTGGCCGACGAGACCGCCAGGCCCTTCTGCGGACCAGACACCGACAGAAACAGTGAGTCAGACCTCCGAAACTGAGCCGTAACAGACAAGTACACCCGCAAGGCATGTACCACATCTAAAGTATGGAGCGCAACCTCCTTGGAATGCGACGGCCGAGGACACAACGATGGAAGCACAATGTCCCCATTCAGGTGAAAGGTGGAAAACCACCTTTGGAAGAAAAGAAGGCTGCGGGCGTAGCACCGCTTTGTCCCAATGGAGGACCAAGTATGGGGACTTGTGAGACAAGGCCGCCAATTCAGAAACCCTCCTGACGGATGTGATGGCAACCAGGAAGGCCACCTTCTGAGAGAGCGTCAAAAGAGGAATTTCCCTGATGTTCTTAGAAGGGGGTTTCTGAAGCGCCGAGAGCACCACATTCAAATCCCACAGAGGTAGTGGTAGTTGCACCAGAGGGCCACATGTCGGACCCCTTGCACAACGTACTTACCAGTGAATGAGCCGCCAGGGGTCGCTGAAAGAAAATAGCCAAAGCTGAAATCTGCCCCTTAATGGTGCTTAAGGCAAGTTTCTGATCTAATCCTACCTGCAAAAACAGCAGGATCCTGGAAACCGAATAAGTCGGTGGATGCCATTCCATCTCCTCACACATAGAGTTGTAGGTTCCCCATGTGCGAAGTTAGATCTTCCTAAAAGAAGATTTCCGTGCCCTCAACATGGTTGAAAAGACCGAATCCGACAGGCCTCGGTCCCTTAGTGCCCAGCTTTCAATAGCCATGCCGCTAAAGCCAGCGACCGTAAATCAGGATGAAGAATGGGACCATGCGAGAGAAGGTCCTCCCTCATTAGCAGTCGCCAAATCACATCCGCCACCAACTGCACGAGGTCGGCGTACCAGGGACGCCTGGGCCAATCTGGGGATCTAGAATCCCCGAAATTCCCTCGGTCTCTACTCTGCGGAGTAGACGAGGAAGCAACTTCAGTGGTTGAAAGGCATAACTTAGCCGATACTGACCCCATGGGGCCACCACGCATCTGATGCGTCTGCCCAGGGATCTCTGGACCTGGCCACGAACCTCGACACTATGCGATTGAGTCAAGAGACCAGGAGATCCACATCTGGCGTGCCCCATCTCCGACAAAGGAGCTGAAAAACCTCCGGATGTAACGACCATTCCCCATGGTCCAGCATCTGGTGACTCAATTAGTCCGTGCAAAAAATATATATATCAATGCGCAACCTATTAAATGAGCCAACACAGTGCTACAACCATACAAATGAAAATAAATGTGAATAAACTCGTGAAAAAATGGACACTAAATGAATGTCCTATAAATGCAACATATCAATTATTAAAAAGATAAGAAAAAAATTGCATAAAACAAAAACCAACAATGCATATTATCCCCTAAGGACAATATAATCGTGCATGAACAGTTCAAGTATTTCAAAGTTCAAGGAGACAAAGTTGACCACATCTGATGGTTATCATCAAACACACGCCTTATCTTGATATTTGGCTAGATTAACTTTTCCAACTTGCTCGAGTAGATAATAAAGGCAATGTAGACTTACCAGCTCAGGTGGATCTCTGTGACGGAGATCTTAGGGGGCTCATACATGAATAAAGATGTCCACCGATAGGTAATAGGTTGCGCATTGATATATATATATATTTTTTGCACATACGTTCACAGCTGATATTCCAGCTGTTTATAAGTTTGCAGCACCTGTCACATCATTTTTATTTATTAATTTTGTATTCATTTCAATATTTCACTGGGTATTACTTTTGGTTTGGATAGGTTAGCGCGGATCACTCCCATTTTCAAGACTCAATTAGTCCACCTGCCAGTTTCCCATGCCGGAATGTAAACTGCCGACAGGGCCGGCACGTTCCTGTCCGCTCAACGCAGGATGTGAGCGACCTCCGACTCTGCAGCCGAGCTTCTTGTTCCTCCTTGATGGTTGACGATGCCACAGTCGTGGCGTTGTCTGACTGGATGCCCTCTTAGTTCCTGAGACCACCTGGAAAGGCACAGCCTGATCGCCCGGAGTTCCAGAACATTGATCGGCAGCCCTGGGCCGCCTGAAACCCCCAGACTCCCCCCCAACTGGTCAGACTGGCGTCCGTCGTGATCACAGTCGATGAAAAAAGGGAGGAACGAAGAGCCGGGGATCTCAGCCACCAATTCAGAGAGGACCTGACAAGATGACTTATCTGAATCTGATGCTCCAGGGACAACAGAGATATGTGCCATTTTTAGAGAATCTCCGTCTGCAAGACCCGAGTGTGGAATTGGACATATAGTACTGCCTCGAAGAGGCTACCATGAGGCCCAGGTCTCGCATGCAAAAAACGTAGAGACGACCATTTGCGGGATGTCAACAACCTCACCGCAGATTGGAGTGTCTGCAACTTCTCCAAGGGAAGAAAGACTCTGGTCCCGAAGAGTCAAGAATCAACCCAGGTACTCTAGGTCGGTACTAACACCGACTTCTGGAGGTTTAGTATCCACCAAACTCCCGAAGGGTCTGACTGGCTATAGACACGTCCTCCTCTAATTCTGAGCTCGAAGCAGCCCTCAGAAAAAGGTCGTCCAAGTAGCCTACGATGGCAATGCTGCGCTGCCTCAGCAAGCTAGAATTGGGGCGAGCACCTAGGTGAAAACTCTTGGTGCCGAGCTAGGCCAAGGGGAAGAGCCACAAATTGATAGTGGTCTTTGCCTATCGTAAAGCGCAGGAACCTCTGATGCCTGACGCACATGGGGACATGCAAGTATGCGTCCCTGATATCCAAGGACGCAGGAAGTCCCCTGGATGGAGCGCAGCCCTCACCGAACGAATCGATTCCATCCGGAACTTTTTGAATCTAGATAAAGACATTGAGGGCCTTGAGGTCCAAGATTGGATGGACTCCGTCCCTCTTTGGGACCACAAACAGATTTGAGTAGAAACCCTGTCCTGTGGGGGTACGGGTATGATAACCCCACACCTCAACAAGTCTTGCACTGCCCCCTGAAGGAGAGGCAGTTTCTGAAGGAAAAATCTATTTGGTGGACAAGAAAGGAACTCCCCCTTGTACCCCGAGGTGACCACCTCGCAGACCCACTGGTCGGAGAGCAGGGAGGTCCACCGAGCTGCAAACCTGCAAAGCCGTCCCCCCACCCTGGAGTCGGGCAGGGGCCAAACTCCATGCAGTAGCAGGCTTGTTTGCTGGCTAGTTGGGCTTGCGCCCCCAGGGACGCTACTGTCCCCCAGCTGGACCTTTGTCTGCTTGGGAGGGTCTCCCCGACTGACGAAAACACCTCTTCAGTGTGGGAAAGGAGGGCCCCGGCTTACGGCGCGGCTCCTTCCCTGTAGTGGACTGAGGGAGAAGTGTGCTTCTACCCCCAGTGACATCCTACATGATGTCGCCACCTTTGAAAGGCAAAACCGCCAGAGTTTTCTTAGAAGCTTGGTCAGTGGACCAGCATTTCAACCATATTAGGCAGCGCCATACCACCGCAGATACAGAGGACCTGGAGATCAAGGGGACTGCATCCAGGGTTGCATCACAGCCGTACATGAGTCCCTGTACCAACTTGTTCGGCCAGAGACACGCACTCAGGAGTAAACTGATGCTCCTCCACAGTCCGGTGCAATATTTTTGCCCACTCGTGAGCGTCTGGGACACCAAGGTAGCAGCCACAAAAGGCCGCAATGCTGGCCCCAGCATGGTGAACATGGAACGGCTCACCGCTGCAGACCTCCTATCAGTAGGGTCCTTAAAAACAGGGGTCCCCTCCCCCGGGATAGAGGTTACTTATTTTAACCGAGAGACCGGGAATCGCTGAGGGACCGCAAGGGCCTCTGCGGCCGTTCCCATTCTTTAACTATGACTTGTCAAAGAAATCAACATAAGGAAAAACCTTAACAGAGAGACCCAAAAAGGGACAGACCCTGCTGTGGAAGTCCCAGCTGTATCTTCCAGCTTGAGAGTGTGCCTCACAGCATTGTGCTGTCTTGAGCTGACCCGGACGAGGGGTCCTCCTCACAGGGAAGGTCCTGGTCCGCCCCTTCTGACATATCAGAACCGGGGTCCTGAGCCGCAGCCAGAACAATTTCCCAGGTGATGGCGGGTGGAGGGGGCGCTTAGTACCCCCCTTACACTCGCACGCCGCTTCCACCTTGGCAACAATGACTCCAGGACTGCCTATAAAGCATCCATGGGAACCGCAGGTGCAGGGGCACCAGTTGCTGCCTCTGGAATGTCTAGGGAAAAAACGCCAGCTTCTGGCTCCAGATTGCCCACTGACAGCCGTTAGGGACCTAGTCAAGTTACCTGACACATAATTTTGTCCACCCTCCTTGCTGCACTGACCGAGGGGGGGGGGGAGATACCCAGGGGACTCACCGCCAAGCCAGGGACTGTTCAGCGCCGCTGCCCGCTCTCCATCCTCACACCGCGTGTGACTGAGGAACTGTGTGAGGTGAATGGCGCCGTTCGCGCCGCTCAGGAAGCCAGTCAGCACTAGAGGCCAAAACCCACTCCAAAATAGCTGACGGGTGCCTCAGAGAAAGCACGCGGACCACAAGAAAATGGCCGCCTGCCTGCATCATAGCGCGGCAACGGCAAAATGGCCGCCAATGGGACTTTCAATGCAATGCACAGGCCCCAGAAAAATGGTGCCAGTGCTTCAAAAAATGGCGCCCAGCAATCGAGGTGGACGAGAAGGCCAGCAGCGGAGGCTTCCAAGAATTACCACCCCCCACACGGAGAGCGGGCCTGGACAACCCCACAGTCCCCTGCCGGGACCCAGAGCCCCCTAAAAGGTATTCCCTGGTCGCAGCGTGCCCCGCAAGGGGAGGAGGAAAAAAGGGTGACAGAGGGAGAGAGGGGAGGGCAGGAGAACCCCCTAACGACCCCCTTAGGAATGCCCAGCTGTTCCATCCCACCAAAGTAGGAGGAACTGTACTTACCCGTCCTTGTGAGGACCCGCTGGTGCGTTCCTGACAGACCTACAACCGAGCAGTACGGAGTAGCTGTCGGCCCGGTCCACTGTGACTGAAAGAGCAAGCCACCCGGTCATATGTGAACCCTGGAGCAAAGCTCACCGGCCACCCCTGGAGCCATGGGGTATGTAGTGGCCGACCCCGCATGTAGCTAAGGTCTGCTCACGCTCCCTGACCGGACTGGGGGGACTACAAGGATCTATATTATCCTGCCTGTCATGCCCAGCCAGCAGTTGATAGAAGATTCTTCAAAAAAAAATAAAATAGGATTTTTGTACTCCTTTGAGGAGCTCTGCTGGTTTGGAGTGAAGTTTTGGTTGTTCCTTTACTATTTTGCTCCCACCCTTTTCTTATACTGCTTTGGGACGTCCCACATGTAATCAGTATGACAGCTGTGTCAGTCCATGGACGATAAGAGAAAATAGGATTTTTGTACTCACCGTAAAATCCGTTTCTCTGACGTCCATGGACTGACACAGCAGTCATACTGATTACGTGTGGGTATATGTCCATGCTTGCAGGAGAAGACCTAGGCAGAATGTTAGATGTCAAAACATTCTAGAACAAACCAGAGCTGAACAGCCCCGCCCAGGGGGGCGGTCCCTCCGGACATTACCCTCCCACCTGCAGCTAGCAGACCTCAGTTCATAATAAGCAGTCAGTCCATGGACGTCAGAGAAACGGATTTTACGGTGAGTACAAAAATCCTATTTTCTCTTATCGTCCATGGACTGACACAGCTGATTACGTGTGGGACGTCCCAAAGCAGTATAGGAAAAGGGTGGGAGCAAAATAGTTAAGGAACAACCAAAACTTTACTCCAAACCAGCAGAGCTCCTCAATGGAGGAGTTGCAACATTAAACAGCGGCCTGCAACACTTTGCGGCCGAAGAAACCATCCGAAGATGCAGCCACATCAACCTTATAGAATTTTGAAAAGGCATGAACGGAAGACCAGGTCGCCGCCTTGCACACTTGTGCAACCGACGCTTGATGTCGGAAAGCCCAGGAAGCCCCAATTGCCCTGGTGGCATGCGCCGTAACCGGAAAGGGAGGGGCCACCCCCTTAATGGCATAGGCCTGTATAACAGTCTGACTGATCCATCTAGAAAAGGTGGCAGACGACACCGCTCGGCCCTGTTCGGACCAGAGACAGACACTAGTGAGTCATATCACGTACCACATAAAATGTGTGAAGCGCAAACCCTCTGGAATGCGATGTGTGAGGACACAAGGACGGGAGGACAATGTCCACATGTAGGTGAAAAGCCGAGACCACCTTTTGCAAAAGGAAGGTCGCGGACGCAACACCACCTTAGCCTTATGGATGACCAAATAGGGCGACTTGCAGGACAAGGACGCCAACTCAGACACCCGTCTGACAGAAGTAATGGCCACTAAGAAGGCCACCGCCTGAGACAAGGTCAAGAGGGGAATATCTCTGATATTTTCAAAGGGAGGTTCCTGGAGAACCGAGAGCACCAAATTCAAATCCTGAGGAGTGAGAGGAGGTTTCAACAGGAGGGAGCACATGGCGAACCCCCTGCACAAAGGTGCTACCAAGGAATGACCCGCCAGCGGTTGCTGAAGGAAGACGGCCAAGGCCGAAAACTGACCCCTAATGGTACTCAAAGCAAGCATTTGGGTCACACCACGCTGCAAGGACCGCAGGATACTGGGGACGGAATACGTCAGTAGACGCTAGTCCAGCTCATTGCACATAGCGATGTAAGCTTCCCATGTACGGTGATATATCTTTCAAGCGGAAGACTTCCGTGCCCTGAACATGGTCGAAATGACCGAATCCGAGAGACCTCGGACTCTCAGCACCTGGCTTCCAATAGCTATGCCGTTAAGTCAGAGACTGTAAAACAGGATGAAAAATAGGACCTTGAAACAGAAGGTCCTCCCTTATTGGCAACCGCCAAGGAACGGCCGCGATGAGACGTACGAGATCAGCGTACCAAAGACACCGAGACCCACCCTGCGCAAGAGGATCACCGGAATCCCTTCGGCCACAACCCTGCGCAGCAGGTGAAGAAGCAGCTGCAGCGGAGGATAATATATATCAGGTGATAATGACCCCATGGGGCCCACCAACGGATCCGAGGCATCCGCCCAAGGATCCCTGGACCTGGCCACCAACCTTGACACCTTACGATTGAGTCAAGAGGCCCTCAAGTCCACAACCGGCATGTCCAGGTGTAAGGACCACTCTCCTGGTCCAGCGTCTGGCGACTCTGATAGTCTGCCTGTCAATTGTCTACGCTTGAACGTAGACGGCCGATAGAGACCATGTGGGGAGGCATATTCTGATTACCCGAATTTCCAAAACATTGGTCGGTAAACGGCTTCATCCGGAGTCCAAGACCTGGGGCTGACAGGACTCCCCAGACTCCACTCCAGCCTGTCAGGCTGGCGTCCGTCATGAACACCTTCCACTGGATGGGGAGGAACGACTTCCCAGACCGAAGAGTCGGGGACCCCAACCACCACGCCAGGGACGCCCTGAGTTGGTGACTCATCTGGGTCTGAAGATCCAAGGACAACGGGGATTTGTCCCAAGTGGACAGGATCTCTTACTGTAATGCCTGTGTGTGATTGGGCATACGGAACAGCCTCGAACGAAGCCCTCATGAGTCCCAGGACTCTCATGCAAAAAACGGGTTGACGACCATTTCCGAGACGTCAGGACCCGCACTACAGACTGAAAAGTCAGTAACTTCTCCAGGGTTAGGAATACCTACGCCTCCATGGAGTCCAGGATCAGATCGAGATACTCCAAATGCTGAGCCGGGACCAGGACCGACTTCTGAATGTTCGGGAGCCACCCGAAGTCCCTAAGGGTCTGACTGACAATAGTCACACTTCTTCTAATTCTGAGCCATTGTCTGCTCTTAGAAGAAAATCGTCCAGATAGCCCATAATAGCAATGCCTCGCTGTCTCAGCAAGGCTAGAACTGGAGCAAGCACCTTGGTAAAAAAACCTTTGGTGCCGAAGCTAGGCCGAAGGGATGAGCCACAATTGATAGTGGTCTTCGCCGATCGCAAGCGCAGAAACTACTGTTGACGTGCGCAGATCGGAACATGCAAGTAGGCGGCCTTGATGTCCAAGGATGCCAGAAAATCCCCTTGGAGTGTAGCGAACACTGCGCGAATAGATTCCATGCGGAACTTTTGCACCAGCACAAAGGCAGTCAGGCCTTGAGGCCCAGGATTGGCTGAACCCCCGTCCACCTTTTGGGACTACAAACAGATTCGAGTAGAAACCCTGAACCACCTCACCTGTGACGGAACCGGCACAATCACTCCGGACCTGATCAATCCTGTACAGCCCTTAAGAGGGCCACCCGACGGGCAGGAAGGAGAGGGAGAATTGAGGGAAAGAATCTGTCTGGGGGCCAGGAACGGAATTCTATCCTGTATCCTGAGGTGACCACCTCGCACCCCCACCGGTCGGAGATCCGGGAGGTCCACCGAACCGAGAACCTGCAAGGACGTCCCCCCCACCCCAGGGTCGGGCAGGGGCAAGACTCCATGCGGCAGTGGGCTTGGGAGCTTGCTTGGTAGGCTTACACACCCAGGGACGCTTATGTCCCCCAGCCGCACTTTTTCCAGTCCGGGAGGGCTTACCCGTGGATTCTGACTGACGAGAAGAAACTCATTCTTCTTGCCGGAAAGGAAGGGCCCGGCCTACAGTGGGGCTCCTTTTTCCGTACCAGACTGAGGAAGGAAGGTGCTCTTACCCCCTGTGACATCCATAATAATGGCATCCAGGGCGGCCCCAAACAGTCTACCGCCCTTAAAGGGCAAGTCAGCCAGGAGCTATTTTGGAAGCTAGGTCGGCCGACCAGCATTTCAGCCAGATAAGGCGACGCAGCACCACAGCAGTTAGAGGCCCCAGAAATTAAAGGGCCCGCATCCAAAGTGGCATCGCACACAGAGACTAAACCCTGTGCCAGTTCGTGAGCCAGGGTAATGGTCTCAGGAGGGAGATTATGCTCCTGAACCGTCCTGTGAGTGTCTTGAGACACAAGTGTCGCCACCCCTATAGGGCGTAAGGCAGACCCCAATAAGGTAAACATAGTTCTACTCACCACTTCTGACCTCCTGTCAGTGGGATCCTTAAATGCAGGAGTCCCTTCCATTGGGAGCGTGGTAGCCTTATTCAAACGGGCGACCGGGGGGTCGACCACTGGGGGGGGGGAGAGCCCACTTCTTAACCAGGTCCTCCTTAAAGGGGTACCTCATGGCTAGGCGCCGCAGGACCGTCAAAGTCTTCTGCGGCTTATCCCAGACTTAGTCAATGAATGTATCAAAAAAAGGCACATATGGAAAAAAACTTTTTGAATAAACGGCTTTAAAGGAACCAAAGGAGACAGCTTCCACCTGAGGTTCCTCAGCCTCAACATTCAGCTTGAGAGTGTTCCTCACAGCATCAATGAGTTCACTTACAAGCCCCCTGTCAGTTTTTCAGAACTGGGGTCTTCCTCACAGGAAATATCCTGTTTAAAAACCTGAAAATCCTCAGAGCTAGGGTCCTGAGCAGCAATAGCTAGGCCCATATCTGAGACAGAGCACTCCCCTACAGGAGGATGTGTGGGGAGGGGGCGCTTTACAGCTCCCTTGCGCTCGCACACCGCTTCCATCCTGACAAGGATGATTCCAGGACTGCCGACAGTTGCCTCAGACAAGTGTGGAGAAGCAGGTGAACTAGACTCCATACTGCCACCCTCTGAGACTTTTAAACACTCATAGTGAGTAACACAGTCCACCCACTGGCTTTGCTGAAGCTGAGGAGGGGATACCCAGAGTACTCACCAACCCCTGTAAGGACCGCTCATTCCGCTGTATGAAACCACACTGCCGCGTGGGTGAAGCCTGGGGAGAGTGAGGAGACTGGACTGTGAGGAGATTTTGAGAATCCTGCCGCAGCAGCGGCCGATAGAGGCCGAAACCGAAAGCAAAAACGCAGCGGCTTCAAGAAAATGGCCGCCGGCCGCATACATTACCGCCTAGCGCGGTTTTTTTAAAATACCTCACAGCGCTAATGGCGCACATGTTTAGTGGCACGGCAAGCGCTGGGGCGGCTGTTTGAACACAAACAGCCCCACTCAGTACTGAACCTGTGAAGCTTAGCTTTGCTAAACATGCATGTAAACCACCAAGCGCTGGGGCCACAACAGTATGTACAACACTCACACCAGAACACTGCACCTCTCCCAGGGCCATTAAAACAGACATGAGCACCCCCAGTCAGGCCAGAGTGACCCCCAAGCACCCCCACACAGCACAGCACCAGTACAGGGTGCAGAGAGCAGCATAACAGGGGGGGGGAGACAGGGAGAAACCCCCATATAAAGAAACACAGCCAGCATGTACTCACCTGCAGTAGGAGAGACTACTTACCCGTCCCTTTCAGGGATCCACTGGCTTGTTTCAGACAGACCTATCACAGAGTAGTACTGCGTAGCTGTCGGCCCGGTCCACCGCAAGAGATACACTCAGTCAGGTACTGTTCAATCTTGAGAGGACCGCGGGAGCTAAAAGCAACCCGGCCACCCCTGGAGTCATGGGGTATGTCGTGAACTGAGTCTCACGCACACAAGGCGAGGATCAGCACGCTCAATGGTCGGACAGGGAAGACTACGAGGATACCAGTGTACCCAACCTGTTGCCCAGCCGACAGTTGATTGAAGGTCTCAAAAATAAAATAATAAAATTCCCAAAGGAATAAAATTTAAAAGTAAAATCTTCCAGGAGACTGGCTCCTGAGAGAGCCACGTCTTCTCCTTCTGCTAGGCAGAAAAAAACTGAGGTCTGCTAGCTGCAGGTGGGAGGGTAATGTCCGGAGGGACTGCCCCCCTGGGCGGGGCTGTTCAGCTCTGGTTTGTTCTAGAATATTTTAACATCTAACATTCTGCCTAGGTCTTCTCCTGCAAGCAGGGACATATACCCACACGTAATCAGTATGACAGCTGTGTCAGTCCATGGACGATAAGAGAAATTTCTTCAAGACTCTGGACCCAAAGGGAGCCAGGTCCTTCTCCTCTACTAGGCAGAAAAACAGAGGCTGCTGATGCAGGGTGGAGGGTTATGTATGGAGGGACCGCCCCTGGGCGTGGCTGTTCAACTCTGTTAAAGTAACATGTATTAAATATCTAACATGTTCTGCCTAGTCCTCTCCTATAGAACAGGAACATAACCCAACTGTCAAGAATTAAGGAGCTGTGTCCGTCCATGGACGAAAAGAGAAAATATGCCCCCCCAAGCCATTCCGTTCAACCTCCCCACACCGATCCTCAGCAGCTGGGTGGCATTCCCTCCTTCCCCTTCCACTGCTGCACTCAGCACCGGCAAGCTGACATGATGGAGAGTGGAGTGGAAGGGGGGCGGTTTGAGGTTGGAGCTGGGAGGGGGCTTGGCAAACATGTGTTTAACAGCCCCCTCCCTATACTACAATGGACACAGACCACACGTTCATGTGTCCACTGATAACTGAGCACAGCAAACCGTGTTTACTACAGTGTATCCGGCAAGTATTCACAGTGTGGATAGGAATAATGCAACACCTAAATAATTAGAAGGGGAAAACAAATGATTGTGACTAGGCCACTGTAGGCTGCCCCACGAGTGGGAGAAGGGGAAGGCCCTTTGTGGCTGAGGCACCCTAGACTGACATACAAACTGTCACGTACCTTATCTGAGGCCAAGATGCTGAGAGAGGCTCCCCTTGCTGCTGAGCGAAGTATACCCCTGGGGATGGAACAGAAGGTATAATGATCAAAGAAGTATGGGTTGCCAGCAGGGCTTAGAGGACTGGAACAGGTAATCCCTGAAGGCCACTTGAGACTGGTGCAGGAAGAAGTCCTTAGAGAGCTGTACTGAGTACAGTGGGCTTGAGAATACAGGAGGATTGGTAAAAGCCCGACAGAGGATCTAGCACTGTTGATTAGGCCGCAGCTGCTGCAAGTGGAATTAGTATGGCAAGCTGGGGTCAAGTATGGTACACAAGAAATAGCAAAGTCCTTCAGGCAGGCCGGGGTCATTCACAGGTGATCAGGCATGTTTAAGCAGAAGCAAAGACCTTAAGACAGGCTGGGGTCATTCACAGGTGATCAGACAGGTTTAAGCAGAAGCAAAGTCCATAAGACAAGCCGGGGTTATTCACAGGTTGTCAGGCAGGTTTAAGAAGAATAAACATGTTGGGGTTGGGGAAAGGGGGTGCGCAAGTTCCGCTAGTAAGTGGGTGAGTGCGAATATCACCCACCACGGATCATTTACCTAATAGGGTATTGTTGCTGTAACCATATGAACATACAAAATTCGATAAAGGGAGGGGGGAAAAAGGGATCAGTCTGTTTAGAACAGGCAAAAAAGGGGTTACTATAGGCAACAAATTATAGATCCAAAGACGGAAATAATTTAAAATTAATCATTTATTCCTATTATCATATTTAATATATATAAAAAGAAGGTATTAGAGGTGCAATATTTGGTACCAAAAGGTGAATGATCAAACAGTACATAAGTTAATTGAAAAACATCAAATGGACAGACAGGACTAACAAATAACTGTACATTTAACAACACACAAGTCCTGACGGGTGGTTCAGCCTTATGCGGAGAGGCAACCCAGAAAAGAATAGTGTAATTTTATTTAGTAATTACCCTCCACTAAGGGAAATTAGGGTAATATGAACCACTTACTAATATGTGGAAACATTTATTGGGTTCAAATGGGTGCCATTTGGCTAGAGGCTGAACCTAATGGGGTGGGGGAAGGGAACCGGGGCGGGGGGTGTAGTAGCGCTAGGAAGCGAAAAGACTGATTAAATCAAGGCAGATGACCTAGGTATTGTGTTGTATTAGGTACATCATGCATGGGGATCCCCTGGTAGTAATGTTCCTTAAAGGTTGAAGAGGTTAATAATTGCTCATATAGAAACTGGTTTATTGAGGAAATAGTAAAAGTAAATTCCTCTAAGAGCTACTGGCGTAAAGAGTCCATCCATATAGTTGTACTACAGATGTCACTAATTTACAATGTGACTCGTTGAACATCTTCATGTTAGAGCTAGATTTGACCAGTTCTTATTTCAGTGGGTCCCAATTTGCCTTGTCTCTTGTGCCTGATTTTTTAAAATATTTTGGCCATACCTGTTCGTTGTGTTGGCCGTTCAGCTGAAATAAGTGTCCAAGGAAGTCTGAGGCTGCCAAGCACTACCTGCGCCGATATCAGGAGGATCCGATGTGGCGGCTTTAATGATGCCGAGTGCCGAATGCCGCGGTCGTTACCGCTAACGTAGGCGCTAGTTGCTGCATACGTCTCCTGACATGGTCCCTTAGGGGAGGGTAATTACTAAATAAAATGACACTATTCTTTTCTGGGTTGCCTCTCCGCATAAGGCTGAACCACCCGTCCGGACTTGTGTGTTGTTAAATGTACAGTTATTTGTTAGTCCTGTCTGTCCATTTGATGTTTTTCAATTAACTTATGTACTGTTTGATCATTCACCTTTTGGTACCAAATATTGCACCTCTAATACCTTCTTTTTATATATATTAAATATGATAATAGGAATAAATGATTAATTTTAAATCATTTCCGTCTTTGGATCTATAATTTGTTGTCTATAGTAACCCCTTTTTTGCCTGTTCTAAACAGACTGATCCCTTTTTCCCCCCTCCCTTTATCGAATTTTGTAGGTTTAAGAAGAAGCAGATCCTTAAGACAAGCCGGGGTCAAGGTAGGAGAAGATCAGAGCAGGTCACAACAGGAACAGCAGGAAACAGATCAGGTTCAGGAACATAGGAAGACCTGAAGACAATCCAGCAATGAGGGGAGATCATAGGCAGCCTTTTATAGTTCATCAGGGAATTGCGTCTATGACGTTCCATTGTCTGTGCACGGGAAAGCGCCAATAGCACCTGTTGCTAAGGATTTCACTGTTGTTTCCCTGATCGTGCCCCCCCCCAAGGGGCAGCCTCCGGATGCCCAATCTAGCCATTCTCTTGGGTGTCTGCTGTGGAAGGCTTGTACTAGTTGTTGGGGGGAATGTATATTGCTTGAGGGCTCCCAGGAATTATCTTCTGGTGGGTACCCCTTCCACTTGATGAGGTACTGGAATTGTCTCCCTCTCTTTCTGCAATTCCCCTCTTTCGGGAAAAGGACTGGGAACAGTTGATTTCAATAGTGAAGCATGGAAAATTGGATGCATTTTGTAAGAGCTAGGTAATGCCAATTCAAAGGACACTGGGTTTATCATCTTCTTGATTTTGAAAGGACCAATGAACTTGGGTCCAAGTTTCCGCGATGGACAGGAGAGTTTGAGATTTATGACCGACAGCCAAACATCGTCTCCAATCTTGAAAGCAGGGTTGTCTCTTCTTCCTTTATCATGATATTTCTTATAATTATCCTGAGCCTCTTGCATGGCCTCCTGGAGACGCTGGTAATTGGTCTGGATGGAATTTATCCGATCCTGGACCGCGGGTACTGATGCTTCGGGTATTGAATGTGGCAAAAATGAAGGGTGAAAGCCATAATTGGACCAAAAAGGAGTTTGATTAGTGGTGGCATGCAGTGATTTGTTGTAGGCAAACTCCCCACAAGGAAGAAGAGAAGCCCAGTCGTCTTGAGAGCAGGTACAAAAACACTGCAGGTATTGCTCTAAGGTCTGATTCGTCCTTTCGGTCGGGCCATTGATTTGTGGGTGGTAGGCTGATGAAAGGCACACTTCAATTGCCAAGGATTTGCAGAGATCCCTCCAGAACCTGGAAGTAAATTGTACTCCCCTATCAGATACAATGTTGTCTGGTATTGAATGTCCTTAGGACCTGAAGTCTCACATCTTGTCCTGAAACCAAAGTAAGTCTTCTTGTTTTGCAAATACCATACTGGTGACCCCACAATAGGGATAAAATTTTATGCGGAAGGACGTTTAATAAGACACGTGGCCACTCATTAAAATTAGAAGAAATTGTATATGAAAGGAAATTGAAATATGTTTTAATTATGTGGAAAAGAAATAAAGAATATTTGATTAAAAAAAAAAAATAGAAGAAAAGAGGTTTAACCTTAGAGGGTTCTTTACTGTAAGAGCGGCAAGTATGTTGAACTCCCTTCGACAGGCGGTGGTTTCAGCGGGGAACATTGATAGTTTCAAAAAACTATTAGATAAGACCCTGAACGACCACAACATACAGGGTTATACAATGTAATACTGACATAAAATCACACACATAGGTTGGACTTGATGGACTTGTGTCTTTTTTCAACCTCACCTACTATGCAACTACTATGAATGGGGTTATGGCAGCTAGCTTTTTACTATGGGTCGGTTGGCAAGTGGCTAACATCCAGCTTCTGAAAGGATACAATCTGATGGAGGGAGTCCAGGCTACAGGCCTTCCCTGGGCCCAGAGAGCTGTGTACCAATCCCCTGGGGTCTAATGGAGTACTTGGCTGTAAGACTTTAAATGTGCATCCCAGCCATGAGCAGGAGCATGGGTTCAGGTACACATTTTTATCTACTTGCCACCATTTTTACTAGGCAGGCAGTTCCATTGTATATTTCCAATGTACTTTGGGTCATGGAATACTTGATTGTTACCAAAGTACTGCCATCTTGCGACTGATCTGATGTGTGCTACACCGATTCATAAATATTTATGTGACTGTGACATCCACTGTGTTCTTTTTTCCTTTATTTTATATAATATAGACTGTTAATGTGGAAAATTAAAACAAAAGTTGATTATAAATATAAAAATAAAATAGCGGCCAATGATTGCATACATTACCACCCATATTGTGATTAGAATACAATATTTTTGTGATAAAGTCTTTAAAGTACTTGTTTTGGACATGCACATCATGCCTCCTTCTGGAAAGCAAGTCTTAGGCCTATGAGAAATATTACTGGCATTCATAGACCTCTGCGTCGCCTTTTTAGCCCTTTTGGACATGCAATTATAACTGCTTCTAGGTGTGTTTGGAGCTCCTTCCTAAATGCACCTGGAGGCATGTAAAGATTACCTATGGCTGAATCCACACCAAGACACTCTCCTATGTCTAGGGGCATTTAGCGTAGCTCTGCTTACATTCATTTACTTTTGTTCCCCATTGCTGAATGTCCTTCTGCCAGTACAACACACAGAATTGCAACACATACCTGTACTGTAGAACTGGCATGATTACAGTGATGTAATAAGAGAAAGTACTGGGGTTTGCGAAATCAATAACTCAGGAACAGTGGGAGGAGTGGCACATGTAGTCATTGGGGGCTGAGGGCAGTGACAATCCATGGAGAGAGAAGAGGAGACAAGCGACAAGGCAGGGGAGCTGCAGGTGAGGAGACAAGAGAAAAAGAGGGAAGTGGAGGACACAAGGCAGCAGTCACAGTGATTTTCCAATAATGGTGCTTATACAGAGCCTCATGGGCACTCCTACAGCATGCTGGGCTTAAAACAAAATAAGAATTCTGGTTGCTGGGCAGGAAAACTGCATGTAAAGATGGCCCTACAGGTCATCAGTTTAGAGCTACAAAGGAGCACTGGTGCTATAATTATTGCTTTCACTCCAGTGTGCATGTCGATATGTTACAAGTGTATCACAATCATCATTTTCATGTGTAGGTGCCCACGATGTGTGCATTTACGTTTGTATATGTGGGGGTTGGGGGGGTTGCTTAAATTTTTGGGGGAGGGATTTTATGTGCTTGGGAGTAAATACAATTTTTTACAATTCGATATTTTTATTTTACTTAAAGTGGAAGTAAATCCATCAATTTAACAGTTTTACAAAACAGTTACGGTAACTGTCACATTGTTTGTGCTCTCAACCAAACTGTCAAACCATCCAATGGCTGGTGTCATAACTGATCACATGTGCAGCATCATGGCAGTTGAAGATTAAACAGAGGCCAAGATGGCAGCTTCCTTGGTTGCAAACGACTGGAAGGTTTACTTCCACATTAAAAAAAAAAATTTCAGGTGATGTCTCGCCTGGGCTCCAATGAATCTAATGCTGTGCAGATTGCACTGCATTCGATTCTTTCCCGGCTATGCTAGCTGGAGAAAGTAAAAGGGGTACCTAGAAATTATGTTTTACACGTCGCTTCTGGGTCAACAAGAAGGGGAGGGCAGCAGACGCATGTCTGCTCAGCTTCCTCCCCTCTGCCCTTCGGCACAGACCATGCCAGTTCAAGGTCCACAGATGGCAAGCAGTGCCCGGGAAAAATTACGGGGTGTGCCCGTTACCAGGGAGGTTTGGAAGCAAATCGGTAGCCACTGAATCAATTTCATCTGACAGCCAGCAGTTGGCATGTCAGATATACACACACGCCCAGTGGCTTCAGTCATCGAGAGTGTGTGTAAAACTCCCCGATGTCACTGGCAGCAAAAGGGTTAATGCAGGGACATCTGAACACTAAAAAAGTGATCTATGTTTAGAAAAGGTCCCCCTGTAAAACAGACAGATGGACTTGGTGTGATAATGATGTGTGAAAGGGCCCTAAGAGCACACTCATTCAATGGGTGTGTTGTGTTAATGCTAATTAGGTCCACATACACAAGCAGAAAGATAAAAAGTTTGGCAGATAGATGCAGCCAATGGCAGTAAGGGGCAGGCTATTGTCAGGCGCTTAAGTACCATAGGTCTTCTTATGATTGGAAGCCATTGGGGAGAGGAAGTTGGGAGGTACAGTACTTCCTTCTGCTTCCCACTCCAGCAATGAAGGCAGAAAAGTGTGCAGGAAAGAGGCAGAAACAAGTGTGAACAGGGACAGGCTGCCTATACCAAAAAAGAAAAAAAAGGTAAGGCTGGAATTCAGCTATGAGTTTGAGCAGCATACAGTAGATTATCAATGCTAGGCAGTGATGGTGTATTCATTATCTCAGAATACATTTTTAATGCTTACAAACAATTGTGATTAGAGTTGCTGAGATCACCGATATATTTCTTCACATTATTAAGGCCTCACACTGGCACTTCTGTATTTAGCTTTGTTTCAGTGTGTGTTGAGCCCTCCTCCCACACAACCAGGGCTTCAGAAGAATACAGGAACTGCAGGGAGCCTGTGATTACATCATCAGGGTTGCAAAAAGGTCATGATCAGAAAGGGAACGCTGTTTCAGGCAAATGGTTTATTTATGACATTAAACTTCAACTTTAAGCTGCTTGATAAAATGGATGTGGAAGATGCCAGGCTCAAAGTAACTGAGTAAATTAAATAAGGGGGAATGTATTTCTTCATAAACAAGCTTACAAAGTTTCAAAAAGAATATAGGCCGAATAATCCACATCCTGTATAATCATGACAGATTTTCTCTATATCAATGATATTGGTTTACACCCACTAAAACCATACTTTAAGAATTTAGAAGGAAGGAAAAGGATGCAACTATCACAGTGCTTAATCATATAATGCCATAACATTATAGCCCGCGAACAAGTGCAGAGTGTGGGAGGAGTCTGGCCATGTGGACGGACGCACGTGGAGATTCCGGCGCGAGTGGGTCAGTGCGCATTGGAGCAGCGAACAGCGAAGATGACTTCAAACACTCCGTGGATTTCAGCTTCTTCTTTCACGGAGATGACTTCATTTGCTGCTACCATTATGGACACAGGAATCAGACTAAGGCCCCGGGGGCGATTGGCTCTGTACACCTGCAGAGACATAGAGGCCCTCGGTGTGATCTGTCCCGGCTGTTCGGGACTGGTGGTTCAGTTGAAGCCATTCGGGCGATGTGAGGTCTGCAAGGAGTTTCTCTTCGAGGTGGAACCATCCACAGAAAGGCCTCGCGCCTTCCACCTCAACTACCTCACCGGTACTGCCACTCCGGAGGGAGAGATCAATGCCATGGCGGGTATTCCTGCGCGTGCTGACCAGGGCGAAGTGACTGCCCAAGCGGAGATTAAAAGAGAAAAATCTAAGGATGCTGCCTCGGTCACCAGCAGCTCCCTGCTCCGACCGCCGAAGAGGAAAGTCGGCCTAGTGATGGCCTCCTGTGGTCGTGGAAGAGCTTCGCCCCACCGCTTGCCTGGCCTGGATGGATCCGGAGGGAAGAGCCCTGGACATCCCTGTTCTTCTGAAGGCCCAGGTGAGCCAGGGGTTGGGACTGTCTGTGTGGTTGGAGGTGTCGGCAGCCCACTGTCGGTGGAGGCCGTCAAGGGGGAGGATTCAGTGACTGGGAATTATCTGCCCGCTGAGTGTTATGACACCTCCGACCTGGATTCATTGTCTGACAATGGCGATGATGGGGAGATAGATGAGATCTTCCACCGGAAGGGATGGGACAAGATGAAGTTACCCTCGTCCCGTGTCACAAGGGACCCACCTATGTCCATTGGGGATAGTACACCCCGGGTGGAGGCCTCGGAGCCTAGGGAGGAATCTGGTCCACTGTCTGCAATCCCTCTTCTGGATTCAACTTCTATTTCACCTGCTCCTGTTGCAGGAGTGCAACGCCAGTCACTGTGGGCCCCTATGCCCAAGTCTGCCGAGGTGGTGAACGCACCTCGCCATCCGGAAGCAATTGTGTTACCTGGAGAAGGAGACTGTGTCACGATGCCACCTTTGTCAAGGCTGCAGCGTCTCTTTGGCCAGAAGGTTGCCCAAGAGTATGGGTGGGGGGTGGGAGTACCCATACCTACCTCGAGAATTGCTATACGAGGTGGAAGTTTTTCGCCAGAGGTGGTACAATACTTTTGTTTGGGACAAACTTAAGGTACCTCAAGCACGCCGATACCTTTCTTGTTCACCAACGGTCACTAAAAAGTTTCAGGACTGTAAGGCTAAGTGGATGCTGGGAAGGCATATCCATGCGGACAGAGTGGTGATTTGTCGCAAGGATAGAGGAAATGTTGAGTATAACATGGAGGCTTTTGACAAGCATTTGAAGCCTGTGTTCCTGCCGCATCCAAAGTTTTACCTTTAGGAGAAAAAGACTCCTGTGTGGTCTTTCTTGCTGCTCATTGCTGAACTTTCCGTAGTGCCTTTGCCGGAACACAAGGACTGTGCCCTAGTTTTTTTTTGTATTTGGGCGTTCTACTCTTTGGAGAAATGGGAGCTGTTACTGTTTTGTTCTCCCTCATTCTCCTTACACTTCAGAGAAATCAGTGACTTTGGGGTTTTAGTCAGTGTAGGGCCACAAAGAAAAAAAAAGAGGAAGAGAGAAAAGTTCATCTGGATTTGATAAGTGTCTTTACCGCAGCATTACCATCAGGTGGCAGTGTTGCGCAATGATAGTTTGTTTTTTTCTGTACATTATGCAACACTCATTGGAGTGAATGGGTTTCTTCTCGAATAGACCCATTCGTTCCAAGCAAAACACATATATTATGTTAGGATGTGTGTTTCTTTTTTCTTCCCTCTGCAGGAGATTCGTCTATCAAGGCTGCTGAGAATGGGGTGGTCCTTAGATAGCCAGGGGGAGGGAGAAATGTGAATATGTGAGATATTTAAAGTATTTTATTACAAAAGTTTATGGTTTTACATTGCTGTTTTCCCTTTCCTGTTTTAGGTCCTGGCACAATTCCTAATTGAAATTGTTGAGTTTGGATTATGTGAATGTTGTCTCTGGGTTGAACTCATGTTGCCACTCTTTGGGGGGCATGGGTTTGCACCAGACACTGGGGACCAGTGTCAAATCACCAGGGGGAGAGTGTAGCGGGTATTTGAATTTAGGGGAAGCATCTTGGTGGTAGTGTAACCCAGATGCACTGATTGCTAGGGAATCCGAGACCCTTTTATGGTTCTTGGAGGACTCTGGTAGTGTGAGGTTCCCTGCGGTCTGCAGGTGGCATTGTCGCCCTGGCCAGAGTTAAACTCACCAGAGTTGTACACACCGCAAGACTGCTTCCTTTTTGTCTTTTCCTGGCGCTGGTACAGCGGGGCGGGGAACCTGCTGTGACGCAAAAGGCGAGGGGATAAAAGGGGCGGACGCCCTGACCTTGGGGTTCAGAGTCGGAGGACGCGGCCGCACCCAGGCACCTTCAGCTTGGGTGCTGGCGTTCCGGTGTTCCGGGACCAGGTGCCCTTGACCTGGCCGGAGCGAGAGATAGAGTCCATCTCAGGCACCTTTAGCCTGGGGTAAGGTACTATGGCGGATGCCTGGGGCTCAGTACCTTCGACTGAGTTCCGCAAGGGTGGAGGAATCCGAGGGGGCCCTAACTCCTTGGGTGCCCGTGTCTGAGGTCCAGGAGACTGGTGAGCGGAACTTCTTTGGAGAGTCCGGCGCAGCATTTGCTGGTGACAGAGAGGCCCCCGGTGACTCCCTTGGACGGATATCCTTCCCCTGACAGGGGCTGTGCTAGCAAAGGTAATTCATGTTCTACCTCATATAGTCAGTGGCAGTGACTATTCGCCACTGGTGACACCACAGTGGTTAGCTATACTTTAAAGGATTGTGCCTCGACCTACTCCTATTATTACTGAACTGTTGCAAAGGTCCCAACTTGACTGTGCTGAATGTTTATTCGCTGAGAAGAATAAAACTGTGTTGGACCTATTCAGTGTGTGGAACTCTGGTTACTAGGAGAAAAGGGGAGTGGATCCGAGGAAAGGATTTGACCCTAGGACACCTACACAAAGCCCGATCTTTCTGGCCTTCACCTCTTCACTATGGAGGACATGGGCCATGGTGTATCTCATCCCTCCCCCCGGTACTGACACCCCTAGACAGAGACAGACAAGCCGAGAATGAGAAGGGGTGAGAGGGGTGAGGTCGCTACACTTGCTTAGTATTGTTGTAATCCTTTTTGTTCTTTAGAATGACGTCACTGGAGCATGCCCAGATGTCCCCTGATTTACGGCACACTGTGCTTGTCTGACTATTATCAGGACTTCCTACGGCACAACACTGAAATCCCACGAGACTGCATAATCACTCAGAGCTTCCTCCTACACCCCATGTGACCATGTGACATCACATGGAGTGTAAACCTGGGCATCGGACTGCATTACTGCAGTCTTTTTTTTTTCCATAAATGATTTTATTGAAAGAAAAGTAAGGTTACATGTACATACAAGACATACAGGCTCATGAACATTTCAAGACTAACCAACGTTTAAACAGAGCAATAACCAGTAACTGAAAGAGAGCAAGTAAACCCGTGTAAGAGTGCAAGGACCCACCGTAGGCCAATATCAGCAGGCCTATCCGGGGTCATGGTAAGACTTCTGAAATCGGAAATTGCGATGGTCGTATAGGTATTGGGAGCCCCTAGCAAGGCTCCAGGCTATCTCTTGGTCGGTTAATTCGCAATTGGGAAAGACAAATAGAGAAAAATAATAATCATATCAGAGGGGTGGGGGGGTCGAAAGGTAAAAAAAAATAGAACAAAAAAAGGGGGGGGGGGCGTAAACAGAGAAGAGGTCTACATTGACATAGGCGTGGGAAAGGGGTAAAAGGAGAAGAAGAAGGGTAGGTAGAGGGTAGAAGTCAAGAATAGAAAATAGAGAGAGGTGGGGAGACATGAGAAGTGTGAGGTGGGGGACGCTCTCCGTCCCAGGCCCCCGCACCAGATTAAAACGCAGGAAAGATTGCTGTGTGAACTGTTTTTACTTCAAATACTTTAGGACAGCATTCTAGAAGAAGGACTTATAGTAATCCGTAGTCCTAAAATGCGTCCAACAGGACCAGGTCAAACTAAACTTCTGTAAGCGGTCATGGGCTGTATGTATCAATTCCTCCATCTCCTCTATCTTAGAGACTCTGATCAACCATTCTCGAATGGTCGGGATATCCTTTGAACGCCAATGTGTAGGAACGCATAGCCTGGCTGCATTAACCATATGCATAGCCAATGATTTTTGGTAATTTCGTTTGGGTAGAGTAGTATGGTGTAGAAGGTATTGAGCAGGAGTGTAATCTAGAGTGAGAGTGGTGACCCGTGTAATGATGGAGTGGACCTCCCTCCAAAAAGGTTGGAGCAAGGTACACTTCCACCAAATCTGGATCATGGATCCTACCTCTTCTGTACACCTCCAACATGTATCCGGAATAGAGGGTGAGAATTTATGTAGACAAGATGGGGTTCTATACCATTTCGTGATAAATGTATACCCGTTTTCTTGGATCGCAACGTTCATCGAGCCCTTATGCGCAAGAGTGAATATGGATTCCCAGTCATCGTCCTCAAGTGTGATTTGCAGGTCCCTTTCCCAAGAAGCACGTATATTCTGCATCGTGGGAGTACCAGGAACGTCCTGTAGTAGGGCGTAAATGTGTGACACAAGGTGTCGTTGTGGTGTATTGCGTGAACAAAGTGCTTCAAATGGTGTAAGTTGTCTATCCCACGTTACCTTCGCATCTTTAGAGGTAAGAAAGTGAGTCAGCTGTCTAAAAGACCAGAAAGAAAAAGTGTTAGTACGTGATTCAGCAGTAAGCTCCTCATAGGATCGTCTTCGGCCTTTGTGAAAGAAATGACACGCCAGAACCTCCTCGTGTGGCCATTCCGTGTGGAGGAATGCGTTCGAATCTCCCGGAGGGAACTCAGGGTTGCCTCTCAGAGGGGTTAGTGGACCCGGTTGTGAGGATAGGTTAAAGAGAGCGACTGCTTTCCTAAAGGCCGATAGGGAAGGTGCAATGAGCGGGTGCGTCTTGAGGGTCAGGGGCCAGCATCGAGGTGACAACCAAGGTAATGTGGCGATCGGAGTTTGCGTGAGAGAATTTTCTAGCCTCACCCATGCTTTCCTTAGTTTGTGAAGTTTCCAGTCCACCACTCTAGTTAGGTGGCAGGCCAGATAATATTTATAAAGATCTGGTAGACCAATCCCACCGGTTGCTTTGGAGCATGTCAACCGTGAGTATTTAATTCGTGGGGCATTATTCTTCCAAATGAAGCTAGTGCAGGCTTTTTTATATGCCGCAAAGAATGAGGGGGGTAAGTGAATCGGAATTGTCTGCATTAAATATAATAGGCGGGGGAGAACAACCATCTTAATGAGGGCCGAGCGCCCAAACCAAGAAACGTTGAGGTTGGCCCAATCCTTCAAATTTGCCTGAAGCTTAGAGAGGGCATGGAGGAAGTTGTGGCTATAAAGATCCGTTATGTTCTTAGTGACCTGGATGCCTAAATAGGTAATGGCTGTCTTCTGCCAATGAAAGGGAAAGGATTCCTGACAGTGTGTGACTTCTTGAGGGGTAAGGGATACATTTAGGGCATGCGATTTGGAATAATTGATTTTGAGATTTGATAACTCGCCAAAGTGTTTTATGTCTTTCAAAAGATTGGGTAGCGATATCCGAGGGGATTGTAAGGACAATAGGATATCGTCAGCAAAGGCCGCAACTTTAAATTCTCTATGGGCAATTGAGATTCCCTTGATATCCGTATTGGACCTTAGTCTGTTTAGGAGGGGCTCTAGAGTCAAAACAAAGATCAGGGGAGATAACGGGCAACCCTGACGGGTACCATTGCTAATCGAGAAGGCGTCTGACAGGAGGCCATTAGCCCTCACCCTCGCGGAGGGGTTAGTATAGAGGGCAGTGATATGTGCAAGCATACGTGGCAGGAGGCCTATGCCTTCCAAGACCGCCCGCATGTAATCCCATGACACCCTGTCAAACGCCTTCTCAGCATCAAGGGAAAGGAGGAATCCCTCGGTCTTCGATGAGGCCAGCCAGTGCTGAACATTTAAAGTGTGGATAGTATTGTCCCTAGCCTCCCTACCCGGGATAAAGCCCACCTGATCAGATGATATGAGGCCAGGGATCAAGGGGAGTAACCTATTTGCTAGCATCTTAGCGTAGATTTTTATGTCCACGTTAAGCAGGGAGATCGGCCTATAGTTAGAGACTTGTGTGGTATCTTTCCCATCTTTCGGGATAACTGCTATATGGGCTTCCAATAATCTGCCTAGGGAAGTGTGAGGGGACGAAAGGGAGTTATATGTGTTTAGCATTTTGGGAGTAAGATCCTCCTGAAAGCATTTGTAATACAACAGCGGGAGGCCATCGGGGCCTGGGCTTTTCCCCACCTTCATCTGTTTGATTGCTAAGTGAAGTTCTTCCATGGAGAAAGGGCTCTCCATGGCTTCAGCCTGCTGGGGGGTGATAGGTTTGGGGCAGTAATCCGCCAAGAACCCTAATATTTGAGAGGAACGCCTGGCCATATTGGTCACCCCTCCCCTTCTTGCGCCAAATTGTACAGTTTAGAGTAGAATTTTTCAAAGTGTTTGGTTATTTCTTCGTTCTTGGAAAGGAGTGTACCTTGGCTGTCACGAATATGATGAATTACTGACGAGACCTTATCTGCCTGTATCGTGCGAGCCAACAGTCTCCCACTTTTGTTGCCGTGTTCGTAGAACACTTTCTGTTTGAGGACGTATCGCCTTCTAGTGCGCTTCCCCAACTCTCCCACCAAAGCAGAACGCGCCTGCAAAAGCTCCTGCAGTGAAGCTTGCATGGATGACTGTTTATGGGCTCTTTCCAGGCGGTTAATTTTTTCAATTAATGTTTTAACGTCTTCCTGGTTCCTTTTTTTGGCTATAGTGGCTAAAGAGATTAATTTTCCCCTTAGGACACATTTGTGTGCTTCCCAAAGTGTTATGGGAGAGACATCTGGGGTAGAGTTTTCTTGAAAGTACAATTGAATTCGGGTACGCACTTGTCTAACATTTTCAGGGTCTTTGAATAGCGTTGGATTCAGTCTCCAGGTTTTCGTTGTCTTATGGACTTCAGGAAACGTAAGAGTTACTGTTATGGGGTGGTGGTCTGATAAGAACATTGGCTCTATAGTGGCCTGCGAGAGAAAGGATAGGTCTGTCTGCGAGAGAAAAAAGTAATCTATCCTGGAGTATTTCTGGTGAGGTGGAGAGAAAAAAGTGTAATCTTTATCGGTAGGATACATGGTACGCCATGTGTCATGGAGTGTTAGGTATTGCATTTGGAGTCTAATCTGGCGAAGTGCCCGATGTGCGAGGGTGGATGTGCTTGTAGAGGGCATTACTGCAGTCTTATCAGCTGAAGCTGATAAGACTGACATAGGCAAACACTAGATAATTGGCTCAAGTAAATACTATGAAATAAAACAAGTGGGCTATGAGCAGGGAAGCAGGGTTGCCATAGAAAGATTGAGAAGGAGGCTTGGTTAACAGTACAGGAAGTGCTCAATGTAAGGGTGGAAATACACTCTAATGTGTTCTCAGAAAACAATACTTTAGCCTTACCCCTGGAAACAAAATTTTTAAAGTTTCTTTAAACAGTAAGTAATATGCGATTTGGGCTGGCTTACAGTGGCTATAGTTTGATAATTACTTAATATAATGGACTAAATGAAAAGAAGCATCAGAGTGGGAAAGTTTACTTTCTCTTTAATTGGTCCTTACAAGGTCTAATACAATGTATCAGGTCTTCTTTAAATTTTAACAAGCAGCTAACAGGCAGATTGGCACCTCTAAATATTCATGTGCCTGGGAGGGTAGAGGGTAGAATCTGGTGTAAAAGGCTTATCCTTTTTTGGAAAGAGCTGTAAAACATGAACTACAAAAAACAAAATAAATGCATAAAATAGTTTGCTTTTATATAATTCAGTCTTACTAGCAACACAACTTACCTTGAAAAGTTAAGAAAGTGAACATGTCGAGTAAATAAATAAGGTTGCTCAGCAGTACTAATGTTCTTTATCAACTCCATCTAGAAATAGAGCAAATATTAAGGTTTTAATTAACTCAAGGACATGTAAAACTAGAATATAACTTAAAGTGGATGTAAACCTGATTCATGAAATTTGACCTAAGCACATATATCTGTAGTGTGTTCTTATCTCTCTCCAAAGCACTAAGTCATGTGTCTTTCTGCTGTTTCGTTGCTGTTATCAGCATCATAACGTCTGACAAGTTCTATGTCAACCAAGATAAAACCAGCCTGAAATTTGTGTGGAGAGAAGTGGCTATAAATAGAGTAGCAGAGAGTTTGCCTTGTCACAGCACAGCTCTGAAAGTATCTTTGAAAACTACTAATTGTATGAACAGAGTGGTCCTGTGGATACTCGTAGCATAAACAGTGCCACGTCCTATTAATTTGAGACAAAAAGGTTGAACAGAAGGCTTGGACTTTTTAGGCACGACCAAACAAATTATATAAAAATAAAAATTTTATTGTAAGCATAGAAAGTCTATAATTTTTTTTTAAATCCACATTTATTAATTAAAATATGAAAAATAAAATGGAGATGAATGAGATCATTTCATTATAATGATGGATCCAGGAGTATGGTTAATATAACAGGAAAGCGATGAAAGAATGTTCTGGGCTCCCCGCACCAGCCGTCCTACATTCTGTTTGCTGCACCTTAATCTGTTTTTTTTTTTTCTTATTACTCCACATTATCTATCATTTTGATGTTCCTGAAAAAGCACAAGGCACGTAACATGTAGAGCCTAGAACATTCTTTCATCGCTTTCCTGTTATATTACCATACTCCTGGATCCATCATTATAATGGAATGATCTCTTTCATCTCCAAGTTTCCATCCAGTTGTTTATTGGTTATGTACAGTAGCTGCAGTTTATTTTTCATATTTGATTTATAAATGTGGATTTAAAAAAAAATTATAGACTTTCTATGTTTACAATAAAATGTATATTTTTATATAATTTGTTTGGTCGTGACTAAAAGGTCCAAGCCTTCTGTTCAACCTTTTTGTCTGAAAGTATCTTTGTTCTTCTACCTATGAGGAGAGGGGGTATGTGCCTTTCCTCCAATCAGCCGCTGTATGCCAAGAATCCACTCCCAGTGCTGAACAGGAAGAGAAAATCACTTTCTAAAGAATATATAAAGCTGAAGACAGCAGATATACAGGTAAAGCTTATGTAGGGAGATTTTTTTTAATCTCTGTGTATCATCTGAGACGGTTCACTTCACTGGGTATATGCAAGGGTTTACATCCACTTTAACATTTGCCCAGATATGTCTGTATTTTATATACTAGTTGAACTTTGCTATTATTAGTACCTTCATATTTCTGACAAAACTGATACCATAAAGCCCCTTACACACGAGGCGGCTCTGCCTGCTCAGCAGGAATCTGTTTGCTGATCCCCACTGAGTATGCGGATGGCTGGTCCATGTCTGCTCTGCTTATGCAGAGCAAACATAGATACAGACACAGCCCGCTCTTCTTGATGGGCGGTCAGATGTAAACAGACTGCCTGCCTGTTTACACCCGACTACACCATCCAATCCGATCTGCTAAACAGATAGGGAACAGATCTCTATCCGTCTGTTTTTAGCAAACAGGATCGGATTCTGTGTCGACGGGTGTCAATGGACACATGTTCATTGACACCCGCTGTTCCACAAAGGAGACTGGATGGTCCTATCTGGTCTGCCTGAAAAATTGACAAGTGGACCTGATCGGTTCACCCGTGTGAAAGGGCCCTTAGGCAGAGCTGGATTTATTTTAATTTAGCATCTTTCTTTAAATGCCACAAACACTCCCAAAGTTTGTATAGACTTGAAAGAAAAATGTAAGAAGTACTTTCAACAGTTTGATCATCTATGTGGCCTTCCCTGTTATATCAGCATTTTGGGAAAGATGTCTTGTCTAATATACAGACAAACACGAATAGAATCAAAGGACTATAACAACCACAAAAACTAAATATCTAAGTGGGATGAAAGCTATTGGGGTCCCTGATAACACTTCAGTTGTGTAACCATGTGTATAATTTGTGTTTGCATACTTTTTTTTAGGGCTGAGGAGATTAACGATTAATTCCTCGATTAATCGTTAATTTTTTTGATCAATCAAAATTTTTTGATCGGTACTCACCTCTCCGCCGGCTTCTGGGTCTTCAGGGAGTTCCGTCGGAGATCTGGTCACATCACGGACATCGACGTTAGTGGTGCAACGGATCGTCATTGATCCGTGATCCGAACGGGTCACCATGTTCGGATCGGCACACCACGCGATCCGCGGAGCGCTCCGCTGCCTCGGCCATAGGAAAAGCCGCACCTTCGGCCTAGCTCTGGAGCGGCGGCCATCTTGGTACACCCGGCGGCGGCGGCCTAGGTGAGCTGCGCACTGACGTCATCACCCCTCAACTGCTCGTGGATCTGTTCGGCCGGCTTCTATTTTGGTAAGACTAAACACTAGCAGACAATCTTCCTATATACAGTGGGGGAGATGTCTGTGGATCATATTACAGTGGGGAGATGTCTGTGGATCATATTACAGTGGGGAGATGTCTGTGGATCATATTACAGTGGGGGAGATGTCTGTGGATATTACAGTGGCGGAAATGTCTATTACAGTGGGGAGATGTGGATATTACAGTGTGGATATGTGGATATTACAGATCTGGATCTGTATGTGCGTTATAATTAATCCAAATTAGTCGATTAATCGATTTAAAAAAAAAACGATTAATCGAACACGAAAATTTTAATCAGTAAGAGCCCTAATTTTTTTCAAGAATACTAATATTTAATACAGATACTGCAGTAGTAGTAATAATAATTAAAAAAAAAAACACTTTTTGTCAGAAATGTAGTTAAAAACAATTTAACTGACACTTTATAAACAGTCATGTGAATATGTACACCCCATTAAAACTGTTGACTTTTTCAACATATTCGAACAAGCAAACATCAGACCTTCATTCAACAATGCCTACAGATAAAGTTAATATACTTGAATAAAAACAGTATAATTTTCCTTTTTAATCATTTTTTCAACAAACATGTGATGGTGTACAGTAGAAAATAAAGAACACCCTTGGTTTTAGAAGCTGGTATTGCTCTCTTTAGCAGATATTACTTATTTTAGGCATTTTTACATAACTGCCCACCAGACTCTGATATTGATTTTCTACCACTCCTCCATGCAAAATTCCTTTAGTTGCAAGATATTTGTATTTTTTTTTTTTTTTGCATGAACTAACCTTTTCAACTCCCAAAATTACAATGGGATTAAAATCAAGGCTTTTGACTAAGCCAGTCCACCAGTGGTAATTTTGATGTCAAATTTTGATTTTGTTTTAATCATAGTCTTTTTGCCTAAAAGGCCTTTTTAGTTTTGGTCGTATTTTAGTTAAAATCATTTTAGTCGACTAAAATCGAATGGGTTTAGTTAAGCTGAAATGCATTTTTTAGGTATTTCTCTAGAATTTCCAAACTCATTATATACTTCTGAAATAAAAATCTAACAACATGCTATTATTTACGATATTAACCACTTAAGGACAGACCTTCGTTTTGAGATTTGGTGTTTACAAGTTAAAAAATAGGATTTTTTGTACTCACCGTAAAATTCTTTTCTCTGACATCCATGGACTGACACGGTGTCTCTTTACACTTTACACGTGGGTTATGTCCCTGCTTGCAGGAGAAGACCTAGGCAGAATGTGAGATGTTATACATACATTCTAAAAGCCAGAGCTGAACAGCCCCACCCAGGGGGCGGTCCCTCCGGACATAACCCTCCCACTACAGTCAGCAGACTTCAGTTCGTAACAAAGCAGTACAAACTTAAAAGGAAGGGTGGGTGCTGTGTCAGTCCATGGATGTCAGAGAAAAGGATTTTACGGTGAGTACAAAAAATCCTATTTTCTCTTATCATCCATGGACTGACACGGTGTCTCTTTACACTTTACACGTGGGATGTCCCAAAGCAGTGTCAAGAGGGATGGGAGCAGTATAAATGGAAAAACCAAACCTTCACTCCAAGAAGGCAGATCTCCTCAACGGAGGAGTCGCAACTTTAAACAGCGGCCTGCAGCACCCTGCGGCCGAAGGAAGCATCCGAAGATGCAGCCACATCAACCTTATAAAAAACTTAAAAGGCATGAACAGACGACCAGGTCGCCGCCTTGCACACTTGTGCAACCGACGCTTGATGTCGGAAAACCCAGGAAGCACCAATTGCCCTGGTGGAATGCGCCGTAACCGGAAAGGGAGGCGCCCGCCCTTTGAGAGCATAGGCTTGAATGACGGTTTGTCTGATTCCCCTAAAAATGATGGCAGACGAAACCGCTTGGCCCTGTTATGGACCAGGGACAGTCACAAACAGTGAGTCGGACTTCCGAATAGAAGCAGTAGCAGACAGGTACACCCGTAAGGCTCGTACCACATCCAATATGTGCAGCGCAAACTCTCTGGGATGCGATGGGTGAGGACACAAGGACGGGAGGACAATGTCCTCATGTAGGTGAAAGGTAGACACCACCTTTGGCAAAAAGGAAGGTCGCGGATGCAACACCGCCTTATCCTTATGGATGTCTAAATATGGCGACTTGCAGGACAAAGCCGCCAACTCAGACACTCGTCAAATAGAAGTGATTGCCACTAAAAGGGCCACCTTCTGAGACAAGACAAGAGAGGAATATCCCGGATATTCCCAAAAAGGAGGTTCCTGGAGGACCGAGAGCACCAAATTCAGATCCCACGGTGGGAGAGAAGGCTTGACAGGAGGGAGCACATGGCGAACCCCCAACACAAGGTGCTAACCAAGAAATGACCCACTAGAGGTCGCTGAAAGAAGACGGCCAAGGCCGAAATCTGATCCTTGATGGTACTCAAAGCAAGCTTTTGGGTCACTCCACACTGCAGAGGACGCAGGATTCTGGGGACGGAATACGTCAGAGGACGCCAGTCCAGCGCTTTGCATATGGCGATATAAGCTTTCCAGGCACGGTGATAGATCTGCCTGGAGGAAGACTTCCGTGTCCTTAACATGGTCAAAATGACAGAGTCCGAGAGACCTCGGTCCCTCAACACCTGGCTTTTAACAGCCCTGCCGTTAAAGCCAGAGACTGTAAGCCGGATGAAACATAGGACCTTGAGACTGAAGGTCCTCCCTCATCGGCAACCGCCAGGGAACGTCCGCAACGAGACGTACCAGATCAGCGTACCAGTGACGCTGAGGCCAATCCGGAACAATTAGGATCACCGGAGTTTATATCAGGCGATAAGGACCCTATGGGGCCACCAACGCATCCGAGGCATCGCCCAAGGATCCCTGGATCTGGCCACAACCTCGACCCTTGCGACTGAGTCGAGAGGCCATCAGGTCCACATCCGACGTGCCCCACCGTCGGCAAAGGAGTTGAAATATGCAAGGACCACTCTTCCTGGTCCGGCGTCTGGCGACTCAGATAGTCCGCCCCTACAGAGCCGGCACGTTTCTTCCGGCCCACTTCAGGATACGGACTACCTCGGAAGCCGCAGCTGAGCTCCGAGTCCGCCCGTGATGGTTTACATACGCCACCGCCGTGGCGTTGTCCGACTGGCTCCTGATGGAGCGACCCCGTACTCTCTCCGACCTGAGGAGAGACACAGTCTAATGGCCCGTATTTCCAGAACAGTGATTGGTAAACGGGCTCGTCCGGAGTCCAAGGCCTTGAGCCGACAGGACTCCCCAGACTCCACCCCAGCCCGTCAGGCTGGTGTCCGTCGTGAGTACCGTCCATTGGATGGGAGGGGAACGACTTTCCGGACCGAAGAGCCGAGGGTCTCAACCACCATGTCAGGGACGCCCTGACCAGGTGAATCACCTGGATCCGAAGATCCAAGGACAACGGGGATTTGTCCCAGGTGGACAAGATCTCCTTCTGCAATGCCCTGGTGTGTGATTGGGCATACGGAATGGCCGCGAAGGAGGCCACCAGGAGTCCCGGGACTCTCATGCAAACAACGGATTGACAACCATTTTCGGGATGTCAGCACCCGCACCGCAGACTGAAGTGTCAGCAACTTCTCCAGAGGTAGGATACCTTTGCCTCCAAGGAGTCCAGAACCAGAACTAGATACTCCAGACACTGAGTCGGGACCAGGACTGACTCCTGAATGTTCAGGAACCACCCGAAGTCCCTGAGGGTCTAATTGACGATAGTCACCTTTCCTCTAAGTCTGAGCCACTTTTTGCTCATAGCAGAAGACCGTCCAGATAGCCCACAACAGCAATACCTCGCTGTAACAGAAGGCTAGAACCGGAGCAAGCACCTTGGTGAACACCCTTGGTGCCGAGGCAAGGCCGAAAGTAAGAGCCACAATCGATAGTGGACTTCGCTGATCGCAAGGCGCAGAAACTTCTGGTGACTTGCGCAGATCGGAACATGCAAGTAGGCGTCCTTGAAGTCCAAGGACGCCTGAAGAAAACTCTTTGGTGGAGTGTAGCGATCACCGTGCGAATGGATTCCATGCGGAATTTCTGCACCTTCTCGAAGGCATTCAGGGCCTTGAGGTCCAGGATAGGTCGAACCACGTCCTATTTTTGGGACGACAAACAGATTCGAGTAGAATCCCTGAAAACTCTCCTGTGACGGAACCGGCACAATCACTCCGGACCTGATCAAATCCTGTACAGCCCCCAAGAGGGCTGCCCGACAGGTAGGAAGGAGAGGAAGATTCAAGGGAAAGAATCTGTGTGGGGGCCAGGATCAGAATACTATCCTATATCCTGAGGTGACCACCTCGCACACCCACCAGTCGGAGATTCGGGAGGTCCACCGATCCGTGAACCTGCGAAGTCGTCCCCCCACCCCAGAGTCGGGCGGAGGCAAGACTTCACGCGGAGGCGGGCTTGGGAGCCGCTTGTTTGGCTTACGCACCCAGGGGCACTTGTGCCCACCAGCCGCACTGCCGTCAGTCTGAGAGGGCCTACCTGTGGACTCTGACTGACGAAAAAACCCCGTTTTGCTGGAAAGGAAGGCCCCTGTTTGCGGCGGGCCTCCTCACCCTTGCTAGTCTAAGGAAGAAGAGTGCGTTTACCTCCCGTGACATCCATGACGATGTCATCCAGAGCAGCACCGAAAGGTCTACCGCCTTTAAATAGTAGATCCGTCAGGAGCTTCCTAAGGCTAGGTCAGCAGACCAGCATTTCAACCAGATAAGACGACGCAATACCACCGCCAAGACAGAGGCCCTAGATATTAAAGGGGCCGCGTTCAGCGTGGCGTCGCACACAGAAACCAGGCCCTGAACCAGTTGGTGGGCCAGAGCAACTGTGTCTGGAGGAAGAATATGCTCCTGTACAGCTAGGTGCAACATTTTTGCCCAACCTGTAAGTGTTGCCGCTACCACAGGTCGTAGGGCGGATCCCAACAAGGCAAACATGGTTCTGCTCACCACTTCTGACCTCCTGTCAGTGGGGTCCTCAAATGCAGGAGTCCCCTCCATCGGGAGAGTGATGGCCTTGTTCAACCGGGCCACTGGAGGGTCGACCACTGGGGGAGAAGCCCACTTTTTAAGTAGGGCATCTTCAAGGGGTATCTGATAGACAAACGCCGCGGGACCATAAAAAAATTCTTCTGCGGCTTTTCCCAGACCTTATCAATGAGCTGGTCAAAGAAAGTACATATGGAAAAACCTCTTTAGAAGGCCTGGCCTTAAAAGAACCAAAAGGAGACTGTATCAGCCTGAGGTTCTGCATCCGCAGCATTTTAGCCTGAGAGTGTCCCTCACCGCAGTCATGAGTACACTAACAAGCGCCCTGTCATTTACTGACTCAGAACTGGAGTTTTCCACATAAGGAATGTCCTGTTCAAAACCATCCAATACATTCAGAACTAGGGTCCTGAGCGGTAGTGGCTAGGCCCATATCTGAATCAGCGCACTGCCCTCATGTAGTAAAGTGGGGAGAGGGCGCTTTTTGCTCCCTTGCGCTTGCACACAGCTCCCATCCTGGTCAGAAATGATTCCAGGACTGCCCACAACTGGTCCCTAGGGACCGCAGGTGCTGAAGCACTGCCTGTTGTCCACTGACATTTAGGGGAAGCTGGTGACCGAGACTCCACATTGCCCCCCTCTGAGACTCCTCAGATAAAAAGTCCACCCACAGGCTGTGCTGACTGAGGAGGGGGCGCCCAGGGGACTCACCAAACCGGACCAGGGACCGCTCAGTTCCGCTGTCTGTACCGCGCAGTGTCAGCGCTGGTGAGCTGTGAGGAGATTGTGAGGAGATTGTGAGGAGATTCGCGCTGTTACAGCAGCGCTAGAGGCCAAAACTAGTGCTGAAGAGCCCGCAGGCTACAAGAAAATGGCCGCCGCACTTCACTGAGGCGATCCGCGGCAAGATGGCCGCCATGACGCAGCTAAAGTGAAACAACAGCACACACACAGCGCCACTCGGCGCTCAGGCCCCAAAACTCACAAAAAAAGGCCCCAAGCATATCTGCAGACCAGCATGAGCCCCTCCAAGAACAGTGTGACCCCCAGGCACCCCACACAGCACAGCGTCATGACAGAGAGTGACAATGAAATACAGGGGGAGACAGGGAAAATCCCCCACAGAGAAACACACAGCTTTTTGTACTCACCTGCAGGCAGGAGAGACTACTTACCCGTCCCCTGAGGGACCCACTGGTGTGTTTCTGACAGGACTATCACAGTGCAGTACCGAGTAGCTGTCGGCCCGGTCCACCGCGAAAGATACAGTCAGTCAGGAACTGTTCAGTCTTGAGAGGACCGTGGGAGCATGAAAGCAAACCCGGCCACCCCTGGAGTCATGGGGCCTGTCGTGAACTGAGTCTCACGCACACAAGGCGAGGATCAGCATGCTCGATGGTCGGACAGGGAAGACTACGAGGATATCTTGTACCCAACCTGTTGCCCAGCCGACAGTTGATAGAAGATTCTCAAATATAAAATAAAAAAGAATTCCAGAAAAGGAATAAAAATAGGTCAGGAGACTGGCTCCTGAGAGAGCCACGTCTTCTCCTTCTGCTAGGCAGAAAAAAACTGAAGTCTGCTGACTGTAGTGGGAGGGTTATGTCCGGAGGGACCGCCCCCTGGGTGGGGCTGTTCAGCTCTGGCTTTTAGAATGTATGTATAACATCTCACATTCTGCCTAGGTCTTCTCCTGCAAGCAGGGACATAACCCACGTGTAAAGTGTAAAGAGACACCGTGTCAGTCCATGGATGATAAGAGAAATAGGATTTTTTTTACTCACCGTAAAATCCATTTCTCGTTCGTCCATGGACGGATACAGCTCCTTTAATCTTGACAAAGTGGGCTATATTCCTGTTCATAGGAGAGGACTAGGCAGAACATGTTAGTTATCTTAAAATATGTAACTTTAACAGAGTTGAACAGCCCCGCCCAGGGGGCAGTCCCTCCGTGCATAACCCTCCTACCTGCAGTCAGCAGCCTCAGTTCGTAGTAAAGCAGTACAAACTAAAAAAGGAGGGGTGGGTGCTGTGTCTGTCCATGGATGAACGAGAAAAGGATTTAACGGTGAGTACAAAAAATCCTATTTTCTCTTATCGTCCATGGACGGACACAGCTCCTTAAATCTTGACAAAGTGGGACGTCCCCAAGCAGTGTCAGAAAAAACGAGGGGTGGGAACAGCAATCAAAAGAAGACTTAACTTCACCCCAAACAAACAGAGCTCCTCACGGAGGAGTTGCAACCTCAAACAGCCGCCTGCAAAAACTTGCGGCCAAGGAAGCATCCGAAGATGCACACACCTCAACCTTGTAAAACGTTGGGAAAGTGTGAACAGACGACCAGGTCGCCGTCTCACACACCTTGAAGACAGATGCTAGATGTCGGAAAGCCCAGGAAGCACCAATTGCCCTGGTTGAATGTGCCGTGACAGGAAAGGGAGGCGCCCGCCCCTAAAGGGCATAGGCCTGGATGACGATCAGCCCGATCCACCTAGAAAGATGGCTGATGAGACCGACAGGCCCTTCTGTGGACCAAAAACCGGCATGAACAGTGAGTCAGAACTCCGAAACGGAGCAGTAGCAGACAGGTACACCCGTAGGGCACGTACTACGTCCAAGGTATGTAGCGCAGCCTCCTGGGATGCGATGGCCAAGGACACAAGGATGGAAGGACAATGTCCTCGTTTAGGTGAAAAGCCGAAACCACCTTAGGAAGAAATGAAGGTTGCGGGCGAAGCACCGCTTATCCTTATGGAGGACCAAGTAAGGCGACCTGCAAGATAAGGCCGCCAATTCAGAAACCCTTCTGACCAAAGTAATGGCAACTAGAAAGGCAACTTTTTGAGAAAGAGTGGAATCTCTCTGATGTTCTCAAAGGGAGGTTCCTGAAGTACCGAGAGCACTAGAGTCAAGTCCACGGAGGAAGCGGTGGTCCAAATGGGGAACCATGTGTCGGACCCCCTGCACACACGTACTTACCAGTGAGTGAGCCACCAGAGGCCGTTGGAAGAAGACAGCCAAGGCTGAAATCTTCCCCCTTAACGGTGCTCAAGGCAAGGTTCAGATCCACTCCACACTGTAAGAACAGCAGGATCTGAGAAACCAGCTATGTCCGTGGGCACCCGGCCATCTCATCACACATAGAGACGTAGGCCTTCCAAGTGCAATGGTAGATCGTCCGGGAAGAAGGTTCCCGGGCCCCCAACATAAAGAGGCTTATCGAAACTGCCAGACCACGGTCCCTTAGTACCTGGCTTTCAATAGTCAAGGCATTAAAGCCAGCGACTGTAAAACAGGATGAAGCATGGGACCTTGGGACAGAGGGTCCTCCCGCATTGGCAGCCGCCTGGGAGCGTCAGCTACCAGTCTCCCGAGATCGGCGTACCAGGGACGCCGGGACCAATCTGGGGTGATTAGAATCACCAGAATCCCCGCGGCCTCCACTCTGCGGAGCAGACGAGGAAGCAATTCCAGTAGGGGAAAGGCATAAATTCCCTATGGAGCCCCCAACGCGTCCGACGCGTCTGCCCAGGGAGCCCTGGACCTGGCCACAAACCTTGACACCTGCGATTGAGTCGAGAAACCAGGAGATCCACAACTGGTGTGCCCCAATTCCAACAAAGTAATTGAAAACACCTCCGGGTGAAAAGACCATACCCCTTGGTCCAGAATCTGGCGACTCAGATAGTTCGCCTGCCAGGTCTCTACGCCCGGATTTAAGCAGCCGATAGAGCCGGCATGCTCCTTTCGGCCCAACTTAGGATGCGTGCGACTACTGATGCTGCGGCCGTCCAACTGAAACCTGATCAGACACCCCTGAAGTCTCTGCGACCCTTTGGAGAGGCACAGTCTGATCGCTCGAATGACGAGGACATCGATCGGCGGTCGAGATTCTTCCAGACCGTGAGGCTGGCGTCCGTCGTGATCACAGTCCTATGGAAAGGAAGTGACGACCTCCTGGACTGAAGAGCCGGGAAATGCAGCCGCCCTCTCAGGGAAGCCTTGGCCAGGTGACTTACCTGAAACTAGAGACAATGGAGATCTGTTCCAAGTGGACAGGATCTCTTCCTGCAATACTCGAGTGTGGAATAGGGCAGACGGAACTGCCTCGAAAGAGGCCACCATGAGGCCCAGAACTCGTGCAAAAAAGGGGAGAGACGACCATTTGCGGGATGCCAACAATTTCACCGCCGACTGGAGCGTCTGCAACTGCTCCAAAGGAAGGAAGACCTTCGCCTCCAAAGAATTCAGGATCAAGCCTAGGGACTTCAGACACTGAGTCGGTACCAACACCGACTTCTGTATGTTCAGTACCCAACCAAAGTCCCGGAGTGTCTGACTAGCTATAGACATGTCCTCCTCTAATTCTGAGCCAGAAGCAGCTCTCAGAAGAAGAATGTCCAAGTAGCCCACGATATCTTGCTGTCTCAGCAAAGCCCAGATCGGGGCGAGCACCTTGTGAACAACTCTTGGTGCCGACGCTAAGTCAAATCGCAAAGCGCAGAAAACTCAGATGGCTGTTGCAGATGGGGACATGCAAGTATGCGACCCTGGTATCCAGAGACGCCAGAAGTCCCCAAAAACAATACATACACACACTGTGTATGTATTAATGCATATGTTCATACTGTGACACCGAAGACGCGCATGTCTTTGGAGTGTGGGAGAAAACCGGAGTACCCGGAGGAAACCCACGCAGACACAGGGAGAACATGCAAATTCCAGGCAGATGGTGTCGGGGTCCGGGTTTGAACCAGTGACCTTCTTGCTGCCAGGTGAGGGAGTTAATCACTACCCCACTGTGCTGCCCTACAAGGTATTGAGAGCCCTGAGGTCCAAGATTGGACGGACACCGTCCTTCCGTGGGACTTCCAACAGATTCGAATAGAATCCCTGAAACCCTTCCACCCCCCTGGCACTGTACTGCTCCCATCAAAGCAGACCGACAAAACGGAAGGAGAGGAAAAATTTGAGGGAAAGTTCTGTTTGGTGGACAAGAAGAAAACTCTATCTTGTACCCCTAAGTGACCACCTCGCACACCCACTGGTCAGAGAGCAGAGAGGTCCACCGAGCTGAAAACTCGCAAAATCATCCCCCCCACCCTTGAGTCGGGCGGGGACAAAGTACCATGCGTAGCATGGAATGTTAGCCGGCACATTCGTGCACACACCCAGGGACGCTTCTGTCCCCCAGCTAAAGCCTTGTCGGCCCGGGAGGATCTACTGACGAAAATATCGCTTCTGCGTGCAATCGGAAGGGCCCCGGCCAACGGCGCGGCTCCTTCCCCTCAGAGGGCTGTGAGAGAAGAGTGCTCTTACCTCCAGTGACATCTTAACAATGTCGACCAGCGAGGTACCAAAAAGCCTCAGAAAGGCAATCTGCCAGAGCTCACTTAGGAGCTTAGCCAGCGGACCAGCATTCCAGCCAATCAGGCGGTGCAGCACCACCGGAGATACAGAGGTTCTGGAAATCATTTACATACACACACCGAGTATGTATTAGTGTATATGTCTTTACCGTGGCAGAGAAGGCGCGCGTGTCCTGGAGTGTAGGAGGAGACGGATCACCCGGAGGAAACCCACGCAGACACAGGGAAAACATGCAAACCCCAAGCAAACTGCGACGTGGACATTTAAAATACACACACTGTGTATGTATTAGTGCATATGTTTTTACTGTGGTGCCGAAGGCGCGCATGTCTTTGGGGTGTGGGAGGAAACCGGAGTACCTGGAGGAAACCCACACAGACACAGGGAGAAAATGCAAACTCCAGGCAGATGGTGTCTGGGTCCGGGTTCAAACCAGTAACCCTCTTGCTGCCAGGTGAGGGAGTTAAAGTGGTTGTAAACCCACTTTTTTTTTTTGGCCCACCTGCAAGAGAAAGGCATAATGAGCTATTATGACTAGCATAATAGCTCATTATGTTCCACTTACCTTAGATCGGGGCCCCCGAAGCCGTCCTCGTCCCTCTGTCCAGCCGCAGACATCACTGCGGCGATAGCCCGAATGTTACTTCCGGGTATCGCCGCACCAGCCAATCACGTCGCCGCTCCGGCGCTGTGATTGGCCGGAGCGGTGGAGACGTCACTCTGCGCATGCGCGCGGGAGGCGTCCCACTCGGCTACGCCCAGCGATTGCTGGGAAGTAGCCGAGTATGTGAATGGGATTAACCCCATAAATGCGCCGTTGTCTACGGCGCGCATGCATTTTAGTAAATATCTCCTAAACCGTGTAGGTTTAGGAGATATTTCTTGCACCTACAGGTAAGCCTTAATCTAGGCTTACCTGTAGGTGCAAGTTGAAAAAGTGGGTTTACAACCACTTTAACCACTACACCACTGTGCTGCCCTACATGATAAATCACAGCCATATATAGGTCACAACACTGACCCCAGCATCACCGCCTTGGACCTCTTATCAGAAGGGTCCTGTATAACGGACCGCCATGCGCTGGGGGACCACAAGGACCTCTGCGACCGTTCCCATTCCTTATGTATGAACTATCAAAAAAAGTGACATAAGGAAAAAACGCCACAAATCAGGCAGATTTGTGTGACCTAAGGGAGACAGACTCCTCTGCGGAAGTCCCAGCTGCATTCCCAGGCGGAACCGTACTTACCCGTCCTTGCGAGGACAAGCTGGCGCGTCCCTGACAGACCCACAACCGATGTTACGGAGTAGCTGTCGGCCTGGTCCACTGTGAGTGAGGCAACAAGCAGCCCAGTCATATGTGGACCCTGGAGCATGTGCTCACAGCCCACCCCTGGAGCCATGGGGTATGTCGTGGTCAGAACCAAGTGCGAAGCAAGGGACTGGCATGCTCGATAGCCGGAACTGGGAAGACTACAAGGATCTATATATCCAGCCTGTCGCCCAGCCGGCAGTTGATAGAAGATATCACGAAAGAAAAAAGAGAAATAAAAGAAAAAAATCCTTCAGGACTCTGGGCCCAAAGGGAGCCTTGTCCTTCTCCTCTGCTAGGCAGAAATAAATTGAGGCTGCTGACTGCAGGTAGGAGGGTTATGTACAGAGGGACCACCCCCTGGGCGGGGCTGTTCAACTCTGTTAAAGTTACATGTTTTAAGATAACATGTTCTGCCTAGTCCTCTCCTATGAACAGGAACATAACCCACTTTGTCAAGATTTAAGGAGCTGTGTCCGTCCATGGACGATAAGAGAAATCTTTTTTTTTTTACTAGAAAAATACTTAGAACCCCCAAACATTATATATATTTTTTTCAGACACCCTGGAGAATAAAATGGTGGTCTTTGCAATACTTTATGTCACACCGTATTTGTGTAGTGGTCTCACAAGAGCAATTTTTTGGGAAAAAAATACACTTTTTTCAATTAAAACATGACACCAGTAAAGTAAGCCCAATATTTTTTTATATTGTGAAAGATAATGTTAAGCCAAGTAAATTGATATCCAACATGTCACGCTTCAAAATTGTACCCGCTCGTGGAATGGCGACAAACTTTGACCCTTAAAGAGAAGGCGTCTAGTGCTAGAATTATTGCTCTAACGATCGCGGTGATGCCTCACATGTGTGGTTTGCATCACCGTTCGCATATGCGGGCGCGACTTACGTATACATTGCCTTCTGCATGCGAGCTTGGTGGGACGGGGTGCTTTTAAAAAAAATGTTTTCTTATTTGTTTTACTTTTTATTCTTTATTTTTAAATAAAGTGACCCAAATTAAAAATTTGGGTCACTTTTATTCCTATTACAAAGAATGTAAACATCTTTTGTAATAGCAAAAAAGCATGACAAGACCTCCTTAATGTGAGATTTGGGGTCAAAAAGACCTCAGGTCTCACATTTACACTAAAATGCAATAATAATAAAAAAAAATTAAATTGTAATTTTTATTTTACAAAAAAGAATTGGGTGGAAGTGACGTTTGACATTGCTTTACCATCCAGTGCTATGGAGCCGAGTGGGGCCATCTTTCCCTCACTCGGCATCCAGCCTGTGAGGGAAGAGGACCCGATCGTCTCCGTCTCTACCGACGGCTCCGGTAAGCGACGGAGACTAGCATGGCGGGTAAGAGGCCCTCTCCCACCCACGATAAAAGTGATCTCGCAGCCAATGCGCCGCTGAGACCACTTTTATCTGAAAGCCGACCGCCCGCTGAAGTAGAGGATACCAGGGTTATGGTAGCTATCTGTTGCCATAACAACAGTATTCCTCTTCAAACAGCGGGTGGTCGGCAAGTGGTTAAGGTTTGAACACACACTACAGACTACAGATTTAGCCGTTGTGATATATAACCAGTATAACATTTTTGGAATCAAATTTTAGTCATAGTCTTTTGACTAAAATGCCATTTTAGTTTTAGTCGTATTTTAGTCATCTGAATTGCTTTAGTTTTGTTGTATTTTAGTTGAACAAAATAGTGTTAATTTCAGCTACAAAAATATTTTCGTCATCAAAATTAACACTGCAGTCCACAACCCTTCCTTTCTTAGGTGGATTTGAAAGTGTGCTTTATATCATAATCATGTTGAAAGATTAATTTCCACTTTAACTTTCATACAGATGTGGTTTCATATTCTCAGCAAGCACACTTATAATGCAAAATTCATAGCTAACTGCAAATAGTTTTTTACTGGTACACCTATGCACTTTGACATCAACTGCAGATCCCACACTGAATATTGGGGTTTTGAGACTGCTTTTAGCTTCAACTGGTCAAGTCGTGGGCTGAATTTGCTGGGACAGTTGTTTTTGAATCTACAGCAGGTGTAGATTTTTTCCTTTATAGTAAAATTATTGATTTTGATGATCTTTTAAATCCCCTGCCAAACTCATAGGCACCTACAACCTTCTTTCTGAGGACCTTAGAGAATATTTTCATATCTTGGCATGTTTATAATTATAATAGACGTGCTCCCGTAATCACTCTGCTCGTGCGCCCCCAGCGGCACGTGGGGGGCGCACTTTGTAATCGCTGAGTCCTTCGGACGCGGCTGATCACAGACCAGGGTAAAGGGCCAATCACAGCGGCCCTTTACCACGTGATCAGCTTTCAGCCAATGACAACTGATCATATAAGTAAACAAAAGCCGGTTATTGGCTTTTTTTCTCCTCACGATCAGCGTGAGGAGAAAAGAAGAAAGCCGGTAACTGGCTTCTGTTGCAGGGACATCGGTCCCAATCTGTGCCCACCAGTGCTGCTAATCAGTGCCAACCAGGGCCACTTATCAGTGCCCACTAGTGCTGCCAATCAGTGCCTATCGTGCTGCCAATCAGTGCCCATCAGTGCCTCATCATCAGTGTAACCTCTCAGTGATGCCTATCAGTGCCATCTATCAGTGCCCATTAGTGCAGCCTCATCAGTGCCTCCTTATCAGTGCCCACCAGTGCCACCTCATCAGTGCCCACCAGTGCAGCTTCATCAGTACCGCCTCATCAGTGCCTATAAGTGCAGCCTAGCAGTGCCTATCAGTGCAGCCTCATCAGCGCACATCATTGAAGGATATAAATGACCTGTTTACAATTTTTTTTTTACAAATTATGAAAAATGTTTTGGTTTTGTTTTTTCAAAATTTTCAGTCTTTCCTTGTTTCTTTAGCAAAAAAAACAAACAAAAAAAAAACAGTGATAATTAAATACCACCAAATGAAAGCTCTATTTGTGTGAAAAAAATTATAACATTTTGTTTGGGTACAGTGTTGCATGACCGCCCAATTACATAGTTACATAGTTAGTCAGGTTGAAAAAAGACAAAGTCCATCCAGTTCAACCATAAAAAAATAACTAAAATAAAATAAAAAAATATCGTGCAATCCCATATACCCAATTCTATACCCATAGTTGATCCAGAGGAAGGCAAAAAACCCCAGCAGAGCATGATCCAATTTGCTACAGCAGGGGAAAAAATTCCTTCCTGATCCCCCGAGAGGCAATCGGATTTACCCTGGATCAACTCAATTGTCATTCAAAGTGCGACAGTGCTGAAAGCTGAAAATTGGCCTGGGCAAGAAGGGGGTATAAGTGAATCCTCTTCTCAATGGCACCACAGTGACTTCAAACAAAAAGAGTGCCCCACCACCTTAAGAAAGTCCTGCTTACCAGATGGTAAGCAAAAAAATCATATGGCTATAACCCAGCCAAGGCTTTTAGCTTGCAATGATGATCAAGTACCGAACCCCAGTAACACAGGCTGGATGGCTGCAGATCTCCCCCTGTCACAGTCTATAGAGTCCGTGGCCGTGAGCACAGCAAATGACCCAGAAAGAGAATACTGACCATAGCGTAATACAGTCTAATACGTTTTAATAAAAAGGAAGTATTGCACTTACATAGATACAATGAAATATAGCATATTAAAATCGAAGCCGGCCGGCAAAAAACAATAGGAAGCCCTTCCTCCTAGTAAACAGCGTGCTGACGTCAGCACGTACCCTCCCCCAGACGCGTTTCGTCATACGTGACGTTGTCAATGTCTGTGGTGCCATTGAGAAGAGGATTAATTTCCCCAACATGGAATATTAATATGCCATTCTCTGAATGATTGGGACTCTGTAGCGCAGCTTTTCTTTTTTTTATTCTATTTTATATTGTGTGTATCTCACTTCAAGCTGCTGCTCTATATTATATTTTGTTTTGTTTTATTTGTACTGATTTATAATAGATCCCTAGCACGGTTTCTTTTTGCCTAAAAAGGGGGTATAAGTGCCCAGTAAGCAAGTGGTTAAATAAGACTTGTTCCATCTGCATACACAAAGGAAGTTCTAACCATTGGCATCCACTCCAGGACAGACAATTCTAATTTCACGGATTTGAAAAGGCAGTAAATGTACTTCATTGTCCCTTGTGATAAATCATTTTTGTAATTAAAACAGTAAGAATCTGCCCTGCTCTGGCAACATGCTGGAGAGACAGACCTCTGCTTTCACCTAAAGTGCAATGATCCTGGTTCCAAGCAGTCCAACACACCTCCTGCAAGTGTTCCAATAAACAATGCTGTACTGCCAGCACCGGGCAGCTTTTGTTTTAATCACAAACATATAAATAGTTTTTGAAATTACATTAATTAAAAAAACTAAAAAACTAACTTATATTGGGCTTAAAAGATTAAAAAACAAATCCACTTTCTTGCTAAGGATGTATATATTCACAGGAATCCAGGGGCTTTTATGCTGCCACAGTGTAAAATATTAAAGAGGAGCACCAGGCTTCTTCAGAAAAAATTAAACGTCAACAGCTTCAAATACCGTAGCTGGTGATTTTTAATATTAAGGCACTTATCTGTCCAGAAAACCCAGCGTTGTCCTCACCTGAGCCAAATTTTTTATCGCCATCTTGACTAAGGGACAATCGCACATGCATAACTGGTTTCCTACTGTGCATGTGTGAAGTGTGCTGCGCTTTGTTAATGTGCCAGCTGCAGGGGAAGGAAGAGGGGGCCAAACTTCTGGCTCAGTTTGCCACGTCAAAACCAGGTACCCCTCCCCCCCTCAAAAGGTGCCAAATATGGCAGGGGGGGTGTTAGAAAAGCAGGGATTCCCCTATTGGGTGGAGTTCCACTTTAAGTAAAAACACCAAATACGTTTTGCTTAACGTTCCAGTTGCTGTTCTAGGGGTAAGCTGCATAGGAGATTTCATGCAAATTGGTGTGATTGAAAAACGCAAGCAATCAATAAGCAATATATGTGAAAGTGCCTGTCTTTATAGTATATCTAAAGATAAAACCTTACTTGCTTGGGTCTCTGCTGAAAAGATTTAAACTTTCATTTGACTATTGTCACCAGGACAGAAAGGGGTGGATGAAAGATTCAAAAAATTGTAGTTGTCTTCACAACAGAATATAAGAAAAAAATTCCAAAGAGACAACATGCTTTAGTTAAAAATAACCAATAATGATTTTAATAACCCTCTACTCTATCCTAAACTAGAAAAACTTTAAAAACTCTTTAAACATTTTTGCTACATAAAGCCTATCAGCTGAAGGTCATCTGCAGGAGCTTCTAAAGGGAGCTGTGGATTTAATAGTGTGTCAGAACCTGTAATGTGTTAACTAAATACTTTTATGCATTACGGCTATTAAATTTAGGGTCTTTGCTGTGGAACTCCAGAAAGAGTTATAGTCTGTAAGGAAACAATACTGAATAACAAACTCCTCTGACTATAAAACACAATATTTGTGCTTACCTGTTCATTTTTTGTCAGTCTGGTTTTATTGTGAATGTCAGATGTAACCAAATTAAATCCGTGTCTCTCAGACAGGATGCGCAGCAATAAGACGACGGTTCTGCTACCACATTTTCCGACTCTGTTATACACTACTTGACTGGGAAATGGGAGTACCTAAACAAGAAAAATAAATGTTAGCACGCAAACACAGAAAACCATATCCTATAGATAATTTTTTGTGTAAAACAAATTTAGTTCTTCGAACAATATTTTTTGAAGGTAAAAAAAACCCTCTATCATAAAAAATTCACACCCCTTGAAATTTTCCACATTTTGTCATGTTACAAATATTTTTTTTTTTTTATAAACACAGACAGACAATACAAACGTACAACAGCACCGCCAACATCTGGCTATTCTCAGGGAAGGGACCCGCGCAGGGGTCACAAGGCAGTATTACGGAACTAAGAAATATTAGATTATTTGCGACTACCATAATATACCATCATCAATGAGCTGGCCTGGCTCATGCTCCAGAGATAGGTCGATACTTAATTAGCTCACCAAAGTTGTTGTGCTAGCAAGGGTCGGTTTATCAAGACTTCAAGGAAGGTCATCAGATATTAGAAAATCTTCCTAGTCTGCTGCAGCAGTGGAGGGTTCTGCCAACCACTTAGACCAGACCCTGTCATATTTTTTCGGACAGCCTTTATGTATATAAGTGTCTTTGTATAAGGGTATCACATTATTGACAAGTGTTTTCCATAGACCTATAGAGGGAGGAGTTTTTTGCTTCCAGCATAGGACGATGGACTTCCTGGCATAGAACAGCAAGAGACCCAACAGGGTTCTCTCAGCCACCCTGAGCACCAGGTCCTCCACCAGCCCCAGCAGGCATATTCTTGTGGATGGAACAACAGAGATACTTAGTAGTTCCTTCACCTCCATAAAGATTTGTGACCAAAAAACTAATTACCGGGCAAGATCAGAAGATGTGAATCTAGTCCCCGGGAGAATGGTCACAACGCCAGCACTCTGGGGAGAGGGAAGACCTCATTCTGTGCACCCGAGCGGGAGTGAGATATGCTCTATGTACTATCTTGTGCAGAATGAGGTGATCTCTCAGGGAAACAAGTATTTTAAATGGGAAGTCCCATACATCCTCCCAGTCCTTGGAGTCTAGCTCCGGAAAATCCCGGCCCCATTTCTGATGGAGCCTGGACAACTCGGGAGATGAGACTCGGAGGAGATGTGCGTATAGCACGGATGTGTGTTTGTACAGTTAAAGCGCAAAATCCGCTTTTTTTTTTGTGTGTGTGTGTGTGTGTGTATAGATGAGGGGATGAATGGGAAATGGAAGACAATAGGAGTATAAGTATGAATGGTAGTGGTTTTAAGATCAAAGTAACTAATAGATATTTATCAAGATTCTGGTCATTGAAAAGGGAATGATACATATGCAAATTTTAAACGAATCATGTATAAATATAAATGTAAAAGTTTGTTTTTTGTATTTGATAAAAAAGATAAATAGAAAGAAATTGAATACAAAATCCGCTCCAAGTCAGATTGCACCAGCTGCCTCTCGCCTGGTGGGAACTGATCCCTGAAAGCATGGGACAACTGTAGATATCTGAATTTGTGTGAGGGCGGGGCATTGTGTTGAGATATTAAATGATCAAAGGAGAAAATCGAGAGGTGTGAGGTGACGTCTGAAAGAACTTTAATATGGTACCTGGTCCATACCACAGGGTCTGGAATTTCGAAAAAGTGCTGTAGGTTGGAATTGTTCCAGACGGGGGCGTTCGAAGGATACTTTTCACAGGCCAGGCCTTCCTTCCAGGCCCTAAGGATGTAACACATAGAGGGGATCAGGTTGTATGGAGCCTTTGGACCCCGCAGAAGGAGATTCGACAAAGCCTCCACAGTCCGTAACATCGCAGCCTCAGTGACCCAGGCCGAGTTGGATTTATCCGGAACCAGCCACCAGAATGCAGTGACTAATTGAGCTGCAATTAAATATTTGTGGCAGTCCGGGAACGCCAGGCCCCCCTGCAAACAAGGGCGCATTAGAGTGGTTAACTTGATCCGGGGAGGACGTGGGCCCCACAGAAAGGAGAAGAAAATGTTATTTAAATTGAGAAAAAAATTATTTGGAGATCCATTGAGGGGAGTTACGAAACAAATATGTAAACTTGGGAAGGATTTTCATTTTGATGAGGTTGATATGACCCAACAGGGACAGAGGAAGATTCTCCCATGCTTTCAGCTTGGCACTGACTGAGTTGACTACTGGGGACAAGTTCAGTGGAATGAAGACAGCCACATTGCTCGAGATCTGTACCCCTAAGTATGTAAATTCGTCCACCCATTGTAGCTGAAGGGAAGCCGAAGCCCCTCTTTTAATTTCCGCATCAATAGTAAGCAATTGCGAATTTGACCAATTGACCCTAAGCCCTGTCACCTCCGAGAATTTTTCTAGGACTGACAATGCCACTCGCGGAGAGGAGCCAGAATAATTTAGAAAAAAGAGGTCATCTGTGTACAGGGCCACCCTCTCCTCCAGCCAGACCAGTCGCAGTCCTTTAATGTGTGGTGAGACACGTAGTGCCTCAGCCACTAGTTCAATGGCAATGGCAAAAAGGGCTGGAGAGAGAGGACAGCCCTGTCGCGTGTACCCCTAGTGAGCTCAAAAACAGGAGACAGACGACCCCCAACCATTGAATAAACACTAGGGGAATCCCATTCTCTGCAGAATCTCCCACAGGAAAGTCGAAAGCCTTCTCAATATCGAGAAAGGCAACTACTCTGGTACCCTGATTGTCATGCCGTGCATCAAAATTAGTGAACAATCTACGAAGGTTAATATCTGTAGACTTGTGGGTCATGAAACCAGTCTGATCCGGGTCTATGAGGAAGGGAAGTAACGGGTTAGGTCTAGCAGTGAGGAGCTTAGTTAGAATTTTGAGGTCATTGTTAAGAAGTGCTATAGGTCTATAAGAGGCACATAACTTTGGATCTTTATCAGTCTTGGTAATGAGAATAACATGTGCATGTGCCATGGAGGGTGGGAGAGAGCCCCGCTCCAGGCAATGAGTAAATAGGGCAGCCAGCCGGGGAACCAACATTCTGCCATGTGCTACATAGAAATCAACCGGAAGACCATCCGGGCCAGGAGCCTTGTCAGTGGACAGGGAGTTAATCACAGCAAGAACCTCCTCGGTGGTGATTGGAGCAACTAGATGTGATCTTTCCGAGTCAGAGAGCCAGCCAAGGGCTATCAGATCCAGAAGGATTTCCAACCCCTCTGGGTCTAAACCCGTGGGTAGTGTAGTGGTATATAAGGATTGATAAAAGTCATGGAAAGCTTGCAAAATGGCCTCTTAGGAAGATATGGCCTCACCTGTGGGAGAGGTAAGTTCAGGAATCACGATACTCGGGGTGCCATTCATGTCCCCCTGTTCAAAGAACTTTTGCTTCGTATGATACAGTTCTAGTCCAGCAACCTCTGTTAAATGAAGGTGAAGACTGCGTTTGGATGCCTGTAACGCATCAAAGTTTGAGGCGGAGGGATCCAATCCATATTGGTCAGAAGCCAACTCCACCCCACTCTCCAATACTGCGGTGGCAGCAGTTTGCTGCACTGTAACCGCCTTGATGGCTGAGATGTAATGGCCCCTTGTGAATGCCTTAAAAGCATACCAGACTATCTCAGGAGAGGATGACTTAGGGCTAGGGGGGTTTGTTCCGCTATGTAAGGTTGGGAAATCTATTGAGCACAGAGACGCCACATGGAGCCACTACGAGATGAGGAGGTGCGCAGGGTGATCTTTAGGGGGCTGTGATCAGAGACCACTGGACAAATAAGACGCATCTAGAACGTCCGTCAGCATAGAGGGGTTAGCAAAAGCATAATCAATTCTGGAGGCAGTTTTGTAAGAGGTAGAAAAACATGAAAAGGTGTTAGTGGATGGAAATTTCCACCTTCAGTTACACCTGCAGATAATGCCCAATTTGACAACTCCCCGGTGAAGGACTAAGTTGGAAAGGGCCTATCCAAATCTGGGGAAAGGATGGCATTAAAGTCGCCCAGTAGTAAAAATTTTGCAGGACAGTAGGGGGTAATCCTCTTTAGCATAGTATACAGAATTTCGGGCTTAAAGGGCGGCGGCACATATATGCCTGCGAAGACATATCTCTGCTTCCATAGCGTGAATACCAGTATTACAAATTTACCCAGCGGATCCGTTTGAACCGCTTCTATGACACACGGGAGAGACTTTTGCACCAAGATGGAAACTCCCCTCGCATAGGTCGAGTAAGAGGCATGAAAAGCCTTCTGTACCCAGGGCCTTTTCAGAGCCATTAGCTTACTGCCCACCAGGTGCGTCTCCTACAGAACTAAAACTGCTGGACTATATTGTTTGACGTACAGAAAAAGAAGCGCCCTCTTAAACTTTGAGTTGAGGCCACGCACGTTCAAGGATACCAAAGAAAAAGTATCCTGATCACGTGATGCCATAGTAGCTTCGGGTAAAATAATTAGAGGAGACTAATAGTCGTCGAGCAGGTGACACCCGGTGAGCAGCAGTGGAACATGAGCCATTGTACGTGAAACAAAAAATCCACATGTAAAAAAACACATCAATAAAACTAAAACTTCCCAAGCACCGGGTGCTTACCCTACCAACACCCACTATCCCCCAGAACATCATAGGGGAAGTCAGGAAGTGGTCTATACCCAAAAACAATACCCATAAAGCTAAACCTGATGACCAGGTCACAGTACAGTCCTCTGCAGCACTGAACTGAAGCTGCAGGCTCAACACTATTTATAAAGTTCTTTCAGATAAGTGTAGAGGGACAGTTCAGGGAACTTCTGTTGATCCTTGCAAAGTCAAACCACGAGGGGCAAGTGCGTATCCAGCGTAAAGGTGCACTTACCGTAGCTCCGAGACTTGTTAAAAGGAAAATATTAGGATAGGGAATTCAGGATGTGTATGATCCGTGCATCAAATAACTTTAAGCGATAGGAGACCATTATCTCAGAGTGGCCAGTCAACCGTCAGCCTCCGAAGGGGTGTAAAAAAAAAAACTTTGCCATCATGTTGGACCCGGAGTCGGCTGGAGTAAAGCATGCCGTATTTAATACTTTTTTCTCTAAACCGTTTACGGACATCGTTGAAGGTCTTTCTCTTCCTCTGTAGTTTGGCCGAGAAGTCAGGGAAAAGCAGGACGGAGGTGTTGCCGTATTTTAGTGTGGGATGTTTATGAGCTTCAGCCAGAATTCTGGCCCTGTCTCAGTAATTCAAAAAGCGGACCAGAAAGGGTCTGTGGAGGTTCCCAGGGATGGCTCGGCCTGTGGGTACCCAATGGGCTCTTTCAACCACATAAGTAGGAGTGACAGCGGTAAGACCCAGCAGGCTCTTAAAGAACTCCTCCGCAAATTCTGCCGGGTGATCCCCCTCATGTAGGCCAAGGATTCTAATATTATTCCACCTAAGCTGGTTTTAAGCATCATCAGATTTTGCGACGAGGGCCTGCACTGTGCACTGTAACTCAGCAATGGAGGTGACGTGGGTAGCGGTGAGATCCTCGGTAGCCGATATTCTGGACTCAGACTCTGTCATGCGCCCGCTGATTTTGTCTAGGTCGTTCCTTATCAGATTGCACTCTTCAGCAAGATGGTCTATGCGCATCAGCAGTGAGGTTCTGCTCTGTTCAATTGCCGCAAGGATCGTGTTGGTACTATCCTATGGTAAGGGGGCTGATGCCACTGCCACCGGAGTGCCCCCGGGTTCCATCTCCAATTCGGCCAGTAAGGCCTGGAGCCTCCCGACCAAGATGGCGTCTGGTCGCGGTGAAGGGGAAGTCAGTGGTTTCTGCAGCGGAGTGGACCTAGCCGACTTAGGATGTCTTCTTCGAGGGCATCTGCACTGGGGAAAACACAGGAGGGGATCCGCAGAGCCCGCACCCGGGATAGTGTTTGCAAGGAGGCAGGAGATACCCAGATGACGGCTGTGACCAGGCCCAAGGTATCTTGGTCAGAGCAGGTATTCAGGTGTGGCTCAGCAGTCCTCCCTCACCCGGCAGGAAGATGGATAGGAGGGCAGTGATGTGGGGACCGTGCACCCGGGCCTAGGATGTGTGCAGGCCTAAGCAGTTCAGCAGGATGGGGGCCGGGAAAATGGCGGCGTCACCAGGCCGCAGCTAGCTCCAACAGGCCGTGATGGCACAAGCGGCTGGCCAAGCACCAGCAGGAAGGTAAGGAGGTGATAGGATGGACAGGGATAACAGGTCTGTCCGTGCTCCGGAGCCCGGGATGGGGGGTGCACCGCCGCGAGTCCCAGGTCGGCAAGATGGCTGCCGTCAACTAGGCCTTGGCAGGCCTCCACAGGTAGCAGCGGCCCGGCGGCCTTCCGATCCACAGCAGGGATGTGAGGAGGTGAGAGGGGTGGACGAGGATGGCCGTCCAAAGCCTCAGGGCCGCAGATGGACAAGGCCCGGTACACAGAAGGGGGGCTCCGGCCGGTTAAGGTGGCGGCGGCGCCCGCGAGTACAGGCCGACTAGGGCCAGGCAGATATCTCCTCCAGCGGGCAGCAACTCCGCACAGTTTATGGCCAGGGCAGAGCAGGGGATGGAGGGGAATGGTCTTCAGGCAGTTTCGGTGCTCACCAGACCAGCGGATGCACGGATGGCAGAGGATGGAAACCAGGATATCTGGAGCTCTTCTGGATCAAAAAGAAAAAACTCTTATGTAGGTACTTTCCTTTGCTTAAAAGATCTAAACCGTAACCCCTTAGTGACTCAGGGTAAAACAAATGCTAATGCCTGACCAATTTTGCAACTTTGCCATGTAAATCTGTACATATCATCAGATCTACTTTGTGTATCACTATCCAGGTGAACTTTACCTTGTTTTTCAAAGCATTTTTTATTTTTTTTTGGTAAATATTAATGGATATCTCCTGATTTTTTTTTTTTTATTAGCAAAGGAAAACTGGCCCAAAATAGAATATTTAAAAAAAAATGTATATGTATATTTCTTGCTATATTTCTTGCTATTACCATAATTACCATAATTTACCACCAAAGAAAAACCCAAAATAAATTCTCCTGCTCCTGACAATCGCAACGATACCACATATGTGTACATTATTTGATGTTTGTACCCATTAGTAGAGCCCAGACACAAAAGTGTGCAGTTTGTTATCCTACCTAAAACACACTGACTGACCCTAAGCCCAGGTTCACACTGGGGCTGCAGGAGTGAAGCCGTGCGAGTTCAGCTGAACTCGCACGATTTCACTCCTGCCTATCAGTCCCGATTTCAGCTCGATTACAGAGACGTCTGACACAGATGTCAATGTAAATCGCGGCTGAAATCGCAAAAAGTAGTACAGAAACTACTTTTTGAAATCGGCGCAGCGCCGCAGATGCGGCGTCGCACCGAATAGGAGGGTTCCATTGCCCGCAATTTGCGGCAAATTTCGCCGATTTGACATGCGATTTGACATGTCAAATTGCATGTCAAATCGCACCAGTGTGAACCAGGGCTTATACTGATTTGAATGTTGTTGTTTTTTTAAACCTACCCCTGATCTTTGACCCTGCCCTTGACTCCAACACTTAGGCCCCTTTCACACTGGGGCGTTTTTCATGCGGTTTAGCGCTAATAATAGCGCTATTATACCGCATGAAAAATTCCTGCCCTGTAGCCTTCAATGTGAAAGCCCGAAGGCTTTCACACTGAAGCGGTGCGCTAGCAGGACCGCTCCAAAAGTCCTGCTAGCCGCTTATTTACAGCGGTAAAGGAGCGGTGTGTTCACCGCTCCTTTACCGCGGGTGCCCATTGAAATCAATGGGACACCGCAGTAATACCGCCCGCAAACCGCGGCAATAGCCGCGGTTTGCGGGCGGTATTAACCCTTTTTTGGCCGCTAGCGGGGGTTAAATTCACCCCCCTAGCGACCGCATACCGCGGTAAGAACGATGGTATAGCAGCGCTGCAAATCGCGCTGCTATACCGCCACCGCTCCTGCCCGCCCCAGTGTGAAAGGGGCCTAACCCTGGCACTGACCTAGATCAAACCTCGATCTAGCTATTTTTTCTTTGTTTTGACATTTTTTTCTATTTATTTTTTTCATTTAGTTTTTTTGCATTTTTCTCCCCACTCAGAGGCGAGAAAAACACATGGGAAGGCTGCACAGTGACTGAACACTGTGATAGCCGATCAGAGGCTAGCATAGCATACTAGCTCATTATGAATTACTTACCTTACATCGAAGGCCCCGCAGCAGTCCTCGTACCCCCCTCCGGCCCGCGACATCGCTCCCGGAAAAAAATCTTAATGACCGGACCCCCATGAATTTTAATTCAGTACCCCTGTTATACAAGCATAACAAGGATCCTGAATGTAGGCATTGATCTATGAATTTAATTAATTAAATAATTTTTTTTTTTACACATGATCGATTATGATTATACATACCGTATTTATTGGCGTATAACATGCACTTTTTTCCCCTTAACATCAGGAGAAAATCGTGGGTGTGTGTTATATGCCGAACGGCTGGTATATAATAATATATACATGTTTTAAAAAAAAATTCTGTGTATGTTAATTCACACAATTTTTAAATTGTTTCTATATATATCCATACAGTTTCTATAGGGCATTTGTGCATTTTCTTATTTATTTATTACATAAAACAGGAGTGTTACATCACACATATGAATTGCTAGATATAGGCTTTTTGATTAATTTATTATGTTTATTATGAATTGATAAATTATTTATTTGGGATTACCAATGCATATACTCAAAGGTTCTATCATGTTTAATGAATTTGATTGGTGTTTTTAATTTATTTTAATATATTTTTAACCTGTATGGCTTTTTTTCACGTAGGAGTGACATTTGGTATGATGGGTGGCTTTGTTTGTTAGTTCTTGTCTTATGGTAATTTTTTACTTGAAAACCCTTTTCTGATACTTAAAAAATTGAGCACAAACAATCTAGAAAAGCACCCATCACAAGCTGACATTAGCAGAGTGCATGACAGCTGAATCTTCTAGCTGGTAGGGCTGCACAAGAAACTTTAGCAGTTATGACTAAATATTACAGATGGTTCCAGGCAAATGACGGCCCTGGGCCCAAATGAAATATTTCAGTTGTTCAGTGCTGTTAAATATGTTGACACTGAATAAATATTATACTTTATGCAATGTAATTCTCTATCTGGGAGACAGTAGTTGTCATTTAAAGTGAACCATCAGAGAATTTCCAGGTTTACTTTTGGAAACATTCACAATGACATGATTTGATGATGATGAATTTATTTAGACCATTGAGGAATGAAATTCAAAGGTTTTTTTTTTTTAGAAAAATTAATGAAGCAGTAAAGATCCCATTAAAATGCTTCACAGTTATACATACAGTGGGGCAAAAAAGTATTTAGTCAGCCACCAATTGTGCAAGTTCTCCCACTTAAAAAGATGAGAGAGGCCTGCAATTGTCATCATAGGTATACCTCAACTATGAGAGACTAAATGTGGAAACAAATCCAGACAATCACACTGTCTGATTTGGAAATATTTTTTTTTGCAAGTTATGGTGGAAAATAAGTATTTGGTCAATATCAAAAGTTCATCTCAATACTTTGTTATATATCATTTGTTGGAATGACAGAGGTCAAACGTTTTCTGTAAGTCTTCACAAGGTTGTCACACACTGTTGCTGGTATGTTGACCCATTCCTCCATGCAGATCTCCTCTAGAGCAGTGATGTTTTGGGACTGTCACTGGGCAACACAGACTTTCAACTCCCTCCAAAGGTTTTCTATGGGGTTAAGATCTGGAGACTGGCTAGGCCACTCCAGGACCTTGAAATGTTTCTTACGAAGCCACTCCTTCGTTGCCCGGGCGGTGTGTTTGGGATCATTGTCATGTTGAAAGACCCAGCCACGTTTCATCTTCAATACCCTTGTTGATGGGAGGAGGTTTGCACTCAAAACCCCACGATACATGGCCCCATTCATTCTTTTATGTATACGGATCAGTCGTCCTGTTCCTTTTGCAGAGAAACAGCCCCAAAGAATGATGTTGCCACCCCCATGCTTCACAGTAGGTATGGTGTTCTTTGGTTGCAACTCAGCATTCTCTCTCCTCCAAACACGACGAGTTGTGTTTCTACCAAACAGTTCTACTTTGGTTTCATCTGACCATATGACATTCTCCCAATCCTCTTCTGGATCATCCAAATGCTCTCTAGTAAACCTCATACGGGCCCGGACATGTACTGGCTTAAGCAGGGGGACACGTCTGGCACTGCAGGATCTGAGTCCCTGGCAGTGTAGTGTGTTACTGATGGTAGCCTTTGTTACGTTGGTCCCAGCTCTCTGCAGGTCATTCACTAGGTCCCCCGGGCGGTTCTGGGATTTTTGCTCACCGTTCTTGTGATCATTTTGACCCCACGGGGTGAGATCTTGCGTGGAGCCCCAGATCGAGGGAGATTATCAGTGGTCTTGTATGTCTTCCATTTTCTAATTATTGCTCCCACAGTTGATTTCTTCACACCAAGCTGCTTGCCTATTGCAGATTCAGTCTTCCCAGCCTGGTGCAGGTCTACAACTTTGTTTCTGGTGTCCTTCGACAGCTCTTTGGTCTTCACCATAGTGGAATTTGGAGTGTGACTGTTTGAGGTTGTGGACAGGTGTCTTTTATACTGATAACAAGTTCAAACAGGTGCCATTAATACAGGTAATGAGTGGAGGACAGAGGAGCCTCTTAAAGAAGAAGATACAGGTCTGTGAGAGCCAGAAATCTTGCTTGTTTGTAGGTGACCAAATACTTATTTTCCACCATAATTTGCAAAAAAAATTCTTTCCAAATCAGACAATGTGATTGTCTGGATTTGTTTCCACATTTTGTCTCTCATAGTTGAGGTATACCTATGATGACAATTACAGGCCTCTCTCATCTTATTAAGTGGGAGAACTTGCACAATTGGTGGCTGACTAAATACTTTTTTGCCCCACTGTATGTTCCATGTCTCAGGATATATGCGAAGAATAGACAAGAGAAGCCAGAATAGTTTTAACACAGCCTAAGCTGAAGTTCAAAATAAAGTGGTATGATAACTGTTTAGTAAACTGAAATGTATGGAATAACATAAAACTGTAATTTCCTTCATCCTCAGTAACATAATACTGAACAAAACACATTTTGTATGAGCATGCATTTTATGTGCGATCACAGGAATATGTATAATTACATTTAAATTTTTGTCTGCCAATTACAGTCTTCTACAGTTTGTAAAATATATCTATATTCTGTAAAGTGCTATGGAAAGAACACTGCTGCATAACAACAGCCAACACTTTCAGTATATCAACGTAAGGAATTCCATTTGAAAGTTCAGTGATTTAGCTATTTTGTCAAAAACAAACTAGCCTGTAATTTCTCATAAAACAGAGAATGTCATCATAGACAAAATCGGATGTAAGGAAGAAAATAAAATTTAAATTACTGCTACTCTTCTGGAAAATGATGTCTTATGTGATAAGAGAAATAGGTGTTTCAGGCATTAAAACAATTCCATTACAGAAAGAATGAAAAGTGAATATTAACTATGAAAAGAAAGCAATGTAGTCTACTCTTTAAAAATAAAACAAAGTTAATCATCATCCTGGTAGCAAAAAAACAGATGTAAGTACAGAAGAAATTTTGGTGTTGATTGTTTCTACAAGTAGCTCAAAAGTGGGAGTTTACATAGGAAGTTGAGAGGATTGGTCTTATGCATGCATATGTATCAATATGGTAATTGTTATAAGCTTTTCAGTTTGTAAAATGTTAAATAAAACCATTGCAGTAAACAAGTATACTGCATATTTTCACTTATATTTTATAGTTAAGAAGTTATAAACCCCCAAAAACTTTTTTTTTTTGCCGTCACTATGTAGAGTATAAGATTTCCTATCATTTGTGCCAGGTCTTGCCACAAAGAGTTAATCCAGCTCTGAGCAATCCTCTTTTATTGTTCAGTGAGATAAAATGGACAAACAGAGTTACCTTTGTCCGTTCCGCCCCCTTGCTTTGAGTGACAGGTTATTTACATATCTCGTGCACTAGCTTTAGAAAGGCATTATTTTTTAATTCCCACCCCCACTCCTTTTCTGAAGTCATGTGGTTACTCTTCTGGATTTTGACTGGATGTTAGTGATCATAGCAAAAGGAATCCACAGGAGAAAATGCATGTTGACAAGGGGAGTGTAGAGGTGGGCGGGGAGTCTACTGACATCACGACTCCACCCACCGAGCTCCAGACAACAGATCCACCCACAGAATCTGCAGTTTTTCAGGTCTCATAACAGACAGAGGGGAGACATTTGACAGATAAAGACACATGCAGGAGGCATCTATATCCTTATAGATCAGCACTATGGCAGTAGTTTAGAAAGGATGAGAGTGGGTTTACACCCACTTTAATTATAGCCAGGACCAAAAAAAAATGTAATGTATTCTTTTATTTTATCTTGTGGTTTGGCAAATATAGAATATTGAGTACCGTATATACTCGAGTATAAGCCGACCTGAATATAAGCCGAGGCACCTAATTTTACCACAAAAAATGGGAAAACTTATTGACTCGAGTATAAGCCTAGGGTGTCCATCTGCATGCCTCACTGTGCCTCACTTTGCCTCACTGTGTCCATGTGCATGCCTCACTGTGTCCATGCCTCACTGTGTCCATGCCTCACTGTGCCCATGCCTCACTGTGCCGTTTAACATGGGAGTCTATGGAAGGGGTGCCCGGCTTTGAAAAATCGGTGCTCCCCGGCCGTAGGTCCCCCAGACAACAAACTTTGCACACTTGTAGGGGAGAAATTGGGCTACATGTGTGCAAATTTTCGGGTCCAGGGGACCTACAACCGGGTCCATAAAGTCACCGGAAAAATTACTGTTTAACATGGGAGTCTATGGAAGGGGTGCCCGGCTTTGAAAAATCGTTGCTCCCCGGCCGTAGGCCCCCCGGACAACAAACTTTGCACACTTGTAGAGGAAGAGGGGGGCCATGTGTGCCAAGTTTGGGGTCCAGAGGACCTACGGACGGCCGGTACCAGGTCCCCAAAGTCGGGGAGATCAGGCGCAAAAAGGTGACTCGAGTATAAGCTGAGGGGGGCATTTTCAGCACAAAATAATGTGCTGAAAAACTCGGCTTATACTCGAGTATATACGGTAATAGCATTCTAGCATTGTTTTTTTTATCCAGCAGGTGGAGCACTCAAATTGGTTGTGAAGTCTAAATGTTTTTTACCTTAAGGGCTTGTTCGCACTTGCAGGCATCAATGAGCTTTAGTATGGGCATTAGACAGGCGTTTTACAAGCATTGATGAGGAGTTAAAAATGTTTCCCAAACACCCTATGGGCAGTTTTGAAGCGTTTGACGAGCGTGAAAACTGCTCCACAAATGCCTATTCCATTACAGTAAATGTATGAATCTTAACACCCCGCAAATGCTCCGCAACTGCCTGCCAGAGCATTTGCGAGGCGTTACCATAGACTTGAATGGGAGGTGTTGAATGGCTTCAATCGCCTCCTGACTCGACATGAGTCTTCAATTTTGAAGTGATGCAACGCTATTGCTTAGTGTGAACAGCACTATGTGCTGTCTATTGTATCTTGTGCATAGGCTTTTGTTGGGCCTTTTTACTGCCTCTCAAACACCTGCTCTTAAAGTGGTTGTAAACCCACTTTATAAACAAAGACCTACAGGTAAGCCTAGATTAAGGCTTACCTGTAGGTGCATGAAATATCTCCCTAACCACTTAAGCCCCGGACCATTTGGTAGCTAAAGGACCAGAGGTGATTTCAGAATTTTGCACTGCGCTGCTATAACTGTAAATTGTGCGGACATGCAATGTTGTACCCAAACGAAATTTGCGTCCTTTTCTTCCCACAAATAGAGCTTTCTTTTAATGGTATTTGATTGCCTCTGCGATTATTATTTTTTGCGATATAAACGGAAAAAAAACGAAAATTTAGAAAAAAAATTATATTTTCTACTTTTTGTTATAAGAAAATATCGAATAAACTCAATTTTAGTCATACATTTAGGCCAAAATGTATTCAGCCACATGTCTTTAGTAAAAAAAATGTCAATAAGCGTATATTTATTGGTTTGCGCAAAAGTTATAGCGTCTACAAACTAGGGTAAATTTTCTGGAATTTACACAGCTTTTAATTTATGACTGCCTATCTCATTTCTTGAGGTGCTAAAATGGCAGGGCAGTACAAAACCCCCCCAAATGACCCCATTTTGGAAAGTAGACACCCCAAGGAAATTGCTGAGAGGCATGTTGAGCCCATTGAATATTTTTTTTTTGTCTCAAGTGATTGAATAATGACTAAAAAAAAAAAAAATTACAAAAAAAAGTCACTAAATGATATATTGCTCACACATGCCATGGTTATATGTGGAATTGCACACCAAAATACATTTTGCTGCTTCTTCTGAGTACGGGGATACCACATGTGTGGGACTTTTTGGGAGCCCAGCCGCGTACGGGCCCCCGGAAACCAAGCACCTCCTTCAGGATTTCTAAGGGCGCAAATTTTTGATTGCACTCCTCACTACCTATCACAGTTTTGAAGGCCATAAAATGCCAAAATAGCACAAACCCCCCCAAATGACCTCATTTTAGAAAGTAGACACCCCAAGGAAATTGCTGAGAGGCCTGTTGAGCCCATTGAATATTTTTTTTTTTGTCCCAAGTGATTGAATAATGACAAACAAAATAAAAATTACAAAAAGTTGTCACTAAATGATATATTGCTCACACATGCCTTGGTTATATGTGGAATTACAACCCAAAATACATTTTGCTGCTTCTTCTGAGTACGGGGATACCACATGTGTGGGACTTTTTAGGAGCCTAGCCGCGTACGGGACCCCGAAAACCAAGCACCGCCTTCAGGATTTCTAGGCACAAATTTTTGATTTCACTCCTCACTACCTATCACAGTTTCGAAGGCCATAAAATGCCAAAATAGCACAAAACCCCCCCAAATGACCCCATTTTAGAAAGTAGACACCCCAAGGAAATTGCTGAGAGGCCTGTTGAGCCCATTGAATATTTTTTTTTTGTCCCAAGTGATTGAATAATGACAAACAAAATAAAAATTACAAAAAGTTGTCACTAAGGCCGGGTTCACACTAGTGCGACACGACATCCGTCCTACTTTGGATCCGACTTTGCCCTGCGACATGAAGCCGACATATGTCCGACTTTCAATGAACGGGGATCCGACTTGGATCCCCGCCAATATCAGGCACTGTGTTTGGTATGAATCTTGAAGGGGAACTCCAGGCCAAATTTTAAATTAAAAAAACGGCGTGGGTTCCCCTCCAGGAGCATACCAGGCCCTTGGGTCTGGTCTGGATTTGAACGGGCGCCCCTACGCCGAAAAAACGGCGTGGGGGTCCCCCCAAAATCCAAACCAGACCCTTATCCGAGCACACAACCTGGCAGGCCGCAGGGGAAGAGGGGGGGATGAGAGAGCGGCCCCCCCTCCCTCCTGAACCGTACCAGGCCGCATACCCTCAACATGGGGGGTTTGGTGCTCTGGGGCAGGGGGGCGACCTGCGGCCCCCCACCCCAGAGCACCCTGCCCCCATGTTGATGAGGACAGGGCCTCTTCCCGACAACCCTGGCCGTTGGTTGTCGGGGTCTGCGGGCGGGGGGCTTATCGGAATCCGGGAGCCCCCTTCAATAAGGGAGCCCCCGGATCCCGGCCCCCCACCCTATGTGAATGAGTATGGGGTATATCGTACCCCTACCCATTCACCTGGTGGACAAAAATTGCAATAAAAAAACACTACACAGGTTTTCAAAGTACTTTATTGCACAGCTCCGGGGGTCTTCTTCCGACTTCCGGGGGTCTTCTTTCGACTTCCGGGGGTCTTTTCCGACTTCGAGGGTCTCCGGTGTCGTCTCCCGCTCTCCGGTTCTTTCTTCCGCCGGGCCTCCGCTAACTTCTTTTTAGCTCTCCTGCTAACAGAGGCCCGGTCTTCTCCGTCTTCTCGTCCGGCTCTCCGTTGTCCTTCTGCCGGCCCCTACACTAACTTCTTGGTAGCTCTTTCGCTAGTGGAGGGGCGCGGTCTTCCCGTCGTCGCCGTCGGCTTCTTCTTCCCTCTTCTCCTCGATGTAGACGCGTCGCTTCTTCCCGCTGTAATACTGGCTCTCCGCTCCGCTCCGCATTAATATAGGCTTCTCATGACGTCACAGTCACATGTTCCCATGACGTCACAGTCACATGCTCCGGGGCCATGTGCCCTGGAACATGTGACTGTGACGTCATGAGAAGCCTATATTAATGCGGAGCGGAGCGGAGAGCCAGTATTACAGCGGGAAGAGGCGACGCGTCAACATCGAGGAGGAGAAGAGGGAAGAAGAAGCCGACGGCGACAGCGACGGGAAGACCGCGCCCCTCCACTAGCGAAAGAGCTAAAAAGAAGTTAGTGGAGGGGCCGGCAGAAGGACAACGGAGAGCCGGACGAGACAACGGGGAAGACCGGGCCTCTGTTAGCAAGAGAGCTAAAAAGAAGTTAGCGGAGGCCCGGCGGAAGAAAGAACCGGAGAGCGGGAGACGACACCGGAGACCCCCGGAAGTCGGAAGAAGACCCCCGGAAGTCGGAAGAAGACCCCCGGAGCTGTGCAATAAAGTACTTTGAAAACCTGTGTAGTGTTTTTTTATTGCAATTTTTTGTCCACCAGGTGAATGGGTAGGGGTACAATATACCCCATACTCATTCACATAGGGTGGGGGGCCGGGATCCGGGGGCTCCCTTATTGAAGGGGGCTCCCGGATTCCGATAAGCCCCCCGCCCGCAGACCCCGACAACCAACGGCCAGGGTTGTCGGGAAGAGGCCCTGTCCTCATCAACATGGGGGCAGGGTGCTCTGGGGTGGGGGGGCCACAGGTCGCCCCCCTGCCCCAGAGCACCAAACCCCCCATGTTGAGGGCATGCGGCCTGGTACGGTTCAGGAGGGAGGGGGGGGCGCTCTCCCGTCCCCCCCTCTTCCCCTGCGGCCTGCCAGGTTGTGTGCTCGGATAAGGGTCTGGTTTGGACTTTGGGGGGACCCCACGCCGTTTTTTCGGCGTAGGGGCGCCCGTTCAAATCCAGACCAGACCCAAGGGCCTGGTATTCTCCCGGAGGGGGAACCTATGCCGGTTTTTTATTTAAAATTTGGCCTGGAGTTCCCCCTCAAGATCAGCAGAGCACAAGTCGCATGCCAAAGTCGGACCATGCAAGACTGCGGTCCGACTTTGATCCGACTTCAATGATAGTCAATGGGCTGAAGTCGGATCAAAGTCGGACCAAAGTAGTACAGGGAGCATTTTCAAAGTCGGACCGACATGTGTAAGACCAGTTAGGACGGCTCCCATAGGGAAACATTGATTTTCACACGTCATGCGACATGAGCTCCCAATGTCGGAGCGTTTGTCGCCCCAGTGTGAACCAGGCCTAAATGATATATTGCTCACACATGCCTTGGTTATATGTGGAATTACAACCCAAAATACATTTTGCTGCTTCTCCTGAGTACGGGGATACCACATGTGTGGGACTTTTTAGGAGCCTAGCCGCGTACGGGACCCCGAAAACCAAGCACCGCCTTCAGGATTTCTAGGCACAAATTTTTGATTTCACTCCTCACTACCTATCACAGTTTCGAAGGCCATAAAATGCCAAAATAGCACAAAACCCCCCCAAATGACCCCATTTTGGAAAGTAGACACCCCAAGCTATTTGCTGAGAGGCATGGTGAGTATTTTACAGCTCCCATTTGTTTTTGAAAATGAAGAAAGAAAATATATATTTATTTTTTTCAATTTTCAAAACTTTGTGACAAAAAGCGAGATCTGCAAAATACTCACAATACCTCTCAGCAAATAGCTTGGGGTGTCTACTTTCCAAAATGGGGTAATTTGGGGGGGTTTTGTGCCATCTGGGCATTCCATGGCCTCCGAAACTGTGATAGGCAGTGAGAAGTGAAATCAAAAATTTACACCCTTAGAAAGCCTGAAGGCGGTGCTTGGTTTTGGGGTCCCGTACGCGGCTAGGCTCCCAAAAAGTCTCACACATGTGGTATCCCCGTACTCAGGAGAAGCAACAGAATGTATTTTGGGGTGTAATTCCACATATGCCCATGGCATGTTTGAGCAATATATCATTTAGTGACAACTTTGTGCAAAAAAAATAAATAAAAATAAATAAATTGTCTTTTTTCCGCAACTTGTGTCAACATATAAAATATTCCATGGACTCGACATGCCTCTCAGTATATAGCTTGGGGTGTCTACTTTCCAAAATGGGGTCATTTGGGGGGGTTTTGAATTGTTCTGGCATTTTATACACAACATTAGGAAGCTTACATCCACTCTTCTAACCACTTGAAGACAAAGCCCCTTTTGACACTTTTTGTTTACATGAAAACATTTTTTTTTTTTGCAAGAAAATTATGTTGAACCCCCAAACATTATATATATATTTAAAGCAAAGGCCCTACAGATTAAAATGGTGGGTGTTGCATTATTTTTTTCTACACAGTATTTGCGCAGCGATTATTCAAACGCATTTTTTGGGGGAAAAATACACTTTTTTTTATTTTAATGCACTAAAACACACTATATTGCCCAAATGTTTGATGAAATAAAAAAGATGATCTTAGGCCGAGTACATAGATACCAAACACGACATGCTTTAAAATTTCGCACAAACGCGCATTGGCGACAAACTACATACATTTTTAAAAGCCTTTACAGGTTACCCCGTTAGATTTACAGAGGAGGTCTACTGCTAAAATTACTGCCCTCGATCTGACCTTCGCGATGATACCTCACATGCATGGTGCAATTGCTGTTTACATATGACGCCAGACTGACGCTTGCGTTCGCCATTGGGCAAGAGCAGGGCAGGACAGGGGTGTTTTTTTTTTTTTTTTTGACAAAAAAAAATGAAATCTGATTGGCTTCTATGCAGAACTTCCACAGATTTTGTACTCTCCAGTTTTAGTAAATCACCTCCTATATCTTTTCCACAATAAAGTTACGAGGAAATAGGTTCAGGGCCGGACTGGCCCACCGGGAGACCGGGAAAACCCCCGGTGGGCCGGCTGCCTGGCTGCTTCTGGGGCTGCTGTGAGGGCAGCGACGCCTGAAAAGAAAATGGCTGCGGGGCCGGGCCGACATGCAACTGCGCATGCGCCAGCGCAGCTCTGAAACTAGCCGTGCTCGGGAAAGCCCGTCCATGCTCGGCAAGTTCCGGAAAGGCGGGCGCATGCGCGGTGACACGATGGCGCCGGGCCGCGCCATTTTAAAAAGTTAAGCCATAGCGCGCCGACGCCGCTCAGTGAGTTCTCGTCTGCCTCTTCCTATGTCCCCCCGCAGCCTCTGAACGCCCCCCCCGCAGCCACTGACCTCCTGTTCCCCCTGCAGCCTCTGACCTCCTGTCCCCCCCCCCCGCAGCCACTGACCTCCTGTTCCCTCTGCAGCCTCTGACCTCCTGTCCCCCCCGCAGCCTCTGACCTCCTGTCTCCCCCTCCACAGCCTCTGACCTCCTGTCCCCCCCTCCGCAGCCTCTGACCGCCTGTCCCCCTCCCGCAGCCTCTGACCTCCTGTCCCCCCCGCAGCCTCTGACCTCCTGTCCCCCCGCAGCCTCTGACCTCCTCCCCCCCCGCAGCCTCTGACCTCCTGTCCCTCCCTGCAGCCTCTGACCTCCTGTTCCCCCTTGCAGCCTCTGACCTCTTGTCCCCCTCCGCAGCCTCTGACCTCCTGTCCCCCCCTCCGCAGCCTCTGACCTCCTGTCCCCCCCTCCGCAGCCTCTGACCTCCTGTCCCCCCCTCCGCAGCCCCTGACCTCCTGTCCCCCCTCCGCAGCCTCTGACCTCCTGTCCCCCCCTCTGCAGCCTCTGACTTCCTGTCCCCCCTCCGCAGCCTCTGACCTCCTGTCCCCCCCTCCGCAGCCTCTGACCTCCTGTCCCCCCTCCGCAGCCTCTGACCTCCTGTCCCCCCCTCCGCAGCCTCTGACCTCCTGTCCCCCCCTCCGCAGCCTCTGACCCCCCCTGTACCATCCGCAGCCTCTGATCCCCCCTGTACCATCCGCAGCCTCTGACCTCCCCTGTACCATCTGCAGCCTCTGACCTCTCCTGTAACATCTGCAGCCTCTGACCTCTCCTGTACCATCCGCAGCCTCTGACCATCTCTTGTCTTATATCCTGTCTGGAGAGGAGTCAAGAGTGGGAGTGCCGCCAGGATGGAGGTCATGGGAGAAGTCAGACATGTATGGACTGTGGAGAGGAAACTATGGGATAAATCCAGAGCCACCAACCTGGAGCAGAGTGACTGAGCCATGCACCGTGCACCTGAGAGGAGGTCAGTGACAGCGCCGCCAGGGGGGAGTCAATACAATATTGTAAGTTTTCCCCTTATATCAGTAAACCCCCCCTTACCTTAGTGTTTTCTTTTTGCGGAAGGTGGTCTCTGGTCACCAGAGTCCTCCCCACATTCCCAGAGTTCCCCTTTACATCATAGTCTGCAGGATTCCACCCTTCAGTGCAAGGGGGCACTCTGATGTAAAGCGGAATGCAGTGGACTCTGATATAAGTGGGGTCTCTGGTCACCAGTGCCCCCTTTATATCAGAGTTTGACCCCTTTCACACTGAGGCGCTTTGCAGGCGCTATAACGCTAAAAATAGCGCCTACAAAGCGCCCTGAAAGAGCCGCTCCGCACACTCCAGTGTGAAAGTCCGAGGGCCTTCACACTGGAGCGCTGCGCTGGCAGGACGCTAAAAAATGTCCTGCTAGCAGCATCTTTGGAGCGGTGGAGGAGTGGTGTGTATACCGCTCCTCCACCGCTCCTGCCTTTTGATATGAATGGGCACCGCGGCTATACCGCCCGAAAAGCGCATTTTACTGGCGCTTTGTGGGTGGTTTTAACCCTTTTTCGTCTGTTAGCAGGGATTAAAAGCGCCCCGCTAGCGGCCGAATAGTGCCGCAAAATTGACGGTAAAGCGCCGCTAAAATTAGCGGCGCTTTATCGTCGACGCACCCACCACCCCAGTGTGAAAGGGGACTTCCCACTTAGATCATGATCTGCAATGTTCCCCTTTATGTCAGAGTTCCCTTGCACTGTAAAGGGGAATCCTGCAGACTCTGATATATGGGGGAACTCTGTGCTGGCTGCCGGGTTATATTAATCTGACCTTCATGTAAATGGAGAAATATGTTTTTTGACTTTTGTTTAACTTAAACACATTGCTAATAGCTTTAGCTACATGTTTATAGCTTAAATATTGATATTTGCACTGAAAACTGCCATTTTAGGCAACTTTTTTTTTGCAAATGTGTCTGTGCCAGTAAATGGTAAAATTTGTGCTAATTGTAAATTCCACGTCTCTCTTATCTATATATATATATATATATATATATATATATATATATATATATATATTACACCCTTTAAATGTGCTTTAAAATGCATGGTTTTCCCTTTTATGTACAAGAAAATAATGACGTTATGATGTTGGACTGGTATAATAATGTTATGGGGCTGGTATGAAATTATTTCCAGGGCTGGTTTTTATTCCCAGTCCGGCCCTGAATAGGTTAGACCTCACTTCTTTTGAATCAAAATGCTTAAAAGATCTGCACTCTCCAGGTATGATCTCACTCCTTTTTACTACACTCTCTTTCTCACATATTCAACTTAGAGAAGGACCTGGAAGTGCAATTAGACCCAAAAGACTAGACTCACACTTGGCATGCCACCGGATCCTGTTCCAGGAATGCAATGGCTGTTGCGACAAACTACAAGGTATTTTTCCAATGGCACATGGTGCCAACCAGACTGGCCTAAGTGTTGCAGTGAACCACAAGGCATGGTAATAAACAACCATGACTTGTAGTGCATCTGAAAAAATTACGTTTGTTCTGGTACATTAGCTGCCTATTCAAAATTAATGGGCAGCCTTAATGTCACGCATGCTATCAGGTGACAAAATGTGCATTTATGTGCATGTAATGTGAATGCAATGTGCATGAAGTGTGAATGGACTCCTAAACTGTTTTTTTAATAAAACCAAATCACAAATCCAGACACAGGCATAAGCGAATAGCAGCAATTTTCTAAAAGAAAACTGATATCATTTCCAGTAATAACATGATAGTACAGGCACTTCTCAGCATGAAATGACTCATCATATTCAGATAGATACAACTAAAAAGAAAATGGTCATGTGTCATATAAAATATGTTAACTCTTGTGCCCTTAGAAAATTAGATCAATGTGCAATAGCTTGCAGTAATTACCATCACATACAGTATCTCACAAAAGTACACCCCTCACATTTTTGTAAATGTAAAGTAGTGAGTGTACAGTGTAAATTTGCTGTCGCTTCAAAATAACTCAACACGCAGCCATTAATGTATAAATCACTACCAAAAAAAGGGAGTACACCCTTAAGTGAAAATTTCCAAATTGGGCCCAATTAGCCATTTTCACTCCCTGGTGTCAAGTGACTCATTAGTCTTACAAGGTCTCAGGTGTGAATGAGGAGCAGGTGTGTTAAATTTGGTGTTATCGCTCTCACTCTCTCATACTGGTCACTGAAAGTTCAACTTGGCACCTCATGGCAAAGAATTCTCTGAGGATCTGAAAAAAATTATTGTTACTCTACAAAAAGATGGCCTAGGCTATAAGAAGATTTGGCAAGACCCTGAAACTGAGCTGTAGCATGATGGCCAAGACCATACAGCGGTTTAACAGGACAGGTTCCACTCAGAACAGGCCTCGCCATGGTCCAAAAAAGAAGTTGAGTGCATATTCCTCAGCATCACATCCAGAGGTTGTCTTTGGGAAATAGACGTATGAGTGCTGCAGAGGTTGAAGGGGTGGGGTCAGCCTGTCAGTGCTCAGACCATACGCTGCACACTGCATCAAATTGACCTGCACGGCTGTCATCCCAGAAGGAAGCCTCTTCTAAAGATGATGCACAAGAAAGCCTGCAAACAGTTTTCTGAAGACAAGCAGACTAAGGACATGGATTACTGGAACCATCTCCTGTGGGTTTGATGAGACCAAGATAAACTTACTTGGTTCAGATGGTGTCAAGCGTGTGTGGTGGTAACCAAGTGAGGAGTACAAAGACAAGTGTGTCTTGCCTACAGCCAAGCATGGTGGTGGGAGTGTCATGGTCTGGGGCTGCATCAGTTCTGCTGGCACTGGGGAGCCACAGTTCATTGAGGGAACCATGAATGTCAACCTTTTACTGTGACATATGGAAAAATAGTGCAGCGCTCAAACTCAAGGGTTGCTGAAAGCAACTCTAATGTGTGAATAACTAATAAACCACTCTAAATTGGTGATAAATTAAATAAAGTTCATGGATGGTCCATTCCAATGGATAATTTCACATATGAGATGACCTCCATGTAGGCTGGGAAACGTGACCCCTCGGGGTTGAATTAAGTAATTCAAAAAAGTCCAAACAGCATGTGTTTAGTGGAAATGGATGTCTTTTCATGGACAACACCGCCACCGCATGAATGACTGGAAGGTCTCAGTATATCAGATGGAAAATGACAATATGGCACAAAGGGTAAGGGTGGATACTCTTACCGGACACGGTGGACCCACCTGTCATATGACAGTGGGTCAAACGAGCTTGATGGTCGCCGTGACCAGAAGTGAAGGGAACTGGATATCCAAGATACCTCGAACCGACTCCCACAGGGTAGCAGATGACTGACTCACTCGATGGAAGCTCCTCTGATCGTACAGGCTCCAAGACAGTCCAAGATGGACACAAGGGTAAAAAAGAAAGAAAAACTCTGGATGGTGCAGGTCAATATAACCATGAACGGTTTATTGAATAAATTTTGTCTTCTATAATATAGACAAAAATAAAAAGTGATCACAAAATAAAATGTTAAAAGCAATGTGGGGTACAGCGTTAGCAAGCCCTACGCGTTTCGACTACGAAAGTCTTCAACAGGGGCATAGTGCTGTACCCCCCACATTGCTGGCATTAAATAAGGTCTGAAGTGGATCTGATCCGCCCTAAAAGGGGAGGAGTCAAAACCGGAAGTAATAAACTATTCCACCACATCAGAATGACATCAGTAGAAGATATAACCTAAACTGAAAAATCATTACATTCAAATAGAAGTAAATTAACAATATGTAATCCTGGTATAGAGATATATAACCTAAATAACATGTGAATCACATAAAAACATAATTTTCAAATTTTCCCGCCAAAGATTATGCACCAATCACATTTAAAGACAGAAAAAACCTTTCATGCTGATTGCTACATATTAGTGTCCCCACCTACACTTGCCGCCAATAGGGGGCGCCTAATTGTCCTGCTGTATAATAGCAGGTACACAAAGTGGATCCTCTTGCAGCAACATCCCTCAGATGTTGCTGCAATGTCAATTGGGGACACCATTGTAGCGTGGCACCGCGGGCGTCTAGTGTGCGCCGTGCACGTAGGCGTCACGCGCGCGTGGCCAAGAGCATCATCGGAACAAGCCACCCAAGGACGTTACCATAGCGTAACGTTGCGGGCGTCTGGTGCGCGCCACGCACGCAGACATCACCCGCGCACCCAAACTCACCATCATAACATGGTCACATGGTGTGCGCCGCTCCGATGAAACTCGCGCGCGCACCCAGGGACAACGTCATGACGTAATCACGTCACGGCGTCTCCTATCTGTCCTAGTACATGACGAGGGAAGGACGTCAACTAGCCTCCAACGCCAGTATCTCAATACCAGAGGACGCAATGGTTCCATGGCAACATCAGACGCCATGGAGCCAGCGCCATCTAATGGAGGGAAACTAAACAAATCAAAACCGAAAAACACTGTATGAATCCACTAATAGGCGCTTATCCTAAATAGCCCAAAAAAACGCCATATAGTGGATTACATACAACGAACCCTTCTAGCTAGAAGGGCAAACCATACATTGGGCTGAATTCTAATATGCGAGAGGAACCCCAACTTCCTCATTAAATCACGACAAAATGTGTGTTTCAAACATCTAAAAACGACACATCATGTCACCCTATCAGCAACAAAGTATACACAATGGATATTCCCTATAATGATGCCAAATGGCAACACCAAAAATATACTAAGGTCCCAATATAACAAAACAACCACACCTGCCACCTTAACAGGTGCACAAGGGTGATGAATTGCAATAAAGATTTAATATGGACCATCCATCCAGACTAAAAGGGACACACGAGCCCAGGGTACTCACGCCCCGGTTGATGAAACAATTAATGTCCCATTCAATGTTCATACCATGGGGTGAGTAACACCTGAGCTCGTGTATCCAATAAGTCTCTAACCTAGAGACGCCCCGCAGAGAGGAGTCCCCCCTCCAATGGGGGACAAACCTATCTATCACCTGAAATTGGGTGCCTCTAGGATCCTTGGCATGATGTTCTAAATAATGTCGCGAAACAGTGTGCTTATCACAACCCTTACGTATTTTGGCTAAGTGTTCGTTGACCCGAATAGAAAAATTCCTAATCGTACGCCCTACATATTGCAATTTGCATGGGCATGTAATTAGGTACACGACAAACCTGGTAACGCAGGTAGTGAATTGCTTCATGGTATAACTGCGTCCCATGACACTAGAACTAAACGTGTCCGTTCTACGTCTACCCAACACATTGACCATGCAAACATTGCATTTTCTACAAGGGTAGTAGCCATTAGCCTCTGGAAAGAAGGAAAGCTTAGTGGGAGGGTCTATTGTGTTAGGAGCTATTTCACCCTGAATGGAGCGGGCACCCCTAAAAATCACACCTGCCCGTTCCGGGAGAGAGGGTCCAAGTATTCTATCGCTTAATAACACTTTCCAATGCCTATTCAAAATCTTTTTGATTTCGTGATGTTGAGTGGAATAGGAAGTGAAAAAGGACCATTTGAATCTATCCTCTCTAACATTTCTCTGTTTATTAGTGAGAAGGGAAGACCTCTCTATTTCCAATACAGAAGAAATGTCAGCATCCAACCCAATGGATGAATAGCCCCTGTCAAGGAATCTTTCCCTGAGGGTATTGGACTGAGCCACAAAGTCATCATCACGGGTGCAGTTCCTCCTGAGACGGAGGAACTGTCCCCGTGGTATAGTCTTCAACCATTGGTCATGATGACAGCTGTCAACAGGGATATAACCATTTCTGTCGGTAGACTTGAAAAAGGTTTTAAATTCAAGATGGTTACCGACAGCCATGATTTCCAAGTCGAGGAAGTGTATAGATGAGGAGCTAGCCTCATACGTTAACACAATTCCCCGATCGTTGTCGTTGAGAGTTGCCATAAAGGTGTCCAGAGATTCTCTCGTGCCCCTCCATAGGAGGAGGATGTCGTCTATATATCTAGACCAACAGAACTAGTTCAGGTCTGTTGAGGGCATAGACGACATCCTCCTCCCACTGGGCCATAAAGAGATTGGCAAGACTGGGGGCATATTTAGCCCCCATTGCCACACCCCTGATTTGGAAGAAGAATGTTCCCTGGAACCAAAAGTAATTATGCCGTGTGGCAAAATCCAACAGCTCCATGATAAAATTTCTTTGTATCAAGGACAGTGTCGAGTTTCTGGTCAGAAACGACTCCACTGCCTCAAGACCCAAATGGTGTGGAATACAGGTGTATAATGCAGACACGTCTGCAGTCACTAAGATCAAATCTCCCTGATGGAAAACCTTCTCTAGTAAATTAATGGTGTCCTTGGTGTCCCTCAAATAAGAGGGCACCAATTTTACCAACGGCTGGAGAAAGTGATCAATATACTTCCCAATACGTGACTGAGTCAATCCTACTTACGATGGGACGCCCAGGGGGATCGACTGGGTTCTTGTGTACCTTTGGGAGGTAATAAATGACAGGAATACGAGGCGCCAAGGGAACCAAGTATTCCTGTTCTTTCTTATTAAGGATGTTCAAAGAAAAGCCTTCATTAATAATCTCTACCAGGGCCTTCTTATATTTTAAAGTAGGATCACCTGGCAAGAGACTATAAGTGGCTCTATCCTCTAAAAGTCTACACATCTCCTTGACATAGTTTTCCTTGTCAAGAACCACTATCCCCCCGCCTTTGTCCGCCGGACGGATAATAAGGTTTTTGTTGAGGCACAGGGTTTTCAAACCTGCCGCAATAGTTGGATCTTGGTGGACTCTCTTAGCAGGTAGTCCATCCAAGTCCTTCAATACGAGGGTGCGAAACACATTAATGGATGGGGCTGATTGTGCTGGGGGGTTAAACAGGGAGGGGTTAGATAACCCCGAATGTATACTGGTAGAATGACTACCAGACTGGGTAGAAGAAGTGGTTCCCAAAGGCACCATAGACGTCCCATTGTTGTTCTGGGCATCAACTATTGGGAGGGCTAAAAAATGCCTCTGGATATTCAGTTTCCTAATATACTTCTGGATATCTATAAAGGTGGAAAATTTGTTCAGTTTCCGTGGAGGAACAAATTTCAGACCTTTGTCTAAAACCGACTGCTCTTGGGAAGTGAGAGCAACCGAACTTAAATTAAAAATACCTGCACCTAACTGACCCTTGGTCTTTTTGCGCTGGATGCGCCGCCCCCCTCTAGAGCCTCGTTTCTTCTTGGGCTCTTGGGGGTGTGAAAAGTGGGTTTGTGAAAACCCTGATATTGAGGTGGACCAAACTGATTATAATTGTAATTATAAGAAGATCTAGATTGTGGTTCATCACCCCACTCGGAGTGTGAGTATGAGTCATAGTAAGGGTCATACGAACCTTCACCTTGTAACGGAGCATAACGGTTCTGAGTGGGCACAGATCTATCCTGCATATAGTTCCCATTTGAACTAGACCCGTTATCCCTCCAAGGTAAGGGGGTTCTTCCTAATGGACCACTGGGATACATGTGACCTCTATCACCTTGTCCATAACCTCTACCTCGTTGAGGATGACCTCTACCTCGAGGTATAGAGGGATGTTTACCTCTGCCGGGCTCATGGTGAGTAAAGGCCGGGGTATTTTTAACATTCCTGGGTGTATGATTCCCACCCTTGTTATTCTGAAATCCTCGTGGGTTAGAAGTAGGGGGAGGTTCATAAGTCAGTGTCCTATCTGTGATGACATCGACAGGCTCTGATAGATCCATATTCAAATTATTCTCAAGGGTATTGGCCTGGTTGGCCAATTTTTTTTGCCAACTAAAGACCAAATTCCCCTTGTAGTCACCAGTATCCCGATTATACTTCTTTTGTTTCTTACCCCTCTGATCTTTTTCTTCTTTTTCAAGGAGAGTTTTCAAACCAGTGGAGAGGGATGCATACTCAGACGTTCCATTTGAGGGAGAGAGTTTGTCTCTAATATCCCTGATTTCTTTATCTAAAATGGAAAGCCTGGCCTGCTTCCTCTCCATTAAGAAGCTAATCAGTTTTAAACCGGCCTCATTGAAATAGGTTGCCCAAAGGGCTAGATCTGACTCTCCTTGTTGAGGAGAGATATCCCACCTAAGGCCTCTAGGGACCATTTTCTCTTTGGTATATTGCTCAAGAAACGCAATGTCCCATTGAAGATGTAATTCAGAGATCATTACGTTCTTGAGCCTAGCAAAGAGTCCACTAACTTCTGAGTCGGTGTTATGAATAGTAAATACTCCATGTGTATTAAAGGACCTTGAGGTCCTATATTCAAAGACATCCATATGAACACAGATGTAAAGGCAAGCAGCAATGAATAAAGTGTCAAAAACGTGAAAATATGTAGTGAAAAAAACTGCGCTAAACCAATATATACAACAAAGCTGCTGGCACTCAAACAAACAAAGTATAAACAGATATATGCAAAAATAGTGCAGCGCTCAAACTCAAGGGTTGCTGACAGCAACTCTAATGTGTGAATAATTAATAAACCACTCTAAATTGGTGATAAATTAAATAAAGTTCATGGATGGTCCATTGCAATGGATAATTTCACATATGAGATGACCTCCATGTAGGCTGGGAAAATGTGACCCCTCGGGGTTGAATGAAGTAATTCAAAAAAGTCCAAACAGCATGTGTTTAGTGGAAATGGATGTCTTTTCATGGACAACACCGCCACTGCATGAATGACTGGAAGGTCTCAGTATATCAGATGGAAAATGACAATATGGCACAAAGGGTAAGGGTGGATACTCTTACCGGACACGGTGGACCCACCTGTCATATGACAGTGGGTCAAACGAGCTTGATGGTCGCCGTGACCAGAAGTGAAGGGAACTGGATATCCAAGATACCTCGAACCGACTCCCACAGGGTAGCAGATGACTGACTCACTCGATGGAAGCTCCTCTGATCGTACAGGCTCCAAGACAGTCCAAGATGGACACAAGGGTAAAAAAGAAAGAAAAACTCCGGATGGTGCAGGTCAATATAACCATGAACGGTTTATTGAATACATTTTGTCTTTTATAATATAGACAAAAATAAAAAGTGATCACAAAATAAAATGTTAAAAGCAATGTGGGGTACAGCGTTAGCAAGCCCTACGCGATTCGACTACGAAAGTCTTCAACAGGGGCATAGTGCTGTACCCCCCACATTGCTGGCATTAAATAAGGTCTGAAGTGGATCTGATCCACCCTAAAAGGGGAGGAGTCAAAACCGGAAGTAATAAACTATTCCACCACATCAGAATGACATCAGTAGAAGATATAACCTAAACTGAAAAATCATTACATTCAAATAGAAGTAAATTAACAATATGTAATCCTGGTATAAAGATATATAACCTAAATAACATGTGAATCACATAAAAACATAATTTTCAAATTTTCCCACCAAAGATTATGCACCAATCACATTTAAAGACAGAAAAAACCTTTCATGCTGATTGCTACATATTAGTGTCCCCACCTACACTTGCCGCCAATAGGGGGCACCTAATTGTCCTGCTGTATAATAGCAGGTACACAAAGTGGATCCTCTTGCAGCAACATCTCTCAGATGTTGCTGCAATGTCAATTGGGGACACCATTGTAGCGTGGCACCGCGGGCGTCTAGTGTGCGCCGTGCACGTAGGCGTCACGCGCGCGCGGCCAAGAGCATCATCGGAACAAGCCTTAGTATATTTTTGGTGTTGCCATTTGGCACCATTATAGGGAATATCCATTGTGTATACTTTGTTGCTGATAGGGTGACATGATGTGTCGTTTTTAGATGTTTGAAACACACATTTTGTCGTGATTTAATGAGGAAGTTGGGGTTCCTCTCGCATATTAGAATTCAGCCCAATGTATGGTTTGCCCTTCTAGCTAGAAGGGTTCGTTGTATGTAATCCACTATATGGCGTTTTTTTGGGCTATTTAGGATAAGCGCCTATTAGTGGATTCATACAGTGTTTTTCGGTTTTGATTTGTTTAGTTTCCCTCCATTAGATGGCGCTGGCTCCATGGCGTCTGATGTTGCCATGGAACCATTGCGTCCTCTGGTATTGAGATACTGGCGTTGGAGGCTAGTTGACGTCCTTCCCTCGTCATGTGCTAGGACAGATAGGAGACGCCGTGACGTGATTACGTCATGACGTTGTCCCTGGGTGCGCGCGCGAGGTTCATCGGAGCGGCGCACACCATGTGACCATGTTATGATGGTGAGTTTGGGTGCGCGGGTGATGTCTGCGTGCGCGGCGAGCACCAGACGCCCGCAACGTTACGCTATGGTAACGTCCTTGGGTGGCTTGTTCCGATGATGCTCTTGGCCGCGCGCGCGTGACGCCTACGTGCACGGCGCACACTAGACGCCCGCGGTGCCACGCTACAATGGTGTCCCCAATTGACATTGCAGCAACATCTGAGGGATGTTGCTGCAAGAGGATCCACTTTGTGTACCTGCTATTATACAGCAGGACAATTAGGCGCCCCCTATTGGCGGCAAGTGTAGGTGGGGACACTAATATGTAGCAATCAGCATGAAAGGTTTTTTCTGTCTTTAAATGTGATTGGTGCATAATCTTTGGCGGAAAAATTTGAAAATTATGTTTTTATGTGATTCACATGTTATTTAGGTTATATATCTTTATACCAGGATTACATATTGTTAATTTACTTCTATTTGAATGTAATGATTTTTCAGTTTAGGTTATATCTTCTACTGATGTCATTCTGATGTGGTGGAATAGTTTATTACTTCCGGTTTTGACTCCTCCCCTTTTAGGGCGGATCAGATCCACTTCAGACCTTATTTAATGCCAGCAATGTGGGGGGTACAGCACTATGCCCCTGTTGAAGACTTTCGTAGTCGAAACGCGTAGGGCTTGCTAACGCTGTACCCCACATTGCTTTTAACATTTTATTTTGTGATCACTTTTTATTTTTGTCTATATTATAAAAGACAAAATTTATTCAATAAACCGTTCATGGTTATATTGACCTGCACCATCCGGAGTTTTTCTTTCTTTTTTACCCTTGTGTCCATCTTGGACTGTCTTGGAGCCTGTACGATCAGAGGAGCTTCCATCGAGTGAGTCAGTCATCTGCTACCCTGTGGGAGTCGGTTCGAGGTATCTTTGATATCCAGTTCCCTTCTGGTCACGGCGACCATCAAGCTCGTTTGACCCACTGTCATATGACAGGTGGGTCCACCGTGTCCGGTAAGAGTATCCACCCTTACCCTTTGTGCCATATTGTCATTTTCCATCTGATATACTGAGACCTTCCAGTCATTCATGCGGTGGCGGTGTTGTCCATGAAAAGACATCCATTTCCACTAAACACATGCTGTTTGGACTTTTTTGAATTACTTCATTCAACCCCGAGGGGTCACGTTTCCCAGCCTACATGAAGGTCATCTCATATGTGAAATTATCCATTGGAATGGACCATCCATGAACTTTATTTAATTTATCACCAATTTAGAGTGGTTTATTAGTTATTCACACATTAGAGTTGCTTTCAGCAACCCTTGAGTTTGAGCACTGCACTATTTTTCCATATATCTGTTTATACTTTGTTTGTTTGAGTGCCAGCAGATTTGTTGTATATATTGGTTTAGCGCAGTTTTTTTCACTACATATTTTCACGTTTTTGACACTTTATTCATTGCTGCTTGCCTTTACATCTGTGTTCATATGGATGTCTTTGAATATAGGACCTCAAGGTCCTTTAATACACATGGAGTATTTACTATTCATAACACCGACTCAGAAGTTAGTGGACTCTTTGCTAGGCTCAAGAACGTAATGATCTCTGAATTGCATCTTCAATGGGACATTGCGTTTCTTGAGCAATATACCAAAGAGAAAATGGTCCCTAGAGGCCTTAGGTGGGATATCTCTCCTCAACAAGGAGAGTCAGATCTAGCCCTTTGGGCAACCTATTTCAATGAGGCCGGTTTAAAACTGATTAGCTTCTTAATGGAGAGGAAGCAGGCCAGGCTTTCCATTTTAGATAAAGAAATCAGGGATATTAGAGACAAACTCTCTCCCTCAAATGGAAAGTCTGAGTATGCATCCCTCTCCACTGGTTTGAAAACTCTCCTTGAAAAAGAAGAAAAAGATCAGAGGAGTAAGAAAAAAAAGAAGTATAATCGGGATACTGGTGACTACAAGGGGAATTTGGTCTTTAGTTGGCAAAAAAAATTGGCCAACCAGGCCAATACCCTTGAGAATAATTCGAATATGGATCTATCAGAGCCTGTCGATGTCATCACAGATAGGACACTGACTTATGAACCTCCCCCTACTTCTAACCCACGAGGATTTCAGAATAACAAGGGTGGGAATCATACACCCAGGAATGTTAAAAATACCCCGGCCTTTACTCACCATGAGCCCGGCAGAGGTAAACATCCCTCTATACCTCGAGGTAGAGGTCATCCTCAACGAGGTAGAGGTTATGGACAAGTTGATAGAGGTCACATGTATCCCAGTGGTCCATTAGGAAGAACCCCCTTACCTTGGAGGGATAACGGGTCTAGTTCAAATGGGAACTATATGCAGGATAGATCTGTGCCCACTCAGAACCGTTATGCTCCGTTACAAGGTGAAGGTTCGTATGACCCTTACTATGACTCATACTCACATTCCGAGTGGGGTGATGAACCACAATCTAGATCTTCTTATAATTACAATTATAATCAGTTTGGTCCACCTCAATATCAGGGTTTTCACAAACCCACTTTTCACACCCCCAAGAGCCCAAGAAGAAACGAGGCTCTAGAGGGGGGCGGCGCATCCAGCGCAAAAAGACCAAGGGTCAGTTAGGTGCAGGTATTTTTTATTTAAGTTCGGTTGCTCTCACTTCCCAAGAGCAGTCGGTTTTAGACAAAGGTCTGAAATTTGTTCCTCCACGGAAACTGAACAAATTTTCCACCTTTATAGATATCCAGAAGTATATTAGGAAACTGAATATCCAGAGGCATTTTTTAGCTCTCCCAATAGTTGATGCCCAGAACAACAATGGGACGTCTATGGTGCCTTTGGGAACCACTTCTTCTACCCAGTCTGGTAGTCATTCTACCAGTATACATTCGGGGTTATCTAACCCCTCCCTGTTTAACCCCCCAGCACAATCAGCCCCATCCATTAATGTGTTTCGCACCCTCGTATTGAAGGACTTGGATGGACTACCTGCTAAGAGAGTCCACCAAGATCCAACTATTGCGGCAGGTTTGAAAACCCTGTGCCTCAACAAAAACCTTATTATCCGTCCGGCGGACAAAGGCGGGGGGATAGTGGTTCTTGACAAGGAAAACTATGTCAAGGAGATGTGTAGACTTTTAGAGGATAGAGACACTTATAGTCTCTTGCCAGGTGATCCTACTTTAAAATATAAGAAGGCCCTGGTAGAGATTATTAATGAAAAGGCTTTTCTTTGAACATCCTTAATAAGAAAGAACAGGAATACTTGGTTCCCTTGGCGCCTCGTATTCCTGTCATTTATTACCTCCCAAAGGTACACAAGAACCCAGTCGATCCCCCTGGGCGTCCCATCGTAAGTGGGATTGACTCAGTCACGTCACGTATTGGGAAGTATATTGATCACTTTCTCCAGCCGTTGGTAAAATTGGTGTCCTCTTATTTGAGGGACACCAAGGACACCATTAATTTACTAGAGAAGGTTTTCCATCAGGGAGATTTGATCTTAGTGACTGCAGACGTGTCTGCATTATACACCTGTATTCCACACCATTTGGGTCTTGAGGCAGTGGAGTTGTTTCTGACCAGAAACTCGACACTGTCCTTGATACAGAGAAATTTTATCATGGAGCTGTTGGATTTTGCCACACGGCATAATTACTTTTGGCTCCAGGGAACATTCTTCTCCCAAATCAGGGGTGTGGCAATGGGGGCTAAATATGCCCCCAGTCTTGCCAATCTCTTTATGGCCCAGTGGGAGGAGGATGTCGTCTATGCCCTCAACAGACCTGAACTAGTTCTGTGGGCTAGATATATAGACGACATCCTCCTCCTATGGAGGGGCACGAGAGAATCTCTGGACACCTTTATGGCAACTCTCAACGACAACCATCGGGGAATTGTGTTAACGTATGAGGCTAGCTCCTCATCTATACACTTCCTTGACTTGGAAATCATGGCTGTCGGTAACCATCTTGAATTTAAAACCTTTTTCAAGTCTACCGACAGAAATGGTTATATCCCTGTTGACAGCTGTCATCATGACCAATGGTTGAAGTCTATACCATGGGGACAGTTCCTCCGTCTCAGGAGGAACTGCACCCGTGATGATGACTTTGTGGCTCAGTCCAATACCCTCAGGGAAAGATTCCTTGACAGGGGCTATTTATCCATTGGGTTGGATGCTGACATTTCTTCTGTATTGGAAATAGAGAGGTCTTCCCTTCTCACTAATAAACAGAGAAATGTTAGAGAGGATAGATTCAAATGGTCCTTTTTCACTTCCTATTCCACTCAACATCACAAAATCAAAAAGATTTTGAATAGGCATTGGAAAGTGTTATTAAGCGATAGAATACTTGGACCCTCTCTCCCGGAACGGGCAGGTGTGATTTTTAGGGGTGCCCGCTCCATTCAGGGTGAAATAGCTCCTAACACAATAGACCCTCCCACTAAGATTTCCTTCTTTCCAGAGGCTAATGGCTACTACCCTTGCAGAAAATGCAATGTTTGCATGGTCAATGTCTTGGGTAGACGTAGAAAGGACACGTTTAGTTCTAGTGTCACGGGACGCAGTTATACCATGAAGCAATTCACTACCTGCGTTACCAGGTTTGTCGTGTACCTAATTACATGCCCATGCAAATTGCAATATGTAGGGCATACGATTAGGAATTTTTCTATTCGGGTCAACGAACACTTAGCCAAAATACGTAAGGGTTGTGATAAGCACACTGTTTCGCGACATTATTTAGAACATCATGCCAAGGATCCTAGAGGCACCCAATTTCAGGTGATAGATAGGTTTGTCCCCCATTGGAGGGGGGACTCCTCTCTGCGGGGCGTCTCTAGGTTAGAGACTTATTGGATACACGAGCTCAGGTGTTACTCACCCCATGGTATGAACATTGAATGGGACATTAATTGTTTCATCAACCGGGCGTGAGTACCCTGGGCTCGTGTGTCCCTTTTAGTCTGGATGGATGGTCCATATTAAATCTTTATTGCAATTCATCACCCTTGTGCACCTGTTAAGGTGGCAGGTGTGGTTGTTTTGTTATATTGGGACCTTAGTATATTTTTGGTGTTGCCATTTGGCATCATTATAGGGAATATTCATTGTGTATACTTTGTTGCTGATAGGGTGACATGATGTGTCGTTTTTAGATGTTTGAAACACACATTTTGTCGTGATTTAATGAGGAAGTTGGGGTTCCTCTCGCATATTAGAATTTAGCCCAATGTATGGTTTGCCCTTCTAGCTAGAAGGGTTTGTTGTATGTAATCCACTATATGGCGTTTTTTTGGGCTATTTAGGATAAGCGCCTATTAGTGGATTCATACAGTGTTTTTCGGTTTTGATTTGTTTAGTTTCCCTCCATTAGATGGCGCTGGCTCCATGGCGTCTGATGTTGCCATGGAACCATTGCGTCCTCTGGTATTGAGATACTGGCGTTGGAGGCTAGTTGACGTCCTTCCCTCGTCATGTGCTAGGACAGATAGGAGACGCTGTGACGTGATTACGTCATGACGTTGTCCCTGGGTGCGCGCGCGAGGTTCATCGGAGCGGCGCACACCATGTGACCATGTTATGATGGTGAGTTTGGGTGCGCGATATTCCCTATAATGGTGCCAAATGGCAACACCAAAAATATACTAAGGCTTGTTCCGATGATGCTCTTGGCCGCGCGCACGTGACGCCTACGTGCACGGCGCACACTAGACGCCCGCGGTGCCACGCTACAATGGTGTCCCCAATTGACATTGCAGCAACATCTGAGGGATGTTGCTGCAAGAGGATCCACTTTGTGTACCTGCTATTATACAGCAGGACAATTAGGCGCCCCCTATTGGCGGCAAGTGTAGGTGGGGACACTAATATGTAGCAATCAGCATGAAAGGTTTTTTCTGTTTTTAAATGTGATTGGTGCATAATCTTTGGCGGGAAAATTTGAAAATTATGTTTTTATGTGATTCACATGTTATTTAGGTTATATATCTCTATACCAGGATTACATATTGTTAATTTACTTCTATTTGAATGTAATGATTTTTCAGTTTAGGTTATATCTTCTACTGATGTCATTCTGATGTGGTGGAATAGTTTATTACTTCCGGTTTTGACTCCTCCCCTTTTAGGGCGGATCAGATCCACTTCAGACCTTATTTAATGCCAGCAATGTGGGGGGTACAGCACTATGCCCCTGTTGAAGACTTTCGTAGTCGAAACGCGTAGGGCTTGCTAACGCTGTACCCCACATTGCTTTTAACATTTTATTTTGTGATCACTTTTTATTTTTGTCTATATTATAAAAGACAAAATTTATTCAATAAACCGTTCATGGTTATATTGACCTGCACCATCCGGAGTTTTTCTTTCTTTTTTACCCTTGTGTCCATCTTGGACTGTCTTGGAGCCTGTACGATCAGAGGAGCTTCCATCGAGTGAGTCAGTCATCTGCTACCCTGTGGGAGTCGGTTCGAGGTATCTTGGATATCCAGTTCCCTTCACTTCTGGTCACGGCGACCATCAAGCTCGTTTGACCCACTGTCATATGACAGGTGGGTCCACCGTGTCCGGTAAGAGTATCCACCCTTACCCTTTGTGCCATATTGTCATTTTCCATCTGATATACTGAGACCTTCCAGTCATTCATGCGGTGACGGTGTTGTCCATGAAAAGACATCCATTTCCACTAAACACATGCTGTTTGGACTTTTTTGAATTACTTCATTCAACCCCGAGGGGTCACGTTTCCCAGCCTACATGGAGGTCATCTCATATGTGAAATTATCCATTGGAATGGACCATCCATGAACTTAATTTAATTTATCACCAATTTAGAGTGGTTTATTAGTTATTCACACATTAGAGTTGCTTTCAGCAACCCTTGAGTTTGAGCGCTGCACTATTTTTCCATATATCTGTTTATACTTTGTTTGAGTGCCAGCAGCTTTGTTGTATATATTGGTTTAGCGCAGTTTTTTTCACTACATACTTTTACTGTGACATACTGAAGCAGAGTATGATCCTCTCCTTTCTGAAACTGGGCCACAGGGCAGTATTCCAACATAACGACCCCAAACACACCTCCAAGACGACCACTGCCTTGCAAAAGAAGCTGAGGGTAAAGGCGATGGACTGGCCAAGTATGTCTCCAGACCTAAACCTTATTGAGCATCTGTGGGGCATCCTCAAATGCAAGGTCTCTAACATCCACCAGCTCCATGATGTCATCATGGAGGAGTGGAAGAGGACTCCATTGGCAACCTATGAAGCTCTGGTGAACTTCATGCCCAATAGGGTTAAGGCAGTACTGAACAATAATGGCTGCCACACAAAATATTGACATATTGGGCCCAATTTGGAAATTTTCACTTAGGGGTGTACTCACTTTTATTGCCAGCAGTTTAGACATTAACGGCTGTGTGTTGAGTTATTTTGAGGGGACAGCAAATTTACACTGTTATACAAGCTGTACACTCACTACTTTACATTGTAGCAAAGTGTCATTTCTTCAGTGTTGTCACATGGAAAGATATAATAAAATATTTACAAAAATGTGAGGGGTGTACTCACTTTTGTGAGCTACTGTACATATATGAAACTACACTGGAGAAGGAGAGATTTCTTTGCAGTGTAACCATATGAAGCAGGTAATATAAGATTTGGGCGTGGGAGCGTGGGATTCTCTTCTGTTAAACACTACATCCTGTAATGTAGTAATCAGTCACCTCCTCTTCAAGACAAGAGGGTTAAAAGGCCTTTCTCTTGAGACCTTACAATTTAAAGGGAAGAGAAAGGGATACAAAATGCAGTAGCTGTGTGGGTAAGAGTTGATCAAAAAATTAAATTAAATTGCCTGAATAGATGAGTTTTCAGGGATCGCCTAAAGGCAGGCAGGGTGGAAGATAGCCGTATAGATTGAAGTAGCGAGTTCCAGAAGATAGGGAGGCTCTGAAGAAGTGCTGATAGCAAGGTAATAAGAAAGCTAGAGAGCAGGAGGTCTTCGGAGGAGCAAAGTGGATTGTTTGATTGATATTTTGATTTAAGGTTGCTGATGTAGTTGTGGGTGGCTTTGTAAATTGTTGTTTTTATTTTTAAATGTGGAGTGGGAAGATAATATCACATGGTTTCCAAATCTATCAAATGACCAAGTGAAGATGTGTAGAAAGAGAATAGAAATGGTTTGAGGACTGAGTCTTGAGGGACCCCTACAAAAACAGGTAGAGGAGAGGAGGTACAGTTGTAGGTGACGCTGAATGAGTGCTTTGATTGCTAGGAGAACCAGGAAAGAGCAGAGTCCTGGAGGCCAAGACAGTAAAGCTGCATGATTCTGGATAAAATGAGAATCGCAATTTTTTTGCTTAGATTCTCTCATGGTTCTCTGCATAACATTATATTTCAGTATATAAGAAAATTGGGCTAACTTCACTGTTTCATTTTTTTAAATTAATTAAAGCGTATTTTTTCCTAAAAAGTCGCGTTTAAAAGACCGCTGCACAAATAAAATGTGACATAAAAAAATGCTATGATCTCTAGGGTCTCTGCTAAAAAATATATATGTTTGGGGTTCTAAATAATTTTCTAGCAAAAAATACAGATTTTAACTTGTAAGCAACAAGTGTCAAATAAAGTTTTGTCTTTAAGTGGTTAAACTGACTTCATTTACAGACTGAAGATCATTCCTTTGATCTAAAAGAACCAAGAGATACATTGTTTCTCTTTATCCCTGTTGATAAACATTTGCAGGCTGATTTTTTATTCTTTTGACAGCTGTGAGTGAGCAGAGAATGCCTCTACCCTTGTTTAACATGAATCGGGGAAATGCTGTATTAGTATTGTGTGGGGGGATACACAGGATCAGTAATAAGCTAGGTTAGAGTATATTTTCACTTTTGCAGACAAATTGGGATAACACCGACTTTTTAATTGTTACATGTCCCCATTCACATAGCATTACTTAAAAAAATAAACATTGCAGCTTAGCTTTTTTTAGATACTCAATTCTGGAACCTCAAGCAAGGAAAAAAACTAGGTAGTTTTCTTTGTTTATGTGGGCCTGCGCTTTGCAACAGCAGGGTGGGTTTGAGCCTTAGGCTGACGTCATGGTGCACAGCGTGTCGGCGTACATAAAAAGCTCGCTCAATGACCCATTTTCCGGCCAGCCACCATTTCACTACCGGAGCCAGAAGGGAAAAACGCACCTACCGGGCTTCTCGGTCATGTACGCTGCCTGTCTGCTTCAGCTGCTCTCTACTCTGCTGACTGCCTCTCTCTCTCTGTGCCTGCTTGACTGTGCCTGCTGCTACCGCCCAGGCCCCAGACTGTGCCCAATTATTTGGGATGTATACTATAGGGGCCAGGGGGCTGCCTGCCTGGGGGCCAAATTAATGCAATGATCACTGATCCACTACTACTACTGGGGGTAAAAAAGGAGTACATGCATATGGAGCAGCACTGGTGGGCTAATTCAATAATGAATGAATGCAATGGTTATGGTCAATGGAGCAGTACTGGGGGCCAAATGAATACATGCAATGGCCAATGGATAGAGCAGTCTACTGGGGCCAAAGTAATACATGGCATGCAATGGAGCAGTACTACTACAACTGGGGCCATTAAAAGAATGAATGCAATGGTCAATAGATGGAGAAGTCTACTGAGGGCAATTATGAATACATGTAATGGAGCAGTACTACTCAGGGCAAAAAAATGAATGCAATGGTCAATGGATGGAGAAGTCTATTGTCTCTGGGGCCATTATGAATACACACATGGAGCAGCCTACTGGGGTCAACAATGAATGAATGCAATGGAATGGAGCAGTCCCTGGGGGCAATGACTGCAATGGAGCACCTACAGCTATACCATCTTGTTACTTACTCTTTCTCTCTCTTTGTGCCGTTGGGTTTGTTCTCCCTGGACTCCCATTTACACTCCTGCTGTTGACTAGCTTGTTCCACCACTGCCGCCCACACCTTGCCTGCTGCCCTCCTTGGATCAAGTGAAGTGCACCAAACACAAGGTCAGCTGTCTGCCTACTACAAGCACAAGTACCTCCTACCTCTGTGGCAACTCCGCAGATACACAACTTGTTGTGGTGTGCTTCTTCCAGAAATGATCTGCTATAGTCTCATGTCTGGTGTTTTCCTTCTCCCTCCTTGTGCCGTTAGTTTCTCCTGGAGTCTGGACTCCCAAATCACACCCCTGCTATTGACCAGCCTGTTCCACCACTGCCACCAACGCCTTGACTGCTGCTCCCCTTGGATCAAGTGAACTGCATAGAAGACAAGGTCAGTTGTCTGCCTACAAGACAAGTGCCGCTGCAATTCCTGAAGCATTCTAATTTGGATTCATAATACAGCTATATCATATGGTAAGCAAATACACAATTTGTTGCGGTGTGCTTTTTCAAGAAAGTATCTGCTATGGTCTAATGTTCGTTTTTCTCCTCCCTCTTTGTGCAATGAGGTTCTCCTGAACTCACAATCACATCAATGCTATTGACCAGCCACTGGCACTGCCTTCATCTTCCTCTGACTGAAACTCTGTCCTCTGGTATGTCATATTTGGAAGCCAGTGTTTTTTTAACCACTTAAGGACCGGAAGGATTTACCCCATTATTGACCAGGCCATTTTTTGCTTTAAAGCGGACTTCCACCCTAAAGTGGAACTTCCGCTCATCGGATTCCTCCCCCCCCTCCGGTGCCACAATTGGCACCTTTCGGGGGAGAGGGGGGACAGGAAACCTGTCAAAGACAGGTATCCTTTCCCACTTCCTGGAGTCCGGCCGCGACGTCATTGCGGGGCTCCCTCCTCCTCCTCCCCTGGCCGCTAATGGCCGGGCTTATAGGAGAGAGGAGCGGGCCTCGCGCATGCGCAGTAGGGTTCCCGGCGTGAAGCCGAACAGGTTCCCTTACCAACAATGGCAGCACCCGAGAGCTGATGTGAAACATCAGCTGCGGTGCTGACATCGAGGGACACCAGAACAGGTAAGTCTCCATTTATTAAAAGCCAGCAGCTGCAGTATGTGTAGCTGCTGGCTTTTAATTTTTTTTTGCCCGGGGTTGCCTGGAACACCCCTTTAACTAACAATTGCGTGGTAGTGCGACGTTGTACCCAAACAAAATGTATGTCCCTTTTTTCCTACAAATAGAGCTTTCTTTTGGTGGTATTTGATCACCTGTTTTTTGTTTTTTTTTGCGCTATAAACAAAAAAAGAGCGTCAACTTTGAAAAAAAAAACAATATTTTTTACTCTTTGCTATAATATAAACCCCAAAATATAAAAAAAAAAACGAATTTCTTCCTCAGTTTAGGCCAATATGTATTCTTCTACATATTTTTGGTAAAAAAAAATTGCAAAAAAATTGCAATAAGTGTATATTGATTGGTTTGAACAAAAGTTATAGTGTCTACAAAATAGGGGATACATTTTTGGCATTTTTATTATTATTTAATTTTTTTTTACACTTTTTTGGGACCAGTGACATTTATACAGCAACCAGTGCTATAAAAATGCACCAATTCTGTATATTTTTTGCTATAAAAATGCACTGATTACTGTATAAATGACACTGGCATGGAAGGGGTTAACACTAGTGGTGATCAAGGGGTTACATGTGTTCCCTGGGAGATGTTTCTAACTGTGGGGGGAGTGTACTGACTGGAAGAGGAGAGAGATCGCTGTTCCTGATACTAAGAACAGACAATCTCTCTCTACTCCCCTGTCAGAATGGGGATCTGTTTGTTTACATTGACAGATCCCCATTCTGACTCTGTGTGGAGCGATCGTAAGTGGCCGGTGGACATCAAGGCCGCCGGTCATGCGCATTGGCTCCGGCTCCATGCGCGCGCCTACTGCATCTGTTGCAGGAACCGGCATACAGCTACGGCGATTCGCAAGCCAACCTGCCGCAGTATAATGATGGCGGCTGGTCGGCAAGTGGTTAAGTTTCTACTTTGTTTATATGTGCTGGGGAACTTGGGGACTGTCACTGAGGTCACAGTACTGACGTCACAGCAATCTGATACATGTTTTTTTCTTCCCTAGAAAACAAATCAACAAGAAGCCAGCTGTATGGCTCTACAGCCAACACCACCACCACCACCGGATTAGACAACCTGATCTTCTAAACAGTAAGTGGATATTCATAATACTAATACACCACACACATTTTGTCTTTGCAGCCTACTGTATAATGCAAGTGGAAAAACACAAACATGATTTTTCTTCTTTTTTTTTTTTTTTTTTTAAGACACCCCCCCTTTAAGACTCCAAACCAATCTTCACACATGATGCATCTCTAATTGCAGCTAATATGTTTTCATAACATTTTTCACTAAGTTACAGAAGATCAGATTCATTAACACCTATAGCTTTCCTGACTTTCAACACACGGGTATTTGCAGCACACAATGTAGTTATACAGTTACTGAAATTCAAGAGGGCTCAGGGCTAGTTTGGCCATAGATTCCCCACAGAAGTGTGAAAAGATTTTAAAGAGTGGATGGGGCACCGCCTGAGCCTCCTGCCAAAAAAACTTAAGAAATTGAGGCATTCTTCCTTTTCAAGCTCATGTCTAATACATCTGTAATTCAAATACCGGTACTTGCTATCAGCAAATGATGATTCAAAACTAGATGCAAAGTTTCAGTGGTGCAAAAAATTGTTCTGCATAGCACATGGTGGAGTTTGTGATGTCAGTAGTCATGCTGCAAGTTACAAACACAAGTCTATTGCTGCAGCTAGGCAAGCCAATTCTGTATATTTTTTTCCGCCATCTCTGTCTTATTGTGAAGATTTCGCTCCACTTCCTGTCCATTAGCCAAACAAGAAGTGAGAGGAAATTCCTGCAAATTAAGGGAATTTCTTGGGGACCCCCAGGTCCTCGGAACTACTGTCCCCATTGATTTCCATTCTATTATTTTTCTGGGGACAACCCAAAATTTGGGATTCTCTTTCACTTTCAATGATAATGGTAAACAAGACAAGTAGAGAGGGTGAATCTCCTTAACGGGGACACAGACAGCAATAAAAACTGACAGGTGTTTGTAAAGGTAACTTGGCATGACAACCTCCATTTTTGAGTTCAGGACGCCATGTCATGGGTTAAAGAAAAGGTTTTGTTTGAAATGTACTTATTTCTGTGTAAAGGTTTTTATGATCATTTAGGCATATACCATATCTATGGACTTTGCCCTAGCTCATGTTTGTTTAAAGATAAGTTAATTATAGTTCTACACAACTGTGTAAACACAGAAAGTATACATTTAAGTCACATATGTTAAAATTCACATCCATGTTAGATTTGTATTTCATCAGTGAAATATTACCTGAACTTGTAACACGTACTAGCTAATAGGAAATTATTAACCTGAATTTGTATCATGTAAACTCCTCCCATCCCCACCTTTGTCCCCTAAGACCGGCATAAATACCGAGATGTTAAGCTGATTAAACCAGACATCATTTGGGCACATTGCAAAGGCTTTCCTGTGTCAATTTAATGTCTCCAGATCTGAGGGGGTCGCTGAAGTATTTTTCCTGCATTGCACTTTTACCTGCCTGGCTGGTTAGAAGCAACTGTACCCCTACAACTGGCGGTTCGTCCGGGAAAAGCAAAATCATCTGTGGTAAGAATCCTTTTTGTCTTTATTGACTAAATATTTTCTTGCCTCAGCTCTGATTAAAGCTTTTTAGACCCATAAATTAGTGGGGGATAAGAACCATGCCAGGAGGCTAATATTGGATTTTTGGTAAATCCACAAAGATAAGCAGTACTGCATATAGATACAGTGCCTTGCGAAAGTATTCGGCCCCCTTGAACTTTTCATCCCTTTGCCACATTTCAGGCTTCAAACATAAAGATATAAAATTTAAATTTTTTGTGACGAATCACCAACAAGTGGGACACAATTGTGAAGTGGAACGAAATCTATTGGATTTTTGAAACTTTTTTAACTAAGAAAAAAATGAAAAGTGGGGCGTGCAAAATTGGTCTGGTCAGGTCTGGACTTTGACTTGGCCATTCTAACACCTGGATACGTTTATTTGTGAACCATTCCTTTGTAGATTTTGCTGTATGTTTGGGATCATTGTCTTGTTGGAAGATAAATCTCCGTCCCAGTCTCAGGTCTTTTGCAGACTCCAACAGGTTTTCATCCAGAATGGTCCTGTTTTTGGCTGCATCCATCTTCCCCTCAATTTTAACCATCTTCCCTGTCCCTGCTGAAGAAAAGCAGGTCCAAACCATGATGCTGCCACCACCATGTTTGACAGTGGGGATGGTGTGTTGAGGGTGATGAGCTGTGTTGCTTTTACGCCAAACATATCGTTTTGCATTGTGGCCAAAAAGTTCGATTTTGGTTTCATCGGGCCAGAGCACCTTCTTCCACATGTTTGGTGTGTCTCCCAGGTGGCTTGTGGCAAACTTTAGACAAGACTTTTTATGGATATCTTTGAGAAATGGCTTTCTTCTTGCCACTCTTCCATAAAGGCCAGATTTGTGCAGTGTACGACTGATTGTTGTCCTGTGGACAGACTCTCCCACCTCAGCTGTAGTTCTCTGCAGTTCATCCAGAGTGATCATGGGCCTCTTGGCTGCATCTCTGATCAGTCTTCTCCTTGTCTGAGCTGAAAGTTTAGAGGGACAGCCAGGTCTTGGTAGATTTGCAGTGGTCTTATATTCCTTCCATTTCAAAATGATCGCTTGCACAGTGCTCCTTGGGATGTTTAAAGCTTGGGAAATCTTTTTGTATCCAAATCCGGCTTTAAACTTCTCCACAACAGTATTACGGACCTGCCTGGTGTGTTCCTTGGTCTTCATGATGCTCTCTGCGCTTTCAACAGAACCCTGAGACTATCACAGAGCAGGTGCATTTATACAGAGACTTGATTACACACAGGTGGATTCTATTTATCACCATCAGTCATTTAGGACAACATTGGATCATTAAGAGATTCTCGCTGAACTTCTGGAGTGAGTTTGCTGCACTGAAAGTAAAGGGGCCGAATAATTTTGCACGCACCACTTTTCAGTTTTTTATTTGCTAAAAAAGTTTAAAATATCCAATAGATTTCATTCCACTTCACAATTGTGTCCCACTTGTTGGTGATTCTTCACAAAAAATTAAAATGTTATATCTTTATGTTTGAAGCCTGAAATGTGGCAAAAGGATGAAAAGTTCAAGGGGGCCAAATACTTTCGCAAGGCACTGTACATTCCTTTTGGCAAGGAATATGATAGATACATTCCTTTTGGCAAGGAATATGATAGATACATTCCTTTTGGCAAGGAATATGAAGTGGTAATGAGGAGGTAGACTCCGGTGACCCCAAAACCTTTGCTTTTCTTTCTATCGCATAGAAGTGTTAAGATAATAGAAGTATTAAGAATAATTTGTTGTGTGGATCAGAAGACTGCGTGGTAAAACAGTCGTCTCGCACTGTCAATATGGGTCAGAAACAAGGTAAAGAATATCCTCCCCCTCTTCCCAACCCAGGAGAAACGTGTAACGATTTTGTAGCCAGAATTTGTGGTACTGATTATGAATTTATAGTCCCATGAGTTTAAAATTTAGTGGGATAGACCAGAGCCATACACAGTATAGACCCCTTTCCCCGGGATAGTAGTAATGATGAATTTCACATGGGATATGGATTATATGGAAAAGGGAGGAGAGAATTGGTTAAAATATGCCCCATATTGGTTTCAGAGGGACAGAAAGAAGCAGAAAAAGCCCACGAAATGTTTAAGTAAGGTAGATTATGACCAAAAACATAAAGAAGCCGATAAAAAAAGATTTGTCCCTGACCCAACAGCTCCACCTCTGCCAGTAGTCCGTCATCCTCCACCCTCATATGTACATGTCTATCTGAGTTTAAGAGAGGAAGATATTGATCTTCTGGCTCTACATCATGAAATCAGACAATGGCAGATCCCTCCCGCTCCACAACAAGATAGACAGCCCCTACAGAGGCAAGGACAGGAAGCTAGAGTCAAGGTAGCTGAACCAGAAGAAGATCAGGGAGCTATATGAGGTGTAGTTTCACCACCTGGCCAAGATCAGGAGGAAGAAGAGGAAAACGCTATAGTGGGTAAAACACTTAGTCCCCCTAAAACAAAGAGTGGAACTGTATATAGTAACACTAACCTTCAAGCGCCTTTCATGACCATTGGAAATTAAATATTGAAAAAAGTAATAGACGTTGAGGACATTGACAGGATAGTGAAACATTGCCCCAAACCCACTGCCTCAGCAGGAGGTACTTTAACTTACTTAAAAAAGGCATGTAAGGGTAGAAATTACACACAGGAAGACATGCGCCTTATCATTGATGGCATTATAGGACACACCAGTTCCTGGAGCTGGGCAAATGTTCCAAGTATAAACACTATTGACACTGGTAATGCGGGAGCATATGGGTTAAACACAATAACAGGTAGTAACACTATGTGGATGGAATTAAAGGCTGAAATGATGAAAGTATTTAAAAATAAAAGTTCCCTTCCTACTGCCATAGCATGCAAACAAAAGTCAGAAGAATCTGTAGTTGAGTTCTGGAAAAGGTTTCATGAAAATTGGACAACAGAGGCTGGATTAGCTGCAGCTACTGATGTGGGAGCTTTGTTTATTCAAACTTATATGAATAATCTAAAACCCCAGTTCGCCTTGATGGTAAAACAGATTATATCTGAGTGGACCACACAAACAATTGACCAATTTCAGGAAACTTTAATACAGAAAGAAGCAGCAGGATGTTTAAATGTAATGGGAAAGAGAAAGCAGTGAGTATCAGGCAGGATGGCAGTTATAGATTTGTTCAAGACCTTCGAGCTGTGGATAACCTTGTGTGCGCCTTTAGTGCCTGATGTGCCATCACTCCTTACCTCCATACCACCCGATGCAGAGTATTTTACTGTGATTGATTTAACAAATGTATTTTTTAGTGTCCTTGTGGATGAGGAGACACAGCCAATCCTTGCTTTCTGTTTTTTAAAAACAATTTTTTTTGCCAGATGACAAGGTGTCATGGGTTATGTTGACCCTGTAGTCTACTCAGTTGTGCTCCAGGCCACATTGCGGTCCTGGACTCCCTGCCATCGTTCTGTCCTACTCCAATATGTTGATTGATATGTAACCCAAGCCAGGTAGCCTGCAACGAGAAGATCTGCTACATTGGTTGGCAGATAATGGTCATAAAGTTTCCAAAAAGAAACTTCAAGTGGTGTCAGGAAACTGTTGAATGCCTTGGTTTTGTACTCACAAAAGGTGAAAGGAAAGTCAGTCATGAGCTGCTGCTCTCCGTGGGTCTAGCCCCCCCCCACAGACCAAGAAGGATATGCTGTCCTTTCTTGGCATGATTAGTTACCTGACTGTTCCGACTATGATAATCTCTTGAGACAAACCACAGGTACTGACATACCAGATTGTATAAAATGCAATGATGAAATGTACAATGCTTGCATATACCTCAAAACATCTATGATAACAGCTCCTGGTCTTGGCCTCTGAGTATAGCAAAAGGTTTTACCTATTTGCTAGGGACAACTGTAAAACCATGACGGGAGTCCTAGCGCAAAAACATGGGAGGCAAACTGCGCCCTATCGTTTTTCCCCAAGGGTTGTGCCTATGCCAGTGCAGGGCATGCTGGCGTGTCTCAGAGCTTTGGTATCCTGTGCAATGGTGGTGGAAATGGCTACATCATTCACTCTAGGACATGTAACCACACTACACTGTAGGACACATACAGGGCAACAGGATGACATAGCCAAAGGAAATGCTTTAGCTGACAAAGCAGCAAGAGAAGCAGCATCCACACAGCCAGCAGACATCCAAATGCCATTGCTCTCACCTGAAATCTCACTCCTAGATAAAACATTGCATGAACTCCAAACATATGCTACAGACAAAGACATCCAACAATGGAACTCAATAGGTGTGCAGACAAGCCCAGAAACTGGCCTTGTCTGCCAAGAGGGGAGACTATGTATCCCTGTAGCCAGCGCACCCATTTCTATTTCACAATACCATGGGATAGGTCACATAGGATGGAAAGTCACATGTAAACTTTTGGATAAGGATTTTTACATTCCAGGTCTTCCCTCTCTGGTTAAGGCATATGTTTCCAGATGCATCACATGCATTCAGAATAATCCCAGGAACCCTCACAAGGCAAAACATGAACATCTGATATATCCATCTACACCATTCACTCATTTACAAATTGATTTTACACACATGCCCAAACTAGGTAAAAGACAGGAATATTTGCTAGTAATAGTGGACATGTTCTCAAGATGGATAGAAGTGTTTGTAACAACAGGAAGATGCACAAACAGTAGTAAGAATTCTCACACTGGAAATCATTTCCAGATGGGGATGCCCGCTTCAGATCAACTCAGATAATGGTCCTGCATTTGTGGCCAAACACTGAAAATAGAATGGAAGTTTCATATTCCTTACCACCCCCAGAGTTCAGGTATAGTGGAAAGGATGAACAGAACCATTAAAGATAAGATCAGGAAAGCCACTGGAGGTACGTATGCAAATTGGAAGAAGGTCCTACCAGCTGTACTAGCCGAGGTAAGAATGACACCCTCTAAAAAGACAGGATACTCCCCTTTTGAAGTTTTAATGGGTAGGCCATTCCCCACCCCATGGGCCAGACAGCCACTTATGTTGGAAAGAGAGGACCTAGATCTTATTCAGAAAGAATATGTAAAAAAACTTATTGAAACCTTAGATCAAGTTGAAAGGAATGTTGCTCGCACCTCTCCTATTTTTTCGCAGGAACCAACTCATTCCTTCCAAGTGGGAGATGTCGTAGTGGTCCAGCAACTGAAGCATACCAAGAAGGAAGAGTACCCATTTGGACCCCCGACTACAGTGATTGCGGTTACCCGAACAACTATTCTGGTAGAGGGACAACAGGCCTGGATCCATGCCAGTCGTGTGAAGAAGGTGAACCAAACACCTAAGAAGCAAGCCAAGGAAAATTGAGTGAAGCAGTTGGTCAAGGCTCTGAACAAAATGTCGTTGCTTATTTCACCACGGACTTCTGGGAAAGCCTTGTGCCTCTTATGCTGGGCTGCCCTGATCATGTTTTTGCCAACTTGGCTGATAACTAACTGTATTAATCACCCTGAAGATTTGGGACACATAAAGAGTATTTGTGGAGCCTCTAAAACTCCACAACAGAATATTAATATGAAAAATACACATGACAGACACAAGAGAAATGAAAACTCAGAAATTAAACACAGATAAAATGTTATTACTGAAGTTTAAATATGCCTATGCACAGAAATCAGGATATGAAAATGTTGGATATGTAGTCAAATTACACCCCTCCACCGTTAGTATTCCTCTCATGGCTGTACCCTTTAAATATCATAAATGTGAAATACAATAATTAGTACTGAGGAAGATGACCCCAGGGAAGAGATAGAGTGTTATCAGATTGTCAGATTAGCAGATTTGTATGATGCCAAGATGGGTGATATGAATGAGTAAAGATATGTATCCACATATACCCTAAGAAGAGCTTTACTCCACATAGATGTGAAGTAGTACTGTGGACCCTCTGGTATCATACTAAGTAGAGAAGATATGGTAGTGACCCCGCCATAGGGGTCTGATAATGTTGAGATATACATATATATCTATCCAAATAGACTTAATGAAAAGGTTGAATAATTACACTGGAATCATTGATGAAATAATGGAAAATAATTCTGATGATATTACTAAATTAAATATAGAAACTAGAGCAATTAAAAAACGATTAGAACTACACGAGTTAGCCATAGAAAGCATGAGTGCTGCTTTAACTGGGTTGTGTGAGAACACAGAAGATTATGAGTGTTGTACCTGGTTTCATAACACTAGTATTAAGGTACCAGATTATTATGATATAATTGCACAACACCGAAAGGAAGTAAGCAAATTACAGGATGAAGCTAGAAACATTGCTAAGACATGGGATCCTTTTGCAAACCTAAGTTCTGGAGTAGGAATACTGACATGGTTGAGAAGTGCAGCCATAACTATTATTATGATAGAAGAAAGATTATATAACTGTGAGACATATTTTGTCTCAAAGAGAGGATTGTAAAGGTAACTTGGCATGACAACCTCCATTTTGAGTTCAGGACGCCATGTCATGGGTTAAAGAAAAGGTTTTGTTTGAAATGTACTTATTTCTGTGTAAAGGTTTTTATGATCATTTAGGCATATACCATATCTATGGACTTTGCCCTAGCTCATGTTTGTTTAAAGATAAGTTAATTATAGTTCTACACAACTGTGTAAACACAGAAAGTATACATTTAAGTCACATATGTTAAAATTCACATCCATGTTAGATTTGTATTTCATCAGCGAAATATTACCTGAACTTGTAACACGTACTAGCTAATAGGAAATTATTAACCTGAATTTGTATCATGTAAACTCCTCCCATCCCCACCTTTGTCCCCTAAGACCGGCATAAATACCGAGATGTTAAGCTGATTAAACCAGACATCATTTGGGCACATTGCAAATGCTTTCCTGTGTCAATTTAATGTCTCCAGATCTGAGGGGGTCGCTGAAGTATTTTTCCTGCATTGCACTTTTACCTGCCTGGCTGGTTAGAAGCAACTGTACCCCTACAGTGTTCTAATCTCTCTCTACTCTATCCAAAGCTAAAAAAAAGACTTTTGCCTCTAGTTATACTTTAAGGGCTACTTTATCAGGCCAAACCTGAGGGTTTCACTTGAAAATTATGCACTGATTGCATTTGACCGCACTAATAGTGCAAACTTCAAATCAACAGACAACATTTTCATTGGCTACCAAACAAGGGAGCATCTATCTACAGTCAATGATTTGTCAGCTGTTCAACAGGTAATGGTCCAAGGAACAACATTTTACACAAGAGCAGTAAACTGACATTATAAGGATGCCTATTGCAAACTGAATCATTCAGCTGTTTGCTTTACTAAAACCTTCAAAGTACCTAAATTCTGGTTAAATTAGTAAAAAATAGGATTTTTGTACTCACCGTAAAATCAGTTTCTCTGACGTCCATGGACTGACACAGCCTCTTAACACTTTACCCATGGGTTATGTCCCTGCTTGCAGGAGAAGACCTAGGCAGAATGTGAGATGTTATACATACATTCCAAAAGCCAGAGCTGAACAGCCCCGCCCAGGGGGGCGGTCCCTCTGGACATAAACCTCCCACTGCAGTCAGCAGCCCTCAGTTCGTAAAAAAGCAGTACAAACCTTGAAAAGAAGGGTGGGTGCTGTGTCAGTCCATGGACGTCAGAGAAACAGATTTTACGGTGAGTACAAAAATCCTATTTTCTCTTATCGTCCATGGACTGACACAGCACTTTACCCATGGGATGTCCCAAAGCAGTGTCAAGAGGGATGGGAGCAGTATAAATGGAAAACCAAAAACTTTACAAACAAGGCAGAGCTCCTCAATGGAGGATATGCAACTTTTAAACAGCCGCTTGCAACACCTTGCGGCCGAAGGAAGCATCCGAAGATGCAGCCACATCAACCTTATAGAACTTAGAAAAGGTATGAACGGACGACCAGGTCGCTGCCTTGCACACTTGTGCAACCGATGCTTGATGTCGGAAAGCCCAGGAAGCACCAATTGCCCTGGTGGAATGCGCCGTAACCGGAAAGGGAGGCGCCCGCCCCTTAAGGGCATAGGCCTGAATGACAGTCTGCCTGATCCACCTAGAAATGGTGGCAGACGAAACCGCTTGGCCCTGTTTTGGACCAGAGACAGACACAAACAGTGAGTCAGACTTCCGAAGCAGTAGCAGACAGGTACACCCGTAAGGCTCGTACCACATCCAACGTGTGAAGCGCAAACTCTCTGGGATGCGATGGGTGAGGACACAAGGACGGCAGGACAATGTCCTCATTAAGGTGAAAAGCCGAGACCACCTTTGGCAGAAAAGAAGGTCGCGGACGCAACACCACCTTATCCTTATGGATGACCAAATAAGGCGACTTGCAGGACAAGGCCGCCAACTCAGACACCAGTCTAACAGAAGTGATGGCCACTAAGAAAGCCACCTTCTGAGACAAGGTTAAGAGAGGAATATCTCTGATATTTTCAAAGGGAGGTTCCTGGAGAACCGAGAGCACCAAATTCAGATCCCAAGGAGGGAGAGGAGGTTTGACAGGAGGGAGCACATGGCGAACCCCCTGCACAAAAGTGCTAATCAAGGAATGGCCTGCTAGGGGTCGCTGAAAGAAGACGGCTAGGGCCGAAATCTGACCCTTAATGGTACTCAAGGCAAGCTTTTGGGTCACGCCACGCTGCAAGAACAGCAGGATTCTGGGAACGGAATACGTCCGAGGACGCCAGTCCGCTCTTCGCACATAGCGATGTAAGCTTTCCAGGTACGGAGAAATATCTTTCTGGATGAAGACTTCCGTGCCCTTAACATGGTCGAAATGACCGAATCCGAGAGACCTCGGTCCCTCAGCACCTGGCTTTCAATAGCCATGCCGTTAAAGCCAGAGACTGTAAAGCAGGATGAAATATAGGACCTTGAGATAGAAGGTCCTCCATCATTGGCAGTCGCCAAGGAACGTCCGCAAAAGATCAGCGTACCAATGACGCCGAGGCCAATCCGAAGCAATGAGGATCACCGGAATTCCCTCGGTCGCCACCCTGCGCAGCAGGCAAGGAAGCAGCTGCAGCGGAGGGTAAGCATATATCAGATGATACTGACTCCACGGGGCAACCAACGCATCCGAGGCATCCGCCCAAGGGTCCCTGGACCTGGCCACAAACCTCGACACCTTGCGATTGAGTCGAGAGGCCATCAGGTCCACATCCGGCGTGCCCCACCGCCAGCAAAGAAGATGAAAAACCTCTGGGTGCAAGGACCACTCTTCCTGGTCCAGAGTCTGGCGACTCAGATAGTCCGCCTGCCAGTTTTCTACACCCGGAATGTAGACGCCCGACAGAGCCGGCACGCTTCTTTCGGCCCACCTTAGGATGTGGGCGACTTCGGATGCCGCAGCTGAGCTCCGACTCCCCCCTTGATGGTTGACATACGCCACCGCTGTGGCATTGTCCGACTGGATCCTGAGGGAGCGGCCCTGTAGTCTCTCCGACCACGAGGAGAGGCACAGTCTGATTGCCCTTAGTTCCAGGACATTGATCAGTAGACGGGCTTCGTCCGGAGTCCAAAGCCCTTGGGCTGACAGGACTCCCCAGACTCCACCCCAGCTCGTGAGGCTGGCGTCTGTCGTGATCACCGTCCACTGGATGGGAAGGAACGACTTCCCGGACCGAAGAGCCGGGGACCTCAACCACCACGTCAGGGACGCCCTGACCGGGTGACTCGCCTGGATCTGAAGATCCAAGGACAACGGGGATTTGTCCCAAGTGGACAGGATCTCCTTCTGCAATGCCCGAGTGTGTGATTGGGCATACGGAACGGCCCTGAAAGATGGCAACCATGAGTCCCAGGACTCTCATGCAAAAACGGATTGACGACCAATTTCGGGACGTCAGGAACCGCACTGCAGATTGAAGTGTCAGTAACTTCTCTGGGGGTAGGAATACCTTCGCCTCCAAGGAGTCCAGGATCAGACCTAGATACTCCAAACGCTGAGTCGGGACCAGGACCAACTTCCGAATGTTTAGGAGCCACCCGAAGTCCCGGAGGGTCTGACTGACAATAGTCACACTTTCTTCTAATTCTGAGCCATTGTCTGCTCTAAGAAGAAGATCGACCAGAAAGCCAACAATAGCAATGCCTCGCTGTCTCAGCAAAGCTAGAACCGGAGCAAGCACCTTGGTGAAAACCCGTGGTGCCGAGGCTAGGCCGAAAGGAAGAGCCACAAATTGATAGTGGACTTCGCCGATCGCAAAGGGCAGAAACTTCTGGTGACTTGCGCAGATCGGAACATGCAAGTAGGCATCCTTGATGTCCAAGAACGCCAGAAAATCCCCTTGATGGAGCGTAGCGATCACCGTGCGAATGGATTCCATACGGAATTTTTGCACCTTCACAAAGGCATTCAAGGCCTTGAGGTCCAGGATTGGCCGAACCCCGTCCTTTTTTGGGACAACAAACAGATTTGAGTAGAACCCCTGAAACCTCTCCTGTGACGGTACCGGCACAATTACTCCGCACCTGAGCAAATCCTGTACAGCCCCTAAGATGGCCGCCCGACGGGCAGGAAGGAGAGGGAGATTTGAGGGAAAGAATCTGTCTGGGGGCCAGGAACGGAACTCCATCCTGAGGTGACCACCTCGCACACCCACCGGTCGGAGATCCGGGAGGTCCACCGATCCGTGAACCTGCGAAGTCGTCTCCCCACCCCAAAGTCATGCGGGGGCAAGACTTCAAGCGGAGGCGGGCTTGGGAGCCGGCTTGTTCGGCTTACGCACCCAAGGACGCTTCTGTCCACCAGCCGCACTGTTGTCAGTCTGGGAGGTCTGTTGTAATATGTTGTCCGATTTTATGTGGGACAATATATTATTATATATATATATATATTGTATAAGTACAAGATTGACCAGGCCATATTTCAGCTGACTTTGGTATATGTAATCTAGTTACACATATCAAAGGGTGGTTGTTGATCAAAGGGGTTAGTGGCCAAACAAGGGTTACTACACATATCAGAGGGGACAGATAATGATTGATGTGTTGATCTTATGCAAGGTGTTTGAGGTGGCCTGTTAACTGAATTGAACACTGACATTTTAAAGGGTGTTTGATGACCAAAGGGCCAAACAGGATTTACTACACATATCAAGCGGACTTGTTTATGTCAATATGCAAGAATCCAGGACGAGTCTATTTTTACGTATCAAAGCGGTGTTCAGGCCACCTTTCTTATCTGTAATCTAATTGCATGTGTCAAAAGAGAGCTTGTTGATGTTATTATGCAAGAATGCAAATGATGGCTGTGGTCGTCTCCGGCTAGGTGGGGGGTCATTCTATGTCATCCTGAATGACAGAGTGTAGATCAAAGACAGCCAATCAAATTGCTCAGTCATTCAATAGATAAGCCATATAAGCTGATATTCAGTCTAGTCTTGTCACTCTGCATGGATAGGAAAGCACAGGTCTAGAATATGATCTAGGAGACATGGGACTTTGAATTATATTGTACTCTGTTGGATCCGTTGTCATCTGTGCAAGTATTGGACTTTGTTCTGTTTGGAAGTTAAATAAACTGCACTCTCTGGAGAACTTGGGTGATGCTGCGGAAACATAACTTATATCATCATACTAATACTTAAACATTAATTATCTACTGGACACTATATATGAGATCACTACATTGGTGCCGTTCAAGTGACCAGAAGCGCATTTTCAGGACTTAGTAACAGAAGTCAGTGATGACAACAATCCTGTGAGGTGGACAGAAGTCTGATGGAGACCCAAGAGCTGTGCTGTGACTCTAATGTCTGGTTGTGACATAAGAGTCTGATATACAAGATTAAACAAGTTCAGAACCCCAGAATTATTCTCTGGAAACTGGAAACAACAAAAAAAGGGACTGTGTCGTGTACCAGAAGACCTGAACTAGAAGCTGAAGGAGTAACTAATGCGGTGCGTAAAATATTTCCTTTTTTTTTAAATTATTAGTAATATAGCCAAAATGCTTACTCAGTGTGAAGCTAGTGTCAGTTCTGATAAAGTTAACAGATGGGTATTAAAATGTGTTAGGTGTCATGGCGGTCCTTATGAAATTCCAGAAAAATGTAAGCAGACATGGACTATGATGAAGGAATTTTTAGAGAAAAATGTTTTTGATAGCAAAATTTCAGAAAGTAAAAGAAACGGTTGTATTTTGCAGGGCTTGTTATCTTGCTGTATAACAATGGAAGGTTCTTTGAATGATAAGGTTGAGGAAATTGCGCAGTTACAGAGTGCAGTTGATAATAGCCATAAGGTTTGTCAGAAGTTACAAAACCAATCAGAAACTGAGACAGTAAATTTAAAATTGCATACAGTTACCATTGGTGGAGCTTTGCTTGAGAAATCTAAACGTTGTCATGAATTATCAGAAGAAAATGAGAGATTAAAATTAAGAATTATGGAATTAGAGAACAGATCTCAGGAATGCAGATATGCATCAAATCTTGGATGCAGCAATCTGCAGCAAAATACAAACACAAACTTTCTATCAAATGAAACAGAACCTCATATTAAATCTGATATTTCATTGCCAGCCGCACCCACTGTGACCACCACAGTTTATAATAATAATAATAATAATACTACAGGTGAAGTTCAGCTTGTAATGAAGCATTTGAAACCAAAAGAACTAGATTCAATTCTTAAAGAAATAGGAATGGTTCCCTGCCATGATTTTAATAGATTTTTTAAATGGTTTTGTGACTTGCAGAATGTCAGAGATATGTACAATCTCAACCCATCTGACTTAGAAAGAGTTTTGCAACATTCTATAGGAAATGGTCTTTGGATGAGAATTAAACAGATCTGTATCCAGCCTCTGAGGACAAGGGACATATTAATGGAATTAATATGTGCTTTGTATGGTGTATGTTCTGATGTTACTATTCATGGGAAGATCAAACAAATGCAAAGTGAATTTCCCTATGAATTGTCACACAGGATAGCAGATATTATGGAATTATTGGTCAGTAATAATCTTGCATTTGAGCGTGGAGGCTTGGTACATATGAGTATGTTTCTATATGCTTTGCATGAAGATATCAAACAAAATATTTTATTAGTTACCCCAAATCCCCGTGATTTAAAAGACGTATTGTTGAGGGCAGATCATTTATGAAGAAAGTCAAATGAGCAAGCTGTCAAAATTGATGTAGCCACATTGTTTAGGCAAAATAATAATAAGAAAAGGACCTGGGTACCATTTTCTCAATTAAAACAGAAGTATGACCACCTGAAAATTGAGTATGACAAGATGAGAAAAGGACGTGACACATTATTGGAACAGTTGTACAGGGTGTCATAAATGCAAATGTACATTCTCCAGATCTGTTTTTGAATACAAATGACCCTTCTCTAGAAGTGGGGTAAATTAGCTTTAGACTGTAAACTGTAAATAGTACTTTGTTTTCAAAACAAAATACTAAGGACTTTGCTAATGAATTTTTGTCTGAGAATTTTTGTCTTTCAGATCCCCGGAGGAACTCGTTTGAATGTGAACAGAAGTTGGCTAGTGGGGGAGAAATGCTGAATGGACAACATACAAGGATGGACACTCTCTCAATATTCATCAAGCAATGGACCTTTTTTTTTTTTTGAACATTCAATTTTTTTTTTCATTCTCATTTTTTCTTTATTTTTCTTTCCAATGGACCTTTCTTCCCCAATGTTTTTTTATTTTATTTTAAATTTTGTTCCTTTCCCAGATATATTTTGCTTTTAATTTTTAATTTTTAGTATGTTTTATTTTGTGAACTTTATCTTAAAACCAGAGCAAAGCATTTAAACCTAAAATAATTTTATAACATCTGTACATATGACATAATGCATATTGATATCAATATATTTGAGATCTGAGGTGATGCTGCACAATGGCCTGGCATAGCATAAATTATAGTATGTTGGGTGGTTTTCCTAAATTTATAAGAGGGGTGAGTGAAATTCATCACTCCAGTCATGATTTCAATTTTGTTGAATCAGTTGTTTATAATATGCTGAAGGCTATGACATATATGGATGACAATGACCTTTCTACCTTTCATGAAAAGATACTGACAAGAATTTCCACTGCCGCTTTGTCGGGATAGAAGATCTGATAGACACTGATGTCAAGCTGATTCTATTTGAACCATCACGTGGGGATATATATATATATGTTGGTATACCATTCTGGTGGAATTATGGACTGAATGATACAAGTAACTGCTCTATTAAAGGCAATGAGGGGTGGCCTACAGCAAATTCAAATTGTGGCTGTCAATCAGCAAATTACTTGACAGGTACACAAAAGGTCATCATTACTCAAATAGGGAATGGAAAGAAGCAGATGTTAATTGTGAAATGCTTGCAAGATGGACTACAGCTTTGTTGTCAGAGAATATTGAGGGTTCGATGTTAAAAGAACCCAGTGTCCTGATTGGTGGATTGATGATTGAAGGTGAAGCTCATGAATGTGCAAGGAAATAGGTTGCAGCACAGTTTTTACTGCCATATCCAAACCTTTTTGACCTTGGAAGGGACTGCTGGTATATTGATGGTTCTTCTTACTATAAAGATGAGAGCAGAATTTCAGGATTTGCTGGTGATTGTGTAAAAGCATCTTTAACCACTTGACAACTGGGCACTTAAACCCCCTTCCTAACCAGACGAATTTTCAGCTTTCGGTGCTCTCACATTTTGAATGACAATTACTCAGTCATACAACACTGTACCCATATGAAATTTTTGTCCTTTTTTTCACACAAATAGAGCTTTCTTTTGGTGGTATTTAATCACTGTTGGGTTTTTTATTTTTTGCGCTATAAGAGAAAAAAGACTGAAAATTTTGTAAAAAAATGAATTTTTCTTTGTTTCCGTTATAAAATTTTGCAAATTAGTATTTTTTCTTCATACATTTTGGCCAAAATTTATACTGCTACATATCTTTGGTAAAAATAAGTACAAATTGGTGGATATTTTTTGGTCTTTGTGAAAGTTATAGAGTCCACAAGCTATGGTGCCAATATCTGAAAATTGATCACACCTGAAGTACTGACGGCCGATCTCATTTCTTGAGACCCTAACATGCCAGAAAAGTACAAATACCCCCCAAATGACCCCTTTTTGGAAAGAAGACATTCCAAGGTATTTAGAAAGAGTCATTGTGAGTTTTTTGAAGTTGTCATTTTTTCCCACAATTCTTTGCAAAAATCAAGATTTTTTTTTCTTTTTTTTTTTCCACATAATTGTCATATTAGCAGGTTATTTCTCACACACAGCATATGCATACCACAAATTACACCCCAAAACACATTCTGCTATTCCTCCCGAGTATGGCGATACCACATGTGTGAGACTTTTACACAGCGTGGCCACATACAGAGGCCCAACATGCAGGGAGCACCTTCAGGCGTTCTGGAGCACCCAGGCCAATTCTGACATTTCTCTCCTACATGTAAAAATCATCATTTGTTTGCTAGAAAATTACAGAGAACCCCAAAACATTATATATGTTTTTTTAGCAAAGACCTTAAAGAATATAATGGTGGTCATTGCAACTTTTTATCTTGCACGGTATTTGCGCAGAAATTTTTCTAACGCGTTTTTTACGGAAAAAAACTGTTTTGTGCCTAAAAGAAAAAAAAAACAGTAAAGTTAGCCCAGTGTTTTTGCATAATGTGAAAGATGAAGTTACGCCGAGTAAATAGATACCTAACATGTCACCCTTCAAAATTGCACACGCTCGTGGAATGGCGCCAAACTTCGCTACTTAAAAATCCCCATAGGCAATGCTTTAAATATTTTTACTGGTTATATGTTTTGAGTTACAGAGGAGGTCTAGGGCCAAAATTATTGCTCTCGCTCTAACGTTCGCAACGATACCTCACATGTGTGGCTTGAACACCGTTTTCATATGTGGGCGGGGCTTACGTATGCGTTCACTTCTGCATGCGAGCTCGCGGGGGCAGGGGCGCTTTAAAAAAATATATATATATTTTATTGTTCATTTTACTTTATTTATTTTAGTTTGACATGTTTTTCCGCCCCAAATTTTTTTTTTTAGCACTTTTATTCCTATTACAAGGAATGTAAACATCCCTTGTAATAGGAATATGGCATGACAGGTCCTCTTTACAGTGAGATATGGGGGGGGGGGGGTGTCAATAAGACCCCACATCTCACCTCTAGGCTGGGAAGCCTAAAAAACAAACAAAAAAAAAAACAATCTTGGCTTTGATCGTAGCGGTGAGTCGGTAGAAGCACCGGAGGGCAGCGGGAGGGGGGGGGCATCCCCTCTCACCTTCCGTAAGAGCGATCAAGCGGTGGAACAGCCGCTATGATTGTTCTTATGGTGTAGGGAATCGCCAGCTGAAAAAGCAAATATCTGAATGATGCCTGTAGCTGCTCCCATCATTCAGATATCTCCGCACAAAGTCAAGGACGTCATATGACGGCCGGCGGGCGGGCGGGAAGTGGTTATTGCAGAGTATTGCCGGGTATTGAGGAGTATTGCCGGGTATTGAGGAGTATTGACGAGTATTGCCGGGTATTGACGAGTATTGCAGGGTATTGTGGAGTATTGCAGGGTATTGTGGAGTATTGCAGGGTATTGTGGAGTATTGCAGGGTATTGTGGAGTATTGCTGGGTATTGTGGAGTATTGCCGGGTATTGTGGAGTATTGCCGGGTATTGTGGAGTATTGCCGGGTATTGCCGGGTATTGTGGAGTATTGCCGGGTATTGTGGAGTATTGCTGGGTATTGTGGAGTATTGCCGGGTATTGTGGAGTATTGCTGGGTATTGTGGAGTATTGCCGGGTATTGTGGAGTATTGCTGGGTATTGTGGAGTATTGCGGAGTATGGCAGGCTATGGGCAGGGTATTGCACAGTATGGGCAGGGTATTGCAGAGTATGGGCAGGGTATTGCACAGGGTGTATTGCAGAGTATTGGCAGGGTGTATTGCAGAGTATTGCACAGGGTATTGCAGAGTATTGGCAGGGTGTATTGCAGAGTATTGCACAGGGTATTGCAGAGTATTGGCAGGGTGTATTGCAGAGTATTGCACAGGGTATTGCAGAGTATTGACAGGGTGTATTGCAGAGTATTGCACAGGGTATTGCAGAGTATTGCACAGGGTATTGCAGAGTATTGCACAGGGTATTGCAGAGTATTGCACAGGGTGTATTGCAGAGTATTGCACAGGGTGTATTGCAGAGTATTGGCAGAGTATTGCACAGGGATGGCTGAGCAGGGATGGATGGATTGCTGGATCTGTGACTGCAATTGTCACAGATCCAGCCCACAGCTGACATGGGGGAGGGAGCGGACATGATCCGCTCCCTCCCCTCTCCTCTCACACTGTACCGATCGGTACAGAGAGGGGAGGGAGGAACCGGCGTCATCAAATGACGCCGGTCTGTTTACAAGTGATCGCTCCGTCATTTGACGGAGCGATCACGTGGTAAACGGCCGCGATTAGCGGCCATCTACCGTGATCCGTGATGCGCCGGGTCTTCCGGACCCGGCGGTCACGGACATATCCTGGAGCGCGCCCCTGGGGGCGCGCGGGAGCAAGATTCTGTGAGGACGTCCCTGGGACGTCCACTCAGGATAACTCGACCGCGCTGTGGACGTCTTTTGTAAATGGCGCGGTCGGGAAGTGGTTAAGAATGAAAACTTTGAGCCTGGAGATGAGAAAATCCTGGACTTATGTGGATTGGAGCTCCCAAAGCATACCAAGCTTTAGTTTCAGTGACATGGTGAGAGATGTGATGAAGTGAGAATGGACTGTGACATCAGCTAATTTTTGCGCAATATTTTTCGATCGTGATGTGATTTACTCAAGAGCAAGCTTTGAAATAAGGTCTAACAGCTATACAGGCCACGGATGTTTACCGAATCCTTTTCCAGTCATGGTCTAAAGTTATATTATCTAATATCTGTTTCATGGGAATATTTTAGCTGCTGGTGAAGAGTGATGTAACCAGTCTCAACTTCATATTTCATATGAGCCATTGTAAAGCATCCAGTACCTCAAATCATAATGATGTTTGTTGCTTGATTTATGGGTCAGTTCTAGTAGTTAGAACCGACCCAAGTGGGGGTATATGTTGTAATATGTTGTCCGATTTTATGTGGGACAATATATTATTATATATATATATATATATATTGTATAAGTACAAGATTGACCAGGCCATATTTCAGCTGACTTTGGTATCTGTAATCTAATTACACATATCAAAGGGTGGTTGTTGATCAAAGGGGTTAGTGGCCAAACAAGGGTTACTACACATATCAGAGGGGACAGATAATGATTGATGTGTTGATCTTATGCAAGGTGTTTGAGGTGGCCTGTTAACTGAATTGAACACTGACATTTCAAAGGGTGTTTGTTGACCAAAGGGCCAAACAGGATTTACTACACATATCAAGGGGACTTGTTTATGTCAATATGCAAGAATCCAGGACGAGTCTATTTTTACGTATCAAAACGGTGTTCAGGCCACCTTTCATATCTGTAATCTAATTGCATGTGTCAAAAGAGAGCTTGTTGATGTTGTTATGCAAGAATGCAAATGATGGCTGTGGTCGTCTCCGGCTAGGTGGGGGGGTCATTCTCTGTCATCCTGAATGACAGAGTGTAGAACAAAGACAGCCAATCAAATTGCTCAGTCATTCAATAGATAAGCCATATAAGCTGATATTCAGTCTAGTCTTGTCACTCTGCATGGATAGGAAAGCACAGGTCTAGAATATGATCTAGGAGACATGGGACTTTGAATTATATTGTACTCTGTTGGATCCAACGTCATCTGTGCAAGTATTGGACTTTGTTCTGTTTGGAAGTTAAATAAACTGCACTCTCTGGAGAACTTGGGTGATGCTGCGGAAACATAACTTATATCATCATACTAATACTTAAACATCAATTATCTACTGGACACTATATATGAGATCACTACATTGGTGCCGTTCAAGTGACCAGAAGCGCATTTTCAGGACTTAGTAACAGAAGTCAGTGATGACAACAATCCTGTGAGGTGGACAGAAGTCTGATGGAGACCCAAGAGCTGTGCTGTGACTAGGGTTGTCCCGATACCGATACTAGTATCGGTATCGGGACCGATACCAAGCATTTGCGCGAGTACTTGTACTCGCGCAAATGCTCCCGATGCCCAGTCCGATACTTTTTTTTTCTCAGAGCGGGGGGTGGAGAGCAGGGCGGAGACCGGGGCGGAGAGCGGGACGGAGAGTGTGCGGCGGGGGCGGAGAGCGGGACGGAGAGCAGGGCGGAGAGCATGGCGGGGGGCGGAGACCAGGGCCGAGAGCGGGACGGAGAGTGTCCGGCGGGGGGCGGTGACCAGGGCAGAGAGCGGGGCGGGGGCGGAGACCAAGACGGAGAGCGTGGCAGAGACCAGAGCGGAGAGCAGAGCGAGTCTTCAGGCGGGTAAGTAAAATTAATCTGATCCAATTGCCTTGCCTGTCTGCTGCTCAAATGCTACCTGTTCCCCCTTCACCTCCATACCGCTGTGCCCCCTTCACTTCCATGCCGCTGTTCCCCCTTCACCTCCATGCCGCCGTCCCCCTCCGTGCTGCCGCCCCCTCCGTGCTCCTCCTCCACCCCCTTGGTATCTCAGGATGGAGAGCGGAGGTAGGAGCCGATAAATCCGGCTCCTTACTTGTCTGAATGTACCGAGTCATCACTGACTCTGTCCATTCACATAACTGAAACATCGTAAACTGTGTTTACAATGTTTCAGTTTATGAATGGAGAGGAGCCGCTGTCTTCTCTCCATTCATTTTCAGCGCAGCGGAGGCTGCTGAGAAAGGGACTGGGGAATATGTGTCCCTAGTCCCTTTCCCTGTCTCAAAGGGGAGATGTCAGAGGTCTGTTAAGACCCCTGATATCTCACCAAAGCCCCCCACAACAGGGCTGATAAAAAAAAAAGAATAAAATAAAAATGAATTGTAAAAAAAAGAAAAGAAAAGAAAACACACACACTGACACTGTCCACCCCCCCCCCCCCCCTTAAAAAAATAAAGCATTGTAAAAAATAAAAAAAAAATAGTAAAAAAAAAAAAAAAAATAGTAAAAAAAAAAAAATACTGACACATGAGATTAAAAAAAAGTATCGGTATTCGGTATCGGCGAGTACTTGAAAAAAAGTATCGGTACTTGTACTCGGTCTTAAAAAAGTGGTATCGGGACAACCCTAGCTGTGACTCTAATGTCTGGTTGTGACATAAGAGTCTGATATACAAGATTAAACAAGTTCAAAACCCCAGAATTATTCTCTGGAGACTGGAAACAAGAAAAAAAGGGACTGTGTCGTGTACCAGAAGACCTGAACTAAAAGCTGAAGGAGTAACTAATGCGGTGAGTAAAATATTTCCTTTTTTTTTAATTATTAGTAATATAGCCAAAATGCTTACTCAGTGTGAAGCTAGTGTCAGTTCTGATAAAGTTACCAGATGGGTATTAAAATGTGTTAGGCGTCATGGCGGTCCTTATGAAATTCCAGAAAAATTTAAGCAGACATGGACTATGATGAAGGAATTTTTAGAGAAAAATGTTTTTGATAGCAAAATTTCAGAAAGTAAAAGAAAAGGTTGTATATGAGGTCACTACAAGGTCTTACCCGTGGACTCTGACTGACGGAAAAAAACTTTTTTGCTGGAAAGGAGGGGCCCGGCTTACGGCGGGGATCCTTTCCCTTGATAGTCTGAGGAAGGAGAGTGCTTCTACCTCCCGTGACATCCTTAATAATGTCATCCAGAGCAGCACCAAAAAGCCTACAACCCTTAAAGGGCAGATCCGTCAGGAGCTTCTTAGAGGCTAGGTCAGCAGACCAGCATTTCAACCAGATAAGACGACGCAACACCACCGCAGAGACGGAGGACCTGGATATTAAAGGGGCCATGTCCAAAGTGGCGTTGCACACATATACCAGGCCCTGCACCAGTTGGTGGGCCAGCGCAATAGTGTCTGGAGGAAGCTTATGCTCCCTGCACAGTCTGGTGCAAAATCTTTGCCCATTCCGTAAGTGTGTGAGTCGCCGCTACGACAGGACGTAAGGCGGATCCCAACAAGGCAAACATGGCTCTGCTCACCACTTCTGACCTCCTGTCAGTGGGGTCCTTAAAGGCAGGAGTCCCCTCCATCGGGAGAGTGGTGGCCTTGTTAAAACGGGCAACTGGGGGGTTGAGCACTGGGGAAGAGGCCCACTTCTTAAGCAGGGCCTCTTCAAAGGGGTATCTGATAGACAAACGCCGCGGGACCATAAAAGTCTTCTGCGGCTTTTCCCAAACCTGATCAATGAACCGGTCAAAGAAAGGTGTATATGGAAAAACCTTTTTAGAAGGCTTGGCCTTAAAGGAACCAAAAGAGACAGCCTCTGCCTGAAGTTCCGCAGCCACAGCATCCAGCTTGAGAGTGTCCCTCACAGCATCAATGAGTTCACTTACAAGCGCCCTGTCATTAACTGACTCAGAACTGGAGTCTTCCTCACAAGGAATGTCCTGTTCAAAACCATCAAAATATTCAGAGCTAGGGTCCTGAGCAGCAGCAGCTAGGCCCATATCTGAATCAGAGCACTCCCCTTGTGGAGATAATGTGGGGAGAGGGCGCTTTTTTGCTCCCTTGCGATTGCACACCGCTTCCATCCTGGTAAGAAATGATTCCAGGACTGCCGACAACTGGTCCATATGGACCGCAGGTGCTGAAGCACTGCCTGTTGCCTCTGACATGCATGGGGAAGCTGGTGAATCAGACTCCATAATTGCCCCTCTCTGAGACTTCTCAGAAAAAAAGTCCATGCACTGGCTGCGCTGACTGAGGAGGGCATACCCAGGGGACTCACCAACCCGGACCAGGACCGCTCGGTTCCGCTGCCTGCACCGCACTGTACCAGTGCAAGTAAGCTGTGAGGAGAATGTGGGGAGAATCACGCCATGCCAGCAGCGATAGAGGCCAAACAATGCAAAAAACGCGCACGGCTTCAAGAAAATGGCCGTCGCAATGTGCTCCAGCGATCCACGGCAAGATGGCCGCCATAGAAACAAATGTAAAAGTACTGAACATGGTGCCGAATGGGGCGCCCAGGCCCCAAAACACTCCAAAAAACAGCCCCAGCGATATGCAGACAGCCATGAGCCCCCCCCCCCCCCAGGACAGAATGACCCCCAGGCATCCCAGACAGCACAGCGCCAGTAATGGTGACAGAGAGCAGCAATAACCAGGAGGAGACAGGGAAAATCCCCCACACAGAGAAACACACAGCATGTACTCACCTGCAGCCAGGAGAGACTACTTACCCATCCCCTGAAGGACCCACTGGTGTGTTTCTGACAGGACTATCGGCCCGGTCCACCGTGAAAGATACAGCAGGACTGTTCAATCTTGAGAGGACCGCGGAGCATAAAAGCGTCGTGGGGCATGTCGTGAACTGAGTCTCACGCACACAAGGCGAGGATCAGCACGCTCGATGGTCGGACAGGGAAGACTACGAGGATATCTTGTACCCAACCGGTTGCCCAGCTGACAGTTGATAGAAGATCAAAAAATAAACAAGAAAAAATTTCCTGAAGAGGAATAAAAATTGGTCAGGAGACTGGCTCCTGAGAGAGCCACGTCTTCTCCTTCTGCTAGGCAGAAAAAAACTGAGGGCTGCTGACTGCAGTGGGAGGGTTATGTTTCGGAGGGACTGCCCCCCTGGGCGGGACTGTTCAGCTCTGGCTTTTAGAATGCATGTATAACATCTCACATTCTGCCTAGGTCTTTTCCTGCAAGCAGGGACTTAAGAGGCTGTGTCAGTCCATAGACAATAAGAGAAACTATGCTTTCCCTTTCCCATGGGAAAGCGGAGGTAGTATGTGCGTTTATGTCTGTGAAGTTAATGAAAGCTGATCTTAGGAACAACAAACTTTTCACTCCAATGTTGGAAGGAGTGCTGTCAGTAAAGAGTGGCCCTCGAAGAATTACTCAAGCAAATTCAACATGTTGATGCCACAATATTTGACCAGAAGTTTGAAACTATATTCAAGCCTAAACGTAAACCACTGGGTGTTTCTTCTACTGCTGGTTACGTGTATAAGGACAAAGATGATGAGGTGGGGGTGGGGGTGGTGGTGTAGCAATACAGTCACATGAGGAGAAGGAATCAATTATGTAAAAAAGGAATATGCTTCTACTGTGATGGCATTTGACTTATTAATCACTTCAGCCCCAGAAGGATTTGCCCTCTTAACCACTTGCTTACTGGGCACATAAACCCCCTTCCTGCCCAGGCGAAATTTCAGCTTTCGGCACTGTCACGCTTTGAATGACAATTGCGCGGTCGTGCAACGTGGCTCCCAAACAAAATTGACTTCTTTTTTTCCCCACAAATAGAGCTTTCTTTTGGTGGTATTTGATCACCTCTGCGGTTTTTATTTTTTGCGCTATAAACAAAAAAAGAGCGACAATTTTGAAAAAAAAAACACAATATTTTTAGATTTTTGCTATAATAAATATCCCAATTTTTTATTTTTTTCCTCAGTTTAGGCCGATACGTATTCTTCTAAATATTTTTGGTTAAAAAAAAATCCCAATAAGCGTATAGTGATTGGTTTGCGCAAAAGTTATAGCGTCTACAAAATAGGGGATAGAATTCTGATATTTTTTTTATTTTTTACTAGTAATGGGGTTTTTTATCGTGACTGGCATATTATGGCGGACACATCGGACACTTTTGACACATTTTTGGGACCATTCACATTTATACAGTGAACAGTGCTATAAATATGCACTGATTACTGTATAAATGTTACTGGCAGGGAAGGAGTTAACACTAGGGGGTGAGGAAGGGGTTAAATGTGTGCCCTATGAGTGATTACTACTGTGGGGGGAGGGGACTAACTAAGGGAGGTGACCGATCTGTGTCCCTATGTACAAGGGACACAGCATCGGTCTCCTTTCCCTGACAGGACATGGATCTCTGTGTTTACACACAGAGATCCACGTCCTTGTCTGTGTACCGGCCGATCGCGGGTACCTGGCGGACATCGTGGCCGCTAGGCACGTGCATCGGCATCTCAGTGATGCGCCGGGCACGCGCGCGTGCCGCCGCTCGTGCTTCCCCCAGTGGCCGGAGGAGCGGAGGCCGTATAATGACGGCCTCCCGGCATTTTAGAACCACTTTGCGGCCGTCATTTGTCGTACGGCGGGCGCAAAGTGGTTACTGACCAGGCCATTGCTTGCGATATGGCACTGCGTCGCTTTAACTGACAATTGTGTGGTTAAGCAAAGTTGTACACATACAACATTTATGTCCTTTTTTCCCACAGAGATTTATTTTGGTGATATTTGATCACCTCTGTGGTTTTTATTTTTTGCGCTATAAACAAAAAGTGAGTGACGATTTTGAAAAAAAAAAACAATATTTTTAACTTTTTGCTATAATAAATATCCCAAAAAAATAAATAATAATTTCTTCATCACTTTAGGCCAATATGTATTCTTCTAAATATTTTTGGTAAAAATTGCAATAAGTGTATATTGACTGATTTGCGCAAAAGTTATAGCGTCTACAAAATAGGGGATATATTTATGGCTTTTTTATTATTATATATTTTTTTACAAGTAATAGTGGTGATCAGCGATTATTAGTGGAACTACCCAAAATTGTGGCGGACAGGTTACTTTTGACACATTTTTGGGACCATTGACATGTATACAGCGATCAGTGCTATAAATAGCCACTGATTACTGTATAAATGTCACTGGCAGAGAAGGGGTTAACACTAGGGGCGATCAAGGGGTTAAGTGTTCCCTAGGGAGGTGTTTCTATCTGTAGGGGGAGTGGACTGACAGGGAGCAGAGAGAGATCGCTGTTCCTGATTACTAGGAACAGAAGATCTCTCTCTACTTCCCTGATAGAACGGGGATCTGTCTGTTTACATTGACAGATCCCCATTCTGTCTCCCTGAGGCGCGATCGCGGGTCGCCGGCTGACAGCATGGCCACGCGCATCGGCTCCGGCGTCGTGCCACGGTCGTGTGCCCCCTATAGCTCTTAAAGCAGCCGACGTACACCTACTGCGGTTCAAGCAGCCGTGCCAACCTACCGCAGTATAACTGTGGCGGCTGGTCGGCAAGCGGATAATCAGGATTTATATAGTGCAAGTAGTTTGCACAGTGCTTTACCACACGAGGGCAGATGGTACAGTTACAATACAATTTAATACAGGAGGAATCAGAGGCCCTGCTCGTTACATAGTTACATAGTAGGTGAGGTTGAAAAAAGACACAAGTCCATCAAATCCAACCTATGTGTGTGATTATATGTCAGTATTACATTGTAAATCCCTGTATGTTGTGGTCGTTCAGGTGCTTATCTAATAGTTTTTTTAAACTATCGATGCTCCGCGCTGAGACCATCGCCTGTGGAAGGGAATTCCACATCCTTGCCGCTCTTACAGTAAAGGACCCTCTACGTAGTTTAAAGCGGAGGTCCGCCGAAAAAAAAAATTAAAAGTCAGGAGCTACAAATACTGCAGCTGCTGACTTTTAATATATGGACACTTACCTGTCCAGGGTGCCCGTGATGTCGGCAGCCGAAGCCGATCTGCCATCCTCAGTAAGGGAGCCTTGCGGCTTCACTTCTTGGTTCCCTACTGCGCATGCGCGAGTCGTGCTGCGCGTCCTCACTAGTCCCTGCTGTTTTCTGGGACCTGTGTGTCTCCCAGAAGACAGCGGGGGAGGACAGAGTAGGCGCCGGAAGTGGCGTAGGTCACCTCGATCACTGAGGTGATCTATGCCCGGAAGTGGGAACAAATACCTGTATTACACAGGTATCTGCTCCCTCCTCCCCCTGAAAGGTGCAAAATGTGACACCGGAGGAGGGGAGGATTCCAAAAAGTGAAAGTTCAATTTTTGGGTGGAACTCCACTTTAAGGTTAAACCTCTTTTCTCCTAATTTTAATGAGTGGCCACGAGTCTTATTAAACTCCTTTCCGCAAAAAAGTTTTATCCCTATTGTGGGGTCACCAGTACGGTATTTGTAAATTGAAATCATATCCCCTCTCAAGCGCCTCTTCTCCAAAGAGAATAAGTTTAGTGCTCGCAACCTTTCCTCATAACTAATATCCTCCATACCCTTTATTAGCTTTGTTGCCCTTCTTTGTACTCGCTCCATTTCCAGTATATCCTTCCTGAGGACTGGTGCCCAGAACTGGACAGCATAATGCGGACGGACCAGAGTCTTGTAGAGCGGGAAAATTGTTGTTTTATCTCTGGAGTTGATCCCCTTTTTAATGCATGCCAATATTCTGTTTGCTTTGTTAGCAGCAGCTTGGCATTGCATGCCATTGTTGAGCCTATCATCTACTAGGATCCCCAGGTCCTTTTCCATCCCATCCTAGATTCCCCCAGAGGTTCTCCCCCTAGTGTATAGATTGCATTCATATTTTTGCCACCCAAATGTATTATTTTACATTTTTCTACATTAAACCTCATTTGCCATGTAGTTGCCCACCCCATTAATATGTTCAGATCTTTTTGCAAGGTTTCCACATCCTGCAGAGAAGTTACTACATAGCTTAGTATCGTCCACAAATATAGAGATTGAACTGTTTACCCCATCCTCCAGGTCGTTTATGAACAAATTAAATAGGATTGGTCCCAGCACAGAACCCTGGGGGACCCCACTACCCACCCCTGACCATTCCGAGTACTCACCATTTATCACCACCCTCTGAACTCGCCCTTGTAGCCAGTTTTCAATCCATGTACTCACCCTATGGTCCCTGCCAGCAGACCTTATTTTGTACAGTAAATGTTTATGGGGAACGGTGTCAAATGCTTTTGCAAAATCAAGATACACCACGTCTATGGGCCTTCCTTTATCTAGATGGCAACTCACCTCCTTATAGAAGGTTAATAGATGGGTTTGGCAAGAAGGATTCTTCATGAATCCATGCTGATTACTGCTAATGATACCATTCTCAATAATTCAAATCTTGTGTATAGTCCCTTATCATCCCCTCCAAGAGCTTGCATACTATTGATGTTAGGCTAACTGGTCTGTTATTACCAGGGAAGTATTTTGGGCCCTTTTTAAATATTGGTTCTACATTGGCTTGTCTCCAATCAGCTGGTACCATTCCCGTCAGTAGACTGTCAGTAAAAATTAAGAACAATGGTCTAGCAATCACTTGACTGAGTTCCCTACGTACCCTTGGATGCAAGCCATCTGGTCCCGGTGATTTATTAATATTAAGTTTTCCAAGTCTAATTTTAATTCTGTCTTCTGTTAACCATGGAGGTGCTTCCTGTGATGTGTCATAAGAATAAACACTGCAGTTTTGGTAACTGAAGCCCCCTGATTCCCTCGTGATGACTGAGGAGAAGAATAAATTCAATACCTTAGCCAACTCCCCATCCTTTGTAACCAGATGTCCTTTGTCATTCTTTATGAGGCCAATATGGTCTGTCCTATCTTTTTACTGTTTGCATACGTAAAAAATTTCTTGGGATTTTTTTTGCTCTTCTCCGCTATGTGTCTTTTGTGTAATATCTTATCCGCCCTAATTGCACCCTTACAATTCTTGTTGCATTCCTTATAAAGTCTGAATGCTGAAGAATTTCCCTCAACCTTGTATTTTTTGAAGGCCTTCTCCCTTGCTTTAATATGCATTTTTACAGAGTTAAGCCATCCAGGACTTTTGTTTGCTTTTTTAAATGTATTACCTAATGGGATGCACTGGCTAATGCCCTTATTAAATATGCTCTTAAAGAAAACCCATCTCTCCTCCGTGTTCTTTGTTCCTAAGATTTTATCCCAAGTCATGCCTTCTAGCAAGGTTCGTAGTTTAGGGAAGTTGGCTCTTTTGAAATTCAGTGTCTTTATATTCCCCTTATGTTTCCTATTTGTGTGATTTATAATGAAGCCAATTGACCTGTGATCGCTGTTTCCTAAATTGCCCCGTATTTCCACATCCGTGATCAGGTCTGTATTGTTGGTAATCAGTAGATCCAATAACGCTTTATTTCTAGTTGGTGCATCTACCATCTGAACCATGAAATTGTCCTACAAGACAATCTAGGGGGGAGGGTCAAGTGATACAAAAGGTGGGGGATAAGCCGATATAGTAAATAAAAGTACAGTTGTTAGGTGGGGTTAGAATAGGCTTCTCTGAAGAGAAGGGTTTTCCAGGGATCGTCTATAAGCAAGAGTAGGAGATAGTCTTGCAGGTGAGCATGGGAGGAGGTGAAGAGGGAGCTAGGGAGCAGGAGTGTCAGGAACAATGCATTAGACTGAGACAAAAAATGCTGTAAAAATCACACCTTTTAATACAATGGTAAAAATGGTACAAATAGTAATAGTAGTCAAAACATAGCCAGGGTTCGGTAGTCAGAACAAGCCAATAAATCATCAGGATCAGGAACCAGAAGGGAGGTCAGCCAGGCAAGTCTTCAACAGGAACACAGCAGAGAGTTTCCAGATATGTTTGACCAAGGTGAAGGCACGGAAGGAATGAACCAGGCACTTTAAATAGCCAGAAGGGGCTGGCTGTAGGCTGGACTGACGAGCAGGAAATGATCACCAGGTGAGCCACTGTGGAATGAGTGCTGGCAATTCACTGACAGCTGAGCAACCTGAACACTGAGATGGAGTTCTTGGGAGGAATGAAGAGAACAATTAGGCTACTTTCACACTGGGGTCCGTTAGCGGTAAAGAGACGCTAGTTTTAACTGCGCTTTACCGTAGTTTTAGCAGCACTTTTTGGCCACTAGCAGGGTGCTTTTAACCCCCGCTATCGGGCGTTAAAAGGGTTAAAAAGCACCCATGTTGCGGCGGTGCCAAAGCGCTTTGCAGTCACTTCAGCAGCGCTGCCCATTCATTTAAATGGGTAGGACGTTTTGGGAGCGGTGTATAAACCTTTTTTTCCTGTCCCGCAGGCGCACCACCTATGTAAAGGTAATCCAGTGAGGAAAGAGTTGCAGTAGTCAAGGGTTGAGAGGACCAGGGAGTGAACTAGGAGCTTTGTGGTGTCATTGGTTAGGAAGTGGTGTATTTTGGAGATTTTGCGTAGGTTGAGGCAACAAGATTTGGACAGTGATTAGATGTGGGGCCAAAAGGATAGTTCAGAGTCCAAGATTACACCTACAACCTTGGCATGCGGGGATGGGTTGATAGTTGTGCCATAAATCTTAACAGAGAAATCAGGGGAGGAGGGATGTGGGGGAGGAAGTATAATGAGCTTGGTTTTGGATAGGTTGAGTTTGAGGAAGTGTGTGACATCCAGGCTGATATATCTGTTAGTAAATTAGTGATACTTGAGGAGACTGAAGGAGTGAGCTGAGGTCTAGAGAGTAAAATTTGGATGTCGTCATCGTAGAGGTGGTATTGGAAGCCATGGGAGGCTATTAACTGACCCAGGGAGGAGGTGTAGATCGAGAATAGGAAAGGTCCAAAAACAGAACCTTGGTGGACCCAGACAGAGAAAGGAAGAGGTGAGGAGGAAGTGGAATTGTAAGTAATGCGAAAAGTGCGGTTGGATAAGTAGGATGAGAACCAGTGAAGAGTACAGTCATGGAGACCACAGGCGTGGAGTTTTTTGAGGAGGAGGTCCACACTCTGTCAAAGGCAGCAGAGAGGTCCAGAAGTAGGAGCACAGAGCAAGTGTCCATTGGATTTAGCCGTTAGCAGATCGTTTGGGAGTTTTAGGAGAGCAGTTTATGTTGAGTGTTGAGGGAAAAATCCAGATTGAAGGAGGTCAACAAGATTATTCTCAGTGAGGTGGTCGCTCAGTCGGTTGTAGACTAGATGCTCATGGAGTTTGGAGGAAAAGGGGAGCAAGGAGATGGGACATAGGTTGTTAAGATTTTGTGGGGTCCAGTGAGGGCTTTTTAAGTAAGGGGGGTGACTAGTGCATGTTTTAGAGAGTCGGGGAAGCTGACAGAAGAGAGGGAGAGATTGAAGATGTGAGTTAGAGAGTGTAGGATAGAGCCAGAGGGTGACCATAGCATTTGCGAGGGAACAGGGTCCAGGGGGAAGGTGGTTAGGTGGATGTTAGAAAAAAGTTTAGGAACGTTGTCTAAAGTGGTGGGTTGAATGAGGGAAGTAATGATTGTACCTGTGGACATGGAGTGTTAAGTGGGGAAGGTATCTGTATAGCGGAGATCTCCTTGCAAATTTTATTATTCTTATTTTTGAAGTGATTGCCAATCTCCTGGGCAGTGGGTGGAGGTAGGAGGTTGTGGAGGACTAAGTACAGAGTTTAGACCTATTTCACACTGAGGAGTTTTTCAGGCATTTTAGAGCTAAAAATAGCGCCTAAATACCGCCTGAAAAACTCCTGCCCTGCAGTCTCAATGTGAAAGCCAGAGTGCTTTCACACTGAGCCAATGCGCTGGCGAGACCGCTCCAAAAGTCCTGCTAGCAGCATCTTTGGAGCGGTGAGAGGTGGTGGCTACTTGGGATTTACCCTAACATTTTGTGGTGGCTATGGAACTCAAATTGAAGAGGAATCTCTACAATTGGACACAGGTGACAAAACTGTTGGGTTATATTACCTGACCTTCATGTAAATGGAGAATTTTTTTTTTTTCCTTTTGTTATGCCTTAAACCAGTGTTTCTCAACTCCAGTCCTCAAGGCGCCCCAACAGGTCATGTTTTCAGGATTTCCCGGCTGTGATAATTACTAAGGCTGTGAAACTGATCAAATCACCTGTGCAAAATAATGGAAAGCCTGAAAACATTAACTGTTGGGGCGTCTTGAGGACTGGAGTTGAGAAACACTGCCTTAAACACATTGCTAGCACTAGCTACGTGTTTTAGCTTAAATATTGATATTTGCACTGCAAACTGTCTATGTCAGTACATTTTTGGTGTTGTGTCAGTAAATTTCACTTCAGGAGGCTTTCAACCCTGGTTACTATGCACAGCTGCACCAGATTCTGTGTGTACCAGTTTCAGTAAATCTCTCTCCATCTGTCCTAACAGCCCAACAAGGCATACGAGGTGTAGGGGCTTCTTGGAAAAAACAAAAGGGTAGGTATATATTGAGCTCATCCAATGTATAATGCTAGGTAATATAAGTGATTTACTGGGTATAAAAACCACTATTTTTAATTACCCAATAATTTAGGGATTTATCCATTAAGTTGGCCTCTGAATTGCAAAACCATATGGAAAGAAGGGGGAGAAAATTGAAGGATCAAAAAGTCCTTCAGCAAAAAGAATTCTTCAACAAGGCTCAGCTAATTATACAGACTTACAATGAGTGAACCGCGGTTAGTGTAGTAAAAAATTTCATTAATTTATTCAATTAGTTTTAAACAATACACAACATCACAAACACCTGAATAAAATGAGACTAGTCAACAAAAACACTAAACAGGGATGGCCACCCAGTCAACCATACACACCGCATTCATTCATCCATCCGCTAATGATCTTGAATAGTAATACCGGTATTGAGAATGTAAAGATTATATATGTGAATTCATCAATATCAATTGAATAGTCCTGGTGAATGGAGATAATTCAAGTAATGGCTCCAAAAGTGGGATTACCGGGTTGGTCTATTTGATGGGTCAGAAAGGATGACCGGTTAGTATTCACGCATATTTGCTGGGTGATGAAGGGATAGCTTGGCTGGACATAGTGTACACAGGAGCATGCTATGAGAATAGTGCCTGATGCTGAAAACACAATCCTACAGCTCACCTTAGATGTCTTCACTGGGTCACTCGGTCACTCAGCCATCCAGATCGATAGTCTTTTGATTTGCATATGTTTCCATAAGTAACAAACACTCACCACGTTGCTGCGTGTCAATCCAATAAGGATTCGATAATTCACATCTCAATTCTCTTGTGTGGGGCTGCTTCGCACCCATTCATTTACTTGAATCAGTAGATGTTTCCATAGAGTAGCTATAGACCATGCCGGGGTTGTAGAGCTCCCACAGGCATACATGCCCTTAAGGGGGGGTAAATCAGTCAACCAATTTGGTTTGGTTGACCGGACATATTCAGACTGAACAAGACTGTCCTTTAAATTACGGGATCTCCTTGCCGTGAGTAGGGGACGGTCACCCACAAACTCACCAAGGATAGGGGCTTCTGACAGAATATGCCAATGCCGGCTGAGTATACTCCTGACCTGTTCCCATTGGGTACCATATTTGGTGATGATACGAATAGGAGCTTGTAAATTAGTTTCTTTCTCTTTTTTCTTTTTGATTAGCAGGTCCTTTCTATCGGTTTGGAAGGCTCTTCTCTTGGCTTTTCTTAAGCAGCCATGTGAATATCCTCTATCTCTAAATCTACTATATAGCTGGCTCGCCTCGGTGTGGAAATCATCATCCCTAGAGCAGTTTCTTCTGCTTCTTAAGAATTGCCCCACAGGAATTCCTTGTATTAGTGACCTGGGGTGATGGCTACCAGCAAAGAGGAGATTGTTGGCTGCTGTATCCTTCCTAAAAGTCCTGGTGCATAATTGATCATCAATGACCGATATAGATAGATCCAAAAAGGAGAGGCAGTGCTGGTCCCATGTGTAGGTCAATTTAATGTTCCTATCATTTAAATTGAGTTCACTCATGAATAGCTTAAGTTCATCTAGGGACCCACCCCATAGCATGATCACATCGTCAATGAATCTTAGCCATAAATGGCTATGCTCCCGATAGAAGGTGGATGTATACACCAGTTCTTCCTCCCATAGCCCCAAGTGGAGACAGGCATAAGCAGGTGCCCAGGGTGCTCCCATCGATGTTCCTCTTATTTGTTTATAGTTTCTATTTAGAAACTGGAAGCAGTTATTTGTCAACATGAAGTTTAGAGTATCTACCAAGAATTCATTTTAAGCTGCTAAAAGTGGAAATTTTTGTTGTAAAAAATGATCGATGGCTTTGAGGCCCCACGTGTGGGGAATCGACGTATATAATGATTCAACGTCGATCCCCACCAGGAGGGTCCCCGGGAGATATTTAATTCCCTCAAGATGCTCAAGCACATCTCGTGTGTCCTGTACAAAGGAGGGAAGCTCCACAACCAGGTCTTTAATTAGAGCATCCACTAGTTTGCCCACCCGCTCCAGCGGTCCTTTGATGGCAGAGACTATGGGTCTTCCTGGGGGGTTGGTAATAGATTTATGGAGCTTAGGGATAATATAAAATGTTGGAATATTATATTCAATTACCCTAAGGTAATTAAATTCTTTTTTGGAAATTAGTTTTTCTTCATAAGCGAAGCTTAATTTGAAGTTTAATTCATATATTATATTGGGGAACGGATTGTTTTCTAATCTCAGGTATGTTTCCCTATCACCCAATAAACGTTTGATTTCCCCTTCATACATTGTTTGTGTTAGGATAACAGTATTACCGCCTTTGTCACTGTTCTTGATTATTATATCATCTGCCTCCTCTAGTTGTCTAAGTGCGGTTCGTTCATTCTTAGTTAAATTATCAGCGCCTTTCCACTTCCAGTTAACCTTGGACAAGTCTTTGCGGACCTGGTCAAGGAAAAGTGAAATCCAGCGATGTTTCGCTAGTGGTGGCATTTTTAGTGATTTAATTAATAGATTTGATTGGCGTGCACATTCTGTCTCGGTTTCATGTAGCGAATCTATGTCAGTTTCGTCATTTTCCTCTAAAAGGGAGACAAGATTCTGTAATGCCTCTTGTTCTTCCCTATCTATATCGGTCACTGGTAGTTTACTCTGTTGTTGGCCATGCCAGCTTCTAAATACTAGTTTCCTTAGAAATAAACTGATATCTTTATATACCTCGAACTCACTCATTGTTGCTTTGGGTGAAAATGACAAACCTCTTTTTAGAAGGGATAAATGGTGTTTATTTAAAGGGAATTCCGTCAAGTTTACTATTTTCATATCGGTGGTTACAGTCTGTTCCCCTTCATGAGTTTCTAGAGTATCTATTCTCGCTAATTCTTGTGTGACCTTGATCTTAATTCCCTTTTGTATCTGTCCGCGTCGTGTTTGTTTACCTGCCCGGATTCGTGTATCAGTGATTCTTGTTTGCCTTTCTGTGATACCTTGTTTAGTGCTGGCTTTCTGGGGCCGGGACCTTTTCCCTGGGTCCCCCTGGAATCTAAAAAATTCACTGATTTGGCTAGGCTAGTTTCAGTTAGATCCTGTTCACTATCTGAGGATGTATATAAGGGAGCGTTTTTCCTTCTGGATTTTGAATTCTGCCTACTCCGGGACTGGCTCCTTCCTCTGTGGATGGTGGGATCAAAAATATCACCTTTCTCCCAGTCATGAAGGTTCTGTCTAAAGCGTTCTTGTTTTGTAGTTTTGAGAGTTTTTTGAAGCTTCTCTATCTCTTTTTTCAGAAATTCATTATTTGTCTCAAAAGTGGGATCGTTTTTGAAGGGTTCTAATAGTTCTACACTTTTGTCAATTTGTAGCTTAATTTCATCTAGCTGTAATAATTCTTCATCAACTATCATTTGTAGGGTATCAATCCCGCGAGCTAGGCAGCGTTTTTTCCATTGTTCTAAAAATCTTGGTGTATGGAGATGGCCTGCTGGGATTATTCGTTCCCTGAGACCCCTCGGAATGATTTTATGTTCAATATGTGACTTTAGAGATGAAATATCCCATTTACGGTTGAGATTTTTTACAGTGAGTTTTTTATGGTTTTTAAATAGTGTTCTCAGTGTATCGTTAGTTTCCTCTGAAATTGAGGGGTCACAAAGAAAGGCAGAGCTAATTTCACTGTCGATCACCTCATCTAAGAGATAAGCCATATTTTAACTATTAGCAAGACTGGGTACATAAATCAATTATATATTATATAGGATGGGATTTATACAGCACAAAAACCGAAAAAGCAAACCACCCGCATAGAAGATTGCCTTACCAATGTTTCACAGAAAAGATTCCACCACTCTATATTAATTAAAAACACGGGGTTGTGATGTGTGTTGCGGTTTTGGAGAGCTATACCTAGAAGAGAAGTAATATCTCAAGAAGACTCATATGGAAAAAACAAAAGGGTAGGTATATATTGAGCTCATCCAATGTATAATGCTAGGTAATATAAGTGATTTACTGGGTATAAAAACCACTATTTTTAATTACCCAATAATTTAGGGATTTATCCATTAAGTTGGCCTCTGAATTGCAAAACCATATGGAAAGAAGGGGGAGAAAATTGAAGGATCAAAAAGTCCTTCAGCAAAAAGAATTCTTCAACAAGGCTCAGCTAATTATACAGACTTACAATGAGTGAACCGCGGTTAGTGTAGTAAAATTTTTATTTTATTTTTTATATAAACTACTGCTACAAAATGTCCTGCTATGTATATGCAGACCAAGCCATCTCCTCACTACCAGATTCGGTCCATTATTTTGACAGATCTGATCGTTACGTGTATTGCAACCATTCTGGTGCAGTCACGATACGCTTTGACTGATCTCTAAACATTAAAGGTATTCTTTAGTTGTGAACTTCTAAACCCTGGGTAGTCCGTAAAATACAGTGTGATGCACCAGTTTTTGTTTCACAGAAGAAATTCCCCCTCGTTTTTTATTTAATTTCTCTATAGTCTTCAGTGACACAATTGTTTGAATTAGCATGAATGGTGGTGTGATTGATCCACATAAGCAACAGGTGATTATACTTGAAACACCTGTTTAAACCATCTATATTAGGACAGACACCAGACCAATGCGCATGCTCCGATGAAGCTTGATGAAAGCGAAACATGTAAGCAGTTTAGCAGTTTGATGCTACATTTCATGTAGTTCCTGAACATGGATGTTCCACCCACATAACTAACTACCGAATCATCTGCCCCGATCTCAATACTATTGCCTCTTGATGTGAAGATACTTCACCGGCACGTCAAATACCGAAGCTCTACAACCCCGGCATGGTCTATAGCTACTCTATGGAAACATCTACTGATTCAAGTAAATGAATGGGTGCGAAGCAGCCCCACACAAGAGAATTTAGATGTGAATTATCGAATCCTTATTGGATTGACACGCAGCAACGTGGTGAGTGTTTGTTACTTATGGGATCATATGCAAATCAAAAGACTATCGATCTGGATGGCTGAGTGACCGAGTGACCCAGTGAAGACATCTAAGGTGAGCTGTAGGATTGTGTTTTCAGCATCAGGCACTATTCTCACAGCATGCTCCTGTGTACACTATGTCCAGCCAAGCTATCCCTTCATCACCCAGCAAATATGCGTGAATACTAACCGGTCATCCTTTCTGACCCATCAAATAGACCAACCTGGTAATCCCACTTTTGGAGCCATTACTTGAATTATCTCCATTCACCAGGACTATTCAATTGATATTGATGAATTCACATATATAATCTTTACATTCTCAATACCGGTATTACTATTCAAGATCATTAGCGGATGAATGAATGCGGTGTGTATGGTTGACTGGGTGGCCATCCCTGTTTAGTGTTTTTGTTGACTAGTCTCATTTTAATCAGGTGTTTTTGATGTTGTGTATTGTTTAAAACTAATTGAATAAATTAATGAAATTTTTTACTACACTAACCGCGGTTCACTCATTGTAAGTCTGTATAATTAGCTGAGCCTTGTTGAAGAATTCTTTTTGCTGAAGGACTTTTTGATCCTTCAATTTTCTCCCCCTTCTTTCCGTAGGGGCTTCTTGTATTGCATGTTGATAAGGATAGGTTCACTCTAACATTGTTCAAAAATCCTTGCAGCCAGCCATAACACCCCCTCCCGTGAAACATCTAAAAGGTAAGAAATATTTTTTTTTAAATTAATCATGCTGTGTGAAGGGGAACACATAACATATAGTGGGGTTTTCTCAAATTTGACTGTAAAAGTGGAAACTTTTAACCAGCACTCTCCTAGAGAAGGAATATACCCTTAGGCCAGCCATAGACAGATTGAAATTCGGCCAGATCAGTAGAAGCCAGAAGAATTTTGATCCATCTATGGGCAGGCTGGATGTACTAAAGTCGATCCATCAATCAACTTTAGTACAACCAGCCACCGGTCCCACACCGCCTGAAAGATGCTGCTTGCAGGACTTTTTCTAACGCCTTGCAAGCACACCGCCCCTGTTTGAAAGCACTCCGACTTTCACACTGGGGCTGCAGGGGAGGCGTTTTTCAGATGCTATTTGTAGCCCAAAAGCGCCTGAAAAATGCCCCAGTGTGAATGTGGCCTCAGGGAGAGAAGGAAAAAAGTTGTATTTCCTTCAAAACACCGTGCTGCAAAGCTTATCTAATGCAAATGCCTCTGAAAAATACTAAATGTGTCTAAAAAGATTAAACTTGTAAATCCCCACAATACCATAAAATATAAGTGTCAATCTTTTCACAGCCCCCTTAATTACGGTATATAATACGCATAACAAATCAATTAAATTCATATCCAGAAGGCGCTGGATGCTTAAGTGTCTCTGTAAATTAAAAAAACCCTAATAATCCCATAAATAGAAGAACTCCAATAGTGTATTACTTACTGTAATATAATATTACAATTTATTCTTCAAAAAACTACTCAGAAAAATATTTAAAAAGTCTCTGACTCCTCCACAAGTTCAGGCTTCAGCGTCACTTCCAGGCTGGCTGAATGACAAAAAGGCAGGAAGAAAACCCCTATAGCTTTATTTCTCACCTTCTATAAACTACCCCACATGTAATCATTGATAAAGCAGTTGGTATCTAGTTCAACATTAAGACCATCTGGACTGAGGGACCTTAATGTGTATATCCACATATTATCCCTAATAATATTATAACCTCTTCAAGAGGGATGCACCACATAAATGCCCCATAATTTGAGACCTAAGGGGTCCTTATTATGCGTATTTCTGAGATGTATTGATACACAGTGTTGGTGATAACCTATCAGGATGTTTTGTATATGTTCAGCTATGTGTTTTTTCAAAGGGCATTTCATGCGGCCCAAATAAATAAAACCACACGGACATTGTAAGGCGTATACCACATGAGTAGTGTTACAAGTTATACACTCACTAATCCTATATTCCTATTATCATAGGCTGAATAAAAAAACTTATGTCTAACGTTATTATTCTGTGTTGTTTTACAAGCTCTACATCAGGGATGTCAAACTCAATTTCATCGTGGGCTGCATCAGCATTATGATTGCCCTCAAAAGGGCCGGTTGTATCTGTAAGATTAGATGTCCAGCACATCCCCTTCCCTTTACATTAGATGTCAAGAGCCACCCCACCATCAGAAGTTGAGTCCCCCACTCTCCCTTACATCACAATGCACCCAACCCCTTTCCTTATGCTGCTGCTGGGAAGAAACTGGATGCATTGCTTGAAAGCAGAAAGTAAAGGTCTGGATGAGGACCAGAGGAGGGCTGGAGCTCTCCTGTAGCTACAGGAGAGGTGCGAGGGCCACATGAAAGGATTCGGCCCACGGGCCTTGTGTTTGACACCTGTGCTCTATATTTTCGATATGCAAAAAAAAATTTTTATGATATCAAACATATTCAGTTTTTTAAGATAATCAAGGTTTTTTTTTGACCACCATGTCCCCAAAATTAGGTGCTCTCTGATATATGAAAATTTTCATTTTTGGTAGTATTGATCCTAAAGTTCTATCCATGCACAGAATTTGGCAGTGTTTGCGAAATATCGCCTCAACTTCTTTATACTGTGCATGGAATTCTGAAATGAATCCCCATTGATTATTACTGATCTTCTGGTTTTGCCTCTCTGTTTCTAAACATTCTTCTATAGGTATTTGTGCAACCTCTTGTACTGTTCTATCTAAACTTTCCATAGAGTACCCCTTCTGTAAAAATCTCTCTTTAATTACATGAGATTGTACCCAAAAATTCATCTTCTCTTGTGCAGTTTCTCCTAACTGTCATCATTTGTACCTTCAGAATATTATGCAACCAGATAGGGTGATGCCCACTATTTATAGATAAAGAACTGTTTCTATCTATAGGTTTAAAGTAAACCTTTGTTTAGAGGTACTCACCATCCCTGTGTATTGTTATATCTAAAAATTGCTCCATTGATATGTTTATTATTATTATTCAATTCATTCATAAACCATGACCTACTGTCTATATGGAAGGGAACAGAGGATTACGTGCATCAGTTATAAATTAATTGAAAATAACAATTGAATAATTGCACTAGCCCTTCAAAAGAGTCAGATAGATGAAACACTGTGTCAGGGCACAGCGGCACGGCAACCGGAAGTGACGTCATGAGCCATATCGGAAGTGACACTGAGGCCCGAACTTGCAGAGATGGGTGAGACGCCAGAGTACCGGGACACTGAGGGAGATGCGGGAACAGTCGGGCATAGAGTATATGGTTATTGAATGACCATGACACATAATGTGCTTATGTTTTTAATATTTTTGTGGGTAGCTTAAAGAATACATTTTAATATTATATTGTATGGTAAAACTCTATTGGAGTTCTTCCTGTCTGACATTTGAGGGACCACAGAAAGGGAAGTTTTTAGACTATAAAGGAATACCAGCGTCCATGAAGGAAACCCTGAGCAAGTGATTTAACACAAGCAAATTTTGCGGCAAAATTATCAGGTGAGTGAAACTCACATTGGGAAGTGGTGAAGCACTATTTGGTAGTCAACCGAAGTGAGATATCTGCATTTTCATCACTTCAATCTATTCATGGGGCAATTTAGAAGTTTTCAATTTATAGAGACACTCAAGCGTCCAGCGCCTTCTGGAATCTATGAACTTTATTGATTTCTTTTGATATGGAAAAAAGTTGCCCAAGTTTATAAAAAAGAGTAATGCGGCGTACACACGATTGTTTTTCATGCCATTTTTTAAACCGACGTTTTTCTCGTCGTTTTTTTTTCTTGTTTCCTCTCAAGCCTGTCTTGCATCCACACGATCATTAAAAAAAACGCTCGAGCAAAGCGCAGATGTACAACACGTACGACGGCACTATAAAGGGGAAGTTCCGTTTGGATGGCGCCACCCTTCATGTTAGTAAAGTTTGTTGAGTGACGATTCGCGCTTTTCAGCCTCGTGCTTTTCAGTCCGTTACAGCGTGACGAATGTGCTATCTCCATTACAAACGCTAGTTTTACCAGAACGAGCGCTCCCGTCTCATACTTGATTCTGAGCATGCGCCTTTTTTTAACCTCGTAAAAGCATACACACTATCATTTTTCACGTCGTTAAAAAAAACATGAAAAACGACGTGAAAAAATAGAGCATGTTCGAAATTTTTAATGGCCGTTTTTAACGCCGTTAAAAATGCTCTGGAGCATTACACACAATCGGTTTTAATGGGCATTTTTAAAAATTGCATTTTTAACGGCATGAAAAACGATCGTTTGTACGCGGCATAAGGGTTGCAGAAAGATTTCTAGTGATTGTTAGTTTGTGAGATTGAGTACATTACAACATCCGCAGACACTGTGCAATCCTCTAACAGATGAAAAAGATTTCAAGCATGACAGCTAAAGATCTGCAGTAATTTCTTCCCCTTGATAACATCTTTGTTCATGAGATCACCATAAACAACACAATGAACAAGAGGAACTTCGTTTGCTGCAGGGGAAACCACTGCTTTCTAGAAAAAACACTGAAGCCTATTGCAAGTGTTCACTTTTCAATAGCAGTACTAAAACAATGATCTGGCTGAACATTTTGGTGAATGTATACAGTATTAGTTGGGGACTAGATGACTTCTACAGCATTCCACAGTAGACTGGCATCGTGTTTGTCTGTAATCCAACATTCAAATATAGACAGAAAAAGGGGGGAAGGGGAGAAAAGAGGGTGCGGACAGTTGCTAAGGCTGTCCTCCAACACACACAAACCAAAACGGGGAAAAGCTAATGGACTATCTCGGTACTGATAGACAAAGAATCAAATAGGTAAAATTCTCATTTATTACAAGATAAAATACATACAGAAAAAAAAATTACAATAAAATGGGATATTAAACCTCACAGCAAACAAGACTCGTAGGTTTATCAGGTTAATGGAGTTATCCTCATAGATTAAAGATCCTCTACTACAGGGCTCGACAAACCCTGGGCGCCGGGTCGCAATTGCGACTAGAATTAGCGACCTGGCACAGTTGGGGTACCCTGTCTCTGTGCGCATCCCCCCCCGCGCGCGATCGCGTCGGGCCTTCTGCAGTCCTATGCTTCCTTCTGGAATCTGGTGTCCTCTTGTGGTGGCCGCTGGTATGACAAGACAACCAGCAATGCTAATGGAGCTTCCCTGCCTGTTTTCATTGCCCGCCCATCTCCTTCTCTTTACTTAGAACCCCCAAACATTATATATATTTTTTATTCTAACACCCTAGAGAATAAAATGTCAGTCATTGCAATACTTTTTGTCACACCATATTTGCGCAGCGGTCTTACAAGCGCACTTTTTGGGGAAAAAATACCCTTTTTTTTTAAATAAAAAAATAAGACAACAGTAAAGTTAGCCCAATTTTTTTTATATTGTGAAAGATAATGTTACGCCAAGTAAATTTATACCCAACATGTCACGCTTCAAAATTACGTCCGCTCGTAGAATGGCGACAAACTTTTTCCCTTTAAAATCTCCATAGGCAACGTTTAAAAAATTCTACAGGTTGCCTGTTTTGAGTTACAGAGGAGGTCTAGGGCTAGAATTATTGCTCTCGCTCTACCAACCGCGGCGATACCTTACATGTGTGGTTTGAACACCGCTTTCATATGCGGGCGCTACTCACGTATGCGCTCGCTTCTGCACGCGAGTTCGGCGGGACTGGGCGCGTTCCTGGCTCCTAACTTTATTAGCTGGTTCCTAGATTCCAAGCAAATTTGTCAAGCCCTGCTCTACTAGTTGTGCGGTCTTAATGCTGCTTCTTCTTCACTAAGAGACAGACTGCCCAACAGCCATTACCAACTACCAGAGACGGTAGCCACCGGCCCAAGGGGCACTTTCCAGTGTGGCAACTGTCCTCGCTGCCCATGGTACACTGAGGGCACCAGGTTCCTGCTGCCGAATAGCGAATTGTTTGAACCATGCTCCCATTCTAATTACGGTACGATGGGGGTTATATACCTTACGTTATGTAAATGTAACGCTTAAGCCCTGTACACACAATCGGATTTCCGATGGCATAAAATCCGATGGATTTTTCCATCGGATTTCCGATGAAGCTGACTTCCATCAGTCTTGCCTACACACCATCAGTCAAAAATCCGACCGTCCCGAACGCCGTGACGTAAAACACTCCGACGAGCCGAGAAAAATGAAGTTCAATGCTTCTGAGCATGCGTCGACTTGATTCTGAACATGCGTGGGTTTTTTCTCCGATGGAGTTCCACACAGACGATCATAATTTGCTATCGTTTTTTTTTCCATCATATAAATTTAAAACCCCCCTTACTTACCCCCTCCCCCCGCCGTGGGGGACGCAGAGGTCCCGCTATGTACCACGATAGGATTGTCTGGCTGTTTTTTTGTTTCTCTGCCTCATTGCAATCTCTGCTCCCCTCCCCCTCCCCTTCTCTTGTTTGGTCAGGGATCCCAAAAAAATAAAAAAAATAATATATATTTTTTTAAATGGAAAAAGGGGGCGGAATTTTTTCCCGGAGGGGGCGGAGCCTAAACACAGTACCGCGAAAATGGGAAACATATAGCCATGTCAGTCTCTCCTCCGCTGCTGAGGAGGAAGCATACACAGAGACACACGAGCTGTGAGACACGTATGGGTTGCACTGGCATTCCTGATTCAGGAAAGACACTCTTTTCAGCACTAGGCTGAAACTTTATAGCGGCTTTTAAAGTCATGACTATTTTCAGTGATTTAGTGCAAATTGTATAGCGCCTCGGTTTTTGTACTTAGGACTATGCCTACCAAAAAAGACACCTCAAGGGCCAAAAAAGCAAAGATTTCACCCCCAGGCATTGAGACTTCTAGCTGTAATTCCATGCTGTCATTCTCGCCTGAATTACCAATTATGGCAACACAGGGTGAGCCATTGGAACAAATTGATGGTGCAACTGCCTCTCACATCTCAGCACCTAGATATGTGACTGAAGATGCCCTCTCCTCCTCCCTCCAGGGTATGGAAGAAAGATTAGCGGCTTTAATCGCATCCTCTATTCAGAGTGATAAGAAACGTACTAGCCCTTCCCCCACTTTAGCTTTAATAGGGGAACAGTGGACTCACGATGAGGTGTTACCCTCAATCAATCAGGAAGAAAGACAAACCGATGATTCCTCCTTGGAGGAGACAACGGTAGATGAACCTTTTTCAGCTTCCCAAACTGAGAAATTGCTGATACAATCTCTTACAGAAATGGTTCGCTCCACCTTCATGCTGCCTCTAACAGAGTCTCATGAAAACCCGGCCTCTTCCTTAGGTTCTTTGAAACCTTCCCATGCTTTGCATGCGTTTCCAGCACATGCATTGCTAGAACAGCTGATTTTTCCGGAATGGGATCATCCGGATAAACATTTTCTCCCTCCTAAGAGTTTTGCAAATCGCTATTCTCTGGAGGAAAGATGCTCCAAAAGATGGAAAGTACCAGCAGTTGACGCTGCGATTTCCAATGTGAATAATAACTTGACTTGTCCTGTAGACAATGCACAAATGCTTAAGGATCCAACAGATAAGAAGTTGGAATCCCTGCTAAAATCTGCCTTTTCCATAGCAGGTGCTGTCACTCAGCCAGCAGTCGCCGCAATAGGCGTCTGCCAATCCCTAAAGGACCAATTTAAATTGGCCCTTAGAGAGCTCCTACACAACAAGCTCGGGATTTGGCTGAACTACCTAAGGCATTATGTTTTGCCATAGATGTCATTAAAGATTCCATTCACCAGGCATCCCGCCTTATGCTTATGCTTGTACATATGCGCAGGATCCTGTGGCTAAAGAATTGGTCAGCTGAAACACCATGTAAGAACCTCCTAACTGGGTTTCCCTTCCATGGGGAGCGACTTTTCGGAGAGGACTTGGATAAATATATCAGGACAATTTCTAGTGGGAAAAGCACGCTTTTACCCGTCAAAAGAAAATATTTAAACGGGCCCTTTCCCCTGCGCCAAGGGCTTCCGCCTCTAAGCAGTGGCGACGGCCTCTGCCGTCAAACTCTAGAGGAAGACCTCAGAGTCAGACCCAGGCTCAAAAGAAGCCCTGGGGTAGGAAATCTGCCAAACAGAATCCTAAAGCCTCGTCATGAAGAGGCAACCCCCCTCACCAAGGTGGGGGGAAGACTTCTGCACTTTTCAGAAGTCTGGAAAAAGGAGATTCAGGACACATGGGTCATCTCCACGGTAACGCTGGGATACCAGCTGGAATTCCGGAACTTTCCACCATCTCGTTTCCTAAGATCAAGCGTACCCAAGGATCCAGAGAAGAAACAATCTCTGTTTCAAGCACTAGACCGATTAAGATCTCAAGGGGTCGGGTAGGATGCTGGCTTGGCTTTCCAGGGAGCAGGAGGGAGGGGTCGGTGTCTCCCATATTACGGACCCCACGGGGGAGCTGGTAAGCTCTCCGGGGGGTATTAATCAGTGCTTTGCTGACTTCTACCGTGCACTCTATGAGTCAAGGGTGGATTATGGTGATGAGGACCTGGTGAAGTATTTGGGGGACATTGACATTCCGGTCCTTACGGAGACCTACCGAGAGAGGCTCGATGCCCCTATCACGGTGAAGGAGATCCAGCGGGCCCTTAAATCTATGCAATCCGGCAAGACGCCCGGGCCTGATGGAATTCCTGTGGAGTTCTACAAACATTATGCAGACGAACTAGTGCCCAGACTACACTCCCTATTCACGGTGTCCGCGCAGCAGGGAGAGCTCCCTGCTTCCATGGGTGAGGCGGTCATAGTGGTGATCCCGAAGCCGGGGAAGGACCCTTCCCTCTGTTCCTCGTATCGCCCTATCTCGTTGCTGAACGTGGATGCGAAGATCCTGGCTAAGATCTTAGCAACAAGACTGAACTCTGTCATTACTGCCCTGGTACACTCGGATCAAACGGGCTTTATGCCAGGTAGAGGAACGGATATCAACATTAGACGCCTCCTCACCCACGTTGATGGGGCTGGCGAGGGGTCGACGGGAGTGGTGGCCTCACTTGACGCAGAGAAGGCCTTCGACTCTGTGGAGTGGGGCTACCTCTGGGGGGTGCTCGACGGCTTCGGGTTCGGGCCAGGCTTCCTGAAATGGGTACGCATGTTATATAGCTCCCCATCTGCTAGAATTCGGACCAACGGTTGCCTATCAGACGTCTTCCCCTTGGGCCGCGGCGCGAGACAGGGGTGCCCCCTCTCCCCGGGTTTATTTGCCCTTGCTATGGAACCACTGGCCATCCTGTTGAGAGCGGAGCCGAGGGTCCGGGGATTACAAATAGGCCCAATTGAAGAAAAGCTGTCTCTATATGCGGATGATGCCCTGCTATACCTGGCGGATGCCTCATCATCCCTGCAGGTAGCTTTAGATCTGATTAACCAATTTGGGGGCTACTCCGGTATTCGTATCAACTGGGACAAATCGATCTTGTTTCCTCTATGTCCCTCGATCCCGCGGCCCACGACACAAACGCGCCTCAAATGGGTAGATGAATTTACGTACCTGGGCATGAAGATTAGCGGCAAAATCGGAGATTATGTTGGCAAAAACATACAACCACTCATGGCCCAACTAGTGACCAAGTGCGCGGTGTGGCGGTCCCTCCCTCTGACGCCGGTGGGTAGAGTCAACCTTTTGAAGATGGTCTGTCTCCCAAAATTCCTGTACTTCTTTCGCAGTACCCCATCGTACATCCCTAGGTCGTTCTTCCGGAGGTTGGACAGCTTGTTGATCTCTTTTGTCTGGGCTGGGAGACCCCCCCGAGTGGCGAGGAGGATCTTGTATTTGTCCTTGTCTGGGGGGGGGACTGACTTCCTGCTTTATTACTGGGCGGCTGTCCTGGTTACGGTGAGATGGTGGTTCTCCCAGCCTAGACAGAACCCGGCGGTCACACTAGAGGCGGCTATTTTGGGCTCCTACGCGGCCTTGAGCAATTTACCTTTTCGCGGCCTCAGGGCCAGCCCCTGTATGACGACACTCATGCGGACCACAGTTAGGGTCTGGCAGGAGGCTCGACTAATGTACCGGCGGCCCAACCTGGTATCCCCGCATATACCCTTGTGGGCTAACCCTATGCTGCCTCACATGAACAGTATCCCAGATCCATCCCTGTGGGCAAAAAAGGGGATCGTTACTCTGAAACATATAGTGAAAGCGGGTACAATTATGTCTTTCCGGGAACTCAGTTAGGAGTATCTCCTCCCGGTCTCTTTCCAATTTAGGTACTGGCAGCTGAGACATGCCTTTGAGGCCCAGTTCCCGGAGCCTATAACCCTGGAGTCAGACTCTGTTGAGCGACTCTTATCCTCCGCTCTTATGGACCGACCCCTCTCATCCCTGTACCTATACCTCACGGTACAGTATGATGCTAAGCTTACTAAACCGTGGGATGAATGGAGGGCTGATATTCCGTCGCTAGATGAGGAGGAGTGGCGGGACTGTCTCTCATCCTATATCCCGGTTATGATTGCAGCAAAGGATAGGTTTATACAATTTAAATTTCTCCACAGAGCCTACTACACCCCGCAGAGACTAGCACGTATTTACCCGCAGCGAGATCCCAATTGTCAGAGATGCAGGCAGGAGACAGGTACATTTTGGCACATGGTCTGGTCGTGTCCGAAACTCCAGCCCTATTGGGAGGATGTGGCTTCCAGACTGACTGCAGTGACTGGCTTAAGCGTGCCGACTGACCCCAAGATCCTACTACTAAATCATATGGAGGACGTGGAAGGGGATAGATATTGTAAACTCTGCTTGACCTTCTCACTATTTTATGCTAGGCGGGAAATTCTGCTCAAGTGGAAATCTGAGGACCCCCCCACTTGCGCTGCTTGGCAGCGCTCAGTCGATTCAGTACTTCCTCTCTATAAACTGACTTACGAGAGTAGACGGTGCCCCGCAAAGTTCGACAGAGTTTGGTCTTCATGGCAGACCACTCGCTCTGACTTGGAGCCCCCCCCTGGGTGTGGCTGACTGGGCTGTTTGTTGGGGGGCGGTTCCTCCCTCCCTCCCCTCCCCCCCCGCCCCTCTGGGCTCCTGGACTTAACTGCTACTTAGGGTTATTGTACGGCCGGGGTGGGGTGAACTAGAGTCGTTGTTAGGCATGATAGGGGTGGGCCAATGCTTGTTTGTTGATTATTTGCATTAAGTAACGAATGAGGGGGGTGTGATCCCTCGGATGTGACGCATTATCCTGTTTGTTTGTTCTGTACTATTGGATGTGCGATTTACTGGTTGTATTGCAATGCTGATTTGTCTAATAAAATTTCTCTGTTAAAAAAAAAAGATCTCAAGGGGTGATCATACAGATCCCCACAAGGGAACAAGGTCTGGGGTTTTATTCAAATCTTTTCATGGTACCAAAACCAAATGGAGACGTCAGACCCATTCTAGATCTAAGAGAGCTAAATCAATTCCTGAAGATCCGCTCCTTTCGCATGTAGACAATCAGATCAGTAGTTTCTATCCTTCTAGGAGAACTTTCTCGTGTCAATCGACATCAGGGATGCATATCTGCATATCCCTATATTCCCTGCTCATCAAAAATTTCTGCGGTTCGAATTAGAACAGCATTTCCAGTTTGTAGCCCTGCCCTTCGGGCTAGCCACAGCACCCCGGGTGTTCACCAAGGTGCTGGCCCCACCTCTAGCTAGGTTAAGGGCACAGGGCATAACAATCATAGCGTACATAGACGATCTATTACTTATAGATCAATCAGTGATTCGCTTGGAGCAAGCTGTACGCACTACAACCGACTATCTGAAAGCATTGGGTTGGATTCTCAATCTGGAGAAATCTTCCTTAATACCGCTAAAAAGACTGGAGTACTTGGGTCTGATCATAGACAGCCCAGGAAAAGGTGTTCTTGCCTCTAGCAAAGATCAACTCCATAAAAGAATTGGTACGGCGGGTCAGGTCAAATGGCAATCCCTCCATTCGCCTCTGCATGAGGTTACTAGGAACCATGGTGGCTTCATTCGAAGCAGTTCCTTTTGCCCAGTTCCATTCAAGACTGTTGCAAAACAGTATCCTGTCTGCTTGGAACAAAACAATTCAAGCCTTAGACTCGCCAATGCGGCTGTCCCCAAGAGTGGCCCAAAGCCTCACTTGGTGGTTACTAACCCAGAATCTGCTGAAGGGAAAATCCTTTAGACCAGTTATCTGGAAGGTCGTAACGACGGATGCCAGCCTCTCAGGCTGGGGAGCAGTACTAGAAAGGACAACAGTCCAAGGACAATGGTCAAGGACCGAAAGAGGCTTGCCCATCAATATCCTAGAGATTCGGGCAGTACGTCTGGCTCTAAAGGCCTGGACTTCCAGGCTACAGAATTACCCTGTCAGGATTCAATCCGACAATGCCACAGCTGTGGCCTATATCAATCACCAAGGGGGCACCAAGAGTCTCTCAGCGCAGAGAGAGGTGAACCATATTCTAACTTGGGCAGAAAGGAATGTTCCTTGCGTTTCTGCAATATTCATTCCCGGAGTAGAGAATTGGCAGGCGGACTATTTAAGTCGCCAGCAGTTATTCCCAGGGGAATGGTCGCTTCACCCCGACATATTTCGGGCTGTTTGCCAAAGATGGGGGACTCCGGACGTAGATCTCCTAGCATCCAGATTCAACACGAAGTTGGTCAACTTTGTGGCCAGAACAAGCGATCCATTCGCATGCGGAACGGATGCGTTGGTGACCTCATGGGATCAGTTCTCACTGATATATGCATTTCCCCCCCATCCAGTTGCTGCCTCGACTTCTTTGCAGAATCAAGTTGGAAAGGAAGCCGATTATTCTGGTAGCACCAGCATGGCCCAGAAGGTCATGGTATGCAGAAATCATAAAGATGGCAGTGGAGGGCCCATGGTCCCTCCCACTACGGTCAGATCTGCTCTCTCAGGGACCGATATTCCATCCTTCCTTACGGTCTCTAAATTTAACGGCTTGGCTGTTGAAACCCACATTCTAAAGAAACGTGGGCTTTCCGGGTCAGTTATCTCCACCCTGATCAATGCCAGGAAGCCAGCCTCCAGAACTATATATTATAGAGTCTGGAAGGCATATGTTTCCTGGTGTGAATCCAAGGGTTGGCACCCTCGGAGATATATCATAGGCAGAATTCTTGCCTTTCTACAATTAGGGGTAGAGATGAAGTTGGCCTTAAGTACTATTAAAGGCCAAGTCTCAGCTTTATCGGTCTTATTTCAAAGACCACTTGCTACTCATTCTTTAGTCCGGGGCTTTATACAAGGAGTAACGCGGCTTAATCCGCCCGTCAAACCTCCCTTGAATCCCTGGGACTTAAACTTAGTTTTGTCTGTGTTACAAAAACAGCCATTTGAACCGATACAACATATTCCCCTAGTCCTTCTGACAAGGAAGTTGGTATTTTTGGTTGCTATATCCTCAGCAAGGAGGGTAACAGAGTTGGCTGCTCTTTCTTGTAAAGAGCCGTATTTAATTTTTCATGAGGACAGAGTGGTACTACGCCCTCGTCCAGGCTTTTTGCCAAAAGTAATTTCAGGTTTTCACCTGAACCAAGATATTGTCCTGCCATCGTTTTTTCCAAAACCATGTTCCAGGGAAGAAAAGTCACTACATTGTCTTGATGTGGTGAGAGCAGTGAAAATCTATTTAAAGAAAACTGTTCAGATTCGTAAGACTGATGTCTTATTTATTTTGCCGAAGGGTCCTAAGAAGGGACAGGCAGCGTCGAAATCCACTGTCGCTAAGTGGATTCGGCAAGTGATAATTCAAACTTATGATTTAAGGGGCAAGATTCCCCCGTTTCGAGTTAAGGCGCACTCTACCAGGTCGGTTAGTGCTTCTTGGGCAGTGCGTCATCAGGCCTCCATGGCTCAGATCTGTAAGGCCGCAACTTGGTCTTCAGTGCATACATTCACAAAATGTTATCAGGTGGATGGAAGGAGGTATGAGGATATCGCCTTCGGGCGCAGTGTGCTGCAAGCAGCAGTGTAGATCCTCAAGTCTGGGTGTACCCTGCGGGTTGTTTCTCCCACCCCTCAAGTGGCATTGCTATGGGACGTCCCATTAAGTAAATTACTTAAGGCTCTGTGTCCCATGATGTACGATAAAGAAAATAGGATTTTTATTACAGCTTACCTGTAAAATCCTTTTCTTGGAGTACATCATGGGACACAGAGGTCCCTCCCCTCTTTTGGGATTTAGACATATTGTTTTGCTACAAAAACTGATGTGCTCCTGGAAGGAGGAGGGGTTATATAGGGAGTAAACTTCCTTAATTAGGGTTTACCAGTGTCAACACCTGAAGGTAGGCCTATTACCCATTAAGTAAATTACTTAAGGCTCTGTGTCCCATGATGTACTCCAAGAAAAGGATTTTACAGGTAAGCTGTAATAAAAATCCTATTATTTGATGTAACACTGTCTTTTATATTTTACCAAAAATGCATTTTATACTGGGTTTGTGTGCACTAAAATTTATTTTAGTGTATTTTTTCCTAAAATTCAGCATTTGACAAATCGCTGTGCAAATACTGTGTGACAAAAAAACATTTCAACTGCCACAATTTAATTCTCCAGGGCCTCTGCTTTCAAATAATATATACTGTCGGGGTTCTAAATATTTTTTTTAGGAAAATAAACGCTAACTTTAATAGGTGTTAAAAAAAAATAATTGCCCTGGACAATTTTCTTTTGGTCAAATGTTCTTAAGACTATTTTCTCTTAGAATATGGTGCCTTGCAAAAGTATTCACCCCCCTTGGCATTTTTCGTGTTTTGTTGCCTCACAACCTGGAATTAACATGGATTGTTTGAGGATTTGCATCATTAAATTTACAGAACATGCCCACAACTTTGAAGATGTTTTTGTTTTCTTTTTTTATTGCGAAGCAAACAACAAATAGGACAAAATAACAGAAAAAATCAGTGTGCATAACTGTTCACCCCCCAAAGTCAATACTTTGTAGAGCCACCTTTTGCGGCTATCACAGCTCTAAATCGCTTTGGATAAGTCTCAATCAGTTTGCCACATCTTACCACTGGGATTTTTGCTCATTCCTCCTTGCAAAACTGCTCCAGCTCCTTCAAGTTGAATGGTTTGCACTTGTGAACAGCAATCTTTAAGTCTGACCACATATTTTCTATTGAATTGAGTCTGGGCTTTGATGGTGTTCTTTGGGTGATGTGATGTGTTGGGTTTGTGCCAGACATAGCGTTTTCTTTGATGGCCAAAAAGTTAAATTTTAGTCTCATCAGACCAGAGCACCTTCCTCCATACATTTTGGGAGTCTCCCACATGTCTTTTCGCAACCTCAAAACGTGCCATTTTGTTTTTTTTGCTGAAAGTAATGGCTTTCTTCTGGCCACTCTGCCATAAAGCCCAACTCTATAGAGTGTACGGCTTATTGTCGTCCTATGTACAGATACTCCAGTCTCTGTTGTGGAACTCTGCAGCTCCTCCAGGGTTACCTTAGGTCTCCGTGCTGCCTCTCTGATTGATGCCCCCCTTGCCCGGTCCGTGAGTTTTGGTGTGCGCCCGTCTCTTGGCAGGTTTGCTGTTGTGCCATGTTCTTTCCATTTGGTTATGATAGATTTGATGGTGCTTCTAGGGATCATCAAAGATTTGGATATTTTTTTATAACCTAACCCTGACTTGTGCTTCCCAACAACATTGTCCCTTACTTGTTTTGAGAGTTCCTTGGTCTTCATGGCAGTGTTTGGTTAGTGGTACCTCTTGCTTAGGTGTTGCAGCCTCTGGGGCCTTTCAAAAAGGTGTGTATATGTATTGACAGATCATGTGACACTTAGATTGCACACAAGTGGACATCATTTCACTACTTATGTGACTTCTGAAGGTAATTGGTTGCACCAGAGCTTTTGATGGGCTTCATAACAAAAGGTGGTGAATACATACACACGTGCCAATTATTAGTTTTTTATTTCTGAAAAATAGTTTTATGTATATATTTTTCTAATTTTACTTCACCAAGTTAGACTATTGTGTTCTGATCCATCACATATAATTCAGATTAAAAAAACATTGAACTAAAGGCTGTAATGTAACAAAATAGGTAAAAAGCCAAGGGAGGTAAATACTTCTGCAAGGCACTGTAGAATGTTAGAGAATGTTACATTAACCCTGTAAAAGGCAATACGTAGAAACTGTCCTTATACAAACATGACTTTTGCATAAATGCTGAGATTCACACTCCAATTTATTTTAAAAAGTAGACCCCTGATTAACTGATGATTAAAGTGGTTGTAAACCCACTTATGCAACTTGCACCTACAGGTAAGCCTAGATTAAGGCTTACCTGTAGGTGCAAGAAATATTTCCTAAACCTACACGGTTTAGGAGATATTTTCAAAAAATGACATGCACCGATGTCTACGGCGCGACAACGGTGCATTCACAGGGTTAATCCCATTCACAAATCCGGCTTTGTCGGCTCCCGCGCGCATGCGTGGATTGACATCTTTGCCGCTCCGGCCAATCACAGCGCCGGAGCGGCTCTGTGATTGGCTGGAGCAGCAAAACCCGGAAGTAACCTTCCGGGTATCTGTGGAGCGATGGCTGCGGCTGGAGAGGGAGACGAGGGCGGCTTCGGGGGCCCCGATCTAAGGTAAGTGATGCATAATGAGTCATACTAGCTCATTATGGCTTTGTCTTGCAGGTGGTTTTTTTTTTTTAAACAATTTTTTCAGGGTTTACAACCACTTTAAGCTCTAAATAACATATATTGTCAACTACAGCGATAGGGTAAATTGATCCACAGCATAATTAATTTCGGCTCACTTTTGCATATTTTATAAAACTGTGAATTACCAACAGACTCCCGTTTCATTTGCTCTGCAGTATCCAAAATGACAACACCACACACACTTGCTGAAAACCCACAGATCCCTGAAGCACCATTAACTTAAAGCACCTGCACATTAGGAATATAAAAACATATTTCAATTTAGAAGCAGAATATGACTTTAAAAAAAAAAAGAGGTAACAGGCTTGAAAGATGTCAGTGTGTGCCAGAGCTTAACATAGCTATGTTATAGTACCATTAAACTTCTGGCAGTGTTTTAATGTTTAATTACATTTTATGTTTCAGAACTTTAAAGATACTTGCTTGTAATTTGAGGTGATAAAACAGGCTCTATATAATTGGTTTTGCCACCTACAGATACAATGTGAATGATAAACACTGTATAGAAAAAAAACAATGGTGCACATTTTAGAAGTAAATATTTTATGTGAAGCTCATTAGCCAACACAGTGGTTGAGTAAAAAATTACATATCTAAACAGTATGGCGGCTGTTGTAGTAAGTAGATGGAAATTACATTTTTTGACAAGAAAATCATTAAACACAGCCTAAATAATATACTTGACAAGCATTAGTCGGTAACTTGAAATGTAGAAAACACTAAACAAACATTAAGCGGCCTGTTGTAATTTTACAATTTTGTCAACCACAAGACAAGTGGATAAAAGTAGAAAATGTTTTCATCTTGCATATAAATGTTGTGAAAACAGAAATGCATTAAACAAGTATTACCTTCCTTTATTTCAATTCATTTTGAACATGTTAACAAACTCTACTTTTAATACACAGTAAAATGGACAAAGGGTGACCCAGCAAACTGTGGAAAATGCATGTTGGTTTAACAGTTTTTCTTAAATTCTGTCATTAGCGTTGATTCATAATGTAAACAGAAAAGGTGATAAAAGATGAAATGCTAACATTTCATCTGATATTATGTATGTGTTATCTCAGCCCATAAGGTATAGCAACAGTAAGCACAATGCATGAGACTTCTATTCTAGTGTTTATATATGTATACACAGTGTTTACTGTATAAATATTGTGTGGCCAGAGGTGCTCAATCCAGACTGTGGAGTGAGTGGTCGGCAACTAATACATCACAGACTTGCCAATTAAGGTACAGAGATGAAATAGCCTCATAGACCACACGAGTGTGGATTAGCTTGTATCACTTGTGGAATGACATAATGCTACTGAGGACTATCTAGGACCTTTGGGTGCCAATTGGTCAATATTACATGAATGTAACCTGAGGAGGTGTATGCTACTATTTGCCAAGCCTGTTCTGGTAGCACAGCTAGGAACTGACACACAGGGTGAGCTCCATTGGAGTATGCCTGCTCAACGGGGAATCTGTCCGCTTCTCCTAGCTGAACAAGCGGATGGCTAGTGGTGTCCGCTCTGTTTATGGAGGGCGGACACTGACAAAGCCCACTCTCCTCTATGAGTGGTTAGATGTAAACTGACCACCTGCCTGTTTACACCCAACTGCCATCTGATCCCATCCGCAAGACGGATTGGGAGATCCCCATCTGTCTGTTTTTAGCGAACAGGATCGGCTTGTATGTTGGCGGGTGTCAACGAACACATGTCCATTGACACCTGCCGCTCCATAGGGGAGACTGGAGGGTGAGATTGGTCCACCTGAAAAACTGACAGGTGGACCCAATCGGTCCACCTGTGTGAAAAGGCCCTAACTCATGAACCAAAAGTGAGCCTGGTATTCCTCCATTTTGAAGTATACCTTGACTGTATTGTGTAAAGAAATAACATGAGCAAGTTGTGGAGCAGCTGGTGGCTCACACAATGAGAGAAAACAAAACAACAGACTGAGTGGAATATTTTCTGCCTTGGCATTTACAAAGCAGTTGAGCAGTTTTGTAAGTATTGTCATGAGTGTAAAATAATAGGATTTTTTTGTACTCACCGTAAAATACTTTTCTCTGACGTCCATGGACTGACACAGCATCTTCATTCTTGACAAAGTGGGTTATGTTCCTGCTCATAGGAGAAGACTAGGCAGAATGTTAGATGTTTTAACATACATTCCAATACCAGAGCTGAACAGCCCCGCCCAGGGGGCGGCCCCTCCGGACATAACCCTCCTACCTGCAGCCAGCTGCCTCAGTTCGTATCAAAGCAGTACAAACTAAAAAGGAGGGGTGGGTGCCGTGTCAGTCCATGGACGTCAGAGAAAAGGATTTTACGGTGAGTACAAAAAAATCCTATTTTCTCTTTCCATCCATGGACTGACACAGCATCTTCATTCTTGACAAAGTGGGACGTCCCAAAGCAGTGTCAAAAAACGAGGGGTTGGGAACAGTATAAAGGGAAAAAAAACAAAAAACGTCACCCCAAACAAGCAGAGCTCCTCAACGGAGGAGTTGCAACCTCAAACAGCCGCCTTCAAAACTTTGCGGCCGAAGCTAGCATCCGAAGATGCACTCACATCAACCTTGTGAAACTTTAAAAAAGTGTGAGCGGACGACCAGGTCGCCGCCTTACACACTTGTGCAGCAGACGCATGATGTCGGAAAGCCCAGGAAGCACCGATTGCCCTGGTTGAATGCGCCGTAACCGGAAGGGAGGCGCCCACCCCTTAAGGGCATAGGCCAGTAAAACAGTCTGTCTGATCCACCTAGAAATGGTGTCAGACGAAACCGCCTGGCCCCGTTTTGGCCCAGACACAGACAAACAGTGAGTCAGACTTCCTAAATGAAACCGTAACAGACAGGTACACCCGCAAGGCACGTACCACGTCTAACGTGTGAAGCGCAAACTCTCCGGGATGCGATGGACGAGGACATAAAGAAGGAAGCACAATATCCTCATTATGGTGGAAGGCCGAGACCACCGTCGGGAGAAAAGAAGTCTGTGGGCGTAGCACAGCCTTATCCTTATGGAGGATCAAGCATGGCGGTTTGCAAGACAAGGCCGCCAATTCAGAAACCCTTCTGACAGAAGTAATGGTTACCAGAAAAGCCACCACCTGAGATAAAGGTAAGAGAGGAATCTCCCCGACGTTCTCAAAAAGAGGGTTTTGAGGAACCGAGAGCACCAAATTCAAATCCCCAGGAGGGAGAGATGGTGTAATAGGGGGGAGCACATGGCGAACCCCCTGTACAAAGGTACTAAGCAAAGAATGGCTCGCTAGCGGCCGCTGGAAGAAAACAGCCAAAGCTGAAATCTGACCCTTAATGGTGCTTAAAGCAAGCTTTTGGTCCACACCACGCTGTAAAAACAGCAGGATCCTGAAAACGGAATACGTCCCTGGACGCCAATCCAGCTCCTTGCACATAGCGATGTAGGCCCCCTAGGTATGGTGGTATATCCACCTGCAGGAAGATATCCGTGCCATCAGCATGGTCGAGACAACTGAATCCAAAAGACCTCGGACCCTCAGCACCTGGCTTTTAATAGCCATGCCGCCAAAGCCAGCGCCTGTAAAGCAGGAGGAAGTATGGGGCCACAGAATGTCCGCCACTAGGCGCACAAGATCGGCGTATCAAGGACGCCGAGGCCAATCCGGAGCGATGAGAATCACTGGAATCCCCTCGGCCTCCACCCTGCGAAGAAGACGAGGAAGCAACTTCAGTGGAGGATCCCTGGACCTGGCCACGAATCTCGACACCTTGCGATTGAGTCGAGAAGCCAATAGGTCCACATCTGGCGTGCCCCACCTCCGGCAGAGGAGGTGAAACACCTCCGAATGCAAGGACCATTCCCCCTGGTCCAACATCTGGCGGCTCAGATCGTCCGCCTGCCAGTTGTCTACGCCCGGAATGCAAACATCCGGCAGAGCCGGCACGCTTCTTTCCGCCCATCTTAGGATGTGAGCGACCTCGGATGCCGCAGCCGAGCTCCGAGTCCCCCCCTTGATGGTTGACATAAGCCACTGCTGTGGCGTTGTCCAACTGGATCCTGACTGAGCGCCCCTGTAGTCTCTTTGACCATGAGGAGAGACACAGTCTGATCGCCCGGAATTCCAGGACATTGATCGATAGACGGGACTCGTCCGGAGTCCAAAGCCCCTGAGCTGACAGAGCTCCCCAGACTCCGCCCCAGCCAGAGAGACTGGCGTCCAACGTGATCACAGTCCACTGGACAGGAAGGAACCACTCCCCCGACCGAAGTGCCGGGGATCTTAACCACCATGGCAGGGAGCCCTGACCAGGCGACTCACCTGGATCTGACGATCCAGAGATAATGGAGACTTGTCCCAGCTGGACAGGATCTCCCAAGTAAGGCTCGAGTGTGGAATTGGGCATACGGTACAGCCTCGGAGGTAGCCATTATGAGTCCCAGGACCCTCATGCAAAAACGGAGTGACGATCACTTTCGGGACGCCAGCACCCGCACCGCAGATTGAAGAGTCTGTAATTTGTCCAAGGGTAGAAGACCTTCACCTCCGAGGAGTCCAGGATCAATCCTAGGTACTCCAGACGCTGAGTCGGAACCAGGACCGACTTCTGAATGGTCAGCAGCCAACCGAAGGTGAAAATCCATGGTGCTGACGCCAGACCAAAGGGAAGAGCCACAAACTGATAGCGGTCTCCGCCTACTGCGAAACGCAGAAACTTCTGGTGACCCGCGTAGATTGGGACATGCAAGTAGACATCCTTGATGTCCAAGAAGTCCCCCTGGCGGAGCACAGTAATTACTGAGCGAATGGATTCCATGCGGAATCTCTGAACCTTCACAAAGGCATTTAGGGCTTTGAGGTCCAGAATTGGACGGACTCCGTCCTTCCTTGGGACCACAAACAGATTCAAATAAAATCCCTGAAACCTCTCCTTTGAGGGTACCGGCACAATTACTCCACACCTCAGCAAGTCCTGCACTGCCCCCACAGGGCTGCCCGACACGCCGGAAGGAGAGAGAGATTTGAGGGAAGAATCTTTCTGGTGGCCAGGAAAGGAACTCCATCCTGTACCCTGAGGTGACCACCTCGCATACCCACCGGTCGGAGATTCGGGAGGTCCACCGAACCGAGAACCTGCAAAGTTGTCCCCCCACCCCAGAGCCGGGCGGGGGCAAGACTTCATGCGGTGGCGGGCTTGTTTCCCGTCTTGCTCGGCTTACGCACCCAGGGACGCTTCCGTCCAGCGGACGCACCCCTGTCAGTCCGGGAGAGATCGCCCGCGGGAACTGACTGACGAAAAACCTCTTCTGAGTGGGAAAGGGAGGACCCGGCGTATGGCGTGGCTCCTTCGCCTTAGGAGGCTGAAGAAGAAGGGTGCTCTTACCTCCCGTGACATTTTTTAATAATGTCATCCAGGGAAGCACCAAATAGCTTTCCGCTCTTGAAAGGCAAAACCGTCAGGAGCTTCTTAGAGGCCAGGTCAGCAAACCAGCATATTAACCAGATCAGGCGACATAAAACCACCGCAGACACTGTAGCCCTAGAGAATAGGGGGTAACGTCCAAAGTGGCACCGCACAAGCACACGCACACCAGGCCCTGTACCATTTGGTCGGCCAGTGCAATGCAATCTGGAGGAAGATTATGCTCCTGTACAGATATGTGCAAAATTTGAGCCCATTCCGTGAGTGTCTGAGACACCAGGGTCGCCGCTACAAAAGAACGCAGCGCGGAACCCAACATGGTGAACAGTGCCCTGCTCACCATTTCCGACCTCCTATCAGTAGGGCCCTTAAAGGCAGGTGTCCCCTTAACTGGGAGAGTTGTGGTTTTAAACAACCGGGCGACCGGGGGATCAACCACCGGGGGAGAAGCCCATTTCTCAATCAGGCTCTCCACAAAGAGGTACCTAACAGCCAGACGCTGCAAGACCGCAAAGGTGTCCTGTGGTTTGTTCCACACCTGGTCTATGAATCTGTCAAAGAAAGGTGTATAGGGAAAAACCTTTTTAGAAGGATCAGCCTAAAATGAACCAAAGGAGACAGCCTCCACCAAGGTTCTGTAGCTGCAGTCTCCAGCCTGAGAGTGTCCCCCACAGCATCAATGAGTACACTCACAAGCTTCCTGTCATTTACTGACCCAGAAAAGGAGTCTTCCACACAGGGAATGTCCTGGTCAAAATATCCAAATATTCAGAGCTAGGGTCCTGCGCCTCAGCAATGCCCATATCTAAATCAGAGCACTCCCCTGGAGCTGTGTGGGGAGAGGGTGCTTTATAGCCCCCTTGCGCTCACACGCCGCTTCCATCCTGGCAACAAATGAAACCAGGACTGCCGACAACTGTTCCATAGGGACCGCAGGTGCAGTAGCACTGCCAGTTGCCTCACACATGAATGGGGAAGCAGGTGCAGACTCCATGATACCACCCTCTGAGACTTTGTCCACATGAGAAACAAAGTCCACCCTCCGGCTGCACTGACTGTGTGGGGGTTACCCAGGGGACTCACCAAACCCGGCTAGGACCGCTCAGTTCCGCTGCCTGTGTCCGTCCTCTACAGTTCAGCTGCCACAAGTGAACAGTGAGGAGATTGTGAGGAGAATTGCGCCGTCCAATCAGCGATAGAGGCCAAACCCAGCACAAAAGAGCGTGCGGCTACAAGAAAATGGCCTCCGCAATAATAAGTGCGCCACAGGCGGCTATGGCAAGATGGCCGCCAATGCGGTTTTCAAAAGTAAAATAAACACAGTGAAAACATGTAAGGCCCCCGCTGACACAGCTAATCCCCCACACCTCATGCAGACCCCTGTGGATCCCCACCAGGACAGAGAGACCCCCAGGCACCCCCAGTCAGCGCACCATAGTGTAGGTGACAGAGAGCAGTAAAAACACAAGGGGGAGACAGGGAAAACCCCCCCTACCATAGGAACACACAGCAGATACTCACCTGCTGAGGCAGGGGAACAGTACTTACCCGTCCAGCTAGGACCCACTGGTGTGTTCCTGACAAGCATATCACAGTGCAGTACTGAGTAGCTGTCGGCCAGTCCACCGCGAAAGATACAGCAAAACTATTCAATCTTCCGCGGACCCTGGAGCAAAAAGCTCACCGGCCACCCCTGGAGCCATGGGGTATGTCGGGAACTGATCTCACGCAGAGAAAGGATAAGCACGCTCAATGGTCGGACTGGGAAGACTATGAGGATAGCGAACTACCCAACCTGTTGCCCAGCCGACAGTTGATAGAAGAATCTCAAAAATAAAATAAAATAAAAAAGTTCAAAAAACAAAACATTTCTTCAAGAGACTGGCTCTGAAGAGAGCCACGTCCTCTCCTCTGCTAGGCAGAAAAAAACTGAGGCAGCTGGCTGCAGGTAGAAGGGTTATGTCCGGAGGGGCCGCCCCCTGGGCGGGGCTGTTCAGCTCTGGTATTGGAATGTATGTTAAAACATCTAACATTCTGCCTAGTCTTCTCCTATGAGCAGGAACATAACCCACTTTGTCAAGAATGAAGATGCTGTGTCAGTCCATGGACGGAAAGAGAAAAACCCTTTTGCTGAAACCCAACAAAGGATTATGCCAGCAGTAGCACCTATATGTAAACAGGCTAAATGTTAGGACTGAGTTTGCCTGCTGGTGGCACTGTGGTGGTGCTCTGGGCAGATTGCTGCAGTTTCAGTGTCCACCAGCAGGTGTCTCCCAGAAGCCACCAGGCTTCATTGATCAGCTCCACCTGGTTTCAGCTGCTAGCTGGCTATATAAGGCTGCTCCTATTAACACACCTTGCGTGACTTTTTTGATTGCCATCCTTGCTGCCAGATCCTTATTCCTGTGTATTCTGCTCCTGAGCTATTTTGCATCCTGTACCCTGCTGATTACTCCTGCTCCTGGTTCCTGTACCCAGTCTTGATTCCCCCCTTCCTTGCATCCCTGGTATTCCCTGTTACCCTTGTCCCTCATTGTGTATATATACAGTATTTTGTAAATAGTTGGTTGTTAGGTCTCTGTTAGGTTTATTAGGTATTTTGTCACTGGTGTTTGTTCATGTTTACTGTTTGCTGGGGTGTGATTGTCTTTTGTTTCACTGTAATAAATATCACTATATACATTGGGGCTGATTTACGAAACGTTTGCGCCATGAGTATCTGCGCATCTGCGTGCGCAACGGCAGTTTTGGTATTTACAAAACATTTGCGCCGGTAACGCAGCGCTATTCCCTATTTACTATAGTGTTCTCGGCGCACGGGAGGAGGCGCTCAGTGCGCCACTATGGACCTGGCGCACGGCATCTTCAAATTAAAATATAAAGAAGCTGGAAGTGCCAATATAATGGGGGTGACGTGGGATGATGTGAGGAAGTTTAGTGACAACTGCTCAAGTAACAAATATGCCCAAAATAGAATGAGAAAGTAACTTTTTCTGAACCAGCCTGCTGCGCCGGCAATTACGTTTATAACTGCGAGAAATCTTTTTATGCACTGCACGGCAATTTTACTCATTCAAATGCGCCGGTTCACTGCGCTGGCAAAATCTTAGAAAATGTCAAGTCACGTAAATAAATTTGCAGAAGTTGAACAGGCGCACCTCCTAAACTTGCCGTTATATAACAGTCCGACAGCAAAATTACATTTCTAAAGGAAAAAAAAAAGTAATTTAAAAGCACTCATGGCTATAATGAATTGTCGGCTCCCGTCAATATAGAGAAAAGTCATTGAAAGTCTTTGGAAAAAAAATAATGCGTGGGGGTTCCCCCAAATTCCATTACCAGGCCCTTCAGGTCTGGTATAGATATTAAAAGGACCTCCGCGCCAATTTAAAAAAAAAAATTACGTGCGGGTCCCCCTCAAAATCCGTACCAGGCCCTTCAGGTCTGGTATGGATTTTAAGGGGAACCCCCGCGCCAAACTTAAAAAAAAAATGGCGTGGGGGTCCCCCTAAAAATCCACACCAGACCCTTATCTGAGCACGCAACCTGGCAGGCCGCAGGAAAAGAGGGGGGACGAGAGAGCGGCCCCCCTCCCTCCTGAACCGTACCAGGCCACATGCCCTCAACATGGGGAGGATGTCCCCATGTTGATGGGAACAAGGGCCTCATCCCCACAACCCTTGCCCGGTGGTTGTGGGGGTCTGCGGGCGGGGGGCTTATCGGAATCTGGAAGCCCCCTTTAACAAAGGGGACCCCCAGATCCCGGCCCCCCCTATGTGAAATGGTAATGGGGTACAAATGTACCACTACCATTTCACAAAGAAAGGGTCAAAAATTTTAAAAATGACAATAGCCGGTTTTTGACAATCCCTTTAATGTCTTCTCCTTTCTTCCATCTTCTTCTTTTCTCCATTCGGGTTTCTTCCTCCATCTTCGTCTTCATCTTCCTTCTTCCTTCGGTGTTCTTGTCCGCATCTTGCTCCGGCTTCTTGTTCCCCTCTTCTTTCTCTGGCCGATCCGCTTGAATTTGAGGTTTCCGCTGTGTGACGCTTCAGTTCACCTCTGGGTCCGCTGCCACCCGGTGACCCCGCCCCCCTCTGACACCACAGGGAAAGTCCCCGTGAAATCCATGTGCATCAGAGGGGGGCGGAGTCACCGGGTGGCAGCGGACCCAGAGGAGAACTGATGAACTGAAGCGTCACACAGCGAGAACCTCGAATTCAAGCAGATCGACCGGAGAAAGAAGAAGGGAACAAGAAGCCGGAGCAAGATGCGGACAAGAACACCGAAGGAAGAAGGAAGATGAAGATGAAGAACAAGATGGAGGAAGAAACCCGAATGGAGAAAAGAAGAAGATGGAAGAAGAAGGTGGAAATTTTTTGACACTTTTTTTTGTAAAATGGTAGGGGTACATTTGTACCCCATTACCATTTCACAAAAGGGGGGGCTGGGATCTGGGGGTCCCCTTTGTTAAAGGGGGCTTCCAGATTCCGATAAGCCCCCCTGTCCGCAGACCCCCACAACCACCGGGCAAGGGTTGTGGGGATGAGGCCCTTGTCCCCATCAACATGGGGACATGGTGCTTTGAGGGGTCACAGACCTGAAGGGCCTGGTACGGATTTTGAGGGGAACCCAAACGCAATTTTATTTTATTTTTTTGGCGTGGAGTTCCCCTTAATATCCATACCACACCTGAAGGGCCTGGTAATTGAATTTGGGGGAACCCCCACCCATTTTTTTTTTCAAAGACTTTCAATGACTTTTACCTGTATTGATGGGAACCAGCAATTCATTACAGCCGCGAGTACTTTTAAATGACTGTCATTTTGCTCTCGAACTGTTATAAACATGGAAAACATGCGCTACTTTACAGGCATACTATAGACACCCCCCAGGTATGATATTTAGGTCCAGTTCACACCGGATGCAGTGCAGTGCGTTTTTTTGATGCATGAAAAACGCAAAGAAAGTTGATCACATTAATGCCAATGGCATAGTTCACACCACTGCAGTCCGTTCCAGTGCATTTCAGAAAGGAAAAAAAAAATTGGTCAGGCTGCATTTTTTATGTACAGAACTTTACTGGAGCACAGTAAAACACATCAAAAACGCTATGGAACATACCAAAAACGCACTGGAATGCACCAGAACGCACATAAATGCATCAAAGACGCACTGCAACACACTTGTCCTAAGTGAAAAGAGTGGGAAAAAAGCACTGGACTGCATCAAAAACGCACCAAAAATGCACTGGAGCGCGTCAAAAACTCGCACATGCAGAAAAGCACCTGGAACGCATCCAGACTGCGTTTCTATGGTGTGAACTGGCCCTTAGGGCCAGTTCACACTATAGAAACGCAATCCAGATGCGTTCCAGGTGCTTTTTTGCATGCGTGTTTTTGATGTGTTCCAGTGCATTTTTGGTACGTTTTTGATGCAGTCCAGTGCTTTTTTTTCACCCCTCTTTTTTATTAACCATAGATAAGGACAAGTGTGTTCCCGTGCATTTTTTGTAAAATTTAGGTGTGTTCCGGTGCGTTCCAGTGCATTTTGCAGAGTTCCAGTGCAGGTAAAATGCAGCATGTTTCTACTTTTTTTTGTGGAACTGGAACGCACTGGAACAAACACTGGCATTTAGAACCATATAACCAACTTTCCATGCATTGTTGATTGTTTTTTTTTTGTGTGGGGGATATGTTCCCCTGAAATATTTTTGATGTTGTTAATGTGTGTCGTTTGTTCACTTTGATTTAATTGTCTGTGCTGCATTATTTTTCTAAATCTTTCTCAAGATGTGACTAATGTTTCAAATTCATGTCTTTTTTTTATTTATTATTTTTTTGCTTCCCTTTGTGTTTTCCAAGTCCTGTTTTGTTGACCAATAAAATTTGATGCAAAGTTTGATGTTTGTTTTTTTCTTTTCTATGCAACAAATGTGACAGCTGTAGCTTAACTATGCTTATTGGTATGTCAAAACAAAATAGGTGTGATTTGTCTACCCTGGTGCCTTCATGGTAGCATATGCATGTATTGTGTGCTGCCATGGATAGTCACCAGGAAATAAAAAATACAGAGCGGTAAGTATTAAATTTTCCTTTTTACTGCAGTGGTTCTCAGACTCAGTCCTCAAGCACCCCCAACAGGACATGTTTTGTGAATTTATCTTATCGAGAATTGCTGTCCAAAATACCAAACCATTGACTGTGATTTAAAGCACATGTGCAAGATGAAGGAAAACCTGCAAACATGGCCTGTTGGGGGTTCTTGAGAAGCACTGATTTAGAGCACTGCACTTAAAAATAGCTCAAGGCAATACGATTCTAATTGTGGGCATTTTGAGGGAAACTAAGTAAGTGTTCGAACCCCTGCTTGTTTTTTTTTTTTTTTAGGTTGGGCTTTGTGTCCCTTTTAGTAAAATTGGCTTCACTTCCTGTCACACAGCTAAACAGGAAGTGAAGGTAAAACCCTATCAATGTATTTTCTTGGGGACACACAGATCAATCTAACTAGTGTCCCCATTAAGCAAATTGCACTCTAGCACTTTGTTGTGTACACCCCAAATCATTGGGTAGTTTGGGGTTTAGTAAAGGCAAATCCACTCTGCAGTACAAGTGTAGTTGCTGAAAATCTGAGGGGAAGCACTGGTGATTGTAACATCCAATCATGTAAAAGCAAAGATGGTGTTTTTTTTTGTTTCCTTGCATGTCCCCCTCGGATATCCAGCAAGTACACTTGTAGTGCAAAGTGGATTTGCCTTTAGTAAATAAACCCCAAAGTCCAAAATACCTAATAATTTGGGGTGTACCCAGCAAAATGCTGGAGTGCAATGTACATAATGGGGAAAGTATTTAGATTGACCTGTGTGTCCCCAAGGAAAGACATTGGTAGGGATTTACCCTCACTTCCTGTGTGGCTATGTGACAGGAAGTGAATTATTTGGAAGGATAAAGTGGCCATATTTGGGAGTTGTCTTCACCCTATCAGGGGTGCAGACATCCCCAAAAACTGTCTAGACTTCTAATCCCTCTGCACTCTATCCCCAAGCAAAAATAAGAAAGGATTTAATTTAGTTTAAGCAAAGACACATTCCTAAGTTGAATTGTGATGCATGTCAATGGCCCATTTAGACCCTCTTTAATCACTTGAGATCAGCACTATAGCTGATCGACGGCCACAGCACGGTCCTCAATTGCCGGGAGTCCATCAATAGACGTCCTCCCCTTCGCGCGCGCGCTGTGGTCACCGAGTCACTGAGACTCGGGTGATGACAGATCCGAGTAAGGGGCCGATCCCTGCCCCTTACCACGTGATCAGCTGTCAGCCAATGACAGCTGATCACGTGATGTAAACAAAAGCTTGGTAATGGTTTTTGTTTTCTCCTTGTGCTGACAGCGTGAGCATAAAAAAAGGCAATCACCGGCTTATGTGCAAGGGACATCGGGCCCGAAGAGGAAGAGGCAATTCTGCGTCATCTGTGACAATCAGTAGCCCCTGCCAGTGCCATCTATCAATGCCCACCACTGGTGCCAATCAGTGCCACCTAGCAGTGCCACTTCTCAATGCCCACCAGTGCCAACGAACAATGCCACCTCTCAGTGCCCACCCTTGCCACCTTATAGGTGCCCATCAGTGCAGCCTCATCAGTGTACATCAATGAAGGAGAAAAATTACCTTTTTTCTAAATTTTCGAACTAAATATTAACCACTTCCCTACCGCCCACCGTCAAATGACGTCCTTGACCTTGTGCGGTGACATCTGAATGATGCCTGCAGTTGCAGGCATCATTCAGATATCATTCTTTTCAGCCGGCGATTCTGTGCACGATAAAAATGATCATAGAAGCAGTTCCGCCGCTTGATCGTTCTTATAGGTGGCGGGAGGGGACGTTCCCCCCCCCCCTCCCGCCGCCATCCGGTGCTTCTCCGGGCTCTCCCGTGCCATCGGGGGCCCAGAGAACGAATTGGCCGGCGCCGGATGGGAAGCATAGAGATGACTGGTGACCAGATGTCCCAGTCCCATCATTCCCTGGGACAGTGACGTCATAGGGGGGCGGGGCCACCGAGTGGCATCACCCGGTGACCACGCCCCATGCCAATATAAGTCGTTGCGCTCCGCGCATACAGCATTGTAGCGGCAGACAGCGACGAGGCAACATCGGGCGGAGAGAAGAGGGAAGAAGACGAGGATTAAGACCGGGACCCCGCTAGCAAAAGAGCTGGAAGAAGATAGCGGGGCGCCCGGCAGAAAGAACTGGAGATCGTGGAGAAGGCACCGGAGAGCGGGAGAAGAACCAGAGAGCGTGGAGACGACATCTGAGAGCAGAAGAAGAGACCCCCGAAGTCGGAAGAAGACCCCCAGGGCTGCCTAATAAATTACTTTAAAAACCTGTGTTGTGTTTCTTTATTGACTTTTTTTGCCACCAGGTGAATGGGTAGGGGTACGATGTGCCCCATACTCATTCACATAGGGTGGGGGGCCCGGGATCTGGGGCCCCTTATTAAAGGGGGCTCCCGGATTCCGATAAGCCCCCCGCCCGCAGACCCCGACAACCAATGGCCAGGGTTGTCGGGAAGAGGCCCTTGTCCCCATCAACATGGGGCAGGGTGCTTTGGGGGGGCGCAGGGCGCCCCCTGCCCCAAAGCACCCAACCCCCCATGTTGAGGGCATCCGGCCTGGTACGGTTCAGGAGGGGGGGCACTCTCTCGCCCCCCCCTTTCCTGACCTGCCGGGCTGCATGCTGGGATAAGGGTCTGGTATGGATTTTGGGGGGACCCCCATGCCGTGTTTTCGACGTAGGGGGGTTTCCCCTTAAAATCCATACCAGACCTAAGGACCTGGTATGCTCCTGGAGGGGAACCCATGCCCGTTTTTTAATTTAAAATTTGGCGTGGAGTTCCCCTTCATGATTCATACCAAACACAGGGGACATCGAGCGCGAGGCTTGCAGTACCTTGTCGCCGAGAACATTCTCCGGCAGGTACTTCAAGTCGCCTCCAGGACACGACTTGAGCGTCTGCTTCACGCTCAAGTTGTGTCCAAGTTGCCTCGCAAAGTCGCGCTGCCCCTGTTTTAACTGGCACACGAGTCACCCTGCAAGTCGGATCGTCTTGATCCGACTTCCCGGGCGACCTCTATTCAAATCAATGGGCTCCCATAGGGAACCATTCATTTTGAATAAAGATACAAGCGCCGCTGACATTTTTATTTACCATCACAGTGCGCCGTCGGTTCATGCGCCCAATTAAGGATTTATCCGGCTCACCAATTAAGGCATGAACCGGCGCAGCGCACTGTTGTTAGTAAATCACCCCCATTGTTTGGTCACAGTTTTCTGTGTGTAGCCACATATATCTGTGAGCCATTGGCCTTCTTGTAGAAGGAATTTGGATGGCTCAGACATGAATGGGGAAGCAGGTGCAGACTCCATGATACCACCCTCTGAGACTTTGTCCACATGAGAAACAAAGTCCACCCTCCGGCTGCACTGACTGTGTGGGGGTTACCCAGGGGACTCACCAAACCCGGCTAGGACCGCTCAGTTCCGCTGCCTGTGTCCGTCCTCTACAGTTCAGCTGCCACAAGTGAACAGTGAGGAGATTGTGAGGAGAATTGCGCCGTCCAATCAGCGATAGAGGCCAAACCCAGCACAAAAGAGCGTGCGGCTACAAGAAAATGGCCTCCGCAATAATAAGTGCGCCACAGGCGGCTATGGCAAGATGGCCGCCAATGCGGTTTTCAAAAGTAAAATAAACACAGTGAAAACATGTAAGGCCCCCGCTGACACAGCTAATCCCCCACACCTCATGCAGACCCCTGTGGATCCCCACCAGGACAGAGAGACCCCCAGGCACCCCCAGTCAGCGCACCATAGTGTAGGTGACAGAGAGCAGTAAAAACACAAGGGGGAGACAGGGAAAACCCCCCCTACCATAGGAACACACAGCAGATACTCACCTGCTGAGGCAGGGGAACAGTACTTACCCGTCCAGCTAGGACCCACTGGTGTGTTCCTGACAAGCATATCACAGTGCAGTACTGAGTAGCTGTCGGCCAGTCCACCGCGAAAGATACAGCAAAACTATTCAATCTTCCGCGGACCCTGGAGCAAAAAGCTCACCGGCCACCCCTGGAGCCATGGGGTATGTCGGGAACTGATCTCACGCAGAGAAAGGATAAGCACGCTCAATGGTCGGACTGGGAAGACTATGAGGATAGCGAACTACCCAACCTGTTGCCCAGCCGACAGTTGATAGAAGAATCTCAAAAATAAAATAAAATAAAAAAGTTCAAAAAACAAAACATTTCTTCAAGAGACTGGCTCTGAAGAGAGCCACGTCCTCTCCTCTGCTAGGCAGAAAAAAACTGAGGCAGCTGGCTGCAGGTAGAAGGGTTATGTCCGGAGGGGCCGCCCCCTGGGCGGGGCTGTTCAGCTCTGGTATTGGAATGTATGTTAAAACATCTAACATTCTGCCTAGTCTTCTCCTATGAGCAGGAACATAACCCACTTTGTCAAGAATGAAGATGCTGTGTCAGTCCATGGACGGAAAGAGAAAAACCCTTTTGCTGAAACCCAACAAAGGATTATGCCAGCAGTAGCACCTATATGTAAACAGGCTAAATGTTAGGACTGAGTTTGCCTGCTGGTGGCACTGTGGTGGTGCTCTGGGCAGATTGCTGCAGTTTCAGTGTCCACCAGCAGGTGTCTCCCAGAAGCCACCAGGCTTCATTGATCAGCTCCACCTGGTTTCAGCTGCTAGCTGGCTATATAAGGCTGCTCCTATTAACACACCTTGCGTGACTTTTTTGATTGCCATCCTTGCTGCCAGATCCTTATTCCTGTGTATTCTGCTCCTGAGCTATTTTGCATCCTGTACCCTGCTGATTACTCCTGCTCCTGGTTCCTGTACCCAGTCTTGATTCCCCCCTTCCTTGCATCCCTGGTATTCCCTGTTACCCTTGTCCCTCATTGTGTATATATACAGTATTTTGTAAATAGTTGGTTGTTAGGTCTCTGTTAGGTTTATTAGGTATTTTGTCACTGGTGTTTGTTCATGTTTACTGTTTGCTGGGGTGTGATTGTCTTTTGTTTCACTGTAATAAATATCACTATATACATTGGGGCTGATTTACGAAACGTTTGCGCCATGAGTATCTGCGCATCTGCGTGCGCAACGGCAGTTTTGGTATTTACAAAACATTTGCGCCGGTAACGCAGCGCTATTCCCTATTTACTATAGTGTTCTCGGCGCACGGGAGGAGGCGCTCAGTGCGCCACTATGGACCTGGCGCACGGCATCTTCAAATTAAAATATAAAGAAGCTGGAAGTGCCAATATAATGGGGGTGACGTGGGGTGATGTGAGGAAGTTTAGTGACAACTGCTCAAGTAACAAATATGCCCAAAATAGAATGAGAAAGTAACTTTTTCTGAACCAGCCTGCTGCGCCGGCAATTACGTTTATAACTGCGAGAAATCTTTTTATGCACTGCACGGCAATTTTACTCATTCAAATGCGCCGGTTCACTGCGCTGGCAAAATCTTAGAAAATGTCAAGTCACGTAAATAAATTTGCAGAAGTTGAACAGGCGCACCTCCTAAACTTGCCGTTATATAACAGTCCGACAGCAAAATTACATTTCTAAAGGAAAAAAAAAAGTAATTTAAAAGCACTCATGGCTATAATGAATTGTCGGCTCCCGTCAATATAGAGAAAAGTCATTGAAAGTCTTTGGAAAAAAAAAAAATGCGTGGGGGTTCCCCCAAATTCCATTACCAGGCCCTTCAGGTCTGGTATAGATATTAAAAGGACCTCCGCGCCAATTTAAAAAAAAAAAATTACGTGCGGGTCCCCCTCAAAATCCGTACCAGGCCCTTCAGGTCTGGTATGGATTTTAAGGGGAACCCCCGCGCCAAACTTAAAAAAAAAATGGCGTGGGGGTCCCCCTAAAAATCCACACCAGACCCTTATCTGAGCACGCAACCTGGCAGGCCGCAGGAAAAGAGGGGGGACGAGAGAGTGGCCCCCCTCCCTCCTGAACCGTACCAGGCCACATGCCCTCAACATGGGGAGGATGTCCCCATGTTGATGGGGACAAGGGCCTCATCCCCACAACCCTTTCCCGGTGGTTGTGGGGGTCTGCGGGCGGGGGGCTTATCGGAATCTGGAAGCCCCCTTTAACAAAGGGGACCCCCAGATCCCGGCCCCCCCTATGTGAAATGGTAATGGGGTACAAATGTACCACTACCATTTCACAAAGAAAGGGTCAAAAATGTTAAAAATGACAATAGCCGGTTTTTGACAATTCCTTTAATGTCTTCTCCTTTCTTCCATCTTCTTCTTTTCTCCATTCGGGTTTCTTCCTCCATCTTCGTCTTCATCTTCCTTCTTTCTTCGGTGTTCTTGTCCGCATCTTGCTCCGGCTTCTTGTTCCCCTCTTCTTTCTCTGGCCGATCCGCTTGAATTTGAGGTTTCCGCTGTGTGACGCTTCAGTTCACCTCTGGGTCCGCTGCCACCCGGTGACCCCGCCCCCCTCTGACACCACAGGGAAAGTCCCCGTGAAATCCATGTGCATCAGAGGGGGGCGGAGTCACCGGGTGGCAGCGGACCCAGAGGAGAACTGATGAACTGAAGCGTCACACAGCGAGAACCTCGAATTCAAGCAGATCGACCGGAGAAAGAAGAAGGGAACAAGAAGCCGGAGCAAGATGCGGACAAGAACACCGAAGGAAGAAGGAAGATGAAGATGAAGAACAAGATGGAGGAAGAAACCCGAATGGAGAAAAGAAGAAGATGGAAGAAGAAGGTGGAAATTTTTTGACACTTTTTTTTGTGAAATGGTAGGGGTACATTTGTACCCCATTACCATTTCACAAAAGGGGGGGGCTGGGATCTGGGGGTCCCCTTTGTTAAAGGGGGCTTCCAGATTCCGATAAGCCCCCCTGTCCGCAGACCCCCACAACCACCGGGCAAGGGTTGTGGGGATGAGGCCCTTGTCCCCATCAACATGGGGACATGGTGCTTTGAGGGGTCACAGACCTGAAGGGCCTGGTACGGATTTTGAGGGGAACCCAAACGCAATTTTATTTTATTTTTTTGGCGTGGAGTTCCCCTTAATATCCATACCACACCTGAAGGGCCTGGTAATTGAATTTGGGGGAACCCCCACCCATTTTTTTTTTCAAAGACTTTCAATGACTTTTACCTGTATTGATGGGAACCAGCAATTCATTACAGCCGCGAGTACTTTTAAATGACTGTCATTTTGCTCTCGAACTGTTATAAACATGGAAAACATGCGCTACTTTACAGGCATACTATAGACACCCCCCAGGTATGATATTTAGGTCCAGTTCACACCGGATGCAGTGCAGTGCGTTTTTTTGATGCATGAAAAACGCAAAGAAAGTTGATCACATTAATGCCAATGGCATAGTTCACACCACTGCAGTCCGTTCCAGTGCATTTCAGAAAGGAAAAAAAAAATTGGTCAGGCTGCATTTTTTATGTACAGAACTTTACTGGACCACAGTAAAACACATCAAAAACGCTATGGAACGTACCAAAAACGCACTGGAATGCACCAGAACGCACATAAATGCATCAAAGACGCACTGCAACACACTTGTCCTAAGTGAAAAGAGTGGGAAAAAAGCACTGGACTGCATCAAAAACGCACCAAAAATGCACTGGAGCGCGTCAAAAACTCGCACATGCAGAAAAGCACCTGGAACGCATCCAGACTGCGTTTCTATGGTGTGAACTGGCCCTTAGGGCCAGTTCACACTATAGAAACGCAATCCAGATGCGTTCCAGGTGCTTTTTTGCATGCGTGTTTTTGATGTGTTCCAGTGCATTTTTGGTACGTTTTTGATGCAGTCCAGTGCTTTTTTTTCACCCCTCTTTTTTATTAACCATAGATAAGGACAAGTGTGTTCCCGTGCATTTTTTGTAAAATTTAGGAGTGTTCCGGTGCGTTCCAGTGCATTTTGCAGAGTTCCAGTGCAGGTAAAATGCAGCATGTTTCTACTTTTTTTTGTGGAACTGGAACGCACTGGAACAAACACTGGCATTTAGAACCATATAACCAACTTTCCATGCATTGTTGATTGTTTTTTTTTTGTGTGGGGGATATGTTCCCCTGAAATATTTTTGATGTTGTTAATGTGTGTCGTTTGTTCACTTTGATTTAATTGTCTGTGCTGCATTATTTTTCTAAATCTTTCTCAAGATGTGACTAATGTTTCAAATTCATGTCTTTTTTTTATTTATTATTTTTTTGCTTCCCTTTGTGTTTTCCAAGTCCTGTTTTGTTGACCAATAAAATTTGATGCAAAGTTTGATGTTTGTTTTTTTCTTTTCTATGCAACAAATGTGACAGCTGTAGCTGAACTATGCTTATTGGTATGTCAAAACAAAATAGGTGTGATTTGTCTACCCTGGTGCCTTCATGGTAGCATATGCATGTATTGTGTGCTGCCATGGATAGTCACCAGGAAATAAAAAATACAGAGCGGTAAGTATTACATTTTCCTTTTTACTGCAGTGGTTCTCAGACTCAGTCCTCAAGCACCCCCAACAGGACATGTTTTGTGAATTTATCTTATCGAGAATTGCTGTCCAAAATACCAAACCATTGACTGTGATTTAAAGCACATGTGCAAGATGAAGGAAAACCTGCAAACATGGCCTGTTGGGGGTTCTTGAGAAGCACTGATTTAGAGCACTGCACTTAAAAATAGCTCAAGGCAATACGATTCTAATTGTGGGCATTTTGAGGGAAACTAAGTAAGTGTTCGAACCCCTGCTTGTTTTTTTTTTTTTGTTTTTTAGGTTGGGCTTTGTGTCCCTTTTAGTAAAATTGGCTTCACTTCCTGTCACACAGCTAAACAGGAAGTGAAGGTAAAACCCTATCAATGTCTTTTCTTGGGGACACACAGATCAATCTAACTAGTGTCCCCATTAAGCAAATTGCACTCTAGCACTTTGTTGTGTACACCCCAAATCATTGGGTAGTTTGGGGTTTAGTAAAGGCAAATCCACTCTGCAGTACAAGTGTAGTTGCTGAAAATCTGAGGGGAAGCACTGGTGATTGTAACATCCAATCATGTAAAAGCAAAGATGGTGTTTTTTTTTGTTTCCTTGCATGTCCCCCTCGGATATCCAGCAAGTGCACTTGTAGTGCAAAGTGGATTTGCCTTTAGTAAATAAACCCCAAAGTCCAAAATACCTAATAATTTGGGGTGTACCCAGCAAAATGCTGGAGTGCAATGTACATAATGGGGAAAGTATTTAGATTGACCTGTGTGTCCCCAAGGAAAGACATTGGTAGGGATTTACCCTCACTTCCTGTGTGGCTATGTGACAGGAAGTGAATTATTTGGAAGGATAAAGTGGCCATATTTGGGAGTTGTCTTCACCCTATCAGGGGTGCAGACATCCCCAAAAACTGTCTAGACTTCTAATCCCTCTGCACTCTATCCCCAAGCAAAAATAAGAAAGGATTTAATTTAGTTTAAGCAAAGACACATTCCTAAGTTGAATTGTGATGCATGTCAATGGCCCATTTAGACCCTCTTTAATCACTTGAGATCAGCACTATAGCTGATCGACGGCCACAGCACGGTCCTCAATTGCCGGGAGTCCATCAATAGACGTCCTCCCCTTCGCGCGCGCGCTGTGGTCACCGAGTCACTGAGACTCGGGTGATGACAGATCCGAGTAAGGGGCCGATCCCTGCCCCTTACCACGTGATCAGCTGTCAGCCAATGACAGCTGATCACGTGATGTAAACAAAAGCTTGGTAATGGTTTTTGTTTTCTCCTTGTGCTGACAGCGTGAGCATAAAAAAAGGCAATCACCGGCTTATGTGCAAGGGACATCGGGCCCGAAGAGGAAGAGGCAATTCTGCGTCATCTGTGACAATCAGTAGCCCCTGCCAGTGCCATCTATCAATGCCCACCACTGGTGCCAATCAGTGCCACCTAGCAGTGCCACTTCTCAATGCCCACCAGTGCCAACGAACAATGCCACCTCTCAGTGCCCACCCTTGCCACCTTATAGGTGCCCATCAGTGCAGCCTCATCAGTGTACATCAATGAAGGAGAAAAATTACCTTTTTTCTAAATTTTCGAACTAAATATTAACCACTTCCCTACCGCCCACCGTCAAATGACGTCCTTGACCTTGTGCGGTGACATCTGAATGATGCCTGCAGTTGCAGGCATCATTCAGATATCATTCTTTTCAGCCGGCGATTCTGTGCACGATAAAAATGATCATAGAAGCAGTTCCGCCGCTTGATCGTTCTTATAGGTGGCGGGAGGGGACGTTCCCCCCCCCCCCTCCCGCCGCCATCCGGTGCTTCTCCGGGCTCTCCCGTGCCATCGGGGCCCAGAGAACGAATTGGCCGGCGCCGGATGGGAAGCATAGAGATGACTGGTGACCAGATGTCCCAGTCCCATCATTCCCTGGGACAGTGACATCATAGGGGGCGGGGTCACCCGGTGACCACGCCCCATGCCAATATAAGTCGTTGCGCTCCGCGCATACAGCATTGTAGCGGCAGACAGCGACGAGGCAACATCGGGCGGAGAGAAGAGGGAAGAAGACGAGGATTAAGACCGGGACCCCGCTAGCAAAAGAGCTGGAAGAAGATAGCGGGGCGCCCGGCAGAAAGAACTGGAGATCGTGGAGAAGGCACCGGAGAGCGGGAGAAGAACCAGAGAGCGCGGAGACGACATCTGAGAGCAGAAGAAGAGACCCCCGAAGTCGGAAGAAGACCCCCAGGGCTGCCTAATAAATTGCTTAAAAAACCTGTGTTGTGTTTCTTTATTGACTTTTTTTGCCACCAGGTGAATGGGTAGGGGTACGATGTGCCCCATACTCATTCACATAGGGTGGGGGGCCCGGGATCTGGGGCCCCTTATTAAAGGGGGCTCCCGGATTCCGATAAGCCCCCCGCCCGCAGACCCCGACAACCAACGGCCAGGGTTGTCGGGAAGAGGCCCTTGTCCCCATCAACATGGGGCAGGGTGCTTTGGGGGGGCGCAGGGCGCCCCCTGCCCCAAAGCACCCAACCCCCCATGTTGAGGGCATCCGGCCTGGTACGGTTCAGGAGGGGGGGCACTCTCTCGCCCCCCCCTTTCCTGACCTGCCGGGCTGCATGCTCGGATAAGGGTCTGGTATGGATTTTGGGGGGACCCCCATGCCGTGTTTTCGACGTAGGGGGGTTTCCCCTTAAAATCCATACCAGACCTAAGGACCTGGTATGCTCCTGGAGGGGAACCCATGCCCGTTTTTTAATTTAAAATTTGGCGTGGAGTTCCCCTTCATGATTCATACCAAACACAGGGGACATCGAGCGCGAGGCTTGCAGTACCTTGTCGCCGAGAACATTCTCCGGCAGGTACTTCAAGTCGCCTCCAGGACACGACTTGAGCGTCTGCTTCACGCTCAAGTTGTGTCCAAGTTGCCTCGCAAAGTCGCGCTGCCCCTGTTTTAACTGGCACACGAGTCACCCTGCAAGTCGGATCGTCTTGATCCGACTTCCCGGGCGACCTCTATTCAAATCAATGGGCTCCCATAGGGAACCATTCATTTTGAATAAAGATACAAGCGCCGCTGACATTTTTATTTACCATCACAGTGCGCCGTCGGTTCATGCGCCCAATTAAGGATTTATCCGGCTCACCAATTAAGGCATGAACCGGCGCAGCGCACTGTTGTTAGTAAATCACCCCCATTGTTTGGTCACAGTTTTCTGTGTGTAGCCACATATATCTGTGAGCCATTGGCCTTCTTGTAGAAGGAATTTGGATGGCTTTAAATGTGCGCTATAATCTATTTTGTCCTGTTTGTGGTCTTATAGCAGCACCATCTTGAAGTCTGTTGTTTGTATATTGTATGGATCCTGACCAGGTCCCTTGGGCCGGAGCAACCCATCCCCCCTTCATTACCTCTCATTAGTGTCCACCTGATTTATAGGAGGAGTCCTTTTAGGTTTCCCATAAAGAGGAGTTTGTCTCCCATGGTTAAGACGCAGGAGCTTTCATTCTATGAATAGTGTAGGACCCACTGGCAATGGGGTACTTTGACCCAGTAAGTGGGCTTACCACTATATGACCATATAGTGTGACCAAATACCCATATTTTTGAATATGTTCACGTTTGACACCACAGAGATGCAGCCTAAAAACATGGAACAGCATTGTGGTCTAGAGCTTCAGCCTTGCAGCACTGAGTTTCTTGGTTCATTTCCCAATCCTGCTAGCTGGCTAGGGTTTTATATGTTGTGGTTCTTAAACTTTCTTTTTCACCAGTGCTAACATTTTTGATGGGTTTCACATAATGGAATCTTCAAGAAATCACATTGTAAATCAAGCAAGTGTGGGTTTGCACCAAATCTAGAACTGGGGTGTTTTGGCCCAGATATGGATGTATACGTCTGGTGTGATGCAGCACACATACTGTATTTTAATGTTGTATGCTTATGATAAATGCGCTTTGTCACCAATTTGTGTGAAGCACCCCTCACAAAGTTGTCATTTCCCATTTTACCCTGCCCAGATATCAATGTTGAGGCATGTTTTCATTTGTAAAGGGTGTGTATTCCTAATGAACAGGTGTGACCACTTGAGTCCACCTCAAGAGACAGAATCAATTACACTGGTGGGTGTGTCCTTTACTGGGTTGGTGGAGGTGAGCAAGCTTAGGTTATTTAAAGGCCAGCATTTGTGGCGGCTGTTTGGGCTAAGAACAGGCCTGAATTTTTCTTAGAGTTTGCTGCTAGGCCTCCTGTCTTGTCATATACACCTAGGTTTTGAGTTGGGGGGTGTTGTAGGGGCCCCTCTTCTAGGCTGGACCCCTGGATAAACGAGAGGCCAAATAAAGGCAGAACCAATAAAAAGGATGTTGCCATGTTGCAGGGTTCCATGCATTTGAGAAATTCTATGAGAATCCAGGTAAAGCCTAAATATCGTGGTGAAGTGGGTCTGAAGACAATCGCTGTGAATGTTTTACAGAAGTTGCTGAATTTACAGGTCAGTGATATATTTGCTCTCCAAGATTTTGTGGCCAGTGATCAATATGATGTTTCTTTTCATACTGAGGAGATCTATCAAGCTGCATATGAGAACTGGGTGACGTTGGATCTGGGAGGAAATATGCTAACTAAGAAGATGGATATCGGTTTACTGTTTGATCCTGGATTGAAGACCATGATTGGAGAGTGAATCAGTTGATTCTCTTGTAAAAGGTACGGGGCACAGAAGTGAAAAATAGCTTCTTGATGGCGGGGCCCCTCTTTAAGGTGGACCCCTGGATAAACTAGAGGCCTAATAAAGGTGGAATCAATAAAAAGGACGTTGCCATGTCGCAGGGTTTGATGAGTTTGAGAAATTTTATGAGAATCCAGGTAAAGCCTGAATATCATGGTGAAGTGGGTCTTAAGACAATCGCTGTGGATGTTTTACAGAAGTTGCTGAACTTACAGGTCAGTGATATATTTGCACTCCATGATTTTGTTTCTTTTCATACTGAGGATATCTGTCAAGCTGCATATGAGAACTTGGTGAAGGCGGATCTGGGAGGAAATATGCTAACTAAGAAGATGGATATCAGTTTATTGTTTGATCCTGGATTGAAGACCATGATTGTACATTGGAGGATTTTTTTGATCCTCCTCATGACTTTGTCTATATGTAGTGTGAATATGCATTCAATTGGGTCTGTCTATCGTCGTGCGGCTGTTTTGTCTGAGTTGGCTAAGATTGAGTGTGATGTCTTGTATTTGCAAGAGTGTGGTTTGTTGTATGCCCCAGGCCATGGGGACTGGTCAGCAGGACCAGTGGTTTGGTCTTGTGCTGCTGAAAATAAAAGTGAAGGAGTGGGGGTGCTCTTAAAAAATTCAGAAATTAAAGTTAAATCATGGGAAGAAGTGGTGGTAGGGAGAATTTTGAGCTTAATGTTTACTTACCTGGAAGAATCCTTTAAGTTGATGTGTGTATGCACCGGTGCAGAAAACTGCCAGAATGGATTTCTTGGAAATTTTGAGGCTCCACCTTGTGGGGAGAAGTACTATTGGTGCAGGATCTTTATTTGCAAGATGGAGCGGTGTGCCACTATGGAAAGAGTAAAGCCCCAGCAACCTTTTTTTCAGATAAGGGAAACGTGAAATCCTGAATTGACTTTATTTTAGGTTCTAGGTCACTGAAGGTCGCAGAATGTAAACAATAGGAGGTGTCTTTCTCTGATCACCAGGTTATGGTGGGAAAATTTATTTTTGATCAAGATGTCAAGACTGGGAGAGGAATATGGAAATTAAGTAATCTTCTGTTGGAAGATCAAGGTATTTTTGATAAGTTTGCTCTGCTGTACAAAGTGTGGCTGGGAAGGAAGGGGGATTTTGAATCCTTTTTCGAGTGGTGGGACTGGCTGAAAGAGAGAATCAAGCTCTTCTTTATTCAGGCAGGTGTGAAGAAGGCAAGGAAAGAGACACAAGAAGGGAGGGCTCTCCAGCATGGGTTGAGACCCCTGCTTAAATTAAGGCAGGGGTGCTGGGAGATAGAGGAGGAGATGATTGGGAAGCTTCAGGAGGAGATAAAGAAGGCTTGGGTGATGAGAGGGAAGAAGCTAATCTTCCAAGCTAAAGTAAAGGACATAGAGGAAGGGGAGACATGTTTGTGGTTCTTCTTCAAGAAGCTCTTGAGGGGACATGAAGCGATGAAATCGGACAGGAGGTGAATGGTGAGAAGATAGTGGAGGCGGTGAATGAGTTTTATACAGATTTGTTTGCATGTGGGGATGGAGCAAGTGCTGAGGAGATGCAAGAGTATTGTGAGAATATGGAGGCAAGATTGTCTGAGGAAGATAGGTTTGGTATGTGTGTGGCTGTGTCTGAGGAGGAAGTGAGGCATGTGATAGGTGTGATGAACCGGAATAAGACGCCTGGGAAGGATGGGTTGACTGTTGATTTATTTTGCAAGACGTGGGAGGTGATGAAGAATGAGGTGTGTGAGTTGGTGAGGCTGGTGTTTGAAGTGGGGGAGATGCCGAAGTCTTTATGGGAGGGGGTGATTACCCTCATCCATAAAAAGGGCGACGAGAGACATTCGGAATTGGCGACCAATTACACTGTTGAACGCCGACTACAAGATTGTGGCAAGATTGGTTGTCGATCGAGTCAAGCTTGTGGTTGGCGAAGTGATTGGGGAGCAGCAGGTGTGTGCGGTTCCTGGTCGGCGGATTTCCGACACCCAAACAACTTGCGATGACCTCCATAAGGCCTTTGACAAAGTCTCCCATCAGTTTCTGTTTCAGATTATGGGGGTCCTAGGGTTTCTAGACCAGCTGAGGAAGGTTATCAGAGGACTATACAAAACTGTCTCAAGTCAGGTTTTGGTCAACGGTATCGTAGGGGGGTATCGTAGGGGGGAGTATCCCTGTGATGTCTGGTGCTAAGCAGGGGTGCCCCCTGTCGCCTTTGATGTTCATCTGCGTGATGGAGCCATTACTGAGTGCAGTGAAGAAGGACAAGGCATTCAAGGGTGTGTTTGTTCCTGGAAGTGGCGGAAGGAGTGTGAAAGTGTTGGGGTACATGGATGATGATGCGTTTCTGGCTGGTGGAATGTCTGATGTGCAGCGTGGAAGATTGCAGGCGAGTCTGTTCTGCAGTGTGTCCGGGATGAATGTGAATAGGAGTAAGTGTCAGGTGTGTAGTGTGGGGCGTGAGGTCAGAAGGTGGAGAGGATGGAGGTGCTCGGTGTGTGTTTTGACAGGAAGTCGAGGGGGAGTCGCAGTTTTCAGAAGGTGACTGAGCGTGTGGAGAAGAAGTTGTGTGTGTGGGGCATGCGTGATTTGTCCTGCACCGGGAAGGTTCTGATCATCAAGTCAGTGATCCTTCCGATCATGTTGTATGTCTCTGTTGTCTTCCCACCTCCTGATGGTTGGGTGAGGAAGATGACCATTGTTTTTGTTCTTTTGGGGAGGGAGGATAGAGAAGTGTGCAAGGGAGAAGATTACTAAACCAAGGGCCAAAATGTGGCTTCGGACTCCCAAAGATTGGGGACTTTTTGATGCTGCATTACTGGGTGACGTTGATAAGGACCCTCAGAAGCAATGGAATCGGGAAGGAGATGATGCAGTACCTTGGAGGAAGATTGTTTGCAAGATGGGGTCTCTACAGGCGGGCTCTGGATAAGCCACAGGTATGGGTCGTTCCTCAGTATTTTTTGGTCCTAACCAAGATCTGGGAAGGATGGAGGTTGGGGGGTCTGGGGAGGGAGGTTGGTGACAAAAAGAATCTTAAAGCTTGGATTGCTGGAGAGATTCTTCCTAATGGGATACAGTACTTATGAGAGAATGAAAGTGAGCAAATTTGGAAGAGTATGGACACAAGAGGAGTGACTAACCGTCAAAGGGACATATCCTGGATGACCTTTATGGGTTGTCTGCTGACCATGAGTTTTCTGAAAAGTAGGGATTTGGTAAGATCGGAGTTGTGCCCAAGGGAGGGCTGTGGCGGAGTGGAGGACATGTTCCATGTGTTTTTGAACTGTGCCTTCACTAAGAAAGTGCTGGGAAAGTTTAAGGGCTTCCTGAGGGAGGTGGTGGGAGTGGTTTTTGTAAGGGAGGAAATGTATATATTGGGTTACAAATAGATTTGGGTTTGGGGGGGTTGTTTGCATAATTCCTAACCCTGAACACCTCACTTAGGCTGTTTGATGATTGCTTCTAAATTTCGCATGTTAGACTTACAACTGCTATGTAATGTTTGAGATAAAAATAAATGTTCCTGCTAATTCATTCCTGCTGTGTGTGTGTCAATGTAGTTTGGGCGCTGCCTTATGTATTTTGTCTTTTTTTGCTTATGATAATTCTGCCATGTAACTTTTTTGGGGTTTGGGGCAAGGACTTCTGATAACAAAAAAGGTTAGTCATGCTTGTTATTAGCTTGATTTGTATCCCTGCATTTTTGTGATCTGTGTAGCCACTTGCCGACCGCCGCACACGGATGTACGTCGACACAATGGCACGGGCAGGCTAATGGGCTTACCTGTACGTCCCTTTAAATTTGCTGCCCAGCGGGCGCGCGCCTGCTGCGTGCCTCGTGAGCGCTTTCGCAGGTCCCGGGAACTCGATGTTCCCGGGCGGGCCGCGATTGCGGTCGGCAAAGGCAGAACAGGGGGATGCCTTTGTAAACCAAGCATTCCCCTATTCTGCCTAGTGACATGTCACTGATGGCTGTTCCCCGTGATCGGGAACGGTCATCAGTGACGTGTAAAGTGTAGCCACGCCCCCTAGCAGTAAGAATCACTCCCTAGCACTGACTTAACCCCTTCAGCGCCACCTAGTGGTTAACCCCTTCACTGCCAGTGTAATTTTTACAGTAAGACCGCGCAATTGTCAGTTAAAGCAACGCAGTGCAGAATCACAAAAAGTGGCCTGGTCTTTAGCCAGCAAAATGGTCCGGGGCTGATGCGGTTAATGTGTCTAAATTTTAGTGTCCTACCCTTGTAGATTGTAAGCTCTTTTAAACAGGGCCCTTCTAACTATTGTCAAATGCTGGAGCATCATTTCCATGCCTTATTTTTTTGGGTCCAAGAACATTAACCCCTTGCTTACTGGGCACATAAACCCCCTACCTGCCCAGGCGAAATTTCAGCTTACGGCACTGTCACGCTTTGAATGACTATTGCGCGGTCGTGCGACGTGGCTCCCAAACAAAATTGATGTATTTTTTTCCCCACAAATAGAGCTTTCTTTTGGTGGTATTTGATCATTTCTGCGGTTTTTATTTTTTGCACTATAAACAAAGAAAAGCGTAAATTTTGAAAAAAACACAATATTTTTAGATTTTTGCTATAATAAATATCCCAATTTAAAAAAAAAAAAAATAGGATTTTTTGTACTCACCGTAAAATCCTTTTCTCTGACATCCATGGACTGACACGGTGTCTCTTTACACTTTACACGTGGGTTATGTCCCTGCTTGCAGGAGAAGACCTAGGCAGAATGTGAGATGTTATACATACATTCTAAAAGCCAGAGCTGAACAGCCCCACCCAGGGGGCGGTCCCTCCGGACATAACCCTCCCACTACAGTCAGCAGACTTCAGTTCGTAACAAAGCAGTACAAACTTAAAAAGGAAGGGTGGGTGCCGTGTCAGTCCATGGATGTCAGAGAAAAGGATTTTACGGTGAGTACAAAAAATCCTATTTTCTCTTACCATCCATGGACTGACACGGTGTCTCTTTACACTTTACACGTGGGATGTCCCAAAGCAGTGTCAAGAGGGATGGGAGCAGTATAAATGGAAAAACCAAAAACTTCACTCCAAGAAGGCAGAGCTCCTCAACGGAGGAGTCGCAACTTTAAACAGCGGCCTGCAGCACCCTGCGGCCGAAGGAAGCATCCGGAGATGCAGCCACATTAACCTTATAAAACTTAAAAGGCATGAACAGACGACCAGGTCGCCGCCTTGCACACTTGTGCAACCGACGCTTGATGTCGGAAAACCCAGGAAGCACCAATTGCCCTGGTGGAATGCGCCGTAACCGGAAAGGGAGGCGCCCGCCCTTTGAGAGCATAGGCTTGAATGACGGTTTGTCTGATTCCCCTAGAAATGATGGCAGACTAAACCGCTTGGCCCTGTTATGGACCAGAGACAGTCACAAACAGTGAGTCGGACTTTCGAATAGAAGCAGTAGCAGACAGGTACACCCGTAAGGCTTGTACCACATCCAATATGTGCAGCGCAAACTCTCTGGGATGCGATGGGTGAGGACACAAGGACGGGAGGACAATGTCCTCATGTAGGTGAAAGGTCGACACCACCTTTGGCAAAAAGGAAGGTCACGGATGCAACACCGCCTTATCCTTATGGATGACTAAATATGGCGACTTGCAGGACAAAGCCGCCAACTCAGACACCCGTCAAACAGAAGTGATTGCCACTAAAAGGCCACCTTCTGAGACAAGACAAGAGGGGAATATCCCGGATATTCCCAAAAGGAGGTTCCTGGAGGACCGAGAGCACCAAATTCAGATCCCACGGTGGGAGAGGAGGCTTGACAGGAGGGAGCACATGGCGAACCCCCAACACAAGGTGCTAACCAAGAAATGACCCGCTAGAGGTCGCTGAAAGAAGACGGCCAAGGCCGAAATCTGATCCTTGATGGTACTCAAAGCAAGCTTTTGGGTCACTCCACACTGCAGAGGACGCAGGATTCTGGGGACGGAATACGTCCGAGGACGCCAGTCCAGCGCTTCGTATATGGCGATATAAGCTTTCCAGGCACGGTGATAGATCTGCTTGGAGGAAGACTTCCGTGTCCTTAACATGGTCAAAATGACCGAGTCCGAGAGACCTCGGTCCCTCAACACCTGGCTTTCAACAGCCCTGCCGTTAAAGCCAGAGACTGTAAGCCGGATGAAACATAGGACCTTGAGACTGAAGGTCCTCCCTCATCGGCAACCGTCAGGGAACGTCCGCGACGAGACGTACCAGATCAGCGTACCAGTGATGCTGAGGCCAATCCGGAACAATTAGGATCACCGGAGTTTATATCAGGCGATAAGGACCCTATGGGGCCACCAACACATCCGAGGCATCGCCCAAGGATCCCTGGATCTGGCCACAACCTCGACCCTTGCGATTGAGTCGAGAGGCCATCAGGTCCACATCCGGCGTGCCCCACCGTCGGCAAAGGAGTTGAAATATGCAAGGACCACTCTTCTTGGTCCGGCGATTGGCGACTCAGATAGTCCGCCTGCCCATTGTCTATGCCCAGAATGTAAATGGCCTACAGAGCCGGCACGTTTCTTCCGGCCCACTTCAGGATACGGACAACCTCTGAAGCCGCAGCTGAGCTCCGAGTCCCCCCTTGATGGTTTACATACGCCACCGCTGTGGCGTTGTCCGACTGGCTCCTAATGGAGCGACCCCGTACTCTCTCCGACCTGAGGAGAGACACAGTCCGATGGCCCGTATTTCCAGAACAGTGATTGGTAAACGGGCTCGTCCGGAGTCCAAGGCCTTGAGCCGACAGGACTCCCCAGACTCCACCCCAGCCCGTCAGGCTGGTGTCCGTCGTGAGTACCGTCCATTGGATGGGAGGGGAACGACTTTCCGGACCGAAGAGCCGAGGATCTCAACCACCATGTCAGAGGCGCCCTGACCAGGTGAATCACCTGGATCTGAAGATCCAAGGACAACGGGGATTTGTCCCAGGTGGACAAGATCTCCTGCAATGCCCTGGTGTGTGATTGGGCATACGGAACGGCCGCGAAGGAGGCCACCACAAGTCCCGGGACTCTCATGCAAAAAAACGGATTGACAACCATTTTCGGGATGTCAGCACCCGCACCGCAGACTGAAGTGTCAGCAACTTCTCCAGAGGTAGGATACCTTTGCCTCCAAGGAGTCCAGAATCAGAACTAGATACTCCAGACACTGAGTCGGGACCAGGACTGACTCCTGAATGTTCAGGAACCACCCGAAGTCCCTGAGGGTCTAATTGACGATAGTCACCTTTCCTCTAAGTCTGAGCCACTTTCTGCTCTTAGCAGAAGATCGTCCAGATAGCCCACGACAGCAATACCTCACTGTAACAGAAGGCTAGAACCGGAGCAAGCACCTTGGTGAACACCCTTGGTGCCGAGGCTAGGCCGAAAGGAAGAGCCACAATCGATAGTGGACTTCGCTAATCGCAAGCGCAGAAACTTCTGGTGACTTGCGCAGATCGGAACATGCAAGTAGGCGTCCTTGAAGTCCAAGGACGCCAGAAGAAAATCCCTTTGGTGGAGTGTAGCGATCACCGTGCGAATGGATTCCATGCAGAATTTCTGCACCTTCTCGAAGGCATTCAGGGCCTTGAGGTCCAGGATAGGTCGAACCACGTCCTATTTTTGGGACGACAAACAGATTCGAGTAGAATCCCTGAAAACTCTCCTGTGACGGAACCGGCACAATCACTCCGGACCTGATCAAATCCTGTACAGCCCCCAAGAGGGCTGCCCGACAGGTAGGAAGGAGAGGAAGATTCGAGGGAAAGAATCTGTCTGGGGGCCAGGATCGGAATACTATCCTGTATCCTGAGGTGACCACCTCGCACACCCACCAGTCGGAGATTCGGGAGGACCACCGATTCGTGACCTGCGAAGTCGTCCCCCCACCCCAGAGTCGGGCGGAGGCAAGACTTCACGCGGAGGCGGGCTTGGGAGCCACTTGTTCGGCTTACGCACCCAGGGGCACTTGTGCCCACCAGCCGCACTGCCGTCAGTCTGAGAGGACCTACCCGTGGACTCTGACTGACGAAAAAACCCTGTTTTGCTGGAAAGGAAGGCCCCTGTTTTCGGCGGACCTCCTCACTCTTGCTAGTCTAAGGAAGAAGAGTGCTTTTACCTCCCATGACATCCATGACGATGTCATCCAGAGCAGCACCGAAAGGTCTACCACCTTTAAATGGTAGATCCGTCAGGAGCTTCCTAAGGCTAGGTCAGCAGACCAGCACTTCAACCAGATAAGACGACGCAATACCACCGCCGAGACAGAGGCCCTGGATATTAAAGGGGCCGCGTCCAACGTGGCGTCGCACACATAAACCAGGCCCTGAACCAGTTGGTGGGCCAGAGCAACTGTGTCTGGAGGAAGATTATGCTCCTGTACAGCTAGGTGCAACATTTTTGCCCAACCTGTAAGTGTTTAAGACACAAGGGTCGCCGCTACCACAGGCCGTAGGGCGGATCCCAACAAGGCAAACATGGCTCTGCTCACCACTTCTGACCTCCTGTCAGTGGGGTCCTCAAATGCAGGAGTCCCCTCCATCGGGAGAGTGATGGCCTTGTTCAACCGGGCGACTGGAGGGTCGACCCTGGGGGAGAAGCCCACTTTTTAAGTAGGGCATCTTCAAGGGGTATCTGATAGACAAACGCCGCGGGACCATAAAAAAATTCTTCTGCGGCTTTTCCCAGACCTTATCAATGAGCTGGTCAAAGAAAGTACATATGGAAAAACCTCTTTTAGAAGGCCTGGCCTTAAAAGAACCAAAGGAGACTGTATCCGCCTGAGGTTCTGCATCCGCAGCATTTTAGCTTGAGAGTGTCCCTCACCGCAGTCATGAGTACACTAACAAGCGCCCTGTCATTTACTGACTCAGAACTGGAGTTTTCCTCATAAGGAATGTCCTGTTCAAAACCATCCAATACATTCAGAACTAGGGTCCTGAGCGGTAGTGGCTAGGCCCATATCTGAATCAGCGCACTGCCCTCATGAAGTAAAGTGGGGAGAGGGCGCTTTTTTGCTCCCTTGCGCTTGCACACAGCTCCCATCCTGGTCAGAAATGATTCCAGGACTGCCCACAACTGGTCCCTAGGGACCGCAGGTGCTGAAGCACTGCCTGTTGTCCACTGACATTTAGGGGAAGCTGGTGACAGAGACTCCATATTGCCCCCCTCTGAGACTCCTCAGATAAAAAGTCCACCCACAGGCTGTGCTGACTGAGGAGGGGGTGCCCAGGGGACTCACCAAACCGGACCAGGGACCGCTCAGTTCCGCTGTCTGTACCGCGCTGTGTCAGCGCTGGTGAGCTGTGAGGAGATTGTGAGGAGATTCGCGCTGTTACAGCAGCGCTAGAGGCCAAAACTAGTGCTGAAGAGCGCGCGGGCTACAAGAAAATGGCCGCCGCACTTCACTGAGGCGATCCGCGGCAAGATGGCCGCCATGACTCAGAAAAAGTGAAAAAAAACAGCACACACACAGCGCCACTCAGCGCTCAGGCCCCAAAACACACAAAAAAAGGCCCCAAGCATATCTGCAGACCAGCATTAGCCCCTCCAAGAACAGTGTGACCCCCAGGCACCCCACACAGCACAGCGCCAGCAATGGTGACAGAGAGTGACAATGCAATACAGGGGGAGACAGGGAAAATCCCCCACAGAGAAACACACAGCCTTTTGTACTCACCTGCAGGCAGGAGAGACTACTTACCCGTCCCCTGAGGGGACCCACTGGTGTGTTTCTGACAGGACTATCACAGTGCAGTACTGAGTAGCTGTCGGCCCGGTCCACCGCAAAAGATACAGTCAGTCAGGAACTGTTCAGTCTTGAGAGGACCGTGGGAGCATGAAAGCAAACCCGGCCACCCCTGAAGTCATGGGGCCTGTCGTGAACTGAGTCTCTCACGCACACAAGGCGAGGATCAGCACGCTCGATGGTCAGACGGGGAAGACTACGAGGATATCTTGTACCCAACCTGTTGCCCAGCCTACAGTTGATAGAAGATTCTCAAAAATAAAATAAAAAATAATTCCAGAAAAGGAATAAAAATAGGTCAGGAGACTGGCTCCTGAGAGAGCCACGTCTTCTCCTTCTGCTAGGCAGAAAAAAACTGAAGTCTGCTGACTGTAGTGGGAGGGTTATGTCCGGAGGGACCGCCCCCTGGGTGGGGCTGTTCAGCTCTGGCTTTTAGAATGTATGTATAACATCTCACATTCTGCCTAGGTCTTCTCCTGCAAGCAGGGACATAACCCACGTGTAAAGTGTAAAGAGACACCGTGTCAGTCCATGGATGGTAAGAGAAAATATTTTTTTCCTCAGTTTAGGCCGATTCGTATTCTTCTACATATTTTTGGTAAAAAAAAAAATCGCAATTGCCATTTATTGATTACAAGGGACACAGCATCGGTCTCCTCTCTCCCTGACAGGACATGAATCTCTGTGTTTACACACAGAGATCCACGTCCTGCCTCTGTACCAGCCGATCGCAGGTGTCTGGCGGACATCGCGGCTGCCAGGCACGCGCATCGGCATTGCAGTGACGCGCCGGGCACGTGCGCGCCCCCCAGTGGCCAAAGTAGCGGAGGCCGTATAAAGACGGCCTCCCGGCATTTAAAAACCACCTTGCGGCCGTAAATAGTCGTACGGCGGGCGCAAGGTGGTTAATGTAACAAATGTTTATACTAATGTTGAAATAAAAAGTTGATTGTTTTTTGCTTTGTTTGACTTTTGCAGACTCGAAATACATATTTTATAAGTGCAAAACAATTAATACCCCTTCAAATCTGTATTAAATCTAGTTGAATACAAAAGTATTTGGTTGTGCAAGTCTTTGAATAGTAAGTGGAATAGAAAGTGTAATGGGGGTGAGGGAGAAGAAAAGCCCCCCCCCCCCAACAAAAAAAAAACCTGCTCCAAGGCTGAAATTCAGAGCTCTACTAATTATTTTGTGGACTAGGTAAGCCATGAAATATGTGAACTAAATGTGAATTCTCTCTAAGCACCAAATTAAGCAAAAAATACCCCAAAAACTGTTGTTTTAAAAAAATTGGCATACCAGACCCTTATCCAAGCAAGACGCCTGGCAGGCCAGGAAGGGGGTGGGATGAAAGAGCGAGCGCCCCCCCCTCCTGAACCGTACCAGGCCACATGTCCTCAACATGTCCCCCCCAAAGCACCTTGTCCCCATTTTGATGGGGACAAGGGCCTCTTCCCGACAACCCTGGCTGGTGGTTGTCGGGGTCTGCGGGCGGGGGCTTATCAGAATCTGGAAGCCCCCTTTAACAAAGGAGGCCCCCAGATACTGCCCCCTATGTGAATGAGTATCGGGTACATTGTACCCCTACCCATTTACCAAAAAAAAGCAGTGAAATGTAAAAAAAACAATAGCCGGTCCTTTATTGTAAAATAGCTCCGAGCCGTCTCTCCCACCGCCATCTTCTCCTGCCGCTGTCTTCTGCATCCACCGTCTTCTCCCGCTGCTGTGTTCTTCCGCGCCGCTGGTTACCCACTAATAATAAAAAAGCCGCTCTTCTGTGGCTGTCTTCCTCCGCTGTGTTGTCCCCCGCTGTGTGGTGTCTCTTATATATCTGATCCACAGGCGGGCTCTCTGGGTGATGTTATCAGATGGCCACACTCCATGGCTATGTAAGAGATGCTACACAGCGGGGGACAGCACAGCGGAGGAAGACAGCCACAGAAGAGCATTTTTTTTGGGCATGTTTTTGTTTTTTTACATTCACCCTGCTGACAGCTGAGGACTCATCAGTTGTTAAGGACGTGGCAGCCGGCTCTTCGGCCCTTGCTTAGCAAACAGCTATATACTGTGAAAATAAAAAGCGCAAACCTTACATCTTAATCAGCAGCATATGCTGACAATAGGAGAATGCCTAATAGCCAGTGCTACATGAGCATGGTTGGTACTATAATACTAACGTCTCAAATGCAAAACATTATTGTATAGAATGAAAATAATCGAACATTAGTAATTGTATTTCCTATATATGATTGTGCTCACCTCCGTAGCATAGTGGTATGCCCTTCGAAGGTTCAAGCCATGGGTTTAAATCCCACCGATGGTATCACCGCCTAAAAACGTGCATTGTACTCAGCAGCATAATTAGCCAATGCGCATCGGTTTGGTTTATTACAAATGCATGCAATGGTATGTAATTATCCAATAATATTATGGTGTGGAATTTCAAAAATCCGGCTATTCAAAAAGTAAAAAATTGGCATACCAGGCCCTTCACCAAAATTCTAAGAAAATTTGAGGAGGGGTCCCCCCAAAAATCCATACCTGACCCTTATCTGAGCATGCAGCCTGGAGAGTCAGGAAAGGGGGGGGGGACAAAGCACCTTGTCCCCATGTTGATGGGGACAAGAGCCTCTTCCCGTCAACCCTGGCCATTGGTTGTCGGGTCTTTGGGTGTGGGGCTTATCGGAATCTGGAATCCCCTCATGTGAATGAGTATAAGGTACATCGTACCCCTACCCATTCAACAAAAAAAGGAGTGTAGTGTGACAAAAGACAATAGCCAGTTTTTGACAACTCCTTTTATTAAAAATTTCTTCTTCTTCCCTGCTTCTTCTCCTGGCCTTCTCCTTCTCCCTCCGGTCTTCCTCCGTCTTCTCCTTCCACGCTTCTTCCTCTGGTCTTCTCCTTCTTCCTTCGCTCTTCCTCCGGCTTCTTCATCCCCCTCTTCTTCTTTGGGTCTAATTCTTCTTCTTACTCTGACACCGCTCCCGCCACCGACCCGCTGAACATGAAAAAAAAAAGACCCTCCTCCAACGCTGCGGCCAGCCGATCTGTCCACTTCGATAGCGTACATTTTATATATAACTATGGGGTGTGGCAACCAGATGACATCATCCGGAGACCCCGTCCCCTTGTGACATCACAGACCCATCATGCCACGGGCGGTGAAGGCACAAGGAGCGGGGTCTCGGAATGACGTCATCCGTCCCAACGCAGCATCGGAGAAGGTTCGTCTGTGGAATCTTCAGCGGGAGGAAGAATAAGAAGACCGGAGGACAAAGCAGGGGAAGAAGAAGCTGGAAGGAAGGAGGAGAAGATCAAAGGAAGAAGGAAAAGACCGGAGAAAGAAGGAGGAAGACCAGGGGAAGAAGACATTTTTAATAAAAGAATTGTCAAAAACCGGCTATTGTCTTTTGTCAAATTACACTACTTTTTGGTGAATGGGTAGGGGTACAATGTACCCGATACCCATTCACATAGAGGGGACGGGATCTGGGGGCCTCCTGATTCCGATAAGCCCCCCGCTCTCAGACCCCGACAACCACAGCCTAGGGTTGTCGGGGAAAAAGGCTCGTCTCCATCAACATGGGGACAAAGTGCTTTGGAGGGGACCCCAAAGCACACTCCCCATGTTGAGGGCATGTGGCCTGGTACGGTTCAGGAGGGGGGGGCGCTCGCTCGTCCCCCCTCTTCTGTCCTCAGGGCTGCATGCTCGGATAAGGGTCTGGTATGGTTTTTGGGGGGACCCCACGCTCGTCCCCCCTCTTCTGTCCTCAGGGCATGCTCGGATAAGGGCCTGGTATGGACTGGGGGGACCCTACGCCGTTTTTTCCCTTGATTTTTCATCCATATTGCCAGGAACTGGCAATACATTACAGCCGAGAGCAATTTAAATGACATTTTTTCCTTTAGAAATGTAATTTTGCTGTGGAACTGTTCCACACATCGGCCAAATGTGCCACTTTACAGGCAGACTAAGGGGACCCCCATGCAGGATATTTAAAAGGAATTTTTCATTTTTCTTGTTTCACTTTAAGCATTATTAAAAGATCTGCTCCTGAAAAAAGTATTTTTTTCTTTTTTATGTCCCCCAGGGCAGTACGCAGACCCCCATATCCCTTTTATGGCCAATTGTTTGGATATAAACCTTCAAAATGGGCACTTTAGGTTTTTCATGTTCGGGTCCCATAGACTTCAATGGGGTTTGCAATTGGCACTTGCAGATCTGCGGAATCGCAGATTAGCGTTGATTCTAAATTTACAAAGGCAGGTTCGCTATTAATAGCGCACTACGGGAATCGCGTGTTCGCTCACTTGAACTCTTAATTGGCTTAATTGGGCGCTATTTTTATGCACTGCTCGATCGCATATTCGCGATATAGTAAATTACCCCCTAAGTGACACTTTTTGGGGACTAGTGACACCAATAGTCCAGACACAGTATACACTGCTCAGGCAATTAGGAAGATAATTGACAGCTGTGGGTGCTCACCCCAGCTCGCCACCGTGGATACAAATGAAGGAAAAAAGGAAATGGTGGCACACCTCAGACAAAGTCAAGTTCTTGAAAATCATTTTATTTGTCACCCAGCCAGGCATAAACACACAAAAGGTTGACGCATTTCACACGTGCTTACTCATACCTATGAGATGGGATGCTGACCTGTGAATGCTGCATTTATCCATATTGTTCCGATCCCGAAGTGTGTGGAGACCCATAAACAACAATACAGATGGGCTTAATCTACTAAAGAGTAACTGGAAATCACAACAGCCTATTTGACTTTTGGTATATGAGTCCTCAGGCTCTGGTTAGCATGCTTGCTGTACTTAAGGGGGTGGATAACTGAGTGATTTTGGGGTATTGGACCTATTCTTATATACACGTCAAGATTCCCTGATACTTTTTATTTGACTCACTTTATTTGGATGCGTATTTTGGACTCACAGGATCATCACGTTGGTGTCATTATACTTCCTCTTAATCAATTTTTTGAGGTGTTCACAAATCCTAAATTTCTGCATATGTACGTTGTTTATTACGTTGTTATTACTTAAGTTTTCACAATTGTGTAGTGATTCCTCATACGAATGCACACATATATGGTTTGTTCTTATTTTTAGCACTGTACTATTTCTATATACACAATTTTGATCTATTTATGTCAACTGAGGTGCTGGCAGCTGTTTAAAGTTTATACCCTCATAGTGCAATTTATATTTTCCTTTTTTCAATACCTATCGAGTAACATGTATTCCTGTATTTCCAGGAAAATTCCCCTCTAAGAAAAGCTGCCACAAAAAAAGTTGATGCCAATAATTGTTTCTATCCGAGCTTGGATAAATGGTGCAGTATTGCAGAACATCCCAGTGTTTCCTGGGAAGTGCATGAATTCAACACCTAGACATTTTTTTGTAATGGTTGGAGAGAATTATCTAAGCTATGAGTTTATATGGGCTGTGGATTTATGAGCGCAAACATTCTCATTTATTGAGGTATTGATAAATCGTCTTAAGCCATCATGCATGTGATATCTGTTGAATCTTGATTGGACATTCGGAACCTCGTCTTTTAGCTCTCACAAAAAGTAAAATGTGGAAGATAAATACATTACTGTGCTTTATATTATTTTGATTTGTTTGGTATTCATCCCTGTGACGAACCCTCGGTTCTCAAACAGATCTAGGTCCGCCGTCAATGCTTCCTCTGTTCAGAACCAGCACTTATCCCAGACTCTCCAGCCATCCCAGTCATCAGACAACACCTCAGTGTAGAGTAAAACCAAACTGAATTTATTATCACACATGGACACACAGATATCTCCCTTCAAAACACTTCCCTCCCACCCTTGGAAAACAGGGTGGGTCAACCTGTCCAATGACAATGGACACACAGGTCAGGTGTGTAACTTCTCAGTACACAGTCTTAGCAGGGGGGTTGTAGGAATCCCCCCTCCCTTTTTCCTCACAGCAAATACACTTGCACATCCCATAATAGTTGAGGCAGCCAGCCACAATAGACAATAGAATAGTCATACCCCCAAACCATCACAGCAAATAGTCCAACAGCATGGCACAGCACACATTATATATACATATTGTGACAGCAGGCAGGTAAAATCACCAGGTTGCATCCAGGATGGTAGGTATGTATGCCCTAGATTCAGGCTTTATGCAAATTCATACCACTAGGGAGGAGTGCTGGGAGTCTTGCGGGGGAAGAGTTAATGAGCCCAGCTGAATCAAGTGGCTCATTGAGGCCTCTACAAGAACTCCCAGCATGCTAAGGGAGATGCTCTATCCTGGAACCAGTTCTGTGTTGTGCAAGACTGGGGAGTGTGTTTCTGTCCTGTGCGGTGAGACAAAGCCTGTGTGGCTAAAACCTTCAAAAAACAGGGAGATAGGGGGCTGGGGCAGCACAAGGCTGCACCTAGTTGTCAGACAGGGAACCTACGTGTGTAGTAAGCGGTCAAGCTGACCAGGATTTATTTTTTATGTTTCCTTTGTTTTGCTGTTTTTCCACTGTAAATAGTTTAAATAAACCGCACCTTTTGTTTTTGCAACTACAAACTCTGTCTGCTGTGCCTGTTTTTGTGTGGTGAACCCATCCAGGGGGTCACACACACCCGCTGCCGAGCTAACCCCCTCACAGTTGGTGGAGAACCAGTGGCAGTTTTTTTTAAGGCCAGCATGGAGGAGATATTGAAACAGCTGGCTCTAGCAAATGCCAATCAGCAGCAGACAAATGCAGGTTTGCAAAAGAGCCTTGTAGCTCAACAACAGAGCTTTGCATCCTACCAGCAAGCTTATCAACAGAGTCTGGAAGCTCAGCAACAAGCCCTGCAGCAATCGGAGGCCCGTTTCACAGACCTGTTGCAGAAGCAAGAGCAGAGACTACAACAAATGGAAACAGTAATGCAGCAACGTCCGCAGACCAGTGAGGAAAGTTGTTCCACTAATACCGCGTCCTTTGGGGTGAGTCGTTTATTGACAAAAATGACTGGAGAGGATGATCCAGAGGTGTTTTTGACCACATTTGAAAGGACTGCTGAAAGAGAAAAGTGGCCTAAGGAGCAGTGGGCTGGACTGGTGGCTCCTCTGTTAACTGGTGAATCGCAGAAAGCTTACTATGACCTAGAGCCTGACCAAGCAAAAGACTATTTGATGCTAAAAACTGAAATATTGGCACGGCTGGGTGTCACCCTGGCTGTCCGGGCTCAGCGTGTGCATAACTGGACTTTCCGGCTTGGAAAACCCCCCCAGGTCTCAAATGTATGATCTCATTCACCTGAGCAGGAAGTGGCTACAGCCAGGGACTTTGTCCGCACCAAAGATTGTGCAACGTGTTGTGATGGATCGTTTCTTGAGAGCTCTTCCTACTGCCATCCAAAAGTGGGTAAGCCATGGAGACCCAGAAACGGCCGATAATCTTGTGGATCGTGTAGAGAAGTACTTGGCTACAGAGAACCTGACTGCCTCTTCCAGAGACTCACAGACTTTCCACCCTAAGACCAGACCATCCCCAGTGGCGGGTAACATGATTCCAAGGGGTGAGGGTGGAGAGAGTGAGAGGGTGGGAGTTCTACCCAAGGTTTGGTGAGAACAGCCTGGGAAGTCAGGGGCTCAAGAGGCAGCAAGAAGGATTGTTTGTTACCGCTGCCGACAAGAGGGACATATTGCAGCAAATTGCCCGGTTGTGGATGAACCCATGCAATGTGACTTTCTAACGGACAGAAGTCAGTCGCTGTTTGCGACAGTCGCATGCACTGCCATTCGGGGAACTGAGAAACATTTATGCAAAATGTGTGTTAATGGTAGAAATGTTGTTGTATTGCTGGATTCAGATAGCCTTGTGACACTGATAAAGGCTGAATTAGTTACTACAGAAGTTTCTGGGAATAGCAAGGTAGCGGTTATTTGTGTGCATGGGGACACCCAAGAGTATCCGGTGACTACAGTGTGTTTTGAGATCCCCAAAAGGTACCCTCTCTCATCGGGTGGAATTAGTGTCTCACTTGCCTCATGATGCAATTGTGGGAAGGGATTTTCCAAAGTTCTGGGAACTATGGGATTGTCCTGAGCCCCCCACTGGTGCCCCTATATACCAGGAATGTGATAGCCAGAATTCCTCTGAGAGTGGTGAGGACTCTCCAGAATTTCCCTTGTTGGTATTGGCAGGGGAGACTCGAGAAACTGGGGAGGAGCCAACATCCTCAGACGAAAACATGCCGTCTGTGGAGTTTTCTGATCTCGAGGTTCGCAAGGAAAATGTTGCTACAGAACAGTTAAAAGACCCCACCCTAATAAAAGGCACGGGAAAACGTAGTGGAAATAGATGGCGAGTTAGTGAACCCAGATGAGACCTGCACTTACCCATACTTCATCGTGGAAAAGGACCTACTGTATCGGGTGGCTAAAAGGGCAGAAGAAACCATTGAGCAGCTTGTGGTGCCCAAACCTTACAGGAAGTTGGTTTTAGAGTTGGCCCATGGGCACATTCTTGGAGGTCATCTGGGGACAGAGAAAACCCGAGAGAGAGTATTGCAGAGATTCTATTGGCCTGGGGTCATGAAGGAAACAGAAAATTATTGTTCCTCCTGCCCTGTGTGTCAGAGGTCGGCACCAATGCCACATTTCCGTAACCCGCTGGTACCTCTTCCCATCATTGAGGTTCCCTTTGAGAGGATCACAATGGATTTGGTAGGTCCGATAATGAAGTCCGCTAGAGGGCACCAGTACATTTTGGTTATAATGGACTATGCCACCCGTTATCCGGAAACGATTCCTCTCCGAAATACCTTTGGCCAAAACCATAGCCAAAGAGCTATCTCTTGTTTTTAGCCGTGTGGGTATTTGTAAAGAACTGCTTACGGACCAAGGTACACCCTTTATGTCCCGGGTTATGAAAGAGCTGGTGTAAGTTGTTCAAAGTGACACAATTGCATACATCTGTGTATCACCCCCAAACAGATGGGTTGGTTGAAAGATTCAACAAAACCCTAAAACAAATGTTAAAGAAGGTGGTGGATAAAGATGGAAAGGATTGGGACTGTCTAATTCCCTATTTAATGTTTGCTATTAGGGAGGTACCCCAATCCTCTACGGGTTTCTCACCCTTTGAGTTACTCTATGGGAGACACCCAAGAGGGCTTGTTAATATCGGCAAGGAAACTTGGGAAAGTGAGAGTTCTCCCCACAGGAGTGTGATTGAGCATGTCGCCCTGATGCAAGATAGAATTGCACAGGTAATGCCAATCGTAAAGGAACATTTGGCCCAAGCACAGTTGGCACAGCAGAGAGTGTACAACCGTGGAGCCAAGACCCGTACCTTTTCCCCGGGGGATAGGGTATTGGTACTTGTCCCTACGGTTGAAAGCTAATTCCTCGCCAAATGGCAAGGCCCCTATGAGATAATGGAAAAAATGAGCGAAGTGAATTACAAGGTCAGACAACCAGGAAGGCAAAAGCCCGAACAGATCTATCACGTTAATCTGTTGAAAGCCTGGAGGGATAGGGAATCCCTAGTCGCGGAAACGTTGTCACCAGCTCACTCTGATTGCGTGATTCCTGAGGTTGGAATAGCAGTCACCTTGTCAAACCCCCAACAACAGGAGGTTAAGGAGTTTGTGCTTCGCAACAAGTATCTCTGAGCTGCCGGGACAAACGTCTGGGGTATAGCATGATACTATTACCCCGCCCGGTGAAAGGGTGAAACTAAAACCCTATCGGATCCTGGAGGCCCGACGGAAGGGGATTCCATGAGGAAGCCCAGAAAATGCTGAAGTTAGGGGTGATAGAGGAACCCCAAAGTGATTGGTCAAGTCCCATTGTGTTGGTGCCTAAACCGGATGGGAGCTGGCGATTTTGTAACGATTTTCGACAACTGAACAAAGTTACAAAATTTGACACCTACCCCATGCCACGTATAGATGAGTTGATCGACCGGCTGGGAACAGCCCGATACATGACAACTCTTGATCTCACAAAAGGGTATTGGCAAATTCCCCTGGCCAAGTCGGCCAAGGAGAAAACCGCATTTGTAACCCCAGACGGGGCGTTCCAATATAAAAGAATGCCGTTTGGGTTACAGAATGCGCCGGCCACATTCCAGTGGAAAATGGACCAGATACTGAGGCCCCATCAGAAGTATGCTGCGGCTTACCTGGATGATGTAATTATCTACAGCACAGATTGGGCCTCACATCTGCCAAAAGTGCAAGCAGTCCTAGACTCTATCCGGGAAGCTGGGTTTACGGCCAACCCCAAGAAGTGTACCATTGGGCAGGAGGAGGCCAAATATCTTGGGTACACCATTGGGAGGGGAGTAATGCAACCCCAAGTCAACAAAGTTGAGGCCATACAGAATTGGCCACGTCCCAACAGCAAGAAGCAGGTACAAGCCTTTCTGGGAATCGCTGGTTATTATCGGCGATTCATTCCCCACTTTGCTTCTCAGGCTGTGCCCCTAACAAACCTGACAAAAGGGAAAGAGTCGGCCATGGTTAAATGGACCCCAGAGGCTGAGGCAGCATTCCAATTCTTAAAAAAAGCCTTATGTAGCCAGCCAGTGTTGTACTCACCAGACTTCTCTAGGGACTTTGTCGTACAAAGTGATGCATCAGACGTTGGGTTAGGAGCAGTATTGTCCCAGGTCTGGAACGGGGAAGAGCACCCAGTCATTTACCTCAGCAGGAAATTGAAGTCCCATGAGGTAAATTACGCCACGATTGAGAAGGAGTGTTTAGCGGTGAAGTGGGCTCTAGATTCCCTTTGGTACTATCTGCTAGGTAGGCACTTTGACATGATTACTGATCACGCTCCTTTAAAGTGGATGGCTCAAAACAAAGAGACAAATAGAAGAGCGAATAGGTGGTTCCTGGCCCTACAGGAATTCAACTTTACGGTAAAGCATCGCCCTGGCATTCAAATGGGGAATGTGGATGCTTTGTCTCGAGTATATGCATGCCTGATTGCTTGTGTTCCAACCCTAAGGTTAAAACAAGAGGGGGGGGGGGATGTGACAGCAGGCAGGTAAAATCACCAGGTTGCATCCAGGATGGTAGGTATGTATGCCCTAGATTCAGGCTTTATGCAAATTCATACCACTAGGAGGAGTGCTGGGAGTCTTGCGGGGGAAGAGTTAATGAGCCCAGCTGAATCAAGTGGCTCATTGAGGCCTCTACAAGAACTCCCAGCATGCTAAGGGAGATGCTCCATCCTGGAACCAGTTCTGTGTTGTGCAAGACTGGGGAGTGTGTTTCTGTCCTGTGCGGTGAGACAAAGCCTGTGTGGCGAGACAAAGCCTGTGTGGCTAAAACCTTCAAAAAACAGGGAGATAGGGGCTGGGGCAGCACAAGGCTGCACCTAGTTGTCATACAGGGAACCTACGTGTGTAGTAAGCGGTCAAGCTGACCAGGATTTATTTTTTGTTTCTTTTGTTTTGCTGTTTTTCCACTGTAAATAGTTTAAATAAACCGCACCTTTTGTTTTTGCAACAACAAACTCTGTCTGCTGTGCCTGTTTTTGTGTGGTGAACCCATCCAGGGGGTCACACACACCCGCTGCCGAGCTAACCCCCTCACAATATATGCAGCATTGAATCTGACTAGCACAGATCATAGCGGGGGTTCTCATTCACCCTGTGCCCATATTAGAGACACAGGGTGATTTACACATAAGAGGCGTCAAGGAAGCTGGACAAGGAGCCTTCAGAACTCTCCAGGGCAAGCTGAGCCGCACAATCCCCCGACCCAAAGTCAATCCTGTCACACATCTCCCCTTTCGGCAGGAGACTAACGCAGGAGGAGACCCCAGACGGGTTGACTCCGAAGTTAATCAGTAGTTCCAGTCCCCCAATGCCAGTATCCACACAGTACCCCAAATAAATTGTCCCAAATGTAGCATTACTCACCCAGCCAACCTCTGCCTCTCTCAGAGAAAATTCCCCCCGCTGGAGAAAGGCCTGGACTGGCCCTTCTCCCTGGAGTCCTTTCAGGTGCTAGAGAGAAGACAGGGTGACTGGGCTCACTCCGTCATGCTGTTGGGGATCTGGGCCGACTGCCAAGCATTCCTGGGGTATACAAGTGGGGACTGAAGTCCCATCCACCTTTACAGAAAATCCATTGTTTGTTAGTGAAGGGCAGAGGCCAGCAGCGCTCTGTCCCGTTGCCGTTCAGATGGGCATAGGAGCTTCCCTACATCATCTGCTCCAGCTAACTGTTGGGGAGAGAGGCCAACTGCCCCAGCTCCCAGGAACTCTACAGTTGTTGCCTGTGCTGGGCAGAGGTTGGTAGCACTCTGCCCTGTTGCCAGCACTTCTGCTGGTTTTCTGTTAGTGGAGACCGCAGTCCCATCCCCCGATATCAGCTCAAGCTGCAGTTGTGAGGTGACGACTGCATTCTCTCCTTGGTTCCTGATCTGCAGCTCGGGACAGACTGCCACCTCCTCACCCTGGGCCTCTAGAATTTCTTCAGGCGTAGAGCAGAGGTCTTGGACCCTCTGTCCGGTTGCTAGCACTTCAGCTGGGTTGGTGTCATAATTCTGGGGCGCCGTCTACTGCTCAAACTCCCTGTCTCTGTTATTGTCTCCCAGGTTCAAAAATCCTTGTTGGGGAGGGGGAATGGCAGCTTGCCCTCCCTGCCTCTCTGCAACCCACTGGGGAAAAAGAAACACCACCTCCTCACCTCGGGCCTCCGAAACTGCCACGGGTGTGGAGCTGGGGTCTAAAGTACTCTGTCCTGCTGCCAGCACTTCTACTGGGGTTTTGCTAGGTTGGTCCTCCTCTACAGAAACATCTATTAAATCCCCAGTCTCTGGAATTGCTAAAAGTGTGGGACAGAGGTCTTGGACCCTCTGTTTCTTTTGCCAGCGCTTCAGCTGGAGAAGATTCTGGTAACTCCGCTGATGCTGCTGGCAGAAAATCCCATATCTCTGGCAGTATTGTGGGAGAAAGGCTGACTACCTCTTCTCTCAGGGAGGCCAAAGCCACTGTTGGTGCTGGGCAGAGGTTAGCAGAGCTCTGCACTGTTGTCAGCACTTCAGCTTTGGAGACGGCAATCTCCGGAGTTTCCACTGCCGATTCTCTAGCAGTTTCCTGCATGCCCTTTCCAGATGCTGTTCCTTCCTTAGCAAATAGTCTAGATCAGGTTTAAGCTCTGAGACCCCTGCAAAACCGAGCATAGTCTCTCTGTGTTCTCGCAGGTCTTCAAGGGAAGGTTCCCCTTCATCGCCAAACACAAAACAATCTGTAAGGCTCTCCCACAGCAATCCAGGGCCACCAAAGTCATATCCTTCCGGAGAGCATTCTGTTGTCTCTCCTAAATATTCCTCCTCCGTGTGCCATTGCAGAGCCTGATACTGATTGTCCAGCTCCATCTCCTGCTGGACCAGCCTGTCCAACTGAGTCACCCATTGCTCCTGGGGCCGCTCTCCCAGGAATTGCATCCGTAACTCCCTTTGTTCACTGGCCTGCTGCTCTGGGGTTGGAAAGCACTTGCCCTGTTTCATACCAGCAACTTGGAGGCATCCAATCCAGTGCCTTACCCGAATCTGCTGCCTGACCTCCAGGTATATATCCGCAGACACAGACCTGGTGTATGCTGAAAGTACGATCTGCAGCAGCCCGGGAACTCTGATGCCAGATCCATATCTCCGCTGGGGTGACTGAAGGCTGCTATCCTGATCTTGGATCCAGGTGGAGGTCTTCAAAGCCAGGAAGCACGATCCCACTGCTGCCACCATTAGTGACAAACCCTATGTTCTCAAACAGATCTAGGTCCGCCGTCAATGCTTCCTCTGTTCAGAACCAGCACTTATCCCAGACTCTCCTTCCATCCCAGTCATCAGACAACACCTCAGTATAGAGTAAAATCAAACTGACTTTATTATCACACATGGGCAAACAGATATCTCCCTTCAAAACGCTTCCCTCCCACCCTTGGAAAACATTGCGGGTCAAACTGTCCAATGACAATGGATACACAGGTCAGGTGTGTTTAACTTCTCAGTACACAGTCTTATCAGCAGGGGGATTGGAGGAATCCCCCCTCCATTTTTCCTCACAGCAAACACACTTGCACATCCCATAATAGTTGAGGCAGCCAGCCACAATAGACAATAGAATAGTCACACCCCCAAACCATCACAGCAAATAGTCCAACAGCATGGCACAGCACACATTATATGTACACTGTACATATATACAGCATTGAATCTGACTAGCACAGATCATAGTGGGGGTTCTCATTCACCCTGTGCCCCTATTAGAGACACAGGGTGATTTACACATAAGAGGCGTCGGGGAAGCTGGACAAGGAGCCTCCAGAACTCTCCAGGGCAAGCTGAGCTTCACAAACCCCCGACCCAAAGTCACTCCTGTCTCAATCCCATTGTACGAATATACTGTAACAGCAGCGTTTCCATACTTTTTTGGGGGGGAAATTATAGAAAGGGGTTACAAAAAATATGAATACACAGCTGTTAAGAAACATTTTAAATGTTTTTTACTTCTCTTTGTTGGAATAAAGTATATTTTGTAAATCCAGCATGTTTTTGTTTATATATAATTTTGTGGTAAGTTAAATAATGTGTAATGGAACTGTGGTAGTCACATTATAAGGTATACCCATTGACTCTGGTTTGTGTAAATTAATTCTTAAATCAGCAAAGTTTTGCCATAATGCAGCTGTCCAAAATTCATTGTAGAGATTACACAACATTCATAAAGAATCCAAGAAACATCATTTGTATTTACAGCTTTCTATGTTGGCGAACAAAAATACGTGAAACATCAACTACAGCCAAGCCATTGACACTATTTTTAAATGTGATGTACTTTTGCAGTATACTGCAGTTCAATTGTATACAACTTGGAGAATGTTCCCAGATAGATGAAAGAAGAATGTTCCTTTTGCTCTGTCTTTGTGTCTGTCACGTTTGTTCTTGTTCTCCACATTGTAATTCATAACAAATTTACAGTTTGGTTTTTTTTCAACGTAAGGCTTTTTAAACGTAAGAATGTTTTTTATACACATGACAGAATGGAAAGGGAGAGTGTGAACAGGAAGCTTATACTAAGGTATGAATATATAAGCATTTCAGAATTTTCTTTAACCACTTAAGGACTGCCGCACGCCGATGTACGTCGGCAGAATGGCACGGCTGGGCACAAGGGCGTACAGGCACTGTTTGCTGTAAAAATGACAATGGTCCCAAAATAGTGTCAAAAGTTTCCGATGTGTCCGCCATAAAGTCGCAGTCACGATAAAAATCCCTGATCGCCGCCATTACTAGAAAAAAAAATTATTAATAAAAATGAAATAAAACTATCCCCTATTTGGTAGACGCTATAAATTTTGCCCAAACCAATCAATAAACGCTTATTGTGATTTTTTTTTTACCAAAAATTTGTAGAAGAATACGTATCGGCCTAAACTGCAAAAAGTAAAAAATATTGAATTTTTTTCAAAATTGTCGCTCTATTTTTGTTTATAGCGCAAAAAATAAAAATCTCAGAGGTGATCAAAATACCACCAAAAGAAAGCTCTCTATTTGTGGGAAAAAAAGGACGCCAATTTTGTTTGGGAGCCACGTCGCACAACCGTGCAATTGTCAGTTAAAGCGACACAGTGCCGAATCGCAAAAAGTGGCCAGGTCTTTAAACTGCATAATGGTCCGGTCCTTAAGTGGTTAATGCTTACCTTATCTAAGGGTTTGGGGACTCCTGGGTTGAAAGAATTTAACAGAAGCATAGTGGAAATCCAGGGTATAGCAGAATATAAATCTGAGCACAACACAGACACCACAGATCAGGTTAATGCGTGTCGCACCCGGTTGTCTGCCATAGAACCCTTTAAATAGCTGCGACTCATGTCGCAGCGACATTGAAAAAGGTTCCTGCACTACTTTTTGACAATTTTATTGCGACTTGCATAGACTTCTGTTGTATGAAGTCGCAAACGGCTATGACATCGGCAGTGCAAATCGCACTGATGTGCGGCTTTGAAATTGTGCTGAAGTAGCTCGATATCATAGCTGCACCGGTGTGAATGAGGGCTAAGGGTCAAGGGAGAAAGACAAGAGCATACAACATTACCAGCTTATAGAAAATGTCTCTCAATAGGGTGCAGGGACCAGAATCATCTGGTCTTCATCAGAGCCACTAAAGATGGACTTTTGCAGCAGCATTACCCAATATAACTCTTATGCCGCGTACACACGATTGTACATTCCGACAACAAAATCGTGGATTTTGTTCAGACGGATGTTGGCTCAAACTTCTCTTGCATACACACGATCGCACAAATGTTGTCGGAAATTCCGATCGCCAAGAATGCCACGTACAACGGAACTAGAAAAGGGAAGTTCAATACCAAGTGCGTCACACTTTGGGCTCCTTCTGCTAATCTCGTTTTAATAGAAATTTGGTGAGAGACGATTCGCGCTTTTCAGACTCACTGAAAATTTGCAGCGTGACGAATGTGCTATCTCCATTACGAACGATAGTTTTACCAGACCGATCGCTTCCGTCTCGTACTTGATTCAGAGCATGCGTGGAATTTTGTAAGTCGGAATTGTCTACACGCTCAGAATTTACGAGAACGGATTTTGTTGTTGGAAAATTTGAGATCCAGCTCTCAAATTTTTGTTGTTGAAAATTCCGACAGCAAATGTCCAATGGAGCCTACACACGGTCAAAATTTCCGACAACAAGCTCCCATCGAACATTTGTTGTCGGAAATTCCGAGCGAGTGTACGCGGCAATAGGATTTCCTAGCTGGATGACCAAAGGTTATACCAGTACACAGCAGACTTGCAGGAACAGATGGAGTCATAACCAGGAGCAATAGGATAGACAGACAGATAAACAGGAGCAGTGTTCAGAACCAATAACAACAGACAAACAGGCTATGTAAGAAAGAGCTGCCAGTTCTGATAGCCTTTGTGTCGAATTAACAACAACCAGAAACACCTCCTTCCGTGTAAAACAAAAACAAGGTATGGTAGAACAGAAAGAACCAAAAGATCACACAATCACACACAATCACACAAAATCAGACACACATCGCCCTTCAGTTTGGAGAAAAGCCAAGATACGTCCCACAAACAACATTTTCTAGCCTCATACCAGGCCACATAGGATTTCCAGGTCATGTGGTAGGTCTTCCTAAAAGTAGCCTTTCAGGCTCTCAAAAGTGTGGCGATAATCGCATCAGATACTCCCCTACCCTTTAAAACTCTGGCTTCAATAGCCTTGCAATTTAAGCTAGTGACCATAAAGAATGATGGAAGATTGAACATTGCAGAAGGAGGTCTGGAGGAACCGGAACAGTCCAAGGATTGTCTACCAACATGTTCACCATATCAGAATAAAATGTTCTCCTGGGCCAGGCTGGAGAAAAACAGAATCACCAGCTACCTGAATTCTGCAGAGTAAACGCAGACGAAGCTGTAATAGTTAGGAAGGCAAAAATCAGGGAGAACTGGTCCCATGATTCCTGGAAACAAAACAGTTTTTCCCTGAATTTGGTTGCCAAGAGATCCACATCTCCCCTGGCAACAACTGCTGAAGGCTGAGGAAGTCCACCTGGTAATTTTCTACTCCTGGAATGTGAACTGCAGACAGTTGCCCACAGTTCCAAACTATTGATGGGTAACAACCTCTCCTGCAGAGATCAGGTTTTCTGCACCAAAAGACAATCCAGCAACACCCCCCCCCCCCCACACACTTGCCACCCGTTAAGCTGGCGTCCATAGTCAGCACCTTCTAACAGAGGGGGAGAAAGGACTTTTCTGTCTTCAACTAGTCCAATAATTACAGAGTGCTGGGATGTGAGGACACTGGAGAGTCCAACATCTGTGTTTTTTCTGTCCTATGCCATTAGAATATTTTGCTGCAGAGGTCCAGAATGGAACTGAGTAAAAGGAGCTGCCTCAAAACAAGGCATCCATCTTCCCCAAAACTCTCATGCAGAGACAAATTGAGGGACTAAACTATTTTTTTACTCTGATTTTTTAATACAAGGTACTTCACTGGAGGAAGAATCACCTTTGCCTAGGCACAGTGTTCAAGAGCAGGCCCAGATATTCCAATTGCTGGGATGGAATCAATGTGAATTTCTGGAAATTGAGGATCCAGACAAACTTCTTTAGAGTGTGTATCGTGAGAGAAACGTTGTGCTTCACATGACAAACGGATTTCTGTGAGAAGCAGATCGTCCAGGTACCCCAGAATAGGCATCCCCTGGATCTTTAGAAGACCCAAAATTGGGGCCCAGACTTTTGTGAACACTTGGGGAGCTATGGATAGCCCAAACAGGAGGGCGACAAATTGGAAATGATGGTCCACCACCCCAAACTCAAGGAACATCTGGTTAAGAGGAAAGACATCAGGACATGTACAGTAGGTGAGCATCCTTTATGTCCACTGATGCCAGGAAATTCCCTGGCTGGAGCGAGATCACTACCGTATGAGCTGATTCCATTTGAAATATTTGTATCTGAAGAAACTTGAGTTCCAAAAGGGGACAAACATCGCAGTTTAGCTTCAAATAGAAACCGCAAAACCTTCCATCCTCTAGAACTGGAACAATCACTCCTTGACACAAAAGATGAACCAGTAACAAAAAAAAGTTCTGTTCTCTCCAAAGAAGTAAAAGACCTACCGTATATACTCGAGTATAAGCCGAGTTTTTCAGCACATTTTTTTGTGCTGAAAATGCCCCCCTCGGCTTATACTCCAGTCTGGTGTCCATCTTTAAATTTTTGTGTGCCTGATCCTGGCCAGCCGTAGGCCCCCTGGACCCCAAACTTGGCACACATGTAGCCCCACTCTACAAGTGTGCAAAGTTTGTTGTCCGGGGGACCTAGGGCCGGGGAGCACCGATTTTTCAAAGCCGGGCACCCCTTCCATAGACTCCAATGTTAAACGGTAATTTCTCCGGTGATTTTGGGGACACGGTACTGGCCGGTCCTAGGTCCCCTGGACCCCAAACCACACATGTAGCCCCACTCTTCATCTACAAGTTTGCAAAGTTTGTTGTGAGTGGGAACTACGACCGGGGAGCAACGATTTTTCAAAACCGGGCACCCCTTCCATAGACTCCTATGTAAAACGTCAGTCTAGTCACAGAGTGCCGGAGATCAGGTAGGGAGATTGGGCACAGTGAGGTGTGGACACAGTGAGGCGTGGACACAGTGAGGCGTGGACACAGTGAGGCGTGGACACAGTGAGGCATGGGCACAGTGAGGCATGGGCACAGTGCGGCCAGGGGCGGATCCAGAGTCTTTTCTCGGGAGGGGCACTGCCAAAAAATGTTTTTTTTGTGGGAAATTTATCGGGGAAATGGCTGGTGTCGGCGCTTCAATCATCCCGGCACCATAGTTATGGTGTCAGGATGATTGAAGCGCATTATTTCTATTATTACATTGTAATATAAAATTAAATAGTTCAATGCAGAATCAGTGGGAGCCCCGAGTGTGTCACTTGCCACCGTCGCCTGCAATTAGTGGGAGCCCTGAGCATGTCACTTGCCACCGTCACCTGCAATTAGTGGGAGCCCTGAGCATGTCACTTGCCACACGTTGCAGATTGTCACTTGCCACGTCACCTGCCACATCTTGTGGATTGTCACTTGCCACACCTTGCGGATTGTCACTTGCCACGTCACCTGCCACACCTTGCTGATTGTCACTTGCCTGCCACCAAATGCAGATTGTCATTTGCCACGTCACCTGACACAATTTGCGGATTGTCACTAACTTGCCTGCTAAGGTGTAGTTTAGGTTGTCTCTTGCTGTGTCCCAGACTCCCAGAGTCAGGCAGCAGAGAGATAATGTAATCTCTCTGCTGCCTGCACAGTGAGGGCGTAAGTCACTGCAGGAATGCAGGGCAGGCACGGGCGGTGAGAGATGATCTCATCTCTCTGCTCCCCTGCTCCCGGCTAGCTGATTGGCCAGCTGCCACACTGAGCCCGCTCTCTCACTCTCACCTGCGCTGCCAACACACTGAGCAGCACAGTCTGCCCACGAACCGCGTCGCCCGCCCACAAACCGCGCCGCAAGTGGACCTGCCCGCTTTCTTACCCGTCTGTGGAGCCGCACGCGATCGCACCTGCCCGCAGAGCGGCCCGACGTGACTCACTGAGGTCACTCGTTGCTAGACGCCAAGCGGCCCAGGCGTTAGCAACGAGTGCAGGGAAGAGGCTCCACCCACCTCCTCCTCCGCTCCTGGTATCGTGTCAGTGCGCCGCGTAACTACATTAGACGAGTCTCTCTGTGCCGCTGATCGGCTGATGTGAGAAACTGAGAGAGACACTCAGAGAGGCAGCGGCAGCCGCAGAACAAGTACTGTATATACTCGAGTATAAGCCGACCCGAATATAAGCCGAGGCACCTAATTTTACCCCAAAGAACTGGGAAAACTTATTGACTTGAGTATAAGCCTAGGGTGTCCATCTGCATGCCTCACTGTGTCTCACTTTGCCTCACTGTGCCCATGCCGCACTGTGCCCATGACTAGACCAATGTTTAACATGGGAGTCTATGGAAGGAGTGCCCGGCTTTGAAAAATCGGTTCTCCCTGGCCCTAGGTCTCCCAGACACCAAACTTTGCACACTTATAAAGGAGACATGGGGCTACATGTGTGCCACGTTTGGGGTCCATGGGACCTATGGCCGGCCGGTACCGGGTCCCCAAAGTCACCGGAGAAATGACTGTTGTGACAGCAGGAAGGTAATGTCACCTGGTTGCATCCAGGGGGGTAGATATATTTCGCCCAGATTCAGGCTTTACGCCGACTTATACAACTAGGTGGAGAGTTGTATAAGGCTAGTGGGCTCATGGATGACTCATACCTCTAGGGAGAGTGTGGGGCGTCGTGCAGACAGGGAGTTGATGAGACCAGCTGAAGCTTGTCAGCTCATTTAGGCCTCTATAAGAACTCCCAGCTTCATTAGGGGTTAGCTCATGCCTGGAACCAGACCTGTGTGGACTGTCTAGGGAGAGTGAACCCCTGTGCGGTGAGACAAAGCCTGTGTGGCTATTTGCTTGGACATTTAAAACCAGGGACTTAGGGACTAGGACAGCACTAGGCTGATCCCAGTTGTTAGTTAGGAAACCTGTATGTTTAGTCAGAGGTCAAGTTGACCAGGATTTATTTTGTTTATGTTTCTTTTGCTTTGCTGTGTTTTGTCACTGTAAATAGAAAATAAACCGCACCTTTTTGATTTTGAACACCACAACCTCCGTTTGCTGGGCCTGTTTTGTGTGGGGAGCCCATCTCGGGGGTCACACACACCCGCTGCCGAGCTAACCCCCTCACAGTTGGTGGAGAATGCGGGCAGTTTTTTTTTAAGCCAGCATGGAGGAGATACTGAAGCAGCTGGCTCTAGCAAATGCCAATCAACAGCAGACAAATGCAGGTTTGCAAAAGAGCCTTGCAGCTCAACAACAGAACTTCGCAGCCCAGCAGCAAGCTCATCAACAGAGCCTTGCAGCCCAGCAGCAAGCTCATCAACAGAGCCTTGCAGCCCAGCAGCAGACAAACGCAACTTTGCAACAGAGTCTGGAGGCTCAGCAACAAGCCCAGCAGCAATCTGAGGCCCGCTTCATAGACCTGTTACAGAAGCAAGAGCAGAGACTACAACAACAGATGGAAGCAGCAATGCAGCAACGTCCGCAGACCAGTGAGGAAAGCCGTCCCACTAATACCGCGTCCTTTGGGGTGAGTCGTTTATTGACAAAAATGACTGGAGAGGATGATCCAGAGGTATTTTTGACCACATTTGAAAGGACCGCTGAAAGAGAAAAGTGGCCTGAGGAGCAGTGGGCTGGACTGGTGGCTCCTCTGTTAACTGGTGAATCGCAGAAAGCTTACTATGACCTAGAGCCTAACCAAGCAAAAGACTATGCGATGCTAAAAGCTGAAATATTGGCAAGGCTGGGTGTCGCCCAGGCTGTCCGGGCTCAGCGTGTGCATAACTGGACTTTCCAGCTTGGAAAACCCCCCAGGTCTCAAATGTATGATCTCATTCACCTGAGCAGAAAGTGGCTACAGCCAGAGACTTTGTCCGCACCAAAGATTGTGGAACGTGTTGTAATGGATCGGTTTTTGAGAGCTCTTCCTACTGCCATCCAAAAGTGGGTAAGCCATGGAGACCCAGAGACGGCCGATGGTCTTGTGGATCGTGTGGAGAAATACTTGGCTACAGAGAACCTGACGGCCTCTTCCAGAGACACTCGGACTTTCTACCCTAAGACCAGACCATCCCCAGGGGCGGATAAGAGGATTCCAAGGGGTGAGGGTGGAGAGAGTGAGAGGGTGGGAGCTCTACCCCAAGTTTGGCGAGAACAGCCTGGGAAATCAGCGGCTCAAGAGGCGGCAAGAAGGATCGTTTGCTACCGCTGCCGGCAAGCGGGACAGATTGCAGCCAATTGCCCGGTTGTGGAGGAACCCATGCAGTGTGACTTTCTGACGGGCAGACGTCAGTCGCTGTGTGCGACAGTCGCATGCACTGCCATTCGAGGAACTGAGAAACATTTATGCAAAATGTGTGTTAATGGTAGAAATGTTGTGGTATTGCTGGATTCAGGTAGCCTTGTGACCCTGATAAAGGCTGAGTTAGTTAAAACAGAGGTCTCTGGGAATAGCAAGGTAGCTGTTATTTGTGTGCATGGGGACACCCGAGAGTATCCAGTGACTACAGTGTGTTTCGAGACCCCCAAAGGTACCCTCTCTCATCCAGTGGGCTTAGTATCTCAGTTACCGCATGACGCCATTGTGGGAAGGGATTTTCCGAAGTTCTGGGAACTGTGGGATGATCCTGAGCCCCCCACTGGTGCCCCTATGTACCAGGAATGTGATAGCCAGAACTCGCCTGAGAGTGGTGAGGACTCTCCGGAATTTCCCTTATCAGTATTGGCAGGGGAGACTCAAGAAACTGGAGAGGAGCCCACCTCCTCAGACGAAAACCTACCGTCTGTGGAGTTTTCTGATCTTGAGGTTCACAGGGAAAACTTTGCCACAGAACAGTTGAAAGACCCCGCCCTAATAAAGGCACGGGAAAACGTACTGAAAATAGATGGCGAGTTAGTGAACCCAGATAATACCTGCACTTACCCATACTTCAGCGTAGAGAAGGACCTACTGTATCGGGTGGCAAAAAGGGCAGAAGAAACCGTTGAGCAGCTTGTGGTGCCCAAACCTTACAGGAAGTTGGTGTTGGAGTTGGCCCATGGGCACATTCTTGGAGGTCATCTGGGGACAGAGAAAACCCGAGAGAGGGTATTACAGAGATTCTATTGGCCGGGGGTGATGAAGGACATAGAAAATTATTGTTCCTCCTGCCCTGTGTGTCAGAGGTCGGCCCCGATGCCACATTTCCGTAGCCCGCTGGTCCCTCTGCCCATCATTGAGGTCCCGTTTGAGAGGATCGCCATGGATTTGGTAGGTCCTATAATCAAGTCCGCTAGGGGGCACCAGTACATATTAGTTATAATGGACTATGCCACCCGTTATCCAGAAGCGATCCCTCTCCGAAATACCTCGGCCAAAACCATAGCCAAAGAGCTATCTCTTGTGTTTAGCCGGGTGGGTATTTGTAAAGAACTGCTTACGGACCAAGGTACACCCTTTATGTCCCGGGTTATGAAGGAGCTGTGTAAATAGTTCAAAGTGACGCAATTACGTACATCTGTGTATCACCCCCAAACCGATGGGCTGGTTGAAAGGTTCAACAAAACCCTAAAACAAATGTTGAAGAAAGTGGTGGATAGAGATGGAAAGGATTGGGACTGTCTACTTCCTTATCTGATGTTTGCTATTAGGGAGGTGCCCCAATCCTCTACGGGATTCTCCCCCTTTGAGTTACTGTATGGGAGACACCCAAGAGGGCTGTTGGATATTGCCAAGGAAACTTGGGAAAGTGAGAGTTCTCCCCACAGGAGTGTGATTGAGCATGTCGCCCTGATGCAAGACCGAATTGCACAGGTAATGCCCATCGTGAAGGAACATTTGGCCCAAGCGCAGTTAGCACAGCAGAGAGTGTACAACCGTGGAGCCAAGACCCGTACCTTTTCCCCGGGGGATAGGATACTGGTACTTGTCCCTACGGTTGAAAGTAAATTCCTTGCCAAATGGCAAGGCCCCTACGAGATAATGGAAAAAGTGAGCGAAGTGAATTACAAGGTCAGACAACCAGGAAGGCGAAAGCCCGAACAGATCTATCACGTTAATCTGTTGAAAGCCTGGAGGGATAGAGTCCCTAGTCGCAGACACTTGGTCACCAGCTCAAACTGGTTGCGTGATTCCGGAGGTTGGAATAGCAGCCACCTTGTCACAACCCCAACAACAGGAGGTTAAGGAGTTTGTGCTTCGCAACAAGGAGGTATTCTCTGAGCTGCCGGGACAAACATCTGGGGTAGAGCATGACATCATTACCCCGCCCGGTGAAAGGGTGAAGTTAAAACCCTATCGGATCCCAGAGGCCCGACGGGAGGCAATACGGGAGGAAGTACAGAAAATGCTGAACTTAGGGGTGATAGAGGAGTCCCAAAGTGATTGGTCTAGTCCCATTGTGTTGGTGCCTAAACCGGATGGGAGCTGGCGATTTTGTAACGATTTTCGACAGTTGAACAAAGTTACAAAATTTGACACCTACCCCATGCCACGTATAGATGAGTTGATCGACCGGCTGGGAACAGCCCGATACATGACGACTCTTGACCTCACAAAAGGGTATTGGCAAATCCCCCTGGCCAAGTCGGCCAAAGAGAAAACCGCATTTGTAACCCCAGACGGGGCGTTCCAATATAAAAGAATGCCGTTCGGGTTACAGAATGCGCCGGCCACATTCCAGCGGAAAATGGACCAGATGCTGAGGCCCCATCGGAAGTATGCTGCGGCTTACCTGGATGACATAATTGTCCATAGCACAGATTGGGCCTCACATCTGCCAAAAGTGCAAGCAGTCCTGGACTCTGTTCGGGAAGCGGGGTTTACGGCTAACCCCAAGAAGTGTACCATTGGGCAGGAGGAGGCCAAATATCTTGGGTACACCATTGGGAGGGGAGTAATAAAACCCCAACTCAACAAAGTCGAGGCCATCCAGAGTTGGCCACGTCCCAACAGCAAGAAGCAGGTACGAGCCTTTCTGGGAATCGCTGGGTATTATCGGCGATTCATTCCCCACTTTGCTTCTAAGGCAGTGCCCCTAACCAACCTGACGAAGGGGAAAGGGTCGGTCATGATTAAATGGACCCCCGAGGCTGAGGCAGCATTCCAATTCTTGAAACAAGCCTTATGTAGCCAGCCAGTGTTGTACTCACCCGACTTCTCTAAAGACTTTGTCGTACAAAGTGATGCGTCAGATGTGGGGTTAGGAGCAGTATTGTCCCAGGTCTGGAACGGGGAAGAGCACCCAGTCATTTACCTCAGCAGGAAGTTGAAGTCCCATGCGGTAAATTACGCCACCGTTGAAAAGGAGTGTTTAGCGGTGAAGTGGGCTCTAGATTCCCTTCGGTACTACCTGCTAGGTAGGCACTTTGACATGGTTACGGATCACGCTCCGTTAAAGTGGATGGCTCAAAACAAGGAAACAAATAGAAGAGTGAATAGGTGGTTCCTGGCCCTCCAGGAATTCAACTTCACAGTAAAGCATCGCCCTGGCGTTCAAATGGGGAATGTGGATGCTTTGTCTCGAGTACATGAATGCCTGATTGCTGGTGTTCCAACCCCGAGGTTAAAACAAGAGGGGGGGGTATGTGACAGCAGGAAGGTAAAGTCACCTGGTTGCATCCAGGGGGGTAGATATATTTCGTCCAGATTCAGGCTTTACGCCGACTTATACAACTAGGTGGAGAGTTGTATAAGGCTAGTGGGCTCATGGATGACTCATACCTCTAGGGAGAGTGTGGGGCGTCGTGCAGACAGGGAGTTGATGAGACCAGCTGAAGCTTGTCAGCTCATTTAGGCCTCTATAAGAACTCCCAGCTTCATTAGGGGTTAGCTCATGCCTGGAACCAGACCTGTGTGGACTGTCTAGGGAGAGTGAACCCCTGTGCGGTGAGACAAAGCCTGTGTGGCTATTTGCTTGGACATTTAAAACCAGGGACTTAGGGACTAGGACAGCACTAGGCTGATCCCAGTTGTTAGTTAGGAAACCTGTATGTTTAGTCAGAGGTCAAGTTGACCAGGATTTATTTTGTTTATGTTTCTTTTGCTTTGCTGTGTTTTGTCACTGTAAATAGAAAATAAACCGCACCTTTTTGATTTTGAACACCACAACCTCCGTTTGCTGGGCCTGTTTTGTGTGGGGAGCCCATCTCGGGGGTCACACACACCCGCTGCCGAGCTAACCCCCTCACACTGTTTAATATTGGAGTCTATGGAAGGGGTGCCCGGATTTAAAAAATCAGTGCTCCCCGGCCGTAGGTCCCCCAGACACCAAGCTTTGCACACCTGTAGAGGAGACATGGGGCTACATGTGTGCCACGTTTGGGGTCCAGGGGACCTATGGCCGGCCGGTACCGGGTCCCCAAAAGTCCGGGAGATTAGGCGCAAAAAAAAAAACAGCAAGCAAGTGAGTGTGACAGATGGTCTCGGGGGGGGCAATTGCCCTGTTGCCCCCCTGGATCCGCCCCTGAGTGCGGCATGGGCACAGTGCGGCATGGGCACAGTGAGGCATGCACATGGACACAGTGAGGCACATTGAGGCATGCACATGGACACAGTGAGGCACGCACATGGACACAGTGAGGCACAGTGAGGCATGCACATGGACACAGTGAGGCATGCACATGGACACAGTGAGGCAAAGTGAGGCATGCCGATGGACACCCTAGGCTTATACTCGAGTCAATACGTTTTCCCAGTTTTTTGTGGTAAAATTATATGCCTCGGCTTATACTCGAGTATATACGGTATATTCTTACCATTTTCTTGTATACAGAAACACAAAACACAGGCATATTACATACAGCTATCAATAGCTATAAAATGTATTTACAAAATACCATATTTTTGTGCTAAATAATTCCAGCTAACATTTTTTGGTAACCTAATCATCTTGACAGAAAACTGTATTGTGGACATACATGTAATTAGTTACAGCTCTTCTATAATATTACATGTTATATTGCAGTACTGTATACATAGTGTTAGAGCCCTATTTACAAACAAATGAGGGGTGCTCAGCTACACAAAAAATACATTTGAAAGTGGTAGCATATATAATTTGATAGTCTTTGTGATGTGTCTGCATATTAGGCTAAAGTTTGCTGAGGCGGTGCTTGGGGCCAAATGCTAATTCAAAGTATAGCACCTATTCAGAGATTGCCGCAAGTAATAATAAAAAAGGCAGAGAGCAACATATGGCCAGTTAGCTGCTTGCTGACACAAGTGCACTAACTGTAAAAAGAAACATTGTAAGCTAAAAAGGATTGGTACATGTAACAAATCAAAAAAATATTAACTTCTATTTTCTAACTTTATTGCCCAAAAAAAACACAATATGTAGGAATGAAAAATAAACCTTTTACCTAATTAAAGTAGAAGTTCAGCCTACAATTAACTCTAAAGCCCTGTACACACGATCGGATTTCCTATGTTTTGTTTTTTTAACCAATGGATTTTTCCATCGGAAAACCGATGAAGCTGACTTTCAGTCTTGCCTACACACCATCAGTCAAAAAACCGACCTTTCCAAATGCGGTGACGTAAAACACTCCGATGAGCCAAGAAAAATAAAGTTCAATGCTTCTGAGCATGCGTCGGCTTGATTCTGAGCATGTGTGGGTTTTTTATCCGATGGAGTTCCCCACAGACGATAGTAATTTGCTATCGGTTTTTTAACCATCGGATAAATTTAAAACACCGATGGAAAAAAGACAGATGGGGCCCACACACGATCGGTTTGTCCGATGAAAAAAGTCCAAGAATAATATATCTAATGCCTTGTACACACATGATAGGAATTTCTGATGAAAAAAGTCTGATGGAATTTTTTCATCAGAAATTCCTATCGTGTGTGGGCCCCATAGGATTTTTTTCCGTAGGAGTCTAGAAATAGAACATGTTTTATTTTTTTCTGATGCAAAAAAACCTATGGGAAATTCCGATCGTCTGTTTGGAACTCCGACGGAGAAAAAACCACGCATGCTCAGAATCAAGTCGACGCATGCTTGGAAGCATTGAACTCCATTTTTCTCGGCTCATCGTAGTGTTTTACGTCACCGCGTTTTGGACGGTCAGAATTTAGTCCGACAGTGCGTATGCAAGTCTTCCGACAGCTTGAACGGAATTATGACAGAAAATTCCATCAGATTTTAGCCCATAGGAAATTCCTATCGTGTTTACAGGGCATAACCCTGTAAAGCAAAAATCTCTATACATACTTTTTCTGCAGCGGATCTGGTCCGGTCTCACGCTGAGCTGTCAGCAGCGGCTTCTCTGTGTAGGCGTATGCAGAAGAGGCAGCCGACAATGGAAGCCCCATAGTAAATCTATGGGTGACGTCACTTCCCAGGCATTTCCCAGCCATTGATGGCTGTATCCCCTGCACAGCATCCACTGCTGGAGACTAGGACCAGAACGGCTCCAGAAAAGATATGTATAGCGTTTTTTGCTTTACAGAGTTAGATAGATTGGTCTTAGAATGTGTCTGCCAGTAGATTTATAGTTAGTTTTAGGCTGAACTTCTACTTTAATATTAATTCATTTAACTATGAAGTTACTGTGGCTTCTTAGTGCTAATTTTTATTACCTCTTAGCTGTAACATTTAATGTAATTAATGTTAATGAAGAATAGACTTATAAAAATAATGGTCTAAGTTCAGTTCTTTACTATCAACACTGCTATTTCAACTCAGAAGTGTATGATCTAAATCCGTCACTTTAATAATGTATTTGCAGTGTTTGATGAGTGAGCCTAAAGCTGAACTCCAGGAAACATAAAAATCCTCCCTTGCAGTGAGGCTGCAGCCCAACTGCATGGATTAAATGTTTGTTTGGGTTTAGGGTACTGGAAAAAAGGGGAATTAACTATAAATTCCATATGTAGGGCTACAGTACAGGACTCAGGCAAAGTATTCACCGACCCTGAGATATAGACTTGCATCTTCAGGCAACTGAACATTGGCAAGCTTTGCAAGGATATGCCCACTGGCCACCCTAACCCCCCCCCCCCCCTCCACACACACACACACACAACCTCATAACCCTATTCCAACTCCATGAATCCTGAATTTTGTAGAAAGCAATGCAGTGTAACCAAGGAATGGAAAGGGGGGGGGGGGGCTGTGCCCTGTACTATACTCCAAGATATGGAGTTTACAGGTAAGTCAAAATTCATCTTAACTTTTTGTGCATTACAGGACAAAAGGCAAAGTATCAACAGACCCAGAGACATCCCAAAATAATGAATAAGAAGGGCAGGCAACATCTAGGCAGACAGCCCAACCACAAGGGTCAAAAACACTCAACTTCAGAATGCTACTGCATGAACCCTGCAGGTGCAAGCTGCATTTGCAGAAGATTAGACATTCATCTGGTAGAAGTTTTAAAATAACAGTGGATCAAGTGGTGGCCTTACACAGCTGGGCTTACAAGGGACCTGGTGAGAAAATGCCCAGAAAACTCCCAATGATCTGATGAAATGGACACGTAAAAGAAGGAGATTTTACTCTTGAGAGTGCAAGCTCTAGTGATCAGATTTGTTATTTATCTAATGATAGTGGACTTGGAAGTAGGGTGTCCCTTGTGATGACCCGAGGACAAAACAAACAGTGAATCTGTCTGTCTGATCCAAGCTGTAGGTTTGAAGTATTCTCTAATGGCTTTGACTATGTCCAGTAAAAGAAGAGACGTTTCCTTTGGATGCTTTGCAGTAGGGCATAAGCAAGGGAGGATTTTGTCCTCATTGAGATGGAAGACTGATACCACCTTGGATGGGGAGCTTGGCTTCCACATGTGACCATGTTCCCTGGACAATGAGGAACTGAAACAATCCTCCCCACTTTTAGGACTGGCATCTGTTATCTCTTTTCAGTGATAGTGAAGGAAAGATTTCCCAATTTCTAAACCTGGGCTCAAGATACATCAAGTTAGATAATTCCTTGTGTAACGGACCCCCCAAAACTGGGGTCGCTATGCCTAAATTTAGGGGCTAGCCTGAGCAAATAGTTAGGCTCAGGCTGTTGGAATTCTTTTAGATCTTTGAGATCTTCGCCAAGAAGGGTTGGGACAGGATTTCGGTGACCTCGACCCGCAACCTTAGAGAGGGATCGCCCATGGACTCTGGGGAAACTACACCCTGGGTGAAAGCCCCTGCTCTGGAGGTAAAGGATGTTTCTATACCCTCCCTGCCTGCACCTGCATCGCCCATACCCGCCATTACAGAGGGATGTCTGCCGTTGCGGCCACCCCTACCAATGTCATATGCAGTGTTGGTCAAAAGATCCCCAGATGCCATTGTTTTACCGGAAGCAGGAGACCGTGCAACCCTGCCACATATTGCCCGGTTGCAGCGGCTCCTCAACAAGAAAGTGGCTAAAGAATATGGCTGGGAGTATCCTTATGTTCCTAAGGAGCTTCTCTTTGAAATAGAGGCTTATCGTGAGAGGTGGTACTCTGACTTTGTTTGGGATCACCTGGAAGTGCCTAAATCTCGTAGGTACTTTGCCTGTTCAGCCGCTGTGGCTGATCGCTTCAGAGGTTGCCGCAAAGAATGGAACTATGGTCGGCACATACATGCGGACCAAGTGGTGATCTGAAACAAAGAAAGAGAGGACGCTGTGTACTCTATAGAGACACTGGACAGACAGTGGAAGACTCTCATTCTCCCTGATCCTCACTATTACCTTTAAAAACAGGAATTTGTTTTTTTTATCCTGTTTTACATGGACAAGCTGCCCTGGATTCAGTAACTTTTTGCCTCTGTTACAGAGGAAGTCTACTCCGCAGAGGAAATATGAGAGTTGTTGTTCTTTGTTTTCTCTCTCCACTGCTCTTCGAAAGAAAAAGAGACAGTATTTTCTTCTGAGTTGAACTTTGGGGTAGTTTAGCCAGGGCCAAAGCACGAAGGACGTCGTGGTCAAGGCGAGAAGTGTTTTATGTGTGCAGTGATTCATTCCCATGCGCAAATATGGTGAATGTAGTAACTTTGCGCTGCCACCAGGTGGCATCGATTTGCTGAACTTTCGTTAAAAAAATAAATATATATATATACAGATATGAATAATATATGCCAAGTAATGCTAGAATTAGCATATTATACTTGTAGAAGGAAGTCATTTATTCCCATAGACATGGCTCACTTCTCTGTGCAGTTAGTATATAGAATGTTTACTATGATGCATGTTGTTTTTCCCTCTCTCTCCCTCTGAAGGTGTGATTTGCTGTCAACTCCACCGGAGAATGGGTGGGGACAGTTATTTAGGAGGGGGTGGGATGTGTAAAATGTGAGATGTTGTGTGTATATTGAACAAAATGACATTGAGAATGGGATGTCAAATTGTATATTGCTATATGTTTTTCTCTTCCTCTTCTCCTATTTTCCTATTTCCCAAAATATTTGGTTCAGGCACCATTTCAAAATTTTGTAGTATAGTTGAATAAATCAACACCTACTCAGGATTGAGGGGGTCTTTTGATTTATTCTAGCCACTGGGACAGTGGCTTGTTTAGGTGTAGCGGACACCCCAAAACTGGGGTCGCTATGCCTAAATTTAGGGGCTAGCCTGCGCAAATAGTTAGGCTCAAGCTGTTGGAATTCTTTTAACCACTTGACCACTGGGCACTTAAACCCCCTTAATAACCAGACCAATTTTCAGCTTTCGGTGCTCTCACATTTTGAATGACAATTACTCAGTCATACAACACTGTACCCATATGAATTTTTTGTCCTTTTTTTCACACAAATAGAGCTTTCTTTTGGTGGTATTTAATCACTGTTGGGTTTTTTATTTTTTGCGCTATAAGAGAAAAAAGACTGAAAATTCTGCAAAAAAATGATTTTTTTTTCGTTTCTGTTATAAAATTTTGCAAATTACTATTTCTTTCTCGTACATCACGGGACACAGAGCGACATAGTCATTACTAATGGGTTATATAGATACCGTCAGGTGCTGGCACTGGCAACTTCCAAAACCGGAAGTACCCTCCCCTATATAAGCCCCTCCCATCCGGGAGCACCTCAGTTTTTTGCCAGTGTCTAAGGTGTTGGCCAAGAAGAAACATGTGTTTTTCACTGAGCTTGCGTACAGGTTCTTTTGGGCCTCAGTAAGCTATTCCGGATCCGACCAAAAAAGCTTCATAGCTAAACGGTCGGTACCCGGGCCTTGCAGAGAAGAGCAAGGTTTTGCCTGTAATGCTTCTCTTAGGAGAGCTGGACCCTGGGATCCAGAGCTCTGGTCATACCCACGACCAAGATGTTTTCTGTGCAGGGTGCTATACAGGTCCAGGGGAGTGGAATCCTTGGGAACCCGGTCCCTGAAGGTTTGATTACAATGCCTGCCGTGATAGGTGAAGTTTGGGCTTTTGTGGACCAAACAAAGTCCTGCGGCGGGGAACAGGTAAGTGGGGGCCCTCAGGAACTTGGTTCTATTGGGGGACCCCCAAGCCTAATTTGTCTTTCTGTCTGTTACCTAATGGTATTCCCGCAAAATTCTGTGCATGCCTGTAACTACTAAAAAAATGTAATAATTTTTAATGGTGGTCAAGAAAAAAAAAAAAAAAAATTTTTTTTTATATATATTTAATATATTAGACTGCGGTACCTGTGTTTGTCCACTAGAGGCCGCTGTGGAATGTTTTCTTGTCATGTGGACTAGCTTCTTCTCAGCAGAGCAAAGTCCAGGCAGATGGTGAGTTCTCTTATAGGAAACTGCTTCCTCTGCCATGTTGCAGTGCTCGTCCATCCCCCGGCCTGCGGCAAAGAGGGGCCCTGGCTCCTGTCCCTTGTTACCATATTTAAAATTAGCGCCGAAGGCGCACGTGCCTCTATATATAGAGGTGAGCCGGGAAAGGGGGCGGAGCCTGGGGGATGACGCTCTGTGCGCGCCGCAGCGCTTCTGCGCATGTGCGGGCGTCCCAGCAGTTTAAAAAAAAAACACAATATTGTAGTGAGCTGGCTATGAAGTACAGAGACAGAGCTGGCAACATTTAAAGGCATACAGCAAGCGGTTGATACAGGCATCCCCTAGAAAGGCACATTAGTAGACACCAACTGTGATATAGCAGCAATTGTGCTAGACTATTCTCAGTAAAAGTGGTGTATTACGGCTGGAATACCTCAGCTTTAGGCTTAGGAATATGCCGTCCAGAAGCTCCGGAACTGAATCTTCCAGGAAGCGAAGGGGGTCTCATCGGGCTCGGAGGATCTTGGGCATACTCCTGCTGCACCAGTCTCCCCTGAAGTTCAGAGGTAAGTGACCGTAGAGACCCCGCAGGGGTACTTGGTACTGTGGCTGTCCTCAGTCACCTGCTCCTGTGTATGTAACAGAGGAGGTTTTTTCCTCAGCTCTGGGAGGATTAGAGAGAGATTGTCAACATTTATCGCTGCATCCCTGTCAGGGAAAGCACGCCCGATCTCCGTCTCCTCCTTCAGAGTGCCTGTTAGCAGAGCAACAGTCCCATACAGGGATCGACCTGCCTGAAGGGGATCAGGATAAGGTTGATTCTGTTATAGAGGAATCAACAGTGGGGGAACCTTTTCTCAGCATCTCAAGCTGAAAGATTATGGGTTCAGTCTCTGACTAACATGGTCCGATCAGCATTTAAAAATGCACCTTGCGGAACCATCAACCACTACTGTATCCTCGTTGGGGTCGCTAGAAGCCCCCAGACTGTTTGTTCTTTTCCACTTCACCCTTTACTGAAAGGGCTCATTTACCAGGATTGGGAACGTCCTGAGAAAATATTTATTCCCCCAAGAGATTTCCGGTGGTCTATCCCATGGAGGATAAGTTCATCAAAAAAAAAAAAATGGAAGGTCCCTACAATGGACGCAGCCATCTCTTGTATGTATAAATCACTGACATGTCCAGTGGATAATGTCCAAATGTTCAAGAACCCAATAGATAAAAGATTGGAGTCCTTATGAAAATCTGCTTGGTGATACAACCAGCAGTAGCAGCTATTGGGGTCTGCTAAGCAGTGAAGGATCAGTTGAAACAGGTCTTGAGGGACTTGACAGATCAGCAGGCTTTGCCCTAGCTGATCTACCTAGAGCCTTAGGCTTTGCGGTTGACGCCATAGAGGATTCAGTCCATCAGGCCTCCCGCCTTACGCTGTCTATAGTACATATGCGTAGGCTCCTATGGCTCAAAAACTGGTCTGCTGAAGCTCCCTGTAAAGAATGGCTGGTTAGCGTCCCATTTCATGGTGAACGCTTATTCAGGGAAAACCTGGACAAATATATCCAGAAAATTTCCAGCGGTAAAAATACGCTCTTGCCGGTTAAAAGCAGAGTTAGAGGTCCCTCTTTAAGAGGCCTGCTTCTCCAGTCCCTGGGGCATCGGCTGTGTAACAGTTCCGACGGCCTCCTCGGTCAAATCCCGGGGGTAAAAAACAGGGACAGTAGCAGGGTAATGAGAAACCCTGGGTCAGGGGAGGTACAAAACCTCCCCCAAAGTTAAATTCATGAAGCCCCCACTCAGTCGGGTGGGGGGAGGACTCCAGTTGTTCGCAAGAGACCTGGCGGGACACGATCAAGACAGATAGGTGCTCTCCGCAGTAGGTTTGGGATACAGTTTGGAGTTAAAAGACTCTCCTCCTTCCCATTTTTGAGGTCAAACGTGCCAAGGGATCCCCGGAAGAGAGAGTCCCTCCTGTTGGCACTAGAACAACTATTGCTCCAAGGAGTAATTATGGAGGTTCCCCTGGAAGAATGAGGGTTCGGGTTTTACTCAAACCTCTTTACAGTCCCGAAGCAAACGCGGACGGGAGGCCCATATTAATTCTAAAAGGGCTATACAAATTCCTGTATATCAGGACTTTCCGATGGAGTCGATCCGATCGGTGGCCACTGCCCTACAAGGGGAGGATTGGTTAGCCACGATCGACATCAAAGATGCTTATTTGCACATTCCCATCTTTCCAGTCCACCAAAAATTTCTACGCTTTGCAGTAGAAGGGCGCCATTTTCAGTTCAGAGCCTTACCCTTCGGTTTGGCCACAGCACCACGAGTGTTTACAAAAATTCTGGCCCTTTATTGGCCAATCTAAGAACACAAGGTGTAATGATAATGGCATATCTGGATGACTTGTTGCTGATAGACCACTCAGTGAAAAAACTAGACGTGGTCGTTCACAAGACGATCAAGTATCTGGAATCTCACGGTTGGATTATCAACCGAGACAAGTCAGCCCTAAAAACCAGTCAAAAGTCTGGAATACTTGGGGCTAAGGTTGGATTCAGGCCAGAGAAAAATATTCTTGCCTCGAGGAAAGGTGTTGTCTTTGAAAGATTTGATCCACTTAGTGGGTACAAAAAAGACAGCCGTCCATACGCCTGTATATGAGGCTGCTGGGAAAAATGGTGGCATCATTCGAAGCAGTACCCTACGGTCAATTCCATTCAAGGAATTTGCAAGGGGCCATACTGTCAGCCTGGAACAAAAAAGTTCAGGCCCTAGACTTACAATGTCCTTGTCCCCTTCCGTTCGCAAGAGCCTCCGTTGGTGGTTGGTTCCCCAGAATCTGGAAAAAAGGAAATCCTTCAGTCCGATTTCTTGGAAGGTGGTCACTACAGATGCCAGCCTTATAGGCTGGGGAGCAGTACTGGAGCAATAGTCTCTCCAGGGCAGATGGTCGGATGCAGAAAAGGCCCTGCCCATCAATCTCTTAGAGATACGAGCAGCCCGGTATGCCCTAGTAGCATGGACATCCAAACTCCAAGGGTCCCCTGTCAGAATGCAATCAGACAATGCCACAGCAGTGGCATATATCAATCATCAGGGGGGCACCAGGAGTCGTGCAGCCCAGAGGGAAGTAAATTACATCCTGAAATGGGCAGAAAAATATGTCCCAGCCATATCTGCGGTATTCATTCCAGGAGTGGAGAATTGGAAGGCGGACTTTCTAAGTCGCCAGCAATTAGGCCCAGAGGAAGGGTCCCTTCACCCCGAGGTTTTCTGGACAATATGTCAGCGGTGGGGAACATCGGATGTAGATCTTCTAGCATCCAGATTCAACGCAAAGGGGGACAGGTTTGTCTCTCGGACAAGGGATCCCCTAGCTTGCGGCTCGGATGCCCTAGTGTTCCCTTGGGATCAGTTCAAGCTGATATATGCATTCACACCGCCACAATGGTTACCTCGATTGCTCCGCAGAATCAGGGTAGAAAAGAAACCAGTGATTCCGGTGGCTCCAGCGTGGCCCCGAAGAGCGTGGTACGCGGAGATTGTAAAATTTCAGTGGGGAGTCCTTGGACTCTCCCACGTCGTCCGGCTTTCGCAAGGACCGATATACCACCCTTCCTTACCAGCCCTAGGTTTGACGGCCTGGCTATTGAAGCCCACATTCTAAAAAAGAGAGGGCTCTCTAATGCGGTGGTATCTACCATGATCAATGCCAGGAAGCCGGTATCCAGGCAGATCTACTATAGAATCTGGAAGGCGTACATCGCGTGGTGTGAGGCCAAGAAATGGCATCCACATAAATACGTAATAGGTAGGATTCTGGACTTCCTACAGTGGGCTGTAGATAGGAAGCTTGCCTTGAGTACTATCAAGGGTCAGATTTCGGCCTTGTCAATATTTTTTCAAAGGCCCTTGGCTTCGCATTCACTAGTCAAAGCCTTTATACAAGGAGTGATGCGTATTAGTCCTCCGGTTAATATTCCCATATGTCCATGGGATCTAAACTTGGTTCTGTCGGTTCTACAGAAACAACCATTTGAACCATTACAGCATATTTCCTTGGTGCTTCTCACCAGGAAATTGATTTTTCTAGTAGCCATTTGTTCGGCTAAAAGAGTATCGGAATTAGCAGCTATGTCCTGTAAGGAGCCATATCTGGTTATCCATAAGGACAGAGTAGTGTTACGTCCTCATCCAGCCTTTCTTCCTAAGGTGGTATCGAGGTTTCATTTGAACCAAGATGTGGTTCTTCCTTCTTTTTTCCCCAAACCTACTTCGGTAGAGGAAAAGTTATTGCATTCTTTGGATGTAGTAAGAGCAGTTAAAGCTTATCTAAAAGCCACTGCTCAGATTCGCAGAACGGATACTTTGTTTATTCTGCCGGAAGGCCCCAGAAAGGGTCAGGCAGCGTCAAAATCTACTTTAGCCAAGTGGATTCGACAGGTCATTATGCAAGCTTATGGCTTGAGAAGGAGACCGCCTCCGTTCAAAGTTAGAGCGCACTCCACGAGAGCAGTTGGAACTTCATGGGCAGTGCATCACCAGGCCTCCCTGGCTCAAATCTGTAAGGCCGCAACATGGTCTTCGGTACACACGTTTACTAGGTCCTACCAGGTGGACGTTAGAAGTCAGGAGGATGTCGCCTTTGGGCGCAGTGTGTTGCAGGCCGCAAAAGATCCTCATGTCTGATAGCGCTCAGCTTATATATGGTGTATCCCCCCCCCTCATTTGGCATTGCTTTAGGACATCCCATTAGTAATGACTATGTCGCTCTGTGTCCCGTGATGTACGAGAAAGAAAATAGGATTTTTATAACAGCTTACCTGTAAAATCCTTTTCTTGGAGTACATCACGGGACACAGAGCTCCCACCCCTCTTTAGGGACACTTATTGCTTTGCTACAAAACTGAGGTGCTCCCGGATGGGAGGGGCTTATATAGGGGAGGGTACTTCCGGTTTTGGAAGTTGCCAGTGCCAGCACCTGACGGTATCTATATAACCCATTAGTAATGACTATGTCGCTCTGTGTCCCGTGATGTACTCCAAGAAAAGGATTTTACAGGTAAGCTGTTATAAAAATCCTATTTTTTTCTTCATAAATTTTGCCCAAAATTTATACTGCTACATATCTTTGGTAAAAATAAGTACAAATTGGTGCATATTATTTGGTCTTTGTGAAAGTTATAGAGTCCACAAGCTATGGTGCCAATATCTGAAAATTGATCACACCTGAAGTACTGACGGCCGATCTCATTTCTTGAGACCCTAACATGCCAGAAAAGTACAAATACCCCCCAAATGACCCCTTTTTGGAAAGAAGACATTCCAAGGTATTCAGAAAGAGGCATTGTGAGTTTTTTGAACTTGTCATTTTTTCCCACAATGCTTTGCAAAATCAAGATTTTTCTTTTCTCTTTTTTTTTTCCACAAAATTGTCATATTAGCAGGTTATTTCTCACACACAGCATATGCATTCCACAAATTACACCCCAAAACACATTCTGCTATTACTCCAGAGTATGGTGATACCACATGTGTGAGACTTTTACACAGCGTGGCCACATACAGAGGCCCAACATGCAGGGAGCACCTTCAAGCGTTCTGGAGCACCCAGGCCAATTCTGACATTTCTCTCCTACATGTAAAAATCATCATTTGTTTGCTAGAAAATTACATAGAACCCCAAAACATTATATATGTTTTTTTAGCAAAGACCTTAGAGAATATAATGGTGGTTGTTGCAACTTTTTATCTCGCACGATATTTGCGCAGCAACTTTAACGCGTTTTTTACGGGAAAAAAATGTTTTGTGCTTAAAAAAAAAAAAAAAAAAAAAAAAACCCGAGACGGACCCCCTGCCAACGCCATCCCTTCCTGCCTCACTCCCCTCCCCTCGATCCCCCCACCCCACCCCTTCTCCTTCCACCACTTACCCCCTCCTACTTTCTCATCCACACGCTTCTGTACAATACAACCACTAACATAGCTCCAGCCTACACTCCTGCATTCATACACTCTCAACGAAATAAACCTGTTTATAGCTCCTTCCCTCCCTTTCTGCCGTATTGCACCTGTTGGCCTTTCCCTCCCGCACAGACCAAAAGTCCATAACGGCATCCGTGAACCTACCTAGCTCTAACCTACCAACAAGATCTATCTCCGTCAATGGTAGTGGACTTTGACTAGACCCCACAACTCCCTCGAATTAAGGTAGCCCACCCCAACACGGCCTAGTTCATGAAGGATGCACATGGCCATTTCATTTTCACTACCCGCAAGTTGAATTGTATGTGACACATGTAATTCATCCATGTTTTGTGGTTGTATTAATACCTTATTGTACTACTATTGCTCAAGATATCTGTAAATGCTTTTTACATTTCAATGAACTATTTTTGGGAAAAAAAAAAAAAACAGTAAAGTTAGCCCAATGTTTTTGCATAATGTGAAAGATGAAGTTACGCCGAGTAAATAGATACCTAACATGTCACCCTTAAAAATTGCACACACTCGTGGAATGGCGGCAAACTTCGCTACTTAAAAATCCCCATAGGCGACGCTTTAAATATTTTTACTGGTTACATGTTTTGAGTTACAGAGGAGGTCTAGGGACAAAATTATTGCTCTCGCTCTAACATTCGCAGAGATACCTCACATGTGTGGTTTGAAAACCGTTTTCATATGTGGGCGGGACTTACGTATGCGTTCGCTTCTGTATGCGAGCTCACGGGAACAGGGGCGCTTTAAAAAAATATTTTTTTTTTATTGTTCATTTTACTTTATTTATTTTAGTTTGACATGTTTTTCCGCCCCAAAATTTTTTTTGATCACTTTTATACCTATTACAAGGAACGTAAACATCCCTTGTAATAGGAATATGGCATGACAGGTCCTCTTTACAGTGAGATATGGGGTCAATAAGACCCCACATCTCACCTCTAGGCTGGGAAGCCTGAAAAAAAAAAAAAACAACAATCCTGGCTTTGATCGTAGCGGTGAGTCGGTAGAAGCACCGGAGGGCGGCGGGAGGGGGGACATCCCCTCTCGCCTCCCGTAAGAATGATCAAGCGGCAGAACAGCCGCTATGATTGTTGTTATGGTGTAGGGAATCGCCGGCTGAAAAAGCTGATATCTGAATGATGCCTGTAGCGGCACCCATCATTCAGATATCCCCGCACAAAGTCAAGGACGTCATATGACGGCCGGCGGGCGGGAAGTGGTTATTGCAGAGTATTGCCGGGCATTGCAGAGTATTGCCGGGCATTGCGGAGTATTGCCGGGCATTGCGGAGTATTGCCGGGCATTGCGGGGCATTGCGGAGTATTGCCGGGCATTGCGGAGTATTGCCGGGCATTGCGGAGTATTGCCGGGCATTGCAGGGCATTGCGGAGTATGGCAGGGTATTGCGGAGTATGGCAGGGTATTGCACGGGGTATTGCACAGGGGGTATTGTGCAGGGTATTGCAGAGTATTGTGCAAGGTATTGCAGAGTATTGCGCAGGGTATTGCAGAGTATTGCGCAGGGTATTGCAGAGTATTGCGCAGGGTATTGCAGAGTATTGCGCAGGGTATTGCAGAGTATTGTGCAGGGTATTGCAGAGTATTGCAGAGTATTGCACCGGGTATTGCAGAGTATTTTGCAGAGTATTGCGCAGGGTATTTTGCAGAGTATTGGCAGGGTATTGCACCAGGGATGGCTGAGCAGGGATGGATGGCTGGATCTGTGACTGCAATTGTCACAGATCCAGCCCACAGAGCTGCTGCCTTGATCTGCTCCCTCCCCTCTCCTCTCACACTGTACCGATCGGTACAGAGAGGGGAGAGAGGAACCGGCGTCATCACATGACGCCGATCTGTTTACAAGTGATCGCTCCGTCATTTAATGGAGCGATCACGTGGTAAACGGCCGCTATCAGCGGCGATTTACCGCGATTCGTGATGCGCCGGGTCCTCTGGACCCGGCGGTCACGGAGTTTCCCGTGTGCGTGCCCCAGGGGGCGCGCGATTCTGGGAGGACGTTATATAACATCCTCCCAGAATTAAGCAACCACCTTGTCGACGTTATTTGTCGGCAGGTGGTTGCTAAGTGGTTAATTGGCCTCTGCTCTGTTGTGAGGTTGTCTGGCAGTACAGTTCCCTGTGACCTGTAGGTGGCGCTGTCGCCCAGGTCTCAGGTTGAACCACAGGTGGCATTGCAGCGCTATTGGGTGTCCTCTATCGGCAGCCGTGCAGTGGGCGTGGTCTACCCGCTGTGCATGCTGGGAGAGGGTACATAAGGGGCAGACGCCATGATTTAGAAAGGAGTTTGCGCCCTTTGGCCCTCCAGGCCAGGGGTGCGTGTGTGTGTTCAGTCCCGGGCACCTTTAGCCCGAGGCTGCATCGTTCCAGGTAGGCCCAGCACGTTTAGCTGAGGCCTACGCCAAACAGCGGAATCCTAGGGTATCCATGGGAGGGTGACCCGCTCTGAAGAAGAGGGAACCAGGGGAGGACCTATCCAGGGGATCGGTGAAGGAAATCACTGTCTCGGGAGAGGCCTGGTTACCTGTCAGAGGGAAGGATTCTATCATCCGCCAAAAGCCTTGTAACGTGCCCCATTGGCACCTAAGGTCTCAAGTGTTACAAGTGCCGAGAAGTTCGGGAATGAAAGGTTAATATCCTGATCGTATCCTTAGGAAAAGAACTTAAAGTGAATGTTCGTGCTCCACACTGGCTGCTAGGACCGTGAGAGGGGACTATCCGGGTGAGCAAAACCCACTCAGGCTTGAGTGGCGACGAGGGTAATTAAGTGCTGAGTGCCTGAACCTGTCTCCCTGTTCAACTTTCTCTATCTCCAATCTTTCCTGTCAAGTTGCAAGCAAGTAAAATAAACTCTTTTATTGGGTTTAATACTGTCTGGACAATGGCCTTCTTCAAAGAGAGAGAGAATAGACTTTTCCCTACACTCTAGGGAAGAGAACCAATGGAAAGAGGTAACTTTCTGCAGGACCCAAAACTATTAACACCGCTCACCCTCTACAAGATGGAGGATACTGGGCATGTGGCATGGTGTGTCCCACTCTGCAAGTGGAGGTAAGCAGGGTAAAGGATGTGTGTGCTACACTTGCTTGGCTCGACAGGAGCTTGGTTGGGTAGGTCAAGTGAAGGAGCATGTCTTTTCCAGGTCAAAAATATGTTGTGTTGGAGAGGTCTTGAAGAAGATTGGGTATGGTACAGCCTTGAAAGAGGCCAGTATGAAGAATTTCAAGTCTCTTTGACTTCAACTATTGAACATTGGCTTGGAAAAAAATATTTTTATTTTTTTCTGGAAGGAAAACCTTTCTTGGGATATGTCTAGGACTAGACCCAAATATTTCGGGTGAAGAGAAGGCTGGAGAGCAGATTTGTTTTTAAAATTGATCACATGTCTAGAAAACCTGTGACCTTAGATTTGGCTAAGAAGGGCAATAAGGGGTGATAGGACCTTTGTCAGGAGTCAGTAGCTGTGAGACCTGATTTTTGTAGCTACACACAGAAAATGGGACCAGACCATATGTATATATCTTTAAAGTGAGATTTATTTACAGTGAAACAAAAGACAATCACACACCAGTAAGTAGCGAACATAAACAACAATTGACCCACAACCAAAAATGCCTAAGTGACAGAAACCTAGAAAACCAACTATATACAGTATGTACAAATATATACGGGCAATGCAAGAAAAAGGGGAAATCAGGACTGGGTACAGGAACAAGGCGAGCAGCAGAAAGGGAACAGGATACAGGATGGATCTAGCAGCAAGCAAGGCAATCAAACACTTGCGAGTTGCAACAGTAGAGGTGGGACTTAAGTATGCTCCAGCTGGGGCCAGGTGGAACTGATTGCAGGAACCTGCTGGCTGCTGGAGACACCCACTGGTGGTCACTGGAACTACAGCTTTCAGCCCAGAGAACCACAGTGCCACCAGCAGGTAAACCAGGTCCTGACATTTGCCCCACGTTAAGGAGCAGCCCCAGGACGCTCCACTGTGCCCCATCGCCGGGGTCTGGAAGCTGACTGAGTACCCTGCCGATGGGGTCCAAAAGTTGGCTGGGCAGCCTGTTGGTAGGATTCCTGAGGAGGTGCAACACTTAGAGCTTACTAATTTATACTGAAGTCTGATCACAAAAGTCAACAACAAAGTGTATTTGTTTTGCTAATTAACATAGGTTTTACATAGGGAGTTTCCAGCCTAAAAGTGGTATGTTTACATTCTCTTCCTGCAGTAACAGCAGCTACCAGCCACCACCAGAGGGAGCAGAAGGGAGGACATGGGACACACTTTATATAGAGACAAAGGAGAAATCTGTCTGTCTTCCCTCCGGCTCCCCACTAGTAGTGGCCAGGGGAGCTACTGCAGGACAAGAATGACGTAATAGCACTGCTTTCAGGTTTGGAGGTCCATGTGTCTAATAGCAAAACAGATTCCACACTTCTGTGATCAAGATGCAGAGACAAGTTTTAAATATAAGTACAGTACTGAAAGTGTGCTCATTCAACTACAGTCTATGCATCTGAGCGTGCTTATTCTTACTTTAGTACAGTTGATATGTTTACTGGATAGCATTAGTAGCTCACTGCCACCTGGTGCTTGGAATTGCTCTTAAAGAAAAATGTGTTTTCCCCAAGCTGTTACACAAATAACATTCATATATACAACTTGTGTATGCATAATTCTGCAAACACATCGCAGACTTCGTTGAGATGCTGAAAAGATGCTGACTGCAGTGTCATCTATGCAATTATGAACATAAAATTAGCTGTGTTTGCCCTGCCCCCAATCTACACACTTTTGTTGGTTATAATTTGAATTCTATGAAGCCACTGTGACATTTCTGAATATACAGTATATTTTAAATGTTTTTCCAGCAGGTATTCCTTTTAAATAGGACAGCTTATATTCTAGGTTTTCTGTTAACCTTTAACTATACCTAAAATAGTCCAAGTTCTAAAATAGAATATTCCACTTCCCACTGCTCCCTAGCAAACAACAACATGACTTCCGCCCAGCTGTTTGGAGTGATTGGTGGACCACAAAAATAATGGTTCCACTAGGGAATTGTATTTTTAGGTGCCTGGCTACCATTCTCTGTGAAATTTTAATTTGCTGTTTCTTACCCAAGAACACCTGGAACATGCAGAAGGGTGCCCTCTGTAATACTAGACAGAAGGATCTCAAACAAATACGTGGGTTTTGGTATTCTTGAACATATCTTCAATATCCTAATAATCTTTATCTAGATCTCTAAAGATAATCATATGAGAATTAAAGGTTAAAGCTGATGTTTAAGAAAAAAACATGCCTACAGCATTAGTCATGTCACTTAAGCCTCGTACACACGGTACGATTGTTGGACGACCGAGCTTCTGATTTTTGTCAAAAGGGCGTGTGCCAGGATCTTGTCCTGCATACTAACTATCCGCAAATTGTCGTTTGACAAACATGAACGTAGTGATGTACTATGAGTGTATAAAGAGGAAGTTCATTTCTCAAGCACCATCCTTTGGGCCCCTCTGCTAGTTTTGTGTTAGTAGAAGTTTGGTGAACGTTGATTCGTGATTTTCAGATTGTACAAACCAAATGCCTTTTAACCACTTCCTTACTGGGCACATATACCCCCTTCCTGCCCAGGCGAAATTTCAGCTTTCAGCACTGTCACGCTTTGAATGACAATTGCGCGGTCGTGTGACGTGGCTCCCAAACAAAATTGACGTCCTTTTTTTTCGCACAAATAGAGCTTTCTTTTGGTGGTACTTGATCACCTCTGCAGATTTTATTTTTTGCGCTATAAACAAAGATAGAGCGACAATTTTGAAAAAAAAGCAATATTTTTTTGATTTTTGCTATAATAAATATCCCAATTTTTTGGGAATTTTTTTTTTTCCCTCAGTTTAGGCCGATACATATTCTTCTACATATTTTTGGTAAAAAAAATTGCAAGCGGCGTTTATTGATTGGTTTGTGCAAAAGTTATAGCGTTTACAAAATAGGGGTAGTTTTATGGCATTTTTATAATTTTTTTTTTTTTTACTAGTAATGGCGGCGATCAGTGATTTTTTACGTGACTGCGACATTATGGCGGACACATCGGACACTTTTGACACCATTTTGGGACCATTCACATTTATACAGCGATTAGTGCTATAAAAATGCACTGATTACTGTATAAATGTGACTGGCAGGGAAGGGGTTAACACTAGGGGGCGAGGAAGGGGTTAATATGTTCCCTAATGTGTGATTACTACTGTGGGGGGACTGACTGGGGGAGGTGACTGATCTGTGTCCCTATGTACAAGGGACACAGCATCGGTCCCCTCTCCCTGACAGGACATGGATCTGTGTGTTTACACACACAGATCCATGTCCTTGTCTGTGTAACCGCCGATCGCGGGTGCCTGGCGGACATCGCGGCCGCCAGGCACGCGCATCGGCATTGCAGTGACGTGCCAGGTACGTGCGCGCGCCCCCCAGTGGCCAAATTAGCGGAGGCCGTATAATAACGGCCTCCCGGCATGTAACAACCACCTCGCGCCCGTATATAGTCGTACGGTTAAAATAAGTTTGGCATAACTACATGAAAAGCAACTTCATTATTATCCCATTAAAGAAGATGAGAATTTTGACATTTCATCAATGTTAATTCTAGATTACAGTCGTCCCTTGATTCCGCGCATGCGTGTTTGTACTTTTGACTCTTGTGTGACGGATTTGTGCCCTGAACATCCGAAAATCAGACGTGGAGCTGTCGGTCGCCACACATTTACTAGCGTGTCATCCAACATTGTTGGCCGAAAATTGGAAAACAATTGTTGAAAGGAGTGTATTAACGGTAAGAACTTCGGAGAACAGCCTGTCAAACGACAATTCCCTGCTGATTTTCGTACCGTGTGTACGAGGCTTTACCTGTAATGAAGTATGTCTCACAATGAAAAGACAGATGGATCCTGGACATATCTTCACTGAAGGGATGCCCCTCCTCTTCCAGTCTCTGAATGTCTGGCGCTGAAATGGTTAACAGCTTTGGGTCTTTAGAACAGCAGTACACATGGGGATGAGTCCCTCATAGGGACACAGCCCCTCCTTCCTCCGCCTCCATTGAGAAAATATATTTTATTGATGTTACTGCTAGCAACTCGATCTGTGAATGTCGGAGAGAATCCTGTGACTGATCAAACCCTTCTCCATTCATAGATTGTTTTGCAAGCACAGTATAATCAAAGAAATAACTTTTTTCAGTGAAGGGAAGGAAGGAGGGTGTGTCCTCTTTGGACCATCTGTACTGCTGTTCTGCCTGAAAAGCTGAAGCTGTTCACCATTGCAGAGGTATACACCACTCCCCATATTGCTTTTATTTTGAACTGTGATCACTTTTAATGTTTGTTGGTTTTTATTAATTAAAACCCAAGTTTTTTGACCTGCACCATTGTTTGGTGGATAAAAGTTTTTTTGAGTTCCTCCATTGTGCCTTCATTACCCCTAAGGGGTTCTGCTTACCGGAAACCTGCTCAAGACTACTTAAAAGCGTTGTGGATTTCCCAGGAGGTTTGTTTCCTCTGTACGTTTGGGACACAAACATCAGAGCGACCTTCAGCCATGGACTGTCGGGTCCATGGGCTACATTCATGTCTAATATCACTGAGATCCTTCAGACAGCTGAGTCTACTTGCCGATTGGGAATATCCATGCTCGATTGATCCGTTTTCGCTAACAGTCGGATCCAACAGTTCCGGTAAGCGTATTTAGTCATACCATACTTGAAAGGAATTTCCATGTGATGGTCTACATGGCTACATGATATCTTCACCGTGATACTCATATCATTGTGATGGACATTTTCACTTGTATTGTTTTTGTTTTACACGTGGACTTATTATTATAATATTTTTTCCACTGTTTTACCCAGTTAGGTATATACCATTTAGTGATATATACATATCTCACTATTTTCATACTTAGCGCTACACATTCACTCTCAATCGCAGTGTACTATTTCACCTGCAGATAGCAGCGGCAACAAGGAAAGAAAAACAACAGGAAGCACATCAGAAATGGCAAGAATGTTCCAATGCAGCTAAACGCAGCCGCACGTAAACGCAGCTAATCGCAATGTTCTGCAAGTGAACGCTGTGCCAGGATTCTCTGAATTTCAAAATAACAAAACATGCTTTTAACTGCGGCAGAACAGCCACCCGTGTGAAAGGGGCCTAAGACGTCTTACTGCCCCTCTTCACCCCTTCCTCTGCAATACTGTAAAGAGACAAAAAGGTGTAGCGCTGGATGAGCAAAACTGTGTATGGCTATACAGTGAAAAAAATATATAATATAAGAAAAAGTATCAAAAACATGAGTGAATACTACAAATAAACAATTTAAAGTTCATGTGTGTCAGTGAAAAATATATGAAATCTTCTCCTCTATTTAAAGATGATAAGAGTTCTACAGAGTGCAGGTATCCGATGAAAATCATAGGTAAATGCTCCAACACTTAGTAAAGATCCCGCCACCAAGGTGAAGAATGAAGGCTTACCAGACAGCCTGCGACCACCCTTCTCAGGGGGGTCAAAACAGGCTCAGTAGAGTGATGTTTTACTCCATGGAAGGCAGAATGATTCTGCAGGAACGCTTCATCCACAATGGGAGAGTCTCCAGAGACGTTGATTGAACACCTGGCCTGGCCACACTCTTGCAGATCAGAGTGGATGTTCCTCAGTAAGTAGGATAAAATCCAAAAGAGAAAGAAAAACTTTCCATAGTGTAGCGTTCATCCATAAAAAAGGGGTTTGCGATACAGAACCTCAAAGTAACAAGTCCTGAGATATTAAAATGCTGGTTAACCACTTAAGCCCCGGACCATTTGGTAGCTAAAGGACCAGAGGTGTTTTCAGAATTTTACACTGCGCTGCTTTAACTGTAAATTGTGCGGACATGCAATGTTGTACCCAAACGAAATTTGCGTCCTTTTCTTCCCACAAATAGAGCTTTCTTTTAATGGTATTTGATTGCCTCTGCGATTTTTATTTTTTGCGATATAAACGGAAAAATACCGAAAATTTTGAAAAAAAATGATATTTTCTACTTTTTGTTATAAGAAAAATCGAATAAACTCAATTGTAGTCATACATTTAGGCCAAAATGTATTCAGCCACATGTTTTTAGTAAAAAAAATGTCTAAGCGTATATTTATTGGTTTGCGCAAAAGTTATAGAGTTTACAAACTAGGGTACATTTTCTGAAATTTACACAGCTTTAAATTTATGACTGCCTATCTCATTTCTTGAGGTGCTAAAATGACAGGGCAGTAAAAAACCCCCCCCAAATGACCCCATTTTGGAAAGTAGACACCCCAAGGAAATTGCTGAGAGGCATGTTGAGCCCATTGAATTTTTTTTTTTGTCCCAAGTGATTGAATAATGACTAAAAAAAAAAAAAAAAATTACAAAAAGTTGTCACTAAATGATATATTGCTCACACAGGCCATGGTTATATGTGGAATTACACCCCAAAATACATTTTTCTGCTTCTCCTGAGTACGGGGATACCACATGTGTGGGACTTTTTAGGAGCCTAGCCGCGTACGGGACCCCGAAAACCAAGCACCGCCTTCAGGATTTCTAGGCACAAATTTTTGATTTCACTCCTTACTACCTATCACAGTTTCGAAGGCCATAAAATGCCAAAATCGCACAAAACCCCCCCAAATGACCCCATTTTGGAATATAGACACCCCAAGCTATTTGCTGAGAGGAAGGGCGAGTATTTTACAGCTCTCATTTGTTTTTGAAATTGAAGAAAGAAAATATATATATTTATTTATTTTTTTTTCAATTTTCAAAACTTTGTGACAAAAAGCGAGATCTGCAAAATACTCACAATACCTCTCAGCAAATAGCTTGGGGTGTCTGCTTTCGAAAATGGGGTCATTTGGGGGGGTTTTGTGCTATCTGGGCATTCCATGGCCTCCGAAACTGTGATAGGCAGTGAGAAGTGAAATCAAAAATTGACACCCTTAGAAAGCCTGAAGGCGGTGATTGGTTTTTGGGGTCCCGTACGCGGCTAGGCTCCCAAAAAGTCTCACACATGTGGTATCCCTGTACTCAGGAGAAGCAACAGAATGTATTTTGGGGTGCAATTCCACATATGCCCATGGCATGTTTGAGCAATATATCATTTAGTGACAACTTTGTGCAAAAAAAAAATAAAAAATTGTCGTTTTTCCGCAACTTGTGTCAACATATAAAATGTTCCATGGACTCGACATGCCTCTCAGTATATAGCTTGGGGTGTCTACTTTCCAAAATGGGGTCATTTGGGGGGGTTTTGAACTGTTCTGGCATTTTATACACAACATTAGGAAGCTTACATCCACTCTTCTAACCACTTGAAGACAAAGCCCTTTTTGACACTTTTTGTTTACATGAAAACATTTTTTTTTTTTGCAAGAAAATTATGTTGAACCCCCAAACATTATATATATTTTTAAAGCAAAGGCCCTACAGATTAAAATGGTGGGTGTTGCATTTTTTTTTCTACACAGTATTTGCGCAGCGATTTTTCAAACGCATTTTTTGGGTTAAAAAATACACTTTTTTTAATTTTAATGCACTAAAACACACTATATTGCCCAAATGTTTGATGAAATAAAAAAGATGATCTTGGGCCGAGTACATAGATACCAAACACGACATGCTTTAAAATTTCGCACAAACGCGCATTGGCGACAAACTACATTAATTTTTAAAAGCCTTTAAAAGCCTTTACAGGTTACCCCAGTAGATTTACAGAGGAGGTCTACTGCTAAAATGATTGCCCTCGATCTGACCTTTGCGGTGATACCTCACATGCTCGGTGCAATTGCTGTTTACATATGACGCCAGACCGACGCTTGCATTCGCCATTGGGCAAGAGCAGGGCAGGACAGGGGTGCTTTTTTTTTTTTTCTTTTTTTTTATTATTAATTTTGCTTTTTTATTTTATTTTTAAATTGTTCCTTCCAAGTATTTTTTTTTTTTATCATTTTTATTGTTATCTCAGGGAATGTAAATATCCCCTATGATAGCAATAGGTAGTGACAGGTACTCCTTTTTTTGAAAAAACTGGGGTCTTCTAGACCCTAGATTTTTCCTCTGCCCTCAAAGAATCTGACCACACCAAGATCGGTGTGATAAAATGCTTTCCCAATGGCGCTTTTTATATCCGGGGGGGGGGGGCATTCCCTCCCACTGCTTGTAAAGGCAGTCCAGAGGCTAATTAGCCGCTAGGATTGCTTTTACATGAAAGCCGGCCGCAGGCTGAAAAGAATGATACCAAGATGATACCTAAACCCGCAGGCATCATTCTGGTATAACCATTCAAAGTCCAGCAACATACCAGTACGTTGCTGGTCCTTGTTGGACATGTATTGTAATCTTTTTTTTTCATGCAGCCAGTTGGCTGAACGAAAAAAAAGATTGATCGGTGGGTATGCCCACCATTAGAATACCGCCCTTCATCCACCCACTTCCAATGATGGGCATACACGCACCATTTATATATGCCGAAGCATGGGGGCATCCTCCCACAAAAAAGTTATGCCGCACACACATGGTCGGACTTTTCCACGGGCAAGCCTCCATCGGAATTTCGACCGTATGTACGCGGCATTAGGAGCAAAATCGCTCCTCCGCCCCTGCTGCCCCAATGCTTCGGCATATTTGCTTTTTTTTTTTTAACTGTGGTGGTGAAATCACCTCCTACAGCACTGGAGTCGCAGGGATCAGGCCTGTCTCTGCGAACGCTGCAGTTATGTGCGTTTTTGTTTTGTAAGTGACAGTGATCGATCGATACTGCACTTGGGTGGCCTGGGCTGGACGGAGGGGCAAAACGCAGGTGCCAGCAGGTATCTGGGCTGATTCCGCTAACACTGCGTTTTTGGGAACCCTAAACTGCTGGGGACGCTAGTATAGATCTGATCAGATCAGATATTGATCTGTTCAGATACTATACCACTAAGGGGGGTGTATGCTTCACGCGTGGGTGTTAGCGTTACTGGCACTAACCTGACGCTGCCTGGGGTGTGACTCAGACCCTCTCTGACGCTAAAACCTAATTGATATCACCCGCCGGGCGATCAGGGGGTTAAACCTTTATTGGGTTATATACACGGCGGGTGCCCTGACACTATAAAAAGCAAACTAACTAACCAGCGTCACCAGTAACACTTATATGGTGATCACTGGTGAAAGGGTTAACTAGGGGCAATCAGGGGGTTAAAACCTTTATTAGATAATATATGGGGGTACCTGACGCTATAAAAACCTGCGGCGAACCTAAAAAAAATTACCAGCTACCGATCTGCATCACCGACACTAAGACAGCGTTTAGAAAAACAATTGCTTAGCGACAGTGGTGATAGGGGGTGAAAGGGTTACCTGGGGGGCGATCAAGGGGGTTAAACCTTTATTAGATAATATATTGGGGTACCTGACGCTATAAAAACATGCGGCGAACCTAAAAAAAATTACCGGCTACCGATCTGCATCACAGACACTAAGACAGCGTTTAGAAAAACGATCGCTTAGTGACAGTGGTGATAGGGGGTGAAAGGGTTACCTGGGGGGCGATCAAGGGGGTTAAACCTTTATTAGATAATATATTGGGGTACCTGACGCTATAAAAACATGCGGCGAACCTAAAAAAAATTACCGGCTACCGATCTGCATCACAGACACTAAGACAGCGTTTAGAAAAACGATCGCTTAGTGACAGTGGTGATAGGGGGTGAAAGGGTTACCTGGGGGGCGATCAAGGGGGTTAAACCTTTATTAGATAATATATTGGGGTACCTGACGCTATAAAAACATGCGGCGAACCTAAAAAAAATTACTGGCTGCCGATCGGCATCACTGACGCTAAGACAGCGATCAGAAAAATGATCGCTTACCGACAGTGGTGATAGGGGGTGAAAGGGTTATCTGGGGGGGTGATCAGGGGGTTAAACCTTTATTAGGGGGGGTTAGGGGGCTACACTGGACCTAAGACTAAACTTTGGTGACACTTTTACAGTCACAAATGTCACTGATTGCAGTGATCACTAAATAAATGGTCACTGCAATCAGTGACACTGTGACTGGGGGCTGGGGGGGTGATCTGGGGGGTGATCTGGGGTGTCTGGGGGGGCAATTTATGTCCCTATGTGTCCTGGTGTCAGTGTAGTGTTGTGTGCACTGACCTGATGTCTTCTCTTGTACGGCGCTCGGTATATGTGAGCGCCGCACCAGAGATGACATCACTTCCTCCTGCTCCCTCTGTCTGACACAGACAGAGGGGGCATTTCCATTCGCCGGGAGCGATCGCGAGGGGGTGGCCAGAAACGAATGGCTGCCCCCTCATCCCGGAATGCTCCCGGACACTTAGCCACCGCTCACTGTATAGGAGGGGGGTCCGATTGGACCCCCCAACTATACAAAGGCAATCACGTATGCTCTACGTGATTGTGCCTGTCGGTGCCATTCTGCCGACGTATATATACAGTGAGCGGTCGTTAAGTGGTTAAAAAACTCCTTGCAAGGAATAAAAAGCTCCGTATTCTGTCAATCAAACGACCGTTCGCGTGTGCGCGTGTACTGAGGAACATCCACTCTGATCTGCAAAGAGTGTGTCTACTCCCAATTCTGGCCAGGTCAATCAACGTCTCTGGAGACTCTCCCATTGTGGATGAAGCGTTCCTGCAGAATCATCCTGCCTTCCATGGAGTAAAACATCACTCTACTGAGCCTGTTTTGACCCCCCTGAGAAGGGTGGTCGCAGGCTGTCTGGTAAGCCTTCATTCTTCACCTTGGTGGCGGGATCTTTACTAAGTGTTGGAGCATTTACCTATGATTTTCATCGGATACCTGCACTCTGTAGAACTCTTATCTTTAAATAGAGGAGAAGATTTCATATATTTTTCACTGACACACATGAACTTTAAATTGTTTATTTGTAGTATTCACTCATGTTTTTGATACTTTTTCTTATATTATATATTTTTTTTCACTGTATAGCCATACACAGTTTTGCTCATCCAGCGCTACACCTTTTTGTATATTTATATTGTTGTACCTTATATCAGGGTTTTTTTTGGTGTTTAGCAGCAGGTTTTCCTTTAGGGATTTATTCATTTATTGCACTTTAATAATTTGCACCTAGCGCAAATTTTTCTTTTATAACCAATACTGTAAAGAGCACTTTTGAAGGGGTGGACAAATGACAAGATGGCAGATAAACAAGTAAAACTTATGTAGGAGGATTTGTTTCATCTTTGTGTATTATCTGACGCTATTCACTTCACTGGATATATAAAAGGGTTTACAACCACTTTAAAGAAAACAATATGTTAAAAATAACACTACTACTTAGTGGCAAAACTACTAATCACACTATAAAATATGGCAATGGTTGTTGCACCTATGTCTATATAAGCAGAATGCAAACACCCTCATTCAACTAATACTTCTCAGAAGTGCCATCTTTTTTTGACCCAGTTTGAGTCCACATATACTATTTGCTCTGGATCACCACTTGCAAAATAATCTCAGGTTCATGTCTTACATCTGTTTTAGGTACTGTATGACTCTTAAATGCATTCCCATCCCTTTGCAAGGGTTTGCTTACACATCTGCAGCTCCTATATATAGACATATAGTGACTGATGTATTAAAGTGCCCCCACTGCTTGTCTGTAGTGTCCATTGTTAGACAGAAGATTTTTTCCAACAGTTCAATAATCACATACATTTTAGAAGTTTGATTTAGCACAGGGGTAGGCAACCTTTTGAGCACAGTGTGCCAGAAAATGTTTTCAAAGAAATTGAGCATGCCGATTTTATAACAAAAAAAGTCAACTTCACACTCTCAATCACGAAAAGGATTTTTTACAAAGTAAATTCTTTAACCGCTTGTCAACCGCCCACCGTCAAATGACGGCGGGCGGAAGACCCTGTTGTTCTGGGCGGATGTCATATGACGTGATCGCCTTCAGAAGCCACTAGGGGGCGCCGCCCGCCGCTTCACTGTGGACCCGATGCGCGTGCCCGGCGGCCACGATGGCCGCCGGGCACCCGCGATTGCCCAGTAACTGAGCAGGACCATGGATCTGTGTGTGTAAACACACAGATCCACGTCCTGTCAGGGAGAGGAGACCGATGGTGTGTCCCTTGTACATAGGGACACAGATCGGTCACCTCCCCCCAGTCAGTTCCCTCCCCCCACAGTAAGAATCACAATCTAGGGAACACATTTATCCCCTTGTTCGCCCCCTAGTGTTAACCCCTTCTCTGCCAGTCATATTCATACAGTAATCAATGCATTTTTATAGCAGGAATCGCTGTATAAATGTGAATGGTGCCAAAAATGTGTCAAAAGTGTCCGATGTGTCCGCCGCAATATCGCAGTCACAATAAAAATCGCTGATCAACGCCATTACTAGTAAAAAAAAAAAAATGCTATAAATCTATCCCCTTTTTTGTAGTGTAGCTGCTATAACTTTTGCGCAAACAATCAATATACGCTTATTGCAATTTTTTACCAAAAATATGTAGAAGAATACGTATCGGCCTAAACTGTGAAATTTTTTTACATTTTTTTTTATAGATTTTTTGGGGATATTTATTATAGCAAAAAGTAAAAAATATTGCATTTTTTTCAAAATTGTCACTCTATTTTTGTTTATAGCGCAAAAATTAAAAACCGCAGAGGTGATCAAATACCACCAAAAGGAAAGCTCTATTTGTGGGGAAAAAATTATAAAAATTTAAATTGGGTACAGTGTTGCATGACCACGCAATTGTCATTCAAAGTGTGACAGCGCTGAGGCCGCGTACACACGACCGGTTTTCTCTGCAAAAAAGCTCTCCCAACAGTTTTCTTGTCTTTTTTGGTCGAGAAAACCGTTCGTGTGTATGCTTTCTCGTCGAGAAAACTGTCCAAAATCTCGACAAGAAAAAAAGACGACCTGCCGTCTTTTTTCTCGTCGGAGTCTCATTTTTTCTCGGCGTGATTCTTGTCAGACTGTGTTTGGACGAGAAAACCGTTCGTGTGTATGCTTTTCCGAGTCTTCAAAAACCGCGCATGGTCAGACTCAATATGAGACGGGAGCGCACCTTCTTGTAAAACGGGCGTTTTGAATGGAGATAGCACATTCGTCACGCGTTACCAATTTTAGCCACGTTTAAATGCTGCCCATTTAAATCTTCTTTAGAATACTACAATGATGATGTGCAATTTAGATCTTTTTTGGCAGCAGATATTTCTGCATATTTAGGACTAATTTTTACCAACATTTCTGAATGCAGATCTCATGAATATGTTATTTTAGTTGATCGAGCAAGTTTTTTTTTTTTTTTTTTATTACCGTATATACTCGAGTATAAGCCGAGATTTTCAGCCCTTTTTTTGGGGCTGAAAGTCCCCCCCTCGGCTTATACTCGAGTCATATAAATTTTACATTGTAAATATTACCTGTAAAGAAGTTGCGGCTGCGGCGTCCATCGTTCGAATTCCGCGGCGTCCATCGTTCAAAATTCCGCGGTCTCTTCCTGTTCCTTCCTTGATAGGCGAGTCTCAGCAGACACTCTCCGCCTATCACGAACGTTCTCTCATCCTCAGTTTTCCAGCAGACGTCTGTGATTGGCGGAATACCCAACACAGTGTCTGCTGGGAAAACTAAGGATGAGAGAATGATCGTGATAGGCGGAGAGTGTCTGCTGAGACTCGCCTATCAAGTAAGGAACAGGAAGAGACCGCGGAATTCGAACGATGGACGCCGCGGAATTTGAACGATGGACGCCGCAGCCGCAACTTCTTTACAGGTAATAATTACAATGTAAAAATTTATATTTACAGGGAACAGCGAGCTAGGGAACAGTGGGGCATCGGCTTATACTCGGGTCAGTGAGGTTTCCCAGTTTTTTGGGCAACATTAGGTACCTTGGCTTATACTCGAGTCGGCTTATACTCGAGTATATATGGTAATTAGTATGTTTTTATTCAGATATGCATTTTAAAATCTTCTAAAATTTCTAGTGTTCTCCTTTTTTTTTTTTTTTATCCGGTGTAAATTTGACATAAATAGTATTAACCACTTGACAACTGGGCACTTAAATCCCCTTAATAACCAGACCAATTTTCAGCTTTTGGTGCTCTCACATTTTGAATGACAAGTACTCAGTCATGCAACACTGTACCCATATGAAATTTCCGTCCTTTTTTTCACACAAATAGAGCTTTTATTTGGTGGTATTTGATCACCTCTGCGGTTTTTATTTTTTTCGCTATAAATGAAAAAAGACCGAAAATTTTGGAAAAAAATGCATTTTTCTTCATTTCTATTATAAAATTTTGCAAATAAGTAGTTTTTCCTCATAAATTTGGCCAAATATTTATATTGCTACATATATTTGGTAAAAATAACCCAAATTAGTGGATATTATTTAGTCTGGGTGAAAGTTATAGGGTCTACAAGCTATGGTGCCAATTACTGAAAATTGATCAATTTGATCACACCTGATGTACTGACAGCCTATCTCATTTCTTGAGACCCTAACAAGCCAGTAAAGTACAAATACCCCCCAAATGACCCCTTTTTGGAAAGTAGACATTCCAAGGTAGTTAGTAAGAGGCATAGTTAGTTTTTTGAAGTTGTCATTTTTTCCCACAATTCTTTGCAAAATTAAGATGATTATTATTATTTTTTTTTTCACACCAAATTGTCATTATAACAGGTTACTTCTCTCACATGGCATGTACATTCCACGAATGACACCCCAAAATATATTCTGCTGCTCCCCCCGAGTATGGCGATACCACATGTGTGAGACTTTTATACAGCCTGCCCACATACAGAGGTCCAACACTGAAGTAGCAACTTCAGGCGTTCTAGGAGCATAAATTACACATCTAATCTCTCAACCACCTATTATACTTTTGAAGGCCCTGGAGCACCAGGACAATGGAAACGCCCACAAAGTGACCCCATTTTGGAAAGCTAACACCCCAACGTATAATCTATGAGGCATAATGAGTCTTTTGAACGGTTCATTTTTTTCCAGAAGTTTTTGGAAAATGTGGAAAAAAAATGAAAACGCAATTTTTTTACACAAAGTTGTCCATTTATAGGATATTTCCAACACATATCATGTACACAGCAAAAATGACACCCCAAAATATATTCTGCTGTTCCTCCTGAGTATGACGATACCAAATGTGTGAGACTTTTATACAGCCTGGCCACATACAGAGGTCCAACACTGAAGTAGCAACTTCAGGCGTTCTAGGAGCATAAATTACACATCTAATCTCTCAACCACCTATTACACTTTTGAAGGCCCTGGAGCACCAGGACAATGGAAACGCCCAAAAAGTGACCCCATTTTGGAAAGCTAACACCCCAACGTATAATCTATGAGGCATAATGAGTCTTTTGAAAGGTTCATTTTTTTCCAGAAGTTTTTGGAAAATGTGGAAAAAAAATGAAAACGCAATTTTTTTACACAAAGTTGTCCATTTATAGGATATTTCCAACACATAGCATGTACACAGCAAAAATGACACCCCAAAATATATTCTGCTGCTCCTCCTGAGTATGACAATACCAAATGTGTGAGACTTTTATACAGCCTGGCCACATACAGAGGTCCAACACTGAAGTAGCAACTTCAGGCGTTCTAGGAGCACACATCTAATCTCTCAACCACCTATTACACTTTTGAAGGCCCTGGAGCACCAGGACAATGGAAACGCCCACAAAGTGACCCCATTTTGGAAAGCTAACACCCCAACGTATAATCTATGAGGCATAATGAGTCTTTTGAACGGTTCATTTTTTTCCAGAAGTTTTTGGAAAATGTGGGAAAAAAATGAAAACGCAATTTTTTTACACAAAGTTGTCCATTTATAGGATATTTTCAACACATAGCATGTACATAGCAAAAATGACACCCCAAAATATTTTCTGCTACTCCTCCTGAGTATGGCGATGCCACATGTGTGAGCTTTTTTAACAGCCTGGCCACATAGAGGCCCAACATCCAAGAAGCACCATCAGGTGTTCTAGGGACATAAATTACACATCCAATTTCCTTACAATATATCACATTTTTGAAGGCCCTTCATATTTCTAACACAGCATGTACATACCAAGAATTACACCCTAAAATACATTCTGCTGAGTAAACGGTAAAAAAAAGATTACCTGTGGTTTTGGTAGTGCAATTGTCCACAGAAGGAGAGCCCTGATCCAGGCAGCAGGCAGGGACGTGGTCAGTGACAGTGAATTGAATTGTCCAGGCAGCAGACAGGAATATTCTCCATAGTCACTACAGGCAGGAATACTGTCCATATACAGTCCAGGGTCAGTGTAAGTAGAGACATTGCCAGCAGTGCCAAAATATTGGTCCTGGTAATCAGCAGGAACATGGTCCAAGTAGCAGGCCAGGAAAGAATGGGGACAGGGGTAGGGGCTTCTCCCACCCAAATCTCTTTGAAGCCCCCGAGTCTCCAGACCCTAATCCGGGAATGAGAAAACTAAAAAATAGTTTTCTTCATCCAGAAAAACAATTCTGGAGCCCCTCACATATGTGAGACCCCTGTGTTCCCACTAGCATAGCAGGGTAAAAGATCAATCCAAGAGGCAGGCAAAAAACGTGGTCAAACAGTCCAGGGTCAGTTCCAGAGCAGGCAGAGGTAGGTACAGTTAAGCGTTAGGCAGAAGAGTGGTCGTATAACAGGCCAGGGTCAGTTCCGGAGCAGGCAGAGGTAGGTACAGTTTAGCGTTAGGCAGAAGAGTGGTCGTATAACAGGCCAGGGTCAGTTCCGGAGAAAGCAGAGGTATGTTTAGCGTTAGGCAAAAGCGTGGTCGTATAACAGTCCAAGGTCGGTTCCGGAGAAGGCAGAGGTATGTACAGTTCAGTGCAGTGGCATAAGGGGTGTGGAGGAAAATGACAGGAAATGAGAATTGCATTTACCATACTTCCCTAATAGTGTAGAAACGTATGGTAACGGCGGAAACATTCGCCTATACAGAGGCCTGGTTGGGAAGGACAATCGGGACAATAATACATGGTGTCTCTTCGAATTCCTCCTCTGGAGCACACCCGGCATCTCTTCTGACGTCTGTAGCCTGTTTCACGGGGGGCGGCTTTCTCAGGAAAGTGGCGCTCGTGGAGTCTGCTCACGGAATCAGAGCGAATAGTTTCTGGTGGGCTTTCAGGGTACAAAAGGGCGGAGATAACTTCTTCTTGGTAGAGTAGATAGGATACGGGGTTCTCTGTTGATTTTTTGTAAATAACATAAGTGTTATACATGGCCAAACTAAAAAAATAAAGGGACACTTTCTTATACCAGTGGCGGGATTTTCTTGTGGGAAGATAGGGTTCAATCATCTGATCGTTAAAGTCCACTCCCCCCATAAACAAATTATAATCGTAGACACAAGCTGGTTTCTGGATTGTGCCGTTTCTTTTGGGGACTTCCACGTAGGTGTCGTTGTGGATTGATGTGAGCATGTGGACGTTTCGTTTGTCCCTCCACCTGACAGCCAATATCTCCTGGTTCCTCAATGATGCCGCCTCCCCTCGTCATAGCTTTTCATTGGCGAGTTTTTGTGGGAAGCCTTTTCTATTGGCTCTTATTGTGCCACATGCTGGGGTGTCCCTCCGGTAAAGATTGCGGAACAGGGGCAAGCTGGTATAAAAATTATCCACATAAAGGTGGTATCCCTTTCCAAGGAGTGGATAGATAAGCTCCCAGACCACTTTTCCGCTGACACCGATGTACTCTGGGCATTCAGGGGGATGCAGTTGGGAGTCCTTCCCTTCGTACACCAGAAAGGCGTAGATGTACCCCGTGGCTCGGTCACAAAGTTTGTACATTTTAACCCCATATCGGGCCCTTTTGCTGGGGATAAACTGTTTAATGCTCAGCCTGCCTGAGAATTTTATGAGGGACTCATCCACGGAGATATTCTGTTCAGGGATATATAACTGGGAAAAATTTTCAGAGAAAAAATTTAGGAGTGGCCGAATTTTATATAGTTTGTCAAAAGCTGGGTCATTTCGGGGAGGGCACTGGGTGTTGTCATTATAGTGGAGGAACCGCATAATCATTAGGTATCGGGATCTTGGCATAAGGGATGAGAAGAGTGGCATGTGGTGGATGGGTTTGGTAGACCAGTAGGAGTACAATTGGTTTTTTTTTGAGAGTCCCATACTAAAAGTTAGGCCTAGGAAAATTTTGAATTCCTCTACGGTAAGTTCTCTCCACTCAAAGGGACGGGCGTAACTAGACCCAGGGTTGCTTGCTATGTACTGCTGTGCATAGAGGTTGCACTGGGCCACAATGGAGGATAGTAAGTCTTCAGTGAATACTAAATTGAAAAAATCGAGCATGGAAAATTCATCGGTGTTCACCTGGACACCTGGCTGGGCGGTGAAAGGGGGGATATTTGCTGCTCCGGAATTAGGGGGAAGCCACAGGGGGTTTTGAAAGCCATAGGGAAGGCTGGCATGGCCCCTATCCCTTTGGGGCTGAGATGACACCCTACTGGTGCCTGGCCTTTGTTGCAGTGGCACTGCGCTTGGGGTGGACGGCACTGCGCTTGGGGTGGAGGGCACTGCGCTTGGGGTGGACGGCACTGCGCTTGGGGTGGACGGCACTGCGCTTGGGGTGGACGGCACTGCGCTTGAGGTGGACGGCACTGCGCTTGAGGTGGACGGCACTGTGTTGCTGGTAGTAGGCCGCTTCTCCACGCCAGAACCCCTTGTTTTCACGGGCACACATTCCTCTTCTGATTCTGTATCAGACCCACTGTCTGTAACGGGTTCATAGGCCGAATCCGAATCAGACTGAGACTCCTCGCTGCTCTCATCGGTCATGATTAGACGCTGGTAGGCCTCCTCACAAGTAAAGAATTTTTTTGCCATGTTGGTGGCTGGTGAGGCTGCACTGCAGAGCACTGTGGTGGCACAGGTAGCACTGGTGTGGCTCTGGTTGCACTGGTGGCACACAGGCAGCACAGGCGGCACTGGTGGGCACAGGCGGCACTGGTGGGCACAGGCGGCACTGGTGGGCACAGGCGGCACTGGTGGGCACTGGTGGGGACAGGCGGCACTGATGTGGCACTGCAGTGGCGCTGATGGGCACAGGTGGCACTGGTGGGCACAGGCGGCACTGATGGGCACAGGTGGCACTGATGGGCACAGGTGGCACTGATGGGCACAGGTGGCTCTGGTGTGCACAGGTGTGGCTCTGGTGGGCACTGGTGTGGCTCTGGTGGGCACAGGCGGCACTGGTGGGCACAGGCGGCACTGATGTGGCACTGCAGTGGCGCAGATGAGCACTGATGGGCACAGGTGGCACTGATGGGCACAGGTGGCACTAGTGTGGCACTGATGTGGCACTGGTGTGGCACTGGTGTGGCACTGGTGTGGCACAGGTGGCACAGATGTGGCACAGATGTGGCACAGATGGCACTTTTTGCACTTTTGGGGCACTGCTGGGCACTGCTGGGCACTGCTGGGCACAGCTGGGCACAGCTAAAAGTAGTAAAAACTCACTGTGTGGCACAGGGTTGCACTGATGTCTCTCCTCTCCTCTCACGCTGCATCGGTGTGAGGTGAGGAGAGAGATGAACTGCTGCTGACCCTGGTTTGTTTACATTGTGATCGCGCCGTCATTGGACGGCGCGATCACGTGGTAAAAGGCCGCTGTCATTGGCCATTCACCCCGATCTGTGTTGCTACGGGTCCGGTGGACCCGGCGAGCACAGTCGTTTGCGTGTGCGCGCCCGCGGGCGCGCGCAGGAACGATTCTAAGGGAGGACGTTATATAACGTCCTCCCAGAGTTAAGCAACCACCTTGCCGCCGTTATTCGGCGGCAGGTGGTTGTTAAGTGGTTAAATTATCCTCTTTTTTTTTTGTTCTGCAAGGCGTTTTTTGGGTGTTATCTGTGGCATTTAAACTCTAGCTTTGGAGTTTAAGAAAATTACCTGCCTACTCACCAGCTAAATATGTAGCTTTAACAAAAACACATATGCAAGTATTAATTGGAACACAAAAAAACATTTTATTCTGGTACACAAAATAATAATAACCAAACTAGAAGGCAGCGCTGGAGAGCCTGCTGCAATTTGTGCGACTGTGTGGACACCAAAATTGGAACCTTGAGAGGAACATACATTACTGAGCACAATCTGGTCTTGGACTCCCAGAGGTCAGGAACAGCAGCAGGTTAGATACATGTCCCAAGCCTGGGGAACTACAACAGGCTGCCTTCTGTCTGACCACATTGCAGCAAGGGAATCACTTCCTGGTCTTCTTGCTCCGCTTCCCTGCAGCCTTCTGGGTAGGCTTGCCTGCAGCCTTCTCTGCAGCCTTCCTTGTCCGCCTGGCTGGAGGCTGTGCCTCAGGAGGTGTACTCATGTCAGGAGGAGGAGGTGGAGCTGGAGAAGAAGGAGGTTGGGGAGAAGAAGAAGAAGGAGGTTGGGGAGAAGAAGAAGGAGGTGGAGGAGAAGAGGAAGGAGGAGGTTGTGAAATTGGAGGTGGAGGTGGAGAAGAAGGAGGTGGAGGAGAATAGGAAGGTGCAGGAGGATGGCCGTGGTCACAGATAACAGTGCTCTCTGTGAGTCTGCCCCTCAACCGCTTATTTAAAAGGGTCATGAGCAGGGACTCAAAGTAGCCTCTGTTCATTTTGCATCTGGGCCATTTTCATGCCCACTAATGCCGCATAGCCCTCATCAGGGGTTGGGGGCTGCTGGAGGGTGGCATGGGCCTCTTTAATGAGGGCCAGTGCTGCCACACTCACAGCCCTATCCTTCCTGCCCCTTCTTGGTGGCATGCGGATTGGTGGCACCTGACACCTAGTCCTACTAGTTGGACCAGCCACCTCCTCTCTGCCTCTTGGACCAGGCACCTCCTCTCTGCCACTAAGCCCAGCCTCCTCCTGCCTGACATTTTCCGCCCTCTCATCTTGGCTGACCTCCTCCTGTGTAAAAAAAGGGACATATTTTAGAATTTGTTTTCATCAATCACACACAGGGGATTAGTTTGTAAAGGCAAATCCACTTTGCAATACAAGTGCAAACTACAAGTGCACTTATAATTGCTTGGAAAGTGGACTTGAAAGTGCAGTTGCTGGAGATCTGAGGGGGACATGCAAGGCAAAGCAAAAGCATAAATTTAGCTTAAACATGATTGCAGATTAAAATCAGCAGAGCTTCCCCTCATTTTCGCTCTCCCCCCTCTGATTTACAGCGCCTTTACTTCCAAGTTCTCTTTTGGTGAAATTTTAGGTTCTCTTTGCACTTGTAGTTTACACTTGTAGTGCAAAGTGGATTACCTGTTCCTAAAGCAGCCCCACAATGTTCAGATCATTGCCTGTTGCAAATCCTTCAAAATGTGTCTGTATAATACTCTCATTATGCCCCCATCATTTTCATATCTCCTCCCCCACTTTTTTGCCCACTAATGTCTATTGCTATGTCAATCCCTTTTTCTTGATTGCCTACCTTTTTACCCATCTTAACATCTATTTTACATCATTCACTTTTGACAAAGAAATGTGATAAAATTACTATACCTGGCTCCAGACGGACAGATCTGGGTCTTCATCCAAGATGGAAGGCTCCTCCTGATCCTGGGAAGGAACATCTTGGCTGGAGGGAAGGCTGGACAGTGATTCCCTTGCTGTAATGTGGTCATTCAGAAAGGCCAACCTGTCATAGTACCACAAATGTCGGACATATACCTCCCCTTTTGCTGCTCCTGACCTCTGAGATGCCAGGACACGATTGCGCGCAGTCCTATATGTTCCTCTCAAGGTCCCAATTTTGGTGTCAAGCTGCTCAATGGTTGCATGGGGCACCCTGGTCTGCTCAAATGGGAGCAGGCACAGCATAGCCTAGGGGATTAGGTTGAGATGTCTGGATGCTGAATCGGGGCTCCTCCCCCCCTCCCTCCCCCCCATTCCCCCCTCCTCAACTGTCCTTTCCTTACTCTGTCTCCTTCCTTCTATTCTCTGTCACTGTCCTCTTTCCTCTCTTTTGAAATTTGTTTATTGTTTATTTTTGGAGTCAGATCCAGACCTTAGAGGTTTGTGCTGCTCCCTGTTTTCTCAGCTCCTACGGGACCATTGTCAGTCTGATCAGACCTCTGGGCGGCCCACACGGCCGGCTGAGTTGCGCCCCCCCGATAGATGGATGGGGGGGCGGCTCATCTGGGTGGACGGTTCAGATATGATCTGCGATGCTAATAGGGGTTAACGGCTCTACGGAGCTTCGGACTACTCCAAGGACCCCTACACTTGGTGATCTTCATTGTGTTACCCCAAATGTTGATTGTGACTGTACAATGTTATGTGGCGACTTTTATACATTTTGTATGACAAAACTTGAATAAAAAGATTGAAACACAAATGGGAGCAGGCTCTCCAGCGCTGCTCTCCGAACCCCTTTTTTTTTTATGCTGTGGATTTTTGGTCTCCCACAGAGCGGACAGCTCCCTTAATCTGTCAATGAATTCCGATAGAAATTATTTTTCCCCCAACCACATTCATTCTTTCTGCAAGACAAAACACCAGACATAATTAAAAATGTCAATCACACTCTAAACTCGTAAACTCTTTATGCCCATATATGCCTCTCCAATCTCTATGCAGTATAGGCCACTGATGTACCAATTAGCAAATGATACCTTCGGTCTAACGTTCGTCGCTCTAAACTCCTTCGGCCGCACACAGAACGTAGGTACGTCACATGTGTGTGTTAGCTTTATATACGCTACGCATGCGTGACACACGTCACCCGCCCATGACGGTCTTTTTCTCGATGTTTCCCCGCCCCTTCTCTTTCGGCGCGCAGGCGACATGGCGGAGTCACAGCAGGTGTCTGTGAATTCAGAGAATTCCAATGAGGAGACCAGCCCAGAGCGGGAAACGTCACAAACAAGGAGGCGCTACAAGGCATCTAATATGTCCTTTGAGGAGATGGCGGAGATGGTGGCCATATTGAACAATTGTGATTATGAGGCAAAGCATGGGCCGTATTCCCACCCTAATCTTCGGAAGGACAAAATTATGAAGAAAGTAGTGAAAAGTCTAAATAAGAATTTCGGTGTGAAAAGATCCAAGGAGCAGCTCAGAAAGTGGTGGTCTGACCTCAAACTGAGGGAGCCGGAGCAGTTAAGGAGCATTAACAGAATGCTTAAAAAAAGTAAGTACTTCTCCTGTGTCCCTATTGTTGTATTTCACAACTTGCATGTTGCTCCCTGTTGTTTTTTTCTTAATTAACATTCTTAAATGACATCTTCTACAATTTAGTGGGCACAGTAATCGGTCGATATAGACACATCGTTTGCACACTACATACGATGATTTGGCAATATCCGTTCTTTTTTATTTCCAAAAATAAATGTATATTTAAAATCACTAAATGTTATGACATTGTTGTCTAGATGTGTTTGAAACTAGAATGAAATGCAAACTTGAATCAATATAAAGGAGAGGACACATCTGCACTCACAGAAGCACTATAGTGTGGACCGCCATAAGAACCTTTTTAGGGTGTCCACCACAGGTGCTTCAGTGAGTACTGGGGGGGGGGGGGGGGCATGTGATAAAATTGTCACCAAAATGTCTGTTTTTTTAGCTTTGTATAGTTCTCAAATCTGGTCTTCATCTTGGAACTGGGCCAAAACAGACAAGTGTAACCCACCTGCAAGCAATGTTTCATACAGTATTCCTAGTTATGACTTCATATATGTGTGTGTTAAGTGTACCATTTGTTTTAATCTCATAGGGGAGAGAAGACTGGGAGGACACGACTCCTCGGAGCCCAGGAACCCCACACCTTCTAAAGAACCCCAACCTCCCCAACAAGGCCAACCTGAGAATGTGGAGGATGTCGAATTAGATAAAGGAGAGGTGGAGGAAGGAGAAGTCAAAGAAGGAGAGGTGGAGGAGGTGGTGGAACTTGTCACTACAACAGGTCAGTATCTGTCACCCAAGCTTCAGGTTTACGAGATGTAGGCCTGGAGATTGATATATTTTTATTTTTATTTTAGGGGATGAAGATTTTCCTGAAAGTCCACAATTCTCCAGGGATAGTGCACAACGACTCATACAACAAGTAATGGATTGTAGTACTCAACTGGACTTCATTAAAAAAAGGATTCAGGATCTGGAGAATGCATTTAAGGACATCATAGATGTGTTGGGGAGAATACACTAAAATAAACCTTTTAATCTCAAGTTTGTGTTCACTTTTGTAGCACTTTGTTGGCCAAACAAATTTAGAAGATGCACACAGTGGGTCAACATGTGCTATCTGCCATCACGGGATCTCCATGTACGTGTTTTGGGGGTGCAACCTCTTCCTCACAACTCAAGAAGGAGAAAGGAAGAAGGGGTTGCCCCCCCAAAACATGTTGAATGATCCCCCATGATGGCGGGTAGCACATGTTGACGAGAGGGATGAGGAAGTATCTAACCTAGTTTCCCCCCCCCCCCTAAAAATGTGTGCATCTTCTAAATTTGTCAGGTTCAGGGGTGACAACACTCCATTTTTGAGGAAGGGCAGATAGACATTTTTGTGGACAAAACGTTTAACATTGTTGTATTTGGAGGAATGTTGAGGAGATTTTTTCTAAGTTCATTATCAGCAAAATTTGCCATGTTAGGTGAAAAGGCGAAAATGGGTTTCTAAAATGTTCAGACACCAAAAATGTATACCTAACCATATGTGTGATTGAGTAAAATACAAAAAATGTCTTTGTTTTTTTTAAAACCACTCTAACCTTTTTGGGATTTCGTTTTGTTGTTAGCAGTGAAATGTTTGTGGTTTACTAAGGAAAATACACTTGGCACTACAAGTACACTTAGAAAAAGTAGCACACAACTCAAATATAAACAAAGCAAAACTAATAATTGAAAGTTGATATTTTTTATTTTGGATTTTTTTATGGCAAAATTATAATTCGGACAGATTCTCTGGCATTGGAATGGCCCCCCTACCCATGAAATAAACATATTTCTGCCTGATTGCACGGGCACTTTGGGGGGGCAAGCCAGCACGGACAGGTTCCAGGCCCGGCAGGGCATTGTCCGCAGCAAGTCCTGGCTCGGGCCCAACTGTGGCCATATATGTAGGAGATTTCTTCCTCAAAAAATTGTGCAGTAGACAACAACAAAACGCAATATAGTTCAATTTGTACTCCGCAAGATTAATAGGAGTCAGAAAAAGACGGAACCGGCTGGCCATTATCCCGAAGGCATTCTCCACAACTCTTCGGGCTCTGGCCAGCCGGTAGTTGAAGACCCTCCTCTCCGGGTGAGGGTCCTCTGGGGGAAAGGCCTCATGAGATGCCGACCCAGGCCAAAGGCTTCATCAGCCAAAAACACAAAGGGGAGTCCTTCCACATTCCCTGCATCCGGTGGCAATGCAAGGTCATCGCTCTGTAGACCAAGGGCAAACTCCGTCTGGGCGAAGGCTCCCCCATCCGGCATCCGGCCATTCTTCCCCACATCCACATAGAGGAATTCATACTGTGTTGACACCACCGCCATCAGCACAATACTATGAAACCCCTTGTAGTTGAAAAAAAGGAGCCAGAACGGGGTGGTGGCACGATGCGGACGTGCTTTCCGTCAATGGCTCCTCCGCAGTTTGGGAAGTCCCACCGCCTGGCAAACTCAAATGCCACAGTCTGCCATTCCTGTGGCGTGGAAGGAAGCTGGGGAATCAAACAAGAAAAAAATTAAGGACTTTTGCTAATAACTTTGCAAGCAGATTAGACAAAAACATTTGTGGCCAACATAAGTATAACATTTTGGTTAAGGATTAGTAAAAAAAGATAACCAAATTCACAATTTGCACATTGCTCACCCCCCTCTGATGGCCCATTTATTTTCTTGGGGGGGGCTAGATGTGTTTGGGACCCCACAAATTTCACAATCAGGAAATTTAATTAAGAATTGGAGGGGGGGGGGGGGGTTACAAGGGATCTGCAAAAATACATTGTTAACAGACTAGGCTAGATGTGTTTGGGCCCAGGAGAGCATGCTGGAGAGGTAAGTAAAGGTAACAATGCATGTAGGCCCAAAAATGACTTAAAAAATGACAGCATGCATGGGGACAAAGGGGACATTCTCAGCATATTACAATCATGCTAATTAGGGAAGGATGAAAGAAATACAATACATCATGCATTAAATACAGAGAATGTGATATTGTATACGAAAACGTACCCTCATATAGTCATCCTGCAGGACTTGGATGATAGCAGAACAGGTCTCTGGGATTATGATGCCCAGAGCCTGGGGGGAGATGCCTGTGAACTTCAGGTCCTGCAGACTTCTCCCTGTCGCCAGGTAGCGCAACGTGGTGATGAGCCTCTGCTCAGCACTGATGGCTTCCCGCATAACGGTGTCCTGCCTGGTAATATAGGGGGACACCAAAGCCAACAGATGCTGAAATACGGGGTCAGACATCCGCAGAAAATTCCTGTAGTCCTCAGGATTATTCTCCACGATCTCACGCAGCAGAGGCATGTGAGAGAATTGGTCGCGCTGGAGCAACCAATTCTTGGTCCATGAACTCCTCCTCACCCTGTTCATAGACTCGTCTTGGTCCAATACAAGAAGACCAACAGACACACAAAGTCGGTGCACACCACGATCTCTACGATGAGAACGTATCCGCAACATGGCTAAGAAACGGTCGTCTGAACAGAACGAACTAAACAGAACGCACTGAAGAACAGCAAGGCCTATGAAGAACGACCTGAAAATCAGAAACGAGCGGACAAGAACGCACTGTAAAACAGATACGACCTGACTACTCGCCCTGAAAGACAAGATACGAACCCACAAGCACCAACTGAACCGCAGAAAACGAACTGAAAGCACGAAGTTTGAAAAGCGCGAATCGTGTCTTCCCAAACTTTAACTAACACGCGGCAACACGAGATTAGCAAAAGCAGCCCAAGGGAGGACGCCATGAAAATGGAACTTCCCCTTTATACTGCCGTCGTACGTGTTGTACGTCACCGCGTTTTTAGACCAACGAGATTTTGAAATGACAGTGTGTATGCAAGCAAAGCTTCACAAGAATCTCGTCAAACTTGACAAGAAAACCGACAAGAAAAACGACGTTTGTTTTACGACGAGAAACTCGGCCGTGTGTACGAGGCCTGAAAGCTGAAAAATGGCTTGGGCAGGAAGAGGGTGAAAGTGCCCTGTAGGCAAGTGGTTAAACTACGTAGTAGTGAGAAATTAACATCCTGCACTCTCACGCCTCAGATCAGCCCCAATTTTTGCACCTTCACAGCTCAGATCAGCCCCAATTCATGCACCTTCACACCTTAGATCACCCCAATTCCTGCACCTTCACACCTCAGATCAGCCCCCTATTCCTGCACCTTCACACCTCAGATCACCCCAATTCATGCACCTTCACACCTTAGATCACCCTGTAACGGGTGGGCCCGTGGAACCCACAAGTTCTTAGAAAGTATGAGCCAGAAAATAATGGACATTGAGAATATGTCTTGGATTGCTTTAAAATGGGTCTGTAATAGTAATCCACAATATTCCCCAGGATATCTGTAAAGGACTATTTACTGGTTGTTTGATTCTGAACTCAACAGGTTAATTGAGAGATGCTGATGTGTTCAACTTCAACCACCTGTCTGCCTGTGTAATGTAGATTAAATCCAGACTAGCTTCCAAAGACCTTTTCATTGTTGTTTGTGGTGATGTGGATTGGAGCTGGTAGACAGTCTGGCTGCCTATTATGGGATGTTTAAGTGTCTTGCTGTGAGGAAAGGGAGGGGGGGAAATCACTCCAGCAACCCCTCCTGCTAAGACTGTTTACTGAAGGAGAAGTTTGAACACACCTGACCTGTATCACCATTGTCATTGGACAGTTTAACCCGCCCTGTTCCCCAAGGATGGGAGGGAAGTGTTTTGAAGAGAAGTGTGTTACCATGTGCTTGCAATAAAGATTCATTCCCTATTTGAACCTCATACAGAGCGTTTGTCTCGTATCTGGGGGGAGAATTATTCCTATGGGTCTCAGTCGCCTGACTGTGGAGTGTCAGTAGTTGCCTTGTGTTCGGAAAGGGAATATCCTAAACTGCGTTAACCCCTTTCATACTTGGGGTGCCGTTACACACCCCAATTCATGCACCTTCACACCTCAGATCAGCCCCAATTCATGCACCTTCACACCTCAGATCAACCCCAATTTCTGCACCTTCAAACCTCAGATCAGCCCCAATTCACCTGCTCATCTGTCCTACCATTGTACCCCCCCTGCTCACCTGTCCCACCACTGTAACCCCCTGCTCTTCTGTCCCACTGCTGAACCCCCTTCTCACCTCTTCCACCACTGTACCTCCCTGCACATCTGCCCCACCACTGTGACCTCCTGATCTGTCACACCTCTGAACCCCTCCTGCTCATTTTCCCCACCACTGTACCCTCTTCTAATCTATAATATGCGTGATATGTAGAGTAGTAAAAGGAAGCAGAGATGACACATCTACCTGTCCTGGCACACTCCTCCTGCTGATCCACCTCTTGCATCCAGCCTGCATGCTTGTATGTGATGTATGCAATGTCACATACAAGCATCTGGAGTAGATGCACAATGATGAGCTCAGGTCAGGGGCATTTTCTAAAACCAGTGGGCCTGTGTGCAGGATCATAAGTAGGGCCCCCGCAGCTGAGGAAAAGTGTGGCGCGAAACCCCGCAGCAAAAGTTGGGTGTGATTTTCATTGCACTGAATACTGGCTGTGGCTTATAGGGACACAGAGTGCAGGGGTTCAGTAGTAAGTGACGCAAAGGTTCAGGAATAATTTCAACAAAATTCCCAGAAGCTCAACAGTAATTCCAAAAACTGTAACCTGATTGGGATTTTCTCAATAACAGTGAAATCCCTTCTTTCTGAGATTGGTAGTGTCAACCAAGAGAGTCACATTCCTCCCAGATGGTGGACGGGGCTAGCAGGACTGTGATTGGCTTTAGCAGTGGCAAATGACAGTCCTCCCCCTTCTGGAAACAGAGACCGCCACCCCCCTAACCGAACTGCACCCAATCTCTTCCCCATCACAAAAGCTGACGATCGCAGATACAGCAAAGTTAGAGAACCAACAATGTTTCCAATATTTTACAATGTGTGGGGGCACAGTGCCTCAACCCTTCAGTGCAGGTGCGGCTTGGGGAATTCTGAGATTGGAATGCATTAGTGTCTCACTGACACTTTCCTGGGCTGCTCTGCTGATGGGGAGGGAATCGGGTGCTCGCAAAAGAGGCTTTGTGTGCCACTGGCAGCACCAGTGCCAGGGGTTGCCTACCCCTGATTTAGCAGAACGTTTCCATCTTCCTCTTGTTGAATTTTAATACCTAGGTAGTGGGACGCATACCATAGATCCTTAGTTTTAAAGTTCTCATTTAGTGTTTTACTCATTTTGCAATTTCACCAGAAACTTTGTGAGGAATAATCAAATTGCCATCAGTGAGTAGCAGATGCATCCTCTTTAGATCTTTACATTTTGAGTATAGACATGGATCAGCTTTACTGTGCAATAATCTACTGTATACTTACAAACAAGATGTTTTTCTCCAGCTCTTGTATATCCTTCTGGTTGAGTCATGTACAACTTCTCTTAAGCCTAGGTTCACACTGACTGCAGGTATGAAATCGTGCAAGTTCAACTGAACTCGCACAATTTCATTCCTGCATGTCAGTCCTGATTTCAGAGACATCTGTGCGGGTTTCATAGAGTTTACCCCATAACCATGTAGTTTAACCAGAGAACAGTACATTAACCAATTGGAAGACAAGGAAGATCTGGATGGCTGCACTCCAACAATCCACTTTATTCGGTATAAACATTAAAACTAAATGACAGATGGAACAAGTACAGTGGGGGACAAATAAGTAAATGCGTTTCGCGCTAGAGTCAGAGCTTAATCATTACCAGTTACATTAACCACTTCCCACCCAGCCTATTGTCAATTAACGGCTGGGCGGGACATTCCTCTGTCTGGGTGGTCATATGACATCCTACCAGAATGGGCTGCGATGCGATCTGTTGCCGCCTGTGTCCATAGGGCACAGCAGATTACTGATCATTGTACCTGCTCGCTGCCGGTACCATTTGATCGCTGTAACCAATCACAGCAGATCACATGACACTGGTAAGAAATGGATGGCTTCTTTCGTGCCATCCATTGTGTATAATTGTGTTGTTAGCTGTGATTGGTCACAGTGATCACATGGTACAAACAGAGCAAATCATAGCCCATCTGTACCATGTGATTAGCTGTGGCCAATCACAGCTAATTACAACAATACACACTGAATGAATCAGTTTCAGTTTCATTCAGTAAAAATGGTTGCTTATACCAATGAAATTCACTGGTACATCAGGTAAAATAAGTATTGAACACATCACCATTTTTCTAGTTAACTAACTATATTTCCAAAATTACCAAAAGAGTTGTCCAAGAGCCAAGGACCACTTGTGGAGAAAGGGAAGTGACCGCTCCAGATAGGTGTGCTTGACTGATCAATCTCCTCCTGAAGACCACGGGTGATGGCAATGCATATAGCAGAAAATGAAAAGGATGTTTGGACAGCCGCACTCCAGGAAAAAATTCCTTAAATGTAGGTTAAGGAGATATTGCAAGCACCTACAGGTAAGCCTTAATGTAGGCTTACCTGTAGGTGCAAATAGTATCAGAGGGTTTACAACCACTTTAAAGTGTTTAATAAAGACTTCTAGAAATACTAAAATATATCACCCATAACCTTTTCCAGTTAACCACTTAAGCCCTGGACCATTTGGCTGGCTAAAGACCAGAGCACTTTTTGCGATTTGGCACTGCGTCGCTTTAACTGACTGACAGCGGTCGTGCGACGTGGCTCCCAAACAAAATTGACGTCCTTTTTTTCCACAAACAGAGCTTTATTTTGGTGATATTTGATCACCTCTGCGGTTTTTATTTTTTGCGCTATAAAAAAAAAATAGAGCGACAATTTTGAAAGAAATGCAATATTTTTTACTTTTTGCTATAATAAATATCCCCCAAAAATATATAAAAAATAAATAAAACATTTTCCTCAGTTTAGGCCAATACGTATAGCGTCTACAAAATAGGGGATAGTCTTATGGCATTTTTATTAATATATATTTTATTTTTTACTAGTAATGGTGGCAATCTGCGATTTTTATCATGACTGACATTATGGCGGACACATCGGACACTTTTGACGTCATTTTGGGACCATTGTCATTTTTACAGCGATCAGTGCTATAAGAATGCACTGATTACTGTAAAAATGACACTGGCAGTGAAGGGGTTAACCAGAAGGGGGCACTGAAGGGGTTAAGTGTATCCTAGGAATGTGTTCTAACTGTAGGGGGGATGGGCTACGAGTGACACGACACTGATCACTGCTCCCGATTACAGGGATTCTGTAATACGTTAATCTGCCCAGCCGTGCCAATCTGCCAACGTATATTGGTGTGACACGGTCCTTAAGTGGTTAAAATACAAGTTAAGAAAAAAATTAACGCCATGGATGAATGTAGTGACAGTTAATAAAAGAACAATTGATTCACAAATGCTAACTAATGGGGGGGGAAACATGACCTATTCCATTGTTGATTTTTTTTACTTACAGTACCTTGAAAAAGTATTAATACCCCCTGAAATTTTCCAAATTTTGTCATGTTACAACCAAAAACATAAATGTATTTTATTGGGATTTTATGTGATAGACAAACACAAAGAGGCACATAATTGTGAAGTGGAAGGAAAATGAGAAATAGTTTTCAATTTTTTTTACAAACAAATATCTGAAAAGTGTGGCGTGCATTTGAATTTTACTCTGATACCCCTAGCTAAACTCTAGTGGAACCAAATGCCTTCAGAAGTCACCTAGTTAGTAAATAGAGTCCACCTGTGTGTAATTTCATCTCAGTATAAGCCCTGGTTCACACTGGTGCGATTTGACATGCGATTTGACATGTCAAATCGGCGAAATTTGCCGCAAATTGCGGGCAATGGCACCGTCCTAATCGGTGCGACGCCGCATCTGCGGTGCTGCACCGATTTCAAAAAGTAGTTTCTGTACTACTTTTTGCGATTTCAGCCGCGATTTACATTGACATCTGTGTCAGATGTCTCTGTAATCGAGCTGAAATCAGGACTGACAGGCAGGAGTGAAATCGTCACTCCCGCAGCCCCAGTGTGAACCTGGGCTGAAACACAATTGTTCTGTGAAGCACTCAGAGGTTTGTTAGAGAACCTTATGCCGCGTACACACGATCGTTTTTAATGTCATTTTCAAAAACAACGTTTTTCTAGACCTGATTTTTCTTGTTTCCTCTCAAGCCTGTCTTGCATACACACGTTCTTTAAAAAAAACGCTCGAGCAAAGCGCAGTGACGTACAACACGTACGACGGCACTATAAAGGGGAAGTTCCGTTAGAATGGTGCCACCCTTCATGTTAGTAAAGTTTGTTGAGCGACGATTCGCGCTTTTCAGCCTCGTGCTTTTCAGTCCGTTACAGCGTGACGAATGTGCTATCTTCATTACGAACGCTAGTTTTACCAGAACGAGCGCTCCCGTCTCATACTTGATTCTGAGCATGCGCTTTTTTTTTTCCCCTCGTAAAAGCATACACACTACCGTTTTTCACGTCGTTAAAAAAAACGACGTGAAAAAATAGAGCAGTGAATAAAAGTAGGAATACTAAAGTGCTAAAATGGTGCAATAAATGTGCAATACAAAATAAGTGAAAATAAACCAAGGATAACCAAATGATACAGCTGCAATCAATCAATGTGCCTGAAAACATATAAATAAGTATTTTAAAAGTGATATTGATGCGCTATAATTCAACCCTAGGTGTATAAATCATAAACATCTAATGTGACCCAGATGCAACCTAAAACAGGTGATATGTATAAATAGTGCCAGAATGATATGTGCTAGAATAATAAACAGTGTGCAACACAACCACCTGATGGGTTAAACCGCGTGCTGAAAACAAACACAGCCAGGAACAATAATCCTGATAAAGCTGCTTGACACCCACACTTAGGTGTATGCATAAGCAGTCTCTCAATCCTTGTAGACCATTCAAAACCAGTGGCGGCTGGAGCTCAAATTTTTTGGGGGGGCGCAAACAAACTGAAAAAATTTAAAAAAATCATCAATTGCCACCACTGTGGCCATTAAACGCAGCCACTGTGCCCAAACGCCACTAGTTTGTCCCCAAATGCAGCCAGTTCCCCCCCCCCCCATATGCAGCCAGTTTCTCCCCCATATGCAGCCAGTTTCTCCCCCATATGCAGCCAGTTTCTCCCCCATAATACAGCCAGTTTCTCCCCCATAATACAGCCAGTTTCTCCCCCATAATACAGCCAGTTTCTCCCCCATAATACAGCCAGTTTCTCCCCCATAATACAGCCAGTTCCTCCCCCATAATACAGCCAGTTCCTCCCCCATATGCAGCCAGTTTCTCCCCCATAATGCAGCCAGTTTCTCCCCCATAATGCAGCCAGTTTCTCCCCCATAATGCAGCCAGTTTCTCCCCCATATGCAGCCAGTTTCTCCCCCATAATACAGCCAGTTTCTCCCCCATAATACAGCCAGTTTCTCCCCCATAATACAGCCAGTTTCTCCCCCATAATACAGCCAGTTTCTCCTCATAATACAGCCAGTTTCTCCCCCATAATACAGCCAGTTTCTCCCCCATAATACAGCCAGTTTCTCCCCCATAATGCAGCCAGTTCCTCCCCCATAATGCAGCCAGTTTCTCCCCCATAATGCAGCCAGTTTCTCCCCCATAATGCAGCCAGTTTCTCCCCCATAATGCAGCCAGTTTCTCCCCCATAATACAGCCAGTTTCTCCCCCATAATACAGCCAGTTTGTCCCCCATATGCAGCCAGTTTCTCCCCCCAGCCCTGCACTTACCTTCCTCGAGTCAGTGCCATCCTTCTTCCGTCCTCAATGTCTTCTCCCGCCCTCGATGTCACTTCAGCCAATTAGGTTACCGGTAACCAGACCCGGTGAACCTGATTGGCCAGGGAACGCACCCATGTGCGTCCTCTCATTAGATATTTAGAAGCCGATTACAGTCCTCAGGCTGTAGTCGGGAAGCCTATCAGAGCTTGCTGGCTCTGATAGGCACTTCTAAAGGCCAATCAGACGCTGTGATTCAGATGGCCGGCACTCAAGGGGCCGGCCATCTGAATAGTGGGTGGCAGCAATACATAGGTTCATGCAATGCATGAACCTATGTATTGTTGTGGTGAGTGACGGCCGGGCGCAGAAGCGAGCAGTAGCGGCGCTTCTGCACCCACTATGGTCGCGCCGCCATGTGTGAAAAAAAGACATAAAAAAAAAACTCTTAAAGGCCCCGTTTTTTTTTTTTTGGTGACCACAGGAGGGGGGGCGGCGCCCGGGCGCCCCCTATGGACGGGCCGCCACTGTTCAAAACACTATTGCACTATATCCTGTTCTTCCACATCACAGTTCAGCACGGCTGTTGAATCTGGTAACTTGAGCAGGCTTGATATTAACTCATACAGATGGATCAATCATGGAAGACAAAAGGAATAAAAAAAACTAATTGCGCAATGCTCTCAAAACCCGAAGGTATAAATAGCACACAGCGCTTCCACTCACGTGACCAAATAAAGTGTATCGCAAAGAACGCCAGCATTCAGCTCAGTAGAGCGCCTCTCCTTCACAGCCACCAACTCCTCCGAGTATCGCTGGTAGCGTGATTAGGCTCTCCCCCTACGTGTTACGTCACACGTCATTCCCATTTGCAGTTTGCGAGAAGCCATGTGGGGGACACAGCAAACATGTGCAAGAAGGTGCTCTGGTCAGATGAGACCAAAATTGAACTTTTTGGCCTAAAAGCAAAACGCTATGTGTGGCGGAAAACTAACACTGCACATCCCCCTAAACACACCATCCCCACCATGAAACGTAGTAACAGCATCATAGTTAGTTAGTTGTGGGGATGCTTTTCTTCAGCAGGGCCAGGGAAGCTGGTCAGAGTTGATGGGTAGATGAATGAAGCCAAATACAGGGCAATCTTAGATGAAAACCTGTTAGAATCTGAAAAAGACTTGAGACTAGGGTGGAGGTTCACCTTCCAGCAGGACAACGACCCTAAACATACAGCCAGAGCTACAATGGATTGGTTTAGATCAAAGCATATTCATGGGTTAGAATGGCCCAGTCAAAGTCCAGACTTAAATCCAATTGAGAATCTGTGGCAAGACTTGAAAATTGCTGTTTACAGACGCTCTCCATCCAATCTGACAGAGCTTTAGCTATTTTGCAAAGAAGAATGGGCAAAAATGTCACTCTCCAGATGTGCAAAAAGCTGGTAGAGACATCCCTAAAAGAGTTGCAGCTGTAATTGCAGCGAAAGGTGGTTCTACAAAGTATTGACTCAGGGGGGCTGAATACAAATGCACGTCACACTTTGCACATATTTGTTAGTTAAAAAATTAGAAAACCCTTTATCATTTTCCTTCCACTCCAAAATGATGTGCCATTTTGTGTTGGTCTATCACATAAAATACATTTATGTTTTAGGTTGTAACATGACAAAGTGTGGAAAATTTCAAGGGGTATGAATACTTTTTCAAGGCATTGTATATTTCTGTTGTTACACATTGACAGTTGATAGAAATGATACATACAGACAACAGAGGACTTCTTTCTCTCAGCAATAAAATATTTTTATTAATTTCTGTAAAACATGCCTGGAAACCATTCAAGCCATAATACAGACACTACAACTGTAAGGCCCTATGTACACGGGACGCTGCTAAACGTACGTTCAGAGGCAGTTGGACGCCTTTCTCAACTGTTCCTGAACTCATTCAATGTTATCCTATGTGACCATGTACACAGTCTCGTTTATTGCCGTTTTTAGGCAGTTGCGTTTAACAGCGCTTCTTTGAAAGCAAAAAAATTTGTGCAGAAGATTTCCACGCTTCAGACACCAAACGCGACTAAACGCAGCTAAACGTAGCAACCCGCATTTAGCAGCGTTTCATTTATAGGCGTTTTTCGTTTTCGTCCATTTAAAAAATATATATATATTTTTTAAACACTTCTAAATGCAAACGCGGCAAAACGGCGCTTAACGCGGCATTAAAATGCGGCAAAACAGACGTTTTAAATGTGGGTTACTATCTGTCAAGTTTAATAATTTAGGAGCAGTTGTAAAAACGTCCCGTGTACATGGAGCCTTAGGCCCCTTTCACACTGAGGAGTTTTTCAGGCGTTTTGCACTAAAAATAGCGCCTAAAAAACGCCTGAAAAACTCCTGCCCCTGCAGTCTCAATGTGAAAGCCAGAGTGGTTTCACACTGAGGCGATACGCTGGCAGGATGAGAAAAAAAGTCCTGCAAGCAGCATCTTTGGAGCGGTGAAGGAGCAGTGTGTATACCGCACCTTTACCGCTGCTGCCCTTTGAAATCAATGGGACAGCGCGACTATACCGCCCGCAAAGCGCCTCTGCAGTGATTTTTAACCCCTTCTCAGCCGCTAGCGGGGGTTAAAACCGCACCGCTAGCAGCTAAATAGCGCCGCAAAAAACTACGGTATAGTTGCGCTAAAAATAGCGCCGCTATACCGCCAGCACACCTCCCGCCCCAGTGTGAAAGCGGCCTAAGTGTCATAATAGTGAAAGGTCTAGTTTCTTCAGTTACATTGTTATAGGAATGTCTGTACAGTAAAGTTCCTAAGAAAATTACTGCACAGGATGCAAAAATAAATGAATATACGCATACTTCAGAACTTTACCAGTTTTCAGCTTTGCTTGCAAACATTTATTACGCAAGATTTCAGTAAGCGAGTGCAAGTTATTGCAGTGTTTGTAATAATAGTTACCGTTAGCTCAAGCATACATACAAATAGGAAGCAATAAATAACTAGGTAGTAAAGCTGCTCCTCGTCATCCACTAGCTGAGAAAGAATGGAAACTATGTACATGTTTATGTAACAGTCGTAGAAAGGTACAATACCCCAGCAGCATTAAAAGTAAGAGTTTACCAAGCTTACAAGTAAAGATTGATTTGCAATGTAATAGGAATGCAAACAACTTTATTCCTTTGACTAGGATTACATTATCATTTATTTTTTTGCAGTTTACAGTCAAAAAATTACTTTATTTCACTCTAGTGCAGCTCATTGTTTCTTTCTGCAGAAACTTGGTCATTGTGGTTACAGATTTTTAAAAATCAATCTTAAAGTGCTGGCATAAAGCTACCACTTGTATTGGAAACTGATATGTTAAATGCTCTCAAGAAGCAGTTGCTCTAATGATTTCCTTTTAGACTGAAAAAGCTTGTTGGGCAGGGTCTCTTTCCCACTGTTTTATATTTTTGTATGTTTCTTGTATATACAGTATCTTCTTGTTATAGCCACAGTATGCCCTCACTTTGTATAGCTCTGTAGAATATGTTAGCTCTCAGTAAATCAATAATAAAAATCTCTGAGTCACCAATTTAAGAGAAACTACTCAACCTGCAAGGGTACAGACATGATTCTCAAAATGTGCCCCCTGGGTTACTAAGTCTCTGTATCAAACTCTGGTAAAGTACGTGGCCTTTTTGCACCATCAGCTGTTGGCAATGGGGCAAATTTAGGAGCTGAAACCTTACAGTGGGCAGTGGTGAAGACCAGGTACTCCTAAGCCTCTAAATCTTGATGAAAGCCAACATCTACTGCTGGCAACATAACAAATACACCACTACCTGTGACACAATAGGTAAATCTTGAGGGTGCAGACTGTGATGTTAAGATAATTGGCTGTTTGTTAAACAATGCTTGGCTAAATTTATGAATAAAGACACAAGGTAAAAAGCACTCACCTATAGCAATGCCTATATTCAAAGGAAAAAAAGAAAATCAGGAGCATAGTGTTATAGTAAAATTTCTAATTTTGTTTTGATATGGGCACTACCCATCTTGCTAGAGTGGAATGCTCAGGAACCTGTATCTTTATTCAGTCATACAGATATTAGATGACAAGCTTGTTTGGCTGTACTTCTCCTGTGGATCACAGGAGTGCAGTTCGTTCTGCACTCCTGTGACCCATTTTCAGCAGACCACTGTCGGCTGACATCACAAAGCTGGGGCAGGCTGGGGAAAGCTCATAACCATATGGTCGGAATCCACTCAGGAGCCTTGGCTCGGTCACATATCGAACCCGCTGAGAGCCTAGACCAGCTGCCCCCCCATTGAGCACCATGGAGGGGGGGGGGGTTGGAGGCAGAGCAGAGAGCCAGTGACAGTCACCAGCTCTGTACTCACTGAGCACTGAGAACTGATTGATCAGCAGTGTTTGATCGCTCGGTTCCCAGAGTTGGCAGGGGACAGAGGCAGTATCGGACCGATGCTGCATCCACCTAGGTAAGTATGATTTCTAAAAACAAAAACAAACTTCTCTTTTAAGGCCCATGACGCACTTGTTGCTAGCAATTTGAATCACGAGAGAGGGCATTACTACCTTACTGGCTTAAAGCGGTATTTAACCACTTCAGCCCAGGAATATTGGGCTGCCCAATGACCGGGCCATTATTTGCGATACGGCACTGCATCGCTTTAACTGACAATTGCGCGGTCGTGCAATGTTGTACCCGAACAAAATTGACGTCCTTTTTTCCCACCAATAGAGCTTTCTTTTGGTGGTATTTGATCACCTCTGCGGTTTTTATTTTTTGCGCTATAAACAAAAAAAGAGCGACAATTTTGAAAAAAACACAATGGGGCTGATTTACTAATAACAGTGCGCTGCGCTGGTTCTAACCTTAATTGGTGCGCCGGATAACTCCTTCACTTGGTGCAGGAACCAGCGGCGCACTGTTATAGTAAATACAAATGTCAGCAGCGCTCTATTGAAAATGAATGGTTCCCTATGGGAGCCCATTGATTTGAATAGAGGTCGCCCGGGAAGTCGGATGAAGCGGATCCGACTCGCGGGGCGACTCGCGTGCCGGCTGACACAGGGACAGCGCGGCTTTTCCAGGCAACTTGGACACGACCTGAGCGCGTGAAGCAGCCGCTCAAGTCGTGTCCTAGAGGTGACTAGCTGGCCGAGAATGTCTTCAGCGCGATGGCGCTGGTTCTCGGCAGCCTCGCTGTCCCGTGTTTGGTATGAATCATGAAGGGGAACTCCACGCCGAATTTTAATGAAAAAAACGGCGTGGGGGTTCCCCTCCAGGAGCATACCAGGCCCTTAGGTCTGGTATGGATTTTAAGGGGAACCCCCTAAGCCGAAAAAACGGCGTGGGGGTCCCCCCAAAATCTATACCAGACCCTTAGGTCTGGTATGGATTTAAAAGGAAACCCCCTAAGCCGAAAAAACGGCGTGGGGTCCCCCCCAAAATCCATACCAGACCCTTATCCGAGCACACAACCTGGCAGGCCGCAGGGGAAAAGGGGGGACGAGAGCGCCCCCCCTCCCTCCTGAACCGTACCAGGCTGCATGCCCTCAACATGGGGGGGTGGGTGCTTTGGGGCAGGGGGGCGACCTGCGGCCCCCCCACCCCAAAGCACCCTGCCCCCATGTTGATGGGGACAAGGGCCTCTTCCCGACAACCCTGGCCGTTGGTTGTCGGGGTCTGCGGGCGGGGGGCTTATCGGAATCCGGGAGCCCCCTTTAATAAGGGGGCCCCCAGATCCTGGCCCCCCACCCTATGTGAATGAGTATGGGGTACATCGTACCCCTACCCATTCACCTGGTGGCAAAAAAAAGGTAATAAAAAACACAACACAGGTTTTTAAAGTAATTTATTAGGCAGCTCCGGGGGTCTTCCTGCCGGGCGCCCTGCTATCTTCTTCCAGCTCTTTTGCTAGCGGGGTCCCGGGCTTCCTCGTAGTCTTCGGGGGTCTTCCTGCCGGGCGCCCTGCTATCTTCTTCCAGCTCTTTTGCTAGCGGGGTCCCGGGCTTCCTTGTCGTCTTCGGGGGTCTTTCTGCCGGGCGCCCCGCTATCTTCTTCCAGCTCTTTTGCTAGCGGGGTCCCGGGCTTCGTCGTCGCCTTCTTCCGACTTCGGGGGTCTCTTGTTCTGTTCTCCGGTGTCGTCTCCGCGCTCTCCGGTTCTTCTCCCGCTCTCCGGTGCCTTCTCCACGATCTCCGGTTCTTTCTGCCTTCTGCCGGGCGCCCCGCTATCTTCTGCCAGCTCTTTTGCTAGCGGGGGCCGGTCTTCATCGTCGCCTTCTTCCCTCTTCTCTGCACCCGATGTTGCCTCGTCGCTGTCCGCCGTTACAATGCTCTGGCAGCGGAGCTCGGCCACTTATATAGGCTTGGGCGTGGTCACCGGGTGATGCCACCGCTGACCCCGCCCCCGTATGATGTCACAGTCCCGAGGAATGATGGGACTGTGACGTGCTACGGGGGCGGGGTCAGCGGTGGCATCACCCGGTGACCACGCCCATGCCATTATAAGTGGCCGAGCTCTGCTGCCAGAGCATTGTAATGGCGGACAGCGACGAGGCAACATCGGGCGAAGAGAAGAGGGAAAAAGGCGACGATGAAGACCGGCCCCCGCTAGCAAAAGAGCTGGCACCCGGCAGAAGGCAGAAAGAACCGGAGATCGTGGAGAAGGCACCGGAGAGCGGGAGAAGAACCGGAGATCGTGGAGAAGGCACCGGAGAGCGGGAGAAGAACCGGAGAGCGCGGAGACGACACCGGAGAACAGAACAAGAGACCCCCGAAGTCGGAAGAAGGCGAAGACGAAGCCCGGGACCCCGCTAGCAAAAGAGCTGGAAGAAGATAGCGGGGCGCCCGGCAGAAAGACCCCCGAAGACGACGAGGAAGCCCGGGACCCCGCTAGCAAAAGAGCTGGAAGAAGATAGCGGGGTGCCCGGCAGGAAGACCCCCCGAGCTGCCTAATAATTTACTTTAAAAACCTGTGTTGTGTTTTTTATTACCTTTTTTTTCCACCAGGTGAATGTGTAGGGGTACGATGTACCCTATACTCATTCACATAGGGTGGGGGGCCGGGATCTGGGGGCCCCCTTATTAAAGGGGGCTCCCGGATTCCGATAAGCCCCCGCCCGCAGACCCCGACAACCAAACGGCCAGGGTTGTCGGGAAGAGGCCCTTGTCCGCATCAAAATGGGGACATCCTCCCCATGTTGAGGGCATGGGGCCTGGTACGGTTCAGGAGGGAGGGGGGGCCGCTCTCTCATCCCCACCTCTTCCCCTGCGGCCTGCCAGGTTGCGTGCTCGGATAAAGGGTCTGGTGTGGATTTTTAGGGGGACCCCACGCTTTTTTTTAAATTTGGCGTGGTTCCCCTTAAAATCCATACCAGACCTGAAGGGCCTGCTATGGATCTGGGGGGGGACCCCACGGTGTTTTTTTTTTTTTTTTTTTTGAGCGGGCAATATTTATTTCTTTTACATTTCCTTTAACAACCAGCTATAAGCAGGTTAAAAAAAAATTGCCGCAAATTCCCGGTACTTGCGTTTTGGATGCGGGTCCATTGAATTCTACTACATCCAAAACACTGCAGTTGCGTTTAAACTCGTTTTTCACAAAGCCTAAAAATGCCTTCAGACGCCAAAGATTTCCACGTTTCAGACGCGGTACCGGCGTTTAGACGCATTTTAGTTTAGAAGCGTTTTTAAAGGTGACCTGTTTTTTTACATTGATAAACTCAAAAATTAGGGCAAATGAGGAAAAACCATTAAAAATATACAGTGTATATATATATACCGGTATATCAAAACAATAATGCAATTGCTTCCATTGCATTGTGGACAATCCACAACTTGGGGCAGGTGACGTGGCAAGTGAACAATCCACAACTTGGGGCAGCTGACGTGGCAAGTGGACAATCCACAACTTGGGGCAGCTGACGTGGCAAGTGGACAATCCACAACTTGGGGCAAGTGACGTGGCAAGTGACACGCTAAATACAACTACACTGCTGCTCTCTCAGCTGCTGATACTCACTCTGGTCTCCAAAAATAGCTGAAATCGTTAATAATACTGTTTTTGGAGCTTAGGGCGGCTCCTTATCATGTTTCCTAACTAAATGCATATAGACGCAAATCTGGTAAAACGTGGCATGCAAACGCCACAAAGCGCGCCTTTCTAAACGCCGCTTTCAAACTTAGTTCTGAACACTTTGCACCAGCGTCCCGTGTACATGGGGCCTAAAAACACCTATGCCATTTACAGCTCAAAAAAGCCATGGTGGCCATGAGGCCATAGGCTAACATGGAGAGACGTTTTTAAGCTGCAAAAAACGCTCAAACAAGCGGCTTGAAAAACGTCCGTGTGCATGTAGCCTTATATTAACCACTTGCACACTGGCCACTTAAACCCCCTTCCTGCCCAGACCAATTTTCACATTTCAGCGCTGATGCACTTTGAATGACAATTGCGCGCTCATACAACACTGTAACCCAATGAAAATGTACTATTTTTTTGCACACAAATAGAGCTTTCTTTTGGTGCTATTTGATCACCTCTGCGTTTTTTGTTTTTTTTATATAAATACAAAAGACCGAGTTAAAAAATAAAAAAATAGGATTTTTTGTACTCACCGTAAAACCCTTTTCTCTGACATCCATGGACTGACACGGTGTCTCTTTACACTTTACACGTGGGTTATGTCCCTGCTTGCAGGAGAAGACCTAGGCAGAATGTGAAATGTTATACATACATTCTAAAAGCCAGAGCTGAACAGCCCCACCCAGGGGGCGGTCCCTCCGGACATAACCCTCCCACTACAGTCAGCAGACTTCAGTTCATAACAAAGCAGTACAAACTTAAAAGGAAGGGTGGGTGCCATGTCAGTCCATGGATGTCAGAGAAAAGGATTTTACGGTGAGTACAAAAAATCCTATTTTCTCTTACCATCCATGGACTGACACGGTGTCTCTTTACACGTGGGATGTCCAAAAGCAGTGTCAAGAGGGATGGGAGCAGTATGAATGGAAAAACCAAAACTTCACTCCAATAAGGCAGAGCTCCTCAACGGAGGAGTCGCAACTTTAAACAGCGGCCTGCAGCACCCTGCGGCCGAAGGAAGCATCCGAAGATGCAGCCCATTAACCTTATAAAACTTAAAAGGCATGAACAGACGACCAGGTCGCCGCCTTGCACACTTGTGCAACCGACGCTTGATGTCGGGAAACCCAGGAAGCACCAATTGCCCTGGTGGAATGCGCCGTAACCGGAAAGGGAGGCGCCCGCCCTTTGAGAGCATAGGCTTGAATGACGGTTTGTCTGATTCCCCTAAAAATGATGGCAGACGAAACCGCTTGGCCCTGTTATGGACCAGAGACAGTCACAAACAGTGAGTCGGACTTCCGAATAGAAGCAGTAGCAGACAGGTACACCCGTAAGGCTCGTACCACCTCCAATATGTGCAGCGCAAACTCTCTGGGATGCGATGGGTGAGGACACAAGGATGGGAGGGCAATGTCCTCATGTAGGTGAAAGGTCGACACCACCTTTGGCAAAAAAGGAAGGTCGCGGATGCAACACCGCCTTATCCTTATGGATGACTAAATATGGCGACTTGCAGGACAAAGCCGCCAACTCAGACACTCGTCAAACAGAAGTGATTGCCGCTAAAAAGGCCACCTTCTGAGACAAGACAAGAGGGGAATATCCCGGATATTCCCAAAAGGAGGTTCCTGGAGGACCGAGAGCACCAAATTCAGATCCCATGGTGGGAGAGGAGGCTTGACAGGAGGGAGCACATGGCGAACCCCCAACACAAGGTGCTAACCAAGAAAATGACCCGCTAGAGGTCGCTGAAAGAAGACGGCCAAGGCCGAAATCTGATCCTTGATGGTACTCAAAGCAAGCTTTTGGGTCACTCCACACTGCAGAGGACGCAGGATTCTGGGGACGGAATACGTCCGAGGATGCCAGTCCAGCGCTTCGCACATGGCGATATAAGCTTTCCAGGCACGGTGATAGATATGCCTGGAGGAAGACTTCCGTGTCCTTAACATGGTCAAAATGACCGAGTCCGAGAGACCTCGGTCCCTCAACACCTGGCTTTTAACAGCCCTGCCATTAAAGCCAGAGACTGTAAGCCGGATGAAACATAGGACCTTGAGACTGAAGGTCCTCCCTCATCGGCAACCGCCAGGGAACGTCCGCGACGAGACGTACCAGATCAGCGTACCAGTGATGCTGAGGCCAATCCGGAACAATTAGGATCGCCGGAGTTTTATATCAGGCGATAAGGACCCTATGGGGCCACCAACACATCCGAGGCATCGCCCAAGGATCCCTGGATCTGGCCACAACCTCGACCCTTGCGATTGAGTCGAGAGTCCATCAGGTCCACATCCGGCGTGCCCCACCGTCGGTAAAGGAGTTGAAATATGCAATGACCACTCTTCTTGGTCCGGTGTCTAGCGATTTGGCGACTCAGATAGTCCGCCTGCCCATTGTCTATGCCCAGAATGTAAAATGGCCTACAGAGCCGGCACGTTTCTTCCGGCCCACTTCAGGATACGGACTACCACGGAAGCCGCAGCTGAGCTCCGAGTTCCCCCTTGATGGTTTACATACGCCACCGCCGTGGCGGTGTCCGACTGGCTCCTGATGGAGCGACCCCGTACTCTCTCCGACCTGAGGAGAGACACAGTCCGATGGCCCGTATTTCCAGAACAGTGATTGATAAACGGGCTCGTCCGGAGTCCAAGGCCTGAGCCGAAGGGATTCCCCAGACTCCACCCCAGCCAGTCAGGCTGGTGTCCGTCGTGAGTACCGTCCATTGGATGGGAGGGGAACGACTTTCCGGACCGAAGAGCCGAGGATCTCAACCACCATGCCAGGGGCGCCCTGACCAGGTGAATCACCTGGATCTGAAGATCCAAGGACAACGGGGATTTGTCCCAGGTGGACAAGATCTCCTTCTGCAATGCCCTGGCGTGTGATTGGGCATACGGAACGGCCGCGAAGGAGGCCACCACGAGTCTCGGGACTCTCATGCAAAAAACGGATTGACAACCATTTTTGGGATGTCAGCACCCGCACCGCAGACTGAAGTGTCAGCAACTTCTCCAGAGGTAGGATACCTTTGCCTCCAAGGAGTCCAGAATCAGAACTAGATACTCCAGACACTGAGTCGGGACCAGGACTGACTCCTGAATGTTCAGGAACCACCCGAGTCCCTGAGGGTCCAATTGACGATAGTCACCTTTCCTCTAAGTCTGATCCACTTTCTGCTCTTAGCAGAAGATCGTCCAGATAGCCCACGATAGCAATACCTCGCTGTAACAGAAGGCTAGAACCGGAGCAAGCACCTTGGTGCCGAGGCTAGGCCGAAAGGGAGAGCCACAATCGATAGTGGACTTCGCTGATCGCAAAGCGCAGAAACTTCTGGTGACTTGCGCAGATCGGAACATGCAAGTAGGCGTCCTTGAAGTCCAAGGACGCCAGAAGAAAATCCCTTTGGTGGAGTGTAGCGATCACCGTGCGAATGGATTCCATGCGGAATTTCTGCACCTTCTCGAAGGCATTCAGAGCCTTGAGGTCCAGGATAGGTCGAACCACGTCCTATTTTTGGGACGACAAACAGATTCGAGTAGAATCCCTGAAAACTCTCCTGTGACGGATCCGGCACAATCACTCCAGACCTGATCAAATCCTGTACAGCCCCCAAGAGGGCTGCCTGACAGGTAAGAAGGAGAGGAAGATTTGAGGGAAAGAATCTGTCTGGGGGCCAGGATCGGAATACTATCCTGTATCCTGAGGTGACCACCTCGTACACTTACCAGTCGGAGATTCGAGAGGACCACCGATTTGTGACCTGCGAAGTCGTCCCCCCACCCCAGAGTCGGGGGCGGAGGCAAGACTTCACGCGGAGGCGGGCTTGGGAGCCGCTTGTTCGGCTTACGCACCCAGGGGCACTTGTGCCCACCAGCCGCTCTGCCGTCAGTCTGAGAGGGCCTACCCGTGGACTCTGACTGACGAAAAAACCCTGTTTTGCTGGAAAGGAAGGCCCCTGTTTGCGGCGGGCCTCCTCACCCTTGCTAGTCTAAGGAAGAAGAGTGCTTTTACCTCCCATGACATCCATGACGATGTCATCCAGAGCAGCACCGAAAGGTCTACCACCTTTAAATGGTAGATCCGTCAGGAGCTTCTTAAGGCTAGGTCAGCAGACCAGCACTTCAACCAGATAAGACGACGCAATACCACCGCTGAGACAGAGGCCCTGGATATTAAAGGGGCCGCGTCCAACGTGGCGTCGCACACATAAACCAGGCCCTGAACCAGTTGGTGGGCCAAAGCAACTGTGTCTGGAGGAAGAATATGCTCCTGTACAGCTAGGTGCAACATTTTTGCCCAACCTGCAAGTGTTTAAGACACAAGGGTCGCCGCTACCACAGGCCGTAGGGCGGATCCCAACAAGGCAAACATGGCTCTGCTCACCACTTCTGACCTCCTGTCAGTGGGGTCCTCAAATGCAGGAGTCCCCTCCATCGGGAGAGTGATGGCCTTGTTCAACCGGGCGACTGGAGGGTCGACCCTGGGGGAGAAGCCCACTTTTTAAGTAGGGCATCTTCAAGGGGTATCTGATAGACAAACGCCGCGGGACCATAAAAAAATTCTTCTGCAGCTTTTCCCAGACCTTGTCAAAGAAAGTACATATGGAAAAACCTCTTTAGAAGGCCTGGCCTTAAAAAAACCAAAGGAGACTGTATCCGCCTGAGGTTCTGCATCCGCAGCATTTTAGCTTGAGAGTGTCCCTCACCGCAGTCATGAGTACACTAACAAGCGCCCTGTCATTTACTGACTCAGAACTGGAGTTTTCCTCATAAGGAATGTCCTGTTCAAAACCATCCAATACATTCAGAACTAGGGTCCTGAGCGGTAGTGGCTAGGCCCATATCTGAATCAGCGCACTGCCCTCATGAAGTAAAGTGGGGAGAGGGCGCTTTTTTGCTCCCTTGCGCTTGCACACAGCTCCCATCCTGGTCAGAAATGATTCCAGGACTGCCCACAACTGGTCCCTAGGGACCGCAGGTGCTGAAGCACTGCCTGTTGTCCACGGACATTTAGGGGAAGCTGGTGACAGAGACTCCATATTGCCCCCCTCTGAGACTCTTAAGATAAAAAGTCCACCAACAGGCTGTGCTGACTGAGGAGGGGGCGCCCAGGGGACTCACCAAACCGGACCAGGGACCGCTCAGTTCCGCTGTCTGTACCGCGCTGTGTCAGCGCTGGTGAGCTGTGAGGAGATTGTGAGGAGATTTGCGCTGTTACAGCAGCGCTAGAGGCCAAAACTAGTGCTGAAGAGGGCGCGGGCTACAAGAAAATGGCCTCCGCACTTCACTGAGGCGATCCGCGGCAAGATGGCCGCCATGACTCAGCAAAAGTGAAAAAAACAGCACACACACAGCGCCGCTCAGGCCCCAAAACACACAAAAAAAAGGCCCCAAGCATATCTGCAGACCAGCATTAGCCCCTCCAAGAACAGTGTGACCCCCAGGCACCTCACACAGCACAACGCCAGCAATGGTGACAGAGAGTGACAATGAAATACAGGGGGAGACAGGGAAAATCCCCCACAGAGAAACACACAGCCTTTTGTACTCACCTGCAGGCAGGAGAGACTACTTACCCATCCCCTGAGGGACCCACTGGTGTGTTTCTGACAGGACTATCACAGTGCAGTACTGAGTAGCTGTCGGCCTGGTCCACCGCGAAAGATACAGTCAGTCAGGAACTGTTCAGTCTTGAGAGGACCGTGGGAGCATGAAAGCAAACCCGGCCACCCCTGGAGTCATGGGGCCTGTCGTGAACTGAGTCTCACGCACACAAGGCGAGGATCAGCACGCTCGATGGTCGGACAGGGAAGACTACGAGGATATCTTGTACCCAACCTGTTGCCCAGCCGACAGTTGATAGAAAATTCTCAAAAATAAAATAAAAAAGAATTCCAGAAAAGGAATAAAAATAGGTCAGGAGACTGGCTCCTGAGAGAGCCACGTCTTCTCCTTCTGCTAGGCAGAAAAAAACTGAAGTCTGCTGACTGTAGTGGGAGGGTTATGTCCGGAGGGTCCGCCCCCTGGGTGGGGCTGTTCAGCTCTGGCTTTTAGAATGTATGTATAACATTTCACATTCTGCCTAGGTCTTCTCCTGCAAGGGACATAACTCACGTGTAAAGTGTAAAGAGACACCGTGTCAGTCCATGGATGGTAAGAGAAAATAGATATTTTAACCACTTCAGCACTGGGCCTATTCTGGCACTTCCCTCCTTCATGTAAAAATCATACATTTATGGCTATAAAATTACTTCAAAACCCCAAACATTATATATGTTTTTTTTAGCAGACACCCTAGGGAATAAGAAGGCGGTCATTGCAAATTTTTATCTTGCTCGGTATTTGCGGATTTTTTTTTCAAAGAGCCTTTTTTGGGGAAATAAATGGTTTCATGAATGTAAAAAAAAATACAAAACAGTAAAGTTAGCCCAATTTTTAGGGATAATGTGAAAGATGATGTTATGCTGAGTAAATAGATACCTAACATGTCACGCTTTAAAATTGCGCACACTCATGGAATAACACCAAACTTCAGTACATGAAAATCTCCCTAGGGCCTAGGCGATGCTTTAAATTTTTTTACACGTTACCATTTTGGCATTACAGAGGAGGTCTAGTGCTAGAATTGTTGAACTCGTTCTAACGCATGCAGCAATACCTCACATGTGTGGTTTGAACGGCGTTTACATATGTGGGCGGGACTTACGTGTGTGTTCGCTTATGAGCGCGAGCTACCGGGGACATGGGTGTTTTTTCTTTTTTCCTTTTTTGTATTTCTTACTCTTTTTTTACCTTTTTTGTTTTTTGGAACACTTTTTTTCCTATTACAAGGAATGTAAACATCCCTTGTAATAGGAATCTGTTGTGACAGGTCCTCTTTATGGAGAGATGCAGGGTCAATAAGACCCCACATCTCTCCTCCAGGCTGGAAAGCATGAGATCGGTCAAAAAAATTCACCAATCTCATGCTGACAGCCGAGATCACAGCTTGGATTACATACGGGAACCCGGCGTGATGTCATAAAGTCGCGCCCTGGCCTCCGACGGTCATAGAGATGACAGGTGACCATCTGGTCCCCATTCATCGCTATGCTTCCCATCCGGCGCCGGCCAATTCGTTCTCCGAGCCCCAGATGGCACTGGAGAGCCCGGAGAAGCATCGGATGGCGGCAGGAGGGGGGGACGTCCCCTCCCGCCGCCTATAAGAACGATCAAGCGGCGGAACTGCCGCTATGATCGTTTTTATCGTGCACAGAATCGCCGGCTGAAAAGAATGATATCTGAATGAGGCCTGCAACAGCAGGCCTCATTCAGATGTCACCGCACAAACCAAGGACGTCATTTGACGGTGGGCGGTAAGAAAGTGGTTAATATTTCGAAAATTTAGACAAAAGGTAATTTTACTCCTTCATTGATGTACACTGATGAGACTGCACTGATGGGCACCGATAAGTTGGCAAGGGTGGGCACTGAGAGGTGGCATTGCTAGTTGGCACTGGTGGTCATTGAGAAGTGGCACTGCTAGGTGGCAATGATAGTTGGCAGTGATGGGCACTGATAGGCAGCACTGCTAGGTGGCACTGATTGGCAGCAGTGGTGGGCATTGATAGGTGGCACTGGCAGGGGCTACGGATTGTCACAGATGACGCAGAATTGCCTCTTCCTCTTCGGGCCCGATGTCCCTTGCACATAAGCCGGTGATTGCCTTTTTTATACTCACGCTGTCAGCACAAGGAGAAAACAAAAACCATTACCCAGCTTTTGTTTACATCACGTGATCAGCTGTCATTGGCTGACAGCTGATCACATGGTAAAGGGCAGGGATCGGCCCCTTACTTGGATCTGTCATCACCCGAGTCTCAGTGACTCGGTGACCACAGCACGCGCGCGAAGGGGATGACGTTTGACGGACTCCCAGCAATTGAGGACCGTGCTGTGGCTGGTGATCAGTTATAGCGCTGATCTCAAGTGATTAACCCCTTCCTTACTGGGCACATAACCCCCTTCCTGCCCAGGCGAAATTTCAGCTTTCGGCACTGCGTTGCTTTATCTGACAATTGCGCGGTCGTGCGACGTGGCTCCCAAACAAAATTGACGTCCTTTTTTTCCCACAAATAGAGCTTTCTTTTGGTGGTATTTGATCACCTCTGCGGTTTTTATTTTTTGCGCTATAAACCAAAAAAGAGCGACAATTTTGAAAAAAAAAAAAAAAATTTTTTGATTTTTGCTATAATAAATATCCCAATTTAAAAAAAAGAAAAAAAATTTTTTTCTCAGTTTAGGCCGATACGTATTCTTCTACATATTTTTGGTTAAAAAAAAATCGCAATAAGCGTATAGTGATTGGTTTGCGCAAAAGTTATAGCACCTACAAAATAGGGGATAGAATTCTGACATTTTTTTTATTATTTTTTTTTTACTAGTAATGGCGGCGATCTGCGATTTTTATCATGACTGCGATATTGCGGCGGACACATCGGACACTTTTGACACATTTTTGGGACCATTCACATTTATACAGCGATTAGTGCTATAAAAATGCACTGATTACTGTATAAATGTGACTGGCAGGGAAGGGGTTAACACTAGGGGGTGAGGAAGGGGTTAAATGTGTGCCCTATGAGTGATTGCTACTGTGGGGGGAGGGGACTGACTGGGGCCGCCAGGCACGCGCATCGGCATCTCAGTGATGCGCCGGGCACGCGCGCCCCCCAGTGGCCGAAGGAGCGGAGGCCGTATAATGACGGCCTCCCGGCATTTAAGAACCACTTTGCGGCCGTCATTAGTCGTATGACGGGCGCAAAGTGGTTAAACAGGGTCTAAATGGGCCCATGACATGCATCACAATTCAACCTAGGAATGTGTCTTTGCAAAGTTAAACTAAATGAAATCCTTTCTTATTTTTGCTTGGGGATAGAGTGCAGAGGGATTACAAGTCTAGACAGTTTTTGGGGATGTCTGCACCCCTGATAGGGTGAAGACAACTCCCAAATATGGCCACTTTATCCTTCCAAATAATTTACTTCCTGTCACATAGCCACACAGGAAGTAAGGGGAAATCCCTACCAATGTCTTTCCTTGGGGACACACAGGTCAATCTAAGTCAGTGATTCTCAACCAGTGTTCCGTGGAACCCTAGGGTTCCTCCAGAGGTTGCTAGGGGTTCCTTCAGCATTGGGCAATTTCTACCTCAGATAACTTCCTACTGACACCATTGATCTTTTTAGCTATCTGTAAGGAGGCAATTCTTCCCAATGACCACAAGTGTAAGGACCATCCTTCCCACTGACCATCACACAAAGGTATCATGAATTGTAGATTTCTAATTTTTAGCAGGGGTTCCCCGAGACCGGAGAACTATTTCAAGGGTTCCTCTGTGTTGAAAAGGTTGAGAAAGGCTGATCTAAGTACTTTCCCCATTATGTACATTGCACTCCAGCATTTTGCGGGTTACTCCCCAAATTATTATTTTTTTTGGACTTTGGGGTTTATTTAATAAAGGCAAATCCACTTTGCACTACAAGTGCACTTGCTGGATATCCGAAAGGGAAATGCAAGCAAACAAAAAAAAAACACCATCTTTGCTTTTACATGATTGGATGTTACAATCACCAGTGATCCCTCAGATTTTCAGCAGCTACACTTTTACTGCAGAGTGGATTCGTCTTTACTAAACCCCAAACTACCCAATGATTTGGGGTGTACACAACAAAGTCCTAGAGTGCAATTTGCTTTATGGGGACACTAGTTAGATTGATCTGTGTGTCCCCAAGAAAAGACATTGTAGGGTTTTACCTTCACTTCCTGTTTAGCTGTGTGACAGGAAGTGAAGCCAATTTTACTACAAGGAGACACAAGGCCCAACTTAAAAAAAAAAAAAAAAACACAAGCAGGGGTTCTAACACTTAATTTGTTTCCCTCAAAATGCCCACAATTAGAATCATATTGCCTTGAGCTATTTTTAAGTGCAGTGCTCTAAATCAGTGCTTCTCAAGTACCCCCAACAGGCCATGTTTGCAGGTTTTCCTTCATCTTGCACATGTGCTTTAAATCACAGTCAATGGTTTGGTATTTTGGACAGCAATTCTCCATGAGATAAATTCACAAAACATGTCCTGTTGGGGGTACTTGAGGACTGAGGCTGAGAACCACTGCAGTAAAAAAGGAAAATTGAATACTTACCGCTCTGTATTTTTCATTTACTGGTGACTCTCCATTGCAACACACAATACAATACATGCATATGCTAGCATGAAGGCACCAGGGTAGACAAATCACACCTGTTTTGACATGCCAATCAGCTGTCACATTTGTTGCAAAGAAAATGCAAAACAAACCTCAAAACTTTGCATCAAATTTTATTGGTCAACAAAACAAAGAATAAGAAATTAAAAATTAAAAAACAGGGTCAATTTGAAACAGTTACAGACTCACAACATCTTGATAAAGATTTGGCTAAATAGTGCAGCACAGACAATTAAATCAAAGTGAACAAACGACAAACATTAACAACATCAAAATTATTTCAGGGGAACATATCTCCACCACACAAAAAAATACAATCCAGAAAATAAACCAAACACCTGTTTTGCAAAGACATAACAAATAAAATGCATGTGTTACAAACTCGATAAGGACACCAAAATGTACATTTTGCCCCACACACACACTTGCCTCTTTTCAGGGCAAGAGAGGGAATCTTAACTGTGAGCTTTATATAACCTATGTTTGTGAGCTAATGAGGCAATTGAAAACATATGCACAGTCCATGAAACACCCAAAATGCGAGTTCACCCAATGTAGAGTCTTCAAAGTGGCTACACCTGTTAAGGATGTCCTTCAATTACTAACCCATAAATACAATCTCTGAACATGCCCCGAAATATCCAGGTGCTGTTCACACACAAAAAGCACCAAAAAAAATCTAACAGGCTGGGCATGCTCAGAACAACTCAAATGCAGCTAGCAGAAAATAACCCCCCCCCATCCAAAATTAAGCACATCATCCAGCATGCTACAAAATTAGGGATGGGACAATCACCCCCCCCCCCCCCACTTACCAACAAATACCATTGCAGTCTATGGGAACTGACTTGTTAATTTTGCTAGTCCCCACTTGGCTGGCTTTTCTTCTAGTTATTGGCCTTAAAATGGGGGCCCAGGTCCCACCCTAAGGGACATATATCAATGTCACCAATTTGGACAACACCAAAAACAAAACAAAGAGAAGTGCCTTTAAATATGGCAAATTGCTTAACCACTTGTCCCCCGCCCACTGTCAATAGACGGCGGGCGGAGGATACTCTCGTTCTGGGAGGACGTCATATGACGTCCTCCCTTTAAAACGAGCTAGGAGGCGCGCGCGCCCGCCGCGTTCACAAGGCCCCGGTGCGCGTGCCCGGCGGCCGCGATTGCCACCGGGCACCCGCGATTGCCCGGGAAACGAGCAGGAAAGTGGATCTCTGTGTGTAAGCACAGAGATCCACGTCCTGTGAGGGAGAGGGGACCGATGGTGTGTCCCTTGTACATAGGGACAACCATCGGTCACCTCCCCCAGTCAGTCCCCTCCCCCCACAGTAAGAACACTTTGAGGGAACATATTTAAACCCTTCCCGCCCCCTAGTGGTTAACCCCTTCCCTGCCAATCACATTTATACAGTAAACAATGCATTTTTATAGCAGGGCATCGCTGTATAAATGTGAATGGTCCCAAAAATGTGTCAAAAGTGTCCGATGTGTCCGCCGCAATATCGCAGTCACAATAAAAATCGCAGATCGCCGCCATTACTAATAAAAAAAATAAAAATGCTATAAATCTATCCCCTATTTTGTAGACGCTATAACTTTTGCGCAAACCAATCAATACGCGCTTATTGCGATTTTTTTTTTTTTTTTACCAAAAATATGTAGAAGAATACGTATCGGCCTAAACTGAGGAAATTGTATTTAATAAAAAAAAATGGGTATTTATTATAGCAAAAAGTAAAAAATAGTGTTTTTTTTCCAAACTGGACGCTCTTCTTTTGTTTATAGCGCAAAAAATAAAAACCGCAGAGGTGATCAAATACCACCAAAAGAAAGCTCTATTTGTGGGAAAAAAAGGACGCAAATTTTGTTTGGGAGCCACGTCGCACGACCGCGCAATTGTCATTCAAAGTGTGACAGCGCTGAAAGCTGAAAAATGGCTTGGGCAGGAAGGGGGTTTTCGTGCACAGTAGAGAAGTGGTTAAGGGCCATTTCACACCACATGCAGTCCATTGCGTTTTTATGGATCAAAAATGCATGGAAAGTTGGTTATATGGTTCTAAATGGCAGTGTTTGTTCCAGTGCGTTCCAGTTCCCCAAAAAAAGTAGAACATGCTGCATTTTACCTGCACTGGACTGTACTGGAACGCAGCAAAACGCATCATAAATACACTGAAACGCACAGGAACACACCTAAATGCACCAAAAACGCACTGGAACACACTTGTCCTTCTCTTTGGTTAATAAAAAAGAGGGGTGAAAAAAAAGCACTGGACTGCATCAAAAACGTAACAAAAATGCACTGGAACGCATCAAAAACGTGCATGCAGAAAAGCACCTGGAACGCATCCGGATTGCGTTTCTATGGTGTGAACTGGCCCTAGTTCACACCATAGAAACGCAGTCTGGATGCGTTCCAGGTGCTTTTCTGCATGCGGGTTTTTGACACGTTCCAGTGCATTTTTGTTAAGTTTTTGATGCAGTCCAGTGCTTTTTTCCCCCTCTTTTCACTTAGGACAAGTGTGTTGCAGTGCGTCTTTGGTGCATTTTTGATGTGTTTTACTGCGGTCCAGTACAGTTCTGTACCTAAAAAATGCAGCATGACCAATTTTTTTTTTCCTTTATGAAACGCACTGGAACGGACTGCAGTGGTGTGACCTATGCCATTGGCATTAATGTGATCAACTTTCTTTGCGTTTTTCATGCATCAAAAAAACGCACTGCACTGCATCCGGTGTGAACTGGCCCTAAATATCATACCCGGGGGGTGTCTATAGTATGCCTGTAAAGTAGCGCATGTTTTCCATGTTTATAACAGTTCGAGAGCAAAATTACATTTCTAAAGTAAAATAATAGTCATTTAAAAGTACTCGCGGCTGTAATGAATTGCTGGTTCCCGTCAATACAGATAAAAGTCATTGAAAGTCTTTGATAACACAAAAAAAAAAGCGTGGGGGTCCCCCAAATTCAATTACCAGGCCCTTCAGGTCTGGAATGGATATTAAGGGGAACTCTGCCGCAAATTTTAAAAAAATGTGTGCGGTTCCCCCAAATATCCATACCAGGCCCTTCAGATCTGGTATGGATTTTAAGGGGAACTCCACCCCAATTTTTTTTTTAAAAATGGCGTGGAGTACCCCCAAAAATCCACACCAGACCCTTATCCGAGCACGCAACCTGGCAGGCCACAGGAAAAGAGGGGCGGGAAGAGAGAGCGGCCCCCCCTTCCTCCTGAACCGTACCAGGCCACATGCCCTCAACATGGGGAGGATGTCCCCATGTTGATGGGGACAAGGGCCTCATCCCCACAACCCTTGCCCAGTGGTTGTGTGGGTTTGCAGGCAGGGGGCTTATCGGAATCTGGAAGCCCCCTTTAACAAAGGGGACCCCCAGATCCCGGCCCCCCCTGTGTGAAATGGTAATGGGGTACAAATGTACCCCTACCATTTCACAAAGAAAGTGACAAAAATTTAAAAAATGACAAGAGCCGGTTTTTGACAATTCCTTTATTAATGTCTTCTCCTTTCTTCCATCTTCTTCTTCTTCCATCTTCTGTTCTCCGTTCGGGTTTCTTCCTCCATCTCGTTCTTCATCTTCATCTTTATCTTCATCTTCCTTCGGTCTTCTCGTCCGCATCTTGCTCCGGCGTCTTCCCTTCTTCTTTCTTCGGCCGCTCCGTTTGAATTGGAGGTTCCCGCTGTGCGACGCTTCAGTTCTTCAGTTCTCCTCTGGGTCCGCTGCCACCCGGTGACCACCCCCCCCTCTGACGCACATGGATTTCACGGGGACTTTCCCCATGGTGTCAGAGGGGGGCGGAGCCACCGGGTGGCAGTGGACCAAGAGGAGAACTGAAGCGTCGTACAGCGGGAACCTCCAATTCAAACGGAGCGGCCGAAGAAGAAAGAAGAAGCCGGAGCAAGATGCGGACGAGAAGACCGAAGGAAGAAGGAAGAAGGAAGAAGGAAGAAGGAAGATGAAGATGAAGATGAAGATGAAGATGGAGATGGAGGAAGAAACCCGAATGGAGAAAAGAAGAAGATGGAAGAAGAAGAAGATGGAAGAAGAAGATGGAAGAAAAGAGAAGACATTAATAAAGGAATTGTCATTTTTTAAATTTTGTCACTTTCTTCGTGAAATGGTAGGGGTACAATGTACCCCTTACCAATTCACACAGGGGGGGGGCGGGATCTGGGGGTCCCCTTTGTTAAAGGGGGCTTCCAGATTCTGATAAGCCCCCCGCCCTCAGACCCCCACAACCACCGGGCAAGGGTTGTGAGGATGAGGCCCTTGTCCCCATCAACATGGGGACATCCTCCCCATGTTGAGGGCATGTGGCCTGGTACGGTTCAGGAGGGAGGGGGGGTGCTCTCTCATCCCCCCCTCTTTTCCTGCAGCCGGCCAGGTTGCATGCTCGGATAAAGGGTCTGGTGTGGATTTTTGGGGGGACTCCACGCCATTTTTTTTTAAATTTGGGGTGGAGTTCCCCTTAAAATCCACATCAAATCTGAAGGGCCTGGTATGGATATTTGGGGGAACCCCACGCCATTTTTTTTTAAAATTTGCGGCGGAGTTCCCCTTTAATATCCATTCCAGACCTGAAGGGCCTGGTAATGGAATTTGGGGGAACCCCCACGCTTTTTTTTTTTTTTTATCAAAGACTTTCAGTGACTTTTCTCTATATTGCCGGGAGCCGACAATTCATTACAGCCGTGGGTGCTTTTAAATGCCTTTTTTTTTCCTTTAGAAATGTCATTTTGCTGGCGCACTGGGAAGTTCAGAGCTGCGCCTGTTCAACTTATGCAAATTGGTTTACGTGACTTGACATTTACTAAGATTTTGCCAGCGCAGTGTCTTGGCGCAAGAAAACAAGGAAAATTGCCGCGCAGAGCTCAAAAAAACCTCCCGCAGGTCGAATCGTACTTGCCGGCGCAGCGGGCTGGTTTTCAAAAAGTTACTTTCTCACTCTATTTTGGGCATATTAGTTATTTGGGCAGGTGTCCCTACACTTCCTCACATCACCGCACATCACCCCCATTATATTCTCACTTCCAGCTTCTTTATATTTAGAGTTTAACATGCCGTGCGCCAGGTCCATAGTGGCGCACTGAGCGCCTCTCCCGTCCGCCGACAACACTATAGTAAATGGCAAACAGGGCTGCGCTACAGGCGCTAATGTTTTGTAAATACCAAAACGGCCATTGCGCACGCAGATGCGCCGATACTCATGGCGCAAACGTTTTGTAAATCAGCCCCAATATCTTTTACTTTTTGCTATAATAAATATCCCAATTTAAAAAATAAATAAAAATGTTTTCCTCGGTTTAGGCCGATATGTATTCTTCTACATGTTTTTGGTAAAAAAATAAAAATTGCAAAAAGGGAATACTGATTGGTTTGCGCAAAAGTTATAGCGTCTACAAAATAGTTAGATTTATGGCATTTAAATGGCGTTTTTATTATTTTTTTTACTAGTAATGGCGGTGGTCTGTGTTTTTTTGCGGTATTGCGGCGGACAGGTCGGACACTTGACAAATTTTTGGGACCATTCACATTTACAGAGCGATCAGTGCTATAAATATGCACTGATTACTATGTAAATGTCACTGGCAGAGAAGGGGTTAACACTAGGGGGCGATCATTTAAAAATTGTACACTGAAGACCAAAATGTACAGCTCTAGGTCCTATAAAACCCACAGTAATGAGTAAGGCCTATTTCAGCTTGTATAAGAGAAGTGTGAACAGCAAGTTTTGACAAAGCATTTGAAGGGCTTTCAGTAAGCTTTGTTGAAGCCTTTAAAGTACCATTCAACTCCAGTTGGAAAATGTTGAACACAGATCCTAATGGGAGTGTTGATTGTCACTTTAAGCAAGCTGCTAGCAGGTTTCAGCAGGCTTTCGGCGAGTTTCAGGAAGTGCTAAAACCTGCTAGCAACTTGTTTAAAGTGGCAATCAACACTCCCATAAGGACCCTTGTTCATCTCATTTAGCCCACGTGAAACAGGCCTTAAAGAGGAAGTAAACCCTGATGGGTTTTACTTCCTCTATGTTTCCCTGCAAAGGTAAAGCATAATGGGCTACTATGCATCGCATAGTAGCCCATTATGTGACACTTGCCTGCAGGAGAAGCCCACGATGTCACCGTCTTCCATGCTGGCAGCGAGCGTCCATCCTCACTCCTCTTCTTTCGGGGGCTGCGAACTCTGGCTCTGTGACTGGCCGGAGTTGCGTGACGTCACTCCCGCACATGCGCGCAGGAGCCGCCTTTAACGGCATGACCCCAGCTTGAAAAGGCATAGCATACCTGTAACGGATCTCAGACACCCCAGATGGGCACATCCGCCAGACTTGTGTCTCCTGTCCTCCAAACGCACCCGCAGCCTGCAGATTCGCCATAACCAGCCCTTAACCCCTCAATCACGAGACAATCCACACAGGTGTTGAGGGTTAAACATGTAGAGCATCAACTCTTTATTAAATCCAAAACATACACTTTTACACACAGTTAGGGACACTCCCCTTAGCCTTGTCATAGAGGGGGGGTAGGGGACAAGGAAGAATCAATGGGAACTGAACACTTGTACATTGAAACATAGACTACAGATAAACATAAAGGGATTATGGTAAGCAGGCAGCCCTTCAATACACATCCCCTGCGGAGAGATGTCTGCAGTCCAGACCATTGTCTGTGTGCCATGAACCAACACAGCTAAACACAGCAACAAGAGGGGGGGGGATGGGGGAGAAGGGATGTAGCATTACATTACATTATCTCAATGCCAGCTTCTCCCCGAGTCTCCAGTCTCTTAGGGGCCATAATCTGTGGGTAGGAGGCCCGCCCTCAGTCCCTTCCAAAGCACACAGTGACAGTGGGTTCTGTCACAATACCCTTTCAAGCCGGCGCATGCGCCATTTAACCACTTACCAGCCACTGTATATATACGTCGGCAGAATGGCTCGTACAGGCACAATCACGTACCTGTACATCCCCTTTAACTGCCCGACGTCGGGGTCGCGCCGCCAGCGGCGCGCTCGCGACCCCTCTGCCTTCCCCATGAGTCGGACTGCGCCTTCCGTGGACTCGATCGCCGTGGAGATCCCCACGATCGTCTCACGGAGGCATGGAGCGGGGAGATGTTAGTGTAAACAAAACATCTACCGGCTCCCCTACTGACAATGTCACTGATCTCCGCTCTGTGTAATCAGAGCGGAGAACGGTCACGTGTCACTCGTAGCCACGCCCCCACACAGTAGTAATCACTCCCCTAGGCACACTTAACCCCTTCAGCGCCCCTAGTGGTTAACCCCTTCACTGCCAGTGTCATTTGTACAGTAACCAGGGCATTTTTATTGCACTGATCGCTGTAAAAATGATGGTCCCAAAAATGTGTCAAAATTGTCCGATGTGTCTGCCATAATGTCGCAGTCACGAAAAAAATTGCTGATCGCCGCCATTACTAGTAAAAAAAGAATTAATAAAAATGCCATAAAACTACCCCCTATATTGTAAACGCTATAACTTTTGCGCAAACCAATCAATAAACGCTGATTGCGATTTTTTTTTACCAAAAATATGTAGAAGAATACGTATCGGCCTAAACTGAGGGAAAAAAAATGTTTTTTTATATATTTTTTTGGGGATATTTATTAGAGCAAAAAGTTAAAAATATTGAATTATTTTCCAAATTGTCGCTCTATTTTTGTTTATAGCGCAAAAAATAAAAACCACAGAGGTGATCAAATACCACCAAAAGAAAGCTTTATTTGTGGAAAAAAAAAGGACGTAAATTTTGTTTGGGAGCCACGTCGCACGACCGCGCAATTGTCAGTTATAGTGACGCAGTGCCGAATCACAAAAAGGGGCCTGGTCTTTATGCTGCGTATTGGTCCGGGGCTTAAGTGGTTAAGGCGTCGCGCGGGGAAATTGCAAATATCTCCTAGACCGTGTAGGTCTAGGCGATATTGCAAGCACCTACAGGTAAGCCTTAATCTAGGCTTACCTATAGGTGTAACTTGTCCCTGAGTGTTTTAAAACCACTTTAAGTACACATGGGGGCTGTCATCATAATCAAATGTGGTATATTTTTATTATTTTAAGAAAACCACTTACATCATCTTCCAATAAAATAATATGCATATATAGTATAATCCACAGTTTGACCACACACCTCATTCAATGCCCTTGAGTTTTTACTGTATATTCTTCAATCTCATCTCTTCTCCTTCATTTAAAAAAAAAAAAAAAAATCCTTTAGTTTGTATTAGGCCTTTGAAAACACAAAATTGTGTCAAAAAATAAACGAATGCGACCTGGAAGACAGCATGAACATCGCTCATTCTGAGCTCTAAAGGATGTTCATATAGCAGGTAGTTACAGGTTTATTAAAATATAGATAAAAAGCAATAGTCCTACTCACAGACAGAGCTTAAATACAAGCTTATCTGACAAGATGGCTCTGATGAAAGGGGTGTGCCCCTGAAACGCGTCAGCCATCTGGATGTTTTGGGGTATCGTCCGACCCTTTCTGTTGTAAAGTCCTGTCGGTGAATGCCAAGATTTTCAGCCATCTTGTCCGATAAGCTTGTATTTAAGCTCTGTCTGTGAGTAGGACTATGCTTTTTATCTATATTTTAATAAACCTTTAAGTGGTAATGCACTAGGTCGGTGCGCCCTCCTGTTTTCTTTCTTTTTCTAGCCATATGAACACCCATTGTTCTGAGGAGGGCTGCAAGATTATAGACTTTGCCTCTAGACAGAACCACGCCACCTATGTTTTGAGGATACACCGAGAGTGCAGGAGATTTTTGTTTTATTCATATAGCAGATAGATCATAAATGTACGGTAATTTGAAATAATTATTTGAAACCTAAATAGACCACATACTACATACCACACACTGAAAAATCAGTGTGCAGCCATTTCTCCATATACCCTGATACAGAAGCTGTTAACTTGCAACTAGCTTGTTCATGAACCTACAGCCTGAAGTGAATGGAGAATGTGGCATCCATAAGGAAGGCTTTTTAAAGATTCTGGACACAAGCTGTGTAGTGCCAGGCAGGCTACCTAGTGAAGATCTCAGAATGCCAGTGTTGACAGAAGAGGATAACAGCATTATAGCAGGCAATACACTGTTAGATTATTTTCATTCAGTCTGCAGGCTAACAGATTCCTCCATGCATGCTAACCATGCAGATGGACAAATCCCTCCTGCTCAGCCTTGTATACCGACAGTCTCTGCCCAGTGGCTGTCAGAAAACTCGGACAGCTTCTGCATCAAATTGGATGCAGGGCCACTGTTTGACTGACAATCCTCTCCTCGACTCCTTAATTTTTTCAATTGAAGGATGTTCGTGGGAGGAGGCTAACAGAACCACCCACATACCCAAATTTTGTCTATGTTTCGGCCGCTAGCGGTGCAGTTTTACCCCCTGCTAGCGGCCGAAAAAGGGTTAAAAACCACTGCATAGCCGCGGTGTCCCATTGCTGTCAATGGGCACGAGCGGTAGAGGAGCGGTGAACACACCACTTCAAAGATGTGGCTAGCTGGACTTTTGGAGCGGTCCTGCTAGCCCACCGCTCCAGTGTGAAAGCCCTTGGGCTTTCACACTGGAGAAACAGCAGCTGCTGTTTCAGGTCGGTTTGCAGGCGCTATTTTTAGCGCAAAAATGCCTGCAAACCGCCCCAGTGTGAAAGAGGTCTTAGAGTGCACTTATCTTTCTTTCTCGTACATAACGGGACACAGAGCGGCATAGCAATTACACTGTGGGTTATAGAGCTTACCTTCAGGTGATGGACACTGGCACACCCAAGACAGGAAGTCCCCTCCCCTATATAACCCCTCCCATACCGGGAGTACCTCCGTTTTTTTGCCAGTGTCTAAGGTGTTGGTCACGGTTAAACATGTATTCATCTGGGCTTGTGTATAGGTTCATTTTGGGCCTAGGCAAGCTATTCCGGATCCGTCCAAAGTGCTTCATAGCCAAACGGTCGGTACCCGGGCCTCGGAAAAAGAAGAACAAGGTTTTGCCTGTAATGCCTCTCTTAGGAGGGCTGGACCCTGGGATCCAGTGCTCTGGTCATACCCAAAACCAATACGTTTCTGGCAGGGTGCTATACAGGTCCAGGGGAGTGGTGATCCTTGGGACCCCGGTCCCTGAAGGTCTACGGACATTGCCCACCGTGAGGGGCAAAGTTTGGGCTTCTGTGCCAAACAGAGTCCTGTGGCGTAGATAAGGTAAGTGGAGATCCCTGTGGAACTTGGTTCTGCGGGGACCTTCGGTCCTAATGTGTTTTTTTCTGCCTGTTACCTAACGGTTATTCTCACTAGTCTATATATGCCTAATTGCTAATCCTGAAATTTGTTTCACATAGGATTTAAGACATCAGTGCTGTACCTGTTTTTATCCAGTAGAGGCCGCTGTAGGATGTCTTTGGGCTGTTCCTCTTGCAGTGTAAAGTCCAGGCAGATAAAGAGCTCTCGCTAGAGAGAAGCCGCATAATTTTTTCTGTCATACTTACCAAGGCTCTGTCATCCTGCACTCGAGCTCCTGGCTCCCTGTTTGCTGACTTCCATGTGCAGCCACGACGGCGCATACGTGCACGCGCGCACGCACGCACACTTAATATATGAGAGGTGGGCCAGAAGGGGGCAGGGCTTGGCGGATGATGCTCCGTGCACGCTGGCGCACTTCTGCGCATGTGCGGGCGTCCTAGCCGTTTTTTAAAGCGCAGTATTGTGTACAGCTGGCTGTGGAGTGGACAGAGCAAGAGCTTGGTGGTAACTAACAGAGGCGTACAGCAGGCGGTGATACAGGCATCCCCTAGAAGGACACATTAGTAGGCACCAACATATATGTAGCAGCAAGTGTGTTAGACTACAATCAGTAAGTGGTGTACTTGGCTATATAAAAACCTCAGCTTTGGGCTTAGGAATAATGCCGTCCAAGGGCTCTGGGACAAAAAGTCTTAGGAAGCAAAAAGGGTCTCCATCGGGCTTGCAGGACCTGGGGCATGCTCCTGCTGCACCAGCCTCCCCTGATAAATCAGAGGTTGGTACCCGTAAGGAGCCCTCTGGAGTGCTAGGTGCTGCGGCTGCCCTCAGTCCACCTGCTCCTGTGTATGTAACAGAGGAGGCTTTTGCCTCAGCTCTGGGAGGATTGGAGCAAAGACTGGCGACATTAATCGCTTCTTCTCTTACGGAGAGAAAACGTGCCAGATCTCCGTCTCCTCCGTCTGGGTACCTGTTAGCAGAACAACAGTCCCATGAAGGGATTGACCTGCCTGAGGGGGATCAGGCTGAGGATGATTCTGCCTCAGAAGAGTCAACAGTGGAGGAACCATTCTCTGCGTCACAAGCTGAGAGATTATTGGTCCAGTCCTTAACGGACATGGTTCGATCGGCTTTTAAATTGCCTCTTTCTGAACCGTCGACTGCTTCTGTTTCCTCGCTGGGGTCTTTAAAAGCTCCACAAGCTAATTGTTCTTTTCCAGTCCATCCGTTACTGGAAGGACTTATCTATCAAGATTGGGAACATCCTGATAAACTATTTGCTCCTCCTAAAAGGTTTTCAGTGATTTATCCTATGGAGGAGAAGTTTACCCGGAAATGGAGTTTGCCCACAGTTGATGCGGCCATCTCCTGTGTGAACAAATCATTGACATGTCCAGTGGATAATGTTCAAATGTTCAAAGATCCGATAGACAAGAAATTAGAATCCTTACTAAAGTCTGCCTTTTCTACTGCTGGGGCTGTAACACAGCCAGCTGTGGCAGCTATTGGTGTTTGCCAAGCTGTAAAAGATCAGATGAAGCTGGTCTTAAGGGATCTACCAGATCAGCAGGCTCATGATTTGGCTGATTTGCCTAGAGCATTATGCTTTGCGGTTGACGCCATCAAGGATTCGATCCATCAGGCCTCCCACCTTACGCTATCACTATTTCACATGCGTAGGCTTCTTTGGCTCAAGAACTGGTCTGCTGAGATTCCCTGTAAAAAGCTTTTAGCTAGTTTCCCGTTCCATGGCGAGCGCCTGTTTGGCGAAGACCTGAATAAATATATTCACAAGATTTCCAGCGGTAAAAGTACCCTTCTTCCGGTCAAAAAGAGGTTTAGAGGTCCCTCTTTTAAGAGGCCTACCTCTCCAGTCCCTGGAGCGTCTGCCTCTAAGCAGTTCCGACGGCCTCCCCGATCACATCCCGGGGGTAAAACTCAGGGACAGGCACAGGGAAATAGAAAACCCTGGAACCGTAGAGGTACAAAACCGGCCTCCAAATCAGTCCTATGAAGGGCTGCCCCCACTCAGGCAGGTGGGGGGAAGACTTCAGTTGTTCGCAGAGACTTGGAGAAGGACGATCAGAGACAGATGGGTGCTCTCCACAGTGACTCTGGGATACAAATTGGAGTTAAAGGAGTTTCCTCCTCCCCACTTTATGTGGTCAAACGTGGCAAAAGACCAGTTGAAAAGAGGTTCTCTCCTTTTGGCATTAGACCAACTGTTGCTCCAGGGAGTGATTGTGGAGGTTCTCGTGAAGGAACGAGGTTTGGGATTCTACTCAAATCTATTCACAGTGCCGAAACCAAACGGGGACGTGAGACCCATATTGGACCTAAAAGGCTTAAACAAATTCCTGAACATCCGGTCTTTTCGGATGAAATCAATGCGGTCAGTAGCCACTACCCTGCAAGGGGAAGAGTGGTTAGCTTCCATAGACATCAAAGATGCCTATCTGCACGTTCCCATTTTTCCGAGCCATCAAAGATTTCTACGCTTTGCGGTAGAAGGGCACCATTTTCAATTCGTGGCATTACCCTTCGGTCTGGCCACGGCCCCACGGGTGTTCACAAAAGTTCTGGCCCCTCTATTGGCCGATCTAAGAACCCGAGGGGTGTCGATTATAGCGTACTTAGACGACCTATTATTGATAGATCACTCAGCTGCCAGGCTAAAGTTAGTGATCCAGGATACGATCAGGTATCTAGAATCTCACGGTTGGATCATCAACGTGAACAAGTCAGCCTTGCATCCAGTCAGAAGTCTGGAATACTTGGGGCTACGAATAGACTCAGACCAAAATAATTTTTTTTTGCCCGAGGGAAAGATGTCCTATTTGAGGGACTTAATCCACCTGGTTTGGACAAAAAGACAGCCATCCATACGCCTGTGCATGCGGCTGCTGGGGAAGATGGTAGCTTCGTTCGAAGCTGTACCATATGCCCAGTTCCACTCAAGGATATTGCAAGAGGCCATTCTTTCAGCATGGAACAAGAAGGTTCAGGCCCTGGACCTTCCAATGCCCCTGACTCCTTCAGTTCGGAAAAATCTCTGTTAGTGGTTGGTTCCCCAAAACCTGCGAAAGGGGAAATCCTTCAGTCCGATTTCCTGGAAGGTAGTCACTACAGACGCCAGTCTTGTAGGCTGGGGAGCAGTGCTGGGGCAATGGTCTCTTCAGGGGAGATGGTCAGATACAGAGAAGACCCTAGCCATCAACCTTTTGGAAATTCGGGCGGCTCGGTATGCCCTAAAAGCATGGACATCCAAGCTTCAGGGGTCCCCTGTCAGGATTCAATCGGACAATGCCACAACAGTGGCATATGTCAATCACCAGGGGGGCACCAGGAGTTGTGCAGCCCAGAAAGAAGTGAATCACATCATGAAGTGGGCGGAAAGGTATGTTCCATGCATATCCGCAGTATACATTCCAGGAGTGGAAAATTGGAAAGCGGACTTCTTGAGTCGCCAACAATTATCCCCAGGGGAATGGTCCCTTCATCCCGACATTTTCCGAGCAATATGTCAATGGTGGGGAACACCGGACATAGATCTACTAGCATCCAGATTCAACGCAAAGCTGGACAGATTTGTGTCTCAGACAAGAGATCCCCTCGCCTACGGCTCGGATGCCCTGGTGTTCCTGTGGAAACAGTTCAAACTGTTATACGCATTCCCACCGCTACAGTTGTTACCTTGACTCCTCCGCAGGATCAGGTTGGAGAAGAAACCAGTAATACTGGTGGCTCCAGTGTGGCCCCGAAGATCCTGGTACGCGGAGATTGTAAAATTGTCTGTGGGGGATCCTTGGACCCTTCCACGTCACCCGGACCTGCTGTTGCAGGGTCCGATATACCACCCTTCCTTACTAACTCTGGGTTTGACGGCCTGGCTATTGAATCCCACATTCTAAAAAAAAGAGGTCTCTCTAACTCTGTGGTGTCTACTTTGATCAATGCCAGGAAGCCGGTATCTAGGCATATTTACTATAGAGTTTGGAAAACCTACGTTGCTTGGTGTGAAGCCAGGAAATGGCATCCACGTAGGTACATTATAGGCAGAATTCTGGACTTCCTGCAGTGGGCTGTCGACAGGAGATTAGCCTTAAGTACAATTAAGGGTCAGGTTTCAGCCTTGTCGATACTCTTTCAAAGGCCCCTGGCTTCCCATTCTCTTGTTAAATCCTTTCTGCAAGGGGTGACTCACATTAATGCACCGGTTAAAGCTCCCATATGTCCATGGGACCTAAACTTGGTACTTTCAGTTCTTCAGAAGCAACCATTTGAACCCCTACGGCACATTCCTTTCATACTCCTCACCAGAAAATTTATTTTTTTGGTAGCCATATCTTCGGCTAGAAGAGTGTCGGAATTAGCTGCCATGTCCTGCAAGGAGCCATACTTGGTTATCCACAAGGATAAAGTAGTTCTACGCGTTCATCCAACCTTTCTGCCCAAGGTGGTAACGAAGTTTCACTTGAACAAAGATGTGGTTCTTCCTTCCTTTTTTCCTAAGCCTAGCTCGGTAGCAGAAAAGTTATTGCATTCCTTAGATGTAGTAAGAGCAGTTAAGGCCTATTTGCGAGCCACTGCTCAGATTCGGAAAACAGATGCTTTGTTCTGCCGGAAGGCCCCAGAAAGGGTCAGGCAGCTTCAAAATCCACTTTGGCTAAGTGGATTCGACAGGTCATTGTTCAGGCCTATGGCTTGAAAAGAAGATTGCCTCCGTTCAAAGTTAGGGCGCACTCTACGAGAGCAGTTGGTACTTCATGGGCAGTGCATCACCAGGCCTCCATGGCTCAGATCTGTAAGGCCGCAACTTGGTCTTCAGTACATACATTCACTAGGTTTTACCAGGTTGATGTGAGAAGCCAGGAGGATGTCGCCTTTGGGCGCAGGGTGCTGCAGGCTGCAATAGATCCTCTTGTCTGATGGCGCCCAGCTTATGGTGTCTCCCTCCCCTCATTTGGGTATTGCTTTGGGACTTCCCACATAGTAATTGCTATGCCGCTCTGTGTCCCGTGATGTACGAGAAAGAAAATATGATTTTTATAACAGCTTATCTGTAAAATCCTTTTCTTGGAGTACATCACGGGACACAGAGCTCCTACCCCTCTTTTGGGGACACTTATTGCTTTGCTACAAAAACTGAGGTACTCCCGGTATGGGAGGGGTTATATAGGGGAGGGGACTTCCTGTCTTGGGTGTGCCAGTGTCCATCACATGAAGGTAAGCTCTATAACCCACATAGTATTTGCTATGCCGCTCTGTGTCCTGTGATGTACTCCAAGAAAAGGATTTTACAGGTAAGCTGTTATAAAAATCCTATTTTTATTACTCTGCAACAGTTTTGAACCAGGTGGCCTTTTCTCAAGCAAAATATACAGTGGATATAAAAAGTTTACACACCCCTGCCTGTTAAAATGTCAGGTTTCTGTGATGTAAAAAAATGAGACAAAGATAAATCATTTCAGAACTTTTTACAACTTAAATGTGACCTATAAACTGTAAAACTCAGTTGAAAAACAAACTGAAATATTTTAGGGAGGTGAAGTAAAACAAATAAAATAAAAATAATGTGGTTGCATATGTGTGCACACCCTCTTATAACTGGGGATGTAGCTGTGTTCAGAATTAAGCAATCACATTCAAACTCATGTTAAATAGGAGTCAGTACACACCTGCCATCATTTAGAGTGCCTCTGATTAACCCCAAATAAAGTTCAGCTGTTCTAGTAGGTCTTTCCTGACTTTTTCTTAGTCGTATCCTACAGCAAAAGCCATGTTCCGCTGAGACCTTCCAAAGCATCAGAGGGATCTCATTGTTAAAAGGTATCAGTCAGGAGAAGGGTACAAAATAATTTTCAAGGCATTAGATATACCATGGAACACAGTGAAGACAGTCATCATCAAGTGGAGAAAATATGGCACAACAGTGACATTACCAAGAACTGGACATCCCTCCAAAATTGATCAAAAGACTAGAAGAAAACTGGTCAGGGAGGCTGCCAAGAGGCCTACATAAACATTAAAGCAGCTGCAGGAATATCTGGCAAGTATGGTACATGTGACAACAATCTCCCATATTCTTCATATGTCTGGGCTATGGGCTGGAGTGGCAAGACGGAACTTTTCTTACAAAGAAAAACATCCAAGCCTGGCGAAATTTTGCAAAAACACACCTGAAGTATCCCAAAAGCATGTGGGAAAATATATTATGGTCTGATGAAACCAAGGTTGAACTTTTTTTGGCTATAATTCTAAAAGATAGGTTTGGCGCAAAAACAACACTGCACATTACCAAAAGAAAACCATATCCACAGTGAAGCATGGTGGTGGCAGCATCATGCTTTGGGGCTGTTTTTCTTCAGCTGGAACAGGGGCCTTATTCAAGGAAAAGGGAATTATGAACAGTTCCAAATACCAGTCAATATTGGCACAAAACCTTCAGGCTTCTGCTAGAAAGCTGAAAATGAAGAGGAACTTCATCTTTCAAGATGACAACGACCCAAAACATACATCCAATTTAACAAAGGCATGGCTTCACCAGAAGAAGATTAAAGTTTTGGAATGGCCCAGCCAGGGCCCAAACCTGAATCCGATTGAAAATCTGTGGGGTGATCTGAAGAGGGCTGTGCATAGGAGCTGCCATTGCAATCTGATAGATTTGGAGTGTTTTTGCAAAGAAGAGTGGGCAAATATTGCCAAGTCAAGATGTGCCATGCTGATAGACTCATACCCCAAAAAGGCTGAGTGCTGTAATAAAATCAAAAGGGGCTTCAACAAAGTATTAGTGTAAGGGTGTGCACACTTATGCAACCATATTATTTTAGTTTTCTTGTTTTACTTCCCTCCACCTAACAGATTTCAGTTTGTTGTTCAACGGAGTTGTACAGTTTATAGGTCACATTAAAGCTGGAAAAAAATCGGAAATGATTTATCTTTGTCTCATTTTTTTACATCACAGAAACCTGACATTTTAACAGGGGTGTGTAGACTTTTTATATCCACTGTATATTAGAATGAAACTTACATACAAAGAAAGCTCCTTAGAAAATGTGTGTGTAGTGATATTTTTATTGTATCGTTAGTTACCAGAAATGAGGCTCAATTTACATGACTTCAATGTTCTTCATTTCTCGTAACAGACGTTATTTTCAGCAATGAAACTGGAAAAATGACAGAAACGTAGCTCAAAAAATTATTATTATACCAAACAAGATTTTGCATCATGGTTTATTGAGCTAAGCCCATCTTCTGTCTCTGTTTTGTCAAATACACTATATATTATTTGAATAGACAACCAAGAACTAGCATGTAGTAAAAAAATTACAACAAGCACTCTATTTATGAAGTAAGAACAGAACACTCTGAATTATACTTAGCTATTTGTAAAATTTCTCTCAGTTTTGTGTGTTTAGATTTATTTTATTTAAAGTCATAATGTGAAATGTATATTCTTTCTATACCGTTTTGTGTTTGAAAGAGGATTACATGGGAGACACACACATGAGATGTTTGCCATAAGCCAATGTCCAAAAACAGCACTAGACCGGGATACTCTTGTCAGTGGCGTAACTAGAGACTTCAGGGCCCCGATGCAAGAAAGCCTGATTTTGATACTTAATTTTTTTACACTGTTCAACAAAGTAAAAAATTTCTGTTTCTGATTTCAACTTACCATAAGGCCCCTTTCACACTGGGGCGTTTTTCATGCGGTTTAGCGCTAATATTAGCGCTATTATACTGCATGAAAAATTCGTGCCTGTAGCTTTCAATGTGAAAGCCCGAAGGCTTTCACACTGAAGCGGTGCGCTAGCAGGACCGCTCCAAAAGTCCTGCTAGCCGCTTCTTTACAGCGGTGAAGGAGCGGTGTGTTCACCGCTCCTTTACCGCGGCTGCCCATTGAAATCAATGGGACAGCGCGGTAATACCGCCCGCAAACCGCGGAAATAGCCGCGGTTTGCGGGCGGTATTAACCCTTTTTCGGCGGCTAGCTGGGGTTAAATTCACCCCCCTAGCGGCCGCATACCGCGGTAAGAACGACGGTATAGCAGCGCTGAAAATCGTGCTGCTATACCGCCACCGCACCTGCCCACCCCAGTGTGAAAGTGGCCTAACTGTCAAGAGAGGAAGCTTCAGGATAGGACATGGTCACATGACAGGTCACAGCATATGCATTATTTGTGCTCACGGGGCTGGCCGGCTGGTGAGTCATTATTATGCAGCACTTTTCCTGTGGAGTCACCATGCCCGGGCTATAACAGCGGGAGGCAAAGAGCCGCTCAGCACACCGAGGAAGGCAGCGGAACGACAAGGAGCTCACCTTCACCCCCCATTCATAGAGGAGACCTGGGTACCGCCCGGAGTCTGCTCGGTACAGCCCGCACACTCATACTACACACCGGGACCCTCATGAACTGGGGCCGCCTGAAGAAGTGTACCACCGCTGCCACCCCCCTCAAGTACCACCGCTGCTACCCCCTCAAGTACCACTGCTACCACCCCCCTCACGTACCACCGCTACCACCCCCCTCACGTACCACCGCTGCCAGCCCCCTCAAGTACCACCGCTGCCACCCCCCCTCAAGTACCACCACAGCCACCCCCCCTCAAGTACCACCACTGCTACCCCCCTCAAGTACCACTGCTACCACCCCCCTCACGTATCACCGCTACCACCCCCCTCACGTACCACCGCTACCACCCCCTCAAGTACCTGGTACTTGAGGGGGGTGGCAGCGGTGGTACTTGAGGGGGGTAGCTGCGGTGGTACTTGAGGGGGTGTGGTAGCGGTGGTACTTGAGGGGTGTGGCAGCGGTGGTACTTGAGGGGTGTGGCAGCGGTGGTACTTGAAGGGGGTGGCTGCGGCGGCAGTGGTCATGCCATCCTCTCCCACCACCACCCGTGCCTCTTACTGATCCCATCCCCCCACCACTGATCTCATCCCTATCCCCCACAATCACCTCTGTTGTAGAAGTAATGGGGGGATAGGGATGATGAGATCAGTGGTGGGGGGATGGGATCAGTAAGAGGCACAGGTGGTGGAGGTTGGCATCGATTGCTGAGCTGAGCTCCGTCACTTGATTGATTTACCGTCAATCAATCGATTCCCCGGGAATTCCGTTCGACTTCGATCTGTTCTGTGGGTCTGACCGAGTCACCTTCACTGTGCCTTTTCCCGCCAGGATGCCTTGCCTCATAGGTACTCCACGCACGCAGCCGGGAAAGCTCCTCCCCGCCTTCTCTCATTTGGTGTCAGGGTCTGCTGACTTAATTTTTCAGAGTCCGCCCCGCCTCCCTACATCTATGTGTCTCTGGATAGGCAGGGGTGGGGCCGGGGCAAGGGCAGTCCACAGACTTGGCAGAACTACAGGGCCCAGTCGCAACGGTGACAGACATCCACGATCTAACACTAACCTACCTAGCCCAGTAAAGATGAAATCAGTATACATACTTTTTTTTAAACCAAACCAGTCTGGTCTCCAATGGCGAAAGCTCTGCAGAAGAGACAGTCGACAATGGCTGTGAAATTAATGGGAAGTGACGTCACCCATAGAGATACTATGGGACTTCCATTGTCAGCTGCCTCCTCTGCAACTGCCTACACAGCAAAGCCGCAGCTGACAGCTCAACGTGGCATTGGGTCGGATCGGCTTCAGAAAAGGTATGTATACAGATTTCTTCTTTACAGGGTTAGTGTTAGATTGTGGATGTCTGTAGATGCAGGGATTTTAGTGTTATGCCTCATACACACGATCGCTTTTCATGCCGTTAAAAATGCCATTTTTAAAAATGGGCATTAAAACCGATTGTGTGTATGCTCCAGAGCATTTTTAACGACGTGAAAAACGGCCATTAAAAATTTCGAACATGCTCTATTTTTTCACGTCGTTTTTTATGTCGTTTTTTTTAACGACGTGAAAAACGATGGTGTGTATGCTTTGACCAGGTGAAAAAAAACACGCATGCTCAGAATCAAGTATGAGACGGGAGCGCACGTTCTGGTAAAACTAGCATTTGTAATAGAGATAGCACATTCGTCACGCTGTAACGGACTGAAAAGCAGGAGGCTGAAAAGCGTGAATCGTCGCTCAACAAACTTTACTAACATGAAAGGTGGCACCATCCGGACGGAACTTCCCCTTTATAGTGCCGTCGTACGTGTTGTACGTCACTGCGCTTTGCTTGAACGTTTTTTAAAATGATCGTGTGTACGCAAGACAGGCTTGAGAGGAAACATTGAAAAAAAACGACGAGAAAAACGTTGGTTTAAAAAATGGCATGAAAAACGATCGTGTGTACGCCGCATTAGGGTGGACTTCTACTTTCAGTATAGTCATTGAGAGGCTTGTTAGATGGGGATACAAAGGTGAAGTCCAATCTAGGCTCTAAGCCACACTGAAGATAGTTGCTGCTCCCCAGGACGAAGTCTTGAGTACCGTATATACTCGAGTATAAACCGAGTTTTTCAGCACATTTTTTTGTGCTGAGAATACCACCCCTCGGCTTATACTCGAGTCACCTTTTTGTGCCTGATCTCCCGGAATTTGGGGATCCGGTGCTGGCCGGCCGTAGGTTCCCTGGACCCCAAACTTAGCCACACATGTAGCCCCACTCTTCCTCTACAAGTGTGCAAAGTTTGTTGTCCAGGAGACCTACGGCCGGAGAGCACCAATTTTTCAAAGCCGGGCACCCCTTCCATAGACTCCCATGTTAAACTGTGATTTCTCTGGTGACTTTGGGGACCCGGTATCGGCCGGTCGTAGGTCCCCTTGGCCCGGAACTTGGCACACATATAGCCCCATTTCTCCTCTACAAGTGTGCAAAGTTTGTTGTCTGGGGGACCTACGGCCGGGGAGCACCGATTTTTTTTTTTTTTTTTTAAAGCCATGCACCCCTTCCATAGACTCCCATGTTAAACGTCAGTCTAGTCATGGACATAGTGAGGCATGGGCACAGTGAGGCATGCACATGGACACAGTGAGGCAAAGTGAGGCACAGTGAGGCATGCAGATGGACACCCTGGGCTTATACTCGAGTCAATACGTTTTCCCAGTTATTTGTGGTAAAATTAGGTGCCTCGGCTTATATTCGGGTCGGCTTATACTCGAGCATATACGGTATCTTAATGCACATATTAGGAGCACGCAAGAGAGGGTGCCATCATCTAAGTGTAAATGATAAAACGATAAAATTGCACTTACTGCATAAACAAAAAGGTCAGCATGTCACCAGATCCAAGTGGCAAACCTCTTATGAGCGGCCCTTGTCTGCAGAGATCGGTGGCTGGTAAAGGCAGATCTGCATCTGGAAGCTGCTGGAGAAGGTAGGATGGTCACTGTCAAACTGAAACGCGGCTGGGCGACTTCAGGGATCACTTTGGCAGATCAGCTGAAATCGGCTCCACTCAGTGATCTTCGGCAATGTTGTCACTACATTGGTGGGGAGCATGACTATGCATTTCAGGGCTGGACACACCCCTTTGTCAAGCCAGAAGTCCCTCTGAAGACAAGGGCTGTTCAACGAGGGGTTCCACTTGAATCTGGCGATATGCTGACATTTTTCAATTATGCAGTGAGTGTAATTTGATATTTTTATCATTGCTTTTAATTAAATAGTTTACAATAAGATGGTTGAGCCCTCTTCTGCTTATTCAGAAAATCATCCAATTATCCCAAAAGACTGTAGGTATTTTACTAGAAACTGTCACAGATGCCTTATACATTACTTCTCTCAGAATGACATAACAATTGAAGGCTAGATTGATATACCTCCCCCTCTGGATTCTGGTGGGACAGTCTGAACCTTTTTTTTTACAGTACATAAATCAGGATAAAATTAGTCATTTAAGCTAATGAGTAGTAGAGGTGAGTGGATGCTACTGATATTCCATAGTTCATTTACAGGTAGTTCATTATCAAAAGTATCTGGACACTGATATAAATAAGATTTTGTGTTGAACAAACATATGGAAGTCGCCATTGTTAGTCTCTTTTCAAACATGATAGTTGCCTAGCTATCTCTAGTTCAGTACTTTCTGTGACACTAATCTAGAGCAGGCATGCATCCAAAGAGGTCTAAACTCTGGATCTGCATATTTCTTCAAGGTCTATTACCCATATATAACCCAGTATATAACCCATTGTACATAGTTACCAACAGTCACGGATTGGCCGGGACGTTCCCGGGATTCAAACCCTTTTCCCGGATTTATTTTGTCCCGGCCAATGTCCCGGCCAATCCTATTTTTCCCGTTTTCCCCGAATTTGGACGCCGCAGGACGCCGCCGCTAGAGGTCCACGGCTGGCGGAGACAATGTCTCGGCCGGCCGCCATGTTCAAGAAGACCAAAACACGGATGTAGTACAATAGAAAATAAAGCCGCTGCGGCGCCGCCCACACCCCGCACCTCCCCGGGGGTGGGCGGCGCCGCAGCAGCTTTATCTTCTATTGTACTACATCTGTGTTTTGGCTGGCCGGCCACCCCCCCGCCCCGCCCCGCTGCAGGTCTGTCTGTAATGGAAAGGGGCGGGGGTCGGCAGCGCCACAGCTTAATTTTTTTTTTGCAGCCACACTGTCGGCTCCGCCTCTATTTTGTTCCCCTTTGGGGAAGGGGAAACAATAATGGCGGCCGAGACAGGAGACGCCTGTGTTTAAGGGGGGACTCCGCTGGGAACGCCTGTGGTAAGGGAGGACTCCGCTGGGGACGCCTGAGGTAAGGGGGGACTCCGCTGGGGACGCCTGAGGTAAGGGGGGACTCCGCTGGGGACGCCTGAGGTAAGGGGGGACTCCGCTGGGGACGCCTGAGGTAAGGGGGGACTCCGCTGGGGACGCCTGAGGTAAGGGGGGACTCCGCTGGGGACGCCTGAGGTAAGGGGGGACTCCGCTGGGGACGCCTGAGGTAAGGGGGGACTCCGCTGGGGACGCCTGAGGTAAGGGGGGACTCCGCTGGGAACGCCTGAGGTAAGGGGGGACTCCGCTGGGGACGCCTGAGGTAAGGGGGGACTCCGCTGGGGACGCCTGAGGTAAGGGGGGACTCCGCTGGGGACGCCTGAGGTAAGGGGGGACTCCGCTGGGGACGCCTGAGGTAAGGGGGGACTCCGCTGGGGACGCCTGAGGTAAGGGGGGACTCCGCTGGGGACGCCTGAGGTAAGGGGGGACTCCGCTGGGGACGCCTGAGGTAAGGGGGGACTCCGCTGGGGACGCCTGAGGTAAGGGGGGACTCCGCTGGGGACGCCTGAGGTAAGGGGGACTCCGCTGGGGACGCCTGAGGTAAGGGGGGACTCCGCTGGGGACGCCTGAGGTAAGGGGGGACTCCGCTGGGGACGCCTGAGGTAAGGGGGGACTCCGCTGGGGACGCCTGAGGTAAGGGGGGACTCCGCTGGGGACGCCTGAGGTAAGGGGGGACTCCGCTGGGGACGCCTGAGGTAAGGGGGGACTCCGCTGGGGACGCCTGAGGTAAGGGGGGACTCCGCTGGGGACGCCTGAGGTAAGGGGGGACTCCGCTGGGGACGCCTGAGGTAAGGGGGGACTCCGCTGGGGACGCCTGAGGTAAGGGGGGACTCCGCTGGGGACGCCTGATGTAAGGGGGGACTCCGCTGGGGACGCCTGATGTAAGGGGGGACTCCGCTGGGGACGCCTGATGTAAGGGGGGACTCCGCTGGGGACGCCTGATGTAAGGGGGGACTCCGCTGGGGACGCCTGATGTAAGGGGGGACTCTGCTGGGGACGCCTGATGTAAGGGGGACTCCTCTGGGTACACCTGATGTAAGGAAGGACTCCGCTGGGTACGCCTGATGTAAGGAGGGACTCCTCTGGGGACGCCTGATGTAAGGGGGGACTCCGCTGGGGACGCCTGATGTAGGGGGGACGCCGCTGGGGACGCCTGATGTAAGGGGGGACGCCGCTGGGGACGCCTGATGTAAGGGGGACTCCTCTGGGTACACCTGATGTAAGGAAGGACTCCGCTGGGTACGCCTGATGTAAGGAAGGACTCCGCTGGGTACGCCTGATGTAAGGAGGGACTCCTCTGGGGACGCCTGATGTAAGGAGGGACTCCTCTGGGGACGCCTGATGTAAGGAGGGACTCCTCTGGGGACGCCTGATGTAAGGAGGGACTCCCCTGGGGACACCTGATGGCATCTGGTGGCAGGCGACGTGGCAGGTGACACACTCGGGGCTAACACTGATTCGGCATTTTGGTGAGTTGAATGATTTCATGTTATATTAAAATGTAATAAGAGAAATAATGCACTTCAGTCATCCTGACACCCTAACAACCATGGTGCCGGGATGATTAAAGAGCTAACACCAGATGTTTGGATTATCTTTATCTGTTGATTGTTAAACTCTGGAATACACATATTACTATTATGGTGTAGGATCTGGGCCTGCTGTCCTTCCATCCTTCCTTCTCTTTCCTTCCCTCCCTCTTTCTTTCTCCCTTCATCCCTCATTCATCTCAGACTTTAACCACACCCCCTTTGAGCCACGCTCATTTAAGCCACTCCCACTACCCGCATAAACCACGCCCACGCTTCGTGCACCACTTTTTTCTCCTAAAGTATAACACACCTTCAAATGAATGCCCCACCCCCTAATTATACCAAGGCTCCACCTACATGCAAAAAAGTGTCACGGATTTTTTTTTTGCAATGTTGGCAACTATGATTGTATTAGCCTGACAGCCAGGCATCTAGCAGTTTAAAAAGGAGAGCTCGACAGTGGCACAGGTTTCCATTAGCAGACACAGATGGCACCACTAAATTGACAAACACAGAAACACTAACCAATTATGCAAGAACAACCATGACCTCCTATAAAAACTACCAAATTATAAGGTTTTCTTATAAAGCCGCAAAATTTTACTTAAAGCCACCTAAAAGCTGTATTATAAAATCTCATTTTGACATCATGGTTACATTAGTGAGGGAAATCAATCAAAATATCAAGATATTTACATTTAGGCCCCGTTCACACCTATGCGAATTGGTTGCGGCTTACACCGCATCCAATTCGCATAACATTATAAAATACATTGATTTCAATGAGGCTGGTTCACATATGTGCAATGCATTCGCACTGCACATTGCCGAAAAAACGTGTGTGTTCTCTAGGCATTGCGGTGCAAGTCAGGTGCGAATTCAGGCCCATTATGTTCTATGGGTGCGCATCTGATTCGCACATGTGTTGAGGGGGAACTCCACGCCAAATTTTAAATAAAAAACCGGCATGGGTTCCCCTCCAGGAGCATAGCAGGCCCTTAGGTCTGGTATAGACTTTAACGAGAACCCCCTACGCCGAAAAAACTGCGTGGGGGTCCCCCCAAAATCCATAGCAGACCCTTATCCGCGCACGCAACCTGGCAGGCCACAGGAAAAGAGGGGGGGACGAGAGAGTGCCCCCCCTCCCTCCTGAACTGTACCAGGCCGCATGCCCTCAACATGGGGGGGGTGTGTGCTTTGGGGCAGGAGGGCGCCCTGCGGCCCCCCCACCCCAAAGCACTCTGCCCCTATTTTGATGAGGACAGGGCCTCTTCCCGACAACCCTGGCCGTTGGAGATTTTCTCTTCCTGTGAGCCCACTGGTAGTCCCGTAATAGATGCAGTATCCTGTTCAAGGATAGGTAGGGGTTCCAGTGCCAGGGTGAAAAGCCCAGGTGAAAGTAGGCAGCCCTGTTTTGTACCCCTTTGGAGTGGAAATAGTGGAGAGAAGAGATTGTTAGTATGCACGTACTTTGCTCTGGGGGTAGAGTAAATAATTTTCAACCAAGAAATAAATTGGTGTCCAAAACAAAATCTAGTCAAAATCTCCCAGAGGTAATTCTGAATCGAATGCCTTCTTTGTGTTGAGAGATACTACCACTCCCACTTCATTGCCCTGCAATAATGTAGAAATATTAGTAAACAGTCGCCTAATAATAATGTTGATTCCCTTGCTAGGCATGAATCCAGTTTGATCGGGGTGAATGAAAGAAGATATTACTCCCATTAGTCGATTCGCCAGAAAATTTGCAAAGACATTCAAATGAGAGATCAGGCGAAAAGAGGCACAATGGGTTGGGTCCTTACCCTCCTTGGGAATTACTATGATAATTGCATCAGACATTATAGGATAAGCTGCAATCGCGCAGCACGGCAATCGGTGGTGCAGCGTGTCGGTCTGACACACCCCATCACCGATCTCAGTAAAGAGCCTCTGACTGATGCTCTTTACCATGTGATCAGCTGTGTCCAATCACGGCTTATTACAGTGTAAACAGGAAAAGCCGTGTATCGGCTTTTCCCTCACTCACTCGTACAGACGCGAGAAGAGGAGAGCCAATTTGCGGCTCTCCTGATGGGGGGTCTGCGCTGATTGATTATCAGCGCAACCCCCCCCCCCCGCGTGGATGCCCACACTAGACCACCAGGGATGCTGCCAGGCCACCAGGGATGCCCACAATGGACGTCCACTAGGTATGCCACCCTGGATCACAAGGGATATGCCAATCAGTTCCCAGACAGATGCCAATCAGTGCCAAGACAGATGCCAATCAGTGCCCATCAGCAATGCCTGCCAGTGCCATCAGTGATGACTATCACTGCCATCTATCAGTGTCCATCAGAGCCACCTATCAGTGCCCATTAGTGATGCCTATCAGTGCTCATCAGTGCCGCCTATCAGTGCCCATCAGTGCCGCCCATAAGTACCCATCAGTGCAGCCTTTTAGTGCCCATCAGTGTCGCCTATCAGTGCCCATCAGTGCCCACCAGTGCCACCTATGAGTGCCTATCAGTGCACTGTAATATGCACTGTAATATTTTGTTGAAAATCCTTTACTGGCAATGACTGCCTGAAGTCTGAAACCCATGGACATTAACAAAGATTGGTTTTCCTCCTTTCTGGTACTTTGCCAGGCTCTAACTGCAGCTGTCTTCAGTTGTTCTTTGTTTGTGGGACTTTCTACCTTTAGTTTTGCCTTCAGCAAGTGAAATGCATGCTCAATTGGGTTGAGATCAGGTGACTGACTCAGTTATTGCAGAATATTCCACTTTTTTCCTTCAAAAGCTCCTGCATTGCTTTTGCATTGTGTTTTGTATCATTGTCCATCTGTACTGTGAGGCGCCGTACAATCAACTTTGCTGCATTTGGCTGAATCTGGGCTGACAGTTTCTTAGTTTCATCCAGAATGCTTTTCCAGAACTGGTCTGTTTTTTTTTAGATGTTTTTGGCAAACTCTAATCTGGCTTTTCTTTTCTTCAGGTTTATGAATGATTTGCACCTTGTGGTGAACTCTGTATTTGCTCTCATGAAGTCTTCTCTTGATTGTAGACTTTGACAATGATATGCCCATCTCTTGGAGAGTATCCTTCACTTGTCTGCATGTTGTGAATGGGTTTTTCTTTACCATAGATAGGATCCTGTGATCATCCACCACTGTTGTCTTCCGTGGACATCCAGGCTTTTTTATGTTGCTTAGATCACCAGTGTGTTCTTCTTTCCTTGGAATGAAACAAACTGTTGATTTGGCACCTCCTAATGTTGCTGTTATCTTTATGATGGATTTGTTTAATTTTTGAAGCCTTACAATGGCCTGTTTCACTTGCATGGACAGCAACTTTGAACGCATGATGTAGGTTAAGCACAGCAATAGATTCCAAATGCAAATACCACACTTAGAATCAACTCCAGACCTTTAACCTGCTTAGTTGATGAAGAAATACCAAAGGAGTCGCCCCACCTGGTCATGAAACAGCTTTTGATTTAATTGTCCAGTTACTTTTGGTCCCTTGAAAAAAGGGATGGCCATTCTTAAGAGCTGTAATTCCTAAACCCTTCCTCTGATTTGATGTACATACCCTCAAATTAAACCTGAGAGTGTGCACTTTCAGCCCATATCCATTATATAACCATAGCTTAAATATGTTTTGGTAAATACCTGGAAAAAAAAAAAATTGTGCCTGTGTCCAAATAGATATGGACCTAACTTGTATGTGCATTAAAAGTATAGAGAAAAGTTCATGTGGAACAAAAAAGTCCCAACTCCAAAGACAGAGTGACTCCATCCATGACACATCCAAAATACTGACACATGGAACCCCAACCGTGCAAACCACTCTATGTGAAGAGAAGGCTTACGGAAAAAATGTTGACCCTCAAATTAAAGAGTGGTCAAAAACAGCTTTGTATAGAAATACACACTGGCTCCTGTTTTATCCAGAGATGTAGGCACACCATGGCAAATGACACCCACCACCTCTACAGTCTTCCACATCAATTCAAAGTAGGTTTCAAAGAAAAAACAGTGCTGTATAAAACCAAACATCCGATATTGCCCACATTCAATATGGTCACGTTTGGCATGCTTGCATGATGACGCACGCCCTGGCTTCTTCCAACGCATTTCATCAGGGCTCATCACCATGCATTTATATAATAAATCTACATAGAGAGGATTGGCACTGATTGGTGATTTTTGACCAGAGATTATCCTTGACCGGAGATTATGCAAATGAGCTGTTGCCTGGAGACTAAAAGATGGTACAGGCAGCCCTCTGCCATATTAAATCACTAAGAAACTACCCATGAACATATACAGATGCTAATAGTGATAGTGACATCTGGACCATTCACAGCCCCCGAGAGGTTAAAAAGTAAAAAGCCCTCCAGGGCAATATTTATACCAATACCACACAGGTAGCACAAAAAGCAATATTTATAACAATATGTGCTGCCAGAAACGGAAGTAGAGACTGGCCTAGCCCTAGTCTGCTCCAATTATTACTTATCATAGCACCCTGTTCATCAGGGATTTCATAAGCTTTAAAAAGTATGTGCAGTCACTGCAAGGTGCCTGTTTTACACAACTAGATGAGGCCCTTAAGGCACAAAAACTTTAATTTAAATATATTCCTCAATAGTAACAAAGGATATAAATACACTTTGTGTACCAAATGCTCTTACAAATCCAGATATTGCAAAATAGATGATAGCCCTGTGCTCCATGTCCTGCAATACACCCGACTTCAGGAGACTGCTGTTGCCCCAAATATCTAAATACAAGCTATGAACAAAAAACGCAAAAGCGGAAAACCGCAGTGATGCATATAAGGGGGTGGGTGGGACTTTACATGAAGCTCATGATGACAAAGAACATAAATGGTGGAAAAAATAGGATTTTTGTACTCACCTTAAAATCCGCTTCTCTGATGTCCATGGACTGACACAGATCTCATACTGATTACGTGTGGTATATGTCCCTGCTTGCAGGAGAAGACCTAGGCAGAATGTTAGATGTTAAAACATTCTAGAACAAACCAGAGCTGAACAGCCCCGCCCAGGTGGGCGGTTCCTCCGGACATCACCCTCCCACCTGCAGCTAGCAGCCTCAGTTCGTAACAAAGCAGTACAAACCTTAAAAGGAAGGGTGGGTGCTGTGTCAGTCCATGGATGTCAGAGAAATGGATTTTACGGTGAGTACAAAAATCCTATTTTCTCTTATCGTCCATGGACTGACACAGCTCTCATACTGATTACGTGTGGGACGTCCCAAAGCAGTATAAGAAAAGGGTGGGAGCAAATAGTAAGGAACAACCAAACTTCACTCCAAACCAGCAGAGCTCCTCAATGGAGGAGTTGCAACATTAACCACTTAAGCCCCGGACCATTTCGGGCCATTAGGACCAGGCCTGTTTTTGGGATTCGGCACTGCGCTGCTTTAACTGTAAATTGTGCGGACATGCAATGTTGTACCCAAATGAAATTTGCGTCCTTTTCTTCCCACAAATAGAGCTTTCTTTTAATGGTATTTGATTGCCTCTGCGATTTTTATTTTTTGCGATATAAACAGAAAAAGACCGAAAATTTTGAAAAAAAATGATATTTTCTACTTTTTGTTATAAGAAAAATCGAATAAACTCAATTTTAGTCATACATTTAGGCCAAAATGTATTCAGCCACATGTCTTTAGTAAAAAAAATGTCAATAAGCGTATATTTATTGGTTTGCGCAAAAGTTATAGCGTTTACAAACTAGGGTACATTTTCTGAAATTTACACAGCTTTAAATTTATGACTGCCTATCTCATTTCTTGAGGTGCTAAAATGGCAGGGCAGTACAAAACCCCCCCAAATGACCCCATTTTGGAAAGTAGACACCCCAAGGAAATTGCTGAGAGGCATGTTGAGCCCATTGAATATTTTTTTTTTGTCCCAAGTGATTGAATAATGACAAAAAAAAAAAAATTACAAAAAGTTGTCACTAAATGATATATTGCTCACACATGCCATGGTTATATGTGGAATTGCACCCCAAAATACATTCTGCTGCTTCTCCTGAGTACGGGGATACCACATGTGTGGGACTTTTTAGGAGCCTAGCCACGTACGGGACCCCGGAAACCAAGCACCGCCTTCAGGATTTCTAAGGGCGCAAATTTTTGATTTCACTCCTCACTACCTATCACAGTTTCGAAGGCCATAAAATGCCAAAATAGCACAAAACCCCCCCAAATGACCCCATTTTGGAAAGTAGACACCCCAAGCTATTTACTGAGAGGCATGTTCAGTCCATGGAATATATTATATTTTGCCACAAGTTGCGGGAATATGACAAACTTTTTTTTTTTGCACAAAGTTGTCACTAAATGATATATTGCTCACACATGCCATGGGCATATGTGAAATTACACCCCAAAATACATTCTGCTGCTTCTCCTGAGTACGGGGATACCACATGTGTGGGACTTTTTGGGAGCCTAGCCGCGTACGGGACCCCAAAAACCAAGCACCGCCTTCAAGGTTTCTAAGGGCATAAATTTTTGATTTCACTCCTCACTACCTATCACAGTTTTGAAGGCCATAAAATGCCAAGATGGCACAAAACCCCCCCAAATGACCCCATTCTGGAAAGTAGACACCCCAAGCTATTTGCTGAGAGGCATGTTGACCCCATTGAATGTTTTTTTTTTTTGTCCCAAATGATTGAATAATGACAAAAAGAAAAAAAAAATGTACAAAAAGTTGTCACTAAATGATATATTGCTCACACATGCCATGGTTATATGTGGAATTGCACCCCAAAATACATTCTGCTGCTTTTCCTGAGTACGGGGATACCACATGTGTGGGACTTTTTGGGAGCCTAGCCGCGTACAGGGCCCCAAAAACCAAGCACTGCGAACGCTGCAGTTATGTGTGTTGTGTTTGGTAAGTGACAGTGATCGATCGATACTGCACTTGGGTGGGCTGGGCTGGGCTGGGCGGAGGGGCTAAACGCAGGCGCTAGCAGGTATCTGGGCTGATCCCGCTAACACTGCGTTTTTGGGAACCCTAAACCGCTGGGGATGCTAGTATAGATCTGATCAGATCTGATCAGATACTATACCACTAAGGGGGGTGTATGCTTTGCGCGTGGGTGTTAGCGTTACTGTCACTAACCTAACACTGCCTGGGGCGACGCAGACCCTCTCTGGCGCTAAAACCTAATTGATCTCACCCGCCGGGCGATCAGGGGGGTTAAACCTTTATTGGGTTATATACGGCGGGTGCCCTGATGCTATAAAAAGCAAACTAATCAACCAGCGTCACCCGTAACCTTTATATGGTGATCACTGGTGAAAGGGTTAACTAGGGGCAATCAGGGGGTTAAAACCTTTATTAGGTTAAATATGGGGGTACCTGACACTATATAAAAACCTGACGGGTAACCTAAATAACGAAATAACTTACTGGCTAACCAGTGACACCAGTGACGCTTATACGGCGATCACTGGTGAAAGGGTTAACTCTAGGGGCAATCAGGGGGTTAAAATAATATATGGGGGTACCTGACACTAATAAAAACCTGCGGCGAACCTAAAAAAAAATAACTGCCTATCTAAAACACCAGCGACACGAATACAGCGATCGGAAAAACAATCGCTTAGTGACGCTGAAGTTAGGGGGTGAAAGGGTTACCTGGGGGGTGATCAAGGGGTTAAACCTTTATTAGGGGGGGTTAGGGGGCTACCCTGGACCTAAAGGGGCCTAATCCTAACTGCCCTGCAACTTTTTACAATCACAGATGACACTAAATGCAGTGATCAGTAAAATAAATGATCACTGCAATCAGTGACACTGTGATTGGGGGCTTTGGGGTGACCTGGGGGGTGATCTGGGGGTGACTGGGGGGTGATTTGTGTGCCTATGTGTACCTACGTGTCAGTGGACTGTTGGTGCACTAACCTGCTTCTTCTCTGCTCGGCGCCGGGAACGAAAAGACCGCGGCGAGGGAGATGACATCACTTCCTCCTGCCTGTGTTTACATCACATGGCGGAGGAAGCATTTTCATTGGCCGGGAGCGATCGCGAGGGGGGGGACGCAATCGAGCGGCCGCCCCCTCATGCCTGATCGCTCCCGAACACTTAACGGCCGCTCACTGCAGTGAAGGGGGGTCCGGATGGACCCCCCAACTGCACAAAGGCGATCACGTAGATCTACGTGATTCTGCCTGTCGGTGCCATTCTGCCGACGTAAATCGGCGGTGGGCGGTCGTTAAGTGGTTAAACAGCAGCCTGCAACACTTTGCGGCCGAAGGAAGCATCCGAAGATGCAGCCACATCAACCTTGTAGAATTTTGAAAAGGTATGAACGGACGACCAGGTCACCACCTTGCACACTTGTGCAACCGACGCTTGATGTTGGAAAGCCCAGGAAGCACCGATTGCCCTGGTGGAATGCGCCGTGACCGGAAAAGGAGGCGCCCGCCCCTTAATGGCATAGGCCTGTATAACAGTCTGTCTGGTCCACCTAGAAATGGTGGTAGACGACACCGCTTGGCCCTGTTTCGGAGCAGAGACAGACACAAACAGTGAGTCAGACTTCCGAATAGAAGCAGTAGCCGCCAGGCATACCCGTAAGGCACGCACCACATCCAAATTGTGAAGCGCAACCTCTCTAGGATGCGATGGATGAGGGCACAAGGACAGAAGGACAATGTCCTCATTAAGGTGAAAAGCCGAAACCACCTTAGGAAGGAAAGACGGTCGTGGTCGCAAAACTGCCTAATCCTTATGGAGGACCAGGTAAGGCAACTTGCATGACAGAGCCGCCAACTCAGACACCCGTCTAACAGAAGTGATGGCCACTAAGAAAGCCACCTTCTGGGACAAAGTTAACAGAGGAATATCTCTGATATTTTCAAAAGGAGGTTCCTGAAGAACCGAGAGCACTAAGTTCAGATCCCAAGGAGGGAGCGGAGGCTTGGCAGGTGGAACCACATGGCGTACCCCCTGCACAAAAGTGCTAACTAAGGCATGACCTGCTAGGGGTCTTTGAAAGAAAACAGCCAAGGCCGAAATCTGACCCTTAATAGTGCTCAAAGCCAGCCTTTGTGCAACACCACGCTGCAAGAACCGCAGGATTCTGGGGACAGAGTACGTCCGTGGACGCCAGTCTAGCTCTTCGCACATAGCGATGTAAGCTCTCCAGGTACGGTGATAGATCTTCCTAGAAGAACACTTTCTTGCCCCAAGCATGGTCGAAATTACCGAATCCGACAGGCCTCGGTCCTTCAGCACCTGGCTCTCAATAGCCATTAGTGATGAGCCGAACACCCCCGAGTTCGGTTCGCACCAGAACCCGCGAACGGACCGAACGTTCGTACGAACATTAGAACCCTATTAAATACAATGGATGCGAACGTTCGAATTCTAAAGTGCTAATTATAACAACTATTATGCATGTTATTGTCCTAAAAAGGGTTTGGGAACCCGGGTTCTGCACCAGGGGACATGTATCAATGCAAAAAGAAGTTTTAAAAACGGTCGTTTTTCGGGAGCAGTCATTTTAATGATGCATAAAGTGAAAAAAAAAAGTCAAATATTCCTTTAAATATCGTACCTGGGGGGTGTCTAAAGTATGCCTGTGAAGTGCCACGTGTTTCCCGTGTTTAGAACTGTCCCTGCACAAAATGACACTTCTAAAAGGAAAAAAAAAACATTTAAAACTGCTTGCGGCTTTAATGTAATGTCTGGTCCCGGTAATATGGATGAAAATCTTTAAGAAAAATGGCATAGCTACCCCATGACCCCCCCCCCCTACCCCAGCCCATTACCAGCCCTTTTGGGTCTTGTATGGATATTAAGGGGAACACCGCACACAAAATAAAAAAGGCCCTATATACTCTGAACAGCCGTATACAGGCGGTGCATACAAGACAGGGACTGTAGGTTTGTTCTTATGTAGAATGTGTTTGTAATTTTGAACAGGTACATTGTTTAAGTGTAGCTCCAGCCCAAAAATCTATTTTTAAACTTTTTGGAAAACATAGGTAAGGGTTATCACCCCTGTAACATTTGTTTTGCTGTCTGTGCCCCTGTTCAGAACATTTCACCTCACTTTCCGTCCCAATGACAACTGTTTTTGAAATGTGGTGTTTTTCTTGAAACAAGGATTGGTGATAAAGCATCAGTACAGAGGAGACACCTTTCTCCCATATTAATTCTTACAGGAGAGAATTTTCCTTCCTGGGGGTAGATTTCCTCACTTCCTGTTGTCTTCTTGCGTTTGCAAGTAGGAGTCGTTTGTAAGTTGGATGTTTGAAAGTAGGGACCTGCCGTATATACTCTGCAGAAATAGGCCCCTTAGTTGTTGGTGTTGGCACAACACTGTAAGCACTCACAGTTACTCTTGGTTGGTGCTGGAACGCCCTGCTGTCAACTATTATATCAGGAATTGTAATTACATATAATTGTTGAACAGTGGTAGTAAAAATTGGGCCTTTGATGGTGGTGCTGGTGCCACAACACTGTAAGCCCTGACAGTTACTCTTGGTGGGTGCAGCAATGGGCCCTGCTGTGAATTATTAGATCAAGAATTGTAATTGCATGCCTCTGTTGAACAGGGGCTGAAAAATTGGGCCTTTCGTGGTGGTGGTGGTGTTGCCACAACACTGTAAGCCCTCAGAGTTACTCTTGGTGGGTGCAGGAATGGGCCCTGCTGTGAATTATTAGATCAAGAATTGTAATTACATGCCCCTTTTGAACAGGGGCTGAAAAATTGGGCCTTTCGTGGTGGTGGTGGTGGTGGCGTTGCCACAACACTGTAAGCCCTCAGAGTTACTCTTGGTGGGTGCAGCAATGGGCCCTGCTGTGAATTATTAGATCAAGAATTGTAATTACATGCCCCTGTTGAACAGGGGCTGAAAAATTGGGCCTTAGGCACTGGTGGCACAACACTCCAACCCCTCACAGATACTGTACTTGGAGCACAGCAATGAGCCCTGTTGCAAAGTATTGCTTCAAAAATTGTAATGACACGCCCCTGTTAAACAGGGGCTGAAAAATTGGGCCTTAGGCACTGGTGGCACAACACTCCAACCCCTCACAGATACTGTACTTGGAGCACAGCAATGAGCCCTGTTGCAAAGTATTGTTTCAAAAATTGTAATTACACGCCCCTGTTAAACAGGGGCTGAAAAATTGGGCCTTAGCCACTGGTGGCGGCACCCATAAACAAAAATGATCTTCCAAGCTATCATCATCAATCGTATCATTGAGGACTCGGAGGAGGAGGATAGCCAGTCAACATAACAGCACAGGCACTCAGCATCAGTCTTGAAGGGATGTGACATGTTAAAATCAATTAGTCTGTTATATCAGCATCAGGTGTGTGGTAGCTGGTGGTGATCCAAGACTGGTTCATCTTGATGAAAGTCAGTCGATCAACCGAGTCGGTGGACAGGCGCACCCTGTGATCCGTGACAAATCCTCCAGCAGCACTGAATGTGCGTTCCGAAAGAACGCTGGATGCAGGACAGGCCAGTAGCTCAATTGCATACTGTGCAAGCTCTGCCCAGTGATCCATCCTCAACACCCAGTAAGCCAGAGGATTTTCGGTGGGGAAGGTGTCCAAGTCTGACCTTGCCCCTAGATATTCCTGCACCATGTTTATCAGACGCTGGCGATGGTTGCTGGAACCGATCATACTTTGGGGCTGCGGACTAAAGAATTGTCTGAACGCATCGGTCAGACGGTCACCTTCCCCACCGCTCCTTCTTTGACTGGCCGAAGCCTCAGCAACTCGTTGTCCAGGACCAGGAGTTTGTAACCTCCCAGTCTCTGGGAATGCGTTGCACAGCCTCCCGGAGTTGTCTCATCCTCTGCGACGGTAACATAAGGTCCGCAACCTTACCCTTGTACCGTGGATCAAGGAGAGTGGCCAGCCAGTAATGGTCCCTCTCCTTGATCCGAAGATCCTTCCGCAGACTTTGCAGGATCAGGGAGGCCATGCAGCGTAGGTTAGCTGAGGCATTCGGTCCTCCTCCTCCTCCTCTTCTTCCTCTTCTTCCTCTTCCTCCTCTTCCTCCTCTTCTTCCTCTTCCTCTTCTTCTTCCTCTTCTTCTTCCTCTTCTTCTTCCTCCTCTTCTTCCTCTTCCTCTTCTTCCTCCTCTTCCTCTTCCTCCTCCTCTTCCTCCTCCTCCTCCTCTTCTTCCTCCTCCTCTTCCTCCTCCTCTTCCTCCTCCTCTTCCTCTTCCTCCTCTTCTTCCTCCTCTTCCTCCTCCTCTTCCTCCTCTTCCTCTTCCTCCTCCTCTTCCTCCTCCTCCTCTTCCTCCTCCTCTTCCTCCTCCTCCTCTTCCTCCTCCTCTTCTTCCTCCTCTTCTTCCTCTTCTTCCTCCTCTTCCTCCTCTTCCTCCTCTTCCTCCCCAGTGTGGCTTCTGTCCCCCAAACACACCAGCGCAAGCACGGCATGGCATCTTTTTGCCTGCGTACTTGCGTAGCCCCTTGAACGGCTACGGAGCACCGCTGGTTCAGAGGACAAAGCACAGGAAGAGGCCACGGAGGAAGAAGAAGAGGAGTGGGTGAAGGACAGAGGTGTGTCACAACCAGTAGTAGCATTTTGGAGGCGTGGCGGTGGAACAACCTCCAACACTACTGCACCTTGTCCTGCATCCTTCCCAGCTGCCAAAAGAGTGACCCAATGGGCCGTGAAAGAAAGGTAACGTCCCTGTCCATGCCTGCTGGACCATGAGTCAGCGGTAATATGCACCTTACCGCTGACCGCCCTGTCCAGCGAGGCCAAGACATTGCCTTCCACATGCCGGTAGAGAGCCGGAATAGCCTTCCGTGAGAAAAAGTGGCGTTTGGGAACCTGCCACTGAGGAACCGCACATTGCACAAACTCACGGAAGGGGGCCGAGTCTACCAACTGAAAAGGCAGCAGTTGAAGCGCTAGCAATTTAGCCAAGCTAGCATTCAACCGCTGGGCATGTGGATGGCTGGGAGTGAACTTCTTTCGATGGTCCAGCAGCTGGGGCAGGGAAATTTGCCTGCTAGAATCAGACGTCGGTGTACTGCTAGCAGAGTGGCCGCAAGTACTTGGCTGTGACACACCTAATTCTACACCTTCATTCCTCTCAGTGCAGGTTTCAGAGAGGACTGAAGGTATAGTGGGGTTGGAGATCCCAGCTGATGCGGTGCAAGGAGAGGTCCGCTTTGTTCTTTGGTGTGGGTCTTTGAGGTAGGCTTGCCAACGAGCTGCATGGCAGGTCAACATATGTCTGGTCAGGCATGTGGTACCCAAGCGGCTGATGTTTTGGCCACGCAATATACGCTTGAGACATATGTTGCAAACAGCAGCTGTGCGATCTGATGCACTAGCCTCAAAAAAGGCCCACACCAAAGAACTTTTTGAATGACGGGCAGAGGCAGCGCCCTGCACAGGCGGAGCTCTGCGGTGTGATTCCGTCGGTGTACTGCCCTTACGCTGGCCACCAAAGGGCATCCTGCCTCGTTGGAGATGTGCCTCCTCCTCATCCTCCTCCTCCTCCTCTCTCCTATTAGGCACCCACGTGGAGTCAGTGACCTCATCATCCCCTCCCTCCTCATCACTGGAGCCAATCTGGCAGTATGCTGCAGCTGCTGGAACATGACTGCCAGATTGGTGTCCTTCTTGAGCATCCCCTCTGTCTGCTCTCACGCTACTGCCTTCCTGTAGCTGGGTTTCATCATCAGACCCTTCGAAACGCTGGGCATCCTCCTGGAGCATGTACCCAACACTGTGCTCAAACAGTTCGGGGGACTCCTCAGGAGGAGGACATGGTGGGTCTAGGGAAGGAGTGACTGATGATGAGTCTGACATTGATACCAGGGAAGAGGACGCTTTGGCAGCTGCTTTGCCAGTACCCTGAGCCTGGGTGAGAGAGGATGAGGAGGAGGAGGAGGGCTTGGTCATCCACTCTACCAAGTCTTCGGCATGATGTGGCTCAACATGTCCAGCTGCCGAAAAGAAGGACAAGCGTGTCCCATGGCCATGTGCTGATGACAATGCACCGCGTCCACGACCAGCACTGTTGCCCCCAGACACAGAGCCTGCTTGCCCTCTTTTATTGCCTCCTGACTGTCTGCCTCTCCTTGTTTGCCTTCCAGACATTCTAATGGATGGCCTGCAGGGAGATGGGAAAAAAGCAATAAGGGCTACCTTCAGGTGTCCTTCTCTGTCCCTTTACTTAAGGATTTCTAAATATGGTTGAGGATGATTGCTTTTGCACAGAATAGCACAACGACAATTTCCCTGACTGACCAAAAAACAAGGATTTCAAAGATGGTTGATGAGGAATGCTTTAGCACAGTATAGCACAAGGAGAATTTCCCTCACTGTCCTTCCCTGTCCCTACAAACAAGGATTAGCACAGTAAAACACACTGACACTCTCCCTACCTATAGTTTTCTGTCCCTATAAAAAAATTTTTTTAAAGATGGTTGATGATCAATGCTTTAGCACACTATAGCACAAGGAGAATTTCCCTCACTGTCCTTCCCTGTCCCTACAAACAAGGATTAGCACAGTAAAACACAATGACACTCTCCCTACCTATAGTTTTCTGTCCCTATAAAAAATGTTTTTTTAAAGATGGTTGATGATCAATGCTTTAGCACACTATAGCACAAGGAGAATTTCCCTCACTGTCCTTCCCTGTCCCTACAAACAAGGATTAGCACAGTAAAACACACTGACACTCTCCCTACCTATAGTTTTCTGTCCCTATAAAAAATGTTTTTTTAAAGATGGTTGATGATCAATGCTTTAGCACACTATAGCACAAGGAGAATTTCCCTCACTGTCCTTCCCTGTCCCTACAAACAAGGATTAGCACAGTAAAACACACTGACACTCTCCCTACCTATAGTTTTCTGTCCCTATAAAAAATGTTTTTTTAAAGATGGTTGATGATCAATGCTTTAGCACAGTATAGCACAAGGAGAATTTCCCTCACTGTCCTTCCCTGTCCCTACAAACAAGGATTAGCACAGTAAAACACACTGACACTCTCCCTACCTATAGTTTTCTGTCCCTATAAATTTTTTTTTTTTAAAGATGGTTGATGATCAATGCTTTAGCACAGTATAGCACAAGGAGAATTTCCCTCACTGTCCTTCCCTGTCCCTACAAACAAGGATTAGCACAGTAAAACACACTGACACTCTCCCTACCTATCCTTCTCTTTCCCTAAACTAAAGGAATCCAGGTTAAGCAAGAAAAAAAATGTCACTGTCCCTGCCTATGCTTCTCTTTCCCTGCTCCGGAACACACTACACTAGGCCGCCGTGCTGGCGGCCTTTTATAGTGTGGGGCGTGTACTAAACACCCTCAGCAATAATTGGCCACAGGCATCCTGCCTGTGGCCAATCATTGCTCTCCTCGTTGCCGGCGCTGTGATTGGCCAAGCATGCGGGGTCACAGTGCATGCTTGGCCAATCACAGCGCCTGGATGACACTGCGATGGCGTAGTGCATTGTGGGCCGTTCGCGTCACTCGAATTAGGCGCGAACGGCCCAAATCGTTCGATCTTCGTCGAACGATCGAACAGCCGATGTTCGAGTCGAACGTATGTTCGACTCGAACACCGAGCTCATCCCTACTAGCCATGCCGTTAAAGCCAGAGACTGTAAAGCAGGATGAAAGATAGGACCTTGAGATTGAAGGTTCTCCCTCAAGAGCAGGCGCCAAGGGACGTCCACGATGAGACGTTACCAGGTCGGCGTACCAGTGACGCAAGGCCAGTCCGGGGCAATGAGGATCACTGGGATGCCCTCGGCCGCTACCCTGCGCAGCAGACGAGGAAGCAACTGCAGCGGAGGGTAGACATATATTAAGCGATACTGACCCCACGGGGCCACAAACGCGTCCGAGGCATCCGCCCAGGGGTCCCTGGACCTGGCCACAAACCTTGACACCTTGCGATTGAGTCGAGACGCCATCAGGTCCACATCCGGAGTGCCCCACCGTCGACAAAGGAGTTGAAACACCTCCGGATGCAAGGACCACTCCCCCTGGTCCAGGGACTGGCGGCTCAGATAGTCCGCCTGCCAGTTTTCTTCACCCGGAATGTAGACGGCCGACAGCGCCAGCACGCTTCTTTCCGCCCACCTTAGGATGTGGGTGACCTCGGACACCGCAGCCGAGCTCCGAGTGCCCCCCTGATGGTTGACGTACGCCACGGCCATGGCGTTGTCCGACTGGATTCTGACCGAGCGACCCTGTAATCTCTTCGACCACGCGGAGAGACACAGTCTGATCGCCCGCAATTCCAGGACGTTGATTGGGAGACGAGATTCGTCCGGAGTCCAGAGCCCTTGAGCTGACAGGACTCCCCACACTCCTCCCCAGCCCATCAGGCTGGCGTCCGTCATGACCACCGTCCATTGGATGGGGAGGAATGACTTCCCGGCCCGAAGAGCCGGGGATCTCAGCCACCACGTCAGGGACACCTTGACAGAGTGACTCACCTGAATCTGAAGATCCAATGACAATGGGGACTTGTCCCAAACAGACAGAATTCCCTTCTGCAATGCCCGAGTGTGTGATTGGGCATACGGAACCACCTCGAAGGAGGCCACCATTAGTCCCAGGACTCTCATGGAGAAGCAAATTGACGACCATTTTCGGGACGTCAGAACTCGCACTGCCGACTGAAGTGTCAGTAACTTCTCTGAGGGTAGAAACACCTTCGCTGTCGAAGTGTCCAGGTCAGACCCAGATACTCCAATCGTTGAGTCGGGACTAGAACCAACTGCTGCGTGTTTAGAAGCCATCCGAAGTCCCGGAGGGTCTGACTGACTATTGTCACATTTTCCTCCAATTCTGAGCCATTTTCTGCTCTGAGAAGGAGATCGTCCAGATAGCCCATGATAACAATTCCTCACTGTCGCAGCAAAGCTAGAACCGGGGCAAGCACCTTGGTGAAAACCCGTGGTGCCAATGCTAGGCCGAAGGGAAGAGCCACAAACTGATAGTGGACTTCACCTATGGCAAAGCGCAGAAACCTCTAGTGGCTTGCGCAGATTGGAACGTGCAAGTAAGCATCCTTGATATGCAAGGACGCCAAAAAATCCCCTTGGTGGAGTGTCACGATCACCGTGCGAATGGATTCCATCCGGAATTTTAGTACCCGCACATAGACATTCAGTGCCTTGAGGTCCAGAATTGGCCGGACCCCGTCCTTCTTCGGGACAACAAACAGATTTGAGTAAAACCCCTGAAACCTCTCTTGCGACGGAACCGACACAATTTCTCCACACCCGAGTAAATCCTGTACGGCCCCCAAGAGGGCTGCCCGGCGGGCAGGAAGGAGAGGGAGGTTCGAGGGGAAAAAAAAACAGTTTGGGGGCCACAAGCGGAACTCTATCCTGTATCCCGAGGTGACCACCTCGCACACCCACCGGTCGGAGATTCGGGAGGTCCACCGCACCGAGAACCTGCGAAGACGTCCCCCCACCCCAGAGTCGGGCAAGACTTCATGCGGTGGCGGGCTTGGGAGCTTGCTTGGTAGGCTTACGCACCCAGGGACGCCTTTGTCCCCCAGCCGCACTTTTTTCAGTCTGGGCGGGCTTACCCGTGGAATCTGACTGACGAAAAAACTTCTTCGCCGGAAAGGAAGGGCCCGGCCTGCGGTGGTGCTCCTTTCCCTCAATAGACTGGGGAAGGAAGGTGCTCTTACCTCCTGTGACATCTTTAATAATGTCATCCAGGGCAGCCCCAAACAGTCTACCGCCCTTAAAGGGCAAGTCAGCCAGGAGCTTTTTGGAAGCTAGGTCGGCCGACCAGCATTTCTGCCAGATAAGGCGACACAGCACCACAGCAGAGATAGAGGCCCCTGATATTAAAGGGGCCGCATCCAAAGTGGCATCGCACACGAAAACGAAACCCTGCGCAAGTTGGTGAGCCAGGGCAATGGTCTCAGGGAGATTATGCTCCTGCACAGTCTGGTGCAAAATCTTTGCCCATCCTGTGAGTGTCTGAGACACAAGTGTCGCCGCCACTATAGGGCGTAAAGCGGACCCCATTAAGGTAAACATAGTTCTACTCACAACTTCTGACCTCCTGTCAGCGGGATCCTTAAATGCAGGAGTCCCTTCCATCGGGAGTGTGGTATCCTTATTCAAACGGGCGACCGGGGGTCGACCACTGGGGGGATAGTCCACTTCTTAACCAGGTCCTCCTCAAAGGGGTACCTTAAAGCTATGCGCCGCGGGACCGTCAAAGTCTTCTGCGGCTTATCCCAGACTTGGTCAATGAATGTATTAAAAAAAAGCACATAGGGAAAAACCTTTTTTGAAGAAACGGCTTTAAATGAACCAAAGGATACAGCTTCCACCTGAGGTTCCTCAGCCTCAACATTCAGCTTGAGTGTGTCCCTCACAGCATCAATGAGTTCACTTACAAGCACCCTGTCAGTTGGTGGTTCAAGACAGGGGTCTTCCTCACAAGGAATGTCCTGTCCAAACATCAAAATCCTCAGAGCTAGGGTCCCGAGCAGCAGTAGCTAGGCCCATATCTGAGTCAGAACACTCCCCATGTGGAGATTGTGTGGGGAGGGGGCACTTTACAGCTCCCGTGCGTTCACACACTGCTTCCAAATTGACAAGGAATGATTCCAGGACTGCCAACAACTGGTCCATAGGGACCGCAGGTGCAGGAGCACTGCCAGTTGCCTCTGACAAGTGTGGAGAAGCAGGTGCACCAGACTCCATACTGCCACCCTCTGAGACTTTATTCACTAGTACAGTGAATAATATAGTCCACCCACTGGCTGTGCTGAGGCTGAGGAGGGGATACCCGGAGGACTCACCACCCTTAGGGACTGCTCGGTTCCGCTGTATGAGCCGCGCTGCAGCACGAGTGAAGCCTGAGGAGAGTGAAGAATCTGTGAGGACATGAGGAATTTCGCGCCGTCAGCAGCGCCGCTAGAGGCCGAAATCGAAAGTGAAAGCGCCGCGGCTACAAGAAAATGGCCGCCGGGCGCTTGTATAACTGCGCATTTGAGCCGCGGCAAGATGGCCACCAAGCGCACTATTTAAATTTAAAACACCGCGCCAATGGCGCACGCAATAAAACCTCACACACTCAGCCAGAACACTTCCCAGAGTTCACCAACAGCCATGAGCACCCCCCCCAGGCCAGAGCGACCCCCCAAGCACCCCCACACAGCACAGCACCAGTACAGGGTGCAGAGAGCAGCATAACAGGGGGGAGACAGGGAGAGCCCCCCACATAAAGAAACACAGCCAGCACGTACTCACCTGCATGAGGAGAGACTACTTACCCGTCCCTAGAGGGACCCACTGGCTTGTTTCAGACAGACCTATCACAGAGTAGTACTTTGTAGCTTTCGGCCCGGTCCACCGCAAAAGATACAGTCAGTCAGGTACTGTTCAATCTTGAGAGGACAGCGGGAGCATGAAAGCAACCCGGCCACCCCTGGAGTCATGGGGTATGTCGTGAATTGAGTCTCACGCACACAGGGCGAGGATCAGCACGCTCGATGGTCGGACAGGGAAGACTACGAGGATACCAGTGTACCCAACCTGTTGCCCAGCCGACAGTTGATTGAAGGTCTCAAAAATAAAATAATAAAATTCCCAAAGGAATAAAATTCAAAAGTAAAATCTTCCAGGAGACTGTCTCCTGAGAGAGCCACGTCTTCTCCTTCTGCTAGGCAGAAAAAAACTGAGGCTGCTAGCTGCAGGTGGGAGGGTAATGTCCGGAGGGACCGCCCCCCCTGGGCGGGGCTGTTCAGCTCTGGTTTGTTCTAGAATGTTTTAACATCTAACATTCTGCTTAGGTCTTCTCCTGCAAGCAGGGATATATACCCACACGTAATCAGTATGAGAGCTGTGTCAGTCCATGGACGATAAGAGAAATAAATATTTTAATGTTGCATACAAAACATGTTTACATACACTTAATTCCATATACAGAAACTGCACCTATAACATGGCGCCAATCTCTGACTGAGCAATCACTGGTACTTAACATGCTTAACAAACATCAATATTCATGGTAATTAAAGAAGGGAGTCCACCATGTTGATATTGGTTAGTATTGTTAAAATGGTAACATCTGCACGTTCAACAGACCTATTAGCATCCCTGAGAGGTAAAGATGGTATGGACACATATCTGGGTGGGTGGGTATCTCATACACGGTGTCATGGTAGCTCGGCGCGTTTTGCGGCTTTAAGCCGCTCATCAGGGGCGTGTATGTGCACTGTCTGCAATCCCACCCACCCCCTTATATGCATCACTGCGGTTTACCGCCACAGTGTAGCATTTTTTGTTCAAATGACAGGGATGGAGGTGCATGACTTTACCCAGTCATGACCTCATATAAAGTCCCAATCTCCCCAATCCCCCTTCTTGCTTTAGTAAATACAAAATATAAAATAAAAACTGTGCAAAAAAGGGAGCACTGTCCCTTTAAATTTAACCATAAAGTGCCCCAATTTAAAAGTATAAACAAATATTTCATAATACAAAGTGCTCATGTACATTATTGAATTCATATACATCTACTTAAGAAGTGCCAATGTGCATATACAACCAATCCACAAATTGCTTAAGTGCAACACAGATTAATTTGTAATGATCCCAAGTCTATAACAAGTCTTGTATAGAGTCTTCACCGTCTTCCATCATTGTGAACCACCACCTTCAAACTTGGCCACTTACCATATAGATTATAGGCGGTTAACAGAGTAGAAACACTCCACATGAGCAAAAGATGAAAACTCCCAGTCATTAGCTCTCCTCAACACTCCCAAACTTGCCTGACCCCACCAAGGATGTCTTTGCAGCACTCAGAGAGAAGAAACCAACAGACAATGGGCCAATATCTCCAACCAGCAGGATTTTTTAGGATAAAATGTACTCATAAGCATACAAAATAAAAACATGTATGTACCAGCCAATATTGCCCAGCTGGCAGCGTGCAAAGTGACATCACAAGCTAGCTCCGCCAAGTGCATTTCCTGGCAAACAATGTCATCAGGGACTTAGGATCATTACAAATTAACCACTTGGAGCCCAGAGGCCGTCATATGACGTCCCGGGCATGGTGGTAGTATATCTGAATGATGCCTGCAGCTACAGTGGTGGTTGTTTTTTTTTCCTTTTTATTATTTTAGGCTTCCCAGCCTAGTGGTGAGATGTGGGGTCTTATTGACCCCATATTTCACTGTAAAGAGGTCCTGTCATGCCATATTTCTATTGCAAGGGATGTTTACATTCCTTGTAATAGGAATAAAAGTGATCAAATGTAAAAAAAAATGTAAAGTGTAAAAAAAAAAAACTTTTAAGTAAAATTAACAATAATTTTTATTTTATATTTTTAAAGTGCCCCTGTCCCTGTGTGCTCTCACACAGAAGCGAACGCAAAAGTAAGTCCAACCCACATATGAAAACGATGATCAAACCACACATGTGAGGTGTCGCCGCGAACGTTAGAGCGAGAGCAATAATTCTAGCCCTAGACCTCCTCTGTAACTCAAAACATGTAACCAGTAAAAAAAAAAATTAAACGTCACCTATGGGGATTTTTAAGTACCGAAGCTTGGTGCCATTCCACGAGCGTGTGCAATTTTGAAGCGTGACATGTTAGGTATCTATTTACTCGGCGTAACTTCATCTTTCACATTATGCAAAAAAATTGGGCTAACTTTACTGTTTTTTGTTTTTTTTAAAGCATGAAACTGTTTTTTTTCAAAAAAAACGCGTTTGAAAAATTGCTGCGCAAATACCGTGCGAGATAAAAAGTTGCAATGACTGCTATTGTATTCTCTATGGTCTCTGCTAAAAAAACATATATAGTTTTTGGGGGTTCTATGTAATTTTCTAGCAAAAATAATGATAAAAAAAAATAAAAAATTCTTGTAGGAGCGAAGTAGGAGCGAAGTGTCAGAATTGGCCTGGGCCTGAAGTGGTTAATTTGTGTTGCACTTGAGCACTTTGTGGATTGGTTTTATATGCAGATTTGCACGTTGCTTAAAGTGGTTCTAAAGGCAGAATGTTTTTATCTTAATGCTATGCATTAAGATAAAAACCCTTCTGTGTACAGCAGCCCCCCTAATACTTACCTGGGCCCCATCTCGATCCAGCAATGTTGCATGAGTGACTTGGCTGTCTGGGACTCTCCCTCCTGATTGGCTTAGACACGCACTTATGCAGGCACCATTGGCTCCCGCTGCTGTTAATCAAAGTCAGTAAGCCAATGAGGAGAGAGAGAGAGAAGGGATGGGGCTAAGCCACGGCTCCATGTCTGAATGGACACACAGAGCAGCGGCTTGGCTCAGCTGCCCCCATAGCAAGCTGCTTGCTGTGGTGTGGGGGCACTCAGCAGGAGGGAGGGGGCAGGACTGCCGGCGAGGGCCCTGAGAAGGGAAGTATCCGGGCTGCTCTGTGCAAAACAACTGCACAGAGCAGGAAGGTATAACATGTTTGTTATTTAAAAAAACAAAAACAAGACTTTAGTATTACTTTAAGCAGATGTATATGAATTTATTACTGCACATGAGCACATTGTATTATGTTTATTCATACTGTATTAAGAAATCCAGATATTATCTTGTAAAGAGAGAAGAGCTGTGAGAGGCACCTAGCAAGCCCACGCACTGCAGGCTGCCTGCATAAAGAAGAATGAGGAAGTGAATACAAGACTATTCATGTTGCCCATGGAGAGACCGCAGCAATGACTAGTCTTTGTTCAAGGAAGATCCTGCACAGAGGCAGTTTCACCCTGGAGTACTGCACAGATCAGGAGCATATACACAAAGAACCTACAGGCCTCTTGTATTTAGACATTTGCTGATCATGGAGTTCAGCTTTAAGATACTCATAAGACCGACAGGATTAGTAGTTTCAGATGGAATCGTTCAACCACATATAATGTGGCTTTAAAATCTTTATCCTAGCAAATTGTCAATGATTTACACCTTCAACCGTGTAACAAACAATAAACACATCATAGACTGCTTAGCACTAGGCTCGATAAATCCCAGGCTCCAGGTCACCATTGCGACTAGAAATTGCATCTTGGCACCTGGGCCTTTGTCAGCCTATTTACTGTTGGCACCAGCATAGCTTGCCAAACAATCGGGCGCAAGACACATGCCAAGGGCTGGGAATCTCCCATCAAATCGCTCCTCCTTCGACCCTACTGGCCATCTCCTTATCTTCTTTTTTCTTTTTCTCTTACAAGCAAGGCCTGCCCCTGTATTCCGAGCGCTGATTGGACAGGCCGCAGGATTCTTGCCTGCAATTGACCGCAGCAGCTGTCAGTCAGGCTAGGCATCAGTCACATCCCCATACAGTAAGAAACACTCACTAGGGAACACATTTAACCCCTTGATCGCCCCTAGTGTTAACCTCTTCCCTGCCAGTGACATTTACACAGTTATCAGTGCATTTTTATAGCATTGATCGCTGTATAATTGTCAAGGAATGTAAACATCCTTTCTGACAGCAATAAGCACATGACAGGTACTTTTTATGGAGGGATCAAATCCCTCCTCTGCCCAAAAACCCCAAATCCCTTCTCTGCCCTTGAAAGCATTCAAAACACCAAGACTGGTGTTTTGGAATACTTTCGATTTTAAAAAAATGTTGACTTTGACATCCGGGTGAACCAAAATTCATGTCATGTCATGGCTTCTGGGTTAGTATCACAAACAGCTGACTGTCTGGCCAGCCGGCTGGGACGGGAGACATAAGAGAGCCGCGAAATGGAGGGTGTCCCCTCCCGCTGCTTATAATAGCAACCGAGTGGCCGACCACCGGCTCTAAAAAATGGTACTAGGATGATGCCTGTGGCTGCAGCCGTCATCCTGGTATAACCATCAAATATACCATGCTATATATATATTTTTTTTCATGTTATTTTTTTTCCCACGAAAGTGGAGTTACACCTTAACATCATAATTCATAAATGGCCTCTGTCAGACAAATGGTCACTATTTACCGCCTCTTTTGTCCCTATAATTGTTTTAAATTGAAAAAAAATAAAAAAATAAATTGTTATATATTTTTTATGTGTGTACAATGTTTATTTTTCACATATACCTTTAAAACAGGATACATGACAGAAGTCACAAGCAATATGGGTTCCCTATAACATGAGTTGTCTGAACAGTGCAGGCTGGAAGGGGGAGATATGTTTTTATTTTATGTCCCATAATACTCACTTTTGTTGCCAACGGTTTAGACATTAATGGCTGTGTGTTGAGTTATTTTAAGTGGACAGCAAATTTACACTGTTATACAAGCTGTACACTCACTACTTTACATTGTAGCAAAGTGTCATTTCTTCAGTGTTGTCACATGAAAAGATAGAATAAAATATTTACAAAAATGTGAGGGGTGTACTCACTTTTGTGAGATACTTACCTGCTCTTTACAATGAAATTGCACAGAGCAACCCTGGTTCCCCGCTGGTGCTCCTTGTTCCTCTTCTTCTCGGTGGTAGCCCATTACTTCCTATGTATGAGGTATCACCTGCAGGCTAGCTCTCGAGCCAGGCTGCCTGCATTCATAGACACAGACAGTGCAGGTCAGAACCAACGATGACTCCTGCTGCCTCAGCAAAGCCTGTGGGAGCTGCTACAGACAGGCACAACGCTAGATAAATTGAGGGGCACAGGTGAGGGGGCAATATTACTACCTTAACATTTTTTACCTTAATGCAGAAAATGCATTAAAGCAGAACTATAGGCAATTTTTGTTTTTCATTTTGTATAGAATAAGGGAGGGTTATAATGACTGTCAGATTTTTTTTTCGCCATCTGTATCCCATTGTGGAGATTTCCCTTTACTTTCTGTCCCATAGCCAAACAGGAAGTGATTGGAAATCCATGCAAATTAGGGGAACTCCTTGCGGACCCCCAGATCACCAGAACTAGTATCCCCATTGGAAGATTTCCCCTCTATTACTTTTCTGGGAACAACCCAAAGTTTGAGATTTTCTTTTACTTTCAAAGATAATGGTAAACAGGACAAATAGAGAGGGTGAATCTCCCTAATGAAGGTACAGTACAGACAGCAATAAAAACTGACAGGTGTTAGGTGTTCCAATTAATCTCTACTCTATCCATAACTAACAAAAAAAAAGTTTTGCCTTTAGTTATACTTTAAGGTAAAAAAAAGGCCAAAAAAAACCTGATTTGATACATGTCTGCAATACATGCACATGTCCATATGTTGTATTTCTAAACAAACTGCATGTTCAGAAAAATAACTATTGAGGAGCCAGAAATATACAGTAGTTTGCTACTCTTTGACTTTACAACACAGTGCGATTTCAGCTTTGAATTTCAAAAGCACATGTGTAAACCCTGTCTACTTCATTTCTGATAGATTAGAAAGAACACAGACCTCCCCTCATCCCCTCCCTCATCTGCAGAGCCCCTACTTGTGAACTGGCAGAAGGAACAGAAAGTTATCAGCTCATAGGATTTCTGGCAAACTCAAGAGGTTTTTTATTAACTGTGCATTTTGCAGATGGAGCAGAGAGCAAATAGGAGACGTTCATTATTAGGGCTTACATACACGTTAAAGCGGAGCTCCACCCTAAAGTCAAACTTCCGCTCATCAGATTCCTCCCCCCCTCCGGTGCCACAATTGGCACCTTTTGGGGGGGAGGGGGCACAGGATACCTGTCAAAGACAGATATCCTTTCCTACTTCTGGGAGTCCGGCCGCGGCCGTGATGTCACCGTGGGGCTCCCACCTCCTCCTCCCCAGGCCGCCGGGCTAATAGGAGAGAGGAGCGGGGCCTTGCGCATGCGCAGTAGGGTTCCCGGCATGAAGCCGAAAGGCTACACTGCCGGGTTCCCATACCCGCAATGGAGGCAGCAGCACCCGACAGCTGATGGAAACATCAGCTGCGGTGCCGACATCGAGGGACTTGCAGGACTGGTAAGTGTCCATTTATTAAAAGCCAGCAGCTGCAGTATGTGTAGCTGCTGGCTTTTAATTATTTATTTTTTCCCGGAAAACCACTTTAAGATTCCAGCCAAAATGTAAGAGGGGCTGATATTAATGCCTAATACTTCCTGATAGGACCAGGTATATTGCAGGCATGGTTATTACATTAAACATCAGGCTTGGAAATAACCTTTGGAATCTGCAATAAACCAGAATTCATATATGTTCTATTACCTTTGGGGTGGGAGGGCCATGATCATCCAAAAATGTTGAATTACCTGAAAAAATAATAAAATAAAATATTTTAGTTTAGAAACAATATTTCCAGGAAAATATACACTAAAATGAATTATAGTGGAAACAAACAGAATATTATACCCATTTTTTTGGTAAGATATAAAAGATAGGGTTGCATTGAATAAACAGATACCAAATATGTCAAGTTTTAAAATTGCGCATGCCAAAAAAGATGGTGCTCAAAATTCTCCATAGGTGATGCTTTAAAGGGCTTTGCAGGTCATGAACTATGGCCCTAGAATTATCGCTCTCACTCTTTGTGACAATATCTCACATGTGCGGTGCAAATGATATTTACATACACTTATTCCCCCTATACTGTAGTTTTTGTATGGGGTGTGTGGAGGTGATTTTTATATATATATATATATATATATATATATATATATATATATATATATATATAAAAAACTATATATTCATATATATATATATATATATATATATATATATCTTGGAAGAAGAAAAAAAGTTAACTTTTATTCTATTATAAGGGGGCTAATTCATAGAGTAGAAGTAGTTAAAGTTGTATTCTGGGGAAATTAAATACTACACTTACAGTGGGGCATCCCCCACACTGCAAGGGTTAAGTTATTCTTTTTTTTTTTCACGAGGTATCATTAAAAATCCCTGTGTCCCTCACTCGAGCAGCCTTCCTCCTCTCTATGCGAACACTCCCCCAAATCTGTCCATCAACTGATGTCATCAGGTACAATGCAGGACCAGCAGTTCTGGATTATAAGGCCTCAAGCACACAGGGCATTTTAACAGCTGGTTTTAGCAGCGTCGTTTTTTTTTTTGCAGCTTAAAAATGCCTCTCCATGTTATTCTATGGCCTCATGCACAGGCTTTTAGGAGCTGTAAGTGGCATAGGCGTTTTCAAGTTGCCAAAAAAAACCCCACTACCAGCGCATTCTGAGGTGCGGCGTTAGAGCTGTAAAAACACCTGATGCTGGTAAAAGCTGCTAAACGCGGCTTAACACTGGATACAGCTGCGTTAAGCCTCGTCAAGCGTTTCTCGTGCCTCTATTCAAAATCAATGGTTCCCTATGGGAGCCCATTGATTTGAATAGAAGTTGCACCAGAAGTCGGATCATGATGATCCGACTTGCGGGTCAGCTTGTGTATTGAGAATCTTGAAGGGGAACCCCTCGCCAAAATAAAAAATAAAAATTGGCGTGGGGTTCCCCCCCCAAGACGCTGTTATTCCTCCGATGTTCTTTCGACGCTCTCTCCCGCTGTAATGCTAGGTCCGCCGTGTGAGTGAGTGAGTAACTTATATAGCGCTACAAATGCGAACTAAATCGCCTCAAGGCGCTTTGCATCCAGTGTCGTCCTGATCCTTCGGAAGAGGTGGGTCTTTCGTTTTTTCCTGAAGGCCCGATGGTTTTCTTCCATGCGGATGTCCGTGCCATTACTTATAAAGACATGGGGCGGGGCCAGCCGGTGACATCCATCTGGAGGCCCTGTCCCTTGTGACAAGAGAACGTCGAGAGAACGTCGAGAGAACATCGAAGGAAGAACAGAGGAAGTAGACAGTGCAGAGAGGAGACCTGGCAGAAGCAGAAGACCGCAGAGAGGGGGGAAGAACCAGAGAGGGGAGAAGACATCAGCAGAGAGAGAGAGAAGAACCAGAGAGGGGGAGAAGACATCAGCGGAGGAAGGAGAAGAATCGGAGGATAAAAACATTGCCAGAGGGAGAAGAGATCGGAAGACGCCAGAGCTGCCTTAATAAATTACTTTAAAAACCTGTGTACTGTTTTCATTCTTGACACTTTTTTGGGGGGTGAATGGGTAGGGGTACAATGTACCCCATACACATTCACATACTGTGGGGGCTGGGATCCAGGGTGCCCCCTTGTTAAAGGGAGCTTCCAGATAGCAATAAGCCCCCCCACCCGCAGACCCCGACAACCACCGGCCAGGGTTGTTGGGAAGAGGCCTTTGTCCCCATCAACATAGAGACAAGATGCTTTGGGGTGGGGACACTCGCTTGTCCCCCCCTTTCCTGTTTGCTCAGATAAGGGTCTGGTATGGATCTTGGGGGGGACCACACACCATTTTTGTGGGTGTGGGGGTTCTCCTTGAAATCCATACTGGACCAAAGGGTCTGGTATTGTCTTGGGGGGAGCCCCCCGCCAGTTTTTTTCCCATTTTTCAGAGGGGGTTCCCCTTAAAGATCATTATGACCCAACTTCTGGTGCGACTTATATTCAAATCAATAGGCTCCCATAGGAAACCATTGATTTTGAATAGAGGCAGAGAAACGCTGCTAAAAGCTAGTGCGGCTAAACACCCATTAATGCCAGTGCAAAAAGCTACTAAAAAGGAGCATTTGTGGGGAGTAGTTTTTCCAATTTAAAGTTGAATTCCAGGTATGGATATTTTATACATAGTTACATTGGTCCAGAATTACCCATCCTCCCCAGTTCAATTGTTTTCCCAAAAATGTAACTTTTAGGAAACGTCTTCACTGCCACAGGACAATTTATACCCTCTCTGGAAAACCATGGTTCCTTTGCCAACATCATGCGTTAGCACAGTTAATGATTTCATGCGGATGAAAGAACAATTGACTTGTGAAACAATTGAAATGGATCAATGGTTGGTTTTGGCAAATTTTCCCTCCTTCTTTCCCATCCAATTGATAAATCCGATAGAATCAATAAAATATATATAAAAATAATAGATAATTCAGCACCACCCCAAATAGATCTTTAATTCTCATGAATTCTCTATTTCAAGAAAACTCGGATCAGGATCTATACCCCACCCCCCTTGGAAGAAGGGTAGGGCAAGGATCAGCCTTCAAACATTACAACTGCCAACAAATGAGGGAGGGCTGGCCATTCCACACCCTCGCAGTTATTTTTTAGCAGCCCAGCTACAGCACCTGGGGGGGTGTATAACAGAGGGAGGAGCAAGTGCCAGCGGAAAAATTATGCTAATGGCCCCACATAACACCATAATTGAAAATTTGGAGGCTGATTCCTTTGCTATCAAGAATCCAACACTGAAGATGGTTATAAGAACATGGCGGGCAGGCAAACAAGCCTTGGGGTACAAAGGGCTAATGGAATATTCCCCTCTCTGGGAGAATAAACATCTACCAGAAATCCAAGCCATGGGAAAGTTAAAGGAATGGGAAAAGCGGGGTATAACTAGACTGGCGCAACTATACGAAGGCAATATACTGAAATCTTTTTCAGAATTAAGTAGAGAGTACGCCATTCCAAACTCCTTGTTCTATACTTATCTGCAGATAAGACATGCACTCCAAGCCCAATTCAAAATACACCCGGTTCAGTTACAAAACATCCCCCACTTTCAACAGCTAATTAAGCCAGGAATATCTAAAGGCCTTATCTCAGAATTATACACACAGATCAGCGCTGGCTCTAAATCTAAGAAGAAGCTGGGAAAAAATAAATCAAAATGGGTGGAGGATATAGGCCCTATAACAACCGAACAACGGGAACGGATATTAGAGCTGGGGACAAAGGTGTCACTCTCTCCGTCGCAGAGAGTATCGCACCTATTTTTAGTGCACAGAGTTTATTACACCCCAAAGAGGTTACATATGTTTGGAAGGAGACTAGATGATAAGTGTCCTAGATGTCAAGATACAGGGGACTCCATACACATGATGTGGAAATGCCCGAAGTTACACAGATACTGGGCAAAGGTACTAAACATCATAAATACAACCTTTGGGACAACTCTGGAACCGGAGGCCGGGGTATGCCTATTAGGTTGTATAGAGGAGAGACACATGCAAAAAGGCATTTCGGAAGCGGTGTTGAGGTGCCTGTTCCAGGCCAGAAAAGTGATAGCACAAAATTAGCAATCACAAAAAGCACCGACATCGGCAGAATGGATTAATGTAATAAATGCGACAGTATGGAAGGAAAAAGTGGTTCTGACCAGACGCAGTAACTTCAACAAATTAAAAATACTGTGGGAGCCCTGGTTGAGAAGAATGGGGTGGCCGCCTTAGAGGGAGGAGAAGAGATTAGACCAACATTTGGAAACTAGACTGATAGGATAGAAAGAGTATAGAGAACATAGAGTATAGAGAGAAAGAGAAGATATGGGCTGAAGATAACATGCCTGGAGAGTAAAAAGAAAATAATAAAATTAAAAAATAAAATAAATTCTTGTAATAGCGGTAGAAAGGGGTGGAATTTGTGTGAAGAATAATCAGGGGGGGGGGGAGGGAATAGGTAACGCGGGTATGCTGAACATATTAATACATTGTATGTAAAATAAATGTAAAACAAATGTATGTACAGTAATTTTAATAGATGTTTTGAAAAACAATAAAGAATATAAAGTAAAAAAAAAAGAAATGGATCAATGGTTAGTTTTGGCTAATTTTCTCTCCTTCTTTCCCATCCAATTGATAAATCCGATAGAATCAATAAAATATATATAAAAATAATAGATAGATAATTCAGCACCACCCCCAATAGATCTTTAATTCTCATGAATTCTCTATTTCAAGAAAACTCGGATCAGGACCTATACCCTGCCCCCCTTTCCTGGTTCTACAAATTAATCTCTTCACCTTCCAATCCTTGTTGCCTTTCCCTTCTACAAAATCTTTCATAGTATATTCTCTGTTTATTATACGTGATGTACATGGTATTATTAATTTTCTGATCAAAACAGAAAATAAATAATGAGGACTAATTTTCAGGTATGTACACTCTTTACTTTAAATAATCTGAAAATAAAAATAGATTGAACCATAAATTCAATGCTGTGGAATTCTATCGTCAATACATTTTAACAAAAGTTATTTTTAATTTATTATTCCCTTAGACCCCTTTCACACCGTGGGCTTTCACACTGGAGCGGTGCGCTGGCAGGGCGTCAGAAAAAGTCCTGCCAGCAGCTTCTTTGGAGCGCATTAGGAGCGGTGAAGTCACCGTTCCTAATGCGCTCCTGCCCATTGAAATCAATGGGCAGCGCCGCCGTACCGCCGGCAATACGCCGCTGCAGCAGCGCATTACGGGCGGTTTTAACCCTTTCTCTGCGCGCCCCGCTAGCGGCCGAAATGTGCCGCAAGTCGGACGGTAAATTAGAGGCGTTTTACCGATATTTTACCGCCGACGCTATGGGTGGCTCCAGTGTGAAAGAGCTCTTAATGCAAAAGCTGTACTTCATTGAGAGAGCAGAATTGTAGTTTTGCCACCAATGTCATTAAAAAGTATTGAATACATATTAAAGTTCTTTCAATGGCACAAAAGATAACACGCTGTTCTTTAAAGTAACTCATGACATTCCTCTTCATATCCTATCTAGCAATACCTGTACATAGAGGCTGTTGTAAGTGCTCACATCACAGCTGTTAGATGGGGTAGATAGAAAGCCATTTATTGACTTATCAATACAGTTATAACACTAACAAATGCAAACTTTAAAGTAGAACTATATACTATATATGCCTATATATAGAAATAGATATTTTTTACATTTTCGATAGAATAAGTGAGGCTAATAACCCCTGTCAGGTTTTTTACTATTTTGTGTCCCACTGGGGAGATATCCATTAGTTTCCTGTCCCATGGCCAAAACAGCAAAACAGGAACTGAGAGGGATCCCTCCGAAGTGAAGGAATCACTGGTTGTCACTGGTTGACTTAATGGGGTTGTAAACCGTCGTGTTTTTTCACCTTAATGCATCCTATGCATTAAGGTGAAAAAACACATGACAGTCACCGGCCCCCGAGCCCCCCCGTTTTGCTTACCTGAGCCCCGAATTTCCCTCAGCGGAGACACGCTGTCCCTCTCTCCACAGCTCTTGATTGGATAGATTGATAGCAGCGCAGCCATTGGCTCCCGCTGCTGTCAATCAAATCCAATGACGCGGGAGCCGGGGGGCGTGGCCGAGTCATACATTCTGTGGCTATGGACGGGAGAGCGCTTCTCCTAGGGGGTTATGCGATGCCAGGAGGAGCCGCGAGAGCCGATGAGGGACCCTAGATGTCGGTGTTCGGGGCCTCTCTGCGCAAAACAAACTGCACAGTGGAGGTAAATATGACATGTTTGTTATTTAAAAAAATAGAAACAATTGAAGCTTTACAATCGCTTTAAGCTGGCCATGGATTTTAATTTGGTCAGTTCAGCAGGGACTGCCCAGAGAGCAAGCAACTGTGCTGCAAGTTTGAAAATGACTTGCTAAGCTATTGCAAGACTTGCCAGGCTTCACAAATTTATTGCACAATTGCAGCAAGTCTGCATTGCATGACTCCAGATCAACTTTCTTTGCAAACATTCTGCAAGTCTGCTGCAAGTTCTGGTTCAGTTTTGTTGTGCAATAGTCATCCCACCACAGGGATCACTGTGGCTCAATTTCCATGCTGTAGACTTGCAAAGCTCTTGCAGTAGACTCACCAGTGTAACGTTGCTCTTGTTAGAGACTTGCCACGAAAATTTGCTACAAATTGGAAAAGTGCCAACTAGAACTTCAAATGCTCTGCAAGTGTACAGCAAGTTAACAGACTTACAATTCAACATTGCCACAAATTTGTGGCAAATTATCCTCGATATCAGGGTGGCTAAATTTCAGTAAACCTATGGCCATTCCCTTTCATGTGAAGCCGATCCAATGATCGTTTTCTTAAGGATGGGCTTGTTGGAAAACTTTTGTTTGATTGGCGCTGTCGCCAATAAGGAACTTGCATCTCTCTTCAACATTTAGCTAAAAAAGTTGTCTACTATAAGTAGTTCTACCACATATTTTTTTATTTCCATGCTTCACAAATTTCTTAGGGTTTTTCTTGTGTTCATCTGTTCTGATCTGTTGATTTATTGTGGTAATTAGGCAATTTAAAAGCTGTTCATCACATCACCCTTATGGAATGCACTATTTTAGACTCTCAAAGGGTACTTAAATTGAGGCAAAATATTTATGAAATAGCAGTTAATAATCACTGTGGTCTCATCTACGTAAGAAGCATGAAGTTACATTTGGCACTGTGAACCAGCATATCATTAAAAGCAATGATTCACATTATGCAAAATATAAGTGTGCAGAGCTGTGCGAGAGTATGATATACAAGCATCCTGGTAAGCAGAAAGTTTTCAAGACTGGGTAAATCAGTTAGGAAAAAATGTAAGTGTTTGTATTTACCTGCTCTGAGCCTACTTTTCTGTTGCCCCCCTCAGCGCTCCTCCTCTCTGATGAGTGCCCCATAGAAATTCCCTTTCTATGGGGGCACTCGTGCAGCCTCACTCCCAAGCCTCGCTGTCTGTGTCTATATGTGTGTGTCGGTCCCACCCTTCCTGCTCCCTCATCACTGGCACCAATGCACAACTATGGATCTCAGGCTCAGGTAAGTACGGGGGGGGAGAAATACTGATGCCTGAACATTTTTTACTTTAATGCAAGCAATGCATTAAAGTGATTGTAAAGGTAAACATTTTTTTAAAGAAAAATAACAAACATGTCTATACTTACCTGCTCTGTGCAATGGAATTGCACTGAACAGCCGTGAACTTATTGACTCGAGTATAATGTCACGTACACACAAGCGGTTTTCCCATCCGAAAAAAAACCAATGGTTTTCCCGACGGAATTCCCCTCAAGCCTGCCTTGCATATACACGGTCACACAAAAGTCGGGTGAACTTTTTACTGCCAAGAACGCGTGACATAAAAGACTACGACGAGTCGACAAAATTAATTTCTATGCTTCCGAGCATGCGTCAAATTGTTTCGGAGCATGCGTGTTTTTTTCCAGTCGGAAAAGCATACAGACGAATGGTTTTCCCACTAGGATTTTTTCCTGACGGGAAAAAGGAGATCCTGCTCTTTTTTTTTTCCGGCAGTTTTCCTGTTGGAAAAAGTCTGATGGAGCATACACATGGTCGGGATTCCCGACCAAAAGTTCTCATCAGACTTTTTCCTACAGGAAAACCGGTCGTGTGTACGGGGCATAAGCCTAGGGTGAGAAATGCAGGAGCTACTGTAAGTGGAAAAGAGGGTCAACAATGTTCATTTGCAACATCACTGTGCCCATTTGCAGCTTCACTGTGCCCATTTGCAACATCACTGTGCCCATTTGCAACATCACTGTGCCCATTTGCAGCCTCACTGTGCCCATTTGCAACATCACTGTGCCCATTTGCAACATCACTGTGCCCATTTGCAACATCACTGTGCCCGTTTGCAGCTTCACTGTGCCCATCTGCATGCCTCACTGTGCCCATCTGCATGCCTCACTGTGCCCACCTGCATGCCTCACTGTGCCTCATGTACCTGATCTCCATCCAGTGTCACAAAGCCTCCGAGTCTCCCGCAGTGTCATGCAGTGAGTCAGCGGCCGGTGTTCTGTCATATTTTCCAACCCGATGGTTCCGCGCATGCGCGAGCGCGGCCACCGTCCAGTGTTACAAAGCCCTGCCTCCTCCTCGTCCGTAATAGACGCAACACTGATTCAGTTTCCCAGTATTCTGCCTATCACAGACAAGGACAAGGAGGAGGCAGGCCTTTTCTACACTGGACGGCCGCCTCCTGGATGGACTGGATGGACGGACGGCTGCCGACAAACTGCATTACACAGCGGGCAGATTCGAGTGTAAGCCAAGGGGGGCTTTTTCAGCACACAAAAAATGTGCTGAAAAACTCGGCTTATACTCAAGTATATATGGTATTATTCTGATCCACCAAGCAGTGTAGAATCTGCATTCTTCAGAAAATTTTCAGCACTTAGTAATTTTTTAATTATTCTAATGAATATTATAGCATGAGATAACAAGGAGCATTAGGTTTTGCTCTCTCTATATGCAATAGTATGCACCCATAACCATGTCAAATTTGTTACTGCAAAATCGGTGGTCAGAAAATGCCCAATGATCGCAAGCAGTACTTCAAATTGAGATCATTACTGCTAATTATTGGCATTTTTATGGCTACCACAGGAAAGGTAAAATAAATGAACACACTCTGAATCAAAGTTACTGTATCAGTTCTGTAGCAAGATATTGCTGCACTGTATTAATCCACCCAGTCATTGTGGTTGATTTACTAAAAGCACTGTTGAATTGACTGTTCATTTTGCAAGGCAAGTTGCACTTTGCAAGGGAATTCTCCCTAGCTTTGTTTATGAGGCGAAGCTCTGCTGACTTCCATCATCCAATCAGGTGCAAACAAAAATACTCTGTCTCTCACGCACAGAAAACCTGATTAGACAGAGAGTAACTAACTTGCAGTTTATTAAACAGGTGCAAAGTTAGAATCAATAATGCAAAACAGTTGGTTTAGGATAGCAAAGAGCATGCAAAACACTGCATAATATTAAAAAAGAAATCTGCTTTACAGCAATGTCTCCATGGCTAATTGACAGTAACACGGCTGCAAAGCAAAGGCTCTATAATGCCGCGTACACACGATCATTATTCACGGCGGTTAAAAAACCGCCGTGAATAATGACAGGAAAAACGAGGGAACCGCTTGGTTCCCTACACACGGTCATTTTTCCCGTCATTTTTTCTCTTGACGAGAAAAACGACCGTCTGTGGGCTCCGCGGCAGTGTCTCCCTATGGGAAAACTGCCGCGGAAAAAAATGCTGGAAAAAACGATGAGAAAATTTAGAACATGTTCTAATTTTTCTCGTCGTTTTTTTATGCCGTTTTTCTCAACGAGAAAAACGACATAAAGCCCACAGACGATCGTTTTTCTCGGCGAAAAAAAAAATGCAGTTTTTCTCGTCGAGAAAAGCGGTCGTGTGTACGCGGCATAAGACTATAGAAGAGAGTTAAGCTGAGAACCACTACTTTAGTAAACATTCAGAACATAGATACTTGTGCTTATTCTCACAAACATCCTTCTCGGTGAAGTCCAGGGTAGCTTTGGAGGGATCAAATGCCCAACAAAGTACTACCCCACTGAAACTGGAGTACTCTAGTAGCACTCAGGGAAGGTGATGCTGTGTGCCATTAGTCTCATGTGCCCAGATACCTTAGCCTCATCAGGTGTGGCAAAGAAATTTCCCTGGGCATGTTTAGGAACCCAGGGAGTTGTAGAAAATTGAGATAAAGGGAGCTGCACCTGCATTTGAGCATAGTGACAAAATGGGCACTCCACTACAGGTGAAATTACAGTTCTCCTGCCCTCTTACTGATCCTGTCTAGAGATATATCTGTTTATTTTGCAGAGCATTACATCTGTCCCATCTTACAATTGATCACTTTTAAGGTGAACTTTAAGGTGTATCTGTTTAATGTAGTTAGAGGGAGTGGAAGGGGCTTGCAGAAAAGGAAGGCCAGTCCTGTATTTGTGCATCAAAACAAATTATCCAAGTTGGGTGAAGATGTGGAGGGTGGCAAACACAGAGGTGGCAGCCCTAGATGTCACTGCTACCCCTAACAGCCGGGAGAGCAACCCATCTAGTAGAGGTGGTGAGGGGAGTGCAGGTAGGCCTAGACAGTTGGTGGTTATAGGGGATTCTATAATCAGAAGGACTGATAGAATAATTTGTCGCCAGGATCGCCTCAACCGAATGGTTTGCTGTCTCCCTGGTGCCAGGGTTCGGCATGTGGTGGACCGGGTGGATAAATTACTGGGAGGGGCTGGGCATGACCCAGCTGTCTTGGTCCACGTTGGAACCAATGACAGTATACATGGAAGGTGGAGGCTCCTTAAAAATCAATTTAAAGAACTAGGCTGCAAGATGAAGGCAAGGACCTCCAAGGTGATATTCTCTGAAATATTACCTGTGCCATGCGCAACACAGGAAAGGCAGGGGGAGATTAGAGCAGTGTTTCTCAACTCCAGTCCTCAAGGCGCACCAACAAGGCATGTTTTCAGGCTTTCCATTATTTTGCACAGGTAATTTGATTAGTTTCACTGCCTTAGTAATTACCACAGCCTTTTCATCTGAGGGAAATCCTGAAAACATGACCTGTTGGGGCGTCTTGAGGACTGGAGTTGAGAAACTCTGGATTAGAGAGCTGAATGCATGGCTAAAGACCTGGTGTAGGGAGGAGGGATTTGGGTTTCTAGAGCACTGGGCTGACTTTTCATTGGGGTGCAACCTATATGCTAAAGACGTTTGCACTTGAATGGAAGGGGGTCTGCTGTGCTGGGGGAGAGGTTTATGGGAAGGCTGGAGGAGTATTTAAACTAGGATTGAGGGGGAGGGTGAACTAGAATTACATTGGGCACACAGGTCAGTTAGGGGTCAGACATTAATGGAGAGTGGAATGGGGATAGATGGGGGGAGGGTTATGGCAGGAGATAAGAAAGTTCCCATGTTGCAAACAGCCATTGGAAACTACAGTGCCATTTGTACTACTAAAAATGATATGAAAAACACCAGAGAAAAATGTAATACATTAAAGTGTTTGTTCACCAATGCCAAAAGTCTGCCAAGCAAAATAGGTGAGTTGGAAGCTCTGGTGCATGAGGAGAGCTATGACGTAATCGGTATTGCTGAAACTTGGCTTCAATCCTCACATGACTGGGCTATTAATATTCCTGGCTATGCACTCTTTCGGAGAGACAGGGTAAAAAGGAAAGGTGGCGGGGTCTGTCTCTATGTGAGAAGTGATCCCAAAGCAAGCGTGAAAGAGGACCTGGTTGATGGAGAGTGTGATGAGGTGAAGCATTATGGGTGGAACTGCATATAGATGTGCGTAGTTCAAAGTTAATCATTGGAGTTTTTTATAGACCACCCAATGTTAATGAGGAGGTGGAGACTCAGCTCCTTGCACAGATGGAAAAGGGCTACAAGGGCTGGGACAGTGAAAATAATGGGGGATTTTAACTACCCAGAAATTGCCTGGAGTAATGGCACTGCTGGGACAGTTATTACGTGGAGGCTCTCGTAAGATACTCCGCCTTGTGATCTTAGGGGGTAGTGTCAGGGGGCCTCAATTTAGCGCTGTCCTCCGCAGTGTTCTGTTGTTAATCCTGCCTGCATAGCGCAGTATATACTGTACCAACTTCTTACTTACTCTTTTGATAAACATATGATTACACATTCTCCTGTCCAATACACCTGACGAAGGGTTTAAAACCAGAAACACGTCAGATACCGGAATTCTTTCGGAGCTTGGAGAGTACTACGTTTCAGTTATATTTGTGTACATGTTACATATTTACGCTATGTTGTGTTTTTGTTTGTTTTTTCTCTTATTATGCTTTTTAACTGATCATTTTATGTTCGAAATGATCCAATTTTATATCATTAATATACGTCTTTTATTCTATGCTAGTGGGGTTGCTGCCTTTAAAATACCACCAAGGGGGGTCTTTCTTTTTTCCTACGCTACAGGGATGTGGCAGCAATCCACTATTTTCTGACACAGTGAAAACATATCTATATATAAAAAAATCGCCATAAGCGTATATTGATTTACGCAAAAGTTATAGCGTCTACAAAATAGGGGACAGATTTATAATTTTTTTTTTTGTACTAGTAATGGCGGCGAACTGCGATTTTTAGCGGGATTGCAACAAATTGGACACTTGACACTTTTTTGGGACCACTGACATTTATACAGCGATCAGAGCTAAAAATAGCCACTGACTACTGCATAAATGTCACTGGCAGGGAAGGGGTTAACACTAGGGGGCAAGCAAGGGCTTAAGTGTGTCTTAGGAAGGCGTTTCTAACTGTGGGGGCAGTGTAGTGACTGGGAGTAGAGAGACATCGCTGTTTCTAATCACTACAAACAGCAGATTTCTCTACTCTCCCTGACAGAACGGGGATCTGTCTGTTTACATTGACAGATCCCCCGTTCTGTCTTTCTCAGGAGCGATCGCAGGTGCCCGGCGGACATCGCAGTGCCGGGCACATGCACTAGCTCCTACGTCACGCGCACCTGGTAAGTCTATTTAAAGGGCCGTCGTACAGCTACGGCTATTTGCACAGGAGAGCCAACCTGCCACCATATAACAATGGCAGCTGGTCGGCTAGTGGGTAAAGGGATGCATTTGTCTCTGAATGTGTAGTGCCCTAAATGCAAGTACACACCAGCTACTGTAGATGCTCCCAAGTGCACTAAAATCCTAGGATGGCACACACAGGGGCTAGATGCCCCATGTGCAAGGAGCCTTCTGTAGAGTTTACTATTTGGAAGTGCAGCAGGACAGAAGTGCAGCAGAACAAACATGCATTGTTTGAACAGCAGTAGCTGGATAAAGGAAGTTTAAATTATTTCTAATTTATTTAAAGTATTTCCAATAGCTTTTCTTAATTTGTTTGCTTTTTAAACTTTGTACTGCAAGCATAATTGTTAATGTGCTGCTGAGATGTTGAGTAATGGGTGTTATCAATTAGCATATGCAAGAGAGGTGAGCCATTGTCCTAATTGGTGCCTTGTTAGTGTTGTATTTAAGAGGGGTAGCAACTCTGTAGAGTTTTCTCTTAGTAAGTGCAGCAGGACAAGTGCATAGTTTAAACAGCAGTAGTTTGGAGACAACCAACTATCATTGGCTAGTACCTGAGTTTGAATTGAAGTAAATCTTTTTTAAATGTCTGGTTTAATTCAGCGTAATACTTGTTTGGCATTTGTTTTCATGGTACTTTATGGAAGCTGGGATGCTGTTCCATTTGTGCGAAGATTTCTAGTCTACATAATGACATTTCTTGTCCAAATTCCTTGGTTTGTGTCCTGCAGTTTGAAATCAGGAGGCTGTCTAAGCAAATTTGTTCTATTTTGACCTGCAAAAAGCCACCTCTTCCTCAAAGACTGCGCAGGAGAAGAGCAGTGTGGACAACTGTTGGGTCAGGAAGAGTAAGGCCTGTGGGCAATAAACATGTAGCTTTTGGTGGGACACTTGTGAGATTGTCAAAGCCTTCTCTGCATAGGAAGGAGGACCCTGAAAACAAAAACTGCTTTGCCAAAAAATGTAATTCAGGTTGCAAAGCAGGCAAGTGTTGTGGATAAGGTTCCTAAAAGGAGAAGTCATCTTCTTGTTGGTGATTCAATTGTAAGAAGTGTTTCTTTAGGAAATCATGTGGAAGTGTCAAAGAAAGTTAGGTGTTTACCTACTGTTAGGAGAGATAAAAGGAGCATTTTAAAAATTGTCAAAAAAGCTAGTGAAGAGTGCAATGTTGATGTTGTTGTGCACCTAGGCACAAATGATTTGCCCCAGAATGATGTGTGTTCTGTACAGAAGTATTTTCAGAATTTGGGCCATGATCTTTAACAGTTAGGGTTTACTATTACATTTTAAGAGGCCTTAACTGTCCACAATAGACAACAAGAGAAAGTTGGCTGAGCTCTGAGGAAGAAGTCTCGTATTCGAAACGCGTCAGCCAGCAGTGATCTTTGTCAATCCCTCCGTGACTGATTTGAGTGGATTCGTTTTGGACACATTGCTGCGCCTCTGTGGTTCTTTGTAAACTCATGGCTTTTACGTTTGTTTGTAAATAGGATTCTTTTATTCATTTTAAATAAATCCATCCAACGGTAATGCACGAGGCTGGTGCGCCTTTCTTTTTTTCTTCTTGTTATCTACCACTAGGATACCCCTATCCGTGAAGGCAGCAAAGCCAAGTGTCATCCATTTGTTCATTTTCAAACTGTCCGGTATTCCACTTGTGCGCAGGAGTCTTTGTTTGTCTTTCGTTTTTCAAGGTACAAGAGAAAGTACTCTGTATAGTAGAGTTCAATGTTTGGTAAAGAATTAGTGCAAAGCTGGAGGTATTATGTTATGTTGTTTCATGATGCTATCAGGTGATCTGACATTGAGCTGTGCCAGAGAGATTGTCTGCATCCCTCACTGAACTTCTTAGTATGTAAATAAGGAGTTTTTTGGACATGCATTTAAACTGAGAAATGGGAGCAGAGATAAACAGTAATTTATGAGGAGCATTTCTGTCCCCAGCGGGTTCAAACAAATGTGAGGGTTTGTGTTGCTAAGGGCTTGGTTGATTGGGTAGTCACTTCAATTAAAGTTTCTTGTGGTAAAAATAAAGCAGTAGATGGTAGTGTTTGTCATGTCATGTGCACTAATGCTTGTAGTTTAGGCAATAAGCTTTGTGAGCTGACAGTCTAGAGACAACTTGGACCTTGTTGCAATTACAGAGACATGGTTCAATGATTCAAATGACTTGGAAATAACTATACCACGATATACACTAAACAGGAACGACAGAATAGGAAAGAGGGAATGTGGAGTTGCCATATATGTAAAAAATAGCATAAGGCTAACATTAATTTAATAAACAAATGAAATACTCAAAACCCTCTGGGCCTGCCTTCCAACCAGAGAGGGATCTTTCCTTAGTTTTTGTGTAGAGTACATACCCCCAGGACAGACTGAAGATTATGATAACTTGTTGATTGATAGAATTCTCAAACCGCTATTATGAATGGGTTTTCTCTAAAACGGTTAGTTAAAACCCCAACCTGAGGTGATACTATTCTAGACCTAGTACTGACAAATGGGCGTTGACTGTCTGATGTTGAGGTGGGAAATTGATTTTAAAATGAGGGAATTTCTAAAAAATGAACTAAAAGGTTGGAGTAAAATGACAGGAGTACGTAATCAGTAGGCACTGTAAGGGCTCATGCACACTGCATCTCAAAGAAGCGGCTCCTACAGGCTTTTGAGCTTTTTGGAGCTAAAAAAAAAATTCTGCCTAGAACACCCTCCATGTTAGCCAATGTGTCCATGCACACTTTGGCTTTTTCAGTTTACAGGCATATGCTCATACAGGCAGAAACCCTCCCCCCCACCAAACTCACGTTTTTTAAAAGAACTTTCGAGCAGAAAAAGACGCCTAAATGCCCAAAAACATGCGATAAACACGTCAAAAATCTCAAAGGAGCTCGAACATGCACAAAAAAAAAAAAAATGATATGAGCTGAAGGGAGGGTTTGTGAAAAAAAAAATACGCTTATGCTCAAAAAAGCTCAAAGTAGCTTGAAGAATCGATAAAAACATACAAAGGTGAACAAAAAAGTGCATGCTTCCTTGAAGCTTTTAGGCAGAGAAATAAAAGCTCAAATGCCTGTAAAAGCAGCTTCTTTTTTTTTTAGCTGCAGTGTGCATGAGCCCTTAAATTCTACCACTCTTTAGGTAACTAGATTATATGTCAGGCAAATTAGTAAGAATACATGGAAGAAAAAAAAAATATGGTTCACTAAAGAAGTAAGTAGGTCAGTAAAGGGTAAAAAAAACAAAAATCAGCATATAAGAGATTTAAGGAAACAGGAAGTATAGCTGATAGAGAAGTGTATGAAAATATAAAAAAGATGGTCAAACACATTATCAGTGCTGCCAAAACACAGAAAGAGGATGAAATTGCTAAATCCATTTTAGGTGCACCAGCAATAGAAGGGAAAAGTACAATAGGAGCACTTAAATGAAAACTGGGCACAACACTTATGTTGAGGGAAACCTGGACGTAGCAAACCAATTAAATAATTACTTCTGTTCAGTCTTCTCAGAAATAAATTGCACAAACAACAACAAGTTAGGGAATCATATTGGTTCTAGTAATGACAGTTCATTTTTAGGATTTCTGGAGACAGAGGTAGCAGAGAAACTGGCTTGGTTAAAGCTAAATAAAGCAATCGGTCCAGATAGTATTCATCCCAGAATTTTAAGAGAACTTTGAGGCATTGGATCATTAACAGATCTTTTTAACCACTTCAGCCCCGGAAGGATTTACCCTCTTCCTGACCAGAGCACTTTTTGCGAAATGGCACTGCGTCGATTTAACTGACAATTAATTGCCCAGGCGTGCAACGTTTCACCCAAACAAAATTGACGTCCTTTTTTTCCCCACAAAAAGAGCTTTCTTTTGGTGGTATTTGATCACCACTGCGGTTTTTTTTTGCGCTATATACAAAAAAAGAGCGATAATTAAAAAAAATATATATATTTTTAACTTTTTGCTATAATAAATACCCCCAAAAAATATATAAAAAAACACATTTCTTTCTCAGTTTAGGCAGATATGCATTCTTCTACATATTTTTGGTAAAAAAAATTGCAATAATTATATATTGATTGAAAAGTTATAGCGTCTACAAAATAGGGGATAGATTAATGGTATTTTTATTATTATTATTATTTTATTATTAGTAATGGCGGCGATCTGCGATTTTTATCGTGACTGCGACATTATGGCGGACACATCGGACACTTTTGACACTATTTTGGGACCATGTCATTTATACAGCGATCAGTTCTATAAAAATGCACTCATTTGGTCTTGCATTGGGATAGTAAACTGTTGCCCTCAGTTGCCCATGGGAATGTTTAAACTTTGGAAGATAGAGTTGCAGATCTAGTGACTGGCAAAGATTTTGAGCATTTACTTGGCGTACCTGTTGCCCTGAAAGGCACTGGTGAGCAGATGGCTGAAGTAGTTATTCGGGAAGTGGACCAATTTGGGCTACGTGACAATATAATCGGTATATCTTTTGATACTACAGCATCTAATACAGGACTGATCCAAGGGGCATGTACCAGAATTGAAAGGGAAATCTGACGAACATTGTTGTGGTTGGCTTGCCCTCATCACATCCATAAACTAATATTGAAAGGAGTGTTTGAGGATTGTTGTGGCATACCATCAAGTGGTCTTGACATCCAGAAAAAAGAAGTGAAATGATTAGAGTATAAAAACATGTTTCTCTTATCATCCATGGACTGACACAGCGTCTCTTATTCACTGTACACGTGGGTTATGTCCCTGCTTGCAGGAGAAGACCTAGGCAGAATGTGAGATGTTATACATACATTCTAAAAGCCAGAGTTGAACAGCCCCGCCCAGGGAGGCGGTCCCTCTGGACATAACCCACCCCCTGCAGTCAGCAGACCTCAGTTTTTTTCTGCCTAGCAGAAGGAGAAGACGTGGCTCTCTCAGGAGCCAGTCTCCTGGAAGATTTTACTTAAATTTTTATTCCTTTGGGAATTTTATTTTATTTTTGAGACCTTCAATCAACTGTCGGCTGGGCAACAGGTTGGGTACACTAGTATCCTCGTAGTCTTCCCTGTCCGACCATCAAGGGTGATGATCCTCGTCTTGTGTGCATGAGACTCAGTTCACGACATGCCCCATGACTCCAGGGGTGGCCGGGTTGCTTTCCTGCTCCCGTGGTCCTCTCAAGATTGAACAGTACCTGATGGACTGTTTCTCTCACGGTGGACCGGGCCGACAGCTACGCAGTACGACTCTGTGATAGGTCTGTCAGAAACACACCAGTGGGTCCCTCAGGGGACGGGTAAGTAGTCTCTCCTGCCTGCAGGTGAGTACAAAATGCTGTGTGTGTTTCTCTGTGGGGGATTTTCCCTGTCTCCCCCTGTGTTTTATTGTCACTCTGTCACCATTGCTGGCGCTGTGCTGTGGGGGGTGCCTGGGGGTCATACTGTCCTGGGGGGGCTCATGCTGGTCTGCATATCGCTGGGGGCCTTTTGTGTAATTTTGGGGCCTGGGCGCCGTTTGGCGCTGTGTGTGTGCTGTTTTGAATTTCAACTGCGCATGGCGGCCATTTTGCCGCGGATCGCCTCAGTGAAGTGTGGCGGCCATTTTCTTGTAGCCCGTGCGCTTTTCAGCACTAGTTTGGCCTCTATCGCAGCTGTAAACAGCGCGAATCTCCTCACAATCTCCTCACAGCTCACTTGCGCTACACAGCGCGGTACAGACAGACGTATCTGAGTGGTCCTGGTCCGGTCTGGTAAGTCCCCTGGGCTCCCCCTCCTCAGTCAGCACAGCATGTGGGTGGACTTTTTTTATCTGAGGAGTCTCAGAGAGGGGCAATATGGAGTCAGTGTCACAGCTTCCCCTTACATGTTTTGAGGCAACAGGCAGTGCTCCAGCACCTGCGGTCCCTATGGACCAGTTGTCGGCAGTCCTGGAATCATTAATCTGACCAGGAGGGAAGCAGTGTGTGTGAGCGCAAGGGAGCAAAAAAGCTCCTCTCCCCACTTTTTTTTTTTTTTTTTATAGAAATAAAGGGGGTGTGCGCTGATTCAGATATGGGCTTAGCCACTACCGCTCAGGACCCTAGCTCTGAATATTTGATGGTTTTGAACAGGAAATTCCTTGCAAGGAAGACTCCAGTTATGAGTCAGTAAATGACAGGGCGCTTGTTAGTGAACTCATTGCTGCGGTGAGGGACACTCTCAAGCTGAATGCTGCGGATGCAGAACCTCAGGCGAACAGTCTCCTTTGGTTCTTTAAGGCCGGGCCTTCTAAAAAGGTTTTTCCATATGTACCTTTCTTTGACCAGCTCATTGATAAGGTCTGGGAAAAGCCGCAGAAGACTTTTATGGTCCCGCGGCACTTGTCTATCAGATACCCCTTGAAGATGCCCTACTTAAACCGTGGGCTTCTCCCCCAGTGGTCGACCCTCCAGTCGCCCGGTTGAACAAGGCCACCACTCGCTCGATGGAGGGGACTCCTGCATTTAAGGACCCCGCTGACAGGAGGTCAGAAGTGGTGAGCAGAGCCATGTTTGCCTTGTTGGGGTCCGCCCTACGGCCTGTGGTAGCAGCGACCCTTGTGTCTCAGACACTTACGGGATGGGCAAAAATTTTGCACCAGACAGTACAGGAGCATATTCTTCCTCCAGACACTATTGCTCTGGCCCACCAAATGGTGCAGGGCCTGGTTTATGTTGCGACGCCACGTTAGACGCGGCCCCTAATATTCAGGGCCTCTGTCTCGGCGGTGGTATTGCGTCATCTTATCTGGTTGAAATGCTGGTCTGCTGACCTAGCCTCTAAGAAGCTTCTGACGGATCTACCATTTAAAAGGTGGTAGGCTTTCAGGTGCTGCGCTGGATGACATCATCAAGGATGTCACGGGAGGTAAAAGCACTCTTCTTCCTCAGTCTAGCTAGGGTAAGGAGTCCACGGGTAGGCCCTCCCAGACTGACAGCAGTGCGGCTGGTGGACACATGCGCCCCTGGGTGTGTAAGCCAAACAGCCAGCTCCCAAGTACGCCTCCGCGTGAAGTCTTGCCCCCACCCGTCTCTGGGGTGGGGGGACGACTTTGCAGGTTCACGGATCGGTGGACCTCCCGGATCTCCTACCGGTGGGTGTGCGAGGTGATCACCTCAGGTTACAGGATAGAGTTCTGTTCCTGGTCCCAGACAGATTCTTCCCTCGAATCTTCCTCTCCTTCCTGCCCGTCGGGCAGCCCTATGGGATCAGGATTTGATCAGGTCCAGAGTGATTGTGCCGGTTCCGTCACAGGAGAGGTTTCAGGGATTCTACTCGAATCCGTTTGTCGTCCCAAAAGAGGACGGGGTTCAGGCTATCCTGAACCTCAAGGCCCTCAATGCCTTTGTGAAGATGCAAAAGTTCCGCATGGAATCCACTCGCACGGTGATCGATACACTCCGTCAAGGGGATTTTCTGGCGGCCTTGGCCATCAAGGACGCCTACTGGCATGTTCCGATCTGCGCAAGTCACCAGAAGTTTCTGCGCTTGCGATCGGTGAAGTCCACTATCAATTTGTAGCTCTTCCTTCGGCCTAGGCTTGGCACCGAGGGTGTTCACCAAGGTGCTTGCGCCCGTTCTAGCCTTGCTGAGACGGCGAGGCATCGCTGTCGTGGGCTATCTGGACGATCTTCTTCTAAGAGCAGAAAGTGGCTCAGATTTAGAAGACAGTGTGACTATCGTCAGTCGGACCCTCAGGGACTTCGGGTGGCTCCTGAACATTCAGGAGTCAGTCCTGGTCCCGACTCAGCATCTGGAGTATCTAGGTCTGATTCTGGACTCCTTGGAGGCAAAAGGTATTTCTACCTCCAGGGAAGTTACTGATACTTCAGTCTGCAGTGCGGGTGCTGACATCCCGAAAGTGGTCGTCACTCCGTTTTTGCATGATAGTCCTGGGACTCATGGTGGCCTCTTTCGAGGCCGTTCCGTATGCCCAATCACACACCAGGGCATTGCAAAAGGAGATCTTGTTCTCTTGGGACAAATCCCCGTTGTCTTTGGATCTTCCGATCCAGGTGAGTCACCTGGTCAGGGCGTCCCTGACATGGTGGTTGGGGTCCCCGGCTCTTCAGTCCGGGAAGTCGTTCCTCCCCGACCAATGGACGGTGTTCACGACGGACGCCAGCCTGACAGGCTGGGGTGGAGTCTGGGGAGTCCTGTCAGCCCAAGGGCTTTGGACTCCTGACGAAGCCCGTTTTCTGATCAATGTTCTGGAAATACGGGCCATCAGACTGTGCTTATCCTCGTGGTCTGAGAGATTGCAGGATCGCTCCATTAGGATCCAGTCGGACAACGTCACGGCGGTGGCATATGTCAACCATTAAGGGGGGACTCGGAGTTCAGCTGCGGCTTCCGAGGTCGCCCGTACCCTGAAGGGGGCTAAAAGAAGCGTGCCGGCTCTGTCGGCCGTTTACATTCCGGGCATAGACAATTGGCTGGCGGACTATTTGAGTCACCAGACACTGGACCAGGGAGAGTGGTCCTTGCACCCGGAGGTATTTCAACTCCTTTGCCGACGGTGGGGCACGTCGGATGTGGACCTGATGGCCTCTCGACTCAATCGCAAGGTTTCAAGGTTTGTGGCCAGATCCAGGGATCCTTGGCGGATGCCTTGGATGCGTTAGTGGCCCCATGGGGTCATTATCAACTGATAAACGTTTATCCTCCGCTGCAGTTGCTCCCTCGCCTGCTGCGTAGGGTGGCGACCGAGGGAATTCCGGTGATCCTCATTGCTCCAGATTGGCCTCGGCGTCACTGGTACGCCGATCTGGTACGTCTCGTCGCGGACGTTCCCTGGCGGTTGCCAATAAGGGAGGACCTTCTGTCTCAAGGTCCTATATTTCATCCTGCTTTATAGTCTCTGGCTTTAACGGCATGGCTGTTGAAAGCCAGGTGTTGAGAGACCGACGTCTCTCGGGCTCGGTCATTTCGACCATATTAAGGGCACGGAAGTCTTCCTCCAGAATGATCTCTCACCGTACCGGGAAAGCTTACATCACCATGTGCGAAGAGCTGGACTGACGTCCTCGGGCGTATTCCGCCCCTAGAATCATGTGTTTCCTGCAGCATGGAGTGGCCCAAAAGCTCGGTTTGAGTACCATTAAGGGTCAGATTTCGGCCTTGGCCGTCTTCTTTCAGCGACCACTAGCGGGTCATTCCTTGGTTAGCAGCTTTGTGCAGGGGGTTCGCCATGTGCTCCCTCCTGTCAAGCCTCCTCTCCCCCCGTGGGATCTGAATTGGTACTCTCGGAACCTCCTTTTGAGAATATCAGGGATATTTCCCTCTTGACTTTGTTTCAGAAAGTGGCCCTTTTAGTGGCAATTACTTCTGTTAGACGAGTGTCTGAGTTGGCGGCTTTGTCCTGCAAGTCGCCATATTGGGTCATCCATAAGGACAGGGCGGTGTTGCGTCCGCGACCTTCTTTTTTGCCAAAGGTGGTCTCGGCCTTTCACCTAAATGAGGACATTGTCCTCCCGTCCTTGTGTCCTCACCCAGCGCATCCCAGAGAGTTTGTGCTTCACACATTGGACGTGGTACGAGCCTTGCGGGTGTACCTGTCTGCTACTGCTTCTATTCGGAAGTCTGACTCACTGTTTGTGACTGCCTCTGGTCCGAAGCAGGGCCAAGCGGCTTCGTCTGCCACCATTTCTAGGTGGATCAGACAAACCGTCATTCAAGCCTATGCTCTCAAGGGGCGGGCGCCTCCCTTTCCGGGCACGGCGCATTCCACCAGGGCAATTGGTGCTTCCTGGGCTTTCCGACATCAAGCGTTGGTTGCACAAGTGTGCAAAGCGGCAACCTGGTCGTCTGTTCATACCTTTTCTAAGTTTTAGAAGGTTAATGTGGCTGCATCTTCGGATGCTTCCTTCGGCCGCAAGGTGTTGCAGGCCACTGTTTAGAGTTGCAACTCCCCTGTTGAGGACCTCTGCCTTGTTTGGAGTGAAGTTTTTTTGGTTTTTCCATTTATACTGCTCCCATCCCTCTTGACACTGCTTTGGGACATCCCACGTGTACAGTGAATAAGAGATGCTGTGTCAGTCCATGGATGATAAGAGAAAATAGGATTTTTGTACTCACCATAAAATCCTTTTCTCTGACATCCATGGACCGACACGGCACCCACCCTTCCTTTTAAAGTTTGTACTGCTTTGTTACGAACTGAGGTCTGCTGACTGCAGGGGGTGGGTTATGTCCGGAGGGACCGCCCCCTGGGCGGGGCTGTTCAACTCTGGCTTTTAGAATGTATGTATAACATCTCACATTCTGCCTAGGTCTTCTCCTGCAAGCAGGGACATAACCCACGTGTACAGTGAATAAGAGACGCCGTGTCAGTCCATGGATGTCAGAGAAAAGGATTTTATGGTGAGTACAAAAATCCTATTTTTTTGAAGGAAAAGACCTGAGCCATTTCGTTACTAATAAAACAAAGACGTTCTTTGAATTGTTTGGGATCCACGACGTGACAGAATACGGCAGTGATTCTCTAAAAAGCCATGTGAACGCTCTTAAGGTTGTCAATGATACCGCAGAAAGAGAAATTGCTCTGATAAAAAAGTATAACGAATCGGTCAGGGATGAACAACAAAAACAATTCTTGTTGAGGGTAGTGGAGCATTAGAGAAAAGTCGTCACCAAGCGAACAAAACAAGGGATTGCATCGTTCAAAGTTGATTAATATAACACATGTTTTACCTATCATATTACCTATTAATCTTAGTGTATAGTTAATAGTATTTTAAGTTTGTGATTTCTAGTTTTCCCAATAAAAGTAGTTAACATTGAAAAATCATATTTTTTGCCTACTTTTACAAAACAGATCAAAGTGTGCAACCTCTAAATATTATCCAATCTTCTTGAAATTTAGCATATATATCTTTTACATCACTGAGACTTGGGGCGTAAGCAAAGTCTGCAAAAATTTTACAGTTTATTTTTTGCCTTAGAAAATGAAATACCCTACATAGTACACACTATGTGAAAATCGGACGAAAAATACCGCATTCGAAGCGATCTTATGATAATCTGATCGATGGTACACAGCTTTTGAGAGCCAATCATGACAGTTCATGCAAAATTATCCGAAGGGACAAGCACAAAATTTTGTCTCGTACCATACCAGAACAAACGATGTTCATTTAATCAGTACAGTATTCATCCGAAAAAAATTGAGTGACCAAGATCACTCATGATCGAAAACAAAAGAATACATTACAATACAATACACTTCCAAAGTCTATTCCGTCGTACGAGAATTTTTTTTACTTTAGTAATCTCTCCATTTTCTATGAGACTAGTATGCAAAACAAAAAATGGACAATCATTCGTCCAATATTCTCATCATGTGTACGGGGCTTAAGTGAGACCTCATTTAGAATATTGTGTCCTGTTCTGAGACCTCACTTGCATAAACATATTGATAAGATAGAACGAGTACAGAGATGGGTAACAAAAATGGTGTACTGGGAGATAAAACATATCGAGAGCGACTTCAGGAACTTAAAGGAGACGTCCAGCCTGATCTTGTTTGGCTGGGCTTCTCCTATGGGTCACAGGAGTGCAATTTTTTTTGCATTCCTGTGACCCATTTTCAGCAGAGAGCGGACTGAAGTCTGCTCTCTGCTGGCGTCACTGGAATCAGTCCAGGCACCACGTCATCACGACAATAAAGTCTGGATCCGCCAGGTGCCCTGACTGATGCCCATCTCAGCCTGTCAGCTAGCCGCTGAGAGTGTGAGATGGCCGCACCCCACCCCTCCACAGCTCAGCGCTCCAGTGAGCGTGAAGGAGCAGAGAGGAGAGCTGCTGATTGACAGTCAGCATCTCTCTGCTCGGGGATCTGTGAGAACTGAGCCAGTTTGTTCGATCGGTTCTCGGTGCAGAGGCGCCTTGGGACAGATGCAGCATTGGATCAATGCTGAATCCGCCTAGGTAAGTATGAATCGGCAAAAAAACAAACAAACCCATACTTCTCTTTTAATATGTACAGTCCAGAGGAAAAAATGCAAAGGGGAGACATCAATGAAACCTTCAAACACATCAAGGGGGTGAATAAAGTTCAAGAGGGCAGTATTTTTAATATGAATCCAAGATCAAGAACACAGGGACATGACCTCAAACGAACTGGAGGAAAGTTTAAAACTATTCTTATGCCGCATACACACGATTGGACATTCCGACAACAAAACCGTGGATTTTTTTTCGATGCATGTTCGCTCAAAACTTGTCTTGCATACACACGGTCACACAAATGTTGTCGGAAGTTGCGAACGTCAAGAACGCGGTGACATACAACACTACGACAAGCCGAGAAAAATTACGTTCAATGATTATTACTTACAAACGTAGGGAGACAACAGGAAGTGAGAGGAAATCTACCCATAGGAAGGGAAATTCTCTCCTGTAAGAGTTAATATGGGAAAAAGGTGTCTCCACTAATGCTTTATCACCAATCCTTGTTTCCCTAATAACCCCAAATTTTCTAAATCCAATTGTCATTGGGACAGAAAGTGAGGTGGAATCTTCTGAACAGGGGCATAGACAGCAAAACAAATGTTACAGGGGTGATAACCCTTTCCTATGTTATCCAAAAAGCTTAAAAATTGATTTTTGGGCTGTAGCTACACTTAAAAAATTTACCTTTTCCAAATTACAAACAGATTCAACTTAAGAACAAACCTACAGTCCCCATCTTGTTTTAACCCGTGGGCTGCCTGTATATATATATATATATATATATATAAAAATCATAGAAGTTTAATGGAGACAAGATTAAAAACCAAACAAGGTCATTTGTTGGAAAAGGTTTAACATTTCATTATGATGGTGGTCAAATGGCAAAAGTTCACGTTTAACAGGAATCTCGTGTTCGTATATTAGCCTTACATGTTTCACTTAATAGCTTCATCAGGGGAAGTACAAATCATTCAGAGGATAGATAGGATGCCTCAGAGTTCCCAAAAAAGGACCACCGCCAATGGAGGGACCACCGAAGAGGGGGGAAGGGCACTATGCGGCCACAGAGAACATACAATGACCAAGCCGTTAAAAGAAAATAAGTTCAGAGACGGAGAGCGACCTTTCTATGATCCTTTCTCATCCTAAGAATTGTCTATTTCATCTCTATTGGATATAATTAAATATCCTAGGCGCCCTCCACCATATGCTCTGAACTTATTTTCTTTTAACGGCTTGGTCATTGTGTGTTCTGTGGTCACGTAGTGCCCTTCCCCCCTCTTCGGTGATCCCTCCATTGACGGTGGTCCTTTTTTGGGAACTCTGAGGCATCCTATCTATACTTTGAATGATTCGTATATCCCCTGATGAAGCTATTAAGCGAAACATGTCGGGCTAATATACGAACACAAGATTCATGTTAAACATGAATTTTCGCCATTGGACCACCATCATAACGAAATGTTAAAAATTTTCCAACAAATCACCTTGTTTGGTTTTTAATCTTGTCTCCATTAAACTTATATGATTTTTTATATATATGCGGTTTCCATTATTATTTGTAAGCACCGTGATAACCCCTTCCCAATTCTCCTCCCTTGTTTCAATATTTGACTATTTGGGATGAGGTGCTAAATATTTGGGTGTAGTCGGACACAACTACATATATAACAACATTACCAGTGTTCCATAATATAACATCCAAATATATAGTGCAATGTATTCTTATTAATGCAAAAAGTGCTACTTTGCTAACAGCATAAACAATATCTAAAAAAATATTGTTGCAGATTTAAACCTATTGAGTTAATAAATCTTTTAGTCCCATATGTGCACTAAAGGTGCTCAATGATTTAAGTCCATCAATATATAATTTCAGTGGATCCTTGTGATAGTGCTCCAAACTTTGAAAAGGACCACCACTCGTGTGCTCCCCCTCTTTGTGATTATCCTCACCGCATGTGACTGCACAATAAAGTTTGGTCAGATAACGCTTGTTGAACCACCCCTGGGTTCTGTGATGTAAAAGCTTTGCAGGTTCCTGGGCCATTTTATGAGCGTATCCTCGATGCAAAGAGACAAGCTACATTGTGCCTTATCATTTGAAACCACATTTATTTAAAACCAATTCCAGTCAGGGTACTCGCACACTTTAAGTGCTTGAAGCGCACCAATCTATTCAAGCAAATCTGTATATAACCCAGTGAGAAGCCGTAGCTTCTTAGCTGATCGTCCTCACAATGCTGCTAGTGCCTTAATCGCCCTGTCCCCTCCCCTATAAAATGTATTGATAGTTTTTTATGATGTGGGTTTAGTGACACTTTAATGTCTGTCCTAGTCTTTATTATAATTGTTGTCACAATCTATTGAAGAGTTTAGTAACTGACTAGTATGCTTCTCACATGATTAATTCTAAAATTCCGCTCCAAGTGTAAGCAACTCTAAAACCTTACATCAGTAATAGCCAGACTTCTTTTTAAAGTGGAAGTAACCCCTCCTATCATTTTCAGCCAAGGAAGCTGCCATCTTGGCCTCTGTTTAATCTTCAACTGCCAAGTTGCTGCACATGTGATCAGTTATGACACCAGCCATTGGATGGTGTGACAGTTTGGTTGAGAGCACATCCAATGTGACAGTTAGCATTCCCGGCATGCCGGGAATGTAACTGTTTTTCGAAACTATTAAATCGTTGGGTTTACTTCCGCTTTAAGCTGGCATATTACACTAGTAATCCACATACCACAACATTTCAAGCATTGGCTATTCTGGTTCTGTAATTAACTCTGACACATTAAAAATAAATAAAATTACAGACTTGTTATTCTAAAAATATATGTACATTTTAAGAATGGTTTGATCATTTTTAAATGACTGCCACTGAAGTTATTCTTACATGAAAATTGTAAATTATGATTAAAAGCTTCAAAGTCTGTGCCTTGGAAGTGACCACATGTGCTAGGAATACAGACCAGATGTGAACAATCATTATAGTGCTTTTTTGCATTCTCAATCATAAGTGTGCAACGTCACATTGTAATAACAATTATGGGATAGAATCAGTGTTTATTTAGAGAAAAAAAGATTGATTGTAAATTTAGATTGCAGATATGATATCACAATTTAAAGGGAGACTCCCAACAAATAGGTAAATACAAGCTGAAAAATGTTGATTTTGTGGAGTGGATTTCCTAAAGGCAAATATACTCTGCACATTGCAAGTGCAGTTGCAATAATTTTCCCCAGAGCTTAGTAAATGGGCTCTGCTGATTTTCATCATTCAAATGTGTGCAGGCAGAAATGCTGTTTTCTTTTATTTTCCTTGCACCTGATTGGGTATTCTTTACACAAAGAATACTCAATTTGCCACATTTACTAAGAAAAATGTGCATAACTCAGTGTTGCCAACCTATCTGTAAATTTACAGTAGGTAAAAAATTCCCCCGATTTCTCTCGTCTGTAAATGTCCACAGACAGAAGAACTCTGTCTGTAAAAATACAGAGGGAGGCTGACTTTACCCCTACACTCACACAACTAGTCCCATCTCCCGCTGCTCCAGCGCTGCCCACTGCTTTGGAATTACTCTGGTTGCTAGGACCACCTGGTGTCTGGCAACCAATGACGTAATGCACAGGCTCCAGAATTCAGAGCAGAGGAGGATGTAACTTCCTTCTCTAGACCTGCTCTGCTTCCTCCTAATGCTCCCGCCCTGCTGACAAGACAAGTGAACTGAATGAGAGTTTGAGATGAAGCGGGGGATGGGGTCCTGTGTTGGTAGGGGTAAGGGAGCTGGGGAGAGATAGAGGATGGCAGCCAGTGCTGGAGAACAGACAGACAGACAGACAGACAGAGAGACAGAGAGACAGACAGAGAGAGAGAGAGAGAGAGAGAGATGGAGGGAGAAGAGACAGCCCAAGCAAAAGAGGAGTGATGACACTTATGTAGAGGGGGAATGAGGAGGGGCAAGGTGCTGGCAGTGTGTGTCAGGGAATGAGGGTATGGAAAGGAAGGCTGACAGGCTTTCTCTCCCCCTCCCTCTCTCTCTATTCTTGCTCTCCCTCCCGTTTTCTCCATTCCTTTTTCTCTCCGTTTTCCTTCTCTCTCTCCCAATGTCTCTCTCAGCTCCCCCTCTCTTCACTCTCTCTCTCTCTTCACTCCTTCACTTTCTACCATTTCTCTTTCTCTCTCGCCTCTCTTTCTGTATGTTCGTCCCCCTCTCCCCCACACTCTTTTTTCCCCTTTCTCTCTCTTTTTCTCCCCCATCTCTCTGTCTCATCCCCCATCCTCCCTTACTCATCCCTTTCTTTGTCCCTCTTTCACCCCTCTCCCCCCACTTTTCCTTCCCCTCTCTTCCTTCCTCTTCTTTTCTTTTCCTTCCTCTTTCTTTCCCCACCTCTCCCATCCACCCTCCCTCCCTCCCCGACACTTTCTCTCATTTTTTCCTTGTTCCCTCTTTCTCTCTCCTCTCCTCCTCCCTCTCAGCCTCCTCTCTTTCAATCCTCTCAATTATGCATAGTACACACTGGCCAAATGATAGGAGACCTCAGCCAGTTCAATAAAAACCGGCTAACATTCGGCCTGTGCGTATGTTAGTCAGTCCGACAGAAGCATCGGGCGAGAACCTCTATCTTGATAGAAGGGGAGAACAGAATGATCTCATCACTCCTTCAGTGGGGTGGCTTCAAAATCAGATTGCATTGCTCAGTGCTCATGTGGTGGTCTGTAGAGCTGTTCAATCAATTACAAGACCTGGTTGTGACTGCTGACTGGTTTGCCTGGATCACAAAGCGGGTTGAACCAAATCTTTTGGTAAGTAAGACAGTTCCAATACATGCATTTCAACTTAATAATTAGCTTTCTGCCTAGAGTTTAGTTTAAGGAATTGGGATTGCATGGAGAAAGGACAATTGGAAGGTTACTAAAACTATTATGCTAATATGAAAGCACCTTATTAGCATTCAATGTGTTTACTGCAGAAAACAGGAGTCAGAGTATATAATTAATTCTGCTCAGAGTATACAAACCCAGTTTTGTGACCAGTTCACAGCTGACTTCAAGAACCTAAATAAACCTTAGCAAGTACATCAAAGTTCTGTCTGTTTATTATTTGCTGTTAGCTAAGCCTGTTAATTATATTCCTTATATCTGAAGAAGATCTGTCATAAGACGAAGTCGAGAAACAGACAAGTTTTCCTTTTTCACACCTTTGCAGTTAGCACATGAATTCATTATTAATACACAGAAACACTAAGAAGGTTGACACGGAAAAAAGGTTTCTAATTAAAGTAACCATATGGCTCAAGCAGGGGCGGACTGACAACTCATGGGGCCCCCGGGCAATAGAAGATTATGGGGCCCCCAGGCTTACAGGTGGCCGCCATGCCAGGAGTAAGTAATAAACAAAACAACATATAGAGTACAGCAGTCAGGATGAGCGCCACGCTCACATCAGAGTCCTCCCTAAGACCCCTTTCACACTGAGGGAGTTTTGCAGGCGCTATAGTGTTAAAAATAGAGCCTGCAATCTGCCCTTAAACTGCTGCTCTATTCACTCCAGTGTGAAAGCCTGAGGGCTTTCACACTGGAGCAATGCGCTGGCAGGATGTCAGAAAAAGTGCTGCCAGCAGCTTCTTTGGAGCGCATTAGGAGTGGTGAACTCACCGCTCCTAATGCGCTCCTGCCAAATTGAAATCAATGGGCAGCGCCGCCGTACCGCCGGCAATACGCTGCTGTAGCGGCACATTGCGGGCAGTTTTAACCCTTTCTCGGCCGCTAGCGGGGGTTAAAAGCGCCCCGCTAGCGGCCAAAATGCGCCGCAAATCCGACGGTAAAATATCAGTGTTTTACCGCTATTTTACCACCGACACTATGGGCGGCACCAGTTTAAAAGGGCTCTTTCATCATAGTCCCAACGTTCTCCCTATACATCACAGTCCGCAGAGTCCTACCTTATGGCAGAGCCCCCCCAGTGTGTCACCTTCTACCAGTGTCCCCTTACACACACCTTTGCACCTTAGTGCTTGGTGTGGCAGGCAGCTGTCAGGAAAAGGCCTTTAAATTAGAAAAAAATAAAATCCACTTGATGCAGGCTCTGAACTGCGCAAGTGAGTCTTAGAGCCAGCGTAATAGTGAACTGCTGTGGTTGGCCTCAGATCGGGCAGTGGGGCGTGTGAATAAAAGCCATGCTTGATGTGTGCCATGATATCACCGCACAGGTGTGTACCCAGACCTGCCCTGCTGCTTCATCCGAGGCCGGGCTCAGCAGTTCACCATTCAGCTGCCTCCGAATGGCAACAAGTGGATTTTTCACGGGGGCACGGGATTGTTAGATCGACTTCTGTTTAGCGGCAGTAGGCACAAATGAAACATACAGTATACATACACACACACACATTATACATATATACACATAGACACCAGTGGCGGCTGGTGCTCAAAATTTTTTGGGGGGAGGTGGCGCAAACAAACTGAAAAAAATAAAAAACATCAATTGCAGCCACTGTGCCCATCAAACGCAGCCACTGTGCCCATCAAATGCAGCTACTGTGCCCATCATGCGCAGCCACTGTGCCCATCATGCGCAGCCACTGTGCCCATAAATTGCCGCCACTGTGCCCATCAAAAGCAGCCACTGTGCCCATCAAAAGCTGCCACTGTGCCCATCAATTGCTACTAGTCTGCCCTTAAATTGCCGCTACTGTGCCCATCAATTGCTACCAGTGTGCCCATCAATTGTTGCTACTGTGCCCTATCAAATGCTGCCAGTGTGCCCATCAATTGCCACTACTGTGCCCCATCAAATGCTGCCAGTGTGCATCGCCCAGCACTTACCTGTCCGCAGGTATACACATAGACACACAGTATACACATAGACATACAGTATACACATAGACACACAGTATACACATAGACACACAGTATACACATAGACATACAGTATACACATAGACACACAGTATACATATATACACATAGACCTAGACACACACCAGCACTTTTCACCCAAAAATCAGCCTGATTGAACACACAGTTGCCCCCATCTCCTGGCATGCTGGGACTTGTAGTGCCCCAGCAGCTCACAGGCACATTAGGTGGTAATGCAGGAGAGGAGGGGACTGGGACTGTGTACTGGTGGGCAGCTAATGAGTAGGCAGGGTAGCAGAGATTGGGGGATAAATTCAGAACATCCTTCCTCCATAAGCATGGCACTTCTCACACAGAAAATCAATCTAACAGCTTCAGAGACAGGAGTAGCCATGCTAGAGGAAAAACACATCCTCCCTCTCCCCCCTGCTCACCAGGGTAAGCCACTGACAAAAATAAACTCAGTTACGCTTAGCAAGCTTACCTTCCAGCAGGTTGCAGCCCTTCCCACACTTCAGGCTGTGTCCCCTCCTTCCTCTCCTCTCCTCCAGCTGTCGGCAATCTCCTGCTCTAAAACCAAATAAGCCGCGGGAGGGGAAGGGGCGTGTACACTGTGTTCCCATTGGCTGAGGAGGCATTACAGAGGCGGGGCAGCTATAGCCTCGCGATTTTCACAGCAAAATTATGTCGGCAAGGGACATTTCAGGGACAGATGTAAAAATACACAGACTTTTGCATACTGTCCCTGGTTTTACTGAGGCTGGCCACACTGATGGGGCCCCCTAGTGGCATGGGGCCCTCGGTCCCGAATGGTCAGTCCGCCCCTAGGCTCAAGATACCTTTTAAACATAGATCTGGCTGAAGGATGTTGTGGAAATTTTATTATATAAGATTTATGTGGACATTTTATTCTAGGATGTGCGTTTTATAGATTGTCATCTGTCTCCCTGTGTCTGATGTTTAATCGAGGAGCGCTCTAGCAGAGCGCACTTGGGTTGAATCGAGACCAGCGGTAAAAACGGTCAGTATGAAAACCTTCTTATGGGATTGAAACGTGTTCTCTGCGTGTGTGGGCGTTTGTTGGTTTGTAGATATCAAGCGCAATGCGCTGGACTGCATGCTTTCCAATGGCTATACACTTTAGAGAAGCGAAGTCCGCATAATGAGAGAAACCTATTAATTCTCTCTTGCGGACTTCGTTATCCGCTTTATGGATACATATCTGTATTTATAAGAGGACATTGATATCTGCCTTGTCGGTGTACTTGTACCGTATATTGACAACAGCAGTAGCAATGTCCCCGCAGATTGTCCCAAAACTATAAGAACAAGTAGAATGATCTCACTAGATACTGTTTACTTTGAACAGTATTGTGTGGGCTCCATGCTGATTAAGATGGGGGGTGTGCACTTCCTCCCCTTTCCCTCCTGTGAGTGCCCTCCCCTTTACTGTTTGTCATTTCCTGTGATGTCATTTTGTATTAAGGGAAGTGATTGGCTGTTGGGGCCATCACTTCCTGTTTTGTTATCCTTTTGTTTCCGATGAATAAAAGAATCCGGGTGGCTGAGCTCTGCCCAGACGCTTGAGACTCCAGCTTGAAGCAGCATCGTTTCTGATTCTACCTGGTGCCATTGAAGTACTTCATATTCCTTGTACCAAAGAGCTTGATACAAACGTGCTTTTAAGCACGAAGGAATTGTTTTGTGCTTTGTGTGCATTTAGACGCTGGAAGTCCACATTTAGGCGCGGTGTGGATTTGCGTACAAAGCCCAAGGGAATTCTTCCACGACATTTTGGCGAGCCAGGTAGGAGCCAACGTAGTTCCAGCACAGCGATCCGAGAGGAGAGATTGGGTCCGCGGTTCTGGGACAGGAAAAGGCCGGCAAAGTTTGGTAAGACAGACTCCATTTCAACTTTTGAAATTTTTTTTTTTATCAATAACTCTTTTTATTGAAAGCCACATCGGACACAAATCAAATGCAATAGTTTTACAACCAACAGGATAATCGTTAACACGTCTGGGTATAGGGTCGTAACAGTTCCTGAGCATGTAATCACTGTATCTCTGCTATGTGCTGTATTATCCAATCCTATCTAGTTATCACAACAGGGACATGGTATGTCGTCAACCAAGTTTTCGAGCCAATGTAGTTATTATGTACATTAGTGCGAGGATCCCAAAGGGGCTCCCATGAAGAGGATAATATAACAAGAGAAGAAAGAAAAGAAATAGAAGAATGAAAAAAAATGGGGGGGGGAGGGGGCGAAAAGACAATAGAAGGGTGGGGGGTAGAGGGGGTGTGGGGGGGGGTGTCGTCAAGTTATACCTGGCTCCAAGTCACCGCGTTCCTCCCTTCGGTGCCAGAGCTCCCAAACCATGTTATGCGCGTCCAGGCGATCCTGAATTCTTGCGGTCATCCTCTCCATTACTTCTACATCTCTAATCCTGGCATACAGCGCTCCCTCCGGAGGAGGGGAGCTGCGTTTCCAGTTCAGTGCCACTAAGCAGCGGGCTGCCGTAAGGACATGACTAGCTAGCTTCTTATGTGGGCGTGGGGCCTTCAGAGACATCAGTCCTAGTATGAAAAATTTAGGGGTCATGGGGACCTCCGTTTCAAGGAGTCGAATTAGTAGTTGGTGTACAGAAGCCCAGAAGGGGGCTATCAGTGGGCACTCCCAGTAGATATGATATAGAGTCCCCTTCGCCCCCATGCATCGCCAGCAGCGATCTGAGCTGGCCGGGTGAATGGCATGGAGAACATCAGGGGTCATGTACCAGAAGTACATTATTTTGTAAATATTTTCTTTATAGAGTGTACATAGCGATGTCTTGGACGCCTGGGTCCAAATGGCCCGCCATTGGTCCACGGGTATCTCCTCACCCAAAGCCTTTTCCCATTTAATCATATATCTGTGTTTGCCCATTGAATCAAGGGGCCTCTCATTCAGTATTTTGTATATATCTGAGATCAGGCCTCTCTGAGCTGAGCCTGCCAGAATTAGGCGCTCAAAAGGGGTAGGTGGGGAGAAATGCAGGTTTGGAGCAAACGTTAGGGCATAGTGGCGGATTTGGAGATACCCGTAGAAAGCTTGTTTAGGGAGGTCATAGTGTGATTGCAAGTCCTCAAAAGAGCATAGTTTACGGGTGCATGGGTCTATCAAGTTTCCAAAGTGAAAGAGGTCTCTCGTTGTCCAGGGGGAGGACATTTGGTGGGTTAAGCTATCTGGCATGTCGGGGTTACAGGCAAAGGAGGTCAGGAGCGAGCTGTCCGACGACAGTTTGTGTTGTCGTGTTAGTTTACGCCATAGCCTCCGGAGCTGTGCCATCGGGCCTAGCAATCGGGCAGGGTCCACCTCCGCGCTCGCGCTCCATAACAGGCTGTTTGGGTGTATCGGGGCTAACCATAATTTCTCTATCTCTGTCCATTTATTATAAGAGCGGAGTGTGAACCAGGAAGTTATCGCTCTCAGTTGTGCCGCCTGGTAGTATTTTACCAGGTTAGGGAAGGCCAGGCCCCCGTCAGACCTAGCTGCTTGTAATACTGAACGTGGGATAACTTTTGAAATTTTTGTTGTTCTAGAACCGGAATCTGGTCTCTCTGCTCGCTGTTGCAGGTAACTCCGCTTAGCAAAAGAACACATTTTTGCGGTTTAACTCTTTGTGTACAAGGACGGGGATTTATATTTGTACTGGGAGGGATAGCTGTATTGGCTTGGGATAGAAGTCTATATTACTGTCCTCTGTGTAGACCCCATAGTCAATACAGCCTAGAGGGTCTTTGTATGGGGTTTATGTTAAATGTAAAACCATTTCCTGTTGTACAACGTGACGGTATGCATGGAGTGTGCTAGTTGATGTTTTAAATGTGCGGCAGAGATTGCATGACATAGCATTGTGTGTCTGAGTTATTTCATAGTGCTGGTCACCGTGTGAAATAACTTTTGTAAAGTGTGTAGCTATTATAGTTTGTCTAACGTTTAGTATGAGTTAAGTAGCACAGTCTGTTTTGTGTTAAAACAGTGATTTTTGTTTGTAAGAGGCACGGTTTGGTCTTGTTTTGAAGACACCATTTTGTTTTCCTTTGTGTTTGTTCAGCCATGTGGCCTGAGGACACCATCTTGTTTTGAAGACACCATTTTGTTTTCCTTTGTGTTTGTTCAGCCATGTGGTCTGAGTCACCATTTTTGTTTTTCTTTGTATGAACCCAATCTTCAGGTTTGGTTATTTTTGCATATTTTTTTGTAAAACGATTGTGTTTTCTTTTGGTTTTAATTTCAGTTTAAAGTGAAGACTCTGCTTTACACTGAATTTCAATAGATAGTAAAACTAACTTTAACTGAGTTTTTGTACTCTTAACGGGGTGTGTGTTTTAATTTTTTTATTTTAATTTTTAATTGTTTGGGCATTTTCTTTGAGTTTCTCAGAAGGCAATTCATGCCCCTCCCCCATTGTTTTTGGTTTTAGAGCTGCATCTTTTATTGTATAGCTTGCGGTAGGAAAGAAAGGCTTTGGTTTTAAAACTCGCTTTATATTCACTTTTATTGTTAATTGAGTTACTTTTGCGCAGCAAGTAGTCAATTTTTTGTTCACGCTCAGACTGTTAGTTTATTAGTTTGATCGTGTAACTACTGAGACATCGTACAACTGCTGAAATAGACAACAGAAAGCTATCCCCATTTAATTTTTTTATTTTATTTTTGTGATTATTTAGAGAAGCCACATTGCTCTGTAGCGAAAATAAACGGAAGTGTGCTGTGCAGTTTAATCTGACGACGCAGTGTACAGTCGTACAGAGGTATGTATGCATACACTGTAAGGGGTAGAGACATAATTTGGGGGGTGGTCTGTGGTTGTTGACTAATCATTGGCATAGTTATTACGAGTAAAGCGGTGTAAAAGAGTAGTACTCTGTAGTTCTGTGCCAAAAGTGTTGGGGCAACAAGCCATAGAGTTAATAACACCTCGGTTAGGTTTTCTAGTTGGGGGACTGGACCAGATATAGTGGTTGCAGTTCGTCAATCCACCGTAGAAGAAGGCACCTGACGGTGCTCTCCTAAATAGGTGCAGGGGTTTTTCCTGGACGCAGGAATAAGACTATAAGCCGATTTGAATCGCCATGGGCAATTTGAAGTCCATGCAAGGGAAGGAATGTGAGGCTTCCCAGAGTCAGACGGCTGCACAGTACATGAAATCTAGCTTTGTGGCAAAGGTCATGAAACCTCTAAAGGAATGGCATAGTTGGTCCAAGGATACTACTTGGGCTATTCCTCTAGAGGGGACATTTGATGCCTGGAGGTGGGAGAAATTCATAACTGAGTTTAAACCCAGGCTCTGGGCAGCAAAAACCTTAGATGTAGCTGAGCTGTGGCTTCAGAAGTCTATTATGGTAAGCAGGCAGGGTATACAGAAGGCAGTTTCAGTCCGGAAGAACCGCATTATGTACACCTGGCCTGAGGGGATAGCAGTGACTGGTGATCCAATGCTGGAAGCGGAAGAGGCTCTTTCTGGGCTAACTCTGCTGAGGCAGGCTGGATCCACCAACACTAGATCTGTTGTAGTTTCCTCTGATGCTTCTGCCATCACCAATCTAACCAACCCTACTCTGCACTCTCCAACTAACATCTCTCTCTCTCCCACGTCTCCATCTAACCATGTCACCTCTGACGCTAAACCTCAAGCTAACCCTCTCTATCAGTCGCCTTTCCCCATATCTGGGGCATTTTCTCCGCCGATTGCGGCTGATTATGAATCATTTTCAACTGGTGATCTACAGATGCTATGTGAGTCTAAGGGAATTGAGACCAGACTAAGGAACCGTGGGGATTGCATAACTGCGCTGAGAGCTTTTGACTCAGTCATACCTACCATCTACCCTTCATTGGTTGGCTTCCAGACAGGGAACGTTGTGGGCAAGGTAGCACACATTAGCCAACCAATGAAGCCACAACCTCCAAAGTACACACCTAGCCCCACTTATGTCACTGAACCTGGTACTTACCCAGTCCGGGTGCAACAATATGAGGGTGTTCCAAATACCAACGGTGAAAGGACTTTGGGGGAAAGGGTGGTATGGCATGTCCCTTTTGCTTCCTCAGAAATCAGGACCATACTGGCCGAACTGCCTGACTATAGAACAAATCCACGAGGGTTCGCGAGAATGTTTTGTCAAAATCAATTTAGCTACGGCATGAGTGGAACAGATTGTGCCCAGGTTCTGAGGGCGAAATTAGGAGAAGAACTGACAGGGGTTATAATCTCCCGTTGCGGCATTGTCACCCATGAACAAGCCACTTCTGGAGGTAAGCAATTCTGTGTAGCCCTGCTAGCCAAACTTCCAGAGTTGTATGGTGCATCTTCTACCACAGATGTGATGAAACTCAGTCAAAACCCAGGCGAGGAATGTGCTTGTTTCTGGCGTCGCCTGAAACAAGCTGCATTGGATGCAGATCTGGAGGTTGGTCCGGATGTGCCAACCGACGGAGGAAAGTTATCCGCCATTCACCTTTTGCTAAGAGCCACATTTTTAGAAGGCATCCATATGAAAATTCGAGACCGGCTATTATTAGCCAGACCCGAATTTAATGAAATGACAATACCTGCCATTCTATCCACTCTCTCCGCTATAGAGAGAGAGATGGATAGGAAGAAACAGGACAAAGCATCCAAAATCCTTGTGTCTCAAGCCCCTTCTGCAGGACAAACGGGCCAGGATGGTGGGAAAAAGACACAACGCTGGAAAGCCCGAACTTGTTACATCTGTGGAAAGGAAGGACATCTAAGGCGCGACTGCCCTAACAGACCCAAGGGTAAGTGGCAGTTCATCCCAGACGATCCGGTACCAGGCTCACGCGATCCAACAACTTCAGTTGTAGCGATGGCCAGCCACGACTATGATTCTTCATAGGACGCTGGCAAAGCGGTGTCAGGACATATCAACCTGTTTATCGAGGAATTAAAATATCCCCTCCCTTGCCTCATTGACACTGGTGCCGTTCGAACTGTTCTGAGATCCAAAGATCTCAGAGGCAAGGTTCCCCTTTCTGGGGAGACTATACCCACTGTGGGTCTAATAGGTCAGACAGTGTCTCTACATACCACCAAACCACTCCATTGTAGGTTGGGCCAACACACAGAAGCCATTAAGTCGGTACTGGTATCGTATGATGTTCCCATCAACCTATTGGGAGCTGATATTTTATCTGAGATACAAGCGGTCATTGAGTACACTCCAACAGGTGTTGTGGTTAGCAGTGCATTGACAGATGAGCGCCTATGTGCCATGGTGGCTCTACCGTATATGATAGAACCTGGTTGTTTTCTGGGGTTGGATGTGCTAGCAGAAGTGGATCCCAAACTTTGGGCGTTTGATAAGTATGATGTGGGTCTTCTGCCGGTCCCGCCAACCACAGTAAACATCAGACCAGGGAGTATTTTGCCCCAATTACCACAATACCCTTTGAGTGTGGCTCAGATGGATAGCCTTAAAATCCAAATAGACCGGTACCTGCTGATAAAAGTTCTTACGCCAACCAAATCCCCCTGTAACACCCCTTTGTTTCCAGTGGCTAAAAAGTCTGTCAAGGGTCAGGAAACAACTTTCCGTTTAGTACATGATTTAAGGGCTATCAATAAAATCATTATCAGCGATGCCCCTTTGGTACCCAACCCACACACCTTGTTGGCCTCTATACCACCTAACGCAATTTTCTTCAGTGTTATTGATCTGACTAATGCATTTTTTTCGGTACCACTGGACCCCCAGTGCCAGTACCTTTTTGCTTTTTCATTCCAGGTTCGACAACTGACTTGGACACGTCTCGTTCAGGGGTCTGTGACTAGTCCCTCGGAGTACAGTTGCAAACTTAAAATAGTGTTGGATCAATGGACCCCAACGAATCCAGAGGTGGTGCTGATCCAGTATGTTGATGACTTGCTGCTTTGTTGCCCTGCAAGGGATGTCTGTTATCAGCATACTGTCTCATTGCTTAACCATCTGGCGTCCACGGGGAATAAAGCTAGCAAGGAGAAATTGCAGTTTTGTAGGGAGAAGGTCACCTTTTTAGGACATTGTATATCTCAGGGTACTCGACACCTGACAACCCAGAGAATTCAGACACTGAAAGACTTCCCGAAACCCCGAAACGCACGACAAACGAGAGCCATTCGTGGTCTTATCAACTACTGTAGAGACTGGGTCCCTAACATCTCTTCGACTTTAGGACCCCTTTACGAAATCCTATCCCAAACTCCCTTTCAACTGACTGATAACTGGTCAACCCTACAGGACTTGATCCAAGAACTCTCCAAAGCACCTGCTTTAGGTTTGCCCAACTATGACCTCCCCTTCTACCTTTTCTGCTATGAAAGCAAAGGTCACGCCACTGGAGTACTGACCCAACTACATGGGTCCAGGTACCGACCCATCATGTATCTATCAACTGCCCTAGATCCAGTCATTCGAGGTTCACCAGGTTGTGTACGAGCCGTAGCCGCCTGCGCTGTATTGTTACAGAAGGTAGGTGACATAGTTTTGGACTCCCCACTGACCCTCTATACTCCCCATTCAGTGCAGGAAATCCTAAATCAAGTTCAGACAAAACACCTCTCTGCTGCCAGATTGACTAAGTACGAAGTGGCTCTCCTAACACCTACTAACCTGACTTTAAGACGATGCACCATTTTAAACCCAGCCTCTCTTCTTCCTACTGAGGAGGAAGAGAAGGGGGGAGATAATGGTGTTAAAAATGATACTCAAACCTTCCAGACTAACAATACCAACCTCTCTACCTCTAACCAACTTGTTAATTCAGAAGGACAACATGCTGATGATCACCACGACTGTGTTTCTCTGATGGAACTCGAGTCAACAACCATCAGCCCGGTGAAGGAGACCCCCATCCCAAACGCTAAAAACCTTTTTGTCGATGGTTCCAGGTATTACACCCCAGATGGTAAGCCACACACAGGTTATGCAGTGACTACAGTCAGTGAAATTGTGGAAAAGGGTTCATTGAGTTCCAACATGTCTGCACAGGAAGCTGAGCTGTGGGCACTGGCAAGAGCCTGTGAGACCCAAGAGGGTCAAAGGATCAATATCTACACGGATTCTAGGTATGCTTTTGGGATAGCCCATGATTTTGGTCCTATCTGGAAAGCAAGAGGCTTTCTGACTAGTTCAGGGAAGCCTGTGAAACATGCGCAGTTAATCAACAGGTTATTCGTTGCTTTCAACCTGCCGCGTGAGATAGCCATTCTAAAAGTTAAGGCCCACACGACTGATAGGACTTTGGAGGCCGATGGCAATGCCTTGGCAGATAGAGCTGCCAAAGAAGGTGCTCTGCACCCTCCTGTGAAAACCCTGATGCTAGCCATCCCCTCTGATGTGTCTCTGGAAGAGTTTAAGAGACTACAGTCACAAGCGGAATTACATGAAAAGAGGAGATGGACAGCACTAGGGGCCATGAGAGGTCCAGATGACATCTGGGGTCTTGGTAAAAAATGGTGTCTGCCAAGATTGCTTTTTCCAATGATGGCCCATTCGGCTCATTATCCAGGGCATCAGTCAAAGATGGTTATGTGTGCGCAGGTGGATGAGCATTGGATCGCCCCTGGATTTACTACTTCAGCTGCTAATTTTGCAGCAGCCTGCCTGGTTTGCGCATTGCACAATCCAGGTAGGACGGTACCAGTACCCAAACGACATTCCCCCCGACCAGAATATCCATTTCAGCGCATCCAGATAGACTACATTACATTGCCAAGGAGTGGGCCGTACGAACACGTCTTAGTCTGTGTAGATATGTTTTCAGGTTGGCCAGAGGCATGGCCGGTTCAGAAAGCAAACGCCACAACCACAGCCAAAAAGATCCTGTCCGAAATAGTGTGTCGCTGGGGCCTACCTGAAACGATCGAGTCGGATCGAGGCTCCCACTTCACTGGTCAAATATTTGCAGAAGTGTGTAAAGCCCTCCATATCAATCAGGGATTACACACTCCTTATCACCCCCAAAAGTAGTGGTAAGGTTGAAAGGTTAAACGGAACCCTTAAAAACAAAATCTCCAAAATAATAGCTGATACTGGGAAACCTTGGCCTGAATGTCTCCCCATAGCTCTCCACTCCATCAGAAATGCACCTAGACGACCTCACGGGTTATCTCCATATGAGGTTTTGTTCGGATGTCAACCAAAAACAGGGTTGTACTTTCCCCAGCAGCTGTCGTCTTTACATTCTCAGCTGATGGGGTATGTGCAGTCACTGCAACGTGAGCTAAAAAAAATCCACCACAGGGTTCATGAGTCCCTTCCAGACCCTGACTCAATAACCGGTTTACATTCTATCCAACCAGGTGACTGGGTCGTTGTAAAGAAATACCAGAGGACGGGACTAGAATCGAGATACGTCGGACCATTCCAGGTTCAGCTGACCACGCCGACCTCACTAAAGCTTGAAGAACAGGACAACTGGATCCACGCCAGCCACTGCAAGAAGCTGCTCAACTACATCAAAGAATGAGGAGTATCTTCTTTATTTATGGTTTTAGTTTAGTGTATTTTAGCAAGGGTAATGATGAAAAGCATCCCAATTTATTGTTTAAAATGCATCTCCAGCTGGCAAAAATGGCGAACAGGACCAACTGCTGGGTATGCTCCAAACCTCCACCAAGCCTTGATGCCCCGGCAATGGCAGCAGTACATGCGATATATGATGTCCGTATCGGTATGAGGAAACTAAAGACTCCAAACAGACACTTGTCAATAGAACTTAATGATACATTCCTAGAGGGTAAAATTAGTTATAGTTTTAACATTAGCTCTGGCTTTTGCCCCTCCCTCACAAAACCAGTATGGGTATCGGGACAACTAGGTAGCCCACAAGTGTGCTTCAACTTTAGTTTCGGTAGAGGGGATAACTTTGTTGGGGCCACCACCTGTAAAGAAGGTATAACAGTTAATCTAACCAACGAAACCCCCGTCTTCTTTAATAACACTAATAGACCAGATTACATCTGTTGGAAGGAAGGGTGTGACGTTCAGACCGAGGGAGCAATCCCCCAGTCTATCCTGTTACTACTCAATGCACGTAACCGTCAGAGTGGTTCCCCCTGTGCGACTCTGACTGGCCCCTACTACTTATGCGGTACCTCAGCTTATAAGTTATTCCCCCCTAATGCAAGAGGTTCATGTGTCCTGGTTAAACTAGTCCCAGCATCTTACATCGCGGATGATCGAGAGGATCTGATGGCACGAGAGAAGGTAAGAACGTCAGGAAAAGCTAGAAGGGAATTGTTCACCAACTCTGACCAGGCCTGGGCATGGTTTCCTGCTTGGACGGGTTGGGGGATTGAACTTATGAAACGATTGAATAATTTCTCATCCATTGTGGATGGGATATTCAATGAAACCGTAGAGGCTGTAAGGGAAATCTCACAGGAACAACGGCAGATCAGGACCCTTCTTTTACAGGAAAAGATGGCCCTTGATTATCTGTTAGCATCCAAGGGGGGTTTCTGTGAATTCATAGGTGAAGATTGTTGTACCTGGATTGAGGATACCAATGACAAAGTTCAGGCCCATATGGATAAGGCTAGATCCCTGCAAGGCAAAGCCAGAGCTATAGCTAGTGAGGGTTGGAATCCTTTTAAGGGTTTGGGAAACTTTGGGGATTTTTTATTTTCCATTGGATCGTGGTTGAAGGAAGTAGGGGTGTATATACTCATGTCATTTTTGTTTCTGTTCCTTCTATATGTCGTGATGAGGTGCTCCTGTTGCCTGATTGGACGCGTGACCAGAGCCCGAGCAGATGACCACATTTTCCTCAATGAGATAAGACGCCCCGAAGCCCAACCAACGTATCAGATGCAGAGGATTCCAGACCGATCGGCGATTACTACAGCTCACCATTTCGTACCCTCCTTATAAGTCATGTCTCCTGAAGAACAGAATCTACATGTCAAGCCGCGTTTTCCTTTTTATGGATTGTAAGGACTGATTCATTTCCAGGTGTAAGAAGATCAAGTTTTGAGAGACACATGGGAGCATATGACAAAAAGGAGGGACTGTTGTGGAAATTTTATTATATAAGATTTATGTGGACATTTTATTCTAGGATGTGCGTTTTATAGATTGTCATCTGTCTCCCTGTGTCTGATGTTTAATCGAGGAGCGCTCTAGCAGAGCGCACTTGGGTTGAATCGAGACCAGCGGTAAAAACGGTCAGTATGAAAACCTTCTTATGGGATTGAAACGTGTTCTCTGCGTGTGTGGGCGTTTGTTGGTTTGTAGATATCAAGCGCAATGCGCTGGACTGCATGCTTTCCAATGGCTATACACTTTAGAGAAGCGAAGTCCGCATAATGAGAGAAACCTATTAATTCTCTCTTGCGGACTTCGTTATCCGCTTTATGGATACATATCTGTATTTATAAGAGGACATTGATATCTGCCTTGTCGGTGTACTTGTACCGTATATTGACAACAGCAGTAGCAATGTCCCCGCAGATTGTCCCAAAACTATAAGAACAAGTAGAATGATCTCACTAGATACTGTTTACTTTGAACAGTATTGTGTGGGCTCCATGCTGATTAAGATGGGGGGTGTGCACTTCCTCCCCTTTCCCTCCTGTGAGTGCCCTCCCCTTTACTGTTTGTCATTTCCTGTGATGTCATTTTGTATTAAGGGAAGTGATTGGCTGTTGGGGCCATCACTTCCTGTTTTGTTATCCTTTTGTTTCCGATGAATAAAAGAATCCGGGTGGCTGAGCTCTGCCCAGACGCTTGAGACTCCAGCTTGAAGCAGCATCGTTTCTGATTCTACCTGGTGCCATTGAAGTACTTCATATTCCTTGTACCAAAGAGCTTGATACAAACGTGCTTTTAAGCACGAAGGAATTGTTTTGTGCTTTGTGTGCATTTAGACGCTGGAAGTCCACATTTAGGCGCGGTGTGGATTTGCGTACAAAGCCCAAGGGAATTCTTCCACGACAAGGACTAGAGCAAAACACATAAAACAAAATATGCATTTATCTGACCAAAAGTGAAAAAGAAATGTATGTCACTGTTAATTGCCCATATTTATGAAAAAGGTGGGAGGGACGGAGCAGGGCTTTTACATCTTTTCCCTGATTTCCTGCGGATAGAGAAATGTGCTATCAATCCAAAAGGCTGAAGTCAGAGCTAAGCATGGCTATTAACTGATAGGGGTGTCAACGGTGCCAACAGCTAAAAACAACTACAGCAGCAAGGGAAACAACCCTGAAGTGATTTCACTGCAGAAGGAATAGTGTTGTCATCCTACCAAACAAAGTTCTACTGGCAGGACAAACAGGTATTTACAAAATGTTCAGCCTGGTTTTCCTGGTATGCGCAGTCTGCATAACTATTGTGAATTGATAGTTTAACCACAGTTCTACTTTAAGAGCAACCTTTTATGGAAAAGAATGCTGTTACAGAGGAGCATCAGCATACTATATGCTATTTTACTTATCACTAGGCTGTTGGTCCAATGCACCTTCTACCTTTGACTATTTAAATGGCTGAACTGTGATGATATCACTCATTGCGCATGGTAGTCACAGCCGCGGCACAGCGCATACACTGGCCAAGGACAGGTTTACATGTCAGGACACAAGCATTGAGCTCCAGCAGGTGAACTGGTAACAGGTGCTGCAGGTAAGATCAGGGGCACAGAGCAGGAGCTCAGAGAGCTGTCAGACACTCAAATCCAGGTGTCGGTCACAACCCACAACCAATTTCAAGTAAGTCATTTATGCAGTAATATAGAACACCTATATGAATAAATAAGGTACACATTTACAATAGAAAACATCAATGCAGTCAACAAATCAAAACAGTAAAAAAAAACTAAACCCACAACAGTAAAATCAGTCTGTATACGCAGTAAAGCATGTTTGTTATATGCACTGTGGAACCTAAGGGGTTAATCCCCAGCATTGACTAAAAAGGCTGTTTGATCCTGTTTTATTTTTCTTGGGAGGGTGCATATATCAGCACAGGGCCAATCAGCATTGTCCACACAGAGGGTCAGGAGTCTTGCAGCCTCATAGGACAGTCAGAGTAGAATGAAAACTCCTTCTACAAGCTTCAACCAGACACTGATAGAAGTCACCAGACTGCTCTACCTGCTGATGAGAAGAGGTATTTAGCAGTTTATATTTACTAAAATAATTGCATTGCATAGTGAATGCAGGGTTCTGAGTTTAGTAAGATCTGGTAAAACTTTGGATAGTTTAAAATTGGACTGGTAAAATCGGTGAGTGGTTTTGTATTTTGTAGTAAAGTACAGGTGTGTCAACTTCTGTAAAAAGAATAACAAAAATATTGCTAGCAATAGGTCCACGAACGTAAATGAGTATTCAAATAGAAATTGCAGTCGCGTATTTCAATCTAGAGCAAAGGGCAAGAAGGCGGGGCTGGCCTGCAGTGGTGAGTGTGGTCTAATTTATTGGGCAAATTTCCATCGCTACCTGAGAGGCAGCAGCTAAGACCCCAACAAGGCTCACCTACAGTAGACCGATTTTAGATGGAATAATACATTCTGCACCCAAACAAAGCAACAGGAGAAGCTGTAAGGGGCCTTTCACACATACGGACCATATATTTTATCAGTTCAGTTCATCCGTTTTTGAACAGTTTTTTTACATCCACTACCAATGCAAAAACGGATAAAAAAACTGACCATTTGTCAGTTAACATCCGTTTTTCGTCCGATCCATTTTTTTTTTGACGGATGAAAAAATAGGATTTTTGTGCTCACCGTAAAATCCTTTTCTCTGTCCTCCATGGACGGACACAACTCCTTAATTCTTGACTTGTGGGTTATGTTCCGTCTATTAGGAGAGGACTAGGCAGACATGTTAGTTATCTAAATACATGTAACTTTAACAGAGTTGAACAGCCCCGCCCCGGGGGCGGTCCCTCCGGTCAAAACCCCACACCCTACAGCTAGCAGCTCAGTTTGTCAAAAAGCAGTACAAACTTAAGAAGGAGGGGTGGGTGCTGTGTCCGTCCATGGACGACAGTGAAAAGGATTTTACGGTGAGTACAAAAATCCTACTTTCTCTTTTTGTCCATGGACGGACACAGCTCCTTAATTCTTGACTTGTGGGACATCCCCAAGCAATGTCAGAAAAACGAGGGGTGGGAACAGCAATCAAAAAAACTAACTTCACCCCAAACAGCAGAGCTCCTCAACGGAGGAGTTGCAACCTCAAACAGCCGCTTGTAAAACCTTGCGGCCAAAAGAAGCATCCGAAGATGCACTCACATCAACCTTGTAAAACTTTGAGAAAGTGTGAACGGACGACCAGGTCGCTGCCTTACACACCTGTGAGACAGACGCTTGATGTCGGAAAGCCCACGAGGCACCAATTGCCCTGGTCGAATGCGCCGTGACAGGAAAGGGAGGCGCCCTCCCCTTAAGGGCATAGGCCTGGATTACAGTCTGTCTGATCCACCGAGAAATGGTGGCCGACGAGACCACCAGGCCCTTCTTTGGACCAGACACCGACACGAACAGTGAGTCAGATTTCCGGAACGGAGCAGTAGTGGACAGGTACACCCATAGGGCACGTACCACGTCCAAAGTATGTAGCGCAGCCTCCTTGGGATGTGATGGCCGAGGACAAAAGGATGGAAGTACAATGTCCTCGTTTAGGTGAAAAGCTGAAACTACCTTAGGAAGGAATGAGGGTTGCGGGCGTAGCACCGCTTTATCCTTATGGAGGACCAAGTAAGGTGATTTGCAAGACAAGGCCGCCATTTCAGAAACCCTTCTCACTGACGTAATGGCAACTAGAAAGGCAACTTTCTGAGAAGGTGTCAAGAGAGGAATCTCCCTGATGTTCTCAAAAGGAGATTCCTGAAGTACCGAGAGCACCAGATTCAAGTCCCACGGAAGAAGCGGTGGTCTAATCGGGGGAACCACGTGTCGGACCCCCTGCACAAACGTGCTTACCAGTGAATGAGCCGACCAGGGTCGTTGGAAGAAAACAGCCAAGGCTGAAATTTGCCCCTTAATAGTGCTTAAGGTCAGTTTCTGATCCACTCCGCGCTGTAAGAACAGCAGGATCAGAGAAACCGAATAAGCCCGTGGGCGCCAATCCATCTCTTCACACATAGAGATGTGGGCCTTCCAAGTGCGATGGTAGATCTTCCAGGAAGATGACTTCTGAGCCCTCAACATGGTGGAGATTACCGAGTCTGACAGACCACAGTCCCTTAGAACCTGGCTTTCAATAGCCATGCCGTTAAGCCAGCGACTGTAAAGCAGGATGAAGTATGGGACCTTGAGACAGAAGGTCCTCCCACATTGGCAGATGCCAGGGAGCGTCCGCCACCAGGCGCACAAGGTCGGCGTACCAGGGACGCCGGGGCCAGTCTGGGGCGATTAGAATCACCGGAATCCCCTCGGCCTCCACTCTGCAGAGCAGACGAGGAAGCAACTTCAGTGGGGGGGAAAGGCATAAATTAGCCGATACTGACCCCATGGAGCACTAACGCGTCTGCCATGGGATCTCTGGACCTGGCCACAAACCTCGACACCTTGCGGTTGAGTCGAGAGGCCAGGAGATCCACATCTGGCGTGCCCCATTTCTAACAAATGAGTTGAAACACCTCCGGGTGTAGCGACCATTCCCCTTGGTCCAGCATCTAGCGGCTTAGATATTCTGCCTGCCAGTTTTCTACGCCCGGAATGTAAACAGCCGAGAGAGCCGGTACGCTCCTTTCGGCCCACCTGAGGATGTGAGCTACCAACCGACGCTGCGGCCGAGCTCCTTGTTCCTCCCTGATGGTTGACATAGGTCACCGCCGTGGCGTTGTCTGACTTGATCCTGACTGGACGCCCTTGAAGTCTCTGTGACCACTTGGAAAGGCATAGCCTGATCGCTCAAGAACATTGATCGGCAGAAGAGATTCTTCCGAAATCCAGCGGCCCTGGGCCGACTGAACCCCCCAGACTCCCCCCCCAACCTGTCAGGCTGGCGTCCGTCGAGATCACAGTCCAGTAGAAATGAAGGAATGACTTCCCGGACTGAAGTGCCGGGGATGTCAGCCACCAAGTCAGAGAGGCCCTGACTAGGCGATTTACCTGAATCTGATTATCCAGAGACAATGGGGATTTGTTCCACTTGGAAAGAATCTCCTTCTGCAAAACTCGAGTGTGGGATTGGGCATACGGTACTGCCCTGAAGGAGGCAACCATGAGGCCCAGGACTCTCATGCAGAAACGGAGAGACGACCATTTACGGGTTGTTAACAACCTCACCGCAGCTTGGAGCGTCTGCAACTTCTCTGGAGGAAGAAAGACTCTAGCCGCCGAGGAGTCCAGAATCAACCCCAGGTACTCTAGGCGCTGGGTCGGTACTAACGCCGACTTCTGGAGGTTCAGTACCCAACCAAATTCTCGGAGAGTCTGACTGGCTATAGACACGTCCTCCTCTAATTCTGAGCTTGAAGCAGCTCTCAGAAGAAGATCGTCTAAGTAGCCCACGACAGCAATGCCTCGCTGTCTCAGCAAAGCTAGAATCGGGGCAAGCACCTTGGTGAAAACTCTTGGTGCCGACGCTAGACCAAAGGAAAGAGACACACATATTTTTTTGATCAAATATTCTTTATTTCTTTTATATAAACATTCTTATACATATGATACTTTCCTTCCATATACGACAATGTAAATATCATTTACCACAAGCAGTAAAGGAATAAACCCATTCTCCCTTTCCCCACCCCACCTCCACCCTCCCCTGCACATTTCACTTCCTCTCCCCTCCCCTTCATTTCATACCTCCACCTCTATCCATTTTCTCCATATATTCATGAATTTCTTTCTATTTCCCCTCTTATTATATATAAATTCTTCTTTCCTAATAGTGTTGTCTATTACCTTCCTCCATTCTGTTCCTGTTGGGGGGTCTTTTGCTTGCCACCTTTGCGCTATAATTTTCCTACCTTGGAACAAGCATCTTAATATTGCCGTTTGCATATGGTCCTGGGATTCCCCTTTCTTCCATCAGGCCTAGCACACATAGCCTGGCCTCTGGTTATAAAGATGTCCCAAATACAAAATGTATTCCATCTATTATCTCTTTCCAATACCAGTACAGCTTGGGGCACCTCCAAATCATATGTATCAAGTCTCTCTCCTCATTTCCGCATCTCTGCCACTTGGCATCTTGTCTCCTGCCAAACTGGAACATTCTTTGGGGTGTATAGTATTCTCTATGTATTAAATATAATTGGGAGACCATTTGAGAGGGGGAGAGTGAGACTCTTGGGCCTGCTTCTAATATCTTCTTCCACTGTTCCTGTGTTATTAGACCCACATCTCTTTCCCATTTCCCTTTATTCTTGGTATCAGGTCTCTCTTCCTGGTCCACCTCACTTATGCACTTGTACATCTCCAAGATTATCCCTCTAGATGTATCCGCATTTACTAACCTACGGAGCTGGGGCATTTCATTCTATACTGGTATCTCCTGCCCAAATTGCGAGTTTAAGGCATGCCTGACCTGCAAGTATCTGTAGAATGATTTATTGGGGACTGAGTACTCCTCCCTTATCTCCTGGAATGTTTTTATTCTCCCCTCCTTAAAAAGCTGTATCAAAAGGTGTACACCACACATATCCCATTCCTCAATTTTCCCCATAATTTTGAGCGCTTTTAAGTTACTATTATCCCAGATAGGGGAGAATTCAGAGAATCCGCTATACCCCAGTATCCCCTTAACCGTTTCCCAGCTTTTTACCATCAGTTTTCCAGTGGGACCCCTGGAGCAAAAAGAATCTGCCTCTACTGCCTCTACTTCTGTGTCATGACTTGTGTCATTCAATAGTAGATTCTTCCCAGACTCCCTGCCCACCGGTAGATCACATCCACTCATATGTTGCATTTGTGCAGCTAAAAAGTAGTGTCTCGGGTTGGGCAATGCCAAACCCCCCTTCTCTCTGGGTTGCTGTAAGGTTCAGAGGCGGATTCTTGCCGCTCCATTTTTCCATATCAGCTCCCTGAATACACTGTCTAGTTTTTTAAACCAGTGCTTTGGGATCCATACTGGGGAGTTATGTAGAACGTGCAGGATCTGAGGCATCCACACCATTTTGACCAGGTTACACCGTCCAGCCACTGAGAGCAGAAGCCTCTTCCAAACGCGGCACTTCTGTTTTAGTTTTGTCATCAATGGCACTAGATTTCCGGCTATATATTGTCCTGGATCTCTTGTTACATTTATTCCCAGATACCTCATCTGGCTTACAACTTTGACTTGGGTTATCTGCTGTGATATTGGGTCTATCGGTAAAAGTGCAGATTTTTCCCAATTAATCCTCAGCCCTAAAAAATTTGCCATAATCTCTGATTATCTTCATTGCTGCATCCAGCGAGGACTGCGTATCCCCCAAAAAAAGCAAAGCATCGTCTGCATACATGGCGACCTTTTCTTTCCCAAGTTTTCTCTTAAATCCCTGTACTTCTGGGGATGCCCTTATTGAGATGGCCAAGGGCTCCATTGCGAGGGCGAAAAGCAGGGGCGATAGTGGGCACCCCTGCCTTGTCCCCCTCGCCAACTGGAACCACTCTGAGCACTCACCATTTATTCTTACTTTAGCCCTTGGACCCTCATACAGTATCTTAACCCATTGGGTGAACTTCGGGCCGAACTGAAACTCTGCCAGTACCCTCCACAAGAAGTGCCACTCAAGGCTATCAAACGCCTTGGCTGCGTCTAAACTTTGCTCTTGTCTCTCCTTTTTCTATTGGCAATTGAATATTTAAGTATGTTCTTCTTATATTCATACTTGTGGATCTATCTGGAATAAATCCAGTCTGGTCCGGGTGCACCAGTTTCGCGACTATTCTGTTAAGTCGTGTTGCCAATACTTTGGCCAATATCTTTACATCCGAACACAAAAGAGATATCGGCCTGTATGATGCTGCGTCAACCTGATTTTTCCCCTCCTTTGGGAGTACTATAATAGTTGCCTCTGTCAGACAGTGGCAGCTTCCCTTCTTCGGCTGCCCAGTTAAATACTTCCAGGAGTTTTGGAAGCAGCACCTTACTATAGGTCTTATATATTTCTATTGGCAGACCATCAGGCCCAGGGGCCTTTTGGTTCGCCATATCTGCTGTTGCCTTTTGTAGTTCTTCCAGCATCCGTGGTGCCTCCAATCCCTCTCTATCCTCCGCTGATAGTTCGGGAATCTGTAGCCCTTCAAAAAAAATTCCCATCTCTTTTTCTACATTTTCTGATGGTATACTGCTATACAAATTTTGGTAATAGTTTTTAAAGACCTCTATTATTTCCGTGGTACCTCTCCTAATCACCCCTTCCTTATCACATATAGCCAAAATGACAGAGGAGGGAGCATTATCTCTAGCAATTAGAGACAGCATTCTCCCTACTCTCTCTCCCTCCCCAAAGAAGGTCTGTTTTTGAAACAGCATTTTATTTTCTGCTTTTTTGATTAGTAGATCTTTGTATTCTTCCTGGCTTTCCATCCATTCTTTATGTTTCTCTATAGTTGGGCTTTCTACATATTTTACTTCAGCCCCTCTCACCTTTTCCCTTGCTATAACCTCCTTAGCTTGTGTTTGCTTTTTAACATATGAGATTTTTTGTATTAGGGCTCCCCGAAGGAAGGCTTTCAGGGTATCCCAGACAACTACTTTCGGTGCTGATCCTTCGTTTAATATTATAAATTCCTCCAAACTGGCACAAATTGCCTCCACATCTTTAATTACTTCCAACCAGAATGGGTTTATCTTCCAATCCCCCTTGCTAAAATACCTGCTTGTGTTTATTTAAAAAATTACTGGTGCATGATCCGATATACTTCTCGGTTCATATTTCACCTCCCCCACCTCGCTCAGAGCATCCTCACTACAAAGCACCAAATCTATCCTGGACAAGGTCGCGTGTGTCTTCGAGTGACCAGAAAACTGCATTTCATCCGGGTGTCTCTCCCTCCACACGTCCACCAGCCCCGTCTCTCCACAAAATTGGAGGCGGGGGCTGCCAGGCGTGCCGCCGGAGGAGACCCCAAGCGGGAACCTATCCACCTTTCCATAGTCATGTTAAAATCTCCTGTCACTATGACCGGCACCCTTTCCTTGTCCATAGTAAACTCCATCAGCTCTTCCAAAATTTCAGTGCTAAACGGTGGGGGAATATAAACGTTGGCCAGCACACATTCTCTCGTCTCTATCTGACAGAGAAGGAATATAAACCGCCCTTTTTCGTCCACCTTACTCTGCCTGCAGGAGAACACAATTCCAGAGTTAATCAACACGCTCACTCCCCTTGAGTACGAGGTGTGAGTGGCATGATATTGTACTTGGTATTTTCTATGTTTTAGTGTGCTAATAGTTTCCTTTTCTAGGTGCGTCTCCTGCAGACACAGTATCCCAATATTACCCATCTCTGCCATCGAGTAGATTGTCCTTCTTTTGGCTGGATCTCTTACCCCTCGAACATTCCAAGAACATACCTTAATTCTTCTACTCTGGTTTGGGAGTGCCCCTTTATCCTGTTTATTGGCTATCATTATCCAAATTTATCAGTGTATTTCCCATATTGTGATTCTGTGCCTCAAACGTGTTTTCCTTTTAAACTTTATATTTTTATTTTCCTTCAAGAAATCATATTTTAGTTGATTCACCCATTCATACACCCCACTCACACATTCATCCCTCCCCTCCTCCCTCTCTCCTCCCCCTCCCCCCCTTCCCTGCCCTCCTTTGGGCCTATATTGAGGGCTTCTAAAGTGACCGTGTCTTCCCTTTAAAGTGCTTAGTGCTATCTTATATTTCACTGTGTTTCCCCATATTATCCGTTCCATCCATTTACATTTATATGCTTTCTTATCCCCTTCACTCATATTATTCTATCAACAAAAAAGAAACAAAACAGAAACACATTCAGGTTGACCGTATTACAGCACTTCCCCCCACCACCCACTCCCGTGTCCTGATCGTCCAAAACAGATCAAAAAGAGAAAAGGAAGAGAAAAAAAAAAAGGGGGGGCAGGAAAAAAACTAGCAGGGTGATGAGTGGTAAGAGGAACCAAAACTTTGTCCTTTACTTTCTCTCTTTATCCTTTTCCCTCTTCCCCCCCACCCTGTGCTCTTCCCTCCCTCCCATCCAATCATAGTGTCACTTCAGCAGGTGTATTAAAAAAAATATGTTCCCCCATATCCGTTATCCGTAGACATGCTGGATAGAACATTACATATTTGAGTTTACTATGTTGCAGCCTACGTTTGCAATCCGCAAATTTTGCCCTTTGCCTCTGTAGTTCCGTGGAAAAGTCTGGGTAATTTGAAATTCTCACACCATTATATTGTATCTCCCTCATTTCTCTTGCCTTTCGAAGAATTGTAATCTTATCCCTAAAATTGAGCAGTTTAATGAGGAGGGGCCTGGGCTGGCCTCCAGGAGCAGGGTTCCTAGATGGAACTCTGTGGGTCCGTTCCTATTGCAAAGAATTTTGATAGGCAGTCTTTACCAAACATTTCTCCAAGCCAGTCTTCTATAAATTCTGTGGGGTTGTTACCTTCACTTTTTTTCGGGGAGACCTAGTACCCTGATATTTTTCCTGCGTAGTCTATTCTCCATGTCATCCATCTTATGGATGCACATGTTCAGCTGTTCTCGCATTACTTTTATCTCGCTTTTCAACGGATTAACATCATCTTCAACCTGACTAAGTCTCCCCTCTAAAGCAGATGTCCGTTCCCCAATCCCCTGCACATCTTGTTTAAGCGCTGTCATGTCCTCTTTTATATCTTTTAGTTGACCAAATATTTCAAGTAATGAAGACTTACAGTTGTTGACTGCTTGGATAATCTCTCTCATAGATGGTTTATCCTATTTCGCCCATTCTGCGGTTGACTCTGCATTTTCTTTCTGTGTTTTTTTCTTGGTCCCCGTATTGCTGGCCGGAGTTCCTGATGTCTCCGTTGCTAGTGCCTTTCCCAGGCTTCTCCTCTGGGTAGTAGATTGCTGCTCCCCCTGTACTTTCTTGGGTGTCTGGCCCGCTGTATGGCCTGCCGTATGTGCAAATTTTTCCAGTTTGGCCGCTGCAGCCGCCGCCTGACTTGCATTGGTTCCTCGTGTTGCTTGTGTCTGTAACTGTGGCTGTGTATGCATCTGTTCCCCAAGCCTGCCCTGGTTCCTTCCTGATAGGCAACTTCCTCTCCTTTTTTCCTTGTCATTACCGACAGGGTACCCGGCATTATCCGCTAGTTGTTATTGGGGCTGTGGGGCTGTAGGGCTTTTGCCTCCTCCGTAATTTCCAGATATCCCTTATACTCAGATGCTCTTGTTCCAGCAACTTCCCGGCGTCCGGGTTATATAACTCTGCCCCCTGGTCTCACTATCACAGGCCTCCAAAAAGGGGGGGGGGGGAGGTTGGGACTTTAAATGAGGCGCATATGTGGTGCACCTCCATCCCTAATTCGAAAAAGTAAATGGAAGTTTTGGGACTTTGATTGAGACTGTAGACATAGTGTTGGTAAAAAAGGTACATGTTTATTCAAAATAAACGCATGACACATCTCCAAACAGAAATCACATGGAAGGAAAAACATTCTGGTTGATGCGATTCCCTAGAGTTACACACACATAAGTATGGGTATGCACAATATAAGCAACAAGGTACATCAGTGTGTGACCAGGTGCCACATAGTGATCCGTATGGATAATGGAATACATTCAGTGAATTACATATGTACAGATATCACATGGCAACAAGCGCTAAAAACTGAAAAAGATTTGGCATATAAAACCAGTAAAAGCATAAGTAAATGATTATGTTGTCAACTGAGTTGATGCGTTTTCTGAGGCCCGACGAGTTTCGTGTATAAGTTACACGCTTCAGGGGCTAGTGCTCAGGACATCTAAAAAATATATAATGAAGTGTAAATAACTAAATCTGGTTGCTGGTCAAGGGAGATAGATAATGGAACACAAAAGCCCATCTTGAGTACTTACATGGAATCTGGTACAGTGGGTATGGTGCATATGAAGCCCTGACCAAAGATAGGTCTGTCATGGGAGCTGAGGTGATATATAGCCGCACTTAGGCGGGGTGTACTGTTGCAGCCCTCCCAAGGACACTGGAACATGCAGTGTTGATGTTTATAACAAAAATTGAACCAAAGATGGCTGCCAAAGGCAATCTAAAAAATAACACAAAATAAAAATGTCAAAACATGTTCATGCCCGGTGGGGGAAGGACCACAATGGGGAAATAGAGGTAAAATGACCTGATGCTCAAATCCCAGGAGTCCCAAAAATGCAGGGACCGATCCATGAACCATGGTGCTGTATGGCGTCTCAGGATAATGGTGGAGGTGTGTTTGGGGAGGGTTCATATAAGAGCACTCCACACAGGTGCAGGCTAATGATCACCAGCATTGTTTTAGGCACTAGAGAACACCCCACACACACAGGTGCAGGCTAATGATCACCAGCAACATGCAAGGCAAGGCTTAAGCCAGGAGGAACCCGCGACGTGGGTGGGGGGAACACCCACGGAGGAGCTTGTGTCTCCAAGCTACGCCGGCTGAGATGGATGAACGCACGCTCAGCGTCATGATGCCAACGTGTGACGTCCCACGCTGGGCGGGACGCATGACGCCGATGCGCTGTGTGCCCGGGCCCCACCATCACACAACCCACCGCCCGTATGGGTGGGGGAAAGGGGACAGCGAAGCGGACGCGCAGAGGGCATCGCAGCTCCCAAATGACAGACATAAAAAAGCCAGGGACATGCATAAGACCAAACCCCAATCCCAGAACCATGGTAAAAACGCATGTATGCTGCCCATTCTTATGGACATGAATGAACCATGTCCTGAGAGAACACAGCCTCAATCAGGCACATTACCTAATGGGGCTTAGCAACCTAACACCTGGGTGGCAGGGGAAAACTGCCTACCCTGTCTAACAGTCTCCATCCCCATTGGAACAAAAAGGGGGGGGGGAGGTTGGGACTTTAAATGAGGCGCATATGTGGTGCACCTCTATCCCTACTGTAGACATAGTGTTGGTAAAAAAAGGTACATGTTTATTCAAAATAAACGCATGACACATCTCCAAACAGAAATCACATGGAAGGAAAAATATTCTGGTTGATGCAATTCCCTAGAGTTACACACACATAAGTATGGGTATGCACAATATAAGCAACAGGCCTCCGGAGACTGGGTTTGGATCTTGCAATGTCAATGTCAGTGTCACAAGTCCCTACGGAAGCTCTGAGTACTAGACCAGAGCGGCTTCAGAGTAGATAAGTACAGCAAGTATAGCAGTTTTTTCTATACAAGGTTACAGTGCATCTGAAAGATGTTCACAGCGCTTCTTTCAGTTTCAGTATCGCAGGTCCCTGCGGCAGCTCCGGCACCAGCTGGTGTGAAGAGTGTCTCTGAGTGCTAGACCGGGATAGCTTCAAAATAAGTAAATGTACAGGGTTGCAGTGAGTCTAAAAAATATTCACAGTGCTTCTTTCAGTATCACAAATGCCTGCCTCGGCTCTGGCTCCAGCTGGTGGAAAGAGCCAGGCAAATGGCCAAAAAGCAAAAAACAAAAAACAAACAACCAGCCAGAGACGCCGGAACATGCGCTTCTCCCTCCGCCACAGTTCCCAGCCGTCCACTCCTCAGTGAGAACAGATAGCGCCGGGAACAAGTCAATCTGTCAGGGTTTTAGTTACCAGAAAGAGGCATACGATCCCACCGCAACATGAACTGTATTACCACTGTATTGCAGCGTTGCGGCGTCTCGGTATCTCCACCTTTACGGTCCACCCTCCTCCTCCATGCAGGGTAGTTCAAACAGCGTGTAGCATGGGAGAGGGTGTGTGGTCCGTGCTGCTACAGTCTCTCACCTCGCCCCTCTACATCCGGTCACGCCCCAGAGCCACAAATTGATAGTGGTCTTCGTCGATCGCAAAGCGCAGGAACTTCTGATGCCTGACGCAGATGGGGAAATGCAAGTACGCGTCCTTGATGTCCAAGGACACCAGAAAGTCCCCCGGATGAAGCGCAGCTACCACCGAGCGAATCGATTCCATCCTGAATTTCCAAACCTTCACAAAGGCATTGAGGGCTTTGAGGTCCAGGATTGGACGGACTCCTTCCTTTTTTGGGACCACAATCAGATTCGAGTAGAATCCCTGAAACCTGTCCTGCGGCGGTACGGGTATGATCACCCCGCACCTTATCAAGTCTTGTACTGCCCCAGTCAGGGCAGTCCGACGAGATGGAAGGAGAGGAAGATTTGAGGGAAAGAATCTGTTTGGACAAGAAAGAAACTCGATCTTGTACCCTGAAGTGATCGCTTCGCAAACCCACTGGTCAGAAAGCAGGGAGGTCCACCGAGCTGCGAACTCGCGAAGACGGCCCCCCCCACCCAAAAATCGAGTGGGGGCAAGACTTCATGCTGAAGCGGGCTTGTTTGCGGGCTTGGATTACTTGCGCACCCAGGGACTTCTGTCCCCCAGCTGAACCTTTATCGGCTTGGGAGGGTCTGCTAGCGGGCCCTGACTGACGAAAATACCTCCTTTGGGCGGGAAAGGAGGGCCCCGGCTTACGGCGCGGCTCCTTACCTTTAGTGGACTGAGGTAGAAGTGTGCTCTTACCTCCGGTGACATCCTTAATAATGTCGTCCAGTGTGGCACCAAAGAGCCTCCCACATTTGAAAGGTAAATCTGTCAGAGCTTTCTTAGAAGCTTGGTCCGCGGACCAGCATTTTAGTCATATCAGGCGGCGCAAGACCACCACGGATACAGGGGCCCTGGAGATTAAAGGGGCCGCATCCAGGGTTGCATCACAGACGTACACAAGACCCTGCACCAGCTGGTCGGCCAGTGTCACAAATTCCTGTGGGAGCTGATGCTCCTCCACTGCCTGGTGCAAAAGTTTAGCCCATTCAGTGAGTGTCTGGGACACCAAAGTCGCAGCCATTATCGGCCGCAATGCTGACCCCAGCATGGTAAACACGGTCCGACTCACTGCTTCGGACCTCCTATCCGTAGGGTCCTTGGGGTCAACAAGGCTCTCTTCAAAAGGGTAACAGACTGCTATGCGCTGAGGGACTACAAAGGACCTATGCGGCCGTTTCCATTCCTTATCTATGAACTTGTCAAAGAAATCTACATAAGGAAAAACCTTAACAGAGTGGGTCGGTTTGTGAGACCGAAAAGGGACTGACACCTCAGTGGATGTCCCAGCTGTATCTTCTAGCTTAAGGGTGTCCCTTACTGTGTTGATAAGTGCTCCCACAAGTGCTCTGTCCTGCATTGAACCGGACGAGGAGTCCTCCTCAGTGCCCGGACAATCCTGGTCCGCATCCTCTGACATCCCAGAACAGGGGTCCTGAGCTGCAGCCAGGCCCGAGTCTGAGTCAGAGCATTCCCCAGGAGATGGCGGGAGGAGGGGGCACTTTTCCCCCCCTTACGCCCGCATGCCGCTTCCACCCTGGCAACAAATGACTCCAGGACTGCCGACAAAGTGTCCATGGTAACCGCAGGTGCAGGGGCACCAGTTTCTGCCTCTGGAATGTCTGGGGAAAAAACACCAGCTTCAGACTCCATTCTGACCCACTGACAGTCCTTAGGGACTAAGTCAAGGCACTTGCAATAATAAATGCCCACCCTCCTAGCTGCGCTGACCCAGAGACTGCTCAGCGCCGCTGTCTGCTCTACCTCACACACAGCGTGTGACTGAGGTGTTCTGTGAGGTGATTCGCGCTATTCGTGCCATTCAAGAAGACTCCAGCGCTAGAGGCCAAGCCATATAGTGAAAAAAACACTGTAAAATGGCCGCCGGACTCCTCAGGGAAAAAAGGGCGTAGGCTACAAGAAAATGGCCCGCCCGCAATGAAGACCTGTGCCACAGAGCAGCCACGACAAAATGGCCACCAATGGGAAATTACATACAGAAAAAAATCACTAGAAAATGGCGCCGGCGCTACCCAAAATGGCGGCCGAGCACACTGAGATGGACGAGAATGCCGCAGGGACGCCCAAGGGTTTACGAGTGCATCCGAGGGGCTTCGAACGGCTCAGAGTGTCACCGGCACCCTCGCACCTCTGACCAAATGCGGTACTGCACACCCCAGAGTTTTGAATCCGGCTTCTTTTGCGAGACACTTGCAAAACGGGGTCAGGATTTTTTTTAAATAATAGCTTGTATTGTGAAGAAATGTAGATTTCGCAAAAAAACAAAACAAAAAAAAAAAACAGCGGCGATTAAATACCACCAAAAGAAAGCTCTATTTGTGTGAAAAAAATGATAGAAATGTCACATGGGTACAGTGTTGCCTGACCGTGCAATTGCCATTCAAAGTGTGACAATTGCCTTGAAAGGAAGGGGGTAAAAGTGTCCGGTGTTAAAGTGGTTAAAAGAAAAAGGGAGTCAAAAGCCTTAACACTGCACATTTGCCTGATAGAGGCATGAAATGCATGAACAAGTAACAGACAATTTAGTTAAAAGCTAACTGATAATGTTTAAGTAGTAGTTTCCCTTGGCCAAATCCATTGAATCTTTGAATCGTATTACATAGCTCGCAACTGTCCATCATTTTTCACCTGTCCTTAGGAAGGATGTAGTGGAAATGAAGCGAGTACAAAGAAGGGCAACAAAGCGAATAAAGGGTCTGGAGGATGTTAGTTATGAAGAAAGGTTGCGAGCACTGAACTTATTCTCTCTGGAGAAGAGACGCTTGAGAGGGGATTTGATTAAAATTTACAAATACCATACTGGTGACCCCACAATGGGGATACAACTTTTTCACGGAAGGGAGTTTAATCAGACACGTGGTCACTCATTAAAATAAGAAGAAAAGAAGTTTAACCTTAAACTACGTAGAGGGTTCTTTACTGTAAGAGCGGCAAGGATGTGGAATTCCCTTCCACAGGCGGTGGTTTCAGCGGGGGGCATCGATGGTTTCAAGAAACTATTAGAAAAGCACCTGAATGACCACAACATACAGGGATATACAATGTAATACTGACATATAATCACACATAGGTTGGACTTGTGTATTTTTTCAACCTCACCTACTATGTAACTATGTAATAATTGGAGATACTGTCCCTCTTTTGGAACCAAATGCCTCTGTCGCTCTTTCCTCCTCAATTGTTTTTAGGCTTTTTTGCCCCTCTCTTTTTACCTGGTGATTTGGCCAGTAACACACCTCCTGTATTAGAATGCCTCCACTCTGGATTAACAAGCGCAGGGGCACCTTTCTACAAATCAGTCTAGGGGGAGAGGAGTGGTAGATGTACTAGCCGTTTTAGATACACTAACAAGTTGAAGCTGAACTCCAGTTAATACTTTGTAAGCTGATACACCAAACTGTTTATTCCTGGGCATTGCATAATTAAAAACTGATCATTATAAGCACCCCTGCCAGTATTGAATGGTTTATCTCATCCCTGTAATTTATACATCTGCAATAAAGCTTGTTCTTTTGAAAAAACAGACTTACTGACCAGATCACCATATGAAAATAGAAGAAAGCCTAAAAAAGAAAACTAATGCAACCATCACACCTAATTGGTAATATGCAATATAATAAATGTTTTCTTTTGGGTTTAGTACTGCTTTAAACTAAAACTTTCAGCCAATCATTATGTTATTGCATTAGTATGAATGTATGAATGTTTTGTAAAGTCATTATAAGTCTCTGTTTACACCTCGTAGGTGCGACAGGGGCGTGTACCCTATTTTTTGCACATTTCCACTTATCGTGTTTAAGAGAGCCATCATTTCACTGGGCTGCCTTCAGGGTGTAAAAGGCGCAAAAGAAGTGCCTGGCGTTTTTAAAAATCGCGGTGCACCAAAACACACAGGACTGTGGTACCATGAGTTTTGGCGCACATGACTGCATGTGCATTTGCATTATGTGTGGGGGTGAAATTACGAACTAATGGCACCTCTGTGGAACTGCAAAAGGGCAGCATGTTTTCACACCTAAGATGGATTGGTCGCACAGCAGGGGTCGGGTACGTCCTGGTTCACCGATTCTGGTCCGATTTCAGTCCGAACTTTGGGCTGAATTCGGACCCGAAATGGACCAAAAAAGGTACAGGTTTTTCCTGCACAACGCACGGACCTGCTGCAAAGATATGTGAACCGGCTCCATAGAGAGCCAGTCACATTCTCCTGCTATGCAAAATTGGATGCAGAGAAACCCACATCCAATTCGCATAGGTGTGAACCCAGCCTAAAGCTGGGTATACACTAGAATTTTTTCTTTCGTTCAACCCAGTGGGCTGAATGAAAAAAAACGGAGAGATCACCATACTAACACAAGTGATGTTAATGCTGTTGTATTCTGAGAGAGGGACTGCCCCCCTGCCCCCCCTCTCCCCCCCCAGAACACACTGATCAGCACTTCCAGACAGTGTAGTGATCAGATGCTGCTTGGATGCTGGTTTTCCAGCATGCCTGTTCAACAGATAGCTGTACACACGGGTTGAAAGTCAGCTGGTTCCTGCTGAATGGACCATTTTTCGTACAAGACTTATAGGTAAAGCATAGAAGCACTTGTGGGTTTAACTAACCATTTTTTTGTATAATAATTAGGGTTGTCCCGATACCACTTTTTTAAGACCGAGTACAAGTACCGATACTTTTTTTCAAGTACTCACCGATACCGATTACCGATACTTTTTTTCAATGTCATGTGACAGTTTGAAAGATGGGGACTGATAGGTGGCACTTATGGGCACTGATAGGTGGCACTTGTGGGCAGTGATAGGTGGCACTGATAGGTGGCACTTGGGGGCACTGATAGGTGGCATTTATGGGCACTGATAGATGGCACTTGTGGGCAGTGATAGGTGGCACTTGTGGGCACTGATAGGTGGCACTGATTGCACAGAAAGGTGGCACTTGTGGGCACTTATGGGCACTGATAGGTGGCACTTATGGGCACTGATAGGTGGCACTTATGGCACTGATAGATGGCACTTATGGGCACTGATAGGTGGCACTTGTGGGCAGTGATAGGTGGCACTGATAGGTGGCACTTGTGGGCACTGATAGATGGCACTGATTGCACTGAAAGGTGGCACTTGTGGGCACTGATAGGTGGCACTTGTGGGCACTGATAGATGGCACTGATTGCACTATCAGTGCCCATAAGTGACACCTATCAGTGCAATCAGTGGCATCTACCAGTGCCCACAAGTGCCACCTATCAGTGCCACCTATCAGTGCCCATAAGTGCCACCTATCAGTGCCCATAAGTGCCATCTATCAGTGCCATAAGTGCCACCTATCAGTGCCCATAAGTGCCACCTTTCTGTGCAATCAGTGCCACCTATCAGTGCCCACAAGTGCCACCTATCAGTGCCCACAAGTGCCACCTATCACTGCCCACAAGTGCCATCTATCCTGATAGGTGGCACTGGTAGATGGCACTGATTCCACTGATAGGTAGCACTTGTGGGTAGTGATAGGTGGCTGGCACTGAAATGCTGCGAGGGGTGGGGGGGAAATGACACAGGATTTAAGAAAAAAAAACTGCTGCAACGCCCATCTTGGTACACCCTGCACTTGGCTGCAGTAAGCAACAGCAGACATCTTGTTACACCCAGCCCATATAGCTCGGGCTGGGTGTAACAAGATGTCTGCTGCTGCTTACTGCAGCCGAGTGCAGGGTATACCAAGATGGGCGTGGGGACGCTCAGCCGCTGACGGCGACCGAATGTGACAGCACCGGTCACCGATCCTGATGCGGCTGCGCCCTGAACCCCTGCCAGCTTACCAGGTTCAACTGCAGGTGAGGGACTCGCTCTCTGCCCGCGGACTCCGTCCACCGACTGTGCCCGCCCTCTTCAGCCAGACTCCGCCCGCACTTTCCTCTCCCGCCCTCCCCAGCCACTGACTCCTCCCGCCCTCTCCGGCCAGACTCCGCCCGCACTCCCCCGCCCTCTCTCCTGCCCTCCCCAGCCACTGACTCCTCCCACCCTCTCCGGCCACAAAAAAAAAAAAAGTATCGGGTGAAGCATCGGGAGCATTTGCGCGAGTACAAGTACTCGCACAAATGCTTGGTATCGGTCCCGATACCGATACTAGTATCGGTATCGGGACAACCCTAATAATAATTATTTATAGTTCCCATAATTGTGGAAGTGACAGGGATGTGTCCTTTGCATATATAACTTGTGCTAAACGGTATCTCACTTTCCCATCCCAGAAAGCTGTTAGGTAGGGTATTACATACTCCATGTGATAGGCCATAGGAAATTCCTTTTTAGTGACAAATTTTGAAAAAAAGGAAGAAAAAATAATCTAGCTTGCACCCAGTAATGTATTAGTGTGACGCTTAAAAATAATTGCTAAACGCCTAGGTATTTGGTGCACATGCATGCATCCAAATATTATATAAGCCAGCCTGCCATTTGCTCTCTAGTTATTCAGACAGGACCACCAATATCTAAGAAGCTATGTATATGAGAGAATATGGAGACTGCCATTGCTGACTTCTTAAGGCTGTCATAGATATCCAAAATCTTCAATATTTTCTGAAGTCACACTTGTATGAAGATCAAGACTTTAATCTCAGACAGACGTGATGATGTTGAGAACAGGCCTTTGTACTTTTTACAATAAGTACAAAGATCTTATGTTCACAGAATATTTACATAAAAGTCTTGGGGATAATCAAGATGTTTTTTGGTAAATGAGCCTTTTGTGTTCTTTTTGGTCAGCAGTGGCTTTGGCCTTGGAACTCTCCCATGGATGCCATTTTTGCCCAGTCTTTCTTATTGTTGAAATATGAACACTGATGAGGCAAGTGAGGCCTGCAGTTCTTTAGATGTTGTTCTGGGTTCTTTTATGACCTTCTGGATGAGTCGTCGTCATGCTCTTGGAGACATGTATGAGCATGGATAGGCATGGATGAGCCATGTATGAGCCATGAATGAGACATGTATGAGCATGGATGAGACATGGATGAGCATGGATGAGGCATGGATGGGCAAAGATCAGTGCTGTGGGCACTTCAGATCCAGCCCACAAACGCTGCTGCACCGACCCCCTCTTCTCCTCACACACTGTGTACCAATCGGTGCGAGTAGAGGGGAGGAGCTGAACCGGACATGCTCCGGGTTGGTTAAAAAGTGATCGCTCCATCGTTGGACGGAGCGATCATGTGGTGAAGGGCCACTGTCATTGGCCCTTTACCCCGTTCCGTGACACGTCGGGTCCGGATGACCCGACGGTCACGGACATTCCCGGGTGCGCGGCGGAGCTCGATTCAGGGAGGACGTCATTGTACACCCTCCCAGATTTATCCGATCGCGCTGTAGCCGTCATTTGGCTTTGACCCAGTCGGCAAGTGGTTAATGCCTTTTGGAAGATAATTGGAAATAGTTCCCTACAGAAAGCAGAATTACGGGCTACAGAAATTCAAATCAGGTTGTCTGCTTCCAATGGATTTGGATACTTATTTATTCTAAAATTTATCCCCAACTTAGTGTTATACAACCAGCCTTCCGGACTATGATTCTGTAAGCCGCATGTGCCACAATATTATCCACCATATGTGGTTAGTTCTGTTTGCTAAAAATACTTAAACCAAGAAAAAAAAAAACAGGAAAACATTTAAGATATCCACCTACTTTCAAAATCTGTTGGCCAAGAATGACAAGTTTTTAAATTCAGGCAGGAAATCTCAAAAGAGCATAAGATTTGTATTTATGGTAACCATAATTCACATAATTAAATTTGACCATAGCTTCCTCTTCATTGAGCACTAGCATACATGGACAGTATAAATTAATTTGCCTACTTATATAAACAACGCTGTTTTATATCATTTGTCAAAAAGGTGAGTTCAAAGGGTTTAAAGCTATGTTAATATTTAGGACCAGCATCCATTGTGCTGCTCATTGCATCACAGAGTAGACATTTGTAATACTTTTAAATATTTGAAACACGTGTCAATGTTTTTTCTCCATTCTACAATCTGACTGTACAATCTCTATACAATTTCCTTTAAATTTACCAAAACCTATCTATCTAATATGAGCACAAACAATCAAATCACTGATAATAATAGTGTAGCAGACAAGTGGTGGATACAATTGCAGAGGAAGCGCTGGTAGAACAGGAAGCTTTTGTTTCCAAAAGCCCCATATGATACAAAAAAATCTGCTGCTGACTCAGCCCACTAGAAACCACTTATAACTGAAATATCTCTTTTGGGCGGCCTGATCATTTAAATGTATGTATAGGCATATCTACTTTGTCAGAAAGGTTTTCTTTATATTCCTAATAGGTTTCTTTGAAATTACACTGTATTGATTTTGGGCAAAGAATCATGGCACTATTTTTAAATATGACCTAGACTAAATTTCACAGCCCACTTCTTGGGAATGCTAGAGGTTTTCCAGATGCTTGTGTAATTTGGTTCATTTCTCACAAATGCTTGGCAAACGTGTCAGATAGATAATTTCTTCGAAAGTTTCCAAACAAGTCAATACAGGGTCATTCCAGGATATCAACATGGGACAAAAAGTTAGGCTTTTGTCAATGAGGAACATCATGATGATCATTTTCAAAACAAAGGGCAATTGTAATCAACTTCTGAAGCAACATATAACTGTTTTGGAAGGTTATGACTAGCTAAATTCCAGTTTAATTCTGGAATCTGCACAATGTACGTAGTCCCAAGAAGTAACAAATGTTCAGTGAAAGCCAATAGCATACCAATAGGAGTCAAACAACAACCGTGACCTGTATCTAGGGCCGAAACAATTAATCGATTAATCGTCAACTAATCGATTATGAAATTAATCGATTACTACTTTCATAATCGATTAATCGGCCAGTAACATAATAGGGTTCAAAAAATAAAAAATTAGCCCTTTATAGTACAAAAAGAGCAAATAATCGCTACTGTAAATATTACTTTCACTGTTCCACAGTAAAAAAATTAACCCTTTACAGTAGAGATTATTTGCTCTTTTTGTACTATAAAGGGCTAATTTTTGTTTTTTTAACTCCATTATGTCACCAAACGTCTTAGGCCTGGTTCACACCTATGCGTTTTTTGCAGAAACACACTACAATTCATTTACCATGGTTTCCCATGGTATCCTCTGTCTCAGCAAAGCATTTGAGAGTGGGGAGAGCTGCTACAGATGGGCACAGCAGTGGATCAAGTAAGGACTTGGTTTTGGGAGGGCAAGGTATTAAGGTAAATAATGTTTCGGCTTTAGAACCACTTTAAGGGCAGTTTCACACTGGGGCCATGAGAGCTTCGGCAGTAAAGCGCCGCTAGTTTTTTAGCGGCGCTTTTTGGCTGCTAGTGGGGCACTTTTAACCCCCACTAGCGAACAAAGGGGTTAATACCGCCCGTGTAGTGCCGCTGCCGAATCGCTTTGCAGGCGCTTCGGCAGCGGTACCCATTCATTTCAATGTGCAGGTGGTGTTATAGGAGCGGTGTATACACCGCTCCAAAGATGCTGCTTGCAGGACTTTTTTTAATGTCCCTTAAGTGCACTGCTCCAGCGTGAAAGCACTTGGGCTTTGGTTGAATTTTCCATGTATTTTCTGTAATAGATCAATTCCTATGATTGTCCTCTCCATCTAGTGGCCAAAATATGGTATCATTTTCTAAACTACTTCAATGAGAAAATATGCATTTTGGCTACTACATAGAGCTGACGATCATAGGAATTAATGTGTTACAGTCAGAAATCATGGGGAAATGCCGTCCATCCTGTACAAATGTGTGTGCCATTCATCTACTGTTTTGTAGAGACCCCCAAAAGTTTTTGGGGACACTTGTTACTGTGACAACTAAGAAAGCATTTACTTTTCAACAAGCATTTAAACTAACTCAGCAGCAATTATATTTCATTGCCAGTGTCGCCCTTGGCTAAAAGTCCATGCAACAAACTCAATTTAATAAATAGCTGTTTAGTAAACTATGTTTTGGCACTGCAATTGTAGAGGGACAAGCCTGCTATTCCTTACTGATGGCAGAGGCACAGGCTGAGTTTTTCCACAATGTAGACCTCTGCCTCTGCATTGCCTCTGCCTAACCAAGCACACGAGGATGTGCTTGCTGATCAAGGTGTTGAACTAGAAGCTTCTAAGATAAGCCCTGTACACACGATCGGATAACCTATGGATTTTCGTCCGATGGATTTGTCCATCGGAAATCCGATGAAACTGTTTTTCATCACTCTTGCCCACACACCATCAGTCAAAAAACCGACCGCTCGGGGGGCGTGGCTACCCGCTGAGCAAGATGGACGTGTAACTACACAGCTCCTGCACCGACCGGAATACTGAGCAGCATCCCCGCTATTCTGATAGCCTACAGCGCCCACAAATCTTACCAGATTGCCTCGCTAATAACCCAGAATGTCCGGACCGACCCGCAAACGGAAAGAGTTTCGTCAGCCTAAAAAACTGACAGATTTCTTCACGCTGCCGAATATCCAAGATGGCGCCCGCGAGATTATTCAGGGAACATCTGCGGCCTATACAGATCTTCCGGACGCTGGTGGACTGGAAATATCTTCACATCCTCACTCCCCGGATGCCTCTCCATCATCCCTCACTTCCTCCGCCGGCAACAGCCCTGCTAAATCGCGGATGCGACTGGATGCAGATTCGGCAGCAAACGAGGTGAGCCCTATATCTGATCACATCCCAGCCTCTCCATCCCCCATCGCGGCCTTCCCCACCACAGACCAGCCTGTACTAGACACTACCATGAAGGAGATGCTCATCTCCCTTCACAGATCCCTTCATAATGACATCTCCACCATGTTCACCAGATTCTCATCACAAATGCACTGTATGGGACAGAAAATGCACCTAGTAGAAAAACAAATGGGGCAGATGACTGAAACCGTAAATGACCTTGTAGATGCCCATGACCATACTCAAGAAGAACAGCAATGGATGAGGGCCAAGATGGCGGACCTCGAGGACAGGTCCCGCCGTAATAATGTAAAACTCAGAGGGTCCCTGAATCAGTACTGCCGCATGACCTTAACGCATACGCCAGGAAATTGATTTCCACGATCTTACCAGATCTCACCCCCATGGAAACTATCATCGATCGAATCCACCGCCTTCCCAAACCCCCGCACCTCCAAGCGGAAGTGCCACGAGATGTCCTTATGAGGATACACTTTTTTCACGCCAAAGATCAGCTCCTCCTAAAGTCGAGACACCTCGGTCAACTTCCAGCCCCATACACCAATATCCAACTGTACGCTGACCTTTCACAGCATACCCGCCAGATGAGGAGACAACTTACCACCATTACAAAACCGCTTAACAACCACAAGATTCCCTATCAATGGGGCTTCCCCACTAAGATCATAATCACCAAAAATGGGGTTAAACACCACATCTCCACAATAGAAGAAGGCCTCAAACTACTCAACCTGTGGGGAATTATCCCTGAACCTCCTCTACCAGCACAACCCAGCCGCAGGAGGAACACCCAATCCTCTGATGAACGCCGCTTTGGCGGTATGCATTGACCCCACTAAGAATGGCGGGGTTACACATGACCCATATTTTCAAAGCCTCCGGCCGGATGCCTTGCTCGGTGCTAATTGCTCCACGAACTCACACCCCACAACAACACAGCAGTCCCGTTTTTGATTGACTGCTGTCAGTTTTGCTGTATTCCTGTTTACCCCTCTCTGCGCGCTCCCGTTTATATCTTTTGTTTTTCTTTTTCCGGTTTTCTTAACCCTTATCCTTTCCCCCCGAGAGCACACAACAGTCCGGACAAGTGCACCTAACCCTCTGGAACCTCCTGAGTAGCCGAACGTGTCCACAAAACTGTGAGTAATACTTACCTTCTTTAGACATCTACACTTAAATCCAAAATGCCCAAATTCCTATCACTCAACGCCAAAGGATTGAATCATCCAGCGAAAAGAGCTTCTCTGTGGCGCACTGCACAAAAGTCTAAATGTGACGTTTTATGTGTTCAAGAAACACACTTTAAAAAATCTGCAGAACCGCATTGTACCAACAAAAATTTTAGCCACATCTACCAAGCCCCAGGTCCCACCAAGAAGAATGGAGTTATGATAGCAATCAAAAACTCAATAAACTTCATACTCCATGACAGTTTAAATGACAGGGATGGGAGATACCTAGCTCTGGACTGTACAATGGACAATACCAGATACACTATTGTCAATGTGTACGCGCCCAATACCAGACAAATCAGATTCCTTTCGAAACTGATGTCCACAATCACCAAATTTCGCCAAGGTAATCTCATCATATGTGGAGACTTCAACATTGCTCCAGACAACTCCTTGGACACCTCTTCCCGCAATAGGAGCCGCGTCTCGCCTATGGGACATTTCCTCAGGAACAATGATCTGTACGATGTGTGGAGATGCCATCACACCTCGGAACGAGACTACTCATTCTTCTCCCACAGGCACAATTCCTATACCAGGATTGACTACTTTCTTGTTGACAAATGGACTCTACCCAAAATATCTGAATCATCTATTGACACGATCACATGGTCGGACCATGCACCTGTATCGATCGTCATTGATACTTTACCATCTTCCCCACGTACGAAAATCTGGAGAACCAACGCCTTGATCCTACAATCACCCGAACACTCAACCTACATTAGTAAACATTTGGAAGAATTCTTTGATCTAAACCAAGGCTCCACATCAAACAACACTATACTTTGGAATGCCCATAAGGCATTTGTTAGGGGGATTCTTATCCAAATTGGAGCTAGAGAGAAGAGGAGGAGATCACAGCGTCTTGACACCCTCACTTCCCAAATTAAAAATACTGAAGCCCAGAACCAGAAACATCCTGACACTAAACATAAGGAACAGTTAGTACTTCTCAGACAGGAACTTAGAAACGTATTATTAGAATCCTATAATAGAGCTCAAAAACGATTTAAAGCTAATTACTATTCCACAGGTAATAAAGCTGGGAAAGCCATGGCGCTTAGAATTAAAGGCCACCACACTAAAACTAAAAGCTCCCATCTTTATCATCCCTCTACTAAACAAAAACTGATAGACCCCCAAGCCATAGCAGATGCGTTTAGCCACTACTACAAGACACTGTATAATCTGAAAGATGATACTACTATTGCCCAACCATCCATAGAAGATATAGAATCTTTCTTGCACGAAATTAATCTTCCCACTGTATCCCCTGACCAATTATTAACGCTGAATGCCCCATTCACGCCACTAGAAATTCTAGATGTAATTGCATCCCTCCCATCCAACAAATCCCCTGGTCCTGACGGCCTCACCGGGGAATATTATAAACGATTCAGCACTGTTCTAGCACCATTCTTGTCGCAAATGTGTAATGAAGCTGCCTCCTCCTCTTCTCTCCCACAGGAAATGTTAAATGCCTTAATAATTACCCTGCCGAAGCCGGGGAAGGAACCTACCTCACCACAAAATTTCCGTCCTATTTCGCTCCTCAATATTGACACGAAAATTTATGCTAAGCTCATAGCAATGAGGTTAGTAAACATTATGCCATCACTGATCCACCCGGATCAATCTGGATTCACGAAAGGCAGGCAAACATTTGATGCAACCCGTAGAATCATTAATATAATCCACAACGCGGACGCGGCCAGAACGCCTTCTCTGCTTCTGTCACTGGATGCAGAGAAGGCGTTCGATAGAGTTAACTGGGCATATCTCCAAGCCACACTCCGAAAGTTTGGCCTTCAAGGGCACATTTTCTCTGCAATAATGGCCCTATACACAAAACCTTCAGCTCAGGTGTACACATCTGAAATGCTGTCTAAACCATTTCCGATCTCGAACGGAACCCGCCAAGGTTGCCCCCTTTCACCTCTTATTTTTAATCTAGTGATGGAACCCCTCGCCGAACATATTAGAGCAAACACTTCCATCTCTGGCTTTAAAATTGGTTCATTAGAACATAAGATAAATTTATTTGCCGACGACGTTATACTCATGGTCACCAACCCTATATCCTCCCTGGCTTCGGTACAATCTGTATTGCAAAAATTCAGTGATATTTCTTATTATAAGGTGAACGAAACAAAGTCCCACATTCTAGACCTTGGATTAGATGCTATCACCAGCAACCTCCTGCGGAATTTCTACCCATACCCATGGGCAGTCACAGGTATAACGTATCTGGGAATAACACTTACTAAATCTACCAAGACTCTTTTCAATAGTAACTACAATGAAGCTAAACAAATGCTGATTACAGAAACTACTAAACTATCAAGATTTGAATTTTCCTGGTCAGGTAGATTAGCTGCTTTTAAAATGCTCATTCTTCCTAGGCTGCTTTACATATTCCGCACTCTTCCTATTCCACTAACTTCCTCATACCTTAAATCTCTCCAATCCGTTATACAACAATTCATATGGCAAGGTAAAAAACCCAGATGTAGTCACCCTAAAGCCATTAAACACAAACTGGCAGGAGGAATGGGATACGTAGATATCAAGGATTACTACCTGGCTTCCATTTCGTCTCAAATGACAGAGTGGGTCGCCGATCGCCCAACCACATTATGGGGTAACATTGAAAATATTATGACCCCTGGTCATAACCTCAAAGATTGGCTATTCAGTTCCACAATAACCCAACCTCAACTCCACTTGTACTCACCGACTATCCGAGCATCGGTTCAGGCCTGGAAATCACTACACTCCACAAAATGGTATCATATACCTACCAAACGACTACAAATACCTGTCCAAACACTAAAACTATTATCGCCCGACCTGACTATACCCAAATGGATACTTAATCAAACAACAGACACCGCAGACCTTAGGACTAAGATTATACATAAAACCTTTGCCCAAATCCAATCTACATTACATGCACCAAATCTAGATTTCTTCAATTGCTATAGGATTCAACAATGTCTCACAGCACACCCAAACTTAGAAGGAGAATTGCCACTCAAACTGTGGAACTACTTCTTCTACACTACTACACCTACCAAAGGCACTTCCCTCATCTATTCTACACTGCAGGGGAAAAATACCTTCCATAAATCCAAACCATACACGGACTGGGAAAGAGATCTGAACATACAGATTTCTGATCGACAATGGCAAACAGCCTTGAAGTCAATATATAAATCCACTAGCTGCACTTCTCTATGGGAATTAACTCATAAAATCCATCTAAGATGGTACCTGACACCACAGAGAATGGCCAAATTTCGATCCCACCCATCACCCGACTGCTGGAGGAATTGTAACCAGTTAGGTACTCTTCTCCACGTGTTCTGGTCATGCCCAGGATTAACAACACTGTGGACCAAAGTAGAACGCATCATACAAGATATATGCCATACTCCTTTTACACTTACTCCACAATTAGCTATACTGAATATAAATACCGAATTACTACCGCCACATTTCCGATTAATCATTACTCACATACTCCTAGCAACCAGACTACTCATAACCAGAAACTGGAAAACTAATGTCTCCCCAACTTCGAATGAAGTCATAGCCTTGGTCCACTCTCACTACGCTTATGAATCAATCTTTTCAAAGGGGAAGTCATCATATTCTAAAATCTATAATCTATGGCTCCCCTGGACTCAATGGTACGCTAAAAAGCTTACCTGATACACTCCTGATTAATAGACCTACCATATTGCTCTCTACTCCCCTCCCCTCCCCTCCCCTCATTCCTTTACCCCCCTCCCACCCCCCCTTTTTTCTCCTTTCTCTTTTCTCTTCTTTCTTTGTTTTGTTGTTTACTTTACCCTACTTTATTCTAGTTCTCACATCGTTCAAACGGTTGTATACGATGCTCTCTGAATGCATATGCATTCACATGTACACTCAAGATAGTATGAATACTTTAGACATGTACTATCTTATGCACAAACTCATACTTGACAGTCTACATTCTCCATTGTTGTTTCACTTCCATATCCCACCACAGGTTGTTAATAACGCTTTCGCTGTATGAGCTACTTCCTAAACCTTCACAGACACTGCTGGAGGGTGGAGTTTCGTTATTTACCCCTAGATGCAGAATGTTCCCATTAGGGGTGTCTAGGGTTTTGGGACCTCACAGACCACCTTACCTTCACCATCTATTATAGTCATGCAATTTAACCATTTTTGACAACTTGACATGATGTATATATTTATCAATATGTATCCAATATCAAGTGTGATGTATGACGCTATCTGTTCATTTTATTATCAATACTTTCAATAAAAACTATTGAAATAAAAAAAAACGACCGTTCCAAACGCGGTGACGTAAAACACTCTGATGAGCCGAGAAAAATGAAGTTTAATGCTTCTGAGCATGCGTCGTCTTGATTCTGAGCATGCGTGGGTTTTTGATCCGATGGACTTGCCCATAGACCATCGGAGTTTTCGAACGGTTTTTTATCCATCGGAAAAATTTAAAACATGTTCTGTTTTTTAAAACCGATGGAATAAAGACCGATGGGTCCCATACACGATCGGTTGGTCTGATGAAAACCATCCATCGGACGGTTTTCATCAGTCAAACCGATCGTGTGTACAGGGCTATACTGTTTATTCTGTCCTGTTACAGAAGAAAAAACCCAAACAGGGCATTTTCTGCACTGACCCACATTCTTCTGTGAATAGTAAGTAATGTGAAAATGTTTTGGTGACTCTATTATTTGAGCTACGAATACATGTTTATTGTGTTTTGATTATTTTTTAAGAACAAGCACATAAAAACTCCATGTTCTCTGATTGTTATGTAAAAAATTATGTTTTAGCATGCTTAAACTATAAGTTCTATGCTAACTATGTGAAGGTAAGACGCAGCTCAAAGCCAACCCGAGGCTTCAAATGTGGATATGGCTGTGTATGACCTCAGCCAGAGCTGCTCTGGCCACACTCCCGACACATTTGAAGCACTGGGTCGGCTTTGAGTGGCGTCTTACCCAGCACATGTCTACACCTCTGGATTTGTTTTATGATGCCTGTTCCCACTCTCTGAGCACCGGCAGGGACACCTTTTATCCACCAGCTTTGAGCGGCGCTCCAAGACTTTACCTGATCTATGCTAACTAGTTACCAAAAATGAAAATTGCCAGCAGTTTAAACTTTCTAAATTGTTAGAGCGAATAAACTGCAAACATATAAAAGGTACCAATATGTATTATCAATGAGGTGGACGGATAAGCTTCCCACCAACATATCATTCAAATGATTTTCCTTCTTGGTCCACATCATTGGTATAAATGATGACTCTGAAGTCTTGTTTTGTTTTTTTTGTTTGTTTTTTGTTGTTTTTTTAAATCAGATTTTATTTTAAGATAATTTTATAACTTTAACACTACAGAGACAAATCGCCACGCAAGGCATAAAACAAATACAAAACAAAATTCAGAAATACACAACATTTAAACCAAAGAAGAAAGAGAAAATATGTATCAAATACATCTATAAAAAAAACACTATAAGGTCCTAAAGAGGTGAAAACATAGGTTCTGTCCATTGGGACCAAATAGCGTTAAATATATACATACAATAAGTTAATAATTAATAAGTATGTTTTTCATAAGAAATATATATCTATTTAAATTCGTCATCCACTCAGAAGCGAGGTCCATTTAAGTGCAATCTGCCTACAAGCTAGAAATGGTAAGCACCATGTCATGGTCCATAAAAGAGGAGTTAATATGGCCTAACGGGCATGTAGGGGTTGCGCCAAAATGTTAACCCCCAATAGTCCATTCAAAGTGCCTACAACCTCAGCCCAATATCTCTTTAACTTAGGACATCGTCACATGAGATGGATAAGGAATTCTGAAGATTGACACCACCTATTACAACATGGGTTGTCTCTCATCCGGACTGCATAGAGAAGCTCAGGAGTTCTATAAACCCTATGTATAAAATATACCTGAGAAAGTCTACGAGAAGGGGAGAGAGAGAGGCCCACTGCACCGGTTGTAAGATATTTCCCCACATTTCATCTGAGATATTACCTATATCCTTCTCCCATCCTGCTCTATAGGTTAAAGCGGTTGTAAACCGCTGGACAATTATTTTTTGTACCTGCAAGGCATTGCATACTAGCACATTATGTAAAATTTACCTTAAAACAAAGCTCTTCCAGCGCCGAGATCTCAGCGCTGCAGGCGCTCTCATCTTCACCTATCTTGCTTCCGGGTTTGCAGACTCAGGCTCTCTGACTGGCAGGATCCACAATGATGTAACTCTCACACATGTGCGCAGGAGCCACCATTCACGGCACAGGGCTCTGATGAAACTGCATGTGTGGCCGTTCCTTCAGAGTGCATGCGCCAGTGATGTCACTGGCTGCATTTACACTAAATATCTCCTAAACCTTGCACGTTTAGGATATATTTACACTACCTATAGGTAAACCTTATTATAGGCTTTCCTATAGGTAAAAGCAAAAGAACAAGAATTTCAATAACAAATGGTGTAATAGCATCACATACAGTACGCCTTTCCTGATCTTTCATGCCTATCTGATGTTTCACTAGTTGTTTCATTGACCAGAAGTACTGTTCCATCTTTTGTAGTCTTCCAATTTGGACATGTTTGCATATCTATACCTGCATTTGAACATAAACACTCCTAGGGATGTGAAGCGGTGAAAATATAACTGAATGCTCTACTCTTTTCTTTCTTTTTTTCAGGATACGCACACAGCATGTTTTAGCTCTTTAAAGCGGAGTTCCACCCAAAAGTGGAACTTCCACTTAAATCACTCCTCGCCCCCCTTACATGCCACATTTGGTATGTAATTTTTTTTGGGGGGGGGAGTGGGGGCTTCAGTAGGAGTGGGACTTCCTGTCCCACTTCCTCCTTCCGCCCAGGGACCGCTTAGGCGACTCGTCATATCGTGGCCCCACCCTGTAGGCGATCACCTGGGACACGTGACAGGTCCAAGGCGATCGCCTGTCCACTCAGATTGCGCAGCGCCGCTCGCGCATGCGTAGTGAGTGCCCGGCCGTGAAGCCGAAAGCTGTCACGGCCGGGTGCCCACAGTTAGAATGGAGGCGCCGGCGGAAAGAGGGGGGAGAGGTGCGAAGCTCTATTCGGCCACGTCGCTGGACAGTGGAACGGGTAAGTGTCTGTTTATTAAAAGCCAGCAGCTACACTTTTTGTAGCTGCTGACTTTTAATAAACATAAAGGCTGGAACTCCCCTTTAAGGCAAACTATATTGGTCTTTAGTTAATTTTGTTTTCTTTTTTTCCAATGTTTTCTTTCCACTGGCTATATCCAGTATATAATCTTTGTTTTTTGAATAAAAATTTCATGATGATAAAGTATTTCTATTGCACTATAGGATAGCCAACGAGACACCTCAGACAGAAGACAGTCCCTGGAATTCATAAAGAGTGGCACAGACACACTTTATAAGAGTGTCTGTGCCATCATACCACAAGTATTGCTAAATGCAAAGAAATTAATGTACACTTCAGAAACAAGCACATGAATGTCATAAAGCCTATGCTGTGCAGAGGTGCAGTCAAGCTTCATCTGTTGCTAGGATGCTAGCGGACTTGGGGTTGCCAGAGATCTAGCAATCAATGAAGTGCAGTCAAGCCTGAATGATAACTAGGATGCCAAATGCTTGCTCAAATGGTGAAATCCATACAAGTTAGGCGTTTTACCTGCCAAGTGATTTGTATTTCTGTCCTTCTAGTTCTCAGTTTTACACACCACAGCCCTCTCTGACAAGACAGGAAATTTGATATTTATCTGATGAAGTGAAGTAACACTTATATGTCTTGTACATTCCCCAGCCTTTGACTGGACAACAAAAGGAAAAGCAGTAGATCTGTCACTCTGCTCTCTCTTGTTATCAGCAAGATTCTTGTTGGCATATGAACTGATTGGCTCCTTGTGCTGCTTTTCCTATCCCCAGTTTGAGCTCTACTGTGCTGGAAATGCAAGAGGTACTTAGACTGTTTGCATTTAAAAATATATTTAATGATTCATAAAAGTGGTTCCAAAGGCTCAAGGTTTCTTTTTACCTTGAAGCATTCTATGCATTAAGGTAAAAGACCTTCTGGGTGCAGTTCCCCCCCAGCCCCACCTTATATTTACTTGAGCTCCATCTAGATCCAGCAAAGTGCATATACGCAGTGGCTGTCCTGAGTCTCTCTCTCCCCATTGGCTCCCACAGCAGTGGGAGACATTGGCACTTGATGCTGTCTATCACAGCCAGTGAGCCAATGAGAAGAGAGAAGGCGCGGGGCTGAGCTGGGCTTTGTGTGTGAATGGACATCCAGAGCGAGGCTCGAAAGTGCCCCCATAAAAATAGGCTTGCTTTTGGGGGCACTTGTCAGGGGGGAAGAGCCAAGACCGGCGGCAGGAAACCCAAAGAGAAGAGGATCAGGGCTGCTCTGTGCAAAATCATTGCACAGAGCAGGTAAGTATAACATGATTGTTATTTTTTTTTATTATTATTTCCTTTAGAAATACTTTAATAAATACAGAGCTGCATTTGTTTGTGTCTTTTATATCTGCCAATAGATCAGCTTTAGAAAAATGGAAGCCCCTTTTGAATACAAGTGTGCATCTGAAGGAAACAGAATAGACTGCAAGTGATTTCTAGGTAAATAAGCCATAAATCACAACTATCTTGGTGAAATTTATTGTAATATGACACCTGAAAGCAATTAGTTCAAAATCATATGGTATTGTATATGTTCATTTCTCCGGAAATAAAATAGTTGAACAAGCGCCTAGCGTTTAATCATTTGCTGTACTTTCCAAAATGTAATTTCCTGTTCCTTTTAATTACATCTAAAAACACTTTTTGTGCCAAACATGTTTGCTATTACTTGAAGAACCAATAAATCAATTTTGTAATTCTTATAAAAACTAGTGTTAACATTCAAATATATTTTTTTCATTATACGGTACAGTACCAACTTCTGGTTTATATAATCAGATTTTCTAGAACTATTAAAATATTATTTAAAAGTATGGTCAAGTATTATACTATTTTTAATCAGTCAGGTTAGACCAGTGTGATCAGCTTAATCATTTTGGAAGAGGAGTATGCAGAAACTAAACTATCAAGGTAAGGACTCAAATTTGCAACCTTATATAAAACTAGGCTAATTGTATACATTCAAACAGTTCATGAGGAAGATGCGTCCTAAACACTAATCCGACCTATGTCCATTCAACTACTGCGTATCTGACATTTTCTCTCCCCGGTGTCATGTGACTTGTAAAATTTGGTGTCATTACTCTCACTCTTTCATACTGGTCACTGAAAGTTCAACATGACACCTCATGGCAAAGAACTTTCTGAGGATCTGAGAAAAAGAATTGTTGCTCTACATAAAGATGGCCTAGCCTATAAAGAGATTGCCAAGACACTGAAACTGAGCTGCAGCACGGTGGCCAAGACCATACAGCGGTTTAACAGGACAGGTTCCACTCAATTTTTTTTCTTCCACTCAGAACAGGCCTTGCCATGGTCGGCGAAAGAAGTTGAGTGCACATGATTAGCGTTATATCCAGAGGTTGTCTTTGGAAAATAGACGTATGAGTGCTGCCAGCATTGCTGCAGAGGGTGAAGGGGTCAGCCTGTCAGTGCTCAGACCATACACCACACACTGCATCAAATTGGTCTGCATGGCTGTCATGCCAGAAGGAAGCCTCTTCTAAAGATGATGAACAAGAAAGCCAGACATGAACTACTGGAACCATGTCCTGTGGTCTGATGAGACCAAGATAAACTTATGGTGTCAGATGGTGTCAAGCGTGTGTGGCGGCAACCAGGTTGGGAGTACAAAGACAAGTGTGTCTTGCCTACAGCCAAGCATGGTGGTGGGAGTATCATGGTCTGGGGCTGCATGAGTGCTGCCGACACTGGGGAGCTACAGTTCATTGAGGGAACCATGAATGCCAACATGTACTGTGACATAATGAACCAGAGCATGATCCCCCCTCCCTTCGGAGTCTGGGCCGCAGGGCATTATTCCAACAGGATAATGACCCCAAACACACCTCCAAGACGACCACTGACTTGATAAAGAAGCTGAGGGTAAAGGTGATGGACTGGCCAAGCATGTCTCCAGACCTAAACCCTATTGAACATCTGTGGGGCATCCTCAAACGGAAGGTGGAGGAGCGCAAGGTCTCTAACATCCACCAGCTTCATTATGTCATCATGGAGGAGGGGAAGAGGACTCCAGTGGCAACCTGTGAAGCTCTGGTGAACTCCATGCCCAAGAGGGTTAAGGCAGTGCTGGAAAATAATGTTGGCCACACAAAATATTGACACTTTGGGCCAAATTTTGACATTTAGGGGTGTACTCACTTTTGTTGCCAGCGATTTAGACATTAATGGCTGTGTGTTGAGTTATTTTGACGGGACAGCAAATTTACACTGTTATACAAGCTGTACACTCACTACTTTACATTGTAGCAAAGTGTAATTTCTTCAGTGTTGTCACATGAAAAGGTATAATAAAATATTTACAAAAATGTAAGGGTTGTACTCACTTTTGAGAGATACAGTATATTTAATAGGAATGCACCAAAATTATTGACCAAAAATAGGGTTATCAGCATTTTGCCGATATAAAAAAAAAGTGCTGCATCCCATTGACTTCAATGCAAAATAGTATCCCATTGACCTAAATGCAAAATTGCATCCCCCATTCACTTCAATGCAAAAACATCCCCTAGTGACTTCAGTGCAAAATCGCATAACATTGACTTCAATGAAAAATCCCATCCCATTGACTTCTATGCAAAATCCCATCCCATTGACTTCTATGCAAAATCCTGTCCCATTGACTTCTATGCAAAATCCCGTCCCATTGACTTCAATGAAAAAACACCCTCTAGTGACTTCAAGGCAAAATTGTGTCCCATTGACTTTAATGCAAAATTGAGTCTCATTGACTTTGACCACTTGCCTATTGGGCACTTACACCCCCTTCCTGCCGAGGAAAATTTCAGCTTTCAGCGCTGTTGCACTTTGAATGACAATTACGTGGTCATGCAACACTGTACCTACCCAAACAAGCTTAAAAAAAAAAAAAGACTGAAAATTTTGAAAAAAAAAAAAGAATGTCATGGTTTGTTATAAAATTTTGTAAACAGGTCATTTTTCTCCTTCACTGATGTGCACTGATGAGGCTACACTGTTGGGCACTGATGAGGTGGCAACGATGATGCGGCACTGATGAGGCTGCACTGATGGGCACTGATAGGTGACACTGATGATGAGGCACTGATGGGCACTGATTGGCAGCACTGATATGTGGCACTGATTGGTAGCACAGATGGCACTGAAAGGTGGCACTGATTGGCACTGAAAGTTGGCACTGAAAAACCAGAAGTGACAAAATTGCATCGGTACCGAGCTCCCCAGTGCCTGTAATAGTGATCGGGCAACTATATTGCCGCTCGGATCGCTTTTACTTTAAGCCCATTACAGTACCTGCTCAAAAAAAAATGCAGCTGTGATCGTAATATCATCACTCCTATTTGAGGATGTTCAGAGGGAACTGGCCGAATTTCAATTCATGTATTGGAACGATAGTTGTACAGAAGTCAATCTACCAATCGACTTCTGTACAACCACCCTTTTGGATATTTGCTACTTGATTAGCTAATCAGTGAATTCAGACAGTGGGAAAGTCTCCCTGCTGTCAGAATACAATAGCTCAGCAGGGAGGATTTCCCCCCCCCCCATCTACCTCAATTCCCCCATCCACTCGCTGGTTGATCGAGAAAAAAAAAAACGGAGTTAAGGTTAACTGTTATGCCTCTTACATACGACCGGTTTTCCTGTCGGGAAAGCTGACATGACAGCTTTTGGCCAGGAATCCCGGCCGTGTGTATGCTCCATCGCAGTTTTCCCGAGAGGAAAACTGCCGGAAAAAAAAAAGAGAACAAGCTCTCTTTTTTTCCCGCCGGGATTCCCGGCAGTTTTCCTATGTGAAAAACTGCGATGGAGCATACACACGGCCGGGATTCCCGACCAAAGCTCCATCGCAGTTTTCCTTTGGATAAACCTCTCGTGTGTAGGGGGAAAAACTTACCGAGCAGGTTCTCCGTTTTCCCCTCAGGATTCCCGGCGGACTTTTTACTGCCGGGAATCCTGTACGTGTGTACTAGGCATTAGGGTGAGGTTAAAGTGTTTGCTACCACAACACTTCATATTCCTGATGTGCCTGATGTGCCTGCTGTACCATGTACTTGTATGAGGAAGTATCATGTTCTTTGTACAGCCTCACTTTAGGAAAAAATTGCTAAGATGCATTTCTCTAGATGACTGCCCAAACAGTGAATAAGACAGCATGTAATAGCCATCAAAACTGAGTGACGTGATAAGCAATCGTGTAAATGACGCAATGACCACACCGACTCAAGACTATTTTAAGGTTATAATATATAAGGGTTCTTGCACACGATACTGATGTATGAACTCCTGATCCTTCTGGCAGAAATTTCATGGCCAAAAAAAAAGTATGAGTATGCTCCGTATAGTGCGTAAGTTTACACACATTGGATGTACACGTGTAAAAATTATTTTAGCTCCCTCAATGCCAAATAATATAGGGAAGTGTGATTTACTTCCATATTTGCATGTACACATGTAAAATACTGGCAATGAATACATATGTTTGTATTTTAGTTTTTTTGACTGATCTATATGCGGTTTTGCTGATATTTACGTGCCTGGGTGTACAGGTACATTGAAAACACTCGTTTGCATTCATACCAGTAAAAAAATAAAAAATAAAAAAATAAAAGGCTGAATGCTTAAAAATTAGGTGTGCAAGAGCCCTAAATCATAAATTCAATCTATCTTATCTGCGGTTTATAAAAACTGCGACTATGTTATGGTTCACATGTTCCAAAAAGAATACATAAATACAAATAAAAATGTATACCAACCTAAAATAAGCTATATACGTGCTTCATAGATTAAGTCATACATTACTTTGAAGAAAAATGCAAGATTAAAACAAAAATCCCCTCCTATTCCTTTAAACAAGAATCAGCATGAAACATTCATGATCAACAACTGACTACATACATCTGCAGCCAAAACAAAGTATGCATTTGGAACACAATCCCATTTTCATCCGGTGTCTTGCTATTTAGTACTTTAAATCGCAGCGTGTCACTGTGGTTTCTCCAAATATAAACATCTGGAAAACCGCAAGCCAACATTGTTATCAGCACACCTCACCCATTGGAACTTTACCCACAGTGGCACTGCAGACAGTTTGTAAACAGACGAGATGACCACATGGCACAGCTGTAATTTTAAAGGTGAAAATGTTGCTTTGGGATTAGGCAGTAGTAAAAGACAATTCTCACGAAGTCAACACATAATTTAGACTACTGATTTAGCCATCCGGAAACAGGCTATAACCTGCATTTAGTTCTCAACAACATTTTTGGCGACGGTTTCATTTGTAATCTGATAACAGTATGAAGGCTGAAAAAGTTAATTTTTATTGAATGTCTTCACACATTTGCCAAAATCATAAACATGTTTTCATTCTGTAAACTATTTAGGTTACGGAAGCTTCTTAATTGTTATTGTGAGCTGCTAAATTGTGAATAATTCAATATATTACACAGACCAATTTGTCTTAAAAAAAAAAAGTATTTATTAAAAAAAGAGCAAAGAGCTATTCATTCTGTAAAAATGCATGCATGTTCAATCTGTGTTAATGCTGCCAAAATTAAATGTTACAAGGATATTTTCTCTGCAGGTTGAATGTTCCTCTTAGGAATAGCATGAATGAGGAAAATACTGAAGCATAGCCTCTATATGGAGCTAATGATCATAATATATATACAGTGGGGCAAAAAAGTATTTAGTCAGCCACCAATTGTGCAAGTTCTCCCACTTAAAAAAGATGAGAGAGGCCTATAATTGTCATCAAAGGTATACCTCAACTATGAGAGACAAAATGTGGAAACAAATCCAGACAATCACATTGTCTGATTTGGAAATATTTTTTTTTCTTGCAAATTATGGTGGAAAATAAGTATTTGGTCACGTACAAACAAGCAAGTTTTCTGGCTCTCACATACCTGTATTTTCTTCTTTAAGAGGCTCATCTGTCCTCCACTCATTACCTGTATTAATGGCACCTGTTTGAACTTGTTATCAGTATAAAATAAACCTGTCCACAACCTCAAACAGTCACACTCCAAACTCCACTATGGTGAAGACAAAAGAGCTGTCGACGGACACCAGAAACAAAATTGTAGACCTGCACCAGGCTGGGAAGACTGAATCTGCAAAAGGCAAGCAGCTTGGTGTGAAGAAATCAACTGTGGGAGCAATAATTAGAAAATGGAAGACATACAAGACCACTGATAATCTCCCTCGATCTGGGGCTCCACGCAAGATCTCACCCCGAGGGGTCAAAATTATCACAAGAACGGTGAGCAAAAATCCCAGAACCACCCGGGGGACCTAGTGAATGACCTGCAGAGAGCTGGGACCAACGTAACAAAGGCTACCATCAGTAACACACTACGCTGCCAGGGACTCAGATCCTGCAGTGCCAGACATGTCCCCCTGCTTAAGCCAGTACATGTCCGGGCCCGTATGAGGTTTGCTAGAGAGCATTTGGATGATCCAGAAGATGATTGGGAGAAAGTCATATGCATAGGCGTGCGCACAGGGTGTGCCAGTTGTGCCCAGGCACACCCCAATCACCCTGTGCAGAACAGATTCCCCCTACTGATCTGGCTCCCCCTTCTTCCCCCCACAGCACTGCCGGTTTCCTTCCTCTCCCACCGGTTGTTGCTGTGGATGTTTTAGGATGAGTGAGGGAAGGGGCCTGGTAAATATGCCATTTACCGCCCCCTTCCCTTTCTGAATGAACATCGTGAGTGATCAGTAGAGTGTGTTTGATCTTTGGGGTGCACACCCTAATGCCAAAGGCTGCGCACACCTATGGTCATATGGTCAGATGAAACCAAAGTAGAACTGTTTGGTAGAAACACAACGTGTTTGGAGGAGAGAGAATGCTGAGTTGCAACCAAAGAACACCATACCTACTGTGAAGCATGGGGGTGGCAACATCATGCTTTGGGGCTGTTTCTCTGCAAAGGGAACAGGACGACTGATCCGTGTACATGAAAGAATGAATGGGGCCATGTATTGTGAGATTTTGAGTGCAAACCTCCTCCCATCAGCAAGGGCATTGAAGATGAAATGAGGCTGGGTCTTTCAGCATGACAATGATCCCAAACACACCGCCTGGGCAACGAAGGAGTGGCTTCGTAAGAAGCATTTCAAGGTCCTGGAGTGGCCTAGCCAGTCTCCAGATCTCAACCCCATAGAAAACTTTGGAGGGAGTTGAAAGTCTGTGTTGCCCAGCGACAGTCCCAAAACATCACTGCTCTAGAGGAGATCTGCATGGAGGAATGGGCCAACATACCAGCAACAGTGTGTGACAACCTTGTGAAGACTTACAGAAAACGTTTGACCTCTGTCATTGCCAACAAAGGATATATAACAAAGTATTGAGATGAACTTTTGATATTGACCAAATACTTATTTTCCACCATAATTTGCAAAGAAATTCCTTCCAAATCAGACAATGTGATTGTCTGGATTTGTTTCCACATTTTGTCTCTCATAGTTGAGGTATACCTATGATGACAATTACAGGCCTCTCTCATCTTATTAAGTGGGAGAACTTGCACAATTGGTGGCTGACTAAATACTTTTTTGACCCACTGTATATATACTTATTTACTAAGATCCTTAGTTCCATCTAGTGGCCATAATGCAGTATTTTCCTGATTCACGGCATTCACACAGAACCAATGTACATGCAAATTTTTATAAGCACACCCAAAGTAGTACAGTAGGTGCAGCCGACATTGTATATTCATCGCGATCCTATCACGGAGATTCTCGGCGACAGGGGTGCCGACATCTCGGGGACAGGGTGGCGACACATCTCGCGCTCGCTGCAATAGCGAGGAGACGCGGCACTGTATTGAACGGGGATCCGACGTGGATTCCCGCCAATACCAGGCACTGTGTTTGGTATGAATCCTGAGCGGGAACTCCACGCCGATTTTTAAATAAAAAACCGGCATGGGTTCCCCCTCCAGGAGCATACCAGGCCCTTAGGTCTGGTATGGATTTGAAGGGGAATCCCCTAAGCCGAAAAATCGGCGTGGGGGTCCCCCTCAAAATCCAAACCAGACCCTTATCCGAGCACGCAACCTGGCAGGCCGCAGGGGAAGAGGGTGGGACTAGAGAGCGGCCCCCCTCCCTCCTGAACCGTACCAGGCCGCATTCCCTCAACATGGGGGGGTTTGGTGCTCTGGGGCAGGGGGGCGACCTGCGGCCCCCCCACCCCAAAGCACCCTGCCCCCATGTTGATGGGGACAAGGGCCTCTTCCCGACAACCCTGGCCGTTGGTTGTCGGGGTCTGCGGGCAGGGGCTGATCGGAATCTGGGAGCCCCCTTTAATAAGGGGACCCCCAGATGCCGGCCCACCACCCTATGTGAATGAGTATGGGGTACATCGTACCCCTACCCATTCAGCTGGTGGAAAAAAATGGCAATAAAAAAACACACACAGCTTTTTAAAGTAATTTATTGCACAGCTCCGGGGGTCTTCTTCCAACTTCGGGGGGGGGGGTCTCCGGTGTCGTCACCGCGCTCTCCGGTTCTTTCTACCTTCTGCCGGGCCACCGCTATCTTCTTCCAGCTCTTTTGCTAGCGGGGCCCGGTCTTCTCCGTCGCCTTCTTCCCTCTCCGGTTCTTTCTTCCTTCTGCCGGGCCTCCGCTATCTTCTTCCAGCTCTTTTGCTAGCGGAGGCCCGGTCTTCCCCGTCGTCTCGTCCGGCTCTCCGTTGTCCTTATGCCGACGAGTCAACATCGAGGAGGAGAAGAGAGAAGAAGACGGCGACGGGAAGACCGGCCCCTCCACTAGCAAAAGAGCTGGAAGAAGATAGTGGAGGGGCCGGTCTTCCCGTCGCCGTCTTCTTCTCTCTTCTACTCCTCGATGTTGACTCGTCGCTTCCTTCCGCTGTAATGCTAAATCTTCGGTCCACAGCGATTTATATAGGCTTCTCATGACGTCACAGTCAGATGTTCCCATGACGTCGCAGTCACATGCTCCGGGGCCACCCGGAGCATGTGACTGTGACGTCATGAGAAGCCTATAAATCCCCCCCTCTTCCCCTGCGGCCTGCCAGGTTGCGTGCTCGGATAAGGGTCTGGTTTGGATTTTGAGGGGGACCCCCACGCCGTTTTTTTGGCTTAGGGGATTCCCCTTCAAATCCATACCAGACCTAAGGGCCTGGTATGCTCCTGGAGGGGGAACCCATGCCGGTTTTTTATTAAAAAATCGGCGTGGAGTTCCCACTCAGGATTCATACCAAACACAGTGCCTGGTATTGGCGGGAATCCACGTCGAATCTCCGTCTACCGGCAATGCGTGTCGCTCATTGCGAAAGGAAAAACAACATTTTTCCTTTCCCGATGACGAGACAGCTCGGCGCTGGCTCTCGCGACGGGGCTCGCAGGGTGTCAATCTCGCCGCTAGAAGAGGCGAGATTGACACAATATCGGCGGCACCTACTGTATGTTTTATAAATAACTTACAATGACATCAACATTACCATCACTATTTAGTCCAGTTACATATTCATACTATTATTACACACACTTTTATACATTGTATAAGACCACTAAAAGTACAGTACCTGAATTTGTCTTGATAACAGCCTACTGTAACCTGCACAGTAGTCTTCATCCTTATGTGAACAGGGTTACATGTTGGGGTGGGGTGGAGCTACTCCTCTTTGAGGAATCAGCAAGCTAGTATTGGTTGGTGACCAAGATGTATCATATAATTGTATCATATAATAATAAACAGAATTTGGAGGTCATCGCTAATCTAACTATGCTATCTGGTAAGGGTCTCTAAACACAAGAAAATATGTAAAGAATTACAAATATTTTGGCAGATCAGATGGATTACATGTATCTACTGTATTTAAGATGTGATGTATATTAAGTTGTTTGCCCATAGTCCAGTTAAGTCTCACACGGGCTTACGTACACCTGCATGAGGGTTGTGTTTGCCTGCATCGGATGCACAGGTGTTCATGCATCCACATGGAGGCAGTCCTCCTCATGTCAACAGAGACACAGTGACTGTACAGACACAGCCGGTTCCCCCAATCTGACATCCATGTGGGTGCGTGTCCACCAACACCGACAGTGTGAGTTTGGGGACACACACTCGTATGCACCGGCGCAGATGTGAATTTGGAAGAAGCATCTGTGTCCATGTAGACGCTTTGTTCCATATGACATGAATGGGACTGCCTACACCCAGATGCAAAAATACATGTGTCTCCCCTGCAGGCAAACACAGCCCTGTGCTAAAGTACGCCCGTGTGAATGAGGCTTTAAAAGAAGTGCAACAACTGAACATAATAATGTGTAACCCATGTCACAACATTTATTAATCTTTATTATAAATGTAACAGCTGATTTGAGTCTGATTGAGGCATGTCATACACAGTACATACTGTCTCCCAAAAAGCAGAAGTATAAATCCTGTGTTAAGAGTCTGTTCATTTGTTACTACCTGCATCCTAAAAAACAAAATATAAGGATTAGAAGGGAGGAGGGACCCTCTCACAAACCAGCGATACACTAATTTCCCACAATATAATGCCTAAATATACTTTTCACTATCACTGCCGAAACATTAATGACAAACCAAGACAGGGCACTGTGACATGTCACGTCGTCTGCATACTGTTTCTCAGGGACAAACTTGGTTAGGGTCAGAAGATAATGTATTTGTTGTGGGATGTGGAATGGGGCTGTGAACACACACCATACTGTAGATATACTCTTAGTAAATATTTTTAGGACCTCACTAGTGGTGAGCAAATTCATTATCATTTGCTTCACTAGTGATCTACTGAATTCAGTCCTGATTCTTTTTAAAGGGGTCAGATATCTGCAGGTGAATCTGTAGAATGATACTTTGAACACCTTTTCCAGAATACTAGAGCACTCCAAAAATCTCACTTCTTAATTCCTTCTACCTCCAATGACAAATAGGAAAAAAACAATACCAAGTTCTCATTTATTAGACTGAACCAGTCACTAAGAAAGCCTGTGTTGTCCTAGGCTTTTGCATTCCCTTCCCTCCACTCTGTTCAGCTAATGGGAATAAAGAAAAGTCATATGTTAGCTACTAGTTACATTGTGAGAACTGTGAACAGTATTCTAACATGACATCTATTCTTAGCAGCTCATTGTCCTAACTGCTGCAACCCCCTAAGCTAACTGCAATGCCCAACACATACAGGTTTGTTTTAATTTTATTTATTACAGGTATTTATTTAGGCCTGGTTCACACCTATGCATTTTTATGTGCGTTTTCAGTTTTCCAGAAACACACCACAGACCATTTAACATGGTTTAATGGTTTCCTATGGGTTCTATGGGGTATGTTCACATCTGTGCATTTTATGGAAAGGGCCAGGGACTTTTTTCTGGTTTTTGATTCCATAGACTTCAATGCATTAAAAACGCGTATTGTAAAACGCAAAATGCACCCAGAATATGCAAACTGCAACCAGCGTTTTACACATATAACAAAGAATTAAAAATAAAACCTCATTTATAGTTAACCACTTAAGGACCGGCTCACGCCGATATACGTCGGCAGAATGGCACACGCTGGTACAGGTATGTCCTCCTTAAGAAGCCCAGCCATGGGGCGCGCGTGCGTCGCCGGCGGCACGCTCGCGACCCGGTCCTGAGCTCCATGACCGCGCCCGCGGGACCCAAGGACCCGATCGCCGCCAGTGTGCCACGATCGGGTCACAGAGCTGAAGAACGGGAAGAGGTAAGTGTAAACAAACCTCTCCCCGTGCTTCCTAGTGTGAGTGTCACTGATCGTCTGTTCCCTGTCATAGGGAACGATCAGTGACGTCACACGCCAAGCCACGCCCCCACACAGTAGTAATCACTCCCTAGGAAACACTTAACATCTTCAGCGCCCCCTACAGGTTAACCCCTTCACTGCCAGTGTCATTTTCACAGTAACCAGTGCATTTTTATAGCACTGATCGCTGTAAAAATTACAATGGTCCCATAATGGTGTCAAAAGTGTCAGATGTGTCCGCCATAATGTCGCAGTCACGATAAAAATCGCTGATCGCCGCCATTACTAGTAAAAATAAAATAATAATAAAAATGCCATAAAATTATCCCCTATTTTGTAGACGCTATAACTTTTGCGCAAACCAATCAATAAACACTTATTGCGATTTTTTTTTTTTTTACAAAAAATATGTAGAAGAATACGTATCGGCCTAAACCGAGGACACAATTTTTTTTTTATATATTTTTGGGGGATATTTATTATAGCAAAAAGTAAAAAATATAGAATTTTTTTCAAAATTGTCGCTCTATCAAATACCACCAAAATAAATCTCTATTTGTGGTAAAAAAAGGACATCAATTTTGATTGGGAGCCACGTCGCACAACCGCACAATTGTCAGTTAAAGCAACGCAGTGCCGAATCACAAAAAGGGGCCTGGTCCTTTAGCTACAAAATGGTCCGGGGCTTAAATGGTTAATTTTACAGTCCCAATTTACTCACAGCTACTCTAAGCAAACCCCTCTAATGCCCCATACACACGAGCGGTTTTCCTGTTGGAAAAAGAGCTTTTGGTCAGGAATCCCGACCATGTGTATTCTCCGTCAGTCTTTTTCCAACGGAAAAAGATAGAAAGCAGGTTCTCTATTTTCCCGTCAGGAAAATTCAGATCGGAATTACCTATCGTGTGTACAAATTCCGACGTACAAAATTCCGACGCATGCTCGGAAACAAATTGACGCATGCTCAGAAGCATTGAACTTAATTTTCTCGGCTCATCGTAGTCTTTTACGTCACCGCGTTTTTGGCAATCAAAAGTTCACCGAACTTTTGTCTGACCGTGTGTATGCAAGGCAGGCTTGAGCGGAATTCCATCGGAAAAACCATCCAACTTTTTTCCGACGGGAATTCCGCTCATGTGTACAGGGCATAAGAGGGAGCTGCATTAGCTTAAACGACTAGATACTTTGACTAAAATAGTGAAAAATCCATCTCTCTAGCCCTAATGAGCTGGTATCAGCTGCAGCATTGGCAGTTTGGTCCATCAATATAACAGCACTGACTGACCTATATACATCTAATGCCTTGTACACATGATCGGATTTCCGATGGAATTTTCCGTCGGAATTCCGATGAAGCTGATTTCCATCAGTCTTGCATACACACTGTCAGACTAAATTCCGACCGTCCAAAACGCGGTGACGTAAAACACTACGACGAGCCGAGAAAAATGAAGTTCAATGCTTCCGAGCATGCATCGACTTGATTCTGAGCATGCGTGGATTTTTAAAATTTAAAACATGTTCTATTTTTTTACTCCGATGGAAAAAAGTCTGATGGGGCTCCCACATGATCGGAATTTCCGATGAAACAAGTCCATCGGATTTTTTTCCATCAGAAATCTGATCGTGTGTACAAGGCATACGTTTTCAGAAATTCATTCCCTCTTAGGTGAATATTCATTCATTTTAGCCCTGTTTTCCAAAGCCTCCTCTTGCAAGTTCAGTATCTCATTGGTATACTACTTTTTCTTATACAGGTAAAACTCGAAAAATTTGAATATCGTGCAAAAGTTCATTTATTTCACTAATGCAACTTAAAAGGTGAAACTAATATATGAGATAGACTCATTACATGCAAAGCAAGATAGTTCAAGCCGTGATTTGTCATAATTGTGATGATTATGGCTTACAGCTCATGAAAACCCCAAACCCCAAATCCACAATCTCCGAAAATTTTAATATTGTGAAAAGGTGCGTTATTCTAGGCTCAAAGTGTCCCACTCTAATCAGCTAATTAAGCCATAACACCTGCAAAGGGTTCCTGAGCCTTTACATGGTCTCTCAGTCTGGTTCAGTAGGAATCACAATCATGGGAAAGACTTTTGACCTGACAGTTGTGCAGAAAACCATTGTTGACACCCTCCATAAGGAAGGAAAGCCTCAAAAGGTAATTGCAAAAGAATTTGGATGTTCCCAAAGTGCTGTATCAAAGCACATTAAAGCGGTTGTATAGTCTATTTTTTAACTTTTACCTACAGGTAAGCCTATAATAAGGCTTACCTGTAGGTAAAAAGAATATCTCCTAAACCTGTACGGTTTAGGAGATATTCCCCTTGCAATGCGCCGCTGACTTCAGCGGCGCATGTGCACAGGGGATTCTCGGCTGAAAGCCCGGCAGACAGCGGACCTTGCCGGAAAGAAGTCTCCCGTACGCATAATGCGGTGCATACTAGCTCATTATGCCTTTTGCCTTACAGGTGACTAAAAAAATAATAATAATTTTTGGGGCTATACACCCGCTTTAATAGAAAGTTATCTGGAAGGGAAAAGTGTGGAAGAAAAAGGTGCACAAGCAGCAGGGATGACCGCAGCCTGGAGAGGATTGTCAGGAAAAGGATATTCAAAAGTGTTGGGGACTTTCACAAGGAGTGGACTGAGGCTGGAGTCAGTGCATCAAGAGCCACCACACACAGACGGATCCTGGACATGGGCTTCAAATGTCGTATTTCTCTTGTCAAGCCACTCCTGAACAACAAACAACGTCAGAAGCGTCTTACCTGGGCTAAAGAAAAACAGACCTGGTCTGTTGCTCAGTGGTCCAAAGTCCTCTTTTCTGATGAGAGCAAATTTTGCATCTCATTTGGAAACCAAGGAGCCAGAGTATGGAGGAAGAATGGAGAGGCACAGACTGCAAGATGCTCTAAGTCCAGTGTGAAGTTTCCCCAGTCTGCGTTGATTTGGGGAGCCATGTCATCTGCTGGTGTTGGTCCACTGTGATTCGTTAAGTCCAGGGTCACCGCAGCCGTCTACCAGGAGATTTTGGAGCACTTCATGCTTCCTTCCACAGACGAGCTCTATGGGGATGCTGACTTCATTTTCCAGCAGGACTTGGCACCTGCCCACACTGCCAAAAGCACCAAAACCTGGTTCAATGACCGTGGGATTACTGTGCTTGATTGGCCAGCAAACTCACCTGACCTGAACCCCATAGAGAATCTATGGGGCATTTCCAAGAGAAAGATGAGAGACATGAGACCGAACAATGCAGAAGAGCTGAAGGCTGCTATTGAAGCATCCTGGTCTTCCATAACACCTCAGCAGTGCCACAGGCTGATAGCTTCCATGCCACGCTGCATTGAGGCAGTAATTGCTGCAAAAGGGGCCCAAACCAAGTACTGAGTACATATGCGTACTTCTACTTTTCAGAAGTCCAATATTGTTCTATGTACAATCCTTGTTTTATTGATTGCATGTAATATTCTAATTTTCTGAGATTGTGGATTTGGGGTTTTCATGAGCTGTAAGCCATAATCATCACAATTATGAAAAATCACGGCTTGAACTACCTTGCTTTGCGTGTAATGAGTCTATCTCATATATTAGTTTCACCTTTTAAGTTGCATTAGTGAAATAAATGAACTTTTGCACGATATTCTAATATTTCGAGTTTGACCTGCACAATGGAATCACACCACACTTTTTCTATCCTTTTTTTTTAAATTTCCATTTTAGGGGCACTCATATTTTACACACAGATCTTTTAACACTATAGAACAACAAGACGATGAGGGGACGTATGGCCACATGCAAGGCTAGCTTTAGTTACGTGGCTCTTTTGGCTATTTTTTAATATAGCATTTTTTAGAATGTCATCCTTCTTTGCCCCAAAAGACGTACAGAGGCAAGTGAATTTGCAAGTGTTAAATGCACTGGGCACAGTCCAAATTGTAAGTTAAACTGCTAAAACAAAATAAAAAGCAGATCCTTGCTTAAAAGAATGTCTTATTATTTAATAAAATCACTTGTGTGAAAATTGAACTCTAAGCAGTGACCACCTCCTGCTTATTTCTCTACTGCCTGCCTTGAGTTTCCTTAAAAGAAACATTGCTATGTGAGATGTCAGATAAGCAGAGAGGTGCAATATTATCAGAAGCCAGGGCTGCCACAGAGATGACATGTAACCAGAGGAGCACATTGTGGCCAGAGAATGCATTGATTTAAAAAATGTTGGTTCTGCAGCTGAGCTATCTTGAAAACCAGGTTGCTGCCAAGTACAACCTTTCCAAAGGCAAATCTTATAAACCTTAGGCCCCTTTCACACATGCGGACGGTTTGTCTGTTTTTCATCCATCCGTTGACAGATGAAAAAATGGGCATCAATGCATCTCTCTGAAAAAACAGATGTAAACAGATGATCATCCATTTACATCCACTTCCGTCAACATCCCCTTTTTGGAAACAAATCGGACAAAAAACGGATGTGAACTGACAAACAGTCCATTTTTGCATGAAAAAATGGTTCATTGACTCAAGTGTTTAAGGACTTAAGCTGGTGGATGTAAAAAAATTATGTAAAAATGGATAAAAAACTGATGACAAACTGATGTAAACTAGAGGTCGACCGATATATCGGCCGGCCGATATTTGGCCATTTTGGAGAAATCGGCATCAGCCGATTATTCTCCAAATTAGGCCGATCTAACACTGACCGCACCTCTGTCAGTAGAGTGTGGAGAATTTTCCCTTCTCCACACTGTTGGCAAAGCAGCGCCGCGGTGTGTGAAACTGTAGGGAAAGAGGAGGAGCTGTCAAAATTAAGATTGAATGTCGGGGGTGGGCGGGACCTGGGGTGGGCGGGACCCAGCTATCCAACACCTGCCAATGGGATGGGATCTGGGCAGGCCGCTATGTGTATGTGGCCCCACCCCTTTCTTAAACCACCCAATCATTGGCTGGATAGCTGCTGGGTCCCGCCCACCCCCTGTCCCGCCCACCTCCGACATCACGCTGAATTTGTCAGCTCCTCTCTCTCTATACAGTTTCACACACCACGGCGCTGCTGAGAGCATTCAGTTTCACAGTTACACTATCCGTGAAGAAAGAAGATTATCAAATAAATGTGTAGAGGATTTCCTCTATATTGATGATAAGAGTTCCACAGAGAAGATATCCGATGAAGCTGGTAAGTGCTATTCCAACAATAAGTGAAGATCCCGCCACCAAAGTGAGAAATGAAGGCTTACCAAACAGCCTGCGACCGCCCTTCTCAGGGGGGTCAAAACAAGCTTAGTAGAGCGATGTTCACTCCATGGAAGGCAGAGAAATTCCAGTGAAGACACTTCATCCACAATAGGCGAGTCTCCAGAGACGTGTCTGCACAGCTGATCCAAATCGGAGATGAAAAACACTCTTGATTGATCAGAGTGAATAATCCTCAGCAGTTAAAACGATGTCCAAAGAGAAGAAAGAAAAACTTTCCATAGTGTAGCATTCATCAGGGAAGTTTTATTAGAAATGAACAGGAGAGAAAACAGCTCTCACATAGGTATAAAAATAATGATAAAACGAGAAAATCCTTGCAAGGAAATAAAAAAGCTCCGAGTTTCTGTCAAAGGCTGATTCGCGCGTGCGCAATGCAAGGGTGACACGCACATGCATTGCGCACGCGCGAATCAGCCTTTGACAGAAACTCGGAGCTTTTTTATTTCCTTGCAAGGATTTTCTCGTTTTATCATTATTTTTTATACCTATGTGAGAGCTGTTTTCTCTCCTGTTCATTTCTAATAAAACTTCCCTGATGAATGCTACACTATGGAAAGTTTTTCTTTCTTCTCTTTGGACATCGTTTTAACTGCTGAGGATTATTCACTCTGATCAATCAAGAGTGTTTTTCATCTCCGATTTGGATCAGCTGTGCAGACATGTCTCTGGAGACTCGCCTATTGTGGATGAAGTGTCTTCACTGGAATTTCTCTGCCTTCCATGGAGTGAACATCGCTCTACTAAGCTTGTTTTGACCCCCCTGAGAAGGGCGGTCGCAGGCTGTTTGGTAAGCCTTCATTTCTCACTTTGGTGGCGGGATCTTCACTTATTGTTGGAATAGCACTTACCAGCTTCATCGGATATCTTCTCTGTGGAACTCTTATCATCAATATAGAGGAAATCCTCTACACATTTATTTTATAATCTTCTTTCTTCACGGGCACTTATGAACTTGATTGGTTTATTTGCATTGTTTTATTAGTGTTTTTGATACTTTTTTCACGTATTTAATTTTAACTGTATAGATATATACAGTTCTTTCCAGCGCTACACTATTTTTGTATACTCATTTTGTTTGTACCTTATATCAAAGGTTTTTTTGGTGTTTAGCAGCAGGTTTCCTTAAGGGACATATTCATTTATATATTTTTTTAAATCACTTTGCACCTAGCGCGAATTTTTACTTTTTATAACCACAGTTACACTATCGGCTGTGAAACCTGCCAGTGCCATCTGCCAATGCCAACCAGTGCCTGCCAGTGCCACCTGCCAAAAACATAAAAAAATCGGCCTAAAATATCGGCCGAGAAAAATCGGCATCATATATCGGCCATCGGCTGCCCCGATTTCTAAATATCGGCATCGGCCAAAGAAAAACCCATATCGGTCGACCTCTAATGTAAACTTCATCTGTTTACTCCCGCCCCCCGGGGTGGCAGGATCAGTTATTGGGGTTTTTTTTACCCTAAAGCTGACAATGCATTTTGGTGTACAAAATAAAAATAAAATAGCCTTTAGAACCATTTCTTTCCAATAATCTTTAGTAATTATTAGGCTTCTCTTTTTTCCTTTTTACACAATACATACATACAATTTATTAAACAGAACTCTCGTCTCCAGATATCTTAATAGTTAGATATTCCATGAACATAATATTTAATTAATACCCCTTGACATTTTCCACAGATCCTCACCCCACACCGTTAGATGCTTCTTTGAAAAACGTGACTTAACTGAGTAAACAATTGCACCTAGAAAATTAAAGTGATATTAAAGGCTAATATTTATACTAACCTGCTCTGTGCAACAATATTTCACGGAGAGGTCCCTTACTTCCTCTTCTGGAGCCCCCTGACGGCGCTGTCCTCTCCTTCTTTCTGCACGTGCTCTTATAGCAAGCCTTGTGCTATGGAGGCACTCATGGGGGCCTGCTTCAGAGCCAGGTTGTGGGCATCCATAGACACACACAGCTCGGCTCGAAGACACCTCCCCCTCATCACAGGATTGGATCGACAGCAGAAGGGGCCATTGACTTCTATTGCTGCCTGATTCTCCTGTGACAGCAGAAAATTAAGGGAGAAGACCTGCAGCCTGGCACAGTGCTGGATCGTAAAGTGTCACATAAGTGCTTAAGGATTGGAGGGGGGGGTGGGGGGGCAGTTATTGGGTGTTTTTCTTACCTTATAGCTGGGAATGCATTAAGGTGAACAAATAGCTTTTAGAAATACTTTGATTTGCTTGTCAACAATACAAACCGCTTATGGCTCCCCACAAGGTGTAAAAACGTTGTGGTTATTGACAGGCGGTTTTATCACCCAAGACCATCTCTACTACAGTAAATGGCTGTACATCTGGAATAGTACAGTGAATAATATTTTCTACAATACTTCAGCTTTGTTTGCTTCATGATGGGTGACATTACAAGTTGCTAAGCAATGCAATATTCCAACTGTTAGTAGTGCTGACTACAAACTAGCACTGCCCAGGCCACAGTCTGTCATGTAGTTGAATGAGTGAAATAAAAATTGCTCACTGAAGATGAAATCATTTTCTGTATTATTAAAGTAGTAAATCTATCCACTGCCACCAGGGTTCTTAAAGTGATTGCTTTTTTTAAAATAACAAACATGTTATACTTACCTCCTCTGTGCAGTTGGTTTTGCACAGAGTAGCCCAGATCCTCCTCTTCTCAGGTCACTCTTTGCTGCTCCTAGCCCCTCCCTCGATTTAGTGTCCCTCAGCCAGCAGCTTGCTACAGGGGGCACCCAAGCCGAGTCAGAACTCTGTGTATCCATTCAGACACAGAGCCCCGACCTGGCCCTGCCCCCTCTCTCCCCTGATTGGCTGATTGACTTTGATTGACAGCCGCGGCAGCCAATGGCGCCGCCGCTCTGTCTCAGCCAATCAGGAGGAGTGTCCTGGATGGCTGAGGGGATCATGGACATTGCTGGCGAGAGAAGGGGCTCAGGTAGGTAATTAGGGGGTGCTGGGGAGGCTGCTACACACAGAAGGTTTTTTATCTTAATGCATAGAATGCATTAAGATAAAAAACCTTCTGCCTTTAAAACTCCTTTAAGGGTTTTGACAAGCAAGCAAGGGTTGGTGGATTTCTAGTGGTGGTTTTGCCCTTTAACCACTTAAGCCAAGGAAAGGATTTCCCCCCTTAATGACTAGGCCATTTTTGCGATACGTCACTGTGTCGCTTTAACTGACAATTGCGCGGTCGTACCCAAACAAAATTGATTTCCTTTTTTTCCCAAATATAGAGCTTTCTTTTGGTGGTATTTAATCACCTCTGCGGTTTTTATTTTTTGCGCTATAAACCGTGACAATTTTGAAAAAAATCTATATTAATTTACTTTTTGCAATAATAAATATCCCCCCAAAAAATATAAAAAAAAACAATGTATTTGCTCAGTTTAGGCCGATATGTATTCTTCTACATATTTTTGGTAAAAAAAAAATCACATTAAGCGTATATTGATTGGTCTGCGCAAAAGTTATAGCATCTACAAAATAGGGGATATAGTTATGGCATTTTTATTTGTTACTACTAATGGCGGTGATCTGCGATTTTTAGCGGGACTGCGACAGATCGGACACTTTTGACAATTTTTTGGGACCATTGACATTTATACATCGATCAGAGCTAAAAATAGCCACTGATTACTGTATAAATGTCACTGACAGGGAAGGGGTTAACACTATGGGTGATGAAGGGGTTAAATGTGTGTCCTTAGGGAGTGTTTCTAACTGTGGAGGAGACTGATCGCTGTTCAAACTACAGATTTGTCTTCTCTCTCCTGACGGAACGGAGATCTGTCTGTTTACATTGACACATCTCCAATCTGTCTCTCTCAGGAGCGATCGTGGGTGCCCGGCAGACATTGCGGCAGCCGGGCACGCACATCGGCTCCGTCATCGCGTGGCGGGCCCCCTAGTGGTCTTAAAGCGGCCGACGTACAGCTATGGCAATTTGCCCAGGGGAGCCAACCTGCCGCAGTATAACTGCGGCGGCTGGTCCTCGAGTGGTTAAATATTACATTTATAGCTCCTAAAATATCAATTTTTACCCATCTTCCTACTGACCTAGCTTACGGCACCACTGAATTTATTCCAAGTCTGTAACAATGTTTGTCTTTTACATATAATATTTATTTTATTTTTTTCAGTTGAATACTGTATTATAACATGAATTTCCCTAGAAACAGAGCATAGCAATTAAAAATCAGAGCACATCCACAATATTTGTATACAAGTCAAGTCTTCATTAAATTACTTCTTACTCTACCTCATTGGTCTAAATTATTTCATAATGAAGCAAGTAAGCAATACGTTTCAGTAGTCTGACAACCAGAAAAAATAAGCCGCTGTGGCAGACTCACACTACAGCCTAAAACCTCAGTTAAGCATGTTAATTAATGCAATAAACTTTATACACATTTCTAATTTCTGACAGTTCTCTTGGGTATTGGGTAATTCTTTAAACTCTAAGAGGCTGGATTTATCTCAGCGAACAAGCCAAGTTCAATGACCATGCAAAGCTTACCCTTCCTGCTCTTATATCATTGTGCTCCCCAATGCTCTCCAGCTCTGAAAAATATTTGCCTGTCACAGAGACCCATATAAACACACTCTTTTAGCCAACAAATGAGGATGCTGTATGCAGATTTATGACTTTCTTTTTTCTTAACCACTTAACGACCGCTCACTGTATATATACGTCGGCACAATGGCACCGACAGGCACAATCACGTAGAGCATACGTGATTGCCTTTGTACAGTTGGGGGTCCAATCGGACCCCCCTTCTGTACAGTGAGCGGTCGGAATTCGTTGGGGAGCGATCCGACATGAGGGGACGGCCGTTCGATTCCGGCCACCCCCCCGCAATCGCTCCCGGCGAATGGAAATGCCCCCTCTGTCTGTGGAATGTTTACACATGCAGAGGAAGCAGGAGGAAGTGATGTCATCTCTTGTGCGGCGCTCACATATACCGAGCGCCGTACAAGAGAAGACATCAAGGTTAGTGCACAAACACTACACTAACACCAGCACACATAGGCACATAAATCGCCCCCCCCAGATCAGCCCCCAGCCACAGTCTCACTGATTGCAGTGACCATTTATTTACTGATCACTGCAATCAGTGACATTTGTGACTGTAAAAGTGTGAGTACATTTAGTTTTAGGTCCAGTGTAGCCCCCTAACCCCCCCTAATAAAGGTTTAACCCCTTGATCACCCCCCAGATAACCCTTTCACCCTCTAGCACCGCCGTCGCTAAGCGATCATTTTTCTGATTGCTGTCTTAGCGTCGGTGATGCAGATCGGTAGCCAGTAATTTTTTTTAGCTTCGCCGCAGGTTTTTATAGCGTCAGGTACCCCCATAAATGATCTAATAAAGGTTTAACCCCCTTGATCGCCCCCCAGGTAACCCTTTCACCCCCTATCACCACTGTCGCTAAGCGATCATTTTTCTGATTGCTGTCTTAGCGTCGGTGATGCAGATCGGTAGCCAGTAATTTTTTTTTGCTTCGCCGCAGGTTTTTATAGCGTCAGGTACCCCCATAAATTATCTAATAAAGGTTTAACCCCCTTGATCGCCCCCCAGGTAACCCTTTCACCCCCTATCACCACTGTCGCTAAGCGATAATTTTTCTGATCGCTGTCTTAGCGTCGGTGATGCAGATCAGTAGCCAGTATTTTTTTTTTTGGTTCGCCGCAGGTTTTTATAGCATCAGGTACCCCCATAAATTATCTAATAAAGGTTTAACCCCCTTGATCGCCCCCCCAGGTAACCCTTTCACCCCCTATCACCACTGTCGCTAAGCGATCATTTTTCTGATCGCTGTCTTAGCGTCGGTGATGCAGATCGGTAGCCAGTAATTTTTTTTAGGTTCGCCGCAGGTTTTTATAGCGTCAGGTACCCCCATAAATTATCTAATAAAGGTTTAACCCCCTTGATCGCCCCCAGGTAACCCTTTCACCCCCTATCACCACTGTCGCTAAGCGATCATTTTTCTGATCGCTGTCTTAGCGTCGGTGATGCAGATCGGTAGCCAGTAATTTTGTTTAGGTTCGCCGCAGGTTTTTATAGCGTCAGGTACCCCCATATATTATCTAATAAAGGTTTTAACCCCCTAATTGCCCCTAGTTAACCCTTTCACCAGTGATCATCATATAAGTGTTACGGGTGACGCTGGTTAGTTAGTTTGCTTTTTATAGTGTCAGGGCACCCGCCGTATATAACCCAATAAAGGTTTAACCCCCTGATTGCCCGGCGGGTGATATCAATTAGGTTTTAGCGTCAGAGAGGGTCTGCGTCACACCCCAGGCAGCGTCAGGTTAGTGCCAGTAATGCTAACACCCACGCGTGAAGCATACACCTCCCTTAGTGGTATAGTATCTGAACAGATCAATATCTGATCTGATCAGATCTATACTAGCGTCCCCAGCAGTTTAGGGTTCCCAAAAACGCAGTGTTAGCGGGATCAGCCCAGATACCTGCTAGCACCTGCGTTTTGCCCCTCCGTCCAGCCCAGGCCACCCAAGTGCAGTATCGATCGATCACTGTCACTTACAAAACACAACACACATAACTGCAGCGTTCGCAGAGACAGGCCTGATCCCTGCGACTCCAGTGCTGTAGGAGGTGATTTCACCACCACAGTTAAAAAAAAAAGCAAATATGCCGAAGCATTGGGGCAGCAGGGGCGGAGGAGTGATTTTGCTCCTAATGCCGCGTACATACGGTCGAAATTCCGACGGAGGCTTGCCCGTGGAAAAGTCCGACCATGTGTGTGCGGCATAACTTTTTTGCGGGAGGATGCCCCCATGCTTCGGCATATATAAATGGTGCATGTATGCCCATCATTAGAAGTGGGTGGATGAAGGGCGGTATTCTAATGGTGGGCATACCCACCGATCAATCTCTTTTTTCGTTCAGCCACCTGGCTGCATGAAAAAAAAAGATTACAATACATGTCCAACAAGGACCAGCAACGTACTGGTATGTTGCTGGACTTTGAATGGTTATACCAGATTGATGCCTGCGGGTTTAGGTATCATCTTGGTATCATTCTTTTCAGCCAGCGGCCGGCTTTCATGTAAAAGCAATCCTAGTGGCTAATTAGCCTCTGGACTGCTTTTACAAGCAGTGGGAGGGAATGTCCCCCCCCCCCGGATATAAAAAGCGCCATTGGGAAATTGGGAAAGCATTTTATCACACCGATCTTGGTGTGGTCAGATGCTTTGAGGGCAGAGGAAAGATCTAGGGTCTAGACCCCAGTTTTTTCAAAAAAAGAGTACCTGTCACTACCTATTGCTATCAAAGGGGATATTTACATTCCCTGAGATAACAATAAAAATGATAAAAATAAATAAATATGGAAGGAACAATTTAAAAATAAAATAAAAAAGCAAAATGTAATAATAAAAAAAAAAGCACCCCTGTACTGCCCTGCTCTTGCCCAATGGCGAACGCAAGCGTCGGTCTGGCGTCATATGTAAACAGCAATTGCACCATGCATGTGAGGTATCACCGCGAAGGTCAGATCGAGGGCAGTAATTTTAGCAGTAGACCTCCTCTGTAAATCTAACGGGGTAACCTGTAAAGGCTTTTAAAGGTTTTTAAAAATGTATGTAGTTTGTCGCCAATGCGCGTTTGTGCGAAATTTTAAAGCATGTCGTGTTTGGTATCTATGTACTCGGCCTAAGATCATCTTTTTTATTTCATCAAACATTTGGGCAATATAGTGTATTTTAGTGCATTAAAATTAAAAAAAGTGTATTTTTTCCCCAAAAAATGCGTTTGAAAAATCGCTGCGCAAATACTGTGTAGAAAGAAAAAAAATGCAACACCCACCATTTTATTCTGTAGGGCCTTTGCTTTAAAAATATATATAATGTTTGGGGGTTCAACATCATTTTCTTGCAAAAAAAAAATGTTTTCTTGTAAACAAAAAGTGTCAAAAAGGGCTTTGTCTTCAAGTGGTTAGAAGAGTGGATGTAAGCTTCCTAATGTTGTGTATAAAATGCCAGAACAGTTCAAAAACCCCCCCAAATGACCCCATTTTGGAAAGTAGACACCCCAAGCTATATACTGAGAGGCATGTCGAGTCCATGGAATATTTTATATGTTGACACAAGTTGCGGAAAAACGACAATTTTTTTTTTTTTTTTTGCACAAAGTTGTCACTAAATGATATATTGCTCAAACATGCCATGGGCATATGTGGAATTACACCCCAAAATACATTCTGTTGCTTCTCCTGAGTACGGGGATACCACATGTGAGAGACTTTTTGGGAGCCTAGCCGCGTACGGGACCCCAAAAACCAATCACCGCCTTCAGGCTTTCTAAGGGAGTAAATTTTTGATTTCACTTCTCACTGCCTATCACAGTTTCGGAGGCCATGGAATGCCCAGATGGCACAAAACCCCCCCAAATGACCCCATTTTGGAAAGTAGACACCCCAAGCTATTTGTTGAGAGGTATTGTGAGTATTTTGCAGATCTCGCTTTTTGTCACAAAGTTTTGAAAATTGAAAAAAAAAAAGAAAAAAAAAAATTTCTTTCTTCATTTTCAAAAACAAATGAGAGCTGTAAAATACTCACCATGCCTCTCAGCAAACAGCTTGGGGTGTCTACTTTCCAAAATGGGGTCATTTGGGGGGGTTTTGTGCTATTTTGGCATTTTATGGCCTTCGAAACTGTGATAGGTAGTGAAGAGTCAAATCAAAAATTTGTGCCTAGAAATCCTGAAGGCGGTGATTGGTTTTCGGGGTCCCGTACGCGGCTAGGCTCCTAAAAAGTCCCACACATGTGGTATCCCCGTACTCAGGAGAAGCAGCAAAATGTATTTTGGGGTGCAATTCCACATATAACCATGGCATGTGTGAGCAATATATCATTTAGTGACAACTTTTTGTAATTTTTTATTTTTTTTGTCATTATTCAATCACTTGGGACAAAAAAAAAAAATATTCAATGGGCTCAACAGGCCTCTCAGCAATTTCCTTGGGGTGTCTACTTTCTAAAATGGGGTCATTTGGGGGGGTTTTGTGCTATTTTGGCATTTTATGGCCTTCAAAACTGTGATAGGTAGTGAGGAGTGAAATCAAAAATTTGCGCCCTTAGAAATCCTGAAGCCGGTGCTTGGTTTCCGGGGGCCCGTACGTGGCTAGGCTCCTAAAAAGTCCCACACATGTGGTATCCCCGTACTCAGGAGAAGCAGCAGAATGTATTTTGGGGTGCAATTCCACATATAACCATGGCATGTGTGAGCAATATCATTTAGTGACAACTTTTTGTAATTTTTTTTTTTTTGTCATTATTCAATCACTTGGGACAAAAAAAAAAATATTCAATGGGCTCAACATGCCTCTCAGCAATTTCCTTGGGGTGTCTACTTTCCAAAATGGGGTCATTTGGGGGGGGTTTGTACTGCCCTGCCATTTTAGCACCTCAAGAAATGAGATAGGCAGTCATAAATTTAAAGCTGTGTAAATTCCAGAAAATGTACCCTAGTTTGTAAACGCTATAACTTTTGCGCAAACCAATAAATATACACTTATTGACATTTTTTTTACTAAAGACATGTGGCTGAATACATTTTGGCCTAAATGTATGACTAAAATTGAGTTTATTCGATTTTTCTTATAACAAAAAGTAGAAAATATCATTTTTTTTCAAAATTTTCGGTCTTTTTCCGTTTATATCGCAAAAAATAAAAATCGCAGAGGCAATCAAATACCATTAAAAGAAAGCTCTATTTGTGGGAAGAAAAGGACGCAAATTTTGTTTGGGTACAACATTGCATGTCCGCACAATTTACAGTTAAAGCAGCGCAGTGCAAAATTCTGAATTCACCTCTGGTCCTTTAGCTACCAAATGGTCCGGGGCTTAAGTGGTTAAAGAGTATATATAATACCCTGATCCGAATGTGTGTCTGTTGTACCATGTGCTTCTTTTGGCACGCGGGGGTAGGTGATTTTTCGTGGGAGATTTGTCAGCTCATTATTTCTATTATTACATTGTAGTAATAAATGAAATAGTTCAACTCACCATAATGCCGAATTAGTGGGAGCCCTGAGTGTGACACTTGCCACGTCGCCTGCCACCAGATGCAGAATGTCACTTGCCACGCTGCCTGCCACAAGATGCGGAATGTCACTTGCCATGTCACCTGCCATGCTGCCTGCCACAAGATGCGGAATGTCACTTGCCATGTCACCTGCCACCAGATGCGGAATGTCACTTGCCACGTCACCTGCCACAAGATGCGGAATGTCACTTGCCACGTCACCTGCCACAAGATGCGGAATGTCACTTGCCACGTCACCTGCCACAAGATGCGGAATGTCACTTGCCACGTCACCTGCCACAAGGTGCGGAATGTCACTTGCCATGTCACCTGCCACAAGGTGCGGAATGTCACTTGCCACGTCACCTGCCACAAGATGCGGAATGTCACTAGCCACGTCAGCTTCCACGTTGCCTGTCACCAGATGCGGAATGTCAGTTGCCAGGTCACCTACCACGTTGCCTGCCACAAGATGCGAAATGTCACTTGCCATGTCACCTGCCACAAGATGCGGAATGTCACTTGCCATGCTGCCTGCCACTGCATTGGTGGCAGCAGTGATCCATTTAGCACAGCGGGGTGCCGAGTGAAGGCAGGAGAGCGATGAGAGATGATGTCATCCCTCTTCTCCACGCCGCACCTCCAACATTGAGGCTGACAGGGTGAAAGAGCAGCGATGCGCGGGTGGAGAGAGATGATGTCATTTCTGTTTGCCCTCCCGCTCGCTTATCTCTAACACCCGGCGCTCATATGCCGGCCGCCGGGCTCTCTCATGCCAGAGGCCCGCACCCATGGCCCGGCTGCAGAAAGGCCACAGCCCAGTAGTGGGCCGGGGCCTGGGGGTTGACGACCCCTGCTTTAATGGATATTTAAAACCAATATTTCATATTCCTATGTGCCTGCTGTACCATGTGCTTGTATGTAAAAGTTTCCTGTTCTCTTTGTATTGTTTGCTTTGTGTCAAATTCCTAGGGTTTGAAAATTTGGTGCAGCTCTGCATAGAAACCAATCAGCTTCAATGTTTTTTTTTTTTGTCAAAGCTTAATTGAACAAGCTGAATTTAGAAGCTGATTGGCGACCATGCACAGCTGCACCAGATTTTGTACTCTCCAGTTTTAGTAAATCAACCTCCTGATGTTCCTGCCAGTCCCTCTGCTTTCCTCCTAAAAACTGACCACACTAGGCATGAGAGCACAGCATGGTCAGTTCTCTAGCTTTTTTCTCCAATGATCAGACTTGCCCTGACACCCCCCCCCCCCCCTCCTGCACAGCAATTCACTGGGAAGTTTGGTTTGCTGCTGTTTCTTCTCCCTCAGCTTTTATGCAGCTATGTAATCACAAAAGGGGGGAAAAAAGGGTATTTTTAATGTTTTTTTTTTTATATGTTGTGAGGGGGTTAGCTCGGCAGCGGGTGTGTGTGACCCCCGGGATGGGCTCCCCACACAAAACAGGCCCAGCAAACGGAGGTTGTGGTTTTCAAAATCAAAAAGGTGCGGTTTATTTTCTATTTACAGTGACAAAACACAGCAAAGCAAAAGAAACATAACCAAAATAAATCCTGGTCAAGTTGACCTCTGACTAAACATACAGGTTTCCTAACTAACAACTGGGATCAGCCTAGTGCTGTCCTAGTCCCTAAGTCCCTGGTTTTAAATGTCCAAGCAAATAGCCACACAGGCTTTGTCTCACCGCACAGGGGTTCACTCTCCCTAGACAGTCCACACAGGTCTGGTTCCAGGCATGAGCTAACATCTAATGAAGCTGGGAGTTCTTATAGAGGCCTAAATGAGCTGACAAGCTTCAGCTGGCCTCATCAACTCCCTGTCTGTACGACGCCCCACACTCTCCCTAGAGGTATGAGTCATCCATGAGCCCACTAGCCTTAGCTGGGCTTATACAACTCTCCACCTAGTTGTATAAGTCGGCGTAAAGCCTGAATCTGGGCGAAATATATCTACCCCCCTGGATGCAACCAGGTGACTTTACCTTCCTGCTGTCACATACCCCCCCCTCTTGTTTTAACCTCGGGGTTGGAACACCAGCAATCAGGCATTCATGTACTCGAGACAAAGCATCCACATTCCCCATTTGAACGCCAGGGCGATGCTTTACTGTGAAGTTGAATTCCTGGAGGGCCAGGAACCACCTATTCACTCTTCTATTTGTTTCCTTGTTTTGAGCCATCCACTTTAACGGAGCGTGATCCGTAACCATGTCAAAGTGCCTACCTAGCAGGTAGTACCGAAGGGAATCTAGAGCCCACTTCACCGCTAAACACTCCTTTTCAACGGTGGCGTAATTTACCTCATGGGACTTCAACTTCCTGCTGAGGTAAATGACTGGGTGCTCTTCCCCGTTCCAGACCTGGGACAATACTGCTCCTAACCCCACATCTGACGCATCACTTTGTACGACAAAGTCTTTAGAGAAGTCGGGTGAGTACAACACTGGCTGGCTACATAAGGCTTGTTTCAAGAATTGGAATGCTGCCTCAGCCTCGGGGGTCCATTTAATCATGACCGACCCTTTCCCCTTCGTCAGGTTGGTTAGGGGCACAGCCTTAGAAGCAAAGTGGGGAATGAATCGCCGATAATACCCAGCGATTCCCAGAAAGGCTCGTACCTGCTTCTTGCTGTTGGGACGTGGCCAACTCTGGATGGCCTCGACTTTGTTGAGTTGGGGTTTTATTACTCCCCTCCCAATGGTGTACCCAAGATATTTGGCCTCCTCCTGCCCAATGGTACACTTCTTGGGGTTAGCCGTAAACCCCGCTTCCCGAACAGAGTCCAGGACTGCTTGCACTTTTGGCAGATGTGAGGCCCAATCTGTGCTATGGACAATTACGTCATCCAGGTAAGCCGCAGCATACTTCCGATGGGGCCTCAGCATCTGGTCCATTTTCCGCTGGAATGTGGCCGGCGCATTCTGTAACCCGAACGGCATTCTTTTATATTGGAACGCCCCGTCTGGGGTTACAAATGCGGTTTTCTCTTTGGCCGACTTGGCCAGGGGGATTTGCCAATACCCTTTTGTGAGGTCAAGAGTCGTCATGTATCGGGCTGTTCCCAGCCGGTCGATCAACTCATCTATACGTGGCATGGGGTAGGTGTCAAATTTTGTAACTTTGTTCAACTGACGAAAATCGTTACAAAATCGCCAGCTCCCATCCGGTTTAGGCACCAACACAATGGGACTAGACCAATCACTTTGGGACTCCTCTATCACCCCTAAGTTCAGCATTTTCTGTACTTCCTCCCGTATTGCCTCCCGTCGGGCCTCTGGGATCCGATAGGGTTTTAACTTCACCCTTTCACCGGGCGGGGTAATGATGTCATGCTCTACCCCAGATGTTTGTCCCGGCAGCTCAGAGAATACCTCCTTGTTGCGAACCACAAACTCCTTAACCTCCTGTTGTTGGGGTTGTGACAAGGTGGCTGCTATTCCAACCTCAGGAATCACGCAACCAGTTTGAGCTGGTGACCAAGTGTCTGCGACTAGGGACTCTCTATCCCTCCAGGCTTTCAACAGATTAACGTGATAGATCTGTTCGGGCTTTCGCCTTCCTGGTTGTCTGACCTTGTAATTCACTTCGCTCACTTTTTCCATTATCTCGTAGGGGCCTTGCCATTTGGCAAGGAATTTACTTTCAACCGTAGGGACAAGTACCAGTATCCTATCCCCCGGGGAAAAGGTACGGGTCTTGGCTCCACGGTTGTACACTCTCTGCTGTGCTAACTGCGCTTGGGCCAAATGTTCCTTCACGATGGGCATTACCTGTGCAATTCGGTCTTGCATCAGGGCGACATGCTCAATCACACTCCTGTGGGGAGAACTCTCACTTTCCCAAGTTTCCTTGGCAATATCCAACAGCCCTCTTGGGTGTCTCCCATACAGTAACTCAAAGGGGGAGAATCCCGTAGAGGATTGGGGCACCTCCCTAATAGCAAACATCAGATAAGGAAGTAGACAGTCCCAATCCTTTCCATCTCTATCCACCACTTTCTTCAACATTTGTTTTAGGGTTTTGTTGAATCTTTCAACCAGCCCATCGGTTTGGGGGCGATACACAGATGTACGTAATTGCGTCACTTTGAACAATTTACATAGCTCCTTCATAATCCGGGACATAAAGGGTGTACCTTGGTCCGTAAGCAGTTCTTTACAAATACCCACCCGGCTAAACACAAGAGATAGCTCTTTGGCTATGGTTTTGGCCGAGGTATTTCGGAGAGGGATCGCTTCTGGATAACGGGTGGCATAGTCCATTATAACTAATATGTACTGGTGCCCCCTAGCGGACTTGATTATAGGACCTACCAAATCCATGGCGATCCTCTCAAACGGGACCTCAATGATGGGTAGAGGGACCAGCGGGCTACGGAAATGTGGCATCGGGGCCGACCTCTGACACACAGGGCAGGAGGAACAATAATTTTCTATGTCCTTCATCACCCCCGGCCAATAGAATCTCTGTAATACCCTCTCTCGGGTTTTCTCTGTCCCCAGATGACCTCCAAGAATGTGCCCATGGGCCAACTCCAACACCAACTTCCTGTAAGGTTTGGGCACCACAAGCTGCTCAACGGTTTCTTCTGCCCTTTTTGCCACCCGATACAGTAGGTCCTTCTCTACGCTGAAGTATGGGTAAGTGCAGGTATTATCTGGGTTCACTAACTCGCCATCTATTTTCACTACGTTTTCCCGTGCCTTTATTAGGGCGGGGTCTTTCAACTGTTCTGTGGCAAAGTTTTCCCTGTGAACCTCAAGATCAGAAAACTCCACAGACGGTAGGTTTTCGTCTGAGGAGGTGGGCTCCTCTCCAGTTTCTTGAGTCTCCCCTGCCAATACTGACAAGGGAAATTCCGGAGAGTCCTCACCACTCTCAGGGGAGTTCTGGCTATCACATTCCTGGTACATAGGGGCACCAGTGGGGGGCTCAGGATCATCCCACAGTTCCCAGAACTTCGGAAAATCCCTTCCCACAATGGCGTCATGCGGTAACTGAGATACTAAGCCCACTGGATGAGAGAGGGTACCTTTGGGGGTCTCGAAACACACTGTAGTCACTGGATACTCTCGGGTGTCCCCATGCACACAAATAACAGCTACCTTGCTATTCCCAGAGACCTCTGTTTTAACTAATTCAGCCTTTATCAGGGTCACAAGGCTACCTGAATCCAGCAATACCACAACATTTCTACCATTAATACACATTTTGCATAAATGTTTCTCAGTTCCCCGAATGGCAGTGCATGCGACTGTCGCACACAGCGACTGACGTCTGCCCGTCAGAAAGTCACACTGCATGGGTTCCTCCACAACCGGGCAATTTGCTGCAATATGTCCCGCTTGCCGGCAGCGGTAGCAAACGATCCTTCTTGCCGCCTCTTGAGCCGCTGATTTCCCAGGCTGTTCTCGCCAAACTTGGGGTAGAGCTCCCACCCTCTCACTCTCTCCACCCTTACCCCTTGGAATCATCTTATCCGCCCCTGGGGATGGTCTGGTCTTAGGGTGGAAAGTCCGAGTGTCTCTGGAAGAGGCCGTCAGGTTCTCTGTAGCCAAGTATTTCTCCACACGATCCACAAGACCATCGGCCGTCTCTGGGTCTCCATGGCTTACCCACTTTTGGATGGCAGTAGGAAGAGCTCTCAAAAACCGATCCATTACAACACGTTCCACAATCTTTGGTGCGGACAAAGTCTCTGGCTGTAGCCACTTTCTGCTCAGGTGAATGAGATCATACATTTGAGACCTGGGGGGTTTTCCAAGCTGGAAAGTCCAGTTATGCACACGCTGAGCCCGGACAGCCAGGGTGACACCCAGCCTTGCCAATATTTCAGCTTTTAGCATCACATAGTCTTTTGCTTGGTCATGCTCTAGGTCATAGTAAGCCTTCTGCGATTCACCAGTTAACAGAGGAGCCACCAGTCCAGCCCACTGCTCCTCAGGCCACTTTTCTCTTTCAGCAGTCCTTTCAAATGTGGTCAAAAATACCTCTGGATCATCCTCTCCAGTCATTTTTGTCAATAAACGACTCACCCCAAAGGACGCGGTATTAGTGGGACGGCTTCCCTCACTGGTCTGCGGACGTTGCTGCACTACTGCTTCCATTTGTTGTAGTCTCTGCTCTTGCTTCTGTAACAGGTCTATGAAGCGGGCCTCAGATTGCTGCAGGGCTTGTTGCTGAGCTTCCAGACTCTGTTGGTGAGCTTGCTGCTGGGCTGCAAGGCTCTGTTGATGAGCTTGCTGCTGGGCTGCAAGGCTCCTTTGCAAACCTGCATTTGTCTGCTGTTGATTGGCATTTGCTAGAGCCAGCTGTTTCAGTATCTCCTCCATGCTGGCTTAAAAAAAACTGCCACTGGTTCTCCACCAACTGTGAGGGGGTTAGCTCGGCAGCGGGTGTGTGTGACCCCCGGGATGGGCTCCCCACACAAAACAGGCCCAGCAAACGGAGGTTGTGGTTTTCAAAATCAAAAAGGTGCGGTTTATTTTCTATTTACAGTGACAAAACACAGCAAAGCAAAAGAAACATAACCAAAATAAATCCTGGTCAAGTTGACCTCTGACTAAACATACAGGTTTCCTAACTAACAACTGGGATCAGCCTAGTGCTGTCCTAGTCCCTAAGTCCCTGGTTTTAAATGTCCAAGCAAATAGCCACACAGGCTTTGTCTCACCGCACAGGGGTTCACTCTCCCTAGACAGTCCACACAGGTCTGGTTCCAGGCATGAGCTAACATCTAATGAAGCTGGGAGTTCTTATAGAGGCCTAAATGAGCTGACAAGCTTCAGCTGGTCTCTTCAACTCCCTGTCTGTACGACGCCCCACACTCTCCCTAGAGGTATGAGTCATCCATGAGCCCACTAGCCTTAGCTGGGCTTATACAACTCTCCACCTAGTTGTATAAGTCGGCGTAAAGCCTGAATCTGGGCGAAATATATCTACCCCCCTGGATGCAACCAGGTGACTTTACCTTCCTGCTGTCACAATGTGTATACACAAATGTTTTGCCTTTCATTTCTATTTGAAACGGAATGGGTTGTTTTACAAATTGATCATCTACACATACATTAAGTATTGGTTTAAAAGGTAAGTGCACTTTATGACAATTTTGCAATTGGGAGGCAGGACAAGGAGAAAAACTCTCTGAACCTACTGCACTTCCACATTGTCATCTTTTTTCAGCAGGCCACCACTAGGAAGCAGCTCATTCAGTCTAGTACAGAACCCTCTAGTGGAGCCTGAGACTGCAGGGTTAAGGCTACTTTCACACTGAGGCGCTTTGCAGGCGCTATAACGCTAAAAATAGTGCCTGTAAAGATTCCTAAAAGAGCCTCTTCTTTCACTCCAGTGTGAAAGCCCGAGGCTTTCACACTGGAGCGGTGCGCTAGCAGGACGCTCAAAAAAGTCCTGCTAGCCGCATCTTTGAGTCGCTGTAGGAGCGGTGTATACACCACTCCTACAGCGCCCCTGCCCATTGAAATCAATGGGCAGCGCCACCAAACCACCGGCAAAGCGCCCTTTTTCGGCCGCTAGCGGGGGTTAAAAGCGCCCCGCTAGCAGCCGAATAGCGCCGCAAAAATTAAGTTAAAGCGATGGCATGACGCCTCAGTGTGAAAGTAGCCTTATAATAGTCTATGTCCAAACATGCACTCTTCTATTGATTTTATTTAGCACAAGCTGCAAGGATAGATACAAATTTATAATAGTTGTGAGTACACTAAATCTTAAAACTCCTTTCACACTGGAGGCGTTTTTCAGGTGCTAAAAATAGCACCTGTAAAGTGCCTGAAAAAAGCCTCAGCTGCAATCCCAGTGTGAAAGCCCGAGTGCTTTCACACTGGGGCGCTACGCTGGAAGGACATCAAAAAAAGTCCTGCCAGCAGCTTCTTTGCAGCGCTTTAGGAGCGGTCAATACACCGCTCCTAAAGCACCCTGCTCATTGAAATCAATGGGCAGCGCCGCTGTAACGGGGCTTTTAACGATTTTTCGTCTGCAAGCGGGGGTTAAAAGTGCCCCGCTAGCGGCCGAAAAGCGTCACAAAAACGACGGTAAAGCGCCGCTAAAAATAGGGGCGCTTTACCGCTGAAGCCGGGCGCTTTCAGTGTGAAAGCACTAAACCCCTTTTACACTGGGGCGTTTTTCAGGCGCTTTAGCGATAAAAAATAGAGCCTGTAAAGTGCCTGAAAGAAGCCTCATCTGCAATCCCAGTGTGAAAGCCCGAGTGCTTTAAAGTGCACCTGTGCCTAGACTATAAATATTAAACTTTTGTGAGGCACTGGCTGTCAGAATTGTGGCCAATGTATACTTGTCACCTAGGTTTCTCACCTACACGAATGAGTGGCTCCAGGGTTTGTGTTTGCTTTGGATGAAACAGACTTTGTTGTTTTCTCATATTTTAATACGTTCTTATCTGGGTCCTAAAGCCCAGTGACTTTGTAGAGCTATAGGCGGGATAAAGCCCACTCAATAGGTCCAGGTTTTATTTATTAGACAGACCTTACTAATTAGTCAGATGTCCACAGGGCTTTTTATATCTGAGCTGACAAACTAAAGGCCATCTCTCTCACTGCTGTGGAAGCTTGCTGTTAGGTGAAAATGTTGACTGCTGACAGATTGCTAAAAAGGTACACGTGCTGCAGGTTTGTTTTGGAAAACCCAGTAGAGGGTATCCTGACAGTCAGGAACAGAAAAAAGTTTAGTTTGTGGTTTGATGAGACATATTGTTTGTTTTATGCTATGGACCAGCTGTACAAAACCCTCCTGCATTGAACTGTGTTTGTTTATCGCCCTGCTGAATAAAGGTGCAGGACGAACCTACATGGACAATTCCTGGATGTCCCTGTCTAGTGTATGGTTTACCGCTGCCACTACTAGTTCAGCATGTCCCTCTTACATTATATGCATTCTCTTATCAAGCAGTAAAAAAGCATTAAAAAAAGCCATCCCTGACCAGTAGTTTCTTTTGATGTGAAGGTATCCTTTCTCAAATATCCTCAAAGATCACAATAAAGACTCAAAACAGGTTTCAATTGGTATCTAACAGTTTAGAAACACTTGCTGGTTGTTTAGAAGGGTGTGAAGCTGCCTAATATTGCAGTGAAATAGAAAATAATACGCAAAGAGTATAGATTTCAATGCCTGTGCTATGAAAATACATTTCATCCCAATACTTATATATAATAGAGACATGAATGAGGGCTCGTTTTAAAGTGCTTTTACTGCTTGTTCAGAATATGTAAGTACTTTAGTGTAATCAATCTTGGCACATATTCATTTTAAACACGGAAAAAAAGTTTATTAAAAAAAATCTATGAAAAATGAACATCACACCTTGCAATACCACTGACATCACCGTCATAAGTGTTTGGTCAAAATGGATACTGTATAAGTGCTTCAGCCTGCATATATCTGTAAAACAGTCATACCACAACAAAGGCCTGTAACATGACATTAGAGAGGGCTTAAAGGACAAATTCACCATTTTGTAACATGTTACACTCATATTCAGGGTGTAACATATTACAAATGTACTTGCCCCCGTACCCTCCCCCCGATCACTCGTTTTGGCCACTCACTGCCACAATCTAAAGAAAATGCAGTGTTCTGTGAATGAATGGACTACAACTATCAACAGCTTACACTGAAGGTCTACCGGTGACCTGCATAGAACCAAGCTCCTGTTACAATTTTTTTTTTTTTTTTACCTGCAAAAAAACGTGCATTTATATTTTTTTGGTTAGTAGGTGAACTTATCATTTAAAGGGATTCTAAAGGTATTATTATTATTATTATTAAGTAACAAACATTTTATATGTACCTGCTCTGTCCAATGGTTTTGCACAGACCAGCCCGGATCCTCTTCGTTTTGGGTACCCCGAAAGCAGCCTTGGCTACCCCACCCCCCGAGTATACCCGATCTACATGATGTTGTTTGTATGTTCTTTTCCTGTGTGCCTAGTTTTGCTCCATCTTCCATACAAAAACACAGTAGTAGCCTAAATAGCATATGAAAAGTGGCCCTAGCAGTAATATTCCATTATACCATGGCAAGTACAAGCCATATGCCTAAAAACGTAGATGGTTGGCATAGAGATGGCAACCAAGCCACTATTAACACATACACTTCTGGTAATACAGGAAGGCTCTTAGGAGAACATGGTGTTTCTCACCATTAAAACTGTTTACCACAATCTGAATTGACTATACAATACTTATTCAGTTAAGTAATGCAAACAATAGTCAAAGAAAACCTGTCACAAAAGTATTTGTGGTCTGGTCAGATTCTTTGGCATAAAAATCTTTAACAGCTGGTACCAAACTTTTTTTGAGTCTTTTGTAAAGTCAGCAGAAGTGCATGTTTTTTAGCTGTCTGCTGGGCCAAGGCACATGCTTTTTGCAGTTTTGTGAAATCTTAAAATGAATATAAAAATAAAATCCTCTGCCCCCCCCCCCCACAAAAAACAAAAAAACTGTGCTATGGCCATTCCCCAATGAAAGATTAGTTATGAATGTACAAATGTTTTTAGTTATCCACAGATAATAAAATAAAGCCAAACACTGTTGGTTCAACAGCTGATATTTTCCATCTATACATTTTGCCATCATATTTACCTCTTATTTCCTCACTGGTTAAACTCTTCTGTGAAGTTGTGTCATTTCCAAAGCCCGAAAGACATGTGCTTATTGTAAACTAAGCCTACATTGCCTGTCTGTTAGTGTATACATGACAGATACATATATGGAAGCAGATGTTTAAACACACATCAACATACAACACAGTATATTATACAGTGGAACTTTTAGCACCAAAAACCAACTACACTAAGGTAATAATTTCAGGGGCAATCGCTAAACAAAGAAACCACAAGTTTCTATTGGATAATTTAAAAGCAGATTTTTTTTTAAAACAAATGTTAACACTGAGAAAAAATATAATCAAACAAAATGTGGTATAAAGGCAATCACTATCTGGGAATTTCAAAGATATTTGAGGTTCAGAAAAAATATAAATTCATTGCATGCATTCTGACAACTCTATGTGGTTAGGACCGTTAACAACACCATTCAATATATGCATTCCTTTTTTTATTTTACAGGCCTTTATTTATAGTTTTCTCCACACTTACATTCTAACCAAGCTATCCAGAAAAAGTGACAGTTACCAGGGTTGGAATAAACTAAAACACTGCCAAGCATACAGCATACACTGCCAAGCAAAATTACCTGGAATTTTTACCCCTAGCATATTTCCAGATTCTCACCATCCATGTGCTTGAGTCTAACCAATCTCTCTCTGCAATTAATTAAGTGCCAAAGAGTCCTTTAAAGACTGTTCTCTCTGGTAACTGTGTTTAGCCGAAATAGGTAAATATCATTGCTTAAAGGAAATGTAATTACTGTACCAAATATTGATACGTTTAAGTTCTTTAAATTGCATATTGAATTTGTTTTCTTTTTTTTAAGTGTTACTAAACCCAGGACCCTGCATTTAATATATCTTGTCTCCCACAGTACACATAACATGGAAATGCAATCATTTCAGTAAACATAAACTGCTAAATACCTTTTTTCATCAGCAGTTAGAGCAGTCTTGTGGCTTCTATCAGTGTCTGGTTAAAGCTTATAGGAGGAGTTTTCATTCTGCTTTGGTTGTCCTATGAGGATGCAGGACCCCTGACCCTCAGTCTGGACAGTGCTGATCACATGCACTCTCCCAAGAAAAGAAAAAAAAACTCTCTAGCAATACACACCAAACTGAGCATGTGCAGCTTGTCCCCTAGCCTCTGTTCAATCAGTAGATGAATTGGGGACGTTGGAAAAAGGGGACGAACAGAGAAGACCGGATCTAACAGCCTTTTTACACAATGCAGAGGATTAACCCCTTAGGTTCCACAGTGAGTATAACAGGCATGCTTTACTGCATATACAGACTGATATTACTGTTGTTGTTTTTTTTTTTCAATTTTAGTTTTTATTGAAATTTTTCATGTATACAAAAAACAGATACAAAAGATTGTCAGAATATAAAATAGAGCATACAGCATGTAATAAAAGTGTATCAATCAAATCCCAGTACTGCCAACATACAATTATCATGGGATATTAGCCGTACAAAAGGAATTGAGCGAGTGAGTAAGTAGCCAGTGAATGGGCAAAACAAAACTAAACATCATATAACGCATGTAAGCAAAATTGTATTCACTGGGTCTGATGACAGTGAGACACCCAGGGCGCCCCCCCAGAAATCGAGGGCACCACGCAGGTATCGCACCGAGTGAGAGCACAAAAACAAAACAAAACAAAAAAAAAAAAAGGGGGGGGGGGAAGCACCATGGAATCTTCAAAGGGATTAGTGAACAAAACCTCTACATTCTAATTGTGGGATAAAGGTCAAGATAAAGTCTCCTCGCTGGAAGATAAGGAAGTGCCATTAGGATTGAGATCTGAGTGTTCCCAAATATCCCACACTTTCGAAAATTGAGGAAGAGTGTCGTGCACCATTGCAGTGAGGCGTTCCATTTTACAGATCAGTCCCAATATTTGAAGAACTTGTGGAAGTGTGGGCGGGGAAGAGGACAACCATTGTGAGGGTATCGCCTGTTTTGCTGCTAAAATGATATAGGTAGCCAATTTTTGGGTATGTTTGGAGACACCAGGGATCGGCAGGCCTAGAAGGAAATGAACCGGGTCTAATGGGGGGGTGACGTCTAACAACTGCTGTAGAAAGGTCTGGACAGAAGACCAAAATGGGCGAATCAAAGGACATTCCCAAAAAATGTGGAAATGAGAGCCAACGTCGCCCCGGCATCTCCAACATACGCGAGGAGTTGTGGGATCATATTTATGTAGTATTTCAGGTGTTCTATACCAAAAATATAAAATTTTGTATGCGTCTCTCTTTGTTCTACACATCGTGAAGACCTGGAAATAGACTCCCAAATCGTCCTCCATTGAGGAAGGGGGATGGGACGGCCTATTAATTGGGACCATTTGTACATGTATAGATGGGATGTGTCAGTAAGTGAGGTAGCGTCATGCAAATATTTGTAGATATCAGAAATGAGATGAGTCTGGTATGGTCCCTGAGCACATAAAAGTTCAAACGGGGTGGGTTTTTCAAGAGTCAGAGAAGCTGCTTTAGAAGCAAAGTAATGTTTAATCTGGAAGTAGGAGTATAACAATTGTTTAGGGATCTGATATTTCCTCTGTAGATCAGCAAAGGGCAAAAGTGTACGAGTGAGGGGGTGTACAATGTTTCGAAGTTGAAAGATTCCAGCTTGTGTCCACGGAAGCATGCGAATATAAGATAGGCTATCAGGGATGTCAGGATTGAACAACACGTTTAGTAGCGGTGGACATGGGGATGCAAGAGAGAATTGGCGTGAACATTTTTTCCACACAGAGAGGGAGAACAACATTGGCCCTAGGCAAATACTTCGAAGTCGACCTATAGACGAATCCAGGTTAGCCCAGATCATAGCGCATGGATGTACTGGTCTAGTGACACTCATTTCGATCTCTGCCCACACACTAGGCGCCATTCTGGAGGACCAAACAATGATTGGTTTGAGATGAGTGGCGTAATAATATTTAATGAGATCTGGGGCCCCCAACCCACCTCTTGCCCTAGGGGCCAGAACTACAGAGCCCGCAATCCTGTGAGCCCTATAGTGCCAGATGAAATTAAGAAATGCTCTTTGCGTAGCTTTAAGTTGGGACATAGGAATGGGAATCGGGAGAGTGTCAAATAAGTATAAAAGTCTAGGCATAATAGACATCTTCAGGACATTAATGCGCCCCAAGAGAGAGATGGGATACATATCCCATTGCCGCAAGAGCCGATCAATGTCTCGGAAGAGCGGGGGGTAATTAGCCTGATATAAAGTGGAGTATGAAGAGGTTAAATTCACCCCCAAATACTTAAGGGAATCCGAGCACCAATGAAATGAATAATTTTGTGTGAGAGTTCTGAGTTCTGAGGGTGGAATGTGTATAGGTAGGGCTTCGGTTTTAGTGGTGTTAATTTTATAACCCGAGATAGAACTAAATTCGTTCAGTAGCGCTATGAGGTTTGGAAGAGAGGTATGGGGCCTAGTCAGAGTCAGCAGAATATCATCTGCAAACAGGGTTAATTTATACTCCTTCTGGCGAAGTAAGACCCCACGAATATCAGGATGGTTGCGAATAGCCGCGGCTAAGGGTTCAAGGCATAGGATGAAGAGCAGGGGGGATAATGGGCATCCTTGTCTGGTACCATTGCTCAATAAGAAGGATGACGACAGATAAGAGGATAGTTGTACTTGGGATGAAGGACATGAGTATAGGGCGTGCAAGGCTGCAATAAAGGGACCTCCAAACCCATATTTGGAGAGGGTAGCAAACATAAACGGCCAGCTGAGCCGGTCAAAAGCCTTTTGTGCATCAAGGCTCAGTATCAGGGCTGGACGGGACATTTTGTTCAATAGGTCTATTAGATCGATCGTGCGTCTCGTATTATCACCTGCGTGTCTGGTCCTCACAAAGCCTACCTGATCCTTGTGTATGAGTCTGGGAAGGAAATGGGACAATCGATTTGCCAATATTTTTGTAAATATCTTGCAATCAGAGTTAAGTAATGCAATGGGTCTGTAGTTATCAGGGATGGAGGGGTCTTTACCCGGTTTTGGGATCACAGAAACATGGGCATGTAAAAAGTGTGGGTGTGGAATGGTACCTTTAAATAGTGAAGCATACAAGGAAAGCAAGTGAGGGCTTAGGATAGGTAAAAAGGTCTTATAATAGGAGTACGGTAGGCCATCAGGGCCAGGAGATTTCTGGGTGGGGAGATGTTTTATGACATCCTCCAATTCCTCGGGTGTAACTGTTGAGTTCAAGGAGGCTAAGTGTGCGGGTGAAAGTTTAGGTAGTTGTAGGGATTCGAAGAATGAATCAAATTTCTCTTGAGTAAATTCATACCTGGAATCCGTACGTAGGCAGTTGTACAATTGGTGATAAAATTCACCAAAGATTTTGGACATAGTGAGAGGGCAATATGTGGGTGTTCCATCCGTTTGCCTAAGAAAGTCAGGAGAGGTTTGAAAGGGGCGGGGTTTCAGCCTATTTACCAGTATTTTGTGAGGTTTATTTGAGTATTCATAAAATTTTTGTTTGGACCATAAAAGAGCTTTGTCAATTTTATCCATTTTCAAGGCCTTAAGTCGATTCCGTAAGGAAACAACAGTCCGGAGCCCAGCCACCGTGGGGGATGACAACAAGAGCCTCTCCGCCGAACGGAGTTCAGACATAGTAGATGAATATTGAAATGCAGCATCTTTTTTTAGACGGGAACCTGTAGCAATGCAATGTCCCCGGAAGACGGCCTTATGCGCCTCCCACAAAGTGGAGGGCTCCGAGACTGAACCAGCATTAAGTTGAAAGTATTCAGTTAGGCTAGCAGATAGGTGATCTTTAATTTTTCACTGATACGGAGAAACGTCTCATTGAGTCTCCAATGACAGGTTTTAGGAGACACCGAAGAGAGGAGAATGTCAAGGTTTACAGACGAGTGGTCAGACCAAGATATGGGATTGATATCAGAGGATATTGTGGACGGCAGGAGAGGAGTAGAGATAAAAAAATGATCTAGTCTGGAGTAGAGTTTGTGGGAGTGTGAGTAGAACGTGTATTGTTTATGTGTAGGATGTTTAATCCTCCAAATATCTAAAAGATTTTTAGCTCTGATAAGCTTACGAAAGGATTTAGAAAGGCGATCAGGTCTGGCAGGGGAAGAGGATGGAAACAATATGTGTCTGTCTTTGCCAGGTGACATGGTAACATTAAAATCACCCCCAATGACCATGAAAGGTTGGGAGAACTTGTCTAGGATCTCAAACATAGAGGATAAAAATTTGATCTGACCTGTATTGGGGGCATACACATTAACAATAGTAAGGGATTGATTGAGAAAGGAGCAGTCCAGAACAATAAATCTGCCATGGGGGTCCAGGTGGGTAGATTTAACTCGTAAAGGGCATGATCTATTAATCAAAATAGCTACGCCTGCCTTCCCGGATGGGTCAGATGCTATAAAGGACTTAGGAAAGTGTTTACTAGCGAATTTAAAGGATCCTCCAGTACGGAAATGAGTCTCCTGGATCAGGATTACATCTGCTCTAGAAGCTTTAAACTCTTTTAAAGCCAGCCATCTTTTTTGAATAGAGTTTAAACCTTTAACATTGCATGTCAAAAATTTTAGAGCCATAACAATTCAGTCTGGAAAAAGACCAATAGACATAGCCTACAATATATAATGGATGAAAAATACCATGGTGCATTGTGGATATAAAAAAAATAATAAAATATCACAGATACAAATAAAACATTGGTAGCATTGCAGTGGGGACGTCTTAAGGCTATCTGAGACAGTAACCGCAGGTCAAAAAAAGGACCTGATAGAAAAAAATAAATGTAGAAACAAAAACAAAAAAACAAACAAAAAAAAAGGTCAACTTCTACTAAATAGAAACCTGGAAGGCCGATTGCCTCCAGGGAACCCAGGACCAAGCCTTGGGTCATTAAGAGGAGCACGAGAGCCCCCAGACATGGAGACGGGAAAACCCCCGCCACCTCCCAGAGCAAAGAGTCCTGGAGTATAAAACTGAGGGAGTAGATATATATAACCGATAAACCAGGGTGGCTGTGGAGCGACAAGCCACGTATCCCCCGGGCCAGGGGATGCGAAAAACCCCGCTAAGGGGCCAATGGCCACTCAAAAAACACCAAAAAATAACATAGAAAAAACAACAACTGGAGGCCAATTAAATTTGGTATACAGAACCTCAGACATTTTTAAAAGGAAGTTCAGGTTGGGAATCTTCAAGCATGACGCCTCTGGGGCGTAAGATTGGACTTGGATGGTTTCTGGCGTACCGGGGTCCAAATGCGATTTGGAGCCGTCAACGGTTTAGGAGTAACAGGAAGCGGTGTTGGATCTTCATCAGGAAGAGGGGGTATGCCCAGGTTGCGTAAAAAGGTGTCGCTCTCTTGAAGATCACGGAGAGAATATTGTACGCCATCTCGAGATGCAGAAAGGCGGAAGGGGAACCCCCAACGATATACGACTTTATGAGATTGGAGATGTAGCGTCAGCGGGCGCAGGTTCCTTCTTCTAGCTAGAGTAATCGGGGAGAGGTCACTAAAGATTTGGATCTTGGATCCTTTGAACTCGATTCTGGATTGATTACGGGTTGCAGTGGTTAGAGCTTCTTTACTATCATAGTAATGAAATCTGACAATCACATCTCTTGGGTTAGCGCCAGCCGGGGGTTTAGGGGCCAGTGATCTGTGAGCTCTGTCCAAGCGCCAGTCTATGTCAGGGATGTTTGGAGCAAGTACATTAAATAAGCTTAGAAGGTAGGAGCGGAGGTCTCTGTCTTCAACAGCTTCCGGGATACCTCTGATTCTCAAGTTTTGCCTGCGTTCCCTGTTTTCTAGGTCTTCTTGTTGGGCTTGGAGCTGAGTAACTGTGTTTTTTATGGCAGCATTATCTTCCTCAAGCACCTGTACATATTGAACCATCTCATCGAATTTGTATTCTAGGGAATCAGTGCGCTCTCCAAGCTGGCTAATTTCCCCCCGTAATTCTTTCGCTAACTTCCCGACTTCCTGTGCGATGTTATGGGTAATAGCCTGGAGTAGGGACTGTAATTTGGCATCTAAAACTTCTTCTGTCAGCGGGGGGGATGGCCCCGGTACAGGGGTGGGGAGAATGGCAAAAAAAGTACCTGTGTCTACGTCTGATTGCTCCAGTCCGGTTTGTGCGCCGACATCAATATTTGAGGCTGTGGATGTAGGCTTATTCAGGAAGCGGTCCATCGTGGTTGAAGTCTGAGATCTGAAGACCGTGGTGTAGTTGTGTCGTTGGTCTCCAATTTTGCCCATGGGGCACGTGGCCGTCGCGTGGAACTGAGGAGACGACTTCCGTAGAAATCAAAGCCGTTGAACGTTTAGTGGGAGTCACAGGGAGGCGGCGGGGGTCTCACACGTCCGCCACGGCTAGAAGCCGTGCATGCGCCTTCCAACAAAACTCATGTCAAGGGAGTATCCGGTGGGTAAATTTTGCGTCAAGTATATGTCCACAACCGGTCTGCCGCGTACGTTTAACAGGGGGGGGGGGTGGCCCTCTGGATGTAGCAAAATGGCCTTTATGAATTTGTCACGATCAGAGTCTACTAGGCAAGTTTGCAATGGGAGTGTTGCGGGGATTGGGGACAGGCAGCTTTTCGCGTGTTGTGAGGGGGGGTGGCCAGCCGTCAATGAACAATTGTAGTAATAGGCCTCCGGTATCCCTCCCTCTACAGTCTCTGGCTAATGTAGGAAGAAACCGTTCAACCCCAGGGGCAGGGGTCCAGGGGCAGGAGTAGGAGATGACCGGGGGTTTGATAAAGCACAGTACCTGACAGGGGGGGCTCCGTAGGCCTCAAGGTGTCCTTATATCAGGTCTTCAGAGGTCCTCCTGTGGCCTTCTACAAGTGGAGACAAGGGGGGATGGTGTCTGCTGCCGGATGGGTGTAGTGGGAGCAGCAAGATGGCCGCCGACTACCAGAGGTAGGCCGAAGCCGCGGACTTTCCCAGAGCCAGCCGCCGCGGACCCGTGGGACCGAACTTTCCGGGGTTACTCCTGAGGTCTCACAGGCACAGAGGTCAGTCCAGTGTAGGCTCTGGTGCGATCAAGCTCCGCGTCGTCGTCCCCCGCCGATCGCGGCAATGTAGGCCGGAGGATGCCGACTGTCCTGCAGGCCGCAAGATGGCGACCAGGCTCCGGAGCCGACCACGGGCCGGCAAACGTATAAAGAGGTTCCCCACTTCCACCGAAGCCCCGGCGGGGGTATCGGGCGTCCGCGGGATGTCTGTAGCTCAACAGGGGAGCGGCGGAGGTCTCGTAGGCCTCAAGATGGCGGTGGGCCTGGGCTGCGTGGAGCGGACCTGGCGGGCTCCAATCGGCTGGCCGGGAGGCACGACTCAGGCCAGGATGAAGGTAGGGGACCCTCAGGGATAAGGGGGGTAGATTTGGAACGACCCCCACCAAGCCTGCAGCGAGGATGGCCGTAGATTAGAGCAGCAATTGCGGAGCTCAATGGCCGCACGTCTTCCCCGATCGGCTTCCGGACACGCCCCCCTACTGTTGTTGGTTTAGGAACACTTTAAAGTGGATGTAAACCCTCACATATAGCCAGTGAAGTGAACAGCCTCAGATTATACACAGAGATTGAATAAATCCTCCTACATAAGTTTTACATGTATATCTGCTGCCTTCAGCATTATATACTCTTTAGAAAGTGCACATCCTGTTAAAAATTTCACTTCCTCATTCAGCAGTAGCAGTGTAGTCTTGGATTATACTGGGAGACAGCTGATTGGAGGAAAGGCCCAAACCCCCTCTCCACATAGGCACAGGCTTGCAGAGATGTCCAGCTCTCTGCTATACTATTTATAGCACCCACCCTGACACAAAATTCAGGGTGGTTTTATCACAGTTGTCAGAGAACTTGTCAGAAATTATCATAATGATAACAGAATAACGGAGCAGGAGTAAGCCACGGGACTTTGTGCTTTGGAGAGAGATAAGAAAACACTGCAGATACTGTATATGTGTCCAGCTTAATGTTCATGAATCAGGTTTACATCCACTTTAAGTTTACTGGTAATGGTTGCCTGCCTTCAATTACACAGATCCTTTGCTATTACCTTATTGTATCTTTTACTAGCCAATATCTTATTTGGACAAAGGCTTTTACAATTTTCTAAAGGATGTCAGCAGTTTTAGTTAGATGAAAAGCTTTAGAAAGCAGGCATCTCTTTTGTACCTACTAAATTTAACAAACACCTAACAAAAGACTTAAAGCCGAAATTCACTCAAAAGGGGATGATCCGCTTTAAGTACTGATCCCCCCTACTCTGCCACATTTGGCATGTCATTTTTTGGGGGTGAGTGGGTACCTGTTTTGACAGGTACCGTAAGGGCCGCCATCAGAAATTTTGGGGCCCCTTACACAGCTTCAGGCATGGGCCCCCTGGAGCCTAGGATAAGCGGGGGGGGGGGGGGTGCTGCCACTGCAAATTTTGAAGCGGGGGGGGGGCTGCCGCAGATTGAGAAGCAGGGGGTTTGGGTGCTGACTAACACAAAAAAGCAGAAAAACAAAAAAAGGGGGGTTGCCATCCAGGGCCCTGGGGACCTCCAGGCCTCTGGGGACCTCTGGGCCCCTTACAAAAAAAAATTAAATAAAAAAAACTTCAATATAAAAATTAATAATAAAAAAAAAAATATAAAAAAAAATAAATAAAAAAAAGGGACGTTTCCATCCGGGGCCCTGGGGACCTCCGGGCCTCTGAGGACCTCTGGGCCCCTTACAAAAAAAAAGGGGGGCCATCCGGGCCCCTTACAGGTGTACTGCCTGTACCCCCCTGATGGCGGCCCTGCTCGGTTCACCTAGGCGATCCGAATGGATGTTTTTCTCTCCCCCTCCCTCCCCGCAGTGTTCTTGGACACGTCACAAGTCCCAGAAGCCTGTAGGAACATTTACAAAGTACAGCGCGGCTCCTGCATGCGCAGTGGGCAGCCAGGTGTGAAGCTGCAAACAGCACAGGCGGCTGCCCACAGTTAAGATGTCGGCACTGGGAACCTGAAGGATAATGACGAACTAGCCCAGGTGAGGATGGCACTGGATCTCTGGACAGGTAATTGTCCTATTAATAACCACTTTAATACCGGAATTTTCACCCCTTCCTGCCCAGGCCAATTTTCAGCGTTCAGCGCTGTTGCACTTTGAATGACAATTGTGCGGTCATGCAATGCTGTACCCAAATAAAAATGTTATAATTTTTTTTTTGAGACAGATAGAGATTTTTCCTTTAGTGGTATTTAATCACCACTGAGTTGTTGTTTTTTGCCCAAAAAACAACCACAAAACGAGTTCATTTTGAAAGTTAGTTTCTGCTACAAAATTTTGTAAATAAGTAATTTTTCTCCTTCACTGATGTGTGTTGATAGGCTGCACTGATGGGCACTGATGTGGCTGCACTGATGGGCACTGATGTGGCAGCACTGATGGGCACTGATGGGGAGGCACTAATATGTAGCACTGATGTGCAGCACTGATGGGCACTCATAGGCAGCACTGATGAGCAGCCTTTTTGGGCACTGATAAGCGGCACTGATGAGCAGCATTTATGGGCACTAGTGGGCTGCACTGATGGTCACTGATGAGGCAGCACTGATGAGCACTGATGAGGAGGCACTGATAGGCGGCACTGATGGGCACTGATGAGCAGCCTTTATGGGCACTGATAGGCGGCACTGATGAGCAGCATTTATGGGCACTGATATGCAGCACTGATTGGCATCACTGGTGGGCACTGATTGGCATCACTGGACACACGTGGGCATCACCTTTGGGAACTGGCAGGCACTGCTTATGGGCCTGAACTGATAATCAATTCACTGATTATCAGACCCCCCCCCCCCGTCAAGAGAGGCGCTTATTGGCTCTCCTCCTACTCATGCGCTGTCAGCGTGAATAGAGGAATGGCGATAATCGTCACATTCTATTTACACTGTGATCAGCTGTAAATGGACACAGCTGATCACATGGTAAAGAACCTACGTCATAGGGTCTTTACTGTGATTGGAGATGCAGTGTTCTGTAAGACGTCATATGACGTCCACTCTGAACAATGAAACCCTCGCCCGGCTGTCATTTTGCTATAGGCTGGGCGGGAAGATGTTAAAAGTCAGCAGCTACAGGATTTATAGTTTCTGACTTTTATTTATTTTTTGCTCAGTGAAGAACCTCTTTAACCATTTGAATATACAAATAAATGATGCGCTAATCACGAACCAACTAATATGTGCACACTTAAAGATATTCAGATCCTCCGTGCTGAATAAAATAGTGATATGCCTTACTACCACAAAAAATCAAAATTCCCCTATCCACAAGTAGCATAGATAGTATTGTGGAGTAACTTCTTGACCCTTAATATGCAAAAATCCCCAGGTCCATATGCAAATGTATCACTGAACAATACAAATCTTCATAAAAAGAACCATAAACACTATAGTTTATGCAAAATTATTCCTGTGAACGGCCTTCTCCTTCTTATAAACACTCCGGTTTTCAAGGTGTTTCCATATACATGTGAATAGAAGAAAGGAAACAGGTCATTGCGCAATATGCTTAACACAGGCTCAACCTTTCACAGCTGCAGCCTGTACTCACATAACCTCCAAAGATAATCAGCATTGATCAGCTCAGTTTTCAGGCACACTTTTGTACGGACACAGGAATCCTTTGTTTGATTGCAGCTTTCACTATTTGGTTATCAATTTATTTGTTTTTTTCACTATTTATTTCATTAGTGCTTTAGTACACAATATTTTCTTTAACCATTTGACCTCCAGAAGATTTACCCCCCTTCATGAGCAGGCCATTTTTTGCGATACAGCACTGCGTTATTTTAACTGACAATTGCGCAGTTATGCGACGCTGTACCCTAGTAAAATTCATGTCCTTTATTTTCCCCACAAATAGAGCTTTCTTTTGATGGTATTTGATCACCTCTGCGTTTTTTTCTTTTTTGCGCTATAAACAACAACAAAAGACAATTGTAAAAGAAAAACTTTTTACTTTCTGCTATGAAACATGTCCAATAAAAAAAAGTAAAAAAATCGAATTTCTTCATCAATTTAGACCAATATGTTTTCTGCTACATATTTTTGGTAAACACAATCCCAATAAGCGTAAAAGTTATAGCGTCTACAAACCATGGAACATATGTATAGAATGTATTTATTTATTTATTTTTTACTAGTAATGGCAGCGATCAGCAAATTATAGCAGGACTGTGATATTGCGGAGGACAAATCGAACACTAACTGACACTTTTTGGGGACCAGTGACAATAATACAGTGATAAAAAATATGCACTGTCACTATACTAATGACACTGGCTGGGAAGGGGTTAAAAGGGGCGATCAAAGGGTTAGCCAGTGCTTGTGTACTGTGTGGGAGGTGCTTTTACTAAGGGAAGGCATTAATCCATGCTTTGCAGCAACATAGGATCAATGCCTTCCTTACTGACAGAACGGCAATCTGCTTTGTTTACATAGGCAGATCAGTTTTTCTCTCTGCCTAATGACCGACGGGTGCCGACGGGCATCAAAATATCGGTATCCGCAGATCAGCTCCCGCCATGTATAATCTCAGTGGGAGTGGATCACCGGCGGAACCGGAAGTGCAGAATCACGTACTAGGTATGTAAGTTATACGGTCGGCAAGTGGCTAAAGAGGAGCTTCAGTCAGGTTTAAAAATATTAAAGGTCAGCAGCTACAAATACTGTAGCTGATGACTTTTAATAAAACGACACTTACCTGCCCAAGGAACCAGCACTGTCTTCACCAGGGCCAGTTTTTTGCCAGTCTTTGGCATCGTTATGTTGACTTTGAGAAGCCGGGTGTGACTCCCTGCAGCTTCACAGCAGGCTCCCCACTGCCGTTAAGCAAGCTGGGCTGCACCCTATGAATGGTCCCTCTGGCTTCTGAAACCTGTGACATGTCCCAGGAAGTTACAGGTGTATAGTTAACTTTTGTCCAGATCAATTAGGCGATCCCAGGGAAGCGGAAGTAGGTACTTGGCAAAACTAGGTACCTACCCCCCAAAAAAAGCATACAATAAAGAGAGAGCAGGGGGAGGAGGATAATAATAACTTTTAGGTGAAGTTCCACTTTAAAATGACACTTTTAAATGCAGAATCGAAATAAAGGATCAACACAATATCAGCATTAGGATATGACGTTACCATAACTTGATATCCTGAACATAACAGGTTTGTTAATCCTAGTTTAAAGGTTTCATGAAACATATTTTACATATTAACCTTCTTCTGAAAAAATCCTATTTTCTTTTACCGTCCATGGACTGTCACAGCCTCTTCATACTTGACAAGTGGGATGTCCCAAATCAGTGTCAAAGAAGAGGGATGGGAGCAAAATTAAAGGAAAAACCAAACTTCACTAAAAACAAACAGAGCTCCTCAACAGAGGAGTTGCAAGTTTAAACAGCGGCCTGCAACACTTTGCGGCCGAAGGAAGCATCAGAAGATGCAGCCACATCAACCTTGTAAAACGTTGAAAAGGTATGTGCGGACGACCAGGTCGCCGCCTTGCACACTTGTGCAACCGACGCTTGATGTAGGAAAGCCCAGGAAGCACCATTGCCCTGGTGGAATGCGCCGAAAGCAGAAAGGGAGGCGCCCGCCCCTTAAGGGCATAGGCCTGTATGACGGTCTGCCTGATCCACCTAGAAATGGTGGCAGGCGACACCGCATGACCCTGTTGTGGACCAGACACAGACACAAACAGCGAGTCAGACTTCTGAATGGGAGCAGTCACGGACAGGTACACCCGCAAGGCACGTACCACGTCTAGCGTGTGAAGCGTAAACTCTCTGTGATGCGATGGATGAGGACACAAGGATGGAAGAACAATGTCCTCATTAAAGGTGAAAGGCCGAAACCACCTTTGGGAGAAAAGAATGCCACGGACGCAACACCGCCTTATCCTTATGGATGACCAAGTAAGGCGGCTTGCAAGACAATGCTGCCAACTCAGACACCCGTCTGACAGAAGTAATGGCTACCAGGAAAGCCACCTTCTGAGACAAGGTTAGGAAAGTGATATCTCTGATGTTTTCAAAAGGAGGTTCTTGAAGAACCGAAAGCACCAAATTCAGATCCCAAGGAGGGGGAGGAGGTTTAACAGGGGGGAGTACATGGCGAAACCCCTGCACAAAAGGTGCTAATCAAGGAATGGCCCGCAAGCGGTCGTTGAAAGAAGACAGCCAAGGCCGAAATCTGACCCTTGATGGTGCTTAGAGCAAGCTTTTGGGTCACACCACGCTGTAAAAACAGCAGGATCCTGGGAACGGTGTACATCCGTGGACGCCAATCCAGCTCCTCGCACAGAGCGATCCAAGCCTTCCAGGTACGGTGATATATCTTTCTTGAGGAAGATTTCAGTGCCCTCAGTATGGTCGAAATGACCGATTCCGAGAGACCCCGGTCCCTCAGCACCTGGCTTTCAATAGCCATGCCGTTAAAGACAGCGACCGTAAAGCAGGATGAATTATGGGACCTTGAGACAGAAGGTCCTCCCTCAGTGGTAATCGTCAAGGAACGTCCGGGACGAGGCGCACAAGATCGGCGTACCAATGACGCCATGGCCAATCCGGCGATGAGGATCACCGGAATCCCCTCGGCCCCTACCCTGCGAAGCAGGCGAGGAAGCAACCGCAGCAGAGGGTAAGCATATATCAGGCAATACTGACCCCAATGGGCAACTAACGCGTCTGAGGCGTCTGCCCAGGGGTCTCTGGACCTGGCCACAACCTCGACACCTTGCGATTGAGGCGAGAGGCCAACAGGTCCACATCCGGCGTGCCCCACCGCCAGCAAAGGAGTTGAAACACCTCCAGATGCAAGGACCATTCTCCCTGGTCCAAAGTCTGGCGGCTCAGATTGTCCGCCTACCAGTTGTCTATTCCCGGAATGTAAACGGCCGACAGAGCCGGCCCGCTTCTTTCCGCCCATCTTAGGATGTGGGCGACCTCGGAAGCCGCAGCTGAGCTCCGAGTTCCCCCCTGACGGTTGACATAAGCCACCGAAGTGGCATTGTCCGAGTGGATCCTGACTGAGCGTCCCTGCAGTCTCCTTGACCAGGAGGAGAGGCACAGTGTGATTGCCCGGAGTTCCATGACATTGATCGGTAGACAGGATTCGGCCGGAGTCCAAAGTCCTTGTGCTGACAGAACTCCCCAAACTCCACCCCAGCCCGTAAGGCTGGCGTCCGTCGTGATCACCGTCCACTGCATAGGAAAGAACGACTTCCCCGACTGAAGTGCCGGTGATCTTAACCACCAAGTCAGAGAGGCCCTGACCGGTTGACTCACCTGGATCTGACGATCCAGCGACAGTGGGGACTTGTCCCAGATGGACAGGATCTCCTTCTGTAAGGCCCGAGAGTGTGATTGAGCATACGGAATGGCCTCGAAGGAGGCCACCATGAGACCCAGGACTCTCATGCAGAAACGGATCGACGACCATTTTCAGGACGTCCGAACCCGAACCGCAGATAGAAGAGTCTGTAACTTTTCCAAGGGAAGGAAAACCTTTGCTTCCGAGGAGTCCAGGATCAAACCTAGATATTCCAGACGATGAGTTGGAACCAGGACCGACTTCTGAGTGTTCAGTAGCCAACCGAAGTCCCAGAGGGTCTGACTGACTATCGTCACATTTTCTTCTAATTCTGAGCCAGTGTCTGCTCTCAGAAGAAGATCGTCCAGATAGCCCACGATAGCAATGCCTCGCTGTCTCAACAAAGCCAGAACCGGGGCAAGCACCTTGATGAAAACCCACGGTGCTGACACTAAGCCGAAGGGAAGGGCCACAAATTGATAGTGGACTTCGCTGATCGCAAAGCGCAGAAACTTCTGATGACCTGTGCAGATTGGGACATGCAAGTAGGCGTCCTTGATGTCCAAGGACAGCAGAAAGTCCCCAGGATGGAGCGCAGCAATCACTGTGCGAATGGATTCCATGCAGAATTTTTGAACCTTCACAAAGGCATTTAAAACCTTGAGGTACAGGATTGGACGGACTCCGTCCTTCTTTGGGACCACAAACAGATTCAAATAAAATCCCTGAAACCTCTCCTGTGACGGTACCGGCACAATTACTCCACACCGGAGCAAGTCCTGCACTGCCCCTAAGAGGGCCGCCCGACACACTGGAAGGAGAGGAAGATTTGAGGGAAAGAATCAGTTTGGAGGCCAGGAGCGGAACTCTATCCTGTGCCCCGAGGTGACAACCTCGCTCACCCACCAGTCAGAGATCCGGGAGGTCCACCGATCCGTAAACTTGCAAAGTCGTCCCCCCACCCCAGAGTCGGGCAGAGGCAAGACTTCATGCGGTGGCGGGCTTGGTAGCCGGCTTGTTTGGCTTACGCGCCCAGGGACGCTTCTGTCCCCCAGCCGCATTTTTTGTCAGTCTGAGAGGTTTTCCTTGTGGGCTCTGACTGACGGAAAAAACTTTTTTGTGCTGGAAAGGAGGGGCCCGGCTTACGGCAGGGCTCCTTATCCTTAGTAGTCTGAGGAAGTAGGGTGCTCTTCCCCCCTGTGACATCCTTAATAATGTCATCCAGGGCAGCACCAAACAGCCCTTAAAGGGCAAATCAGTCAGGAGCTTCTTAGAGGCCAGGTCAGCAGACCAGCATTTTAACCAGATAAGACGACGCAACACCACTGCAGACACTGAGACCCTAGATATTAAGGGTGCAGTGTCCAAAGTGGCATTGCACACATACACTAGACCCTGCACCAGTTGGTGGGCTAGTGCAATGGTTTCTGGAGGAAGATTATGCTCCTGCACGGTCTGGTGCAAGATCTTTGCCCATTCCGTGAGTGTCTGAGACACTAGGGTCGCCGCTACAATAGGACGTAAGGCAGATCCCAGCTCTGCTCACCACTTCTGACCTCCAGTCAGTGGGGTCCTTAAAGGCAGGAGTCCCCTCCATCGGGAGAGTTGTGGCTTTATTCAAACGGGCGACCGGGGGGTCGACCACCGGAGGAGAAGCCCATTTTTTTAACCAGGGCCTCATCAAAGGGTTACCTAACAGACAGATGCCGCGGGAGCGCAAAAGTCTTCTGCGGCTTTTTCCAAACCTGATCTATGAACCTGTCAAAGAAAGGCATATAAGGAAAAACTTTTTTAGAAGGCTTGGCTTTAAAAGAACCAAAAGGGACAGCTTCCACCTGAGGTTCCTCAGCCGCAGCATCCAGCTTGAGAGTGTCCCTCACAGCATCAATGAGTTCACTTACAAGCGCCCTGTCATGTACTGACTCAGAGCAGGAGTCTTCCTCACAAGGAATGTCCTGTTCAAAAACATCAAAAATTTCAGAGCCAGGGTCCTGAGCGGCAGCTAGGCCCATATCTGAATCAGAGCACTCCCCTACTGGAGATTGTGTGGGGAGAGGGCGCTTTATAGCTCCCTTGCGCTCGCACACCGCTTCCATCCCGACAAGAAATGATTCCAGGACTGCCGACAACTGGTCCATGGGGACCGCAGGTGCAAGAGCACTGCCTGTTGCCTCTGACATGAATGGGGAAGCAGGTGAACCAGACTCCATAACCTGTCACTCTCTGAGACTTTGCCAAATAAAATAAAAGTCCACCCTCTGGCTGCGCTGACTGTAGGGGGTTACCCAGGGGACTCACCAACCCGGTCAGGACCGCTCTGTTCCGCTGCCTGTGCTGCGCTGTACAGCGCGAATGAGCAGTGAGGAGACTGTGAGGAGAATCGCGCCGTTCCAGCTGCGATAGAGGTCAAACAGCATGAAAAGCATCCGCGGCTCCAAGAAAATGGCCTCTGCAATGTAACTGCGCCATAGAATCCACGGCAAGATGGCCACCATGCGCCCCAAAGTAAAACATAGGAAAAGATTTAAAAAAAATGGTGCACAGGCCCAAAACAGTGAAAAAACACCCCCAGCTCCATGCCGACACCCATGAGCCCCCCCCCCCGGGACAGAGTGACCCCCAGACAGCACATCGTCAGAGCAAGGTGACAGAGAGCAACAAACAACAAGGGGGAGACAGGGAAAATCCCTCATACAGAGGAACACACAGCATGTACTCACCTGTGGAGGCAGGAGATACTACTTACCCGCCCTAGAAGGACCCACTGGTGTGTTCCTGACAGACCTATCACAGCTCGGTACTGAGTAGCTGTCGGCCCGGTCCATCGCAAAAGATACAGCAGGACTGTTCAATCTTATGCGGACCATAAAAAGCCCACCGGTCACCCCTGGAGTCATGGGGCATGTCGTGAACTGAGTCTCACGCCGAAGCGAGGATCAGCACACTCGATGGTTGGACAGGGAAGACTACGAGGATATCCAATGTACCCAACCTGTTGCCCAGCCGACAGTTGATAGAAGATCTCAAAAATAAAAAAATAAAATCCCTAAAGGAATAAAAAATATCTTCAGGAGACTGGCTCCTAAGAGAGCCACGCCCTCTCCTCTGCTAGGCAGAAAAAAACTGAGGGCTGCTGGCTGCAGGTAGGAGGGATATGTCCGGAGGGACCGCCCCCTGGGCGGGGCTGTTCAGCTCTGGTTTTAGAATGTATGTTGTAACATCTAACATTCTGCCTAGTCTTCTCCTATGAGCAGGGACATAAACCCATTTGTCAAGTATGAAGAGGCTGTGTCAGTCCATGGACGGTAAGAGAAAATAGTAATGTTTTAGTATGTTAATGAAATCCCCAGCTGCAGCTCCAATTGTGCTATTTCATATCTATCTTCTAATGCACATATATAAACTTACGGTAGTTTTGTTTAGTAAGGTTTAGTAAACCTATGGTGGTAAAACAGCTAAAAATGTAAGCTGCACTCTGTTAAAGTGTACCTAAACCCCACAACAAGAACATAATATAGCACATATGAGTCCTTAGATGTAGTGGCTGCATTAGTCTTCTTTTTTTGGAGACATATATATTTTTTCCATTTATTTCCACCCAGTGATCAATTCTTTCCTATACATTTCTTGTCCTCAGATGTTCTAAAGAAGAGTAGAATTGTCACCCTAGGACAATGATGGCGAACGCGTGGCACGCGTGCCGCTCCCGGCACGGCAAGCCGTCTCTGTGGGCACGCCAGGAGAAAAGCACTTACTGACTGGCAGAGCCGGTACAAAGCAGGGGGGAAGGGACAGACATACTCGGTGATACCATTTGCTGAAGGGAGGGGGGCGCAGATGAAGTGCTGGCACTGGCAGTGTGCTTCATAGTACATACACACTAGCCGGCGCTGCTAATAGCTGTAATATAGTCTACTCTAACGATGTGCCAAGAGCGCTCCTGCACCTGGCAGAAGCCAAGACAGACTGCACCAGCACTTCCCTGTCAGCGCTTTACTCCCCTATGAAGGCGATTCGTAGTCCCGTCCCATCGGCGTGACGTCCCTCACGGCCGGAGGCGGGATGGGAGAAGATCATAGAGAGCTGCTGCAGAAGCTGCAACCTAGAGGAGCCACCGAGGAGGAACCAACAACGTGTGTATCACACAAGACACAATAGTAAGCACTAAACAGATAATGAATGCCATGCCATCTGCAGATATTATAATGTACTGTCTGGATCTGATTGGGGGAGGGGAGAACACTGAGTAGAGGTTAATTACCAATGCTACCTATTTTTTAATTTCTGTAATATGCAGCATGGGGGCGTTAATGTACTGCCACTGGTCACGAATGCATCAGTGACCAATGGCAATACATTAACCCCCCCCATGCTGCATATTACAGAAATTAAATAGCATTGGTAATTGACCTCCCCTCAGTCTTCTCCTCTCTCCCAATCAGATCCAGACAGTTCATTTATTAATGATGCATTCGTGACCAGTCACAATTAGTTGCATTACTGGCACCAGGCTGCTCAGTGACAATTGCAGCCACAGATCTGCCACCCCACCATACTCTGCCATCCCACCATACCCTGCCATCCCACCATACCCTGCCATCCCACCATACCCTGCCATCCCACCATACATACTCAGTGATACCCAGATATACTCGGTGATACCCAGCCATCCCACCATACTCTGCCATCCCACCATACTCTGCCATCCCCCCCAGACATACTCGGTGATACCCAGCCATACTCATTATTAGCGTCATTGGAAAACATTTTGTCCCCCTCATTGGTGACATGGTGCCTTATTATAGGTGTCATTGCATGTGTCAGGTAGGTCAGTATAATGGTCAGGTAGGTCAGTGTAATGGTCAGGTAAGTCAGTGTAATGGTCAGGTAGGTCCGTGTAATGGTCAGGTAGGTCAGTGTAATGGTCAGGTAGGTCAGTGTAATGGTCAGTTAGGTCAGTGTAATGGTCAGGTAGGCCAGTGTAATGGTCAGGTAGGTCAGTGTAATGGTCATTCAGAGAGGGATGATCAGTCCCATCCTCTGTACAGAGCCGCTGGCAGGTTTAATTCTGTGTTGGCACTTTGAAAGAAATAAGTTGGTTTTGCATCGCGGTTTGGGCACTCGAGCTCAAAAAGGTTTGCCATCACTGCCCTAGGACAAGAAATGTGTTATAACTATAAACAACCCCATTTCCTTTAATCCATAACATGATGGAGGGGAAGCGTTCTCTAGTCCACAGAAGTGAACTTAGCAGAGTTGAAAACAATGTCTTAAAATTCAGTGCAACATTATTAGCTCACTACAAAAAGTCAGAAGCTCCCAGGATTTGTGGTAAAATCAACAGCTATTTTATGCAGGTATCGATCAGATATAACAAAAGTTTTTAAAAGTATGTTTAACAGACCAAAAGGGAGCAAACAAGAGTTCATTGTTAGGGCCCGTTCAAATTAGCATGCACGTTATGGTGCACTTGACGTGCTCATGCTGGTGTGCATTGTTTCAAAGCATTACTGTGTTTGCTTTTTAACTTTAACAGTTCATTTCATCCACTTCAATGAACTTTATTCATGTTAATGGGGTAGGCAACTACGTGGCAAATGAGGTTTAATGTGTAAAAATGTAAAAATAATGCATTTGGGTGGCAAAAATATGAATGCAATCTATACACTGGGGGGGAGAACCTCTGGGGGAATCTAGGATGGAAAAGGACCTGGGGGTCCTAGTAGATGATAGGCTCAGCAATGACATGCAATGCAAAGTTGCTGCTAACAAAGCAAACAGAATATTGGCATGCATTAAAAAGGGGATTGACTCCAGAGATAAAGCGATAATTCTCCCACTCTACAAGACTCTGGTCTGGCCGCACCTGGAGTATGCTGTCCAGTTCTGGGCACCAGTCCTCAGGAAGGATGTGCTGGAAATGGAGCGAGTACAAAGAAGGGCAACAAAACTAATAAAGGGTCTGGGGGGTGTCAGTTATGAGAAAAAGTTGCAAGCACTAAACTTATTCTCTCTGGAGAAGAGACACTTGAGAGGGGATACAAATACCGTACTGGTGACCCCACAATAGGGATAAAACTTTTCTGCGGAAGAGAGTTTAATCAGACACGTGGCCACTCATTAAAATTAGAAGAAAAAAGGTTTAACCTTAAACTGCGTAGAGGGTTCTTTACTGTAAGAGCGGCAAGGATGTGGAATTCCCTTCCACAGGCGGTGGTTTCAGCGGGGGGGGGGCATCGATAGTTTAAAAAAACTATTAGATAAGAACCTGAACGACCACAACATACAGGGATGTACAATGTAATACTGATATATAATCACACACATAGGTTGGACTTGATGGACTTGTGTCTTTTTTCAACCTCACCTACTATGTAACTATATGCAACTATGTCAGCATATTGTGATGCATTGCTATTCTGCGTAATGCAATGCACACCAGCGTGACACGTTGCTGTGAATAGGCCCCATACAAAGCAATGCTGCCAAAAAGGCCTGGTGTGAGTAAGTTCTTAGGGTTTACTAACACATAAGCCTCGTACACACGACCGAGTTTCTCGTCGTAAAAAACACGTCGTTTTTTTCGACGAGATTCTTGTTAACCTTGTCGATTTTCTCGTCAAGCTTTCCATGCGTACACACTGACATTTCCCAATTTCCTCGTTGTTCTCCGCGGTCACGTCCAGCACGTACGACGGCACTATAAAGGGGAAGATCTTTTTTCTTGGCGCCACCCCTTGGGCTGCTTTTGCTGATCTCGTGTTACCGCGTGTGAAGTAAAAGTTTGGGAAGAGACGATTCGCGCTTTTCAGTCTTCGTACTTTTCAGATCGTTTTCTGCGGTTCAGTTTGTGCTTGTGGGTTCGTATCTTGACTTTCAGGGCGTCTAGGCAGGTCGTATCTGTTTTACAGTGCGTTCTTGCCTGTTCGTTTCTGTTTTTCAGTTCGTTATTCATAGGCCTTGCTGTTCTAAAGTGCGTTCTGTTCTGTACGTTCTGATAAGATGACCGTTTCCTAGCCATGTCGCCTGGACGTTCTCGTCGTCGAGTTCGTGCTGTGCGTGCGCTTGGTGTTGGTCTGCTTGTTTTGGACCAAGACCAGTCCATGAATGGTGTGAGGAGGAGTTCGGGACCAATTCTGCCACATGCCTCTGCTGTGGGAGATAGTCGAGAATAATCCTGAGGACTACAGGAATTTTCTGCGGATGTCTGACCCCGTTTTTCAGGAACTGTTGGCTTTGGTGTCCCCCTATATTACCAGGAAGGACACCGTTATGCGGGAAGCCATCAGTGCTGAGCAGAGGCTCATCGCCACGTTGCATTATCTGGCGACAGGGAGAAGTCTTCAGGACTTGAAGTTCACGACAGGCATCTCCCCCCAGGCTCTGGGCCTCATAATCCCAGACACCTGTTCTGCTATTATACAAGTTCTGCAGGAGGACTATATTAGGGTAAGTTTTCTCCATTAACATCACATTTTATGTATTACATGTATGCTAATGTATTGTATTTCTTTCATCCTTCCCTAATTACCATGATTGTAATATGCTGAGAATGTCCCCTTTGTCCTCATGCATGCTTGAAGCTTTAGATTGCCCCTTTTTTCTCCTCCATGCATATTTTCCTTTACTAACCTTTCCAGCAGGGGCGCCTGTTGCTCCAAATGTTTGGGGGTTCAAACCCCAATTTAGGAAATAAACTTCCTCCTTTTTTGCTCTGGTGCCTATTAAACGCCCCCATTTGTTCCCTCCAATGCAGCCATTTTGTTCCCTCTAATGCAGCCATTTTGTCCCCTCCAATGCAGCCAGTTCCCCCCCAGTCCTGCACTTACCTTCTTGTGGTCAGCGCCATCCTTCTGTCCTTGATGTCTTCTCCTTCTCTTGATGTTGCATCAGCCAATCATGTTACCATTAAACAGACTTGGTGAACATGATTGGCAGAGCAGCCTGTCAGTGTTTACCCAAGGAATGCCCCCCCCCCCCCCCGCGTCCCCTATTTAACTTTTCTGAAGCCAATTACATCCCTCAGGCTGTAATGTGCAAGACAATTTTCCTTACTGTTTCTGATATGCAATTTTAAGCGCATAAATGCCGCAGTTCTTCATATGTCGGTCGCTTAACAGGGGGCCATCCACCTGAATAGTGGGCGGCATAGACAATACATAGGTTCATGCAAGGCATGAACCTATGTATTGTTCTGAGTGACGGGCACAGGAGAGAGGGGGCAGTGCTCCAGCGCCCACTCTGGACGCACCGCCACTGCAATGCTATCCTGTGTCCAAACACATCTACCCCCCCCTCCCTATTATAATTTATTAATGGACCATCATAGGGGGTGATGAATATGATACATGAGCCTTCCATTATACTTATTTAAAACACCTTAATAAACGTAGACTTTGCTTGATGTTGGCCTCTAATGTATTTTCTTAGAATATACTTGTAATGTTTGATTTGTGTATTCTAATATTTTTTCATCTTGTTTGACTCCACAGCTTCCTTCCACGCCACAGGAATGGCAGACTGTGGCATCGGAGTTTGCCACGCGGTGGGACTTCCCCAACTGTGGTGGTGCTATAGACGGGAAGCACTTCCGCATCGTGCCGCCACCCCGTTCTGGGTCCTACTACTTCAATTACAAGGGGTTTCATAGCATTGTGCTGATGGCGGTGGTGTCAGCACGGTATGAATTCCTCTATGTTGATGTAGTGAAGAATGGCCGGATGTCCGATGGGGGATCCTTCATCCAGACGGAGTTTGCCCTCCGTCTCCAGAGTGACGACCTTGCATTGCCACCGGATGCAGGGAATATTGAAGGACTCCCCTTTGTTTTTTTGGCTGATGAAGCCTTCGGGCTCGGACCACATCTTATGAGGCCATTTCCTCAGAGGACCCTGACCCCAGAGAAGAGGGTGTTCAATTACCGGCTGGCCAGGGGCCGAAGAGTCGTTGAAAATGCCTTTGGCATAATGGCCAGCCGGTTTCGCCTTTTTAGGACTTCAATACACTTGGCGGACTACAAAATAAACTATGTAGTATTATGCTGCTGTGTGCTACACAATTTTCTTTGCCGCAAATCTAATTCCTATATGGCCTCAGTTTTGCCTGAGGCTGGACTTTCCCCTGATAATCCCCTGCCGGGCCTGGAATCTGCCCGTGCTGGCTTGCCCCCCCCCCAAAATGCCCGTGAGGTTTGGGACAAATACATGGACTATTTCACGGGTAGGGGGGCAATTCCTATGCCAGGCTATGTCTAAAGATTCCTGTCTAACGATCCAAATAAAAATCTTTTTTAAACTTCTAACTTTTGTTGGTTTCCTGTCTCCTTGTTTGTCTTCGTGCATTTGTAGTGCCAAGTGTATTTTCCTTTAGTAAATACCAACCATTTCACTATGTAACCTTTAAAAATGTACCAAATAAGGTTAGAGCATATTAGAAAAAGAAGCTACATGTTGTTTGTGTTCAAATATTTTACTATGTGCAAATTCACACACTTTTTTTTTTTTTATTTTACATTTTTTGTTTGCCTGGCCACAAACCGGCAATTGTTTTCTTAGGAAAATACAAAAACAACAGTTGCATTCCAAAAATTACAAAATTGGATACCTCGGAGCAATCTGAGACATTCACTTACACAAACTATATGTCTCTATGTGCCCGTCCTAATATGGGGTCCTGCCACCCCTTGCCCAGCCAAAAATTGAATATGCACACAATTAGGATTATTTTCCTATAGTGATTTTAGACTCCTGATCCCTATTGTCAACATGTGCTATCTGCCATCAGGGGTGATCAATGGACGTGTTTTGGGGGTGCAACCCCTTCCTCAGTTCACCTACTTTAGATACGAGGAAGGGGTTGCATCCCCCAAAAGACGTACATGGTTATCCCCTGATGGCAGATAGCACATGTTGACACACTGTGTGCAGATTCAATTTTTGGCTGGTTTGATTCTCAAAAAGTTTTTTAAAAGTTGAAGAAGAAACATGAAAAAAAGGGGGTTGGGATGCCTTATTGAATTCTCCCCAAAACATCGAGAATGTCTTTAAATGTTTGATCCATCACATGAATTCTTTCTTTAATTTTATCCAGTTCCGTGCTACATTCCATCACTTGCTGGATGAGGCGGAGGGCACTGTCAGCAGAGAAACCTGTACTATCCTTCACCCCAACATTCACATCCCCATAAAACAAAATAAAAAGGTATTATAACTCTGCAGGCTTACCTCTCTTACCTGAAGCTGTGGTGACAGATACTGACCTGTTGTGGTGACCAGTTCCACAACGTCATCCACCTCTCCTTCCTGCACTTCTCCTTCCTCCACCTCAACTTCCTCCACATCTTTAAGTTGTTGGTCTTTTGGAGTTTGGGGTTGTTGTGAAGCTGTGGGGTTCCTGTGCTCCCTGGAGTGTCCTCCTCCCAGTCTTCTCTCCCCTATGAGAATCAAACAAAAGGTAGTTATCACACAGAAATTCTCTACGTAAAAAAAAAAACAGGCTAAATTGCTTGGAAGTGGGGTACAAGTGTGTGTTTGGGCGGAAGTTAAAGATGAATGCATTATTTCTGACCAAGAATATGTTTAGTATTCACCTTTGTCTGTCATTTTTTAGACATGTAGGCAACACAAAAAATTCTCTGATGCACCTGTGTGGGACACCCAAAAAAGGCGGGTCTGGTGGCCCACACTATAGTGCTCCAAAGTACAGATGTGGAAGCAGCTGCTGAGTGTCCTCTCCTTTACAGTTTACAGTTTGCATTTCATTCTCTTTACAAACACATCATCTAGCCTAAAACTTGGTGCCCCAAATTTCCAAAAAAATGGCAGATGTCTAATTACTTTTGTGGCTGTAAAATAAGCCAAAACAGCGGATAGTGGCCGAACGAAGTGTCTGTAACGTAACGAACGATTACTGTGGCCAACAAAGTTCAAAATATTACATTTTGGAAGGGAGTCCAATAAGAAAAAAAAACTAAACCAGCAACATGTCAGTTTAGAAAAGGATTAATAGCATAAAAGTGTACATTTTACTTACTTTTTGCGAGCATTCTCTTAATGCTCCTTAACTGCTCTGGCTCCCTCAGTTTGAGGTCTGACCACCTCTTTCTGAGCTGCTCATTTGAGCGTTTCACCCCGAAATTCGTCTTCAGACTCTTCACGACTTTAGTGAGGATTTTGGCCTTCCTTCTATTTGGTTTGCTATACGGCCCATGCTTTGCGTCATAATCAGACTTGAGCAAGATGTCCACCATCTTCGCCATCTCCGCAAAAGACATATTCGATGCCTTGAATCTCCTCCTTGATCGTGACGTTTCCTCGGTCTCCGGGCTTGTCTCCTCCTCATTAGTTGCGGAATTATCAGACACCTGCTGTAACTCCGCCATATCTGTCTGCGCGCCGAAAGAGAAGGGGCGGGGAAAAGATGTTAGTTAGAACGTCATGGGCGGGCGACGTGTGCGGGGCGACGTGTTCGTATTTTGACGCATGCGTGGTGTGTATATAGCAAACACACATGTGACTATAGTACGTTCGGTGTGCGGAGAGAGGAGTTCAAGTGACGGACGTGCGAACGAAGGTATGTGATTTTGAGACTGTGCCAAATTGTTGGCCTATACTGTCTTGAGAATGTTGTAGGATATATATGGTGACTACGATGTTAAGGAGGTTAGACTGTTTGCCTCACATTAGTTATATATTATTTATTTAACTTGCAGATACAATATGAATGTCTTTATTAGCGACAAAGAGTTCCTGGCGGAATTTATTGACTGGGTAAGGGAGCTGCCGGCTCTGTGGGAGACGAAAAACCCCATCCATAAAAAAAAAGGGGTGAGAAAAGCAGCGCTGGAGAAGCTGCTCCCATTTGTGCATACCAAGGTGCCCACAGCCACAGCAAAACAAGTGGACACTAAAATTGGGAGCTTGAGAGGCACCTACAGGACTGAACGCTCTAAGGTCCTGGCTTCTCAGAGGTCAGGAGCAGCAGCAGATGATGTTTATGTCCCGATTTTGTGGTACTACAGCAGGATGTCCTTCCTGGATGACCACATAGAGGCAAGGCCATCACTCTCCACTCTTCCCCCCAGACTTCCCTGCAGCCAACCTGAGCCTTCTCTGGAGCAAGAGGAGGCAGCCATCCTGGATGATCCTGATTTGGCCATCTGGAGCCAGGTATAGTATTAAATGAAAATGTATTGGGATAAAATTAATGTTTGCCAAATATGTCAAGATGAGAAACATACAATATTTTGGCTTCCACAAGTGAAATCAAGATCTCGAGACATTAGTCTGCACTTAATTGGGTGCTAAATAGTCAATCTGATGTAGGTGTAAATTAGAAAAAATGATTTCTGGATTTACATTCTAATTGCTTCAATCATGTTTATAAAGTTTGCTGCAAAGATTAAACCAACATATTAAACTATGTCCCTTTTTCATACACAGGATGAAATCAGCCAGGAGGAGGGTCTGGAAACTGTCAGGCAGGAGGAGGAAGGGCCCAGTGGCAGCCAGGAGGAGGCAGGGCCCACTGTGAGCCAGGAGGTGGCAGGGCCCAGTGGCAGCCAGGAGGTGGCAGGGCCCAGTGGCAGCCAGGAGGTGGCAGGGCAAAGGAGAAGCACCAGATCCCAGGTGCCTCCCATCCGGCTTCCCAAAAGAGGCAGGAGGGACAGGACCACCAGTGAGGCAGCAATGGCCCTTATTAAAGAGGCCCATGCCACCCTCAAAGAGCCCACATCCCCTGAAGAGGCCATTGCCGGCCTAGTGGAGGCAAAGTTCAAGGTGATGAGCATGGAGCAACGCCTCCTATGCGAGCCCCTGCTCATCACCTTGCTCAACAAGGGGGTGATGGGAAAAATTACCCCCAATACCGCCATTTGTGAGGTGGCACAACTGTCCCAACCTCAACCTCCTCCTCCACCTCCACATTCTTCTTCTGCCCCACCCCCTTCTCCTCCACCTCCACCTTGTTCTTCCGCCCCACCCCTTTCTCCTCCACCTCCACCTTGTTCTTCTGCGCTACCCCCTTCTCCTCCACCTCCTCCTCCTCCTGACAGGTGTACCCCTCCAGTGGCCCAGCCTCCAGCCAAACGAAGAAGGAAGGCTGCAGGGAAAGGCTTCAGGAAAGGTTGCAGGGAAGGTTGCCAGGAAGACGAGGAAGTGATGGCCTTGCTTCATTGTGGTCGGACAGAAGGCAGCCTGTTGTAGTACCACACACTTGGGACATATATATTAGGGCTGCAACGATTAATCAATATTATCGATAATAATCGATAATGAAAATCGTTGTCAACGATTTTCATTATCGATTAGTTGGTCCGCACCTTGTGCCTGTCCGTCCGTTGCAAAAATCCTTCCCTCCTGTGTACTGTAATCCTGTGTCTCCTTCCTGTGTCCTCGGCGCTGTGACCAGGCACGTCCTTGCCGCTGCACGTCCGCGGCGCGCCTCTCCTCCTTGCTGACATCATTCCCACAGATCTTCTCAGCCCCGCCTGCTGCTGCCTCGATGGAACAGAGAGGCGAGGGTGAGAAGCTGTGAGGAGACTGAGCCGAGCTGCAGTGTGAAAAAAGGTAGCGGCTAGCAGCTAAGTAAAAAAAGTACACAGCACCCACAAACAGTACACATTCAGTCAGTGCCCCAACTTATGTATTCCGGGGGGGGGGGAAGTGCCCCATCATTGGTTTTCCTGGGAGGGAGGGGGGAGAATAGTAATAGCCCCATTGGTGTTTCTGGGGGAGAGGGGAATAGTGCCCCATTGGTGTTTCTTGGGGGATGATAGTGCCCCATTGGTGTTTCTGGGGGAGAGGGGAATAGTGCCCCATTGGTGTTTCTTGGGGGATGATAGTGATTCATTGGTGTTTCTGGGGGGGATAGTGCCCCGTTGGTGTTTCTGGGGGGGGATAGTGCCCCGTTGGTGTTTCTGGGGGGGGATAGTGCCCCATTGGTGTTTCTGGGGGGGGATAGTGCCCCATTGGTGTTTCTGGGGGGGGGGTAGTGCCGTATTGGTGTTTCTGGTGGGGGGTAGTGCCCCATTGGTGTTTTCTAGTGGGGATAATGCCCTATTGGTGTTTCTGGGGGGGATAGTGCCCCATTGGTGTTTCTGGGGGGGGTAGTGCCCCATTGGTGTTTCTGGGGGGGGGGTAGTGCCCCATTGGTGTTTATGGGGGGATAGTGCCCCATTGGTGTTTATGGGGGGGATAGTGCCCCATTGGTGTTTATGGGGGGGAATAGTGCCCCATCATTGGTGTCCCCGGGAGGAATAACGCCCCGTCATTGGTGTTCCCGGGAGGAATAACGCCCCGTCATTGGTGTTCCCGGGAGGAATAACGCCCCGTCATTGGTGTCCCCGGGAGGAATAACGCCCCGTCATTGGTGTCCCCGGGAGGAATAACGCCCCGTCATTGGTGTCCCCGGGAGGAATAACGCCCCGTCATTGGTGTCCCCGGGAGGAATAACGCCCCGTCATTGGTGTCCCCGGGAGGAATAACGCCCCGTCATTGGTGTCCCCGGGAGGAATAACGCCCCGTCTTTGGTGTCCCCGGGAGGAATAACGCCCCGTCATTGGTGTCCCCGGGAGGAATAACGCCCCGTCATTGGTGTCCCCGGGAGGAATAACGCCCCTTCATTGGTGTCCCCGGGAGGAATAACGCCCCTTCATTGGTGTCCCCGGGAGGAATAACGCCCCTTCATTGGTGTCCCCGGGAGGAATAACGCCCCATCATTGGTGTCCCCAGGAGGAATAACGCCCCATCATTGGTGTCCCCGGGAGGAATAATGCCCCATCATTGGTGTCCCCGGGAGGAATAATGCCCCATCATTGGTGTCCCCGGTAGGAATTCATTATTACTTTTAAATAAACGAATAAATGGCACATTCAGTTTTTTTTATGATTTTATCCGATTAATCGAAAAAATAATCGGCCGATTAATCGATTATGAAAATAATCGTTAGTTGCAGCCCTAATATATATCACCTGCTGCTGTTACTGACCTCTGGGAGGCCAGCATCAGATTGTGCTCAGAAATGTTGGCCTTCTCAAGCTCCCAATTTTAGTGTCCACACAGGGTTGATGTGTGCTCTGGGGTCCCTGGGATGCACAAATGGCAGCAGCTTCTCCAGCGCTGCCTTCTCTTTATTTTAGTTCAAACATGAATAAATGTTATTTTTCTTTAACCACATCAATACTGGGCACTTAAACCCCCTTCCTTCCCAGACCAATTTTCAGCTTTCAGTGCTCTCGCACTTTGAATGACAATTATTCAGTCATGCTACACTGTACCCAAATTAAATTTTTATCATTTTGTTCACACAAATAGAGCTTTCTTTTGGTGGTATTTGTTCACAATTTCATTTTCAATTTTTTGCGATAAAAGCGAAAAAAGAGCGAATATTTTGAAAGAAAACAACATTTTCTACATTCTGTTTTAAAAGAAATCCAAACAAATCAAATTTCGGCAAAAATTTAGGCCAAAATGTATTCTGCTACATGTCTTTGGTAAAAAAAATCCTGATAAGTGTATGATAATTGGTTTGTGTGAAAGTTATAGAGTCTACAAACTAAGCTACGCATTATTGCAAATTGATCAATCCTAATGCACTGATGGCCTATCTCAATTCTTGAGGCCCTAAAATGTCAGGACAGTACAAATACCCCCCAAATGACCACTTTTTGGAAAGAAGACAGTCGGAGGTATTTAGTAAGAGGCATCGTGAATTTTTTGAAGTTGCAATTTTTTTCCCACAATGCCTTGGAAAATTAAGAAATATATATATATATTTTTTTTCTTCACAAAGTTGTCAATTTAGAAGATCTTTCTAACACATAGTATGTACATAGCAAAAATAACACCCCAAAATACATTCTGCTACTCATCCTGAGTATGGTGATACCCAGTGTGTGAGACTTTTCCACATCCTGGCCACATACGGAGGCCAAACATCCAAGTAGCACCATCAGGCGCTCTAAAGGCATAAATTACACATTTCATTTCCTGAGTACCTATCACATTTTTGAAGGCCCTGGAGAACAAGGACAATGGAATTACCCACAAAATGACCCCATTTTGGAAAGAAAACAACCCAATGTATATTCTATGAGGCATAATAAGTCTTTTGAACATGTCATTTCTTTCCAAAAGTTTTGGGAATATGTGGAAAAAAAATTAAAACATATATTTTTTTCACAAAGTTGTCAATTTAGAAGATCTTTCTAACACATAGTATGTACATAGCAAAAATAACACCCCAAAATACATTCTGCTACTCATCCTGAGTATGGCAATACCCAGTGTGTGAGACTTTTCCACATCCTGGCCACATACGGAGGCCAAACATCCAAGTAGCACCATCAGGCGCTCTAAAGGCATAAATTACACATTTCATTTCCTGAGTACCTATCACATTTTTGAAAGCCCTGGAGAACAAGGACAATGGAATTACCCACAAAATGACCCCATTTTGGAAAGAAAACAACCCAATGTATCTTCTATGAGGCATAATAAGTCTTTTGAACATGTCATTTCTTTCCAAAAGTTTTGGGAAAATGTGGGAAAAAAATTAAAACATTTTTTTTTCACAAAGTTGTCAATTTAGAAGATCTTTCTAACACATAGTATGTACATAGCAAAAATAACACCCCGAAATACATTCTGCTACTCGTCCTGAGTATGGCGATACCACATGTGTGAGACTTTTCCACATCCTGGCCACATACGGAGGCCAAACATCCAAGTAGCACCATCAGGCGCTCTAAAGGCATAAATTACACATTTCATTTCCTGAGTACCTATCACATTTTTGAAGGCCCTGGAGAACAAGGACAATGGAATTACCCACAAAATGACCCCATTTTGGAAAGAAAACAACCCAATGTATCTTCTATGAGGCATAATAAGTCTTTTGAACATGTCATTTCTTTCCAAAAGTTTTGGGAAAATGTGGGAAAAAAATTAAAACATATTTTTTTTCACAAAGTTGTCAATTTAGAAGATCTTTCTAACACATAGTATGTACATAGCAAAAATAACACCCCGAAATACATTCTGCTACTCGTCCTGAGTATGGCGATACCACATGTGTGAGACTTTTCCACATCCTGGCCACATACGGAGGCCAAACATCCAAGTAGCACCATCAGGCGCTCTAAAGGCATAAATTACACATTTCATTTCCTGAGTACCTATCACATTTTTGAAGGCCCTGGAGAACAAGGACAATGGAATTACCCACAAAATGACCCCATTTTGGAAAGAAAACAACCCAATGTATCTTCTATGAGGCATAATAAGTCTTTTGAACATGTCATTTCTTTCCAAAAGTTTTGGGAAAATGTGGGAAAAAAATTAAAACATATTTTTTTTTCACAAAGTTGTCAATTTAGAAGATCTTTCTAACACATAGTATGTACATAGCAAAAATAACACCCCGAAATACATTCTGCTACTCGTCCTGAGTATGGCGATACCACATGTGTGAGACTTTTCCACATCCTGGCCACATACGGAGGCCAAACATCCAAGTAGCACCATCAGGCGCTCTAAAGGCATAAATTACACATTTCATTTCCTGAGTACCTATCACATTTTTGAAGGCCCTGGAGAACAAGAACAATGGAATTACCCACAAAATGACCCCATTTTGGAAAGAAAACAACCCAATGTATCTTCTATGAGGCATAATAAGTCTTTTGAACATGTCATTTCTTTCCAAAAGTTTTGGGAAAATGTGGGAAAAAAATTAAAACATATTTTTTTTTCACAAAGTTGTCAATTTAGAAGATCTTTCTAACACATAGTATGTACATAGCAAAAATAACACCCCAAAATACATTCTGCTACTCGTCCTGAGTATGGCGATACCACATGTGTGAGACTTTTCTACATCCTGGCCACATACGGAGGCCAAACATCCAAGTAGCACCATCAGGCGCTCTAAAGGCATAAATTACACATTTCATTTCCTGAGTACCTATCACATTTTTGAAGGCCCTGGAGAACAAGGACAATGGAATTACCCACAAAATGACCCCATTTTGGAAAGAAAACAACCCAATGTATTTTCTATGAGGCATAATAAGTCTTTTGAACATGTAATTTCTTTCCAAAAGTTTTTGGAAAGTGTGGAAAAAAAATTTAAACATATTTTTTTTTCACAAAGTTGTCAATTCAGAAGATCTTTCTAACACATAGTATGTACACAGCAAAAATAACACCCCAAAATACATTCTGCTACTCGTCCTGAGTATAGTGATACCCCATGTGTGAGACTTTTCCACAGCCTGGCCACATACAGAGGCCCAACATGCAAGTAGCACCTTCAGGCTTCTAACACATAGCATGTACACACCAAGAATTACACCCCAAAATACATTCTGCTGAGCAAAAGGTAATAAAAAAAAGGCTCACCTATGGTTTTAGCAGGCAGGAATACCGTTCCAGAGCAGTCAAAGCATTGGTCCAGACAGCCATAGGAAATGTCCAGGAATTGTCCAGCAGGGAAACAGAGATATGGAAACCTATGAACATGGTCCATGGTTTAGCAGGCAGTTCAGGTGGCAGGCAGAGGCATGGCCAGTTCAGGTGGCAGGCAGAGGCATGGCCAGTTCAGGTGGCAGGCAGAGGCATGGCCAGTTCAGGTGGCAGGCAGAGGAATGGCCAGTTCAGGTGGCAGGCAGAGGCACGGCCAGTTCAGGTGGCAGGCAGAGGCACGGCCAGTTCAGGTGGCAGCACTATAACATTTAGGCCTTGGTCAGGAAAGACCTAAGAACAGGGGTAGAGGCTTCTTCCCACCCAAATCTCTACGAAGCCTCCGAGTCTCCAGACCCTAATCCGAGAAAAACAAAACCTGGAGAAAAACATTTTCTCCACTCGGAAACTCTTTTCTGGAGCCCCTCAAATATGTGAGACCCCTGTGCTGTACTCAAATGATCAGTTTAGGAGGCAGGCAAAAAGCATGGTCATTTAACAGGCCGAGGTCAATTCACGTTGAAGGCAGAAACATGGTTGGCAGAGGCATAGTCGAAAACAGTCCGGGTCATTCACAGAAATGGCAGATGGTGGAAACTGGAAAAAAAATCATCTTCACTTTACTAATAGTTTAGTAAAGTATGATAGCTCTGAAAGCACTTTCCAATACAAAGGCCTGGCTGGGAGGGACATTGGGGACAGTAGTATCGGGTGTCACGACGAATTCCTCTACTTGAACACACACGACATTTTTTTGGGGGTTTGCGACCTGTTTCGGTAAGAGGGAGGATTTCGGAGAAGTGCCTTTCGTGGAGTCTGGCTACTGCATCGGAGCGAATTAGTTGAGGGGCTTGGCCATGGGGATAGAGAAGGGCTTCGATCAAGTCTTCTTGGAATTTTAGATAGGTTAGGGAACTTTGGGTGCACTTAGAAAAAATGATATAAGAATTGAAAAGGGCTAGTTGCATCAAATAAATGGCAACTTTTTTGCACCAAAACAGTGATTTCCTGGTGGCCAAGTAGGGCTGCATCATCTGGTCATTCATATCCACCCCCCCCCCATGTAAAGATTATAGTCATGCACACATTTTGGCTTCTGGACGGGGCCTCTTCTTCTCTGCAGTTCCACCAAGGTGTCATCATGCATTGTGGAAAGGATGTAGACATCTCTTTTTTTATCTCTCCACTTCAATGCTAGGACCTCTTCAGTCCGCATACTGGCCATTTCCCCCTGTTTCAGTTTCTTGGCAACCAATCTCTGTGGGGAGCCTTTACGGTTGGTCTGTGCTGTCCCACAGGCCACAATTTTCTTTTGGTACAGATGGCGAAAAAGTGGGAGACTTGTATAGAAATTGTCTACGTATAGGTGGTAACCTTTCCCAAGCAATGGTTCAATCAGCTGCCAGACAATTTTGCCACTTGTTCCCATGTAGGTAGGGCATCCAGGGGGGTTTAGCTGTCTGTCTTTTCCCTCATAAATTATAAAATCATATGTGTAACCCGTGGCCCTGTCACATGCCTTATAAAATTTTACCCCACGTCTGGCTCTTTTACTGGGGAGGTATTGCTTTATTCCAAGTCTTCCTGTGAAGTGTACTAATGATTCATCTACACATATATTTACATCAGGGGTAAACATCTGCTTGAAGCTGGCGCAAAAAAAATTGATTAGGGGCCGAATTTTAAATAATTTATCATAATTGGGATGATTTCGAGGGAGGCATTGGGCATTGTCGTTGAAGTGTAGAAACCTCATTATCATCTCGTAATGGGTTCTTTTCATAAAAGATGAATAGATTGGCATGTGGTAGATAGGTCGGGTAGACCAGTAGGAATGGAGTTCATTTTTTTTTTGTCAGCCCCATGTTGAGGGTTAGGCCAAGGAAAATTTTTAATTCTTCCACGGTGAGGGGTTTCCAAACAAAAGGACGGGCATAGGAAGAATTTGGATTGTTGGCTATATATTGACTGGCGTATAGATTACACTGCTCCACAATGTAGGTTAGGATATCATCAGTAAAAAATAATTCAAAATAATAAATCGGGGTAGCAATTTCCGACTGTATCTGAGGGCCTGGCTGGGCTGTAAAAGGGGGAATGATAGGTTCTACTGACGTATCGGGCAGCCATGTTGGATACAGTAGAAGATCGGGGAGGCTAGTATGGGCCCTGCCTCGTTGTTGATGGGACGCCCCATTGCTAGCATTTGGCCTATCCTCTAGAAAAGTTGCAGAACTGCTGGCGGATGCCTGCCTATCCTGGCATGATGCGCTGCTGGCGGAAGCCTGCCTATCCTGGCGTGATGCGCTGCTGGCGGATGCCTGCCTATCCTGGCGTGATGCGCTGCTGGTGGATGCCTGCCTATCCTGGCGTGATGCGCTGCTGGCGGATGCCTGCCTATCCTGGCGTGATGCGCTGCTGGCGGATGCCTGCCTATCCTGGCGTGATGCGCTGCTGGTGGATGCCTGCATATCATCATGGAGTCCTGCGCTGCTGGTGGATGCCTGCTGGTGGATGTCCTGGAGTGCTGCGCTGCTGGTGGATGTCTGCGGCGCCTGCTCATAACTCCTGATCTCACTTGTTACGATTCTATCCTCAGTTTCTATTTCAGAGCCACTACTTTCCTCTGGATAATATTCACTATCCGATTCTGACAGAGAGAGTTCCTCGTCCGACATACCCTGGAGTATCTGGAGAGCCTCCTCGCTGCTGTAGAATCGTTTAGCCATGTGGGCAGATGTGCCAGATGTTGGCGGTCAGATGTGCCAGATGTTGGCGGTCAGATGTGCCAGATGTTGGCAGGGCAGATGTTGGCGGGCAGCTGTTGGCGGTCAGATGTTGGCGGCCAAATGTGTCAGATGTTGGCGGGCAGATGTGCCAGATGTTGGCAGGGCAGCTGTTGGCGGTCAGATGTTGGCGGGCAGATGTCAGATGTTGGCGGCCAGATGTTGGCGAGCAGATGTGGCAGCTGTTGGCGGGCAGATGTTTACTGCCAGATGTTGGGAGTCAGATGTGCCAGATGTTGGCAGGGTAGATGTTGGCGGGCAGATGTGCCAGCTGTTGGCGGGCAGCTGCTGGTGGTCAGATGCTGGCGATCAGATGTTGGCGGGCAGCTGTGCCAGATGTTGGCGGGCAGCTGTTGGCGGGCAGATGGCGGGCAGATGTGGCAGCTGTTGGCGGGCAGATGTGGCAGCTGTTGGCGGGCAGATGTGGCAGCTGTTGGCGGGCAGATGTTTACTGCCAGATGTTGGGAGTCAGATGTGCCAGATGTTGGCAGGGCAGATGTTGGCGGGCAGATGTGCCAGCTGTTGGCGGGCAGCTGTTGGCGGTCAGATGCTGGCGATCAGATGTTGGCGGGCAGATGTGCCAGATGTTGGCGGGCAGATGTGCCAAATGTTGGCGGGCAGCTGTGCCAGATGTTGGCGGGCAGATGCGCAAGATGTTGGCGGGCAGATGCGCAAGATGTTGGCGGGCAGATGCGCAAGATGTTGGCGGGCAGATGTTTTCACTGTTTTATGGACACTGTGTTTTATGGACACTGTGTTTTGGGGACACTGTGTTTTGGGGACACTGTTTTGGGGACACTAGCTGGGTGATCAGTGGGTAAACAGCAGACAAACAGCTAAAAACTCACTGATCTCCCGGCTGCAGCACAGATTGTCTCTTCCTCTCCTCACTGACAGGCTCTGTGTGAGGAGAGGAAGAGATCAGAGCAGTTACAACTGCTCTGTGTTTACATTACATGACGGCTGTCATTGGACAGCCGTCATGTCATCAGGAGGGCCAATCACATGGCCCTCCTGTTTGCACACACTGTATATTTACAGTGGCCGGGTGGGAAGTGGTTAAGTTCATACTTGACTATGTGTATTTGTAAAAATGTAAAATCTAGCTTTGGAGTAAGCAGATACATTTGACTGACAAAAAAAAGGGACAGATACCAACCCCCCAAAAAAATAACGAAATCGTATTTCCCAAAAAAGGGTGTAAAATTTAAATAATATATATTAAAAGATTCAATGGGAGATCACTACCAAAACATTGCGAAATTACAATTAACATCAGTTTGAAAAATATCAAAGTTTTAAATATTCCTAAAAACTTGCACGATATAATACACATAAATCTTCTTAAGAGCAGCATGAAAAAGGTTAAAAAAAGATAGTCATAACTCTGTGTGAATATCAGCAGCAAAAGAAGTTCATTCGTTTGGATTAATGTAACATTCTAACGAAGATTTCAATGCACAACATTTAAACGATGCAAAAATTTGGAGCGTGACGAATGTGCTATCTCCATTACGAAGGCTTGTTTTACCAGAAGATGCGCTCCCGTCTCATAGTTGCTTGTGAGCATGCGCGCTTTTGGAAGAGTCGTAAAAGCATACACACGAACCATTTTCTCGCCACAAAACAGGCCGACGAGAAACACGACGAGGAAATCTGGAATCCTGACGAGAAAATAGAGAGCAGGTTCTCTATTTTCTCGTCGAGATTCACGGCAATTTTCTCGTCGTAAAACCATACACACGAACGGTTTTCTCGACAAAAAAGCTCACGCGGCACTTTTCTTGCCGGTTTTGGACGAGAAACTCGGTCGTGTGTACGAGGCTTCAGAATCTTGATCAACAGTAGCAGAACACCGTTTTACTTACACTTAGAATCTTGATCAACAGTAGCAGAACACCGTTAGAGTAGGTTGTACTAAAAGTGGAACTTCTCTCAATCAGTATTGACTATTTATAATCCTTATGCTGCTAGGATTAGTAAATAAATTGGAAGTTATGTAATATTTAAAATGTTAAACTTTTTTTTTACATTTCTTTAGTTATGTCCTGGTTTCCAAGCCTAGGCAAATTATGTCATACATCACAGGAGTCTCCAGAAGTAGAGAGAGGTTTTCTCAGCTAAGCACACCCTCCTGCTTGCATGCCTGAGCTAGGGTATGTGAATTCCAGGAAGTGAATGCTACATGAATTATCTGCCCTTTGTCAAGATGGCCATGGCCAGAAATGCTAGAGGGTATTTTTCAAAGTGATTTCTCAGCAAAATAAAGCACGGAGACATGGATGGATGGGGGAGTTTGCTTTGATTATTAAAAAATAATTAAATAGCATTTTTGGTTTGTGTTGCTGAGATGCAGTGAAGTTCCACTTTTTTTTTTTTTTGTAAACTGTGTTTATTAGGTTAGTCATGGGTTTACAGGTATGCATAGCACATATGTTACAGTGACCAACATTTTATCGTTTCTCCAGTAACAAAAGAAAAGAAAGAGCATAACAAAGTATAGGCAGTTATATCATCCGAAGGAGTGTTCTCCTAGTCATGTTATGTAACCATGTTGCCCTGTCTATTAGCTGTGGCAAGCATAGGACCTCGGCTTGTTGGCTGGCTTGCAGCCGTTTGGGCGTGCACCCACCCTCCCGGTCAGTTCCTTGTTTTACATCGGTATGTGTCATCGGGGGGGGGGGGGTGTTCCGCCCCTAGTCAGCCCCTGCGTGTTCCAGTTTGGGTTCATGCCAGAGGAGGGGGGCCATTTAAGGCCTCCTACTGACCGCCTCCGGCATCCCACCCGTGCCGTGACCATAGCCAGGCCCCAGCTGGGGTGCCCAGCGCATTCACTTTCGTTTCTCCGTGGGCTAGTGTGGTATTGGCCGAGATCCTATTGCCAGACTTATCTTACTCATTGTGATTAGGGCGCTGGCTGCCAGATTTTCAGATAGATAACTTTTTAACATTGCACATTTATGGCAAGAAGCAACTAGCAAAGTATTCAAGAGCTTAGAAGGAAAATAGGGGGTGAGGGGGGGAGGGAATATGAGATAAAGGGGGGGGAGGGGAGGGGGTAGGATCTCACCTTGATCTGATAACTTTCGCTTGCGTTCCACACCGGACTGTCTGCCACCAGGATGATGTCTCGTTCTGTAAAAGGTGTACATGTTGCGCTCAAGGTCTATGCTCTGGTTCAAGATGGGGGGGGGGGGCGGTCAGGTTCAACTGTTAGCAAGGTCAACACGTCGACCAAAAGTTGGGTCTGCTAGCTTCAATAGTGACACATCTAGGCTCGATGTTACCCGAGATTGGTCGGAGAAATGTTCCGTCCACAGTGACCATGTGGCTATGTGTTTCTCTATTGTGCCTTTACAGGTTGCGACCCATTCCTCTGCTTCTCTGATCTCATTTACCCTGCGTATCCAGTCCTCCCTGCCTGGCACCTGTGTCTTCTTCCAATAGATTGGGAGAAGCCGCTTTGCCGCATTTAGCAGGTGGGGCATTGCGCTTTTTTTGTAGCGACTGATTGGCATGGGAGGGATATGCAGGAGAAAATGAACCGGTGAGAGGGGGACATCTATCCCTAAGATTTCCTTAATCTGTTCCCTAATGTCTTGCCAAAAGGATGTTATCAGAGGGCATTCCCACCACAAGTGTAGCAGGGTTCCTCGGCCTCCACATCCCCGCCAACATAACTCTGAGCCCGTCGGGTACATCCGCGCCAAATCGGCCGGGACCCTGTACCAGCGTGACAGCAGTTTATATTTAGTCTCCTGCATTTTACTGTCTGCGGAGCTGGAGTGGGTGAGCTGCTAGAGGCAAGTCAGTTGAGGCTCTGTGAATGTCTGTCCTAGGTCTCTCTCCCAGGCACGAATGAAGATGGGTTTGGAGGCCGAGGCCGAGGCGCCCAGCAATAGGTAGAGTTCTGAGACCATTCGGGGGATTGGGTCTTCTGCTACGAATAATTTCTCGAAAGGAGTGAGTGATGTGATGTCCCTTATAGAGCTGCAATGTTTTTTCGAAGAAGCTGTGTAACTATCTGTACCTCCAGAAATTCATCTGCGGTTTACCTGTCCTGGCCGTCAGGGATTCATAGGAGATCATTTTGCCATCTCTCAACAGTTTCCCACAGCTGGCACTCCTGTCATCCACCCAGGTTCCAAAAAAACCTGCCTGTTCCCCCGGGGGGAACCAGAGGAACCCTCCCAGCGGCGCCAACGGGGACACAGGGGGGGCCAAGTTCAGTACTCGATTGAGACGATCCCACGTTCTGAGCGTAGCGCTCGTCAGAGGGGATGTGTCTGCTGACAGCCCCCTGTGTTCCTGGGCGAGCCATGGGGCGTATGACAGGTTCCTCCCTGCCAAGCATTTTTCCACTGAAACCCAGAGCTTAGACTTGTCATGGAAGCGCCAGTTGAGGATCCTCTGGAGGGCAACAGCCTGATGGTATTTGAGTAGATCTGGAACGCCCAAACCTCCTGAGCGCCTTGAGCGTTTCAGGACCCTCAGGGCTACCCGTGGTTTCCGCGAGTTCCATAAGAAACTGTTGAGCATACTTGACAGTTGGGCAAAGAAGTTTCTGGGCAGGGATATAGGGAGCATTTGCATGTAAAACAAGATCCTAGGGAGGACGTTCATTTTTATTATGTTGACCCTACCTAGCCACGTGAAGGCAGTTTTTGTCCAGTGCTGTAGGTCCTGTCTGACAGCAGTTATCAGTCTGGGAAAATTTGTGGTGTACAATAGGTCGTATCGGTCTGTTAGTTGTATGCCCAGGTATCTCAGGGAAGTCTTGGCCCATGTGAAGGGGAATGCGCTTTTTAAACTCTCTGTCAGTGCTGGGGGTAGGCTTATAGGCAGTATTTCGGATTTCATATAGTTAATTTTGAAATTTGATAATGTTCCAAAATGCTGGAGTTCCTGCATCAGGACTGGCAATGAAATCAGGGGATTCGTTAAGTGGAATAGTACATCGTCGGCGTAGGCTGAAAGCTTGTGTTCTACGTTGCCCACTTTCAGGCCTCTGATGTCCGTGTTCGCCCTCACCCTCCTCAGCAGGGGCTCAAGGGCCAGGGCGAAGAGAAGGGGCGAGAGGGGACACCCCTGTCTCGTGCCATTCCTGATTGCAAATTTGGGTGAAAAAGTGCCATTGACTTTTACTTGTGCGCTAGGTTCTGTGTAAAGGGCCAGTATCCAAGCTAGCATATTGGAGCCTATCCCTAGTGCGCTCAGGACCTCCCATAGGTAAGACTAGTCAATGCGGTTGAAAGCCTTTTCGGCATCAGTGGATAAGATCAGGTATGGGAGTGGTTCATCTCTGTTCCTAGCCCAGTGTATGAGCTGAATCGCCCGTATGGAATTATCTCTGGCTTCACGCCCCGCAATGAAACCAGTCTGGTCGGGGTGTACAACATGGGGTATTAGGTGCTTTAGTCTATTGGCCAAGATCTTGGCCAGTATTTTAACGTCAGTGTTTAATAAGGATATCGGTCGGTAACTTTGTGGAACCGTGGGATCTTTACCTTCTTTTGGTATGACCGATATGTGCGCTAATAGGGCTTCTGGGGGGATATTGCCACCCTTTGTCAGGGAGTTGAAGTATCTACACATAGGTTTCACGAGTGTCGAGGTAAATTTTTTATAATACGCTTTGGTGAACCCGTCAGGGCCTGGGCTTTTCCCATTGGGCAGGGATGTGATGGTGGATTCTATTTCTGCGGTGGTGATTGGGGATTCCAATTCTATTTGTTGGTCTGTGGTCAGCGCCGGCAGTCCGCTCCCGGACAGGTATTTACGGATATTCGTCAGCCTGTCTGCTTTGACGTCCGGGGTCATCCTAGCATCTAAGTTATATAAGTTGGCGTAATAGTCGCGGAATCTGGAAGCTATCTTGGAGGACTGAAACAGCATTGTTCCAGAGGGTGAGCTGAGTTTGTGTATTTGTGTCTGGGCTCGTTTTGCTCGCAGGACCCTCGCCAACATGCGGCCGCATTTGTTACCATGCTCGTAGTATTTGTGGGATAGGTATCTCAGTTGTCGTCTCGCCTGTCTTTCCAGCAGGCGCGAGAACAGCTCCCTAAGTTCAGTCAGTTCCCCCAAAACTTTGGGGTCCCCCCCTATTTTGTGTTTAAGCTCCGCTCACTGAAGTGCGGAGAAAACTCTGTCATAGTCTGCCTGTCGTTCTCTCTTTAGCCTAGTGCCTTGGGCGATAAGTTCCCCACGTATCACGGTTTTGTGGCATTCCCAGATCGTACCCTCACTAAGGCCCTCAGTGGTGTTTTCACGGAAATAATTAGTCAATGCCTCCGCAACCCTAGATTCTACTACAAGGTCGTCCAACAAGTTTTCATTAAGTCGCCAAGCCCAGGCCCTATGGGTGCCCAAGGGCAGGGTGAGGGTCACGGTTATCGGTGCATGATCCGATATAGTAATACTTTCAATGGACGAACCTCGCAGAAGTTCCAGGGTAGGGCGGTCCACAAATAGCAGGTCTATCCGGGTGTATACCTTGTGCACCATGGAGAAGTAGCTATAGTCTATCTGTGGGGTGGAGAACTCTCCAGCTATCGACTAAGCCTGCGGTCTGAAGGGCTTTGCGAAAATGCTTAAGGAAGGCATGCGAGTGCGTAGGTTTTCCATGTGATGTGTCCAGTGAAGGGTCGGGGCTCACATTAAAGTCACCTCCCATTATTAGGGCGCCTTCTCAGAACTCCGCCAGGCGTTCCAGGGCTGTGTCAATGAAAGTCAGCTGGTTTGAATTAGGGGCATAGATGGTGGCAAAGGTATATTTTGTGCCCGCTATGGTTCCTTTTAGGAAGACATAGCGTCCCTGCGGGTCTACTATGTCATCCACGTGCTGGAAAGGGCAGTTTTTGTGGACGGCTATTGCAGTACCTCTTGACTTGCTAACTGGGGAGGTACCAATGTACCACTGGTTATAGAGATGCGTGGGTAATTTGGGTCTGGACTGGTGTTTAAAATGTGTCTCCTGTAGGAAGACTATCTGTGCCTTCAGTTTTTTCAGTTCCCACCATAATTTACTGCGCTTACAGGGGGAGCATAGACCTCGAACATTATACGAGATTACCTTGAGATCAGCCATGGTGTTATGGAGTTGTTAGGTGGCCTCTGATTCTGTGGCTTGGTCCGGTGCGGTCCAGGTGAGTCCTGTAGTAGCGTGGTGTGGGGAAAAGGGTAGACAGGGAGGAAGGGAGGGGGTAAGAAAAGGGAGGAGAGTAGGGGAGGAAAAGACAAGTGTTAATAACATCAACAACAATAGTAGACAAAAAAACTAGCACAGTGAGCCAAACAACGGCTCGAATTAACTGCAGTCTGGACCCGGGGGGCTCCCCTAACATAGGGGGACCACCAAGTCCAGACCTGTCATCCCAAATGGGATCTAAACCCGTATACGGGTGGCCTACGGGGGGGTTGTGGGCCGACATGAAGGGAGGTAGAAGGGGCAGTCCGCTCCGCCCCCACCACTTAGTGTCAAATCTGGTGTTCCGACTGTCCAGGGAATGTTAAAAAAAAAAAAACAATGGAGTAGAGGGGATAGAAAAAATTGTGACTAACAAGAAAAAGCGGGAGTGAAAGGTGAGGGGTGGTTGGGTCCCATGGGTTGTTGGGGTTTCATGCACAGGGGCTCAGGGACGAGAGCTGGGCCAGGAGATGAAGGTGGAAATGGGGGGGCGCATGCGCGAGGCTCTGTATGGCGGACGTGTTCCACTAGAGCTCCGCACCTCCCGCCGCAACATCGGGATCATACACCGCGCCTGAGCCGCCCTGCAACCCCGCTTTTGCTGAATACAGCCTCCGGAACGGCCACAGCATCGTCTGGGATGGTTTTAACCGGCCATCGCGGTAGATCCAAATCTAAACCGATCAAAGACGCCCTGGCCCGCGCCTCGTCCAAGATGGCGGCGAAGGCCCTGACTAAACAGCACGTTGCCTCACCAGACAAGCCAGAACAAGCCACCGCCGACAGCGAGGATGAGACCACCATAGACGGTCCAATCAGGGGTCCTTCCTTCCTGCCCTCCTCAGGTATGTCCCAGGGTGATTTTCTACAGTTTATGGAAGCCATGCTGCAAAAGGCCTTAAAAACTACATCTGATCAGATAACAAGCAGGCTGTCACGTGAGATCAGGGAGCTAGGCCAGCGCACGGCAGACCTGGAAACCAGGGTAGATGATATAGAGCTTACACTCCAAGAGCAGGTTCAAGAGCAGGCAGCCCTCCGTGATGAGAACAACATGCTACTCTCACGTCTCGAGGACGCTGAAAATCGCTCCCGTAGATCAAATCTACGCCTGAGAGGTATCCCAGAAAATGTGGAAGACCTACAATCTTTCTCAACGGCCCTATTCCAAGAACTATCACCTGCTATACCAATAGAACGCTTGGAATTCGATAGAATACACAGGGCCCTGACCCGCCGACAGCAAGACGGGCCTCCGCGAGATATTATCATCAAACTGCACTTTTTCCGTACAAAGGAACAACTCCTAGCTGCTGCTCGCAATAAGGACACTCTCCTGTTCCAGGGTCACACGTATCAATTGTTCTCTGACCTAGCTCCATCTACAATTGCTAAACGCCATGCCATGAAACCACAACTCCAGATTCTCTTGCAGCACCAACTTAAATACACCTGGCGCTTCCCTTTTGCTTTGCAATTTTCCTACCAGGGCCAGCAACACTCCTCCACATCACCGGAATCCCTCCAATGTCTTCTTGAGTCCCTGCACCTAACTACCCCGGAGCAACCTGCGGAGACGACACTGCCTCGCACCCCCGCCCGGGCAGCAACGCATCCCTATAATACCACTCCAAGGAGATCTAATCCTGGCCCTTCATCCGTCCGTAGAGGTACACCAGCTCGCCCACCCAGGGACATCTCCCGGGACCGACAAGTCTACTCTCCACGTTGAATTTACTTTTGCTCCTTTCACAACCACTTCTTGTTTGCCACCGGAGGCCCCTTGATTGAAGCTAACCTATACTTTATGACGTGATGATAACTCTTCAATCAAGTTAAAGGGGGACTGTCCTGTGATAGACACCCCCTAATGGTAGGGGGGATGTCTGTGCAGTCCACCTACCCCCCTCTCCCCGGGGTTGCGGGGGCTCAGGCCCCATGAATCTTTTATATTCCCTTTCTCATCAACAAGTGTTATACACTTTTCTCCCCTCTTTTTTCATTATTATTATTGTTTTATTTTTTTTACCTTACTACTCAGGAAAACCAGGAAGGTTATATATATATATTTTTTTTTTCTCTCCTTCCTTTTCCTACGGTGTCCCCTTTTTGGGGAAAATGTACTATGATTCTTGCACAACATTCACTACATAACATTTTAGTTGGCGCCTGTTTTCTGGCTCGCCGCATGGGCTCAGGGCTTTCCCTGGGCGCATGCGGCGACCCGGACGATACCGCCTATTTTTTTGTCCATTTGGGCATGATTTTGGTAAATTGAAATGTCATTACCGGTTATTTGTTCTCTTTCTCTGTTTATTACTTTAAATGTTTATAGGACGATATGTGTATACGGATACACCCTGCCTGAGTATTTGTGTGTCCTTGTGCCATTTCTCCTTTTTGGGAAAATGTACTATGATTCCTGCACAACATTCACTATGTGACATTTTAGTTGGCGCCTGTTTTCTGGCTCGCCGCATGTGCTCGGGGCTCTCCCTGGGCGCATGCGGCGACCCGGACACTGCCGCCTATTCTTTTGTCTGTCTGTGCTTGACCTTGGTAAATTGAAATGTTATGAACAGTTACTTGTTTTCTTTCTCTGTTTCTTACTTTAAATGCTTATAGGAGGATATATGTATACGGATACACCCTACCTGAGTATTTGTGTGTCCCTGTACCATGTCTCCACAGAGTCAATCTGGAGGTCTGTGTGCCTCCAGACAAACATAGGTTACATAGCAATACCTGCATAACCACTGTCTTTCCTGTTACTTCTTGTTGGTTTAACTTTTAAAGCTTTAACCACAATCCCCCATTAGCGGCGGGAGGCTGTCATTGCCCCCCCTCTGCATGGTGTGCACACTCGCGACTCGGCTGGCCGACTGGCGAGTCTGTCCACTACCTGGTCGGGCGACCAAACCCCATTGCCACTTCCTATATCTATTCATCCATTTGCCTTACAACTACTACCCTCTCCTTTTCCCCTTTCTTCCCTCCCTTCTCCCTTGTATCTTCTCTTTTCCTGATCCTTGTCGGCGGGGCTGCGGGGCCCTTGGGGCCCCTCTGCCTAATATCTCATCTCCTTCCCCATGGCCCCCCTGAACATTCTTTCCCTTAATGTAAAGGGACTCAACTCACCACATAAGAGAGTTAAGGCCTTCCAAACATTCATAGCATTAAAAGCTAGTATTGTAGCCCTCCAGGAAACTCATTACACGACGCAAGCGACACCAAAATTCTTTAGCCCCCGATACCCTCAAGTGTATACTGCCTCGGCTAATGTGAAAAAGCGCGGTGTACTCATAGCCCTTCACCAATCCCTCCCTTTCGTATTAACCTCAGAAATCAAAGATCTGGAAGGTCGCTATATAATCCTTGTAGGCACGCTTCAAGAAGTGGAAACTACCTTGGTCTCCTATTATGCCCCAAATGATAACCCAAACCCCTTCTTTTCTCACCTCCTACAAGTCATCCGGACACATTGCAGGGGCACGGTGATCCTTTGCGGTGACTCTAACTCAGTACTTCAGCCACATATGGATAAATCCCCATATGCTCCGGACCAGTATGCCCCTTCCACACGCTTTAGAAAATTACTGCAACAAGCCTCATTGCTTGACACTTGGCGAGAATGCAACCCAACGAAGAAGAACTACACGTTCTACTCATATCCCCATAAATCCTTTTCTAGGATCGATCACATATTCCTCTCGGTTGCGTCCTCCCCAACACTTGTCAACTCCTCTATACAACCTATACCATGGTCGGACCACTGTGCAGTCCTTACCACGGTTTCCTCTCTGATTCCCCAAACCAGCGACCGCTCCTGGTGTATTAATGAAGCTCATCTTACTAATCCGTCATACTGCCTTGACATTCAGGTGGCCCTTGGAGATTACCTGCGTCATAATAATACCCCTGATATCTCTCCAGTTCTCCTCTGGGAGGCACACAAACCGGTAATCCGAGGCACATGCATATCAGTATCTACACATCTTAAACGAGATAAGAAGCTCCAACTAGCCAACCTTGAGAAAGAGTACCACCAGAACTTTCTTCAGTTCCAGAAAACCCAGACTGAGCCCCATAGGATAGCAATGGAAAAATCCAGAACTGAACTGGATCTGCTGCTGGCTGAATCGGCTGATAAGGCCATCCGCAGATCCAGCCATACCATTTACACTAAGGCCAACAAACCCGATACTTTCCTAGCCATGCGTCTCCGTCGACCAGAACGGAACCATGTTCCCATCAGATTACGGATCGAGAAAAATACATACACTAGTAACCCTATCAAAATTCTAAATGAATTCCGCAAGCGTCTAGAAGACCTCTATAAAGCTAAATCTACCTTTTCCCACTCTGCCGCTGACTCACTCCTTCACGACACCCCTTTGCCTGCTCTCTCGGACTCAGACCGTGAACCCTTAGAGGCACCCATTTCTACAGAAGAAGTCCTTGCAGCGATAAAAACCCTCAAACCCCATAAGAGGCCAGGCCCAGATGGACTATCAGCCACATACTTCAAAAAATTTGCTACAACTCTAGCCCCCCTCTTAAGTAAAACGTTCAACGCCCTACTTCAGAATCAGGTCTTTGGCCGAGACACACTGACAGCTATTATAGCAATGATACCCAAACCTAACACTGATAATTCCCTTTGGTCTAATTTTAGACCCATCTCCCTACTTAACCTGGACATCAAACTCCTGGATAAAATATTGGCACTTCGCCTCAACCCTCTTATCGGCAAACTAATAAACAAAGACCAGGTAGGCTTTATACCCCGTAGGCAAGCTAGCGATAACATCAGACGAGTGATACTCCTCCAACATATTGCAAAAACCCGTCATATCCCAATGCACTTATTATCTCTTGATATAAGGAAGGCGTTTGACACGGTGTCCTGGCCATACTTAGACTACATTCTTAAACGCTGGGGCTTTGGCCCACACTTTCTACAGTGGATAAACTCCCTCTATAACCATTTAGAAGGAAATTGCTAAGTTGTGCATCACCACAGGGTGACACTGTGGATGCACCTAGTATAAATGTGCCAACGTCCCGATATTCAATGGAAAGATGTATATTTGGACTAAAGATGGACTTTAAACGGCACACAGATAAATATTGTAAAAATTCTAAGGGTTTTATTGTTGGTAGAAAAATATAATTGAATTTAGGTAAAAAGTACATTAATATAGGACACTGACATTATATAACAGTTATCTATAATTGATAGAGGGTCCCATTTACAAGACTCGACACATCTCCCAAAAATTACATTTACATGTAAAGTATACAAGGTAAAATAGAATATTGTATAGCCAACAAACAAAAATGAGGAGTTGGACGGTATGCACGAGAGATGGCTGGTTTTGTTGATGGGTCCAATAAATTCAAAGATAAAGATCTTGCTTTCGCTCGACTAGTTTCGCGTTCCAAAAACGCTTCGTCGGGAGCATAGTATTGAACAAGGCCGTGTTAGGTAGTGAAACCAGCCTAGGTATTCCTACCTGGCAGTCCGTGTATCACAGGGTGCCAGTAATATCTAAACACATTCGTGGTAAACATTCATGCGTGATTTGAGTAAAAAAATATATATAACTATGCACAGGCTACTGGTAGGTAGGGAACGTGAATCCAGGTGTAGCAGACCAAACGATACTGTAAAGATGTGTGTCAATCAAGAGCAATTGCTCGAGCCACATTATGGTACTCTGTTAGGGTAACCCCTAATGATAGACTGACCCAGCTTATAGTTTGTCAGAGATTGTAAGTCAGTAGGCCTGGTCCACAGGAGAGGTTCCGTCCAGGCCTACTGACTTACAATCTCTGACAAACTATAAGCTGGGTCAGTCTATCATTAGGGGTTACCCTAACAGAGTACCATAATGTGGCTCGAGCAATTGCTCTTGATTGACACACATCTTTACAGTATCGTTTGGTCTGCTACACCTGGATTCACGTTCCCTACCTACCAGTAGCCTGTGCATAGTTATATATATTTTTTTACTCAAATCACGCATGAATGTTTACCACGAATGTGTTTAGATATTACTGGCACCCTGTGATACACGGACTGCCAGGTAGGAATACCTAGGCTGGTTTCACTACCTAACACGGCCTTGTTCAATACTATGCTCCCGACAAAGCGTTTTTGGAACGCGAAACTAGTCGAGCGAAAGCAAGATCTTTATCTTTGAATTTATTGGACCCATCAACAAAACCAGCCATCTCTCGTGCATACCGTCCAACTCCTCATTTTTGTTTGTTGGCTATACAATATTCTATTTTACCTTGTATACTTTACATGTAAATGTAATTTTTGGGAGATGTGTCGAGTCTTGTAAATGGGACCCTCTATCAATTATAGATAACTGTTATATAATGTCAGTGTCCTATATTAATGTACTTTTTACCTAAATTCAATTATATTTTTCTACCAACAATAAAACCCTTAGAATTTTTACAATATTTATCTGTGTGCCGTTTAAAGTCCATCTTTAGTCCAAATATACATCTTTCCCTCTATAACCAGCCGCAAGCTTATATTAGGTACTCGGGATTTCGCTCGGACAGTTTTCTTATAGCAAGAGGTACTAGACAGGGATGCCCCCTTTCCCCTTTACTTTTTGCATTAGCTATCGAACCATTGGCAGCTCTGATTAGAATAAACATTAATATTAAAGGACTAGAAATCGCTTCCACCTCGCATAAAATCTGCCTCTTTGCAGATGATGCACTTTTATTTGTGACATCACCCCGCACCACTCTCCCTAACCTTATTCAAACCCTGGATAAATTTGCCTCCATTTCAGGTTTGGAGGTTAATCAAACAAAGTCTAAAGCTCTTAATGTGTCTCTCCCACCCCACGAAGTCACCCATTTACAACTAAACTTCCCCTTTACTTGGTCTGCTACCTCTCTCCCGTACCTTGGCATAAAACTGACCGGAAACCCAACCTCTTTATACCAAGCTAACTATCTCCCCATGCTGGCACAATTGTCATCTATCTTGGACACCTGGAAACCTTTGTGTGTTTCCTGGCTGGGGCGGGTGGCCGCTGTTAAGATGTCCTTGCTTCCCAAACTCTTATATCTATATAGAGTCCTCCCGATCGATGTTCCTTCTTACTTCCACCGGATTATTCAATCTAGAGTCTTTAAATATATATGGGGCCTCACCAAACCCAGAATCCCGAAAATTATCCTTCTTCGCCATAAACTACACGGGGGCCTGGGCACCCCGAACTTTGCCAAATATTACCAGGCAGCCCAACTAGCCCAACTAGCTCTATTACATGCACTTACTGAAACCCCGAAATGGGTCTCCCTCGAAGCTATAGACCTTTACCCACTAACAGTTAATATTCTATGGCTACCCCCTTCCGTCCATGGTCATATTACCAACCCCATCACCTACCACTCCTTAAAGCTATGGGACAGGCTACGCGACCCCTTTAAACTGATCTCTCCGCATAACCCTTTATTATCCTTCTTACACCACCCTTCATTCTACCCTGCCTACACTCAACCCAGCACCTTTTCTCGCTGGTCGCAAGCGGGCATAACTAAAATATGCGATCTTACTGCCAACTCCACCTTTAAATCTTTTTCAGATCTCCAATCCAGCGCCTCACTCCCAACCTCTGAATCTTTCCGTTACCTTCAAGTACTCCACTTTGCCAAATCAATAGTCGGCCCGTGCACTAGTCTGACCACCCAATCTATATACGAGAAAATCTGCGCAGCGGACCCTCATGCCCCAGGCATTATATCTAGCCTATATAGCCACTTCTCCACTCTATCAGCTGACCTCCCTCTATACGCTGCACAGTGGTCCAAGGACCTTAATATTTCTCTCTCTTCTGAAGAATGGTCCGATATATGGGCCACCACCAAATCTTCTTCCCAAAATGTGGTAGCGCTTGAAACAAACTATAAAGTTTTAATGCGCTGGTACCTGGTTCCAGCAAGAATATCTAAATTTGTACCGAATTATCCCTCGACCTGTTTCCGAGGTTGCAGTGACCAGGGTACCCATCTCCATATCTGGTGGTCTTGTGAGATAGCACAACAATTCTGGAAGGTTATCTTTCAAATGGTTTCCACAATACTGCATGAAACAGTGATCCCTGACCCGGCCCTGGCACTCCTAAACCACATACAGGGAGAATATACCAGAAATCAAATCAGTCTTCTCCTCCAGCTGACCACTGCTGCCAAGCAAACTATTGCCAAAGCCTGGAAAACTCCGAAACTCTACATAGCAGAAACAAAGAATAGAGTAACCCAAGCCATGATACACAGCAAAATTGAGGCCACATTGTTAGACCGTGTCCCTCAACACACTAGCATATGGACCCCATGGGTGGATAACTTTCTACCCCCAGACTTTGATCCCAACCTCCTTATCCCATGATCTTCCACCTTCCTCTACCACTGCGCGTGGTGGCCCCCCTGGCCACACCGCGGCTCCGCCGACAACGTTCCCTCTCCCCCTTCTCTCTTCTCTCTCTTTCTCTTTTTCCCCTATGTGCCCCTCCTCTCCTCACGCGCATATCCCTCATCTGTGAACCCCGCTTGTACCCATGTTCCCTTACTTCCTCAACAAGAACAGGCCTCTGAGGCTATGATTTCACATTTTCTGATACCCCATGAACCTGATGTAAACGCATAACATTACCCGTTGTCGAAGTTCTGGGGACCACCCCCGCTGATACACACTGATGCCACCGTGTCAACACCCTCCCTAATATTGATCAGCGACAAATGATAGCACTTAATCCACAAATTTTCTGATGTTTTGTAATAGTTATGCTTTATATGTAACGTGAACGATATACATTCACCATTTCTGACTACTTCTTGTTGTACTCAATATTATGCTCTAATAAAAAACTTTTGAAACTAGAAGGTGGAAATGAACCGCAAGTGCAAGTTCATGGCAGTCTGTCAGGGTCACCGAGATTCATTGCTTGCGCCGAGTCATGTCTCGGGAGTCGGGGCCCCGGGTACATATCTGGCCGCCTGTCCCCCTGTGGGAAAGCAGTCAGGGCCCCATTCAGCGCTGAAAAGGAGGGAAGTTCAGGTTCCGGGTGGGACTTCAATCGTTCAGTGCGGAGGGGCCGGGTGAGGCATCTCCATCTTGCCGGCGGCGGCTGCGTCTGCGGCGTTGTGGTGCAGGCATCCAGGGCTGGGGGGGTCGGATGGTTGAGAGGCCCGCCAACCCTGAGTCTCCACGCCCATCGGGGAAGTCCACTGCGTCCAGTCCAAGGGCCGAGAGGAAGTGAGGGAGGTCGTCTTTAGTGCGTAGCGTGGCTGATCGGCCATCTTTAGTTACCTGCAGGTAGAATGGGAAACCCCATCGGTAGGAGAGGCCAGCTCCTTGGAGGGCCGTCAAGACAGGCTTCAGGGCCCGGCGTTGCATAAGTGTGCGCCTGGAAATGTCCTGATAAAAAAAGAGGTGGGCACCATCGAAGTCAAAGAAGGGTCTGTTACGCATTTTTTGCATAATACGCTCTTTAAGGGTGTACTTGTGCAGTTTGCATATGATGTCTCTCGGGTTGTCCGCATCTTGGGAGGGTGGTCTCAGGGCTCGATCAATCTAAATACTAGCTGTGTCAGGAAGATCCAGGATTTCCTTGAATATCCCCTGTAAGGAGGGTATAATATCCCTGGGCGCAGTGGCTTCAGGCATGCCACGGATGCGGATATTTGCCCTTCTACTGCAATTTTCAAAATCGTCCATTTGGGACAATAATAACTCCAGCTTCAGGTCTTGGGCAGTGCATCTCATCTGCAGGGCTGCTATAGTGGGGAGGGTTTCATCCATCCGTTGCTCCACATCCCCCACCCGTGTACCTAGCTGTGTGGTGTCCACTTTAAGTTGCTCAATGTCTTCTTTAAAGGCTTTCTCTATTCTGCTTGTAAACCTCTCTAGGTCATCTCTGGTTGGCAGGGACCATATGTGGCGCTTTATATCCCCATCTTCCATGAGGTCTGTTATGTCTGAGCCTTCAGCTCGAGAGGCAGTGGACCCAGGGGAGGCCAGGGGGACAGAGTCACTCACCGATCCAGGTGATAGCTGCGGTGAAGCTGTCTGTGAAGCAGGCTTTGTCTGCTGCGCCGCATGCTGTTTGGAGCTCTTGCTGGCCGCCGGCGCCATCTTGGATTTCTCCGTGCCCTTGCTGCGGGTCCCGGGGAAATGCGAATCCAGGTGTCCCTGACGGGATTTATCGCCCCCAATGTCTTGCAGCGTGTTGCGCCGCCTCTGTGACATATCCTGGGCTGTTTTTGTGCCCCGGATCGTCGGTGTGCTAGTGATAAAGCGTCGGTGTGAGCAGAGCTGGGACCAGACACGTCCTCACTGCTCCATGTCCAGGACACGACCCCGTTAAGTTCCACTTTAATAGACATTTGGTTTCCCCAAGAACATTAACAGTTGGACTTTTCCTAAAGCAGAAATAAATCTAAAACCCCCCTCCCCCCACACCCTCCTCCTCCTTTTTAAAGCGGAGCTCTGCCGAAAAAAAAATATTAAAAGCCAGCAGCTACTAATACTGCAGCTGCTGCTGACTTTTAATATTAGGACACTTACCTGTCCTGGAGTCTAGCGACGTCGGCAGAAGAAGACGAGCAATCGCTCATCACTCTGCTGCCCCCACCGCCATCCTTGGTGAGGGAACCAGGAAGTGAAGTACGGCTTCACTGCCCGGTTCCCTACGGCGCATGCGTGAGTCGTGCTGCGCAATTCTCACTGGTCCCCGTTGTGTTTTCGGAGCCGAGTGTTTCCCAGAACACAACGGGTATTGTGACGAACTACCCGCAGAATACCCGCAGAGGGGACTCCTGGAAGTGGGTGCAAATACCTGTCTTAGACAGGTATCTGCACCCCCCTCCCCCTGAAAGGTGCCAAATGTGACACCGGACTGGAGGAGAGTTCCGATGAGCGGAAGTTCCACTTTAGGGTGGAGCTCCGCTTTAACCTCTCCCCTGCTTTCCAGTAACCTAATCTGACAAAATGACCTGTGAAATGCTTACCTATAAGTAGCTTCCTCATCTCCTCAGCTCCCAATCCTGGCACATACCCTGTGTGATTAGGATCCACCTCACCACAGGAAAATCAAATATTTGGCTTCTAATTTATTTATATTGTACATATGTGTTGGATCTTAACAAGCATGAAGATGCAGGATGATGAACACAGGGAATTTTAAGAGCAAATCAGTATTTGAACTTCTGTACTGCAAAGGAGAAGAATAGCCAAAGCTTTTTGGCTGTACTTTTCCTGGGGATCACAGAAGTGCAGTTTGTTCTGCACTCCTGTGACCCATTTTGTGGCATCACCCTGACAGCCAGTCCAGGCTTAGGAAAGATCCCAACATTACAGTCGGGATCCACCCAGATGCCTGGACCGACAGCTTGCTCAGGCTCTCAGCGATCTGCTGAGAGCCTGAGCCGGCCGCTCCCACCCCCAGCACAGCCCAGCACTCCAATGAGTGCTGGAGGGTTACAGCAGAGAGCCAGTGAACGACAGTCACCAGCATTCTGCAGACTGAAGACCGAGAACTGAGTGATCAACGATGTTTGATCGGTTCTCAGTCTTAGAGCTGGTGGGGGACCGATGCTGCATCCACCTAAGTGATAATGAATTTTTTTTTTTTTTTTAACCTGTACTTTTAATTTGCTGCATACACTTTTGCAGAAGTCCACAAAACACCTTTCACCTATAGGATGCAGTTATGCAGTTAATTATACATCATATTAAATAAACACAGTTTACAGAATTCCTGTTCTTTCTTGGCTCAGTACTAAAAGTACTGTAACAGTGTAAAATGATGCTTGTAGGTGCAGCTATTAAGTTTTTAAAGACTTGAAAAGAACATTCTCAAATGGTTTCAGCATCTGCCCTTTGTTAAACAAATTTTCTAGACTTTGGTTGATTGAGTTAATTTAGAATAGGTAAATCTGTACATACGAAAGTTTTGAATATAAGGTTTCCATATCAACATGCTACAATAAAATTTTACAGACAATGGAAAAGAGGAAGTACTGTGGTGACTGTATACATTCTGATTTTTTAAAGTTCAGACACCAGTATTTGACTTCATACTGCACTGCTGGAGGTGTTTTAGGTCTCTTTGGGGACTAGTTATTGGGAAAATTCACAGAAATAACGTATGGTTGGCTGTACAAAAAATATTGTAAGCTATAAAATGACCCATTACGTGGTGCTAAGACTTCAGTGAGTTGCTGTATCTTTGCTACAGCCAAGCTTAATACTATTCCACTTAGGAATGCTATTACTTATGAACATATTTTGACTAGGAGTGAAAATCCATTCAATATTACTTATTTGTCAGAAGTCATTTGTTTTAGATGCAACCCATTTATTTATCACCAGCACTGGCCATAGGACTGATTTAATAAAGACTCTAGGATGTGGTATTAGAAGGTCTGTGATTTAATGTGTACTTCAAAACTGCTTAATACAAGCCCCTTGCTATGAGCTCATAAATCTGCCATATAGTAATAAAGGTGCACATGCAGCAATATTTAGTTCCAGTAGCTGAAACAGACAGCTATGCACATGAAGACATGCTCTTGTAATAAGAAATGTAAAAAAAAAAAGTATATAAAATAAATAGATGGCTGTATGTTTATCTTCAGCGCTATAACACTATATCACCGTTCTGCATTTTGCAGCTTCTGCTAGAAATGTGTTTAGTAAGGAATTTGGTACTATTAATTTTTTATGAAAGTTAATTTACTTAATTCATAATAATCTATCGCCTCTAAGCCTATGGAGAGGTTATTTACTGATAATTATGAATACTATCACAGTCAAGCAAACTTGTGCTCATTTTATCCACCCCAACCAGACAGGTTAATAGGAAATGTCATCATTGTTTTTCTTTTTCTTTAATAGAACCTACTAGCTATACCAGCCCAATCCCGGGCACACAAAAAAAATGCATTTACAGAAGGGCTTCCCCACACTGCAAGGGTTAAATGGTTGTTAAGTCTAGGAGTAGAGTAGGGGTAGGTGCGCCTGCAGGTTCCATCCCTAAATGCGACCTGTCGCCCAAAACCTCCTCTCTAAGGTGCTCCTGGCTGTGATCCTATGCTTATCTTCTCGTGTACAATGCAGGACGCATAGCTCTGCACTATATGTGATAGCGTTGAGGGACCACCCACAGCCCAAAGAGAAAAGAGGAGAGCGCCAGTGTGGGTTTTTCTTCATTTTGGGGTTCAGCTTTGAACTTTTAAACGTTACAGTTCTTCTTAAAAGGAAACGAATTGTTTTGGGTTATTTTATTTTATGCATTTTTAAACTGTTTAAGGTCCCTTTCACACGGGACGGATCAGTCATGATCCGCCCCGTGAACCTCCGCTTGCTCAGCGGGGATCGCTCAGTTGATCCCCGCTGAGAAGGCGGATGACTGGGCGGTCCCCGCACACTGTGCAGGGACCGCCCTGTCAGATCTCCGCTCTCCCCTATGGGGGATCGAATGAACAGGGACTGTCTGTCCGTGTTCATCCGATCCGCTCCGCAGACGGATAGAAAAATTGACATTTTTCTATCCTGAAAAACGGAGCATAGCGGGCACGGATAAGATCGGATGTCAGCGGATGTTCATCCGCTGACATCCGCTATCCCATAGGGATACATGTATGTCCGTTTTTCATCCGAAAACGTATGGGTGAAAAACGGACATACGGTCCGCCCGTGTGAAATAGGCCTTACATCTTTTTTGTATGTATATTTTCTATTTATATTTTTTGTTTTAGAAAACAAGCACTTCATATAAACAAATGATTTCAAGAGCAATATGGGTAGTTAAAAAAGTAGCTAGTAGTACAATAGTAGCCGTCTCTTTTTAGACACGTGATTTTTTATTTATTTTTTTAAGGGTAAATTTTATTCCTTTTTTTTCCGAAAAAAAATTATTACACAGGTTACATTCCACAAAGCATAATCAGTACATAGGAAATTATTTCTCAGACGTCAAAACAGCAACCAATACTTATAATATAATGCCCCATACACACGATCGTTTTTCATGCCATTAAAAATGCCATTTTTAAAAATGGGCATTAAAACCGATCGTGTGTATGCTCCAGAGCATTTTTAACGACGTGAAAAACGGCCATTAAAAATTTCGAACATGCTCTATTTTTTCACGTCGTTTTTCATGTCGTTTTTTTTAACGACGTTAAAAACGATAGTGTGTATGCTTTTACGAGGTGAAAAAAAATGCGCATGCTCAGAATCAAGTATGAGACGGGAGCGCTCGTTCTGGTAAAACTAGCGTTCGTAATGGAGATAGCACATTTGTCACGCTGTAACAGACTGAAAAGCACGAGGCTGAAAAGCGCGAATCGTCGCTCAACAAACTTTACTAACATGAAGGGTGGCGCCATCCGAACGTAACTTCCCCTTTATAGTGCCGTCGTACATGTTGTACGTCACTGCGCTTTGCTTGAACGTTTTTTAAAATGATCGTGTGTACGCAAGACAGGCTTGAGAGGAAACATGAAAAAAAACGACGAGAAAAACGTCGGTTTAAAAAATGGCATGAAAAACGATCGTGTGTACGCCGCATTAGAAACATATAGCTAATACACCTAACAGATAGATATCGGTTAGTCATCAGTACACGGGGCCAACCCCCCTAACTCCCTGCACATACCCCTACATATGCTCATATAGCGAAGGAATATGCAAACATTAGCATACAAAAAAAAAAAAAGGAGGGAGAGCCAAAACAAAACAAAGCAGAATCATAACATAACATAGGGGGGGCCCAAGACCATAAGTACATCTTGACATATATTTTTCCCACCTTTAGAGGCCAAACTGTATGAGCAATATTGCCACGTCACCACCCAGCCTGTCCCTCTGAAGATGATCACGATCCCCTTAGGGTCTGTCCAGACCCTCTCACACCTCTATCTCTCCTGACACCGAATTGATCCATCCAGCCCATACTTTATTACATTTTTTCGGACACCCCCTAGAGATGTAAGTTAACTTATATTTTGGGAGGGCTCCATTAACCAAGTCAATCCAGCATTGGAGCGACGGAGGCCTAACATCCCTCCACTTCAAAGCCAGTGCCTTCTTAGCATGAAAGAAAAGTGTTCTCAAAAGAGTCTTTTTAGAGTCTGACAATTCCTCATCCCCAAAGACACCCAATATACATCTGGCCGGGTCACAGATATTCGGGAGAGCCAGTCTTTCTTCCAGGAATGACATAACACTCGACCAGAAGCCCCTCACCTGTGGACATAGCCACACCATATGAAAGAAGTCACCTATCTCCACCCTACATCTGTTGCACTCAGGAGATTCCACCCTGCACATCTTATGAAGCCGCTTCGGAGTGTAGTACACTCGGTGTAGGAAGTTAAATTGAATGACCTTATCTCTGGCCGAAATCACCGACGGCAATAAAGATGCAGTGACTGCAGCCCAAGATTCCTCAGTGAGAGCTGGGATATCACCTTTCCACTGCGCCTCCACCTTTTTCATCCTAGGGGATGAGGAGGTCATTAAAGAGAAATAATATCTCGACACTAACTTTGAATGGTCTTTCTCAAGTAGCAGTTTCTCTAGCTCTGAGTTCCTCAGCTGAACCTCCCACAGGCCAAATTGGGCTGTTACAGCATGGCACAGCTGAAGATATCTATAAAAGTAAGCGTTGGGGCATTTATATTCAATCTGAAGATCCCTGAATGTCCTAAAAGTCAGGTTCCTGAAAAGTTGATGCAAATACTTGAGACCGTACTGAGCCCAGCACGCCCCATCAGGGATTTTACAGATCTCTGTTAGCTGAGGGTTATACCACAAAGGTGCATTAGGAGATAGGGTTAGTGGGCCACCTCCCATTCTTTTATTACATATGTGAAAAATTTTATAGGAAAGTTTAATAACTTCTGCACCCTGAGGCGGGTACGGGCCATTCCTGTAAAGTACATTAATTAGTGCCTCAAACGAATGCATCAGGGCCGCCTGAGTTTCCACCGAAGCCAGGGAAAAACCACCAATGGATATGCGCCAATTGTGCTGCCAGGTAGTAGCACTGCAGATTTGGTAGTGCCAGTCCACCGCTCTGGACCGGTAAAAACAGAGTATCCAAGGATACCCGTGGTGGTTTATTGCCCCAGAGGAAAGAGACCAGGATGGAATTGATTTCCGTGAACAATTTTTTGGGAACGTATATCGGTGCATGCCACAGCACATACAGAAATCTAGGTAGGTAGATCATTTTAAATAAATTAATACGACCTAGGAGGCCGAGGGGCAGCTTGGACCAGGTCTGTAAGTTATCCTTCAGGCGCACCATCATTGGGCGTAAGTTATTTTTAATATACACTTTCAACGGCAACTGCACCCCCACCCCCAGGTACCGGAATTTGGAAACGACTTTCAGAGGGACTTCTTCTGGGAGATTCGGGGTATAGTCAGAGTCGACAGGGAAAATCACTGACTTATCCCAGTTGACTTTAAAACCAGAGTATCTACCGAACCTCTCAATCCTAGTTAATGCTGCGTTCAGGGAACCCTCCGCCTCCGCCAGGTATAACAGCATATCATCTGCATATAAGGAGGTTTTTTCCTCCTTAGAGTTTATCCAACAGCCCTTTACCTCTACATCTCCCCTCAACTGGACCGCCAATGGCTCTATAGCCAGAGCAAACAACAGGGGTGACAGCGGACACCCCTGCCGAGTGCCCCTAGCTATCTCAAAGGTCTCCGTCACGGTGTTGTTAACCCCTAATCGTGCTAGTGGTCTAGAGTACAACAGCTTTACCCAGTCAATAAATTTAGGTCCGAAGCCGAATCTTTCAAGGACTGCCCACAAGTAGGGCCACTCAATAGAGTCGAAGGCTTTATGGGCGTCTAACGACACCACAATCCGGGTATCTGGAACGGGACCTACAGATTGTACTACCATAAAGAGTCTCCTCAGGTTTATAGCCGTGGATCTTGTTGGGATGAAGCCCGTCTGGTCAGGGTGGACAATGGTCCCTATCACTCCATTCAGACGCTGGGCTAGAAGTTTGGCTAAAATTTTGGCATCAACGTTAATGAGGGAAATGGGCCTATAGGACTCACACTGCTCATGGTCCTTATGGGGCTTCGGGATCAGCACAATCAATGCCTCCCGCATTGAGTCAGGAAGTATCCCCTCGTTCATGGCGTCATTATATACCTCCAACAGAGTGGACGCCATAAACTCCTTATAAGTAGTATACCACTCAGCAGGGTACCCATCTAACCCGGGGGTTTTGTTTGGATTCATAGAGAGCATTGCAGACAGGACTTCATCAGTACTGAAAGGAAGGTCCAAGTCTTCTGCTACCTCTCTTGACAATACCTTCAGAGGGACTGGCGCTAGAAACTGACAGACCTCCTCTTCACGATAATCCACCCTAGTCTTATAAAGGTCGGAGTAGAACTCCAGAAAAGCATCAGCCATATCCTTCTGTTCGGTACATAGAAGGCGACTTTTGTTATATATCCTAGGGATAGAGGCCGAAGCCTGTTGCGAGTGAGCCAAATATGCCAACAATTTGCTATTTTTGTCACCGAACTCAAGGATACGTTGTGATTGGTATAACAGCTTCTTATGGGTTTTCTCCACTACCACCAGATCCAGCTGCCTGGCCTTATCTCTCCATTCCCTGAAGTTGCGCGGAGTAGGATTAGCGATATACTCCACCTCCGCCTCCGCAGCAACTTGTTCACAGTCCTTCACCTTCCATTCCCTATCAGCTCTAAATTGTTTAATTAGCCCCGAGATAGATCCCCAAAGGGCGGCCTTAAATGCATCCCAGGTAGTCCTAAGCACTACCTCCCCTCTATTTTCCAACCAAAACTGAGATATTTCCTTGGCGGTTGCCCGTTCAAAACACTCTTCCTCCAGCCACTTGGGGCTCAGTCTCCAAGGCTTAGGACCCTGAGACCTACCCATGATGACCGACACCAGCAAGGGGGAGTGATCCGAAATAGCCCTTGGTAGGTATCGCACATCAGCCACCCTCTGTAAGACCTCCCCCGTTACAAAGCACATATCCAATCTAGATAGGGTATTATATGTGGAGGAGAAGCATGAAAACTCCCTCACATCAGCGTGTTTCCAGCGCCACACTTCCACCAGACCATAGTGATCCACGTAACCAGCCAATGGGGAAGCGCAGCCAGAGACTGTTTTAAATCTATCCATATCAGGCGAAAGTACAGCATTAACATCACCCGCCATAATAATAGGCCCCTCTGCCACCAGGAGCACCTTCGCCATTATCGTATCCCATAATGCAATAGTAAACGGCGGCGGGATATAAATTGCCACAAAAGTATCGGGGGTGTTATCTATATTAAGATTCACTATGACATATCTACCAAAGGGGTCAGTCACGATCTTTTCCAGGGTATAAACTAGTGACTTGGTCATTAATATAGACACTCCTCTAGCATAATTGGAGTATGTGGAGTGAAAGGCCCGTTTCACAAACGCCTTCTGTAAGGCCATGACCCTAGAGCCCACCAAATGAGTTTCCTAAAGGAAAATGATTTGGGGTTTGTGCCTCTGAATATAATTAAAGACCAGTGCCCTCTTAACTTTTGAATTGAGACCTCTTACATTCCAGGAGAGGAGTTTGAAAACACTAAGCTTGTCCGCCATTACGGGAGGCGATTACATTATGGGACCTGGTGAACCAGGACAATGGCGGAGGGATCCTCCCCGTCAATGAGAAATATACAGTGAACAAGAAATGGTATAGAGTACAGAAAATGTCCACAGGTGAAGGTGGAATAATGATAGCATAAGTCCCCAAAAATGAAAAAAAAAAAAAGGAGGAAGAAACAGAAAAAACAACTCAAGTTTGAAAAAATGACAACCAGGAAAAACAATGTTCCCTTCTGTAGGACTGATGATCCAGAACATTGGACCATAAACTCCCCACCCCCCTCCCTGCCCGCAGTCCCCAACATTCTACAGGCTTTTTCCCCAAAACATAAACATTAGTGTCACCCCAACAGGGGGAACCCCTCTTTATCCAGCCGGATATTAAAGTCTCCTAGAGGGGGGTACATCTCCTGTGCCAGCCGGGCAGGAAGATTTTATGGGTAAGTACGTGATTGGTAACAGAGCATTAAAGGAACCGCATTGATTGTAGAACACAGTTAAATAGTCTCACAGAACTGAATAACGACAGGATCAGTCAGAACGGAGATGTTTAAACATGGAAGATAAAGTATCATCTCATAGGAAGAGTGTACCCACTCAGTCTCCATCAGTATGGCTTCAGTAGCCTTGGGGGATCCCCCCCAGGCCTTGTAATTTACTTACATAACAGGGGAAAGGCAGCTGTCCTATCCAGATCCCAGGGACTCTAGCCAGTGATTAGCCTCCCTGGGTGACATGAAGAATTGTGCCTTGCCCTTATGAATGACTCGCAGCTTTGCTGGGTATAGCATACTGTAAGGCAGGCTGCGCTCCCTCAGGCGCTGCTTCACACTTTGAAATGCTGCCCTCTGCTTCTGCGTGGCCGCAGAGAAATCAGGGAAGATGGATATGCGGGTGTTGTCAAACAGCAAATCAGGCATGGTGCGTGCTTTACGGAGGATTGTTTCCTTATCCCTGAAGTAGAGGAACTAGGCCAGCAGAGGTCTAGGATATCTACCCGGTGGAGGAGCCCTCAGGGGGACCCTATGCGCCCGTTCAATGGCAAACAGGTGGGAGAAGCTATCTGCGCCAAAGGTTTGCTGGAGCCAGGATAGTAGAAACTCCTCTGGGTTCTTTCCCTCTGCACCTTCCGGGAACCCCAGGAATCGGAGGTTGTTCCTCCTGAGCCTGTCCTCAATGTCCCCCAGCTTGGCCTCCTGGGACTTGTGGTCCGCCGCCATGTCTCTCACCTGGACCATCAAGGGGTGCACGTCATCTTCCACTGCACTTATGCGTTGCTCTGTCTGTGTAACCCTCTGCCTCACTTTGTGCACATCATCTTTAAGGAGAGCAAAGTCCAACCTGATGGTCTCTATCTGGGTAGTCAGCGCTGCATGGCAGCTTTTAATGGTGTCCATGATCTGCATTAGTGTCAGTTCACCCACCTGTGTACCGGAGCCACTCTCCTCCGGTTCCGATTGGGGAGAGGGCAGGGGATTCGGAAAGGGGTCTGTAGGTTCAGGCCAGTCCATCTCCCCCTCGGTACACCGTCGGCCGGCAGAAGCAGACGGAGCTCGCTGTTCCCCTGCAGAGTGGGCGCCATTTTGGGATGCCTTGTGTGCAAACCGCGCTAGCTTCTCTGCGGGCGTAGGGTCCACACTCGGTCCATATTTCACCATGGCTGGGGTCCCGATGTGATCACCGAGCGGGTCCGGTATAGTGGCGGCGAAATGAGCAGGTCTGTGAGTTTGCAGGATAGTGCAGGATGATAGTGCGGTCGGAGCTCCAAGGAAAAGCTACCTCACATACCGGAAGTTGGACACGCCCCCCTCAGACACGTGATTTAGTAAGAGGGTAAAGCCTGTACACTTTGCAAACTGACTAAGCTTGTTGCAAGTGAATATTAACTTACATTAGTTAATGTGGTGAAGTTCCCTTTGCAAAAAATACCCAATCATATGCATGGAAAATAACAAAAAATGTATAGGCTTTTTGGTCAGCTACATCTCTCAATAAAACCTTCAAATGAGAACTTTAAGCCAGGTACACACGGGCCGAATGTCGGGAGACAATAGTCGGTTCGAAAAAAAAAAAAGCAGCTGACGTTCGGCCAATGTGTATGTCAGTCTGTCCGACAGAAGCTGAGCGTTTGGCCACCTTCTGTCAGTGGAGCATACTGGAAAACCAGCATCCGACCGACTTCCGATCAGCGCTCTCAGCCAATGGCAGAGAGCGCTGATTGGAGTGCTCTGGCAGGGGGGCTGTCCCCCTGTCAGAATACAACAGCTCAGCGGGGGAGATCGCTGAACTAAACTAACAATTGGTTAGTGCAGCGGCTTCCGACCGGAGCTGACAGGTTTTTTTTGTTCAACCCGCGGGGTTGAACTAAAAAAAACTAATAGTGTGTACCCAGTTTAAAGCGGAGGTCCGTCCACCCCTGCAAATATTAAAAGCCAGCAGCTACAAATACTGTAGCTGCTGACTTTTTATAATAGGACACTTACCTGTCCTGTAGTCCAGCGATGTCGGCACCGCAGCTGATGTTTCGGCTTTACACCGGGTCCCTACTGCACATGCGAGGCACCGCTGTGCTCTCCTACTGGCCCGGCGACAGGGGGCTGGAGGAGGGAGGAGGAGGGAGCCGAGCTGCTGACGTAATGGGCCGTGGCCGGTCTCCCGGAAGTGGGGATAGGGTACCTGTCAAAGACAGGTATCAGCTCCCAGAAAATGAGAAAAAATAAAACAATGGAACAAAGTTCTATATCTCTCCCTCAGCGCACATAGGAAATTGTTAATGAACAAAGAAGCAGCTACTATAATATATAAAATTCGATCAAAATATGTCAAAGTAAAAACTAAAACATTAGCTGTTAAAATTTTGCAAACATAAGTCCACATAAGTTGTACTTAGAGTCTATTTAAAACAACAATGATCTGCTTAGTGAAAGTCCGTTTGTGGAAAAGCAGGTAAGTATGGCATAAATCGTCTGATAGGAAAACAACACTCCCAAATTAATTTGGTTTCCTTCACCACACCACCTGTGTTCAAGCCCTAGGAGATCCACTTACCAGATTTAAGCTGGTTAAACCGCATATCAGTCAAGCAGACAATCACTGGTCACTGGATAATTCCATCTGTATTGGGCTCATCACGAGCAATAAATAGAAAAATGCCACATAGCGTGATACCGTACAACACCATTTCGCCCTCGGACGAAAGTGATTGACAGAAAAGCGTCAGAGCGTTGCTATGCAGCATTCCCTTCTGTCGGCCTCTCCTCGCCTCTCCTACCCGGGAACACCGCTGGAGCGGTGTAGAGGTTAGATGGGAGCACCCGACTATGATTACATGCGATATTATATGCTCTATTTTTATTCACTGAATGTGAGTGTTTTATTGTGAGATTTGCAATTAATAAAACAGTGTTGTACGGTATCACGCTATGTGGCATTTTTCTATCTATTGCTCGTGATGAGCCCAATACAGATGGAATTATCCAGTGACCAGTGATTGTCTGCTTGACTGATATGCGGTTTAACCAGCTTAAATCTGGTAAGTGGATCTCCTAGGGCTTGAACACAGGCGTGAAAGAAACCAAATTAATTTGGGAGTGTTGTTTTCCTATCAGACGATTTATGCCATACTTACCTGCTTTTCCACAAACAGACTTTCACTAAGCGGATCATTGTTGTTTTAAATGGACTCTAAGTACAAGTTATGTGGTCTTATGTTTGCTAAATTTTAACAGCGCTTCTAATGTTTTAGTTTTTATTTACTTTGATGTATTTTGATCGAGGTATCAGCTCCCCCCTTCCCCAAAAGGTGTCAAATGTGGCACTGAATGGGGGGAGGAGAAAAATGAGTTTTGGATGGAACTCCGCTTTAAGTGGGTAAAAAAATTGAGAAATAAACCACTGCTCTGATTCAATTATGAATAAATCTCGGGCATTGAGACCTGCAAATATCAGGCTTTTTTAAGGCAGAGGGTAAGGAGATACAGTAAAACATGTGAAATTAAACCTGAAGTTCTCACTAGTGGCAGAAAGGAGATTGCATAATATAAAAATATACAGTATCTCCCAAAAGTGAGTACACCCCTCACATTTTTCACAATTTTTTATTCTATCTTTTCATGTGACATCACTAAAGAAATTACACTTTTCTACAATGTAGTGCATTTACAGCTTGTATAACAGTGTACATTTGCTGCCCCCTCAAAATAACTCAACACACAGCCATTAAAGTGATTGTAATGCCGCGTACACACGACCGTTTTTAATGTCATTGAAAAAAACGATGTTTTTCTCGACGTGATTCTTCTCAAGCCTGCCTTGCCTACACACGATCATGAAAAAAATGCAAGAGCAAAGCGTGGTGATGTACGAAATGTACGACGGCACTATAAAGGGGAAGCGCTCCCGTCTCATCACTTGCTTCTGAGCATGCATGTTTTTTTCACGTCGTTAAAGCCTACACACGACCGTTTTTCATGATGAGAAAAAATAGGATTTTTTACTCACCGTAAAATCCTTTTCTCTGAGTCCATGGACCGACACAGCTTCTCTATTGACAAAGTGGGTATTATCCGTTAATTAGGAGTGACTAGGCAGAAAAACTTGTAAAAAGTGTTGCATCACACCTTCTACAGTACCGCCCAGGGGGCGGACCCTCTGGGTATACCCTCTCAGTCTGCATCTTCGCAGATCAGTTCGTCAAAAAGCAGTACAAACTTAAAAGGAGGGGTGGGTGCTGTGTCGGTCCATGGACTCAGAGAAAAGGATTTTACGGTGAGTAAAAAATCCTATTTACTCTTTCGTCCATGGACCGACACAGCTTCTCTATTGACAAAGTGGGACGTCCCAAAGCAGTGTCAGAGAAAAAACGAGGGGTGGTAACAGCATAAAAATAAACTTCACCCCAAACACAAAACAGCACTCCTCCAACGGAGGAGTTGCAACTCTAAACAGCCGCTTGCAAAACCTTGCGGCCGAAAGAGGCATCCGAAGATGCACCTACATCAACTTTGTAGAATTTTGTGAAAGTGTGAGCGGACGACCAAGTCGCCGCTTTACATAATTGGGAAACAGACGCTTGATGTCGGAAAGCCCAAGAGGCACCTATTGCCCTGGTCGAATGCGCCGTGACAGGAAAGAGGGGCGCCTGACCCTTTAAGGCGTAAGCCTGGATTACTATCTGTCGGATCCACCTAGAGATGGTGGCCGATGAGACTGCTTGGCCCTTCTTGGGACCAGCCACCGAAACAAACAGTGAGTCTGACTTCCGGAACAGGGAAGTAGCAGATAGGTATACTCTCAAAGCTCGGACAACGTCCAAGGAATGCAACGCCGACTCCTTAGGATTCGACGGCTGAGGACACAAGGATGGAAGTACAATGTCTTCATTGAGATGAAAAGCCGAAACGACTTTCGGAAGAAAGGAAGGCTGCGGCCGCAGCACCACCCTATCCTTGTGGAAAATCAAATAGGGAGCCTTGCAGGACAAGGCTGCCAGCTCAGAGACTCGTCTAACTGACAAAACAGCCACCAAAAAGACCACTTTCTGAGAAAGTGTCAACAGGGGAATATCTCTAATATTCTCAAACGGTGCCGTCTGAAGCACCGAGAGGACCAGGTTCAAGTCCCACGGAGGTAACGGGGGACGGACCAGAGGGGCCACATGTCGGACCCCCTGCACAAATGTACTCACAAGAGAGTGAGTCGCCAGGGGTCGCTGAAAAAAGACAGCCAGGGCAGATATCTGTCCCTTAAATCGTACTTAGGGCAAGCCCTTGGTCCACCCTATGCTGTAAAAAACAGCAGGATTCTGGAAACCAAATAGGTACGCGGATGCCATTTCATTTCCTCACACATGGAGATGTAGGCCTTTCAAGTGCGATGATAAACCTTCCTAGAGGACAGTTTTCGAGCACTTCTCATAGTAGAGATTACTGAGTCTGACAGGCCCCGGTCTCTCAGTACCTGGTTCTCAACAGCCATGCCGTTAAAGCCAATGACTGTAAAGCAGGATGGAATATGGGACCTTGCGATAGCAGGTCCTTCCGTAGTGGTAGGCGCCAGGGGACGTCTGCTACCAGACGTACTAGATCGGCGTACCAAGGACGCTGAGGCCAATCTGGAGCGATTAGGATCATTGGAATTCCCTCTGCCTCCACTCTGTGGAGCAGAAGAGGAAGAAGCCTTAAGGGAGGGAAGGCATAGATTAGCCGATACTGACCCCACGATGCTACCAACGCGTCCGTTGCGTCTGCCCATGGGTCTCTTGACCGGGCCACAAATCTCAATACCTTCCGATTGAGTCGGGAAGCCAGAAGATCTACGTCTGGTGTGCCCCATCTTTGGCAGAGGAGTTGGAACACCTCCGGGTGTAAGGACACTTCTCCCTGGTCCAGCATCTGGCGGCTCAGGTAGTCCGCCTGCCAGTTTTCCACACCCGGAATGTACACGGCCGACAGTGCCGGTACGCTCCTCTCTGCCCACTTCAGGATGCGAGCGATCTCCGATGTTGCAGCTGAGCTTCTTGTTCCTCCTTGATGATTGACATATGCCACTGCTGTGGCGTTGTCTGACTGGATCCTGACTGGACGCCCTTGCAGCCTCTGAGACCATTTGAAGAGGCACAGCCTGATCGCCCGGATTACCAGGACATTGATCGGCAGGAGGGCTTCCTCTGGGGTCCAGCGACCTTGCGCCGACTGAACACCCCAGACTCCCCCCCAACCTGTAAGGCTGGCGTCCGTCGTGATCACTATCCAGTAAACCGGAAGAAATGACTTCCCGGCCATTAGAGCCGGTGCTGTCAGCCACCATACCAGGGATCTCCTGACTATGTGGCTCACTCGGATTTGATAATCCGGAGATGATGGACATCTGTTCCATCTGGACAGAACTTCCTTCTGTAACACTCGAGTGTGGTATTGAGCATATGGAACCGCCTCGAAGGAGGCTACCCTGAGGCCCAACACTCGCATGCAAAAAACGGAGTGACGACCAATTCCTGGAAGTCAGCTGCCGTACTGCAGCCCGGAGGGTCTGCAACTTCTCCACAGGGAGGAATACCTTTGCCTCTGAAGAATCCAGAATCAACCCCAGGTACCCTAGGCGTTGAGTGGGCACCAATACTGACTTTTGCGTGTTTAGTATCCAACCACAGTCTTGAAGAGTCTGACAGGTTAAGGACACACTTACCTCTAATTCTGAGCTTGAAGGGGCCTTCAGCAGAAGGTCGTCTAAGTAGCCTGTGATAGCGATACCCCGCTGTCTTAGAAGTGCCAGAATCGGAGCGAGCACCTTGGTGAACGTCCTGGGTGCTGAGGCAAGGCCCAACGGGAGGGCCACAAACTGGTAGTGGTCCTTCCCGATAGCAAATCGCAGAAACCTCTGGTGTCTGGAGTATATGGGGACATGCAGGTATGCGTCCTTGATGTCCAAGGAGGCCAGAAAGTCCCCCGGATGGAGAGCCGTGACTACAGATCGAACCGACTCCATCCGAAAACTTTGTACCTTCACAAAGCAATTGAGGGCTCTGAGATCCAAGCTTGGACGAACCCCCTCCTTCTTCGGCACAATGAACAGATTTGAGTAAAAACCCTGTTCCAGTTCTGGAACTGGAATAACTACCCCGCGTTCCAGTAGACCCTGGACCGCCCCATACAGGGCCTCCCGGCGGGTCGGTAGTAGCTGGAGATTGGAGGTGTTGAATCTGTCCGGTGGACAAGAGAGAAACTCTATCTTGTAGCCTGAGGAGATTACTTTGCAAACCCACCTGTCGGAGATTAGTGCTGTCCACTGAGTCGCAAATTTGCGAAGACGTCTCCCCACCCGAGAGCTGGGTGGGGGTGGACCTTCATGCGGACGCAAATTTGTCCGCAGGCTTATTGGGTATGCGGGACCAGGGACGCTTTTGTCCTTGGGCAGGCGCTTTATCGGCCTGGGGTCTTTTCCCTGTCGCCCTAGGGGGACGAAAAAACCACTTGCGTGCAGTAAAGGAGGGCCCTTGCCCTTGGCGTGGCCCCTTACCCTTGCTAATTTGGGGAAGCAAAGTGCTTTTACTTCCTGTGGCATCCTTGATGATGTCATCCAGAGAAGCCCCAAAAAGTCTGTCGCCCTTAAAAGGCAGATCCAACAGGGCTTTCTTGGAAGTCTGGTCCGCAGACCAGCCTTTTAGCCAGATCAGGCGGCGTATTGCTACTGCATAAACCGAAGTTTTAGACAGCAGGGGAATAGTATTCATGTCTGACTCGCAGACAAACCTAAGGCCCTGGACCAACAGGTCGGCCAATGTTATCTCATCAGGAGGAGCATCTCGCTCCTTAACCCCTGGAGTAGCAATCTTGCCCATTCAGTAAGTGTGTGAGACACTAGGGCCCCCGCCAATGCCGGGCGTACTGCCGAGCCTACCACTGAGTATAGGAAGCAAGCGAGTGCTTCAGCCTTCTTATCCACAGGGTCCTTGAAAACAGGAGCCCCTTCTACAGGAATTGTGGTGGCTCTATCAAGTCTGGACACCGGAGGGTCCACTATAGGGGGGAGAGGTCCATTTCTTCAGAAAACTCTCCTCAAAAGGGGTACCGTACCGCAAACCTCTTTGGGGCTGTAAAGACCCTCAGTGGGTTCTCCCATTCCTTGTATAAGAGTTTATCAAAAGACACACAAGGGAACACCTTAGCAGTGCGGGCAGGTCTATGAAACCCAAGTGGACCGGAGTCTCTGCTGCTTCTGCAGTATTTTCCAATTTTAGCATATCCCGCACTGCAGTAATAAGGTCAGATACCAAAGCCGTCTCGCGTACTGACCTGGACTTTGAGTCATCCTCACTGTCCGGTCACGGTCTGCAGTCTCTGATGCGGCAGAATCTGGGCCCCGAGCCGTAGCTGGACCTGGTTCTGCACCAGAATTATTCCCAGAAGCTTGCAGGGGATGGGGCGTTTACTACCCCCTGTATTCCCGTGTGCTGCTTCCACCCTGGCAGCAAACGCCTCTAGGATTGCAGTCATAGCGTTCATAGACACCTCAGGGGCACCAGCTGCTAAATCTGGTGTTTCAGGGGAGAAGACATCTGGCTCAGATGCCATGCTGACCACACGCTGACATTCACAGGGCTCCAGGCAAGATATCAATAGGCCACCCTCCTGTGCTGCAGAGAGGCCGGGTCACCCAGAGGACTCACCACCCTGGATAGGTACTGCTATGCTGCGCCTGTGATGCTGTCCCCCTCTGCTGCTGTGTCAGTCTGCTTCTTTTATCAGCACTTCCTGTGTGAATTTTCGCGCCAGTGTAATGCACCCTAGAGGCCGGAGGCTCTCGAAAAATGGTTGCCAAAAACGTCTGTATGGAAGATAATGTGGGCTCTAAGAAAATGGCCGCCGACAGAAGATAGAGGTCAAGCAGCCATAGCCCACAAAAAGATGGCCGCCGAACGGCAATATCTGCATACAGGGTGGACAAGCATGGCCGCCGATCAGCTGATAGGGGCCAGTGGGTGTGGCCGAACCACAGGAAGATGGCCGCCGGGCAGTCACAAGAGGCCAAACTTGGCATGGACCACCTCAAAATGGCCGCCGACAGCATGGAGGAGGAAGGACACAAACACAGGTAAGAAAAAATGACATTTCTTTTAAATGTTAGTTACAGCCAGCCCCGCTCCAGTGGGACCCCCTAGGTGACCCCCAGCACCCAGCAACCTTTAGCTAGAAGCCCAGGGAGGAGGGAAAGGCAGGGAGAGAGGGAAGAAAGGGGCCACAACCACTTACTTGATCTCTCCAGGAATGTCCAGCTAAATCACCCAGCCGAGGCAGGGGAGTTTTACTTACCTATCCTGCATGTATTCTGCTGGAAGACATTCCAAACAGATCATCGTCCGCGCACGGAAAGTGACTGTTGGCCAGGCATGCTGTGATTGGACCCAGAAGGGACGATCATATGTATGCCCTGGAGCATGACGCTCACCGGACAGGCTGCTGCGACTCGGCCGTAAGGTCAGCCGAAGCTGAGCGGTCCGATGCAAGCCTTGGAGCGTAAGCTCACCGGCCAGGCTGCTGCGACTCGGCCGTAAGGTCAGCCGAAGCTGAGCGGTCCGATGCAGGCCCTGGAGCGTAAGCTCACCGGCCACCCGTGGAGCGACGGGCATGTCGTGGAAAACCCAGCGCGTAGCTAGGGTCGGCACACGCTCGATGGCCGAAACTGGGGAGACTACAAGGATCGAGGATCCAGCCTGTCACCCAGTCGGCAGTTGATCGAAGATCGCAGGAAACAACAAATGTAGCAAAAAAAAAAAAAATATATATATATCTTTTTTCCCCGGACCAATGGGCCCGAAGGGAGCCATGTCCTACTCCTTGCTAGACAGAAAAAAACTGATCTGCGAAGATGCAGACTGAGAGGGTATACCCAGAGGGTCCGCCCCCTGGGCGGTACTGTAGAAGGTGTGATGCAACACTTTTTACAAGTTTTTCTGCCTAGTCACTCCTAATTAACGGATAATACCCACTTTGTCAATAGAGAAGCTGTGTCGGTCCATGGACGAAAGAGTAATTAATTTTTTTTAAATGGTCATTAAAAACGATTGTGTGTGGGCTTCAGAGCATTTTTCACGACGTAAAAAATGGCCATGAAAAATTTGGAACATGCTCAAATTTTTCACGTCGTCTTTTTTTAGGCTTCGGTTTTTTTTTTTTTTTTAAATAACAAACATGTCATACTTACCTCCACTGTGCAGTTAGTTTTGCACAGAGTGGCCCCGATCCTCGACTTCTGGGGTCCCCTGGCAGCGATGGTAACTTCTCCCGCATCGTCTAACCCCCTAGGAGAAGCGCTCTCCTGGGGGGGTTACCTTGTGGTCACGCTCCCAAGTCCAGCATTTGCGTCCATAGACACTGAATGCCGGACTCGGCCCCGCCCCCCGCGTCATTGGATTTGATTGACAGCAGCGGGAACCAATGGCTGCGCCGTTATCAATCTATCCAATCAACAGCCGAGACAACAGGCAGAGGGGAAGAGTGCGTGGAAATATATGGGGCTTCGTCGAGTAAAACGGGGGGGGGGGGGGGACTTGGGGGCTCGGTCAGTGACAGAAGTTTTTTCGACTTAATGCATAGGATGCATTAAGGTGTAAAAACATGAGGGTTTACAACCCCTTAAATGTCTAAACCGCTGGCAACAAAAGTTAAAATGTCCAAATTGGGACCAAAGTGTCAATATTGTGTGACCACCATTATTTTCCAATAAAATTCGATGACTTTTCCATGACTTCACATAAATCAGGGATATGCAATTAGCAGGCCTCCAGCTGTTGCAGAACTACAAGTCCCATGAGGCATAGCAAGACTCTGACAGCCACAAGTATGACACTCAGAGGCAGAGGCATGATGGGACTTGTAGTTTTGCAACAGCTGGAGGTCTGCTAATTACATATCCCTGACGTAAATATTCATGAACCTAATGTTTCATGAAATGTCTATGTATACATTTTAGCTTGCACATTGGATTGGATAAAAAAAATCAGCAGAGCTTCCCCTCATTTCAGATCTACCCCTCAGATTTACAGCGACTGCACTTCCAAGTGTACTTTCAGTGCAATTTCAAGTGCACTATGCACTTGTAGTTTGCACTTGTAGTCAGTGGCGGCCCGTCCATAGGGGGCGCCCGGGCGCCGCCCCCCCCCCCCCCCTCCTGTGGTCACCAAAAAAAAAAAAAAAAAAACGGGCCCTTTAAGAGTTTTTTTTTTTTATGTCTTTTTTTTTACACATGGCGGCGCGACCATAGTGGGCACAGAAGCGCCGCTACCGCTCGCTTCTGCGCCCGGCCGTCACTCACCACAACAATACATAGGTTCATGCATTGCATGAACCTATGTATTGCTGCCGCCCACTATTCAGATGGCCGGCCCCTTGAGCGCCGGCCATCTGAGTCACAGTGTCTGATTGGCCTTTAGAAGTGCCTATCAGAGCCAGCAGGCTCTGATAGGCTTCCCGACTACAGTCTGAGGGCTGTAATCGGCTTCTAAATACCTAATGAGAGGACGCACAGGGGTGCGTTCCCTGGCCAATCAGGTTCACCGGGTCTGGTTACCGGTAACCTGATTGGCTGAAGTGACATCGAGGGCGGGAGAAGATATCGAGGACGGAAGAAGGACGGCGCTGACTCGAGGAAGGTAAGTGCAGGGCTGGGGGGGAGAAACTGGCTGTATTATGAGGACAAACTGGCTGCATTATGGGGGAGAAACTGGCTGAATTATGGGGGAGAAACTGGCTGAATTATGGGGGAGAAACTGGCTGCATATGGGGGAGAAACTGGCTGCATATGGGGGAGAAACTGGCTGCATATGGGGGAGAAACTGGCTGTATATTGGGGTAGAAACTGGCTGTATATTGGGGTAGAAACTGGCTGTATATTGGGGTAGAAACTGGCTGCATATAGGGGAGAAACTGGCTGCATTATGGGGGAGAAACTGGCTGCATTATGGGGGAGAAACTGGCTGCATATGGGGGACAAACTGGCTGAATTATGGGGGAGAAACTGGCTGAATTATGGGGGAGAAACTGGCTGCATATGGGGGAGAAACTGGCTGCATATGGGGGAGAAACTGGCTGCATATGGGGGAGAAACTGGCTGTATATTGGGGGAGAAACTGGCTGCATATAGGGGAGAAACTGGCTGCATTATGGGGGAGAAACTGGCTGCATATGGGGGAGAAACTGGCTGTATATTGGGGTAGAAACTGGCTGCATTATGGGGGACAAACTGGCTGCATATGGGGGACAAACTGGCTGAATTATGGGGGACAAACTGGCTGAATTATGGGGGACAAACTGGCTGCATATGGGGGAGAAACTGGCTGTATATTGGGGTAGAAACTGGCTGCATATAGGGGAGAAACTGGCTGCATTATGGGGGAGAAACTGGCTGCATATAGGGGAGAAACTGGCTGAATTATGGGGGAGAAACTGGCTGAATTATGGGGGAGAAACTGGCTGCATTATGGGGGAGAAACTGGCTGTATTATGGGGGAGAAACTGGCTGCATTATGGGGGAAAACTGGCTGCATATAGGGGAGAAACTGGCTGCATTATGGGGGAGAAACTGGCTGTATATTGGGGGAGAAACTGGCTGCATTATGGGGGAGAAACTGGCTGTATTATGGGGGAGAAACTGGCTGTATTATGGGGGAGAAACTGGCTGTATTATGGGGGAGAAACTGGCTGCATTATGGGGGAGAAACTGGCTGCATATGGGGGGGAAAACTGGCTGCATTTGGGGACAAACTAGTGGTGTTTGGGCACAGTGGCTGCGTTTAATGGGCACAGTGGCGGCAATTGATGTTTTTTTTTTTCAGTTTGTTTGCGCCCCCCCAAAAAATTTGAGCACCAGCCGCCACTGCTTGTAGTGCAAAGTGGATTTGCCTTTCGTAAATAACCCCCAATGTTTTGTTTTTTTACTAAAGCTGGAAAGTGCAAAATCAGGCTCACTTCTGCATAGAAGCCAATGAGCTTCCAGGTTTTATTACCAAAGCTTAATTGAACAAGCTGGGGTTAGACGCTCATTAGTTTCTATGCAGAAGTGATCCTGATTTTGCACTTTCCAGCTTTAGGAAATAAACCCCATTGTGTACTTAAAAGTGGGGTATCATCCAATCATGTGCAATCATTTTTCTTGCACACGATTGGGTATTCTTTGCAAAGTGAAATTTTACTACATTAACTGAGCTCTGGGGAATATTCGCTTGCAAATGCATCTTCCTTTGCAAAGTGAACAGTCTATTTTAGCAAATAAACCGCAGTAACTCTGAAAGTCAAAGCAACTTAGGAGCATTTAAGGCATATTGCATTTGACTTGTTTCTGAGACCCATGTACATGACCGCTAGCTCCACCCTAAAGCGGAACTTCCGCTCATCGGATTCCCCCCCCCCCTCCGCTGCCACAATTGGCACCTTTCATTCTAAGACAGGTATTTGCACCCACTTCCGGGCATAGACTCTGCGGGGACCTGCGTGCAGTACGCCACCCCCCCCCCCCCCTCCAACTGTTGTGTTCTGGGAAACACACGGCTCCCAGAATACAGCGGGGAACAGTGACTCAGTAGTGCGCAATAGGGAACCGGGAAGTGAACCTGCAACGCTTCACTTCCTGATTCCCTCACCGATGATGGCGGTGGGGGCAGCAGAGAGACGAGCGATTGCTGCCGATGTCGCTGGACTCCAGGACAGGTAAGTGTCCCTTTCTTAAAAGTCAGCAGCTGCAGTATTTGTAGCTGCTGCCTTTTAATAATTGTATTTACGGCGGAGCTCCGCTTTAAGCTCAAAAGAAAAGCTGTAAATGCATTGGATAAAAAAAGAGCTACTTACCTGTCACATTCATAAGACTGTTGTGACACCTTTTCTTTATTCTACATAATTATTTACCAACCTATGTATTCAGTACATTAAAGCGGAGGTTCACCCAAAAGTGAACCTCCGCTTTTCGGAACGCCCCCCCCCCCCCCTCCGGTGTCACATTTGGCACCTTTCAGGGGGGAGGGGGTGCAGATACCTGTATAAAACAGGTATTTGCACCACTTCTGGGAATAGACTCCTGCGGGAGTCCCACCCCTTCGCGTCACCCCCCGTTGTGTTCTGGGAAACAAAGCTCCCAGAACACAGCGGGGACCAGTGAGGACGAAGTGGATTAGAGATTTTGCTCCCTAACCATATAGTTGGTTATTTATATTTACCACTTCATAGAGATATTTAATATTATTTTTTACTTTACATATTAACTAAATTATACACCACACTTTTTTTAAGGTTATTAACCGATTAATCGAAACAATATGAAATAGATTGATTGCAATGGCCCTCAGGTGGCAATCAACACCTATTGGTAAAAAATGTGCCACATCCTAATAAAGCTGAACAAGGGATTGTGGAAAAAATGGACTTTAAAGGCACACGAGAATTTTAGAAAAATAATACAATTTTAATATAACATGTACACAATATATATACAAATACAAAAACATATATAATACAACACAATTGATGTGGACACTTCCAAGGTAATACCCCACAATACTGCGATGAATCAATTCCTTGGATTGAGGTTCACAATGTGTTGGTAAATTTTAAAACTTGGAGCTCGACATGTTTCGCGATCTGATCGCTTCCTCAGGAGCTTCTAAATGTACAAAGAAAGATTCAATAATTTTGATACAGAAAAATATTAATCTTATTATTACATATAATGTTGATATTCATGAAATTAATCTACAAAACACTCACTACTAAACGTATTATAAGAGGTGAGTGTGGTTGGATTATTGCGACCCTCCATGTTCTGCGGAAGCTACACATAGGAATGGGAGTGGCCCCAGATGAACTGGCCAACTCCCCAGATTGGAACACTGCAGCAACACGATCAACTACATCCAGGCATATGGGCCAGTGTTGCCAACCGTACGTCTATTTACGTACAGCCCGCGATTTAACCCCTTTTTCGGGGTGTACGTTAAAGTCCGTTTATGGGCACCGGCGCCCATAAAAAAGATGGCCGCGAGCCGGCCATACAACGGCGCATGCGCCGTTCCAAAGCCGGCCAAGCTCAGGGAAACCTGTTCGCACTCGGCCGGGCGGCGCACACGCAGTAACGTGATGGCGCCGCTGGCGCCATTTTTGAAAAGGCCACAGCGGCTGGCGGGACACCTGCAGTGAGTGCATGCCATGCACTCATCATAGGTGGAGGACTCGGAGCGAGCGGAGCACTGACAGGGCCCAGGGGTGAGGACTCGGAGGACGGACTCGAGGTCAGTGAAACTGGGGGGGATACAAGGGGACAGCGAGTGAGAGCCTGGAGTGAGTCCTGGACATTACTGCAGTGGGAGCCGTGCCATGCAGGGGAGAGACTGATGTGCTCTGTCCACCACCATATTACTTCTCTAAATCATCAGTGTGCTGTGTCCTCCTCTGGTTCCTGTGTCCCTTTCACCTCTCCACAGGTCAGGGCAGCACAGTGCTGCCCTGACCTGTGGAGTGGTGAAAGGGGCACAGGAGGAGGACACAGCACACTGATGATGTGGAGAAGTAATATGGTGGTGGACAGAGGAGGAGGCTACTATGAGGGGGTGAGGAGGGCACCATCATGTCCACAGCCTGTCTCCACCGGCACCTCCTATAGTATGTCCGCAGCCTCTGTCCACCTCCTGTAGTATGTCCGCAGCCTCTGTCCCCCTCCTGTAGTATGTCCGCATCCTCTGTCCCCCTCCTGTAGTATGTCCGCAGCCTCTGCCCCCCTCCTGTAGTATGTCCGCAGCCACTGTCCCCCTCCTGTAGTATGTCCGCAGCCTCTGTCCCCCTCCTGTAGTATGTCCGCAGCCTCTGTCCCCCTCCTGTAGTATGTCCGCAGCCTCTGTCCACCTCCTGTAGTATGTCCGCAGTCTCTGTCCATCTCCTGTAGTATGTCCGCAGCCTCTGTCCACCTCCTGTAGTGTGTCAGCAGCCTCTGTCCACCTCCTGTAGTGTGTCGCAGCCTCTGTCCACCTCCTGTAGTATGTCCGCAGCCTCTGTCCACCTCCTGTAGTGTGTTTGCAGCCTTTGTCCAACCTCCTGTAGTGTGTCCGCAGCCTCTGTCCACCTCCTGTAGTGTGTCCGCAGCCTCTGTCCACCTCCTGTAGTGTGTCCGCAGCCTCTGTCCACCTCCTGTAGTGTGTCGCAGCCTCTGTCCACCTCCTGTAGTGTGTCCGCAGCCTCTGTCCACCTCCTGTAGTGTGTCCGCAGCCTCTGTCCAACCTCCTGTAGTGTGTCCGCAGCCTCTGTCCACCTCCTGTAGGGTGTCCGCAGCCTCTGTCCACCTCCTGTAGTGTGTCCGCAGCCTCTGTCCACCTCCTGTAGTGTGTCTGCAGTCTCTGTCCACTTCCTGTATCGTGTCCGCAGCCTCTAACCATCTCTTGTAATGTCTACAGTCTCTGAGGGGATCCTAGAAAGGAGTCAAGAGTGGGAGTGCCGCCGGGATGGGGGTTACGGCCCAGGAAGAAACAAACGTGTGGACTGGGGAGAGGAGTTCAGAGCCACCAAGCTGTAGCCGTCTGACTGAGCCCCACACTGTGCACCTGAGAGCAGGTCAGTGACAGTGCCGCCAGGCCATTCTGAGGGGGGGGGGTGTCACTGATGTAAGGAGGTGAATGAATACAATAATGTAAGGGGGCACTGATATAAAGATTTCCCCCTTATATTAGTACCCCCCCTACCTTAGTGTATTCACTCTGTGGAAGGTGGTCTCTATCCACCAGAGCCCCCCTCCACATCAGAGTTCCCCCTTACATCATGATCTGCAGCGTTCCCCTTTACATAAGAGTTCCCTTGCACTGTAAGGGGGCATCCTGCAGACTCTGATGTAAGTGGGAACTCTGTGCTGGCTGGGTTATAGTAACCTAACCTTCATGTAAATTGAGAAATATGTTTTTTTATTTTTGTTTAACTTAAACACATTGATATTAGCATTAGCTGTGTGTTTATAGTTGAAATATTGATATTTGCACTGTTAGCACTAAAAAAAGTAATTTTAGGTACTTTTTTGGACCGTCAGTAAAAAATGTGGCTCTGCTAGTAATCTTCATTATTTTTGCCAGTAAGAAATTGGTGCCGTTCAGAAATTTTGGCATCCTTGCCAGTAAATTTCACTTCAGGGGGTTGGCAACACTGATATGGGCAAGTATGGAGGTGCTCACGATAACTGTAGAATAACAATTATCGTATATACTCAAGTATAAGCCAAGCTTTTCAGCACATTTTTTTTGTGCTGAAAATGCCCCCCTCGGCTTATACTCGAGTCACCTTTTTGTGCCTGATCTCCCGGACTTTGGGGACCCGGTACCGGCCGGCCGTAGGTTTCCTGGACCCCAAACTTGTCACACATGTAGTCCCAATCTTCCTCTACAAGTGTACAAAGTTTGTTGTCCGTAGGACCTACGGCCGAGGAGCACCAATTTTCCAAAGCTGGGCACCCCTTCCATAGACTTTCATGTTAAAATGGTAATTTCTCTGTGGAAATTGGGGACCCAGTACCAGCCGGTCATAGGTCCCCTGGACCCTGAACTTGGCACACATGTAGTCCCACTCTTCCTCTACAAGTGTGCAAAGTTTGTTGTCTGGGGGACCTACGGCCGGGGAGCACCGATTTTTCAAATCCGGGCACCCCTTCCATAGACTCCCATGTTAAACATCAGTCTAGTCATGGGCACAGTGAGGCATGGGCACAGTGAGGCATGGGCACAGTAAGGCACAGTGAGGCATCTACACAGTGTGGCATGAACATGGACAAAGTGAGGCACAGTGAGCCATGCAGATGGTGGTTTTTCAGTATTGGTCACATATATCCCTCATAACATTTGAGGTATTGGTATCAATTAGTGTTAGGAGCTTTTATCTGCCCTTTTATCTGCTTTCTCGTTTCCAAATTTTTACTTGTATTTATCTAGTAAAAAATTTTTTGGTGACAAACAAGTTCTTTTTGTAGTTCAAATTATTGGTTTTATATATGATTGGCTAGTATAATATCAATATCATCAAATTTTCCTTATAGCCACCATTTCAGTTCCTCCTTCAAGTTCCAAACATCTCGTCCAGGTCCGGTTCGGTATCTTTGCTTTTCGGGTTATTACTTTGAAAAGTAGGTCGCCTCACATTGTATTTTTTCGATCCTGTTTATTTGTATGTATGGGTATTACCTCTAGGTATAGCAACCTCTATACCTATGTACACCATAAGGAACAGTCTTTCAGTGCTTTCCAATATATATAATTGTTATTCTACAGTTATCGTGAGCACCTCCATACTTGCCCATATGCCGCGATGTAGTTGATCGTGTTGCTGCAGTGTTCCAATCTGGGGAGTTGGCCAGTTCATCCGCAGAACATAGAGGGTCGCAATAATCCAACCACACTCACCTCTTATAATACGTTTAGTGGTGAGTGTTTCGTAGATTCATTTCATGAATATCAACATTATATGTAATAATAAGATTAATGTTTTTCTGTATCAAAATTATTGAACATTTCTTTGTACATTTAGAAGCTCCTGAGGAAGCGATCAGATCGCGAAACATGTCGAGCTCCAAGTTTTAAAATTTACCAACACATTGTGAACCTCAATCCAAGGAATCATCGCAGTATTGTGGGGTATTACCTTGGAAGTGTCCACATCAATTGTGTTGTATTATATATGTTTTTGCATATGTATATATATTGTGTACATGTTATATTAAAATTTTATTATTTTTCTAAAATTCTCGTGTGCCTATAAAGTCCATTTTTTCCACAATCTCTTGTAATCAAAACAATAATCGGCCAACTAATCGATTCTGAAAATAATCGTTAGTTGCAGCCCTACACAGTACATGTTGTCATTCATGGTTCCCCCAATGACATGTAGCTCCCCAGTGCCGGCAGCACTCATGCAGCCCCAGACCATGACACTCCCACCACCATGCTTGACTGTAGGTAAGACACACTTGTCTTTATACTCCTCATCTGGTTGCCGTCACACACGCTTGACACCATCTGAACCAAATTCGTTTATCTTGGTCTCATCAGACAACAGGACATGGTTCCAGTAATCCATGTCCTTAGTCTGCTTGTCTTCAGCAAACTGTTTGCGGGCTTTCTTGTTTATCATCTTTAGAAGAGGCTTCATTCTGGGACGACAGCCATGTACACTAATTTGATGCAGTGTGCGGTGTATGGTCTGAGCTCTGACAGGCTGACCTCCCACCCCTTCAATCTCTGCAGCAATTCTGGCAGCACTCATACGTCTATTCCCCAAAGACAACCTATGGATATGAAGCTGAGCACGTGCACTCAACTGGAACCTGTCCAGTTAAACCGCTGTATGGTTTAGGTCACCGTGCTGCAGCTCAATTTCAGGGTCTTGTCAATCTTCTTATAGCCTAGGCCATCTTTATGTAGAGCAACAATTCTTTTTTTCAGATCCTCAGAGAGTTCTTTGCCATGAGGTGCCATGTTGAACTTCCAATGACCAGAATGAGAGAGTGAGAGCGAGACCTTGTAACACTAACGAGTCACATGAGACCGGAGGGAAAATGGCTAGTTGGGCCCAATTTGGACCTTTTCACTTAGGGGTGTACTCACATTTGTTGCCAGCAGTTTAGACATTAATGGCTGTGTGTTGAATTTTTTTAAGGGGAAAGCTAATTTACACTGTTTTATACAAGCTGTACACTCACTACTTTACATTGTAGCAAAGTGTAATTTCTTCAGTGTCACATGAAGATAATTTGTGTATTCTAATGGTGGGGGCAGTCTCTCTGTTGTCAGAATAAAAAAAACAGTGGGGAGGATTCCCACATACACATCAAATGTTTGGATGAGGGAACCGAGTCAATTTTTTGTTCAAGAAAATAATTGATCCATGTATGGTCAGCTTAAGTGCTTGCCTTCTTCAAATGTGTGACTAGGCTGTGCAAACAATAGTGAGCTCCCTGTCCACCATGTATGGGTAGAACTTTGAAGAAAAGTCTTAGGAAAATAATGTAGTCTAATCATTAGTGGGTAGGGCTGGGAAAAAAATCGATTTTAATCTTGAATCGAGTTTTGAGCTCAAATCGATTCAGTTTTGAAGAAAATCGTTTTTTTTTTTTTCCCTTCAAAGTTTCCGTAGCAGGACTGCAGGGGGCGTATCCGGAATGGCACTGGGCAGCGTTACCCCAATTACATCTACTCGCTGCAGCCGCCCTCTGCCTACCTGATCAGCGTGTCATGCAGACAGACGGCGGCCATTGCAGTGTTCAAAAGCCGCGCTTCCCGAGTCCTCGTCGTCTGTGATAGGCGGAACACTCAATTTCACAGCAGGCAGTATTCACCCTTTCACGGACATCCTCTCATCCTTGTCTGTGTTATGAGGATGACCATGATAGGCGGAACACTGAATGCTGGGAAATTGAGTGTTCCGCCTATCACAGACGAGGAGGAGGTGCGGCTTTGGAAAACTGGAATGGCCACCGGTGTAGCAGTAAAATCCGTATACCATGAAAATCTGCATCAGGTACGGGCACAGTGATTGAAGCATGGGCACAGTGAGACATGGGCACAGTGAGACAAGGGTACAGTGAGGCATGGACACAGTTCAATTCAACTAAGAGTAACCTCAGGATTTTTTGTTGTTTTATTAGCTAAATCCAAATACAGTATTAATAATTTTGATGTTTAACAATCTTTGTTGCACACTGCAAAAAACAACAAAAGGTCACAAGCGCTAAATTGGTGGATAAAGAAAAAAATATAATGGATGATAATAATAATAATAAGAAAAAAATCCCAAATATTTTGGGAAGTACAAAGTATCCAAAAGGGGGAAAAAACAGGATCCAGCGCAGCAAGAAAAAATCCGTACCCAGAAGTACAAAATACACAACATGCACACAATATAATCCAGGGCTCATGGAACATACATGGGATCACATGCATCATGCACACCCCCGCAAACATGCATAGAGCACAAAAACACCAGAGCAAGTTATAACTTAACCACTTCCCGACCGCGTCATGGACAAAAGACGTCCACAGAGTGGTCGAGTTATCCTGAGCTCACGTCCCTGGGACGTCCTCGTGCATTCGCGCTTCCCGCGCGCCCCCTGGTGCGCGCTCGCGGAAGTGTCCGTGCTCGCCGAGTTCACGGCTCCCACTGCAACAAGGATCGCGGTGAAGAGCCAATGATAGCGGCTCTTTACCACCTGATCGCTCCCTCCAATGAGGGAGCGATCAGAATGTAAACAAACTGGGGTCAAACAGAGGTCCAGCTCTCTTCTCTCCTCACACCGATACAGCGTGTGAGGAGAGGAGAGATCCTTTTAACAGTGAGTGTCTCATATATATTCAGCAGTGCCCTTAAGTGCCACACAGTGCCACACAGTGCCAATCTGTGCCCCACACTACCCATCAGCGCCCCTACAGCTCCCCTACAGTACCCATCTGTGTAAGCAGTGCCACAAAAATACTCATCAGTGCCACTACAGTGCCCATCAGTGCCACCAGTGCCACCAGAGTACCCATCAGTGCCACTAGTGTCCATCAGTGCCACCACAAGGCTGATCAGTGCCACCACAAGGCTGATCAGTGTCACTACAAGGCTGATCAGTGTCACTACAAGGCTGATCAGTGTCACTACAAGGCTGATCAGTGTCACTACAAAGCTCATCAGTGCCACCAGTGCTCATCAGTGCCACCTCTGCCACTTCAGTGCCCACCAGTGCCACTACAGTGCCCAGTGCCACTACAGTGCCCCATCGGTGCCATCAGTACCACATCAGCGCCACTATAGTGCTCATCTGCACCCTCATCAGTTACCAGCAGTGCATCCTCATCAGAACCCAGAAGCACCCTCCTCAGAACCCAGCAGCACCCTCATCAGAACCCAGCAGTGCAGCCTCATTAGACCAGCCTCATCAGCACCCATCAGTGCAGCCATATCTGTTCCAGTTTTCCTATCACAGTTTGTCACCACAGCCCACAGTCACCAGTATGGCGAAAAAAATGTTTTCCGCTGAGGAGGCATACCAACAGCTTTGCTTGACTGACGAGAGCAGCGACGAGCTCTCTGAGTCTGATTCTGGTTCAGAATATGAACCTGTTATAAGCAGTGGGTCTTCTACAGATTCAGAGGAAGAGGAAAGTGTGCCCAGGAAACGAAGGCGTTCTGACATGGATCAGCAGGCTACCACAAGTAGTGCTGTGGCATCAACCAACAGCTCAGTGCCATCCACCAGTAGCACAGTGCCATCCACAAGAAATGAAGTACCACTACAGCAAAGGCCAAGAACTAGCGGGGTGTCATCTCAGCCCCAAAGGGTTAGGACCCATGCCAGCCTTCCCTATGCCCTTGAAAACCCTCTGTGGCTTCCCCCCAATTCAGGAGCAGCAAACATCCCCCCTTTCACCGCCCAGCCAGGTGTTCAGGTGAACACAGAGAATTTTGCCCCTATTGATTTTTTTAATTTAATTTTTACCCAAGACCTATTATCCTCCATCGTGACCCAGTGCAACCTCTTTGCACAACAATTCATAACTAACAACCCTGATTCAAGTTATGCCCGTCCCTATGTGTGGAGAGAATTGACAGTGGAGAAATTTAAATTATTTTTAGGCCTAACGTTCAACATGGGGCTCTCAAAAAAAAATGAAGTATACTCCTATTGGTCCTCCAAACCCATCCAGCACATGCCAGTCTTTTCATCCATTATGTCAAGATCCAGATACCTCATGATAATGCGCTTTCTCCATTACAATGACAATACCCAGTGCCCTCCCCGAAATGACCCATCACATGACAAATTATTTAAAATTCGGCCACTTCTAAATTTTTTCTCTGAGAAATTCCCCCAGTTATATATCCCCGACCAAAATATATCCGTGGATGAGTCATTGGTCCACTTCACAGGCAGGCTTGGCATCAAGCAGTTTATTCCAAGCAAAAGGACCCGATATGGGGTTAAAATCTACAAGCTATGTGACCGGGTCACTGGCTACATTTACGCCTTCCTGGTGTATGAAGGGAAGGACTCCCAACTGCATCCCCCTGAATGTCCTGAGTACATCGGTGCCAGCGGAAAGGTTGTTTGGGAGCTTATATATCCACTCCTTGAAAAGGGTTACCACCTTTATGTGGATAATTACTATACCAGCATCCCCCTCTTCCGCAACCTTAACCGGAAGGGCACTCCAGCGTGTGGTACAGTGCGAGCCAACAGGAAGGGTTTCCCGCAAAGACTCGTTACTGAAAGACTACGAAAAGGGGAGACGGCGTCTTTGCGGAATGAAGAGCTATTGGCTATCAGGTGGAGGGACAAAAGAAATGTCCACATGCTCTCAACGATACATAACGACACCTACGTGGAAATCCCCAAAAGAAACGGCCCTATCCAAAAACCAGCATGTGTTCATGATTATAATTTGTTCATGGGGGGAGTCGATTTTAATGATCAGATGATTGAACCCTATCTTCCCACAAGAAAAAGCCGCTATTGGTATAAAAAGGTCTCCATATATCTTTTCAGTATGGCCCTTTACAATACTTATGTCATTTACCGTAAATCTACAAGGACCCCCTTATCTTATTTTCAGTACCAAGAAGAAATTATCGAAGCCCTTTTGTACCCTGAAGACCCACCAGAAAGCATTCGCTCAGATTCAGTGAGCAGACTCCATGAACGCCACTTTCCTGATAAACTCCCCCCCCATGAAACAGGCCGAAAACGTCAGAAGAGATGCCGGGTGTGCTCCAAAGAAGGAACTAGAAGAGACACTGTGTATTATTGTCCCGATTGTCCTTCCCAACCAGGCCTTTGTTTTGGTCGATGTTTCCGTCGTTACCATACTTTTCTACATTATTAGGAAAGTATGGTAAACCTAATTGTCATTTACCGCCACACCCCTTATGCCACTGTACATACCGCTGCCTTCTCCGGAACTGACCCTGACCTGCTAAACGACCACGCCTCTGCCTAACGCTAAACTGTACCTACCTCTGCCTGCCCTGGAACTGACCCTGGCCTGTTATACGACCACGCTTCTGCCTAACCCTAAACTGTACCTACCTCTGCCTGCTCTGGAACTGACCCTGGCTTGTTATACGACCACGCTTCTGCCTAACCCTAAACTGTACCTACCTCTGCCTGCTCTGGAACTGACCCTGGACTGTTTGACCACGTTTTTTGCCTGCCTCTTGGATTGATCTTTTACCCTGCTATGCTAATGGGGACACAGGGGTCTCACATATGTGAGGGGCTCCAGAATTGTTTTTCTGGATGAAGAAAACAAATTTTTTAGTTTTCTCATTCCCGGATTAGGGTCTGGAGACTCGGAGGCTTCAAAGAGATTTGGGTGGGAGAAGCCTCTACCCCTGTCCCCATTCTTTCCTGGCCTGCTACTTGGACCATGTTCCTGCTTACTACCAGGACCAATATTTTGGCACTGCTGGCAATGTCTCTACTTGCACTGACCTTGGACTGTATATGGACAGTATCTCTGCCTGTACTGACTATGGACAATATTCCTGCCTGCTGCCTGGACAATTACATTCACTGACGCTGACCACGTCCCTGCCTGCTGCCTGGATCAGGGCTCTCCTTCTGTGGACAATTGCACTACTAAAACCACAGGTAATCTTTTGTTTACCATTTACTCAGCAGAATGTAGTTCAGGGTGTAATTCTTGGTATGTACATGCTATATGCTAGAAATATGAAGGGTCTTCAAAAATGTGATAGATTGTAAGGAAATTAGATGCGTAATTTATGTCCCTAGGTCACCTGATGGTGCTTCCTGGATATTGGGCCTCTATGTGGCCAGGCTGTGTAAAAGTCTCACACATGTGGTATCGCCATACTCAGGAGGAGTAAGAGAATATATTATGGGGTGTCATTTTTGCTATGTACATGCTATGTGTTGGAAATATCTTATAAATGGGCAACTTTGTGTAAAAAAAATGTGTTTTTATTTTTTTTCCACATTTTCCAAAAACTTCTGGAAAAAAATGAACAGTTCAAAAGACTCATAATGCCTCATAGATTATACGTTGGGGTGTTTGCTTTCCAAAATGGGGTCACTTTGTTGGCGTTTCCATTGTCCTGGTGCTCCAGGGCCTTCAAAAGTGTAATAGGTGTTTGAGAGATTAGATGTGTAATTTATGCTCCTAGAACGCCTGAAGTTGCTACTTCAATGTTGGGCCTCTGTATGTGGCCAGGCTGTGTAAAAGTCTCACATATGTGGTACCGCCATACTCAGGAGGAGTAGGAGAATATATTTTGGGGTGTAATTTTTGCTATGTACATGCTATGTGTTGGAAATATCTTATAAATGGACAACTTTGTGTAAAAAAAATGCGTTTTCATTTTTTTTCCACATATTCCAAAAACTTCTGGAAAAAAATGAACAGTTCAAAAGACTCATAATGCCTCATAGATTATACGTTGGGGTGTTTGCTTTCCAAAATGGGGTCACTTTGTTGGCGTTTCCATTGTCCTGGTGCTCCAGGGCCTTCAAAAGTGTAATAGGTGGTTGAGAGATTAGATGTGTAATTTATGCTCCTAGAACGCCTGAAGTTGCTACTTCAATGTTGGGCCTCTGTATGTGGCCAGGCTGTGTAAAAGTCTCACATATGTGGTACCGCCATACTCAGGAGGAGTAGGAGAATATATTTTGGGGTGTAATTTTTGCTATGTACATGCTATGTGTTGGAAATATCTTATAAATGGACAACTTTGTGTAAAAAAAATGCGTTTTCATTTTTTTTCCACATTTTCCAAAAACTTCTGGAAAAAAATGAACAGCTCAAAAGACTCATAATGCTTCATAGATTATACGTTGGGGTGTTTGCTTTCCAAAATGGGGTCACTTTGTTGGCGTTTCCATTGTCCTGGTGCTCCAGGGCCTTCAAAAGTGTAATAGGTGGTTGAGAGATTAGATGTGTAATTTATGCTCCTAGAACGCCTGAAGGGGCTACTTCAATGTTGGGCCTCTGTATGTGGGCAGGCTGTATAAAAGTCTCACACATGTGGTACCGCCATACTCAGGAGGAGTAGCAGAATATATTTTGTGGTGTTATTTGTGGAATGTACATGCCATGTGAGAGAAATAACCTGTTATAATGACAATTTGGTGTGAAAAAAAATAAAAATAAAAAAAATCTTCATTTTGCAAAGAATTGTGAGAAAAAATGACAACCTCAAAAAACTAACTATGCCTCTTACTAACTACCTTGGAATGTCTACTTTCCAAAAAGGGGTCATTTGGGGGGTAATTGTTCTTTTCTGGCTTGTTAGGGTCTCAAGAAATGAGATAGGCTGTCAGTACATCAGGTGTAATCAAATTGATACATTTTCAGTGATTGGCACCATAGCTTGTAGACCCTATAACTTTCACCCAGACTAAATAATATCCACTAATTTCGGTTATTTTTACCAAAGATATGTAGCAGTATACATTTTTTCCCAAATTTATGAAGAAAAATTACTTATTTGCAAAATGTTATAATAGAAATTAAGAAAAATTCATTTTTTTACAAAATTTTCGGTCTATTTTCATTTATAGCACAAAAAAAAAAAAACCCAGAGGCAATCAAATACCACCAAAAGAAAGCTCTATTTGTGTGAAAAAAAGGACGAAAATTTCATATGGGTACAGTGTTGCATGACTGAGTAATTGTCATTCAAAATGTGAGAGCACCGAAAGCTGAAAATTCGTCTGGTTAGGAAGGGGGTTTAAGTGCCCAGTTGTCAAGTGGTTAAACAACCAATTTTATTAATCTCCATGTAACATTTTTTATTTTTATATATATTATTATTATTTTTTATTTTTTTATTTTTTTTGGGATAATTATTGGCCACGGCCTGATTCACTGGTTTTCAAAACATAAATCCATAATCCACCAATTTTAACTTTTAAAACATACTTTCCAACCAAGTGTTTATCAATACCCGTACTCAACCCAGCCACTGAGACTCGAGCTGATTATTACTTGAACTTGACTTTCCTTAATTCTCCCCTCTGGCAATTCACCAGAGGGAGCCTACCACATGAATTGGCGCGACGGGAAAAAGATGGGGTGGGGGGGTAGGGTGGGGAGCTCCTCCTGCTGGAATCTTCTGGTATCGCACCACTAACCTGCCTGGAACTGCTCCTTAAATGGACCAGAAACCAGCTTCTAGAATTTTCCTGATCTAACACCTGATTTCACTAACCAATCCCTTACTGATTCTCAGATTTCCAGAACTCTCTAACACACCTGAGCTTAATCAAATCTACTGACTGGGTTTTTTTTTTTTTTTTTTTAAAACTATTGACTCTCTAGCCCTGTAGCTAAACCTTCTTAGAAACTTATGTATTAACCTTGCAGTTACAGTGACCCCATGAGGAAAGGGGAGCCTATATGGCTACTCCCTTTCCTTCCCCATGGGATCACATGCATCATGCACACCCCCGCAAACATGCATAGAGCACAAAAACACCAGAGCAAGTTATAACTTAAACAACCAATTTTATTAATCTCCATGTAACATTTTTTATTTTTATATATATTATTATTATTTTTTATTTTTTTATTTTTTTTTGGATAATTATTGGCCACGGCCTGATTCACTGGTTTTCAAAACATAAATCCATAATCCACCAATTTTAACTTTTAAAACATACTTTCCAACCAAGTGTTTATCAATACCCGTACTCAACCCAGCCACTGAGACTCGAGCTGATTATTACTTGAACTTGACTTTCCTTAATTCTCCCAACCGACGGGAGGGGGGCTTGCAGCTCCCCTCCCGTCCCCAACCCCCCAAACCGCGGCCAACTCTATGCATGTTTGCAAATTTGTGTTTAAGATATCTAGACCTATGGGCGATAGATGCACCCCGTCATCCCTATATAGACCCTGTAAACCGCCCTCCAGCTCATGGTGCCGAAATGAAAAACCCATACCATCGCTCAGAAACTTCGCCATGGCTCTATTTATCCGCTTGCGGACCTTCTCTAGTGGCTTGAAAACTGCGGATTCCAACCACCTCAGACGTGGAATTATCTCTGAGAACCCAAACACCGTATTTGGAGAGGCTAAACGTAAAAACTTAAATGTATCCTTCATATCGGTAATCAGATCAAATGTCTTTAACTTCCCAATGTCATTACCACCAACATGTATAATTATTATATCTGGAGCCTCATGTAAAGCGTATAGCCTACTTAATTCAAACAACAAATCCTCCCACATCATTCCCCTACGACCATACCAATGAATCCGGAAGGCTGCAGGGTCCAGGCCCAAATTCTCCGAATATATTCTATCAGCAGCTCTCTTCTGTGCCCAAAAAATAAAAGAATGCCCTATGATCCAGACTGTATGTAGGGGACCTGAAACAAAATAATTAATTAATATGGACGAATGTATAATTTGTAACAATCTGACCTCCATCTACCAATCTTCTTAATTGTACTCTCCTCTAGACCAATCCTGGCAGCCTCTGTGGCTGCTCCTATTCGAAACGAGTGAGTCGTTATTTTAGTGTTGCTCAACTGAAGTTTTGCTAAACATTTCTTCAATACTGATGAAAACTGGTAAACTGTTACTGGTAAACCATCCCTGTGAATGAACAAAAACCCTGAACTGGGCGGGCGAACTGCCATGTAAGCCTGAAGGGTCCTTACTGGGCAGATATTCTCAACACTATACCTCTTTAAAGCCACCCAATTACCAACACCAACCGCATCCGTCTTACTTGTAGCTATAAATAACTTTATATTATCTGAACCCATAAACAAATTAGATAATAACATGCCTATGTTATTTCTCTTTGATGCAGGAAGGATCTCAGAAATCCGAAACGCACCAAAGAATGCGAGCGTAAACACTGATTTAAAAAGGACAGCTTCATAAGCAGAAAAGCATACTTCTGAAGTTATCCCACAAATCCGTGCTAATATAGCCGGGGTAATTGGGGACCTCATATCCTTTCTAAAATTATTCTTCCTGTATCCCTTTAGCACCTGCCGCACCGAGAAAAAACTGTGACAAGCCGGCAGATTATAAAGGCGCAGAAAAAATGACACCCCTGATAATGTCTTACTAATGTGAGACCAAGAATACTGTTTCAACATTAATGATTGTAGAAACAGAAGTACTAGGTCCTCCGAATGATTAGATAAAGACAGACTCATCAATGCTAAAAAGATTGACCACAATAACCATGAAGAACTGTAGCTCTTCCAGGTAGAAGCCGTCACAGAGTCCTGGATGTTTTGGAAAATTATGCTATCTCCCATAAATGGGAAGGGAAGATTACCCCCACTGGATCCGCTTCTGGCAGCAGCTTGAAAAACCGGTCCATCTGCAGGCGAGAAAGAGCGTCAGCAACGACGTTATTCTTTCCTGGGACGTATTTCGCTTTTAACCAGATGTTCCATTTTAAACACAGAAAAACCAAATATCTTAAATAAGAAACCACGGGAGGAGATTTAGATGACAAACTGTTAACTGCAAAGGCTACTCCCTTGTTGTCAGTGCTCACCAGCAACCTTCTATTGGCGAATAAACTGCCCCATATTTCCAATGCCACTACCACTGGGAATAGCTCTAATAATACTATATTTCTGCAGAACCCATTGATGACCCACCTGTGAGGCCACCCAGCAGCGCACCAATGGTTTCTCCAAACCGCCCCAAAGCCAACCGAGCCAGCTGCATCTGTTTCAAGGTGAAAATCCTTGTCCAGCACAAAATCATGCTGCCACATGGTTTTCCCATTAAATTGCTCCAGAAATTGCAACCAGACCATCAAGTCCTGCTTGATCTCTAAAGATAGCCTGATATGGGCCAACGGGTTCTTTAATCCTGAAATGGCAGCATACAATCTTTTGGAAAAAACCCTACCCATGGGAAGAACCCTAGTGGCAAATGCCAATTGCCCCAAAAGGGACTGCATTTCTTTCAATGTCACCTTTTTTCTACCCAAGAAAAAATGCAAAGATTGGGATAATTTGCCGATTTTTTCACCAGGCAACCGAAATTCCATGGTGACCGAATCCAGTGTTATACCCAAAAAATCAATACATGTTGTAGGAAAAACAGTTTTATCTTCCGCCAATGGTATCCCAAAATGTTGGCATACTAATTTGAATGAAGATAATAGCTGACCGCAGTCCTCTGAACCTTCCGGGCCTAAAAATACAAAGTCATCCAAATAATGAATAATAAAGGTGGAATGTGATACCATACTTACCACCCATTCTATAAATGTTGAGAAAGCTTCAAAGTAAAAACAAGAAATTGAGCAGCCCATCGGCAATGCTTTATCAAAGTAAAATTTATTGTCAAAACATATACCGAGTGAGTTGAAACAATCTGGGTGCAAAGGAAGAAGCCGAAAGGCTGATCGAATATCTGCCTTTGCCATCAAAGCATTTTTCCCTAGCAACCGTATCTTCTCAATTGCTAAATCAAAAGATGAATAAGACACTGATATAGCCTCAGTGTTGATTTGATCATTCAAAGAACTGCCAAAAGGAAATGATAAATGGTGTATCAAACGAAACTCATTTGGCTCTTTCTTAGGTACCAAACCCAAAGGGGAAATCCTGAAATCCAAAAAGGGGGGATGGTCAAACGGACCCTCCATCCTTCCTGACGCGACCTCTTTTAGCAATTTTATTTTTACTATTAAAGGTGCCTCATTAACAGATCTCAGATTTTCCACTACTGTACAACCTTTACCTTGAAAACTAGGTAACTGGAAACCCACTGTGAACCCGCTAATTAGCAATGAAGCTATCTGCTGTTTTGGATAGAGAAGCAGCCATGGCAGCATGCTTGAGAGCATCACTGGTGTTGCTGCTTTTGGAAATACCTTCCTTTGCATTTGCTTGTAATTTCCGAAAACATTTGGAAACTGGGTGATTCCCAGCACAAAAAGCGCATTCGTGCTTGTATTTACAAGACGCCATCCATTTGCAATGCGCATCATTGTAAGCAAAGCACACACCCTTCTTATAATTTACATTAGATGATACCTGGGGCCCTGCAGCCGCAGCTGAGCGAAAAATTGATTGTTTTTGAGGCAGAAATAAATTGAGCCATAGGCCAACATCTTTTGAACCCCATTGTAGAGATGGCTGCACCGCTAGCTTCTGCCTAAATGCTTCATCGTATAGCAACCATGACAAGCCACTGAAACTCCTGTAGGTTTCTAAAACGATATCAATGTGTTGAAATAAAAGGGGGCTTAATTCAGGGGATTTTTCACAAAGCACACTAGCGTATATTATAAATGATTGTAACCACCCCTAAAAGGACTTAATGAGAGCTTTGCGACGCTCCTCATCTGTCCTATCATCTTTTTTATCAAACCTGGATGGTTCTTTTGAAGGGGGAGGAATTGAACTGAGATCAATATATTCCCCCCTCCAAATCTTTTCCATTACTGTAGAGGCTAAGTGAAACCCCAGCGGGGACAGAAAACAAGGCATGCACTCTTTTTGCCCTGTGACTTGCACCCCTCTTACTGCTTCTACATTACTGTTATTAGATGCACTGGCTAACTTAGATATACACATGGGCTCAGCTGTACAAGCTGGCCAAACCCCTGCACTGTTATCTCTGGGAACCTGCTGATTTGTAGCCTGTGCCTGCATTACAGTTAACAATCGTTCTAATGATTTAGCTAATATAGATAATTGATGTGCTGTGTTTGACTCACCAACTGCCCCCTGAGCAGGGATCACTCCAGGGGATGACACCGGCGATGCACACCGCACAGGGATTCTGTCGGCTTGTTGGATTTCAGGCTGTGTGGTCACACATGCAGCTCTCTGTCCTCCCTTTCCGCCCTTGCGAGCCCCCTGCCGACCACGGGCGGGCTGCTGGCGTACTTCTTCTGTTGCTGTTGTTGTCCCCAGCGTGCTTTGTCCCCTCTCTCCGGGCTCTGTTATTGCGCATGTGCGCCGGCTCCTATAAGGGAGAGAAGAAAAAGTTTGGCTGCCATGGGCAGAAGCGGGTTGATCCAGGCTTGCGCTCCTCCTCAATGGGCGTCTTCTCTTGCTTGACCTCCGACCAGCCTCCTCTTCTTCTTCTGCGGCGTCATCCGTCCCCGCCGCTGTATGATGGGGGAATCCCGCGACCGCTCCCTCCGCTCCAGGGCATGGCTGTTGGTGTGGTCCCGCCGCGCTGTTCGTTTGCCCAGCTGATCGGTCCTCCGTGCTGCTTGCTTCGGGATCAGGATATGAAGGTGAGGCAAGACACTGTCGAATCCATTCTTCCCCTCCCGCAGCCTCGGCTTTTTCGATCAGTTGACGAATCAGGGCTTCCATGACGATACGTGAGCTCCTCCTGCTGGAATCTTCTGGTATCGCACCACTAACCTGCCTGGAACTGCTCCTTAAATGGACCAGAAACCAGCTTCTAGAATTTTCCTGATCTAACACCTGATTTCACTAACCAATCCCTTACTGATTCTCAGATTTCCAGAACTCTCTAACACACCTGAGCTTAATCAAATCTACTGACTGGGGTTTTTTTTTTTTTTTTTTTAAACTATTGACTCTCTAGCCCTGTAGCTAAACCTTCTTAGAAACTTATGTATTAACCTTGCAGTTACAGTGACCCCATGAGGAAAGGGGAGCCTATATGGCTACTCCCTTTCCTTCCCCATTATTATAACTATTGAAAACTCTTGAAGAATTGATAAAAAAGCTTAGTCCATTTATCACAATAAAGAGAGGGATCCAATCCCAAACGTGCAGAGGGCAAATGAATCTTAACTCTCCAGTTGCCAGTGGTGACAAACTTGTTAAACTTGCAGTGACATCCGTGGAGCAAGGAGGGGTTAAAAAAGTCAAAACAAAGCCTGTGGCATGATCTCCCTGTGAGCACAGTACCTTGAATGATGGACAACAGGCAGACCAGCGTGTGGAGGGCCCTCCAACCCAAAAGGATGCAGAGCCAGGATCGCAGCAAGGCTGGGACAGAAGGAATCACACACAGTTTCAAGAGTTTTCAATAGTTAATAATGTATGTTCCATGAGCGCTGGAATATATTGTGTGTTTGTTGCACACTGACTTTGCAGTTAGAGAAAGGGTTTGCCTTTGCAATTTTGTTTGTTGATGCACTTTAATTAATATAATAAAAAAAAAAAACGAATCGAATCGTAAATCGAGTTTTTTATAAAAAAATCGCAGATTTTTTTGGGGGGAAAATCGCCCAGCCCTATTAGTGGGTCAAATTGACGTTCATTTTCGACCACAGTAATGGGAAATTGTGAAGGAGCAGGATGGAATGAATGAATTTCTAATAGTGTATGTAGTTTTGGTTCGGTAGTCCATTTATTCCAAAATCAAATGTTAAAAGTATCTATGGCAAGCTTTAGGGTATTTCTGTTGACTGGCACTGAGATCCAGAAGCACAGATTGGCCTCAAACACAGAGGATTTGAGCCCATAGTATCAAATATGAAACTGAGATTATAGTGAAACACAAAATATGCATTTTTTAGGCCTACCTTGCAGTGCCAGATGCCAAGCAAAATTTTTTCTTTTAAAAGTTTGGCCAGTACATCCTACTAAGTAGTAAGGTATTATAGAATTCATTTGTTGCAATTATATATTGACGCAAGAAGATGCTGAGCACTATCATGTTTGCAAAAAACTTTTTTTCCACATGCTCACCAATTTAACACATGTTGCTCTAGTAGTATGAATGGCTTGTCTGGTCATTACAAGGGCCACAAGTCACTTTCAGTCTGGTAAAGCTGTGATGACCAATGCTGAATAGCCAGGTAAAACAATTTAGCCCAAGTGGATTAAGTTTAATCTGTATACTGGAGACTGTATTAGTTCATAGTACTCTCAGGCTCACTAAAACATATAGGGAACATTAGATTCCCTAATGTCAAATGCCTGCACTTTCAACCCCCATGTGGTAGTTGGCATACGCATATAGTTTTCTGCATATGCATGTGCAAAAATGGAAAGGTTTGTGGGTGATAATTGCCTGTCCTGGCAGTCCTTTGAGTCTGCATGACCCCTGACTCTGTCTGGACAGTGTTGATTGGCCCTTTGTCAATCACATGCACCCTCCCAAAAAAAAAAAAAAAACTCTCTAGCAATACACACCAAACTGAGCATGTGCAGAATGCCCCCCAAGGCTCTGTTCTATCAGGAGATGGATTGGGGACAGTAAAAGAAGGGGAGGATAAGGGAAGACCGGATCAAACAGCCTTTTTACACAATGTGCAGGATTAGCCCCTTAGGTTCCACAGTAAGTATAACAGGCATGCTTTACTGCATATACAGACTGATTTTACTGTTGTGGGTTTAGCAACACTTTAAGGAATAAAAGATGCAAGCCTATTGGTCATTATAGGCAAGTAGCTTTGCAGTGAGTTTTCAACTTTTTTTAACATTTTTGTAATAGCATATTTTAGCGTTAATTCACAGTTTTTAGCGGTTTTCCGCATTACCTTTTTTTATTTGGAGGGAAAATTGTTTTTAATTTATTTTCAAAAATGTTAAAAAAACGCTGGTGAGTGACGTTTTGAGCATTTATCTACGTTTATCAGCGTTAGAGCTTTTTTACAGCTGAAAAGTGTCTCTCAGAATCCACTTGTTTTTTTATTTTTTACTGCTCAAAAACGCCACTGCCCAAAACTGCTGATAACAGCCTATGTGTGCATGGACACATAGGATAACAAGATGGAGTGTTTAATAACTGTAGAAAAAAAAGCGCTATATAAGTACCTGTAATAACTAAAAAAACCTCTATGGGACAGATTTATAAAGTAGTAAATGTTACTTTCACCAAGCATCCACTGTGGTGAGTCAATCACTGCCATTTAAAACAAAAGCATCTGGAAGAGTTTCCTGCAGTGAGGCCTCGTACACACGACCGATTTTCTCTGCAAGAACCAGCAAGAAACTTGCTGGCAGAGAGGTCTTGCCGAGTAAATCGGTCGTGTGTACGCTGCTATCGGGTTTCTCGTCGAGAAAACCGACAAGAAACCTCGACGAGAAAATAGAGAACCTGCTCTCTATTTTCTCGTCGAGATTCTCCTCGGCATGTTTCTCGACGAGAAAAGTGAGTGTGTGTACACTTACCTGTCCTCCCGGAAGCCCGCGCATGTTCGAAATGAATTTGACGCATGCGCGGTAGCTTCCTAGGCATACATAGGGTATACCAAGATGGCGGCGACGGCATCGAATGTGACGAGCGCATGCTCGACGTAGTCGATGACGTCACCGCGTACACTCCTTTCAAAGAACCGCGGGTTCTTTGAAACGAGCGTGTGTACACTCGGCCGGGACAAGTTTCTTGTCCAAGAATCTCGTCGAAAAAAACGACATGTTTTTTTCAACGAGAATCTCGGCCGTGTGTACGAGGCCTGAGAATGTGGTGAATGTCAGGTGCACTGCCTTATAAATATGCCCCTATGCATATACAGCATGTTTCCTAAATAAGACGTCATCATTTACTATTATGACTTTCATGAAAATCAGATCTAATTTTAGGAGCTATTCAAAAAAAATAAAAAATCAGGAAAATTTCCAAAGATATATTTTTTTTCTTGCTTACAACCCCACGAGTAGTCATGACCACAACCCCAACACAAACAAATATACAGAACTTTAATACGGTTCTCTGTTTGCCTTACATAGTGACAGTGTCTGGAGGAAAATGGCCCAGTTACAGATGATTGATGTCAGCATTACTGGGTTGGGTAATATTAACAGAATTTGCCATAATTCATGAACATTTCTGAGTAATAACCAAATGGATAAAAGCACCCTATGATCAACATTATGTAAATAATAATTAAAATAATTATCTGTGAGCACAGAATCAATATTCAGAATCCAGAAATGATGATATAATTGATGCAACTGGATGTAAGCTTTTTCCTACATTCCAAGTCAAGCTGGTATGCACACTTCCCTACCCAGTTGGTACTTGCAGAATATGCGCCATTCATTACAGAAAAAATATCACACATCTGTATGGTAAATAACTTGCTCATTTGCTGAGGAGTGGGCTAACCTTTACAGGTCTTTCTTGCAACACATAAAATCTGATACCAATTTGGTTTAGCTGTTGAAAAATACATGAAGTAATCAGGGATTCCTATTTTCCAGTACACACTTTATATTCATTCTTCGTTTCCTGTGCAAGCCATTCTACACTTGCCCTGAGGTATTTATTTGCTTTGTTTGCTTGAAGTATATAATGTAATGGCTGTGGGCATATTTTCTACAGATATGTGTCAGTTATTTGTAGAACAATCTACAGCATCCATCCTGTAAATGAAGCTAAAAAGCACAACAGTGAAAGCAGACTGCTTGTGTCTATGGACACAAAATTACCAATGGTGGGTTCCAGAAGATTCCATATGTACATCAGTGAACTCTTAAGTATTCCAGACCTCCACAGCGGTCAATCATGCAGAACATTTTTTAATCCTTGTTTCCACAAACAGGCACCCTCTCATATCTTCAGATTATTTCTAGGGTATGCTGGGATTCCAAAAACCTGGGCTGTCCCATTATAAAAATATCATTCTAGTAAGCCTCCTTACAACCTACACATTCCTACTGGCCTGCGAGACCACTCATCACATGATCAGAGAGATGACTTAATGTTAATTCATTTACCAGGACTAGATGCCTTACACCTGAGAGTTATCAAAAACATAGCCATGTTAAAGCCAGACCTTATCTTATATTTTTTAAAGGCACAGATATAGACCAGAATGCTGATATGCAAAAAGCAAAACGTAATACCAATATTCAAAAAAGCCTAAATATATTCCTGGAAACTACAAGCAAAGTCAGCCTAACATCAATAGTATGTAAACTATTGGACAGAATAAAAAAGAACCATAGCCAGGAATTTACTGATGAAAATAGTATCATTAGTAGTTCCCAACATGGATTTGTGAAGGACCGTTTTTGCCAGACAAACCTTTTAACATTCTATGGGGAGGCAAGTTGTAATTTGGATAGAGGAAGGTCTGTGGATATAGTCTATCTGGATTTCACTAAGGCACGTGATACAGTACCCCATAAACACTTCATTTACAAATTAAGGCCTTTTTGCTAGCCATATAGTAGTAGATTTTCAAACAAATGTTTGGCACTGTGTGTTGTAAGAGAGGGGCACACAGAGCAGCTATGTCTCCCCCCTCACCTCCCCCTCTGCTTCCTATTCAAAGAAGCCTTTGTATTTTGTGAATGAGTTCTCATAATACAAAGGCTTCTGTGATTGAGCAGGAAGATGGGGGGGCATAGGCATAGCAGCTCCACCGAAGCTGCATGATGAAAATACTTACACCTGAAGCATTAACGCCAGGCTGAATCGATAATGGTCTTCCGGGAGTGCAAAAAAAGAGGATGCAAATAATAGAGATAAATACAGGAGATGTCATGCACATTGAACTTAAGGGTCCATTTACACTAGAACGTACCATGCAATGTACAATGCAAATATACCAAATGTACCATGCAATCCAGTTGAAGTGCGTTTTCAAAAGTAGTGCATGCACTACTTTTGGTGTGTTGTGATTTCAGCCCTTTCAAAAAGAACGGGATGAAATCACACTGCACAAAACTGCATGTGAATCGCATAGGAACATACAGTGCTTTGCAGTCTTCTCTGAGCCACAAATTCAAAGCTGAAATAGTGAAACATACTACTCACAAATACAGCGGCGGCACGTCCATAGAGAGCGTATGAGCGCTGCCTCCCCTATCCATGCGTATGGCCCCCAAATCTACATATAAGGCCACCAGACTAGGGATTGCAATGCGGCTTGGATGTTTTTTTGAAGCACCTGATTAAAGCCAGAGGCTCTAATAGGCTTCAAAAAAGGATGGGCTAGGAGCGCAGAGCAACGCACTCTGATCCCACCCAGTTGTGTGACGATAGCAAATAATTTTTCGCTATTGTCACACTAAAGTTCAATAAGGAGGCGGGTCGTGAGACCCGTTTTCCCAATGGCCAAAGCGCCAGGCGAGCCTATTGGATGCCTAGCACTTAGACGGAAGATTGAGGAGACACACGGTGAAGGGAGCGGCTAAAGCTGCTGCCTGCACCCCGCCGCCCACAAGGACCGTGCTGGAGGACACCAGAGCCCACCACATAGATTGGGAAAGTGTCAGACCGCCGGATACCCGGGGGGGGGTGAGGGGGTTATAGTGCCGCGCCGCCAGACGCTGGGGGGTGGGGTTGTTTGCCGTCCCCCACCAAAGAAAAACTCACCAGCTGCCACTGCACAAAACATTTTAGAATTTCTCTATGCCATATGTGTTCTTGAATATGTAATATTTATAAAACACTGTGCATTTATGATAGGTATGGCAAGGGAAATGGAAATTGAGGGGTAAACAATTAGTAAACCTGTGAAATTTCTGATGAATGCACAAAAACTGTATTGTATTGTATTTTTTCAAACCGGTTTTTAATTACCCACTTAGAACATAATTTAGGAACCAGTCAATTCATTCTAGAAGCAAGTAGGAACTTTTAAGGTTTAAAACACCTAACTACATGCATTTATGTGTGTGTCCACGCACATTATGAAGCTCATAATTGAGCATGTACCAAAGCTTGTGGTATATGTGCCATGCCATTCTTTTTTATTGGCCCTCTATACACATATACAGTATAAACAAACGCACATATCTTTTAGCACACCACAGTGAACACACTATGAGGGCAATTTACTAAAAATGGGGCAACTGCGCATAGAAAACAATCAGCATCTAGCTTTCATTTTCAAAGCTTAACCAGTTCTGGACCACCCACCGCAAATATACTGCGGCGGGGGGGCTTGGCTGCGTGAAACAACTTACCTGTCCCTGGTCTTGGGCACGCGGCGCCGAAGATCCTCTCTCACTGTGATTGGACACAGCGGGAGACAATCAGCGGGGCCGATGGCCACCTGCGATCGTTCTCGGGAATGACAGAACAGCGGTCTGCCTATGTAAACAAGGCAGACCGTTGGTTATTTCACAGACAAAGAGAGAGATCTGTGATTCCTAGCAATCAGGAAAACAGATCTCCCTCTTTGTCCAGTGTCAGCATCCCCCACACAGTTGGTAAACACGCCCAGGGAACACATTTAACCCTTTGATTGCCCCTGACCCCTTCCCTGCCAGTGTAATTTATACTGTGACAGTACATTTTTTAGCACTGATCACTGTATTGGTGTCACTGGTCCCCAAAAAGCGTCACTTAGTGTTCAATTTGTCCACCGCAATGTCACAGTTCCACTAAAAATCACTGATCGCCACCATTACTAGTAAAAAAAAAAAACATAGTTTGTAGACGCGATAACATTTGCGCAAACCAATCAATATATGCTAATTGGGTATTTTTTTTTTTTTTTTACCAAAAATATGTAGCAGAATACAAATTGGCATAAACTGATGAAGAAATAAGATGTTTTACATATTTGTATTGGATATGTTTTATAGCAGTTGCTGTTTTTTTGTTTATAGCGCAAAAAAAATAAAAAAAATAAGAGATAACGCAGTGTTGTATCGCAAAAAAATGGCCTGGTCATTAAGGGGGTAAATCCTTACGGGGCTGAATATAGAAGCTGATTGGTTACTGTGCGGAGCTGCTCCAGTCTTAGTAAATTGTACTATATGTGTGGCAGTGTGCTGCACTACCAAAAAAAAGCACAGGTGTGATTTCTGATAAGCAGACCTTGCACTAAAATGCAGGAAAGGTTAGAAAATATACAAACCTTCCACCCAGCTTCAGCACTGAAGAGGGTGATGATACAGTACCTTCTTCAATATCCTGGGATGCTATAATAAAAGCTTTTTTACTTATAGCTTTCATGCACTGTTTTTATATTTGGGGGGTTGTGGGTCTGCATAATATAAAATTTATTATGGGTATTTATAAAGCTCCGATCATTTACACAGTGCTTTACATATACTGTATATTGAACATTCACATAATTCTGCCCTCAATGAACTTACAATCTAAAGACTCTAGTTCACATATTATAGACAGTTTAGACAGGAGCCAATTAACCGATCAACAAATAGTGAGAATGTGGGAGCAGACCTACGCAAACATAGGAAGAGCATGCAAACTTCATGCAGGTATTGTGGTTGGGGTTCAAACCAATGACCCAAGTGGCGCAAAGCAGAAGTGCTAACCACTAAGCCACTGTGATGTAATACAAAGGACCTTGCATTAGGGCTGGGCAATTTTCCCCCCAAAAAAATCTGCGATTATTTTTATAAAAAACCCAATTTACGATTAGATTTTTTTTTTTCATTATATTAATTAAAGTGCATCAATAAACAAAATTGCAAAGGCAAACCCTTTCTCTAACTGCAAAGTCAGTGTGCAGTGTGCAACAAAGGTTGTTAAACATCCAAATTATTAATACTGTATTTGGATTTAGCTAATAAAACAACAAAAAATCCTGAGGTTACTCTTAGTTGAATTGAACTGTGCCCATGCCTTACTGTGCCCATGCCTTACTGCAGGGCTTGACAAATTTGCTTGGAATCTAGGAGCCAGCTAAAAAAGTTAGGAGCCAGGAACGCGCCCTGTCCCACCGAGCTCGCGCGCAGAAGCGAACGCATATGTGAGTAGCGCCCGCATATGAAAGCGGTGTTCAAACCACACATGAGGTATCGCCGCGATCGGTAGAGCGAGAGCAATAATTCTAGCCCTAGACCTCCTCTGTAACTCAAAACATGCAACCTGTAGAATTTTTTAAACGTCGCCTATGGAGATTTTAAAGGGTAAAAGTTAGTCGCCATTCCACGAGCGGACGCAATTTTGAAGTGTGACATGTTGGGTATCAATTTACTCAGCGTAACATTATTTTTCACAATATAAAAAAAAATTGGGCTAACTTTACTGTTGTCTTATTTTTTTATAAAAAAAAAGTGTATTTTTTCCCAAAAAAGTGCGCTTGTAAGACCGCTGCGCAAATACGGTGTGACAAAGTATTGCAACGACCGCCATTTTATTCTCTAGGGTGTTAGAATAAAAAATATATATGTTTGGGGGTTCTAATTAGAGGGAAGGAGATGGCAGGGAAAACAGACAGGGAAACTCCATTAGCATTGCTGGTTGTCATACCAACTGCCACCACAAGATGGCGCTAGTTCACAGAAGGAAGCATAGGCCTGCAGAAGGCCGCAAAGCTGCGGCCTCAATTACCGGCCGGTGCAGCCCGACGCGATCCCGCGGCGCGGAGGGGGGGCATGGAGACACAGGATACCCCAGCTGTGCTGCCCCAGGCGCCAGGTCGCTAATTCTAGTCGCAATGGCGACCTGGCGCCCAGGGTTTGTCGAGCCCTGCCTTACTGTGCCCATGCCTCACTGTGCCTGTGTCTATGCTTCACTGTGCCCAATGCCTCACTGTGCCCATGCTTCACTGTGCCCAATGCCTCACTGTGCCCGTGCTTCACTGTGCCCATGCTTCAATCACTGTGCCCGTACCTGATGCAGATTTTCATAGGATACGGATTTTACTGCTACACCGGCGGCCATTCCAGTATTCAAAAGCCTCGTCTGTAATAGGCGGAACACTCAATTTCCCAGCATTCAGTGTTCCGCCTATCATGGACATCCGCTCATCCTCATAACACAGACGAGGATGAGAGGATGTCCGTGATAGGCTGAACACTGCCTGCTGTGAAATTGAGTGTTCCGCCTATCACAGACAACGAGGACTCGGGAGGCACGGCTTTTGAACACTGCAATGGCCGCTGTCTGTCTGCATGAGACGCTGATCAGGTAGGCAGACGGCGGCTTGCGGTTAGTTAGTGTTACATTTATGTAAAAGCTGGTAAGGAGGGCTAAACACGCCCCCTAATTAACTCCCCAAACCACCACTGCGCCCAGATGGAATTAGAACAAATAATCCTGAAGCTGCTACTTAAAAATTTAAACAATGTGGTATGTGAATTTTAAGTGAAAAAATAGTAGCGCTCTGTTTATGCAAAAACAATCCTAACAAGTGATATACAAATCAAAAATACTATAATGTGTATATAAATAATATTCCACCAAGTGAAAGTGGACAAATGATAAATATAGTAGTCCTATGTATCCAAAAACGTATAATCAAGCAACAAAAGTAATGAAATATATGTGCAGTGAATCATAAATAAAAGTCCATAAAACAATATTCATGAATAAAAAGTTCATAAAGCAAAGTACAAGTGATAAAGAAATCCAGGTGATGAAAACTTGAGTGCTTCCAACAAATATGCATAGGCCTGGTTCACACTGGGGCGACAAACGCTCCGACATTGGGAGCTCATGTCGCATGACGTGTGAAAATCAATGTTTCCCTATGGGAGCCGTCCTAACTGGTCCGACACATGTCGGTCCGACTTTGAAAATGCTCCCTGTACTACTTTGGTCCGACTTTGATCCGACTTCAGCCCATTGACTATCATTGAAGTCGGATCAAAGTCGGACCGCAGTCTTGCATGGTCCGACTTTGGCATGCGACTTGTGCTGTACTGCTCTTGAGGGGGAACTCCAGGCCAAATTTTAAATAAAAAACCGGCGTGGGTTCCCCTCCAGAGGCATACCAGGCCCTTGGGTCTGGTCTGGATTTGAACAGGCGCCCCTACGCCGAAAAAAACGGCGTGGGGGTCCCCCCAAAATCCAAACCAGACCCTTATCCGAGCACACAACCTGGCAGGCCGCAGGGGAAGAGGGGGGGACGAGAGAGCGGCCCCCCCTCCCTCCTGAACCGTACCAGGCCGCATGCCCTCAACATGGGGGGTTTGGTGCTCTGGGGCAGGGGGGCGACCTGCGGCCCCCCCACCCCAGAGCACCCTGCCCCCATGTTGATGAGGACAGGGCCTCTTCCCGACAACCCTGGCCGTTGGTTGTCGGGGTCTGCGGGCGGGGGGCTTATCGGAATCCGGGAGCCCCCTTCAATAAGGGGGTCCCCGGATCCCGCCCCCACCCTATGTGAATGAGTATGGGGTACATCGTACCCCTACCCATTCACCTGGTGGAAAAAAATTGCAATAAAAAAACACTACACAGCTTTTCAAAGTAATTTATTGCACAGCTCCGGGGGTCTTCTTCCGACTTCCGGGGGTCTTTTCCGACTTCGAGGGTCTCCGGTGTCGTCTCCCGCTCTCCGGTTCTTTCTTCCGCCGGGCCTCCGCTAACTTCTTTTTAGCTCTCTTGCTAACAGAGGCCCGGTCTTCCCGTTGTCTCGTCCGGCTCTCCGTTGTCCTTCTGCCGGCCCCTCCACTAACTTCTTCGTAGCTCTTTTGCTAGTGGAGGAGCCGGTCTTCCCGTCGTCGCCGTCGGCTTCTTCTTCCCTCTTCTCCTTCTCGATGTTGACGCGTCGCTTCCTCTCGCTGTAATACTGGCTCTCCGCTCCGCATTAATATAGGCTTCTCATGACGTCACAGTCACATGTTCCCATGACGTCACAGTCACATGCTCCGGGGCCATGTGCCCTGGAACATGTGACTGTGACGTCATGAGAAGCCTATATTAATGCGGAGCGGAGCGGAGAGCCAGTATTACAGCGAGAGGAAGCGACGCGTCAACATCGAGGAGGAGAAGAGGGAAGAAGAAGCCGACGGCGACAGCGACGGGAAGCCCGGCCCCTCCACTAGCGAAAGAGCTAAAAAGAAGTTAGTGGAGGGGCCGGCAGAAGGACAAAGGAGAGCCGGACGAGACAACGGGAAGACCGGGCCTCTGTTTGCAAGAGAGCTAAAAAGAAGTTAGCGGAGGCCCGGCGGAAGAAAGAACCGGAGAGCGGGAGACGACACCGGAGACCCCCGGAAGTCGGAAAAGACCCCCGGAAGTCGGAAGAAGACCCCCGGAGCTGTGCAATAAATTACTTTGAAAAGCTGTGTAGTGTTTTTTTATTGCAATTTTTTTTCCACCAGGTGAATGGGTAGGGGTACGATGTACCCCATACTCATTAACATAGGGTGGGGGGCCGGGATCCGGGGGCCCCCTTATTGAAGGGGGCTCCCGGATTTCGATAAGCCCCCCGCCCGCAGACCCCGACAACCAACGGCCAGGGTTGTCGGGAAGAGGCCCTGTCCTCGTCAACATGGGGGCAGGGTGCTCTGGGGTGGGGGGGCCGCAGGTCGCCCCCTGCCCCAGAGCACCAAACCCCCCATGTTGAGGGCATGCGGCCTGGTACGGTTCAGGAGGGAGGGGGGCCGCTCTCTCGTCCCCCCCTCTTCCCCTGTGGCCGGCCAGGTTGTGTGCTCGGATAAGGGTCTGGTATGGATTTTGGGGGGACCCCCCACGCCGTTTTTTCGGCGTAGGGGCGCCTGTTCAAATCCAGACCAGACCCAAGGGCCTGGTATGCCCCTGGAGGGGAACCCACGCGTTTTTTTTTATTTAAAATTTGGCCTGGAGTTCCCCTTCAAGATTCATACCAAACACAGTGCCTGATATTGGCGGGGATCCAAGTCGGATCCCCGTTCATTGAAAGTCGGACATATGTCGGCTTCATGTCGCAGGGCAAAGTCGGATCCAAAGTAGGACAGATGTCGTGTCGCACAAGTGTGAACCCGGCCTCAATCTTGAAAATGTAATTATGCTCCTTCACCACACCACTTGTGTCTGTGAATCCACTCCCAAAGGAAAAAAACTCACCAGATAGATATGCCTCACACTCTCATGTTCGGCATAAAAGCTTGATACCCCACCAGGGTTAATAGACAAATCCACTGGAATTTTTACAAGAGAATCCACTCCACATGTAAAAAAATGAATAAGTGCATCCAATGGTGAAGTAAGTAAAAACAATTTATTTTAAAATTGCACACACATCTTCAACCATCGTACTCACATTGTTCAAAATTCAAACAGGCACTTCAAATAAAAAGCAACAGAAATGAATGAAGGAGGCTTGCAATGGCGTACTAGGAATTGAGGTCACGGCGGACCCAGAATAACCAGCAGATCTCACCCTCCAATTGCTCGCTCTCCTTCCCGGCCAGAGTCGTATTAGCCTCGTGGTGGTGTCTACGTTCAGAGTTCACAAAAAGTTAGCATGCAGGCCACACCCAGACCGGCAGCTGCGGCGAGTAGATGTAATTGGGGTAACGCCGCCCAGTGCCATTCCGGATACGCTCTCTGCAGCCCTGCTACGGAAACTTTGAAGGAAAAAAAAAAAGTCGATTTTCTTCAAATCTGAATCGATTTGAACTCAAAACTCGATTCAAGATTAAAATGTTTTTTTTTTCCCAGCTCTACCTTGCATCTTAGTACAAGCACAAAAGTGTGCATAGTACCTAAAGGTAGAGAGTGTTCAAATAGATAAGAAGTTGCCATTGTTGGCCTCCTTCTGAAAATGGCAGATGCTTGACTCTTATTGTGATTCTTTGACTTCAAGTCACAGATCCAGAACACACATTCATTCAGCAAGTGTAACCAGAACATTGACTGCAAAAGAATACCGTATATACTCGAGTATAAGCCAAGTTTTTCAGCACATTTTTTTGTGCTGAAAATTAGAGGTCGACCGATATGGGTTTTTCTCCGGCCGATGCCGATATTTGGAAATCGTTGCCGATTTTTTTGGCCCGATATGTTAGGCCGATTTTTTTAGATTTTATGAGATGAAGGGGGAAAAAAAAACTAACAGTTGGACCCCTTTCACACTGGGGCGTTTTTCAGGCACTTTTGGGCTAAATATAGCACCTGTAAAAATGGCTGCAAAACAGCTCCCCTGCAGTCTCAGTGTGAAAGCCTGAGTGCTTTCACACTGAGGCGGTGCGCTGGCAGGACGTTAAAAAAAAGTCCTGCAAGCAGCATCTTTGGAGCGGTGTATACCGCTCCTCCACCACTACTGCCCATTGAAATGAATGGGCACTGCTGCCGAAGCGCCTGCAAAGCGCTTCTGCAGCGGTGCTACACGGGCGCATTTAATCTCTTCATCAGCCGCTATCTGGGTTATAAGCTCCCCGCTAGCAGCCGAATATCGCCACTAAAATGATGGTAAAGCACAGCTAAAACTAGCTGCGTTTTACCACCAACGCCTGCCAGCTCCAGTGTGAAAGCAGCGGAGTTCCGCCAAAAAAAAAAAAAAAAATATTAAAAGTCAGCAGCTACAAATACTGCAGCTGCTGACTTTTAATATATGGACACTTACTTGTCCTGGGCGCCCGCAATGTCGGCACCCGAAGCCGATCTCTCTCTCGGCTCTCGGGTGCTGCCGCCGCCATCTTCGGTAAGGGAATCAGGAAGCAGGCACAAAAACAGGTAATCAAAACTTTGACGAAAAAAAAAAGTTTTTAGTTTTATTTAATATTCATTAAAGTGTATTTTTTCCCCAAAAATTTGTGTTTGAAAGACCGCTGAGCAAATACCGTGTGACATAAAATATTGCAACAACCGCCATTTTATTCCCTAGGGTCTCTGCTAAAAAAAATATATATAATGTTTGGGGGTTCCAAATGATTTTCTAGCAGAAAATACAGGATTTTTACTTGTAAGCTACAAGTGTCAGAAAAGATTTAGCCTTTAAATGGTTAAACTGAGAACTTCTACACACAGAGTTCAGTTCATTGATAAGAGATACAATGTTTCTTCTTTTCTCTCACTTGGCAGGCTGCCCAGAGATGAGTCACTCCACCTCCAAAACTTCAGGCAACTTGCATTGACTTCTATGAAAGATGTTATTTGCAAGCCGCGCTGAAGTTTTTTTTTTTTTATATCGGCTTTTGTTTTCAGAATAAATCGGCCGATGCCGATTAATTAAAAAGTGCCAAAAATCGGCCGATATATCGGCCGACCTCTACTGAAAATGCCCCCCTAGACTTATACTCGAGTTTGTGTCCATCTTCAACTTTGTGTGCCTGATCCCGGCCAGCCGTAGGTCCCCTGGCACACATGTAGCCCCATACTTCATCTACAAGTGTGCAAATTTTGTTGTCCAGGGGACCTACGGCCGGGGAGCACAGATTTTTCAAAGCCGGGCACCTCTTCCATACACTCCCATCTTAAACGTCAGTCTAGTCACACAGCGCCGGAGATCAGGTAGGGAGATTGGGCACCGTGAGGCATGGGCACAGTGAGGCATGGACACAGTGAGGCATGCACATGGACACAGTGAGGCAAAGTGAGGCACAGTGAGGCATGCAGATGGACACCTTAGGCTTATACTCGAGTCAATCCGTTTTCCCAGTTTTTTGTGGTAAAATTAGGTGCCTCGGCTTATATTCGGGTAAAGTTATACTCGAGTATATAAGGTATGTTTTAAAAGTTAAGCCTAGGAAATTAGACACAATTATCCGTATTTGGCACAATTGTTTGAAACAAAGTACGACCATAGACTAGACATAGACCCTAGCTACATATGTGGGAAATTGTCCTTTGTCATTCTAGAATTTTTGTACCATTTTAGGCATTCTTGTTTTCAACATGGGTCAAGTACATGTTAAAATGTGGAAGATCATGTACTAGGCTTTAAATTCAACTTTATTCAGTTTATTCATAAGCACTACATATATGGTTCATACGAGTTTTCCATATCTACCATTTTTTTATGAAAAGACAGAAAAGTTTATTGATGACAAGCAGGAGGTTACAGTCCAAAATACTGAAAAATGCAGAATGGTATAGAAGATTATATGCAACCAAACTAAACAGAAAGGAACAACCCCCTGGTGACTTTAAAAGTACAAAGGAGATCATAAGACAATAACAAAGCCTGCACAAATAGTCCTATGGCTGGCAGCACTAAGAAAAAGCACATCCTCAAATAATAAGAGAAATGTTCCCTCCCCGTTCCATTGAGAGTACACAGTATGAGCATACACATATGACTGTACTTGTTACGATAGGGCGAGCCTAGATCCTCAGATCTTTAAAAACAGGTGTCTACAAATTTTTATTATATTTGGTAGGGCAATCTTTATGAATATACAGGTGAAACTCGAAAAATTTGAATATTGTGCAAAAGTTAATGTATTTCACTAATGCAACTTAAAAGGTGAAACTGATATATGAGATAGACTCATTACATGCAAAGCAAGATAGTTCAAGCCGTGATTTGTCATAATTGTGATGATTATGGCTTACAGCTCATGAAAACCCTAAATCCACAATCTCAGAAAATTAGAATGTTGTGAAAAGGTGCAATATTCTAGGCTCAAAGTGTCCCACTCTAATCAGCTAATTAAGCCATAACACATGCAAAGGGTTCCTGAGCCTTTAAATGGTCTCTCAGTCTGGTTCAGTAGGAATCACAATCATGGGAAAGACTGCTGACCTGACAGTTGTGCAGAAAACCATCATTGACACCCTCCATAAGAAGGGAAAGCCTCAAAAGGCAATTGCAAAAGAAGTTGGATGTTCCCAAAGTGCTGTATCAAAGCACATTAATAGAAAGTTATGTGGAAGGGAAAAGTGTGGAAGAAAAAGGTGCACAAGCAGCAGGGATGACCGCAGCCTGGAGAGGATTGTCAGGAAAAGGCCATTCAAAAGTGTTGGGGACTTTCACAAGGAGTGGACTGAGGCTGGAGTCAGTGCATCAAGAGCCACCACACACAGACGGATCCTGGACATGGGCTTCAAATGTCGTATTCCTCTTGTCAAGCCACTCCTGAACAACAAACAACGCCAGAAGCGTCTTACCTGGGCTAAAGAAAAACACACCTGGTCTGATGCTCAGTGGTCCAAAGTCCTCTTTTCTGATGAGAGCAAATTTTTCATCTCATTTGGAAACCAAGGAACCAGAGTATGGAGGAAGAATGGAGAGGCACAGACTGCAAGATGCTTGAAGTCCAGTGTGAAGTTTCCACAGTCTGTGTTGATTTGGGGAGCCATGTCATCTGCTGGTGTTGGTCCACTGTGCTTCTTTAAGTCCAGGGTCAACGCAGCCGTCCACCAGGAGATTTTGGAGCACTTCATGCTTCCTTCCACAGACGAGCTCTATTGGGATGCTGACTTCATTTTCCAGCAGGACTTGGCACTTCCCCACACTGCCAAAAGCACCAAAACCTGGTTCAATGACCGTGGAATTACTGTGCTTGATTGGCCAGCAAACTCGCCTGACCTGAACCCCATAGAGAATATATGGGGCATTGCCAAGAGAAAGATGAAAGACATGAGACTGAACAATGCAGAAGAGCTGAAGGCCGCTATTAAAGCATCCAGGTCTTCCATAACATCTCAGCAGTGCCACAGGCTGATAGATTCCATGCCACGCCGCATTGAGGCAGTAATTGCTGCAAAAGGGGCCCAAACCAAGTACTGAGTACATATGCGTACTTCTACTTTTCAGAGGTCCGATATTGTTCTATGTACAATCCTTGTTTTATTGGTTGCATGTAATATTCAAATTTTCTGAGATTGTGGATTTGGGGTTTTCATGAGCTGTAAGCCATAATCACCACAATTATGACAAACCTGAACTATCTTGCTTTGCATGTAATGAGTCTATCTCATATATTAGTTTCACCTTTTAGCCCTGGTTCACACTGGTGCGTTTTGACATGCGATTTGACATGTCAAATCGCATGTCAAAACGGCGGCATTTGCCGGCAATGTCACCGTCCTAACCGGTGCGACACTGCATCTGCGGCGCTGCACAGATGTCTTAGTAATCGCGGCTGAAATCGGGACTGCCAGCGGGAGTGAAATCGTGCAAGTTCAGCTGAACTCGCATGGCTTCATTCCCGCAGCCCAGTGTGAACCTGGGCTTAAGTTGTATTAATGAAATAAATTAACTTTTGCACGATATTCCAATTTTTCGAGTTTCACCTGTATATTAAAGTGGTTGTAAACCCTTCCGGGGAAGTTACACCTACAGGTAAGCCTAGATTAAGGCTTACCTGTAGGTGTTTGCAATATCTCCTAAACCTACACGGTTTAGGAGATATTTGCCAAAAGGAATACACTGTTGTCTATGGCGCATGCGCGCCGTAGACAACGGTGCAGGCGCACTGAGAATCCAATTCATAAAACCGGCAGAGCCGGATTTTACGGCTCCCGCACGCATGCGCGGAGTGACGTTTTCGCCGCTCTGGCCAATCACAGCGCCGGAGCGGCGATACCCGGAAGTAACCTTCCGGAGCAATGTCTGTGGCCGGAGGGGGAGGGGAGGATGGCTTCGGGGGCTTCACCATAATGAGCTAGTATGCTAGTCATACTAGTTCATTATGGCTTTGTCGTGCAGGTTTTTTTTTTTAAATCGGGGTTTACAACCACTTTAACTTCTAAAGAGGGAGAGTATTATTGATATCAGCTATCCACTCTTTCAGTGAGGGAGGGAGCAACTGCATCCAGTGACGGGCTACCTATTTCCTGGCACTAAACAAAGTTTCATGCAAAAAAGTAGTTCCCACTTCTAACTGTAGGAGAACATCCACATTGTAGCAAATGATTCTGAAACCCTGCAGTGGTTTATAAGTGGTGTATAGTGGTATAAGTCTGTCAAAAAGTGCAGAGAATCAACTTCTTTAAACATTTTACAAACATCTTGTGTCATTTCTTTCCCAGTTTTCGATTTGTCTCAATTTTGAGCTATCTCTTTATTTAGTGATTGTGTAGCAATGACCGTTTGCCCTAACAGACCCACTGTTTCTGGATTAAGAGCTGACACTAGCTAAACAGCAAATATTTTCATCAAAAAATTGGCTAAAATAGCAAATTATTTCACAATAAAGACAAGTTTCTACTGTTTTGACAAAAGAAATTGAGACTGAAATTACATTTCACACAAGAAACATAATTGTGTGCATTCTAGTTCAGGAAATAATATGTTACATTTTTGTTTACAATAAACACAACTTCTCCGCCCATGATAGATTCTGCATCTATTTCTACTCTAGGTCTAGTTTCCACTATGGAGTTTCCACACAGCCTGCAATAAATCATGTCTCAGAACAAATACCATTAAGACAAACTACAATATGGAAAAACAAGTTTCATAAACTACTATAAACCACACAACTCAACAAACTGTAAAGCTTGTGTAGCGGACCCCCACATTTGGGGTCGCTATGCTTGAAATTTAGGGGATAGCCTGAGCTATAGTTTGGCTCAGGCTGTTTGATTTACTTAAATTGGACTCTGCTCTGCTGAGGTGTTGCCTGGTTGTACAGTGCCCTTTGGCCTGTGGGTGGCACTGTTGCCCAGGTCTCGGGTCGAACCACAGGTTGCACTGCGGCGTTATTGGGTGTCCTCTCTCGGCAGCTGTGCGGTGGGCGTGGTCTACCTGCTGTGCATGCCGGGAGAGGGTTCTCAAGGGGCAGACGCCATTGGTTCTGGGTCTTCGTCCTCAGCACGTACCCCACCTTCGGTGGCCCTCATGGCCAGGGGTGCGCGTGAATGTTCTGGGTCCCGGGCACCTTTCGCCCGAGGCCCCATCGTTCCAGGTAGGCCCAGTACTGTTTAACTGAGGCCTACAACTAAACCGAATCACAGAAGTCCCAGGGTACCCATGGGAGGGTGACCCACTCTGAAGGAAAGGAAACCAGGGGAGGACCTGTCCAGGGATTCGGTGGAGGAAGTCACTGTCTCGGGAGAGGCCTGGTTGCCTGTCAGAGGGAAGGATTCTGTGATCATTGAAACAGCTCCTGTAACATGCCCCATTGGCACCTATGGTCTCTAAAACTTACGGGTGCTAAAGAGTTCTGGATTCAAGGACCAAAAGATCCTGTGGCAGAGGATCTCCTGAACCTTGGAGGGGACAAAAATTCTAAAGTAAATGTTTGTGTTTCACTCCGGCTGCTAGAACCGTGGGAGGGATCTATCCGGGTGAGCAAGACCCACTCAGGCTTGAGTGGCGACGAGGGTAAATAAGTGCCGCGTGCCTGAACCTACCTCTCTACCCTACTCGATCTCTATCTTCAACTTTTCTACTAAGTTACGAGCAAGAGAAAAATAAACTTGTCTGTTGGAGTTTAACACTGTCTGGACATTGGCCTTCTTTGAGAGAGAAAATAAACTTTTCCCTACACTCTAGGGACGAGAACCAGCGGAAGGAGGTAACTCGCTGCAGGACCCAAAAACTGTTAACACCGCTCACTCCATATACAACATGGAGGATACTGGGCATGTGGCATGGTGTGTCCTGTCCTGCAAGTGGAGGTAAGCGGGTAAAGGATCTGTGTGCTACACTTGTATTTGAAATTATTCCACTGTAAACTTTACATAATTACTGAGAAAAGTCACATACTGTACCCCAAAGCATTAAAGAGGACATAGTTGAGGACATTAGAGTATATATATATATACACACACACACACACACACACACAGGGCCGCTGTTAGAAATCATGGGGCCCCATACAGCATACCTGACGGGGCCCCCTTAGCCCCACCCACAACCCCACCCCTGGCTCCATCCCTGACCCTACGCTGTCACAAAATCTGGGGGAATGGTGGCAGGAGCTGAAACATGTATACATGTTCCAAAAGGTGAACCTTTAATAGCCATTATTATTCTAAACTTTTTACACTATGATAAAGCAGCATAAATGTATTATTTTAGAACTTTTTTGACAACTAATTAGCTGGGATGAGCTCAGGCGTGTTCGGACCGCAGTCTGAACCCACCTTAGCTATACCACCAGGAAGCTTTACAGCACCCCACCAATCATAACTGGATCTGAAAGGGAGAGATGTCAGCATTTTGACATCTGTGCCGGTTCAGTTTGTGTCCGCATACACCACAGACTTGTGTCCATTTACATCAGGCTACCTCTGATCTGTCACAATTAAGTCTGGAATAATAGAAAAGGATGCTCTCTCCATTTTTTTGTTTTTACCTGAATGGACACGGAGGTTGGCGTATCTAAATGCACACAAGTCAACTCATATCTGGACTCCGGTAGACCTACATAGAGCTTTCAATCAGGTCTGCTTGAAGAACTGACAGGCGGACCTGATTGCAAAGTTTGAATGAAAAGTTCTCAAAGGGGACTGGTTTTGGGGTGGTAAAAATGCTGGCTGTGTGTTTTTACTTTCCCCTCCCCCCAACACACGTGTAAAGTAGGATCTCGCTATATGCTCATGGTCATTATCAATATGATGATCAGAGCACAGCAGGTGCTGGTATGGCCCTGTCAATGTAACATGACTGTGTGGTGCTGACTTTGTTATGGCTGTGCTGTGTTGTGTTATAGTCTGTAACACACAGTACAGCCATATATTAAGAAAGTCAGCACCCAACAGCATGTTACACTGACAGAGTCATAGAGCACTTGCTGTGCTCTCATCATAATGATAATGACCATGAGCACACAATGGGGAGTCTGGGGACTGCACCTTAGCCTCAGCCTGTGTGATTTGTCACTGTGTGTGTTGGGGGATTGCTTGCCTGTGGACTGTTAGAAAAGTTTAGTATTGTGCGTCTATTAGACAGCTTCACTGATTTTTTAAGATGGCTCCTGAGCACATGTTCTAACCTTGTTGTATTCTTTTGTTCTAACTCCATACGTAATATACAACAGATTGTACAGGAAGCTCTGCTTGGGAATAAAGGTGTCAACTTGTACTAGGTACAAGCAGATCTTCTTTAGCAAATTAGCCAATAAGAAGTGTTATTATGGTCTCAGTGTAAGGATGAGAAGGTGGGGGCTCCCTCCTTCTCACTCACTTTTGCTATGATTTTCATCTTGTAAGCTTCACACAAAGTGTGCATTTTGAATAAATTGTCTTCACTTTCAAACACCTGGAATTCGATTGATTACAAGAAATTATCTAACATTACCGGCGTCGGGATTACACTTTCTGCACTCTCAGCCTCCTCAGTGATAAGTCTATCCCTCAGGCTGCAGCACGGCACTTACTGACGGAAGGGAGCCGCATTACAATTGAATCCATCCACCGTGCAAAGCATACAGTGAGCACAAGGTACACTGATGCAGAGCAGGGCCTGTATGCCTGTGCCAGAAAATTGAGAAAAAGTCCCTCTTATGCTCTCACCTCCTGGGCCCCTCTGTTAACCTGATGGGGCCCAGGAAGGTATATATAAAAGTGAGTACACCGCTCACATTTTTGTAAATATTTTTTACAGTGGAACCTTGGTTTACGAGTAACACGGTTAACGAGCGTTTTGAAAGACAAGCAACTTTTTTTTTAAATTCTGACTCGGTTTGCGGGTGTTGTCTTGCAAAACGAGCAGGATTCAAGCCTCTGCGATGTGCAGTACCGCATTTGGCCACAGGTGTGGGGCCGCTGGTGACACTCGGAACGGTTCGGAGCCGCTCGGAAATTCTCGGAAACACTCAGAAATACTCCGTTCCCGAGTGTTTCCAAGGGTGTCCGAGTTCAGCCGAGCTGTCTCTGAGTATTACTGAGTCTCTCCAGCGCCCCTCCACCTCTGGACACATGCGGTATTGCATGCAATAGAAGTCAATGCGGAACGAATTATCTTCGTTTCCATTGACTTCTATGGGGAAACTCGCTTTGATATGTAAGTGCTTTGGATTACAAGCATTCCCCTGGAACGGATTATGCTTGTAATCCAAGGTTCCACTGTATATCTTTTCATGCGACAACACTGAAGAAATTACACTTTGCTACAATGTAAAGTAGTGAGTGCACAGTTTGTATAACAGTGTAAATTTGCTGTCCCCTCAAAATAACTCAACACACAGCCATTAATAGCAGTTTAAAAACTGCTGGCAACAAACGTGAGTACACCCCTAAGGCCCCGTTCACACCTATGCGAATTGGTTGCGGCTTACACCGCATCCAATTCGCATAACATTATAAAATACATTGATTCCAATGAGGCTGGTTCACATATGTGCGATGCATTCGCACTGCGCATTGCCGAAAAAACGTGTGCGTTCTCTAGGCATTGCGGTGCGGCTCAGGTGCGAATTCAGGCCCATTATGTTCTATGGGCACGCATCTGATTCGCACATGTGTTGCGTTCTGAACAGGGATCTTGAGGGGGAACTCCACGCCAAATTTTAAATAAAAAACCGGCATAGGTTCCCCTCCAGGAGCATACCAGGCCCTTAGGTCTGGTATGGACTTTAATGGGAACCCCTACACAGGAAAAAAAACGACGTGGGGGTCCCCCCAAAGTCAATAGCAGACCCTTATCCGAGCACGCAACCTGGCAGGCCGCAGGAAAAGAGGGGGGGACGAGAGAGCGCCCCCTCCCTCCTGAACCGTACCAGGCCGCATGCCCTCAACATGGGGGGTGGGTGCTTTGGGGCAGGGGGGCGCCCTTCGGCCCCCCCACCCCAAAGTACCCTGCCTCCATGTTGATGAGGACAGGGCCTCTTCCCGACAACCCTGGCTGTGGTCTTCTTCCAACTTCGGGGGTCTTTTTCCAACTTCGGGGGGTCTCTTCCGACTTCGGGGGTCTCCGGTGTCGGCCCTGTCCTCATCAACCTGGGGGCAGGGTGCTTTAGGGTGGGGAGGCTGCAGGGCGCCCCCCTGCCCCAAAGCACTCACCCCCCATGTTGAGGGCATGCGGCCTGGTACGGTTCAGGAGGGGGGGCGGGCCGCTCTCTCGTCCCCCCCTCTTTTCCTGCGGCCTGCCAGGTTGCGTGCTCAGATAAGGGTCTGCTATGGACTTTGGGGGGACCCCCACGCCGTTTTTTTTCAGCGTAGGGGTTCCCGTTAAACAGTGGCGAGACTTCCCAGGTCGGCAAGTCCACAGCTAAAAATGCAATGGAATCGCTGAACGACTGATTGCGAACTTGGCATAGACTCCAAGCTCAAAAACGCACCACATAGGTGTGAACCCAGCCTAAGTGATGTCCAAATTGGGCCCAATTTGCCATTTTCGCTCCCCGGTGTCATGCGACTCATTAGTGTTACCAGGTCTCAGGTGAGAATGAGCAACAGGTGTGTCAAATTTGGTGTTATTGCTCTCAATCTCTCATACTGGTCACTGGAAGTTCAACATGGTACCTCATGGCAAAGAACTCTCTGAGGATCTGAAAAAAATAATTGTTGCTCTACATAAAGACAGCCTAGGCCAGTGATGGCGAACCTTGGCACCCCAGATGTTTTGGAACTACATTTCCCATGATGTTCGAGTAATCTGCAGTGTAATTGAGCATCATGTAGTTCCAAAACATCTGGGGTGCCAAGGTTCGCCATCACTGGCCTAGGCTATAAGAAGATTGCCAAGACACTAAAAGACCATACAGCGGTTTAACAGGACAGGTTCCACTCAGAACAGGCCTCGGCATGGTCGACCAAAGGAGTTGAGTGCACATACTCAGCGTCGTATCCAGAGGTTGTCTTTGGGAAATAGACATATGAGTGCTGCCAGCATTGCTGCAGAGGCTGAAGGGGTGGGGGGCCAGCCTGTCAGTGCTTAGACCATACGCCGCACCCTGCATCAAATTGGTCTGCATGGCTGTCGTCCCAGAAGGAAGCCTCTTCTAAAGATGATGCACAAGAATGCCCACAAACAGTTTGCTGAAAACAAGCAGACTAAGGATATGGATTACTGGAACCATGTCCTGTGGTCTGATGAGACCAAGATAAATGTATTTGGTTCAGATGGTATCAAGTGTGTGTGGTGGCAACCAGGTGAGGAGTACAAAGAAAAGTGTGTCTTGCTTACAGTCAAGCATGGTGGTGGGAGTTTCATGGTCTGGGGTTGCATGAGTGCTGCCGGCACTGGGGAGCTACAGTTAATTGAGGGAAAAACGTTAAAAAAAAAAAAAAAACACAATATTTTGTACTTTTTGCTATAATAAATATCCCCAATTTTTTTAAAAAAAGGTAATTTTTCCCTCAGTTTAGGCCGATATGTATTTTTCTACATGTTTTTGGCAATAAAAATCAGTGTAGCCTCATCAGTGCCCATCAATGCCGCCTCATCAGTGCCCATCAGTGCTGCCTATCATTTCCGCCTCATCAGTGCCTATCAGTGCCCATCAGTGCAGCCTCATCGGTGCACATAAGTGAAGGACAAAAATGACCTGTTTGCAAAAGGTTTTTATTTATTTTTCTTTGTTTAACAAAAAATAAAAAACACAGTGGCGAATAAATACCACTGAAAGAAAGCTCTATTTTTGTAAAAAAAAATTGTAAAAATGTCATATGGATACAGTGTTGCATGACCGCGCAATTGCCATTCAAAGTGCGACAGCGCTGAAAGCTGAGAAATGGCCTGGGCAGAAAGTGGGTGAAAGTGCCCAGTAGGCAAGTGGTTAATGTTTTTTGAGTCTAAATCTGCTAGCCTCTCCCCAGATTGAAAATGCTGCTGTGCAAATATGCCTTGATTGCTCCTCCATTCAGAATGGAGCCATCTAAGACAAGAAATGTGTTACTGGTTGGATGACCAGGTTAAAATAAAGGAAAAAAATCCATCCTAAAAGAAGAAAACTAATGCAACCACCAGATTTAAGGATAGGTACTGTAAGCTGCAATATATAAAATTTTTGTTTTAGGATTAACCACTTGCCGACCAGCCACCATCATTATACTGCGGCAGGTCGGCACGTTTCTACAAACCCTTGTAGGTGTACGTCGACCTTTTAAGCAGGGATAGCAGGCGCGCGTGCCTGCTTCGCTACGGGGGGGGGGGGGGGGTGCCGATGTGTGTTTTTTTTTATAATATTAAAAATGCCATAAATATTTCCCCTATTTTGCAGACGCTATAACTTTTGCAAAAAAACAATCAATTTACGCTTATTGTGATTTTTATTACCAAAAATATGTAGAATACATATCGGCCTAAACTGAGGAAAAAATTCATTTTTTTGAAAAAAATTGGGGATATTTATTATAGCAAAAAGTACAAAATATTGTGTTTTTTTTTTAAATTGTCGTTATTTTTTTGTAATAAAAACCGCAGACAAGATCAAATACCACCAAAAGAAATCTCTATTTGTGGGAAAAAAGGATGTCAATTTTATTTGGGTACAGTGTCCCACGACCGCGCAATTGTCAGTTAAAACTACGCAGTGCCGTATTGCAAAAAATGGCCTGGTGATTGAGCAGCCAGATCTTCTGGGGCTGAAGTGGTTAATGCTGCTTTAAAGCGGTATTAAACCCAAAGCCGAAAGTGTAATATATTGCACCTTACCAATTTTTAGATGTGGTTGCTGCATTCGTTTTTTTAGTCTTTTTTTTCACCTAGTGATCTGGCCAATAGCACACCTCCTGTATTAGAGTGCCCGCACTCAGGATGAAAGAGAACAGGGGGCACAGCAGAAAACAGCATTGTCAGTCTGGGAGGGGGGGGGGGGGGAGAGAGGGTAGTCTAATGCCGTGTACACACGACCGAGTTTCTTGGCGGTGAAAACACCACCGCGAAACCCGACGGGAAAAACGAAGACCGGCTTGGTCCCCTTTTCCCAGTCTACACACGGCCGTTTTTCACGACATGTTTTCTCTTGGTCGAGAAAACCGGCCGTGTGTAGGCTCCCTATCAGTGTTTCCCTATGGGAAAACTGCCGAGGAAAAAAATGCCGCGATTCGCGACGAGAAAAATTAGTCCATGTTCTAATTTTTCTCGTTGTGATTCTCAGCGGTTTTCTCGTCGGGAAAACTGCTGGAGAGCCTACACACCGTTTTTCTCGTCCAAGTGAAAAAATTACAGTTTTACCAATGAGAAAAATGGTCGTGTGTACGCGGCATTCGGCTGGATTCACACCTATGCATTTTTAGTGCTTTTGTATTTTGAAGATTTGCACTACAGTCCATTTAACATAGTTTCCTACGGAATACGTTCTGTAGTGCAAATCTGAAAAATGCTAAAGGAATAAAAATGCATAGGTGTGAATCCAGCCTTAGGTCTAATAGTCAATTTTGATAAACTAGCAAACTGAAGCCAAACTCCAGCTCACACTTTATTATCAATTACAGAAAAGAACACTAGTTCAGCCATCACATCTAAGCTGCAATATAAAAAAGTTTGCTTTTGGGTTTAATACTGTTTTAAGTTAATTGCTATCACATAGGAGGCTACTGTACCACAAATGTCACCTTTGCACCTCACTGAAGCTAAAAAAAACACACACACACATTGCACTTGATTCGTTTCTTCTCAGTCAAAGTACCTGAGAAATGACAGCTCAGGTTGAAGATTTTCAAACAGACTGCTTGTGCAAGTCCTCAGGAGTCATGTTCTTGGAAAGGAAATGGTTAAATAGAAACCCTAGCACCTTTTTCTTTCTGGACCAATTACTAATGCCCTGTACACACAAAGCTTCCTGATGACGCAATAAGTTGTGAAATTCATAGAGGCTGCAGCATCATTGTTAGCTCGTCACGTCCAGTCTGAGTACAAGCGAAGCTAGGAACGCAAGCCACAAGTGAGGAATCACATGCGCGGACCAGGCATCCATTTGTATACTCCTATTCACGGCTGGATTAGCTCAGTGCCGGCTTCAGGCACCTTTCCATGTGAGTGCATAGGTTTTACATGTTTTAAACTTTAATAAATTCTTTGATATACTATACCATGATGGTCTTCTGTATGTTACATGAGCGGATATAGAAAAAGATCATAACCAAAGCTTGGGGAGTAACTGCTGCCAAACCTGAGAGAGGGAGTGGTTACCCATATAAACCAAAAGCACATTATCTGGTCCATCTGGTGAGTAGCCATTTCATCTGGTGTTGGTGTAGGCATGTTAAGTGGTGAAGGTGGAAGCACAGTTGATCTTCACTGAAAGAAATTATTCACAAAGGACTTTGTTGTGCACATATATATATTTCCTTCCTTTTTTATTTTTTTTTGTTGGAGGTGGACACATTCAAATCTGTGAGGGGCAAATTCTAGCCCTTTCACAGTTTTCTATTTTTTGTTAAGCCCATGTTCACACTGGGGCTGCGGGAGTGAAGCCGTGCGAGTTCAGCTGAACTTGCACGATTTTACTCATGCCTGTCAGTCCCGATTTTGGCCGCGATTACAGGGACATCTGTGCAGGTTTCTGCACAGATGTCAATGTAAATCGCGGCCCGAAAGCGCAAAAAGTAGTACAGAAACTACTTTTTGAAATCAGTGCAGCGCCGCAGATGCGGCATCGCACCGATTAGGACGGTGCCATTGCCCGCAATTAGCAGCAAATATCGCCGATTTGACATGCGATTTGACATGTCAAATCGCACCAGTGTGAACCAGGGCTTAGTGACAGTTTGAAAGATTGATATAATTTTGCACATTGCACTTTACTGGCATTTTTGTATGTTTATATTGATTTGCATGACATGTGGGGCAGGTAGCACTTGATTGATAATCAGGGACACATGTATTTGATTAATGTTGTGTTTTTTTGAGAAGTTCACAGGATTAGCCCAGGTTCACACTGGGCTGTGGGAGTGAAGCCGTGCGAGTTCAGCTGAACTCGCACGATTTCACTCTCGCTGGCAGTCCCGATTTCGGCCGCGATTACAAAGACATCTGACACAGATGTCAATGTAAATCGCGGCCGAAATCGCAAAAAGTAGTACAGAAACTACTTTTTGAAATCGGTGCAGCGCCGCACGCACGGTGCCATTGCTCGCAATTTGTGGCAAATATCGCCGATTTGACATGCGATTCGACATGTCAAATCGCACCAGTGTGTGAACCAGGGCTTAGTGGTGGTATAATATTGATACAGGTATAAGTTATAGATAGGCATAAGTTAGCGCAATTCTTTTCACAAATATACACATCTATATTCAACCCTTGAGGTTGCATATTTAAATTTATTGCAGCAGGACTTATAAAAAATATTGGAAGCATCTCAGCGCAAGTGACACACCAAAAAAAAATTCACAGAAGTTTCAGAGCACCTCCTTTGACTTTGTGCTACAAATCTCACAGGTGATGGGGGGGATGCTTGGTGGGGAAAGAAGCAGTCAGCTTCCAAAGCAGAACACAAAATCTGTGGCTGGACAGGGCTTTGGGACCAGGGGCACTTACAAACAGATAGGACCCATACCCTTGATGCCCGCCATTAGAAATGCTTCTGGTTTGGCAGGTGGCCATAACAGAAAAAGAAGGGTATAGTACAAAGCCTTTGAGGGAGAATAAGGTCTTAGAAAGGGCTTCCACCTTTTATCCACAGGGTCTTTAAAAACCTAGATGTCTTCTGCAGGGACAGGTAGAGTCTTGTTAAGTTAGGAAATGGCAGGGTCCACTACAGGAATGGCTATTATTATTATTATTATTATTATTATTATTATTATTATTATTTATTGAGAAGTAACTCTTCTCAATAGGGGGATTTCTAGGAAAAATGTTTAGGAGGAGCAAAGACTTTTTTCATTTCGGATAGAGTAAGGGAGGGTTATAACCCCTGTAATTTTTTTGCCACCTGTGTATCATTGGGGAGATTAGCTTCACTTCCTGTCCCACAGGCAAAACAGGAAGTGTGAGGAAATCCTGCCAATTAAAGGAATCAATTGGGGCCCCCAAAGTCACCAGAACTAGGGTTCCCATCGGGAAAACTTCCCCTCTGTTGCTGTTCTGGGGACAACCCCAAATTTGGGATTTTCTTTTACTTTCACTTTTGATGATGACAGTTAACAGGACAATTAGAGAGAAATGGAGAGAGTCAGCGCTCAATGGGTAAAGTATCAGGTCAATCCAACAGTGGCAGTAATGAAGAAAAACCAAGTTTTATTTTTTATAAAACCCATAAAGGGACTTGAAATAAAATAATGACCAGTACATGTAAAGGTATGATTAAAAGGAGAGCCTACGATACCACAGGAGGTCACCGAGGTTGTGAACGGTGGAGCATGGGTGGCGCCAATGTCCATGTTCCACCAGAGGATCCCGGAGGGGAAGAAAGAAATCCACTAACCGATAGGGGTGCAACGGATCGCGTGGTGATCCGATCCAAACAGGGTGGCCCGTTCGGATCACCACGCGATCTGCGGAGCGCTCCGGAGCCTCAGCCGTAGGAAAGGCCGCGGCTTCGGCCTAGCTCCGGAGCGGCGGCCATCTTGGTACACCCGACGGCGGCCGCTCTAATGACGTTTCGCCGCCATCTTGCTCCACCCCACACAGTAATGAGAGAAGGGAACAAGCGGACATCTTGTTACACCCAAAGCTTCCACACAAAATGGAGCTTATCAGCTTTAATACAGTATTTGGAAATCCATCGGACTGTTTACATTTTAAAAGCAGCAGCAAATCTGCTGACCTTACATGATTGCTAATGTGACGGAACACCTCTGATTTTCACATTTAACATTTAGTTAAATGTGAAAATAATCAGAGGTGTTCTGTCACATTAGCAACCATGTAAGGTCAGCAGATTTACTGCTGCTTTGAAAATTTAACATGTAAAGAGTCCGTTGGATTTACAAATACTGTATTTACGCTTATAAGCTCCGTTTTGTGTTGAAAATAACTGTGAAATTGAAAATTTTACTTTTTTTTTTTTTTTTGTTTGCCGATCCGAAAATGATCCGATCCGTGACCCCTGATCTGAGGATCGATCCGATCCACCCCTACTAACCGACGCTCACTGGGCTGGCTGGCGTGGAGTTGGAAAAATTGCCGTGATCCGCGGGATGGTGACAGACTGCTGGTATCCCAGAGAAAGCCTGAGGATGTAGTTTGGCTGACGCTGGTATAGTGGAAGACGAATCAGCTGTCAGGGCAGCCTGAGCCCAGAGTCGGAAGCTGGGAGGGATGAGACTTTGGATAGAGTAAGGGAGGGTTATAACCCCTGTCATTTTTTTTTTTGCCATCTGTGTATCATTGGGGACATTAGCTTCACTTCCTGTCCCACAGCCAAAACAGGAAGTGAGAGGAAATCCTGCAAATGAAAAAAATCAATTGGGGCCCCCAGGGTCACCAGAACTAGTGTTCCCATCGGAAGACTTCCCCTCTGTTACTGTTCTGGGGACAACTCAAAATGTGGGACTTTCTTTTACTTTCATTTTTGATGATTACAGTAAACAGGACAATTGGAGAGAATGAATCTCCCTAATGGAAGCAATACAAAAGCCTAAGACTCGGTTCACACAGGGGCGACTCGGTCGCCTGAGGAGTCGCGCCCAGTTTGCCTCCCAGTCTGTCCTATGGAACCATTCTAATAGGAGCGACCTGAGTCGCTCCGACTTAGAAAAAGGTTCCTGTACTACTTTTGGGGGCGACCCAAGGCGACCTGCATAGACTTCTATACAGAAGTCTTTATGCAAATCGCCTCAGCGGGCGTCTCAAGTCGTCTTGAGATCGCGCCGCCGAGGTCGCCCCCAGGAGTCGGGCCGCATCGCGCCGCCCTGGTGTGAACCGAGCCTAACCGATATATTGAAGTGATACTAAAGTCTTGTTTTGTTTTCTTTTTGTAAACAACAAGCATGTTATACTTACCTGTTCTGTTTTGCATAGAGTAGCCCCAATCCTCCTCTCGGGTCCCCTGCCGGCGCTACCTGGCCCCTCCCTCCTGTTGAGTGCAGCTTGCTATAGAGCAGGGATATGCAATTAGCGGACCTCCAGCTGTTGCCAAACTACAAGTCCCATGAGGCATAGCGAGACATTTGACAGCATCAAGCATGACACCCAAAGGCAGAGGCATGATGGGACTTGTAGTTTGGCAACAGCTGGAGGTCCGCTAATTGCATATCCCTGCTATAGAGGAACCCGAGCCAAGCGTGTGTCCATTCAGTCATGGCCTGGCCCCACCCCCTCTCTCCTAATTGGCTCACGGACTTTGATTGACAGCAGCGGGAGCCAATAGCGATTTGCTGCTGTCTCAGCCAATGAGGGGGGAGAGTCCCGGACAGGCGAGTTTCTCGTGCAACATTGCTGGATCAAGATAGGACTCGGATAAATATTAGGGGGGCTGCTGCACACAGAAGGCTTTTTATCCTAATGCATAGAATGCATGAAGATAAAAAAAAACTTCTGCATTTACAACGACTTTAATCCATTTCCACTCGGTCCAAAACAAAAAAAATAAAAGTTTGCCTTTAGATATATTTTAACAGTCAGGGAGCTTTTAAGAGACCCCGACCTGGTTACTTTAGGTATAATGGACACAAGTAACTAGGCAAGTCTAGGCATGTGACTGAGTCAATAAAGACCAAAATGGAATCCTTAAGTTTTGAGATTATGCCTGCAGATTGTGACTCATCCTGTACCAAGTCCTCAAATGAGGACAATCCTCCTCATCCTCAGCTAACTATGCAAAGGCAACTGCAGCTTCATTGAAATCAGAGGTGGAGCTGTGCTATCGGTGTCAGGTTTCTTAAGTACAGTGCAAGCACTGTTAGAGCATTGTAAGCTGGCAAGGCTCCCAGGACCAATACCCTTGTGTTTATGATCCATCATTCTAGGTAAGTTAGGAATTGCCCAGCAGGTGTATTCAAAAACCAATGCTTGAGTATGAAAGGTTAATGCAACCCGTGACAAAATCACTGTAAAGCAGGGAGGTCTGGCAAAGTTGAAAGGATCGTGGAGGTGGTGCATAAGCAGAGGAGATGGCGGGAAGGCAACGAGTTCCATGCACACACCAGAAAATGCATGGAAAGGTTTCAGAGGAAAGAAAGGCGTCCACTGTAATAGGATGCTAGTAAGAAATTCAGATATGATGGGAGTGGTTGGGGTTATACTAAGCTGTTCTTACAGCTTTGTTGGCCAAAGTTCAATCTCCTGTAGGCAGTGCATAACCCAACATACCTGAATTTCTTCTATGCCCCTACAAGAAAGAAATCCTGTTTTTTGCTAACACATTTGATGAGGCTGCAGAGCCAATTTTCACAGCAAATAGGTAGAAGCCATTTTATCTAAACTTTGCTTAGCCCATAAAAGTCGGCACATGTTTAATTTAGAGCACCACATGCCATAAACCAGACCCATTCAGGGGAAATTAGAATCTGCAAGAGCTCTGCTAAAATTCACTACACCTGCTCTACTTTTTAAGTAGATAATGCTGAATAGATTCCACTAGGGATGCACTGAAATTTCGGCCACCGAAAATGGCTCTTTTGGCAAAAAGCCTAAAGAGAAAATAGGCCGATCCTGGAGCCGAAAATGGGGCGGGCGAGGCTCTGCCCCCCCGCCCCTGGTGCCGACCATTATGGGGGTGTCGTTGTGGGAGAGGAGAGCCACTGCCGCCTGGTGATTAGAGCGCCGGGAACATAACAGCTTTCATTTCAATAGCTGTGTGTTCCCTGCGGCGCGCCATCACATACCATACAGGCCCTCCTCTTTGTCCGGGCACTTTGATAGACAGATCACCCTCCAATCCTGGGATGGGTGATCTGTCTATCAAAGTTCCCCGGACAAGGGGGAGGGGCTGTATGTGATGGCGCGCCGCGGGGAACACTCAGCTATTGAAATGAAAGCTGTTATGTTCCCAGCGCTCAATCACCAGGCGGCAGCGGCTCTCCTCTCTCTTCCCTCTCTTCCCCTGCACAGGTAGGCTGAACTGGGGACACAGGCTGGCTGCATCTGACGGGCACTGGTGAGACTGCATTGATCTCCTGTACCACGTCTGCAATCTCTGACCATCTCCTGTACACCGTCTGCAGTCTCTGACCATCTCCTGTACCATGTCCCCAGTCTCTGGCCATCTCCTGTACCATGTCCCCAGTCTCTGGCCATCTCCTGTAATGTGTCCGCAGTCTCTGACAATCTCCTGTACCATGTCCCCAGTCTCTGATTATCTCTATGTATAAAAATTATTTTTTTAAAACAGTCACTTTCGGTATTGGTGCTGTTTCGGTATCGGTTTCCGGGATCAAAGCAGATTTATTTTCGGTATCGGTTTCGGCACCAAAAAAACCATTCGGTGCATCCTTAGATTCCACATATACCTTTTGAAATACAAAACACCAATATCATGACCATTCATATTTTGCATATATGAGGGTAATGCCAACTCAATGATGACATATCAAGCCTTGTCAACATGGCAACACTAGACTACCAATTTATTTTACTGCTAACACTTTTTTCACACCAATTTACTATATGCTATGTTTTAAACTCTAGATGTAGTGGTGACTTTACTATTTATTAAGGCACATTTAAAGAAGAAATGGTTCAAACTCCAGCCATAACCCAAAGGAGATTTGCCAAGTTTTAAAAGGAAAGCCCTTGTACTGTTGACGTTTCATTTTCCTATTACACTGTTTACACGAGGTAAGGAATATATTCTAGCTTTGAAGAATAGTTTGTCATAGCAGGAGGTTTGCAAGTCTAATATTTATTTTTTATATATAGAAATGTCTTTAAAACATGGAGACATTTGATTGGCTAATGAAAACTCCAAACCTGAACAAACATGGACGTAGAAACACACAACTCTGTACTTTTATGAGAGCAAGAAGTGCAAAAATAATTATTTTTTGGTAAAGTTGACAACATATTTTTTGGTATGCAAAACCCACATTTATTGAGTGGTTGGAAATATGTGACTCCCTTGCAGGTCTTGCTATGAAATTTAAACCTGGAATCATTTCACAGTTCTGCATTTCAGGCAGTCGAGCAACACTGATTTTAACCAAAGAGTAATCTATATAGTCCAACCATGTAAGAATAACAACTTTATTTTAATTCAAAGAGATGCCACTGGAGGCACAGGTTACAGCAACACTGTGGCACTAGTTATTTCCTTTGCTGTGAGTTGCCCAGCCATTTGCTGGATAATAAAGATAATGTATACACATATTAGCACAAACTATCTACCAAGACCAAAGTCTAATGTGACAAGTACAAATACAACAGGCTCTATAAATAAGGCAGTCAACCTGCCTAAATATATACAGTAAAACCTTGGATGGTGAGCATAATTCATTCCAGAAGCATGCTTGTAATCCAAAGTACTTGTATATCAAAGCAAATTTCCCCATAAGAAATAATGGAAACTCAAATGAATCGTTCTACAACCATTTATTCGTAAATCCTTCCGTTTATAGTCCATAGAAAAAGATTATAGCAATGTGATAGGTTGTGACCTACCATAGACTGTCCTCCGCAGCGCCGTCTCTCACCGCTGTGAGTCTGCAATCGTGACCGGAAAGACTATCCTGCAGTAGAGCGATCTGAAAACGAGGCTTGAACCGCTTGTGGAGCGCAGCGTGGAAGGGATGATGTCAATGGCGGTGAGGAGGATGGTCTATGTAGACTGCTTTACCCAGGATGCCTGCATACTTAGATGTGCCTGTTTTAATCATCAACCATGTGAGTTTCTAAATGTTGTACCGACCAGAGTGCATCTAAACGCATTAAAAATACACCAGGGAGCATCTAAACGCATCAAATATACACGAGTGCATCTAAACGCATCAAATATACACCAGAGAGCATCTGAACGCATCAAATATACACCAGAGTGAATCTAAAAGCATCAAAAATACACGAGAGAGTATCTAAACACATCAAATATATACCACAGTACATCTAAACGCATCAAAAATACACCAGAGAACATCTAAACGCATCAAAAATACACCAGTGAGCATCTAAAAGCATTAAAAATACACCAGAGTGCATCTAAATGTATCAAATATACAACAGAGAGCATCTAAACGCAGAAAAAAAATACACCAGAGAGCATCTAAACGCATCAAATATACACCAGAGAGCATCTAAACGCATCAAATATACACCAGAGAGCATCTAAACGCATCAAAAATACACCAGAGAGCATCTAAATGCATCAAATATACACCAGAGAGCATCTAAACGCATCAAATATACACCAGGGAGCGTCTAAAAGCATTAAAAATACACCAGAGTGCATCTAAACACATCAAATATACAATCGAGAACATAGAAACGCATCAAAAATACACCAGGGAGCATCTAAACGCATTAAAAATACACCAGGGAGCATCTAAACGCATCAAATATATACCACAGTACATCTAAACGCATCAAATATACACCAGAGTGCATCTAAACACATCAAATATGCAATGGAGAGCATCTAAACGCATAAAAAAATACACCAGAGAGCATCTAAATGCATCAAATATACACCAGAGAGCATCTAAACGCATCAAATATACACCAGAGCAGGGCTGCAACTAACGATTATTTTCATAATCGATTAGTTGGCCGATTATTGTTTCGATTAATTGGTTAATAACCATAAAATAAAAGGTAATTTTGCTGCGATTTGCATTTTTTTTTTTTGCCCAATTTGTTGTTGGGCAGACTAAAAAACACAAATTGCTGCAAAAACACATTATTACATGCTTTTCTGCAGCTTCTCTATTGAAGTATATTGAACCAAAAAAACAAAATAGCACCGTTTTGCGTTAAAAAAAGTACTTGCCCTTTCCAAATACGCAACAGCTGAAAAAATCATGGATGTGAACGTGTCCCATAGGAAACCATGTAAATGAACTGTAGTGTGTTTCTGCAAAAAGCACCAAAAAAAACACAGAGGTGTGACCCGGGCCTGAGAGGGTTAGTAACATAATGGTGTTAAAAAAACTAAAATTAGTACAAAAAGAGCGAATAATCGCTATAAGGGGTTCATTTTTTACTGTGGGGCAGTGAAAGTAATATTTACAGTAGCGATTTGCTCTTTTTGTACTATAAAGGGCTCATTTTAGTTTTTTTTAACCCCGTTATGTTACTGGCCGATTAATCGATTATGAAAATAGTAATCGATTAATTTCATAATCGATTAGTTGTCGATTAATCGATTAGTTGTTTCGGCCCTACACCAGAGTGCATCTAAACGCATCAAATATACACCAGAGTGCATCTAAACGCATCAAATATACACCAGAGTGCATCTAAACGCATCAAATATACACCAGAGTGCATCTAAACGCATCAAATATACACCAGAGTGCATCTAAACGCATCAAATATACACCAGAGAGCATCTAAACGCATCAAATATACACCAGAGTGAATCTAAACGCATCAAAAATACACGAGAGAGCATCTAAACACATCAAATATATACCACAGTACATCTAAACGCATCAAAAATACACCAGAGTGCATCTAAACACATCAAATATACAACAGAGAGCATCTAAACGCATAAAAAAATACACCAGAGAGCATCTAAATGCATCAAATATACACCAGAGAGCATCTAATCGCATTAAATATACACCAGAGTGCGCAGCGTGGAAGGGACGATGTCAATGGCGGTGAGGAGGATGGTCTATGTAGACTGCTTTACCCAGGATGCCTGCATACTTAGATGTGCCTGTTTTAATCATCAACCATGTGAGTTTCTAAATGTTGTACCGACCTGAGTGCATCTAAAAACATCAAATATACACCAGAGTGCATCTAAATGCATCAAAAATACACCAGGGAGCATCTAAACGCATCAAAAATACACCAGAGAGCATCTAGACGCATCAAATATATACCACAGTACATCTAAACGCATCAAATATACACAAGAGAGCATCTAAACACATCAAATATATACCACAGTACATCTAAACGCATAAAAAATACACCAGAGAACATCTAAACGCATCAAAAATACACCAGAGTGCATCTAAACGCATCAAAAATACACCAGTGAGCATCTAAAAGCATTAAAAATACACCAGAGTGCATCTAAACACATCAAATATAGAACAGAGAGCATAGAAACGCATCAAAAATACACCAGGGTGCATCTAAACGCATTAAAAATACACCAGAGAGCATCTAAATGCATCAAATATACACCAGAGAGCATCTAAACACATAAAAAATGACCAGAGAGCATCTAAATGCATCAAATATACACCAGAGTGCATCTAAATGCATCAAATATACACCAGAGAGCATCTAAACACATTAAAAATACACCAGAGAGCATCTAAAAGCATTAAAAATACACCAGAGAGCATCTAAAAGCATTAAAAATACACCAGAGAGCATCTAAATGCATCAAATATACACCAGAGTGCATCTAAACGCATCAAAAATATTGATGTGCAGGGAGGATTTAGAAGGCTGCATTCACAGTGTTATCATAGGAATACACATCATTATTTCAGCCATGGGACTGTAAGGGTTAAATCTCATTCACAATAAGATGTTCTTACAGGAGCCGTATCCCTATAAGATTCGTATACTGAGCTTACAGGCTGAATTCACGAAGCTCACAAACAAGGACGAGGCTCCTTTAAGAAAAATTGTCAGCCATTTAAAAATAATAAATAAATAAATAAAGGAGGTGTGATGTCAGGTGCACTGTGATGTCATCGGCTGAGCCTATATTAAGAGGCGCAGGGCGGGCTGGCAGCAGAAGCTGAGTGTTCACTGACCAGTGAAGACGTGCTTTTATATCTCTCCTGAGATTTTTCTTGCAATTGATTCGGATTTGATTTGATTCGATTCGATTTCATTGCAATTTCTATTGTTGTACATTTAAAGCGTGTTTCTTTATTCTTAACTACTTCCTTACTGGGCACATATACCCCCTTCCTGCCCAGTCGAAATTTCAGCTTTCAGCACTGTCACGCTTTGAATGACAATTGCGCGGTCGTGCGACGTGGCTCCCAAGCAAAATTGACGTCCTTTTTTTCGCACAAATAGAGCTTTCTTTTGGTGGTATTTGATCACCTCGGCGGTTTTTATTTTTTGCGCTATAAACAAAGATAGAGCGACAATTTAGAAAAAAAAGCAATATTTTTTGATTTTTGCTATAATAAATATCCCAATTTTTTGGGAAAAAATATTTTTTTCCTCAGTTTAGGCCGATACGTATTCTTCTACATATTTTTGGTAAAAAAAAACCCGCAAGCAGCGTTTATTGATTGGCTTGCGCAAAAGTTATAGCGTTTACAAAATAGGGGGTCGATATATATATAATTTTTTTTTTTACTAGTAATGGCGGCGATCAGTGATTTTTTTTTTACGTGACTGCGACATTATGGCTGACACATCGGACACTTTTGACACTATTTTGGGACCATTCAAATTTATACAGCGATTAGTGCTATAAAAATGCACTGATTACTGTATAAATGTGACTGGCAGGGAAGGGGTTAACACTAGGGGGCGAGGAAGGGGTTAAATGTGTGCCCTATTAGTAATTACTACTGTGTGGGGGAGGGGACTGACTGGGGGAGGTGACCGATCTGTGTCCCTATGTACAAGGGACACATAATCGGTCTCCTCTCCCTGACAGGACATGGATCTGTGTGTTTACACACACAGATCCATGTCCTTGTCTGTGTAACCACCGATCGCGGGTGCTTGGCGGACATCGCGGCCGCCAGGCACGCGCATCGGCATTGCAGTGACGCGCCGGGTACGTGTGCGCGCCCCCCAGTGGCCAAGTTAGCGGAGGCCGTATAAACACGGCCTCCCGGCATGTAACAACCACCTCACGCCTGTATATACTCGTACGGCGGGCGCGAGGTGGTTAATAATGAACCGATTTAAATGTAATCAGCTTTTTTCTCTGAAAAACACCAAAGAGAAACCCAGCAAAGGAAGGGCAGCTATGGAAGGAGGTATCAGTGATCAGCCTGCAGATACCCCAATAAAGAGGACCAAGGCGTTTATGCGCGGCTGCTTCAGAGCCGTTGCTGGATGTTTTGGTTCCGGCTGTAAAGCCAAAGGACATCACCGGGATACCGACACCGAGATTGGCAAGTACTATGGATAGTGATAGATACAAAAAGTATAGGGATGGCAATGGACAATGATGAGGGGTCACCCCCATACGTACACATGTATAGGGATGGCCATGGACAATAAGGGGTCACCCCCCCCATATATATACAAATATAGGGATTCCAAATCATGGGAAAATGTAAAGCAAGCATTCAGATTATTCTTAATGGCACCCCAAACATGGCAAGATCTTGTCACGATTGTCACATGACCGAATCGCATGGCAATCGATCCAAAAAGGGGAGGGGACTATTTATTTATTTTACTTTGGGGTGTGGCGGAGTAATCTGCAATGCAGTGGTTCCCGATCCCAGCCTCTTCTATGTCAATCCACCGCAACAATTCAAGGGATTACAATAAAAGAGGCCGGGTGTTTAATAATAAAACAGAAGCACTGCACATTACTCCACCGCACCCAGAAGTTAAGAATCGGTCCCCTTTCTGACTCCATTCATTTTAGTGGGTCGGCATACCTGCCAGGCAACCAGAATTTTTATATGAAGGCCAACATTAGTCATCCCTGTCATGTCGGGTTTGTTTATTGTGCCTGACACTGGAATTTTGAACTTTTCTCTCTATAATTTGATGTTGTATAAAAAATATATTAAATGTAGGTGAAGGTGCTAAATCTGATTCTTCTTTTTAATTGCAGATGTACGCGATATTCTAGCGGCGTGTGACGTTCACGCGGCAACTCCAGCGGCGTGTGACGTTCACGCGGCAAGAGAGAGTCGGGATGGTGCGCCCCCCCCTCCTACAATAAATTGATCCGCCCCCCCCACCCCCCTTGTACCAGCCCTGAGTTTAACACACTGAGCACAGAGCCGCTCAGTGTGTGAAACTGTCATTGGAGTGTCAATGGCAACACACGCCTGGTTGCCCTCAATTAAAATGGCGCCGGGCATTGCCGTGCATCGCGTCATTTCCTGTTTAGAAATAACGCGATGCTACGGCCCAGGGCCTCCTGGGATTGATGACAAACATCTCCCAGGAGGCCTAGCGATCAGTGGATGACGCCAGGAGACTGATGCGGCCGCAGCGCGAATATCAAAAAGAGAACTATAAAACAGTGAGTTTTTTAAATAAAAAAAAATAAATATGCCAATTAGGCCTCGTACACACGACCGATTTTCTCGGCAAGAACCAGCAAGAAACTTGCTGGTAGAGAGGTCTTGCCGAGTAAATCGGTCGTGTGTACGCGGCTATCGGGTTTCTCGTCGAGAAAACCGACAAGAAACCTCGACGAGAAAATAGAGAACCTGCTCTCTATTTTCTCCTCGGCATGTTTCTCGACGAGAAAAGTGAGTGTGTGTACACTTACCTGTCCTCCCCGGAAGCCCGCGCATGTTCGAAATGAATTTGACGCATGCGCGGTAGCTTCCTAGGCATACGTAGGGTATACCAAGATGGCGGCGACGGCATCGAATGTGACGAGCGCATGCTCGTCGTAGTCGATGACGTCACCGCGTACGCTCCATTCAAAGAACCGCGGGTTCTTTGAAACGAGCGTGTGTTTACTCGGCCGGGACAAGTTTCTTGTCCAAGAATCTCGTCGAAAAAAACGACATGTTTTTTTCAACGAGAATCTCGGCCGTGTGTACGAGGCTTCAGTCTTAAGGGGACATAAACAGATAGGATGCAAGCAACTTGCAAAAGAGGGTGGAACTCCACTTTAAAAGCAAGTGAAAATTTCAAACAACATTCTTTCATTCAGCAAAAGTACAAAGATTTTTTGTATTAATATACTCGTCTGAAAATTCATCCATCTGGCCAGCATAAGGCTCAGTACACACCTATACAGTTTGCTTTTGATCTGTTTCTGTAGTGTGTTTTGCTGTGCGTTTAGATTTTTGCACATAGGATTTTGCTGCGATTTGCGCGTTTGCATTTTTTTTATGCTTTTTTTTTTGGGCCAATTTGTTGTTGGGCAGATTAAAAAACACAAATTGCTGCAAAAGCGCATTACATGCGTTTCTGCAGCTTCTCCGTTGAAGTATATTGAACCAAAAAAAAGCACCATTCTGCGTTGAACACATTCCTTGACCCTTTCCAAATAACGCAGCAGCTAAAAAAAAGCATAGATGTGAACGTGTCCCATAGGAAACCATGTAAATGAACTGTAGTGCGTTTCTGCAAAAAACGCATAGGTGTGAACCAGGCCCAAGACGCTTAGTAACATAATGGGGTTAAAAAAAATTAAATTAGCCCTTCATAGTACAAAGAGAGCAAATAATCGCGACTGTAAGGGGTTAATTTTTTACTGTGGAACAGTGAAAGTAATATTTACAGTAGCGATTTGCTCTTTTTGAACTATAAAGGGCTAATTTGAGTTTTTTTTACCTCATTATGTTACTGGCCGATTAATCGATTATTAAATTAATCGATTATGAAAATAGTAATCGATTAATCGATTAGTTGTTTCGGCCCTAATTAAATGTAACTGTATTGCTACATTTAGAGGCGTCTCTCTTCTCTTTTATACTTAGTATTGACATAACGCTACTTGTATATCAAGACATCGCTTGTATATCAAGTCAAAATGTTTTTGCTTGTTTTGCAAAACGCTCTCAAACCAAGGTTTTACTGTACATAAAGGCTACAAAGCCATGTCTAAGATAGGCTTTGTGCTAAAGTAGATTTTTCAAAGCAAAACTCCTATTACCAAATCAAAAAACAAAAAAATACTCTCTTCCTGCTCCATAACAAAACCCTCCGGGTCTCTGCCCCATTTGCATTGTAGTATTTCAAGGTATGGGGAATACAATGCACATTCTCCCTGGCCTCCCAAAAACGCAGTTATGCACAGTCTTATAAAGCTAGGCACTTTGCTTGAAAGATTCCTAAATAAGATGAATAGAGTTTTTTATGGGCCTTTAGTGTTGGTCTGTATTAAAGAATCAGCACATTCAGACCCAGTAGTCAGCATAATACAGAGTCTTTAGTTATGCTAGGTACGTGTGATTCCAGATGAACTGCAGAATATAATCAGTTAATTTAGCACAGATGATCTATGGTTCAGAGTCTTTACCATGAAGGATATTAGATGAGCTCACAAAAATTAGCCTCATACTTTAAAACGGGACTTCAATGTTCATTCTCTAAATTATATAAAGAAACATGGCCAAGTCCTCATGTTAAATGGAATGTATAGTAATGGTGCAAATTTTCTAAATTTAATATGTTCAGGACTACATCTTAAACACTTTAAACATATTTCTACATTAAACAGAAACAACAATGCATATGAATGCTACTTAATACACTACAGTATATCCAATTAGTAGGTAAAGCTCAATGCTGCTTTTGAAATTTTTACCAAGATATAGTCTTTTAGAAAGGAAGTAGGTTGAATGATGCTAGTTGTCATTCAGCTTGGAAGACTGGTAACATCTAGTGGTGGAGTGGGTGCAGGACTGAGCCCAGGCTCACACTGAGCTGTGGGAATGAAGCCTTGCGAGTTGCAGCGTTGCACCGATTAGGGTGTTCCATAGATGGCAATTACTGACAGTTTGACATGCAATTTGACATTGCCCCTCCGCTCTCCTACTCTGATCCAAGGCTACAGTGGGAGGAGCCGAGATCTCCCTCTGACGTCAGCAGGGGAGGTCACCTGAACGCCATGCTGCCCGCTCAGCCCCTCCCTCTGTAGCCCTGGATCGGCGAAGAGAGAAGCCACGAGTCACGTGACCAGCCTGAAGATATCTGAAAAAGGTATTTAGAGGCATAGTTTTAAAATAAGCACCAACACTGTGCATTAAGGCTGGATACAAGAGAGGGGCTGGCAGTGACATTTTTAAACTTTCCTACTAATGGCGGCAGGAGGGGGGGGGGGGGTAGACAGCTTACACAGACTCCTGAGCTGACAGACAGAGGGGGGGTGGGGGAGCAGAGGAGCAGATGACAGAGGCATGTAAACTGACCATGGTAATCAGGGCTCAGCAGCCATGTTTACCGTGGTCAGCATATAGAGGGGGGACACAGGAACAGGCAAGATCAGTGGGACATGGTTTTTAAAAGAGTGTCCAAGGAAAATATGCAAATTAAGGTGTTTTGCATTATTTTAGGAGCAGAAACTCTGAACACAAATGCTCCAAAAAACATAAGACCCGCCAACGATCGCAGGATGACGACACCTAACAGGTTGTCACATTCATTAAGCATGTGGTCAATACACTCTAAAGGAGTTGTTTCCACTTACCCTGTGAGGGGACAGGATCCAGGAGATTGGCACATGAGTTTTTGCCAGCATGATAGAAGATGCCTTGCCAAGCTCAGGGTGCATTTTGGGCCTGCATGCAGTCTGCAGTGGCAGAGCAATGAAATTGCACAGGTTGCCTCACAAGGATGTGGTTGTGCAAAATTCTAAAACCTATAAAGGCGGCTATAGCAGAAAGTATGCTGCAAATATCCACACCACAAGCAACACTCACAATGATAGAGCGTAAATCGCTCGTTGATGGGGGATGGTCTTTTCCCATAATAGCAGAGCGTAAATCGTTTGTTGATGAAGGATGGTCTGTTCCCACAATGATATAGCATAAATCGCTCGTTGATGAAGGATGACCGAGACCTCGTCAGTAGACCAATTTACAGTAACAGGTTCTCTAAGCTTTATCCAAATAGGATGGCTGATGTATGTTTATGCACTGCATTTCCAGGGGTGGATGCTGCCCTCTAGTGTCTGGGACAGCAAGTGTCTTTGCCTTTTTATAACTCGGTTGCCTTCAGAGATCCTATCGATGAGAAAGTGGACTTGTTCACACCAGATGCCGTCCATTGCGTTTTTATTCTGCATCAAGAATGCATGGACAGTGTCTAACTTTGATTCCAATTACCTAGTTCACCCCAATACAGCACATTCTAGTGCAGTCAACAAAAGTAGAATGTTGCATTGTTTCTGTATGGAACACATCTGGAAAGTAGCAAAACGCATTGAGAATGCATCAAAAACACTCATACAGGAACACATCTGGAACATAGAAATTGTGGTGATCTGGCCATCAGACTTGCAAAGAATCTATACAGTGACAGATTTTGCCTGCCAATCAGAAATAGAGTTAACTTCGCTATATAAACTTCAGAAATTGTATTACATTCAACACAGGAAACTACAAGATTTGGCATAGTTTCTGGAAAGAGTGGAACCTAGAAACGGACTTTTGGTTTATGCTTTTGATAGACCTAGTACAAGTGCTGGTGCACTCAGTCACTGCTATGAGAGCATTATGGTTACACCACTGGAGGGCAGGCCGAACTTCTACACAAGTCTTTGACATTTCCTATAATGGGAGTTTATTGTTTGGCCAAACACTGAGTAACACAATTAAGTGAATGACAGGAGGAAAAGTCTGGACGGTGCCCACAGACTAGTAAGAGGAAGCTGCCATCCTTCACCCAAGCCTACTGAACTTCAGAAGGTCAGGAGGCCAAACCTTATAGGACAGGCTGCAGATTTAACAGATCACAGTGAAGGTGTCTCAAAGTTACTTTTGACATGAAATCAAGTCCAGAGCAAGCTGCTAAGATGGTTGGAAAGTCTTTTTGAAGGTGCTTCCAACCAGTCTCTTCTAGTTGGGACCAGGGGGCCTGAGTGAAATTGATGTTTGCAGCCTCCTTCTGGAGGGTTTGGACAACAATCATCAAAGACCAGTGGGTCCAGAAGACAGATGGGAGTACAATGGAGAATTCCAAAGTTGACCACTGAATTCATTTAATTTATGTTCAACAGATCTCAGAAGAGAACATGTTTGCAAGACTTTTATACTGCTACAAGGCCATCATGCCAGTGATGCTGGAAACATAGAATCATCTGGGGGACTTTCTCCCCAGTTTTTCTAGTACTTAAGGCAGGAGCCTTCTGGCCTGTTTCAGTTTGAAGGAATCAAATATGTTCATACACACCAAGAGGTTTAAGATGGAGTCCATGCAGACAGTCACAGGGACAGTTCAGCAGGAGGACCAGTTGGTATCAATCAAGCGGCCGACTCATACTTTCATGTACCGAGTAATGCCGAGCAACAGAGGCGTGCGAGATTTGCAGTGGCCAGATGTCACTTCCAGTTCAGGTGTATGCCTTTTACAGAATTGGCACAGCCCCAGGAATCTTTTTGAAGATCTTGTTGGCAGTGGCACATGAAGGTGTTTTCAAGTTGCCTTCTTTAACCTATGAGCTGGGCTGTCTATGGATCAGAAAATCTTTGTGCCTATACAAATTCAACAAGAACTGGAATTTTGAATATTGGCACATGGGCTTCCGTCGGAGGCATGCCTCTCAGCCCAAGAGATGTGCAAGGCCATTGGAACATTGTGAAGCGTAGACTCCCCAAGTATCTTGAATTGAAGGAAGTCTTTTCTAGCATTGCAAGACTTTCAGGATCTTCCAGGTGGCTGAGTAAGGTTGACAACAAGACTGTAGTAGCCTTCATTGCCTGACAAGAGGATACCAAAAGTATTTTCTTGTTACATTTTTAAAATAAACTTTTTGTGGGGCAGAGTACCACTTAGTCAGTTAAGGTTGGTCTTCTTGCCAGGGAAGCAAAATCAAATTATTGTTTCGGTTAGGTAGAATATTTTTTCTACAAGTGCCTCATACCAATATTGGCCCTATGGGGCATCCCGGCAGTAGTTCTCAGGGAGACTTCACTGAACATGCAGCTTCTGATATTTGCAACAGGATACCAATGCAAAGACTCCGTCATACAAGATAGGTTCACATTGCCATGGAATTTTCTGTCTGATCTTTGTCTCTGTTCGAATTAAATCTTTTATGGCAAGGTCAGTAACAGAACTCCAATTCAATGAGACTACTTTTAATAGCCTGGATATTGAATAGGCTACACATCTGTCAGCACACCGGGGGTTGTTTTGGTTGGCGCTTCTCGCTGGGCGGCTTGGCCGCCTGGTCGGTGGCGCCTCCCTCCCCCCTGTGTGCGTCGGCATGACGTAGGGGGTTGGGTTCGGGCGGCACTCCTTATTATGGACCTCTCCCCTTGTTGGGTCTTGCACACAATTCATCACATCACGCCTCAGGAACAATATGCACCACGGCAGATTTGCTCTCACCACTTTGCTACAGGTATCCATCCCTACTCGAATTCTTTCATCACTCACACTTTACCTGGCCTTTTTTCAATTTCTGCTTTCCCCTCATTGTCTCCATCTCCGTGTTTTCTTTCTTTTTAATCTGTTTCTTTTATTTTTTCCCTCCTGCACTCCATTTCCCCACGCTGCTCAATATTCACTTACACAATTGTTTTCACACTATTTTTTCAATGTTTTTTTCATACACACAATTCTTTTTCACACAGGTCCCCCCATTTATTTGGGGTTCCCTCATCCAGCTTACACCCATGTCACTTCATACACTTCGACCCTCTCGGGGTGCTGTCTGTGTTGGTCTTTGTCGCCCTGCTACGCCTCCTCAGCTCCCGTCTGTGACATCTCTGGTCGGTTTGTGACTCTCATGGCTGCACCACCATTGCGCAGATGCACAAGTAAGTCTGTGGGTTCAGTGTGCATATGGGGGGGGGGGTCTCCCATGTCCTTTACTTGCCCACTTGTTTCCATTATTATTTTTATAGATCATTGAAATATGATTGTCCCCCTTTTTTTCATAGATGATCACTACGGTTCTGCTCCTGATGAGGGGCTTCAAGGCCCCGAAACGCGTAGAGATAATAACTACCGTTAAGTGTACATATTCATCAACTTCCTAGTGGACGTTCCTTCTAACTATTTTCCATCATTTTTTATCCCCCATTAAGTGACATTTTAGTAGGTCTTAAATCTGTATATGTATCAACTGCTATGTGAAAAAAATTGTATTTCAACTACCGTATGTATATTTGAATATATGAAAATTCTTTGATGGAATACTAAGTACTGTGCAATAATTTGGGTTTCTATATATTGTAAAAATACTGATTTATAGCATAATGCATTAAACTTTTAAAAATGAAATTATATAATAATTTGAACCAATTAAAAACTGCTTTTTATTCAACAAATTCATATGCCTTTGTGTGCCTCATGTAAAGTCCCGCTTTCTGTTCTCCTTTTTTTTTAAAAAGGCTACACTAGAGGTGCAGGGATTCTCATTTGAGATTGTTCAGACCCTGGTGACCAGAAGATCATCCACAAACAATACATAGGAGAGGATATGAAAGAAGTTTGTTTAGCGAAAGCTTTCTCCCCTGCGTTCCCTGCTCTAGCCAATATCCTTGACATTTTTACAGTCAGTGCTAGAGGTTGGTCTGGCATACAACTCCATTTAAGGTACAGATCTCTACTTTATCTTTTCACAGGCTGCAGATGGGTGCAAAAGCCAGTGACCAGATGCTTCTTCCAGATGACAATCTATATATGACTGTAACGGCACCCCAAGTATGAAAGGGGTTAACGCCGTTTAGGATATTCCCTCACTGGACACACATCCACTGCCGATCCTCCACAGTCAGGCGACCGCTTCCCCTAGGATTAATCCTTCCAAACATATGAGACAAACGCTCTGTATCTTTCCAACTGGACTGACACTTTTTATGGAAACACTGCAAGTTTTATACACACAGAAAGGAGTTTCTTACTTTCCTCTCACAAAGCACTTCTGACCAGACCTAATTTACATGAGCTAATTAACTACAGCGGATGACTCAGACACATGACCTTTAGGCTAGCCTTACTGTCTCCTACAATACACATTATATTTACAGATATCCTGGGAAATATTGTGGAATAATATTACAGACCCATTTTAAAGCAATCCAATACATATTCTCAATGTCCATTATTTCCTGGCTCACACTTTCTAAGAACTTCTGGGTTCCACGGGCCCACCTGTTACATCTCTCCCCTTTCGGCAGGAGACTAACACAGGAGGAGACCCCAGACGGGTTGATTCTGAAGTTAGTCCATAGTTCCATTCCTCTAATGCCTGGACAACCCATCAACATTGCACTAGGAGGCCGGGATGACGTCTGTTTGCCGGGACAACCCATCAGCATTGCCATTTTGCTTACCGGGTCGGTAGCTGATGGTGAAGTTGTAAGGTTGTAGGGCTAAGCTCCACCGCAGCAACCTGCCATTGTCTGCTAAGACCCGGTTAAGCCAGACCAATGGGTTGTGCTCGGTGACTAGTGAAAATTCCTGTCCGTACAAGTAAGGGTTCAACTTTTTAAGGGCCCAGACCTCTGCCGCATAGCTCACTTCCCGGGGTAATAGCTTTCTGCTCAGGTATGCGACAGGGTGTTCTCCTCCATCCTCCCCAACTTGGCTCAGCACAGCCCCCAGTCCAAACATGGAAGCATCTGTGTGGACAAGAAAACGTTTGTTAGGTACTGGGGCAGCCAAGACAGGGGCATTTACAAGTGCTTGCTTGAGGGCTAGAAACGCGGTTTCACAAGCTGGAGACCACAGGACCTGCCTAGGTAAATTCTTTTTCGTCAGGTCAGTCAGGGGTTTGGCGATAGCACTATAATCAGGGACAAAACGTCGGTAGTACCCTGCAGACCCCAAGAAGGCTAATACCTGGGTCTTAGTACGGGGCGTGGGCCAGTTAGCTACTGCCTCTACCTTGGCTGGCTCTAGTCTCTGGTTCCCACACCCTACTCGGTGTCCCAGGTACTGCACTTCCGCCATACCTAGATGGCACTTGTCTGGTTTCAAGGTCAGGCCGGCGGCCCGAATTTTATCCAGAACCACCCCCACGTGAACCAGGTGCTCCTCCCAAGACCCACTGTAGATCGCAATGTCATCCAGGTATGCACATGCAAAATCCTGGAAGCCATCGAGGAGCCTATCCACCATACGTTGGAAGGTGGCCGGGGCATTCTTCATCCCAAATGGCAAGACCTTAGACTGGTACAGGCCAAATGGGGTAACAAATGCCGACTTGGGGATAGCATCCTCGGCCAGGGGGATCTGCCAATAACCTTTACACAGGTCTATTGTAGTTAAATAACGTCCCCTGGCTATACGATCTAGCAGTTCGTCTACCCTGGGCATCAGGTAAGCATTGGTGGTGGTCTTCTCATTGAGTCGCCTGTAGTCCACGCAAAATCAGGGAAGTTATGTCTTTCTTAGGCACCAGGACCACAGGCGAGGCCCAAGGGCTGTCAGAAGGCTCAATGACTCCTAGCTGAATCATCTCCTGTATCTCCTTCCGCATTTCTTCTCGGACTGCTTCAGGGATACGGTAGGGGGGCTGTCGAAGGGGTGCTTGTCCAGGGGTCTCTACCTTATGCACAGCCAGGGTCGTATAGCCCGGTTTTTAGGAGAACGTCGCCTGTTTCTCCCACAGAAGCCGCTTAGCCTGTTCCTTCTTTGTGGGGCTTAACCGGTCTCCTAACTGTACAAGGCTAATGAGGTCAGTCTGGGGCTCTCTCTCTAGTAAGTCAGGGAGGGGTAAACCTGAGTCGTCCGCAGCAGGGGCACATACTGCAGCAACATCCTCCTGCCGTTCCTGATACTCCTTCAGCATGTTCACATGAAAGGTTCGCTGGATTCTTTCATCTGCACAGCTGGCAATAACATAGGTAGTATCCCATACCTGGGCTACTACTTTATACGGCCCCTGCCAAGATGCCTGCATCTTGTCGGTCTTCACAGGCTTGAGCACTAAGACCTTCTGCCCAACCTGGAAGATACGCTGTCGGGCCCCCCGATCGTACCATCTCTTCAGTCTTCCCTGGGCCGCCTGGAGATTCTCCCTTACCATCAGAGACAGTTGCTCCATGCGGTCCCTGAGTTCCAGAACATAGGGCACTATGGGGGTCCCTTCCTGCTCTGTCTCTCCCTCCCAGTGTCCTCTGATGAGATCGAAGGGTCCACGGACCCTTCTCTCATAGAGCAACTCAAAGGGCGAGAACCCAGTAAATTCCTGGGGTACCTCTCTGTACGCAAATAACAGGTGAGGCAGGAATCTCTCCCAGTCTCTGCAAGCGTCCGAAAAAGTCCTTAGCATTTGCTCGAGGGTCCCGTTAAAGCGTTCGCAGAGACCATTAGTCTGGGGGTGGTAAGGTGAGCTCAGCAAGGGTTTATTTTGCACACCTTCCACAACTGCTGGGTGAGCACCGCAGTAAACTGGGTTCCCTGGTCAGAGAGAATCTCCTTAGGGAACCCCACTCTGGTAAAAAATCTTAACCAGGGCATCAGCTACTGTCTCTGCTTCAATGTTAGACATAGCTACTGCCTCTGGGTAACGGGTGGCGTAGTCCACCACGGTGAGAATATACTTCTTCCCGGATGGACTAGGCCTGGCCAGGGGGCCCACAATGTCAACAGCTATGCGGTAAAAGGGCTCCCCAATAATAGGCATGGACAGAAGTTTAGCCTGAGGGTGGTCCCCCCTCTTACCTATCTGTTGACATGTGTCACATGTTTTGCAGTATTGTCGCACATCCTGGCTAAAATTGGGCCAGAAGAAATTCTGTGTAATCCTACGGGCTGTGCGACGGAACCCTACATGTCCTGCTAGCGGCACATCATGCCCGATTCGCAGAATCTCCAGCTGGTATTTCTTAGGTACCACCAGCTGTCGTTTCTGCAAAGGGGCCTTACTTCTCTGAGATGGCTTAGGGATCCTATACAGTCTATCCCCCACCCATTCAAAAAGCTCCCCATCTATTCCCCTTTCCTGAGTATCTGCCTTAGCCCTATACTTGTGTAAGGTCGGGTCCTCTCGAGTTTCCCTCCCGAATGCTTCTGGGGTATCCCAGCCTAGGAGCGCCTGACCTGAGGTAAGTGTCGGGGAAGATAGTCTCACCTGGGTCTCAGCAGCAAGCGGGCCGGTTCCAGCAGTACGTGTCTGGGCATGGGTAGTCACTGGGTTGACTTCATCGGGGCGTAAGCAGAAAGGAGGGGGGCCAAATCATTCCCCAGTAGTACATCCGCTGGCAAATCCTTCATCACCCCTACATTCACGTGTCCCGAACCAACCCCCCAATCCAGGTGAACCCGGGCAACGGGTAGCCGGAAGATGGTACCTCCCGCTACTCTTACGGCTACAGTGTCTCCGGTGTGTTGGCTCTCTGGGATGAGGTTCTTCTGTAGTAGGGTCATGGTAGCGCCACTATCACGTAGGCCATTGGCTACCGTTCCATTAACCCGGACAGTCTGCCTGTGTTGTTGTCTGTTGTCCCAGTTAGCTGCTTGTATTGGATCAGCCTCGTGCAGAACGCCCCAATGTTCTTCCTCCTCAACGCAGTGGGCCGCAGGCATGGATGTGCGGGGGCTTGCCCTTGCTGGCTGTCTCCATGACTGGGACTGGATGGCTGGATTCAACGGACAGTCTGGCTTTTTGTGCCCTAGCTGTTTACATCCGAAACACCTGATGATGGGTTGTGAGTAGTCCTGGGAGTTGAACCTGGGCTGCTGAGGATAAGTGGCCGCTGGAGGTGGTGCTGAAGTTGGGTTAGAGGCTGGTAAACTGGGCCGAGATAGTGGATAGCGCTCGCTTCCGCCTGACCTTCGAGAGTCCAGATATTCATCGGCCAAAGTAGCCGCTTGCTGTACAGTCCGTGGTCGCTTACCTCGCACCCAATCCCGTAATACCGGAGGGGTGTGGTTAAAGAACTGTTCTAAGAGTACTAGCTGGGTGATGTCCTCTATGGTATGAGCGCGGCTTCCCTGGAACCAGCCCTTAAGGTTTCGCTGCAGACTATGTGCCCACTCCACGTATGTTATGTGGGTTTGTTTCCGGGATTCTCGAAACTTAATCCGGCTGGCTTCGGGTGTAATGGCAAATCGGGCTAGCAGAGCTTCTTTTACCCGGTCATAGTCTTTAGCGTCCTCATCCTCCAGGGCCCGATACGCATCCGCCGCTCTGCCAGTTAAATTACTTGCCAGTAAGGCGACCCAATCTTGGGGCAGTACTTCATGTATCTGGCATAGTCTCTCAAAGTCCTGCAGGAACACTTCAATTTCCTCCTCTCCTTCCTTAAATAGTTTGAACGCCCGAAAGGGCAACTTACGGACAGGCGCTGCATCTTTAGGTGTTGTCTCCGATTGCCGTATTTCCGCCATTCTCCGCTCATGTTGCCGCTCTAGTTCTCTCTCTTGTCGCTCCAGTTCTCTCTCTTGTCGCTCATCCTGCAGCTGGATGTCTCTAATGGCTTTCTGTATGGCGGTCTCTGATGGGTTAGCCCCATATAATGCCAACCGCTCTCGAACTCGTTGTTGAAACAAGTCTTCAGCTGACCGGGGTCCTGCATCACCATCCCTCTGATCCATCTCGGCTAGCTCCCTGATCAAGGTGGCCTTGTTCTTTGTCCCACCGGTCCCTCCACGGCTCTCAAGTAAGTCTTTCAGCGTGGCTTTCCTGCAGGCTGCATAGCTGGTCATTCACTGTGGTGGTTTGGAGTGTCCCAGTAACTGGAGGGAAAATCCCACCGCTGCCAACCAATGTAACGGCACCCCAAGTATGAAAGGGGTTAACGCCGTTTAGGATATTCCCTCACTGGGCACACATCCACTGCCGATCCTCCACAGTCAGGCGACCGCTTCCCCCTAGGATTAATCCTTCCAAACATACGAGACAAATGCTCTGTATCTTTCCAACTGGACTGACACTTTTTATTGAAACACTGCAAGTTTTATACACACAGAGAGGAGTTTCTTACTTTCCTCTCACAAAGCACTTCTGACCAGACCTAATTTACATGAGCTAATTAGCTATAGCTGATGACTCAGACACATGACCTTTAGGCTAGCCTTACTGTCTCTTACAATACACATTATTTTGACATCTCTTAAGAGACAATAGGTGGGTTCGTTAGCTAATCCCTTTTCAGTTTAACCCCTTCATACCGGGCCATAGTCATATGACGCCGGCAGGAACCCTCCCTCCCTCCGGGCGGGCGTCATGATATCCTTTTTTCCCGGCCGTCTATGGGGCGCGCGCCCACCCGCACCGCTCATGACCCGGTGCGCGTGCCCGGCGGCCGTGATGTCTGCCGGGCACCCGCGATCATGGCAGGAGTGTGGATCTGTGTGTGTAAACACACAGAGCCACCTCCTGTCAGAGGTGAGGAGACTACAGAGGAACACAGATCGGTCTCCTCCCCTTGTGAGTCCCCTCCCCCTACAGTTAAAATCACTCAATACGGAACATATTAACCCCTTGATCGCCCCCTAGTGTTAACCCCTTCCCTGCCAGTCACATTTACACAGTAATCAGTGCAATTTTATAGCACTAATCGCTGTATAAATGTGAATGGTCCCAAAAACGTGTCCGCCGCAATGTCACGGTCACAATAAAAATCGCAGATCGCCGCCATTACTAGTAAAAAAAATAAAAAATAAAAAAAATGCCATAAATCTATCCCCTATTATGTAGACGCTATAACTTTTGCGCAAACCAATCAATATACGCTTGTTGCAAAAAAAAATTACCAAAAATATGTAGAAGAATACATATCGGTCTAAACAATTGTTTTAAAAAAAAAATTTGTGATATTTATTAAATCAAAAAGTAAAAAATATTGAATTTTTTTCAAATATGTCACTCTTCTTTTGTTTATAGCGCAAAAATTTAAAAACGCAGAGGTGATCAAATACCACTCAAATACCATGACCGCGCAATTGTCAGTTAAAGCAACGCAGTGCTGCATCGCAAAAAGTGCTCTGGTCAGGAAGGGGGTAAATTCTTCCGGGGCTGAAGCGGTTAAATGACTAGGCCTGACCTTTATATATACACAAGTACAGAGTTAATTATCTCTATTCACAATGAAAGGATCTTTAGAACACATCAGCCCTTTTCAATTAACCTGTTGAGTTCAGGATCAACAAAAATTGTTATTTACAGATATCCTGGGAAATATTGTGGAATAATATTACAGACCCATTTTAAAGCAATCCAATACATATTCTCAATGTCCATTATTTCCTGGCTCACAATTTCTAAGAACTTCTGGGTTCCACTGGCCCACCCGTTACAATGACCTTTGAGGGAAATCCTTGTTCCTTCTGTGGGACTTAGGCTTGGATTCGTTGCTCCAATGGTTTCATTTCCATTGAAGTACCTCATGGTAAAACTACCGTAGTTCTCCTGACAGCAACTACTTCAGACAGGAGGTTGAAGACTGCAACACTTTCCTGCAAGGACCCATTGGTGTCTTTTTTTCTGTTCTTTTTTTACCAGAGATAGGGAACCCAGTCTATCTCCAAAGTTCAATTTTAAAGTGGATCCAGTTTCCAGAAAAACTGGGAAGTATTCCCTCCGAGTTTCACACGAGAGTCACTGAGTGCACAGCAGGAAGACTTCAGTTTTCTTACACATGGTCAAGTTATTAACAGTGTACTTTATCAAAAGAGGAAAGTGTACAATCTGTTCATTTAGCCATCAGGCCCTCAAGAGTCATCCACTCTTGGGTTACCGTGATTAGATTAGCATGCAGGAAGCACGCTTTTCTGCTCTGAAACAATTGCAAGCCTATTTGACTAGAGGGGTGGCAGCCTTTGGGGCAGTTATGCCAGGATTGCTTGGAAGATATAGGTAAGGGCTAGCTTGAAGGTCTGGTGTGGCCTTCATTCAACCTTACAAACTAAATATGCGACAAGCAAGTTTGGGACAAGAGAGATCAATTCTTTCTGGCTTTAGCAGCTTTTCTTTGATTGTCAGTGTCTTTTCATTTGTTCTCTCCCACCCTATATTAGCTTTGGTATATCCCGTTGTGTGCTGACGTGAGGATGGGCCAGGAAAACTGAAAATTGTTATCAAATACTTACTGTAATTTTCCTTTCCTGGCCCATCCTCGCGTCAGCACAAGACTCCCTCCCTAATGGCCTGTCGCAGGCTAAGTTATCAAACATCCTAGTTGGGGGGAGGGGCTGTCTTTTATTCTGCTAGAGTCATGTGGGGCTCCGGAGGAGGTGTTAACCCGTTGTGTGCTGACGTGAGGATGGGCCAGGAAAGGAAAATTACAGTAAGTATTTGATAACAATTTTCCGTATTATCCCCTGTTGTATCAAATTGGATAATGCTTTGCTGTTTTTTTTTTTTTTTGCCTTCCTCTGGATCAACTGTGGGTATAGGATTGTATGATTTTATTAATTTTTTCTCTTTTATTGGTTGAACTAGATGCAATTGTGTCTTTTTTCAACCAGACTAACTATGTAACATTGTAACATGCAAATGATGTACCCCAGAATTGTGACAACAAAATATTATAAAAATAACCTCCTTGAAAAATCACATATTATATTTAAACTTTTTATGCATGAGAAGCAAATACAAACAGCAGCTTTAAATCATCATTTTTGATTATGCCTAAAAAGCTAATCACTTCCAAATGTCTTTTGGAGTCACTTATCCACAACCCTCCCAATTACTTTCAGAGAGGATTTTCTGTCTGTGTCCTTCACAGGCCATTTCTTACTAGTGCTGATTTCCATCAAGCCTTGGAAACTTTAGTGTGAACATGAACTTCTAAACTTTTACAAAGGCAACAAATTTCTAGAATCATGACACAGAAGCACTTATTGAATAATAAATACAAAATTATACATAAGTCTTGTTACACTCTCTTTCTCTCTGTTCTGAGCTGTTTTGAAATGAACAGCGGTAATACTACACATAATTCTATTATTTAGCAATTAATAATGAGTTCTCCAACGTACACAAATTATGTTCTGAACTCTTCAACCTAGCCCTAAATACCTGGAAAAAACCCAGTTGCCAGGTTGTCATGGCAATTTCCAAAAGTTACCTGCTGGCCACAGCACGTTCCTGTATTGACTTGCAGATGTTAGGAACCATTAGAACTGATTCCTAGCAGTTAGATCTCACAGAGTAAAGACATATACTGTGAAAACTAAATAAAAATCTAGAAACGTGTGCTTTTCAATATATTTTCTAGTAGATTAGCATCTACTAACATTGATATCACTGTTTATATTGGTATGGAGGTCTTATTACAGACATTATCAGGGCTATAGTTACCATAGGGCGCCTGTGGGCCCGTGCTTAGGTTTAGCAAGGTCAGGGAGGGGCAAAGGTCTAAAAATGTGCTATTGGTGATCACGTCCTTATTTTGTTTTCCTCTTCTGAACATTTGTAGCTAAATTAAGCAAAATTACTGTAGGTGTAAGAGAGTGCAGGAGTCAGAAGTTTCTTTACAGTTCAGAAAACATAAATCAATTTACTAACTTTAGGCGCCATTTACAACACTTTCTGTTCCTGCTACATTTATAAAATGCAGGCAGAATTGTGGAGCTTGCTGACCACCAAGGTTTTACCTAGTGGTGCACCGAAATTTCGGCTGCCGAAAATTATCGGCCAAAAACTGTGTTTTTGTCATTCGGCCGAATGACAAAAACAGCCGATACCGAAAGGGGGCGTGGTCCGCCCGAGTGCTGCCCATTGCGGGAGTGTCCCTCTGGCGCGCCCAGTCCCCCACTCCCTCCTCCTCGATCTCCGTGTGTCACTGAGGACATTGACATGGTGGGAGGATGTAGGCTCCTCCCCTTTGCTCTCTACTGACCTCTTGTCTCCGCCCCCCAGCATGCAGTACATTGAATGGGCGGGCTCAAGGAGCAGCCCAGCTGTCCAATTTCTGAAAGACTGCAAAAGCGGGGTTGTACCGGCCAATCACAGGCCACTCCGCGCCACGCGGCACCTCAGGCACAACGCGTCGGTTACCTAGCAACCCAATGTCAACACTGCAGAGTCAACGTGTCCATTCTGCGTGCACCCGCCTCCACGATGACGATTGACCCACCCCTTTTTTCTACGCCACATGGCTCTCATCTCAGAGGTGGAGAGCAAAGAGAGGACAGAAGTTGTGTGTGGGCCAGAGAGAGGACAACCACCCACACAGCTCGGCCATGGAGGAGGTGGACTGAATCCTCATTCACCCTCTGTGGACCTGCAGCACGTAAGTGTCCATCAGAGGGGGAGGGGTGATGTGACTGGAGTCCCCCCTCCCCCAGCCAATACATGTCACCCCCCCTCCCCCCACCCATCAGGTCATGTATGGCTGGAGGACCATGGCCTCCATACATGTCCCACTTCAAGGGACTGTCCTCTGCAATGTGACCCCCAATACATGTGACCCTTCCTCAGCTCCATCATGTCCCCCAAACCCCAACCCCAATACTTGTGACCTCAGCACCATCATGTCCCACTTCAAGAGACTATCCTCTCCATCATGTCCCATATCATGTGACCTCGGCTCCATCATGTTCTCCGTTGAGGCACAGGCAGGCTGCATATGACAGGCACTGGTGAGGCTGCTGGGCACAGGCAGGCTGCATTGATCTCCTGTAGTATGTCTGCAGTCTCTGACCACCTCCTGTACCACATCTGCAGTCTCTGACCATCTCCTGTACCACGTCTGCAGTCTCTGACCATCTCCTGTACCATGTCTGCAGTCTCTGACCATCTCCTGCATCATATCTGCTAGAGGTGCACCGCATGGAAAATTTTCTAATACTATTGTTGTTGTTATATAAAAATGTATACGTTTTATTTAAAATATATAAAAATATTTTTTAAAAAGTCATTTTCGGTATTGGTCATTTTCGGTATCGGCTTTGGTTTTCGGCCTAGTGAATTTTTGATTTTCGGTATCGGTTTCGGCACCAAAAAACCCATTCGGTGCACCCCTAGTTTTACCCCCTTCATGACCAGGCCATTTTTTTTGCTATCCAGCACTGCGCTACCTAAACTGGCAATTGCAGGGTCATGCAACACTGTACACAAATGAAATTTATATAATTATTTTCTTTTGGTGGTATTTGATCACCACTGGGTTTTTATTATTTATTATATAAATGAAAAAAGACAGACAATCTAAAAAACTATTTTTTTTACTTCCTGCTATAAAACATATCCAATAAAAAAAAGAAAATAAATAAAAATCGAATTTTCCAATAAGTGTATATTGACTAGTTTGTGTGAATGTAATGGCGGTAATTAGCGACTTATTATGGGACTGTGATAGAGCAGCGGGCTATCTGACACTTGCAGTTCACAAGAGGTAAATCTGAATTCCAGGTATGTATTTTTTAAATTGTTACATTGGTCCAGTTTGAACCGATGTAACTATGCATATACCATATCTGGCCTATCCCCACTGGAAGCTTAAAATCATTGTAGTAGGCACCACTATTGATCTCCAATAGCTTCCAGGTCCCATGCCAAGCAGCTACCCTACTGCTTACGGAACACAGGAGGTCACTCGCTCGGCAGAGGCACGGATTCAGAGAACACGTGCATCTCCTCAATGATTGCAAAGCATTCTCTGATTGGACAGGGTGGAGATTGTGAGATCGCCTCTACACCTGTCCCCCACATCCAATCTGACAATGCTTTGCATACATCATAAATCAGTACTAAAAGTGTCATCACAGAAAAATAAAATAAAAATGCATAGCAATTTGCCCAGTGAAAGTGCATGTACATTCATTCTGTGTATATGGGGCAAAAAACAAAATCAAATGTCATGGGGTATTTTCTGTGCTGGTCCAATGTGTTTCATAGATTTAATAGAGAAAAAATACTGCATTTGATCACTAGGTGGCACTAAGTATTGTAGGATATCCCTATAAAACTTAGCGCTATCTTGTGGCCAAATGCAATATTTTCTGTTTTAACCATTTAAGGACCGGAAGGATTTGCCCCCTTAACCGCTTGCCGCCCGCCAGCTGTCAAATGAGGGCTGGGCGGTGTGGCTATTGCTCTGGCCGGGCATCATATGACGTCCTCAGCCCTCTAGGGTCACTCGGGTACAGATGCGCATGCCCGGCAGCCGCAATGTCCGCCGGGCACCCGCGATTGCCCGGTAACTGAGCAGGACCGTGGATCTGTGTGTGTAAACACACAGATCCACGTCCTGTCAGGTGAGAGGAGACCTGTGTTCCCAGTGCAGAGGAACACCCATCGGTCTCCTCCCCTTGTGAGTCCCCTCCCCCTACAGTTAGAATCACTCCCTAGAACACAAATTTAACCCCTTGATCACCCCCTAGTGTTAACCCCTCCCCTGCCAGTCACATTTCTAAAGTAATCAGTGCATTTTTATGGCACTAATCGCTGTATAAATGTGAATGGTCCCAGAATAGTGCCAAAAGTGTCAGATATGTCCGCTGCAATATCACAGTCATGATAAAAATCGCATTACTAGTAAAAAAAATAATAATAATAATACTAAAAATGCCATAATTCAATCCCCTATTTTGTAGACGCTATAACTTTTGCACAATATATGCTTATTGTGATTATATTTACCAAAAATATGTAGACGAATACATATTGGCCTAAACTGAAGAAAACTTTTTTATTTTTTTTTAAATTTGGATATTTATTATAGCAAAAAGTAAAAAATATTGTGTTTTTTTTTCAAACTTGTCACTTTTCTTTTGTTTATAGCGCAAGAAATAAATACCGCAGAGGTGATCAAATACCACCAAAAGAAAGCTCATTTTGTGGGAAAATTTTTTGGGTACAGTGTTGCATGATCGCGCAATTGTCATTCAAAGTGCGACAGCGCTGAAAGCTGAAAAATGGCTTGGGCAGGAAGGGGGTTTAAGTGCCCTGTATTGAGGTGGTTAATGACCACGCCATTTTTTTCGATACGGCACTGCGTCGCATTGTTGCATTGTAACGGACAATGCAACATTGTACCCAAACAAAATTTATGTCCTTTATTTGATCACCGGTGCGGTTTTTATTTTTTTATAAAACCAAAAAAGATTGACAATTTTGAAAACAAAACTATATTTTTTACTTTTTGCTATAATAAATGTCCCCAAAAAATTGGGAAAAAAAACAAAAATGTCTTCATCAGTTTAGGCCAATATGTATTCTTCTACATATTTTTGGTAAAAAAAATAAAAAAATCGCAATAAGCGTATATTGATTGGTTTGCGCAAACGTTATAGCGTCTACAAAATAGGGGATATATTTATGGCATTTTTTTTACTAGTAATGGGGATGATCAGTGATTTTTAGCGGGACTGCGACATTGCGGCGGACACATTGTACACTTTTGACACTTTTTTTGGGACCATTGACATTTATACAGCGATTAGAGCTAAAACTGCACTGATTACTGTATAAATGGCACTGGCAGGGAAGGGTTAACACTAGGGGGCATACAAGGGGTTAAGTGTTCCCTGCGGAGGTGTTTCTAACTGTGGGGGCAGTGTACTGACAGGGAGTAGAGAGAGGTCGCTGTTCCTGATCACTAGGAAGAGCAGATCTGTCTCTACTTCCCTGAAAGAACGGGGATCTGTCTGTTTACATTGACAGATCCTCATTCTGTCTCTCTCTGGAACGATCACAGTTCGCTGGCAAACATCGTGACCGCCGGCCACGGCATCGGCTCCAGCATCGCGCCTCCTAGAACTCTTAATTCTTTTGATTCTTGCAGCCGTGCCAACCTGCCGCAGTATAACTGGTCGGGCAAGCGGTTAAACCAATGAAAAAAATTCAAACAGCACATGAACCCATTTCAACATTTGCAAAGAGCCTCATTCACACTGACAGCGGGCATACATGCATTTATATGACACATAGAAGGCATGTAATAACTGTTATGCCTCGTACACACGACCGGTTTTCCCGGCAGGAAAACTGGCATGAGTTTTTCGACAGGAAAAACTGCCGTGTGTATGCTAAATCTCAGTTTTACCGGCAGGAAAACCGCCGGGAATCCCGGCAGGAAAATAGAGAACATGTTCTCTATTTTCCTGCCGGGATTCCCGGCGGTTTTTTTCCCCGACAGTGTTCAATGTTAAACACTGCGAGGCAGTGCCGAAGGAGCCTACACACGGCCGTAATTTTTGACCAAAGCTCTCAATGGCAGTTTTCCTGTCGGGAAACCCGGCCGTGTGTAGGGGTAAAAAGTGGCCGAGCAGGTTCTCGGTATTCCCCCTGGGATTCCCGGCTGACTTTTTACCGCCCGGAATCCCGGTCATGTGTACTAGGCATAAGGCCTCATGTGCACAAGCATACAATTCTAAACAGGATTTTCTGGCAGAAAATTTGCTTTTTAGTTTTGGATGAAATGTTAGTATCATGATTATCTTCTAATGCCGCGTACACACGACCGTTTTTAATGTAAAAAAAACGGCATTTTTCTCGTCATTAAAAACAGTTGTGTGTACGTGGCATAAAACTCTTCATAGCCACAAAGAAAAACAGTACCCCTGTGTTGGTTAATCTGCTTGAAACTTTTCTGTCATTTACAACCTAGGTCTGAATCTTTTTGGCAACTATGAGGCAACTATAAAGACAACTCTTCTCTTTCGATACCTTAATAAACTAGGAATAATTATCATTTGTATTTATAAATAAATTACTAGGCTGTCTGTGGTGGCAGCGAGTCATTCACTGGCCTTCGGAGCGTCCCAGAATGACCTCGGCCTTAGTCATATATGAGTATGTCCACGTGAGATGAGATGCACTATGGCCCACTTTTTACACAGCATCTTGCAGCCAACTATGTCTACACTGATTTGTGAGGGCAGTATGTACAGGAAAGGCACATCAAGGCCATTATGGTGGGCAGTATGTGCAGGAGAGCAGTGTGGAGGATATGGCAAAGGACACTATGTGCAAGACAGAAGTGTGGAGGGTGGGAGATAGCAGGCAGTATGTGCAGGAGAGAAGTGTGAAGATTATGACAAAGGGCAATATGTGCAGGAGAGGAGTGTGGGGGGTATGAAAACAGATGGTATGTGCAGAAGGGGAGTGCAGAGGGTATAAGGGGTATTGCAGGATTGTATAGAGTATGACAGCAGGGAGTATGTGCAGGAGAGGGGTGCAGTGGTTATGATAAAGGACATTTGATGGAGACGTGTATAGGGTATGACAGCAGAAAGTATGTGCAGGAAAAGAGTGCAGAGGGTAAGATTTGGGGCATTATATTGTATGCAGGAGAAGTGTATAGAGTTTGATAGCGGAAAGTTAGTGCAGGAGAGGAGAGCAGAGGTATGATGCGGAAAAAAATGCTATGACAGAGGACAATATGTGAGAGTACAAAAGTGTGGAAGAGGAAAAATAGTGGTCTGTCACAGTTTGCGGTCTCCAAAACAAACCATTGTTACTGTCCAGTCTTTCTGCAGGGTCAGTCTGTTGTTTATCACCTGGGTCCCACTCTTTATACCTGTACATGTTTGCAACCACTTCAGCATTCCCCAGAAAAGCTATTCTAGGTCTTTTGTTGCCTGTACGTTTAGACTCTCTTGCACTCCTCCTGCTGGTACGTAGCAAAAAGTGCTGCCAGACACTTCCCTTGAGGTCATGTCCAGGAAAGTTATTTAACCCTTTTGTCTCTACAGACATTTTATACAGCAGCAGGGTGTTTACACACGCAAATAAAATCTGACTGTCTGCTTTCAGATGGAAACATTCCAGCAACTGTATAGTCGTCAGATTGCATCTAAAGACCCCAGGAGTGACCCCTGCCACGATTCCTGGTCTCCGCTATCTCACCTGTGGGCCTGAGACCTGCATGGGGGATGTTGCCAGGTGGAGGGGAGGGTGACCCACAAACATCCACTTGTTAATCTTCCTTATCCTGTAAGAGCCTGGAAGCAACACAAATTGCAACACTTTAAATTCTGATGTTACTTCCCTGGCTGCTGTGGCTGGGGATAAAGCTTATGGAGCGCAATCTGCTCTAGTAGTCTATGGCCAGTGGTAGGACTCATGCACATGGGCAGAATATAGCTGCATAATTTAAACACATGTACGCTTTTGAGTTTGTTATGGCTTTAATCACTTCAATAAAGAGCACTTTTACCCTCTTCCTGCCCAGGACGATTTTCAGCTTTCAACGCTGTCGCACTTTGAATGACAATTGCGCGGTCATGCAACACTGTACCCAAACTAAGTTTTTTTTATAATTTTGTTCAGACAACCAGGGCTTTCTTTTGGTGGTATTTAATCACCACTGGTTTTTTTTTTTTTTTGCTAAATAACGAAAAAAAAGGACATTTTTGGAGTTTATTTATTTGGGGTTTATTTATTTTATAAATAAATAATTGTTCTTCAAAAATTTTTCTTCAAAATGTATTCCGCTACATTTCTTTGGTGAGATATTATTGTACAGTGTATATTATTTAGTCTGCAGGAAAGTTACAGAACCTTGGCATCCTAGATGTTTTGGAACGACATTTCCCATGATGCTTACCACTGGTATTTGCAGTATCTATCACAAATGTGAGTACACCCCTCACATTTTTGTAAATATTTTATTATATCTTTTCATGTGACAACACTGAAGAAATGACACTTTGCTACAATGTAAAGTAGTGAGTGTACAGCTTGTATAACAGTAAAATGTTCTGTCCCCTCAAAATAACTCAACACAGCCATTAATGTCTAAACCACTGGCAACACAAGTGAGTACACCCCTCTCAATGGTACAAAGATCTGACACCCTTTGAAAAACTATGCACAAAATCTATCGACCATTTATGCTCTGACTTTTGCTGACATCAATCCTAAAGATGACATAATTAGCCAAAAATGGGAAAGAGAACTTACTATGGACCTTACTAGAAATGAATGGGAACATATTTTTACATACAGGTTCCCTAAATGTCTTAACTCAGGAGAATGGATTTAAGATATATTCCAGGTGGTATAAAACACCAGACATAATTCACAAATTTAACCCTGATACTAGTCCTCTGTGTTGGTGATGTGCGGCTGCCCAGGGAACACTCCTTCATATTTGGTGGGATTGCCCTCGGATACAACCCTTTTGGAAGGAAATACATTGCCTTATATTCCACATAACAACATATAAACTTGACTTTACTCCTGCTCAATACTTGTTACACCACACATCCTTAACCTATTTCACTTTACAAAAAATCTCTTGTTATGCATCTTATTAATGCGGCTAGGTGTATACCTATTCATTGGAGGGATGTTTCACCCCCATGTGTATCTGAATGGTTAAAAAAAGTCCAAACTATTGCTGAAATGGAAGATTTCATACAACAGGCCAATGACACACCATTTAAATTCAATAAAACTTGGGCTAACTGGATACAATTTACTAATTCTTCAGAATATCGTACCTTAACCTCTTTTATTCCTTAACTTGACTTGGGGATGTTTACACTAATAGTAATCTTAATATAATTCATATTTTATTCTTTGTACAATTATCCACTCTTCCCCTTATTTGACCTTATTCCCTTGTATTTCTTTTAATATATACTACATCATCACATGAGATATTTAGATTACCTTGTTTAATTTATTTTATTTAGTTCTGTATATTTTATTTTTCAATACATTCTATGTTTTACTTGCTCATAATATATATTTAATACACTTTATATTTATGAATATTATTCTGAACATGGAATTTCTTGTATTATTTCTAATGCATTTTTTTATATAATGTTAATTATACCCACTTTTTTTTATGTTGAAAAATTTAATAAAAACATTGAAACCAAAAGTGAGTACGCCCCTAAGTGAAAATGTCCAAATTGGGCCCAATTAGCCATTTTCCCTCCTTGGTGTCATGTGACTTGTTAGTGTTACAAGGTCTCAGGTGTGAATGGGGAGCAGGTGTGTTAATCACCTCAATACAGGGCACTTTTACCCCCTTCCTTCCCAGACCATTTTTCAGCTTTCACATTTTGAATGACAATTGCGCGGTCATGCAACACTGTAACCATATGAAAGTTTTATCATTTTTTTCACACAAATAGAGCTTTCTTTTGATAGTATTCATTCAACACTGGGCTTTTTATATTTTACGCTGCAGCGCGGCGATCAGTGGTGTGATGTGTCAGTCTGACACACTGCATCACCAATCGCTGACAGAGGCTCTTTACCACGTGATCAGCCGTGTCCAATCACGGCTGATCACGATATAAAGAGGAAGAGCCATCTATCGGCTTTTCCTCACTTGCGTCTGACAGACACAAATAGAGGAGAGCTGATCGGCTCCTCTCCTGACAGGGGGGTCTATGCTGATTGTTTATCAGCGCAGCCCCCCAGGACCACCAGGGATGCTACCAGGACAACCAGGGATGCCCACAAAGGAGCCCCAACAGGTATGCCACCCTAGACCACCAGGGATATGCCAATCAGTGCCCAGGCAGCTGTCAATCAGTGGCCATTAATAATGCCTGCCAGATTGCACTGATAGGCATCACTGATGGCACTATCAGTGCCAGCCATCAGTGCCCATCATTTGCGCATATCAGTGACCATCAGTGCCGCCTATCAGTGCCACCCATAAGTACCCATCAGTGCAGCCTTTCAGTGCCCATCAGTGTCCCGTATCAGTGCCCACCAGTGCCACCTATGAGGGCCCATCATTGCCACCTACCAATGCCCATCAGTGCTGCATATCAGTGCCACCTATCAGTGCCATCTATCAGTGCCCATCGTCGGTGTCAATCAGTGCCACATGAGTGCCATCTCATTGGTGCCACCTCATCGGTGCCGCCTTATCAGTGCCCGTCAGTGCAGCTTATCAGTGAAGGGGAAAACTTACCTTTTAACAGAAACAAAGAAAAACTTCATATTTTTTTTTTTAAAACAGCCTTTTTTTATTTGTTTAGCAAAAAATAAAAAACGCAGAGGTGATCAAATACCACCAAAAGAAAGCTCTATTTGTGGGAAATAAATTATAAAAACATTTATTTGGGTACAGTGTAGCATGACCGTGTAATTGTCATTTAAAAAGTGACAGCGCTGAAAGCTGAAAATTGGCTTGGGCAGGAAGCCTGGTATTGAAGCGGTTCATTTTGCAAATAAGTGATTTCTCTTCATAAATTTTGACCAAAAATTATGCTGCTACATTTCTTCAGTAAAAATAATCTAAATAAGTGCATATTATTTGGTCTGTGTCTGGGGGACAGACAGGTGTTTTTGTGCACTGTGACAGATGTGAAGGGGGACAGACAGATGTCTTGTGTACTGTGACAGATGTTTTATGGGCACCCTGACATGTGTATGGGGACAGGGGTGACAGTGGTGCTTGGTGTACTGTTTGTGGGGGGGGGGGGGGGTCTGTGACAGCTCTCTGTGTAAAATCATCCTACCACAGAGAGCTGTCACAGAGCTGCAGATTCCCCCACTCCGCCCCCCCCCCCCGCACTAAGCTCTCACTGAGCTCAGTGGGGAGAACTGTCACACAGATACTCTGTTTACATTGTGACAGCTGTGATAGGATACAGCCGTTACGTGATCAGGAGAGCCAATCACAGCGTCCATATCCCTATCTCTGCTCGGCTGGATCCTGTGATCACAACGATCACAGGATCGAGCCGCAGTGCGGTCTCGTGGCTACGCTGCGAGCACTTGCTCTGAGGACGTTCCTAAACGTCCATTAAAAACAGTGAAAGGCCCATCTGGCCGTTTATGTACAGTGGCCAGGTGGGAAGTGGATACATATGGTGTTATTGCTCTCACTCGCTCATACTGGTCACTGGAAGTTCAACATGGCACCTCCATGGCAAAGAACTCTCTGAGGGTCTGAAAAAAAAAGTATTGCTCTACATAAAGATGGCCTAGGCTATAAGAAGATTGCCAAGACCCTGAAACGGAGCTGCAGCACGGTGGCCAAGACCATACAGCGATTTTACAGGACAGGTTCCACTGAGAACAGGCCTCGCCATGGTCGACCAAAGAAGTTGAGTGCACGTGCTCGGCGTCATATCCAGAGGTTGTCTTTGGGAAATAGACGTGTGAGTGCTGCCAGCATTGCTGCAGAGGTTGAAGAGGTGGGGGGTCAGCCTGTCAGTGCTCAGACCATACGTCGCACACTACATCAAATTGGTCTGCATGGCTGTCGTCCCAGAAGGAAGCCTCTTCTAAAGATGATGCACAAGAAAGCCTGCAAACAGTTTGCTGAAGACAAGCAGACTAAGGACAAGGATTACTGGAACCATGTCCTGTGGTCTGATGAGACTAAGATAAATGTATTTGGTTCAGATGGTGTCAAGTGTGTGTGGCGGCAACCAGGTATAAAGACAAGTGTGTCTTGCCAACAGTCAACCATGGTGGCGGGAGTGTCATGGTCTGGGGCTGCATGAGTGCTGCCGACACTCTGCTATAGGCTGGGGGGGAAGGTGTTAAGGAACTACAGGAGTCAGAAGGGACAGTCAAGTGTATTCAAGCCATGAAAGGTTTTCTGCCAGCAGATGAAAATAGAATTTTCTTTTGTAGTTTTCTACATAGAGGAAGGATGAGAACCTATCCATTAGCCATTTATTGGTGTCTGTGTCCCTACTCATACCTCTGATTGTGATCTGTGTATCTAAGACAGAAGTGAGTGGAAATATATCCAAGGAGTACACACACAGTAACAGCAACTGACAGAGGCTGTAACCCTTCCATTCTCTACTAAAACAGCATCTATAAAACACTGTTTTTAGATGAGTAGGGCAGAATCTTCACAGGCTTCTTTTGTTGCTGCCTGTATCACTGCCTGTGTTTAAAAAATTCCATTCACTTTCTGTGCCAAAAGTTAACTAAACAGGAAGTGAGTGTAAGTCCCCAAAACTAGGACAAACACCAGGAAATACACCAATCTGCCTCCAGCAGACGGATGACTTAATTTTTCAAAGATAATTTTTTTAGGCCCAGGCAAAGTCACTTGATTTAAGTTCAATATATTGTTACTGCACTATGCTGTAATACATCAGGTATTTATTTATAAATATATAAATTATAAATATATTTATTTATAAAATTACTGATAGAGAATTTTTAAGTGCTTGTCTAGACATGAATAGGAAAAATAACATTTTATGTTCTGAATGCTAAAAATTTTAGTTGTTGCAGTGCACCAAGAGCACATTACTTTTCAATATTTCAGATACAAAGTCGTAGATAACTAGCTTGGAAGCCAAGAAAAATCTTTTTTTTATTTTTTATTTCAGGCTTTCTGGGAAGCTCTTGACTGCTGAGTATACATAAGAGAACACGACCACAAATATGTCAAGAACCTAAGGGCTTGGAGGACAGTTTCATCCTGTTAATAAGAAGTAGGGATTTTAGTTTGAAAGCCTTAGGGAAGCAAAGACTTAAAAAAAAACAGCCATCCTTTTCTTTTTCTTCATTTCATGCGGCTTTACTTTGTTATAAGAATGTTTGCTGTCATGTGTAACTTCTCTAAGTTTGGGAAAAAATTGTAAATGGTATAACACTAAGCTGTAGAAGTTTTAATAGTTATAAGTTTTGGAAATTAAAATAAGAAATGCACTAGTCAACAAATTCCTAAACTAGACATTCCTGAGCATTGCTACCAAATATGTAAAATGGTAATACAAGGTCAAATAACTGTCTTTTGAGGGTAGGGGAGTTACTCAGTGTTAATCTTGGGGCATTTCTAGTGTCTTTTAAGGTCGGCTGTCAGATGCTATATGAAATAACAGGTTTAGGCTGTTTAGTAATAAATGAATGTACATGTTGAGTCAATGTTTCAGAAAAAAAGGATTTAGAATCCAAACTGACAGTGGAGACATTCTTAGATTCTTTAAACAAACATTATTCTCAGCATTATTTAATAATCAGATGTAAAAAAAATTGCCTGAATTTACAATTTACAACAGTTAGACACACATCAATTTTTTCATCTTAACCTTACACCAGTTTAAAATTGCTAATCCAAGGATTTTACAAAGTAAACAGTTATTCCCTGTTTGATATTTCAAAGATTAAAATAGTTTTAGTTTATTTTTTAGTTGACGTGTTTAAATGGTAACCCCTCTGTACTTTTGGGTACCAAAATGCATTATAGAAAAGTACCATGCATTTTAGCGCAGCGCAAGTTTTTCAAAAGGGTCAATGCACATTTTTAGTGTATTTTTTTCCTGCGTAGGGCAGCCCTAAAATGCGATGTGCAAAAATGTGTTTGCGCTCTGTATCACCCACATAGGTGTACCCTAAATCTTAAAGTGGAGCTCCATCCAAAATAGGGAAGTTGCGCTTTAAGCACTCCTCCCCCCCTCCTATGTCACATTTGTCATGTATTTTTTTTTTTTTCAGGTGGGGGAGCGGGTACCTAGTTTTGACAGGTACCCAGTCCCGCCTAGGCAATCTGCGCGCAAGTTCTCCTCTCCCCTTCCCTCCCTGCAATCTTCTGGGACACGTCACAGGTCCCAGAAGATTGTCAAACAATTTGGGAGGCGCAGCGCGACTCGTGCATGCACAGTGCGCACCTGGCTGTGAAGCTGTAAGCTGTCACAGCCGGGTGCCCACAGTTGTAATGCCGGTGCTGGCGAGAGGAGAGGGAGAGAATCGAGTGTTCAGGCGGCCACATCGCTGGATCCTGGGACAGGTGAATGTAGGTTTATTAAAAGTCTGGTAAGCAGAAAAAGAGCGTTCCCTTCAGGTGTATTTATCTAGAGACGCCAGGAAGTATGTACCGGTAAGAACCTGGTGCTTGGGCTGGACAAAGGTAATCTGTCGGCAGTGTAGCCCTAAAGCAGTAACGTGACCAAGCTTGAAGCTTTGCACGGTGCGTGAGCTAGCAAACCTGTATAGAACCTCTCCTGTGAGCTGGCGTTCTTACCGGTGCATACTTCCTGGCTTCCCTAGCTAAATACACCTGACGGGAACGCTCTTTTTCTGCTTACCAGCAGACTGTGCTTCATTTAATTACCCCGCTGCTGTTTACTACGATTTCTACAAACCCAACTGGCCACCTGTCCTAGACATACTGCCAGTTTATTGGTATCCAAGTCCGTGTTACACTATTCAATAAGACCTGTTTACTATTATGCTCCTGAAGAAGCGTCACAATACGCAAAACATGTAGAGCAAAGCAAGACTACGTCTCCGCATACTTGGACCCATGACTAAGTCTTTCCACTTCCTACGCACACTGTTCAACCCATTTCTGTGTTTGTTGGATATGTATCTCTTATAATTTGAGTTTACCAATGTTACTGAAGCTTTTGGAAGTGAGATTAGAGCTTTATTCTGGGTCATATATTGATGTTTACTATAATGACATTTTGTCAAATGTATTAATGTACTTTTACAATTTTTCTTCAAATAAAAACCCTTAGATTTTTTACATTATTTACCTATGTGCCGTTAAAAGTCCGTCTTTTAGTCAAATCAGTGTTGTACCTTGATTAAACCACTTCGCAGACCCACTGGTCGGAAAGAAGAGTCGGGTGGGGGCAGACCTTCATGCTGTTGCAGATTTGTTCGCAGGCTTGTTTGGCTTGCGAAACCAGGGACGCTTTTGTCCCTCAGCGGGCACCTTGTTGCCCTGGGAGCGCTTACCTGCGGGCCCAGGCGGATGAAAAAATGCTTCTGAGCAGAAAAGGAGGGCCCTGGCCTATGGCGTGGCTCCTTACCTTTCCTGGATTGTGGGAGCAGCATGCTCTTTCCCCCAGTAACATTCTTAATAATGTCATCCAGCGAGGCTCCAAATAGCCTCTCTCCCTGGAAGGGCAAATCCGCCAGAGCCTTCTTGGATGTCTGGTCCACGGACCAGCATTTCAGCCAAATCAGGCGCCGTAGCTCAGGCTCTAGAAAGCAAGGGAGCTGTATCTAAGGCCGCATCGCAGACATACTTAAGGCCATGCACCAACTGGTCCGCCAGTTCTATGCAGACCAGGGAAGCCTGTTTTTCCAACTCACAGTGCAACAATTTTGCCCATTCAGTAAGTGTCTGTGACACCAGGGTCGTGGCTAACACTGGCCGTAATGCCGACTCCACTACCGTGAACATGGACCGGGCCACCACCTCGGCCCTCCTGTCTGCAGGGTCCTCAAAAGCAGGGGTCCCCTCCACTGGAATCGTGGTTACCTTATTTAACCTTGATACCGGGGGGTCCACAATCGGAGGAGATGTCCATTTTTTCAGGAAACTCTCCTCAAACGGGTAATGGCCCGCCATGCGTTTTGTGACCGAAAAAGCCCGCTGCGTCCGTTCCCATTCTTTGTATATCCACCTCCCTACTGTGCACGAAAACCCCCTTCCTGCCCAAGCCATTTTTCAGCTTTCAGCGCTGTCACATTTTGAATGACAATTGCACGGTCGTGCGACGTGGCTCCCAAACGAAATTTGCGTCCTTTTTTTCCCACAAATAGAGCTTTCTTTTGGTGGTATTTGATCACCTCTGCGGTTTTTATTTTTTGCGCTATAAACAAAAGAAGAGCGTCCAGTTTGGGAAAAAAAACACTATTTTTTACTTTTTGCTATAATAAATACCCATTTATTTTTTTTTAAATAAAATTTTCCTCAGTTTAGGCCGATACGTATTCTTCTACATATTTTTGGTAAAAAAAAAAAAAATCGCAATAAGCGCGTATTGATTGGTTTGCGCAAAAGTTATAGCGTGTACAAAATAGGGGATAGATTTATAGCATTTTTATTTTTTTATTAGTAATGGCGGCGATCTGCGATTTTTTATTGTGACTGCGATATTGCGGCGGACACATCGTACACTTTTGACACATTTTTGGGACCATTTACGTTTATACAGCGAGCGATCCCTGCTATAAAAATGCATTGATTACTGTATAAATGTGATTGGCAGGGAAGGGGTTAACCACTAGGGGGCGGGAAGGGGTTAAATATGTTCCCTCAATGTGTTCTTACTGTGGGGGGAGGGGACTGACTGGGGGAGGTGACCGATGGTTGTCCCTATGTACAAGGGACACACCATCGGTCCCCTCTCCCTCACAGGACGTGGATCTCTGTGTTTACACACAGAGATCCACTTTCCTGCTCGTTTCCCGGGCAATCGCGGGTGCCCGGCGGCAATCCCGGCCGCCGGGCACGCGCACTGGGGCCTTGTGAACGCGGCGGGCGAGCGCGCGCCTCCTAGCTCGTTTTAAAGGGAGGACGTCATATGACGTCCTCCCAGAACGAGAGTATCCTCCGCCCGCCGTCAATTGACAGTGGGCGGGGGACAAGTGGTTAAGAACTTATCAAAATAAGTTAGGTAGGGAAACACCTTAGCAGTGCGGGCCAGCCTGTGGGACCCAAAAGGGACCGACACCTTCGTGGAGGCCCCCGCTGTATCCCCCGGTTTGAGGGTATCCCGGTCTGCGGTGATAAGTGCACCAACAAGCGCCCTTTCCTGCGCTGGCCCGGACACAGAGTCATCCTCACTGTCCGAATGGTCCTGGTCCGCATCCTCTGACACGTCAGAACAGGGGTCGTTTGCCACAGCAAGGCCCTAGTCTGAATCAGAGCTTTCCCCAGAAGATGGTTTTTGGGGGAGGGGGCGTTTTTACCCCCCCTTGCACCCACACACCGCTTCCACCCTGGCAACAAAGGACTCCAGGACCGCCAACAAAGCGTCCCTATGCACCGCAGGTGCAGGGGAACCGGTTTCCAACACAGGGATGTCTGGGGAAGAAGCGCCAGCTTCTGACGCTATGCTGACCCACACTCGCCTGACGCCGGTTAGGGACCAAAGGCAAGGTACATAAAAAGTCCACCCTCCTAGCTGACACAGACCGAGGGGCCCCCCAGAGGACTCGCCACCCTGACCCAAGCACTGTGCAGCGCTGCCGTCTGCTCTCTCCTGTGTCTGAGGTGTTCTAAGCAGTTTGCGCCGTTCAGAAGGACATTTCCAGCGCTAGAGGCCAAAACAACAAGCTGGGCTACAAGAAAATGGCCTCCGGCCGCCTCAGTAAAACGAACGGGGGCTACAAGAAAATGGCCACCGGCTGTCACAGTAAAAACGAGCGTGCGCTACAGGAAAATGGCTGCCGGGCTCCGCCACAATGGCCGCCGGCCTTCTCTGAGGTAATGACCACGCTGACCCTCCACGCGGAGGCAACCCACATGAACAGACCATGAACCCCACACTATGGAGAGCGAACCCCCAACATCCAGCGCAGGCCCCAGCCAGGAATCGGAGCCCCCCAGAGGACCCCCGGCCAGGTACACAGCAGGCCCAAACATGGGGAGCAGTGAAGGGACAGGGAGAGAAGAAAGGGAGAGTGAGAGACCCCTAGTCGACCTCCCAGGGAACGCCCAGCTGCTCCATCCTGCCGAGACAGGTGGAACCCTACTTACCCCTCCTGTGAGGACTGCTGGGCGCGTTCCACGGACAGACCCATCACCCGAGCGGTACGGGGTGGCTGTCGGCCACGGCACACTGTGACTCAGACAGCACCGGTCATATGTGTGCCCCGGAGCATATAGCTCACCAGCCACCCCTGGAGCAAACGGGGCATGTCGTGGCCGACCCAGTGCGTAGCTATGGTCTGCTCACGCTTGATGGCCAGGCTAGGGAGACTACCAGGCTACCAGGATCTATATTATCCAGCCTGTCACCCAGCCCGGCTGTTGATAGTAGATCTCAGGATCAAAAAAAAGCAAAAAAGCAAAAATCTCCAGGACCAATGGTCCCCACCCGGAGTCCAGTCCTTCTCCTATGCTAGGCAGAAAAAAACTGAGCTGCTGGATGCAGTGTGAGGGGTTATAGCCAGTAGGAATGCCCGCTGGGCGGTACTGTGCAAGTTTGCTGTTTGATTTGCTGTCCAGCTATGTTTGATTATACTGATTGGACTAGATTAGGAAAGCCACACACCTGTCTATATAAGACCTTACAGCTCACAGGGCATGTCAGAGCAAATGAGAATCATGAGGTCAAAGGAACTGCCTGAAGAATTCAGAGATAGAATTGTGGCAAGGCACAGATCTGGCCATGGTTACAAAAAATTATGCTGCACTCAAGGTTCCTAAGAGCACAGTGGCCTCCATAATCCTTAAATGGAAGACGTTTGGGACGACCAGAACCCTTCCTAGAGCTGGACGTCTGGCCAAACTGAGCTATCGGGTGAGAAGAGCCTTGGTGAGAGAGGTAAAGAAAAACCCAAAGATCATTGTGGCTGAGCTTCAGAGATACAGTCTGGAGATGGGAGAAAGTTGTAGAAAGTCAACCATCACTGCAGCCCTCCACCAGTCGGGGCTTTATAGCAGAGTGGCCTGATGTAAGCCTCTCCTCAGTGCAAGACACATGAAAGCCTGCATGGAGTTTGCTAAAAAAAACACCTTAAGGACTCCAAGATGGTGAGAAATAAGATTCTCTGGTCTGATGAGACCAAGAAGAAACTTTTTGGCCTTAATTCTATGCGGTATGTGTGGAGAAAACCAGGCACTGCTCATCACCTGTCCAATACAGTCCCAACAGTGAAGCATGGCGTGGCAGCATCATGCTGTGGGGGTGTTTTTCAGCTGCAGGGACCGGACGACTGGTTGCAATCAAGGGAAAGATGAATGCGGCCAAGTACAGGGATATCCTGGATGAAAACCTTCTCCAGAGTGCTCAGGACCTCAGACTGGGCCGAAGGTTTACCTTCCAACAAGACAATAACCCTAAGCACACAGCTAAAATAACGAAGGAGTGGCTTCACAACAACTCCGTGACTGTTCTTGAATGGCCCAGCCAGAGCCCTGACTTAAACCCAATTGAGCATCTCTGGAGAGACCTAAAAATGGCTGTCCACCAACGTTTACCATCCAACCTGACAGAACTGGAGAGGATCTGCAAGGAGGAATGGCAGAGGATCCCCGAATCCAGGTGTGAAAAACTTGTTGCATCTTTCCCAAAAAGACTCATGGCTGTATTAATTAGATCAAAAGGGTGCTTCTACTAAATACTGAGCAAAGGGTCTAAATACTAAGGACCATGTGATATTTCAGTTTTTCTTTTTTAATAAATCTGCAAAATGTGAACAATTCTGTGTTTTTCTGTCAATATGGGGTGCTGTGTGTACATTAATGAGGAAAAAATTTACTTAAATGAATTTAGCAAATGGCTGCAATATAACACAGAGTGAAAAATTAAAGGGGGTCTGAATACTTTCCGTACCCACTGTATATATGTTTTTAATGCATAAATATTGCTGAATGTCTCTTTCTTCGACCTTATTTTGGATTTAGGTCATGGACTGTGCCAGTCCTATTTTAAGTGCTGCAAGATCTAGGCATGCAAGTATCTTACCTGACACAAGCTGCTGCTTACCTCCAATTACTACCTTGGGAACACTGAAGAGCAAGTCAAACTGTTTTAATATTTTCTGTTTATAATTACTGGACTAAAAGAAAAAGAAAACATTTCAGAAATTGTTTTTTTTTTCTCTTACGGACCATAATAAACTGCAAAATGCCTTCACAGTAATATTGAAATGATAGTTTGGCGCTTATATCTTGCCAGCCAACTGTCATTATTCCAGGACTAATATTATGTTAGCAAATAACTATTTCTTAGGTTCTCTAAAGTCACTATTCTTTGTTTCTCTATTCTAGACACGCTCACTGCGCCTCATCAGATCATGACTCTGTACTATCAGAACCACTTCTTTGTCTTTCAGACATATTGAGTCAGATTTTTATTCTTTCTGTGCAATTATTAGGAGATAAATTGAGTAAACAGATTTGTACATAAGTTGTTTTGGTAAGTTTAGGCTTGACCTCACATTGCATCAAAATACAATAAAAGAACTAAAACTGAAATTAACCACTTAAGGACCAGACCAATACGGACCATAATGACCAGAGGTGATTTCACAATTTTGCACTGCGCTGCTTTGACTGGAAATTGTGCGGACATGCAATGTTGTACCCAAACAAAAGTTGCGTCCTTTTCTTCCCACAAATAGAGCTTTCTTTTAATGGTATTTGATTGCCTCTGCGATTTGTTTTTTTTGCGATATAAACGGAAAAAGACCGCAAAATTTGAAAAAAAATTATATTTTCTACTTTTTGTTATAAGAAAAATCGAATAAACTCAATTTTAGTCATACATTTAGGCCAAAATGTATTCAGCCACATGTCTTTAGTAAAAAAAAAGTCAATAAGCGTATATTTATTCGTTTGCGCAAAAGTTATAGGTTCTACAAACTAGGGTACATTTTCTGGAATTTACACAGCTTTTAATTCATGACTGCCTATCTAATATCTTGAGGTGCTAAAATGGCAGAGCAGTACAAAACCCCCCCAAATGACCCCATTTTGGAAAGTAGACACCCCAAGGAAATTGCTGAGAGGCATGTTGAGCCCATTGAATATTTTTTTTTGTCCTAAGTGATTAAACAATAACAAAAAAAAAAAATACAAAAAGTTGTCACTAAATGATATATTGCTCACACATGCCATGGTTATATGTGGAATTGCACCCCAAAATACATTTTGCTGCTTCTCCTGAGTACGGGGATACCACATGTGTGGGACTTTTTAGGAGCCTAGCCGCGTACGGGACCCAGAAAACCAAGCACCACCTTCAGGATTTCTAAGGGCGCAAATTTTTCATTTCACTCCTCACTACCTATCACAGTTTTGAAGGCCATAAAATGCCAAAATAGCACAAAACCCCCCCAAATGACCCCATTTTGGAAAGTAGACACCCCAAGCTATTTGCTGAGAGGCATGGTGAGTATTTTACAACTCATTTGTTTTTGAAAATGAAGAAAGAAAATCTTTTTTTTTTTTTTTTTTCTTTTTTCAATTTTCAAAACTTAGGCCTCGTACACACGGCCGAGATTCTCGTTGAAAAAAACATGTCGTTTTTTTTCGACGAGATTCTTGGACAAGAAACTTGTCCCGGCCGAGTGTACACACGCTCGTTTCAAAGAACCCGCGGTTCTTTGAATGGAGCGTACGCGGTGACGTCATCGACTACGACGAGCATGCGCTCGTCACATTCGATGCCGTCGCCGCCATCTTGGTATACCCTACGTATGCCTAGGAAGCTACCGCGCATGCGTCGAATTCATTTCGAACATGCGCGGGCTTCCGGGAGGACAGGTAAGTGTACACACACTCACTTTTCTCGTCGAGAAACATGCCGAGGAGAATCTCGACGAGAAAATAGAGAGCAGGTTCTCTATTTTCTCGTCGAGGTTTCTTGTCGGTTTTCTCGACGAGAAACCCGATAGCCGCGTACACACGACCGATTTACTCGGCAAGACCTCTCTGCCAGCAAGTTTCTTGCTGGTTCTTGCCGAGAAAATCGGTCGTGTGTACGAGGCCTAAGTGACAAAAAGTGAGATCTGCAAAATGCTCACCATACCTCTCAGCAAATAGCTTGGGGTGTCTACTTTCCAAAATGGGGTCATTTGGGGGGGGGGGGGGGGGTGTTTGTGCCATCTGGGCATTCCATGGCCTCCGAAACTGTGATAGGCAGTCGGGAGTGAAATCCCAAATTTACACCCTTAGAAAGCCTGAAGGCGGTGCTTGGTTTTTGGGGTCCCGTACGCGGCTAGGCTCCCAAAAAGTCTCACACATGTGGTATCCCCGTACTCAGGAGAAGCAACAGAATGTATTTTGGGGTATAATTCAACATATGCCCATGGCATGTTTGAGCAATATATCATTTAGTGAAAACTTTGTGCAAAAAAATAAAGAAAGAATTGTCTTTTTTTCCGCAACTTGTGTCAACATATAAAATATTCCATGGACTCGACATGCCTCTCAGCAAATAGCTTGGGGTGTCTACTTTCCAAATATGGGTCATTTGGGGGGGGGGTTTGAACTGTCCTGGCATTTTATACACAACATTAGGAAGCTTATGTCACACATCATCCACTCTTCTAACCACTTGAAGACAAAGCCCTTTTTGACACTTTTTGTTTACATGAAAACATTTATTTTTTTGCAAGAAAATTACGTTGATCCCCCAAAGATTATATATTTTTTTAAAGCAAAGGCCCTACAGATTAAAATGGTGGGTGTTGCATTTTTTTTTCCCACCGTATTTGCGCAGCGATTTTTCAAACGCATTTTTTGGGGAAAAAATACACTTTTTTAATTTTAATGCACTAAAACACACTATATTGCCCAAATGGTTGATGAAATAAAAAAGATGATCTTAGGCCGAGTACATGGATACCAAACACGACATGCTTTAAAATTTCGCACAAACGCGCAGTGGCGACATACTACATACATTTTTAAAAGCCTTTAAGAGCCTTTACAGGTTACCACATTAGATTTACAGAGGAGGTCTACTGCTAAAATTACTGCCCTCGATCTGACCTTTGCGGTGATACCTCACATGCATGATGCAATTGCTGTTTACATATGACGCCAGACCGACGCTTGCGTTCACCTTTGCGCAAGAGCAGGGCAGGACAGGGGTGCTTTTTTTTTTTTTCTTTTTTTTTTTTTAACCACTTGTCCACCGCCCACTGTCAATTGACGGCGGGCGGAGGATACTCTCGTTCTGGGAGGACGTCATATGACGTCCTCCCTTTAAAACGAGCTAGAAGGCGCGCGCTCGCTGCGTTCACAAGGCCCCGGTGCGCGTGCCCGGCGGCCGCGATTGCCGCCGGGCACCCGCGATTGCCCGGGAAACGAGCAGGAAAGTGGGTCTCTGTGTGTAAACACAGAGATCCACGTCCTGTAAGGGAGAGGAGGCTGATGGTGTGTCCCTTGTACATAGGGCCAACCATCAGTCACCTCCCCCAGCCAGTCCCCTCCCCCCACAGTAAGAACACATTGAGGGAACATATTTAACCCCTTCCCGCCCCCTAGTGGTTAACCCCTTCCCTGCCAATCACATTTATACAGAAATCAATGCATTTTTATAGCAGGGATCGCTGTATAAACGTGAATGGTCCCAAAAATGTGTCAAAAGTGTCCGATGTGTCCGCCGCAATATCGCAGTCACAATAAAAAAATCGCAGATCGCCGCCATTACTAATAAAAAAATAAAAATGCTATAAATCTATCCCCTATTTTGTACACGCTATAACTTTTGCGCAAACCAATCAATACGCGCTTATTGCGATTTTTTTTTTTTACCAAAAATATGTAGAAGAATACGTATCGGCCTAAACTGAGGAAAATTTTATTTAAAAAAAAAAAATGGGTATTTATTATAGCAAAAAGTAAAAAATAGTGGTTTTTTTCCAAACTGGATGCTCTTCTATTGTTTATAGCGCAAAAAATAAAAACCGCAGAGGTGATCAAATACCACCAAAAGAAAGCTCTATTTGTGGGAAAAAAAGGACACAAATTTTGTTTGGGAGCCACGTCGCACGACCGCGCAATTGTCATTCAAAGTGTGACAGCGCTGAAAGCTGAAAAATGGCTTGGGCAGGAAGGGGGTTTTCGTGCACAGTAGGGAGGTGGTTAAATATTAATTTTCCTTTTTTTTTTTTTAACTGTTCCTTCCATATTTTTTTATTTTATTCTTTTTTATTGTTATCTCAGGGAATGTAAATATCCCCTATGATAGCAATAGGTAGTGACAGGCACTCTTTTTTTGAAAAAAATGGGGTCTATTAGACCCTAGATCTTTCCTCTGCCCTCAAAGCATCTGACCACACCAAGATCGGTGTGATAAAATGCTTTCCCAATTTCCCAATGGCGCTTTTTATATCCTGGGGGGGGGGGACATTCCCTCCCACTGCTTGTAAAAGCAGTCCAGAGGCTAATTAGCCGCTAGGATTGCTTTTACATGAAAGCCGGCCGCTGGCTGAAAAGAATGATACCAAGATGATACCTAAACCCGCAGGCATCATTCTGGTATAACCATTCAAAGTCCAGCAACATACCAGTACGTTGCTGGTCCTTGTTGGACATGTATTGTAATCTTTTTTTTCATGCGGCCTGTTGGCTGAACGAAAAAAAGAGATTGATCGGTGGGTATGCCCACCATTGGAATACCTCCCTTCATTCACCCACTTCTAATGATGGGCATACATGCACCATTTATATATGCCGAAGCATGGGGGCATCATCCCGCAAAAGTTATGCCGCGTACACACGGTCGGACTTTTCCACGGGCAAGCCTCCGTCGGAATTTCGACCGTATGTAGGGGGTGAAAGGGTTACCTGGGGGGCGATCAAGGGGTTAAACCCTTATTAGGTAATATATATGGGGGTACCTGACATTATAAAAACCCGACGGCGAACAAAAAAAAAAAAACTGACTACCTAGCGCATCACCGACACTAATACAGCGATCAGAAAAACGATCGATTAGTGACAGTGGTGCTAGGGGCTGAAAGGGTTACCTGGGGGGCGATCAAGGGGTTAAACTTTTATTGGGGGGGGGGGTAGGAGGCTACCCTGGACCTAAGGGACCTAACACTAACTGCCCTGAAAATTTTACAGTTACAAATGTCACTGATTGCAGTGATAAGTAAATAAATGATCACTGCAATCGGTGACACTGTGACTGGGGGGTGACTGGGGGGGGGGGCGATCATGTGCTTATGTGTCCTGGTGTCAGTGTACTGCTTGTGCACTTACTTGATGTCTTCTCTCCATGGCGCTCCGGTATATGTGGGTGCCGCAGGAGAGATGACATCACTTACATTACACAGGCAGAGGAAGCATTTGATTCACCGGGAGCGATCGCGAGGGGGTGGCCAGAAACCAATGGCCGCCCCCTCATCACGGATCGCTCCCAGAGCGATCCCGACCGTCCACTGTACCGGAGGGGGGTCCGATCGGACCCCCCACCCATACGAAGGCAGTCACGTACAGGTACGTGATTGTGCCTGTCCGTGCCATTTTGCCGACGTATATATACAGTGGGCGGTCGTTAAGTGCTTAATATGGAAGCAATTACAACAGATACAGTAGCTAACTATCATGATCTCTTACCATGATGTCAGGGGTTAGCTATGCATGTATGTTCAAAAATTTAAATTTAATCAAGTGTACTATTTATCTGCCTCTTTTTCTTATAGTGCAATTCAGTAGTTATTGTATAGCATTTTTACTAAAGGAAATTAAACCCTAAAGCCAACCATTTATGAATCAAAATTTGGCCAGTGCAGCAGGGACCAGCCAAATTTCCATCCATGTATGGGCACCCTGGTTTATCGATCAACTTCAGTACAACCACCCTGTCAAGTTTTTTCATAACGATTAGTGCAGCCGGCTATAACTGACAACACTGATCATTGTGTTCTCACAGAAAGGAAGGCTCCCTCCGCCGTGAGAACACAATAGCACAAAGGGAGGTTGGATGGGGGGAATTGGCACATTTTTTTTTTGTTCAAACTGCTGGATGAAGGAAAAAATGTGTAATGTATGGCCTGCTTTATTATCTAAAAAGTTATAAACTTTACTATAAACACAATAATTTCTCTCTAAGCATAGTGTTTCCCACTAAAATATTTGTTAACTAATTTATTATCATGCAGAGGATTTTCAGTCCTATCCATTCTATTACATCTATCCTTTCTTTATCCTTTTTATCTGTTATACTTTTGAGTCAAAACTGGAATTAGTTTTTTTGTATGCACAGTATGCTTCCGCTTTTTATATGGATATCAATTATATACAGTATCTATCTGCTACAGATAATCCATTCTAGGTTTAACTCTTGATATCTGCAATGAAGGAAGTCTGAACTTTTACTATATCCCATCTACAGTGCCTTGAAAAAGTATTCATATCACTTTAAATTTTCCACATTTTGTCATGTTACAACTAAAAACTTAATTGTGAAGTGGAAGGAAAATGTTAAATGGTTTAACATTTTTTACAAATAAATATCTGAAGGATGTGACGCTTTTTTATTCAGCCCCCTTTACTCTGATACCCCTAAGGCCCCTTTCACATGGGCGGACCGTTCAGGTCCGCCTGTCAGTTTTTTAGGCGGACCTGAACGGACGCTCCGTGCACCTCTATGGAGCCACGGATGTCAGCGGTGACATGCCCGCTGACATCCAACCTGTTCCGATCCGCCAAAGTGTAACGGAGGAAAACCCTACTTTTCCATCCGTCTGGCGGATCGGATGACAACGGACTCTACGGTCCGTCGTTATCCGATCCCCCATAGGGGAGAGCGGCGCTCTGACAGGTTGATCCCTGCACAGTGTGCGGAGACAGACCTGTCATCTTCCTGTTTAGAAGGGATAGACGGAGCGATCCCCGCTGAGCCCGCACACGGACACATTTGAATGGGCCCTAACTAAAATCTAGTGATACCAATTGCCTTCAGAAGTCACCAAATTAGTAAATAGAGTCCACCTTTGTGTAATTTAATCTCAATATAAATACAGCTGTTCTGGAGGAGCTGCAGAGATCCAAAGTTCAGGTGGGTGAATCTGTCCACAGGACAACTATTTGTTGTGCACTACTCAAATCTGGCCTTTATGGAAGAGTAGCAAGAAGAAAGCCATTGTTGAATGAAAGCCATAAGAAACTCTGTTAGTAGTTTACAAGAAGCCATGTGGGGGACACAGCAAACATGTGGAAGAAGGTGCTCTGGTCAGAGAAGAACAAAATTGAAACGCTATGTGTGGCTGAAAACTAACACTGCTCATCACCCTGAGCACACCATCCCGACTGTGAAACATGGTGGAGGCAGCATCATGTTGTGGGGATGCTTTTCTTCAGCAGGGACAGGGAAGCTGGTCAGAGTTGATGGGAAGATGGATGAAGTCAAATACAGGGCAATCTTAGAAGAAAACCTGTTAGAGTCTGCAAAAGACAGGCGAACCTCCGTCCTAGTCTTACCAGCAGGACAATGACCCTAAACATACAGCCAGACTTACAATAGAATGGTTTAATTTAGGGGTCATCAAGCCATTAATCGTGATCGACCCGTCTACTGCGAGAAGCCAATGGGTCGATCGGAAACACAGCCCCACACACAAACCTCCCCCCAGCCACTGCTGCTGCCGCTCCCCTCTTCACTACAACGCCGAGATCGAGAGCAGTCACAGTACTGGATAGGGAGTGGGGCGGGGGGAGGAGCTGCTGGAATTAACATTTTACATTAACCAGCAGGTCATTGGTTGCCGCGCAGTCCTAGCAACCAATCACCAGCTTGTTAATGTAAAAGGTTAACTGATTAACTGTTGTCAGATCTCGCCCCTGCCCTCTATCCAGTACTGTGGCTTTTCCCGTTCTCCGCTGTGCTATACACCGGTGCAAGGTAGGAGAGTGCTACCTACACACTGGTGTGAAGCAGACAGAGGACACTACAGTTGAGAGGGAGGGGTGAAGGGGACAGAGGATACTACATGGTGGGACAGAGGACATGGCACTGGGAGGAAAGAGAACATTACATTGGCGGGGGGGGGGGGAGAAAGGAGACAAAGGAAGCTACATGGGGGGCACAGAGGACACTACAGTGAGTGTGTAGGGGACAGGAGACATTGCATGGGGGGGCAAAGGACACTACAGTGGGGGGGGGGGGGGTAAAGGGGACAGAGGACACTACAGTGGGGATGTGAAAGGGACAGAGGACACTGCAGTGGGGGGTGAAGAGGACAGAGGACACTACATGGGGGGGCACAGGTGACACTACAGTGGGGGAGTGAAGGGGACCGAGGACACTGCAGTTGCTTACAAGTATAAATCATTATTTTCTGCTAGAAAATTACCTGGAACACCCAAACGTGATATATATTTTTTTAGCAGAGACCCTAGAGAATAAAATGGTGGCTGTTGCATTTGCGCAGCGCTCTTTCAAACACAATTATTTTTGAAAAAATAAACCTAATGAGATTAAAAAAAACGAAACAGTAAAGTTAGCCCTTTTTTTGTATAATGTGAAAGAAGATGTTACATCACGAGAATCGTGCTACTTTGTCCAAGAGCCATCTGACTACATATGATATTATGCAATATACAAAATAAGTACTGTATTTAATCGGCGTATAACACGCACTTTTTCCCCCTGAAAATCGGGCGCAAATCATGTGTGCTTACACGGAGCGGGATCTCCTGTTTAATCAGGCAGCCTCTGTAATACGAAGTCCCGCCTCCTGGACCAGCTCCTATGATAGACGTCACATGCATTGGACCGGTGTTCTGTCTATCATAGGAGCCGGTCCAGGAGGCAGGACTTCGCATTACAGAGGCCGTTGAGTAAACGTGAGAACCCCGCTCTGTGCAATCCAATCTCGGTACACTGGTAAGTCTGCAGATGGGCACTGATCAGGCTGCAATGGTGAGACTGCAGATGGGCACTGATCAGGCTGCATTAATGGGCAATGGTGAGTCTGCAGATGGGCATTGATCAGGCTGCAATGGTGAGGCTGCAGCTGGGCACTGATCAGGCTGCATTGATGGCAATGGTGAGGCTGCAGATGGGCATTGATCAGGCTGCAATGGTGAGGCTGCAGATGGGCACTGATCAGGCTGCATTGATGGGCAATAGTGAGGCTGCAGATGGGCATTGATCAGGCTGCATTGATGGACACTGATCAGGCTGCATTCATGGGCAATGGTGAGGCTGCAGATGGGCACCGATAAGGATGCATTAATGAGCACTGACCCTTATTTTGCTTCAAAGTTCTTTATTTAAAATTGTAGTTTTTTTTCTGAAACCTCCCTCCTAAAATTAGGGTGCGTGTTATATCCCTGGGCATGTTATACGCTGATAAATACGGTAACTAAAACACACACAGAATTTGTTTTTGTTTCGTCCAAGAAATAACCGTGTGCTTGTACAAATTTGTTTATAGCTGGTCTGCAGAAATCCAATTTTTGACACGTTCACTATAAAAATAAATCCATCCTAACGAAGTGTGTCCAGTGTGTTTAGTGTCTACGATGCAGTGTTATGCACGTGACCTCGTGTTGGTGTCTTTGGTGTTATCACTTTGAACAATAAAAGGCAATCGGAATTCCTGGATGTGCAGCCATTCCTTTTCTTACAAGTTTCCCACGGAGGCGGGCCGGGGCTGGCACTCTACGAGACATTCCACCTCAGGTTATCATCATACACCTGGAGCAGCAGCTCTTTTTCTTTGTACAGTGTTATGCACAGCTTTGACCTTCACTCGACTTCAAATAGAACTCTAAGGCCGGGTTCACACCTATGCAAATTGGTTGCGGCTTAAACCGCGAGAGAAGAACCGGAGAGCGCAGAGACAACACCGGAGACCAGAAGAAGAGACCCCCGAAGTCGGAAGAGACCCCCGAAGTCTGAAGAAGACCCCCGGAGCTGCCTAATAAATTACTTTAAAAACCTGTGTAGTGTTTTTATATCGACATTTTTTTCCACCAGGTGAATGGGTAGGGGTACGATGTACCCCATACTCATTCACATAGGGTGGGGGGCCAGGATCTGGGGGCCCCCTTATTAAAGAGAGCTCCCGCATTTCGATAAGCCCCCCGCCCGCAGACCCCGACAACCAACGGCCAGGGTTGACGGGAAGAGGCCCTTGTCCCCATCAACATGGGGGCAGGGTGCTTTGGGGTGGGGGGCCTCAGGGTGCCCCCTGCCCCAAAGCACCCACCCCCCCATGTTGAGGGCATACGGCCTGGTACGGTTCAGGAGGGGGGGGCACTCGCTCTTCCTCACCCCCTTTCCTGACCGGCCGGGCTGCGTGCTCGGATAAGGGTCTGGTATGGATTTTGGGGGGACCCCCACGCAGTTTTTTTCGGCGTAGGGGGTTTCTCTTAAAATCCATACCAGACTGAAGGGCCTGGTATGCTCCTGGAGGGGAACCCATGCTGTTTTTTTATTTAAAATTTGGCGTGGTATGGGGCGAGATCGTGGTCAGCCACTGTACACTTCCCTCTCCTCTCCCAGGTCAGAAAATCCGCAGCTAAAACGCAAAGGAACCGCTGAACGGCTGATTGCGAACTTTGCAAAGACGCCGGAGCTCAAAAACGCAACACACAAGTGTGAATCCAGCCTAAGACCCCATACACACTATTAGATTTTCTGCAGATTTTTGTCTTCAGATTTATCAAAACATGTAGTGCAAGGGCCTGCCTGGCTGCACATAAATTTAAACTCTTAATGTTTGACCTCATATTATATGGTTTTGGTAAATCTGAAGACAAAAATCTGCAAAAAATCTAATAGTGTGTATGGGGTCTTACTCTCAGCGCTGGACATTAGGTGATATAAAAAAAGAGGAAAGGTACACAGCCTAGAATCATGGCACACACTTCATAGGTGTGGATTTTCCAAGTGCACAATGTCAAAAAATTTGGCTTGAGTTCAGCTTTAAACAATTAATGCAATCATATAGTCATAAACCATGCACTAAACAAACACAGAAGATGGTTAATTTAATCAAGGAACTCTGCCAATAAACGCATTTTGTGTAAGAATTCTCCAGAAAGTAGTTTATAGGAACAGACTGTCAAGCCTCGTACACACGGCCGAGATTCTCGTCGAAAAAAACATGTCGTTTTTTTCGACGAGATTCTTGGACAAGAAAATTGTCCCGGCCGAGTGTACACACGCTCGATTCAAAGAACCCGCGGTTCTTTGAATGGAGCGTACGCGGTGACGTCATCGACTACGACGAGCATGCGCTCGTCACATTCGATGCCGTCGCCGCCATCTTGGTATACCCTATCTATGCCTAGGAAGCTACCGCGCATGCGTCAAATTCATTTCAAACATGCGCGGGCTTCCCGGCGGACAGGTAAGTGTACACACACTCACTTTTCTCGTCGAGAAGCAGGCTGACGAGAATCTCGACGAGAAAATAGAGAGCAGGTTCTCTATTTTCTCGTCGAGGTTACTTGTCGGTTTTCTCGACGAGAAACCATACACACGAAAGAATTTCTCGGCAAGACATCTCTGCCAGCAAGTTTCTTGCTGGTTCTTGCCGAGAAACTCGGTCGTGTGTACGAGGCCTGAATGTAATCATTTTTTTAGATATAAGGAACCAGTGGCTTGTAAGTGCACATTTAAAATAATATCTAAGGTTTCACACATACGTGCCACGTGGTGCTCAGTACTCTGTAGCCAATGCAGAATGAACGACCAGTTACAGAGCACATGATGAAGGGCTCCATCCTTGAACACACTCAAGCCTGTCATAAATGGGATAAGTTACATATGTAAGCTGAGTTTCAGATGTTATTATTCTTCTCTGTAACAGAACCTGCCATGTAGAAATGGACTTCCCTGGAGAACTTGCCATGAGAAAGAGAGAGAGCATGTTTACTGACCTGGAAAGCTGCACAGGAAATTGATCCAGTCCCATGCTTCCCCTGTGTTCCATAACCTGTAATGTTATACAGAACTTCATCAACCTGTATAGTTTTCTGAAGGAGGCTGCTATTATCTGAACATACAAAAACTGCATATTAATTGTAGGATATTAGGACCTGACCTATTCAGCAACACCACCAAGACTAAAGAGACTATCTTGGAGCAACTATGCATCTTGTAAATCAGAAAATGGCAGCTTCCAGGAGACAGGTATTCGCAGTAGCCAGTTTATTGACAGATTCCCTTTTTATCATGCATATGTATTGGAAGAGGACATCAGCTGTATGAGTTCAAAGGCTCAGTGAGTTTTCTTTAAAAATGCACAGCTTACTCGCATTGGTCGGTGGTAGAATTGTGCGCAGTAATAAATTATTTAAATCATATTTAGTTAGTAGTTTAATTACTTGCTAAACATTGGGTCAAATGATGTAGTGCAGTAGTTTCATAATACGCTGATCTGTGGATGAGTGCTACAAATAGGGAAAGGGCTGATGTCCCTGCAGTTTCCTGGACTACGTGTTCTAGCAGCCCTTGCAGCTCATTATATGGGTGTGCATGAACAGTCTCAATAACAGTACTACCTACAGTACGTAACATGTAATTGCCCTTACTCATGGTGCCAATTAATGATGACAAATTCTAAGGAGAAGGACAGCCAGAATACACAAATCTTGGCCCCATCCACCAATAGCATAGCATTCATGGCCAAGCTCAGCGGGTTTATGCAGGGCTAGATTGAAACTAGTTTACAAACCTGACACAATTTGGTCCTCCATTTGACTGTGGGAAAACACTTAGGTCATTTCAGGCAATATAGAAAAATAAAACTGTTAATAAAAAAGATAACCACATCTTTTGTCTCAATATATTAAATTTGTCAATTTGATTGGTTGTTTTGATCTTGGCCGATGCAGATCGATCAGAATTGCTCTCATCCATCTTAAAGTTATGGTAAAGCTACATTTTTTTTTTTTTAAATAACAAACATGTCATAATTACCTCCACTGTCCAGTTTGTTTTGCACAGAGTGGCACGATCCTCGACTTCTGGGGTCCCCCGGCGGCTCTCCCGGCTCCTCCCCGCATCGTATAACCCCCTAGGAGAAGCGCTCGCCCGGGGGTTACCTTGCAGGCGCGCTCCTGAATGCCAGCATTCGGCGTCTATAGACTCGGCCCCGCCCCCGGCGCCCACGTCACTGGATTTGATCTATCCAATGAAGAGCCGAGAACCCCAGGCAAAGGAAGAGCGTGTCTCCGCAGTGGGAAATATGGGACTCAGGCAGGGCCGGACTGGGAATAAAAACCAGCCCTGGAAATAATTTCATACCAGCTCCATAGCATTATTATACTAGCCCAACATCATAACGTCATTATTTTCTTGTACATAAAAGGGAAAACCATGCATTTTAAAGCACATTTAAAGGGTGTATTATATATAGATAAGAGAGACACGGAATTTACAAACAGCACAAATTCTATCATTTACTGGCACAGACACTTTTGCAAAAAAAAAGTTGCCTAAAATGGCAGTTTTCAGTGCAAATATCAATATTTAAGTTAAAAACATGTAGCTAAAGCTATTAGCAATGTGTTTAAGTTAAACAAAAGTCAAAAACCATATTTCTCCATTTACATGAAGGTCAGATTAATATAACCCAGCCAGCACAGAGTTCCCCCATATATCAGAGTCTGCAGGATTCCCCTTTACAGTGCAAGGGAACTCTGACATAAAGGGGAACATTGCAGATCATGATCTAAGTGGGAAGGCCCCTTTCACACTGGGGCGGTGGGTGCGTCGGCGATAAAGTGGCGCTAATTTTAGCGGCGCTTTACCGTCAATTTTGCAGCACTATTCGGCCGCATAGAGGCTGCGGAGGGGGGGACAGGAGGTCGGAGGCTGTGGAGGGGGGGACAGGAGGTCGAAGGCTGTGGAGGGGGGGACAGGAGGCAGGAGGTCGGAGGCTGTGGAGGGGGGACAGGAGGCAGGAGGTCAGAGGATGCGGAGGGGGGGACAGGAGGCAGGAGGTCAGAGGCACAGGAGGTCAGATGCTGCAGAGGGACAGGAGGTCACATGCTGCAGGGGGAACAGGAGGTCAGAGGCTCCGGGGGGGCAGGCATTCAGAGGCTGCGGGGGGAGGTAGGAAGAGGCTGAGTGGCGCCGGCGCGCTACGACTAAACTTTTAAAATTGTCGAGGCTCGGCGCCATCCTGTCACTGCGCATGCGCCCGCCTTTCCGGAACTTGCCGAGCGTGGATGGGCTTTCCCGAGCACGGCTAGTTTCGGAACTGCATTGGCGCATGCGCAGTTGCATGTCGGCCCGGCCCCATCGCCATTTTTTTTCTGGCGCCGCTGCCCTCACAGCGGTACCAGAAGCAGCCAGGCAGCCGGACCACCGGGAGTTTTCCCGGTCTCCCGGTGGGCCAGTCCGGCCATGGACTCAGGTCCTGGACTCAGGTAAGTAAAACGGTGGGGCAGGGGGGCGGTCACTAATAGAAGTTTTTTCACCTTAATGCATAGGATGCATTAACCACTTGCTTACTGGGCACTTAAGCCCCCCTCCAATTTTCAGCTTTCGGCACTGATGCACTTTGAATGATAATTGCGCTGTCATAAAATGCTGTAACCAAATGAAATTTTATCATTTTTTCCCCACAAATAGAGCTTTATTTTGGTATTTGATCACCTCTGTGGCTTTTATTTTTTGTTAAATTTTTTTTAAAAAGACAGATCTTTAAAAAAATAATTATATTTTTTTATATTTTGTTATACAATTTTGCAAACGGGTAATTTTTCTCCTTCATTGATGTACGCTGTTGAGGCTGCACTGATGGGCTGCACTGATGGGCGGCACTGATAGGTGGCACTGAAGGACATTGAAAGGTGGCACTGGTGGGCACGGAGAAATGGCACTAATAGGTGGCATTGATAGGTGGCACTGATAGCTGGCAGTGATGGGCACTGATGGGTGGCAATAATGGGCACTGGTAGGCAGCATTGCTAGGTGGCACTGATGAGGCACTGATTGGCATCACCGGTGGGCATTGATAGGTGGCACTTGTGGGCATTGATAGGTGGCACTGTGGGCATTGATAGGTGGCACTGTGGGCACTGGCAGGTAGCAATGGTAGGTGGCACTGGCAGGCGGTATTTATGGGCACTGATGAGGCTGATGTGCCTCCTTCCTCTTCGGGACCGATGTCCCTTGTGCACAAGCCGGTGATCGGCTTTTTTTTTCTCCTCACACTGTCAGCGTGAGGAGAAAAAAAAAACGATTACTGATCTTTTGTTTACATCACATGATCAGCTGTCATTGGCTGACAGCTGATCACGTGGTAAGGGGCCCGGGACTGGCCCCTTACACGGATCTGTGATCGCCTGAGTCTCAGTGACTCGGTGATCACAGCGTACGCTGTGCGCGCCCTGGAGGTGGCACGCGTTGCGTGTGAAAAGGAAATTGACGGCCTCCCGGCATTTGGAGTCCATGCTGTAGCCGTCATTCGGCTTTAAGCCACATACACACTATTAGATTTTCTGCAGATTTCTGTCTTCAGATTTACTAAAACCATATAATATGAGGTCAAGCCTTAAGAGTTTCAATTTGTATGCAATCAGGCAGGCCCTTGCACTACATGGTTTTGGTAAATCTGAAGACAAAAATCTGCAGAAAATCTAATAGTGTGTATGGGGTCTTAGAAGCCCCACAGAAAAAAAAGAAAAGAGGGACAAGAGCCAGCATTTGAAATCCCTGTACTACTGCACCCCATGCCTGGGCACTGATAGCTCATCACCCACGTGGGTAAGTAGTTTATTTTATTTTCTCAAAAAGTGAACTTTTACTTTAAGCAATTTGAGTTCTCATAAAGGTATATAGTGCTACATTAGGCTTTGCCAGGGTCATTTTAATTTCAGTATACACACTGGACAAGAGATCTGCAGTCAATTCAATTCACTAGCAAATTTGAAATAAAAACCTGTATTAGCTTAACCAACCCAATGGTAGCACATATCTATGGAACTTCACTCACCATACAAACATGATTAATTATTTGCCGACCAGCAGCCGCAATTTTACTGCGGCAGCATGGCTCGGCTGGGCGAAACGATGTTATGTAACGTTGCTTCGCCCTGTGGCCACTAGGGGCGCGCACGGGCACTGTGATCACTTGCGACACAGTGAGAACTGGGATATGTGTGTGTAAACCCGGATCCCGGTTCTTTCAGGGGAGAAATGACTGATCGTATGTTCATACAAAGTATGAACAGCAATCTGTCATTTCCCCTAGTCAGTCCCATCCCCCCTTCAGTTAGAACACAAATAGGGAACACAGTTAACCCCTTGATCGCCCCCTAGTGTTAACCCCTTTCCTGCCAGTGACATTTTTACAGTAATCAGTGCATTTTTATAGCACTGATCGCTGTAAAATTGTCAATGGTCCCAAAAATGTGACAAAAGTGTCCAATCTGTTGGCCATAATGTCACAGTCCCGATAAAAATCGCAGATCGAGGCCATTACTAGTAAAAAAAAAAATAATAAAAATGCCATAATTCTTTCCCCTATTTTGTAGACGCTATAACTTTTGCGAAAACCAATCAATATACGCTTATTGCTATTTTTTTACCAAAAATATGTAATAGAATACATATCAGCCTAAACAGAGAAAAAAATATAGATTTTTGAAAAAAAAATTGGGATATTTATTATAGCAAAAAGTAAAAGATATTGTGTGTTTTCAAAATTGTTGCTGTTCTTTTGTTTATAGCGGAAAAAATAAAAACCGCAGAGGTGATCAAATACCACCAAAAGAAAGCTCTATTTGTGGGAAAAAAGGACATAAATTTTGTTTGGGTACAACGACGCACGTCCGTGCAATTGTCAGTTAAAGCGACGCAGTGCCAAATTGTAAAAAGTGCTCTGGTCAGGTAGGGGGTAAAATCTTCCGGGGCTGAAGCGATTAGCAAAAATGTTTTATTGATATCAAAAGGTAAGAAAAAGACATTAAAAAACATCATACATACATTAGCATCAAAGCTATAAAAAAACAAAAGGACCATCTCTGATACATATCCATCCAAGTTGTAGAAGCACTGAGAATGCTGTAATACAGCTGGGATGATATCTCCAGGTCTATACGACCCATGAAAAGTGACCCAACTGTTGAATCAAGGTAAAACTGTTATTCCAAAAAGGGAGGATAGAGGTGGTCATACCATGAAGTAAAAGCTATGAGATGATATCAATAGTTCTCCTGAACTGCATTGAAGAACTGTGGACAAGTGGATTATTGTATTACGGTAGAAGGTGGCTGTAATGAAGTGGGGGAGCGTTGCTGTTTAACAGTGGTCAAGAGGAGGTATGCAAACTTTGGATGACCGATAAGGTACTGTGTGGCTTGCTGGAACCATAGAAACATAGTCCTCCTTGGCCTCCCTCTCACTGTACCAATCAGAGTCCCTATACAGACTCGCTCTCAAACTCCAAATGAAACAGCAATATGAAGAGGTAATCCTTTCCAGAAAATGATAGTCCTTCCCAAAGAGTGGTAAATATATTGATACTTATCAGCTTGTGATTCAGTCCACAGGTCCAGGGTCCGGGGTTAGATTTCTCCCTTGTCTTTAAAAGCAGCAACCTTGCAAGGTATGTAGAACAATGTATGGGTCAAAAAACATGTAGTCCAGAGATGGGCCGTACTGGCCTGACCACTTTCATCGAACCCTGTCGGCTGCGTCAGTGCATTGGCAACCAGCCTCTGACGCAGCCGTCAGTGATCGGTGAAACCGGTCAGGCCAGTACAGCCCATCTCTGGACTACATACCAGACCCTTATCTGAGCATGCAGCCCGGTAGGTCAGGAAAAGGGGGGGGGCAAACGAGCCCCCGCCCCTCCACCTGAACTATACCAGGCTGCATGCCCTCAACATTTGGGGGTGCTTTGGGGTGGGGGGGTTCTGCTCCCCCACCCCAAAGCACCTTGTCCCCATGTTGATGGGGACAAGGGTCTCTTCCCCACAACCCTGGGCGGTGGTTGTGGGGGTCTGCGGGCGGGGGGCTTAAAGGAATATGGAAGCCACCTTTAACATTGTATCCCTTTTCATTCACCAAAAAAAGTCAAATGAAAAAAAAACACACAGTTTTTCACAAATCCTTATACAAAAATAAAACAAATGTCCCCCGATGTAGATCCATCGTCAATCATGCCGCCTGGCGCACCACCGGACCCCCCAAAAAAAGCTCTGCACTCGATGAAGGCTATCCACTGACTGTCCGCCCCTCAGGGAAGATCAGGGCAGTTGTTTGTGAAACTGCAGATTAGTTATGATATTGCTGCCATATTGGATATCAAGATCTTTCAAAATGAATATTTTAAACAAGTGTGCATAGCGAATATAAGCCTAATAGAACTGAATATCCCATAGTTAAAGTGGTTCTAAAAGCAGAACCCCAACCCCCTTATACTTACCTGAGCCCGATCTTGATCCAGAAATGTACACAAGAGCTCAATACCACCATACGTATATATAAGGCCTTGTATTGAGGTGGGTATACCCGGATCATGGTTGCAGCTACAACCATGACCCTGATACCATTTTTCTCAGGAGGCAATTCTCTTTGTTTTAAAAGTAATCATGTTGTTCACTTTCCTTGTTCATCCTTTGTGACAGCAATAAAGTTGATAAAAAAAAAAAATGTAAAAAAATTAATTTAAATAAAGTAAATAATAATAATAATAAAAAAAAAAAAATGAAAGCGCCCCAACCCTCCTGTGTTAATGTGAAAAGGCGAATGCTGTGTTTGCATTTGCATATGAGCATGGGTGCGTTGGGGCCCTTTAATTGTTTTTTTATTTACTTTATTTGAATACATTTTTTGGGTTTGTGATGTATCACGCAAATGTTAGAGCGAGAGCAATAATTCCAAGGCTAGATCTCCTGTTTTACTCTGAACTGATAACCTGTAAAGGCTTTTAAATCGTCACCAATGTGAGAATGTAATGTTCCGTAGTTTGTTGCCATTCCACAAGCATTCGTAATTTTAAAACGTGACATGTTTCATGTCTATTTACTCAACATAACTTTATTTTTTTGAATTTTGCTCAAAAATTTGGTATTTTATTGGTAATGTATGATGTTCACTAAAATTTATTAAAGTGTATTTTTTCCAAAAAACATTGTATTTAAAAACTGCAGCGCAAATATTGTGTGACATACAAAATTGCTACAACCACCATTTTATTTTCTAGGACCGCTGCATAAAACAAATATATAATGTTCGGGGGTTCAAAGTAATTTTCTAGAAAAAAAATGCTGGTTTCTACATGTATGACAGAAATGTCAGAATTAGCCCAGTTAAAAGAAAAGTAAAGGTTTCTTTTTTTTTTTTTCCCATTATACTTACATAGGTGGATGCTGCATCTGTCCCTCGCCGCCTCTGCACTGAGAACCGAGCCATCGAAAACTGCTCATGGCTCGGTTCTCTCAGCTCCCCGAGCAGAGAGCTGCTGCCTGTCAGCAGCTCTCCGCTCTGCCCCCCCCTCCCCCGCGCTCACTGGAGGGGCAAGGAGCAGCCATCTCAGGCTGTCAGCGGCTCGCTGAGAGGCTGAGACAGGCATAAGTCCAGGCACCTGGCGGATCCAGACTTTATTGTCGTGATGGCGCGGGTCACAGGAGTACAAAACTAATTGCACTCCTGTGACCCATACGTGAAGCCCAGCCAAATGAGCTCAGGTTGGACTTCTCCTTTATTGAAGTGGTTACTTTGAATTACTATGGATTTTCCCATTCCAGTGGAAACCGTAACAAATCACTGCACTGCCTGGTGAGGCTGTGAATTGAATCACTTATGTTTCGATTCTCACTAGGGAAACCTCCACAGCTGTTTTTTGGATTCTAGCTGGAAAAAATAAATAATAAAAATGTTTTAAATATTTACCATTTTCTGTTTTACATAATGGCATTAGTCAATAGAAAATTACATATTTAACATGTTTTATCTTCTGAGGGAAATTTACCTCTTTATTGTTAAAACAAAACTCTCAGACACACGGTATCCATACTTTAGCATGGTACTAATTACCAAAATGAGATCATAGCACAGCCCTTTACATTAAGACATTCAGCAAACTATACAGAATGATTCATGGGCAGAATACGTATACAACTTGCAATTACCACATCCTTTAAGGTCAACACAGTTTGACAGATTTGGTGAGTTCATTTTCTCCATATATTCCCTTGGGAAATGTCAGTAACGTTTTCTTTAAATTAAACTTAAGTAAATAATCTGCTTACATGGATTTAAATATGAGGCTGGGTTGTTGCCTTGTAGAAAATAAGTGGTCTTCAAGCTCTGCTGTTACTCTATAAAAGTTCTGATCACCCACCTTGAGTGATCTTTCAAAAAATCAAAACACTCACCACATAACAGCATCCATACAGGAGACTCCTGTTCCTGATAGCACTGACCCATGTACTTTGAGTCATTGCCTGAAATAAGAATGCAGCAATTGAAGATTCTGTATTTTTCATAGCCAGCCAGGGCTGGTGCAAGGATTTTTGACACCCTAGGCGAAACTTAATTTTGTCGCCCCCCCTTGGCTCCACCCCCTTTGCCCTGCCCATGTATACCCCACCTTTTAAATGAAGCACCCATCAAATGCAGCCCACCAGCGTCCATCAAATGCAGCCTACCAGCACCCATCAATGAATGTTTGCTTGCTTCCATTCATTCGGGAGTCGGGACACAGACACAGTCCTCCACCCCCCGCTGTGCCTCTGACACTATGTGTGAACGGAGCGGCGGCTACCTGCTGATGCTGAGACTTAGTTGCTTGCTGCAGGGAGAAGAGAGTAGGAAAACCAATGGCCGGGTACTCTAGGCAGCAGTGCGCCCTAGGCGGCTGCCTAGTGGTAGCACCGGCCCTGGCCCCATTCATACTGGTATAATGTGACATTGGGTGTACTCTTCATGTTGTGCCCGGTAGGACGATCGGTTCTTTTTTATTGGCCTGCCCAATGAGTGTGTCCTTGTGTGGGCCCCTGGCTTGGCCTGTTTCAGGCCCCATCATCAATGAAGGGGGCAGCATGCTGGACAAGTGATGTGATGAATGATGTGATTTGCTGTCATTATACATTGGTGTGAATGGGGCCCAGTGTCAGGGAGCTCTGTCAGTGTCATATTTCAGGTGATGATCAGTATCTCTCCTATATGATGTGCTCTGTATCAGGAGGAGGAGGATCTCTAGAGGTGACAGGCCTGGCACAGTACAGGTTAATGATGGGCCCTGCAGTGCTGATCTCCCCTCCTCCAGGCCGTACAATGCTGGATGAACCCCCGATGAACAGGTCGGGTGATGTCTATGCTCCCCACCCCCCTCCTCCATCCATCCATATGGTCTGACCACAGCACTACACACAGTATTTATCAATCAGCGGCAGCTGCACAAACAGCGACGCCTCCTCTCCCCCTCCCTCCCCAGAGACTCCTCCGCCCCGCACCTACCTCCCGACCACACCGATCCCCGGGGCTGCTCCTCCCGATCACCCGCACCAGGCACACTAACTACGAGCAGAGCCGGACGAGAGTGGAGCGGCCACACCCCCCTGTCACATGGTACACGGAGGAAGCGTGGTCCCTGCGGGGCGCAGGAGCTGTGATGGGCTTGGGGCTGATCGCGGGGGGGTAGCGGGCGATGTCCGATACCGTACGATGTGTGATCAAAGAGCGTGGAGGAGGGAGGAGACTGTCCCTGACGAGCTGTGCTCAGGGGGGGGCTGGCGGTGCTGCTTGACATGTCAGGGCGCTGGTGGATTATGTGCAATCTCTGTGGAGGACAGTGCGGCACTGTGCGGGAGTAGAATAACCAGCGGCCAGGCGCCCTAGGCGGTCGCCTAGTCCGCCTAGTGGTAGCGCCGGCCCTGTAGCCAGCAAGTCAAAGAGCTAAATAACCGGGTAGATAACCAGCATTTTCGGAAGAACTTAAAAAATGTCTTTCTACATGTTTTGTTTTCTCCAAAATACATTTTGTGTAAGCACAAAACCTGCAGGGTTGGCAAATCTTTACCAAATTGATACACAAGGGCAGTTTTTGTGACTTACCTCTCTAGACAGGTGTAAACGTAATGAGAATCTTTTATTTAAAAAAAGGTTAATTTAGAGCTCCCACCCATCTTCCCAGCACCATACACTCACCTCTTCTCATTTCCCTCCCTCAATTTAGTCAATGGGATTGAGAAAATTCCACAGCCCAATATGACAGCCAATCATGAGGAACCTATAGCAGTCACAAAGGAGAGGGGGAGTAAGTCTCATTCTAACCCATGCTTGGACATATCAACCCCAACACTGTGCTACTAAAATTATGCTCAAAATATACAATGTGATAGATAGACCTTGCTTAAAAAAAGTCGGCACCCTAGGTCCCTACTTCTTTCCGGGTGCCCCCACAGCAAGCAGCTTACTCTAGGGGCACCCAAGCAGGTGCGTTCCCGAGCCGCGGCTCTGTGTCCATTTACACACAGGCTTGGCGCGGCCCCCTCTATATCCTGATTTGCTCACTGGCTGTGATTGACAGCAGCAGGAGCAAATGACTCCCGCTGCTGCCAAAAGCCAATCAGGAGTGCAAGTCCTCAGAGAGGCAAGGCTCTCGTGGACATCGCTGGATTGAGAGGGAGCTCAGATAAGTGTTAGGGGGGGCTGCTGCACACAGAAGAATGCATGAAGGTAAAAAAACCTTGTGCCTTTACAACCACTTTAACATGGTAACTGTTGTGAATATTACTGGGTATTATAACTGACCTAATATATATTTTATTTTTACTGACATACATTTGATATTTACAACCCTTTGAACAAAACAACGACCACGCTAGGGGCCCTTAAACTCTTACCAGGTCCATTATTGCAACTTCTTTAGAGTGGATGACAAGTTCAAAAGCTTCACATTAACAGAAAGGTGTAAACATGTTTGGGAATACCTAATGTAACTAGTACAGCGCAACAAGATAAACTATCTTTTACTACAGTAAAAAAAAAAAAAATGTATGATTTTTTTCTGGGTTAAATGCTTGGTATTTAGCCTCATAAGATAACAGACTCCATCATTGCCAGATATTTTACATCTAAAATAAATAATAGTTAAGGTGCTGCAAACATATCTAAGGCTATTAACATAGAAACTTATCTATTCTTATATTAGTCATATAAGTTCTTAGCAAAACAGATACAGTATTTACATTATTAATACAAACCAGTATTTCCTGGAAAACAGCATCAGATTATAAATTCCAACACAGGAAGACAAACAAGAATAGTTAAAAAAGAAAGAAACATTCATATTATTTTTCATTCTGAAAAAAGGTATGAAGCTGTGCAATAAACTGGAAACAGCCTTAAGGCCACAAAAATCTTAGGTCCCCTGATAATGCTCTTGATAAACAAAAGTTTGAAACACATTCAGCTGCTGAATGTTTCTAATATTTGGAATTTTTCCTGCCCAACTTGTACGCATAGGTATTTTTAGTAGACATAGGCTTGGTTGAAAGTGCTCCTTTTGAGCAAGGTCAATAACAGAAGCTCACTAAATTAACCACACTTTTTATCTACGGATTATCTGCCAAGGAAAGGGAGTTAAAAAACGAATCTTTAGCTATATTAGTAATGTGATTGGGTTAGAAGTATGAAAATGAGTAACTTGAGACTTTACTAGTATTGTACAGTGGAACACCAACTTTTTCTTCACTCTGCTTTTCAAAAGTATTGGTATTGTTGTCTGTGTTCCTGGTCATAAGGCCCCATGCACACGAGACGCTGTTATTTGCTGTTGAACGCGCGTTCAGAGGCAGTTGGACGCTTTTTTCAACTGCTCCTGAACCCATTCAATGTTATCCTATGTGTCCATGCACACACTCTCGTTTTTTGGCGTTTACAAGCAGTTGCGTTTAACCTCGTTTTTCCAGAAGCAAAAAAATGGGTTCAGACGCAAAAGTTTTCCACGTTTCAGACGCTAAACGCTGCTAAACGCGGCTAAACGCGGCTAAACGCGGTACCGGCGTTTTGCCGCGTTTGCGTTTATAAGCGTTTTTAAAGGTGACCTATTTTTTAACATTAGAAATCTCAAAAATGATGGCAAATGATGAAAAACTATTAAAAAATATAAAAGAAAACTGTAATTGCTTGCATTGCATTGTGGACAATCCACAACTTGTGGCAGGTAACGTGGCAAGTGGACAATCAACAACTTGTGTCAGGTGATGTGGCCAGGTGACGTGGCCAGGTGACGTGGCAAGTGGACAATCCACAGCTTGTGGCAGGTGACGTGGCCAGGTGACGTGGCAGTTGACGTGGCCAGGTGACGTGGCAGGTAACGTGGCCAGGTGACGTGGCAGGTGATGTGGCAAGTGGACAATTCACAACTTGTGGCAGGTGACGTGGCACGTGATGTGGCCAGGTGACGTGGAAAGTGGACAATCCACAACTTGTGGCAGATAACGTGGCAAGTGGACAATCAACAACTTGTGTCAGGTGATGTGGCCAGGTGACGTGGCAAGTGGACAATCCACAGCTTGTGGCAGGTGACGTGGCCAGGTGACATGGCCAGGTGACGTGGCAGGTGATGTGGCAAGTGGACAATTCACAACTTGTGGCAGGTGACGTGGCCAGGTGACGTGGCCAGGTGATGTGGCCAGGTGACGTGGCAGGTGACGTGGCAAATGGACAATCCACAACTTGTGGCAGATGATGTGGCAAGTGATACGCTAAATACAAGTACACTGCTGCTCTCTCAGCTGCTGCTACTCACTCTGGTCTCACAAACTGGCTGAAATGGTTAAAATTTACTCTTTTTTGAGCTTAAGGAGGGTCTATGATGAAACGCTTATAAACGCAAACGCGGTTAAACGCCGCTAAACGCGGCCGCAAACGCGGCAAAACGCGCGTTTATAAACGCCGGTTTCAGCGTTTAAAAACGTGTGTTCAGCAGAGTTTGCACCTGCGTCTCGTGTGCATGGGGCCTAAAAATGTCATGCCCTTTCTAAATCCTGGCTAGAAAAATCTCCCCAAAGGGAACACAGACAGCATTAAGCACTTGATACAGGTTCTTAAAGTTGATGTATGCTGCCTGAGTAAAAGTAGGATATGTAACAAACATTGCAGCAGCCAGAAATGGGACAAACATTATTGGAGCTAACTTACGGAGTACACTGGAACCACTCAAAACTTACTGAATGTGGTGAAGTTCTGCTGATTTCCATGATCCAACCATGTGCAAGCAAAAATGCAGTTTTGTTTTTTTTACCCTGCAACTGTTCGGGTATTTTATACAAAGTGAAGCTTCACCACATTCACTAACCTTTGGTGAAAATTAGTGCAACTGCACTTTCAAAGTGCACAGTCTATTTGCCTTTGGCTAGTCACATATAGAGAAAATGGAGAGGTTACTAAAGTTGCGAAAATTCTCGTACGACAGGATAAAGAATCGGAAGTGATGTCATGTGTTGTAGTGTATTTGTATTGTATTTTCATGCAACAACTGTACTGATTAAACGAAAATCATATGATCTGGATTCATAAAAAAAAAAAATTTCGTGCTTGTCCGCTCGGATAATATCAGATGAACGGTCATGATCGGCTCTCAAAAGCTCTGTGCTAATGATCCGATTACCATACGATCGCTTCAAAAGTGGTATTTTTCGCCAAATTTTTGGATTGTGTTTACAGGTCATAAGGGGGTGTGATGTGAAGGAATACTTACCCTATTCCTCAATCCTGAGGAAGATAATACTTTTCTTCTGCCAGATACTGTTCTACGATAAAGTCTATCCCTGGATTGTGGGTGGACCTTCTTTAGGCACTTCCTGTCATGGAGCCTTCTAATTGTGCTCCTGTGTTGTCACCCTGTCATATGCACCCCTGGCTAAGACTATGAGTAGCCAGGCTGGCATACATTTTGCCTGGTATGATCTAACATTGTCAATGCCAGAAAGATGGTCCAGTACAATCCTAGCTACGGTGCTAATAAAAAAAAAAGGATGGAAAAAACGGAGTTTCTTTTTCGTACATCACGGGACACAGAGCGACTTAGTCATTACTAATGGGTTATATAGATTACCTTCAGGTGTTGGCACTGGCCAATTCCAAACCGGAAGTACCCTCCCCTATATAAGCCCCTCCCACCCGGGAGCACCTCAGTTTTTTGCCAGTGTCTAAGGTGTTGGCCAAAGAGTAACATGTGTTTTCACTGGGCTTGCGTACAGGTTCTTTTGGGCCTTAGTAAGCTGTTCCGGATCCCACCAAAAAAGCTTCATAGCTAAACGGTCGGTACCCGGGCCTTGCAGCAGAAGAGCAAGGTTTTGCCTGTAATGCTTCTCTTAGGAGGGCTGGACCCTGGGATCCAGAGCTCTGGTCATACCCACGACCAAGATGTTGTCTGTGCAGGGTGCTATACAGGTCCAGGGGAGTGGAATCCTTGGGAACCCGGTCCCTGAAGGTTTAATTACAATGCCTGCCGTGATAGGGGAAGTTTGGACTTCTGTGGACCAAACAAAGTCCTGCGGCGGGGATCAGGTAAGTGGGGGCCCCCAGGAACTTGGTTCTATTGGGGGACCCCCAAGCCTAATTTGTCTTTCTGTCTGTTACCTAACGGTATTCCCGCTAAATATCTGTGTTTGCCTATAACTACTGAAAATGTAAAATTTTAATAGTAGTCAAGAAAAAAAAAAAAAAAAAAAACAGGGACCGCGGTACCTGTGTTAAACCACTAGAGGCCGCTGTAGTCCATTTTTCTTGTCATGTGGATCTTTGGTTTTCTCAAGTCAAAAGATCCAGGCAGCTGGTAAGTTTCTCTGTGGGAATCCACTTCCTCTGCCCTATTGCTGCGCTCATCCACCGCACAGGCCCTCCGGCAAAAAGGGCCCTGGCTCCTAGTCCCCTGTTTGATTTCGAAAAGGGCGCCAATGGCGCACGGGCGCGCGCGCGGGCGCGTGCACGCGCCTCCTATGAAAAAAAGGGGCGGGGCGGGTGGATGACGCTCGATGCGCGCCGCGGCGCTTCTGCGCATGTGCGGGCGTCCCAGCATGGTTAAAAGACACAGTACAAGTGTCAGCTGCATGCAAACAGAGCTAGCAACAAACAGTGGCACACAGAGGCGGTTGATGCAGGCATCCCCATAGAAAGGCACTTTAGTGGACACCAGCTGGTATATAGCAGCACCTGTGTTAGACTATTACCAGAAAAATTGGTGTATGACGACGGGAATACCTCAGCTTTGTGCTTAAAGGATATGTCGTCCAGACGCTCCGGAAATAGATCTTCCAGGAAGCCAAAGGGGTCTCCATCGGGCTCTGAGGATATTGGGCATGCTTGTACTGCACCAATCTCCCCTGAGAATTCAGAGGTCAGTAGCCGTAGAAACCCCGCAGGAATGCCTGGTGCTGCGGCTGTCCCCAGTCCACCTGCTCCTGTATATATAACAGAGGAGGTTTTGTCCTCAACTCTGGGAGGATTGGAAGAGAGATTAACAGCATTGATCGCTGCTTCCCTGTCTCAGGAAAAGCGCGTCCGATCTCCGTCTCCTCCTTCAGAGTGCCTGTTAGTGGAGGAACAGCCCCACACAGAGATCGACCTACCTGAAGGGGATCAGGATGAGGTTGATTCAGTTATGGAGGAATCAACAGTGGAAGAACCTTTCTCAGCTTCTCAGGCTGAAAGATTATGGGTTCAGTCTCTGACTAATATGGTCCGATCAGCATTTAAAATGCCTCTGGCGGAACCACCATCCACTACGGTTTCCTCGCTGGGGTCGCTAAAAGCTCCCCAGGCTGTCTGTTCCTTCCCAATCCACCCTTTATTAGAAGGGCTTATTTACCAGGATTGGGAGCATCCTGATAAAATATTTGCTCCCCCCAAGAGATTTCCGGTGATCTATCCCATGGAGGATAAGTTCATAAGAAAATGGAGGGTCCCTACAGTGGACGCAGCCATCTCTTCTGTTAACAAATCACTGACATGTCCAGTAGATAATGTTCCAATGTTCAAAGACCCAATAGATAAAAAATTGGAGTCTTTACTAAAATCTGCTTTCTCTACAGCAAGTATGGTGACACAACCTGCGGTAGCAGCGATTGGAGTCTGCCAAGCAGTGAAAGATCAGTTGAAACAAGTCTTAAGGGACTTACCAGATCAGCAGGCTCTTGCCCTAGCTGACCTGCCTAGAGCCTTGTGTTTTGCGGTGGACGCCATAAAGGATACAATCCAACAGGCCTCCCGCTTTACGCTGTCTATAGTACATATGCGTAGGCTTCTGTGGCTCAAAAACTGGTCTGCTGAAGCTCCCTGTAAAAAACTGCTGGTTAGAGCCGGAGACTGAGGAGGACATGCTGTAGCTGAGCTCCGGTACCAGCGGCACTTCAACGGCTTGAAACGGACGATCCAGGCACCAATAAGCTGCCCAAATACAGCGTTTCAGCTCCCGCTGACCCGACAAACCGTTATACAACATGACAAGACGCAAGAAGGAGGGGAACCGGCCGACCAAACTCACGGCGTTCTTCTCTATGGGGCCTAAGCAAGATGGCGCCGGCTCATCCTCCACACCTGTACAAAACTCTTCCCAGCGCTCGTCTCAGAAGGGCATGAGCATGAAAAGAAGCAGCCCACCGAGGAACCCACACTCCCCACTAGCTACCCCTTCATCTGGGAGCCCGGAAAAGGCGAGATGCCGGCTGGATGCAGCGGATGCTGGACATGAGGTGAGCTCTCCCATAGATTCAGGGGATGAAACCAGAGACTTACCAGACTCCATTGACACATTCCCCACAAACGATAAACCTGTCTTAGATACAGTTTTGAAAGAGATGTTGGTGTCTCTCAGGAGCTCACTCCAGTCAGACATGGTATCATGTAGAGGTCGACCGATATGGGTTTTTCGCTGGCCGATGCCGATATTTAAAAATTTGGGCGGCCGATGGCCGATTTTTGTGGCCGATTTTTGTGTGGCCGATTAAAAAAAAAAAAAAAACTCACCCACTCCACTCCTTCCTGCTTACTCCCGTCACTCTAGCACACACTTGTACAGATGGCACTGGCAGGTGGCACTGGTTTGGAACTGGCAGGTGGCACTGGTGTGGAACTGGCAGGTGGCACTGATTGGCACTAGCAGATGGCGCTGGTTTGGAACTGACAGTTGGCACTGGCAGGTGGCACTGGTTTGGAACTGGCAGGTGGCACTGGCAGGTGGCACTGGTGTGGAACTGGCAGGAGGCACTGATTAGCACTGGCAGGTGGCACTGATTGGCACTAGCAGATGGCGCTGGTTTGGAACTGACAGATGGCACTATTGGCACTGGCAGGTGGCACTGATTGGCACTAGCAGGTGGCACTGGTTTGGAACTGACAGATGGCACTGGTTTGGAACTGGCAGGTGGCACTGGTTTGGAACTGACAGATGGCACTATTGGCACTGACTGGCACTGATTGGCACTAGCAGGTGGCACTGGTTTGGAACTGACAGATGGCACTAGTTTGGGACAGATGGCACTGATTGGCAGTGGCGCTGGCTGGCGGTGGCGCTGGCTGACGGTGGCGCTGGCTGGCGCTGGCGGTGGCTGGCGGTGGCGGGCGGCGCTGGCTGGCGGTGGCGGGCGGCGCTGGCTGGCGGTGGCGGGCGGCGCTGGCTGGCGGTGGGTGGTGCTGGCTGGCGGCGGGTGGTGCTGGCTGGCGGTGGCGTTGGCTGGCGGTGGCGCTGGCTGGCGGTGGCGGGTGGCACTGGCTGGAGGTGGCGGGTGGCACTGGCTGGCGGTGGCGCTGGCTGGCGGTGGCGGGTGGTGCTGACGGTGGCTGGCGGTGGCGGGTGGCACTGGCTGGCGGTGGCACTGGCTGGCGGCACTGACAGATTGCACTGATTTTGCAGACCCAGCAGCTAAATTACATCAGCCAATGATTGGGCTGCTTTAGAAAGGGGGCGGGGCCACATACACATAGCGACCCGCCCAGATACCATCCCATTAGCTGGTGTAATATAGCTGCTGGGTCCCGCCCACCCCGGCCGGGTCCCGCCCACCCCGACATCGAGCTGACAGCTCCTCTCTCTCTCTCTCCTTTCTGCTCACACACTCAGCGGCTCTGGCTGCATCAAGCGCCGCGCTGAGTGTGTGAGCAGAGAGGAGAGAGAGACAGAGAGGAGCTGTCAGCTCGATGTCGGGGTGGGCGGGACCCGGGCTGGGGTGGGCGGGACCCAGCAGCTATATTACACCAGCTAATGGGATGGTATCTGGGCGGGTCGCTACGTGTATGTGGCCCCGCCCCCTTTCTAAAGCAGCCCAATCATTGGCTGGTGTAATTTAGCTGCCGGGTCCCGCCCACCCCGGCCGGGTCCCGCCCACCCCCGACATCAAGCTGACAGCTCCTCTCTGTCTCTCTCTCCTCTCTGCTCACACACTCAGCGCGGCGCTTGATGCAGCCAGAGCCGCTGAGTGTGAAGAAGGAAGAATGAGCGGAGGTCAGTCTGAAATATCGGCCTAATCTTGATAATAAATCGGCCGATGCCGATTTATCAAAAATGGCCAAATATCGGCCGATGTATCGGCCAGCCGATATATCGGTCGACCTCTAGTATCATGCGTACACAAGTTTGGCACAGAACTGAGACATGTGGCTGAAAGGGTCTCTCACATAGAGAACAAGATGGAGGAGTATGCTTCCACTATCAATGACCTGGTTGATGCTAGTGAGAAGTCAGAGGATGATATGGAGTCAGTGAAAGCTAAGATGGCAGAAATGGAAGATAGATCCAGAAGGAATAATGTGAAGATAAGAGGGATCCCTGAATCAGTTAAAAATCAGGAGCTGCGTAGCTATGCTGCACAACTGTTCGCTGCAGTTTTGCCAGACCTGTCTGCTCTGGACTTCACTGTAGATAGGATACATAGGCTCCCGAAGCCCACATACCTCTCTGATGCTATACCTAGGGATGTGATCCTTAGATTACATTTTTATCACACCAAAGAACAACTGATGGCAGTGTCGCGTCAGAAAGGACAGATCCCGGCTCCTTACTCTGACCTCCAGTTCTATGCGGATTTATCGCAGTACACGCTCCAAAAATGCAGAAATCTCAATACTATCACGAAGGCCCTCAGAAATCACAAACTGACCTATAAATGGGGCTTCCCGACCAAGCTGATAGTCACAAAAGATGACAAGGACTATATTGTGGACTCCCTGGCCAAAGGAGTGTCACTGCTACACTCCTGGGGAATTGTCCCTGATAATCAACCACAACCTCAGCGGGGACCCCCACCCACATCAAAAAACCTAGAACCTGAATGGCGCACTGTTGACCGCAGAAATGCTCGTTCTCACAACTAAACTGGATTGCACTCTGAAGATTGCATAGAGTGCCTGTTGGAATGGATCGGATTCCTGTTCCGAACTTTCTTCTTTTCCCCACCTACCGCTTGAGTGATAATGAGTCACACACTTATGCACTCTGTTACTTGGCCAGTTGCCATTGTTATTTTTTTTTCTCTTTTTCATGTTTCTCTTGAAATAACTCTCTTTTGCCCTAATAGCCTGAAGTACGGCCTCACATACCTCGCTGAAAGAACATTAACTGAGTATGAGCACGAAAGACCTATCTCGAGCAGAGCACCTACAGGAATTAACCAGCGGCTCCCACCATCTGTAAGTAACTTTATTACCCGCACATGGCGGTACAGTTTATGTCTCTGAATACAAAGGGTCTTAATCACCCTGCCAAGCGGAGATCTCTGTGGAAGGAGGCCTTGCATCAACATTGTGACATTTTGTGTGTCCAGGAGACTCACTTTTTGCAGGACTCGCCTCCTAAATGCACACATCCCCAGTTTCCCCACGTCTATCAAGCTAATGCGCCCTCAAAGACAAGGGGAGTGATGATAGCAATAAGAGACACAGTCACTTTCCATCTACATGAAGCTATATGCGATCCTCAGGGACGTTTCATAATATTGATATGTGACATTAATTCCGTCACCTACACAGTGGCGAATATATATGCACCGAATGTGAGACAAATCAAATTTTTTCACAGGATTGTGAAAAAAGTAAGAAAGGTGCAGAGGGGAGGGGTGATTATATGTGGGGACTTCAACATCACACCTGACCCGGATGTAGACTCCACCTCTTCACCAAAGAGGCGGCCCCAATCTCTGTTGAAGTCCCTACAGAACCATAACCTATATGACTCTTGGAGATGCTTAAACGCAAACGAAAGAGATTATACCTTTTTCTCTAATTGTCATGGGTCCTATAGTAGAATTGACTTATTTTTGGTTGACAGATGGGTACTGATGAAATGTAAGTCGGTTAAAATCAATTGTATCACATGGTCGGACCATGCCTCGATATGCTTAACAATAGGGAACCCTTCCTCTCAAAAATCCACTTATCTATGGCGAGCCAATCATCGCCTACTGCAGGAAGGTCCGATCAGGTCATACATCCAGGTAAAACTGAGTGAATACTTTGACGTAAATCAAGGTTCAGTGACAAACCCTTTTATTCTATGGAACGCACACAAGGCGGTGATGAGGGGGGTGATGATGCAGCAGGGGGCGAGATACAAGAGGGAAATGCAGCAGCAAATCGTACAACTGATATCCAAAATTGAAGACATAGATAGACGAAACAAAGCTAATCCATCCCACATATTGTCTGACCAAGTAACACAACTTCGCACAGAACTACGACTAAAATTCCTTGACGATTTTGAAAAGACCTCTAGGAGGTTGAAACTGGCATACTATACCAGCGGAAATAGAGCAGGCAAATTGCTTGCCAACAAACTGAAGGGTCACAGAACTAGAACCCAAATCTCCCATATTCTACAACCAAAAACGCAGGTCAAGCAAACTCACCCCCAAGCAATAGCTGACGCATTTAGCCAATACTATAGCTCATTATATAACCTAAAAGACGATCTTGACACACCACAACCGACAAAAGAGGCTATCGACACATTCTTAGACAAACTCAATTTCCCCAAACTTACACAGGAACACCTCCAGAGCCTTAACTCTCCCATATCGGAACTAGAGGTGAAACAGACGATCCAGGCTCTCCCCGCTAACAAATCACCCGGCCCAGATGGTTTTACAGGGGAATACTACAAGACGTTTCAGGACATTCTTTGCCCACATCTCACCAAAACATTCAATTTAGCTGCTGCATCTTCCTCTTTCCCTCCTGAAATGCTAACTGCTACAATCATAGCTTTGCCTAAACCAGGGAAATCTCCAGATGTGCCACAAAACTTTAGACCAATATCATTACTGAATAATGATGTCAAGATATATGCCAAACTTATAGCTACTAGATTGGTGGATATCCTACCTGACATCGTGGATATGGACCAGTCTGGATTCATTAAGGGGAGACAAACAGCTGATGCCACTAGGCGTCTGGTGAACCTAATACACATTGCTAAGAGGAGGGGAACACCTTCTCTGCTCCTCTCGCTGGATGCGGAGAAGGCGTTCGATAGAATTCATTGGGGATACCTTACAGAGGTGCTGAGCAGGTTTGGTTTTGGGGGCCTCATACTTTCTGCAATAAAGGCGTTATACACACTTCCTTCAGCTCAGGTTTACATTGCAGGTGCTCTGTCAACTCCCTTTGACATAACAAATGGCACGCGCCAAGGGTGCCCATTATCGCCGCTCATTTTTAACTTGTTGATGGAACCTCTGGCCATGTACGTGAGAGAACACCCCCGAATAGCAGGTTTGCAAGTGGGTAACAGGAAACATGTCATTAGTTTATTTGCCGACGACATAATTTTGTTCTTAACTAAGGTAGAAGACTCCCTGGCCAATGTTCACAATGCACTACAGACCTTCTCATTAATTTCCTACTATAAGGTGAACGAAACAAAATCCTATCTGATGGGATTAGGCTTAGCTCCAGAAAATAAAACAGAACTACAGACCAAGTACCCTTATGCGTGGTCAGATGGAGGTTTAGGATATCTGGGCATAACATTAACTAAGGATACAACTGAACTAATCAATGCTAACTACACTCCATTCCTGAACTCCTTTCGAAACAAATTGAACAAAATTACTCACTCTGAATTGTCCTGGCTGGGTAGATTGGCGGCCTTCAAGATGATGGTCTTACCTCAGCTGCTATATTTGTTCAGGACTCTCCCGATACCTCTGCCTGGTGCGTACTTTGCCTCCCTTCAATCGATCCTGAACAACTATTTGTGGCAGGGGAGGAGGGCGAGGTGCGCGTTTGGCAAATTGGTGAGGAATGGAGCGGCGGGGGGCATAGGCCATGTTGTACTGCAGGATTATTATTTTGCTTCAATATTAGCCCAGATCAAAGTCTGGCTAAGTCCTAACTGCATCCACTTATGGAAAAAACTAGAAGCCACACAAATACAGACAGACAACTTGGCTGATTTTTTGATGACAGCTCGTCATTGCAAATCTCTTGACAGGAATCTATCGCCACCCATACTAGCTTCACTGAGGGCATGGGCCCATCTTTGTACAGCACAATCATGGGAGGAAGAGCTGATCCCCCTGAACCTTAACATACTGGCAGTCCGCCACATTATTCCAGATATAAATCTTAACACATGGAATTTTCAGGGTATTCAACATTTGGAAGATATAATTACTCACTCCAAAATTAAACCATTTCACTTACTACGACAAGAATTTAGCCTGCCACTGAGGGAGCATTATAGGTATATTCAACTAACTCAAGTAATAAGGAAGATCCCTACTCTGTTTACCCAACTTCCAAAGAAATTAACTGATTTTTACCAACAAGACACAAAAGGCTCCAAAGGGATATCAATCATTTACAGGGCGCTACAGAGCAAGGACATCTTAATTAAAACCCCAAACATTTTGGCATGGGAAAAAGACATTGGTCTGACATTCACTGCTAAAAAGTGGGAGAGGGCTATCAAACTTCACTTAACTGCTACCAAGAGTACAAATTTGTGGGAAATGCACCAGAAAATCTTGCTTCGATGGTACCTTACCCCACATAGATTGTCAAAAATCTTCCCAGGCACTTCCTCAGGGTGCTGGAGATTATGTGGAGAGAGGGGTACACTGTTCCACATATTGTGGTCATGCCCGAAGGTTAAACCTTTGTGGATGCAGATTGAGAGACTAATACGAACTATTTCACATATCACTTTACCCTTACGCTCCGAAATGGCCATACTCTCTTTGGAGTTGGACTCTGTACCTGTGGCACTTAGGACTGTATCAGCACATATATTAATGGCCACACGCCTAACTATACTTAGACACTGGAAGAACATTGAAGCCCCAAAATTCCCAGAAGTTATAACTACTGTACAAACACATAGTACATATGAAATTCTCCATGCTTCAGCAAGAGGGCAATTTGACAAGATATCCAAGTTATGGGCACCTTGGCAAGACTGGTATAACAAGCAAATAAACTAATGCAAGCTAATTAGGGCATACGTTACAACTTTAGTTAAGCTTAAAGTTATTTCATATGTTTGATTTTATTTTCTTTTATCCTTTTTCTCTTTCTTGGTTCCTACTGATGTAGTTACAAGTAACATGATATTTCATAGGAGTAGGGGCACTTTGCACTACCAATACTATTATACAAAGGAGGGGACCTCAGGGAAGGTAGTAGGTTGATCACTGCAACCAAACAGAGAGATTGCTAGTGGTCGACCATAGTTTGTGGAAACCAACCATTGTCCCTCTCTCACCTAATAAAGGACTACTTAAGACGCTTAACGAATTGATTAATACATCAGGGGACTGGGTTCCTCTTTAACTCAGTTCTAAATTATTTTGTATTATTTACTATATTATTTATATCTCTTTACTTTTTGTTTGCTAAAAAGTCTTTATCCTATGTATGCTTTAAACTTTCAATAAAAATTATTGATATAAAAAAAAAAAAAACTGCTGGTTAGCTTCCCATTTCATGGAGAACGCTTATTTGGAGAAGATCTGGACAAATATATCCAGAAAATTTCTGCCGGTAAAAGTTCACTCTTACCGGTTAAGAACAAGGGTAGAATTCCTTCTTTTAAGAGGCCTACTTCTCCAGTCCCGGGCACATCGGCTGTGAAGCAGTTCCGATGGCCTCCGCGGTCAAATTCAGGGGGCAGAAATCAGGGACAATCACAGGGTAACAAGAAGCCCTGGATCAAGAGAGGTACAAAACCTCCCCCCAAGGCATGAAGCGTTGCCCCCACTCAATCGGGTGGGGGGAAGACTTCAGTTGTTCACAGAGACCTGGCGGGACACCATCAGAGACAGATGGGTGCTCTCCGCAGTAAGTCTGGGATACAAGCTGGAGTTAAAAGGCACTCCTCCTGCCCAATTTATGAGGTCAAACGTGCCAAGAGATCCCCAAAAGAGAGGATCCCTCCTTCTGGCACTAGAACAACTATTGCTCCAAGGTGTAATCATGAAGGTTCCCCTGGAAGAAAGCGGATTCGGGTTTTACTCGAACCTTTTCACAGTCCCCAAACCAAATGGGGACGTGAGGCCCATATTAAATCTAAAAGGGCTAAACAAGTTCCTAAATATCAGGACTTTTCGGATGGAGTCGATCCGATCGGTGGCCACCGCCCTACAAGGGCAGGAATGGCTAGCCTCGATCGACATAAAGGATGCTTATCTGCATATTCCCATCTTTCCGGCCCACCAGAAATTTCTACGCTTTGCAGTAGAAGGGCGCCATTTTCAGTTCAGAGCCTTACCTTTCGGTCTGGCCACAGCACCACGAGTGTTCACAAAAATTCTGGCCCCATTATTGGCCAATCTAAGAACACAGGGTGTAACGATAATGGCATATCTAGACGACCTGCTACTAATAGACCACTCAGTGGAAAAGCTGGAAGTAGCTATTCACAAGACAATCGAGTATCTGGAATATCACGGTTGGATTATCAACCGGGACAAGTCAGCTCTAAGACCAGTCAAAAGTCTGGAATACTTAGGGCTAAGGCTGGATTCAAATCAGAGAAAGATTTTCTTACCTCCAGAGAAGGTGTCGTCTTTAAAAGATTTGACCCACTTAGTGGGTACAAAAAAGAAAACCATCCATACGCCTCTGCATGAGGCTGCTGGGAAAGATGGTGGCTTCATTCGAAGCGGTACCCTACGGTCAATTCCATTCAAGGAATTTGCAAAGGGCCATACTGTCAGCCTGGAACAAAAAAGTTCAGGCTTTAGACTTACCAATGTCCCTGTCCCCTTCCGTTCGCAAGAGCCTCCATTGGTGGTTGGTGCCCCAGAATCTGGAAAGAGGGAAACCCTTCAGTCCGGTTTCTTGGAAGGTGGTCACTACAGATGCCAGCCTCATAGGCTGGGGGGCAGTACTGGAGCAATGGTCTCTCCAGGGCAAGTGGTCAGAAGCAGAAAAGGCCCTGCCCATCAATCTCTTAGAGATACGAGCAGCCCGGTATGCCCTAGTAGCATGGACATCCAAACTCCAAGGGTCCCCTGTCAGAATTCAATCAGACAATGCCACGGCAGTGGCATATATCAATCACCAGGGTGGCACCAAGAGTCGTGCAGCCCAGAGGGAAGCAAATTGCATCCTGGAATGGGCAGAAAAATATGTCCCAGCCATATCCGCGGTTTTCATCCCAGGAGTGGAAAATTGGAGAGCGGACTTTCTAAGTCGCCAACAATTATGCCCGGGGGAATGGTCTCTTCACCCCGAGGTTTTCCAGGCAATATGCCAGCGGTGGGGAACACCGGATGTAGATCTGCTAGCATCCAGATTCAACGCAAAGGTGGACAGATTTGTGTCTCGCACAAGGGATCCCCTAGCTTGCGGCTCGGATGCCCTAGTGTTCCCTTGGGATCAGTTCGAGCTGATATATGCATTCCCACCGCCACAATTGTTACCGCGATTACTCCGCAGAATCAGGGTAGAAAAGAAACCAGTGATTCTGGTGGCTCCAGCGTGGCCCCGAAGGGCATGGTATGCGGAGATTGTAAAAATGTCAGTGAGGAGTCCTTGGACCCTCCCACATCGTCCGGACCTGCTGTCGTAGGGACCGATATACCACCCTTCCTTACCAGCCCTAGGTTTGACGGCCTGGCTATTGAAGCCCACATTCTGAAAAAGAGAGGGCTCTCTAATTCTGTGGTATCTACCATGATCAATGCCAGGAAACCGGTATCCAGGCAGATCTATTATAGGATCTGGAAAGCATACATTACGTGGTGTGAGGCCAGGAAATGGCATCCACGTAAGTACGTGATAGGGAGGATTTTGGACTTCCTACAGTGGGCTGTAGATAGGAAGCTTGCCTTGAGTACTATCAAGGGTCAGATTTCGGCCTTGTCAATATTTTTTCAAAGGCCCTTGGCTTCGCATTCACTAGTCAAAGCCTTTATACAAGCAGTGATGCGTATTAGCCCTCCGGTTAGTATTCCCATATGTCCTTGGGACTTAAACCTGGTTCTGTCGGTTCTACAGAAACAACCGTTTGAACCATTACAACACATTTCCTTGGTTCTTCTCACCAGGAAATTGATTTTCTTAGTAGCCGTTTGTTCGGCTAAAAGAGTATCGGAATTAGCCGCCTTGTCCTGTAAGGAGCCATATCTGGTTGTCCATAAGGACAGAGTAGTATTACGTCCTCATCCAGCCTTTCTTCCTAAGGTGGTATCGAGGTTTCATTTGAACCAAGATGTGGCTCTTCCTTCTTTTTTCCCCAAACCTAGCTCGGTAGAGGAAAAGTTATTACATTCTTTGGATGTAGTAAGAGCAGTTAAAGCTTATCTAAAAGCCACTGCTCAGATTCGCAGAACGGATTCTTTATTTGTTCTTCCCGGAAGGCCCCAGAAAGGGTCAGGCAGCATCAAAATCTACTTTAGCCAAGTGGATTCGACAGGTCATAATACAAGCCTATGGCTTGAGAAAGAGACCGCCTCCGTTCAAAGTTAGGGCGCACTCCACAAGAGCAGTTGGAACTTCATGGGCAGTGCATCACCAGGCCTCCCTGGCTCAAGTATGTAAGGCCGCAACATGGTCTTCGGTACACACGTTTACTAGGTTCTACCAGGTAGACGTTAGAAGTCAGGAGGATGTCGCCTTTGGGCGCAGTGTGTTGCAGGCCGCAAAAGATCCTCATGCCTGATGGCGCCCAGCTTATGTATCCCTCCCCTCATTTGGCATTGCTTTGGGACGTCCCATTAGTAATGACTAAGTCGCTCTGTGTCCCGTGATGTACGAAAAAGAAAAAGGGATTTTTATAACAGCTTACCTGTAAAATCCTTTTCTTGGAGTACATCACGGGACACAGAGCTCCCACCCCTCTTTTTGGGACACTTATTGCTTGGCTACAAAACTGAGGTGCTCCCGGGTGGGAGGGGCTTATATAGGGGAGGGTACTTCCGGTTTGGAATTGGCCAGTGCCAACACCTGAAGGTAATCTATATAACCCATTAGTAATGACTAAGTCGCTCTGTGTCCCGTGATGTACTCCAAGAAAAGGATTTTACAGGTAAGCCGTTATAAAAATCCCTTTTTTATGAAAAATAAATAAAAACAAAACAAGCAAACTGTTCATGACATACTTTAGCAAATTAGAAGTCATTCAGCTAGCATTAGGTTCTACTAGAAAGTGACTTAACATTTAGATAAACAAAAAATAAATAAAAGTAAGTCAAGTTACGAGTTATATTTTTTAAAGCGTTTGTTAACCCCAAAAAATTAAATAAAGATTCTGTTCCTTTAAAGCAGGGATATGCAATTAGTGGACATCCAGATGTTGCAAAACTACAAGTCCCATCATGCCTCTGCCTCTGGGTGTCATGCTTGTGGCTGTCTGAGTTCTGCCATGTATCATGGGACTTGTAGTTCTGCAACAGCTGGAGGTCCGCTAATTGCAGATCCCTGCTTTAAAGCATGTTATACAGCACAGTGCTTGTGCTGTGTATTTTGGCCCCCTGTATCACCTGCAATACCTGGCTGATCCTGCCAGTTTCTACCCTCCCCTCTGTATGCTGACTCAGATATATCAGGGCTGCCCAGCTCTGACACCGGAGTCAGTGTAAGTGTCTGTCATACCCTGCTATCTGCAGCTCTCCTGTGTCTCCTCTGTCCTCTGTTATTATTTTTAAAAGGACAAGCACTAGGATGCATTTTTATTTGACATAGGGGATGATATAAAGATGAGATAGTGGCTTAACAACCACTTTAAATTTAAACCGTCAATGCAGTTGTTCTGCTTTCCCTAATCTAACACCGGCTTGACTGTTTACACATGCACATTAACCAGGATTATGTTCCATGCTAAATGCGTTGGGTTAAGGCAGACCAATAATTTCAATGGACCATGTAATGCATCAAAAAGCACCAAAAAGATTGCATATACAATTTCTTTTACTGTGTTGCATTTATAGACTTGCACTGGCTTTTACACTGATTTTGTGTGAGATCTTTATATGTCATTTTGTATAAAATATGTCCTTGGGCTCACCAAACTGAGGAAAGCACCGGGGCCAGACAGACTCACAATTCAGTACTACAAAACCCTTCTCCCCTCACTAGGACCATACATGGTTGAACTATTTAATGATCTATTCTAGGCACAGGGAATCCCTTCCATGAGACTACTCTCCAGGCACACATTTTGGTGATCCCAAAAGAGGGCAAGGATCCAACCTCCTGTGAGAGCTACTGGCCCATATCCCTACTAAACACAGATCTCAAGCTGTTTACCAAAATTATAGCAACCAGACTGCAGCACCACCTGCCCGACTTGATCCTCTTGGACCAGGTGGGCTTTGTTCTGTCCCGGGAAGCCAGGGACAACACTACTAAAGTCAAATCTCAACCTCAACCTCCTACATGTTGCCAACACCACTAATGTCCCGTGTGTTTTTCTGTGGACAGACGCGGAGAAGGCATTCGACAGGGTACACTGGACTTTTATGTTCTCAGTCCTAAGGCATGTGGGACTGGGACACACCATGCTCCACTGGATATCTGCCATCTACTTGAACTCGACAGCCAGGGTCAGGGCTAATGGAGTTCTGTCGGATCCCTTTGCAATCAATAACGGAACAAGGCAGGGCTGCCCTCTGTCACTTCTCCTTTTTGCCCTGGCTCTGGAACCCTTCCTCAGTCATGTGCGTTTGAATCCCGATGTCCCTGGCATCAAAGTGGGGAACTCCCAACAAAAAGTGTCTGCATACGCTGACAATATGATGTTCACACTTACTAATCCCATTATTTACCTCCCTAAATTGCTGCGTGAATTTGAAATTTATGGAGCACTCTCCAATCTGAAAATTAATTTTACCAAATCCGCAGAAATGGGGGGGTGGGCATACAGCTGCATCTCCTCTCCCACCTCCAAACAAGTTTTAAATTGAAATGGACGAGTACTGCCCTGAAATACTTGAGCACGCTCATCCCCCCTAAGCACTCAAAAATCTTTGAACTAAACTTCCCCCCACTACTGAAAAAAGTCAAATCCCTCCGTACATGACATACAGGGCTTCATTCGTGGTTCGGCCACTGTAGTATCTTTAAAATGAGCATTATCCCTAAGTTTTTATACCTTTTTCAGGCCTTGCCCATCTCCATCCCGACGAGTTACTTCAGACAGATGCACTCCCTGTTCATTGAATTCATCTGGGCCAAAAAACTACCACGACTAAACAGGAAACTCCTCTCCCTACCCAAAGAAAACAGTGGCCTGGCAATGCCGGATGTTCACACTTATTACCACGCAACACATCTAAATAGACTGGTACCACCACCGGGACACCAAACTATGGTCCCAGTTGGAGCAAACTCAAAGCGACATACCCCTCAGACGAGCTCCCTGGTGTTATGCATCACTACCATCTAACCTTAAGAGACACCCCCTTATTGGCCCCACTACCCGCATAAGTGCCCATGTATTTACCAAAGCCTCTCTTCTCTCCTGGAACTCACCCTTATTCCCCATATTGGGGAACCCAGCGTTTTCGCCGGGACTCAACAATGTTGTCTTCCAGAACTTGATCAACTCCGACTGCTTTCAAACCTCCCACTTTAGGACTGCGGGAAGATGGATGTCCATGCCGAAACTTACAGACCCATTGGGTCCTTTCCGGCTAGGCTTCTGGAGAGCATTCCAACTCCGTCACTTCTTGAAAACAATAACACCCCCAGGCAACACTGACAAACCTCTCACAACCCTGGAAGAATACCGTTCAGACTCTGGTGTTCTTCCACATGCGCTATTCCTAACATACCACCTGCTGATCACACCCCCAGCAGACTTTCAAATGTACTGTGCTGTATGCATGCCTATGTGTTTTGTGTTTTTTTTTTTTATGTGAATTACTCTTTGTCGGCCTTGTGGATTCTGTCTTTTGAATAAATAAAAGATAAAAAAAAAACATGTCCTTCTAGATATATACATAGCGTGCAGGTGGACCTTTGCCTCCCAGTACATATTGATGCTTCCTCTTTTTAAATTTATCAGTTCCCTATGAGACCAATGAACGTTAACCTTTTTTGTCAACTCATGCTACAATTGTGGGAAAAAGGATGGTTAACTGTTTAGCTTCAGAAATTTAAATATATCTCTTAATACTCATATTATATATACTGTATTCTGTGTTGATCCAATATGAGATGTATCTATGCTAATTTACTTGACCTGCAACACACATCCGTCAACAAGGTGCACTGGGGTGCAATTCAGTCTGAATTCAGAATTAATTGCACCACATGCGCGTAATGTGTGTTACTACTACAGCACAATGGTGTGAACAGGGCCAGCATATGTTTTACCACAACACATTTTAATGCATGAACCTTTCTGGGGAAAAAAAAGATCAGTTCTTTTGTTTGTGCATTAAAGTGCACTAACAACCCTTTCAAAATGAATGGGTTTTATTGCAGCAATACTACTAGTGTGTACTAGGCTTTAAAGTATAACAACATGTTACATTAACGCACATGCGTTATATCAGAGAAACTGTTATAAACCATTCCCAGCAGACTACGTTTTTTACAACTTATTTGTATATAATGCACCGCACTTCAGAAACTAGTTAGTTAATGAACAGGAGATACTTGCAATTTCAGAGCTATACTTCCTAGTGAACATGTGCAAATAATTCATATTTTTCAGAAAATTTCCTGCAAAGGGGAACTTTCTTCCAAGAAATGTAATCTGGAAGACAAATGTAAAGGCTCAACCTGCTGCCATGTGCAGTACAATTACAGCTTCAAGCTATAGCATGATGTCTTGTGCTTGTGACAGATGTCTCTATGTTACCATGGCCATTACAAGAGACTATTAGAGGCTGCTTGCATACTACAAGAGACTTTTGGAATCCATATTACAGTATGTTTAAAGAGATCACTAAATCGTTACAAACACCCTAATATGTTTTGTAAAATATGTAAATTATGTAAATTATCGGTAAAAGTTCTATATTGGTATTACATATTTGCTACTCTATAATAAATAAAAAATTATATTCCCAAGTGTAATTAAAAAAAAGTGTAAAACAAGTGAAAAGCCGCAGTACACAGATACCTCAATTTGTAAGTTCACTGTGGTACCAAATAGTCCAAGGACAGAGATAAAAGAGATGTATAGGTATGTACATATACTGTACACTCGGGTTCATGTATATGAATGGGTCAGTCAGGGCAGCCGCCGAAAAGACCAGAAGCAGGTTCCAGTGAGCTAAAAATAAAATATGCTTGAGAAAGGAGCGTCGCTGTTCTTCCACCAATAGCGTCGCACGTCTATGACATCACAGCCCGGTGCCGTGCTCTGTTGTGCTGCCCAAGCCTCCTTCTGGCATCTGATCACACAGCCGTGTCTCTCCACTACACTGCGGAAGCCGGACGACCTTTGCCAGCCACAGCGCAGACAGCCACCAGCTCTGACGTCTACCCTCCCTCATTTAACTCATTTAACTCTTTGGAACCTATACCCACGCCAGATGGACTTCTCCTGACCCCACCTGACTGTGGTGTGACAAACCTGGGCCCCTGAAGGAGACCTTGCTGTGCTCAGCCATCCCATCCATTTCTGCCTAGGATCTGATGTGGTGCCAGCCAGACGGACCTGCTGTGACTTGCAGTCCCATCCCATCTCTTCAGCCCAGCTACGGATTCTGAACTCAACTCTACATTCCCCCATGTGAGTGGATATTGTTGTTTATTAAATGTTTTATTGATACATACTCTCCTTGTTTTATTTTAAAAAAAGTGTAAAGTGAGCTAATAAGTAATTCAATTACTTATTACTGGCTCTTCTTTACGAGATCATCATATCATAAATCTTTCTGCCTTCCATAAGGAGATTTAAATAACTCTGACACCTCTGAATCCATAGATGCACAATCTACTTGGCACAAAGAGCATAATACAACCACATACGGCGTATGTAGTTTAGTATGTGTGGATAACCTATTAAACACGTTTATACTGTGCCAGCGACGAAGGCGCGCACATCATCGGGGCTTGGACGTAAACCAGCCACGCAGATTGCGTACACAACAGTGTAGGTATGTTAGCCTGCAAATAAACAAATTGCACATGTTTATACTGTGCATAGCACTGAAAATCCGCACACCATTGGAACGCAGGGGAGAAACCTGAGCACCCGGATGAAACCCATGCAGACTGCATACGCATACCGTGTAGGTACTATAGTATGTGTGCTAACCATTTTGCAGAAGCCCATGTGTGCATAGCACCGAAGGTGCGCACACCGTTGGCGCGTGGGAGGAACCAAAGTACCCCACGCATACTCAGAGAATGCAATACCTACAACTACTGTAAATGTATTTAGTGTTGTGTATAAACATAATGTGTATGTTTACACCATGTATCGCACCAAAGGCACGCATGTCATGTAGCATGGGCGGAGACCCGGAGGAAACCCACGCAGACTGCAAAGACATACCGGGTAGGTATGTTAGTATGTGGATAACAAATCGCACAAATTTAGACTGTGCATAGCGCTGAAGCGCCCATACCAATGGAGTGTGGGAGGGAACCGGAGCACTCGGAGGAAACCCACACAGACTGCATACACATACCGTGTAGGTATTATAGCATGCGTGATAAACATTGAACATGTTTAACTGTGCAGAAGGCCAAAGGCACACATACCGTCAGCGCGTGGGAGGAAACCGGAACACCCGGAAGAACCCCACGCAGACAGCACACAGATACCATGCAGGAATGAAAGCATGTGAATAAACATATTGCGCATGTTTATGCTGTGCATTTCCATTGGAGCGTGGGGGGAAACCGGAGTACCCGGAGGAACCCCACGCAAACAGTATACCCATACTGTAAACATGTATAGTATGTGCAATAAACATATTGAACATGTCTATACTGTGCAGAGAGCCGAAGCGCACATACCATGAGAGCGCAGGAGGACACCGGAGCCCCCGGCGGAAACCCGCGCCGACCCAGAGAGTATAATACATACATATACCGTGAATGTATCTGGAGTCGTGCATAAACATATTTTGTACGTTTATGTCATGTATGGCACTGAAACACAGCATTGGAACGTGGGGGGACACCCACGCAGACACAGAGACCAATAACACATACATACACTGTGAATGTATGCAGTGTAGAGGTAAAGGATGAGTTTAAATTATGGTGCAGAGGCGCATAATCTTCTCTGTATCATTCCAACCTGCTTGACTGTGCTGCCGAAGCAGCATGCAGGTAACAGGTAACCTCTGATCCTCAGACCGTGTGTCTGTCAGAGCCCAGAGCGTTCCCCAGGAAATGGCGGGAAACCACAGGTGCAGAGACTCTGTTGCATCAGGACATCACACAGAAGGCTCACAGGGACTAGAGACATAAATTAATAAAGTCCCCCCCCCACCATGCTGCACCGACCAGAGGCAGCGTGTGAGGAAAACAGTGAGGAAGCTGTGTAAAAGAAAAGCTTGAAGGAACCAAGGGAAACAGCTTCCACCTGAGGTACTTCAGCCATAGCACCCAGCTTGAGAGTGTTCCTCACATCATCAATGAGATCACTTACAAGCGCCCTGTCATTTACTGACACAGAACTGGAGTCTTCCTCACAAGGGAATGTCCCGTTCAAAAACATTAAATATTCAGAGCTAGGGCCCTGAGCACAGTAGTTCGGCCCATATCTGAATCAGAGCACTCCTTCACTAAAGATTTTTGTGGGGAGAGGGGGCTTATAGCTCCTTTCGCTCGCACACCGCTTCCATTCTGACAAGGAATGATTCCAGGACTGCCGACAACTGGTCCATAAGGACCGCAGGTGCAGGAAACATATGAACATGTTTAACTGTGCAGCACTGCCAGTTGCCCCAGGCAAGTTTTATTTTTTTTGTGGAGAGCAGGTGTATCAGACTCCATAACGCAGGGCTTGACAAATTTGCTTGGAATCTAGAAGCCAGCTAAAAAAGTTAGGAGCCAGGAACGCGCCCTGTCCCGCCGAGCTCGCGCGCAGAAGCGAACGCATACGTGAGTAGCGCCCGCATATGAAAGCAGTGTTCAAACCACACGTGAGGTATCGCCGCGATCGGTAGAGCGAGAGCAATAATTCTAGCCCTAGACCTCCTCTGTAACTCAAAACATGCAACCTGTAGAATTTTTTAAACGTCGCCTATGGAGATTTTAAAGGGTAAAAGTTAGTCGCCATTCCACGAGCGGACGCAATTTTTAAGTGTGACATGTTGGGTATCAATTTACTCAGCGTAACATTGTCTTTCACAATCTAAAAAAAAATTGGGCTAACTTTACTGTTGTCTTATTTTTTTATTAAAAAAAGTGTATTTTTTCCCAAAATACGGTGTGACAGAAAGTATTGCAACGACCGCCATTTTATTCTCTAGGGTGTTAGAATAAAAAATATATATAATGTTTGGGGGTTCTAATTAGAGGGAGGGAGATGGCAGGGAAAACAGACAGGGAAACTCCATTAGCATTGCTGGTTGTCATACCAACTGCCACCACAAGATGGCGCTAGTTCGCAGAAGGAAGCATAGGCCTGCAGAAGTTCGCAAAGCCGCGGCCTCAATTACCGGCCGGCGTGGCCCGATGCGATCCCGCGGCGCAGAGGGGGGGGGGGGGGGGCACGGAGACACAGGATACCCCAGCTGTGCTGCCCCAGGCGGCAGGTCGCTAATTCTAGTCGCAATGGCGACCTGGCGCCCGGGGTTTGTCGAGCCCTGCCATAACGCCACCCTCTGAGACCTTATACACTATACAAGGAATATACAGTCCACCCACTGGCTACGCTGAGGCTGAGGAGGGGATACCCGGAGCACCCACCAACCCTTAAGGACCGCTCAGTCCTGCGCTGTGAGCCTGAGGAGAGTGAAGAATCTGTGAGGAGATTGTGAGGAGATTCGCGCCGCAGCGCTAGAGGCTGAAACCGAAAGTAAATGTGCGGCGGCCACAAGAAAATGGCCGCCAGCCGCAGCTATAACTGCGCCATTGAACCACGCCAAGATGGCCGCCGAGCGTGAAATTCAAAGCTCTAATGCGCGCTAATGGCGCACGCAATAACCACCTCAAACAGCGCTAATGCGCACGCTAATGGCGCACTCAATAATCATCTCACACACCAGAAAAACTGCCCCTCTCTCCAGAACCCACTACAGACATGAGCGCCCAGCCAGGCCAGAATGACCCCCAAGCACCCCCACAGCACAGCACCAGTACAGGGTGCAGAGAGCAGCATAACAGGGGGAGAAAGGGAGAAACCCCCCCATATAAAGAAACACAGCCGGCATGTACTCACCTGCAGTAGGAGAGACTACTTACCCGTCCCTTTCAGGGACCCACTGGCTTGTTTCAGACAGACCTATCACAGAGCAGTACTGCGTAGCTGTCGGCCCGGTCCACCGCGAAAGATACAGTCAGTCAGGTACTGTTCAATCTTGAGAGGACCGCGGGAGCATGAAAGCAACCCGGCCACCCCTGGAGTCATGGGGCATGTCGTGAACTGAGTCTCACGCACACGAGGCGAGGATCAGCACGCTCGATGGTCGGACAGGGAAGACTACGAGGATACCAGTGTACCCAACCTGTTGCCCAGCCGACAATTGATTGAAGGTCTCAAAAATAAAATAATAAAATTCCCAAAGGAATAAAATTTAAAAGTAAAATCTTCCAAGAGACTGGCTCCTGAGAGAGCCACGTCTTCTTCTGCTAGGCAGAAAAAAACTGAGGCTGCTAGCTGCAGGTGGGAGGGTAATGTCCGGAGGGACCGCCCCCCTGGGCGGGGCTGTTCAGCTCTGGTTTGTTCTAGAATGTATGTTTCTAACATCTAACATTCTGCCTAGATCTTCTCCTGCGAGCAGGGACATATACCCACACGTTTACAGTATCCAGCTGTGTCAGTCCATGGACGATAAGAGAAAACTACACTTGCTATTCTCCACCAGATAATAGAAATTCTCGTATTGATTACCTTTTTATCACCCAAAGAGATCTCCCTAGTTTACAAGAGGCTCAGATTGGAATCCAATCCCTTTCAGACCATGCACCAATTTCACTTAATATAAACCTCTCAGAGCAAACTGGAAAAAATTTTAATTGGAGATTCTAACCTTGCTTTACCAACAGACCTTGAAATTCTCAAAAAAAGTTAGACACTATCAAAACATACTTTGCGCATAAAATAGCGCAGTAAAAACGCCTATCCCCATTCAAATGAATGGGATTCGCGGTAAAAACGCGGTAAAAACGCATAGGCATAAGCGTTATGTTAAAAAATAGCGCTAACGCCTATGCGTGTTTACCGCGTTCGCGCTAATTTTAGCACGAACGCGGTAAAATCGCGGTAAAAATGCATAGGCGTTAGCGCTATTTTTACCGCGATCGCGGTAAAAAATTTCATTATGCCATTAAAAATTTTGAACATGCTCTATTTTTTCACGTCGTTTTTCATGTCGTTTTTTTTAACGACGTGAAAAATGATAGTGTGTATGCTTTTACGAGGTGAAAAAAACCGCGCATGCTCAGAATCAAGTATGAGACGGGAGCGCTCGTTCTGGTAAAACTAGTGTTTATAATGGAGATAGCACATTCGTCACGCTGTAACGGACTGAAAAGCAGGAGGCTGAAAAGCGCGAATCGTCGCTCAACAAACTTTACTAACATGAAGGGTGGCGCCGTCCGAAATGAACTTCCCCTTTATAGTGCCGTCGTACGTGTTGTACGTCACTGCGCTTTGCTTGAACGTTTTTTAAAATGATCGTGTGGATGCAAGACAGGCTTGAGAGGAAACATGAAAAAAAACGACGTGAAAAACGTCGGTTTAAAAAATGGCATGAAAAACGATCGTGTGTACGCCGCATTAGAGTTTAAATTTGTATGCAATCAGGCAGGCCATTGCACTACATGGTTTTGGTAAATCTAAAGGAAATCAGACAACAAAAGTTGTATAGTGTGTATAGGGTCTTATGCCTCGTACACACGACCGGTTTTCCCATCGGAAAAAAAAACCAATGGTTTTCCAGACGGAATTCCCCTCAAGCCTGCCTTGCATACACACGGTCACACAAAAGTCCGGTGAACTTTTGACTGCCAAGAACGCGGTGACGTAAAAGACTACGACGAGACGAAAATATTAAGTTCTATGCTTCCGAGCATGTGTCGAATTGTTTCCGAGCATGCACGTTTTTTTCCCCGTCGGAAAAGCATACAGACGAACGGTTTTCCCGCTAGGATTTTTCCTGACGGGAAAAAAGAGATCCTGCTCTCTTTTTTTTCCCCGACAGTTTTCCCGTCGTAAAAACTCAGATGGAGCATACACACGGCCGGGATTCCCGGCCAAAAGCTCTCATCGCAGTTTTTCCAACGGGAAAACCGGTCGACGCATTAGATTTAACCGTTTGGGAAGCACATACCGTATATACTCGAGTACAAGCCGACCCGAATATAAGCCGAGGCACCTAATTTTACCACAAAAAAAATGGGAAAATGTATTGACTCGAGTATAAGCCTAGGGTGTTCATCTGCATGCCTCACTGTGCCTCACTTTGCCTCACTGTGTCCATGTGCATGCCTCACTGTGCCCATGCCTCACTGTGGGTGCCCGGCTTTGAAAAATAACGGTGCTCCCCCGCCGTAGATCCCCCAGACAAAACCTTTGCACACTTGTAGAGGAGAAATGGGGCTACATTTGTGCCAAGTTCTGGGTCCAGGAGACCTACGACTGGCCGATACCGGGTCCCCAAAGTCACTGGAGAAATGACCATTTAACATTGGAGTCTATGGAAGGGGTGCCCGGCTTTGAAAAAACGGTTCTCCCCGGCCGTAGGTCCCCCGGACAACAAACTTTGCACACTTGTAGAGGAAGAGTGGGGTCCAGGGGACCTATGACTGGCCGGTACCGGGTCCCCAAAGTTCGGGAGATCAGGCGCAAAAAGATGACTCGAGTATAAGCCGAGGGGGGCATTTTCAGCACAAAAAATGTGCTGAAAAACTCGGCTTATACTCGAGTATATACGGTAAGCGGAGTAAGAGGCAGCACAGTGCTTGATGAAGGGCAGGAACGGGAGCTGCTTTAGTTAACTTTTCCTGTTGACAAGCTGATGATAGGTTGCTAGAACCGCCTAGCAACCATTCATCTGCTGGTTAACTTACAAAGTTAACTTAAAGCGGAGGTTCCGCGGCAAATCTTTTTTTTTTTTTTAGCTTGCATGGAAAGTATTTGTAGATCACCAATTAGTACTCACGTGTTTGGTGATTTTTAACCTCCCCTGTCTTTTTTCTGGCAAAAAATGCACTTTTAAAATCAGCCGTCAGAACTTTCCATTTTGCTTGTGGGCATTGTGAAGCCCACAAGCACTGACTTCCTGGTAGCGGTGGACGGTGTTCTGCAGAAAAAGTTCCCCGGCGGATAAGGTTCCCCCCCCCCTGTACTGCGCATGCGCGGCACGAACCTCAACGGAGTTTCCGAAAGTAGCCGAACATGTAGAGCTGCGAGTTAGCTCTACACGGCGCCTGCGCAATGACTAGGAGCCATGTAGAGCTGACTGCGCAGGCGCCGTGTAGAGCCGACTCGCAGCTCTACATGTTCGGCTACTTTCGGAAACTCCGTTGAGGTTCGTGCCGCGCATGCGCAGTACAGGGGGGGGGAACCTTATCCGCCGGGGAACTTTTTCTGCAGGACATGTCACATCTGGGCGAACTCCCAGATTACATTGCGGGAGAATAGAAACGCCTACTCCCGCGGAAGTGAGTACCCGGAAGCCGGAATTGAAATGACAATAGTACGGTATGTACAGAAAAAAAAAAAAAAGTGGCTACTGTACATGTTTGTAGTGTAAGGAGTGTGGTCATATATGGATGTTATTTTGGGTGGAACTCCGCTTTAAACACCTGCCATGCTCCCGCTCTCCATCCAGCACTGTTTTGCTTCTCACTCCGCTCTGCTAGTGAAAGGAGAGTGGCGCCGGCAGAGGATGGGGGAAGCATAGGCAATGCCCTGATCGTGATCTACCTGACGGCTTTCCGCGATCGACAGGTAGATTGCGATCAATGGGTTGCCAACCCAAGCTCTATAGGAATTTTTATTTGATAGGTCCAAAATTCATTTTGTGGAAACAAAAAAACTGACAGTACAATATCACAGACAGTACTCAGCATCATAGTCGCTTGCCCCTGTAAATCTGAAGGGACACACTAGTGATGTAGGGGCCAGAAGGAAAACTATAGCAGGCAATGGGATGACACAGGCATTCAGCACATCCAGAAGTGTCACACTGTTGGTGAAGGATTGTGTATATGCGATTGTATGTTTTTTTTTTTTGTTTGTTTTTTCTAGTTGGTTGAACTAGATGGTCTTTTTTCAAACCTAACTATGTAACTGTGAAAAATGTGCAAGTGAATAAAGACTGGATTCAATGTCAATGTAAATGCAGGGCAAACACTGGTAAATACATCTCAAATGCCTATGTACTTCAGCCTTTTAGAAAATCGGACAAAACCAAATTGAAATGGAAAAGTAATTTTTAAAGTGTTTGTTACCCCAGCATTTCATATTCCTGATACATGCCTGCTGTACCATGTACTTGTATGAAAAAGTATCCCGTTCTCTTTGTATTGCTACCTTTGTGTGAAATCCTTGGTGTTCATGTCAGTCCCTCCAATTTCCTTTTAAAAACTGACCACACTAAGCAGGAGAGCACAGCATGGTCACTTCTCTAGCTATGCTTAGCCTGCTCTCCTCCAATAATCAGACTTGTCCTGACACGCCCTCCCCCCTGCACAGCTATTGACTGGGAAGTTGTAACGCCGAGCGCTCCGGGTGTCCCATCCATCCCGGAGCGCCCGCGGCGTCTGTCCCCCTGCAGCGCTCCGGTCGGCTCCTCTGACCGTGAGCGCTGCTCTGATGCTGGCGGGGATGCGATCCATGCGGCGGCACCTGTCCGGCCGCGGATCGCATCCCATCCTGCTCACCGGCCTCCTCCCCCTGCTCCGTCCCGGCGCGCGCGGTCCCGCTGCTCTCTTGGGCGCGCCGGCCTTCTTAAATTTAAAGGGCCAGTGCACCATTGATTGGTGCCTGGTCCAATTACTGTGTCACACTCAAAAACACTTAAAAACCCACTCCCCCTTCCTGTCCTTGCCGGATCTTGTTGCCTTAGTGCCCTGAGAAAGCGTTTTGTACTTGCCTTTCCAGTGTATCTGACCTTCTGCCGTTGCCCCTGACTACGTACCACTGCCGCCTGCCCTGACCTTCCGCTACGTCTGACCTTGCCTCTGCCTAGTCCCAGTGTACCGTGCCTATCTCAGCTGCCAGAGAAGTCAAGCCGCTACTGGGGGACACGACCTGGTTGTTACCGCCGCAGCAAGTCCATCCCGCCTTGCGGCGGGCTCTGGTGAAAACCGGTAGCTGCTTAGAACCGGTCCTCCAGTGCGACCCGTGCCTTCGCCTCTCTGGCACAGAGGATCCACCTCCTGTGTCCTCACTAGCCGCCAGTCCGGGCCCTGACAGTAGATCCGGCCATGGATCCCGCTGAGGTACTGCTGCCAAATCTCACTGACCTCACTACCGTGGTTGCCCAGCAGTCGCAACAGATCGCCCAACAAGGACAGCAGCTGTCGCAGTTGACCGCCATGGTCCAGCAGCTTCTGCCGCCGCAGCCTCCAGCATCTTCCCCTCTCCGAGCTGCCGCTACTACCTCAAGAATTCGCCTGTCTCTTCCGGAGAAATTTGACGGGGATTCTAGGATGTGCCGGGGATTCTTGTCCCAATGTTCCCTGCATCTTGAGATGATGTCTGACCAGTTTTCCACAGAACGGTCTAAAGTGGCATTCGTGGTCTCTCTGTTGTCTGGAAAGGCCTTGGCCTGGGCCACGCCACTCTGGGACCGCAACGACCCTGCTACAGCCACCGTTCAGTCCTTCTTTGCTGAGGTTCGCAGCGATTTTGAGGAACCAGCCCGAGCCTCATCCGCTGAAACCGCCCTGCTTAACCTTGTCCAAGGAAACTCTTCTGTGGGCGAATATGCCATACAGTTCCGCACACTGGCCTCAGAGTTAGCCTGGAATAATGAGGCTCTCTGCGCGACCTTCAAGAAGGGTTTATCCGGCCACATCAAGGATTGTCTGGCCGCACGAGAAATACCCTCTTCCTTGACGGAACTTATCCATTTAGCTACCAGCATCGATATGCGTTTCGTCGAAAGACGCCAAGAGCTTCGCCAGGAAAAAGATCTCATTCGCACCAGGCGTTATCCGCGCCTGGCTCCTCTCTTTCTGAATCCAATGCATCCTGTTACCGTGCCTCCCGCCGAGGAGGCCATGCAAGTGGACCGGTCTCGCCTGACCCTACAAGAGAGGTCTCGCCGTAGGAACGAGAACTTATGCCTTTATTGTGCGAACTCTGATCACTTCCTAAAAGACTGCCCTATTCGTCCTCCGCGTCAGGGAAACGCCCGCACCTAGTGAACGTGGGAGAGGCGTTACTGGGTGTGAATTCTTCCTCTCCACGTCTGACTATTCCTGTGCGGATTTCTCCTTCTGCTGGCTCCCTCTTCCCTGCGGTGGCCTTCCTGGACTCTGGTTCTGCAGGAAACTTTATTGAAGCCTCTTTCATCAACAGGTTCAACATTCGTGTTACCCGTCTCATCAAACCCTTCTTCATTTCCTCTGTAAATGGAGAGAATTTGGATTGTACCGTGCGTTACCGCACCGAACCCCTGCTCATGTCCGTTGGTGTTCTTCACCAAGAAAAGATTGAATTCTTTGTTTTGCCGAACTGTACTTCTGACATCCTTCTTGGCCTACCCTAGCTCCAGCGTCACACTCCAAACCCTCGACTGGACCACTGGGGACATCAAATCCTGGGGTGACTCCTGTCACAAGCATTGCCTTAAGTCTGCACCGACCTGTCAAGTCCCCATCACTACTCCTTTGCCTGGCCTTCCAAAGGCCTATCAGGACTTTTCTGATGTCTTTTGCAAAAAACAGGCGGAGGTCTTACCACCACATAGACCCTACGACAGCCCCATTGACTTGCTCCCAGGTACTACACCACCCCGTGGCAGAATTTACCCTCTCTCCTCTCCTGAAACCAAGGCCATGACTGAATACATTTAGGAGAACCCCAAGAGAGGTTTTATTAGGAAATCATCTTCTCCAGCCGGAGCGGGCTTCTTCGTGGCCAAGAAGGACGGATCTCTACGCCCTTGCATAGACTATCGTGGTCTCAATAAAATCACTATTAAAAACTGCTACCCTCTGCCTCTCATCTCGGAGCTCTTTGACCGTCTGCGCGGAGCAAAAGTTTTTTCTAAATTGGACCTCAGGGGCGCTTATAACCTCATCAGAATCCGTAAAGGAGATGAATGGAAAACCGCATTTAACACCAGAGACGGTCACTTTGAATATCTCGTCATGCCGTTCGGACTTTGCAACGCCCCTGCAGTCTTTCAAGATTTTGTCAACGAAATCTTCCGGGACCTACTGTATACCTGTGTGGTTGTCTATCTTGACGACATCCTAATCTTCTCTGTCAACCTTAACCACTTCGCATCTAAGGACGTCCGTGGGACGTCCTTGACTTTCAGCCGGGATATCTGAATGATGCCTGCAGCTACAGGCATCATTCAGATATCGTTTTTTAGAGCCGGTGATTCTCTGTACCGTAAGAACGAGCATAGCGGCTGTTCCGCCGCTTGATCGTTCTTACAGGCGGCGAGAGGGGACGTCCCCCCCCCTCCCGCCGCCCTCCGGTGCTTCTACCGACTCACCTGAGCGATCGGTGAGTCAGTGACAGGATCCGCCGGCCCCGGCTTCTAACCATAGAGATTTCCGGCGGACCAGATGGTCGCCGGAGTCTCTATGATCGTTCGGAGGCCGGGCGCGATGTTATGACGTCACGCCCGGCCTCTGCATTCAAAAAAACGGCGCCGCTTCGGCTAGGAAGCGGTGATCGTTTTTTTATTTTTTTTATTTCAGGCTTCCCAGTCTAGAGGTGAGATGTGGGGTCTTATTGACCCCATATCTCACTGTAAAGAGGACCTGTCATGCTTATTCCTATTACAAGGGATGTTTACATTCCTTGTAATAGGAATAAAAGTGATCTTTTTTTTTTTTTTTTTTTCTAACTGTCAAAGTAAAAAGTTAAAAGTAAAATTAACAATAAATAATAAAAAAAAAAAATGTAAAGCGCCCCTGTCCCCGGTAGCTCGTACGCAGAAGCGAACGCATACGTAAGTCCCGCCCACATATGAAAACGGTGTTCAGAACACACATGTGAGGTATCGTAGCGAACGTTAGAGCGAGAGCAATAATTCTAGCCCTAGACCTCCTCTGTAACTCAAAACATGTGACCAGTAAAAAAATTTACAGCGTCGCCCATGAGGATTTTTAAGTACCGAAGTTTGGCGCCATTCCACGAGCGTGTACAATTTTGAAGGGTGACATGTTGGGTATCTATTTACTCGGCGTAACTTCATCTTTCACATTATGCAAAAAAATTGGGCTAACTTTAATGTTTTAATATTTTTTAATTCATGAAACCGTTTTTATTCCAAAAAAAATGCGTTTGAAAAATTATTGGGCAAATACCGTGCGAGATAAAAAGTTTCAATGACCGCCATTGTATTCTCTAGGGTCTTTGCTAAAAAAATATATATAGTGTTTGGGGGTTATATGTAATTTTCTAGCAAAAAAATTAGGCTTTTTACATGTAGGAGCGAAGTGTCAGAATTGGCCCGGATGCGAAGTGGTTAAGGAACATCGGCTCCATGTCCGTCAAGTGCTCCAGCGCCTCCGCGTAAATCATCTTTACGCTAAATTTGAAAAATGCCTTTTTGAGCGCAGCAGTCTTCCTTTCCTAGGTTATCTGGTCTCTGGACAAGGTCTTCAAACGGACCTTGACAAACTCTCCGCAGTCTTGGGTTGGCCACGCCCCTCTGGACTTCGTGCTATCCAACGCTTCCTTGGTTTCGCCAACTACTATCGTCAGTTCATACCCCACTTCTCCACCATCGTTGCTCCTATAGGGGCACTGACCAAAAAAGACGCAAATCCTAGGTCCTGGCCGCCTCAAGCGGAGGAAGCCTTTACTCGCCTTAAGACCGCCTTCTCCTCTGCACCTGTCCTGTCTCGGCCAGATCCTCTAAAGCCGTTCTTCCTTGAAGTCGACGCCTCCTCGGTAGGAGCCGGAGCTGTGCTTCTTCAAAAAAACGCTAAAGGGAAAAACGTCACTTGTGGTTTTTTCTCTAAAACTTTCTCCCCTCCGGAAAAAAACTATTCCATAGGTGACCGTGAACTGTTGGCCATCAAGTTGGCATTAGAAGAGTGGAGACATCTCCTGGAAGGATCCCTTCACCCTATCTCCATCTACACTGACCATAAAAATTTGTCCTACCTTCAGTCCGCTCAGCGCCTAAATCCTCGCCAGGCCAGGTGGTCATTGTCCTTTGCCCGCTTCAACTTCCAGATCCATTTTCGGCCCGCAGACAAAAATGTCAGGGCTGATGCTTTGTCCCGTTTCTCCGATACCTCTGAAACCGAGACTCCTCCTCAACACATCATACCCCCTGAGTGTCTGATTTCCTCTGCTCCCGCTTCTCTCGTGCCAATTCCTCCAGGAAAGACTTTCGTTCCTCCACGCCTTCGGCTTCAGATACTCAACTGGGGCCATTCCTCCCATCTAGCCGGTCACGCTGGGATCAAAAAATCCATACAATTGATTGCCAGACACTATTGGTGGCCTACCCAGGAGGAAGATGTGACTGACTTTGTACGGGCCTGCACTATCTGTGCACGTGACAAGACTCCTCGCCAGAAGCCTGCAGGTCTTCTCCTTCCCCTACCTGTGCCTGAACAACCATGGTGCCACATCGCCATGGATTTCATCACGGACCTCCCTTTGTCTCGTAGTAACACTGTCATCTGGGTGGTCGTTGACCGCTTTTCTAAAATGGCTCATTTTGTCCCGCTCCCTGGTCTGCCTACTGCACCTCAGTTGGCGAAGCATTTTTTTCTTCAAATTTTCCGCCTCCATGGGCTGCCCTCACATATCGTCTCGGATAGAGGTGTTCAATTCATCTCAAAATTTTGGAGAGCTCTCTGTACTCAACTAAAAATTAAGTTGAATTTTTCTTCCGCTTATCACCCACAGTCCAATGGACAGGTGGAGAGAGTTAAACAGGTCCTTGGCGACTACCTACGACATTTTGTCTCCGCCCGTCAAGACGATTGGGTCGACCTATTGCCCTGGGCAGAATTCTCATACAATTTCAAGAACTCTGAATCTTCCTCCAAGTCGCCTTTCTTTGTGGTCTACGGCCGTCACCCATTGCCCCCCCTCCCCATTCCCACGTCTTCTGGAGTTCCGGCCGTGGATGAATTAACTCAGGACTTTGCCTCTATCTGGAAAGAGACTCAAAAGTCGCTCTCACTGGCCTCTGCCCGCATGAAGAGACATGCAGATAAAAAAAGAAGAATCCCTCCTGTCTATGCCCCTGGTGACAAAGTGTGGCTCTCCTCCAAATATGTTCGGTTTCGGGTACCTAGCTACAAGCTGGGCCCTCGTTACCTCGGGCCATTTAAAATCAAAAACCAAATCAATTCTGTTTCTTACAAGCTCCACCTTCCTCCTTCTCTTCGTATTCCCAACTCTTTTCATGTGTCTCTTCTTAAACCCCTCATTCTTAACCGATTTTCCACTAAGGTCACTGCTCCTGCTCCTGTCTCTGGTTCTTCTGATGTCTTCTCGGTGAAAGAGATCCTCGCCTCCAAGGTCATCCGAGGTAAAAAATGTTTTTTAGTGGATTGGGAGAACTGTGGCCCTGAGGAAAGGTCCTGGGAACCTGAGGCCAACATTTTAGATAAAGAGCTCATCCGAAGATTCTTGGGTTCCAAGAAGAGGGGGAGACCTAAGAGGGGGGGGTACTGTAACGCCGAGCGCTCCGGGTGTCCCATCCATCCCGGAGCGCCCGCGGCGTCTGTCCCCCTGCAGCGCTCCGGTCGGCTCCTCTGACCGTGAGCGCTGCTCTGATGCTGGCGGGGATGCGATCCATGCGGCGGCACCTGTCCGGCCGCGGATCGCATCCCATCCTGCTCACCGGCCTCCTCCCCCTGCTCCGTCCCGGCGCGCGCAGTCCCGCTGCTCTCTAGGGCGCGCGCGCCGGCCTTCTTAAATTTAAAGGGCCAGTGCACCATTGATTGGTGCCTGGTCCAATTACTGTGTCACACTCAAAAACACTTAAAAACCCACTCCCCCTTCCTGTCCTTGCCGGATCTTGTTGCCTTAGTGCCCTGAGAAAGCGTTTTGTACTTGCCTTTCCAGTGTATCTGACCTTCTGCCGTTGCCCCTGACTACATACCATTGCCGCCTGCCCTGACCTTCCGCTACGTCTGACCTTGCCTCTGCCTAGTCCCAGTGTACCGTGCCTATCTCAGCTGCCAGAGGAGTCGAGCCGCTACTGGGGGACACGACCTGGTTGCTACCGCCGCAGCAAGTCCATCCCGCCTTGCGGCAGGCTCTGGTGAAAACCGGTAGCTGCTTAGAACCGGTCCTCCAGTGCGACCCGTGCCTTCGCCTCTCTGGCACAGAGGATCCACCTCCTGTGTCCTCACTAGCCGCCAGTCCGGGCCCTGACAGAAGTAGTACTGGGGAGTACTACTGCTTCTCCTCCCCCCAGCTCTTATGCAGCTGAGAACAAACGGAATGTGATAGCTTATAAAAAAGGGAAAAAAGGTATTTATTATGTTTTTTTTTCTTTTTTGTCTTAAATCTATTCACAACTTTTTTGCCTTTTGTAGAAATTTTAAACTGAATGGATTGTTTTACAAGGTGATCATTTAAAATCACTTTAAAAATTCATACATTTAATTTCCGAAAGTGGAGTTTTCCTTTAAAGCAATGCAGGCAAAGTCTGCAAAGAACTGAGCTTGCAGTTCCATAAAAAAGCAAAAACAATCATACACATTGAGTGATATATGTTCAATATGTCTGTCCTAATGTACAATGAAATTGATGACTGTTCTTTAGAAAATACAGATGCATCCAGATTTCTAGCATCTTATAAATGGGAAACGTCTGCTTAACCACTTCAGCTCTCACACCTGTACACCCCCTGTGGACCAGAGCAATTTGTAGATTTCTGCTATGGACTTTGTCATTACTTAACCACTTTCGGACCGCCGCACGGCTATATACGTTCGCACTTTGAAGCGGGATATTTGGGTTATGGCAGCAGCTAGCTAGCTGCCATAATCCAGATATCGGTTTCCGATAATGGTGGTCTTTGCGCAAGATCCCCGTTATCAGCGGAGGGGCCCCCCCTCCCGCGCCCTCTGCCGCTTAGCGGAGCCGTTGGTAGCGGCGGAGGCGATCGGGTCCTATCCGTGGCTGGGTATAGAGACGAGTGAGGGGAAGATGGCCCCCACCCGTCTCCATACCATAGCAGGGCGGAAACGACGCAAAAACGTCACTTCCGCCCATAGCTCTTAAAGGGACTTTTTTTTTGTCATTTTTTTCAAATGACAATTTTATATTTATTTGTTACTACATTTAAGTCTAAATATGAGATCTGAGGTCTTTTTGACCCCAGATCTCATATTTAAGAGGACTTGTCATGCTTTTTCCTATTACAAGGGATGTTTACATTCCTTGTAATAGGAATAAAAGTGACCCAAATATTTTTTTTTTTTTTAAAAAACAGTGTAAAAATAAATAAAATAAAGTAAAATAAATAAGAAAAACATTTTTTTTCAAAGCGCCCCGTCCTGATGAGCTAGCGCGCATAAGCGAACGCATAAGTGAGCAGCGCCCGCATATGAAAACAATATTCAAACCACAAATGTGAGGTATCGCGTGATCGTTAGAGCAAGAGCAATAATTCTAGCCTTCGACCTCCTCTGTGTAACTCAAAACATGCAACCTGTAGAATTTTTTAAACATCACCTATGGATATTTTTAACTGTAAAAGTTTGTCGCCATTCCACGAGCGGGCGCAATTTTGAAGCGTGACATGTTGGGTATCAATTTACTCGGCGTAACATTATCTTTCACAATATTAAAAAAAATTGGGGCTAACTTTACTGTTGTCTTATTTTTTTATTCAAAAATGTGTATTTTTTTTAAAAAAAAGTGCGCTTGTAAGACCGCTGCGCAAATACGGTGTGACAAAAAGTATTGCAATGACCGCCATTTTATTCTCTAGGGTGTTAGAAAAAAATGTATAATGTTTGGGGGTTCTAAGTAATTTTCTAGCAAAAAAAATAGTTTTTAACTTGTAAACACCACATCTAAAAAAGAGGCTTGGTCCTTAAGTGGTTAAAAGAGAAGTTCCAGAATTTCAAAAAATAAACATTTATACTCACTTGGTAGGTGCAGCATCTGTCCCCCGCTGCCTTTTAAGACCGAAAACCGAACGATCAATGACCACTGATCTCTTAGTTCTTGGTCTTTAGTGAGCAGAGAGCCGTTGAGTTTCAGCCACCGGCTCTCTGCTCCGCCCCTCCAGCGCGCACGGGTTGTGCAGGGAGTGGCTGGTTCAGGCTCTCGCCGAGAGGCTGAGCCAGACACCGGTCCAGGCATTTGGGTGGATTCCAGCATTAAAGTCGGGGTCGCTCCAGAGGCTGGACCGGCTGAGTGATGTCTGCCGACAGAGGACTTCAGCTCACTGTTGGCTGAATATGGGTCACAGGAGTGCAGAACAAAGTGCACTTCTATGACCCACAGGAGAAGAAGGGCCAAAATAGGCTTTGGCCCTACTTCTCCTTTAGGAAAACAAACATTACATAATACATATATCATTTTTTGGACAAAAAAGGCTTTCCTTTGATAATATTGTCTTGCAAAAATGTTTTTATAAGACAACTGTGAAGGCTTAGACAACCATTCTTAAATTGTGCCCTATCCCTATCCTGATACCCCCCTTTGGGACAATCCCATCCTCCCATCTTTCCACTGTTCCTGACCCCCTGATTTGGAAAAGCGGAGGTATTCAAACTCTTAATATTATCCTCTTGACAGGTGAACTCCACTCTTTCAATTTACTGAAATTGGAATTTGGCCTTCTTAATTGGAATTTCTTTAGATGCAGTACCTCTAACTGAGGCATGCTGTTGGGGCCCAGTTCCCCCAAGTACCTATCCTCCAGCAGAGCTCAGAATCTCTCCTAAAGTCTGTCCTAGAAAAGCCACTTTCTTAATTTCATAATTCATCACAAGTGCTTAGACCCGTCTACTGTTTCAGAAGCAGAAAACCAATATTTCTACTCTTTCTGAAAAAGAATGTGGTGTCTCAACTCTCAATACACCAAACTGATGGGATATTTGGTAGGGATAAGTCTGTCCAACTGAAATTTTGCTGTTAGGTATCTACAATTCCCTCTCCCTTTCAAAGCTGATGTTCTTCTACATGTCCTACTATGCCAGATGGGAAATTCTCCTTAAATAGAAACTTTCTGTCCCACCCTCCTAAAATGATTGGTGTTGAGCTATTAGACTTTCACACCACTTATACCAGTATACAAAAAATGTAGCGCTATACATAAAAAATAAATAAACACCCAAGTGTAGTGCTCAAAGTGAATGAGTCTTGAAAAGTCTGTACAAATAAATCCAAAAAAGTGCTGAAAAAGTCTCTGATGACCATTTAAAAAGTGGATAGTGTTGAAGCTTCCAAGGTATAATGGTGACTTTCAAAAAAACAAGTGACTGTAACGTGACCACCACCACTCGAAAGGAGGCTTACCAGATGAAGTGGACCCAATGGACATACGTCTATAGGGTCAACTAGGCTTGATATATGTATATCTATGGATATGGGGTCCCAGCTGGCATTGCACACATCTATATCCAAGATCCAGGATCAAATGATGTCACCAAATCTCCAAGCCCGATGGAATGGTAAAATGACTCACAGGGGGACCATAGTAGAAGAAAGAAGGAGAGGGCACATAGCGTAATACAGTCGATAATATTTATTAGATGTAGGTAGATACACTTACATTCAATCTGTAGAAATAGCGCTTTGCAAAACACTCAGTGGCAGCAGTAGAGTCTCCCGCGAATTTCGCAATACCTTGCATCGTCTGGGGTATAACCTCCACTGTTGCCTTCATGATATTTATAAATTTCTAGGACCTCCCCCTCATTCACCCATTGTGCAATAACTTCCTGGGAAATCCTAAATCCAAGATGGCGCATCGGCGTGCGTTCCACGCCTCTCTATGAAATCCCTACATAGTGCGCCAACATACCCATAATGTACGGAAGCTGTACTGGCGATGAAGGGGAATGGCCTCATAAGAATATCCAAATACCAGCCTATTATTCAATACCTGGTGCAGGGCAGAGCCGACCTTGAGAGTAGAATAGAACACAGCGTGGAGCATGACCCAGCGACTGGCGTCGCGGCTGTAACGTCACGCCAAAACCACGTGACGGACGTCATGTGACAATTAAACAACGTCACATGACATGCAGACGCCTATAGCAGATCAGACGGCGTGATCGCGTCATCACGCAATCACGCCGCGCTCCACGGCACTAAGTGACTCATCAATATCATCAGTATGGTCACGTTGCGCTCCACCGCTATAGATAGCGGCGGAAAGCATGGAACGCAACCAAAAGCAAAAATGAATAGGCTCTAACTGGTCTGTGAAGATGTCACGCATCCCCTGTAACGGGGAAACTGATCAAAATTTTAATAAAGAAATACAAGACTAGTGACTGTAAGTCTAACTACCTAATGACAGGATAAAATTGTAAATAAATTCAGCTTGAGCTGAAAGCATATAGTATCAATAAATTACTAAATATGTGAATAAAAAATAATATAAAATGGTGTTAAATGACAAAAGGGGAAGTGCAGATTATCTGTCCTTGTTAACACTACATGAGACAAACGTCTCATATATAGGGTTAACACTCATAATGGAGACAGGGACCTCAACCTGTCATAACCAATAATGAAGGAAAACCTACACACCTCAAAAAAGGATTGCCCAATGGATGAATTAAAATCAGGTCTAAATCCCAATCAAAACACCAAATGACCCAATAGGGCCATACATAATATAATAAAAAGGCAAAAAACATATGATAAGATATGTATTAAAAAATAAGAAACTAACAAGAAAAGGCTGAAAAATGGATCCACAATCTAATGGCAACAACCATTTATTAAGACTGGTCGATAAAGGAATTTATATCCCATTCGACATTTAAACCAGGCGGCCTGTGCGTCTGTAATTGGTATATCCAATAGGTCTCCAGCTGAGACACTCCCCTAATTTTAGGGGCACCTCTCCATGACGGGATGAAACGATCGATGATCAGGAATTGTGTGCCAGCTGGATTCCTATTGTGATGTAACCTATAATGTCTGGGCACAGTGTGATTAACATCACCCCCCAAAATTAATGACACATGCTCCCCTACCCTCACCGAAAATGGTCTAATGGTGCGACCCACATACTGCTTGCCACAAGGGCACGTGATAAGATAAACAATGTGTGTGGTAGAGCATGTACAAAATTGTTTGATTGGGTAAGACTTCCCTGTATTGGTGGACCTGAACTCCAAAGTTTTAGATCTTCCAGATGTGTTGTATCTACACACACTACACTTTTTGCAGGGATGGTATCCCACCAGTTGATGAAAAAAGGAAGGACGTACCGGGGGGTTAATGATACTGGGTGCTATTTTGCCCTGAAGAGTGGGTGCACCTCTGAAGACAACTTTGGCCTGTTCCGGTAAGACTGGACCGAGGATATTATCGTTCTTCAAAATATCCCAGTGCTTAGCTATGATAGCTTTCACTTGTTTATGTTGCATAGAGAAGGAAGTGAGCATTGCCCATTTAAAGGTGTTGTTGGATTCACCTTTTGGCTTGACTTCCAACAGGGAGCGCCTATCAGTCTCTAATACTTGTCCGAGATCTCTATCGATACTAGCAGGGTCATACCCCTTATCGATAAATCGTTGTTTAAGGATCTCGGCTTGGGTCAGGAATATGTTGATATCTGTACAGTTTTGCCTCAATCTAAGAAACTGACTACGCGGAACAGATCTCAGCCAGGTTTGATGATGACAACTATCCTGCGGAATGTATCCGTTCCGGTCAGTTTTCTTAAAATGTGTTTGAAAGCGAAACTGACGATCCTGAATTCTAATCTCCAAGTCAAGAAACTGAATCTTTTCATGGCTGGCAGTATATGAAAGGGAAATCCCTCTGTCATTGGCATTAAGATGACCCATGAAGATCTCAAGTGATGCCAAGATGCTGCTCCATAGGAGGAGGATGTCGTCAATATACCTGGCCCAAAGCACCAAGTGCAGGGTGTCATAGGCATAGACGACATCCTCCTCCCACTTAGCCAAAAAAAGGTTCACCAGGCTGGGGGCATACTTGGCCCCCATAGCCACACCTCTTAGTTGGAGGTAGAAGTTATCGTTAAACCAAAAGTAGCTACTTCTAGTGGCAAATTCCAACAATTCCATGATAAATTCCCGTTGAAAGGGAGCTAGTGTCTCTTCCTTTTCTATAAAATGCTGTACAGCCTCTAGCCCTTTACTATGTGGGATACATGTATATAGTGAGGCGACATCAGCTGTCACCATGATGTAATCACCTCCTATATTAGTATCCTGGAGTTTTCTAATAGTGGCCCCGGTGTCTGCCAGATAGGATGGCACACGTCTGACCAAAGGTTGAAGATAATGGTCGATGTAACGCCCAATTTTGGATGTGACGGAATTAATCCCGCTCACAATTGGACGACCGGGTGGGTGCACAGGATCTTTATGAACCTTCGGTAAATAATAAATGGTTGGTATCCTGGGGACCGTACGAAGCAAAAAAGCCTTTTCTTTCTTATTTAAAATGTTTCTAGAGAATCCGCTGTCAACCAAGCTCTGAAGTTCAGCTTTAAACCTGGAGGTGGGATTGGTAGACATCTGTTGATAGGTATTGGGTTCATTCAAAATTCTGAACATTTCTTGTTCATATTCGGATTTGTCAAGAACCGCTATACCTCCGCCTTTGTCCGCTGGGCGGATCACCAAGTCCCTGTTAGAACACAGGGACTTGAGACCCACACTGGACACGGAGAACATCGCCTCTCTGGGATTTCTGACAAGTCTTTAAGTACTAAATCCCTAAAAATACTTACAGAGGGTGCTACGGGGACGGGGGGATTGAACAATGACGGGTTGGAAAGACCCGAATGTACCGTCCCAAACGCAGCTGCCCTGGCCTCACTCACAATGGGATTAGTGATGAGGTACCGTTGTATATTGACCTTGCGGACATATTTTTGTATGTCGATGAAAGTACCGAACTTATCTAATTTCTTTGGAGGGGCAAACTTGAGGCCTTTATCCAGAACTGATAGTTCCTCAGGGGTAAACTCCTTCGTACTTAGATTGAAAACGCCCTGGCCTTTTAAACTCTCCTTTTTCCTTTTCTGGATTCTCTGCCCCCCTCTGGTCCCTCTCTTGGATCTGAACCTCTTTTGCGAGTATTTGGGACCTCGTGAAAATCCCGTGTACCATGGCTTTGTTGATTAGAATAGCCAGGACTGTGATAAGATGATTCAGGGGGGCACCTAGTACGTGTATAATAGCTGTCATCACGTGTATCATCTAGGAGGGGCAAATCTATTATGGGTGGAATTGGAGGGGGGACCATAATATGGTGAATAATCATAGTAAGATGATGGGGCGGCTCTCTGTCGAGCTGGAGAGACGTTATATGCATAATCGTCACGACCAGAATGACGTGGAGCACTATGATGATAGGAATAACCCCTAGATGAACCTCTGGTCCCTCTAGACCTGCCCCTACCCCGTTGTTGATTAGGGGTACGGGGATTTGGTTGATGGCCTCTAGGTGGGGGTGCTTGAGACTGGCTCCCTTTAGGCACAGGGGCTGAGATATTGGATACAGTCATAGCCCGAATCGGTGCTGGACCATTAGTAAGGACCGGGGCAGAACTGGATGTGGGTATTGGAGAGGGAGTAGAATCCATCTCTGCACCAAAAGATGTTGAAAATAATTTCTGCCACCCAAACACAGTGTTGTTCCTATAATCACCAGCATCCCTGGAATATTTCTTGTGCTCTTTGAGCTTCTGATCTCTATCCTCTTTCTCAAGGTGATTTTGTAGATTAGCGGAGAGAGAGAGATACTCGAGAGATTGTTTATATGAAAAAAGTTTCTCTTTGAGTTCTTTAATCTCCCTATCTAACTCCGCCAATCTCACCTTCTTTCTTGAGATCAGAACTCCCAGAAATTTGATCCCGGCATCATTGAAATAATTAAACCAGGAATCAATCTCTGTATCTCCCTGCTGGGGTTGGACCTCCCAACGGAGACTTCTAGGAACCATATGATCTACTATGTATTGTTCCAGAAAAAACAAGTCCCATTGCAGATGTAGTTCCGAAGACATGACGATTTTAAGTCTAGTGAATAAACCTCCTATCTCTGTATCACTATTGGTGGTGGAAAACACACCTTCAGTGTTAACAGTGCGAGAAGCTCTGTAATCAAACACATCCATGGCAGGATGTGAGATCAACAGAATAAATAGCTGCAGCGAATATAAGCCAAACACAAAATCGAACAAAATACAAAAAAATATTCGCGCTACTAACACATATGAGCAGCTACAATACCTGTGAAAAGAGCAAAAACAAACAGTATACAAAAAATGTAGCGCTATACATAAAAAATAAATAAACACCCAAGTGTAGTGCTCAAAGTGAATGAGTCTTGAAAAGTCTGTACAAATAAATCCAAAAAAGTGCTGAAAAAGTCTCTGATGACCATTCAAAAAGTGGATAGTGTTGAAGCTTCCAAGGTATAATGGTGACTTTCAAAAAAACAAGTGACTGTAACGTGACCACCACCACTCGAAAGGAGGCTTACCAGATGAAGTGGACCCAATGGACATATGTCTATAGGGTCAACTAGGCTTGATATATGTATATCTATGGATATGGGGTCCCAGCTGGCATTGCACACATCTATATCCAAGATCCAGGATCAAATGATGTCACCAAATCTCCAAGCCCCGATGGAATGGTAAAATGACTCACAGGGGGACCATAGTAGAAGAAAGAAGGAGAGGGCACATAGCGTAATACAGTCGATAATATTTATTAGATGTAGGTAGATACACTTACATTCAATCTGTAGAAATAGCGCTTTGCAAAACACTCAGTGGCAGCAGTAGAGTCCACTGACGCGTTTCGCAATACCTTGCATCGTCTGGGGTATAACCTGTTGCCTTCATGATATTTATAAATTTCTAGGACCTCCCCCTCATTCATCCATTGTGCAATAACTTCCTGGGAAATCCTAAATCCAAGATGGCGCAATAAGCGTTTATTGATTGGTTTGCGCAAAAGTTATAGCGTCTACAAAATAGGGGATAGTTTTATGGCATTTTTATTAATTTTTTTTTTTTTTTACTAGTAATGGCGGCGATCAGCGATTTTTATCGTGACTGCGATATTATGGCGGACACTTTTGGCGCTATTTTGGGACCATTCACATTTATACAGTAAAGCGCTGCGTAAACTGTTGGCGCTATATAAATCCTGTATAATAATAATAATAATAATACAGAGATCTACAGAGATCGGTGCTATAAAAATGCATTGATTACTGTGTAAATGTGACTGGCAGTGAAGGGGATAACCAGGAGGGGGCGCTGAAGGGGTTAGGTGTGTCCTAGGGATGTGTTCTAACTGTAGGGGGGATGGGCTAAGTATGTCACGACACGACACTGATCACCGCTCCCGATTACAGGGAGCTGTGATCAGTGTCCGGTCACTAGGAAGAATGGGGAAATGCTTGCTTACATTAGCATTTCCCCATTCTTTCTCTCCGTGAGACGATCGCGGGACTCCCAGCGGACATCGAGTCCGTGGGACCCGCGGTCAGACTCACAGACTCACAGAGCTTACGGTGGGCGCGCGCCCACAATGACGCGTCTTGAAGGTGACGTATATATACGTCAATCTGCCCACACAAGCCATTCTGCCGACGTATATGTACGTTAGGCGGTCGGCAAGCGGTTAAGGCTCAGTTCACACTGCTGCTACTTGAGATCTGACTTGTGAGACCCCAAGTCACATGACATGTGAAATCTCATGTTAGCGAATGAGAGCTGTCTTAATTAGCACTACTGAAGTCACTCCAAATTTAGAAAAGGTTCCTGTACTACTTCAAGGCGACTTTTATCCGACTTGTGCCCATAGACTATTATGGAATTTGCCTCCAAGTCAGATTTGCATCTATATTGATGGGATTTTGATCCGACATTACAGGAAGATTACCCAGGCATTACCTGCAGTGTAGCTCCTCCCACAGATCAGCAGTACATGGCATCTTCTTGTATGCAGTTATCTCTGCATACCTGCACATGACAAGCTTTTGCTGAGGATCTGTGAACCGATTTGGGGGTGTTATTAACATTGTATTGACACCCGCATCGGTTCGAAGAGGGCAGTGTGAACTGCCTGCGGGAGAGATGCGATGCGGGAACTGGCGCTGGAATCGCGCTGGTTCCCGCATCGCTACAGTGTGAACCTAGGCTGAGGGTTCCTGTATAGAGTTCACTTCTGATATCAAAAAGCACTGTATACAAGATCTTGCGAGCTACCTACTTGTGCTAATATTAATCAATAATAATTGTAAGAGCAGCTGCTGACACTAATCACGTACTCATACAGCCGTGATATTAAAATAAAATATATAATATGTGCCACGCTAACTACCTGTGTATCCCACCGAGATACTAATGTGAAATAAATAAATTAACAATCTCAAATATATGCCTTCTCCACCGTCCTGCCCCCTCCCCTACGCACGTTCAATACAGGGATAACGTATCTTCATCAGAGGGATATATCCCCCTGATGAAGATATGTTATCCCTGTATCGAACATGCATAGGGGAGGGGACAGGATGGTGGAGATGGTAGCAGGTCTGCCTACAGAGGAGGAACATCCGATCGCAGACACATCCCCAGAGTTTTTTATGCTTCATACAGAGCGGTGCACTGACGCATCTTTATCATGTGAGTACCCCATTTAGGGGCTTTTTTCTTAAATACATTTTATATAAACGATATCACACCATCGAACCTCTTCTTTTGCCATTTGTTTATGAGGAGACAGCATCGTAAAGCAGGAGACACCAATACCAAACAGCCTGGGACCCCGCAGTACACTCAGAATCCAGTGGTGTGTCAGAAGCGTGTTTTGACTAAGGTCACACGCTCTAAGGTGAGCGGCTATTACCTAAGGGTGGGGACATAGGCGTACACAGCCTATTGCATTAGGGTGTGCACCCCAAAGCTCAAACACACGTGCGTGTGTATATATATATATATATATATATATATATATATACTAAATTATCAGAAGTATTGGGACACCTGCATTTACACGTACATGAATTTTAATGGCATCCCAGTCTCAGTCCGTAGGGTTCAATATTGAGTTGGCCCACCCTTTGCAGCTATAACAGCTTCACCTCTTCTGGGAAGGCCGTCCACAAGGTTTAGGAGGGTGTCTATCGGAATGATTGACTATTCTTCCAGAAGAGCATTTGTGAGGTCAGGCACTGATGTTGGATGAGAAGGCCTGGCTCACAGTCTCCACTCTAATGTGAAGGCCAGTCAAGTTCCGCCACCCCAAACTTGCTCACACATGTCTTTATGGACCTTGTTTGTGCACTGGTCCAAACCATTTGCTGGAGGGGGGATTATGGTGTGGAGTTGTTTTTCAGGGGTTGGACTTGGCTCCTTAGTTTCAGTGAAGGGATCTCTTAAGGTGTCATCCAGAGGTGTATTTAGGTTATGTGCTGCCCTAGGCCTGACTAAACTCATGCACCCCTAATTTAAATACAACCCTACCCTGTCCCACCCCTAAACACGCCCTTGTAAATTATCTCATGAAACACTGTTAAATGTTTTATGCAGAATTAAGTTCCAAAAATAAATATTAACAACAACTTTTGAACAATAACATAAAGCTTATCAGTGCAGTCAATCAGTGCGGCCTCATCAGTGCCCATCAGTACAGCATATTAGTGCAGCTTAAGAGTGATGCCTTATCAGTGCCCATTAGTGCAGCCTATCAGTGCCCATCAGTGCAGCCTCATTAGTTCAGCCCCACTCTGCCGGGGACAGAGAAGGACGCAGTGCTATGAGGACAGAGAGGGATGACAGAGAGGGACGCTGGGGACAGATAGAGAGGAATGCAGTGCAATGAGGACAGAGAGGGACACCAAAGACAGAGAGGGACTTAGTGCGATGAGGACAGAGAGGGATGCCAGGGACAGAGAGGGACGCTGGGGACAGACAAAGAGGGATGCAGTGCGATGAGGATAGAGAGGGACGTCAGGGACAGAGAGGGATGCCAGGGACAGAGAGGGACGCTGGGGACAGACAGAGAGGGATGCAGTGCGATGAGGATAGAGAGGGACGTCGGGGACAGAGAGGGATGCAAGGGACAGAGAGGGACACAGTGAGATGAGGACAGAGAGGGACGCAGTGAGATGAGGACAGAGAGGGACGCAGTGAGATGAGGACAGAAAGGGATGCGAGGGACGCAGTGCGATGAAGACAGAGAGGGATGCTGGGACAGACAGAGGGACGCAGTGAGATGAGGACAGAGAGGAACGCAGAGGACAGAGAGGGACACAGTGAGATGAGGACAAAAAGGGATGCGGGGGACACAGTGTGATGAGGACAGAGAGGGACGCTGGGGACAGACAGAGAGGGATGCCAGGGACAGAGAGGGACGCTGGGGACAGACAGAGGGACGCAGTAAAATGAGGACAGAAAGGGACGCTGGGGACAGACAGAGAGGGACGCTGGGGGCAGAGAGGGACACAGTGTGATAAGGACAGAGAGTGTTGCAGTGGGGACAGGGGACACAGTGGAGGGACACACACAAGGGGACACTGTGGTAGGGGGACACTGGTGGGGGGGACACATAGGGACACTGTGGTGGGGGAGACACGGGGACACTGTGGTGGGGGACACAGTGGGACAATGTGGTGGGGGGACACTGTGGTGGGGGGTCACAGGGGGACACTGTGGTGGGGGGACACAGGGGGACAATGTGGTGGGGGGGATACAGGGGGAAACTGTGGTGGGGGGACACAGGGGGACACTGTGGTGGGGGGACACAGGGGGACACTGTGGTGGGGGGACACAGGGGGACACTGTGGTGGGGGGACACAGGGGACACTGTGGTGGGGGGACACAGAGGGACACTGTGGTGGGGGGACACAGAGGGACACTGTGGTGGGGGGACACAGAGGGACACTGTGGTGGGGGGACACAGAGGGACACTGTGGTGGGGGGACACTGTGGTGGGGGGACACAGGGGGACACTGTGGTGGGGGGACACAGGGGGACACTGTGGTGGGGGGACACAGGGGGACACTGTGGTGGGGGGACACAGTGGGACAATGTGGTGGGGGGACACTGTGGTGGGGGGTCACAGGGGGACAATGTGGTGGGGGGACACAGGGGACACTGTGGTGGGGGGACACAGGGGGACACTGTGGTGGGGGGACACAGGGGGACACTGTGGTGGGGGACACAGAGGGACACTGTGGTGGGGGGACACAGAGGGACACTGTGGTGGGGGGACACAGAGGGACACTGTGGTGGGGGGACACAGGGGACACTGTGGTGGGGGGACACTGTGGTGGGGGGACACAGGGGGACACTGTGGTGGGGGGACACAGGGGGACACTGTGGTGGGGGGACACAGGGGGACACTGTGGTGGGGGGACACAGGGGGACACTGTGGTGGGGGGACACAGAGGGACACTGTGGTGGGGGGACACAGAGGGACACTGTGGTGGGGGGACACTGTGGTGGGGGGACACAGGGGACACTGTGGTGGGGGGACACAGGGGGACACTGTGGTGGGGGGACACAGGGGGACACTGTGGTGGGGGGACACAGGGGGACACTGTGGTGGGGGGACACAGGGGATACTGTGGTGGGGGGGACACAGGGGATACTGTGGTGGGGGGGACACAGGGGGACACTGTGGTGGGGGGGACACAGGGGGACACTGTGGTGGGGGGGACACAGGGGGACACTGTGGTGGGGGGGACCATGAGAATATTATGGGACCTCCTGCATCTGTACTGGCTCCCCCCTTCCCATAGTGTCTCTAGACTCCTGTAAAAAAAAAATAGACAGACTCACTCCGAAACTCCGCCCTCCTCTCTTCTTGTCCGTCCCAGTAATTGTGCTGTGCTGGCCACTGCCTGGGGGCTCCCGTCATCTTCCTCTCCTCGTATCTTCACAGACCTCCGGGCAGGGGAGAAGACCCAGTGTTGATGCCGCGCAGAGGAAGGTAGGCGGAGCATTAGGCTCCACCTCCTTCAGTTAATGTGCACCCGATCTGGCCAGTAATCAGCCGTCTTATGGGGGCGACACTCACTCCCTCCCCCGGCCAAGTACGCCCAATAATATTAGGGCGGGCTGCTCCGTGTATGTGGCCCTGCCCCCTTTCTAAAGCAGCCCAATCGTTGGCTGGTGTTTGATAGCTGATAGAAAGGGGGCGGAGCCACATACACGGAGCGGCCCTCCCAGCCCCCCATCCCGTTAGCTTGTGTTTGATAGGCTAGCTTTTCTGGCCCGCCCACCCCCGACATCAGCGCCGAGTTTTGACAGCTTGTCTCTGCAAGCAGTAAAATTACATTACAGTTTAATGCTCTTACATGCCTCGCTAACTGCTCAGTGGGAAACTGTCTCACAGGCAGCGCGCTATACAGTCTCTTGCAGCATTTTACAGCAGATCTCCGGACACACATTAGGGTGTGCCCAGGCACACCCGGCACACCCCGTACGCACGCCTATGGGTCGGGAGCACCTGTGTGTGGAATCACGGCACTGTTTGAATTGCACCAATGGATCTATAGATCTTTCATCAAAGGAGGACTTTTTCATGCGATTTTGGGCTGTGCTGCTTCATGCGATTAAGGCAGCACAGTGGATTTGACACTTAAGCACTTTATTGAATGTCACTTTATATTTTTTCACTTTGTTTCAATACGCTATAGAAGGACGTTTTATGCGATTTTGGGCTGTGCTGCTTGATGCGATTAAGGCAGCACAGTGGGTTTGGTACTTAAGAATTGAATGTCACTTCATATATATTTTTTCACTTTGGTCATTATGCTATATATGGATTAAGCCGGTCCTCTCCAGCTCAACCCCTATTCAGCAGATGAAGCTCAGCATGGGCCTGAATAACCATATGTTCCATACTACGCTGTACACATGTTGTTAAGCGAATGAGACTGAGGGGCGCTCCACTAAGCATTCAGTTCTGAAGCTCCAACTATGCCAGCAAAGATACACAAAATCCGCTCTACAACTCCCAAGACACATAGTAAAGGAACGGCGACTAACCAAACCACCTCTAGTTCCATACAGCGATTTCTGGTTGCCAGTGGAACCGGCCCTGGCGCATGTAGCAGTCAAGCTAGACGCACGAGACGCAACGCATCTCTCGCTTCACTAGCAACCTCTGTAAGAGAAAGTTCGCCTGTATCATCTTACTGCTCAGATCTCATGGAAGAACCTGAGTCTCCTACAGGCTCAGATATGGCGACTCTGCTGAGCGGCATCAGAAAAGAGTTAGCCGGAATGTTCCATGGACTCGAAAAAATAAAAAAGGAAATCACAGGGGTAAGAACAGATATGGCGCATATTCTCGATAGGGTAGAGGGCACAGAGCAGAGACAAGATACTCATGAAACAGCTATAAGAGAACTACAAAAGACTGTCACACAGCTAGCCCTTGCTCAACGTGCCTCACTATATAAGTTAGAGGACCTCGAGAATAGAAATCGCAGAAACAACCTACGAATTAGAGGTCTGCCCGAAGTGACTGGAGATAAAGATTTGGAGTCGCAGATTAGAGGTATATTTAATTCAGTGTTGGGAAATGAACCCACTGATCCGTTGCGCTTTGATCGGGTTCATCGGGCTCTTAGGTCTCGTACCATTGCTTCTGAGCAACCCAGAGACGTAATATGCCGTCTACATCATTTCACAGATAAGAACGCCATTATGGTCAAGTTGAGGAGCATTCCCAACATTGACCTTGATGGAGCAACTCTCAATATTTTCTCGGATTTATGTAAAGAAACCTTAGATCGCCGCAGAGCCCTTAAACCACTTTTGGAACATTTACGTTCTAAGGAGATTACCTATAGATGGGGTTTCCCGGCGTGCCTTATTGCCACCAAAAATGGTCACTCCCACACCCTCCGGTTCCCAGAGGAATTGTTACAATTTTTAAAGGACCTTAATCTGCCCTCAGTGGATCTCCCGGGCTGGCATGATCCGGTCCCTAAGTTTTTGCATATTCAGGACTCCCACTGGCAAAAATCTCCTACTACTAAAAAAGGGCGCTCTTCAGCGTCAGGTCCTGTATAATAACATAGATGAGTAAAGGGTGATTATGCCTATGTACTTTCCTTTTTTTTCTTTGGTTGAGTATGCCTGTAAGTTATTATATCTAATGAGATGTGACTTGGCCGCTAAAGTATATTTGTTATAAAAAGGTTTATGGTTTACTGTTGGAGCAAAAAGTATTCCTCTGCACACTATCTGACGCAAGCTGAATGCGGGTGGAGCACAATGCTCCTATGTGTCTTCTATACGACACGTTCCCCTCCCCTTCTTTCCTTTTGGGGTTGTGGAGAGCGGGTAGCCTTTGAGTTTTCTTATCCGTTCTCCTACGGGAGTTCTGGACGGCTGCCCGTGCTCTCTCCCCCCATAGGGACCACCGCAGAAATCTGCGTGATAAATTAAGGTTTCCCACATGCGTCCAGATGGAAGTTTTTGTTGTTTGTGTAAATTTGTCTTTTTGTTTTTCTCAATACTTACCCGTTTTTTTTTTGTTTTATTTTCCCTATCAAGGCTGGCATGCATGGCTAAGTAGGTTCAAGGGTTATGCTCTACTGTGATAAATGGCCACACTTAAAGTTACTTCTTATAATGTTAGGGGTTTAAATGCTGCGGCAAAACGGCATCAGGTTATCCGTGAATTACGGAAACTTGCCTCTTCTATTGTGTTTCTTCAGGAAACACATTTAACCCATACTACGCAGGTCAAATTGACCTCGCTTTATTTTCCTCAGTGGTATTATAGCCTGTCAGATGCGAATAAAGCTAAGGGGGTGGCTATTGGTTTTAGTAGTAGCGTACCCTTCCGTTTTTTAGATATGCAAGCGGATGACCATGGTCGTTTTCTTTTTTTAAAGGGCTTTTTAGGTACTACCCAATGTACTCTAGCAAACATATACTGCCCGAACCAAAATCAACCTCCCTTTTTTTCTCAAATTCTTACTGATTTATCACAATTTGCTGAGGGTTTAATCATACTGGCAGGAGACATAAATATGTCTCTAGATCCTGTTTTGGATACATCCCACGGTCGCTCTAACATCTCTTTTAAGCGCCTGTCCTTTGTTAAATAGAGACTAATAGACCGACAATTGATAGACGTATGGCGTATTTTACATCCAAAAGAAAAAGATTTTTCCCATTTTTCGAAGACTCATCAGTCTTATTCCCAAATAGATAATATCTTTTTAGACCATTACCACCTCCCATTATTACAATCGGCGAATATAGGTACTGCGACACTGTCAGATCATGCACCTGTGTCGATGAGTATGACGATGCCCACTTTGACTCAGCGCTCCAATAATTGGAGACTCAATGATTCTCTCTCTTCTTTCTAACCCAACAGGAGTTTCTGTGTTTGCCTCTCATATATCGCAATATTTTAAAGACAATAAACCTTCTGAGACATCCCCTGCTATTGTATGGGAAGCTCACAAGGCAACTATGAGAGGCCGACTCATAGAACTTGGGGCAAGGAAAAAAAGAGAGCGTGGTCAACAACTTGAACAGGTTCTGCACCAAATAACAGAACTTGATAAACAACATAAATTCACTTTGTGTAAGGTACCTGTGATAGGTAGTGTCCGAAGTGGAACTTGTGTGCTGAGGATTCAGGCGAAAACGTAGTCAGGCAGATTAGGTTGGCAACAGATCAGGCAAAATGGTACACGATCGAAATCCAGAGAGTGGTCAGGCAGGCAAAGGTCATACACGAGCTGGCAGTGAAGTACAAAATCAGCAGGCTGGAGAGTAGTCAGGAATTCAGGCAGAAGTTCAACACGAAAATCAGGATCAAAAAGCAGTCACAACACCCAGGGAGCTATTCCACACAAACGGGCGCTGAGAGATAGCATCACTTTCTTTTTAAGGGCTGCTTTGATTGAAAATTGTCCACAGCTGGCAGTAGGTGGGGCTGGTGAGTCCAAGGTAATGTTTAACACTGAGAGGACATTTCCAAAAGTCTAGATCTGCTCAGTAGCGCAACAGGTAAGGCTGCAGCTTTGGGACCAGGAAGATCCCGGTTCAAATACACCCAGGTACATGACAGAGCCCCCTCCCCAGTGGACCCCTCCGGGGGCCTAGCGGGGCTTAGTGGGAAAGGAGGCATGGAAGTCTCGAATAAGAGAAGGGGCATGCAGATCTTTGGCTGGAACCCAGGAACGGTCTGTGACAGGATATCCCTTCCAATGAACCAGATACCGAAGGCCACGACCCTGTCTTCAAGAATCTTGGAGACTTCAAACTCATTTTGTCCATCAACAAGAACAGGAGGAGGTAGCTGTTGCGTTCTGGAGTAGCGATTGAAAATTGCTTTTTTGAGGAGGGAAACGTGGAACACAGGATGAATCCGGAGAGAGGAGGGTAATTTCAACCGATAGGAGACTGGCCCGACTCGAGCAATAATTCTGTAAGGACCAATGAATCGAGGGCCCAATTTGGTAGGTTGTTTCAGTCTCACATATTTGGTTGATAGCCAAACTCTGTCCCCCACCACATATGGAGGTATATGGCGTCTTCGTTTGTTGGAAAAAAGTGCATACTTGCCTGCTGACTTCCGTAGTAATAAGCAAATCTTTTTCCAATGTAGCAGAATATTTTTAACCCGCTGATCTGCTGCTGGTACACCAGAAGAAGGCTGAAGTAGGGGAAAAGTCTGAGGGTGATAGCCTAGGGCTGCGTAGAATGGTGTGGTATGAAGAGCACTGTGCCAACGGGAATTAATGGCAAACTCAGCTAAAGGAAAATATTTAGACCAGTTGGAGTGTAAGGCATTGACATAATGTCGAAGATAGGTTTCTAGGGTCTGGTTCATGCGTTCGGTTTGACCATCTGTTTGAGGGTGATGTGAGGTAGAGAGTGAAAGCGTTACTCCCAGTTTCTTGCAGAACGCTCTCCAGAATCGGGAAACAAACTGGGATCCGCGGTCTGAGACGACATTGGTAGGTATGCCATGATATCTCACAATATGGGAAAGGAAGAGAGTAGACAGTGCTTCCGCTGTAGGTAATCCCGGGAGCGGCACAAAATGAGACATTTTTGAAAAGCGATCCACTATGACCCATATAGCAGTCATGCCCTCGGACTTGGGTAAGTCTGTAATGAAGTCCATAGTCAAATGGGTCCAAGGCTGACGAGGTGCTGAAAGTGGTTGTAACAGTCCAGTAGGCAATGTACGGGGTACTTTATTAGCAGCACAAGTTGGACAGGCAGCCACATAGTCAGAAACATCCCTTTTCATATGAGGCCACCAGACATGACGCTGCAAGGTCTTAAGAGTGATGGTGACACCAGGATGACCAGATAAAACACCATCATGTGCCCAGAGGAGTACAGGTTTTCTGAGGCTAGGGGCTACGAACAGGCGACCTGGTGGTATCTTCAAGCCTTGGGGAACACAATTCTGGGTTTCTTGTAACTGTTGGGAAAGAGCCGTAGAGATCTGTGCGACAATTTTGTGAGGTGGGATTATATACTGCTCGGTAGGTTGGTCTTCTTCAGAGGTAGCAAACTGTCTGGAAAGAGCATCGGCTTTCTTGTTTTTATGCCCAGGAACATAAGAAAGAACAAAATTAAAACTGGAGAAAAACAGAGCCCATCGAGCCTGACGTGAGTTCAAACGTCTTGCAGTCTGAAGGTACAGTAGGTTTTTATGGTCAGTGAGGATAGAAAAAGGTTTGGGAGCCCCTTCCAGAAGATGTCGCCATTCAGACAATGCCAATTTGATGGCCAGTAGTTCTCGATTCCCAACATCGTAATTCATCTCCGCTGGAGAAAACTTTCTAGAAAAAAATGCTACTGGATGGATTCTACCAGACTTATGCTGTCTCTGGGAGAGCACGGCACCTGCTCCTACCTCAGAGGCATCAACCTCAACTATGTACTGGAGATCGGGATTTGGATGCTGAAGAATTGGAGCTTTGCTGAACATGTCTTTTAATTGCTGGAAAGCCGATTCTGCTTCTGAGGACCATACCTTGCAATTTGTACCTTTCTTAGTCATAGCAGTAAGGGGGGCCGCAATGGAGGCAAAACCTTTGATGAAGCGTCTGTAGTAATTTGCGAACCCTAGAAAGCTTTGGAGCCCTCTTAAAGTGGTCGGTTGGGGCCATTGCAAGACAGCGGAAAGTTTTTGAGGGTCCATTTGGAAACCGGCAGCACTTATAATGTATCCAAGGAAAGGAATACGGCTTTGATGGAAACTGCATTTCTCAATCTTCGCGTAAAGATGGTTTTCTCTCAGTCGTTGCAATACCTGCTTTACATGCGAGATGTGCTCTAGATGAGTCTTGGAAAAGATTAAAATGTCCAAGTAGATGATCACAAAACTGTTGCTGAAATCATGAAAAATTTCATTCATGAAACGTTGGAAGACAGCAGGGGCGTTACACAACCCAAATGGCATAACCAGATATTCAAAATGTCCATTACGAGTGTTGAATGCTGTCTTCCACTCGTCCCCATCTTTAATTCGAATTAGATTATAAGCCCCTCGTAGGTCTAGCTTGGAGAAGATAACAGCCCCCTTAAGTACATCAAACAGTTCAAGAATGAGAGGCAAAGGGTAGGAGTCTTTTACAGTGATTTGATTTAACCCTCGATAGTCTATGCATGGTCGAAGACCCCCATCTTTTTTTTCAACAAAGAAAAAACCTGCCCCTACTGGAGAAGAAGAGGGTCGGATAAAACCTCTTTCCAAGTTGTCTTTTATGTATTCCTCCATGGATTTTTGTTCAGGCAAAGACAGGGGATAGGTCCTTCCTTTGGGAAGAGGTGCTCCAGGAATCAATTTAATTGCACAGTCAAAAGAACGATGTGGAGGTAAAACCTCTGCCTTTTGCTTGCAAAATACGTCTGCAAACGCATGGTATTCATGAGGCAAGGTAGGTGGGACGGCCACGGAAGCCAACATACAAGCAGGAAGTCTTTTGGGTTGAGACAAACAGTTTGAATGACAGAACGACCCCCAAGAGGTTAGTTCTCCATTTTCCCAATCAAAAGAAGGGTTATGTTGTTGTAACCATGGGTAACCAAGGATAACAGGCAGAAGTGGAGAATCAATAAGAGACAAGACAACTTCCTCTTTGTGGAGTACGCCTACCTGAAGGGTGATTGTCATAGTCTCAAATTTTACAATGCCATCTCCCAAGGGTTGTCCATTCACGGTGGTAATGTTCAGGGGTCTAGATTTTGGAACAAATGGGATATTATTTTTTTTAGCAAAAGTGTAGTCCAAGAATATGCCAGCAGCTCCAGAATCCACAAAAGCCTCACAGGAGACAAGTTTAGAGGGTAAATGGATAATTGCAGGAATGGTAATCTTGGTCTTGGAGGATATACCTGTAAGGTCTAAGCCAGCTCCTCCAACACTGGTTAGACCCTGCCTTTTACTGGACGGGAAGGGCAGACAGATAATAAATGTCCTTTAAGTCCACAGTATAGGCATAGGCCCAATGCACGCCTCCTTTGTTTCTCAGACTCAGTTAGGTGGAGACGGCTTACATCCATGGGTTCCACAGGTGTCTGGGGTTCAACTGAGATTTCAGGTTCTGGCTGAGGTGGTGCTTGGAAGTTAGGGGCCAAACGGTAGACTGGCTGAGGAAACTTGCGAGTTCTAAGTCTCTCTTGGCATCTTTCATGATACCGGACATCCAGACGAACACAGAGCTCTATGAATTTCTCTAGGTCTTCTGGGGAATCCTTATAGACTAATTCGTCTTTGATGCGATCTGCAAGACCTTTTCGGAAGGCTGCACGTAATGCCCTTGAGTCCCAAGTAGTCTCAGCAGCAAGGGTACGAAACTCAATAGCATATTGTGCCACAGACCTGGTGCCTTGTTGCATGTCCAAGAGTGAGTACTCAGCTGCAGAAGCTCTATCTGGCTTGTCAAATACAGTCTGGAGAGAAGCCAGAAATTTGTCAGCGTCTTGCAGCACAGGATCATTGCGTTCCAGATAAGGAGAGACCCAGGCCAGGGCCTTCCCCTTTAACAAGGAAATTACAAAAGTCACTTTGGCAGAAGAAGTGCTAAAGGTCCCAGGGTTGTTGCGGAAATGCAAACGGCAAACATTTAAAAAGCCTCTGCAGTCCTCAGTATCACCACCAAATTTGTCAGGCATAGGAAGTTTGGGTGGTACAGAAGAGGTGGGCTGGATCGTAGCAGGAGTAGGATCCAGAGTCTGGACCGTTGCAGAGGAAGCAGGCAAACAAGATTTAAGCATAGTACAGAGTTCATCTAACTTGGCGTCCAGGGAAGAAAGATGCTGTTCATGAGCTCCAATCAATTGTTCCTGACGTGAAATCGCCTTAACAATCTCAGCAGGGTCCACTGTCATTGTGGCCCGTTTGTAATGTAAGGTACCTGTGATAGGTAGTGTCCGAAGTGGAACTTGTGTGCTGAGGATTCAGGCGAAAACGTAGTCAGGCAGATTAGGTTGGCAACAGATCAGGCAAAATGGTACACGATCGAAATCCAGAGAGTGGTCAGGCAGGCAAAGGTCATACATGATCTGGCAGTGAAGTACAAAATCAGCAGGCTGGAGAGTAGTCAGGAATTCAGGCAGAAGTTCAACACGAAAATCAGGATCAAAAAGCAGTCACAACACCCAGGGAGCTATTCCACACAAACGGGCGCTGAGAGATAGCATCACTTTCTTTTTAAGGGCTGCTTTGATTGAAAATTGTCCACAGCTGGCAGTAGGTGGGGCTGGTGAGTCCAAGGTAATGTTTAACACTGAGAGGACATTTCCAAAAGTCTAGATCTGCTCAGTAGCGCAACAGGTAAGGCTGCAGCTTTGGGACCAGGAAGATCCTGGTTCAAATACACCCAGGTACATGACACTTTGCACACATCCCAGCTAGAAGCTCTCACATTGAAACAAGAGGAATTAAAAAATCTTCTTAACCTCGATACAGCTCGGAAATTCCAACGATATTCGCAAAAATTCTATGAGTGGGGGGACAAACCTAGCAGACAATTAGCAAGATCCCTCAAAGGAAAACAGACTAGATCGTTTATTCCTAAAATAAAGTTATCAAACGGAAATTTAGTCCATGCGACTCCTCACATTGCTAAAGCTTTCAGGGACTATTATGCAGATTTGTACAAAGTGCAGTGTGACTCTCCGTCTCTGACTGTGAAGGAGAGAAGTAACCTTATGCTTACATATCTAAAAGAAGCAAATTTGCCCAAACTTTCAAATTTGACTCTCAGGGAACTTGAATCTGAACTTTCGGTTGAGGAATTTCAGGCGGCTCTGAAATCTTCACCGACAGGTAAAGCCCCGGGACCGGATGGTTATACTATCCGGTACTATAAAACATTTAGTGATATCCTTCTGCCCCGCCTTACGGCTTATGCCAATTCAATCTCACAGACCTCGGGACTACGCCCGGAATCTCTTACAGCCCATATTTCAGTTATCCTTAAAGCAGATAAGGACTCTACTCAATGCAGTAGCTATAGGCCAATTTCCCTATTAAATGTTGATATCAAATTATATTCTAAGGTAATGGCCAACAGACTACTCCCTCTTATACCTAGTTGGGTTTCCACGGATCAGACGGGCTTTATGCCACACAGAGAAGCCAAGGATAATTCTCTCCGGGCGATATCTCTTATACAATACGCTCAAAGGTCTTCCCAGTCCACCCTATTCGTATCTACAGATGCTGAAAAAGCGTTCGATAGGGTGGACTGGGATTACTTAAAACTGACCCTACGACATTTTGGGCTGGGACCCAAGATGTTTTACCGCATTACTTCCCTCTATTCTAACCCCACGGCACAAATTTGCATAAATGGCACTTTGAGTGACTCATTCCAACTATTTAATGGGACCAGACAGGGCTGCCCTTTTTCTCCCCTTTTATTTGCCCTTACCCTCGAACCCTTTTTGGCAACCATAAGATGTAATTTAAATATACATGGGATTCAAGTAGGTAATAAAACGCACAAATATGCGGCATATGCGGACAATATTTTATTCTTTATCCAGCAGCCTCGTATCTCGCTTCCTAATTTAAGGTCAGCGTTTTCTACTTTTCAGACACTCTCCAACTTTAAAATTAACCTATCTAAGTCTGAAATTCTAAATATTAATCTACCTGGAAGGAAGGTGGAAAATTTAAAACCCCTCTTCCCTTTTAGATGGGTTCAATGAAGTATGAAATATCTGGGAGTGAATCTTGTGCCTCACACTCAGTCCCTCTTTAAATATAATTACATCCCATTATTGAATAATATTAGAAGGGATCTACAAAAGTGGAACACGCTGACACACTCATGGTTGGGTAAAGTGAGTATAATTAAAATGAACATTCTGCCTAGAGTTCTTTTTTTCTTTCAAATGATCCCATTGGGTGTCCCTATAGGATTTTTTTCCCTATTACAGACCATGGTCTCCCGCTTTATTTGGAGGAACAGTCACCCCAGAGTATCTAAGGAAGTATTATTTTGCTCCAAGGAAGCTGGGGGACTGGCCCTTCCAAATTTTAAGGCTTATTATAATGCTGTGATTCTGTCTAGGATATCCGAATGGAAATATGCTGCTAATTCTAAACTTTGGGTGAGTTTGGAATATGCTCTTAGTAACACAGACCTAGCAACTACACCCTGGTTGCCACGCTTATATAGACACCTTGCTCCAAGTACCTCCACTTTAACCACTTCCACCCTGGATGTATGGGATGCCTTACATAGGAAGTTCTCGTGGTCATATGCTTCTCCTCTGGTACCGCTTTTGGACCACGATTATTTCTTACCTGGCCTATTAGATCCTGGCTATAGGACGTGGTTGCCAGAAGAACCTCTTCTACTTCATCATGTTCTTCGAGCAAATGCGCTTAAGCCTCTTAAGGAAATTCTCGGCCTCAAGCCCATTATGTTTCTTGATAAATGGAGATATAATCAATTGCAAGGTTTCCTTAGAACTCTGCCTCAGCCGCTTAGAGGGATACAGGACTTAAACAGTATTGAGGAAGTTTTTAATTCAATGGATCCACCTGAACATTGTATCTCGGTATTCTACAAATTACTCATCAAGCTCCAAGGTGATACTTATCCTCCCTTTCTCGCTAAGTGGGAGGCAGACTTGGAATCCTGCCTCTCAGACAGCCAAAAGGATAAAGTCCTACAGCTGACTCGTATCTCTTCAATTGCATCAAGGATGGCTGAGGTCAATTACAAACTACTAACCAGATGGCACTACACCCCATCAAAGCTTCATCAGATGCTCCCCGACAACTCCGCGTTGTGTTGGAGGAATTGTGGGAACAGAGCAACCCACGCTTATATATGGTGGTCGTGCCCACTCATCCGCCCCTTCTGGTCTAGCATTATTCGAATTATCCAACAAATATCCAATATTAATCTTCCTGCTGATGCATGGACCATTCTTTTCCATGCTACCAAGGAACCTGTCAGAAAATACAAATGTTCTTTAGTTCCACATCTGCTTAATACGGCTAAAGCACTTATACCTACCCTTTGGTGTCAGCCTGAGACCCCATCCGTGAAAAAGTGGTTTCAAAAAATTTCAGAGGTCCATCTCATGGAAGATATCACTCATTGTAACAAGGACACTTTTCAACGACACACTTTAACTTGGACTCCGTGGATGGAGTTCAAGGACACCACAACCTATAGAGAGATACTTGCACAATCCCACTGAGACCCGTTTACATCTATTGAATAAGCTATCTACATCTTAAGGATGATTTCCTGTGGTTATTCTTTGGTTTATCCCTTAAGAGACTAAAATGTAATGTGACAAACATTTTATTGGATACCATGCATGCCGGCCTTCCCTTTCCTCCCTTTTCTTTCCTTTTTTATAGCCCTATTTTTGTTCTCTTCCTTTTCTCGGAGAGAGTGAGAGAGGGGGATTAGATTTGTTCCTCCCTGAGGCTTCCTATACTCCCCCCCTCCTCCCCCCCCCTTTTTTTTTTTTTTTTTTTGGGCACAGGTGACGATAATTTTACTTGTTATTTTTCTCTCTACATATATGTTTTGTCACTTCATTAGTGTAGTCACTTGTAAATTCATCCCTTAGTCCTCTATACAGTCCACTTTTAGATTTTAACACTTGTTTTTTAGTTTGTAGTAGTTTTTGAAATTATTTTTTTATTTTATTTTTTTCACTCTTTTTTAATTAATTTTACGTTAGAAGACATCAACACTAGAGTGATAGCACATAATATATCTGGGGGAGAGTATGGGGGATCGTATTCCCCCATCCCCCTCCCTTTCTAAAATCTTCCCCACTCCCCCCCTCCCCCTTTTTATTTTTATTTTTTATTTATTTTTATTTATTTTTTTGGCACAGGTGATGATAACTTTACCTCTCACTTTTTTCTTTATATACATGTTTTGTCACTCTATTAGTACAGTCACTCATAAATTCATCCCCTAGTCCTTTATACTGTTTACTTTTAGATTTTAACACCTGTTTTTTAGTTCGTAGTAGTTTTCGAAACCACTTTTTGTCTCCCTTTATTATTTAATTCCACTTTAGAAGACATCAACACTAGAGTGATAGCACATAATATATTTGGGGGAGAGTATGGGGGACTGTGTTCCCCCATCCCCCCCTTCTAAAATCATCCCCACTCCCTCCCCCCCTTTTTTTTTCTCTCTTCCCCTCTCTCTCCATTTCCCCATCTCTCCCTCTTTTCTTCCCCCCCCCTTTTTTTTTTTTTTATTATTTGTAATGGGAAATATTGAGACTGTAAATGTGTTTCATGTATTGTAATGTGTGTTATATATGTTTTTGGAAAATTAATAAAAAAGATAATAATAAAAAAAAAATATATATATATGGATTAAGCCTGATTACTTATTAGCCACGGCATATATTTGAGTTTGTTAATTTATTTATTTCATATTAGTATCTCGGTGGGATACACAGGTAGTTAGCGTGGCACATATTATATATTTGATCAAAAAGCACTGATTTGGTGTTCGCTTGTTGGAAAATCTCTGTTGGACCTGGTCCATCTATTCTTTTCCAAAACATAAAGATATACAGTAAAGTGCAAAAGTTTTAGGCAGATGTGAAAAAATGCTGTAAATTAAGAATGTTTCAGAAATAGAAGTGTTATGGAAAGTAAATGAACAAAAGAGAAATTCAAATCAAATCAATGTTTTGTGTGACCACCCTTTGCCTTCAAAATAGCATCAATTCTTCTAGGTACAATTGCACACAGTTTTTGAAGGAGCTCAGCAGATAGGTTGTTCCAAACATCTTGGGGAACTAACCACAGATCTTCTGTGGATGTAGGCTGCCTCAAATCCCTCTGTCTCTTCATGTAATCCCAGACAGACTTGATGTTTAGATCGGGGCTCTATAGGGGCTAAACCATCACTTCCAGGAAATAGTTTGTAAAGAGGAAGTAAACCCCAGCCGATTTTTCTTATTTTTTCTCAATTTTACCATACAATAGCTTATTACAAGGGATAATAGATTGAAATCGGCCTAAAACGAGGTCTGTAAATACCTTATTTAGGGTCTTTGGACTGTCTTCATTTCCGGGTATTGGCCGCACCATTGTTTGTACTGTTTTCTGATTCTGTTGTGGACGTCACTTCCGCCCTTACTGTGTTTCCTTTGGAAATCTAGCACCGTAACTGCTTCCTTTCACCCTGTCTATGCTGCTCTGATTCACTCCCCTGTGTGACGTCTTATTCAGTCACAATGGGGAGTATCAGGAAGGAGATAAACAGTGCAGCATCACAAGACTTCTCTGTTCCGTTCAGAGGGGAAGCTCGTCCATAGAAATGTCCCGACATGCAGGGAATACAGAAACGGCACACTTTAGGTGCCATTAATGAAACATCCTACTGCGCAATCGTGCACGACGTCATTTACAATTAGAGGACGATTTCCATGGAAACTACAGCAGTAAGTACACTTTCACAGGCAGCGATCAGCTGCCTGTGTTATCTACATCAGTGTTTCTCAACTCCAGTCCTCAAGGCGCACCAACAGGTCATGTTTTTGGGATTTCCATTGATTTTCACAGGTGATTTGAGCAGTTTCACTGCCTTAGTATTTATCACAGCTGTTTTATCTGCAGGAAATCCCAAAAACATGACCTGTTGGTGCGCCTTGAGGACTGGAGTTGAGAAACACTGATCTACATTATGAACAGATAAAGTTGTCTCGGAGGGTTTACAACCACTTTAATGACATTGGCTGTATGTTTGGGGTTGTAATCTTGCTACAGAATATATTTGAAGCCAATCACACGCCTCCCCGATGGTATGGTATGATGGATAACCATTGATCCTAACCAAAGGAAACCATTGATCCTGACCAAATCTCGAACTCAATTTGCAGAAATGCAGCCCCAAACTTGCAAAGAACCTCCACTATGCTTCACCGTTGCCTGCAGACATGCATTATTGTACCGCTCTCCAGCCCTTCGTGAACAAACTGTCTCCTGCTACAGCCAAATATTTCTCATTCTGACTTAGTCCAGAGCACCTGATGCCATTTTTCTGCACCCTAATCCCTATATTTTTGTGCATAGTTGAGTCACTTAGCCTTGTTTACATGTCCTATGCATTATCCTAAGGCCTATCTATCCTCCCTCTTCCATTGTGGTATATCATACTCCTCAAGAATATAGTTGGCTAGGCTTGCCTGTATTGCAGAAAAGGATACTGTATAACATAATTCACTAACATAAGGAATATTACAAAATGTGACAAACATACAGCCAGAGAAAATTTGATTTTCAAGGTGTACCTATCCTACACATTGCTCTAACCAAAGCATTAGGAGAGGAGGTCCACATTTTTCTCTCTTTAATAAGAATAACTATACCTACCCTGTAGCTCATTGTCCAAAAAAATATTACTATGACTAACAGAGGTTCCCAACCTTTGTTCATCAGCCCCGGTTCACATATATGCGAATTGGATGTGTTTTGAACCACATCTGATTCACATGACATGTGAAATAACCTTGGTTTCTATTGTAGCTGTTCACATATATGCGTTGCACGGTTTCGGAGCACTGAGGTGTAGTTCAGGTGCGAATTACAAGCTCAATTACTTTTACGAGAATGCTTTTGAATCGCACATCATCAGTTTTGAACACGATTTTGGCTGACTTTTTGGGGGGCCCCTTGTTAAAAAGGGCTTTCCGGATTCCGATAAGTCCCCCGCCCACAGACCCCCACAACCACTGGCCAGGGCTGTGGGGAAGAGGCCCTTGTCCCTATCAACATGAGGACAAGCTGCTTTGGGGGGAGCCCCCCTACCCCAAAGCATCCCCCCATGTTGAGGGCACGAGGCCTGGTATGGTTTAGGAGAGGGGGGGCGCTTGCTTATCGCCCCCTTTCCTGGCCTGCCAGGCTGCATGCTCAGATAAGGGTCTGGTATGTTTTATTTTGGGGGGGGACCTCCACGCCATTTTTTAATTACATTTTGGTGTGGGGTTAACCGCTAAATCCATACATGACCTAAGGGTCTGGATTTGGGGGGGGGGGCACACCATTTTTTTTCCGGTGTGGGGTCTAATAGACCCCAGGTGTCTCAATAAAGAGGACCTGTCACTGCCTATTGCTATCACAAGGGAAGTTTACAATAAAAGTGATAAAAATGTTTTAAAGCACCCCCTTCACCTCGTCCTTGCGTACAAAGGTGAACACACACGTCGGTCCCACGTCATACTAAAACAGCAATCGCACCACAAGTGAGGAATCACCATGAACGTCAGATCAAGAGCAATAATTATAGTACCAGATCGCCTATGGAAATCTAAAGTGGTTACCTGTAAAGGCTTTTAAAGCGTTGCCTATGGATAATATATGTACATAGTTTGACGCCATTTCATGGCTGTGCGCAATTTTAAAGTGTGACATGTTTGGTATCTATTTACTTGGCATAACATCAATTTGTATATGATACCAAACAATTGGGTATTATATTGTTTTTTTGTGCATTAAAATTCATTAAGTGTATTTTAAAAAAAAATTGCATTAAAAAAAATGCTTTGCAAATACCATGTGACATAAAAAATTGCAACACCCACCATTTTATTCTCTGGGGCCTCTGCTTTAAAAAATATTTAATGTTTGGGGGTTCTATGTAATTTTCTAGAGAAAAATACAGATTTTTACATTTGTGAAGTGTCAGAAAAAGGCCTGCTCTTCAAGTGGTTAAAGGATAAGTCCAGCCTAAGCTCGTTTGGCTGGGCTTCTCCTATTGGTCACAGGAGTCTCTGCTGACGTCACAGGAATCTGTCCAGGCACCGTGTCATTGCGACAAAAAAGTCTGGATCCGCCAGTTGCCTGGACTGACACCCGTCTCAGCCTCTCAGTGAGCCGCTGAGAGCCTGAGACAGCAGCTCCCCGGCTCAATACTGGGCACTTTAACCCCCTCCCTACCCAGGCCAATTTTCAGCTTTCAATGCTGTCGCAATTTCAATGATAATTACTCAGTCATGCAACATTGTACCCATATGAAATTTTTATATTTTTTTCACACAAATAGAGCTTTCTCTTGGTGGTATTTAATCACCACTGGGGGGTTTTTTTATTTTATTTTTTTGTGCTACAAATGAAAAGGGACAGAAAATTATGAAAAAAAATGCATTTTCTTAGTTTTGGTTATAAAATGTTGCAAATAAGTACTTTCTTTTTTTTTTACCTAAATTTATACTGCTACATTTCTTTAGTAAAAAGAACCAAAATCCTTCTGTTAAAAAAAAAAAAAGAACCAAAATCAGTGTATATTATTTGGTCTGAGTGAACGTTATAGAGTCTACAAATTATGGTGCCATTCACTGAAAATTGATCACACCTGATATACTGATCTAATTTCTTGATGCCCTAACATGCCAGGACAGAACAAATACCCCCTAAGAGCCGGTTCCAACAGGGGCAACACGACTTTGAGCACGACTTTGCGAGGCAACTTGGACACGACTTGAGAGTGAACCACAGTGCGACTTGGAGCGACTTGAAGTCGCCTCCAGGACAGGCTGTCCCCTGTGTTTGGTATGAATCATGAGGGGGAACTCCACGCCAAATTTTAAATAAAAAACCGGCATGGGTTCCCCTCCAAGAGCGGAGCGCAACAACTTATATAGGCATGGAGCGTGGTCACTGAATGACCCTGCCTCTTATGAAATCACAGTCCCATCATGCTCCGGGTGGTGACGACATAAGGGGCGGGGTCACATGGTGACATCACCCGGTGACCACGCCCCATGCCTATATAAGTCGTTGCGCTCCGCGCACACGGCATTATAGCGGCAGAGAGCGTCGAGGCAACATCGGGCGGAGAGAAGAGGGAAGAAGACGACGATGAAGACCGGGCCCCCGCTAGCAAAAGAGCTGGCAGAAGATAGCGGAGTTGCCCGGCAGAAGGCAGAAAGCACCGGAGAGCGGGAGAAGAACCGGAGAGCGCGGAGAAGGCAACGGAAAACGGGAGAAAAGGCCCGAAGTTGGTAGAAGACCCCCGAAGTCGGAAGAAGTCCCTCGAAGTTGGAAGAAGACCCCAAAGTCGGAAGAAGACCCCCAAAGTCAGTAGAAGACCCCCGAAGCTGCCTAATAAATTACTTTAAAAAGCTGTCTAGTGTGTTTTTTTTTATTGACACTTTTCCCCAGGTGAATGGGTAGGGGTACGATGTACCCCATACTCATTCACATAGGGTGGGGGGCCGGTATCTGGGGGCCCCCTTATTAAAAGGGGCTCGCAGATTGCGATAAGCCCCACGCCCGCAGACCCCAACAACCAACGGCCAGGGTTGTCGGGAAGAGGCCCTTGTCCCCATCAACATGGGGACAAGGTGCTTTGGACAAAGCACCCACCCCCCATGTTGAGGGCATGTGGCCTCGTACGGTTCAGGAGGGGGGGGGCACTCGCTCGTCCCCAACCCCTTCCTGACCGGCCGGGCTGCGTGCTCGGATAAGGGTCTGGTATGGATTTTGGGGGGACCCCCACGCCGTTTTTTCGGCGTAGGGGGTTCCCCTTGAAATCCATACCAGACCTAAGGGCCTGGTATGCTCTTAGAGGGGAACCCATGCCGGTTTTTTATTTAAAATTTGGCGTGGAGTTCCCCCTCATGATTCATACCAAATACCAGCTCTGTGGGAGGGAGGGAGGGGTTTGCCTTAGAGCCGGTTCACAGAGGGAGGGAGGGGCGACTTCCTGTAAAGTTGCCTCACTATGAACGGGGATCCGACTTGGAGGCGACTTCCATTGAAATCAATGGGTACAAGTCGCCTAGAAGTCGGATTGTAGTCGTACAGGAACCTTTTCTGAAGTCGTAGCGACTGCAGTAGTGTACATTAAGACGGCTCCATTCACTTCCATTACTTTTCTAAACCGCGCGACTTGGGGTGACTTGAAGTTGGATCCCAGGATGCCCCTGTGTGAACCGGCTCTAAATGACCCCTTTTTTGGCAGTATACAGTTACAAGGTATTTAGTAAGAGGCATGGTGAGTAGAGGTCGACCGATATATCAGCTGATTTTTGGCACTTTTTAATTAATCGTCATCGGCCGATTGTGCTGAAAAAAAAAGTTGATTTAAAAAACTTCAGCGCGACTTGCAAATAACTTCTTTCATAGAAGTCAATGCAAGTTGCCTGAAGTTTGGAGCGACTTGTCTCTGGGCAGCCTGCCAAGTGTGAGAAAAGAATACAATGTTTCTATTTATCAATGAACTGAACTCCTGTGTAGAAGTTCTCAGTTTAACCATTTAAAGACTAAATCTTTTCTGACACTTGTAGCTTACAAGTAAAAATCCTGTATTTTCTGCTAGAAAATCACTTGGAACCCCCAAACATTATATATATATATTTTTTTTAGCAGAGACCCTAGGGAATAAAATTGCGGTTGTTGCAATATTTTATGTCACACGGTATTTGCGCAGCGGTCTTTCAAACACAATTTTTTGGGGAAAAAATTTGATTTTTTGTACTCACCGTAAAATCCTTTTCTCTGACATCCATGGACTGACACGGTGTCTCTTTACACTTTACACGTGGGTTTATGTCCCTGCTTGCAGGAGAAGACCTAGGCAGAATGTGAGATGTTATACATACATTTTAAAAGCCAGAGCTGAACAGCCCCACCCAGGGGGCGGTCTCTCCGGACATAACCCTCCCACTACAGTCAGCAGACTTCAGTTCGTAACAAAGCAGTACAAACTTAAAAAGGAAGGGTGGGTGCCGTGTCAGTCCATGGATGTCAGAGAAAAGGATTTTACGGTGAGTACAAAAAATCCTATTTTCTCTTATCATCCATGGACTGACACGGTGTCTCTTTACACTTTACACGTGGGATGTCCCAAAGCAGTGTCAAGAGGGATGGGAGCAGTATAAATGGAAAAACCAAAAACTTCACTCCAAGAAGGCAGAGCTCCTCAACGGAGGAGTCGCAACTTTAAACAGCGGCCTGCAGCACCCTGCGGCCGAAGGAAGCATCCGAAGATGCAGCCACATTAACCTTATAAAACTTAAAAGGCATGAACAGACGACCAGGTCGCCGCCTTGCACACTCGTGCAACCGACGCTTGATGTCGAAAAACCCAGGAAGCACCAATTGCCCTGGTGGAATGCGCCGTAACCGGAAAGTGAGGCGCCCGCCCTTTGAGAGCATAGGCTTGAATGACAGTTTGTCTGATTCCCCTAGAAATGATGGCAGACGAAACCGCTTGGCCCTGTTATGGACCAGAGACAGTCACAAACAGTGAGTCGGACTTCCGAATAGAAACAGTAGCAGACAGGTACACCCGTAAGGCTCGTACCACATCCAATATGTGCAGCGCAAACTCTCTGGTATGCGATGGGTGAGGACACAAAGACGGGAGGACAATGCCCTCATGTAGGTGAAAGGTCGACACCACCTTTGGCAAAAAGGAAGGTCGCGGATGCAACCCCGCCTTATCCTTATGGATGACTAAATATGGCGACTTGCAGGACAAAGCCGCCAACTCAGACACCCATCAAACAGAAGTGATTGCCACTAAAAGGCCACCTTCTGAGACAAGACAAGAGGGGAATATCCCGGATATTCCCAAAAGGAGGTTCCTGGAGGACCGAGAGCACCAAATTCAGATCCCACGGTGGGAAAGGAGGCTTGACAGGAGGGAGCACATGGCAAACCCCCAACACAAGGTGCTAACCAAGAAATGACCCGCTAGAGGTCGCTGAAAGAAGACGGCCAAGGCCGAAATCTGATCCTTGATGGTACTCAAAGCAAGCTTTTGGGTCACTCCACACTGCAGAGGACGCAGGATTCTGGGGACAGAATACGTCCGAGGATGCCAGTCCAGCGCTTCGCATATGGCGATATAAGCTTTCCAGGCACGGTGATAGATCTGCCTGGAGGAAGACTTCCGTGTCCTTAACATGGTCAAAATGACCGAGTCCGAGAGACCTCGGTCCCTCAACACCTGGCTTTTAACAGCCCTGCCGTTAAAGCCAGAGACTGTAAGCCGGATGAAACATAGGACCTTGAGACTGAAGGTCCTTCCTCATCGGCAACTGCCAGGGAACGTCCGCGACGAGACGTACCAGATCAGCGTACCAGTGATGCTGAGGCAAATCCGGAACAATTAGGATCGCCAGAGTTTATATCAGGCGATAAGGACCCTATGGGGCCATCAACGCATCCGAGGCATCGCCCAAGGATCCCTGGATCTGGCCACAACCTCGACCCTTGCGATTGAGTCGAGAGGCCATCAGGTCCACATCCGACGTGCCCCACCGTCGGTAAAGGAGTTGAAATATGCAAGGACCACTCTTCTTGTTCCGGCGTCTGGCGATTGGCGACTCAGATAGTCCGCCTGCCCATTGTCTATGCCCAGAATGTAAAATGGCCTACAGAGCCGGCACGTTTCTTCCGGCCCACTTCAGGATACGGACTACCTCGGAAGCCGCAGCTGAGCTCCGAGTTCCCCCTTGATGGTTTACATACGCCACCGCCGTGGCGGTGTCCGACTGGCTCCTGATGGAGCGACCCCGTACTCTCTCCGACCTGAGGAGAGACACAGTCCGATGGCCCGTATTTCCAGAACAGTGATTGGTAAACGGGCTCGTCCGGAGTCCAAGGCCTGAGCCGACAGGACTCCCCAGACTCCACCCCAGCCCGTCAGGCTGGTGTCCGTCGTGAGTACCGTCCATTGGATGGGAGGGGAACGACTTTCCGGACCGAAGAGCCGAGGATCTCAACCACCATGTCAGGGGCGCCCTGACCAGGTGAATCACCTGGATCTGAAGATCCAAGGACAACGGGGATTTGTCCCAGGTGGACAAGATCTCATTCTGCAATGCCCTGGTGTGTGATTGGGCTTCCGGAACGGCCGCGAAGGAGGCCACCACGAGTCCCGGGACTCTCATGCAAAAAACGGATTGACAACCATTTTTGGGATGTCAGCACCCGCACCGCAGACTGAAGTGTCAGCAACTTCTCCAGAGGTAGGATACCTTTGCCTCCAAGGAGTCCAGAATCAGAACTAGATACTCCAGACACTGAGTCGGGACCAGGACTGACTCCTGAATGTTCAGGAACCACCCGAGTCCCTGAGGGTCTAATTGACAATAGTCACCTTTCCTCTAAGTCTGATCCACTTTCTGCTCTTAGCAGAAGATCGTCCAGATAGCCCACGACAGCAATACTTCGCTGTAACAGAAGGCTAGAACCGGAGCAAGCACCTTGGTGAACACCCTTGGTGCCGAGGCTAGGCCGAAAGGAAGAGCCACAATCGATAGTGGACTTCGCTGATCGCAAAGCGCAGAAACTTTTGGTGACTTGCGCAGATCGGAACATGCAAGTAGGCGTCCTTGAAGTCCAAGGACGCCAGAAGAAAATCCCTTTGGTGGAGTGTAGCGATCACCGTGCGAATGGATTCCATGCGGAATTTCTGCACCTTCTCGAAGGCATTCAGGGCCTTGAGGTCCAGGATAGGTCGAACCACGTCCTATTTTTGGGACGACAAACAGATTCGAGCAGAATCCCTGAAAACTCTCCTGTGACGGAACCGGCACAATCACTCCGGACCTGATCAAATCCTGTACAGCCCCCAAGAGGGCTGCCCGACAGGTAGGAAGGAGAGGAAGATTTGAGGGAAAGAATCTGTCTGGGGGCCAGGATCGGAATACTATCCTGTATCCTGAGGTGACCACTTCGCACACCCACCAGTCGGAGATTCGGGAGGACCACCGATTCGTGACCTGCGAAGTCGTCCCCCCACCCCAGAGTCGGGCGGAAGCAAGACTTCATGCGGAGGCGGGCTTGGGAGCCGCTTGTTCAGCTTACGCACCCAGGGGCACTTGTGCCCACCAGCCGCACTGCCGTCAGTCTGAGAGGGCCTACCCGTGGACTCTGACTGACGAAAAAACCCCGTTTTGCTGGAAAGGAAGGCCCCTGTTTGCAGCGGGCCTCCTCACACTTGCTAGTCTAAGGAAGAAGAGTGCTTTTACCTCCCATGACATCCATGACGATGTCATCCAGAGCAGCACCGAAAGGTCTACCACCTTTAAATGGTAGATCCGTCAGGAGCTTCCTAAGGCTAGGTCAGCAGACCAGCACTTCAAACAGATAAGACGACGCAATACCACCGCCGAGACAGAGGCCCTGGATATTAAAAGGGGCCGCGTCCAACGTGGCGTCGCACACATAAACCAGGCCCTGAACCAGTTGGTGGGCCAGAGCAACTGTGTCTGGAGGAAGATTATGCTCCTGTACAGCTAGGTGCAACATTTTTGCCCAACCTGTAAGTGTTTAAGACACAAGGGTCGCCGCTACCACAGGCCGTAGGGCGGATCCCAACAAGGCAAACATGGCTCCGCTCACCACTTCTGACCTCCTGTCAGTGGGGTCCTCAAATGCAGGAGTCCCCTCCATCGGGAGAGTGATGGCCTTGTTCAACCGGGCGGCTGGAGGGTCGACCCTGGGGGAGAAGCCCACTTTTTAAGTAGGGCATCTTCAAGGGGTATCTGATAGACAAACGCAGCGGGACCATAAAAAAATTCTTCTGCGGCTTTTCCCAGACCTTATCAATGAGCTGGTCAAAGAAAGTACATATGGAAAAACCTCTTTAGAAGGCCTGGCCTTAAAAGAACCAAAGGAGACTGTATCCGCCTGAGGTTCTGCATCCGCAGCATTTTAGCTTGAGAGTGTCCCTCACCGCAGTCATGAGTACACTAACAAGCACCCTGTCATTTACTGACTCAGAACTGGAGTTTTCTTCATAAGGAATGTCCTGTTCAAAACCATCCAATACATTCAGAACTAGGGTCCTGAGCGGTAGTGGCTAGGCCCATATCTGAATCAGCGCACTGCCCTCATGAAGTAAAGTGGGGAGAGGGCGCTTTTTTGCTCCCTTGCGCTTGCACACAGCTCCCATCCTGGTCAGAAATGATTCCAGGACTGCCCACAACTGGTCCCTAGGGACCACAGGTGCTGAAGCACTGCCTGTTGTCCACTGACATTTAGGGGAAGCTGGTGACAGAGACTCCATATTGCCCCCCTCTGAGACTCCTCAGATAAAAAGTCCACCTACAGGCTGTGCTGACTGAGGAGGGGGCGCCCAGGGGACTCACCAAACCGGACCAGGGACCGCTCAGTTCCGCTGTCTGTACCGCGCTGTGTCAGCTCATCGTAACCCTCTCCCCCCTCCGGTGTCAAAATTGACACCTTTCAGGGGGGAGGGGGGTGAAGATACCTGTTTAAGACAGGTATTTTCACCCACATCCAGGAGTCATCTCTGCGGCCAATCTGCCGGAGACAAGTCACTTCCCGCAGAATACCCATAGTGTTCTTGGAGACACTTGGCTCCCAGAACACAGGAGGACCAGTCAGAACTGCGCAGCGCTTCTCGTGCATGTGCGGTAGGGAACCGGCCAGTGAAGCCGCAAGGCTTCTCTTCCTGGTTCCCTCACCGAGGATGGCGGAGGGGGCAGCAGAGTGACGAGCGATTGTTCGTCCTCTGCTGCGGACATTGCTGGACTCCAGGACAGGTAAGTGTCCAATTATAAAAACTCTGCAGCTGCTCTAGCTGGAGCTGCTGGGTAATTTGGTATTATTTTGGCTGCGGAGCTCCGCTCTAAAATCCTCCTTCCAAATTAATGCTATACTGATGTTTTGCCAAGAGTGTTTAGTGCGAACATGCTTGCAATGTTTAGGTAGCAAAGTATTTTAATTTGTATTTTTGGTTTGACTCCACAGTTTCCATCGACGCCACAGGAATGGCAGAATGTGGCATCTGAGTTTTCGCAGCGGTGGAACTTTCCCAACTGTGGAGGAGCCATTGATGGCAAGCACGTCCGCATCGTGCCACCACCCCAATCGGGATCCTTTTTTTATAATTATAAAGGGTTCCACAGTATTGTGCTGATGGCGGTGGTGTCTGCCAACTATGAATTTCTCTATATTGATGTTGGGAAAAATGGGCGGATGTCTGACGGTGGTGTTTTTGCCCAGACCGATTTTGGCGACCGGCTTCTTTCCGAGGACCTGGCATTGCCACCTGCTGAAGAAAATGAACATGGCCTCCCCTTTGTTTTCCTGGCAGATGAGGCGTTTGCGCTTGGACCCCATTTGATGAGGCCTTTTCCACAAAGGACCCTCACCCCTGAGAGGAGGGTCTTTAATTATAGGCTGGCCAGAGCAAGAAGGGTGGTCGAAAATGCCTTTGGCATCATGGCCAGTCGTTTTCGCATTTTTCAGACTGCTCTCAACATGGCGGAGTACAAATGGAACCATTTAATCATGTGCTGTTGCATACTTCACAATTATTTAAAAAAAAATTGTAACAATTATCTCTCTTCAGTTGCCCTTCAGGGCACACAGTTCTTGGATGGACCATTGCCAGCCCAGGTAGCTGGCCCTACAGGTTTGGCCCCCCAAAGCGGCCATGATGTGCGGCAACGCTATGTGGAATATTTTATGGGTAGGGGGGCCATTGCAATGCCTGATCATATTTAAAATAATTTTATGAAGAATAAACAAAATTATACTGAAAACATCTTGTTTGCTTTTATTTTGTTGTATTTGTTCTTTCTCCTAGGTCAGTGATGGTGAACCTTGGCACTCCAGATGTTTTGCTACTACATTGCCCATGATGCTCAACTCCACTGCAGAGTGCCTTAGCAACATGGGAAATGTAGTTCCAAACCATCTGGGGTGCCAAGGTTCACCATCACTGTCCTAGGTTATACTAGTGCAGTTGTAGTGCCATGTGTTTTTGTAACAAGTAAATTAACATCATTTTGAGTGTAAACACACACATTTGTTATGGGGGGGGGGGGCAACATTGATATAAGAAGCCACACATTGTTTAGTTTAAAATATTTATTAGAGGAGCATAATTTTTTTTTATTTGTATAAAAATAAAAAATAACATTTTTGGGCTTTTTAAAGATCATTTTTTGGATAAAAGTCTTGACAAAAATGTACAACATGTACAATATTAATTTTAGAAATTAAAAGATTCCCCCAAAAAAGGGCAAATCTACAATTAAAACAAAAATTAGAAAACAGAATTGTAAAACATATAACATTTTTAAACCCTCCCAAGAACCTGTTCTATTTTTTAAATTCTTTGCTCCATCTGCTTAGTGTTTTGCCTCATCTGGAACAAGTTCTCTTTCATTGTTTCCAGCTCACGAGAGCAGACCCTCAGTTCTTTCACCAACATCTGGGCAGTGTCGGGTGAAGGTTGCTGGGGCCGCAGGCATTAAAGTACCTTAAATTAGAAAAAAAATAAGGTCTTACTAAATATACAGGCCTACATCTATTACCTGAGGCTGTGGTGTATGACACTGACCTGTTGAGTTGGCATTTCCCTCTTCAGCCACATCCTGCGGTTGTGGGTCTTGGGTTGGTGGTGCGGGGTTTGCAGCCTCCTGTCTCCTAGCTCTTTGAAGCCCTAGGAGATAGAACCCAAAGGTAGACTTGTGTAACTAAATATATTTAGGCCTGAAAGAGTAATATTAAGCATTCTTGGGAAGTGTGTTACAATTCTATTTTTGGAAATACTTTAGAAGATGAACACATGATTGTATCCATTTCCAAAGCTGGTAGATTAATCTATTTTGGTCATGTTTCACACATGGAAACACACCAAGTATCCACTGGATCACCTGTGTGTGACACCATCAAAAGGTTGTTCTTTTGGCCCACACTTGTGCTAATGAGTCCAGATGTGTAAGCAGCTGCTGAGCATACTCTTGTAACCGTACACTGAATCCAGTTAGATTAGTTAAATATAGTTACCAACACCTACACAACCATGTTTCTAATTAATTATCACATAAACAGTTCAAGATGTCCTGTTTCATGTTCTTGGGCACAAGAATCATCAGTCGTCGAAATCCACGTTCAAACGTTCACTAAATGACGATCTTTTGGTCCGAGTCAGTGTTAACTACATTTGATCATTCCTAATAATAGGCATGTTCAAATGTAGTTATCACTGTATTCCCCCAAAACATCGTTTTGGTGTCATTGAACGAGGATTTCGCCTGATGAATCTTGTGCCCAAGAACATGAAACAGGACATCTTGAACAGTAAAAGATGTCCTGTTTCATGTTCTTGGGCACAAGAATCATCAGTCGTCGAAATCCGCGTTCAAACGTTCACTAAATGACGATCTTTTGGTCCGAGTCAGTGTTAACTACATTTGATCATTCCTAATAATAGGCATGTTCAAATGTAGTTATCACTGTATTCCCCCAAAACATCGTTTTGGTGTTATTGAACGAGGATTTCGCCTGATGAATCTTGTGCCCAAGAACATGAAACAGGACATCTTGAACAGTTCAAGATGTCCTGTTTCATGTTCTTGGGCACAAGAATCAAACGTCGAAATCCTCGTTCAATACCACCCAAACGATGTTTTGGGGGAATACAGTGATAACTAAATTTGAACATGCCTATTATTAGGAATGATCAAATGTACTTAACACTGACTCGGACCAAAAGATCGTCATTTAGTGAACGTTTGAACGCGGATTTCTACGATCGATTCGTGTGAACAAGAACATGAACCCGGACATCTTGAACTGTACTACATACATTAACGAAAAAGCACATGCAGCACCACGCTATTAATAAAAATCACATTAAATGTAAATATACTTACTTTTTCGGATCACTTTTTAATTTTTTTTATATTGCTCCGGCTCACACAATTTAATGTCCGACCATCGTTTGCGGATCTGTTCCCTCGACCTGCGAACACCAAAATTCCTGAAGAGTGTTTTGACCACTTTATCCATGATCTGGGCCTTCACCTTATTTGGATTTTTGTAGGGCCCATGTTTGGCGTCATAATCCTCCCTCAGCAATATGGTGACCATATCCACCATCTCCTCAAACGACATGTTAGTGGCTTTATATCTTCTGGGTCTGGCCCTGCCTCCTTCCACACTTTCCACTTCATCTCGGTCATTCTCCGCCATGTTGTCAGTCTCCGTCATTAAGGACAAGCGAGAAGGGGCGGGGAAAGTAGTCTAATGAACGTCAGGGGCGGGAAAGCGTGCGGAGCGTCACGCATGCGCACTGTATATATAACGTTAAAAAAACATTGTGGAAAGCGACGTTCAGTGAGTGGAAGAAGGTCGGAAGCAACGAACGTGTAGATCGCGGGTACGTAACATTTTTCATACTTGATATGTCGAGGGTTGAGCGGCCCCGAACAGAAAATTTAGTGACCGTACAGACCTTTTTTTTGGGCTGGGTCCCGGAGCAGAAACCTAAACATTCACTGTATGTTCGGGGCCGGTGTTGGGCAATATGCATGTAACTTTGCGCTTGCTTCCCGTGCTGTTAGTAATGGCCCTGCACAAAGTGTCATTTTTGAAGTTTGAATAATCATTTAAAACTCAATTGCGGCTAGAATGTATTCTCGGCTCCTGGCAAATGGCAATACGTTGCAAACTCAGTTTTCGAGACCCAAAAAAACGTGGGGGTCCCCCCAAATTCTATTTGTAGGCCCTTCAGGTCTGGCAAGGATTTTAAGGGGAACTCCACCCCAAATTTTTTAAAAAAATGGCGTGGAGTCCCCCCAAAAATCCATACCAGACCCTTATCCGAGCACGCAACCTGGCCGGCCGCAGGGGAAGAGGGGGGACGAGAGAGCGGCCCCCCCTCCCTCCTGAACCGTACCAGGCCACATGCCCTCAACATGGGGAGGATGTCCCCATGTTGATGGGGACAAGGGCCTCATCCCCACAACCCTTGCCCGGTGGTTGTGGGGGTCTGCGGGCGGGGGGCTTATCGGAATCTGGAAGACCCCTTTAACAAAGGGGACCCCCAGATCCCGGCCCCCCCTATGTGAATTGGTAAGGGGTACATTGTACCTCTACCATTTCACGAAGAAAGTGTACAAAATGTAAAAAATGACAATAGACGGTTTTTGACCATTCCTTTACTTGTTGGTTTGGCTTTCTTCCATCTTCTTCTTCCATCTTCTTCCTTCTTATTTTCTCGATTCGTGTTTCTTCATCCATATTCCTCTTCCTCTTCCTCTTCATCTTCCTCTTAATCTTCCTTCTTTCTTCGGTGTTCTCGTCCGCATCTTGCTCTGGCATCTTCTTTCTCTGGCCGCTCCGTTTGAATTGGAGGTTCCCGCTGTGTGACGCTTCAGTTCATCAGTTCTCCACTTGGTCCAGTGACCCCGCCCCCCTCTGACGCACATGGATTTCACGGGTAGTTTCCCCGTGCTGTCAGAGGGGGGCGGGGCCACCGGCTCGCAGTGGACCTAGAGGAGAACTGCATAACTTAAGCGTCACACAGCGGCAAACTCAAATTCAAACGGAGCGGCGCGAGAAGAAAGAAGAAGCCGGAGCAAGATGCGGACGAGAAGCCCGAAGGAAGATGAAGATGAAGATGGAGATGGAGATGAAGATGAAGAGGAAGAGGAAGATGGAGGAAGAAACTCGAATGCAGAAAAGAAGAAGGGAGAAGATGGAAGAAAAACAAAAACAATAATAAAGGAATTTTGTCACGTTTTGGGGTGAAATGGTAGGGGTACAATGTACCCTATTACCATTTCACATGGGGGGGGGGGGCGGGATCTGGGGGTCCCCTTTGTTAAAGGGTTCTTCCAGATCCCGATAAGCCCCCCGCCCGCAGACCCCCACAACCACCGGGCAAGGGTTGTGGGGATGAGGCCCTTGTCCCCATCAACATGGGGACATCCTCCCCATGTTGAGGGCATGTGGCCTGGTACGGTTCAGGAGGGAGGGGTGGGCCGCTCTCTCGTCCCCCCCTCTTCCCCTGTGGCCGGCCAGGTTGCGTGCTCGGATAAGGGTCTGGTATGGATTTTTGGGGGGACTCCACGCCATTTTATTCAATAATTTGGGGTGGAGTTCCCCTTAAAATCCTTGCCAGACCTGAAGGGCCTGGTATGGATATTTGGGGGGACTCCACGACATTTTTTTCTATAATTTGGGGTGGAGTTCCCCTTAAAATCCTTGCCAGACCTGAAGGGCCTGGTATGGATATTTGGGGGGACTCCACGCCATTTTTTTCTATAATTTGGGGTGGAGTTCCCCTTAAAATCCTTGCCAGACCTGAAGGGCCTGGTATGGATATTTGGGGGGACCACACGCCTTTTGAAAAACATTGGCGGCGGGGTTCCCCTTAATATCCATTCCAGACATGAAGGGCCTGGTAAGAGAATTTGTGGGAACCAAAATGCTTTCTCAATGTTTGTATCAATGACTTTTCTATGTATTGCATTTGTCGGGAGACAACAATTCATTATACCCAGGAGTGAATTTTGGGTTAATTTTGGAAAAGCACAAATGACACTTTGTGCAGGGACAGTTCGAGGTACTCCTTTACTTTTTTGGAGTCCTTTTAGTCCACAGATTTACGGGGCTACATTGACTTCAATGGGGTTTGGGTTCGGGGTCAAGTTCGGGTTAAGTCACGTCACGAACTCTAGCTTTTTACCAAGTTTACAAAAAAGAGTTCAACACAAACATCCAGGTGTCCACTCAACTCTATGATGACTGATCAATTGCTACGTTAGTGGCCTATATATGGTGAGAAAGATTTGGAGTAGTCTTGACTGACCTTTGATTTTTGGTGTGTTTTTGGACTTGCAGCAAAAATGCAGGTATTTAACCACTTAACGACCGCCCACTGTAAATATACGTCAGCAGAATGGCACCGACAGGCAGAATCACGTATATGCACGTGATTGCCTTTGTATAGTTGGGGGGTCCGATCGGACCCCCCTTCTTTACAGTGAGCGGTCGTTTTACCTTCGGGAGCGATCCGACATGAGGGGACGGCCGTTCGATTCCGGCCACCCCCTCTCGATCGCTCCCGGCGAATGAGAGAGCTTCCCCTGCCTGCCAGGAAGGAGGAAGTGATGTCATCTCTCCTGGGGCGCTCACATATACCGAGCGCCGTACAGGAGAAGATGCCAGGTTAGTACACAAAACAGCACACTGACACCAGGACACATAGGCACATAAATCGCCCCCCCAGGCCCCCCCAGACCACCCCCCAGTCACAGTGTCACTGATTGCAGTGACCATTTATTTAGTGATCACTGCAATCAGTGACATTTGTGACTGTAAAAGTGTCACTACATTTAGTTTTAGGTCCAGTGTAGCCCCCTAACCCCCCCCCAATAAAGGTTTAACCCCCTGATCACCCCCCAGATAACCCTTTCACCCCCTATCACCATTGTCACTAAGCAATCATTTTTCTGATCGATGTCTTAGCGTCGGTGATGCTGATCGGTAGCCAGTAATTTTTTTTAGGTTCGCCGCAGGTTTTTATAGCGTCGGGTACCCCCATATATTACCTAATGAAGGTTTAACCCCCTTGATCGCCCCCCAGGTAACCCTTTCACCCCCTATCACCACTGTCACTAAGTTATAATTTTTCTGATCGATGTCTTAGCGTCGGCGATGCTGATCGGTAGCCAGTAATTTTTTTTAGGTTCGCCGCAGGTTTTTATAGCGTCGGGTACCCCCATATATTACCTAATAAAGGTTTAACCCCCTTGATCACCCCCCAGGTAACCCTTTCACCCCCTAGCACCGCCGTGGCTATGCGATCATTTTTCTGATCGATGTCTTAGCGTCGGTGATGCTGATCGGTAGCCAGTAATTTTTTTTAGGTTCGCCGCAGGTTTTTATAGCGTCGGGTACCCCCATATATTACCTAATAAAGGTTTAACCCCCTTGATCGCCCCCCCAGGGTAACCCTTTCACCCCCTATCACCACTGTCGCTAAGCAATCGTTTTTATGATCGTTGTCTTAGTGTCGGTGATGCCGATAGGTAGCCAGTAATTTTTTTTTAGGTTCGCCGTAGGGCTGGGAAAAAATCGATTTTAATCTTGAATCGAGTTTTGAGCTCAAATCGATTCAGTTTTGAAGAAAATCGATTTTTTTAGATTTTTTTATTTTTATTTTTTTTTTCGCTTCAAAGTTTCCGTAGCAGGACTGCAGGGGGCGTATCCGGAATGGCACTGGGCAGCGTTACCCCAATTACATCTACTCGCTGCAGCCGCCCTCTGCCTACCTGATCAGCGTGTCATGCAGACAGACGGCGGCCATTGCAGTGTTCAAAAGCCGCGCCTCCCGAGTCCTCGTCGTCTGTGATAGGCGGAACACTCAATTTCACAGCAGGCAGTATTCACCCTTTCACGGACATCCTCTCATCCTCGTCTGTGTTATGAGGATGACCATGATAGGCGGAACACTGAATGCTGGGAAATTGAGTGTTCCGCCTATCACAGACGAGAAGGAGGCGCGGCTTTTGAATACTGGAATGGCCACCGGTGTAGCAGTAAAATCCGTATACCATGAAAATCTGCATCAGGTACGGGCACAGTGATTGAAGCATGGGCACAGTGAGACACGGGCACAGTGAGACAAGGGTACAGTGAGGCATGGACACAGTTCAATTCAACTAAGAGTAACCTCAGGATTTTTTGTTGTTTTATTAGCTAAATCCAAATACAGTATTAATAATTTGGATGTTTAACAATCTTTGTTGCACACTGCAAAAAACAACAAAAGGTCACAAGCGCTAAATTGGTGGATAAAGAAAAAAATATAATGGATGATAATAATAATAATAAGAAAGAAATCCCAAATATTTTGGGAAGTACAAAGTATCCAAAAGGGGGAAAAAACAGGATCCAGCGCAGCAAGAAAAAATCCGTACCCAGAAGTACAAAATACACAACATGCACACAATATAATCCAGGGCTCATGGAACATACATTATTAACTATTGAAAACTCTTGAAGAATTGATAAAAAAGCTTAGTCCATTTATCACAATAAAGAGAGGGATCCAATCCCAAATGTGCAGAGGGCAAATGAATCTTAACTCTCCAGTTGCCAGTGGTGACAAACTTGTTAAACTTGCAGTGACATCCGTGGAGCAAGGAGGGGTTAAAAAAGTCAAAACAAAGCCTGTGGCATGATCTCCCTGTGAGCCAACCCAAAAGGATGCAGAGCCAGGATCGCAGCAAGGCTGGGACAGAAGGAATCACACACAGAGTTTCAAGAGTTTTCAATAGTTAACCACTTCGCATCCGGGCCAATTCTGACACTTCGCTCCTACATGTAAAAAGCCTAATTTTTTTGCTAGAAAATTACATATAACCCCCAAACACTATATATATTTTTTTAGCAAAGACCCTAGAGAATACAATAGCGGTCATTGAAACTTTTTATCTCGCACGGTATTTGCGCAATAATTTTTCAAACGCATTTTTTTTGGAATAAAAACGGTTTCATGAATTAAAAAATATTAAAACATTAAAGTTAGCCCAATTTTTTTGTATAATGTGAAAGATGAAGTTACGCCGAGTAAATAGATACCCAACATGTCACCCTTCAAAATTGTACACGCTCGTGGAATGGCGCCAAACTTCGGTACTTAAAAATCCTCATGGGCGACGCTTTAAATTTTTTTACTGGTCACATGTTTTGAGTTACAGAGGAGGTCTAGGGCTAGAATTATTGCTCTCGCTCTAACGTTCGCTACGATACCTCACATGTGTGTTCTGAACACCGTTTTCATATGTGGGCGGGACTTACGTATGTGTTCGCTTCTGCGTACGAGCTACCGGGGACAGGGGCGCTTTACATTTTTTTTTTTTTATTATTTATTGTTAATTTTACTTTTAACTTTTTACTTTGACAGTTAGAAAAAAAAAAAAAAAAAAAAGATCACTTTTATTCCTATTACAAGGAATGTAAACATCCCTTGTAATAGAAATAAGCATGACAGGTCCTCTTTACAGTGAGATATGGGGTCAATAAGACCCCACATCTCACCTCTAGGCTGAGAAGCCTGAAATAATAAAATAAAAAAAAGATCACCGCTTCCTAGCCGAAGCGGCGCCGTTTTTTTGAATGCAGAGGCCGGGCGTGACGTCATAACATCGCGCCCGGCCTCCGAACGATCATAGAGACTCTGGCGACCATCTGGTCCGCCGGAAATCTCTATGGTTAGAAGCCGGGGCCGGCGGATCCTGTCACCGACTCACCGATCGCTCAGGTGAGTCGGTAGAAGCACCGGAGGGCGGCGGGAGACGTCCCCTCTCGTCGCCTGTAAGAACGATCAAGCGGCGGAACAGCCGCTATGATCGTTCTTACGGTACAGAGAATCGCCGGCTCTAAAAAACGATATCTGAATGATGCCTGTAGCTGCAGGCATTATTCAGATATCCCGGCTGAAAGTCAAGGACGTCCCACGGTCGTCCTTAGATGCGAAGTGGTTAATAATGTATGTTCCATGAGCGCTGGAATATATTGTGTGTTTGTTGCACACTGACTTTGTAGTTAGAGAAAGGGTTTGCCTTTGCAATATTGTTTGTTGATGCACTTTAATTAATATAATAAAAAAAAAAAATCGAATCGAATCGTAAATCGAGTTTTTTATAAAAAAAATCGCAGATTTTTTTGGGGGGGAAAATCGCCCAGCCCTAGTTCGCCGTCAGGTTTTTATATAGCGTCAGGTACCCCCATATATTACCTAATAAAGGTTTTAACCCCCTAATTGCCCCTAGTTAACCCTTTCACCAGTGATCATCATATAAGTGTTACGGGTGACGCTGGTTAGTTAGTTTGCTTTTTATAGTGTCAGGGCACCCGCCGTATATAACCCAATAAAGGTTTAACCCCCTGATCGCCCGGCGGGTGATATCAATTAGGTTTTAGCGTCAGAGAGGGTCTGCGTCACACCCCAGGCAGCGTCAGGTTAGTGCCAGTAGCGCTAACACCCACACGTGAAGCATACACCCCCCTTAGTGGTATAGTATCTGATCAGCTCAATATCTGATCTGATCAGATCTATACTAGCGTCCCCAGCAGTTTGGGGTTCCCAAAAACGCAGTGTTAGCGGGATCAGCCCAGATACCTGCTAGCACCTGCGTTTTGCCCCTCCGTCCAGCCCAGGCCACCGAAGTGCAGTATCGATCGATCACTGTCACTTGCAAAACACAACACACATAACTGCAGCGTTCGCAGAGACAGGCCTGATCCCTGCGACTCTAGTGCTGTAGGAGGTGATTTCACCACCACAGTTAAAAAAAAAAGCATATATGCCGAAGCATTGGGGCAGCAGGAGCGGAGGAGCGATTTTGCTCCTAATGCCGCGTATATACGGTCGAAATTCCGACGGAGGCTTGCCCGTGGAAAAGTCTGACCATGTGTACGCGGCATAACTTTTGCGAGAAGATGCCCCCATGCTTCGGCATATATAAATGGTGCATGTATGCCCATCATTAGAAGTGGGTGGATGAAGGGCGGTATTCTAATGGTGGGCATACCCACCGATCAATCTTTTTTTTTCGTTCAGCCAACAGGCTGCATGAAAAAAAAGATTACAATACATGTCCAACAAGGACCAGCAACGTACTGGTATGTTGCTGGACTTTGAATGTTTATACCAGAATGATGCCTGCAGGTTTAGGTATCATCTTGGTATCATTCTTTTCAGCCAGCGGCCGGCTTTCATGTAAAAGCAATCCTAGTGGCTAATTAGCCTCTGGACTGCTTTTACAAGCAGTGGGAGGGAATGTCCCCCCCCCCCCGGATATAAAAAGCGCCATTGGGAAATTGGGAAAGCATTTTATCACACCGATCTTGGTGTGGTCAGATGCTTTGAGGGCAGAGGAAAGATCTAGGGTCCAATAGACCCCAGTTTTTTCAAAAAAGAGTACCTGTCATTACCTATTGCTATCATAGGGGATATTTACATTCCCTGAGATAACAATAAAAGTGATAAAAATAAATAAATATGGAAGCAACAGTTTAAAAATAAAATAAAAAAGCAAAATTAATAATAAAAAAAAAAAAAAAAGCACCCCTGTCCTGCCCTGCTCTTGCCCAATGGCGAACGCAAGCATCGGTCTGGCGTCATATGTAAACAGCAATTGCACCATGCATGTGAGGTATCACCGCGAAGGTCAGATCGAGGGCAGTAATTTTAGCAGTAGACCTCCTCTGTAAATCTAACGGGGTAACCTGTAAATGCTTTTAAAGGCTTTTAAAAATGTATGTAGTTTGTCGCCAATGCGCGTTTGTGCGAAATTTTAAAGCATGTCGTGTTTGGTATCTATGTACTCGGCCTAAGATCATCTTTTTTATTTCATCAAACATTTGGGCAATATAGTGTGTTTTAGTGCATTAAAATTAAAAAAAGTGTATTTTTTTCCCAAAAAAATGCGTTTGAAAAATCGCTGCGCAAATACTGTGTAGAAAGAAAAAAATGCAACACCCACCATTTTATTCTGTAGGGCCTTTGCTTTAAAAATATAAATAATGTTTGGGGGTTCAACATAATTTTCTTGCAAAAAAATATAAGTTTTCATGTAAACAAAAAGTGTCAAAAAGGGCTTTGTCTTCAAGTGGTTAGAAGAGTGGATGTAAGCTTCCTAATGTTGTGTATAAAATGCCAGAACAGTTCTAAACCCCCCCCCCCCAAATGACCCCATTTTGGAAAGTAGACACCCCAAGCTATATACTGAGAGGCATGTCGAGTCCATGGAATATTTTATATGTTGACACAAGTTGCGGAAAAAATAATTTTTTTTTTGCACAAAGTTGTCACTAAATGATATATTGCTCACACATGCCATGGTTATATGTGGAATTACACCCCAAAATACATTCTGTTGCTTCTCCTGAGTACGGGGATACCACATGTGTGAGACTTTTTGGGAGCCTAGCCGCGTACGGGACCCCAAAAACCAAGCACCGCCTTCAGGCTTTCTAAGGGTGTCAATTTTTGATTTCACTTCTCACTGCCTATCACAGTTTCGGAGGCCATGGAATGCCCAGATGGCACAAAACCCCCCCAAATGACCCCATTTTGGAAAGTAGACACCCCAAGCTATTTGCTGAGAGGTATTGTGAGTATTTTGCAGATCTCGCTTTTTGTCACAAAGTTTTGAAAATTGAAAAAAAAAAAAAAAAATGTTCTTTCTTCATTTTCAAAAACAAATGAGAGCTGTAAAATACTCACCATGCCTCTCAGCAAACAGCTTGGGGTGTCTACTTTCCAAAATGGGGTCATTTGGGGGGGTTTTGTGCTATTTTGGCATTTTATGGCCTTCAAAACTGTGATAGGTAGTGAGGAGTGAAATCAAAAATTTGCGCCCTTAGAAATCCTGGAGGCGGTGCTTGGTTTCCGGGGTCCCGTACGTGGCTAGGCTCCTAAAAAGTCCCACACATGTGGTATCCCCGTACTCAGGAGAAGCAGCAGAATGTATTTTGGGGTGCAATTCCACATATAACCATGGCATGTGTGAGCAATATATCATTTAGTGACAACTTTTTGTAATTTTTTTTTTTTTTGTAATTATTCAATCACTTGGGACAAAAAAAAATATTCAATGGGCTCAACATGCCTCTCAGCAATTTCCTTGGGGTGTCTACTTTCCAAAATGGGGTCATTTGGGGGGGTTTTGTACTGCCCTGTCATTTTAGCACCTCAAGAAATGAGATAGGCAGTCATAAATTAAAAGCTGTGTAAATTCCAGAAAATGTACCCTAGTTTGTAAACGCTATAACTTTTGCGCAAACCGATAAATATACGCTTATTGACATTTTTTTTACTAAAGACATGTGGCTGAATACATTTTGGCCTAAATGTATGACTAAAATTGAGTTTATTCGATTTTTCTTATAACAAAAAGTAGAAAATATCATTTTTTTCGAAATTTTCGGTCTTTTTCCGTTTATATCGCAAAAAATAAAAATCGCAGAGGCAATCAAATACCATTAAAAGAAAGCTTTATTTGTGGGAAGAAAAGGACGCAAATTTTGTTTGGGTACAACATTGCATGTCCGCACAATTTACAGTTAAAGCAGCGCAGTGCAAAATTCTGAATTCACCTCTGGTCCTTTAGCTACCAAATGGTCCGGGGCTTAAGTGGTTAAGGACCCCGACTTCATGTTGGAATTCCTGCAAAGATGGAAGAATCTTCCTGTTTTATGGGAGACCAAAAACAAACAAAATAAAAATAAAGAAGCCAGGAAGAGAGCACTGGAGACCTTGCTGGAATTTGTGCAATCTCAGATCCCCACAGCAACACTACAGGATGTGAAGAATAAAATTGGGACCATTAGGGGGACATACCGGACTCAAAGAAACAATGTCCGAACATCAATGCGGTCAGGAGCAGCTGCAGAGGACAGATATATTCCAAATCTCTGGTACTACCAGCATCTCAGTTTCCTCGATGACCACCTGGAATCCAGGGAATCCCCTTCCACCCAGAACGAGCTCCAGCCTTCCCTGCAGCCAACCCTCCAGCCTTCCCTCCAGCATTCCCTGCAGCCAACCCTCCAGCCAAGTTGAGGTCTCTTTGGAGGAACAAGCTCAACTCCTGGAGGAGCCGGAATTGAATATTTGGAGCCAGGTACAATATTTAGCTAAATATTTATATTAATAAAAGTCTAATGTTGTCAAAGTTGAAAAAATTGTGTTAAAAATGTTACCAGATAAACCAAAGTGTCTGACATATCAATAGACATCAGTGGGCAAAAATTAGGGGGACATGAATGAAAAATGCTGGTGTCAGAATGATTAACTATAATATTTATTAGCATTCAATTAGCAAATGTCATGAGGTGACAAATGTGTGTGAAAGATGAAGGCTAAAATAACTATATGTAACTTTTTTTAACAGGATGAGGAGGCAGGCCCCAGTGTGACCCACGAGGAGGCAGGTGCCAGTGGAACCCAAGAGGAGGCAGGCCCCAGTGGGACCCAGGAGGAGGCAGGCCCCAGTGGGACACAGCGCAACACCAGGCCCCAGATACCTCCGCTGCGGATTCCACGAAAAAGGGCAAGGAGGCTTCTTCAAATGGAGGAGGAGACCCAGGCCCTAATTAGGGAGGCTACTGCGGCCCTCAGAGAGCCCCCCACCGCTGCAGAGGGATTTGCTGCCCTTATTGGGCACAAACTTCCAGAAATGGAATTGGCCCAGCAGCTAAAAAGCGAGAGCCTGATATTGAAGGTTGTAAATATGGGCATGTTGGGGAAACTGAATGATTTTACGGACGTTGTGGACGTTTCTTATGTCCTTGCTCAAGTTCCTGCCCCACTCCCTGCTCCTGCCCCACTCCCTGCTCCTGCCCCACTCCATGCTCCTGCCCCAGTCCCTGCTCCTGTCCCAGTCCCTGCTCCTGTCCCTACTCCTGCTCCAGTCCCTCCTCCACGGACACAGCCTCCAAGGAAGGCTGCAGGGAAGGGAAAAAAGAAAAGCACCAAATGAGCCCAGGATATGTCCCTCAGATGGTCCCAATTTTCGTCTTTTCATCATTTGGTGTTTGCTGTGGTGATCTGGGTCTGCACTAATTTCAGCAGGGTCTCCAATGCTGTCTTCCTGGCTTCTTTAGATTTACTTTACATCTGGTTTTGTTTTGGCTTACCCTTTAATTTGTTTTTAGGCCAGAATAAATGGAATTTTTGTTTGATGTTACAAAATGAACATGTGTTCTTCTTCTAAATAGACAGTTTGGTAGTGAGTAGGCAGGGACAGTGGATAAAAAATTGGGAAATTAACAAGGGACAATAACCTCCTTGAGGGAAAATGCTAAGAAATAATAATGTTGTTGGGGTAACTTGACACACTACAAAATATCAAATAATATGGAAAACCAGTCTGATGCCGCGTACACACGATCGTGATTCACGGCGGTGAAAACACCGCCGTGAATCACGACATGAAATTAAATGAAAAACGAGGGAACGGCATTTTCCCCCACACACGACCGTTTTTCCCGTCATTTTTTTCTTTGTCGAGAAAAACGACCGTCTGTGGGCTCCGCGGCAGTGTCTCCCTATGGGAAAACTGCCGCGGAAAAAAATGATGGAAAAAACGATGAGAAAATTTAGAACATGTTCTAATTTTTCTCGTCGTTTTTCCTGCCGTTTTTCTCAACGAGAAAAACGGCATAAAGCCCACAGACGATCGTTTTTCTCGGCGAAAAAAAAAAAAGTCATTTTTCCCGACGGGAAAAATGATCGTGTGTACGCGGCATGAAATAAAAATAAAAATTACAAAAAAAAACATCTTCAAAACAAGATGGAAACTCTAAAATATTGGGGATTTAGGGAGATCTGGCTTACAATAAATATAGATTAATCATGAGAAAACAGTAAATACTAAAGACCAAACTTTTACATAACTCTGTGAGAATATCAGCAGCAAGAGAATAGGATTATTGCAGCATTAGAACGAAGAAAAGAATGTGCTGCATTAAACGATGCAATAATTTCCTACATGACGAATGTGCCATCTCCATTCTGAACGGTAGTTTTACCAGAACGAGCGCTCCCTTCTCATCACTTGCTTCTGATCATGCGCGCTTTTTTTACGTCGTTAAAGCCTACACACGACCATTTTTCATGACGAGAAAAACGACGACGTGAAAAACGGCGAGAAAAAATAGAGCATGTACTAATTTTTCTCGAAGTTTTTAATGTCGTTTTTCTCGTCGAGAAAAACGACATAAAGCCCACAGACGATCGTTTTTCTCGTCGAAAGGAAAAAATGCAGTTTTTCACGTCGAGAAAAACGGTCGTGTGTACGCGGCATTAGAGCCGGTTCACACTGGGGCGGCACGACTTTGGGGGCGACTCGGCAAGGCGATCTCAAGACGACTTGCGAGGCGACTTGCAAAATGACTTCTGTATTGAAGTCAATGCAAGGCGCCCCGAGTTGCCCCCAAAGTCGTACAAGAACCTTTTTCTAAGTCGGAGCGACTTGCGTCGCTCCTATTAGAACGGTTCCATTGAATAGAGCGGAGCACGACTTGTCAGGCGGCTGAGTCACCTGACGAGTCGCCCCTGTGTGAACCGGCTCTTAGCTTATTTTATGTAAATAGTGCACTGGTGGTCTCTAAAGAGCATTTAAGAAAACAAATTAACTTAAGCCAAATAAACTTTCACTAATCATCAATTTCCTAAATACGGAGCTAGAATATCAGGTTATAATGAATATCAACTGTTGTGTTTAAGTCACTATGCTGAAGTAGTTCCAGCTTGTTTCATTTATTCATTTAAAAAACGCAATTGCGGTGTTTTCGCGCGTTTTTTGACGCTCGCGTTTTTTTCTGCCTAATTCTGACGCTGAGGTCCTGGGTTTTTTTTACAGCTTAAAAACGTCTATGCTATTTGCAGCTCAAAAACGTCTAGGTGGGCATGAAGCTATAGACTAACATGGACAGGCGTTTTTAAGCTGTAAAAAACGCTCAAAAACGCAGCTGTAAAAACGTCCATGGGCATGAAGTAAACCAATTCCATTTACAAAATAAATTATGAGGACTGAGCTGCCTGTGATATGCCTGAAATCCAATCATTTTAAGATTAATAAGATACTGTCACCAGCTGAGAAGAAATTCTTGTGGCAACTGGCAACTAAAGCTGTTCATGAGACATGAAAGTACAAAATGCCTCGAGACTGCAAATCAAGCTGCAATGTACTGCTCTGAACTCATACCACTGCCATTAAAATAAAAAGCAAAGAGAAAGATCCTACTAAGGAGAATGTTTTTTGTAGCCAAGAATCTAACCTTTAGGCCTCATGCCCACTGGCGTTTTTACAGCTGCGTTTTTTGCAGCTTAAAAACGCCTGTCCATGTTATTGTAAATATTTTTTTTTTTTTTTTTTTTTTTTCTTTTGAAAAAAAAAAAAAAAAAAACGTCGGAGCTAAAAACGCGACCGCGCGTTAGTGCGCGTTTTTTGCGCGTTAGTGCACGTTTTTTGACGCTCGCGTTTTTTCCTGCCTAATTCTGACGCTGAGGAACGCACTGGCCCTGGTTTTTTTTTACAGCTTACAAACGCCTATGCTCTTTACAGCTCAAAAACGCCTAGGTGGGCATGAAGCTATAGACTAACATGGACAGGCGTTTTTAAGCTGTAAAAAACGCTCAAAAACGCGGCTGAAAAAACGCCCGTGGGCATGAGGCCTAAAAATTAGGCTCTAATAAAACTAGGGTCAGTACTAGGACAGCTCTTGTTTTGCCTCTTGTCAGTAAACATATAAAACCTAAATGAATTTTCAGCTGCAGGGTCAATGAGACCAACATACATTTGCCACTAGGCAGGTTCCCTTTATTGGGATATCCAGGGGTCTAAAAGACCCTGCACGTGTCTCCTGTGCTCCACTGAATGTAATTCAATGCACATCACACTGCATTACATTCTTTCCCAGTCTTGACGGCTAGGAAAACTGTCAATGGGGACCTGGAAGTGACAGCATACACTTCACTTCCAGGTCAGCAATGAGAATGTGCGTTCACACTCTTCCCTCCCCTTATCTTGGTGACACCCACTATTCTAGTCCCGAGCCCGCAGATGGGCAAGCGGAGCCCAGGATACATAGCGGGTGGTATGCGGGGTGTGTGGAAGCATTCTGGCAGCAACCCGGGCGCAAGGACACAATTTCTTGTCACCATGGCGAACTGGCGCCTGGGATTTGCTAAACATTTGTACATTTATAAGGTTGAGGTGTCCTGTATTTTCCCTGTGATGCCAGCTTATTAGGGATAAAATTTTTGCAATCAGACAACTTATTCTAACGGGTCTGATTGTTATTACCCAATATAAGTTTCAGCCAGTGGTGTGTGTAGACAGCTTACAGATATGAGATCCAGGTCCAAATAGGTCAAATCTGACTAAATCCAAAGACTGTCACTTAATGTCTATGTGCTTATTATATCCAAGTTCAAAGATGCCAGACAAATTGCAAAAGACTTTTACCTCTACAATGTCACAATTCTATGAAAAATTTGTGAGGATCCCTTACCATCAGACTGAATCGGTAGTCAGGACTATGCAACTGTTCAGAAAGATATTGCTATCTCATTGTAGTTTCATGTGTTTAAAATGTGGTTGTCGGATTAAGGATTGCTTAATACTGTATGTGATGACAAAGCCAAATACTTTGTTTAAAAGACTTTCATTTTCAGTCTATGGTGTTAACCAATCAATGCCACCTTTTTAACACCAAAATTTTCACGAAACTTCTGTAAAATAAGCAAACCAATGGAGACCCTAGCTGTTGTCACAATTGCATATACACAGTAATTCTCACCAAGTTGCATGCAGTATAATACTAAAATGACCAACTATATGGGTCTTACTCACAACACCTCCTATGTGAGAATATATTACAGTGTATACCTTACCAACAAACACATCTTAATATAAACTGAAACGATCTTAATTTTAATCTTGAAACACAAGTTTTTGTTTATGAAAAACAAAGAAATGCATTCTTAAAGGGTAACTCCATTTTCATGGGAGCAAAAAATTGCAAATACATATAAATAATATAGCGTATACAATTGCGTCATTTTGTAATAGAATTTTATTAAAAATTACCTTTCCCTTTTTAATCTGCAGCTCTGTAATTTTCTGTAAAGTGCAATACAATATGGCATACAGAATGCCCCCCAGAAATATTTTCCTGCTTGTGTGATTGGCTCACTGATTTTCCCAGAGTCAACACTTATGCAGGCCATACACTATAGAGAACCCATTTTCAAGAAACGAACATTCGTCCGTGAGAGCAAACAATAGTGCTATCATGTAATGACCAATAAATCGTTCAGTGGAAATAAATGAATCAATTTTTGGTTAGTTTTTTACATATACCTAGTGCTGACAGTTCGGACGGGAAACACATTTAACCTTTCAATTTATCGTTCGTTCGTCAGAAAATTTCCAAACTTGTCCTTTGTTTTCTCAGCTCAAAAATGCTCCAACGATTACCGATTTTGTGCCCATTAACTCGCCAAATGACCGAATTTCGGACGATTTTTCGTATAATGTGAGGCCAGCATAAGGGGTTGTTCACACTTGACTAAATTTCTAACGCTCAACAAACACTCCTATAGTGTTTGTATGGCGTTAGTATAGGTGTCAGACAGGCATCAATGAGCTTTAGTATGGGCATTAGACAGGTGTATTACAAGCATTAAACCCCTATTAAAAAAAAAAAAAACCTGCAAGACAAAGGCATAATGAGCTAGTATGCATAGCATGCTAGCTCATTATGAATTACTTACCTTACATCGAAGCCCCCGCAGCGGTCCTCGTACCACCCTCCGGCCAGTAATATCTCTTCCGGAGTGACATTGCTTCAGTTTGCTTTAGTACGCATGTGCGGATGACATCGGCACATGCAGGGGACATGGGATATCTCCTAAACTGTGCAGGTTTGGGAGATATCCTGGGTAGTTACATGTAAGCCTTATTATATGCTTACCTGTAGCATAAAGTGGTTGTAAAGGGTTTACACTCACTTTAATGAGGAGTTAAAAATGCTCCCCAAACGCCCTATGGGCAGTTTTGAAGCATTTGACAAGCGTTAAAACTGCTCCACAAACGCCTATTCCATTACAGTAAATGATTGAATCTTAACGCCCCGCAACCACTTGTGTTGCTATGGCAATTTCTATAGTGAATTTATGGTAATAATATACAGTTTAGGTTAAGTTACAGTGACCCTCCCCCCCCCCTCCATTGACATGTCTGGACGTTCTTTGCATGAAGCAGGAAATGGGTGGGAGGAGCTTGGAAAGGGTTTGGAGAGACATGTGTGTTTGAAAGATGGTGTTTGGAAGGACAAAGGGAGACATGACTGCCGGAAGCTGGAGAGCTTTGGAGAACTTTTGAGTTGGACTGAGCAAGGAACCATGAAGGACATTACATCTTGACCCCTAAGTTCAGTACATGTTTAGTTTACTTAATATGTACATATTGTACATGCTTATATTTGTAGGCATATATTTTGTAAGCTATGAATTGTGTTGTATTGTGCATCCTACAGTTGTATGTGCAGATTTTTCCCTGTTTAGTAAAGCATTGATACACTACAGAAGTCTAAGCTTCCTTGGTTTTACCACAAGAACTTAATAGATAGACGTAAAGCATTACAATGGGGGTTCGTGGCCGTGATTTGTGCTAAAATTTCAACAGAAGCTGACCTGTTTTCTGTGGTGTGTTTTGCTGCTTGTGCTAGGGGGGAAAATGCTGTCGGCCAAGCTGAAGATTTGAATGAGCGGTGTGCAGCCCTCATGACCAAGTCTAATGATGCTCTAACAAAGGACAAAGGCCCAAAGCCTGTAAGCAGAAGTAGGACATGTGCTACTGTTACTTCTCATAACCGGGAAGCTGAGGATTTGATCAGCTCAAATTACAGAGTTGATTCAGTTACAAGGAAGACAAGGCCTATGATCTCCAGGAGACACATGTGGATTGATTTACTTAAGGTGGGGGTCCCTAGAGAGGAAATAGATGGGATTCCTACACCAGCATTGTTTAAGAAGTGGAAGCAAATGGTTGGGAATAGTAGATTGTCACATTAAGTGTTTCTGTTGCCATAAAATGGGGCATTTTGCAAAAATGTGCCATGCTGTGAAGACAGATCAGCAGGTCTGTGTGCTTCCCAGGACAGTACAGAGAGACATGTAAGTTTATTTGTTATGTTGGAAGTCAATGCCTTTCCGTGAAAGTGTTTCAAGGCAACAGTGGGCACCCTACAATAGTTTTGCAGTTAGAAATGGGCAGATAGAGAAATGTGAGCAGTGAGCTATGTTTTTGGCACAGTTGGAAATGAACATATAATCTGCTTTGTCTCTTACTCTTTTCAGGTATTGAGCATCGAGAGGTGGAGCAGGCAGAGCAGACGACCATGCTGGGTGGGAGGAGGAAGACCAGTAGGGAGCCTGATGAAGATGCGGATGATTTGCTAAAGGTGGCTGAACTGGAGTGGACTTTCATCTGAGCATTCCCTTATGACCAAGAGGACAAGAGACTTTCATCTGGGACTTTCTTTACACAAACTGCCAAAGACATTAATCCTGCTCAAAAGTAATGTTGCAGCCTTCCACGGACAAAACAAAAGTCTGACCGCCCAGATGGGGGTCAAAAGGGAATTTTTTTCCTCCCATTTAGGGGGGGGGGGTTATTTTGTCCTTTTCTGGACAAAAGGCTTTAAGAAGTTTCCTATATTATTCTATAAAGTCAAGAGGTGGTATGTGTTGCTATGGAAATTTCTATAGTGACTTCATGGTAATAATATAGAGTTTAGGTTTAGTTACAGTGATTCCCCCCCCCCCCCCCCATTGATATGTCTGGACATTCTTTGCAGGAAGCAGGAAATGGGTGGGAGGGGCTTGGAAAGGGTTTGGAGAGACATGTGTGTTTGAACAAGTGATGGTGTTTGGAAGTAGAAAGGGAGACATGACTGCCGGAAGCTGGGGAGCTTTGGAGAACTTTTGAGTTGGACTGAGCAAGGAACCATGAAGGACATTACATCTTAACCAATACGTTCAGTACATGTTTTGTTTACTTAATGTGTACATATTGTACATGCTTATATTTGTAGGCATATATTTTGTAAGCTATGAATTGTGTTGTATTGTGCATCCTACAGTTGTATGTGCAGATTTTTCCCTGTTTAGTAAAGCATTGATACACTACAGAAGTCTAAGCTTCCTTGGTTTTACCACAAGAACTTAATAGATAGACGTAAAGCATTACACCGCTCCGCAACTGCCTGCCAGAGCATTTGCGAGGCTCTACCATAGACTTCAATGGGAGGCATTGAAAGACTTTAACGCCACTCAAACGGCTGCTCTTAATGGCAGTGTGAACTCAGCCTAAGATACAAGTCAGATATCAGGCATCCCTTGCAACAAAAATACTATTTTTGGTGAGATACTCCCAATAGGAAATCACGTCTAAAGGGATGCAGGTCCAGCAGCTTTCCTCATTAGTGCACTGCAGCTGCCACAGCTGATTGATTATTATGAAAACATAAATAAGTAAAAAAATTATTGTGCTAATATCCAAATAAATAAGAGCTGGTGGCACAACAATCAGACAAATTGTGTAAATAATGACATTTAAAAAGTGCAGTGCTTAAAATAAACCGTGTTGCTAGTGCAGCAAAAAAACAATCAATTGTGCATAAATGCAACTCTAAATATGAAACATATAAATATGCAAAATAAGTGCACATTAAGGCCTCATGCACACTGGACGTTAAAATAAGTTATAAAAACGCCAGTAGCTTTGCAGTGAGTTTTTCAGCTTTTTTCAAAGTTTTTGCTATAAAGTTTTTTTGCGTTTTTCCGCGTTTTTCCGCATTAGCATTTTTTAGAGTTTTTTTTTCTTTTTCAATGGATCAAAAATGTCAAAAAACGCTGGTAAGTGAGGTTTTTGAGCGTTTATCAACGTTTATCAGCGTTAGAGCGTTTTTACAGCTGAAAAACGTCTCTCAGAACCCACTAGTTTTGGGGTTTTTTTACTCCTCAAAAACGCCACTGCCCAAAACTGCTGATAACAGCCTATGTGTGCATGGACACATAGGATAACATGATGGAGAGTTTAATGACTGTTGAAAAAAACTTCTTACTGCCAAAAACAGCTGCTGTAAAAACGTCCAAAAAGTCCAGTGGGCATGAGGCCTAAATAGTGTAAACTTTAAAACTGGTATTAATGACATGTACCAATATAAAGTGCAAAGTGTTAGAACAACCATGCAAACTTGGTGACTAATCCACCTGTGAATAAAAAACTAAAGGTGCAAACAGCCGCTTTATATTAAACAGTTCAAATAAAAAGGGGTGAAGCTGTGGATCTATTCAATATGGTTGAAAAATTGTACACATTAAACAGTTCAAAAGTGCGAAATGTTGAAGATGGAAGTCTGTTCAGTGAGGATAAAGATTGACCATTATCAGCTAAAGGAGTCACCCGAGATGGTCGCATTAAGCCAGTTCCATGATATTGTGCTACCTGGATTCCTTATGTGATCACATTGTTTCAGTGCTTGAATACATCAGCAATTATTGATGTAAGTGTTCCACTTTTTATTAATAAATCAATGCAATACGGTTTTACACTATGTGGAGGCCTTTTCTTCTATGAATAGTGGAGCTCATGATTCGTTTTGGTGACAAGACGTTGTGATACACTGTGTAATCCACCTCCAGTGACGGTTCTTCATCGCAACAACCCACCATTTCATCCTCACGCTTGTCTGACACTTTGCCGCTGGCAATAGAGTCCACAGTCTATGGTAAGATTATTTACTCTCCCCCCTGGGTGGCGGATGCACAGTCTCGGGTCACTCCTTTAGCAGATGATGGTCAATCTTTATCCTCTCTGAACAGACTTCCATTTTCGCACTTTTGAACTGTTTAATTTTTAATGGCACCCCAAATGCAGTTAGCAGACATGCATTTTGCCACACATTTTGTCATTTAACAAATACACTACCAACTTGCCAAAATGCGCATTGAAAAAATGCACAATGCTCCATGCCCAAAAACATTTCAATTTGGCTTTTTGGGCCTTTTTTGTGGCCATTTTGGCAGTTTTTGATGCAGTTTTTGATGCAGTTTTTGATGCTTTTTTCAACAAACATTTTGGCTTGCTTTTTAAAACGCATTTTATCAAATTTTTATGCGCATTTTGGTGCTTTTTAACATGTATTTTGGCAAATTTTTTACCTGTGTTTTGGTGTGCATTCTGGAAACACATGTAAAATGCATGATATGCTTGCTGTGCTATTAAAGTGGTTATAAATCCACTTCTGCAACTTGCACCTACAGGTAAGCCTACATAGAAGCCCTGTACACACGATCGGATAACCTATGGATTTTCGTCCGATGGATTTGTCCATCGGAAATCCAATGAAACTGTTTTTCATCAGTCTTGCCCACACACCATCAGTCAAAAAACCGACCGTTCCAAACGCGGTGACGTAAAACACTCCGATGAGCCGAGAAAAAATAGGATTTTTGTACTCACCGTAAAATCCGTTTCTCTGGCATCCATGGACTGACACAGCGTGTCTTTTACACCTTTACACGTGGGTTATGTCCCTGCTTGCAGGAGAAGACCTAGGCAGAATGTGAGATGTTATACATACATTCTAAACAGCCAGAGCTGAACAGCCCCGCCCAGGGGGGCGGTCCCTCTGGACATAACCCTCCCACTGCAGTCAGCAGACCTCAGTTCGTAACAAAGCAGTACAAACTTAAAAAGAAGGGTGGGTGCTGTGTCAGTCCATGGATGCCAGAGAAACGGATTTTACGGTGAGTACAAAAATCCTATTTTCTCTTGTCATCCATGGACTGACACAGCGTGTCTTTTACACCTTTACACGTGGGATGTCCCAAAGCAGTGTCAAGAGGGATGGGAGCAGTATAAATGGAAAACCAAAAACTTCACTCCAAACAAGGCAGAGCTCCTCAACGGAGGAGTTGCAACTTCAAACAGCGGCCTGCAACACCTTGCGGCCGAAGGAAGCATCCGAAGATGCAGCCACATCAACCTTATAAAACTTAGAAAAGGTATGAACAGACGACCAGGTCGCCGCCTTGCACACTTGTGCAACCGACGCTTGATGTCGGAAAGCCCAGGAAGCCCCAATTGCCCTGGTGGAATGTGCCGTAACCGGAAAGGGAGGCGCCCGCCCCTTGAGAGCATAAGCTTGAATGACGGTTTGTCTGATCCACCTAGAAATGGTGGCAGACGAAACCGCTTGGCCCTGTTTTGGACCAGAGACAGCCACAAATAGTGAGTCAGACTTCCGAATAGAAGCAGTAGCAGACAGGTACACCCGCAAGGCTCCTCGTACCACATCCAAAGTGTGAAGCGCAAACTCTCTGGGATGCGATGGGTGAGGACACAAGGACGGGAGGACAATGTCCTCATTTAAATGGAAGGCCGAGACCACCTTTGGCAGAAAAGAAGGTCGCGGACGTAACACCGCCTTATCCTTATGGATGACCAAAAAGGGCGACTTGCAGGACAAGGCCGCCAATTCAGACACTCGTCTAATGGAAGTAATGGCCACCAAGAAGGCCACCTTCTGAGACAAAGTCAAGAGGGGAATATCTCTAATATTTTCAAAGGGAGGTTCCTGGAGAACCGAGAGCACCAAATTCAGATCCCACGAGGGGAGAGGAGGCTTGACAGGGGGGAGCACATGGCGAACCCCCTGCACAAAGGTGCTAACCAAGGGATGACCCGCCAGCGGTCGCTGAAAGAAGATGGCCAAGGCCGAAATCTGACCCTTAATGGTACTCAAAGCGAGCTTTTGGGTCACGCCACGCTGCAGAAAATGCAGGATTCTGGGAACGGAATACGTTCGTGGGCGCCAGTCCAGCTCTTCGCACATAGCGATGTAAGCTCTCCAAGTACAGTGATAGATCTTTCTGGAGGAAGACTTCCGTGCCCTTAACATGGTCGAAATGACCGAATCCGAGAGACCTCGGTCTCTCAGCACCTGGCTTTCAATAACCATGCCGTTAAAGCCAGAGACTGTAAAGCAGGATGAAATATAGGACCTTGAGACAGAAGGTCCCCCCGTATTGGTAACCGCCAGGGAACGTCCGCGACGAGACGTACCAGATCGGCGTACCAGTGACGCCGAGGCCAATCCGGAGCAATGAGGATCACCGGAATTCCCTCGGTCGCCACCCTGCGGAGCAGGCGAGGGAGCAACTGCAGCGGAGGATAAACGTATATCAGGTGATACTGACCCCATGAGGCCACCAACGCATCCGAGGCATCCGCCCAGGGATCCCTGGATCTGGCCACAAACCTCGACACCTTGCGATTGAGTCGAGAGGCCATCAGGTCCACATCCGGCGTGCCCCACCGTCTGCAAAGGAGTTGAAAGACCTGCGGGTGCAAGGACCACTCTCCCTGGTCCAGCGTCTGGCGACTTAGATAGTCCGCCTGCCAATTGTCTACGCCCGGAATGTAGACGGCCGACAGAGCCGGCACGCTTCTTTCGGCCCACCTCAGGATGCGGGCGACCTCGGAAGCCGCAGCTGAGCTCCGAGTCCCCCCTTGATGGTTGACATATGCCACCGCTGTGGCATTGTCCGATTGGATCCTGATGGAGTGACCCTGTAATTTCTCCGACCATGAGGAGAGGCACAGTCTGATTGCCCGTATCTCCAGCACATTGATCGGTAAGAGGGCTTTGTCCGGAGTCCAAAGCCCTTGGGCCGACAGGACTCCCCAGACTCCCCCCCAGCCCGTCAGGCTGGCGTCTGTCGTGATCACAGTCCATTGGATGGGGAGGAACGACTTCCCGGACTGAAGAGCCGGGGACCTCAACCACCACGTCAGGGACGCCCTGACCAGGTGACTCACCTGGATCTGAAGATCCAAGGACAACGGGGATTTGTCCCAAGTGGACAAGATCTCTTTCTGTAAAGCCCTGGTGTGCGCTTGGGCATAAGGAACGGCCTCGAAGGAGGCCACCATGAGTCCCAGGACTCTCATGCAAAAGCGGATTGACGACCATTTTTGGGACGTCAGCACCCGTACTGCAGACTGAAGTGTCAGTAGTTTGTCTGGAGGTAGGAAGACTCTTGCCTCCAAGGAGTCCAGAATCAGACCTAGATACTCCAGACGCTGAGTCGGGACTAGAACCGACTTCTGAACGTTCAGGAGCCACCCAAACTCCCTGAGGGTCTGACTGACGATAGTCACACTTTCTTTCAATTCTGAGCCACTGTCTGCTCTTAGAAGAAAATCGTCCAGATAGCCCACGATAGCAATGCCTCGCTGTCTCAGCAAAGTTAGGACTGGAGCAAGCACCTTGGTGAACACCCTTGGTGCCGAGGCTAGGCCGAAGGGAAGAGCCACAAATTGATAGTGGACTTCGCCGACCGCAAAGCGCAGAAACTTCTGGTGGCTTGCGCAGATCGGAACATGCAAGTAGGCGTCCTTGATGTCCAAGGATGCCAGAAAATCCCCTTGATGGAGTGTAGCGATCACCGTGCGAATGGATTCCATGCGGAATTTTTGCACCTTCACGAAGGCATTCAGGACCTTGAGGTCCAGAATTGGCCGAACCCCGTCCTTTTTTGGAACAACAAACAGATTCAAATAGAACCACTGAAACCTCTCCTGGGACGGAACCGGCACAATTACTCCGGACCCGATCAAATCCTGTACAGCCCCCAAGAGGGCTGCCCGACGGGCAGGAAGGAGAGGGAGATTTGAGGGAAAGAATCTGTCTGGGGGCCAGGAGCGGAACTCTATTCTGTATCCTGAGGTGACCACCTCGCACACCCACCGGTCGGAGATCCGGGAGGTCCACCGATCCGTGAACCTGCAAAGTCGTCCCCCCACCCCAGAGACGGGCGGGGGCAAGACTTCACACGGAGGCGGGCTTGGGAGCCGGCTTGTTCGGCTTATGCACCCAGGGGCGCTTGTGCCCACCAGCCGCACTGATGTCAGTCTGGGATGGCTTACCCGTGGACTCTGACGGACGAAAAAAAACCTTTTTTGCTGGAAAGGAAGGCCCCGGTTTACGTCGGGCCTCCTTACCCTTGGTAGTTTGAGGAAGGAGAGTGCTTTTACCTCCCGTGACATCCTTGATGATGTCATCCAGAGCAGCACCAAAAAGTCTACCACCCTTAAAAGGTAGATCCGTCAGGAGCTTCTTAAAGGCTAGGTCAGCAGACCAGCCTTTCAACCAGATAAGACGACGCAATACCACCACCGAGACCGAGGCCCTGGATATTAAAGGGGCCGCGTCCAACGTGGCGTCGCACACATATATCAGACCCTGCACCATCTGGTGGGCCAGAGCAATAGTGTCTGGAGGAAGGTTATGCTCCTGCACAGTTTGGTGCAAAATATTTGCCCATTCCGTGAGTGTCTGAGACACAAGGGTCGCCGCTACTACGGGCCGTAGGGCGGATCCCAACAAGGCGAACATGGCTCTACTCACCACTTCTGACCTCCTGTCAGTGGGGTCCTTAAACGCAGGAGTCCCCTCTATCGGGAGAGTGGTGGCCTTGTTTAAACGGGCGACTGGAGGGTCGACCACCGGGGGAGAAGCCCACTTTTTAAGCAGGGCGTCTTCAAAGGGGTATCTAATAGACAAACGCTGCAGGACCATGAAAGTCTTCTGCGGCTTTTCCCAGACCTGGTCAATGAGCTGGTCAAAGAAGGGTACATATGGAAAAACCTTTTTAGAAGGCTTGGTCTTAAAAGAACCAAAAGGAGACTGTATCCGCCTGAGGTTCTGCGGTCGCAGCATTTAGCTTGAGAGTGTCCCTCACAGCATCAATGAGTTCACTAACAAGCGCCCTGTCATTTACTGACTCAGAACTGGAGTCTTCCTCACAAGGAATGTCCTGTTCAAAACCATCCAAATATTCAGAGCTAGGGTCCTGAGCAGCAACAGCTAGGCCCATATCAGAATCAGAGCACTCCCCTTGTGGAGATAAAGTGGGGAGAGGGCGCTTTTTTGCTCCCCAGTGCTCACACACAGCTTCCATCCTGGTCAGAAATGATTCCAGGACTGCTGCCTCTGGCATGTGAGGGGAAGCTGGTGACTCTGACTCCATAATGTCCCTCTCTGAGACCACCCACAGGCTGTGCTGACTGAAGTAGGGGAATGCCCAGGGAACCCACCAACCTGACCAGGACCGCTCGGTTCCGCTGCCCTGTCTCTCTGCGCCGCGCTGCTCAGCGTGAGTGAGCTGAGAGGAGAGAGTGTGAGGAGATTTGCGCCGTTCCCAGCGGCGCTAGAGGCCAAACTAGTGCTAGAAAAACGTGCGGCTACAAGAAAATGGCCGCCACAATGTGCTCCGACGGACCACGGCAAGATGGCCGCCAATGTAAAAAAAAGAAACAGCACACACACCAAACACGGCGCCGAACGGCGCCCAGGCCCCTCACATCCAAAAAACAAACAGCCCCAGCGAAATGCAGAGCAGCATGAGCCCCCCCCAGGACAGTATGGCCCCCAGGCACCCCACACAGTACAGCGCCAGCAATAGTGAACAGAGAGTGACATTAAAAAACACAGGGGGAGACAGGGAAATCCCCCACACAAGAAACACACAGCATGTACTCACCTGCAGCCAGGAGAGACTACTTACTAGGGGTGGGCGATTTTCCCCCCAAAAAAAATCTGTGATTTTTATACAAAACTCGATTTACGATTCGATTCGATTTTTTTTTTTATTATATTAATTAAAGTGCATCAACAAACAAAATTGCAAAGGCAAACCCTTTCTCTAACTGCAAAGTCAGTGTGCAACAAACACACAATATAATCCAGCGCTCATGGAACATACATTATTAACTATTGAAAACTCTTGAAACTCTGTGTGTGATTCCTTCTGTCCCAGCCTTGCTGCGATCCTGGCTCTGCATCCTTTTGTGTTGGAGGGCCCTCCACACGCTGGTCTGCCTGTTGTCCATCATTCAAGGTACTGTGCTCACAGGGAGATCATGCCACAGGCTTTGTTTTGACTTTTTTAACCCCTCCTTGCTCCACGGATGTCACTGCAAGTTTAACAAGTTTGTCACCACTGGCAACTGGAGAGTTAAGATTCATTTGCCCTCTGCACATTTGGGATTGGATCCCTCTCTTTATTGTGATAAATGGACTAAGCTTTTTTATCAATTCTTCAAGAGTTTTCAATAGTTAATAATGTATGTTCCATGAGCGCTGGATTATATTGTGTGCATGTTGTGTATTTTGTACTTCTGGGTACGGATTTTTTCTTGCTGCGCTGGATCCTGTTTTTTCCCCCTTTTGGATACTTTGTACTTCCCAAAATATTTGGGATTTTTTTCTTATTATTATCATCCATTATATTTTTTCTTTATCCACCAATTTAGCGCTTGTGACCTTTTGTTGTTTTTTGCAGTGTGCAACAAAGATTGTTAAACATCCAAATTATTAATACTGTATTTGGATTTAGCTAATAAAACAACAAAAATTCCTGAGGTTACTCTTAGTTGAATTGAACTGTGTCCATGCCTCACTGTGCCCGTGCCTCACTGTGCCCGTGCCTCGCTGTGCCCGTGTCTCACTGTGCCCGTGTCTCACTGTGCCCATGCTTCAATCACTGTGCCCGTACCTGATGCAGATTTTCATGGTATACGGATTTTACTGCTACACCGGTGGCCATTCCAGTATTCAAAAGCCGCGCCTCCTTCTCGTCTGTGATAGGCGGAACACTCAATTTCCCAGCATTCAGTGTTCCGCCTATCATGGTCATCCTCATAACACAGACGAGGATGAGAGGATGTCCGTGATAGGCTGAATACTGCCTGCTGTGAAATTGAGTGTTCCGCCTATCACAGACGACGAGGTCTGCATGACACGCTGATCAGGTAGGCAGACGGCGGCTGCAGCGAGTAGATGTAATTGGGGTAACGCTGCCCAGTGCCATTCCGGATACGCCCCCTGCAGTCCTGCTACGGAAACTTTTAAGGGAAGGAAAAAATTTTTTTTTTTTCAAAAAAAAAAAATCTAAAAAAATCGATTTTCTTCAAAACTGAATCGATTTGAGTTCAAAACTCGATTCAAGATTAAAATCGATTTTTTTCCCAGCCCTACTACTTACCCGTCCCCTGAGGGACCCACTGGTGTGTTTCTGACAGAACTATCACAGTGCGGTACTGAGTAGCTGTCCACCGCGAAAGATACAGCCGGACTGTTCAATCTTGAGAGGACCGCGGAGCTGGAAGCCCACCGGCCACCCCTGGAGTCGTGGGGCATGTCGTGAACTGAGTCTCACGCACACAAGGCGAGAATCAGCACGCTCGATGGTCGGACAGGGAAGACTACGAGGATATCTTGTACCCAACCTGTTGCCCAGCCGACAGTTGATAGAAGATCTCAAAAAAATAAAATAAGAAAAAATTCCAAAAGGAATAAAAATAGGTCAGGAGACTGGCTCCTGAGAGAGCCACGTCTTCTCCTTCTGCTAGGCAGAAAAAAACTGAGGTCAGCTGACTGCAGTGGGAGGGTTATGTCCGGAGGGACCGCCCCCCTGGGCGGGGCTGTTCAGCTCTGGCTGTTTAGAATGTATGTATAACATCTCACATTCTGCCTAGGTCTTCTCCTGCAAGCAGGGACATAACCCACGTGTAAAGCGGTAAAAGACACGCTGTGTCAGTCCATGGATGACAAGAGAAATGAAGTTTAATGCTTCTGAGCATACGTCGACTTCATTCTGAGCATGCGTGGGTTTTTGATCCGATGGACTTGCCCATAGACGATCTGAGTTTTCGATCGGTTTTTTATCCATCGGAAAAATTTAAAACATGTTCTATTTTTTAAAACCAATGGAAAAAAGACCGATGGGTCCCATACACGATCGGTTGGTCTGATGAAAACCATCCATTGGACGGTTTTCATCAGTCAAACCGATCGTGTGTACAGGGCTTAAGGCTTACCTGTAGGTGCAAGAAATACCTCCTAAACCTACACGGTTTAGGAGATATTTGCAAAAAAAGACATGCACCAATGTCTAAAGAAAAAAAAATGGGAAGCCTGACAAGTTTTTCACAACATTTTCCGTGCTGGGAGATAACTATAAACATTGTAACTTTCCCTTCCTAGATCAAAGGGAACATGGGTCTGACATGAGGGAAGTTAAAATCAGTATTTTTTGCTAGAAAATTACTTGGAACCCCCAAACATTATATGTATATTTTTATCAGAGACCCTAGAGAAATAAATAATGATTGTTGCAATATTTTATGTCACACGGTATGTGCGCAGAGGTCTTTCAAACACAATTTTTTGAGAAAAAAAACTTTTCAATTAATTAAAAAAAAACGAAACAGTAAAGTAAACCTGATTTTTTTTTTCTGTAATGTGAAAGATGATGTTACGTCGCGAGAATCGTGATGTTTATTCTAAGCAAAAATATTGTGATTCTCATTTTAGCCAGAATCGTGCAGCTCTACTCGGTATGTATAGCAGCAATCCCAGAGCCATGTGTACGGTGCTGGAAATGATTTTACGAGGCCGCAGGAAGACTTTGGGAGTGGAACCACTGGCCAGAACCATCAGTAAGCATAGAGCATAATCAACCTCTCATCTATATAGTCAAGGTTTTAAAATAATCACATTTGTCTGTACAGTAGACAGTCTTAGCAACTGTTGCCATAATGATGCTGGTGAAACCAGTGCCAGCCACAAGCTTCAGTGCAGTGCATTCAGTACAACCTCTGAACAGACCTTGCTGGCTGAAAGTGTAATCAGCAAGCAGGAAAGCTCCTTGCCATATCTTTTGTTATGCTGAAGAAATAGCTGTTTGTCTGTGTCCATGTACCTTTTACATGTACATGTTTGATAAATTTAGGTATCTTTTCAAGTAAGGTTGTCCCGATACCACTTTTTTAGGACCGAGTACAAGTACCAATACTTTTTTTCATGTACTCGCCGATACCGATTACCGATACTTTTTTTAATGCCATGTGACAGTTTGACTGATGGGGACTGACTGATTGCACTGATAGGCACTGGCACTGATGGGCGGCACTGACAGGCGGCAGTTATGGGCACTGATGGCACTGACAGGTGGCTGGCACTGATGGGTGGCACTGATAGGCAGCAGTTATGGGCACTGACAGGTGGCTGGCACTGATAGGCGGCAGTTATGGGCACTGATAAGTGTCTGGCACTGATAGGCGGCAATTATGGGCACTGATAGGTGGCTGGCACGTTTAGATGGCACTGATAGGTGGCACTTATGGGCACTGATGGCACTGACAGGTGGCTGGCACTGATAGGCGGCAGTTATGGGCACTGATGGCACTGACAGGTGGCTGGCACTGAAAGGTGGCTGGCACTTATGGGCAGGCAGTGAAATGTAGCAATAAACGACATGAGGAAATGCTATGCTGCAGTGCCCATCTTGGTACACCCTGCACTCGGCATCATCTTGTTTCACCCAGCCCGAACTATATGGGCTGGGTGTAACAAGATGTCTGCTGCTGGCTTACTGTGGCCAAGTGCAGGGTGTGCCAAGATGGGCGTCGGGATGTCCAAGCTGACGGCGACCGCTCCGCCCACTGAGGCCACCCACCCACTCCGCCCGATCCGCCTACTCCGCCCGATCTGCCTACTGACGCCGGCCGCCCTCCCCGCCCACTGACGCCGGCCGCCCTCCCCGCCCACTGACACCGGCCGCCCTCCCCGCCCACTGAATCCGCTCATCCGCTCTCCCGTTCCGCCCACTAAGGCAGCCTGATCCGCCTACTGACTCCGCCAGCCCACTGAGTCCGCTCGCCGCCGACCAAGTATCGGGTCAGGCATCGGGAGCATTTGTGTGCACAAGTACTCGCACAAATGCTCGGTATCGGGACAACCCTATTTTCAAGCGCTTCTGGTTTTGTTTGTCGGTGGTTTTACCAATAGCAGATGGAAGCGTTAGCGATAATTTGGATACGAGTAGTAGCTATACATCTGCATACTGGACTCACTGTAACTATGCATAGCGCCACGCATTTATTGGGATCTATGGGTTATCGCAGGACAGGCAGGCTGTGCTCCTAGCATAGTCAGAAAACTGACCACACTAGTAAGAAATGTGATCTCATGCCTAGCGTGGCCAGTTTGCAATAGGAAAGCATGGGGACTGGCAGGATCACCAGGTATTTCATACAAAGGAAGAAATGAATACAGCATACTTTTTAACACAAAAACATGGTACAACAGAGTCACCAGAAATATGAAATGCTGGGGGTAACAAACATTTTAATAAGTAATAACTTAGACCAGCCACATGTAATCAAAAATTACATGGGATCACATGCTTGGTAAGCAGAGTCAAACAACTGACTGCTGGGGACCCGAGAGGAGCAGACATTACCCATTATTTACTCCGCCAGCACACTACTCCTTCTCCCGCAGCCCATGCCAAGATGGCGCCGACACGTGGCAGCTCCGCTTCTAGTAAAAAGACACTGCAGCCTTCAGTGTCTGCCACAGGGGAGGATGCAGCAGCATTACTGCATCCTTCTTCACCCATTCTGTCCCCTGAGCTCCCGTAGGTGGACTCCCCAGCAGAATCCAGGCAGACACAGGAGCTGGATGCTCATGCGGGGGATACCATCCGGGAACTCCTGGCAGACATTCCCACTAAACAAGACCTACAGGCAATGGTCACCTTCAGTGGAGGAATGGGTGACAGATCTTGAGACCTCTGCAAACACTACAGACAGCAGGCTCACTGCTCTAGAGGCTGACCAACAGGCCTTCCGCGGCCATCTCATTGATGTCCAACTTCGTATAGATGATGGTGAGAACCACAATAGGCAAAACAACTTACGCCTCAGGGGGATTCCGGAGACCACCATGGGCGCGGATTTGCGTGCCACAGTGACAGGGATCCTCAACCAGCTGCTGGGAAAACCACCTGCTGCTGAGTTGGAGCTTGACGGGTGCAAGAGTCTCATGCACCTTCTTCAACTTCAGCGGCCTCTGCAGTTCCCCCGCGAGGCGCCCTCTGCCGGGCCCATTTTTACATGATCCTTGAAGAGATTCTGCACCAAGCCTGGTCTAGAGGCCCTATTGACTTTGATGTTGTCATGATTAGAGTGTATCCTGATGTCTTCAGGCAGACCCGAGCAATGAGGGGGAGGCTGCATCTTCTGTTGGAAGTTATCTATATGGCCACCTGTTCCATCTCATTGTTTGCAAACAGGGGACAGAGTTTTTTCTGCTCTCTCCTGAGCAGTTGCCAGCACTGTTTAGGTTCTTGGACAAGCCCGTTGTCGAGGTCCCCAACTGGTTGGACTATCTGTTGAACCCGGAGACTTCCTACATACCTCGTTCCAGAGCCTCCAATCATGAGACCCCCTGCCGAGTAAAGCCTAGACCACCGCACGCCGCATCAGAAGACTGTCCTCTTTATAAATGTCATTAATGCATATTTTTGCTATATCTTGTTTGTTTCCCTGTTTGTTTTGTGTGACCTCCACAGGCTGCGTAACCCCCCTTCTTTAATATTTTTGGTTTTGACAGGCCCTGACCCTTAGGTTGGCCTTTTAGGTGCCTGACACCAGGGACCGTGGAGTACCCACCCAGCTTGGAATGGGTTTTGTGTTTATATGGCTTTTACAGAACTGGGTTGTCACGGTCAATGGTTTACCTATGGCGAGTCCGATTGCTGCCCCCCTCATTAATTTTTCTGTTTGTGGGGCAGTGGGCGGTCGGTCGCCCAGCGTGATTATTGCTGTTATGGGGATGGACCTGCTTTCCCTTAGTTTTTTGCACATAGGGTATGGACTAGTTGCCGGACAACAGCCTTACCACTGCTCACCTCGGGAGAGAGAGAGAGAGAGAGAGAGAGTTCTGCTGGATTTTTTTCACCTTTTCCATCATAACGTGGGCATTGGCCAGGGCTCGACAAACCCCGGGCGCCAGGTCGCATTTGCGACTAGAATTAGCGACCTGGCGCCTGGGTCGGCACAGCTGTGGTATCCTGTCTCCATGCGCACCCCCCCCCCACCCGGCGCAATCGCGTTGGGCCGCGCCGGCCGGTAATTGAGGCCGCGACTTTGCGGCCTTCTGCAGTCCTATGCTTCTTTCTGGAATCTGGCGCCCTCTTGTGGTGGTCGTTGGTATGATAAGACAACCAGCAATGCTAATGGAGCTTCCCTACCTGTTTTCAATGCCTGCCCATCTCCTTCCCTTTACTTATAACCCCCAAACATTATATATATTTTTTATTCTAACACCCTAGAGAATAAAATGGCGGTCGTTGCAATACTTTCTGTCACACCGTATTTGCGCAGCGGTCTTACAAGCGCACTTTTTTGGGAAAAAATACACTTTTTTAATTAACCACTTAAGCCCCGGACCATTTCGGGCCATTAGGACCAGGCCTGTTTTTGGGATTCGGCACTGCGCTGCTTTAACTGTAAATTGTGCGGACATGCAATGTTGTACCCAAATGAAATTTGCGTCCTTTTCTTCCCACAAATAGAGCTTTCTTTTAATGGTATTTGATTGCCTCTGCAATTTTTATTTTTTGCGATATAAACAGAAAAAGACCGAAAATTTTGAAAAAAAATTATATTTTCTACTTTTTGTTATAAGAAAAATCGAATAAACTCAATTTTAGTCATACATTTAGGCCAAAATGTATTCAGCCACATGTCTTTAGTAAAAAAAATGTCAATAAGCGTATATTTATTGGTTTGCGCAAAAGTTATAGCGTTTACAAACTAGGGTACATTTTCTGAAATTTACACAGCTTTAAATTTATGACTGCCTATCTCATTTCTTGAGGTGCTAAAATGGCAGGGCAGTACAAAACCCCCCCAAATGACCCCATTTTGGAAAGTAGACACCCCAAGGAAATTGCTGAGAGGCATGTTGAGCCCATTGAATATTTATTTTTTTGTCCCAAGTGATTGAATAATGACAAAAAAAAAAAAAAAAAATTACAAAAAGTTGTCACTAAATGATATATTGCTAACACATGCCATGGTTATATGTGGAATTGCACCCCAAAATACATTCTGCTGCTTCTCCTGAGTACGGGGATACCACATGTGTGGGACTTTTTAGGAGCCTAGCCACGTACGGGACCCCGGAAACCAAGCACCGCCTTCAGGATTTCTAAGGGCGCAAATTTTTGATTTCACTCCTCACTACCTATCACAGTTTCGAAGGCCATAAAATGCCAAAATAGCACAAAACCCCCCCAAATGACCCCATTTTGGAAAGTAGACACCCCAAGCTATTTACTGAGAGGCATGTTCAGTCCATGGAATATTTTATATTTTGCCACAGGTTGCGGGAATATGACAAACTTTTTTTTTTTTGCACAAAGTTGTCACTAAATGATATATTGCTCACACATGCCATGGGCATATGTGAAATTACACCCCAAAATACATTCTGCTGCTTCTCCTGAGTACGGGGATACCACATGTGTGGGACTTTTTGGGAGCCTAGCCGCGTACGGGACCCCAAAAACCAAGCACCGCCTTCAAGGTTTCTAAGGGCATAAATTTTTGATTTCACTCCTCACTACCTATCACAGTTTTGAAGGCCATAAAATGCCAAGATGGCACAAAACCCCCCCAAATGACCCCATTTTGGAAAGTAGACACCCCAAGCTATTTGCTGAGAGGCATGTTGACCCCATTGAATATTTTTTTTTTGTCCCAAATGATTGAATAATGACAAAAAGAAAAAAAAAAATGTACAAAAAGTTGTCACTAAATGATATATTGCTCACACATGCCATGGTTATATGTGGAATTGCACCCCAAAATACATTCTGCTGCTTTTCCTGAGTACGGGGATACCACATGTGTGGGACTTTTTGGGAGCCTAGCCGCGTACAGGGCCCCAAAAACCAAGCACCGCCTTCAGGATTTCTAAGGGCGTAAATTTTTGATTTCACTCCTCACTACCTATCACAGTTTCGAAGGCCATAAAATGCCAAAATAGCACAAAACCCCCCCAAATTACCCCATTTTGGAAAGTAGACACCCCAAGCTATTTGCTGAGAGGCATGTTGAGTCCATGGAATATTTTATATTTTGCCACAGGTTGCGGGAATATGACAAACTTTTTTTTTTTTGCACAAAGTTGTCACTAAATGATATATTGCTCACACATGCCATGGGCATATGTGAAATTACACCCCAAAATACATTCTGCTGCTTCTCCTGAGTACGGGGATACCACATGTGTGGGACTTTTTGGGAGCCTAGCCGCGTACGGGACCCCAAAAACCAAGCACCGCCTTCAAGGTTTCTAAGGGCATAAATTTTTGATTTCGCTCCTCACTACCTATCACAGTTTTGAAGGCCATAAAATGTCAAAATAGCCCAAAACCCCCACAAATGACCCCATTTTGGAAAGTAGACACCCCAAGCTATTTGCTGAGAGGCATGGTGAGTATTTTACAGCTCTCATTTGTTTTTGAAAATTAAGAAAGACATTTTTTTTTCTTTTTTTTTTTCTTTTTTTACATTTTCAAAACTTTGTGACAAAAAGCGAGATCTGCAAAATACTCAACATACCTCTCAGCAAATAGCTTGGGGTGTCTACTTTCCAAAATGGGGTCATTTGGGGGGGTTTTGTGCCATCTGGGCATTCCATGGCCTCCGAAACTGTGATAGGCAGTGAGAAGTGAAATCAAAAATTTACACCCATAGAAATCCTGAAGGCGGTGCTTGGTTTTTGGGGTCCCGTACGCGACTAGGCTCCCAAAAAGTCCCACACATGTGGTATCCCCGTACTCAGGAGAAGCAACAGAATGTATTTTGGGGTGTAATTCCACATATGCCCATGGCATGTTTGAGCAATATATCATTTAGTGACAACTTTTTGTACATTTTTTTTTTTTTTGGGTCATTATTCAATCACTTGGGACAAAAAAAAAAAATATTCAATGGGCTCAACATGCCTCTCAGCAAATAGCTTGAGGTGTCTACTTTACAAAATGGGGTCATTTGGGGGGGTTTTGAACTGTCCTGGCATTTTATGCACAACATTAGGAAGCTTATGTCACACATCATCCACTCTTCTAACCACTTGAAGACAAAGCCCTTTCTGACACTTTTTGTTTCCATGAAAAAAAAAAATTTTTTGCAAGAAAATTATGTTGAACCCCCAAACATTATATATTTTTTTAAAGCAAAGGCCCTACAGATTAAAATAGTGGGTGTTGCATTTTTTTTTCCACACAGTATTTGCGCAGCGATTTTTCAAACGCATTTTTTGGGGGAAAAACACTTTTTTTATTTTTAATGCACTAAAAAACACTATATTGCCCAAATGTTTGATGAAATAAAAAAGATGATCATAGGCCGAGTACATGGATACCAAACACGACATGCTTTAAAATTGCGCACAAACGCGCAGCGGCGACAAACTACATTCATTTTTAAAAGCATTTAAAAGCCTTTACAGGTTACCACGTTAGATTTACAGAGGAGGTCTACTGCTAAAATGACTGCCCTCGATCTGACCTTCGCGGTGATACCTCACATGCATGATGCAATTGCTGTTTACATATGACGCTAGACCGACGCTTGCGTTCGCCTTTGCGCAAGAGCAGGGGGGGACAGCGGTGCTTTTTTTTTTTTTTTTATTATTTATTTGGCTTTTTTATTTTATTTTTAAACTGTGCCTTCCATATTTTATTTTTTTACCATTTTTATCGTTATCTCAGGGAATGTAAATATCCCCTATGATAGCAATAGGTAGTGACAGGTACTCTTTTTTTGAAAAAAATTGGGGGGTTAGACCCTAGATCTTTCCTCTGCCCTCAAAGCATCTGACCACACCAAGATCGGTGTGATAAAATGCTTTCCCAATTTCCCAATGGCGCTTTTTATATCCGGGGGGGGGGGGACATTCCCTCCCACTGCTTGTAAAAGCAGTCTAGAGGCTAATTATCTGCTAGAATTGCTTTTACATGAAAGCCGGCCGCTGGCTGAAAAGAATGATACCAAGATGATACCTAAACCCGCAGGCATCATTCTGGTATAAACATTCAAAGTCCAGCAACATACCAGTACGTTGCTGGTCCTTGTTGGACATGTATTGTAATCTTTTTTTTCATACAGCCTATTGGCTGAACGAAAAAAAGAGATTGATTGGTGGGTATGCCCACCATTAGAATACCTCCCTTCATCCACCCACTTCTAATGATGGGCATATATGCCAAAGCATGGGGGCATCCTCCCGCAAAAAAGTTATGCCGCGTACACACGGTCAAGCCTTCGTCGGAATTTCGACCGTATGTACGCGGCATAAAAGGTTATGCCGCGTACACACGGTCTGACTTTTCCACGGGCAAGCCTCCGTTGGAATTTCGACCGTATATACGCGGCATTAGGAGCAAAATCGCTCCTCCGCCCCTGCTGCCCCCATGCTTCGGCATATATGCTCTTTTTTTTAACTGTGGTGGTGAAATCACCTCCTACAGCGTTGGAGTCACGGCTTTATGTATCGTGGGAGCAAACGCTGTTGCTGTCAAGATAAATAGATCCGCGCTGCAACTGAATGGCGTACCTGCTAAGCAAATGGTGGTTAACATTAAAACAAAGTAACATTACAGTACAACAGTAAGACCTTACCATGCCATACCTGCAAAGCAAATACCAAAACAAAACCTAGTAAAAAATAAAAAAATGTTTTAACGCAACCTGTGCCTAAAATATATATATGCCGAAGCATGGGGGCATCCTCCCGCAAAAAAGTTATGCCGCGTACACACGGTCGGAATTTTCCACGGGCAGGCCTCCGTCGGAATTTCGACCGTATGTACGCGGCATTAGGAGCAAAATCGCTCCTCCGCCCCTGCTGCCCCCATGCTTCGGCATATATGCTCTTTTTTTTAACTGTGGTGGTGAAATCACCTCCTACAGCGTTGGAGTCACGGCTTTATGTATCGTGGGAGCAAACGCTGTTGCTGTCAAGATAAATAGATCCGCGCTGCAACTGAATGGCGTACCTGCTAAGCAAATGGTGGTTAACATTAAAACAAAGTAACATTACAGTACAACAGTAAGACCTTACCATACCATACCTGCAAAGCAAATACCAAAACAAAACCTAGTAAAAAATAAAAAAATGTTTTAACGCAACCTGTGCCTAAAATATATATATGCCGAAGCATGGGGGCATCCTCCCGCAAAAAAGTTATGCCGCGTACACACGGTCGGAATTTTCCACGGGCAGGCCTCCGTCGGAATTTCGACCGTATGTACGCGGCATTAGGAGCAAAATCGCTCCTCCGCACCCTGCTGCCCCCATGCTTCGGCATATATGCTCTTTTTTTTTAACTGTGGTGGTGAAATCACCTCCTACAGCACTGGAGTCACGGCTTTATGTATCGTGGGAGCAAACGCTGTTGCTGTCAAGATAAATAATTCCGCGCTGCAGTTGAATGGCGCACCTGAAAACAAAAAATTACATACCTGAAAAGCAAGCATGATAAAACATTGCAGAATAGAATACAGTAAAAAAGAGCAGAACAATAGAGAGAAAATAGAGAGAGAGAGAGAACAATAAAACGACAACTATTTTTGGTTTTTTTATGTTTTGTTTTTTACGTTTTTTTTTTCTTTTTTACACTTTTTTTTGTAACTTTACAACTGTAATGGTTCGGGTCTCTCAAAATGTAATGGCATCTTGGGAGACCCTGTGTAAGTGTGTCCTTGTCTGTGAAATGCTGTACCCTACGCTAAAACTTCACTTTTGAGTGGTAGCGTTCAAAACATTCACCTTGGCAAAGACCAGGCTTGTCAGGACAGAGTGGACAATAATAACGGGTGTCACGCCTAAATCCGCGCTTGCTACAGACACGACATCTTTTTTGGGGGTGGCTTTGGGTAGGGGTACTCGGGAGGACATACGAATAATGCCTCTCATGCAGCCGGCTTACTGCATTTGGTTGGGGATGGTGAGGTGCAGAACCGCCTGGATACAGGAGTTCTGTGACTATCTCATTCTGGAATTTTAGAAGAGATAACGTCCCGCCTGAAGCTCTGTATAGCACATGAGCGTTCAGCAAAGCCAATTGGAATAATGATAGAGACACTTTTTTGTACCAGCGTCTCGCCTTACGGTCAATTAGATACGGCGCCATCAACTGGTCGTTGAGGTCCACCCCTCCCATATTTTGGTTATATTCGTGGACACAGAGGGGTTTCTCCACAACACCAGTCGCCGTACGAATTTGGACTGTCGTGTCTGCATGAAGGGAGGTAAGAAGGAAAACATTCTTATTGTCCCTCCACTTCATAGCGAGCAAGTTATTACACTTCAAGCAGGCTCTCTCCCCCAGCCTAAGACGGGCATCTACAAGCCGCTGGGGAAAGCCCCGGCGATTAGGTCGCACGGTGCCACATGCTCCAATCTGATGATCAAACAAGTGACTAAACAGTGGCACGCTCGTGTAATAATTGTCCACATACAAGTGGTACCCCTTTCCGAATAAGGGTGACACCAAGTTCCACACTATCTTGCCAGCGCTCCCTATGTAATCCGGGCAGTTGACCGACTCAATCTGACTATCTTTTCCCTCATAAACCGTAAAGTTCACTACATAGCCTGTTGCCCTGTCACAGAACTTGTAGAGCTTGACCCCGTATCTGGCACGCTTGCTGGGAAGGTACTGCTTGAAAGACAAGCGGCCAGAAAATGTAATCAGGGACTCATCAACGCAGACAACTTGATCGGGAGTAAACAAGGCTGCAAAACGTTCGTTGAAGTGGTTTATGAGGGGCCGAATTTTATAGAGCCGGTCGTATTCAGGGTCCCCACGTGGACGACAAAGTTCATTGTCGTTGAAGTGCATGAACTGCAAAATCTGCTCGTATCGTTTCCTGGGCATGGAGGCAGAGAACACGGGCATGTGTTCAATTGGGTGTGTGGACCAATAAGCACGCAATGACGGGAATTTATGTGTGCCCATGTTGAGGGAAAGGCCCAGAAAGGTCTTAAATTCGGAAACCGTAATTGGTTTCCAATTTCTGGCAATTTTAGGCAACTGGGGGTTAGCGGCGATAAATTGACCAGCATATAAATTACTCTGGTCCACAATAGATCTATAGAGATCTTCCGTGAAAAACAGCGAATAAAAATCAATTGGAATAAAATCAGCTGTTTCCACCTGAATACCGGGTTGGGCAGTGAATGGGGGAAGTACGGGTTCTGCAGAAGTGGTGGGGACCCAATCAGGATAGGCGAATTCTGCAGGAAGGGCAGTATGGGCACGACGGGCCTGCCTTTGTCTTCTTGGTGGCAGCAGGACACTACTTGTGCTTGCCACCTCGCCAGCTTGAACTGCACTTATGGGACTCGCCACGTCACCAAGTGTTACTGCAGTGCTGGATGTACGTCCAGGCTGTACTAGGCCGCTGGTGCTTGCCAGTTCACCAGAAGGAATAGCGGCGCTAGTACTACTCTGCTCCATGATACGAGAGACCTGCGGTTCTTGCTCCTCAACAACCTCAGAAGATCGGGATCGGGTACACCTGACCTTAGCAGGGACCTCAACTTCGTCGTCAGAGCTATCTGACGTGGGGCCGCTGACGTCACTGTCTTCTACGGGAAGATATTCTGAGCCTGAATCTGACAGATACGTGACCTCCTCTTCACTATCTGTCATGCTCAGAATCTCGTAGGCCTCTTTACTAGTGTACCTTCGTCTTGCCATTTTGGGCTCTAAATTTAGGGGTACACTAGTAAGATTCACAGGAAAAAAAGCACCTGACTGTCGTCAGCAAATATATCAAACGCTACAAAAAAACTGTTAGCGATCGCAGGGATCAGGCCTGTCTCTGCGAACGCTGCAGTTATGTGTGTTGTGTTTGGTAAGTGACAGTGATCGATCGATACTGCACTTGGGTGGGCTGGGCTGGGCGGAGGGGCTAAACGCAGGCGCTAGCAGGTATCTGGGCTGATCCCGCTAACACTGCGTTTTTGGGAACCCTAAACCGCTGGGGATGCTAGTATAGATCTGATCAGATACTATACCACTAAGGGGGGTGTATGCTTTGCGCGTGGGTGTTAGCGTTACTGGCACTAACCTAACACTGCCTGGGGCGACGCAGACCCTCTCTGGCGCTAAAACCTAATTGATCTCACCCGCCGGGCGATCAGGGGGGTTAAACCTTTATTGGGTTATATACGGCGGGTGCCCTGATGCTATAAAAAGCAAACTAATCAACCAGCGTCACCTGTAACCTTTATATGGTGATCACTGGTGAAAGGGTTAACTAGGGGCAATCAGGGGGTTAAAACCTTTATTAGGTTAAATATGGGGGTACCCGACGCTATATAAAAACCTGACGGGTTACCTAAATAACTAGATAACTTACTGGCTAACCAGTGACACCAGTGACGCTTATACGGCGATCACTGGTGAAAGGGTTAACTCTAGGGGCAATCAGGGGGTTAAAATAATATATGGGGGTACCTGACACTAATAAAAACCTGCGGCGAACCTAAAAAAAAATAACTGCCTAAAACACCAGCGACACGAATACAGCGATCGGAAAAACAATCGCTTAGTGACGCTGAAGTTAGGGGGTGAAAGGGTTACCTGGGGGGTGATCAAGGGGTTAAACCTTTATTAGGGGGGGGGGGGTTAGGGGGCTACCCTGGACCTAAAGGGGCCTAATCCTAACTGCCCTGCAACTTTTTACAATCACAGATGACACTAAATGCAGTGATCAGTAAAATAAATGATCACTGCAATCAGTGACACTGTGATTGGGGGCTTTGGGGTGACCTGGGGGGTGATTTGTGTGCCTATGTGTACCTACGTGTCAGTGGACTGTTGGAGCACTAACCTCTGTCTTCTCTCCTCGGCGCCGGGAACGAAAAGACCGCGGCGAGGGAGATGACATCACTTCCTCCAGCCTGTGTTTACATCACATGGCGGAGGAAGCATTTTCATTGGCCGGGAGCGATCGCGAGGGGGGGCGGAATCGAGCGGCCGCCCCCTCATGCCTGATCGCTCCCGAACACTTAACGGCCGCTCACTGCAGTGAAGGGGGGTCCGGATGGACCCCCCAACTGCACAAAGGCGATCACGTAGATCTACGTGATTCTGCCTGTCCGTGCCATTCTGCCGACGTAAATCGGCGGTGGGCGGTCGTTAAGTGGTTAAAAAGACAACAGTAAAGTTAGCCCAATTTTTTTTTTATATTGTTAAAGATAATGTTATGCCGAGTAAATTGATACCCAACATTTCATACTTCAAAATTGCGTCCGCTCTTGGAATGGCGACAAACTTTTACCCTTTAAAATCTCCGTAGGTGACGTTTAAAAAATTCTACAGGTTGTATGTTTTGAGTTACAGAGGAGGTCTAGGGCTAGAATTATTGCTCTCGCTCTACCAATCGCGGTGATACCTCACTTGTGTGGTTTGAACACCGCTTTCATATGCGGGCGCTACTCACATATGCGTTCGCTTCTGCACACGAGCTCGGCGGGACGGGGCGCGTTCCTGGCTCCTAACTTTTTTAGCTGGCTCCTAGATTCCAAGCAAATTTGTCAAGCCCTGGCATTGCTATTCTCATGGGGCTATGAGGTCCATCCCACAGCGGAGTATTTTGTTAATATATCAATTATATGTTACTGATGTATGTTTGCACAATATTATTTGATATTGGACAGGGCTTTAGATATCTTCTGTCTCGTGCCATCAGGTCTTAGGACAGGGCTTGGCTTCGCTTCTGTGTCTCCCAGCTTTACGTAACAGTGAATCCACCTGTTCTCTTATTTTATCCACTGCTGTCTGGACCTTTCAGCAGGTGTAGAGTGCAGTCATATCAGTTCCTCGCTAGGATTGTCTTGGACACCTAGTCCATGCACCTCCTCTCTTTTTATACTTTTTATTCTTGCACATGTCAGATAGGGTGGCTCCCTGCTTGAGTGCCTGTGTGCTTCATCAGGGACCCGAGTGATACATTTTTGTAGACTTCTCCTACCCCTCCCCTTGTTTCTCTTTCTTCCTACCCTTTCTGCCAGCTGGAAGAGAGACGACAAGGGTAATACTTCTACCCCTTGGCCATTATTCTTCCCTGTTTCTTGTCTTCTCTTCTGACCTCTACATTCTTACCCCTTCCCCTCTCTTCCCCCTCCCCTTGTACCACTCTTTTACCTCTCTTCTCTTCTTTCTCTTTGGTCTTCCCTCTCTTGGGTTCTGTTCTCGCTCGTCCAGGGCTGCTTCGTGGCTCTTTTTCCCTTAACTTTCCCATTAGTGTGCATTTTCTCGTCCTGCCATGGGCTCCCTTCAGATCTCCACCCTCAATGTACGAGGTCAGAAAAACGCTCCTGGCTAGTAGCCGATCTCCGGAAGGGTAAAACCCAAATTGCCTTTCTGCAAGAAACGCACTTTAGAAGTGACAGTGTTCCCTAATAGAGACTTTCCCTGGGCGTATCACAGTCCTTTGCCTATTTTCTAAATCTAAAGGGGTCAGTATACTGGTTGTTAAGTCAGTACCGTGGTCTCTTGGTGAGGTGCGGTTGGATGCCCAGGGTCGCTTTCTCCTGCTCAAGGGGGAGGTTCAGGGTGTTCAGATCACCTTTGTCAATGTCTATTTCCCTAATGTGGACCATCCCCAAATCCCCCAGGACCTTCTTCCTGTTCTTTTGGAATTCTCTAAAGGACTATTGGATGTGTCGCGGGGTTCCTCTCACCTTTCCTATTCTCGCCTTAAACAATTGAAGGCAGATCTATCCCCCAAAAATTGTCAGTATATTAAAAAGACCAAGCCCCACACATTTTTGGGGAATATATAGATCCATATAAGAAGAACATAAGATCAGTGTTTTAGTCAATGATTCCAATAAAAAAAAAAAAAATCATAACAGCAATATACAAATTGGCTCTTAAACTTCCCACCAGCAATAGCACCATAGTAGCAAATGAGCCAGAGCTCTTGGCAGCACAGGCAGTCCACCAAAGTTGATATGTATGACCAAGTAAAGTCCTGATATATACAATATAGGCTAGGGAGGTGGATCTAGTGTGAAAACTGTTCTGATATCTGTACAAAGAATACAGAGAAGTGTAGGCTAGCTAGCTCCATACAAGGGCTCATGTAAACGTCTGTAATAGTTTAATATAGTTCCCAGCAGCACAGAGAACTATTTATCCAAAGCTTATGGAAGGATTCACTTTCCATGCTTTAGTCAGATGGTAAACCTAAATATTTAATTACCTTAGAAAACCCAACCAGCTTTTCAGTTTTACAGATTAATATTACTTTATGCCAAATGCAATACATTTACAGAATGAATACAGGTCACTTCCCTGTCTTTCACAGAACAAGATTTTGCTGTAACCTATTAAAAAGTGTCAAGCATGTATTTATAATAAATAGACATCTGCATCTTCCTACATGATTTAAAATACAAAATTTGGGGAAAACCTAGCCAGGAAATGTATTTAAAGCGGTGTTCCGCCCGAATTTTTTTTTTTTTAAAACAGCAGCTACATAGCTGCTGGCTTTTAATAAATGGACACTTACCTGTCCTGGAGTCCAGTGATGTCGGCACCCGCAGCTGATGTCTCCATCAGCTGTCGGGTGCTGCCGCCGCCATTGTGGGTAAGGTTAGCCTTTCAGCTTCACGTCGGGAACCCTACTGCGCATGCGCGAGGCCCGCTCCTCTCTCCTACTGGCCCGGCGGCCGGGGGAGGAGGAGGGAGCTCCGCACTGATGTCACGGGCCGCGGCCCGGACTCCCGGAAATGGGAAAGGATACCTGTCAAAGACAGGTATCATGTCCCCCCTCCCCCCCGAAAGGTGCCAATTGTGGCACTGGAGGGGGGGGGGGTGAGCAATCCGATGAGCGGAAGTTCCACTTTTGGGTGGAACTCTGCTTTAAGGTTGCAAGTCCCTTGTATTTTTTATTTTTGTTTTTACCCATGATGAATATCAAAAATCACTTTCTAACAGCGTTATACAAATTCAATCAGTATCAGCAAAGAGTGTCTGCTGAATACGCTGAAAACCAATAGAAAATAATTGATATTTCCATAATAATCTTTCTGTTTCAGTTCAAGTGTTAGGAAGAAGGGGGTGTATATAGGAAGTAGGGAAGATGGTAAAAATACTGTATACAGCATATGGCTCATGTGGGTTTGTAAAACAGAGAACTGCAGGAAGAGTCATAAAAGTCATGCAGGCAACATGGGTGTATATAGCTTTTACATTATTTTGTGCAAATGGCAGTCCTGTTTTTAGGCATCTTTATTTTCTCTATGGTCCTGAATGTGAACTTCTATACACATACTAGAGCCAATTTAGACAGGAGCCAATTAACCTACCAGCATGTCTTTGGAGTGTGGGAGGAAACCAGAGTACCCAGAGGAAACCCACGCAGGCACAGGGAGAACATGCAAACTCCATACAGACTCGAAGACTCTAGTGCTGCCGGCCAGAAGTTCTAACCACTTAGCCACTGTGTTATTTATTTTCTGATTCATTCCTGATATTCCATTCAAATGCCAAGTTTAAGTAAATATGCTATTTTACAAATCAGCAAACACTTGCTTGCAACTCTGATATCTCCAGGATGAAAAATTTTAGCAGCTAAAATGACAGTGCCATTTTAAAATAATCTACAGCCATTAAGTTTATCATTATATTTAGTCAGACACACTTTACTTTTCCCTACATCACTGCTATTGTGGAAGAAGTGAAAGCTGAAAATCTACAAAAGCATGTCAAAAAAAATAAACCTTCTCTGCATTAGAAACACATGTTGCTCCCAAAAATCTTTATACAACATATTTAAATTATTATGCACATAATACTCAGTTAAAATGTATGCCACATATTTATTTAATATGTTAATGATTAGTACACCTAACCATGACAACAAGCTAAGGACTCCACCGAGCAACTGATATAAGTTGTCTGTTCCAATGGTAAAACAAATCTGCAGAATAGGCGTAAAATGCATGTTTAATAACATAATACAAGTAGCAATGATGTGCAATAACCCAGAACAACATATTGTAGATCATCTCTCATATATCTGACCACACATGAGTATGGTAAAATGTGTTTTTTGCAGTGCTATTTTCTTATAACAATAATACATATGCTCTGCTCTTTAAAGTAGCAATAAAGAATAGTAATTATAATCACAATAATGTTATTTAAACAAAGTTCATCATCACAAATAGTTTGTGCACATCAGATTGTCCCCTTACACTGGAGGTCACTGGAGACTCTTACATTAGTGTCCTATTGAAAAGCACCCTCTTACATTAGTGACCCTTTGAAAACCCCTCCTTTTACATTAGTGTCTCATTGAAAAGCACCCTCTTGCATTAGTGGCCCAATGAAAAGCACCTTCTTACATTAGTGGCCCATTGAAAAGCGCCCTCTTACATTAGTGTCTCATTGAAAAGCAACCTCTTATATTAGTGGCCCAATAAAAAGCACCTTCTTATTTTAGTGGCCCAATGAAAAGCACCCTCTTATATTAGTGGCCCAATGAAAAGCACCCTCTCATATTAGTGGCCCAATAAAAAGCATCCTCTTTTATTAGTGGCCCATTGAAAAGCACCCTCTTATATTAGTGGCCCAATGAAAGCACCCTCTTAGATTATTACTGTCCCATTGAAAAGTTCCCTCTTACATTAAAGGCCCATGGAAAAGAGCCCTCTTACACTAGTGGCCCATTAAAAAAAGTGCCCTCTTACATTAATGTCCCAATGAAAAGCTCCCTCTTACAGTAGTGTCCCATTGAAAAGCTACCTCTTACACTAGTGGCCCATTAAAAAAATTGCCCTCTTACATTATTGTCCCATTGAAAAGCACACTCTTACACTAGTAGCCCATTGAAAAGCTCCCTCTTACATTAGTGGCCTATAGAAAAGTGCCCTCTTACATTAGTATCCCATTGAAAAGTGTCTTCTTACATTAGTGGCCCATTGAAAAGCGCCCTCTTACATTAGGTGCCCATGAAAAAGTGCCTTCTTACACTAGTGGCCCATTTAAAAAGCACCCTCTTACATTAGTGGCCCACAATTTAATGTGCATTCCTGGCTTTGCCAATATAGCTGACCCCGGTGCGCATTCGTGTATGCCAGGGATGATATCATCCACCACAGGCCAATCAAGAGGGTGAAAACCTGGTGCCTAGAAAGATGATGAAAGCAGCTTGGAAGCATTTAATTGGCTGGTGGAGGTGAGTATTTTCCGCTATAATTTAAGTATAAACACTTGAATTTTATTTTTCTTCAAACCACAGTCACTTTAAGTTCATTGCCTTTTTTACCCAGACTAACTGATTGGTTTTTTTTTAGGTGGACCTGATCAGAGGCTTCATGGCTGGTGCACATAAATGAACTTGCGTCTTTTTACATCCGCTCACCCTTGAGTCTGTCCAGGAGAAAAATAAAGCAAAAGGTCTGCGCTCTTTTTTTTGTTTTTCTGCACCTAAACATGATGGATCGGAGGTAGCCTGATGTAAATGGGCACAAGTCCGTTCACGTTGACCACCCATACGGGATGGGAAAGCTCTGCTTTTTGAATGGCTCTGAACAATGAACACAAGGGACATGTTTGGATTAAGCAGGCGATTTGTTTGTGGATGAATGTCGCCAGTATGAAAGTGTCCTCTGGGTATATAATGAGCTGTGATTGGAGATCAGAGCTATCATACATTCCTGTCCTGCAGATGTTGTGGGTCCTGTCAAAGCACCTGCAGCTACACTCTGTACAGTGTACACCAAACCTTCTGTATCCATAGACACCCTCAACAGGTAGCCCCCCCCCCCCTTACTGTGCAGATCAGGTCACTCCCAGCAAGTTTGCAGCTTACCCAGGTAGAGGCGCAGGTCCAGCAGGATCTGAGGAGGTCCCCCATTGAGCTGGTAGAAGAGGGAACCCAGGCAGAAGAGCAACAGGGTGGCCATGCAGAAGCCATAGTCTCTGAGGGAGAAGCGAGGGGACAGTGCAGACAGGCAGCCTTCCCTGGGAACATGATTGCTGGCTTTGTGGTTATTGGTCTTCTTCATCATCATAGGGCAGGAAGAGCTCAGCCATCACCAGAGCCGCTCTCTGTGTCATTGGACAAGTTGGAGCAGAGTTGGCGGGAGCCCCCCTGAAGTCAGCCCTGTGTCTCCTCCATGTGCCACATGGACACCGTGTGTGAGGGGAGGGGGTCCTCGGACTGTATGAGGGGGAGTCCCCGGACTGTATGAGGGGGGGTCCCCGGACACTGAGTGAGTGCCTTCTATCCGCTCTCCTCCGCCTGTGCTCCGGTCCTGGGTGCTCTCCGCCCCTCCTCCTCCTCCTCCTCACAGCCGCAGGGCACCCAGGAGCTCCGCCGTGTCCGGTGCGCCCCTCTCTGTCTCCTCAGGGTGAAGTGCGGCATCAGATTACCACTCTCTTCATATCACCGGGCAAGTTTTTTGTTTTTTTTTCTTCTTCCTCCAATGTGTGTAAGTAGAAGAAAGTTGTTTTCATTTGTCGCTTTCCCCTCAGTCTCTCCTCTCCCCTCCCCCTCCTCCTCCCTCTTCTTCTTCTTCTTCTCCTCATGACTTCTCTTTATTTCCACACCAGCGACCCCTGGGGGCTTCTTGTGGAGGTGGAGAAGTATGAGGGCGATGGACAGGGACTGTGCTCACTGACTCTCAGCTCTGGGCTTTCCTTTTCGCTGCATGGTGCCAGGTTAAGGTTACTCTTCCTGAAAGAAGAAGAAAAAAAACAATGGAAAATGTGTTCCCTGAGAAAGATGACTCTTAGGCTTCATGTACATGGGACGTTTTAAAACCTCTCCTGAACGATGGAACTTGACAGCTAACACGACAGTTAAAAAGCATCTAGAAGCGCTTTTTGCATTATAAATGGTCACAAATGTATCTCCATTAACCACTTCCATACCGGGCCATTGTAAAATGACTCCGGTAGGAACATCTAGTACCTCTCACCAGCCCATCAGAGTACACGAGTACCTGTCACCAGCCCATCAGAGTACCCAATTAGCTGTCACCAGCTCAGCAGAGTAACCGAGTACCTGTCACCAGCCCATCAGAGTACCCAAGTACCTGTCACCAGCCCATCAGAGTACCCAAGTACCTGTCACCAGCTCATCAGACTACCCGAGTACCTGTCACCAGCTCATCAGACTACCCGAGTACCTGTCCAGCCCATCAGAATACCTGTCACCAGCCCATCAGAGTACCCAAAAACCTGCCACCAACTCATCAAAGTACCCGAGTACTTGTCACCAGCCCATCAGAGTACACGAGTACCTGTTACCAGCCCATCAGAGTACCCAAGTACCTGTCACCAGCTCAGCAGAGTACCCGAGTACCTGTCACCAGCCCATCAGAGTACCCAAGTACCTGTCACCAGCCCATCAGAGTACCCGAGTACCTGTCACCAGCTCATCAGACTACCCAAGTACCTGTCCAGCCCATCAGAGTACCCGAGTACCTGTCACCAGCTCATCAGACTACCCAAGTACCTGTCACCAGCTCATTAGACTACCCGAGTACCTGTCACCAGCCCATCAGACTACCCGAGTACCTGTCACCAGCTCATTAGACTACCCGAGTACCTGTCCAGCCCATCAGAGTACCCAAAAACCTGCCACCAACTCATCAGAGTACCCGAGTACCTGTCACCAGCCCATCAGCGTACCCGAGTACCTGTCACCAGCCCATCAGAGTACCCGAGTACCTGTCACCAGCCAAACAGAGTACTCGAGTACCTGTCACCAGCCCATCAGAGTACCCGAGTACCTGTCACCAGCCCATCAGAATTCCTGAGTACCTGTCACCAGCCCATCAGAGTACCCGAGTACCTTTTACCAGCCCATCAGGGTACCCGAGTACCTGTCACCAGCCCATCAGAGTTCCTGAGTACCTGTCACCAGCCCATCAGAGTACCAGAGTACCTGTCACCAGCCCATCAGAGTTCCCAAATATCTGTCACCAGCCCATCAGAGTACCCGAGTACCTGTCACCACCCCATCAGAGTACCTGAGTACCTGTCACCACCCCATCAGAGTACATAGTTACATAGTAGGTGAGGTTGAAAAAAGACTCAAGTCCAACCTATGTGTGTGATTATATGTCAGTATTACATTGTATATCCCTGTATGTTGCTGTCATTCAGGTGCTTATCTAATAGTTCTTTGAAACTCGATTGTTGCTCCCCGCTGAAACCACCGCCTGTGGAAGAGAATTCCACATTCTTGCCGCTCTTACAGTAAAGAACCCTCTACGCAGTTTAAGGTTAAACCTCTTTTCTTCTAATTTTAATGAGTAGCCACGTGCCTTATTAAACTCCCTTCCACAAAAAAAGTTTTATCCCTATTGTGGGGTCACCAGTATGGTATTTGTAAATTGAAATCATATCCCTCTCAAGCGCCTCTTCTCCAGAGAGAATAAGTTCAGTGCTCGTAACCTTTCCTCATAACTAGTATCCTCCAGACCCTTTATTAGCTTTGTTGCTCTCCTTTGTACTTCCTCTATTTCCAGTACATCCTTCTTGAGGACTGGTGCCCAGAACTGGACAGCATACTCCAGGTGAGGCCGGACCAGAGTATTGTAGAGTGGGAGGATTATCGTTTTATCTCTGGAGTTAATACCCTTTTTAATGCATGCCAATATTCTGTTTGCTTTGTTAGCAGCAGTTTGGCATTGCATGTCATTGCTGAGCCTATCATCTACTAGGACCCCCAGGTCCTTTTCCATCCTAGATTCACCCAGAGGTTCACCCCCTAGTGCCCATGTGTCAAACACAAGGCCCGTGGGCCTAATCTTGCCCTCCAGGCAATTTCATGTGGCCCTCACGCCCCCCTTATCTCCGCCCCCACCTGGTCTCAGCAGTCAGCAGCAGAGAGGACAGGACACCTCCACCAGATCCTGCACTTCTCTGTCCAGCCCTCCTGGCAGCAGCACAAGGCAAGGGGGTGCACATATGTAAGGGATAGTGGGGGGATGCTCAACTTTTGATGGTGGGGGGCTCCTGACATCTGATGTAAGAGGGGTGGGGTGCTGATACAACCGGCCCTTTGAGGGCAACCATAATGCTGATGTGGCCCGCAAGGAAATGGAGTTTGACGCACCTGCCCTAGTGAGTAGATTGCATTCATATTTTTGCCACACAAATGCATTATTTTACATTTTTCTACATTAAACCTCATTTGCCATGTAGTTGCTCACCCCATTAATTTGTTCAGATCTTCTTGCAAGCTTTCCACATCCTGCGGAGAAGTTATTGCCCTGCTTAGCTTAGCGTAGTCCGCAAATAAAGAGATTGAGCTGTTTACCCCACCATCCAGGTCATTTATGAACAAATTAAACAGGCTTGGTCCCAGCACAGAACCCTGGGGGGACCCCACTTCCCACCCTGACCATCTCGAGTATTCCCCATTTATCACCACCCTCTGAACTCGCCCTTGTAGCCAGTTTTCAATCCATGTACTCACCCTATGGTCCATGCCAATGGACATTACTTTGTACAGTAAACGTTTATGGGGAACTGTGTCAAATGCTTTTGCAAAATCCAGATACACCACATCTAAGGGCCTTCCTTTATCTAGATGGCAGCTCACCTCCTCATAGAAGGTTTATAGATTGGTTTGGCAAGAACAATTCTTCATGAATCCATGCTGATTGCTGCTAATGATACAGTTTTCATTACTAAAATCTTGTATATAGTCCCTTATCATCCCTTCCAAGAGTTTGCATACTATTGATGTTAGGCTAACTGGTCTGTAATTCCCAGGGATGTATTTTAACCATTTTTTTAATATTGGTGCTACATTGGCTTTTCTCCAATCAGCTGGTAACTTTCCAGTCAGTAGACTGTCAGTAAAAATTAGTTCCCTAAGTACCCTCAGGTGCAAGCCATCTGGTCCCGGTGATTTATTAATGTTAAAGTTTCCCAAGTCTATTTCTAATTCTGTCCTCTGTTAGCCACGAGGGTGCTTCCTGTGATGTGTCATGAGGACAGACACTGCAGTTTTGGTTACTGAAGCCCCCCGATTCCCTCGTGAAGACTAAGGAGAAGAATAAATTCAATACCTTCGCCATCTCCCCATTATTTTTAACCAGATGTCCTTCCTCATTCTTTATTGGGACAATATGGTCTGTCCTCCCTTTTTTACTGTTCATATACTTAAAGAATTTCTTGGGATTTTTTTTGCTCTCCTCCTTGCACCGTTACATATCTTATTGCATTCTTTGTAAAGTCTGAATGCTGGTGGATGATCCCTCAGCCTTGTATTTCTTTAAGGCCTTCTCCTTTGCTTTTATATGCGTTTTTACATTAGAGTTAAGCCATCCAGGACTTTTGTTCGCTCTTTTAAATTTATTTCCCAATGGGATGCACTGGCTAATGCCCTTATTTAATATGCTCTTAAAGCAAACCCATCTCTCCTGTGTGTTCTTTGTTTCTAAGATTCTATCCCAATTTATATCTTCTAGCAAGGTTCATAGTTAAGGGAAGTTGGCTCTTTTGAAATTCAGTGTTTTTGTGTTCCCCCTGTGTTTCCTATTTGTGTGATTTATACTGAAGCCAATTGACCTGTGATCGCTGTTTCATAAATTGCCCCGTTTTTTCCACATACGTGATTAGGTCTGCATTGTTGGTAATCAGTATATTAAGTAACGCCTGTTTTCTAGTTGGTGCGTCTACCATCTGACCCATGAAATTTTCCTGCAAGACATTTAGGAACTGGTGAGCCTTGGACAAATGTGTGGTTCCCTCTGCCCAGTCTATTTCTGGATAATAAAAATCCCCCATAATGATAACACTTCCCATCCTTGCTGCTAATCCAAATTGTGATAGGAGTTTCGTCTTCCCCTCCTCCCTCAGGTTAGGGGGCCTATAGCATACTCCCAGTATTATTTTCCCCTTAGCTTCATCCCTTTGGAGCTCTAAACATAAGGATTCCACCTCCTCCCTAGCTTCCTTATTGATGTCATCTCTCACATTCACTTGTACATTATTCCAGTGCTGTTTCTTGGCCTAGGCTGACAAGGTCCAGGCCTAGGGCGGCACTTTGCAGAAGCAAAAAGCCGCCCCCCCCGCACGAAAAAAGCCCCCCAGACCCGTCTTTCAGAGTCCCAGCTCCCGCAGCCGACACACGCACAAATACAGCAGCCGGCTTGCTAAAGCGCGGCACTTGTAAATAATATTATGGGCAGTATCACAGTATGCCGTGCGTGTGCCGAGGGGGGGGTGGGGGGCGCAATCTGACTGGCTGAGGCGGAGCTTTACGCTTCGCCAACACTGCTCCGTGCGGCGTTCTGCACTGTATTGTCTCCCCGGTCCGGGGCGGGTCTATGGAGGAGGAGGCGGAGGATATCATTATCAACTCCCTAAGTATCCCAGGGGGGGCCAGGATGGCCCAGAATCAAGGAGGATGCCAGCGCCAGGTCCTGTGAATTCAGCAAAGCTGACATAAATCTTTGGATGAGAGCCAGAGACGGCTCATCTCACTGCAGGCAGTACAAGGCTCTCAGGATATCCCTCTGATCGGGTAAATGGACATCCATCCTCCCCCATACATAAAATGCTCTCCAAGTAGTCATTGTTCCCCATACACTAACCCCCACCACACACATATATATATATATATATATTTGAAGCTCTCATATACACTGCCACCCTCCATGCAGTCATACATTACCTCCCCTCCTCCATGCAGTCATACATTACCTCCCCCCCTCCATGCAGTCATACATTCCCTCTCCCCTCCATGTAGTCATACATTACCTCCCCCTCCATGCAGTCATACATTACCTCCCCCCTCCATGCAGTCATACATTACCTCCCCCTCCATGCAGTCATACATTACCTCCCCTCCATGCAGTCATACATTACCTCCCCCCTCCATGCAGTCATACATTACCTCCCCCCTCCATGCAGTCATACATTACCTCCCCCCTCCATGCAGTCATACATTACCTCCCCCCCTCCATGCAGTCATACATTACCTCCCCCCTCTATGCAGTCATACATTACCTCCCCCCTCCATGCAGTCATACATTACCCCCCCTCCATGCAGTCATACATTACCTCCCCCCATCCATGCAGTCATACATTACCCCCCTATACAGGTCCTTCTCAAAAAATTAGCAAATTGTGATAAAGTTCATTATTTTCTGTAATGTACTGATAAACATTAGACTTTCATATATTTTAGATTCATTACACACAACTGAAGTAGTTCAAGCCTTTTCTTGTTTTAATATTGATGATTTTGGCATACAGCTCATGACAACCCAAAATTCCTATCTCAAAAAATTAGCATATCATGAAAAGGTTCTCTAAACGAGCTATTAACCTAATCATCTGAATCAACTAATTAACTCTAAACACCTGCAAAAGATTCCTGAGGCTTTTAAAAACTCCCAGCCTGGTTCATTACTCAAAACCGCAATCATGGGTAAGACTGCCGACCTGACTGCTGTCCAGAAGGCCATCATTGACACCCTCAAGGGTAAGACACAGAAATAAATTTCTGAACGAATAGGCTGTTCCCAGAGTGCTGTATCAAGGCACCTCAGTGGGAAGTCTGTGGGAAGGAAAAAGTGTGGCAGAAAACGCTGCACAACGAGAAGAGGTGACCGGACCCTGAAGAAGATTGTGGAGAAGGACCGATTCCAGACCTTGGAGGACCTGCGGAAGCAGTGGACTGAGTCTGGAGTAGAAACATCCAGAGCCACCATGAACAGGCGTGTGCAGGAAATGGGCTACAGGTGCCGCATTCCCCAGGTCAAGCCACTTTTGAACCAGAAACAGCGGCAGAAGCGCCTGACCTGGGCTACAGAGAAGCAGCACTGGACTGTTGCTCAGTGGTCCAAAGTACTTTTTTCGGATGAAAGCAAATTTTGCATGTCATTCGGAAATCAAGGTGCCAGAGTCTGGAGGAAGACTGGGGAGAGGGAAATGCCAAAATGCCTGAAGTCCAGTGTCAAGTACCCACAGTCAGTGATGGTCTGGGGTGCCATGTCAGCTGCTGGTGTTGGTCCACTGTGTTTTATCAAGGGCAGGGTCAATGCAGCTAGCTATCAGGAGATTTTGGAGCACTTCATGCTTCCATCTGCTGAAAAGCTTTATGGAGATGAAGATTTCATTTTTCAGCACGACCTGGCACCTGCTCACAGTGCCAAAACCACTTGTAAATGGTTTACTGACCATGGTATTACTGTGCTCAATTGGCCTGCCAACTCTCCTGACCTGAACCCCATAGAGAATCTGTGGGATATTGGGAAGAGAAAGTTGAGAGACGCAAGACCCAACACTCTGGATGAGCTTAAGGCCGCTATCGAAGCATCCTGGGCCTCCATAACACCTCAGCAGTGCCACAGGCTGGTTGCCTCCATGCCACGCCGCATTGAAGCAGTCATTTCTGCAAAAGGATTCCCGATCAAGTATTAAGTGCATAACTGAACATAATTATTTGAAGGTTGACTTTTTTTGTATTAAAAACACTTTTCTTTTATTGGTCGGATGAAATATGCTAATTTTTTGAGATAGGAATTTTGGGTTGTCATGAGCTGTATGCCAAAATCATCAATATTAAAACAAGAAAAGGCTTGAACTACTTCAGTTGTGTGTAATGAATCTAAAATATATGAAAGTCTAATGTTTATCAGTACATTACAGAAAATAATGAACTTTATCACAATATGCTCATTTTTTGAGAAGGACCTGTATATTTGAGGCTCTCCCATACATTACCCCCCCCCCCCCCTTCATGCAGTCATACATTCCCCCATACACTTTGTGCTCTCTGATTCCTCTCACTCCTTGTGGTGACAAATCCCCCGCGGCCTCCTGACTGCAAAACTTTTGTAATGTGTGCCAAGCAACCAATCACATAGAAGTGCTCAATATGGAAATTAATATTCAGATCTTGTTGCAATAAACTGATCCGTGCTGAAAACTCAGTAAACAATCCTCATTCAGTAAAAGTTCATGTACTGCAAAGTTTGCATTGATTTCAGCATGTGCAAAGTGCTCCATGCATGCTAAAATCAATACAAACTCAATTAAAGAGGAGGTCCAGCTGAACACCAGACCCCCCCCCCCCCCCCCGTGGAAAAAATTTAATGTCAGCAGCTACAAATACTTTAGCTGTTGACTTTTAAGTTTAGGACACTTAACTGTCCAGGGAACCGGTGCGATGTCGGCACCCCGGACAATTTTTGGATCAGCTTTTGGGTGCTGCTGCCACCATTCATGTTAAGGGAAACTGGCAGTGAAGCTTCACAGTTGGTTCCCTACTGCACATGTGAAAAGCGAGCTGCACTTTCTGAATGGCCTGACGGCGGAGGAAGGAGGAGGAGGGCCAAACTTTCAAAGGATGGCACCATCTCTCGGAAGTGGGGAAGGGTACCCCCCCTGCTGTTCTGGGGTCCCACGGCTGCTCTCTCGGCTCCTCCCCGCAATAGCTAACCCCCTCTGGGAAGCTCTCTCCCGAGGAGGTTAGCTTGCGGGCATGCTCCCGTGTCATACAGTCGGCGTCGCTGCTTGTATGACCCGGCCCCGCCCCCGGCGACCACGTCATTGGATTTGATTGACAGCAGCGGGAGCCAAAGGCTGCGCTGCTATCAATCTATCCAATCAATGCCGAGACTCGTGGAGAAGAGGACGCCGGGGGACGCGCAGAGCAAGTGAACGGGCTCAGGTAAGTAAAATGGGGGGGGGGGGGGGCTGGGGGGCCCGTGACAGCCAGGTGTTTTTTCACCTTAATGCATAGGATGCATTAAGGTGAAAAAACACGAACCTTTACAACCCCTTTAAGCTGCACTGATAAGTCAGCAATGATATGCTGCACTGATGAGTACTGACACCCATTAATGAGGCATCATTCTTGAGCTGCACTGATATAAGGCACTGAAGGGGTATGGTTTACAGATGGCTGGGTGGGTCTTAAACAGGAAGGGGTGTGGCCTTGGCAGGGGTGTGGCCTTGTCATATTTAAATTAGGGGTGCACACATTTAGTCAGGCCTAAGGCAGCACAAAACCTAAATACACCACTGCATTATTCTTGATATATAGGCATACCGCTACCCAAGTACCTGTCACCAGCCCATCAGAGTACCCGAGTATCTGTCACCAGAGTACCCAAGTGCCTGTCACCAGCCCATCAGAGTACACAAGTACCTGTCACCAGCCCATGCCTCATAGCATATACGTTGGGGTGTTTGCTTTTCAAAATGGAGTAATTTTGTGGTTGTTTCCAGATACAGGACCTTCAAAAGTGTGATAGGTTGTCAGGAAACTAAATGTGTAATTTATGCTCCTAGAACACCTGATGGTGCTCCCTGCATGTTGGGCCTCTTTATGTGGCCTGGTTGTGTAAAAGTCTCACACATGTGGTATCGTCATCCTCAGGATGAGTAGCAGAATATATTTTGGGGGGTAATTTTTGTTATGTACATGCTATGTGTTAGAAAAATCTTATAAACTGACAACTTTGTGTAGGAAAAAATACAATTTCCAGATATTCCAAAAACTTGTGGGAAAAAATGACATGTTCAAAAGACTCATAATGCCTCATAGATTATACGTTGGGGTGTTTGCTTTCCAAAATGGGATCATTTTGAGGGTAATTCCACTGTCCTGGTGATCCAGGACCTTCAATAGTGTGATAGGTAGGAATGAAATTAGATATGTAATTTATGTCCCTAGAAAGCCTGATGGTGCTCCCTGCATGTTGGGCCTCTGTATGTGGCCAGGCTGTGAAAAAGTATCACATATGTGATATCGCCATACTCAGAAGGAGTAGCAGAATGTATTTTGGGGTGTACTTGGAAGTATGCTTATGCTGTGTGAGAGAAATAATTTGTTATTATGACAATTTTATGTAATAAAAATAATTTATTTCTTAATTTTCTCAAGAATTGCAGGAAAAAATTACAACTTCAAAAAACTCGCCATGCCTCTTACAAATTACCTTGGACTGTCTAGTTTCCAAAAAGGGGTCATTTGTGGGGGGTATTTGTACTGTCCTGACATTTCTGGGTCTCAAGAAATGAGATAGGCCGTCAGTACATCAGGTATTCAAAAAAAAGGAAAACACACTAACGCAGCTGGTACCGACTTCTCCTTATCTCAGAGCTATGGTGTTCAAATTTTCCTTAGCAGACACAGATAAAAATATCTAAATAAAAATATTGTTTTTCACATAAAATGTGCAACAGCAGCCGCTTTAAACATAAAGCAATATCCTTTCATATGATAAAATAATATTAATAATACATGGGGAAGGTGAGGGAGATCATGGAGGCAGAAGAATGGCTTGCCACCTGTAAAGACAAGCGCAAGAGGTTTGACTCAATGTATCTGGTTCAACCTCTTTCTCATCTAGCCTGGACGTAGCCCCCTCATTTAAACAACTGACATCAGCTGACCTTTGTCCGCCCAATGTGATATTATCAGGTACCACTTCTGGGTAGTGGAGAACCAGGTATGTGCATAAAAACTAAATTCTCGGAGTGTGAATAGAAGCCTAGACACATGATAGCTCAAGTTAATAGGGAATTGCTCCCTGTGAGCTTCAAACACGTTATTGTTATTTCCTGGAGAATAGGTCTCTCTCCGCTCCCCTGTTTGCTGAGATTACATGACCCTCTGGATTGCTCCACGGTTTCCTGACATTCCTGGCCATGCAACTGTCTACTCCATTTTTAAACGGTAACCATATCGCCATACCATACTTGTACGGTGATGTATGATGATTATATATTTTTCCAATATTTTAAGTTATTTTATATGTCAACGATCCCCCTGAAGGTGACGACCGAATGGTCGAAACGCGTCAGTGATTTACATCCACATACATTTGTTATGCAATCTTGTTTCACATTTTGCATGTATGGTAATATTGGAATATGCAGGAATTTATCTGGCCAGACCGTTATACGTGTTTTATTTATTGTAATCTAACTGTGTGTCAGGGAAATCCGTCCAACAACGCCAATCAGCGCCCAACGCGCACGCGCGGCGGAATGATGCTTCGGCGCGTGCGCGGAACGGCGCTTCTACATTCTCGGGTGCGCGCGCCGACGCTGCGGCGCGCGCGCATGCGCGGCGGTGCACCAATAGGAATCCAGGCGGGCCTATTTAAAGAGACCCAGTTGCACTGACAAGTTGCTGGTTTGTCAGCTTTCCTGTATACCCAAGACTCTGGAAAACTATCTTGAAAATCTCCTTGTGACCCGGACTGGCTTGATTCCTCTGATCTCTCTCCTGGACCTGACCCTCGGCTTGTTATACGGACTTCTGCCTTCTCCTGTGTTTGACCCTCGGCCTGTGACTCGGATCTGCTGCCTGTCTACAATCCTTGACCTCCTGCTTGTACCTTTTGGACTTCCGCGTTTCCTTTGAACTCCTGCCTGGTTCCCGGTATTCTCTGGACTTGTTACCTTTTACTGTGCTAGACCCCCAGCCGGGACTGTTACCTTGCAATTGCAACCCGGACTCAACCTGCACCGGCTTCCATTATCTCCTGCTGTTGAACTTTACCAATCCGGCTAGTTCCTGCTTGAAGCCTGTTTCTTCAGTCTACTCAGCACTACCGGACCGTCTACAAGTACCCACCACCTGCCGGTAGCCGGTGCCGCTTCTCGCCATCCACTCCCTGTCTCAACTCCAGGGGGTGGAGTGCGTCAAGTCGCAAAGGTGAACCACTCTCGGCATCTCGGCCTCGGTAAGTACATACCCTTACACTGTGTCTTTTGACAACTTTCAAATAAATATGTTTTATACTTTCATTCGACATACAATTTTTTGATCACATTTATATTGCTGTCCAAAGCCCCATTGGGGAAAACGTCCATTATCACATATACCGGGGTTTGCAGCGCTTATATCTCTCCCATGTGTGTTTCCATTTTCCTGTTTGCTGAGAGAGTAGTCATGTCTTCTGGGACAGAAAGTCCATGACATAGGAGAGACCCCTCGCGTTTAATAGTGCTGAGGTAGCTCTCGGCCCCATTATAATAACTAATACTTCTATCTGAGTGATGACTCCTGGAATTCTTATATTTTGTATTCCTATATTAGCACTGCCTCTTGTTTATTTTAATTTACTTTATTTTATTGTCTCTTTTGTTCCTTGTTTTTTTTTTCGTTATGTTCTCATACAATACATAAATAAAATAAAGATTATTAAAAAATATTAATAATACTAGCATAGCATCAACATAATTTATCACAAGCAGCGCTCCTGTCAATATTGAAATGACTAGGCTACCAAATGTCCATTTGACATAAATGATACAGAGAAACACACACAGGACAGAGGTAGCAGATGGTGATGAGAGAGAGTCCAAAGTAGACAAAGGTGGTAATCTCAGTGTTGTCTGTAAACTGTGCACCTTTCACCAGATCCCTCCACAAGTGCGTCACACTCCCCTCTGGGGTTTAAACTCACCAGGAATCCGAAATTATCAGGCCTCAAATAGATATCCCGAAAACTGCTTCCTTGTGGTGTACTCAAATCAGGGTTTTCAAACAATCATTCGGAACCTTTTGTTGAATTTCTGCATTATTGCCCACATTAATCAAACAGCATGGTTTCAGGTTATTTCGCTTTGTGTTCCAAAGAATTTGCTTCTTATTCCACATTGTCCTTTCTCAGACTGCCATGGATGGGCAGGTCCTCGTTATCACCACCTGAGCAAAACCCAATAGAGATTCTATTGAGTTTTGCTCAGGTGGTAACAAAAATTATTTTTGTATTATAATTTTTCCTTTCTCTGTTCGTATTTATATAGTTACTCCCTCTGTGTATGGTTGATACATACATCCCCTGATGAAGCCTAAAGGCGAAACATGTCAGGATAACGTATGATCACTCAACCCACCACTGCAACCACCATTCGGAACCACTTTATTATGAATTAAAATGCAACAATCCTGCAAGCCACCACTATCAGCTAAGGTATAGAAATAAAGCTGCTAGCGTGAAACACGTCTCATAAATCGTGCCAAAGACTAAATAAAATGAACAAAACGCAGCGCTAATGAAATAATAGTGCACACACCGCTATACAAAGTAAGGGGGATATGTGTCCGGTAAGTGATGTAGATATGTATAAACAAATAGCACAAATAAAAATATATATAAATATTGATTAAAAAAAAATTGCATCAAAAAAATTGCTTCACACTAAGGTGCATAAGACATGCATAGTAAATAATAGTGGTAAACAGTCCGATCCTTAAAAATGACACACAAGTCCATATAAAAGTATTCTAAGGTGCTTCAGTGTGGATAAAAAATGAATGAAAAATTCCACAGTGCTTTAGTGCATGTAATCAGTAGCAGCAATCCAAGGGTGATGTATAATACAGTTCATACAGCAACACACGGCCCAGTGAGTGATCCAAAAGTCATGCCAAAGTGTAGTCACACAGGTGCTCCCCTATGGTAATGGACGCTCACCTTAGGCCCGGTTCACATAGGGGCGACTCGTCAGGCGACTCGGTCGCCTGACGAGTCGCGTCCCGCTCTGTTAAATGGAACCGTTCTAATAGGAGCGACTCAGGTCGCTCCGACTTTGAAAAAGGTTCCTGTATTTCTTTTGGGGGCGACTCAGGGCGACTTACATTGACTTCTATACAGAAGTCATTATGCAAATTGCCTGAACCGGGCATCTCAAGTCGTCTTGAGATCGCACCGCCGAGTTGCCCCCAAAGTCGTGCCGCCCCTGTGTGAACCGGGCCTGAGAGCGTGCGACCTTGCAACCAAACTTGGTCTGTGCACGCTTATGAACCACACCTGGGTTCTAATGGATAATCCTGGGTTCCTGGTTCCTTGGCAGGCAGCTCCAGATCATAGAATATATAAGAAAAAAAACCCGGATGGTGCAAGTAACGCTTTAACAATATTTATTTAAATAAAAAGAGAGACCCCTTGCCGGGGTATTCACATACTGCAGGTGCGACAGTGCACCGCTCTATAACAGGATCGTAGCGAGATGTACAGATCGGGATATGGTAAACAGTTCTCACAGCCTCACACAGACTCTCCTGCCGTCCTGTCCCCTCCCCTACACTTTATTATGAATGACCGATATTGTGCTATCGCTCTATTTTTTACCAACTTTGTATAATTAATAAAGCTTTTTGTATATTTTTTAATCAAATTGTACTTGAGTCTTCTATTGGTTTGGTATTACCCTATTCAAGCACCGCTATAGTCCCACCTCCTTTTTCTTGTATCTCTAATTAATATTCGCGATGAGGTGCGTCTATTGGTGTGTACCCTTAGCCAGACCAAAAACTCAAGATGTTTTTAACTTGTAAACAACATATCTGAAAAAGATGAAAAAAGAAACGGGGGGGGGGGGGGGTGTTGTCAAAAAATAACTCTAGTGTGTGAATTAGGGTAGAAAAAGTAGTATTATGTTGCTGGAATACCAGGAGTCAGTTCTTTATCTACCCAAATGTAAAACCATGCACCTAAATTTAGTATAAAAAAGCGGGATTAGGTGTGTTCCTCTGGATCAAAATTAAGCATATGAAAAAGGGAGGGAGAAAGGGCAGACAGCCCAAACAGGATTAGTCAAAAAGGAACAAGACTGGTTATATCAAAAATGAAAATTACTTTATTATGAATAATTCCACCATATAAAAGTTAAAAAGTGATACCTCCGCCATACATAGTGAGAGTTGATAACGTTAACAATACACGGACACCAAACACACATACATTCCAACCAATACCACACAGGTAGCTACTAATAGACTGTGCGCACAAAAACCAGCATATTGGTCCACTGATTAGTTGCAAATAAAGGGTGCTCAAAAATTGGCCAGGGACAAGGTAGTTGATATGGGAACAGCAGCTAAGGGGAGATTGAGGTATATATATTGGCATGCGACTTGTGCTCTGCTGTTCTTGAGGGGGAACTCCACGCCAAATTTTTAATAAAAAAAGGCATGGGTTCCCCCTCCAGGAGCATACCAGGCCCTTCGGTCTGGTATGGATTTAAAGGGGGACCCCCAACTCCGAAAAAAAATGGCGCTGGGTCCCCCCAAAATCCATACCAGACCCTTATCCGAGCACGCAACCCAGCTGGTCAGGAAAGGGGGTGGGTACAATGTACCCCATACTCATTCACATAGGGTGGGGGGCCAGGATCTGGGGGCCACCTTATTAAAGGGGGCTCCCGGATTCCGATAAGCCCCCCCGCCTGCAGACCCCAACAACCAACAGCCAGGGTTGTCGGGAAGAGGCTCTTGTCCTCATCAACATGGGAACAGGGTGCTTTGGGGTGGGGAGCCGCAGGGTGCCCCCCTGCCCCAAAGCACCCACCCTCCCATGTTGAGGGTATGCGGCCTGGTACGTTTCAGGAGGGGGGGCGCTTGCTCGTCCCCACCCCCTTTCCTGACCGGCCAGGATGCATGCTCGGATAAGGGTCTGGTATGGATTTTGGGGGGACCCCCACGCTGGTTTTTTTTGGCGTAGGGGGTTCCCCTTTGAATTCATACCAGACCAAAGGGCCTGGTATGCTCCTGGAGGGGGAACCCATGCTGGTTTTTTATTTATAATTTGGCGTGGAGTTCCCCCTCAAGATTCATACCAAACACTGCCTGGTATTAGTGGGGATCTAAGTCGGATCCCCGTTCATTGGAAATCGGACGTATGTCGGCTTCAAGTCGCAGGGCAAAGTTGGATCCAAAGTAGGACAAGTGTCTAGTGTGAACCCAGCCTCAAGCTCATGTTAAATAGGAGTCAGTACACACCTGCCATCATTTAAAGTGCCTCTGATTAACCCCCAAAAAGTTCAGCTGTTCTAGTAGGTCTTTCCTTACATTTTCTTAGTCGCATCCTACAGCAAAAGCCATGGTCCGCCAGTGGCGGATCCAGGGGGGGGGGCAACAGGGCAATTGCCCCCCCGAGACCATCTGTCACACTTACTTCCTTGCTCAGTTTTTTTTTTTTGCGCCTGATCTCCCAAAATTTGGGGACCCGGTACCGGCCGGTCGTAGGACCCCTGGACCCCAAACTTGGCACACATGTAGCCCAATGTCTCCTCTACAAGTGTGCAAAGTTTGGTGTCTGGGGGACCTACGGCCAGAGAGCACTGATTTTTTAAATCCGGGCACCCCTTCCATAGACTCCAATGTTAAACGGTAATTTCTCCAGTGATTTTGCGGACCCGGTACCGGCCGGTCGTAGGTCCTCTGGACCCCAAACTTGGCACACATGTAGCCCCATGTCTCCTCTATAAGTTTGAAAAGTTTGGTGTCTGGGAGAACCGATTTTTCAAAGCCGGGCACTCCTTCCATAGACTTCCATGTTAAACATCAGTCTAGTCATGGGCACAGTGAGGCATGGGCACAGTGAGGCAAGTATAAGCCTAGGACACCCTAGGCTTATACTTGAGTCAATAAGTTTTCCCAGTTTTTCGGGGTAAAATTAGGTGCCTCGGCTTATATTCGGGTCGGCTTATACTCGAGTATATACAGTACTTGTTCTGCGGCTGCCGCTGCCTCTCTGAGTCTCTCTCTCTCTCAGTTTCTCACATCAGCCGATCAGCGGCGTCGAGAGAGAGACTCGTCTAATGTTGTTACGTGGCGCACTGACACGATACCAGGAGCGGAGGAGGAGGTGGGTGGAGCCTCTTCCCTGCACTCGCTACTAACGCCTGGGCCGCTTGGCGTCTAGCAACGAGTGACGTCAGTGAGTCACGTCAGGCCGCTCTGTGGGCAGGTGCAATAGCGTGCGGCTCCACAGACGGGTAAGAAAGCGGGCGGCTCCGCTTGCGGCGCGGTTTGTTGTCGGGGGGCGGCGCGGTTCGTGGGCAGACCGTGCTGCTCAGTGTGTTGGCAGCGCAGGTGAGAGTGAGAGAGCAGGCTCAGTGTGGCAGCTGGCCAATCAGCTAGCCGGGAGCGGGGGAGCAGAGAGATGAGATCATCTCTCACCGCCCGTGCCTGCCCTGCATTCCTGCAGTGACTTCCGCCCTCACTGTGCAGACAGCAGAGAGATTACATTATCTCTCTGCTGCCTGACTCTGGGAGTCTGGGACACAGCAAGAGACAACCAAAACTACACCTTAGCAGGCAAGTTAGTGACAATCCGCAAGGTGTGGCAGGCGACGTGGCAAGTGACAATCCGCAAATTGTGTCAGGTGACGTGGCAAATGACAATCTGCATCTGGTGGCAGGCAAGTGACAATCAGCAAGGTGTGGCAGGTGACGTGGCAAGTGACAATCCGCAAGGTGTGGCAGGTGATGTGGGAAGTGACAATCCACAAGGTGTGGCAAGTGACAATCCACAAGATGTGGCAGGTGACGTGGCAAGTGACACTCCACAACGTGTGGCAAGTGACACGCTCAGGGCTCCCACTAATTGCAGGCGACGGTGGCAAGTGACACACTCGGGGCTCCCACTGATTCTGCATTGAACTATTTAATTTCATATTACAATGTAATAATAGAAATAATGCGCTTTAATCATCCTGACACCATAACAACCATGGTGTCGGGATGATTGAAGCGCCGACACCAACCATTTCCCCGATAAATTTCCCACCAAAAATTTTTTTTTGGCAGTGCCCCTCCCGAGAAAAGACTCTGGATCCGCCCCTGTGGTCCGCAGAGAGCTTACAAAGCATCAGAGGGATCTCATTGTTAAAAGGTATCAGTCAGGAGAAGGGTGCAAAGAATTTCCAAGGCATTAGATATACCATGAAACACAGTGAAGACAGTCATCATAAAGTGGAGAAAACATGGTACAACAGTGACAAGAACTGAACGTCCCTCCAAAATTGATGAAAAGACGAGACGAAAACAGGTCAGGGAAGCTGTCAAGAGGCATACAGCAACATTAAAGGAGCTGCAGGAATATCTGGCAAGTACTGGCTGTGTGGTACATGTGACAACAATCTCCCATATTCTTTATATGTCTGGGCTATGGGATAGAGTAGAGCAACAAAAATAAAGAAAAAAAGCAAGGACTTCTACACACCCTAAAGAGTTAACTACCAAAATATTTTATTAATAGAACATATACAATAAATTACTAGCACTTTACATAGATCCACCATATACCAATACAGAACTCCCTATAACAAAGGGGGTTCTATATAAAATATTTCCCTCCCCAACCCAATTCCGCTAAAAGAACCAAACACACTGTGTAGGGCAAAGGTGTACCCATGGTGTTCCTAAGGGGCAAGAAACACAATCCCCACAGTCAGTAAACCCGCCCTCCCCAATATAGACACCCCCTAAATACCTATTAGATGACTCTAAAGCCGCTTACACACGACTGGTTTTCTCTGCAAGAAACGACAAGAAAACTGTTGGGAGAGCTTTCTTGCCGAGAAAACCGTTCGTGTGTATGCTTTCTCGTCGAGAAAACTGGCCAAAATCTCGACGAGAAAAAAGACGACCTGCGGTCTTTTTTCTCGTCGGAATCTAATTTTTTCTCGCCGTGATTCTCGTCAGACTGTTTTTGGACGAGAAAACCGTTCGTGTGTATGCTTTTCCGAGTCTTCAAAAACCGTGCATGGTCAGACTCAAGTATGAGACGGGAGCGCACCTTCTTGTAAAACTAGCGTTCGTAATGGAGATAGCACATTCGTCACGCATTAACAATTTTTGCATCGTTTAAATGCTGCACATTAAAATCTTCTTTAGAATGGTATAATAATGAACAATAATGATCGTTTTTGGCTGCAGATATTCTCACAGAATTCTGACTAACTTTTTGCCACATTTCTGAATGCAGATCTCATGAATATGTTATTTTATTTTCTCGAGCAAGATCTAATTTTTTTTTCTTTTTTTAATTTTGTAAAAATGTATTCAGATATGCATTTTCAAATCTTATTTAATTTCTAATGATCTCCATTTTTTTTTATCCTGTGTAAATTTAACACAATTAAAAAATAATTATCTTCTATTTTTTGACCTTCAAGGAGTTTTTTTGGTGTTATCTGTCCCACATAAAATCTAGCTTTAGAATTTTTGAAAATTACCTGCCTACTCACCAGCTAAATATTTAGCTTTAATAAAAACACATAGGCAAGTATTAACTGTAAAAATAAATGCCATTTATTCTGGTAGAGAAAATAAGAATAAACAAACTAGAAGGCAGCGCTGGAGAGCCTGCTGCAATTTGTGCAACTGTGTGTGGACACAAAAATTGGGACCTTGGGAAGCACAAACATGAGTGAGCCCAATCTGGTCTTGGACTCACAGAGGTCAGGAACAGCAGCAGGTTAGATACATGTCCCAAGTCTGTGGAACTACAACAGGCTGCCTTCTGTCAGACCACATTGAAGCAAGGGAATCACTTCCTGGTCTTCTTGCTCAGCTTCCCTGCAGCCTTCTTGGTAGGCTTCCCTGCAGCCTTCTCTGCAGCCTTCCTTGTCCGCCTGGCTGGAGGCTGTGCCTCTGGAGAAGAAGAAGGAGGAGGTTTAGAAGAAGGAGGTGGAGATGGAGAAGAAGGAGGTGGAGGAGAAGAAGAAGGAGGAGGTTGAGAAGAAGAAGGTGGAGGAGGAAGGTGGTCACAAATGACAGTGGTGCTAGTGAGTCTCCCCATCAACCCCTTATTTAAGAGGGAAATGAGCAGGGGCTCACGTAGGAGCCGGTGTTCCGTTGGCATCTGGGCCATTTTCATGCTGACCAATGCCGCATAGCCCTCATCAGGGGTAGGTGGCTGCTGGAGGGTGGCATGTGCCTCTTTAATCAGGGCCAGTGCTGCCTGACTCACAGACCTATCCCTCCTGACCCTTCTAGGTGGCATACGGATGGGAGGCACCTGACACCTTGTACTGCCATTTGGACCAGCCACCTCCTCTCTGCCACTTGGACCAGCCACCTCCTCTCTGCCACTAACCCCAGCCTCCTCCTGCCTGACATTTTCCTGCCTCTCATCCTGGCTGACCTCCTCCTGTGTAAAAAAGGGACATATTTAGAGTTTGTTTTCATCAATCACACACAGGGGGTTATTTACTAAAGGCAAATCCACTTTGCACTACAAGTGCAAACTACAAGTGCACTTGAAATTGCATTGAAAGTGTACTTGGAAGTGCAGTCGCTGTAGATCTGAGGGGGACTTGCAAGGAAAATACAAATCTGAAATTTAGCTTGCACATGATTGGATAAGAAAATCAGCAGAGCTTCCCCTCATTTCAGATCTACCCCTCAGATTTACAGCGACTGCACTTCCAAGGGCACTTTCAGTGCAATTTTAAGTGCACTTTGCACTTGTAGTTTGCACTTGTAGTGCAATGTGGATTTGCTTTTAGTAAAGAACCCCCACAATGTTCAGCTCCTGACTGTTGCAAATAGAATTTCAAATATTTTTTAGTACTCTCATTATGCCCCTATCATTTTGCATTCATCACCCCAACTTTTTTGCCCACTACTGTCTATTGCTATGTCAAACACTTTTTCTTGATTGACTAAATTTGATCCCATCCTAACATCTAATTTACAGCATTAATTTTTTCACAATAAATGTTTTGAAAAGACTATCCCTGGCTCCAGATGGACAGATCTGGGTCTTCATCCAGGATGGAAGGCTCCTCCTGATCCTGGGAAGGATCATCTTGGCTGGAGGGAAGGCTGGAGGGAAGGCTGGAAAGTGATTCCCTCGGTGTAATGTGGTCATTCAGAAAGGCCAACCTTTCGTAGTACCACAAATGTGGGACATATACCTTCCCTGCTGCTGCTCCTGACCTCTGAAAAGCCAGGACTCGATTGCGCATAGTCCTATATGTGCCTCTCAAGGTCACAATTTTTGTATCCAGCTGCTCAATGGTTGCGTTGGGCATCCTGGTGTGCACAAATGGGAGCAGGCTCTCCAGCGCTGCTTTCCTTACCCCTTTTTTGTTTTTTGTGGATCGGGTTTTTGGTCTCCCACAGAGCCGGAACCTCCCTTAACCGATCTATAAACTCGGACAGAAAATCTTTTTCTAGAAAAGCATTCATTGTTTCTGCAAGACAAAACACTAGACAAAAATACAAATGTCAATCACACTCTAAACTTGAGTAATCTTTATGCCCATATATGCCTGTTCAATCTCTATGCAGTATAGGCCACTGATGTACCAAGTTAAAATCTTACCTTCGGTCTAACGTTCGGCGCTCTTAACTCCCTCCTCCGCACACAGAACGTAGGTATGTCACATGTGTGTTAGCTTTATATACACTACGCATGCGTGACACACGTCGCCCGCCCATGACATTCTTTCTCGATGTTTCCCCACCCCTTCTCTTTCGGCGCGCAGGCGACATGGCGGAGTCACAGCAGGTATCTGTGAATTCAGATTCTTCTAACGAGGAGACAAGCCCGGAGCGGGAAACGTCCTTTGAGGAGATGGCGGAGATGGTGGCCATATGAACAATTCTGATTATGATGCAAAGCATGGGCCGTATTCCCACCCTAATCTAAGGAAGGACAAAATTATGAAGCATGTAGTGAAAAGTCTGAAGAAGAATTTCAGTGTGAAAAGATCAAAGGAGCAGCTTAGAAAGAGGTGGTCTGACCTCAAACTGAGGGAGCCGGAGCAGTTAAGGAGCATTAACAGAATGCTAAAAAAAAGTAAGTACTTCTCCTGTGTCCCTATTGTTGTATTTCACAACTTGCATGTTGCTCCATATTGTTGATTTTTACTCTTGTACATTCTAAAATTACATTTTAAAACATTTAGTGGGCACAGTAATCGGTCGATACAGACACATCGTTTGCACACTACATACGATGATTTGGCAATATCCATGTTTTTTAATTTTTGGTAAAATGTCTGTTTAGATTCCATAAATGTTCTGACATAGTTGTCTAGATGATGTGTTAGTAACTAGAATGAAATGCAAACTTGAATCAATGTAAAGGAGAGGAGCACTATAGTGTGGGCCACCAGAATAACCCTTTTAGGGTGTCCAACACAGGTGCTACAGTGGGTACTGGGGGGGGGGGGGCCCATGTGAGAAAATTGTCACAAAAAGGTCAGTATCTATGAATTCAGATTCTTCTAACGAGGAGACAAGCCCGGAGCGGGAAACGTCCTTTGAGGAGATGGCGGAGATGGTGGCCATATGAACAATTCTGATTATGATGCAAAGCATGGGCCGTATTCCCACCCTAATCTAAGGAAGGACAAAATTATGAAGCATGTAGTGAAAAGTCTGAAGAAGAATTTCAGTGTGAAAAGATCAAAGGAGCAGCTTAGAAAGAGGTGGTCTGACCTCAAACTGAGGGAGCCGGAGCAGTTAAGGAGCATTAACAGAATGCTAAAAAAAAGTAAGTACTTCTCCTGTGTCCCTATTGTTGTATTTCACAACTTGCATGTTGCTCCATGTTGTTGATTTTTACTCTTGTACATTCTAAAATTACATTTTAAAACATTTAGTGGGCACAGTAATCGGTCGATACAGACACATCGTTTGCACACTACATACGATGATTTGGCAATATCCATGTTTTTTAATTTTTGGTAAAATGTCTGTTTAGATTCCATAAATGTTCTGACATAGTTGTCTAGATGATGTGTTAGTAACTAGAATGAAATGCAAACTTGAATCAATGTAAAGGAGAGGAGCACTATAGTGTGGGCCACCAGAATAACCTTTTTAGGGTGTCCAACACAGGTGCTACAGTGGGTACTGGGGGGGGGGGGGGGCCCATGTGAGAAAATTGTCACAAAAAGGTCAGTATTCCAACTTTGTTAAGTTCAAAAAACTTGTCTTCAGCTTGGAACTGTGCCAAAACAGACAATTGTACCCCACTTGCAAGCAATGTTTCATATTCCTATTTATGACTTCAAATGTGTGTGTGCTAAGTGTACCATTTGTTTCATTCTCATAGGGGAGAGAAGACTGGGAGGACACCACTCCTCGGAGCCCAGGAATCCCACACCTTCTAAAGAACCCCAACCTCCCCAACAAGCCCAACCTGAGGATGTGGAGGAAGTAAGTGGATGAGGTGGTGGAACTTGTCACTACAACAGGTCAGTATCTGTCACCACAGCTTCAGGTAAGAGATGTAGGCATGCAGATTTTTATGTTTTTTTGTTTTTTTTTAGGGGATGAACATGTTGATGAAATTCCTCGATTCTCCAGTGATAGTGCCCAAAGAATCATTCAACAAATAATGGATTGTAGTACTCAACTGGACATGATGAGGAAAAGGATGAATGCTATGGAGAATACATTTAAGGACATCATTGATGTGTTGGGGCGAGTGTCATGGATATGCATTAATGTCTGTCTGCCATCTTACCTTCCTCCTCATGTGTTCATCTAGAGACCAGACCTCCTTCACCTGGCTTCCTTTATAATCTCCTCCCAGCCTGACTCCACCCCAGGCCCTATCACAGAACACTATATTAACCTGTGCACTGCAAGCCTGCTTTGCTGATCAACGTGTTTGTTAGGCATTGTGTGTTTGGGTTCCTGCCTGCCGTGTGCTACGTCTGTCTCTCTGTTACGTTATTGGCTTGTTCCCGACTATCCCTGTCTGCTCGTGACCCTTGACCTTCGGCTCGTTCTTTGTTATCCTTGTCTACTTGTGGCCCCTGACCTTCAGCTTGTTATTCGGTTCTCTCTTATCGTGTGCTGCTGCTTCCCCTCTTTTCCCCTTATCCTACGGGGCGTGAGCTAGGAAACTCCAGGGGCCGCGACCTGGTCCCAGCCTGCAGCTAACATCCTCACCACTAGAGGCCCTGGAGAAGACCAGCTGGGTCTTAGACTCCGCGCCCTGGGGAATCTTGGCTCTAGCTTCCGTTTGGATCCCGGTTGTGCTCCTCTGGTCCCGCTTTCCACAACCACCCAGTTTCCTATCCGCAGAAGCCAGCCATAGGGTTCACTACCTCGCGGTGCACTCCTGTCCCCCTACGGTGTGCATCTGTCACCTGGCCACAGGTGACCCTGACAGGCGAGTAGAATAAAACCTTTTTTTTCTACTTTTTTTGTCACTTTTTTCGCACTTTTACTAAAAGACAAAATTTGAAGATGCACACAGTGGGTCAACATGTGCTATCTGCCATCACGGAATCTCCATGAACGTGTTTTGTGGGTGCAACCCCTTCCTCACAACTCAAGTAGGTGAAAGGAAGAAGGGTTTGCTCCCCAAAACATGTCGATTGATCCCCCATGATGGCGGATAGCACATGTTGACAATAGGGATGAGGAAGAAAATAACCTATTTTACCCTCCAAAAAATTGTGTGCATCTTCAAATTTTGTCTTGTTCAGGGGTGACAACACTCCATGTTAGGAAGGGCAGATAGCCCTTTTTTGAAAAATCGAAGGTCTGAGATCTTGCCTAGAGCATGGATATGCAATTAGCGGACCTCCAGCTTTTGCAAAACTACAAATCCCATCATGCCTCTGCCTCTGGGTGTCATGCTTGCTGCTGTCAGAGTCTCGCTATGCCTCATGGGACTTGTAGTTTGGCAACAGCTGGAGGTCCGTTAATTGCATATCCCTGGCCTAGACATTGTTGTATTTTGAGGTATGTTTAGAAGAATTTTTGTAATTTCGTAACCACAAAAATTTGCCAGTTTAGGTCAAAACAAAAAAATGTGTTTAAAAAAAGTAGACATGTTCTAAAGACCATGTGTGATTGTGCACAGAGTAAAAAACATGGAAATACCAAAAAAGTGTGGCTTCTATTTTTCAAATCAACTATAACCTTTTTTGTGCTTAGTTTTGTTGTTGCCAGTGAAATGTTTGGTCTTTACCAGGGATGAGCCGAACACCCCCCTGTTCGGTTCGCACCAGAACCTGCGAACAGACAGAATGTTCGCGTGAACTTTAGAACCCTATTGAATACAATGGACTCGAACGTTCGAAATCTATAGTGCTAATTATAAAGGCTAATATGCAATTTATTGTCCTAAAAAGTGTTTGGGGACCTGGATCCTGCCCCAGGGGACATGTATCAATGCAAAAAAAGTTTAAAAAATAGACGTTTTTACGGGAGCGGTGATTTTAATAATGCTTAAAATGAAAAAATAAAAGTGACATTTTCCTTTAAATTTCGTACCTGGGGGGTGTGTATGATATGCATGTAAAGTGGCGCATGTTTCCCGTGTTTAGAACTGTCTCTGCACAAAATTTCATTTTTGAAGGAAAAAAAGTCATTTAAAACTCACTTGCGGCTATTAATGAATTGTCGGCTTTTATCAATACATAGAAAAGTCATTGATAAAAAAAAAAAAAAAAATGCGTGGGGGTTCCCCCAAATTCAATTACCAGGCCCTTCAGGTCTGGAATGGATATTAAGGGGAACCCCGCCGCAAATTTAAAAAAAATGGCGTGCGGTTCCCCCTAAATATCCATACCAGGCCCTTCAGATCTGGCATGGATTTTAAGGGGAACCCCACCCCAAATTAAATAAATAAATGGCGTGGAGTCCCCCCAAAAATCCATACCAGACACTTATCCGAGCACGCAACCTGGCCGGCCGCAGGGGAAGAGGGGGGACGAGAGAGCGGCCCCCCTCCCTCCTGAACCGTACCAGGCCACATGCCCTCAACATGGGGAGGATGTCCCCATGTTGATGGGGACAAGGGCCTCATCCCCACAACCCTTGCCCGGTGATTGTGGGGGTCTGCGGGCAGGGGGCTTATCGAAATTTGGAAGACCCCTTTAACAAAGGGGACCCCCAGATCCCCGCCCCCCCATGTGAATTGGTAAGGGGTACATTGTACCCCTACCATTTCACGAAGAAAGTGTAAACAAATGTAAATAAAAACACACCAACACCTTGGAAAAGTCCTTTATTTAAAAATAAATAAAAAAAAAAAACATTCCAGCGATGAAATCCAGTGTCCCGTGGCGATCCCGATGTCCAGCGCTGTCCGTCATTGGTTGTGCCTGAGCGGACCTGATGGGGAACTTCCTCCGCCGTGTTTTAAATGTATAGACCCGCCCCTTCTAAAGTTCCCCATCAGGTCCGCTCAGCGGACCAGATGCGGAACGCGAGAAGGGGCGGGTCTATACATGAATTACACAGTGAAGGAAGTTCCCCATCAGGTCCGCCCCCTCGGTATGTCAGACCGCGCCTACGTCATTGGCCTGAGCAGACCTGATGGGGAACTTCCTTCACTGTGTAAATTTAAATTACACAGTGAAGGAAGTTCCCCGCTCAGGCCAATGACGTAGGCGGGGTCTGACACACTGAGGGGGCGGACCTGATGGGAACTTCCTTCAATGTGTAATACGTGAATAGACCCGCCCCTTCTAAAGTTCCCCATCAGGTCCGCTCAGCGGACCAGATGCGGAACATGAGAAGGGGCGGGTCTATTCATGTATTACACAGTGAAGGAAGTTCCCATCAGGTCCGCCCCCTCGTAGAGCGGACCTGATGGGGAACTTCTTTCACTGTGTAATACATGAATAGACCCGTCCCTCCTCGCGTTCCGCATCTGGTCCGCTGAGCGGACCTGATGGGGAACTTTAGAAGGGGCGGATCTATACATTTAAAACACGGCGGAGGAAGTTCCCCATCAGGTCCGCTCAGGCACAACCAATGACGGACAGCGCTGGACATCGGGATCGCCGCGGGACACTGGATTTCATCGCTGGAATGTTTTTTTTTTTTTTATTTATTTTTTAATAAAGGACTTTTCCAAGGTGTTGGTGGGTTTTTATTTACATCCTCCCCATGTTGAGGGCATGTGGCCTGGTACGGTTCAGGAGGGAGGGGGGGCAGCTCTCTCGCCCCCCCCTCTTCCCCTGCGGCCGGCCAGGTTGCGTGCTCGGATAAGGGTCTGGTATGGATTTTTGGGGGGACCCCACGCCATTTTTTTAAAAAATTTGGGGTGGAGTTCCCCTTAAAATCCATGCCAGATCTGAAGGGCCTGGTATGGATATTTAGGGGGAACCGCACGCCATTTTTTTTTAAATTTGCAGGGGGGTTCCCCTTAATATCCATTCCAGACCTGAAGGGCCTGGTAATTGAATTTGGGGGAACCCCACGCTTTTTTTTTTTATCAATGACTTTTCTATGTATTGATAAAAGCCGACAATTCATTAATAGCCACGAGTGAGTTTTAAATGACTTTTTTTCCTTCAAAAATGACACTTTGTGCAGAGACAGTTCTAAGCACGGGAAACAAGCGCTGCTTTACATGCATATCATACACACCCCCCAGGTACGAAATTTAAAGGAATATTTCACTTTTATTGTTTCACTTTAGGCATTATTAAAATCACTGCTCCTAAAAAAAAGGCAGTTTTTAAAACTTTTTTTTGCATTGATACATGTCCCCTGGGGCAGGACCCGGGTTCCCAAACACTTTTAAGGACAATAACTTGCATATAAGCCTTTATAATTAGCACTTTAGATTTCTCCCATAGACTTTTCGAATTTGCCGTGAACACCCCAAATTGTTCACTGTTCGGCGAACGGGCGAACAGGCAATGTTCGATTCGAACATGAGTTCGACTCGAACTCAAAGCTCATCCCTAGTCTTTACTAAGGAAAATACACTTGGCACTACAAGTAGACTTTGAAAAACTAACAGACAGCTAAAATAAAAACAAAGAAAATATACAAAATGAAGGTTCAGATAATTTTTTTTTGTGGAAATAGTAAAAAAGATCAAAGATTGGCTGGCATTGGAATGGCCCCCCTACCAATGAAATAGTCCACATAGTTCTGCCGGATTGCACGGGCACTTTGGGGGGGCAAGCCAGCACGGACATGTTCGAGACCCGGCAGGGCATTGTCTGCTGCAAGTCCGGCCTCGGGCCCAACTGTGGCCATATAATTTGGCGATTGCTTGCGCAAAAAATTGTGGAGAACACAGCAACAAAATACTATATAGTTCAGTTTGTACTCCGCCATGTGAATACTTGTTAAAAATAGGCGGAACCGGCTGGCCATTATCCCGAAGGCAAACGGCATTTTCCACAACTCTTCGGGCTCTGGCCAGCCGGTAGTTGAAGACCCTCCTCTCCTGGGTGAGGGTCCTCTGGGGGAAAGGCCTCATGAGATGCGGACCCAGACCAAAGGCTTCATCAGCCAAAAAGACAAAGGGGAGCCCTTCCACATTCCCTGCATCCGGTGGCAATGCAAGGTCATCACTCTGTAGACGAAGAGCAAACTCCGTCTGGGCGAAGGCTCCCCCATCCGACATCCGGCCATTCTTCCCCACATCCACATAGAGGAATTCATACTGTACTGACACCACCGCCATCAGCACAATGCTATGAAACCCCTTGTAGTTGTAAAAAAAGGAGCCCGAACGGGGTGGTGGCACGATGCGGACGTGCTTCCCGTCAATGGCTCTACCGCAGTTGGGGAAGTCCCACCGCCTGGCAAACTCCAATGCCACAGTCTGCCATCCCTGTGGCGTGGAAGGAAGCTGGAGAATCAAACAAGAAATATAAATATTAGTAGTCATTCCAACAAGGAGTTTGTAGGGTAGGAAGAATTCAAGGATCACATTACAGGGAATGTTCAACATGATTTGTCAATCAAACAAATTTTTGGGAAAAAATCAAATAACTGTCAAAAGGTTTTTTAAATAGATTGAATGGAACGCCCGATAAAGTAAAAAGTAGACTGTTCAGTCGATGTGAGCTCTACGCGTTTCAGGGCCTTAAAGCCCCTCATCAGGAGGCTTTTCTTGGTTTGACCCAATGTTCATATGTATCTTTACGTATAGCAAAATGCATACAGTTTTGAAATAACATGTTATATGTACACGTAATGTCATCCTGACCAATTAAAGTTATTTTTGTATCTTATACCTATATCTGCTTTCATGTGTCTCATAAAGTCCCACTCTTTGCTCTCTATCAATCATCTAATTTAGGGATGGAGGAGGGGAATGAATGGCCCCATCTATCCTCATCAAAAGTCCCACCAATTCACCATTTCGCTTCTTTTTTCATAAATATTAGTACTTATGCAAATAACATTGCAAGCAGATTATACAAAAACATTCTTGGCCAACATCAGTATAACATTTTGTTTAAGTATTATTTTAAATTAAAAATATAAAGAACAATTATCACATTGCTCACCCCCCTCTGATGGCCCATTGTTTTTCTTTTGGGGGGGGCTAGATGAGTTTGGGACCCCCCCAAAAATCGAATTCTGGAAAATGTAGACTTTAGAAACCATTTGGGGGGGGGGGTGGAAACTATGGTGCTGACAAAATACATTGTTAACAGACTAGGCTAGATGAGTTTGGGCCCAGGAGAGCATGCTGGAGAGGTAAGTGAAGGGAAATATGCATGTAGGCCAAAAAAAGACTTAAAAAAAATCAGCATGCATGGGGACAAAGGGAACTTTCACAGCATATTACAATCATAGTAATTAGGGAAGGATGAAAGAAATACAATACATTATCATACATGAAATACATAGAATGTGATATTAAATGAGTAAACTTACCCTCATATAGTCATCCAGCAGGACTTGGATGATGGCAGAACAGGTCTCTGGGATTATGACGCCCAGAGCCTGGGGGGAGATGCCTGTCGTGAACTTCAGGTCCTGCAGACTTCTCCCTGTCGCCAGGTAGCGTAAGGTGGTCGAAGAGTCTCTGCTCAGCACTGATGACTTCCCGCATAACGGTGTCTGTCCTGCCTGGTGATATAGGGGGACACCAAAGCCAACAAATGCTGAAAAACGGGGTCAGACATCCTGAGAAAATTCCTGTAGTCATCAGGATTATTCTCCTGGATCTCCCGCAGCAAAGGCATGTGAGAGAATTGGTCCCGCTGGAGCAACCAATTCTTGGTCCATGAACTCCTCCTCACCCTGTTCATGGACTCGTCTTGGTCCAAGACAAGAAGACCCACAGAAACACAAAGACGATACACAACACGATCTCTACGACGAGAACGTATCCGCAACATGGCTAGAAAATGGTCGTCTGATCAGAACAAACTAAACAGAACGCACTGAAGTACAGCAAGGCCTATGGAGAACGACCAGAAAATCAGAAACGAGTAGACAAGAACGCACTGAAAAACAGATACGACCTGACTACACGCCCTGAAAGACAAGATACGAACCCACAATCCCCAACTGAACCGCAGAAAACGATCTGAAAGCACGAAGTCTGAAAAGCGCGAATCGTATCTTCCCAAACTTTTACTAACACGCGGCAACACGAGATTAGCAAAAGCAGCCCAAGGGGTGGTGCCATGAGAATTGAACTTCCCCTTTATACTGCCGTCGTACGTGTTGTACGTCACCGCGCTTTTAGACCGACGAGATTTTTGATTGACAGTGTGTATGCAAGGAAAGCTTCACAAGAATCTCGTCAAGCTTCACAAGAAACCCGTCGAGAAAAACATCGTTTTCTTTCCTACAAGATTCTCGGCTGTGTGTACGAGGCTTAAGCCAGCTATTACAGGACCCCTGCAGCTCGTTCCTAAGACGGGTCAGTGTATGTCTATATAGACACACATTACATATCTCTCACTATCCCGTAATGGAAAGATGCACTGTATTGTATCCACACTCTAATGCCGCGTACACACGACCATTTTTCTCGTCGGGAAAAATGAAATTTTTTCTCTTTGACGAGAAAAACGACCATGTGTGGGCTTTTGGTCATTTTTCCCGACGAGAAAAACGGCATTAATCACGATGACAAAAATTAGAACATGCTCTAATTTTTCTCGTCGTGATTCACGGCATTTTTTTCCGCGGCAGTTTTCCCATAGGGAAACACTGCCGGGGAGCCTACACACGGTCGTTTTTCTCGACCAAGAAAAAAATGACGGGAAAAACGGCCGTGTGTAGGGGACCAAGCCGGTCCTCGTTTTTCCCGTCGATTTTCTCGACGGTGTTTTCACCGTCGAGAAAATCGATCGTGTGTACGCGGCATTATACCCACAACAGTTTTCCCAGTCAGATGTCAGTCAGTCAATGGGGCTGTAGTGCAAAGGAGTTGAAAGTGATCACATAGGGAACAATTCAAAGTATTTTGGATCCATTATTCAGTGAAAAAAACCCTGACAAGCAGGTGAGTTGAACCAAAACGGAAAATTTATTACCAAATACTTACCGTAATTTTCCTTTCCTGATAGACTCCATGGCAGACTACGTGTGGGTTAACCCCGCCTCCTCTCCACAGCTATAGGACCCCTTACCCATAAATTTGAGCTCACCTCCACAGACAGGTGTTCCGTAACTAGCCGACTCAAATTTCAACTCTCATATTTTTAATTCATGGGTGGGAACTCCGTCTGCCATGGAGTCTATCAGGAAAGGAAAATTACGGTAAGTATTTGGTAATAAATTTTCCGTTTTCCTGACAGACTCCATGGCAGACTACGTGTGGGAAATAACTAGCCAATCCACATGGGAGGGTATGCTTGCTCAACAAAAAATATTTTAATCTTTCCCGTCAACTGACAGGATTTTTCAACCAAAATTAATAGAGGAAAGGGAAGCAGGCTCAATACAATAATGAGACATAAATGTATGAATAGAAGACCACGAGGCTGCCCTGCATATCACTTCAGGAGCCACGTGTCGAGCTGCTGCCCATGAGGCTGCCATGCCTCTGGTGGAATGAGCCGTCACCGCCTCTGGAGGAGCCAAGCCCTTTGCCCTGTAAGCCTGTTGAATAGATTGGACGATCCAGGCTGCTATTGTTCTGGAGGAAGCCCTCTTTCCTTTGTTGCTACCAGTGTGTAACAAGAACAGGTAGTTCAAGCTTCTTAAAGATGAAGTGACTCACAAATATTCTTTCAGAGTCTCACCTACATCCAAGGGATGAACATCTGCTGATTCTGGAGAATTGAAAGTAGGAAGGACTATTTCCTGATTCTCGTGAAAAACTGACTTGACTTTTGGTTTAGACCCAAGCATGGGAATAAGGACCACTCGGTCCGGGAAGAAAGTCAAAAAGGGTTCTTGACAACCCAGGAAGCTTATTTCTGAAACCCTTTTGGCTGAAGTAATGGCCACTAGAAAGGCCAGTTTGATTGATAAGTCCTTAATAGAAAGATCCTTGTTGTTGAGTGCTGAAAGAGCATCAAGGACGAGCAGAAGATCCCATTTGGGGAATCTAGGTTTCCTCTGAGGCCTGATTCTCGAAGCCCCCTGAAAGGATTGTTGAACCAGGGGATGAGTTGCCCATGATGTTCCTGAAAATGCCGATAAGGCTGAAACTTGTCAATCAGTTCCCTCAGAGTACAAAGGAAGATCCAAGCCTGATTGTAGAAAACTCAAAACGTCTTGAACTCCAGGATTTCTGAAAGATTTTCCAGCAGAAGTCATGAAGCTGACAAACCTGGTCCAGATTCTGTTGTAGGTTTTGTTCATGTTAGGCTTTCTGGAGCTCATAAGGGTAGAGATTACCCCTAAAGCACACCCAAGAGACTCTAGCGGGTCCCTGAAGCTCATCAGATTCAGGAGAGGAAACCATGGCCTGTTCGGCCAGTATGGTGCTATTGTTATCACTTCGCCTTTCTCCAACTGGAGCCGCTGCAGGAATTTTTGCATGATCGGAGGTGGAGGGAAGGCATATGCCTTGTTGAATTTCCATTGGCTTGTTAATGCATCTACTCCGAAGGCTTGACTGCACCGACCTCGAGTGTAGTATCTGTCTACTTTGTGATTGCAGGGGGATGCAAACAGATCCACTTCTGGATCGAAATCCAACGATAGGATCCACTTGAAGGTTTGTGGATGCAGTGACCATTCGTTGTTGTCTAGGTTGCTGCATGACAGGAAGTCCGCTTGAATGTTCTGTTCCCCTGGAATGAAGACTGCTGTTAAGTTTGTAGATTCCTCTGAGCCCAGGTCATGATAGGTTCGACCTCTTGGAGAAGGGTGGGGCTCCGAGTGCCCCCTTGTCTCTTCACATATGCCACGGCGGTGGTATTGTCCATTTTGAGTAGGACCGACTTCCCCTTCAGAAGGTGGGAGAAGGCTTGAAGGGCGCACCATGCCGCACGCAATTCCAGAACGTTTGACCCTGGAATGTGGAGATGGGCATCCCATTTGCCCTGAGACAGTTCTGCCCCACAATGTGCTCCCCAGCCCGCATTGCTGGCATCGGATTAAACAATCATCCATTGGATGGGAGCAAGGGAGTGGCATGTTAACAAGTTTTTGTGTTGAAGCCACCAGAGAAGACTGTTCCTCATTGACTGAGTAGTCCTGATCAGCTGATTGCGATCGTCTGTCTTCCATTGCTGGAGGAATCCTGATTGAAAAGGCCGAAGCCTCCACATTGCCCATTTGACCATGGGGAACGTGGCCACTAGGGATGAGCTTCGTGTTCGAGTCGAACATACGTTCGACTCGAACATCGGCTGTTCGATCGTTCGACGAAGATCGAACGATTTGGGCCGTTCGCGCCAAATTCGAGTGACGCGAACGGCCCACAATGCACTACGCCATCGCAGTGTCATCCAGGCGCTGTGATTGGCCAAGCATGCACTGTGACCCCGCATGCTTGGCCAATCACAGCCCCGGCAGCGAGGAGAGCAATGATTGGCCACAGGCAGGATGCCTGTGGCCAATTATTGCTGAGGGTGTTTAGTACACGCCCCACACTATAAAAGGCCGCCAGCACGGCGGCCTAGTGTAGTGTGTTCCGGAGCAGGGAAAGAGCAGCATAGGCAGGGACAGTGACTTTTATTTCTTTCTTGCTTAACCTGGGTTCCTTTAGTTTAGGGAAAGAGAAGGATAGGTAGGGAGAGTGTCAGTGTGTTTTGTGCTTGTGCTATAGTGTGCTTTAAAAAAACATTTTTTCTAGGGACAGAAAACTCTAGGTAGGGAGAGTGTCAGTTTCTTTCACTGTGCAAGTCCTTGTTTCCAGGGACAGGGAAGGACAGTGAGTGAATTCTCCTTGTGCTCTAGTGTGCTTAAAAAAAACATTTTTTCTAGGGACAGAAAACTCTAGGTAGGGAGAGTGTCAGTTTTTTTCACTGTGCAAGTCCTTGTTTCCAGGGACAGGGAAGGACAGTGAGTGAATTCTCCTTGTGCTGTAGTGTGCTTAAAAAAAACATTTTTTCTAGGGACAGAAAACTCTAGGTAGGGAGAGTGTCAGTTTCTTTCACTGTGCAAGTCCTTGTTTCCAGGGACAGGGAAGGACAGTGAGTGAATTCTCCTTGTGCTCTAGTGTGCTTAAAAAAAACATTTTTTCTAGGGACAGAAAACTCTAGGTAGGGAGAGTGTCAGTTTCTTTCACTGTGCAAGTCCTTGTTTCCAGGGACAGGGAAGGACAGTGAGTGAATTCTCCTTGTGCTATAGTGTGCCTAAAAAAAACATTTTTTCTAGGGACAGAAAACTCTAGGTAGGGAGAGTGTCAGTTTCTTTCACTGTGCAAGTCCTTGTTTCCAGGGACAGGGAAGGACAGTGAGTGAATTCTCCTTGTGCTATAGTGTGCTTAAAAAAAACATTTTTTCTAGGGACAGAAAACTCTAGGTAGGGAGAGTGTCAGTTTCTTTCACTGTGCAAGTCCTTGTTTCCAGGGACAGGGAAGGACAGTGAGTGAATTCTCCTTGTGCTATAGTGTGCTTAAAAAAAACATTTTTTCTAGGGACAGAAAACTCTAGGTAGGGAGAGTGTCAGTTTCTTTCACTGTGCAAGTCCTTGTTTCCAGGGACAGGGAAAGACAGTGAGTGAATTCTCCTTGTGCTCTAGTGTGCTTAAAAAAAACATTTTTTCTAGGGACAGAAAACTCTAGGTAGGGAGAGTGTCAGTTTCTTTCACTGTGCAAGTCCTTGTTTCCAGGGACAGGGAAGGACAGTGAGTGAATTCTCCTTGTGCTATAGTGTGCTTAAAAAAAACATTTTTTCTAGGGACAGAAAACTCTAGGTAGGGAGAGTGTCAGTTTCTTTCACTGTGCAAGTCCTTGTTTCCAGGGACAGGGAAGGACAGTGAGTGAATTCTCCTTGTGCTATAGTGTGCTTAAAAAAAACATTTTTTCTAGGGACAGAAAACTCTAGGTAGGGAGAGTGTCAGTTTCTTTCACTGTGCAAGTCCTTGTTTCCAGGGACAGGGAAGGACAGTGAGTGAATTCTCCTTGTGCTATAGTGTGCTTAAAAAAAACATTTTTTCTAGGGACAGAAAACTCTAGGTAGGGAGAGTGTCAGTTTCTTTCACTGTGCAAGTCCTTGTTTCCAGGGACAGGGAAGGACAGTGAGTGAATTCTCCTTGTGCTCTAGTGTGCTTAAAAAAACCATTTTTTCTAGGGACAGAAAACTCTAGGTAGGGAGAGTGTCAGTTTCTTTCACTGTGCAAGTCCTTGTTTCCAGGGACAGGGAAGGACAGTGAGTGAATTCTCCTTGTGCTCTAGTGTGCTTAAAAAAAACATTTTTTCTAGGGACAGAAAACTCTAGGTAGGGAGAGTGTCAGTTTCTTTCACTGTGCAAGTCCTTGTTTCCAGGGACAGGGAAGGACAGTGAGTGAATTCTCCTTGTGCTATAGTGTGCTTAAAAAAAACATTTTTTCTAGGGACAGAAAACTCTAGGTAGGGAGAGTGTCAGTTTCTTTCACTGTGCAAGTCCTTGTTTCCAGGGACAGGGAAGGACAGTGAGTGAATTCTCCTTGTGCTCTAGTGTGCTTAAAAAAAAACATTTTTTCTAGGGACAGAAAACTCTAGGTAGGGAGAGTGTCAGTTTCTTTCACTGTGCAAGTCCTTGTTTCCAGGGACAGGGAAGGACAGTGAGTGAATTCTCCTTGTGCTCTAGTGTGCTTAAAAAAAACATTTTTTCTAGGGACAGAAAACTCTAGGTAGGGAGAGTGTCAGTTTCTTTCACTGTGCAAGTCCTTGTTTCCAGGGACAGGGAAGGACAGTGAGTGAATTCTCCTTGTGCTCTAGTGTGCTTAAAAAAAACATTTTTTCTAGGGACAGAAAACTCTAGGTAGGGAGAGTGTCAGTTTCTTTCACTGTGCAAGTCCTTGTTTCCAGGGACAGGGAAGGACAGTGAGTGAATTCTCCTTGTGCTCTAGTGTGCTTAAAAAAAACATTTTTTCTAGGGACAGAAAACTCTAGGTAGGGAGAGTGTCAGTTTCTTTCACTGTGCAAGTCCTTGTTTCCAGGGACAGGGAAGGACAGTGAGTGAATTCTCCTTGTGCTCTAGTGTGCTTAAAAAAAACATTTTTTCTAGGGACAGAAAACTCTAGGTAGGGAGAGTGTCAGTTTCTTTCACTGTGCAAGTCCTTGTTTCCAGGGACAGGGAAGGACAGTGAGTGAATTCTCCTTGTGCTATAGTGTGCTTAAAAAAAACATTTTTTCTAGGGACAGAAAACTCTAGGTAGGGAGAGTGTCAGTTTCTTTCACTGTGCAAGTCCTTGTTTCCAGGGACAGGGAAGGACAGTGAGTGAATTCTCCTTGTGCTATAGTGTGCTTAAAAAAAACATTTTTTCTAGGGACAGAAAACTCTAGGTAGGGAGAGTGTCAGTTTCTTTCACTGTGCAAGTCCTTGTTTCCAGGGACAGGGAAGGACAGTGAGTGAATTCTCCTTGTGCTCTAGTGTGCTTAAAAAAACCATTTTTTCTAGGGACAGAAAACTCTAGGTAGGGAGAGTGTCAGTTTCTTTCACTGTGCAAGTCCTTGTTTCCAGGGACAGGGAAGGACAGTGAGTGAATTCTCCTTGTGCTCTAGTGTGCTTAAAAAAAACATTTTTTCTAGGGACAGAAAACTCTAGGTAGGGAGAGTGTCAGTTTCTTTCACTGTGCAAGTCCTTGTTTCCAGGGACAGGGAAGGACAGTGAGTGAATTCTCCTTGTGCTATAGTGTGCTTAAAAAAAACATTTTTTCTAGGGACAGAAAACTCTAGGTAGGGAGAGTGTCAGTTTCTTTCACTGTGCAAGTCCTTGTTTCCAGGGACAGGGAAGGACAGTGAGTGAATTCTCCTTGTGCTCTAGTGTGCTTAAAAAAAACCATTTTTTCTAGGGACAGAAAACTCTAGGTAGGGAGAGTGTCAGTTTCTTTCACTGTGCAAGTCCTTGTTTCCAGGGACAGGGAAGGACAGTGAGTGAATTCTCCTTGTGCTATAGTGTGCTTAAAAAAAACATTTTTTCTAGGGACAGAAAACTCTAGGTAGGGAGAGTGTCAGTTTCTTTCACTGTGCAAGTCCTTGTTTCCAGGGACAGGGAAGGACAGTGAGTGAATTCTCCTTGTGCTCTAGTGTGCTTAAAAAAAACATTTTTTCTAGGGACAGAAAACTCTAGGTAGGGAGAGTGTCAGTTTCTTTCACTGTGCAAGTCCTTGTTTCCAGGGACAGGGAAGGACAGTGAGTGAATTCTCCTTGTGCTCTAGTGTGCTTAAAAAAAACATTTTTTCTAGGGACAGAAAACTCTAGGTAGGGAGAGTGTCAGTTTCTTTCACTGTGCAAGTCCTTGTTTCCAGGGACAGGGAAGGACAGTGAGTGAATTCTCCTTGTGCTCTAGTGTGCTTAAAAAAAACATTTTTTCTAGGGACAGAAAACTCTAGGTAGGGAGAGTGTCAGTTTCTTTCACTGTGCAAGTCCTTGTTTCCAGGGACAGGGAAGGACAGTGAGTGAATTCTCCTTGTGCTCTAGTGTGCTTAAAAAAAACATTTTTTCTAGGGACAGAAAACTCTAGGTAGGGAGAGTGTCAGTTTCTTTCACTGTGCAAGTCCTTGTTTCCAGGGACAGGGAAGGACAGTGAGTGAATTCTCCTTGTGCTCTAGTGTGCTTAAAAAAAACATTTTTTCTAGGGACAGAAAACTCTAGGTAGGGAGAGTGTCAGTTTCTTTCACTGTGCAAGTCCTTGTTTCCAGGGACAGGGAAGGACAGTGAGTGAATTCTCCTTGTGCTCTAGTGTGCTTAAAAAAAACATTTTTTCTAGGGACAGAAAACTCTAGGTAGGGAGAGTGTCAGTTTCTTTCACTGTGCAAGTCCTTGTTTCCAGGGACAGGGAAGGACAGTGAGTGAATTCTCCTTGTGCTCTAGTGTGCTTAAAAAAAACATTTTTTCTAGGGACAGAAAACTCTAGGTAGGGAGAGTGTCAGTTTCTTTCACTGTGCAAGTCCTTGTTTCCAGGGACAGGGAAGGACAGTGAGTGAATTCTCCTTGTGCTATAGTGTGCTTAAAAAAAACATTTTTTCTAGGGACAGAAAACTCTAGGTAGGGAGAGTGTCAGTTTCTTTCACTGTGCAAGTCCTTGTTTCCAGGGACAGGGAAGGACAGTGAGTGAATTCTCCTTGTGCTCTAGTGTGCTTAAAAAAAACATTTTTTCTAGGGACAGAAAACTCTAGGTAGGGAGAGTGTCAGTTTCTTTCACTGTGCGAGTCCTTGTTTCTAGGGACAAAGAAGGAAAGTGAGGGGAATTCTCCTTGTCCTATAGTGTGCTAAAGCATTCCTCATCAACCATCTTTGAAATCCTTGATTTTTGGACAGTCAGGGAAATTGTCGTTGTGCTATTCTGTGCAAAAGCAATCATCCTCAACCATATTTAGAAATCCTTAAGTAAAGGGACAGAGAAGGACACCTGAAGGTAGCCCTTATTGCTTTTTTCCCATCTCCCTGCAGGCCATCTATTAGAATGTCTGGAAGGCAAACAAGGAGAGGCAGACAGTCAGGAGGCAATAAAAGAGGGCAAGCAGGCTCTGTGTCTGGGGGCAACAGTGCTGGTCGTGGACGCGGTGCATTGTCATCAGCACATGGCCATGGGACACGCTTGTCCTTCTTTTCGGCAGCTGGACATGTTGAGCCACATCATGCCGAAGACTTGGTAGAGTGGATGACCAAGCCCTCCTCCTCCTCCTCATCCTCTCTCACCCAGGCTCAGGGTACTGGCAAAGCAGCTGCCAAAGCGTCCTCTTCCCTGTTATCAATGTCAGACTCATCATCAGTCACTCCTTCCCTAGACCCACCATGTCCTCCTCCTGAGGAGTCCCCCGAACTGTTTGAGCACAGTGTTGGGTACATGCTCCAGGAGGATGCCCAGCGTTTCGAAGGGTCTGATGATGAAACCCAGCTACAGGAAGGCAGTAGGGTGAGAGCAGACAGAGGGGATGCTCAAGAAGGACACCAATCTGGCAGTCATGTTCCAGCAGCTGCAGCATACTGCCAGATTGGCTCCAGTGATGAGGAGGGAGGGGATGATGAGGTCACTGACTCCACGTGGGTGCCTAATAGGAGAGAGGAGGAGGAGGATGAGGAGGAGGCACATCTCCAACGAGGCAGGATGCCCTTTGGTGGCCAGCGTAAGGGCAGTACACCGACGGAATCACACCGCAGAGCTCCGCCTGTGCAGGGCGCTGCCTCTGCCCGTCATTCAAAAAGTTCCTTGGTGTGGGCCTTTTTTGAGGCTAGTGCATCAGATCGCACAGCTGCTGTTTGCAACATATGTCTCAAGCGTATATCGCGTGGCCAAAACATCAGCCGCTTGGGTACCACATGCCTGACCAGACATATGTTGACCTGCCATGCAGCTCGTTGGCAAGCCTACCTCAAAGACCCACACCAAAGAACAAAGCGGACCTCTCCTTGCACCGCATCAGCTGGGATCTCCAACCCCACTATAACTTCAGTCCTCTCTGAAACATGCACTGAGAGGAATGAAGGTGTAGAATTAGGTGTGTCACAGCCAAGTACTTGCGGCCACTCTGCTAGCAGTACACCGACGTCCGATTCTAGCAGGCAAATTTCCCTGCCCCAGCTGCTGGACCGTCGAAAGAAGTTCACTCCCAGCCATCCACATGCCCAGCGGTTGAATGCTAGCTTGGCTAAATTGCTAGCGCTTCAACTGCTGCCTTTTCAGTTGGTAGACTCGGCCCCCTTCCGTGAGTTTGTGCAATGTGCGGTTCCTCAGTGGCAGGTTCCCAAACGCCACTTTTTCTCACGGAAGGCTATTCCGGCTCTCTACCGGCATGTGGAAGGCAATGTCTTGGCCTCGCTGGACAGGGCGGTCAGCGGTAAGGTGCATATTACCGCTGACTCATGGTCCAGCAGGCATGGACAGGGACGTTACCTTTCTTTCACGGCCCATTGGGTCACTCTTTTGGCAGCTGGGAAGGATGCAGGACAAGGTGCAGTAGTGTTGGAGGTTGTCCCACCGCCACGCCTCCAAAATGCTACTACTGGTTGTGACACACCTCTCTCCTCCACCCCCTCCTCTTCTTCTTCCTCCATGGCCTCTTCCTGTGGTTTGTCCTATGAACCAGCGGTGCTCCGTAGCCGTTCACGGGGCTACGCAAGTACGCAGGCAAAAAGATGCCATGCCGTGCTTGCGCTGGTGTGTTTGGGGGACAGAAGCCACACTGGGGCAGAGGTCCTGTCTGCTCTGCAGGGCCAGGCCGAGAGGTGGTTGACGCCACGCCAGCTTAAGCCAGGAATGGTGGTTTGCGACAATGGCACCAACCTCCTCTCCGCCCTTCGACAGGGACAACTGACCCATGTGCCCTGTGTGGCTCACGTCCTTAACCTGGTGGTGCAGCGGTTCTTGGGCAGGTACCCGGGCTTACAGGATGTCCTGAGGCAGGCCAGGAAAGTCTGTGTGCATTTCCGCAGATCTTATAATGCCAGTGCTCGCCTGGCTGAGCTGCAAAAGGAGTTGAACCTGCCCAAGAACCGCCTTATATGTGACATGCCCACCAGGTGGAACTCAATGTTGGCCATGCTGCAGCGGCTGCACACGCAGCAGAGGGCCATCAATGAGTACCTGTGCGACTACGGCACCAGGACAGGGTCAGGGGAGCTTGGTTTTTTTTCTCCACGCCAGTGGGGCATGATCAGGGATGCATGCACTGTCCTGGCACCATTTGAGGAGGCCACGAGGATGGTGAGCAGTGACAGTGCATGCATCAGTGACACTGTACCTCTTGTCCACCTGTTGGAGCACACGCTGCGTGGAATAATGGACAGGGCACTTGAGGCAGAACAGAGGCAGGAAGAGGAGGACTTCATTGCCTCTCAAGGCCCCCTTTACCCAGACAGTGTTCCTTCTGTCCCACCCATCGCACAGGAAGAGGAAGAGGAGGAGGAGGAGGAGGAGGAGGAGGATTGTGTCAGCATGGAGGTGGAGGCTGGCACTCAGCATCATCAGCAGCAGTCTTTTAGGGATGATTTACAGTCCCAAGAAACCAGTGGACTTGTACGTGGCTGGGAGGAGGTGACTGCGGATCATGTCGTCCTTAGTGACCCAGAGGACTCCGGAGCGAATGCCTCAGCAAACCTACGCTGCATGGCCTCCCTGAAACTGCAAAGTCTGCGGAAGGATCCTCGTATTCTTCGGATCAAGGAGAGGGACCATTACTGGCTGGCCACTCTCCTTGATCCACGGTACAAGGGTAAGGTTGCGGACCTTATGTTACCGTCGCAGAGGGAGCAGAGGATGAGACAACTCCGGGAGGCCTTGCAGAAAGGTCTGTGCAACGCGTTCCCAGAGACTGGGAGGTTACAAACTCCTGGTCCTGGACAACGAGTTGCTGAGGCTTCGGCCAGTCAAAGAAGGAGCGGTGGGGAAGGTGGCCGTCTGACCGATGCGTTCAGACAATTCTTTAGTCCGCAGCCCCAAAGTATGATCGGTTCCAGCAACCATCGCCAGCGTCTGATAAACATGGTGCAGGAATATCTAGGGGCAAGGTCAGACTTGGACACCTTCCCCACCGAAAATCCTCTGGCTTACTGGGTCTTGAGGATGGATCACTGGCCAGAGCTTGCACAGTATGCAATTGAGCTACTGGCCTGTCCTGCATCCAGCGTTCTTTCGGAACGCACATTCAGTGCTGCTGGAGGATTTGTCACGGATCACAGGGTGCGCCTGTCCACCGACTCGGTTGATCGACTGACTTTCATCAAGATGAACCAGTCTTGGATCACCACCAGCTACCACACACCTGATGCTGATATAACAGACTAATTGATTTTAACATGTCACATCCCTTCAAGACTGATGCTGATGCTGAGTGCCTGTGCTGTTATGTTGACTGGCTATCCTCCTCCTCCGAGTCCTCAATGATACGATTGATGATGATAGCTTGGAAGATCATTTTTGTTTATGGGTGCCGCCACCAGTGGCTAAGGCCCAATTTTTCAGCCCCTGTTTTACAGGGGCGTGTACTTACAATTTTTTTAGCAATAATTTGCCATAGGGCTCATTGCTGTGCTCCAAGTACAGTATCTGTGAGGGGTTGGAGTGTTGTGGCACCAGTGCCTAAGGCCCAATTTTTCAGCCCCTGTTTAACAGGGGCGTGTCATTACAATTTTTGAAGCAATACTTTGCAACAGGGCTCATTGCTGTGCTCCAAGTACAGTATCTGTGAGGGGTTGTAGTGTTGTGCCACCAGTGCCTAAGGCCCAATTTTTCAGCCCCTGTTTAACAGGGGCGTGTCATTACAATTTTTGAAGCAATACTTTGCAACAGGGCTCATTGCTGTGCTTCAAGTACAGTATCTGTGAGGGGTTGTAGTGTTGTGCCACCAGTGCCTAAGGCCCAATTTTTCAGCCCCTGTTCAACAGGGGCATGCAATTACAATTCTTGATGTAATAATTCACAGCAGGGCCCATTCCTGCACCCACCAAGAGTAAGTCTGAGGGCTTACAGTGTTGTGGCAATGCCACCACCACCACCACCACGAAAGGCCCAATTTTTCAGCCCCTGTTCAAAAGGGGCATGTAATTACAATTCTTGATCTAATAATTCACAGCAGGGCCCATTCCTGCACCCACCAAGAGTAAGTCTGAGGGCTTACAGTGTTGTGGCAACGCCACCACCACCACCACCACGAAAGGCCCAATTTTTCAGCCCCTGTTCAAAAGGGGCATGTAATTACAATTCTTGATCTAATAATTCACAGCAGGGCCCATTGCTGCACCCACCAAGAGTAACTGTCAGGGCTTACAGTGTTGTGACACCAGCACCACCATCAAAGCCCCAATTTTTACTACCACTGTTCAACAATTATATGTAATTAAAATTCCTGATATAATAGTTGACAGCAGGGCGTTCCAGCACCAACCAAGAGTAACTGTGAGTGCTTACAGTGTTGTGCCAACACCAACAACTAAGGGGCCTATTTCTGCAGAGTATATACGGCAGGTCCCTACTTTCAAACATCCAACTTACAAACGACTCCTACTTGCAAACGCAAGAAGACAACAGGAAGTGAGAGGAAATCTACCCCTAGGAAGGAAAATTCTCTCCTGTAAGAATAAATATGGGAGAAAGGTGTCTCCTCTGTACTGATGCTTTATCAGCAATCCTTGTTTCAAGAAAAACACCACATTTCAAAAACAGTTGTCATTGGGACGGAAAGTGAGGTGAAATGTTCTGAACAGGGGCACAGACAGCAAAACAAATGTTACAGGGGTGATAACCCTTACCTATGTTTTCCAAAAAGTTTAAAAATAGATTTTTGGGCTGGAGCTACACTTCAACAATGTACCTGTTCAAAATTACAAACACATTCTACATAAGAACAAACCTACAGTCCCTGTCTTGTATGCACCGCCTGTATACGGCTGTTCAGAGTATATAGGGCCTTTTTTATTTTATGTGCGGGGTTCCCCTTAATATCCATACAAGACCCAAAGGGGCTGGTAATGGGCTGGGGTAGGGGGGGGGTCATGGGGTAGCTATGCCATTTTTCTTAAAGATTTTCATCCATATTACCGGGACCAGACATTACATTAAAGCCGCAAGCAGTTTTAAATGGCTTTTTTTTCCTTTAGAAGTGTCATTTTGTGCAGGGACAGTTCTAAACACGGGAAACACGTGGCACTTCACAGGCATACTTTAGACACCCCCCAGGTACGATATTTAAAGGAATATTTGACTTTTTTTTTTCACTTTATGCATCATTAAAATGACTGCTCCCGAAAAACGACCGTTTTTAAAACTTCTTTTTGCATTGATACATGTCCCCTGGTGCAGAACCCGGGTTCCCAAACCCTTTTTAGGACAATAACATGCATAATAGTTGTTATAATTAGCACTTTAGAATTCAAACGTTCGCATCCATTGTATTTAATAGGGTTCTAATGTTCGTACGAACTTTCGGTCCGTTCGCGGGTTCTGGTGCGAACCGAACCCGGGGGTGTTCGGCTCATCACTAGTGGCCACCATCGTGCCGATTATCTTCAGGCACTGTGACGCCCTTCGGTTAGAGTAGTCTAGGGCTAAAGATATTCTTACCCGAATGACCGGGATTTTTTCTTCCGGAAGAGAGATGGTGATGGTGATCCTCTACTGTGTCGAATTGAGCTCCTAGGTAGGTTAGGCGTTGGGTCGGGTCTGGCTGACTTTTCTCTCAGTTTAGGAGCCATCTGAACTCTATCAATGTAGAGATCACTTGATCTTTGTGGATCAGCAGCTGCTGCTTGTCTTGGGACAGTAGTAGCAGAACGTTCAGGTAATGATACAGACGCACACCCTGTATTCTGATAAGAGACACAATTACCAACAGTACCTTGGAAAAGACCCCTGGAGAGGTCGTTAGTCCGAATGGAAGACAAATAAATTGTAAGTGCTCTCGTTCGACCTGAAATCGAAGGTATTTGTGGAATTCTTCTGCCACGGGAACATGAAAATACGCGTCCTTAACATCTATTGAGATCAACCAGTCGCCTGGTTGAACGACTTTTTGGATGGATGAGAGTGATTCCATCTTGAATTTCTCGTGCTTTATGTACCTGTTCAGGAAAGTGAGATCTATAACTGGACGCCAAGAGCCGTTCTTCTTTTGTACTAGGAAGAGGGGGAAGTATACCCCCTGGAATTCCTCGTCCTTTGGGACGGGCACCACTGCTCCTTGATCTTTCAGGGCATTCACATATGAAAGAAGAACTTGTTGTTTTTCTTCTGATTGAGGCAGTGAAGATTGCATTGGTCTGCATGGAGGGACTTTGGTGAAGGACCATGCGTGACCTGTTGAGACCGTTTTGATGGTCCAATAATCTGAGATCAAGGTCACCCAGACGTGCCGGCAGAAACGTAGGCGAGCCCCCTACCCGACCCGCTTGGGCAGGCCCAATCTCAAAAGGACTTGGTTGGCTCACGGCCACCGGGCGTCTGTTTCTTGCCAGATTTTTTGGAAAGATATCTGCCTATTCCAGTTCCTCTCTTGAACGCTCTGTGCTGCGTTTCCGCTGAGGCCTTCTTTGGTTAAACGGACGTTTGTCCTGAGGGAGGAATCCCGACTTTCCACCTGTAGCCTTTGAAATAGCGTTATCTAGCTTGTTTCCAAACAAGGAAGTTCCTTCAAAAGGAATTTTGCACCATGCCTGCTTTGAGGCAGGATCAACAAGCCAGGGACGCAACCATAGTGTTCGTTTGGCTGTGACCAAAGATAGCATGGATCTAGCCATCAAGCGGATGAGATCAATTGAAGCTTCTCCCAAAAAGGCAATAGCCAGTTTAAGTTCTTGCACTGCTGAACTTAGTGCCAATTCCTCCGAGACACCTTTCAGAACGGAGTCAACATTTTCCACCCAGGCCTCCATTGCTTTGGAGGTTACTGCAAGGGCAAAAGCTGGTTTGCATGCCGTTCCGGCCAGGCTATATATTCTTTTGAGGTCCTGGTCGATCTTCCGATCCAGACCATCTTTAAATGATACGGTGTCATCTAGCGGGAGGGTGACATGCTTCGCTAGGCGCATTACTGCTGCATCTACGAGGGGAGCATTGTCCAGATGCTTGACATCCTCCGATTTAAAGGGATACAGTCTAGAGGTTTTGCTTAGCATGGAAACCTTCTTATCTCCCTTGCTCCATTCTTCCTCAAACACTCCTTTCAGTTCAGAGGGAAGTGGGAAATTGGAGCGTTCTTTCCCCAGTTGTTTAAACAGTTTTCTTTGTTTTTCTGGGGGGGCAGTGGTATCCTCCAACTTCAAAGTTTCCTTCACTGCCTTGATCAGCGGAGAGACTAAAGCGTAGTCGAATCCCACCGTAGAATCATCTCCCTCCATCTCGTCTTGCGAGGAATCATGGGAGGAATCACAGAATCATCTCCCTCCATCTCGTCTTGCGAGGAATAATGGGAGGAATCACAGAATCATCTCCCTCCATCTCGTCTTGTGAGGAATAATGGGAGGAATCATGGGGCTGGAATTGGCCGGGATCCTCCTGGGCCTCGTCAGCCAAGGAGCCAGACAAGGTGGTGGACTGGCTCCTTGTGTGGGGGGGCAACTATTTCTTTCATAGATTGCTGTACCACACGTTTCACAAGAGACTCAAGGTTTTGATTTTCGGTCTCTTTCTCACCAACCGCTCGGGCATAACATGGGTCGCATAGCGATTTGCCCTCCGGGATTCTGGTCTTGCATCCCCAACAGGCTCTGTGGTCAGAGCGATCATCGCGGTGGTGGTGGCGGTGACTAGAGGAGGAATGGGAACATCTTCTATGTCTAGAGGGGGTATGTGAACGTCCCCTATGACGATGGGTCCTAGACGTAGTGTCGCGTCTAGACCTGGATGATGAGTGATGATGCGGCCTGGCAAGGTCCCTTTCTTGTGACCGATGAACTGAAGTTGCCGGGCTGTAAGAGATAATACAGACAGAGGGAGGGGGAGGGGAGGTGGGCAGGATGTAACCGTTAGCAACCACCAGATAGGCACAAAAGACACCAACCCCCTACCCACTCCGCACATACCTTGTGCGGGAGGGCTGGCCACATGGCGGTGAGGATGAGTCCATGACGAGGGAGACAGGAATCCGTACTACACTGCCTAGACTAGGGATAAGCAAATCAATGCAAAGAAGCATGAGAAAAGAAAAAAGTTTTTTTTTTTTTTTTTTTTAAAACTGTCCCTTTAAGAGACACTAAGCATAACAAGCATACATTGCAAAATGAAGTGCTTACCCCGTCCTAGCAGTAATGAGGCTCCGGGAGGCTGTCGCTCTATGCCCACAGGTTATCCCACCTGTATAGGGCTCTTCAGCGGTTTAAATAAACCGCCGAAATGACGTCACGGCCGGTCCCGCTGCGCGCATGCGCCGAAGAAACCAGACCCACTGCGCCTGCACGGCCCCTGACCCCTCCGCCGCATTGCGCATGCGCGGAAACCAAGCCTCGGTTTCACCGCAGTTCGCGCATGCGCAGAAGAGCGGCGGACTGGGAACCAGGAAGTAATGGCGTCCTGGGACGCAAAAAGCGTTCCACATGCCGCAACACAGGAGGAAAAGACAGGGAAAACAGGACAACAAACATAAACTTGTCTGCCATGAAGAAGATATGAAAAACAAAATCTTCAGACCTTGCCAGCCGAGGAATCCTGCGATATCCGATCCGGTACTCTGGGGCCACATCCCTTCCACCATAGGGGTATTTTCCAGCCCTGAAACCACTCGCCCGCTCATAGCTGGGCCCTGGGTGCACCGCAAGCAGTACCGATCCATCCGAGCAATCCACATCCTGGACATCGCACAGAATTGCATGATGAAGGTCCATGTGAGGAGGATAAAAAAGGAACACCTGTCTGTGGAGGTGAGCTCAAATTTATGGGTAAGGGGTCCTATAGCTGTGGAGAGGAGGCGGGGTTAACCCACATGTAGTCTGCCATGGAGTCTGTCAGGAAAGATATGATCTGTCCCGGCTGCTCAATTAACAAGCAGATTATAAATGTGACCAAAAAGATGTATAAGCACTAAAACGATCAGCATGAAAGGCACTGCATTGATCCAATCTATTCATCATACTGGAGATTTCCCACAGAATTAAATGTAACCAAGCATAACAGCTTTAGGGTATTCCCGCAGCATGCAGGTAAATCCTTAGGCCTCATGCACACTGGACATTTTTGGACGTATTTACAGCAGCTGTTTTTGCCAGTAGACGTTTTTTTCTACAGTCATTAAACTCTCCATCATCATATGGGGCTGATTTACGAACCGTTTGCGCCATGAGTATCGGCGTATCAGCGGGCGCAACGGCAGTTTTGGTATTTCCGAAACATTAGCGCCGGTAACGCAGCGCTATTCCCTATTTACTATAGTGTTCTCGGCGCACGGGAGGAGGTGCTCAGTGCGCTACTATGGACCTGGCGCACGGCATCTTCAAATTGAAATATAAAGAAGCTGGAAGTGCCAATATAATGGGGTGATGTGCGGTGATGTGAGGAAGTATAGTGACAACTGCCCAAGTAACAAATATGCCTAAAATAGAATGAGAAATTAACTTTTTCTGAACCAGCCTGCTGCGTCGGCAATTACGATTATAACTGCGAGAGATCTTTTTGTGCTCTGCGCGGCAATTTTACTCTTTCAAATGCGCCGGTTCACTGCGCCGGCAAAATCTTAGTAAATGTCAAGTCACGTAAATCAATTTGCATAAGTTGAACAGGCGCACCTCCTAAACTTGCCGTTATATAACAGCCCGACAGCAAAATGAAATTTTTAAAGGAAAAAAAGGCATTTAAAAGCACTCGCTTCCATTACCAGGCCCATCAGGTCTGGTATGGTTATTAAGGGGAACTTCGCGCCAATTAAAAAAAAAAACCCCCGCGCCAAACTTAAAAATCCACACCAGACCCTTTATCCGAGCGTGCAACCTGGCAGGCCGCAGGAAAAGAGGGGGGACGAGAGAGCGGCCCCCCTCCCTCCTGAACCGTACCAGGCCACATGCCCTCAACATGGGTAGGGTGCTTTGGGGTCCCCCCCAAAGCACCATGTCCCCATGTTGATGGGGACAAGGGGCCTCATCCCCACAACCCTTGCCGGTGGTTGTGGGGGTCTGCGGGCGGGGGCTTATCGGAATCTGGAAGCCCCCTTTAACAAAGGGGACCCCCAGATCCGAGCCCCCCCTGTGTGAAATGTACCCCTACCATTTCACAAAGAAAGGGTCAAAAAAAATTAAAATGACAATAGCCGGTTTTTGACAATTCCTTTATTAATGTCTTCTCCTTTCTTCCATCTTCTTCCTTCTTCTTCCATCTTCTTCTTTTCTCCATTCGGGTTTCTTCCTACATCTTGTTCTTCATCTTCATCTTCCTTCTTCCTTCGGTGTTCTCGTCCGTATCTTGCTCCGGCTACTTGTTCCCCTCTTCTTTCTCCGGCCGATCCGCTTGAATTCGACGAGGAAAGTCCCCGTGAAATCCATGTGCGTCAGAGGGGGGCGGGGTCACCGGGTGGCAGTGGACCCAGAGGAGGACTGATGAACTGAAGCGTCACACAGCGGGAACCTCGAATTCAAGCGGATCGGCCGGAAAAAGAAGAGGGGAACAAGAAGCCGGAGCAAGATGCGGACGAGAACACCGATGGAAGAAGGAAGATGAAGATGAAGAACAAGATATAGGAAGAAACCCAAATGGAGAAAAGAAGAAGATGGAAGAAGAAGGTGGAAGAAGAAGAAGGAAGAAGATGGAAGAAAGGAGAAGACATTAATAAAGGAATTGTCAAAAACCGGCTATTGTAATTTTTAACATTTTTGACACTTTTTTTTGTGAAATGGTAGGGGTACGTTTGTACCCCATTACCATTTCACACAGGGGAGGGCGGGATCTGGGGGGCCCCTTTGTTAAAGGGGGCTTCCAGATTCCGATAAGCCCCCACCCGGAAAGACCCCCACAACCACCGGGCAAGGGTTGTGGGGATGAAGCCCTTGTCCCCATCAACATGGGATCATGGTGCTTTGAGGGGTCACAGACCCCCAAAGCATCCTCCCAATGTTGAGGGCATGTGGCCTGGTACGGTTCAGGAGCGGGTGGGCCGCTCTCTCGTCCCCCCCTTTTCCTGCGGCCTGCCAGGTGGCGTGCTCGGATAAGGGTCTGGTGTGGATTTTTAGGGGGACCCCCACGCCATTTTTTGGCGCGGGGGTCCCTTAAAATCCATACCAGACCTGAAGGGCCTGGTACAGATTTTGAGGGGAACCTCCACGCCATTTTTTTTTATTTGGCGCAGAGTTCCCCTTAATATCCATACTAGACCTGAAGGGTCCGGTAATGGAATTTGGGGGAACCCCCACGCATTTTTTTTTTCAAAGACTTTCAATGACTTTTATCTGTATTGACGGGACCCAGCAATTCATTACAGCCGCGAGTACTTTTAAATGACTATTATTTTACTTTAGAAATGTCATTTTGCTCTCGAACTGTTATAAACATGGAAAACATGCGCTACTTTACAGGCATACTATAGACACCCCCCAGGTATGATATTTAGGGCCAGTTCACACCGCATGCAGTGCAGTGAGTTTTTTTGATGCATGAAAAACACAAAGAAAGTTGATCACATTAATGCCAATGGCATAGTTCACACCACTGCAGTCCGTTCCAGTACGTTTCAGAAAGGAAAAAAATAATTGGTCATGCTGCATTTTTTATGTACAGAACTGTACTGGACCACAGTAAAACACATCAAAAACGCTACGGAACGTACCAAAAACGCACTGGAACGCACCGGAACGCACCTAAATGCACCAAAGACGCACTGCAACACACTTGTCCTAAGTGAAAAGAGGGGGGAAAAAGCACTGGACTGCATCAAAAATTCATCAAAAATGCACTGGAATGCGTCAAAAACGCACATGCAGAAAAGCACCTGGAACGCATCCAGACTGCGTTTCTATTGTGTGAACTGGCCATAGAAACACAATCCGGATGCGTTCCAATTGCTTTTTTGCATGCGCATTTTTGATGCATTCCAGTGCATTTTTGGTACGTTTTTGATGCAGTCCAGTGCTTTCTTTTCACCCCTCTTTTTTATTAACCATAGATAAAGACAAGTGTGTTCCAGTGCGTTTTTGGTGCATTTAGGTGCGTTTCGGTGCGTTCCAGTGCGTTTTTGATGCGTTTTGCAGCGTTCCAGTACAGTCCAGTGCAGGTAAAATGCAGCATGTTCTACTTTTTTGGGGGAACTGGAACGCACTGGAACAAACACTGCCATTTAGAACCATATAACCAACTTTCCATAAATTTTTGATGCATAAAAAACGCAATGCACTGCATGTGGTGTGAAATGGCCCTTAAGCAATTTGGCATATTTAAAGGCACTTCTCCTTGTTTTGTTTTTGGTGTTGTCCAAGTTGGTGACATTGATATATGTCCCTTAGGGTGGGACCTGGGCCCCCATTTTAAGGCCAATAACTAGAAGAAAAGCCAGCCAAGTGGGAACTAGCAAAATTAACAAGTCAGTTCCCATAGACTGCAATGGTATTTGTTGTATAACTTTTGCCCATGTTAGGCTCTTTGTTTGCCCCCCGGACCGGGGGGTGTTTGTCCCGTCTCTAATTTTGTAGCATGCTGGATGATGTGCTTAATTTTGGACGGGGGGGGGGGGCTTATTTTCTGCTAGCTGCATTTGTGTTGGTCTGAGCATGCTCAGGAACTTAGGTTTTTTTTGGTGCTTTTTGTGTGTGAACAGCACCTGGATATTTGTGGGCATGCTCAGAGAGAGAGTGTTTTTTGGGTTAGTAATTGAAGGACATTCTTAACAGGTATACCCACTTTGAAGTTCAGTCTCTACATCGGGTGAAATTGCATTTTGGGTGTTTCATGGACTGTGCATGTGTTTTCAATTGCCTCATTAGCACACAAACCTATGTTATATAAAGCTTGCAGATAGCATTCTCTCCCTTGCCCTGAAAAGAGGCAAGATTGTGTGTGTGGCACCGGCCGGCAAAATGTACATTTTGGTGTCCTTATCAAGTTTGTAACACATGCATTTTATTTGTTATGTCTTTGCAAAACAGATGTTTGTTTTACTTTTGTGGATTGTTTTTTTTTGTGTGGGGGATATGTTCCCCTGAAATATTTTTGATGTTGGTAATGTGTGTCGTTTGTTCACTTTGATTTAATTGTCTGTGCTGCATTATTTTGCTAAATCTTTCTCAAGATGTGACTAATGTTTCAAATTTACCTTCATGTCTTTTTTATTTATTTATTTTTTTGCTTCCCTTTGTTTTCCAAGTCCTGTTTTGTTGACCAATAAAATTTGATGCAAAGTTTGATGTTTGTTTTTTTTGTTTTCTATGCAACAAATTGACAGCTGTAGCTTAACTATGCTTATTGGCATTTCAAAACAAAACAGGTGTGATTTGTCTACCCTGGTGCCTTCATGGTAGCATATGCATGTATTATGTGCTGCCATGGATAGTCACCAGGAAATAAATACAGAGCGGTAAGTATTCAATTTTCCTGTTTACTGCAGTGGTTCTCAGCCTCAGTCCTCGAGCACCCCCAACAGGACATGTTTTGTGAATTTATCTTATCGAGAATTGCTGTCCAAAATACGGTACCAAACCATTGACTGTGATTTAAAGCACATGTGCAAGATGAAGGAAAACCTGCAAACATGGCCTGTTGGGGGTACTTGAGAAGCACTGGTTTAGAGCACTGCACTTAAAAATAGCTCATGGCAATACGATTCTAATTGTGGGCATTTTGAGGGAAACCAAGTAAGTGTTAGAACCCCTGCTTGTTTTTTTTAGGTTGGGCTTTGTGTCCCTTTTAGTAAAATTGGCTTCACTTCCTGTCACACAGCTAAACAGGAAGTGAAGGTAAAACCCTACCAATGTCTTTTCGTGGGGACACACAGATCTATTGTTTCCATTAAGCAAATTGCACTCTAGCACTTTGTTTGTGTACACCCCAAATCATTGGGCAGTTTGGGGTTTAGTAAAGGCAAATCCACTCTGCAGTACAAGTGTAGTTGCTGAAAATCTGAGGGGAAGCACTGGTGATTGTAACATCCAATCATGTAAAAGCAAAGATGGTGTTTTTTTTGTTTCCTTGCATGTCCCCCTCGGATATCCAGCAAGTGCACTTGTAGTGCAAAGTGGATTTGCCTTTAGTAAATAAACACCAAAGTCCAAAATACCTAATAATTTGGGGGTGTACCCAGCAAAATGCTGGAGTGCAATGTACATAATGGGGAAAGTATTTGGATTGACCTGTGTGTCCCCAAGGAAAGACATTGGTAGGGATTTACCCTCACTTCCTGTGTGGCTATGTGACAGGAAGTGAATCATTTGGAAGGATAAAGTGGCCAAATTTGGGAGTTGTCTTCACCCTATCAGGGGTGCAGACATCCCCAAAAACTGTCTAGACTTCTAATCCCTCTGCACTTTATCCCCAAGCAAAAATAAGAAAAAGTATTTCATTTAGTTTAACTTTGCAAATACACATTCCTAAGTTGAATTGTGATGCAGGTCAATGGCCCATTTAGACCCTCTTTAATCACTTGAGATCAGCGCTATAGCTGATCGACGGCCACAGCACGGTCCGCAATTGCCGGGAGTCCACCAATAGATGTCCTCCCCTTCACGCGCGCGCTGAGGTCACTGAGACTCGGGTGATGACAGATCCGAGTAAGGGGCCGATCCCTGCCCCTTACTACGTGATCAGCTGTCAGCCAATGACAGCTGATCACGTGATGTAAACAAAAGCTCGGTAATGGTTTTTGTTTTCTCCTTGTGCTGACAGCGTGAGCATAAAAAAAGGCAATCACCGGCTTATGTACAAGGGACATCGGGCCCGAAGAGGAAGAGGCAATTCTGCGTCATCTGTGGGCCCGGTGCTGAAGGGCCCGGTGCTGAAGTGGTTAAAATATCCCAAATGTTTTTTTTTAGTCGGTCTTTTGTATTTCTAGAAAAAAAATTAAAAAAACGCAGAGGTGATCAATTGCACCAAAAAAAATAATTATTCGATTTTCATTGGGTTACAGTGCTGTATGACCGCGCAATTGTCATTCAAAGTGCATCAGCGCTGAAAGTTGAAAATTGGTCTGGGCAGGAAGGGGGTTTAAGTGGCCAGTAAGCAAGTGGTTAATATAAGGCTACATGCACACGGACGTTTTTCCAGCCGCTTATTTGAGTGTTTTTTGCAACTTAAAAACGCCTCTCCATGTTAGCCTATGGCCTCATGGCCACCATGGTGTTTTTGAGCTGTAAATGGCATAGGCGTTTTTAGGCCCCATGTACACGGGACGCTGGTGCAAAGTCTTCAGAACTAAGGTTGAAAGCGGCGTTTCTAAACGTGCGTTTTGTCGCGTTTGCATGCCGCGTTTTACCGCATTTGCGTCTATAAGCGTTTAGTTAGTTAACATCATAAGGAGCCGCCCTAAGCTCAAAAAACAGTATTATTAACCATTTCAGCTATTTTGTGAGACCAGAGTGAGTAGCAGCAGCTGAGAGAGCAGCAGTGTACTTATATTTAGCGTGTCACTTGCCACATCACTTGCCACAAGTTGTGGATTGTCCACTTGCCACGTCACCTGGCACAAGTTGTGGATTGTCCACGTGCCACGTCACCTGGCACAAGTTGTGGATTGTCCACTTGCCATGTCACCTGGCCATGTCACCTGGCACAAGTTGTGGATTGTCCACTTGCCACATCACCTGGCCACAAGTTGTGGATTGTCCACAATGCAATGGAAGCAATTACATTTTTTTTGTATATATTTTTAATGTTTTTTCATCATTTGCCATAATATTTGAGCTTTTCAATGTAAAAAAATAGGTCACCTTTAACCACTTAACGACCTCCCCACGTACATATACGTCGGCAAAATGGCACGGACAGGCACAATCACGTACCTGTACGTGACCGCCTTCGTATGGGTGGCGGGTCCGATCGGACCCCCCTCCGGTACATGGAGCGGTGGTTTTTGGTTCGGGAGCGATTCGTGATGAGGGGGCGGCCATTGGTTTCTGGCCACCCCCTCGTGATCATGAGAATGACATTCTTCCTCTGCCTGTGTAATGTAAACACAGGCAGAGGAAGTGATGTCATCTCTCCATGCGGCGGTCTTTTCGGTCCGGCGCGAGGAGAGAAGACATCTCACAGTAAGTGTACCAACACTACACTAACACGTAGGTACACATAGGCACACTTTCACCCCCCAGTCACCCCCAGATCACCCCCCAGATCACCCCCAGTCACAGTGTCACCGTTTGCAGTGGTCATTTTTTTACTGATCACTGTAATCAGTGTCATTTGAGACAGTAAAAAGTTGCAGGGCAGTTAGGTTTAGGCCCCTTTAGGTCCAGGGTAGCCCCCTAACCCCCCTAATAAAGGTTTAACCCCTTGATCGCCCCCCCAGGTAAACCTTTCACCCCCTATCACCAGCGTCACTAAGCAATCATTTTTCCGATCGCTGTACTAGTGTCGGTGGTGCCCCTAGGTAGCCAGTTTTTTTTTAGGTTCGCGGCAGGTTTTTATAGCGTCGGGTACCCCCATATATTATTTTAACCCCCTGATTGCCCCTAGAGTTAACCCTTTCACCAGTGATCACCGTATAAGTGTCACTGGTGACACTGGTTAGCCAGTTAGTTATTTCGTTATTTAGGCTACCCGTCAGGTTTTTATATATCGTCAGGTACCCCCATATATTGCCTAATAAAGGTTTTAACCCCCTGATTGCCCCTAGTTAACCTTTTCACCAGTGATCACCGTATAATTGTTGCGGGTGATGCTGGTTGGTTAGTTTGCTTTTTATAGCATCAGGGCACCCGCCGTATATAACCCAATAAAGGTTTAAACCCCTGATCGCCCGGTGGGTGATATCAATTAGGTTTTAGTGTCAGAGAGGGTCTGCATCGCCCCAGGCAGCGTCAGGTTAGTGCCAGTAATGCTAACACCCATGCGCAAAGCATACACCTCCCTTAGTGGTATAGTATCTGATCAGATCTATACTAGTGTCCCCAGCGGTTTCCAAAAACGCAGTGTTAGTGGGATCAGCCCAGATACCTGCTTGCACCTGTGTTTAGCCCCTCCGCCCAGCCAAGCCCAGCCCAGCCCACCCAAGTGCAGTATTGATCGATCACTGTCACTTACCAAACACAACACACATAGCTGCAGCGTTCGCAGAGACAGGCCTGATCCCTGCGATCGCTAACAGTTTTTTTTGTAGTGTTTGATACATTTGCTGACAGTCAGGTGCTTTTTTACCTGTGAATCTTACTAGTGTACCACTAAATTTAGAGCCCAAAATGGCAAATCGAAGGTACACTAGTAAAGAGGCCTACGAGATTCTGAGCATGACAGATAGTGAAGAGGAGGTCACGTATCTGTCAGGTTCAGGCTCAGAATACATTCCCGTAGAAGACAGCGGCTCCATGTCAGATAGCACTGACGACGAAGATGATGAGGTCCCTGCTAAGGTCAGGCGTACCCGATCCCGATCTTCTGATGTTGTTGAGGAGCAAGAACCGCAGGGCTCTCGTATTATGGAGCAGAGTAGTACTAGCGCCGCTATTCCTTCTGGTGAACTGGCAAGCACCAGCGGCCTAGTACAGCCTGGACTTACATTCAGCACTGCAGTATCACGTGGTGACGTGGCGAGTCCCATAAGTGCAGTTCAAGCTGTCGAGGTGGCAAGCACAAGTAGTGTCCCGCTGCCACCAAGAAGAAGACAAAGGCAGGCCGTCGTGCCCATAGTGCCCTTCCTGCAGAATTCGCCTATCCTGATTGGGTGCCCAACACTTCTGCAGAACCCGTACTTCCCCTATTCACTGCCTAACCCGATATTCAGGTGGAAACAGCTGATTTTACGCCACTTGATTTTTATTCGCTGTTTTTCATGGAAGATCTCTATAGATCTATTGTGGACCAGAGTAATTTATATGCTGGTCAATTCATCGCCACTAATCCCCAGTTGCCTTCCATTGCCAGAGATTGGAAACCAATTACGGTTTCCGAATTTAAAACCTTTCTGGGCCTTTCCCTCAACATGGGCACACATAAATTCTTGTCAATGCGCGCCTATTGGTCCACGCGCCCAATTGACCATATGCCCGTATTCTCTGCCTCCATGTCCAGGAAACGATACGAGCAGATCTTGTGGTTCATGCACTTCAACGACAATGAACTTTGTCGTCCACGTGGAGACCCTGAATACGATCGGCTCTACAAAATTCGGCCCCTCATAAACCACTTCAACGAACGTTTTGCAGCCTTGTTTATTCCCGATCAAGTTGTCTGCGTTGATGAGTCCCTGATTAAATTTTCTGGCCGCTTGTCTTTCAAACAGTACCTTCCCAGCAAGCGTGCCAGATACAGGGTCGAGCTCTATAAGTTCTGTGACAGGGCAACAGGCTATGTATGGAGCTTTACGGTTTACGAGGAAAAGATAGTCAGGTAGAGCAGGAGAACTGCCCAGATTACATAGGGAGCGCTGGCAAGATAGTGTGGAACTTGGTGTCACCCTTATTCGGAAAGGGGTACCACTTGTATGTGGACAATTATTACACGAGCGTGCCACTGTTTAGTCACTTGTTTGATCATCAGATTGGAGCATGTGGCACCGTGCGACCTAATCGCCGGGGCTTTCCCCAGGGGCTTGTAGATTCCCGTCTTAGGCTGGGGGAGAGAGCCTGCTTGAAGTGTAATAATTTGCTCGCTGTCAAGTGGAGGGATAATAAGAATGTTTTCCTTCTTACCTCCCTTCACCCAGACACGACAGTCCAAATTCGTACGGCGACTGGTGTTGTGGAGAAACCCCTCTGTGTCCACGAATATAACCAAAATATGGGAGGGGTGGACCTCAACGACCAGTTGTTGGCGCCGTATCACATTGCCCGTAAGGCGAGATGCTGGTACAAAAAAGTATCTCTATCCTTATTTCAATTGGCTTTGCTGAACGCTCATGTGCTATACAGAGCTTCAGGCGGGACTTTATCCTTCCTAAAATTCCAGGATGAGATAGTCACAGACCTCCTGTATCCAGGCGGTTCTGCACCTCACCATCCCCAACCAAATGCAGTAAGCCGGCTGCATGAGAGGCATTTTCCGTATGTCCTCGAGAGTACCCCTACCCAACGAGCCCCCCAAAAAAGATGTCGTGTCTGTAGCAAGCGCGGATTTAGGCGTGATACCCGTTATTTTTGTCCACTCTGTCCTGACAATCCTGGTCTTTGCATTGGTAAATGTTTTGAAAGCTTCCACACAAAAGTGAAGTTTTAGCGTAGGGTACAGCATTTCACAGACTAGGACACACTTACACAGGGTCTCCCAAGATGTCATTGCATTTTGAGAGACCCGAACCGTTACAGTTGTTAAAGTTACAAAAAAAGTGTAAAAAAGGAAAAAAAAAAAAACGCACAAATAAAATATAAAATAAAAATAAATAAAATAGTTGTCGTTTTATTGTTCTCTCTCTCTCTCTCAATTTTTTTCTCTATTGTTCTGCTCTTTTTTACTGTATTCTATTCTGCAATGTTTTATCATGCTTGCTTTTCAGGTATGTAATTTTTTGTTTTCAGGTGCGCCATTCAGCTGCAGCGCGGATTTATTTATCTTGACAGTAACAGCGTTTGCTCCCACGATACATAAAGCCGTGACTCCAGTGCTGTAGGAGGTGATTTCACCACCACAGTTAAAAAACAGAGCATATATGCCGAAACAGGGGGGCAGCAGGGGTGGAGGAGCGATTTTCCTCCTAATGCCGCGTACATACGGTCGAAATTCCAACGGAGGCTTGCCCGTGGAAAAGTCAGACCGTGTGTACGCGGCATAACATTTTTGCGGGAGGATGCCCCCATGCTTCGGCATATATAAATGGTGCATGTATGCCCATCATTAGAAGTGGGTGGATGAAGGGAGCTATTCTAATGGTGGGCATACCCACCGATCAATCTCTTTTTTTCGTTCAGCCAACAGGCTGCATGAAAATGGAAAATTTATATCAAATACTTACCGTAATTTTCCTTTCCTGATGGACTCCATGGCAGCCTACGTGTGGGTTAATCCCGCCCCTCATACCTCATAGGACCCTTCTCCCATAAATCTTTGCTCTGGGCCAGAGGCCGTGTTCCATAATTTAGCCTACTCCAGCCACTGGGAGGGAACTCCTGCTGCCATGGAGTCCATCAGGAAAGGAAAATTACGGTAAGTATTTGATATAAATTTTCCGTTTTCCTGACAGACTCCATGGCAGCCTACGTGTGGGAAATAACTAGCCATACACACCCGGGTGGGCAGAGTGCTGGACAAAAGAAAAAAGGTTTAATTGGCCCCATCAACAGACAAGATACGTAAACCACTACGCAGTAGTGTGCCATGAACGTGTTAATTGAAGACCACAAGGCCACCTTGCAAATAACTTCTGGAGGCACGTGACGTGATGCCGCCCATGATGAAGACACTTCGTTGAGTGAGCAGTCACCGCTTCTGGAGGCGCCAAGCCCTTGGCTTTATAGGCCCACTGAATGGCCTGAACAATCCATGCTCCGATAGATCTGGAAGAGGCACGCATTCCCTTATACTTCCTGTGAAAAGAACGAGCAGGTGGTCGGTCTGACGGAAAGAAGCTGTAGCTTCAAGATACTGACTCAGAGCTTTTCCAACATCTAAGGGATAAACACTGGAATCCTCGGTAGATCTGAACGTTGGAAGAGCAATCTCCTGATTGTCATGAAACACAGATGCCACTTTGGGGTTTGAACCCAACATAGGAATTAAAAGGTTTAGAAATGGCTCCTTGCATCCCTGAGAGCTGATTTCAGAGACCCTCTTGGCCGATGTTATAGCCACCAAGAAGGCAACTATTAGAGAGAGTCATTTGACAGAAGATTGATCTTCATGTTCCAACTCTCTACCTAAGAAAAAATCCAGGACAAGGGGAAGATCCCAATTAGAAAAACTTGGCTCTGAGGTCTGAGCCTTATTGCTCCTCTGAAAAACTACTGAGTAAGAGGGTGTCTAGCCCAGGAAACACCCATAAAAGGCAGAGATTACAGCGATTTGGACTCGCAGCGAGCTGACTGACAATGAGAGATCCATTCCTGATTGTAAGAAGCCCAGGATATCATGTATCTTTGGGTTATTGCAAGAACCTGCAGTGGAAGAGGTGTAGTCTGAAAACTTTTTCCAAATCCTCTGGTAGACCCCGTTGGTGCCTGTTCTTCTGGCATTTAATATTGTGGAGATGGCCCTACTTGGACAGCCTAGGGCCTCCAACCTTCCCCTCTCAAGAACCAGATCATCAGATGTAGATGGGCCGGGCATGGATGTAGAAATGCCCCTTGTGATAGGAGATCTGGTCTGGAGGGTAGATGAACTGGGTCCCGGAAGCTGAGTTGCATCAGCAGTAGAAACCATGGCTTGTTTGGCCAGTACGGGACTATTGCCACTATCTCTGCTTCTTCTATCCTGAGCCTCGACAAAAAACGGAGAATGACAGGAACCGGGGGAAAGGCATAGGCCCTGTGGAACCGCCAATGGTCTGTCAGAGCATCTACCCAAAAGCCTGGGGATACCAAGACCTTGTGTAGTATCTCTCTAGTCTGAAGTTGCATGGGGAGGCAAACAAGTCTACTTCCGGAATGACTCCCAGGGACAGGACCCACCTGAAGACTTCGGGGGGGGGGGAAGTCCACTCGTTGTCCAGAGAAACTCTCAACAGAAAATCTGCCTGAATGTTCGGGACTCCAGGGAGATAGACAGCTGTCAGGTTGGCCAGGTTTTTCTGGGCCCAGATCATGATGGGCTCTATTTCCTTTGACAGGGAGAGTCTGCGAGTACCCCCCTGTCTCTTGATGTATGCGACTGCCGTTGTGTTGTCCAGTCTTAGGAGGACTGAGTCTCCTGCTGTTAAGTGGTGAAAGGCCTGCAGAGCGCAGAACGCTGCCCGGAGTTCCAGAACATTGGAGACTATCCTGTGAGAGGGAAAATTCCATATGCCTTGGGCTACTTCTGTCAGCCCCTGTTGCTGGCATCTGTAGTGATGGTGACCCAAGACACAGGTGCGATGGAGTGACAATTGAGGAGGTTCCTCTGTTGTAGCCACCAAGGAAAGCTCTCCCGCATGGATGAGGTTATTTGGATAAAGTGATCCCGAAGCCCTGGATTATACTGCTGGAGGAAACCATTCTGGAAGGGCCGCATTTTTCCACTGAGCCCACTTTACCATGGGTGTTGTTGCCACCATGGTGCCAATGATCTTTAGGCATTGAGAGGCTTGGAGATGAGGACGACATTGCAAGCCAAACTCTGTCCCGGATCACTGGGATTTTTCCAGGGGTAACAAGATGGTGCTCTTGATAGCGTTGAAGTGTGCCCCGAGGAATACCAGGGACTGCGTAGGATCCAGATGGCTCTTTTCCAGATTCAGAAGACAACCAAACTCGAGTAGAGTGGAGATGACCTGGGATCTGTGGATTAGCAACTGCTCCTTGTCCCGAGACAACAGCAGGTCGTCTAGATAGTGATACAGACGGATACCTCTGGTCCTGATCAGAGCCACGACAGCCAACAAGTTTTGAAAACACACGAGGCGATGTTGTAAGCCCGAAGGGGAGACAGGTGAACTGCAGACGGATTTGATCGACAGCAAAGCGAAGGTATTTCTGGAATTCTGACGCTATCGGAACATGGAAGAAGGCGTCCTTCAGGTCTATAGAGACAAGCCAATCGCCTGGTTGGATTGCTTGACTGATCATGAGTAGTGTCTCCATCTTGAACTTCTCCTTCTAGATAAAATAATTCAAGTGGGTTAGGTCTATAACTGGCCTCCAGGAGATGTTTTTCTTCAACACCATGAAGAGGGGCGAGTAGACCCCTTAAAACCTTTTGTCATCTGGAACTGGAATTGCAGCGCCCTGAGCCACAAGAGAGACAGGAGAATTCGCTTTTTCTCTTCCAAGAGAGGCAAGGATGCCGACTCGCTCTGTTTTAGGCGGGTGCAATATCATAAAGACTTAGGGGATTCTTGTCCACCGGAAGATGCCCCTTTTGAAAACTTCTGGCCTGAAGGCTGTTTTTTCTTCCAGGTCTTCTTGAACTCACGGCCAGGCCTATAGTAGCGAGCATTTCTTTGCCTGGGCTGTGTTCTCTTCTGGTTTAGCAGACGGCGATCCTGGGGAAGGAACCCCGACTTGCCCCCTGTGGCACGGGTGATGGCACTGTCCGATATGTTCCCAAAGAGGGACGAACCCCCAAATAGAATCCTGCACCATGCCTGCTTGGAGGCAGGGTCAGCTACCCATGGGCGCAGCCACAAGGCACGCTTAGCCGTGACAGATGTCAGCATGATCCGAGCCACCAGGCGAATTATGTCTAGGGAAGCCCCACGAGAAAAGCCAACGTCAACCTTAGCCCATGAATAGGTGAGCTCCTGGCCAGTTCTTCCGAGATGCTCCTCAGAGAAGCATCTACGTCGTCTGCCCAGACTTCCATCGCTTTAGAAAGGGCTGCGAGAGCTAGAGCTGGTTTGCAGGTCATACCCGCTGTAATGTAGATCTGCTTGAGGTCGGTATAAATTTTCCACTCCAGGCAATCCCTAAAGGAAACAGTATCCTCCAATGGGAGTGTGACATGCCTCACCATCCTCATTAGGGCTGAGTCAATGAGAGGAGCCGACTCCAGGTGTTTTACATCCTTGCTTTTAAATGGGTACATTTTTGATACCTTCATTAACAGGCAATTCTTCCTTTCAACACCACCCCATTTGTCGGTAATTATTGCGCTGAGTTCACCCAAAAAGGAGAAATTAGGGTGTTCTTTTTTGAGGTGTTTAAAATATTTCCTCTGTTTGGAGGGTGCCTCCACTGGCTCTTCCATCTCAAAGCTTCTTTGACAGCTTTTGACCAGCTGTGGTACTAGGGCAAATTCAAAACCTGCACCAGGGTCATCTACCTCCACCTCACTGAGGCTTCAATTGAGGAATGGCTCGGCTGTGAAGGGCCTGGAGCCTTGAGATCATCCCTAATAGGGACTGACATAGTGTCGCCAGCAGGGTTGTGGGTATGACCAGAATCCCCTTTACTCAGGGACTTATGGACCACCTTTCTGACCAGTGCTTCCACTTGTTGGTCTCCACCCTCTCTTTCTTATGCGACTTTAGAAAAGCATCGCTTGCAGAGCGATTTGCCTTCAGGAACCTGGGCCCCGCATACCCAGCAGGCTTTCCTCACAGAGCGGCTGGAGTGGCGGTGAGAGTGACGCCCAGAGGTGGTTTTAGACTCCTATCTGTGGTACCTAGATCTAAAGGAAGATCTGACGCCTGGACCTTGAAGAGGAGTGACAACGTTGAGACCTAGGACGGTCTTTGCCGTGCTTTGGTGTTCAGACCTAGAAGAGCTGAGTGAAAAAGAAAGGGTTAAGAGCTCCTGAATGAGTGAACCCAAGCATCACAGGTAGAAAATAAATAAATCCTACCTGCAGCGCAAGGGTTGGCCACAAGAGGGTGGTGACAGATACATGGCAAGGCAGTTTGAAAGTGAAATGAATCATTAAAGCCTTATGAGAAACAGGCATGAGAGAGCACATAACAAAACATAGCCAGCACCCAGGGAGCCTGCAGCAAACAATTTACCTTGTAAACCAGAGCCCAGTGCCTGGGTAAATACCGCATAAGCCTGCAAGTCATCCCAAGTAATAGCTGCTTTGACAGCTATTTAAATCTGCCACCGTTAACGATGTCACCGCCCCATAGCGGTTGCCATCCGGTGGCAGCCAATCGCATTCGCGACCGCCGCCGCCATTTTGGCGAAACTGCGCCTGCACGAACCAAGCACAGAATCTTCGTTTGCGGCTTGCGGATGCGCAGCGACTTCCTGAAACGGCGAGCTGGAACGCAGCTGCGCTCCAGCCGCCGTGGCCACTCACTGGAGCTTGATAGAAAATAAGGAGACACACAAAACACAGAGATACGGCTGCCATATAAAAGGAATATCTTTTTACATTACCACCACCACGGCACGATCCGGACCAGAACCTGGGACTGGGGAGCTGTTCGCTCGACCCACCGCACGATCGGGCGTTTACAAAGCCTCCCGCTAATAGCTGGGACGTTTGGCCATATTGCCGCTTGCCTGCCAATGGCCAGGTTAGTAAGCTCTTCATGGTATCACATCATATCGCCCATGTCCACCTGCTAATAGCTAGGATTGCTGGACTGCAGAGAGGATCACCGCTAACCACCAACGTATCGCCGTGCACACCGCCAGGCCTGGATTACAGGAAAACTTCATGAAAAGGTAAGACTATATCTTGGTCCTAGGAGGAGGACAAAAAAAGGAACACGGCCTCTGGCCCAGAGCAAAGATTTGTGGGAGAAGGGTCCTATGAGGTATGAGGGGCGGGATTAACCCACACGTAGGCTGCCATGGAGTCTGTCAGGAAAAAACAGATTACAATACATGTCCAACAAGGACCAGCAACGTACTGTTATGTTGCTGGACTTTGAATGGTTATACCAGAATGATGCCTGCGGGTTTAGGTATCATCTTGGTATCATTATTTTCAGCCAGCGGTCGGCTTTCATGTAAAAGCAATCCTAACAAATAATTAGCCTCTTTTACAAGCAGTGGGAGGGAATGTCCCCCCCCCCCCCCCGGATATAAACAGCGCCATTGGGAAAGCATTTTATCACACCGATCTTGGTGTAGTCAGATACTTTGAGGGCAAAGGAAAGATCTAGGGTTTAACCCCCCAATTTTTTTCAAAAAAAGAGTACCTGTCACTACCTATTGCTATCATAGGGGATATTTACATTCCCTGAGATAACAATAAAAATGGTAAAAAAAAAAAAAAAAAAATGGAAGGAACAGTTTAAAAATAAAATAAAAAAACAAAATAAATAATAATAATAATAAAACAAAAAAAAACACCCCTGTCCCCCCCTGCTCTTGCGCAAAGGCAAACGCAAGTGTCGGTCTAACGTCATATGTAAGCAGCAATTGCACCATGCATGTGAGGTATCACCGCGAAGGTCAGATCGAGGGCAGTCATTTTAGCAGTAGACCTCCTCTGTAAAGGCTTTTAAAGGTGTTTAAAAATGTATGTAGTTTGACGCCGCTGCGCGTTTGTGCGCAATTTTAAAGCATGTCGTGTTTGGTATCCATGTACTCTGCCTAAGATTATCTTTTTTATTTCATCAAACATTTGGGCAATATAGTGTGTTTTAGTGCATTAAAAATAAAAAAAGTGTGTTTTTTCCCCAAAAAATGCGTTTGAAAAATCGCTGCGCAAATACTGTGGAAATAAAAAATACAACACCCACTATTTTAATATGTAGGGCCTTTGCTTTAAAAAAATATATAATGTTTGGGGGTTCAACGTAATTTTCTTGCAAAAAAAAATAAATGTTTTCATGTAAACAGAAAGTGTCAGAAGGGGCTTTGTCTTCAAGGGGTTAGAAGAGTGGATGATGTGTGACATAAGCTTCCTAATGTTGTGCATAAAATGCCAGGACAGTTCAAAACCCCCCCAAATGACCCAATTTTGGAAAGTAGACACCCTAAGCTATTTGTTGAGAGGCATGTTGAGCCCATTGAATATTTTTTTTTTTGTCCCAAGTGATTGAATAATGACAAAAAGAAAAAAAAAATGTACAAAAAGTTGTCACTAAATGATATATTGCTCAAACATGCCATGGTTATATGTGGAATTGCACCCCAAAATACATTCTGTTGCTTCTCCTGAGTACAGGGATACCACATGTGTGAGACTTTTTGGGAGCCTAGCCGCGTACGGGACCCCGAAAACCAAGCACCGCCTTCAGGCTTTCTAAGGGGTTTGATTTTTGATTTCACTCCTCACTGCCTATCACAGTTTCGGAGGCCATGGAATGCCCAGATGGCACAAAACCCCCCCAAATGACCCTATTTTGGAAAATAGACACCCAAGCTATTTGCTGAGAGGTATGGTGAGTATTTTGCAGATGTCGCTTTTTGTCACAAAGTTTTGAAAATTTAAAAAATAAAAATAAAAAATTAATTTTCTTTCTTAATTTTCAAAAACAAATGAGAGCTGTAAAATACTCACCATGCCTCTCAGCAAATAGCTTGGGGTGTCTACTTTCCAAAATGGGGTCATTTGTGGGGGTTTTGGGCTATCTTAGCATTTTATGGCCTTCAAAACTGTGATAGGCAGTGAGGAGTGAAATCAAGAATCAAGCCCTTAGAAATCCTGAAGGCGGTGCTTGGATTTCAGGGCCCCGTACGCGGCTAGGCTCTCAAAAAGTCCCACACATGTGGTATCCCCGTACTCAGGAGGAGCAGCTGAATGTATTTTGGGGTGTAATTTCACATATGCCCATGGCATGTGTGAGCAATATATCATTTAGTGACAACTTTTTGTACATGTTTTTTTTTTTGTCATTATTCAATCACTTGGGACAAAAAAAAATATTCAATGGGCTCAACATGCCTCTCAGCAAATAGCTTGGGGTGTCTACTTTCCAAAATGGGGTCATTTGGGGGGTTTTGTGCCATCTTGGCATTTTATGGCCTTCAAAACTGTGATAGGTAGTGAGGAGTGAAATCAAAAATGCATGCCCTTAGAAATCTTGAAGGCGGTGCTTGGTTTTTGGGGTCCCGTACGCGGCTAGGCTCCCAAAAAGTCCCACACATGTGGTATCCCCGTACTCAGGAGAAGCAGCAGAATGTATTTTGGGGTGTAATTTCACATATGCCCATGGCATGTGTGAGCAATATATCATTTAGTGACAACTTTGTGCAAAAAAAAAAAGTTTGTCATATTCCTGCAACTTGTGGCAAAATATAAAATATTCCATGGACTCAACATGCCTCTCAGTAAATAGCTTGGGGTGTCTACTTTCCAAAATTGGATCATTTGGGGGGGTTTTGTGCTATTTTGGCATTTTTTGGCCTTCGAAACTGTGATAGGTAGTGAGGAGTGAAATAAAAAATTTGCGCCCTTAGAAATCCTGAAGGCAGTGATTGGTTTTCGAGGTCCCGTACGCGGCTAGGCTCCCAAAAAGTCCAACACATGTGGTATCCCCGGGCTCGGCAGAAGCATCAAAATTTATTTTGGGGTGCAATTCCACATATAACCATGGCATGTGTGAGCAATATATCGTTTAGTGACAACTTTTTGTAAAAAATTATTTTTTTTTGTCATTATTCAATCACTTGGGACAAAAAAAAAATATTCAATGGGCTCAACATGCCTCTCAGCAATTTCCTTGGGGTGTCTACTTTCCAAAATGGGGTAATTTGGGGGCGGGGGGGTTGTACTGCCCTGCCATTTTAGCACCTCAAGAAATTACATAGGCAGTCATAAATTAAAAGCTGTGTAAATTCCAGAAAATGTACCCTAGTTTGTAAACGCTATAACTTTTGCGCAAACCAATAAATATACGCTTATTGACATTTTTTTTTACTGAAGACATGTGGCTGAATACATTTTGGCCTAAATGTATGACTAAAATTGTGTTTATTCGATTTTTCTTATAACAAAAAGTAGAAAATATTTTTTTTTTCTAAATTTTCGGTCTTTTTCCCTTTATATCGCAAAAAAAAATAATCACAGAGGCAATCAAATACCATTAAAAGAAAGCTCTATTTGTGGGAAGAAAAGGGCGCAAATTTCGTTTGGGTGCAACATTGCATGTCTGCGCAATTTCCAGTTAAAGCAGCGCAGTGCCAAATTGTAAAATCACCTCTGGTTTTTATGCTGCGTATTGGTCCGGGGCTTAAGTGGTTAAAGACGCTTCTAAACGAAAACGCGACTAAATGCCGGTACCGCTTCTGAAACTTGGAAATCTTTGGCGTCTGAACGCATTTTTTGGCTTTCTGAAAAACTAGGTTAAACGCAACTGCCTAAGGGGCAGTTCACACCTTGGAAACGTAGTCCGGATGCATTCCAGGTGCTTTTCTGCATGCGTGTTTTTGATGAAGTCCAGTGCTTTTTTTCCCCCCTCTTTTTTTCTTAGGCCTCATGCCCACAGACGGACGTTTTAAAAAAGGGTCTGTAAGGCTCGATTCACACTAATGCGTTTTTTGGTGCATTTTGCATAAATGCAGGGAAATATTTTAACATGGGTTCCTATGGAAAATGTTCACTTCAATGCATTTTTGTGCCTCTGCGTTTTTGGAAAGGGACTTTTTTTTCCCAGCTAAAAACAGCGTTTTGAATGTAATAGAATTCAATGAACCCGCATCCAAAACGCAAGTACCGCAATTTTGCAGCGATTTGCGGGTTTTGTTTTAACCTGTTTATAGCTGGTTGTTAAAGGAAATGTAAAAAAAATAAACATTGCCTGATATAAAAAAAGATCAAGAAGAAAACAGCGTGGGGTCCCCCCCAGGTCCATACCAGGCCTTTCGGTCTAGTATGGATTCAGAGGGGACCCCCCCCCCACCACCAAAATTTTAAATAAAAATGGCGTGGCGGTCCCCCCAAAATCCATACCAGACCCTTATCCGTTGGTTGTCGGGGTCTGCGGGCGGGGGGCTTATCGGAATCCGGGAGCCCCCTTTAATAAGGGGGCCCCCAGATCCCAGCCCCCACCCTATGTGAATGAGTATGGGGTACATCGTACCCCTACCCATTCACCTGGTGGCAAAAAAAGTCAATAAAAAAACACAACACAGGTTTTTAAAGTAATTTATTATTGAAAAGAAGTAAGTTGTATCTTAGCACATAGTGGTACTGTGGATACAAGAAGTAGATGTGTGCCACGTCCTATAAATTGTTGAAAAGGGAAATGTGGGGGACTTTGGACTTTATAGGCACAAATTAGCAAGATACATTTGTAGAAAAATATAACAAATTTATGGAGTTAAATTACAAAAAATAGCATTAAAAGGATTCTCTAAAAAACATTAGACAATTATGTATATGGACCAACCAGGTACAATCACTGAGGGGTGCCAAACTTATAGTAACAATGATGGGACCTAAAGGAGAATTGCTCTCCAAGTTCCATAGGGTCCAAGCAGTTGGCTAGATACCGACAGTGGAGGCTGGAATTGTAGTACCCAGTGAGGTCCACAGCTTTAACATGTTTCACGTGAGGGCACGCTTCTTCAGAAAGCAACAGCATAAAAGGCTGGTAAGTGAAAATACAATATATTAGAAATGTCATGGTTACATAATACAACAATTATATATACAGAGCAGTACATAAAAATATTCAAGCAGATCCAGTCAGCTGGACAGCAACACATAAAACGACAAAAAACATGCACAAACGTGCTCCAGAGGGACACGAACAAATCATGGGGGCATGGTAAACAGTAAAAGAATTTGTGCCTATAAAGTCCAAAGTCCCCCACATTTCCCTTTTCAAAGTAATTTATTAGGCAGCTCCGGGGGTCTTCTTCCAACTTCGGGGGTCTTCTTCCGACTCCGGGGGTCTCTTCTTCTGCTCTCCGGTGTCGTCTCGGCGCTCTCTGGTTCTTATATTGTCATGGTGCCTGGTCACCTGGGTAATGCCAACCGGTGACCCCGCCCCGCCCCCGCGCCGTATGAAGTCACAGTCCCATCATTCCCCGGGACTGTGATGTCATACAGGGGGCGGTGACCACGCCCCATGCCAATATAAATCGTTGCGCTCCGCGCACAGCATTGTAGCGGCAGACAGCGATGAGGCAACATCGGGCGGAGAGAAGAGGGAAGAAGACGACGATGAAGACCGGGACCCCGCTAGAAAAAGAGCTGGAAAAAGATAGTGGGGCGCCCGGCAGAAGGCAGAAAGAACCGGAGATCGTGGAGAAGGCATCGGAGAGTGGGAGAAGAACCAGAGAGCGCGGAGACGACACCGGAGAGCAGAAGAAGAGACCCCCGAAGTTGGAAGAAGACCCCCGAAGTTGGAAGAAGACCCCCGAAGTCGGAAGAAGACCCCCGGAGCTGCCTAATAAATTACTTTAAAAACCTGTGTTGTGTTTTTTTATTGACATTTTTTTGCCACCAGGTGAATGGGTAGGGGTACGATGTACCCCATACTCATTCACATAGGGTGGGGGGGCCGGAATCTGTAGGCCCCCTTATTAAAGGGGGCTCCCGGATTCCGATAAGCCTCTGCCCGCAGACCCTGATAACCAACGGCCAGGGTTGTTGGGAAGAGGCCCTTGTCCCCATCAACATGGGGCAGGGTGCTTTGGGGTGGGGGGGCGCAGGGCGCCCCCTGCCCCAAAGCACCCACCCCCAATGTTGAGGGCATGCGGCCTGGTATGGTTCAGGAGGGGGGGCGCTCGCCCCCCCTTTCCTGACCTGCTGGGCTTCGTGCTCGGATAAGGGTCTGGTATGGATTTTGGGGGGGACCCCCACACCGTTTTTTCGGCGTAGAGGGGTTTCCCCTTAAAATCCATACCAGACCTAAGGGCCTGGTATGCTCCTGGAGGGGAATCCATGCCGGTTTTTTATTTAAAATTTGGCGTGGAGTTCCCCTTCATGATTCATACCAAACACAGGGGACAGCGAGCGCGAGGCTTGCAGTACCTTGTCGCCGAGAACATTCTCGGGCAGGTACTTCAAGTCGCCTCCAGGACACGACTTGAGTGTCTGCTTCACACTCAAGTTGTGTCTAAGTTGCCTCTCAAAGTCGCGCTGCCCCTGTGTCAACTGGCACATGAGTCGCCCCGCAAGTCGGATCGTCTTGATCCGACTTCCCGTGCGACCTCTATTCAAATCAATGGGCTCCCATAAGTGGCGCTGACATTTTTATTTACTATAACAGTGCGCCGCCGGTTCATGCGCCCAATTAAGGATTTATCCGGTGCACCAATTAAGGTATGAACCGGTGCAGCGCACTGATGTTAGTAAATCACACCCTATGTGTCCATGTGTTTTTAAACAGTAAAAAAAAAAAAGAGTGGGTTCTGAGAGACGTTTTTCAGCTGTAAAAACGCTCTAACACTGATAAACGCAAATAAACACTTAAAAACTCCACTCACCAGCGTTTAACGTTTTTGATCCATTGAAAAATAAAAAATTGCCTTAAAAAAAAAACATTTAAAAACTCTAAAAACCGCTATTGCAAAACCGTTGAAAAAAGCAGAAAAAAGTTGAAAACCTCACTGCAAAGCTACTGGCGTTTTTATAACGTTATTTTAACGTCCAGTGTGCATGAGGCCTAACACTCACAGTCATAGATGAGACTTCTCAATGCTTCAGTATGCTCAAGTTACTCACAGATCCCACTGGTTGCTGTAATCAGAACTCCACATGTCGTTAATGGAGCCAATCGATCGTTATATTACTGGTACATACGTCTCTCCAGCAAGAGGTTTCCTTTTCTGTGATGTTCTCAATTCATGCCAGTAGATCCCACTAGTTGCTGTTATCAAATCTCCACATATCGTTGATGGAGCCAATCGATCAATGTATTACTGGTAAATAAGTCTCTCCAGCAAGTGGTTTCCTTTTCTGTGATGTTCTCAATTCATGCCAGTAGATCCCACTGGTTGCTATAATCAATATATGGTATAGAGTGGCAAGAAGCTTTTTCTTATGAAGAAAAACATCCAATCCCGACTAAATTTTGCAAAAACACATCTGAAGTCTCCCAAAAGCATGTGGGAAAATGTGTTATGGTCTGATGAAACCAAGGTTGAACTTTTTGGCCATGATTCCAAAAGATATGTTTGGCACAAAAACAACGCTGCACATCACCAAAAGAACACCATACCCACAGTGAAGCATGGTGGTGGCAACATAATGCTTTGGGGCTGTTTTTAAAGGAAATTATGAACAGTTCCAAATACCAGTCAATATTGGCACAAAACCTTCACACTTCTGCTAGAAAGCTGAACATGAAAAGGAACTTAATCTTTCAGCATGACAACTACCCAAAGCATACATCCAAATCAACAAAGGAATGGCTTCACCAGAAGAAGATTAAAGTTTTGGAATGGCCCAGCCAGAGCCCAGACCTGAATCCCATTGAAAATCTGTGGGGTGATCTGAAGAGGGCTGTGCACAGGAGATGCCTTCGCAATCTGAAAGATTTGGAGAGTTTTTGGAAAAAAGAGTGGGCAAATATTGCCAAGTAAAGATGTGCCATTCTAATAGACTCATGCCCGAAAAAAGACTGAGTACTGTAATAAAATCAAAAGGTGCTTCAACAAAGTGTGAAGCCCTGTACACATGGGCGGGAATCCCGTCAGGATTCCTGGCAAGCTTGTCCTGCCAAGCCCTGTGTACACACACAACCATTCAAAAGAACCACCGTTCTTTTGAATGGCAAAAACGCGGTGACGTTATCGACTACGACGAGCCGGCGCTCGTCACATTCAATGCCGTCGCCGCCATCTTGCTACACCCCACACTAACCTTGTATGCTACCGCGCATGCGTCAAAGTCTTTTTGAGCATGCGCAAGTTTCCCTTGGACAGGTAAGCATACACACGATCAGTTTTCTCGGCAGGAAAACTCTGCCGAGAATCCAGACGAGAAAAATAGAGAGCAGGTTCTCTATTTTCCTCGTCGAGATTCCCGGCAGTTTTACTGTCGAGAAACCATACACACAAACGGTTTTCTCTGCAAAAAGCTCTCCCAGCTGTTTTCTTGTCGAGAAAACCGGTCGTGTGTACGAGGCTTAAGGGTGTGCACACTTATGCAACCATATATATATATATATATTTTATTTTTATTTTTTATATCCACTGTATGCACTGTCATTGTACTAATGACACTGACTGGGAAGGGGTTAAACATCTAGGGCAATCAAAGGGTTAACTGTGTGCCTAGCCAGTGTTTTGGTGTACTGTGTGAGTTTCTTTTACAAAGGCTGGCCATACATTATACAATTTTTTTGTACAATTTTCCTTTAGAGTTACCAAAACCATATCATATGAGATCAAATCTAAACACTTTTAAATTGTATGCAATCAGGCAGGCCCTTGCACTACATAGTTGAAGGTAGATATAAAGAAAATTGAATAAGAAAATTGTATAATGTATGGCCAGGATGAGGCAAGTAATGGATTTTATTCCCTGCTTTGCAGTGAAAGATTTTATTATTATTTTCCCCCTGTCAGAACAGGGCTCAGCCTTGTTTACATAGAGCAGAGCTGCCTTATTTCTTGTATGTATTGTGAGGGGGTTAGCTCGGCAGCGGGTGTGTGTGACCCCCGGGATGGGCTCCCCACACAAAACAGGCCCAGCAAACGGAGGTTGTGGTTTTCAAAATCAAAAAGGTGCGGTTTATTTTCTATTTACAGTGACAAAACACAGCAAAGCAAAAGAAACATAACCAAAATAAATCCTGGTCAAGTTGACCTCTGACTAAACATACAGGTTTCCTAACTAACAACTGGGATCAGCCTAGTGCTGTCCTAGTCCCTAAGTCCCTGGTTTTAAATGTCCAAGCAAATAGCCACACAGGCTTTGTCTCACCGCACAGGGGTTCACTCTCCCTAGACAGTCCACACAGGTCTGGTTCCAGGCATGAGCTAACATCTAATGAAGCTGGGAGTTCTTATAGAGGCCTAAATGAGCTGACAAGCTTCAGCTGGTCTCATCAACTCCCTGTCTGCACGACGCCCAGCCCTCTCCCTAGAGGTATGAGTCATCCATGAGCCCACTAGCCTTATACAACTCTCCACCTAGTTGTATAAGTCGGCGTAAAGCCTGAATCTGGGCGAAATATATCTACCCCCCTGGATGCAACCAGGTGACTTTACCTTCCTGCTGTCACATACCCCCCCTCTTGTTTTAACCTCGGGGTTGGAACACCAGCAATCAGGCATTCATGTACTCGAGACAAAGCATCCACATTCCCCATTTGAACGCCAGGGCGATGCTTTACTGTGAAGTTGAATTCCTGGAGGGCCAGGAACCACCTATTCACTCTTCTATTTGTTTCCTTGTTTTGAGCCATCCACTTTAACGGAGCGTGATCCGTAACCATGTCAAAGTGCCTACCTAGCAGGTAGTACCGAAGGGAATCTAGAGCCCACTTCACCGCTAAACACTCCTTTTCAACGGTGGCGTAATTTACCTCATGGGACTTCAACTTCCTGCTGAGGTAAATGACTGGGTGCTCTTCCCCGTTCCAGACCTGGGACAATACTGCTCCTAACCCCACATCTGACGTATCACTTTGTACGACAAAGTCTTTAGAGAAGTCGGGTGAGTACAACACTGGCTGGCTACATAAGGCTTGTTTCAAGAATTGGAATGCTGCCTCAGCCTCGGGGGTCCATTTAATCATGACCGACCCTTTCCCCTTCGTCAGGTTGGTTAGGGGCACAGCCTTAGAAGCAAAGTGGGGAATGAATCGCCGATAATACCCAGCGATTCCCAGAAAGGCTCGTACCTGCTTCTTGCTGTTGGGACGTGGCCAACTCTGGATGGCCTCGACTTTGTTGAGTTGGGGTTTTATTACTCCCCTCCCAATGGTGTACCCAAGATATTTGGCCTCCTCCTGCCCAATGGTACACTTCTTGGGGTTAGCCGTAAACCCCGCTTCCCGAACAGAGTCCAGGACTGCTTGCACTTTTGGCAGATGTGAGGCCCAATCTGTGCTATGGACAATTACGTCATCCAGGTAAGCCGCAGCATACTTCCGATGGGGCCTCAGCATCTGGTCCATTTTCCGCTGGAATGTGGCCGGCGCATTCTGTAACCCGAACGGCATTCTTTTATATTGGAACGCCCCGTCTGGGGTTACAAATGCGGTTTTCTCTTTGGCCGACTTGGCCAGGGGGATTTGCCAATACCCTTTTGTGAGGTCAAGAGTCGTCATGTATCGGGCTTTTCCCAGCCGGTCGATCAACTCATCTATACGTGGCATGGGGTAGGTGTCAAATTTTGTAACTTTGTTCAACTGACGAAAATCGTTACAAAATCGCCAGCTCCCATCCGGTTTAGGCACCAACACGATGGGACTAGACCAATCACTTTGGGACTCCTCTATCACCCCTAAGTTCAGCATTTTCTGTACTTCCTCCCGTATTGCCTCCCGTCGAGCCTCTGGGATCCGATAGGGTTTTAACTTCACCCTTTCACCGGGCGGGGTAATGATGTCATGCTCTACCCCAGATGTTTGTCCCGGCAGCTCAGAGAATACCTCCTTGTTGCGAAGCACAAACTCCTTAACCTCCTGTTGTTGGGGTTGTGACAAGGTGGCTGCTATTCCAACCTCAGGAATCACGCAACCAGTTTGAGCTGGTGACCAAGTGTCTGCGACTAGGGACTCTCTATCCCTCCAGGCTTTCAACAGATTAACGTGATAGATCTGTTCGGGCTTTCGCCTTCCTGGTTGTCTGACCTTGTAATTCACTTCGCTCACTTTTTCCATTATCTCGTAGGGGCCTTGCCATTTGGCAAGGAATTTACTTTCAACCGTAGGGACAAGTACCAATATCCTATCCCCCGGGGAAAAGGTACGGGTCTTGGCTCCACGGTTGTACACTCTCTGCTGTGCCAACTGCGCTTGGGCCAAATGTTCCTTCACGATGGGCATTACCTGTGCAATTCGATCTTGCATCAGGGCGACATGCTCAATCACACTCCTGTGGGGAGAACTCTCACTTTCCCAAGTTTCCTTGGCAATATCCAACAGCCCTCTTGGGTGTCTCCCATACAGTAACTCAAAGGGGGAGAATCCCGTAGAGGATTGGGGCACCTCCCTAATAGCAAACATCAAATAAGGAAGTAAACAGTCCCAATCCTTTCCATCTCTATCCACCACTTTCTTCAACATTTGTTTTAGGGTTTTGTTGAATCTTTCAACCAGCCCATCGGTTTGGGGGTGATACACAGACGTACGCAATTGCGTCACTTTGAACAATTTACACAGCTCTTTCATAACCCGGGACATAAAGGGTGTACCTTGGTCCGTAAGCAGTTCTTTACAAATACCCACCCGGCTAAAAACAAGAGATAGCTCTTTGGCTATGGTTTTGGCCGAGGTATTTCGGAGAGGGATCGCTTCTGGATAACGGGTGGCATAGTCCATTATAACTAATATGTACTGGTGCCCCCTAGCGGACTTGATTATAGGACCTACCAAATCCATGGCGATCCTCTCAAACGGGACCTCAATGATGGGTAGAGGGACCAGCGGGCTACGGAAATGTGGCATCGGGGCCAACCTCTGACACACAGGGCAGGAGGAACAATAATTTTCTACGTCCTTCATCACCCCCGGCCAATAGAATCTCTGTAATACCCTCTCTCGGGTTTTCTCTGTCCCCAGATGACCTCCAAGAATGTGCCCATGGGCCAACTCCAACACCAACTTCCTGTAAGGTTTGGGCACCACAAGCTGCTCAACGGTTTCTTCTGCCCTTTTTGCCACCCGATACAGTAGGTCCTTCTCTACGCTGAAGTATGGGTAAGTGCAGGTATTATCTGGGTTCACTAACTCGCCATCTATTTTCACTACGTTTTCCCGTGCCTTTATTAGGGCGGGGTCTTTCAACTGTTCTGTGGCAAAGTTTTCCCTGTGAACCTCAAGATCAGAAAACTCCACAGACGGTAGGTTTTCGTCTGAGGAGGTGGGCTCCTCTCCAGTTTCTTGAGTCTCCCCTGCCAATACTGATAAGGGAAATTCCGGAGAGTCCTCACCACTCTCAGGGGAGTTCTGGCTATCACATTCCTGGTACATAGGGGCACCAGTGAGGGGCTCAGGATCATCCCACAGTTCCCAGAACTTCGGAAAATCCCTTCCCACAATGGCGTCATGCGGTAACTGAGATACTAAGCCCACTGGATGAGAGAGGGTACCTTTGGGGGTCTCGAAACACACTGTAGTCACTGGATACTCTCGGGTGTCCCCATGCACACAAATAACAGCTACCTTGCTATTCCCAGAGACCTCTGTTTTAACTAACTCAGCCTTTATCAGGGTCACAAGGCTACCTGAATCCAGCAATACCACAACATTTCTACCATTAACACACATTTTGCATAAATGTTTCTCAGTTCCTCGAATGGCAGTGCATGCGACTGTCGCACACAGCGACTGACGTCTGCCCGTCAGAAAGTCACACTGCATGGGTTCCTCCACAACCGGGCAATTGGCTGCAATATGTCCCGCTTGCCGGCAGCGGTAGCAAACGATCCTTCTTGCCGCCTCTTGAGCCGCTGATTTCCCAGGCTGTTCTCGCCAAACTTGGGGTAGAGCTCCCACCCTCTCACTCTCTCCACCCTCACCCCTTGGAATCCTCTTATCCGCCCCTGGGGATGGTCTGGTCTTAGGGTGGAAAGTCCGAGTGTCTCTGGAAGAGGCCGTCAGGTTCTCTGTAGCCAAGTATTTCTCCACACGATCCACAAGACCATCGGCCGTCTCTGGGTCTCCATGGCTTACCCACTTTTGGATGGCAGTAGGAAGAGCTCTCAAAAACCGATCCATTACAACACGTTCCACAATCTTTGGTGCGGACAAAGTCTCTGGCTGTAGCCACTTTCTGCTCAGGTGAATGAGATCATACATTTGAGACCTGGGGGGTTTTCCAAGCTGGAAAGTCCAGTTATGCACACGCTGAGCCCGGACAGCCTGGGTGACACCCAGCCTTGCCAAAATTTCAGCTTTTAGCATCACATAGTCTTTTGCTTGGTTAGGCTCTAGGTCATAGTAAGCTTTCTGCGATTCACCAGTTAACAGAGGAGCCACCAGTCCAGCCCACTGCTCCTCAGGCCACTTTTCTCTTTCAGCGGTCCTTTCAAATGTGGTCAAAAATACCTCTGGATCATCCTCTCCAGTCATTTTTGTCAATAAACGACTCACCCCAAAGGACGCGGTATTAGTGGGACGGCTTTCCTCACTGGTCTGCGGACGTTGCTGCATTACTGCTTCCATTTGTTGTAGTCTCTGCTCTTGCTTCTGTAACAGGTCTATGAAGCGGGCCTCAGATTGCTGCTGGGCTTGTTGCTGAGCTTCCAGACTCTGTTGGTGAGCTTGCTGCTGGGCTGCAAGGCTCTGTTGATGAGCTTGCTGCTGGGCTGCAAGGCTCCTTTGCAAACCTGCATTTGTCTGCTGTTGATTGGCATTTGCTAGAGCCAGCTGTTTCAGTATCTCCTCCATGCTGGCTTAAAAAAAAACTGCCACTGGTTCTCCACCAACTGTGAGGGGGTTAGCTCGGCAGCGGGTGTGTGTGACCCCCGGGATGGGCTCCCCACACAAAACAGGCCCAGCAAACGGAGGTTGTGGTTTTCAAAATCAAAAAGGTGCGGTTTATTTTCTATTTACAGTGACAAAACACAGCAAAGCAAAAGAAACATAACCAAAATAAATCCTGGTCAAGTTGACCTCTGACTAAACATACAGGTTTCCTAACTAACAACTGGGATCAGCCTAGTGCTGTCCTAGTCCCTAAGTCCCTGGTTTTAAATGTCCAAGCAAATAGCCACACAGGCTTTGTCTCACCGCACAGGGGTTCACTCTCCCTAGACAGTCCACACAGGTCTGGTTCCAGGCATGAGCTAACATCTAATGAAGCTGGGAGTTCTTATAGAGGCCTAAATGAGCTGACAAGCTTCAGCTGGTCTCATCAACTCCCTGTCTGCACGACGCCCAGCCCTCTCCCTAGAGGTATGAGTCATCCATGAGCCCACTAGCCTTATACAACTCTCCACCTAGTTGTATAAGTCGGCGTAAAGCCTGAATCTGGGCGAAATATATCTACCCCCCTGGATGCAACCAGGTGACTTTACCTTCCTGCTGTCACAGTATATATATATATATATATATATATATATATATATATATATATATATATATAGTGGAACCTTGGATTACGAGCACAATCCATTCCAGGAGAATGCTTGTAATCAAAGCACTTGCATATCAAAGTGAGTTTCCCTATAGAAGTCAATGGATACGAAAATAATTAGTTCCACATTGACTTCTATGGCATGCAATACCGCATGTGGCCAGAGATGGGGGGCGCCAGAGAGAATCGGAAATACTCAGAGATCGTTCGGCTTCCCTCGCATATTCCCGGAAAGGCTCGGAAACGGAGTATTTCCGAGTGTTTCCGAGTATTTCCGAACGGCTCTGGCGCCCCCGCACCTCTGGCAAAATACGGTACTGCACACCGCAGAGGCTTGAAACCTGCTCGTTTTGCGAGACAACACTCGCAAACCGAGTAAGGATTTAAAAAAAAAATATTACTTGTATTGCGAAACGCTCGTTAACTGCGTTACTCGCAATCCGAGGTTCCACTGTATATATATAAAAAGGCAGTGCAGCGCAAACATAAAAAACACACATATGATTAGGGACTACAAAGGATAGAGATAGTCCAAGAGTCTTTCTTTGAGAAGCAATAAACTAAAAAACACCAATATGTGTTCAGTAGGTGACTTCTAGATTCTTTATAGTGACTTGTGTGACGACCTCCACCACTAGTAATGGTTAGCAGCTCACCTCAGCGAGTGGACCCCTGAGCTAGTCAGTCAGGTCACTTAAGCAGTTCCCCCTCCGGGATAAAAACAGACATCCAGGCTATACTGAATCCACATCAGGTAGACAAGGTGTAATTAGAGCGCTGATCAGTCTCACAGCCAGTAATCCAGACAATCAGATCCAGGAGGCCACATATAAAATGAAAAGCAAAGAAATCTAGTGCTCTCCGTGTAAAAGGATTTAATGATCATAAAAACAAGAAATAAACTTACAAAATTAGCACTGTGCCTCAGTGCGGAGGATGTGCAGCAAGTCAAAGTATATACAACGGATGTCAGCATGGGACGCGGGTGACGTCACGCAGGATCACGTCGTTCCGCACGCGTTACGTCCAGGGGCGGGACTTCATCAGCGGTAATGTGACGACGTGAGTCACCCGCTATTTTTACCAAAGGGAAAGCTGACGTCCGACAAGTCATGGAGAGGTAAACAATCCAACTCCATGGCAACCTGCTAAACAAGTATGCAAACAACCGGAACTCAAAGGGGAATGAAGTATCGGCATTGCATTCATACCGAACGCAGCCCAATAATAGTAAAAGGACGTACCAACTATTAAAATACATTCAAATATAACATTTTAGGAGCATTATGCAAATGAGATAAAAAATTCCCACAGGGAACTAGAAAGCGTGTAATAGGAAACCCGCATCACAGCTGACACCCTTACAGCATATGGAAAACATGAACACAGTATCATTAAGAAAAAACAGACAATAACTCTAAACATATTGTAATATATATAAAAAATATAAAAAGACCGCAGGATACACATACTAAAAACTAACGATCAGAAAAAAAGCAGTTTACGTCAAAATCAACGTTTAAGCCAGCAGGTACTAAAAATTTTGTCAGATGAATCCAATGAGATTATCTGCGACTTAATTGACGTATAAAACTGCCACCTCTCCAATGCTTATTAACCCTCTCGATGCCCCAGAATTTTAACCCCTTTGGGTTTTGGTTGTGCATTAATTTAAAATGGTGTCTTAAAGCGGAGGTTCACCCACATATTTAAGTTTTATTTCAGCAGTCACTCTTATCAAGTAAATAAACCGAACACTAACCTTTTTTTTTTTCTCTCTGTAGTTTTCTTTATTATGAATTCTTTACTCCTACTTCCGGGATTTCCTCCCGCGGGAGTAGGCTTGTCGTTTGCTGGGCTCTCATTTCGCAATGGCTCCTGGGAGCAAATTGTCCTGCTTCCCAGGAGTAATATTGAACCTCCTTCCTTTCAGATATCACGATAAGTGTATCGTCACGTGACTCGTCTAGCCGGTCACGTGACGAGGGCGGATGAATGCCGGGAGAGACGCATTCATCACTACCCGGAAGAATATGCTTGTGGGCTTCAAGATGCCCACAAGCAAAATGGCAATAGCAGGAAGAGTTTTATAAACTCTTTTTTTTAGCGCAAAACGGACGGGGGAGGTTTTAAAGTGCCGGAGACGTGAGTAATTATAATGCATACGTTTTTAGATTGAATGCATATAAAAAAAAAAAAATGTATGGACCGCAGAACCTCCGCTTTAAGTCCCCTCTTGATGTTGTTCACATGCTCTCCCAATCTAACGTGAAGTGGTCTAGAGGTCCTCCCAATATATTGGAGACCACATTCACATTCAAGCATGTAAACAACACCAACGGTGGTACATGTGATACATTTTTCAATCTTATATAGTTTATTGGTGGCCGTAGCAAGGAATTATTTTCGCTTTTTAATATTACATTTAGAGTGTTTACAAGCAGTGCAGCGTCCGCATGCGTAAAAACCCGAAAGGAAAGAAAAAAGCCTATTCTCAGACTGGACCGGTGGATCAACTACACCTGGTGCTAGTTTGTCACGTAATGACGGGGCCTTCTTGTAAATAAAAGATGGTCGTTCAGGCAATAAGGGTCCCAACACTTTATCTTGTTTTAACATGGACCAGTTCTTTGACACAAGCTTCTCAAATTTCTTATGCTAAATGTTGTAATCTAATACCATCTTATAATTGGAAATGCTAATATTGGTTTGTTTAATCTTATTAGCAACCAGCAGACCCCTGTCCATGTTGCGTACCATCTCAATTTCCTTATCAAGAGTGTTTTTGTCATAACCTTTCTGTTGAAATCTAGATGATAATACCTGTGACTGAGATAGGAAATCATTTTCTCGTGTGCAATTTCTCCTAAGCCTAATGAACCGACCCTTGGGGATGTTGCACAACCACGACTTGTGGTGGCAACTCCCCAGAGGTATATAGGAATTACGGTCAGTAGGTTTCAAATAATTGCACAAACGGAAATGCTCATCATCTTTCCAGATTTCCAGATCCAAAAATACAATCTGCTCCGTGCTAATCGTCCAAGATAACTCGATGTTCCTAGTGTTATCATTCATGGTCTGGATAAGCCGATCAAGGCCTGATCGATCACCCTCCCACACCAGGATAAGATCATCGATGTATCTTTTGTAGCAGACCAGTTCAGGGGGGCGACACTTGAAAACCACATCCTCCTCCCAGTGGGCCATAAATAAATTGGCCACACTGGGAGCAAAACGAGCTCAAATTGCAACCCCCCTTGTCTGCAAGAAGAACTCTCTGTTGTACCAGAAATTGTTTCTGGACAAACAGAAACTGAGGCTCTGCAGAAGGAACTTCTTATGCTTGGATGGAAGGTCTGATGAAGATAGAGCCCACTGTACAGAGGATAAAGCATCCTCATGCCCAATAATGGTGTACAGTGAGCTAACATCTGCGGTTACAAGGATGCTAGATGGAGAGCAGGTGACAGATTCCAAAAGCTGGATAATATGTTTGGTGTCCTTAAGGAAGGCGTCAGTTTTGGAGACTAAAGCCCTGTACACACGATCGGATAACCTATGGATTTTCGTCCGATGGATTTGTCCATCGGAAATCCGATGAAACAGTTTTTCATCAGTCTTGGCCACACACCATCAGTCAAAAAACCGACGGCAAAAAAACGAGGGCACGTACAACACGTACAACGGCGCTATAAAAGGGCCGAACAAATCTAATGGCGCCACCCCTTGGGCTGCTTTTGCTGATTTCGTGTTACCGCGTGTTAGTAAAAGTTTGGTGAGAGCCGATTCGCGCTTTTCAGTCTCCGTGCTTTGCAGATCATTTCCTGGTGTTCAGTTTGTGCTTGTGGGTTCGTATTTGTTCTTCAGTGCGTGCAGTCAGGTCGTTACTGCCTTGCAGTGCCTTCTTGGCTGTTCGTTTACTGTTTTTCAGGTCGTTCTTCTCAGGCCTTGCTGTTCCACGGTGCGTTCTGTTTGAGTTCGTTCTGACCAGCCGACCGGTTTAAGACCATGTTTGAAGTGCGTTTTCGTTCTCGAGCTCGTGCTGGCTTTGGACTTGGTGTTGCAGTTAACACTGTAACCCGAGTTCAGTCTGTGAACAGGGTGAGGAGGAGTTCATGGACTAAGAATTGGTTGCTCCAGCGGGACCAATTCTCTCATATGCCTCTGCTGCGGGAAATCCATGAGAATAATCCTGATGATTTCAGGAATTATCTCAGGATGACGGACCCCGTATTTCACCGTCTGTTGGATTTGCTGTCCCCCTATATAACGAGGCAGGACACTGTGATGCGCCAGGCCATCACTGCCGAGCAGAGGCTTATTGCCACGTTGAGATACCTGGCGACTGGGAGAAGCTTGCAGGACCTCAAGTTCACAACAGGCATCTCCCCCCAGGCTCTCGGGATCATTATCCCTGAGACGTGTTCGGCCATTATTCAGGTCCTGCAGAAGGACTATATGAAGGTAAGTTTGCTCCTTTAACATCACATTATATGTTTGGATTGTTTGATAATGTTATTATTTTTTATCCTCCTTCACAAATTTGCCTGTTTGTAATATCCTGGTAATGTCCCCATTTTCACCATGCATGTTTTTACCTGTAAAGGCCTTTTTTGGGCCCTACATGCCTATTTCCCTTCACTAACCTCTCCAGCATGCTATCCTGGGCCCAAACCCAGCTAGCCTTCTATTTTCCTTTTAAAAATTTTGGGGTCAGTGCCCTCGTAGTTTGACAACCCTCCCTCCCCCCCCTAAAAATTTAAAAATAGTTTAAGTTCTCAATCAAGATCAGCAGAGTGGTAGAGCCTTTATTTGGATCCCCCACAAGCACCTCAAGCCCCCCCCCCTTAAATTATTTCAGAATGTCCACTCAGCGGGGGTGAGGCATCTGCTAAGTGGGCCTTTGTTTATTGCTAGGAAATACTCCCTTAAATAATAATGTTAGAATGATGTTGGTCAACAATGTCTTTGTGTGTAATCTGCTTGCACTGTAAACATAAACCGTACTAATGTCTTCTTTTTGTTTGACTCCACAGTTCCCTAGCACACCACAGGAATGGCTGACTGTGGCAGATCAATTTGCCCAGCGGTGGGACTTCCCCAACTGCGGAGGGGCAATTGATGGGAAGCACGTCCACATAGTGCCGCCACCCCCGTTCGGGGTCATACTATTTCAACTATAAAGGTTTTAATAGCATAGTGTTAATGGCGGTGGTGTCGGCACGGTACGAGTTCCTGTATGTGGACGTGGGAAAGAACGGCCGGATGTCCGATGGCGGAGTATTCGCTGAGACGGAGTTCGCTCACCGTCTGCAGGCTGGGGGTCTTGCACTGCCTCCAGATGCAGAGAACTTGGAAGGGCTACCGTTCGTTTTCATCGTGGATGAAGCTTTTGGACTAGGACCACACCTCATGCGGTCGTTTCCCCAACGCACCCTCACCCCGGAGAGGAGGGTTTTTAATTAACGGCTGGCCAGAGCCCGGAGAGTTGTGGAGAATGCCTTCGGGATAATGGCCAGCTGGTTCCACCTGTTCCAGACAGCTATACATTTGGCGGATTATAAACTCAACAACATTGTCTACTGCTGCTGCTTGTTGCACAATTTTTTACGCAAATTCTCGACAAATTATGTGTCATCAGTTGGGCCTGATGATGAACTACATCTATTGGTTGAATCTGGGAAGGCTAGTGGTGTTTTAAATAAAAAGGAGGCACTGTATTTGGATCCTCTGTTTTGTAGGACACCGATTATATACTGCCTACCAAAGGTCCATAAAGATAGTGTCAACCCTCCTGGGAGACCTATCGTAAATGGTATCGACTCGATTTCATCGAGGGTTGGACAGTATATTGATACATTCCTGCAACCGTAAAGCCCTGTACACACGATCGGTTTGACTGATGAAAACCGTCCGATGGATGGTTTTCATCAGACCAACCGATCGTGTATGGTACCCATCTGTCTTTTTTCCATCGGTTTTAAAAAATAGAACTTGTTTTAAAATTTTCCGATGGATCAAAAATCGATGGTAATTTCCGATCGTCTATGGGCAAGTCCATCGGTTAAAAAACCCACGCATGCTCAGACTGAATTAGGAGACGGGAGCGCTCGTTCTGGTAAAAATAGCATTCCTAATGGAGAGAGCACATTCGTCATTCTGCAAGTTATTGCCTCGTTTAATGCAGCGCATGTTTTTTTGCTTTAGAACGGTGTTTAAAATGTCATTTTTGCTGCAGATCTTTATCACGAGTTCTGACAAACTTATGTCTTTCTTCTTTCTTGTGATCTTATGAATAATTAGTTTAATTCTTAAAGGCCGACCTCACAAATTACACCAAACCTTTTTTTTTTGTATTTAAATTTGTTGTGCATTTTTTGGTGTGTCAATTTCTCACAACAACATTTTATATTTTAACGTTTCCTCATGGAGGTTGGTGTCCCTTGTTATTAATTACACATTGTATTTATGAAATGTTATTGCTACTCCAAAAAAAAAAACACATCAGGCATGTATGTTGGCTGAAATCAAATCTCCATTTATTTTGGCAAAAAAGCAAACAAAAAACGAAGGGCAACTATTCAGAAATTAGCACAAAATATCAAGTCATTAGACCCCAAATGCAGACATGACTATGATGAACAATAAGATCAACAACAGCATGAAATCAGGAGAAGCAGCCAAAGACATGCATCATCCCAAGCTGTGGTACTCCATCAACCTGCAACTTCTGGAAGAGCAGCTCGAGGCCAGAGAATCACCTCCTGCTCTTCGCTGTAGCCTTCCTTCCACGCTTCCCTGCAGCATTCTCTCCACGGCCCCGTCCACGCACCCTTGCAGGCTGGGCCACTGTGGGTGGTGATGTGGCAGGCGGAGGAGGAGAAGGAGGAGAGGGATTGGCCTGCTTAGAGATATGGGTGGCCTCAGTCAGCTGCCCCCTCACCCCCATGTGTACAGCCTGTAGCGTTCGGGGATCCAGCTAGATCGCAGGACACAGGCTTTTCAAACAAAAGGACATTTATTAAACTTAAATGGCTTCACAGCAGCAAAACAAAAAGAAATAACAGTCTCACCGACTTGTAGAGCTTATAACTGCTGTTGCAGTTAAACAGTCCTTACTTGGTGTTGCAGGTAAGTTTCCCAGCTAGCAGGCTTCCATGCAGGCCACTGCCATGTACATTCACAGCTTTCCAGAGCTTTTCACAGCCTCCACAGCTTTTGCAGTGTCCACCATTCACCATGCAGACATCACTACACTCCTTCCTCTCACCTAAAACTTCCTGTCTCTCTTAAACCACTTCCTTGGACAGGTGTGTTAACCCTTTCTGTTCCCTTAAAGGAACCATAGCCCAAACAGAGGGGAAATATAGCGTCCTTCCCGGACCCAGCCACGGCGTCCTGTACATATCCCCCCCCCCCGTGCCCCAACGCCAAGGAGGTGGAGGCAACAGTGGAGCTAAAACAATTGACTCGGAAGAGGGCATCTGCATTTTGATGCAGTCTCCCGGGCCTATGCTCCACTACAAATTTAAATTCCTGGAGCGCCAGGAACCAACGTGTAATCCTGGCATTAGTCCCTTTACCTTGCCTCATCCATGTTAAAGGGGCATGGTCAGAAATCAACCTAAACTTCCTTCCCAAGAGGTAATATCTGAGGGATTCCAGAGCCCACTTAATGGCCAGACATTCTCGTTCAACTATAGCATAGTTTTTTTCCGCTGGTGTCAACTTCCTACTGAGGAAGACTACTGGGTGCTCCTCCCCATGAACAACCTGTGACAACACAGCTCCCAATCCTACATCGGAAGCATCAGTCTGGACAACGAACTCGTTTGAAAAATTGGGTGCTATCAGGACAGGGTGTTGGCACAGTGCTGACTTGAGCTCCAAAAAAGCCTTTTCAGCATCTGCATTCCATTCCACCATGACCGATTTCCGACCCTTAGTCAGATCGGTCAATGGAGCCGCCAATGTGGCAAAGTTGGGTACGAATCTCCTGTAGTATCCCACCATGCCCAGGAATGCACGTACCTGCTTTTTTGTGAGGGGGCGGGGCCAATTCTGTATAGCCTCTACCTTGCTAACCTGAGGTTTCACCACCCCTCTACCCACAATATAGCCCAGGTATTTCACCTCCTCCATTCCCAAAGCACATTTTTCAGGGTTTATTGTAAACCCCTCCTTCCAAAGAGAGTCCAGTACTGCCTGGACTTTGGGCAAGCGTGATTCCCAGTCTCTGCTAAAAATGACTATGTCGTCCAAGTACACTGAGGCATACTCCCGGTGAGGTCGTAAAATCCTATCCATTGCTCGCTGGAAAGTGGCTGGAGCAGTTTGCAGTCCAAAAGGCATTCGTTTGTACTGAAAACTCCCCTCTGGGGTAGAAAAAGCAGTTTTCTCTCTAGCAGCCTTAGTCAACGGGATTTGCCAATACCCCTTGGTAAGGTCTAATGTTGCGATATACCTGGCTGGACCCAGTCTCTCAATAAGCTCATCTACCCGGGGCATGGGGTAGGCATCAAACCGTGAAACCTCATTAAGTTTCCGGAAATCATTGCAGAATCGCAGAGTCCCGTTGGGCTTTGGTACCAACACAATCGGGCTCAACCACTCACTCTGCGATTCTTCAATGATCCCCAGGTCTAGCATCTTCTTCACTTCCTCTGAAACGGCCTTCCTTTGAGCCTCTGGGATGCGGTAGGGCGGGACAAAAACTTTGACTCCAGGTTCCGTGATAATATCATGTTCTATAACACTAGTTAGCCCTGGCAAGTCTGAAAACTTTTCTTTATTTCTCTGCAAGAACTCCTTTGCCTGCTGACTTTGGATTTTAGACAGGGTACTTGCTACTTGGACACTCTCCACCCCAACCTGAGGCTCAAGTCTTGCACTAGCCAGGGAGGTCACTGGTTCCCTGTCGGTCCAGGGCTTTAACAAGTTGACATGATATATCTGATACGGTTTCCTCTTGCCTGGCTGGTGGACTCTATAATTTACCTCTCCCACTTTTTCCACAACTTCAAAGGGACCTTGCCATCTGGCCAAGAATTTACTTTCCACAGTGGGAATTAGCACCGCTACTCGATCCCCCACTTGGAAGTGCCTTATTTTAGCAGCCCTGTTATAGACCCGTCGTTGAGCCTCCTGGGCTTTTTGCAAATGCTCCTTGACTAGTGGCATCACAGTTTGGATCCTTTCCTGCATTTGGGAGACATATTCAAGAACACTCTTATGCTGAACAGGTTCACTTTCCCATTCCTCTTTAACAAAGTCAAGTAGTCCGCGAAGTCTCCGCCCATATACCAACTCAAAGGGCGAAAATCCCGTGGAGGCCTGGGGCACTTCCCTGATAGCAAACAGGAGAGCTGGTAACAGGCAGTCCCAGTCTTTCCCATCCCTTTGTACCACTCTCTTGAGCATAGACTTAAGGGTCTTATTAAAGCGTTCCACTAACCCGTCCGTTTGGGGATGGTAGACCGATGTGCGCAGCTGTTTAATCCGGAACAGCTTGCACACATCGGCCATAACTCTTGACATAAACGGGGTGCCCTGGTCTGTGAGTATTTCCTTGGGAAAACCAGTCCGTGTAAACAACTGGAACAATTCCCGGGCAATAGCCTTAGAGGAGGTATTCCGAAGGGGAAGCGCCTCAGGATATCGGGTGGCATAGTCAAGAATCACCAATATGTAGGAGTAACCTCGAGCTGACTTTACCAAGGGACCCACTATATCCATGGCTATCCTCTCGAACGGGACCTCAATTATGGGCAGAGGGATCAAAGGGCTCCAGAAGTGGGTCACCGGAGCGGTCAACTGACAGGTGGGACAAGAGGTACAGTATTTCTTTACCTCTGCTTTCAGACCTGGCCAGTAAAACCGGTCGGTGATCCGTGCATCCGTCTTCTCAACTCCCAGGTGTCCCCCTAACACATCGTCATGGGCCAGGTCCAGAACCTTTCGTCTATATTGTTGGGGTACCAACAATTGTTCTACCACATTTTCTCTCACCTTGGTAACCCGATACAATAACTCATTATATATTGCGAAGTGTGGCCACCGCTCATTCGCACCTGGCTCTTGGGGAACCCCATTTACTACTACAACTTGTTCCCGTGCATGGGCCAAAGTGGGGTCCTGCATCTGAGCAGTACCAAACGCCCCCTGTGGAACACCCAAATCTGGCAGGGCAGGGGTAGAGGCCACTTCCTCGTCCTCTTCCCCCAGCATTACCTGAAGTGGGGAAGGTCCTCCCCCCTCAGTATTTTGGTAGGTCTGTGGACCACATATCTTGACATTCTCAACAGTATCAGCTCTACTTTCATCACCATTAACTCAACCATTAGCAATTTCATAATTTGGATCCACATTAAGAACATTTGGCAGTTCAGGGTTATTCCTCTCAGCAGCAGGAACAGGGAGGCTAGTTTCTCCCCAATCTCTGAACTGTTCTCCTTGTTCCCACAGTTTTGTAAACAACGGACAGTCTCGTCCTATTATAACATCATGTACCAAGTTCTTTACCACCCCCACCTCTTGAGTACCAGTGCCACATGCTGAGGAGATGGTCACCGAGATGAGAGGGTACTCTCTAGTGTCCCCGTGAATGCACACCACCCGTAAGGTTTTTCTTACTGGACCGATCTGCCCAATTACTCTAGGATGAACCAGGGTTACCATGCTTCCGGAGTCCAACAAAGCCCCGGGCAGGGAGATGGTTCACTTGGACTTCACACTCAAATTTTTCCTCACCCAGGTCGAGCTGTGTGGTGCATACTTTATGGGCATAAAAAGACCCCCTCCAAAGAACCCCGCATTCCATGGGCTCCTCTTGCAGTGGGCAGTGTGCCCGGGTATGACCCCAGGAATGACATCGCCAACATTGTACATCCCCTCCTCTCCGAACAGGAACCGAACGCTGAGGAGGTACCGGGAGTGACTCTTGACCTTCCGGGGTGTTTGCTCCAGGACTCCTTGGAACATCCTTTCGAAGGGCAGCAGTTGGTCGAACAGGCCGTGGTAGACTGGGGCCTATGCGCTTGGTAGGTCCGAGCAGGTCCTCCACCACTGTATATCGTTCCACCATCTCGACAAGGAGGTTTGCTGTTTTGGGGTCTCCATGGCTGACCCACTGTTGAAGGTCGTCTGGCAGGGATCTCAGGTATCGGTCCAGCACAACTCGTTCCACGATTTGGGGCCCCGACAACACCTCAGGCTGCAGCCATTTTTTTACCAGTTGCACCAGGTCATGCATTTGAGACCGAGGTGGCCGATCTGGACGATACTTCCATTGGTGTACTCGTTGGGCCCGAACAGCCGTAGTCACCCCCAGACGAGCCAGAATTTCTGCCTTTAACTTTTGATAGTCTTTAGCATCATCGGGTGGCAGGTCAAAGTAGGCTTTTTGAGGATCTCCAGTGAGAAAAGGGGCAATGAGGCCGGCCCACTGGTCCTGAGGCCACCCTTCTCTCTCTGCCGTCCTCTCAAATGTAGCAAGAAATGCCTCTACATCATCGCTCAGGGACAATTTCTGCAAAAAATGGCTTGCCCTCACCGTCACCTGGTTGCCAGGGGCAACAGCCGCTTGCTCCCGAACCTGAGATAGCTGCTGCACTGCTTCCTTTAAGACAGCCACCTGAGCCTGCATAACCTCTTGTTGGGCTGCTTGCTGGGCTGCCAACTGGGTCACCAACAGGCGAGTATTTTCTTGCTGCAGCTGATTTGCTTCCTCATGGCGAGTTTGCGCTTGCATATTAGCCAGGGACAGCTGTTTAATTAGCTCCTCCATTGCTTCAGCTTTCAACGTTTGTGCAGCTTTAACCCAGGACATATATCCAATGTACTGTCCCTTTTAAATGTCAAGTTTAATGCAAAGATAAAAAAAAAATAATAATAATTTTTTTTTCTTCTTATGCCTGTTATTCTGTCCTGCCCGCATTCGAGCACCAGTGTAGCGTTCGGGGAACCAGCTAGATCGCAGGACACAGGCTTTTCAAACAAAAGGATGTTTATTAAACTTAAATGGCTTCACAGCAGCAAAACAAAAAGAAATAACAGTCTCACCGACTTGTAGAGCTTATAACTGCTGTTGCAGGTAAACAGTCCTTACTTGGTGTTGCAGGTAAGTTTCCCAGCTAGCAGGCTTCCATGCAGGCCACTGCCATGTACATTCACAGCTTTCCAGAGCTTTTCACAGCCTCCACAGCTTTTGCAGTGTCCACCATTCACCATGCAGACATCACTACACTCCTTCCTCTCACCTAAAACTTCCTGTCTCTCTTAAACCACTTCCTTGGACAGGTGTGTTAACCCTTTCTGTTCCCTTAAAGGAACCATAGCCCAAACAGAGGGGAAATATAGCGTCCTTCCCGGACCCAGCCACGGCGTCCTGTACAGGCCATATAGATAAGGTGTTCACAGAGGGCCCGTTGTCCCGCCTCCATTTGGAGCAACTTAGACCACTGGACCACCTGTGTGTGACCCCGTTTATAAATTTTGTCATGTGGCCCAGACTATAGTATCTTGATCCAGAAAAAAAAGCTGAATACACAACTGCTGCAGTGTCATCTCCTTTACCCAGAATCCAGTTTAGCCTTTCATTCACATTCTAGTTTTACTTACAACACATCATCTAGCCAACAATGTGTAGACATACATTGTTTAATTAAAATGAGGCATGCCCACATGTAGTTTACGTGGATATGTGACAAACATGTTTTGGGGAAGACCATCAAGTGTTTTTTACGACACATTTACCAAATAAGTGGACTCTCAACTTAACATAAAACTTGACATTTTAAAATGTGAAACCAGTCAAGCCAAGCACATGTTGCAAAACATGGAAGAATACATATTACAATGTGAAAGAACACAGTAAAAAAAAGCTTACTTTTTTCTATGCTTTTTTAAAGCTTCCTATACTGCTCCGGCTCCCTCAGCTTCAGGTCAGACCACCTTTTACGGAGTTGTTCCTTGGATGTCCTGACCCCATATTTTTTATAGAGAGTCCTCGCCACTTTGTCCATAATTTGAGACTTCCGGAGATTAGGGGTGTCATATGGGCCATGCTTGCCGTCGTAATCCTTCCTCCGCAGAATGTCCACCATCTCCGCCATCTCAGCAAATGACATATTAGTCGCCTTGTATCTTTTTTTACTGGATCGGGACGTTTCCGCCTACGGGCTTTTCTCGTCGGTAATTTCTAATAAAGAAGCCACCTGTGTCTGCGACATGTCGCCATCTCACACTGTGCGCCGATCGTTAAGGGGCGGGGAAATGCAGAAAAAGACCGTCATGGGCGGGCGGCGAAGGCGGAGTTACACGCATGAGCAGGGTATAAAAAGGGGAAAGAAGTTATTAGGGATGCGCGGAGTAAGGACGACCGGAAGTGCACAAACGAACTCAACTAAGGTAAGAAGGGAACTCGGGCCTGCAGTGGCCTATAATGGTTCCTGATTGTAAAGGGCAATATTGTGATAAGTTGAGGAGAATCAAATCTGATCTGTCTTTTTTTATCCTTGTTTTTTTACTTGCTGATCCAAAAAGATGCATAAACTACGTGAGCCGGAGGTCATGTTGATTTTTATTGATAAATATAAGGAACTGCGCAACCTGTGGGAACTGAAACACCCAGTGTACCACAAGAGTGATGTACGTCGGGCAACTATTACCAAATTAGCAGAGGATATGAAGCCATGGATCCCAGATGCAGACTACACTATGATAAATAACAAAATCAACAACCTGCGTAATTCCTATAAAAAAAAATACAAGGAAGTGCGCGAGTCGAAGAGATCAGGAGCAGCAGCCGACGATGTAGAACAGCCCAAGCTGTGGTACTACAAACATCTTCAATTTCTGGATGACTAGATCGAGGCCAGGGAATCTATTTCCAGCCTTCCCTCAACCCTTCCTTCCACCCTTCCCTCCAGCGTTCCTTCCACCCTTCCCTCCACCCCTTCAGAGGCGGAGGAGGAGCCACCTGAACTTGAAGAGCCAGATCTTCGCATCTTCAGCCAGGTATAGTATTTTTGCACATAATTATTGCCCTCTAAGTAATATTGTGATGAAATTGTTGGATTAGCCCAAAATGATAACCCCCCCCCCCCCACAAAAAAATATGCACCAGTCATGATATCCAAATTGTGTGTGATAGATTCCCCAAATAATCAAACTTTTTTTTTTGGTAAAAAAAGGATGAGGCAAGCCAGGAGGAAGAGGCTCAGGAATGTGGCAGGCAGGAGGAGGCAGGGCCAAGTGGGACTCAGCAGGTCCCCAGGCCTAGTGGCAGTACAGTCTCACAAGTGGCTCCCCTCCACGTCAGACCGCCAAAACATCGGTGGATGACACAAGTGGAGGAGGAGTCACTAAAGATGATCCGTGAGGCTGCTGCCATCATGAGGGCCCCCCTCAACCCTACGGAGGGTTTCAGAACTTATCTGTCAGATAAGTTGCTCCAAATGGAGGCGGGACAATTGGCCCTCTGTGAACACCTTATCTATATGGCCGTACACATGGGGGTGAGGGGGCAGCTGACTGAGGCCACCCATATCTCTAAGCAGGCCAATCCCTCTCCTCCTTCTCCTGCCACATCACCACCCACAGTGGCCCAGCCTGCAAGGGTGCGTGGACGGGGCCGTGGAGAGAATGCTGCAGGGAAGCGTGGAAGGAAGGCTACAGCGAAGAGCAGGAGGTGATTCTCTGGCCTCGAGCTGCTCTTCCAGAAGTTGCAGGTTGATGGAGTACCACAGCTTGGGATGATGCATGTCTTTGGCTGCTGCTCCTGATTTCATGCTGTTGTTGATCTTATTGTTCATCATAGTCATGTCTGCATTTGGGGTCTAATGACTTGATATTTTGTGCTAATTTCTGAATAGTTGCCCTTCGTTTTTTGTTTGCTTTTTTTGCCAAAATAAATGGAGATTTGATTTCAGCCAACATACATGCCTGATGTGTTTTTTTTTTGGAGTAGCAATAACATTTCATAAATACAATGTGTAATTAATAACAAGGGACACCAACCTCCATGAGGAAACGTTAAAATATAAAATGTTGTTGTGAGAAATTGACACACCAAAAAATGCACAACAAATTTAAATACAAAAAAAAAAAGGTTTGGTGTAATTTGTGAGGTCGGCCTTTAAGAATTAAACTAATTATTCATAAGATCACAAGAAAGAAGAAAGACATAAGTTTGTCAGAACTCGTGATAAAGATCTGCAGCAAAAATTACATTTTAAACACCGTTCTAAAGCAAAAAAACATGCGCTGCATTAAACGAGGCAATAACTTGCAGAATGACGAATGTGCTCTCTCCATTAGGAATGCTAGTTTTACCAGAACGAGCGCTCCCGTCTCCTAATTCAGTCTGAGCATGCGTGGGTTTTTTAACCGATGGACTTGCCCATAGACGATCGGAAATTACCATCGATTTTTGATCCATCGGAAAATTTTAAAACAAGTTCTATTTTTTAAAACCGATGGAAAAAAGACCGATGGGTACCATACACGATCGGTTGGTCTGATGAAAACCATCCATCGGACGGTTTTCATCAGTCAAACCGATCGTGTGTACAGGGCTTTACGGTTGCAGGAATGTATCAATATACTGTCCAACCCTCGATGAAATCGAGTCGATACCATTTACGATAGGTCTCCCAGGAGGGTTGACACTATCTTTATGGACCTTTGGTAGGCAGTATATAATCGGTGTCCTACAAAACAGAGGATCCAAATACAGTGCCTCCTTTTTATTTAAAACACCACTAGCCTTCCCAGATTCAACCAATAGATGTAGTTCATCCTTATACACCAACATTGGATCCTTATTAAGGACTTTATATGTGTCACGATCACTCAACAGTCTGTTCATCTCTGCTTTATAGTAAGCCTTGTCCAAAATAACCAGCCCTCCTCCTTTATCAGCCGGACGAATAATTATATCTTTTCTTTTTTCCAAAGATTCCATACCATTTCTGATGTATTGGGGATCCACCACCTTTCTAATCCTCATTTTATCCAAATCATTGAACATCATATGTTTGAATACCTCCAAATATTTGTTATCAGTGTTCAAAGGATTAAAAGTGGACTTATTACGAAGGTTAGAGTGGACACCATCATCCACAATGGAGGATCTAGTGGGGTTAGACAGGAAGTATTTTTTCATGTTAAGGTTTCTGACAAACTTATGAATATTAACATAGGTCTGGAATTTATTAAGGTTCTTAGTAGGGGCAAATTTTAGGCCCCTATCCAGAACCCGTAATTCATCATTATTTAATGAGCAACTGCTCAGATTGTAAATACCAGTGCCTATTGGGCTTTTGGCCTTTTGTATTCTCCTACCCCCTCTCCTTCCTCTCTTTCCTTTCTTTTTCGTGGATGGCCACTTCCCTGTGGGGTTTCCTGTGATTGGTGCCTCCACCAATCGTCTGGATTGGTCTGGTATGCAGGGGGACCTCTCCCTGGTCCACTCTGGGCTCCCGAAAAATCCCCCCTCCCTTATTGCTTGATTCTGCAAAGGTGCAAATGTGTTAGAGATAGGTATTTGTCCTCCATGTGGAAAGTGCGGTTTCCCTCTACCCTGGGTATAAGTATAGGGACCCTGATCCTGTCTGTGATGATCCCAGCAACGGGGGGACTCATAGTAATCTTGGTATTGGGGGTATCTAGAGGGAGACTGATATGAACCCCCTCCCCCCTTCTTCCCCTACCCCTTCCTTTTTTACCCCTTTGGTTATTCCCTCTATATGACTGGCCTTCCCTTTGAGGTAAGGGACACTGTTCAGGATAGTCATAACTGTGAATAGGGTTCCTTATTGAAGTGGGTATAGGTAAAGGGGTGGTGATATGACTGGGAATATTATCTGGATTTGACTGATTAGGGGTACTGACAATTTGCCATTTAAAAATATTCCCACTATTAAAATCGTCAGAATCCCTAATATACTTTTGCTTTTTCTTATTTTGGACTTCTAGGTCCCATTTGGTAAGTTTGTTTTTCAATTCCAATGATAGCTTTAAGAATTCCTCACTTTCTTTAAATGGTTCAATAAGATTTTTTATATCTCGAATCTGAGATTCCAATACTTTCATTTTCCTCTGTTTACGCAGAAGTAAAAACTCAGGTAGTTCCAGACCCTTTTTTACAAAGAAATCACCCCATTCTTACATAGAATCCTCATCAGTAAGTCCATCATTAGGTGGGACATCCCACCTTAAACGACGAGGAATTAATTGGGCAGTCAGATACTGTTCAAAGGAAGCAATGTCCCACCAGGTTTTGACTTTTTTCTCAAATATATGACCCAATTTCCTAAAAGAATACGCCAAATCATTGGCCTGTTCATTAGATGAATTGCGGGAGAAAACTTCACCCAGTTTCACCTCACGTTTCTCTAGAAATTGGAATACATCCATATTTGCAGCTGAATTGTGATAAATTGATAACGGTAATAATAAAAAGTAAAATCAACCAGCGCAAATAACCCTAAACATACAGCAGCTGAAACACTGAGGTTCAAAATATCAAATCCCCATCAGAAAATATAAAAAGGCAGTGCAGCGCAAACATAAAAAACACACATATAATTAGAGACTACAAAGGATAGAGATAGTCCAAGAGTCTTTCTTTGAGGAGCAATAAACTAAAAAACACCAATATGTGTTCAGTAGGTGACTTCTAGATTCTTTATAGTGACTTGTGTGACGACCTCCACCACTAGTAATGGTTAGCAGCTCACCTCAGCGAGTGGACCCCTGAGCTAGTCAGTCAGGTCACTTAAGCAGTTCCCCCTCCGGGATAAAAACAGACATCCAGGCTATACTGAATCCACATCAGGTAGACAAGGTGTAATTAGAGCGCTGATCAGTCTCACTGCCAGTAATCCAGACAATCAGATCCAGGAGGCCAGATATAAAATGAAAAGCAAAGAAATCTAGTGCTCTCCGTGTAAAAGGATTTAATGATCATAAAAACAAGAAATAAACTTACAAAATTAGCACTGTGCCTCAGTGCGGAGGATGTGCAGCATGTCAAAGTATATCCAACGGATGTCAGCATGGGACGCGGGTGACGTCACGTAGGATCACGTCGTTCCGCACGCGTTACGTCCAGGGGGCGGGACTTCATCAGCGGTAACGTGACAACGTGAGTCACCCGCTGTATATATATGCTTTTATGCCGTATATCTATGTTATGAGTGTTCTGTCTCAACTACAAAGCGATAAAGTTCATCTCCAGGTTTAAGTAGGCCTTACTCAAGCTGGTTTGATATTCATCCCTTGCATCGATACAGGCAGTTTAACTCAATGAATAAACTCACAGTTAGGACGACAGACGATGAATCCTTTCGAATGTACCGTTTAATGATGGATATTCATAGATAGAAAAACGTTGCAGTTGTAAGCCACATGTAAGATGTTTAGCATGGAAGATATACAGGAGTAATGACCAGAATCAGGAAGTGGAGGAGATATATAAAGAACTACGGTGAGAGAGAGAGTTCAGCTAGAAAGAAGGGGACAGATCTTAAAGACACAGAGCAAGAATAATCACATAGTGTAACACAACACTCCCCGTCTGAAATCTTTAGATTTCATAACCTTAAACTAATATATATATTTTCAAAAAGTCCAATACTGACGAATGTCCTGGAACCTGTAATAAAAAACATGCAACAAGCAAATAATAAACGTAAGTTCAACAGGATGAAGAACATAAAGTCACAGTATGATGTCTTCAAATAATTCCAAAGTTCTGAGTAGAACCTGTAGATGGCAGCAATGTACTCCCCGCCATGCCAACAGCATGGCTAGTCCTTGCACAAGTCACTCACCTGGCAAAAGGAGTACTAACTCTGTAATTGGTCGACTAAAGGTTCGTGTCGATCCTCCCTTGGTTACCTTGACTTCTACCTTCCGGACTTTGTTATCGTCGCTGGGCATAACTTTTAGTAATAAGACCCATAGGCCACTCATTCCGACAAACTTCCTTGTCTTTTAGAAGGATGAGGTCTCCAACCTTAAGATTCGGCTTAGATGCTTGCCATTTGTTACGACCTTGAAGGTGGTGAAGATACTTTTTCTTCCAGCAATGCCAGAACACATTGGCTAGATGCTGCACCTGCTTCCATTGATGCTCGTAATGGTGTGACCGCAGCTTCTGTTTTGTACTTACAGAAGTGTGGAGTGAGGTGTTCACAGTTCTTATTTCCATATCATCTTCAGGGTTTACTAGCCCATAGGTGGTGTCAATAGGGAGTAAGTAAGAGTCCTCACACAGAAACCTTGGAGGTGACAGCCATAAGCTGTCCTGAAGAGCAGCAGGTGACACGGCTCTGGTCCCACAGTCAGCTGGGTTGAGTTCAGTGGGAACGTGATGCCATTGACTTGGTAGAGAGAATCTCTTGATACGTTCAACCCTGTTGCTGACGTACACATAAAATTGTTTTGTTTGGTTGTTTATGTAACCAAGTACTACCTTACTGTCTGTATAGAAGGTGAAAGAATCAATTCTAGTGTCCATTTCACTTCGTATGACCTCGGCAATTTCTACTGCTAGCACGGCTGCACAAAGTTCAAGTCTTGGTATGGTATGTGCAGGCTTGGGTGTGAGTTTTGCCTTGCCTAGGACAAAACTACAGTGTGATTCTCCATTCAGTTCAGAGGTCTTCAAATAGGCTACTGCAGCAATAGCTTCAACTGATGCATCAGAGAAAATATGAATCTCTCTCCGGTTAGCAGTTGAAGTGGATCCTGGAACATAGCAACGGGGAATCTGAAGTTTTTCTAGTGACTTCAAAGAATATCTCCACCTTTCCCACTTGTGTTGATTCTCACTAGGCAAGGGAGTATCCCAGTCTATGTTCTCAGTAGACAACTGTCTTAGTAAAATCTTACCTTGAATGGTAACTGGAGCAAGGAAACCCAGTGGGTCATAGATGCTATTCACCACGGACAGGACTCCTCTCTTAGTGAAGGGTTTGTCACAAGTTGACACTTGGAAGGTGAATTTGTCTTGCTTGATGTTCCACAACAAACCCAGACTTCGCTGTACAGGAGGCACATCTGTACCTAAGTCAAGGTTTTTTAGACTAGTGGCATAGTCCTCAGAGTGAAAGGCATTCATAAGTTCCTGGCTGTTGGATATAATCTTGTGCAGTCTAAGGTTTGCTACAGACAGCATCTCCTTTGTTCTGGTGAGAAGATCAATTGCTTCTTTAGCAGTTGGAAAGGACTTAAGTGCGTCGTCAACGTAGAAGTTTCTTTCAACAAATTGACGGGCATCAGATCCATATTTAACTTCTCCAGTCTGAGCTCTTCTCCTTAGCCCATAAGTTGCCACTGCTGGGGAAGGACTGTTACCGAAGACATGTACCTTCATGCGATAATCTATAACTTCCTTGTTGAGGTCATTGTCCTTGTGCCATAGAAACCTGAGGTAGTTTCTGTTGTCTTCTCTGACGATGAAGCAGTGAAACATCTGTTGAATGTCGGCCATTACTGCTACAGGCTCTTGTCTGAAACGAATCAAGACTCCTATTAGACTGTTGTTCAAGTTGGGTCCAGTAAGGAGCATGTTGTTAAGAGAAACACCTTCGTGCTGAGCACTGGAATCAAAGACAACTCTGATTTGGTCTGGTTTGCGTGGGTGATACACGCCAAAGGATGGAAGGTACCAGCATTCTTCTCCCTCCTTTAGTGGGGGAGCAGGCTCTGCATGATCTCTGTCAAATACATTTTGCATAAAGTCCACAAAGTGCTTTTGCATCTCTGGTTTCCTGCTTAAGTTTCGCTTTAAGGAGGAGAATCTACTGATGGCCTGCTGTAAGTTGTTGGGCAATCTCTCTCTTGGGAGACGAAAGGGTAGGGGTGCTACCCAGTTATTGGAGTCATCTTGAAAGAACACCTTGTCCATTACCTTGATGAATTCTTTGTCTTCCATTGAAGGAGCCAGTATGTCATCTTCACTGGTTGCCTTAAACACTGTAGAGCCGAAGTCGCCATCATGGCAGGAGAAAGGGCTTGTGTCACCTGAAATACCATGTTGCCATTCGTGGCTGGCTATCTTCTCTTTCACCCAGTAGTGATGTGGGCATGGCTCAAAGTAAGTGTTTCGGCCATTTGGCAGAACATTTGTCTTGAATGACGAAATGTTGGTAGGTCTTTTCATTTTGCCTATGCAGACATTGCCTATGATGACCCACCCTAGATCCGTGCGCTGGGCAAATGGGGCATCTGGGTGTCCACTGACTTGTCTGTGTACCTTGTGAACTCTTAGAATGTCTCTTCCTAACAGAAGAAGGATCTGAGCATCTTTGTCAAGCGGCGGTATCTCATTTGCTATTACCTTGAGGTGAGGGTGATGGAAAGCAGCAGCTGGAGTAGGGATTTCTTCCCTGTTAGCAGGTATCTGATTGCACTCAACAAGTGTAGGTAAGGGTAATTGCAAGTTACCTTTTAGAGAAGATACCATGAGTCCATGAGCCCTTCTTCCAGAAACCTCTATAGTTCCACTACAGGTACCCAAGGTGTAAGGATGAGCTTCGCCTTTTATTTCAAATAGATTGAACAATTCAGATTTTGCAAGTGATCGATTGCTCTGATCGTCTAAGATAGCATATGCATTTAGAGACTTTTCTGGTTGATCCTTGTGGTATATGTTCACCAAGCATATCTTAGCACAGGACTTACCACAGCGGTCTTCTCCACAAACTTCAGTGCAGGATGAAGAAATGATGGTAGAATTAGGCACTTGGTCTGTATTCTCCCCGCCATGCGTTAACCTGGGAGGAGTGTTGGCAGGTTGTGCAGAGCTGGGCTCAAGAGGATGGAGGGCTTGCACATGTTCTTCTTCAGAGCCACACTCTATGCACTTGATGGACACATTACAGTCCCTTGCAAAATGTTCTGTAGAAGCACAGCACCTGAAACATACCCTAAATGTCTTTAAAAGCTCCTTGCGCTCTTCCAGAGGCTTTTTTCTAAAGCCGATACATTTATTGAGGGGGTGTGGCTTCTTGTGTATGGGACACTCTCTGTTAGGGTTTTCAATCTTCCTACTCTGTTTGTTCGTGGCCAGAACTGTGGTAGGAGTGGAAAGGATGTCAGTCTTTTTCACGGACACTGGGCCTCTATGGTTTCTATAGTTGCCCTGAAGACTGGTACTCTTAGGAAAGGGTGAGAAGAGGCTGTACTCACCGTAGGAAAAACTTGGATCGTTCTTGGTCTCTGCAATTTTCCTGATGAATTCACAAAAAAAAGAGAATGGAGGGAAGGAAACCTTGTTCTCTCTTTTGTATGATGACCCTAGTGCAGTCCATTTCTTTTGCAAACCATACGGGAGCTTGGAGACAATTGGGTTTACCCCTCTTGGAGTGTCAAGGTAACTGAGTCCAGGTAGTTTTGGGTCTGTCTTGGCTAGCTGAAGCTCAAGGAGAAGGTCACTCAGTCTCTGGAACTCCTTGTTGTCCTTACCGGATATCTTTGGGAAAGTTTCCAGACGCATGAACAAAGCATTTTCTATAGCTTCTGGACTGCCATAACTTTGCTATAGTCGCTCCCATGCAGCTGTGAGGCCTGCAGTAGGATTGTCCATGAAAACCGATCTTAATGGCTTAACACGTGCAGCAGATAGAGGACCAAGCCATTTGATCAGCAGATTCAATTCTTGATCAGCTGTAATGCCAATATTGCTGATTGTAGTTCTGAAGGCACATTTCCAACTTCTGTAGTTCTCAGGTTGGTCATCAAAACTTGTAAGACCAGTCTTTGTGAGCTCTCTGCGAAGCATGTACCTCACAAACTCTTCTGTCTCAGTTGTCTCCGCCTTTATGTGAGATGCTGTTGGCTGTATGGTGCTGATTGCGTTATCTTTGACATTGTTGTTAAAGGACACAGGGAAATATGGTGCAGCAGATGCATCCAGGTGAGTTGCTTGCTTGAAGTCAGTTGTTCCAAAGGTACGTTGATTCAAGGCTGTACCAATGACTGGAGATTGATGACTTGCTTGAAGCTTGCGCTGATGCTCTGTGACGTATGAAGGCAGGCAAGGTAGGCAGGTAGGAAATGCAGTGGAGTGATTTTGAGTGCAGGAAGTTGCTGGAACCTCTTTAACTTGAAGCTGTGAAGGAGTCTCTATGTAGTCGGGAGCATTGGAGACAATGGAGTGTGCACTGCAGTGGCTTAGGACATAGTCTTTAGTGCATTTGAGGGGGTCTTCCATATCTGCTATGTTTAGGTTAATGCTGTCTTTCTCACTTGCACCTTCGTCTGCACTGATAGCTTGCTGTAGGACCCTTAGCTTTGCCATAGCTGTGTCATGTTTACACTGTTCATTTAAGGTTTCCATTGTTGCTCTTTGTTGTGCTGACTGCGCTTCCAACTCTGCCCTTTGACGTGCTGACTGCGCTTCCGACTCTGCTCTCTGAGCTTCCAACTCTGCTCTTTGACGTGCTGACTGCGCTTCCAACTCTGCTCTTTTTTCTGCATATGCCACCTGCACTTTGCTGGCTTCCACTTCAGCGCGGGCATTAATAAGTCGCTCACTGAGTGTTGAGTATCTTGAACTATGGGATCTTGACGAGTTTTTAGAACGTCTGGTGGAAACAGATCTGTGAGATGCAGTATCCTGTAACAGCTTTATTTTTGCTTCTGCCTTTAATCTGGTTTGCTGGATAAAACTGTCTCTTTCAATATTGAGAGCATTGATGCGCTTTAATTGCATCATCACATTTTCTGACTTCATGTTTTGTAAGACATTAGTGAATTTGATGCTGGTAAGCTGATAAAGCTCATATGAGGCAGAAAGTTGTTTAATGGCGCCCTCTAGTGTCAGTAGTTCACGTTCAACAGACACTGTATTGGCTTCAGCAAGGATTTTCTCCCAGACTAATTCCAAGCTATTTGACAATTCAGTCCTTGAAGCTTCATAATTCTCCATTACTTTCCAAGTGGGTTTAACTGAGCGTTTGGGTAACTCAGTTTCTTCAGGAACTTGTGGGGAGGTAGATGTGAGTTCACATGCAGAAGCTTGGTCACTCATGATAGCAGACTGACTGTGAAAGCAGGCAGGATCTGTGTGCTGAAATATGACACTGTGCAGATTGTCTCAGGCTATAAGGCTGCCATGTGCTGCTCTGTCCCTTCTGTCTTGCTATGAGGGCAGTAAATCTTGTCTGTTTCAGTACTGACATGCAGAAATCTTGTAATTAGGCTGTGAAACTCAGTTTTTCTACTGTTCTGTCTCAACTACAAAGCGATAAAGTTCATCTCCAGGTTTAAGTAGGCCTTACTCAAGCTGGTTTGATATTCATCCCTTGCATCGATACAGGCAGTTTAACTCAATGAATAAACTCACAGTTAGGATGACAGACGATGAATCCTTTCGAATGTTCCGTTTAATGATGGATATTCATAGATAGAAAAACGTTGCAGTTGTAAGCCACATGTAAGATGTTTAGCATGGAAGATATACAGGAGTAATGACCAGAATCAGGAAGTGGAGGAGATGTATAAAGAACTACGATGAGAGAGAGAGTTCAGCTAGAAAGAAGGGGACAGATCTTAAAGACACAGAGCAAGAATAATCACATAGTGTAACACAACAATGAGTAAGCATCTACTTTGATGTGAAACACGTCAGCCATCCATCCCTGCATGTCAGTTTTCTGTTTTGCCTGTTTTTGGATTTTTTGAATTTATGGATTAATTTTGGATTTTATTTAGAAATTTTGGAAATAAATCGTTTATACAGAGTGCGGCAGTCCAGGGCTCCTTTCTTTTCCATGCATCAGTGCAGAGCCAGCACCTGTTCCAGTATCAGGGCGGGAGCATTTTGAAAGCCCTACAGCTTAAAAGAGCGGTACAACCCTTCATTGTATATCTATGTTACACGGTTGGCAAGCGGTTAAAGTGGCGTTCAACAACATTTTTTATATATTGCAGCTTACCAATCATTAGATACGGTGGCTGCATTTGTTTTCTTTTTGAGTCCCGGTCCAGACTGATGCGGATCAGATGCAATCCGAAAGGCATAGATTCACATGTCATCTAAAAAAACATTGTTTTCTATGAAGGATGTTCACATCTTTGCACTGCGATTTTGATCCGGTTTGGAGCGATGCATTCCTCGCACAGCATAGAGTATAGTGGTATTCTGAGATAACAGTTCACATGCGATTCATAGCTGGTTTTGCATAGAAGTGACTGGAAGGCAGTTTGTAGAGAAGAGGATGGACAATATTTCTAGCATATGAATTGGTGGCATTTTCTAAGTATTGCTCCACAGGAAGTATTTGACTCAAGTATACCCTCTAGGACAAACCACTGTGTCCCATACCCTTTTATAATCAATGTGTTGTACATGTATGAATTTTATGTAAACTATTAAAATTTGTTAATATTTTTATACGTGCCTACAAAGTCCATTATTCCCAAATTTCAGCATTTCTAGCATATGAAGGCAGATTGAAAATCACAGCAGTACTAAATTCGCATTGAATGAAAGGGTATTCACAGTAGCATGCCTGAATCATAACTGAATTGCACCTGATCTGCTGAACAACTACCTTTGACAATCCCACTGAAAACTGAAATAAAACTTGCACCACATATATGTGAATCCAGGCTTAAAGGGTAACTCCACTTTCCTTGGAGGAAAAAAACATAGCAAATAAAGAAAAAAATAATATAGTGTTTACAATTGCGACACAAGTCATATTGTAATTAAATGTTATTAAAAATCACCTTTCCTTTTCAATCTGTAGTTCTGTAATTTTCAGAAAATGCAATATGGCTACCTGGAGGTGTTCTGTAAACAGAATGTGTACAGAACACCCCACAGATACAGCATTTCCTACTTGTGTGATTGGCTCATCAATTTTCCCAGAAGTCAACACTAAGATACAAGTCAGATATCAGGTATCCCCTGCAACAAAAATTTCAATTTTGGTGAGATACTCCCAATAGGAAATCACATCTAAAGGGATGCAGGCCCAGCAGTTTTTCTAATTAATGCCCTGCAGGTGCTGCAGCTGATTGATAATTAGATTCACTTCCCCACATAGACACAAACACACAGGGATTTCTTTGAAATTACTAAAGGTAGGAATTTGCAGAAAAGTTTGTTAAAATCCCTGCAATGTACATACAGTAGATCACCCAGGGGGGATGTTTTTTTTTCTCAACAAAAGTGGAGTTAGTCTTTAAGCTATTTTCGCTCTGTTTTCACCTGGTTATCTGGCCATCCTGAATAACAGTGCCCCAGGGATTTTAAACAAAGGCAATACAAAGAGAACAGAATGCTTTTTCCTACATTACAGTACATGGTACAAAAGGCACATATCAGGAGTGTCTGTTGGGGAAACATACATTTTAAAGTAATATTAAAGGCTTTTTTTATTTGGCAAAATAAAAAAGAAGTTATACTTACTTGCTTTGGGTAACGATATTGCACAGAGCAGTCCCTTACTTCCTCTTTGGTGGTCCCCAGCCGGTGCTGTCTGCTCCTTCTTCCTCTTTAGCAAGTCATGTGCTATGGGTGCACCCTTGTGTGCGCACTCCTGAGCGGGCTGTATGCATCCATAGTCACGCACAGTGACAGTAAACTAATCCCCCTCCCCCGGCTTCCTCCTCACAGGAGTTTGACTGAAAACATCAGGAGCCTTTGGCTGCTCCCAGACTGGCCAGTGATACCAGTGTAGCGGGGTCCCCTTTAAGACTCCCAGGACTACCTTACCCAGAACCCCTTTCAGCAATGTTTCCACCCCAGAGACTCATGGGAGGGGTTATATAAGGAGGAGGCAAGGCAGAGCTCGGCCTCTTTGGGACACGAGACTTCAGTGGAGAGATCTTCCTGTGTGGATCCGCTGTGGTGCAAGGCCTGAAGCCTGGGGCCTTGCGCTGCTACCCAAAAGAGCCTTCCACCCCATCTCGAGCCTGGGTGGCATCTGACTCGGTTTCTTCAACCGCTGCTGAGCCGGAGACCCGACCGCTGCGGACGCTGTGTGTGGAGACACAGCGGGTGGAAGTTCCCGGACTGGGATCGCGTCCGGAGGGGTGAGCGAGCACATGCTCAATCCACAAATACTGTATACCATTGTTAGGCCTACAGACTGCCGTGGCCCACCAGTTCCTATTTCAGTTCTTTTCCCCCACTGGAGATCCATAGCAGAACTGAGTCAAACGGATCTCTAGTGGAGTGTACTGTGTTGGCATTTTTCACCCCCCTTGGATTACAAATGTGTTCCTGAAATGTGCACCACCGTTTAAAGACTTGCATGTGAAGAATTTTACCCCCCAAGAGACTGAGTTATATGGTCAGGCCTGGCCATCTAGATAGTTTATTTAGTTACTGCGCCATAGGGTGCATAGTGAAGTACTGTTACACGTGGCGCGTGTGTGCCATATCTGACTAGTTATAGTGTGTTTATTGCTGCAGGGCTCTGCAGATATATTCCTGTGATTTGTGATAACTGTTGATTTTATTGCCAGTAGAAGTAAACTCGTTATTCTTCTATCACTGCATTGGTGTCTGAATTTAACCATAGAGCATGAGATATATATATATTACCCTAGACTAACTGTGCCAGAAGGGGGTCGAGTAAATTGCCGGGGGGTTGGCGGAGCTGTCTTCAGGGCCCAAACTAAATCTGCGGCCCTCTTAAGTGAAGGTATCACTACACGTGGGGGCTGGTCCGGGATCCTGATACAGCAAGAGAAGACCCCAGAGGTAACGGCATGGACCCGCTAACAGTAAAAGCGTGGTGTGAAACATCCAGAGCAGACCCGGGCACGTCGGTAGTCATCAGCCTCCCGGGAGAGGAGTGGTCGACAGAGACGGTAGAGCAGCTAATGGTGTCCGTGTCCCCAGATTATACACCGAGGGTGACGGAGATAAAACCAGACCCAGATACCTCGTATCAGTATGCACTAGTGGAGTACTGGGGCGGGATGCCAGAGACTTTCAAGCACAACTGTGTGCGGACGCCAGACAACAAAATCTATAGGTTAACGCACGCCATGACTATAAAGAAGGAGCCATCACCGCAAGGGGCAACCCGTGTCTCACCTGAAAGAAGAGACAGGGTGACGCCTCCGGCGGCACCTGCACCCGTCACTGCCATATCACCAGAGCTGATAAATGCCATAGGGGATCTGCTAACCAAATGTCAGAAGACAAGCACGGTGCATGTAGAGACTAGCTACCGGAGACTAAAGACATTCTCAGGGAAGCTCCCTGTCCCTGCAGGGGAAGAAGATTTTGATACCTAGGTGAAACAGGCATTACAAGCAGTAGAGGCATGGGAGGTGCCTGAAGCGCAGAAGAGGCAACGAGTGATAGAAAGCCTCAAAGGCGCAGCAGCAGAAGCAGTGAAAAGTTTTCGGTTTGGGAATGCAGACTGCACGGCTCAAGACTGTCTAGCCATGCTACAGGAAGAGTTTGGTCAATTGGAAAAGGTGACAGAGATGGTCTACCAATTTGAACATACTTTCCAACAGCCAAAGGAGAAACTTTCAGAGTATGTTAGGAGACTGAACAAGTTGTTGTGCAAGATTGTGTTGAAGAAGGGAATGAAGCCCCAAGATACAGATGTGGCAAGAATGAAGCAAGTCTTAAAGGGAGCGTTGCGCTCGGAACCAGTCTGGCTGCACCTGAAAACCTCGGGAGGAGGAACGTCGCTGACTTACTCTGATTTGATAAAAATCATCAGAGATGAGGAGGCACTACAACAGGACCAGCAAATGTTGCCCCGCACAGGTGTTAGTCAACCCAGTAATAACCCCTGAAAGAGACTCAGAGGTAGACACTTTAAAATCACAAATGTCCAAGGTGTTAGAGATGTTGTCCTCTCTGATAGCAAAAGACCCAGAGGGCCCCAGGAGAGAAGTACCAAGGAAGGAACTATTCCCAATTGCCTCAGCACCCGCATCTTTACAAGAATGGGGAGACATAATCTGTTTTAACTGTGGGGGAGTTGGCCACATTGCAGCTACATGTTCCAGTCCCAAGAAGAAGAAAACAGATAACCGCAAGCCGGCGGGAAACTCCAGAGGGCCCCGGTGAAGGAGTCAACCGGGTGCCCATCATCTTCAGTGAGCTCCAAGCTGAATGCGAAGCAGAAGGAAAGAGGGGACAAAACCCCTCAGAGGAAACACAACATTCCTCAACAGAGATACACCCCAGAGAAAGGGGGCAAGACCCCTCAGAAGAGGCACAGCACTCCCCAAAGGGGATGCACACCTAAGAAAAACAATAATATCCCTCAGCGGGTCTGTACACCCATTGAAAGGAGGGAAATCAATGCATACCAGGCTCAAGAAAGACTAAAGTCCAAAGGGAGTTGGACGAGAGAAAGTCCCAAGGGAAAGGACCAGAAGAAGGTGACCCCTGCCAGGCCATACCCGGAGAAGCTGGTAGGCCCATCTCCTGTAGTGCCCATTCAAGTGGAGGGAGTCTACACCAGAGCCATCATGGATACTGGGGCACAAGTGACCCTATTATACCGGGATTTCTACGATAAGCACTTGAGTCACCTGCCCATCCAGAAGATAGAGGAACTGGAAATATGGGGGATTGGAACCCAGAGCTTCCCCTACGATGGCTACCTGCCCATCAAGATGACCTTTGACCCATCTGTGGATGGGAAGGCCGAAGTGTTTGACACCCTGGCAGTAGTGTGCCCTCGGCCGCCAGGAGCCAACAAGAGTTCCCTTATAATAGGGACGAACACGGACCTGGTCCGAAGACTCCTAACCCCTCTAGTGAAAGAGAAGGGGCCAGCGGCCACCAAGATCCACCCCATGCTGAAGACGGCCTACCAACGGCTGGTCCTAGAGCAGAAGACCCCTGGAGAGGGGATAGGGAAGGTGTGGAGACTTGGAAGAGAAGGGGTAGTGTTGCAGCCCGGTGAAGTAACCTGTCTCAGGGCCACTGTGAAGCTTACTTGGGAGCAGCCTGGACCCTTTGTCATGCTGGAGTCTGACCCAAGGGAAGAGTCCTCCGGTCTGGAAGTGATACCAGAAGTGATTCCACTGAAGGCCCTGAAGAAGGCCCATTGTAGAGTTCCGGTGAGTGTTAGGAACACTACAGGTGGCCCCATGGAAATCCCAGCCAGGATGCTGCTGGGCCAGGTGAGCCCTGCTGCCCCGGTTACCCTGTCAGAGGTCAAGGGGACGGGTGAAGGAGGAGATGTTTGGGAGAAGCTGTCCATGGAAAACCCGAATCTGCCCAGGGCTTGGAAAGAGAGAGCCAAGGCCCAGTTGACCAGATGGGAGAAGATCTTCTCCAAAGATGAGTTCGATGTGGGGTGTGCAAGGAGTGCCACCCATCGAATCCGCCTCCAAGAAGACAAGCCCTTCAGAGAGAGGGTCAGGCGGGTCCCACTAGCAGATTCGGAGGATCTAAGGGAACAACTCGCAGAACTCAAGAGGACTGGTGTGATCCGGGAATCCAGAAGCCCCTATGCCTCCCCGATAGTGGTGGTCAGGAAGAAGAATGGGTTGTTGAGGCTCTGTATAGACTACAGGACCCTCAACAGGAGAACCATCCCCGACCAGTTCATCACTCCGAGGATAGAGGACGCTTTACAGAGTTTGTCTGGAGCCAAGTGGTTCAGCGTTATGGATCTCAAGAGTGGATACTACCAGATCCCTATGCATCCAGAAGACAAGGAGAAGACAGCCTTCATAACCCCAGTGGGGTTCTTTGAGTTTGATCGAATGCCTCAGGGACTGTCTGGAGCTCCTGCTACCTTCCAACGTCTCATGGAGAAGACTGTAGGAGACATGAACCTTATTGAAGTCCTTGTATACCCAGACGATGTCATTGTCTTTGGGAGAACCCTGGAAGAACACGAAGAGAGGCTGGAAAAAGTGTTGAGAAGACTCAGTGAGGAGGGACTCAAGCTTTCGCCTGAGAAGTGTCGGTTCTACCAGTCTTCTGTGAACTATCTGGGGCACATAGTGTCTGAAGAAGGTGTGGCCACAGACCCTGAGAAATTGGAGGCAGTTACCTCCTGTCAACGACCCACCACCGTAACAGAACTCAGATCCCTCTTGGGGTTCTGCTCCTATTACAGGAGGTTTGTGGAAGGATTCGCCCGAATTGCCAGACCATTGAATGAACTACTCAAGACCGAGGGGGAAGAGGACGACTCAGGGCCCAGGAAGCCGGGAGAGTCAGTCAGAGATCAGTGGAGCCAAAAGTGTGAAGAAGCCTTCCAGGCGTTGAAGAAGAACCTAACCACTGCACCAGTCTTGGCCTACGCAGACCCAACCAAACCCTATGAACTACATGTAGATGCTAGTCATGACGGTCTGGGAGGAGTACTTTACCAAGAACACGAGGGACAACTGCGGCCTGTTGCCTACGTGAGCAGGAGCCTGACCCCCTCTGAGAAAAACTACCCCACTCACAAGCTGGAGTTCCTGGCATTTAAGTGGGCGGTAGTAGACAAGCTCAAAGACTACCTGTATGGGGCGGAGTTCACTGTGAAGACCGACAACAACCACCTTACCTACCTTTTCACCACAGCAAAGCTGGACGCCACTGGACACAGGTGGCTGGCCGCACTGTCTGGATTCAATTTCAGCCTAAAGTACTGGCCAGGGGCTTGAAATCGAGATGCAGACGCTCTGTCCAGGAAATCTCATGCCCCCACCAGTGACACAGAGGACTGGACTCAAGTGGCACCTGACGGGGTGCGGGCCCTTTGTCAAGGGGCTGAATTACAAGCCAGAGGAGGCTCAAGGGCGGAAGAGATAGGAGTTACCATGGTAGGAGTCCCCAAACAATACTGTGGAGTAACCCAACTGGAGGAAGACCATCTGCCGAAGCTGTCCAAGAAGGAACTGAGATGCGACCAATTAGAAGACCCCATGGGGAAATTGGTTCTGGAAGCCCTGGAGAATCAGGATCCAAATAGACTCCTGCGCCACTCCTCAAAGGAAGCTCGCCTGTTGAGGAAAGAGTGGGACAGGTTGCAGGTGCATCAGGGAGTAGTCTACCGAAGGGGCCCCTCTGATGACCTGGAAGATAAATGGCAATTGTTCCTTCCGGAAAAACATCGAGAGACTGTTCTGATTGCCCTACATGACAATCACGGCCACCTAGGGGCGGAAAGGACCTTTCAACTCGTCAGAAGTCGGTTCTATTGGCCCTGCATGAGGGCAGAAGTGTAAGAGTATTGCCATTCATGTGCACGCTGCATCCAGAGGAAGACTTTACCCCATCAAGCTGCCCCAATGGGCCATCTACAAAGTCAAGGCCCAATGGATCTGGTATGCATTGATTTTCTCTGCCTCGAACCCGACCTGAGTGGACTAGGAAATGTTCTGGTGATAACCGATCATTTCACCCGGTATGCCCAAGCTTTCCCAACCAAAGACCAGAAGGCTTCCACAGTAGCCAAGGTACTTATGGAGGAGTATTTTGTCCATTATGGGCGGCCACAGCGACTCCATTCAGATCAAGGAAGGGACTTTGAGAGTCGGCTGATTCGGAAACTCCTGGATTCGTTAGGAATCAAGAAAACCCGAACCACACCTTACCACCCACAGGGAAATGCTCAGCCGGAGAGGTTTAACCGAACCTTGCTCAATATGTTGGGAACTCTGGATAGTGAGAAGAAACAACATTGGAGCAAACACATAGCAGCTATAGTACACGCTTACAACTGCACCACCAGTGATGCTACAGGCTACTCCACATATCGACTCATGTTTGGGAGAGAAGCAAGGTTACCTGTGGACCTGGCCTTTGGCACCTCTTTAGACCATTCCTCAGCCACATCCCACAAAGGATATGTGGACAGGCTCAGACACAGCCTGAAAGTAGCCTATGAACAAGCGCAAGCGGCCTCAGATCAAAGGGGAGCTCGAAACAAAAGAAACTTCGACTTGAAGGTCCGGGTGCAAGACCTGCAGCCCGGGGACCGAGTACTGCTACGCAATTTGGGGGTCCCTGGAAAACACAAACTTGCAGACAGATGGAGATCTGAACCCTATGTCATCTGTAGGAAGCTGCCGGGCCTACCTGTCTACAAGTTGAAGCCAGAAGGGAAGGTAGGACCACTGAAGACGTGGCATCGAAACCACCTGCTCCCACTTGCTGAAGCAGTCAGGATACCTCCAGTGAGGGACTCCCCTGAACCAGTCTCTATTCTGGATACCCCCAGGCCAAACACTCGGTCCCAGACCTTTCGGGCTAAAGATGGAGAGGCCTCTGAACTTAGTGGAGATGAAGGAAGAGAACTTGACTGGCTGTGGCCTTCCCCAACTCCAGGAACTTCTGCTATAGATCTTCCAACCACTGAAGACACTATAGATGGACAATTGAATGCAGAAGCCACTGAGTTCATCCCATCTAGTCCTTCATCAGATTACTGGGAAGACGCCTGTGATACTTACTCTGAAAAGGACCCTAGAGACTCTATGTATCCCTCGGCTCCTGAAGCAGATGTTCCAGAGCCCGCCGTGTTGCCCCAACCTGCTACAGAAGAAGAGCCTGTGGCACCAGAGCCAGAAACCCCAAGAGAGCAAAGGGCTTTGGGACACGAGACTTCAGCGGAGAGATCTTCCTGTGAGGAACCGCTGTGGTGCAAGGCCTGAAGCCTGGGGCCTTGCGCTGCTACCCAAAAGAGCCTTCCACCCCATCTCGAGCCTGGGTGGCATCTGACTCGGTTTCTTCAACCGCTGCTGAGCCGGAGACCCGACCGCTGCGGACGCTGTGTGTGGAGACACAGCGGGTGGAAGTTCCCGGACTGGGATCGCGTTCGGAGGGGTGAGCGAGCACATGCTCAATCCACAAATACTGTATACCATTGTTAGGCCTACAGACTGCCGTGGCCCACCAGTTCCTATTTCAGTTATTTTCCCCCACTGGAGATCCATAGCAGAACTGAGTCAAACGGATCTCTAGTGGAGTGTACTGTGTTGGCATTTTTACCCCCCTTGGATTACAAATGTGTTCCTGAAATGTACACCACCGTTTAAAGACTTGCATGCGAAGAATTTTACCCCCCTAGAGACTGAGTTATATGGTCAGGCCTGGCCATCTAGATAGTTTATTTAGTTACTGCGCCATAGGGTGCATAGTGAAGTACTGTTACACGTGGCGCGTGTGCGCCATATCTGACTAGTGTGAGGGGGTTAGCTCGGCAGCGGGTGTGTGTGACCCCCCGGGATGGGCTCCCCACACAAAACAGGCCCAGCAAACGGAGGTTGTGGTTTTCAAAATCAAAAAGGTGCGGTTTATTTTCTATTTACAGTGACAAAACACAGCAAAGCAAAAGAAACATAACCAAAATAAATCCTGGTCAAGTTGACCTCTGACTAAACATACAGGTTTCCTAACTAACAACTGGGATCAGCCTAGTGCTGTCCTAGTCCCTAAGTCCCTGGTTTTAAATGTCCAAGCAAATAGCCACACAGGCTTTGTCTCACCGCACAGGGGTTCACTCTCCCTAGACAGTCCACACAGGTCTGGTTCCAGGCATGAGCTAACATCTAATGAAGCTGGGAGTTCTTATAGAGGCCTAAATGAGCTGACAAGCTTCAGCTGGTCTCATCAACTCCCTGCCTGCACGACGCCCAGCCCTCTCCCTAGAGGTATGAGTCATCCATGAGCCCACTAGCCTCAGCTGGGCTTCATCAACTCCCTAGTTGTATAAGTCGGCATAAAGCCTGAATCTGGGAGAAATATATCTACCCCCCTGGATGCAACCAGGTGACTTTACCTTCCTGCTGTCACATACCCCCCCTCTTGTTTTAACCTCGGGGTTGGAACACCAGCAATCAGGCATTCATGTACTCGAGACAAAGCATCCACATTCCCCATTTGAACGCCAGGGCGATGCTTTACTGTGAAGTTGAATTCCTGGAGGGCCAGGAACCACCTATTCACTCTTCTATTTGTTTCCTTGTTTTGAGCCATCCACTTTAACGGAGCGTGATCCGTAACCATGTCAAAGTGCCTACCTAGCAGGTAGTACCGAAGGGAATCTAGAGCCCACTTCACCGCTAAACACTCCTTTTCAACGGTGGCGTAATTTACCTCATGGGACTTCAACTTCCTGCTGAGGTAAATGACTGGGTGCTCTTCCCCGTTCCAGACCTGGGACAATACTGCTCCTAACCCCACATCTGACGCATCACTTTGTACGACAAAGTCTTTAGAGAAGTCGGGTGAGTACAACACTGGCTGGCTACATAAGGCTTGTTTCAAGAATTGGAATGCTGCCTCAGCCTCGGGGGTCCATTTAATCATGACCGACCCTTTCCCCTTCGTCAGGTTGGTTAGGGGCACAGCCTTAGAAGCAAAGTGGGGAATGAATCGCCGATAATACCCAGCGATTCCCAGAAAGGCTCGTACCTGCTTCTTGCTGTTGGGACGTGGCCAACTCTGGATGGCCTCGACTTTGTTGAGTTGGGGTTTTATTACTCCCCTCCCAATGGTGTACCCAAGATATTTGGCCTCCTCCTGCCCAATGGTACACTTCTTGGGGTTAGCCGTAAACCCCGCTTCCCGAACAGAGTCCAGGACTGCTTGCACTTTTGGCAGATGTGAGGCCCAATCTGTGCTATGGACAATTACGTCATCCAGGTAAGCCGCAGCATACTTCCGATGGGGCCTCAGCATCTGGTCCATTTTCCGCTGGAATGTGGCCGGCGCATTCTGTAACCCGAACGGCATTCTTTTATATTGGAACGCCCCGTCTGGGGTTACAAATGCGGTTTTCTCTTTGGCCGACTTGGCCAGGGGGATTTGCCAATACCCTTTTGTGAGGTCAAGAGTCGTCATGTATCGGGCTGTTCCCAGCCGGTCGATCAACTCATCTATACGTGGCATGGGGTAGGTGTCAAATTTTGTAACTTTGTTCAACTGACGAAAATCGTTACAAAATCGCCAGCTCCCATCCGGTTTAGGCACCAACACGATGGGACTAGACCAATCACTTTGGGACTCCTCTATCACCCCTAAGTTCAGCATTTTCTGTACTTCCTCCCGTATTGCCTCCCGTCGGGCCTCTGGGATCCGATAGGGTTTTAACTTCACCCTTTCACCGGGCGGGGTAATAATATCATGCTCTACCCCAGATGTTTGTCCCGGCAGCTCAGAGAATACCTCCTTGTTGCGAAGCACAAACTCCTTAACCTCCTGTTGTTGGGGTTGTGACAAGGTGGCTGCTATTCCAACCTCAGGAATCACGCAACCAGTTTGAGCTGGTGACCAAGTGTCTGCGACTAGGGACTCTCTATCCCTCCAGGCTTTCAACAGATTAACGTGATAGATCTGTTCGGGCTTTCGCCTTCCTGGTTGTCTGACCTTGTAATTCACTTCGCTCACTTTTTCCATTATCTCGTAGGGGCCTTGCCATTTGGCAAGGAATTTACTTTCAACCGTAGGGACAAGTACCAATATCCTATCCCCCGGGGAAAAGGTACGGGTCTTGGCTCCACGGTTGTACACTCTCTGCTGTGCCAACTGCGCTTGGGCCAAATGTTCCTTCACGATGGGCATTACCTGTGCAATTCGATCTTGCATCAGGGCGACATGCTCAATCACACTCCTGTGGGGAGAACTCTCACTTTCCCAAGTTTCCTTGGCAATATCCAACAGCCCTCTTGGGTGTCTCCCATACAGTAACTCAAAGGGGGAGAATCCCGTAGAGGATTGGGGCACCTCCCTAATAGCAAACATCAAATAAGGAAGTAAACAGTCCCAATCCTTTCCATCTCTATCCACCACTTTCTTCAACATTTGTTTTAGGGTTTTGTTGAATCTTTCAACCAGCCCATCGGTTTGGGGGTGATACACAGACGTACGCAATTGCGTCACTTTGAACAATTTACACAGCTCTTTCATAACCCGGGACATAAAGGGTGTACCTTGGTCCGTAAGCAGTTCTTTACAAATACCCACCCGGCTAAAAACAAGAGATAGCTCTTTGGCTATGGTTTTGGCCGAGGTATTTCGGAGAGGGATCGCTTCTGGATAACGGGTGGCATAGTCCATTATAACTAATATGTACTGGTGCCCCCTAGCGGACTTGATTATAGGACCTACCAAATCCATGGCGATCCTCTCAAACGGGACCTCAATGATGGGTAGAGGGACCAGCGGGCTACGGAAATGTGGCATCGGGGCCAACCTCTGACACACAGGGCAGGAGGAACAATAATTTTCTATGTCCTTCATCACCCCCGGCCAATAGAATCTCTGTAATACCCTCTCTCGGGTTTTCTCTGTCCCCAGATGACCTCCAAGAATGTGCCCATGGGCCAACTCCAACACCAACTTCCTGTAAGGTTTGGGCACCACAAGCTGCTCAACGGTTTCTTCTGCCCTTTTTGCCACCCGATACAGTAGGTCCTTCTCTACGCTGAAGTATGGGTAAGTGCAGGTATTATCTGGGTTCACTAACTCGCAATCTATTTTTACTACGTTTTCCCGTGCCTTTATTAGGGCGGAGTCTTTCAACTGTTCTGTGGCAAAGTTTTCCCTGTGAACCTCAAGATCAGAAAACTCCACAGACGGTAGGTTTTCGTCTGAGGAGGTGGGCTCCTCTCCAGTTTCTTGAGTCTCCCCTGCCAATACTGATAAGGGAAATTCCGGAGAGTCCTCACCACTCTCAGGGGAGTTCTGGCTATCACATTCCTGGTACATAGGGGCACCAGTGAGGGGCTCAGGATCATCCCACAGTTCCCAGAACTTCGGAAAATCCCTTCCCACAATGGCGTCATGCGGTAACTGAGATACTAAGCCCACTGGATGAGAGAGGGTACCTTTGGGGGTCTCGAAACACACTGTAGTCACTGGATACTCTCGGGTGTCCCCATGCACACAAATAACAGCTACCTTGCTATTCCCAGAGACCTCTGTTTTAACTAACTCAGCCTTTATCAGGGTCACAAGGCTACCTGAATCCAGCAATACCACAACATTTCTACCATTAACACACATTTTGCATAAATGTTTCTCAGTTCCTCGAATGGCAGTGCATGCGACTGTCGCACACAGCGACTGACGTCTGCCCGTCAGAAAGTCACACTGCATGGGTTCCTCCACAACCGGGCAATTGGCTGCAATATGTCCCGCTTGCCGGCAGCGGTAGCAAACGATCCTTCTTGCCGCCTCTTGAGCCGCTGATTTCCCAGGCTGTTCTCGCCAAACTTGGGGTAGAGCTCCCACCCTCTCACTCTCTCCACCCTCACCCCTTGGAATCCTCTTATCCGCCCCTGGGGATGGTCTGGTCTTAGGGTGGAAAGTCTGAGTGTCTCTGGAAGAGGCCGTCAGGTTCTCTGTAGCCAAGTATTTCTCCACACGATCCACAAGACCATCGGCCGTCTCTGGGTCTCCATGGCTTACCCACTTTTGGATGGCAGTAGGAAGAGCTCTCAAAAACCGATCCATTACAACACGTTCCACAATCTTTGGTGCGGACAAAGTCTCTGGCTGTAGCCACTTTCTGCTCAGGTGAATGAGATCATACATTTGAGACCTGGGGGGTTTTCCAAGCTGGAAAGTCCAGTTATGCACACGCTGAGCCCGGACAGCCTGGGTGACACCCAGCCTTGCCAAAATTTCAGCTTTTAGCATCACATAGTCTTTTGCTTGGTTAGGCTCTAGGTCATAGTAAGCTTTCTGCGATTCACCAGTTAACAGAGGAGCCACCAGTCCAGCCCACTGCTCCTCAGGCCACTTTTCTCTTTCAGCGGTCCTTTCAAATGTGGTCAAAAATACCTCTGGATCATCCTCTCCAGTCATTTTTGTCAATAAACGACTCACCCCAAAGGACGCGGTATTAGTGGGACGGCTTTCCTCACTGGTCTGCGGACGTTGCTGCATTACTGCTTCCATTTGTTGTAGTCTCTGCTCTTGCTTCTGTAACAGGTCTATGAAGCGGGCCTCAGATTGCTGCTGGGCTTGTTGCTGAGCTTCCAGACTCTGTTGGTGAGCTTGCTGCTGGACTGCAAGGCTCTGTTGATGAGCTTGCTGCTGGGCTGCAAGGCTCCTTTGCAAACCTGCATTTGTCTGCTGTTGATTGGCATTTGCTAGAGCCAGCTGTTTCAGTATCTCCTCCATGCTGGCTTAAAAAAAAACTGCCACTGGTTCTCCACCAACTGTGAGGGGGTTAGCTCGGCAGCGGGTGTGTGTGACCCCCCGGGATGGGCTCCCCACACAAAACAGGCCCAGCAAACGGAGGTTGTGGTTTTCAAAATCAAAAAGGTGCGGTTTATTTTCTATTTACAGTGACAAAACACAGCAAAGCAAAAGAAACATAACCAAAATAAATCCTGGTCAAGTTGACCTCTGACTAAACATACAGGTTTCCTAACTAACAACTGGGATCAGCCTAGTGCTGTCCTAGTCCCTAAGTCCCTGGTTTTAAATGTCCAAGCAAATAGCCACACAGGCTTTGTCTCACCGCACAGGGGTTCACTCTCCCTAGACAGTCCACACAGGTCTGGTTCCAGGCATGAGCTAACATCTAACGAAGCTGGGAGTTCTTATAGAGGCCTAAATGAGCTGACAAGCTTCAGCTGGTCTCATCAACTCCCTGCCTGCACGACGCCCAGCCCTCTCCCTAGAGGTATGAGTCATCCATGAGCCCACTAGCCTCAGCTGGGCTTCATCAACTCCCTAGTTGTATAAGTCGGCATAAAGCCTGAATCTGGGAGAAATATATCTACCCCCCTGGATGCAACCAGGTGACTTTACCTTCCTGCTGTCACACTAGTTATAGTGTGTTTATTGCTGCAGGGCTCTGCAGATATATTCCTGTGATTTGTGATAACTGTTGATTTTATTGCCAGTAGAAGTAAACTCGTTATTCTTCTATCACTGCATTGGTGTCTGAATTTAACCATAGAGCATAAGATATATATATATTACCCTAGACTAACTGTGCCAAAAGGGGGTCGAGTAAATTGCCGGGGGGTTGGCGGAGCTGTCTTCAGGGCCCAAACGAAATCTGCGGCCCTCTTAAGTGAAGGTATCACTACACCAGGAAGAGAGAGCAGTGGTGAGGGAGCTGGGACAGCACTGGATCATGAGAGGACTCAGGTAAGTGTTTAGGGACAAGGCAGTAGAACAAGTAGTGGGGTTGTTTGTTACCCTAATGCAGAGGATGCATTAAAGGGGTTGTAAACCCTCAATGTTTTTCACCTTAAAGCATTCTATGGTTCTATTCTCATTGCACTTATATTTTGTGCATTGTGCATAATTTGCAAGGCCATTAAGTAGTGGATGTTTATGCATTTGTTTTGCAGAATGAGGATATTGTTGTAAATATACGTTCTTATAAATTTTTTCAAAACACAGACAAAAAATAAAAAGAATTACAATTACAATTACAGAAACAGTAGACACACAAAGACAGGGACAAAACCCCAAAAAACCCACATACATACATTGGTCTTACATGGTATTTTGTCTCTGCAACATTGTACCAGTTCTGTATAGCAATTCACTTTCTGCAGCAGTGGTCCAGGCCCTGAGGCAAGGCCAAATCAGGATGGTGCATTCTTTTCAAACAGTTCTTCCATTGACAGCATATTTGCCAAGTGTCCCAGATCCCCCAGGAGAGCCGCAGGATTTTGCACACTGACCTGCAGTGTTTGTGTTTGTGTCTTGCGGACTATGCCACAGCTGCTACTGTCAAGTAAAGTAATCTCTGCTTAATAGTACAAGTATAGTACTGGCCAGACGTTGTCTGCCCTACAGACACCGTCCACTGCTCTACTAATACAGTCCACTGCTCTACTGATATTGTCCTCTGCCCTACTGACACCGTCCACTTCCTTACTGATACCTTCCACTGTTGTACTGATACTGTGTGTCCACTGCCCTACCACTGACAATCAACGAAGAAGTGATTTATTTAGCTACCACTTACCACCAATGAGGATGGGATCTATTTAGCCACCACTGACCACCAATGAAGATGGGATCTATTTAGAGATCACTGACCACTAGGGGATTTATTTTGCCACCACTGACTACCAAATACCAATTAAGATGGGATATACGTATTTAGCTACGATGATCACCAATGAAGATTGGATCTATTTAGCTTTTACTGTCCACAAGGAACAGTGGATTTATTTAGCCACCACTGACCACCAATGGAGATGTGATCTTTTTATCTGCCACTGGTCACCAATGAAGGGAGTTATATAATACTGCCACTAACCACCAGACAGGGTGTGAGGGGTTAATATTGCAGTACTGACCACCAATGAATCAAGATTTATATTTTTTCCTCTTGACAACCAATGCCGGTGGTTTTTATTGAGTTCAGTGACGCTAGAGAATTCAGTAGCGGTGCGTCCATAGAGGGCGCCGGAGCGCCGCCCCCTCTCGCTCCTGCACCGCCACTGAAAGACAATACACAGATTCATGCATTGCATGAATCTGTGTATTTTCGCCGCTGCCGCGCTGCCCACTATTCAGATGGCCGAATTAGAGCAGTGGCCGGCGGTGGGTGTGACTTGGAAGTGTCTATCAGAGCCAGCGGCTTTCCGAATACAGCTTTCAGCGTTAAAACAAGAAAATGTTTTGTGTAAAAGGGATTACCCTTGCCACCTTTGGCCACCAATGCTTGTGTAAATACAGACCCCATTCATGGAAATCTGGCCCTGGTTTTAACACATATTTGGACAGCATCTACTGTACTCTAGATTCCCTTTTGTTGGCATATGCACAGATATGATTACACATTTTTGGGACAAAAGTGCTGCCCCTGGGGTGTGGCTTCATACAGAGAGTAATGCAATTCATAAAAATCCCTTTTTACTCTTCTGATTCTACCTCTTCTCATCTAGTCAGTTCAAATCCTTCAGCCTCAAAGTATAATACCTCCAGCTTTACACCAGCCAACATGATCAAGAAACACGTGTGCTCAAAATTTGAGCATATATTATTTTACATACTGTAGTAACTTTTTTGTTGCACAACACAGGATTTATTTTTCTATTCCTGTCTTACAGATAATTAAAAACAGAAGATTGGTATCTCCGACTCTAACCTATATCATTGCTTTCCGAAAAAGGGTAAGTAAGGCCCTAGAATTTACCTTCTCGTATTTGGTCCCCTTTGGTCTGTTAAATATACAATTGAAAAAATCTTTATATAATGATAAATGCAAAAGGAAATACCTGTGATCCTGCCAGAAATCTGATAACTTCCTGTGCTCTTTGCCTCTGCTGACAGTTATCAGTTACATTGTTCCCATCTATCTTTAACCACTTCATTACCCACCCATAGTCATATGACGTCCACAGATGGGATCTCCCATCCTGGGTGGACTTCATATGACGTCCTTGACTTTGTGGAGGGATATCTGATTGATGCCTGCAGCTAGAGGCATCATTCAGATATCAATATTTCCAGCCAGCGATTCTGCGCACCATAAGAATGATCATAGCGTCAGTTCCCCAGCTTGATCGTTCTTATAGGCGACGGGAGGGGACATCCCCCCTCCCGCCGCCATCCGGTGCTTCTCCGGGCTCTCCCGTGCCATCGGGGGCCCGGAGAAAGAATCGTCCAGGGGCGGATAAGGAGAATAGAGATTTCAGGTCACCAGTCATCTCTATGACCGTCGGAGGCCTTGGCGTGACGTTATGACGTCACGCGGCCCGGGTACCCGGAAGTTAACAAAGCCGCAATTGCGAGTGAATTTATATTCCCAATCTCATGCTTTCCAGCCTGGAGAAGAGATGTGGAGTCTTATTGACCCTGCATCTCTCTATAAAGAGGACCTGTCACACACCATTCCTATTACAAGGAATGTTTACATTCCTTGTAATAGAAATAAAAGTGATCAAAAAAATAAAAATGTAAAAAAAAGTGTAAAAAATAAATAAAAATAATAATAATTTTTTTTGAAACGCCCCTGTCCCCGGTAGCTCGCGCTCAGAAGCGAACGCACACGTAAGTCCCCCCACATATGTAAACGCCGTTCAAACCACACACATGTGAGGTATCGCCGCGTGCGTTACAGTGTGTGCAACAATTCTAGGACCTCCTCCGTAACTCTAAACTGGTAACCTGTAAACATTTTCAAATCGTCGCCTATGAAGATTTTTAAGTACCGAAGTTTGGCGCCATTCCATGAGTCTGCGCAATTTTAAAGCGTGACATGTTAGGTATCTATTTACTCAGCGTAACATCATCTTTCATATTTTACAAACAAATTGGGCTAACTTTACTGTTTTGTTATTTTTTAATTCATGAAACTATTTTTTTTTCCAAAAAAAAAGGCGTTTGAAAAATTATTGCGCAAATACTGTGCAAGATAAAAAGTTGCAATGACCATCATTTTATTACCTAGGGTGTCTGCTAAAAAACACATATATAATGTTTGGGGGTTCTGAGTAATTTTCTAGCAAAAGAATGATGATTTGTACATGTAGGAGAGAAGTGCCAGAATAGGCCCGGTATTGAGGTGGTATAAAAGCCCTGTATTGAAGTGGTTAAGGACCACAGAATACATCCCACCATGATACGGAAAAGATAAGGGGGTATCCCGTTTCTGTACTCATGCAGAAGTAAGTGAGTAATCATTGTCACTCTATGTGTGTAGCGCACCCCCAATATTTGGGGGCGCTATGTGTCTATTTAGGGGTAATCTGGGCCAGTAGTTGGGCTCAGACCAATTGATATTTCATTATTGCTTCTGCTCTGGGTGTAATACTGCCTGGCAGTAGTGTTCCCTGTTGCCTGGTTCTGCTGGCTGGGGCCTACACCTCAGAGAAGGATCCCAGGCTGCCCACCTGTAGGGAGCCCACCTTTAGGAAAGGAGACCAGGGGAGGATCAGTCCCAGAGGAGACTAGCGACGGTACCGCTGTCTCGGGAAGAGGCCTGGAAACTCGCCTAAAGAGGGAACAATCATCTTTAGCACAAGCCCTGCAATACACCAATTTGGTACAAAGGTTTCTCTCATTATTGCTTGGCTGGGAGTTTCGGGACCATTAACAATCCTGTGGCAGAGGGTTTCTGGAATGCATCCTTTCAAATTTAACTATTTATCCGTGCTCCATCCCGGCTGCTAGGATCGCTCTCAAAGGGACTATCCGGGTGAGCAATACCCACTCAGGCTTGAGTGGCGACGAAAGAGTTGCGTGCCTGAACCTTTTTCCCCTTACTTCTCTCATCTTCCTACTCTTTATTCAAGTTCACTGCAAAGATAAAAGAATAAAACCTTGCTGCTTGGGTTTTACTCCTGTGTGGACATTGGCCTTATTCTGAGGAACTTCTACCTAGACAATGGAGAGAGGGGATCCACTCGAGAGAGGTAATTGCTGCAAGACCCAAACAATAACACCACTCGCTCCTCTCTATACACAGGGAGGGGATACCGGGCAAGTAGCAGGTGTGCCCCACTGCAAGCGGAGGACGGCAGGAGAATAAGGGGGTTTGTGTGATACAAGTGTGTTACTGGCAGTATCACTAGGTGAAAATAAAACAGGTTGTATTTTTGTGTTTTGGACTTTAGATGCACTTTTAGCCTGCATTCACACTGATTTAGTGTGTGATTTGCAGCGATTCCTGTGTGTTTCCTGCACCGCATTACAATCGTGCTCCGTTTCACAAAACACAGTGCGATTGGCTGAATTGGATCACATCGGTGTGAACACCCATGTGATCCGATTCTACTGCCTCAAAAAAGGGGGGATGCAAAGAATCGTTTGTGATTTGAATAGGAATGCAGTGCGACTCCTGTCCAAATCACATTCGGATTCCTGCATTAGTGTGAACATTACATAGGCTAAAGCATATATATAGTATTTACTTTTTCTGGTAGTAAAAACTGTAAAATGTTTGAAATAAAATGCATTACAGTGAGAAATATTACTTTATGTTCTTCGTAACTCATTGCATAATATTCAGTGGTGATGACTAAACATTCTGTGGGATTTCAGGATACAGTTATTCCTACAAGTTACTTAATAAGAAAGTCTTAGATAATCCACTAAAATGTTAGAAAGTTGTATACAAAAAATATAGAAGATATTTTTACATTCATTTTTGTAAAATGTACGAAACACAAAATACTGTATATGGAGCAGCAATGTGAAATCCTAGTTTTAACTCATGGTTGAATTTACGGGTATATTTTATTAGTGCTCTTTGCATTGAAAATCTACTGTTCAGTACTATACAGGTGCTAGCAATATGCTGTGCTACAGAAAAAGGAGAGAATCCACAGATAGAAATCATGGTACAACAGGATATTTAGTTAGAGGACACATTTTGTTAATTATCTTTACTTGCTGGCTATGCTTTCAAAAAAATATTTTTGTAGTAAAATTCCAATTTTTGTTTACTGTATTGGGAAATTAATCTTTGGTTAAAGACTGCATGTGTGGATCAGATGTTTGACTGACAGCACACTCCGCCCTGAATGGCGTGGAAGGGAGGGCATGCAATAACTAATGTAAAATCACAGGACATGTGATGCTCTGTGTCTTTGCTTCACACCCAACTCGTGCCATGCTGCACTGATAATAAGAACAGTGATCACGAGAAAAAAGGTACAAACGAAATAATTTTTGCATATAAATCTGTGGCTGGTGGTGTGCCCTATTAATACAAAGGGCAAGGGGGTGGGAGAGAACTACTTTAAGCAAAGTGCATTGTTTACATTATATAAATAATTCTAAAATGTGGGATTACTAATATCTGAAACAGCAATATTAGTAATTGTGAACACAAAGGAATTGTAAGTTATAACAGTGACAACTATTTATTTTATAACCATTCCCACTTGTTTGACTACTAGCTAACAAACTGATTATGGTTTCAGATTTTTGTTGCAGTTAAATACTTGGAGAATGTCATCAAAAATGTATGTTGTCAGTGGTATAGTTGTCATCTATGCTTTGCTTTTTATACAGCGTGGTTATTCCTTCAAGAAATATTTTAGCTGTGTTTTGACAAAAATGCTTCTGGCAGAGAGCTAAATGGAACTGCATATACATTACATAAAAAGCATGAAAGTGTATAAAACACATATAAAATGTGCACAATGTATGAAATACACCATAGATATACATAAAATACTTGCATTTTAAAAATATGTAAACCAGACCTTCCTTTCACTCTGGTCAGTATGTCTAGACAGTTAACTTTTTTTTTTTATCACATTTTGCACAATTGTGGTTACTCAAAACACATTGCAAAATATGACAGAAATTAAGGCAGCATTTTCTTTTGTGGACAAATTTGACTTTAACTGTCTCATTCAATAAAAAATGGCACGTGTGGGCACATGGGCGTACAGGTACGTCCCCTTTAAGAGCCCAGCCGTGCGGCGCGCTCGCGACCCGGTCCTCTTCTCCGTGACCGTCCCCGCGGGAACAGCGGTCCCGATCGCCGCTGGTGTCCCGCGTTTGGGTCACAGAGAGGAAGAACGGGGAGAGGTAAGTGTAAAAAAACCTCTCCCCGTGCTTCCTTGTGTGCCTGTCACTGATCGTCTGTTCCCTGTAATAGGGAACGACGATCAGTGACATCACACGCTAAGCCACACCCCCCCCACAGTAAGAAACACAAATCAGGGCACACTTAACCCCTACAGCGCCCCCTCCTGGTTAACCCCTTCACTGCCAGTGTCATTTTTACAGTAACCAGTGCATTTTTATAGCACTGGTCGCTGTAAAAATGACAATGGTCCCAAAATAGTGTCAAAAGTGTCCGCCATAATGTCGCAGTCATGAAAAAAATCGCTGATCGCCACCATTACTAGTAAAAAAAATTTTTTTATAAAAATGCCATAAAACTACCCCCTATTTTGTAAACGCTATAACTTTTGCGCAAACCAACCAATAAAAGCCGATTGCGATTTTTTTTTACCAAAAATATGTAGAAGAATACGTATCGGCCTAAACTGAGGAAAAAAATGTTTTTTTTATATTATTTTTGGGGATATTTATTATAGCAAAAAGTAAAAAATATTGCATTTTTTTCAAAATTGTCGCTCTATTTTTGTTTATAGCGCAAAAAATAAAAACCTCAGGGTGATCAAATACCACCAAAAGAAAGTTCTATTTGTGGGAAAAAAAGAATGGCAATTTCGTTTGGGAGCCACGTTGCACGACCACGCAATTGTCAGTTAAAACGACGCAGTGCCGAATCGCAAAAAGGGGCCTGGTCCTTAAGCCTCGTACACACGAACGAGTTTCTCGGCAAGAAACGACAAGAAAACTGCCGAGATAGCTTTCCTGCCGAGAAATTCATTCGTGTGTATGGTTTCTCGTCAAGAAAACCGACAAGAATCTCGACGAGAAATATAGAGAACCTGCTCTCTATTTTCTCATCGAGATTCTCGTCAGCCTGTTTCTCGACGAGAAAATTGTGTGTGTGTACACTTACCTGTCCTCCGGGAAGCCCGCGCATGCTCGAAATGACTTTGACGCATGCACGGTAGCTTCCTAGGCATAGATAGGGTGTAGCAATATGGCGGCGACGGCATCCAATGTGACGAGCGCACGCTCGTCGTAGTCGATGACGTCACCGCGTTCGCTCCATTCAAAGAACCGCGGGTTCTTTGAAAGGAGCGTCTGTACACTCGGCCGGGACAAGTTTCTTGTCCAAGAATCTCGTCAAGAAAAACGACGTGTTTTTTCTTGACGAGATTTTCGGCCGTGTGTACGAGGCTTTATGCTGCGTATTGGTCCGGGTCTTAAGTGGTTAAAGAACAGATTCATTTAAGAATAAAAACTCCTTAGCCCCCTCTCTTCGCCTCCCATCCTATGCTAAAAAATCCCCTACCCAGGAGCCCACTTAGCTTTTTCTGACAGTGGTGGCCCACCATGCTGTTTACAGCTTCAATGCAGAAAATGTGTCTGATGTATGAGCCAGTGCATTAACTTTCCATAGACTTACTGTAGCCAAAGATGACATCCGCTGTATTTTTCCTAGTTCAAGTTTCTTTTAGAAGAATGTCAGGCGATTGAATTATTTTCAAATACCTGATTTGTGTCAACATTTTTTTCCACATATGGCTAATCTTCTTTACTACTCTATCAAACGGATATAAGCAGCAGTATATTATATATATGTGTAGCGGGGTGTTGCTTTAAGGACCCAGAGACTACCGTACCCAGGGTACAGCGGGACACTCAGGGTGCATTGCCCCGCGCAAGGACTGCTGGGATGGACTATAAAAAAGGGGGGCGGGCCGGCAATCGGTCTCTTTGGACATCGCCCACCCAGCAAGTGGAACTCTGTACTGAGTCTGTTGTTCCTGATAGGGCCTGAAGTTTGGGCCCTGTGTTTCCAAAGAGCCTTCCATTTTCCACTGAGGAGCCTGAGGGACGTCTCATCCTGCCACCTGTGTACTACTTCCAGGAGGACCGAAGACCCCGGGTGTTGTGGGATCTGTGTACCGAGACACAGCTACGGTAGATACTGACATTGACTGGTCCGGTTGGGTGAGAGAGCACCTGCTCAAAGATTATTACAGGATCTCTAGGCCCTGTGTCTGTTGTTCAGAACCCACCGTTTATAGTTTGCATTTTCACGCGGGAGGGACAGTGCATTGGGTAGCCTAGTCACTTTCTGTTATCCATCGATTTACCAGTACCTATTCCTGTCGATTACAATTTATCTTCAAAAAGTGCACCACCATTTGCTAGCGAGGATCCTTCACTACGGAACTTGCATATAGGACAGTCAAGCCTGACACCTAAGTTTACATATTGCTGGGCGCCATCTTGCTCACGAGGGAGGGGAGCTGCAAGCGGGGGCCGTTAGTTGAATGTGTACAGGATTGTATATTTGTTTACTTGCTAAATACCCTTTTATTGCAGGGCTCTGCATACATTAATGTGTACTGTTTATCTGCTTATCTATTTCACTCAAGTAAAAGTATCAGGATTAAGCAGACAAGTTGTTTGGTGTTATTACTGTGTAGAAGAGACGGTTAGTGTCAGTTACACATATCATCACTGTGTGCCCTTTGCTGCCAGATTGTGTTACCTAAAGCTACGGGTCTCACAATCCTATCATCCTCTACTAGCTGTGCCAAGGGAGGGTAGAGCCAATTACTGGGGGTTGACAGCGGTGCGTTACAGGCCCGAAAATCATACCAGCGGCTCTCTTAACTGGGGGTATCGCTACATATGCAATATTTGCCAAAAATGTATATAATTATCAGTTTCTTACATCACAGGTCTTTTGCTATTGTTCTGTATTTCCTGTTTCCTATGACAAAACTAGAGTCAGCTGTACATGTGCTACAGCCTACAGGAGTATAAAAGCAAGGAATGCCAAAAGGCAGAAACATGACTAAATTAATTAATTTAATTTGATTGATGACTGTTTTAGATCTAATTAGACTGATTTAGACACAGGGTAGTGTAAAGCCTCGTCACGAACGGATTTCCATCGGACAAATCCGTGGAATTTGGTGCAAAGGGCGTTGGCCGTGAACTTTGTATGCATACAGACGGCAGAACTTTTTCAGCCAACATACACAAAACTACAAGGTTTTTCAGCTCTTTAGCGCCACCCTTTGGGCAAATTCTTGTGTACACACGATCGGATAATCCGACAAGACACATTTGTTGTCAGAAAATTTGAAAGCATGCTATAAAATATTTGTTGTCGGAAATTCAGACAACAATTGTCTGATGTAGCATACAAACGGTCAGATTATCCGACAAAACCCTGCCATCACACATTTGTTGTTGGAAAATCCGATCGTGTGTACGAGGCTTTAGAGTTGGCACCTCATCCCTTTAAAGTGGTTGTAAACCCTTTATCTTTTTTTTTTTTTTTACTAACCTGCAAGACAAAGCTATAATGAGCTAGTATGACTAGCATACTAGCTCATTATGTACCACTTACCTTCGATCGGGGCCCCCGAAGTCGTCCGTGTCCCTCCTCTAGCCGCATCCATCGCTGCGGCGATAGCCGGAATGTTACTTCCGGGTATCGCCGCTGCAGCCAATCACAGCGCCGCTCCGGCGCTGTGATTGGCCGGAGCGGCAAAGACGTGACTCTGCGCATGCGCGCATGAGCTGTCGAATTCGGCTACGTCGTCGAATGTTGCGACCTAGCCGAATTTGTGAATGGGGTGACGTCAGCGTCGCCGCATTTACATACAAATATCTCCTTAACCGTGTAGGTTAAGGAGATATTTCATGCACCTACAGGTAAGCCTTAATCTAGGCTTACCTGTAGGTCTTTGTTTAAAAAGTGGGTTTACAACCACTTTAAAACTGAACACATATTAACCACTTAACGACCGCCCCATGTACATATACGTCAGCAAAATGGCATGGACAGGCACAATCACGTACCTGTACTTGACTGCCTTCGTATGGGTGGGGGGTGTACCCCCCTCCGGTACATGGGGCGGTCAGTATCGGTTCAGGAGCAATCCGTGATGAGGGGACGGCCATTGGTTTCTGGCCACCCCCTCGCTAACGCTCCCGGCGAATGAAATGCTTCCCCTGCCTGTGTAATGTATACACAGGCAGAGGAAGTGATGTCATCTCTCCATGTGGCGCTCTATTCGTCCAGAGTGCCGAGGAGAGAAGACATCAAGTACGTGCACAAACAGCCCACTGACACCAGGACACATAGGCACACAACCCCCCCCCCAGTCACCCCCAGATCACCCCCCAGTCACAGTGTCACCAATTGCAGTGATCATGTATTTACTGATCACTGCAATCAGTGACATTTGTGATAAAAAAAGTGTCAGGGCAGTTAGTGTTAGGTCCCTTTAGGTCCAGGGTAGCCCCCTAACCCCCCCATATAAAGGTTTAACCCCTTGATCGCCCCCCAGGTAACCCTTTCACCCCCTATGACCACTGTCACTAAGCGATCGTTTTTCTGATCGCTGTATTAGTGTCAGTGGTGCCACTAGGTAGCCAGTTATTTTTTTAGGTTTGCCGCCAGGTTTTTATAGCATCAGGTACCCCCATATATTATCTAATAAAGGTTTAACCCCTTGATCGCCCCCCAGGTAACCCTTTCACCCCCTATCACCAGTGTCGCTAAGCGATCGTTTTTCTGATCGCTGTATTAGTTATGTTGGTGCCGCTAGGTAGCCAGTTATTTTTTTAGGTTCGCCGCCAGCGTCAGGTACCCCCATATATTATCTAATAAAGGTTATAGCATCAGGTACCCCCATATATTATCTAATAAAGGTTTTAACCCCCTGATTGCCCCTAGAGTTAACCCTTTCACCAGTGATCACCGTATAAGTGTCACTGGTGACACTGGTTAGCCAGTTAGTTATTTCGTTATTTAGGTTCACCGTCAGGTTTTTACATAGCGTCAGGTACCCCCATACATTACCTAATAAAGGTTTAAACCCCCTGATTGCCCCTAGTTAACCCTTTCACCAGTGATCACCGTATAAGTGTTACGGGTGACGCTGGTTAGTTAGTTTGCTTTTTATATTGTCAGGGCACCCGCTGTATATAACCCAATAAAGGTTTAACCCCCTGATCGTCCGGCGGGTGATATCAATTATGTTTTAGTGTCAGAGAGGGTCTGCGTCGCCCCAGGCAGTGTCAGGTTAGTGCCAGTAACACTAACACCCATGCGCAAAGCATACGCCCCCCTTAGTGGTATAGTATCTAAACAGATCAATATCTGATCTGATCAGATCTTTACTAACGTCCCCAGCAGTTTAGGGTTCCCAAAAACGCAGTGTTAGCGGGATCAGCCCAGATACCTGCTAGCACCTGCGTTTTGCCCCTCCGTCCAGCCCAGGCCACCCAAGTGCAGTATCGATCGCTCACTGTCACTTACAAAACACAACACACATAACTGCAGCGTTCGCAGAGACAGGCCTGATCCCTGTGACTCCAGTGCTGTAGGAGGTGATTTCACCACCACAGTTAAAAAAAAGAGCATATATGCCGAAGCATGGGGGCAGCAGGGGCAGAGGAGCGATTTTGCTCCTAATGCCGCGTACAAACGGTCGAAATTCTGACGGAGGCTTGCCCGTGGAAAAGTCTGACCGTATGTACGCGGCATAACTTTTGCGGGAGGATGCCCCCATGCTTCAGGATATATAAATGGTGCATGTATGCCCATCATTAGAAGTGGGTGAATAAAGGGAAGTATACTAATGGTGGGCATACCCACCGATCAATCTCTTTTTTTCATTCAGCCAACAGGCTGCATGAAAAAAAAGATTACAATACATGTCCAACAAGGACCAGCAACGTACTGTTATGTTGCTGGAATTTGAATGGTTATACCAGAATGATGCCTGTGGGTTTAGGTATCATCTTGGTATCATTCTTTTCAGCCAGCAGCTGGCTTTCATGAAAAAGCAATCCTAGCGGCTAATTAGCCTCTGGACTGCTTTTACAAGCAGTGGGAGGGAATGTCCCCCCTGGATATAAAAAGCGCCATTGAAAAATTGGGAAAGCATTTTATCACACCGATCTTGGTGTGGTCAGATGCTTTGAGGGCAGAGGAAAGATCTAGGGTCTAATAGACCCCAGTTTTTTCCAAAAAAGAGTGCCTGTCACTACCTATTGCTATCATGGGGTCATTTGGGGGGGTTTTGTGCCATCTGGGCATTCCATGGCCTCCGAAATTGTAATAGGCAGTGAGGAGTGAAATCAAAAATTTACACCCTTAGAAAGCCTGAAGGCGGTGCTTGGTTTTCGGGGTCCCGTACGCGGCTAGGCTCCCAAAAAGTCCCACACATGTGGTATCCCCGTACTCAGGAGAAGCGGCAAAATGTATTTTGGGGTGCAATTCCACATATAACCATGGCATGTGTGAGCAATATATCATTTAGTGACAACTTTTTATTTTTTTTATTTTTTTATTTTGTCATTATTCAATCACTCAAAAAAATATATTCAATGGGCTCAACATGCCTCTCAGCAATTTCCTTGGGGTGTCTACTTTCCAAAATGGGGTCATATGGGGGGGGGGTTTGTACTGCCCTGCCATTTTAGCACCTCAAGAAATGAGATAGCTAGTCATAAATTAAAAGCTGTGTAAATTCCAGAAAATTTACCCTAGTTTGTAGACGCTATAACTTTTGCACATGTGGCTGAATACATTTTGGCCTAAATGTATGGCTAAAATTGAGTTTATTTGTTTATTCGATTTTTCTTATAACAAAAAGTAGATAATATCATTAAAAGAAAGCTCTATTTGAGGGAAGAAAAGGACGCAAATTTTGTTTGGGTACAACATTGCATGACTGCGCAATTACCAGTTAAAGGAGCGCAGTGCCAAATTGTAAAAACACCTCTGGTCTTTATGCTGCGTATTGGTCCGGGGCTTAAGTGGTTAAATACGCAGGTTCTGTGGCTGATTAAAGTTGTAATTAAACTCACTTGGTGTCTTATCTGCATTAAATTAGCCTCAGAACCTGTGTAATTAATATGTGTTTGGGTTTAAAGGGATAAGGTGGCAACCCTAGGTGGTGTTGGGAAATGCCCACACATTAAAGGCTATTTGCGTCTTTGCAGTTTGTTAAGGCATGTGCATTAATGAATGTTATGTCCCGTTAGGGCACTCCCTGAAGTGAATTTGCTGCCAATTCACTAAAAACATGCCAGAAATGTGCACACTAGTGCATTAATATGATCTGTGGCTAGCTACAACACAGATGTGTTTCTTAGTATGTTGGGTGCCATTAAAAATAAATAGATCCACAACGCAGTAAAGCATTGCAGTATTGCACATATTACCCTGTCATACACATGTAAATGGGCCCTGAAAGTAAAGATGACAACATTGCCTAGCAACAGTAATTTGTGAGTTTCATATATGCAGTATGTTCACTTGGAACAGGAAGCTACAATCAGAGATGAAAGAGATAAACAAGAGCAGAGCACTTCCTATCTAGTAGACAGGGTCATACTGGAGGGTTTGATTCTGTATTCTGTCTGTGTAATCAAGCAAATATGTTTTAAAAATAAATGTTTCTGACAAGAGACACCAATATCATTGACATTCCAGTTCCCAGTTGCATGGAAGAAGAGAAACCATACAATGCAATTATTATGAGTCTCAGCCCCATAAGCCTAGTACTTTCTGATTCTATAATTATTTACACAGATAGAAATAGCACTGGATGAAACATACTGTACAAAAGATACAAAAAGGTACCACTAACAAATTGTTATAATCGCAGTTTAGTATTACTGGAACTAGGGCCAGTGCATACCGCTGCTGCTCACAATAATCCATCCCTCTGACAAATTTATTTTGGAATTCATTGGTTAGTTTATGTAAGTATTTTTAATCCCATTACCTAAATAAAGCTCCTTTATGGTTTTACACTATGTGGATGATTTCTTTGTTTCATATCCATGATGATAACCCATTTGACTATACCTACTGAGATGTACCCGGATATTATGTGAATTATTAAGATGTTCCTGGATGACATATGATGCCTAGATGCTTGATATATGTGGATACACTATACTAGGCGCATTTGACTCCGTAATAGAGTCCCTCATTTCTGATAAGAGTCCATCTTACATTGGTGGTGGATCACGTGGATCACTATTATTGGATCACTAAAAGGATCACTAATGTTTCTATAACCGAAACCATTATCACGATTGCACATATTCTTGGCACTTAATATACAAATATTACTATTAGCGCTGCATACTTTATGTTTTAAATTGGTTAGCTTATTCCCCTCCTATGGCTTACTAATACTTCCCAGGGGTGATGCTTGGATGTACAGCGAATAGTCAACATTTGCCTGTGTTGGTATAATTTCACATCAAGCATTCTTTCTGTGGTTCAATTTGTAGTACTCATAAATCTCCTGAAGAAGCCAAGGATTGGTGAAACATGTTGAGTGGAAGTAACTACATGCATGAACTATATTCAATGTTTCTAGATGGACTTTTAATCCTATAAATTTTTAATGTTCTACATTGTATAATAAATATATATATATATATATATGTAGCGGGGTCTTTAAATTTAGTTGGGGTACACCTGGGGGTAGTGTGACCCAGGTGTGTAATTGTGAAAGGTTCTGGACCCCTTTGTAATTCATGGAGGATTGGGTGGTGTATTATTCTCCTTGGCCTGTGGGTGGCGGGGTACCTACAGGCTCAAGGTAGAATCACTGCCGCAGTGCTACCCTTTTTGTCCCTTTCCGGAGATGGTACGGCTGGGGCGGGGAACCCGCCGTGGTGTTGATGGGAGGCGATAAAAGGGGGAGACGCACTCGCCACGAGGTCTTCCAGGATATATCTTCACGCATCCAGGCACCTTAGGCCTGGGTGCGGGCGGTTCAAGGTTCCGGCCCAGGCGCCCTAGGCCTGACCGGAATGAAGTTGGGGTCCATCCCAGGCACCTTCAGCCTGGGGTGAGGTACTATATCGTAGGCCTGGGGCCCAGTAACTTCGACTGGGTCCCGCGAGGGCGAAGTGATCCGAGGGTGCCGCCTTGCGAGGGGACCCGCATCTGAGGTGAGGAGGCCGGGGAGGTCACCCGTCCGGAGATTCCGGAGCAGCATCAACCCGGTGACGGATGGGCCTTCGGTAACTCCCTTAGAGGGACATCTTCCCCTGATAGGGGCCGCAGCGCAGCGAAGGTACTCCCATCTATGTTCTATGGAGTTGCTGGTAGAGACTCACAAGTTCTATGTTCTGTGCTAAGCAAAGTTGCTATAACCCCATGTGAAACCACAGGGGTTTAGATTGAAATCAGGATAGTGCCTCGACCTGCTCATCCCACCGTTTGCGTTATGTTATGGGTTGCAACCAGTCGGCTGTGAAAGAACTGTTTGTTGTGGAAATATAATAAACAAGTGTTGGACCCTGCATCGGTGTATGGACTCTGGTTAATGGGAGCAAGGGAGGTTTCAGCATAGCAGGACTGAGCTTCATAACTAACACACATTGTCCCGAGGAATGTACTGATACTGGCCTTCACCTCACCCACAGCTATGGGGAGGACATGGGTTGTAGCGCATCTCACCCTGTCATGTGACATACCCCTAGCAAAAGGAGATGGGGTGAGGCCGCTACACGTGGGGGCTCGCGAGTCCGGGATAAAATGTGTGTTGACTTTGAAATTTGAAATGGCTGTGTCTGGACTTTGCTGCCCGGAGGAGGTCCGAGCAGGTCGGCCATGTGATTGGCCAAAGTGCGTCCCTGTGCTCGAAGTCGTGGAAATGACCCCAAGACGGGAAAGGCCCATGCAGAAAGAGCGGGAAGAGGGAAAAGCCCAGCCGTGTGACGTACTACATGTGGGGGTGTTTGCTGCACTGCGCCATGAGGCACCCCATGACTGCGCAATTCGTGGGCGGGGACTGTGGGAAGGCCGCGAAAACATGCAAGTCGTGGGAGGAGTCTGGCCATATGGGGAGATACACGTGGAGACTCTGGCATGTGGTCAGCGCGTGATGGAGCAGCAGGTGGTCGGGATGGCCTCAAGCTCCCCGTGGATGCCGGTATCATACCCCACAAAGATGACTGCTTTTGCTGCTCCCCTTACAGACACAGGGATAAGACTCAGGCCCCGAGGACAGTTGGCTTTGTACTCATGCAGAGACACGGAGGCCCTCGGTGTGATCTGTCCCGGATGCTCGGGACTGGTGGTCCAACTAAAGCCATTTGGGCGTTGTGAAGCGTGTAAAGAATTTCTGTTTGAGGTCGAACCATCCACAGTAAGGCCCCGGGCCCTTCGCCTCAATTGCATCACAGGTACCGCCACTCCGGAAGGGGAGATCCAGGCCTTTGCGGAGGTCCCCGTACGCGCTGACCAGGGCGACGGGACTGCCCAACCAGAGACTGAGAGATAAAAATCCGAGGATGCTGCTTCGGTCACCACAGATTCCCTGCTGCCACCTCCGAAGAGGAAGATAGGCCTGGTGCAGGCCTCCTGTGGTCGTGGTCGAGCTTCACCCCGCCGCTTGCCGGACCTGGATGGATCCGGTTGGAAGAGTCCTGGACATCCCAGTGCTGAAAAAGGTCCAGGTGAGCCAGGGGCTGGGACTGTGGTGGTGGTTGGAGGTGTCGGGGGTCCACTGGAGGTGGAGCCCGCAAGGGAGGGTAGTTCTCTGTCTACTAAAGACTACCTTCCCGCCGAGATGTATGACACCTCCGACCTGGAATCGCTGTCGGACTGTGGGGATGACGGGGAAATAGATGAACTGTTTCACCGGAAGGGCTGGGACAAACGCCCGCTACCTGTGCTATGCAAACCGCAGGATTCCCCTATGTCTATAGAAGACAGCACGCCCCGGGTGCAGGCCCCGGAGCTCAGGAGGGAGTCTAGTCCTCCGACTGACTTTCCACATTCCACAACATCACCTGCTTTGGTTGTGGGGATGCAGCGCGTGTCATTGCGTGCGCCAAAGGCAAAGCCACCTGAGGTAGTGAAGGTACCTCGGCACCCGGAGGCCATCGTGCAGCCGGGAGAAGGTGAGCGGGATGTCATGCCTCCTTTGGCCAGATTGCAACGACTTTTCTCCCAGAGAGTCGCCCGTGAGTACGGATGGGAGTATCCCTACTTGCCTCGGGACTTACTTTACGAAGTTGAAGTCCTGCGACAGAGATGGTACGACGAATTTGTCTGGGAGAAGCTCAAAGTGCCTCAGGCCCGACGATACTTGTCCTGTTCGGCACCTGTGTCCAAGAAATTCAAGGACTGCAGAGCGGATTGGAAGTTGGGGCGCCATATTCATGCTGATAAAGTGCTTATCTGCAGAAAGGAGGGAGAGGATGTTGAATATTCAGTTGAAGTGTTTGATAAGCATCTGAAGCCGTTGTTCTTACCTGATCCGAGGTTTTCCTTGTGAGGAGAGACTCATGAGTACGTTTTCAGCTACAAATTTTCCTGGAAGAGCCTTTGCTAGAACGTCTGAACAATACCCTGTTTTTTTTTTATTGGTTTTTTTTCTTCCCACTCTCTTTTTCTATGAATCAAGGACAGACTTTGGGGTAGAATTAGTGTAGGGACGCATGAAGAATGAAGGAGCACCAAGTGTCATTACCGCGGCGCTGTCACCAGGTGGCAGTGTTGTGCAACGTTTGTTTGTTTTTCTGCACACTTTTACACCACACTCGTTGGAGAAAATGGGTCCCTCGGCTGATGGACCCATTCATTCCAAATTTTCACATAATGTTAGGATGTTGTCTGTTTTTTTTGTTTCCCTTCTGCAGGAGATTCGTCGGTCAAGACTACTGAGTATGGGGTGGTTCTTAGACAGAGACGGGAGGGATTGCATATGTGTACATGATAGATGTTTTATACAAAAGTTTTATTGTTTGATAGTTCCCTTTCCCCTTGAGCAGGTCTTGGCACACATGGGATTCAAAATTTTTTGGGTTAGCCTCTGAGGCTCGCTTCATGTCACTACTCCTTGGGAGACATGGGGTTGCACCAGATGCTGGGGACCAGCGTCAAATCATAGGGGGGAGTATGTAGCGGGGTCTTTAAATTTAGTTGGGGTACACCTGGGGGTAGTGTGACCCAGGTGTGTAATTGTGAAAGGTTCTGGACCCCTTTGTAATTCGTGGAGGATTGGGTGGTGTATTATTCTCTTTGGCCTGTGGGTGGTCGGGGTACCTACAGGCTCAAGGTAGAATCACTGCCGCAGTGCTACCCTTTTTGTCCCTTTCCGGAGATGGTACAGCTGGGGCGGGGAACCTGCCGTGGTGTTGATGGGAGGAGATAAAAGGGGGAGACGCCCTCGCCACGAGGTCTTCGAGGATTTTCTCTTCACGCACCCAGGCACCTTAGGCCTGGGTGCGGGCGGTTCAAGGTTCCGGCCCAGGCGCCCTAGGCCTGACCGGAATGAAGTTGGGGTCCATCCCAGGCACCTTCAGCCTGGGGTGAGGTACTATATCATAGGCCTGGGGCCCAGTAACTTCGACTGGGTCCCGCGAGGGCGAAGTGATCCGAGGGTGCCACCTTGCGAGGGGACCCGCATCTGAGGTGAGGAGGCCGGGGAGGTCACCCGTCCGGAGATTCCGGAGCAGCATCAACCCGGTGACGGATGGGCCTTCGGTAACTCCCTTAGAGGGACATCTTCCCCTGATAGGGGCCGCAGCGCAGCGAAGGTACTCCCATCTATGTTCTATGGAGTTGCTGGTAGAGACTCACAAGTTCTATGTTCTGTGCTAAGCAAAGTTGCTATAACCCCTGGTGAAACCACAGGGGTTTAGATTGAAATCAGGATAGTGCCTCGACCTGCTCATCCCACCGTTTGCGTTATGTTATGGGTCGCAACCAGTCGGCTGTGAAAGAACTGTTTGTTGTGGAAATATACCGTATTTATCGGCGTATAACACGCACTTTTTTCCCCTGAAAATCAGTGGAAAATCGTGGGTGCGTGTTATACGCCGATACTGTCATCCCTGAGCTGTCTCCGCTGACTGTGAGCGGAGCGGAGCGAGATACACATAGCCGAATGTACTCGGCTATACTCGGCTTTTCTCGGCTCCGCTCACAGTCACGCCCAGTCCCACCATTGGACCTGTGTTATGTCCATCATAGGGCGGGACTCGGCGTGACTGTGAGCGGAGCCGAGAAAAGCCGAGTATAGCCGAGTACACTCGGCTATGTGTATCTCGGCGGCGGCTCCGCCCAGTCCCTGCGTCCCCGGCGTTCGCACAGTCTCGGCGCCAATTTTAAAATGATGCACGGCGACACTGGGGGCAAGGCTGCACGGCGACACTGGGGGCAAGGCTGCACGGCGACACTGGGGGCAAGGCTGCACGGCGACACTGGGGGCAAGGCTGCACGGTGACTCTGGGGCAAGGCTGCACGGCGACTCTGGGGCAAGGCTGAAATGGACTCTGGGGCAAGGCTGCAATGGACACTGACAAGGCTGCACTGTGACAAGGCTGCAATGGACACTGACAAGGCTGCACTGTGACAAGGCTGCAATGGACACTGACAAGGCTGCACTGTGACAAGGCTGCAATGGACACTGACAAGGCTGCAATGGACACTGACAAGGCTGCATTTAAATGTAAGTTATTTTTCCTTAAACTTCCCTGCTAAAAGTTTTTTTCCCTAAAATTTCCTCCTAAACTTGGGGTGCGTGTTATACGCCGGTGCGTGTTATACGCCGATAAATACGGTAATAAACAAGTGTTGGACCCTGCATCGGTGTATGGACTCTGGTTAATGGGAGCAAGGGAGGTTTCAGCATAGCAGGACTGAGCTTCATAACTAACACACATTGGCCCGAGGAATGTACTGATACTGGCCTTCACCTCACCCACAGCTATGGGGAGGACATGGGCCGTAGGGCATCTCACCCTGTCATGTGACATACCCCTAGCAAAAGGAGATGGGGTGAGGCCGCTACATATATATATATTTACTTGTATGGATTGTGGTTGTCTGGCATCCTAAAAATCCCAAGGCATCTTCTTTATTATGTATTAGTTAGAATGTGATGTGGTGCCCTTGATTTTCCTGGTTCACCAGTATATATTTCTAAAGTGATATTACTGGAACTAGTAGCTAGTTATCAGTTGTAATTTAATTCAACCATAACTGCAATATTACCTTCACAAGCCCCTAGATTAGCAGAACTCTATTTTGTATTTTCATCTGGTGATCTGGCCAGCAAGTCTGTTATTTTTTAACAGAACAAGCGCTCCTGCAAATGGGCTTACATGCTCAGACCTGACCTTTTTGCTATTATATTTGAATAATTTTTGGGGGTTTGTCCTACTATCTTTTGCAATCAGCCTTTCGTTTTAATTTTTTGCATCATTTTTACAAATTCTGTTATATTTTTTGTAGCATTTAAACAATGATAGTTTTCCTTCATTTTTATATTTTTTAAAAAGGTATTTTCTTCTTTATAGCCATTTTAACTTTGGCCGTGAGCTTTGCAGTGAGTTTGTATACAGTAGGGTTGTCCCGATACTGATACTAGTATCGGGACCGATACCGAGCATTTGCGCGAGAACTTGTACTCGTGCAAATGCTCCCGATGCCTGATCCGATACCTGTGATGGGGAGAGAGAGGCGGCGTGCAACAGGAAGTCCGTAGGCGGAGTCAGCGGGCGGAGTCAGCGGGCAGAGTCAGCGGGCAGAGTAAGCGGGCAGAGCGAGCTAGCAGGTAAGCTGGCGGGGGGAAAGGGGGCAGCCGCATCATCCATCGGTGACCGGAGCCGTCACATTCGGTAACTGAAGTGACGCTCCGTGTTGCTGCTGTACACTGTCAGTGCTTTAACCAATCCCGGGTCCCGACGCCCATCTTGGTACACCCTGCACTCGGCCACATTAAGCCAGCAGCGGACATCTTGTTACACCCAGCCCATATAGTTCGGGCTGGGTGTAACAAGATGTCCACTGCTGCTTTTATGTAGCCAAGTACAGGGTGTAGCAAGATGGGCGTCACAGGCAGCATACAAAAATAGTTTAGGTTGCTTTCATGTCATTTATTTCAGTGCTTGCCCATAAGTGCCAGCCATCTGTCAGTGCCCATCCATCAGTACCAGCTATCCATCAGTGCCACTGCCAGCCATCAGTGCGTGCCATCTATCAGTGCCATTTTTCAGTGCGTGCCACCTATCAGTGCCATCTTTCAATGCCAGCTATCAGTGCGTGCCACTCATCAGTGCTGCATAATCAGTGCCACCTATCAGTGCCCATCCATCAGTGCCACTGCCAGCCATCAGTGCATGCCATCTTTCAGTGCGTGCCACCTATCAGTGTCATCTTTCAGTGCCAGCCATCAGTGCATGCCACGCATCAGTGCCACCTATCAGTGTCATTTTTCAGTGCCAGCCATCAGTGCGTGCCACTCATCAGTGCCACCTATCAGAGCCCACCCATCAGTGCCACTGCCAGCCATCAGTCAGTGCCACCTTTTAGTGCCCATCAGCCAGTGCCATCTATCAATGCGTCACATGACATTAAAAAAGTATTGGTAATCGATATCAGCGAGTACTTGAAAAAAAGTATCGGTACTTGTACTCGGTCTTAAAAAAGTGGTATCGGGACAACCCTAGTATACAGTCTTTTTGAAGAATTCCCATTTCTGTTCTGTGTCCATTGATGCCAATATTCGCTCCCAGTCTAAATCTTGGAGAGCAGCCCTCATCCTTGGAAAATTTGCTCTCTTAAAGTTAAGTGTTTTTATCTTTCATGTATGTGTTTGTTGCTTACAGCCAACATTAAATGAAATCATGTGCTACCCAGATTTTCTTTTATATGAATATGTGTAAAAAGCTCTGCATGGTTTGAGATTACCAGGTCCAGCAGAGCATCATTCCTAGTCGGGCCTCAATAAACAGGACCATAAAATTATCTTGTAATAGGTTTATAAAATTTTGCCCTAACTATCCCAGCAGTTCCATTACTCCAGTCAATTTTCGAGTAGTTAAAATCCCCCATTATTATCACTGTCCTTTCCATCTGTGCAAGGAGCTGAGTCTCCACCTCCTCATTAACACTGGGAGGTCTATAACAAACTCCAATGATAACTTTTGTAGTACGCACACCCATGTACAGTTCCACCCATAATGCTTCAGACTCATCACACTCTCCATCAACTAGGTTCTTTTTTTAGACTCACTTTGAGATCACTTCTCACATTGAGACAGACACCACCACCCCTCTGTTTTACCCTTTCTTTCTGAAAGAGAGCATAGCCAGGAATATTAATAGCCCAGTCATGAGAAGAATGAAGCCAAGATTCAGCAATACCAATTCGATCATAGTTCTGTGTTGCCCATGACACAGGCAATATTTCTGAGTATATCACCTTGGAGGTCCTTCCCTTCAACTTGCAGCCTAGTTATTTCAATTGTTTCTTAACCACCTCCCTACTGGGCACTAAAACCCCCTTCCTGCCCAAGCCATTTTTCAGCCTTCAGCGCAGTCACACTTTGAATGACAATTGCGCGGTCGTGCGACGTGGCTCCCAAACAAAATTTGCGTCCTTTTTTTCCCACAAATAGAGCTTTCTTTTGGTGGTATTTAATCATCTCTGCGGTTTTTATTTTTTGCGCTATAAACAAAAGAAGAGCGTCCAGTTTGGAAAAAAAACACAATATTTTTTACTTTTTGCTATAATAAATACCCATTTTTTTTTCAATTAAAATTTTCCTCAGTTTAGGCCGATACGTATTCTTCTACATATTTTTGGTATAAAAAAAAATCGCAATAAGCGCGTATTGATTGGTTTGCGCAAAAGTTATAGCGTCTACAAAATAGGGGATAGTTTTATAGCATTTTTTATTTTTTTTTATTTTTTTATTTGTAATGACGGCGATCTGCAATTTTTATTGTGACTGCGATATTGTGGCGGACACATCGGACACTTTTGACACATTTTTGGTACCATTTACATTTATACAGCGATCCCTGCTATAAAAATGCATTGATTACTGTATAAATGTGACTGGCAGGGAAGGGGTTAACCACTAGGGGGCGGTAAGGGGTTAAATATGTTCCCTCGATGTGTTCTAACTGTGGGGGGAGGGGACTGACTGGGGGAGGTGACCGATGGTTGTCCCTATGTACAAAGGACACACCATCAGCCTCCTCTCCCTCACAGGACGTGGATCTGTGTGTTTACACACACAGATCCACTTTCCTGCTTGGTTCCCGGGCAATCGCGGGTGCCCGACGGCAATCGTGGCCGCCGGGCACGCGCACCGGGTCCTTGGTAACGCGGCGGGTGCGCGCACGCGCCGCCGGCGGCGCGCGCGCGCGATCCCCCTCCTTCTGAAGGACGTTCAGGAACGTCCACTCAGAAGGAGAGAGCACCCACCCGGCCGTATATGTACAGTGGCCGGGTGGGAAGTAGTTAAGGAGCCTCCACCTTCCATATATTCTGTCATTGGTTCCAACATGGACCAAGACAGTTGGGTCATGCTCAGTCCCTCCCAGTAATTTATCAACCTGATCCACCACATGCCGAACCCTGGCACCAGGGAGACAGTAAACCATTTGGTTGAGGCGATCCTGGCTACAAATTATTTTATCCGTCCTTCTGATGATAGAATCCCCTATTACCACCAACTGTCTAGGCCTACCTGCACTCCCCTCACCACCCCTACTAGATGGGCTGCTCAACCGGCTGTTAGGGGTAGCAGTGACATCTAGGGCTGCCACCTCTAAGCTGGATACCCCCACGTCTTCATCCAACTTGGAGAATCTGTTAGGGTGCTCAAACCCAGGGCTGACCTTCCTTTTCTGTGAGCCCCTACCACTCCCCCTAACTATATTATCCCATCTTCCTACCCGATAATCCTGACTTACCCCTCCACCCTCCCCATTAACCCCACTGACCACCTGCTCAGTGAGCAGAGGACCCCTTCAAGGTTGACAGTTCTGCCAGGTGTTGCAATTATCTCCTCCAGATCTCTAATGTGAGCTTCCAGAAGGGCAACCTGCTCACATCTGGGCCACGGCTGAGGATCGGGTGAAAAAGTGCCCCAAATCACCCCCTGAATGGGATCCCCCTGTCCCCTTAGCCTCCTTGTACTTATCTTTCCCCATTTAGGTCAGTGAGGCTGCGCTCTGTGATGCGGTGAAGCCCCGTGAAGCCACGGGATCCGGGAGCTGAGACACTATACGTCCTCCAGCTCCATGCGGCAAGCCACGCCCCGGGTAGTTCTCTTTTAAATGCTACGTGGGTGGCTGTGTCAACAGAGATATATAAAAATTGAGAAATGGAGAACTCCTCCAGTGAGAGTGGGGGGAAAGCGAAGGGAAAGGAAAGACAGATTATTTTGGTAGGGGACTCAATTCTTAGAAAGACAGAGAGGGCAATCTGTGACAAAGACCTGAAGTGACTAACTGTACGCTGTCTACCGGGCGCTCGGGTTTGACACATCATTGATCTGGTGGACAGATTACTGGGAGAGGCTGGGGAAGATCCGGTGAGGAGTACAAAAAGACAAGTGTGTCTTGCCTACAGTCAAGCATGGTGATGGGAGTGTCATGATCTGGGGCTGCATGAGAGCTGCTGGCACTGGGGAGCTACAGTTCATTGAGAGAACCATGAATACAAACATGTACTGTGACATACTGAAGCAGAGCATAATCCCCTCCCTTTGGAGACTTGACCGCAGGGCAGTATTCCAACATGATTGTAACGGGAGGGCCCGGGGAACCCAGAATCTCTTAGAAAGTATGAGATACCCTTGCTTCAGCTTCCCCAATGCCTCTTATGTGTAAACCACCCTGTGTCCCTATTAGGGGCACAGGGTGAATGAAAACCTCACCATGATCTGTGATAACCCATCCCATACTGTATATACATAGCAGATTGGGTATATACTGTGTGTGGGCTGTGTATGTAATACTTGCTGTGATGGTGTGTGATTACATTCTATTGTCTATTGTGGCTTGTGGGAATTAAGCCTGTAATTATAGGTTGTGGAACTAGCAGACAGACAGGTTAATTGAAGAGATGCTGAGGTGTCTCCTGTCTGCTTGTGTAATGGTAATGAACCTCACTTATGCTACAGAGCCTTTCATTGGGAAATGTGTATTGAGAGCCGTTATGTATCTATTGTGGCTTGTGGGAATTAAGCCTGTAATTATAGGTATTGTCCTCTGGCAGCCAGACAGGCTGGAGGAACACAAAAGGTCATGCATAACCATTTAAACTGAAATGTAAATTGGGTCTGGTCAGAGGTGTATGATGGGAGGAGGGTCAGAAGCTTCTCTCTGTGTGTATAAGAGTTGTAGTACTTTTGCAATAAAGAGTCAGTTCATTTTGGAAAGATACAGAGTGCGTCTCGTTCTTTTGGAAGGATTAATTCCTATCGGAAGTGGTCGTCTGACTGTGGAGGATCGGCAGTGAATTTGTGTTCAGGAGAGGGAATATCTTTAAACGGCGTTAAACCCCTTTCATATTTGCGGTGGCGTTACATTGGTTGGCAGCGGTGGGATTTTCCCTCCAGTTCCTGGGACACTACAAACCACCACAGTGAATGACCAGCTATGCAGCCGGCAGGAAAGCCACACTGAAAGACCTACTTGAGAGCCGTGGAGGGACCAGTGGGACAAAGAACAAGGCCACCTTGATCAGGGAGCTAGCCGAGATGGACCAGAGGGATGGTGATGCAGGACCCCGGTCAGTTGAAGACTTGTTTCAGCAACGAGTTCGACAGCGCTTGGCATTATATGGTGCTAACCCATCAGAGACCGCCATACAGGAAGCCATTAGAGGCATCCAGCTGCAGGATGCGTGACAAGAGAGAGAACTAGAGCGACAAGAGAGAGAACGAGAGCGACAAGAGAGAGGACTAGAGCGGCAACATGAGCGGAGAACGGGGAAAGAACAGCAATCGGAGATCGCCTACAGACAGCTGCTAGAATCTGCTCAGCAGCAGGGTGGGACTACCTTTGCCTGGGACTATCAGGAAATACCAGTTGACAACTATGAAATCTTAGCTGAAGATTCGGCAGTGGAAAATCTGGAGATTGCCATCCCCAAAGCTGAAGTGCTGACTGACCTTGATGATCCTGTTTCTGCTTGGGATGATCTTGGATGGAGGAATGTACCTGTCCCGCAGCATGCCAGAGAATCGGCAGTGGAAAATCTGGAGATTTCTATCCCTAAAGCCGAAGCGGATGATGTGGAGTCCCCAGAAGAAGTGCTGGCAACAGGGCAGAGTGCTACCAACCTCTGCCCAGCACAGGAAACAACTGTGGAGTTTCAGGGAGCCGGGGCAGTTGGCCCCTCTCTCCAGCAACAAGCTGAGGTGGTAAAGCTTTTACCCCCAGCTGAATCACTGGCAGCAGGGCAGAATACTACTGGCCGCTGCACACAACTGCAACTTGAGCTGATGTCGGTGGATGGGACTACGGTCTCCACTCACAGCAACCCAGCGGAAGAGCTGGCAACAGAGCAGAGTGCCGCGAGCCTCTGCTCTCAACTAACAGAAGAGGGAGTTCCTGTGGTACTGGATGGGACTTCAGTCCTCACTGACACAATCCCAGAAAATGGTGTGGCACTGAGACAGGAGGATGTCAGATTTGCTTTGCAAGCACTGGGGGATTTTCACCCACCACAAGTGGATGGGACTTCAGTCTCCACTTGTATACCCCAGGGATACTGGGCAGTCGGCCCAGATCCCCAACAACATGACGGACTGAGCCCAGTCACCCTGTCTTCTCCCCAGCGGCGGGTATGTTCTCTGAGAGAGGCAGAGGTTGGCTGGGTAAGTAATGCTCTGTTTGGAGCAATTTATTTGGGGTAATGTGTGGATACCGGCATTAGAGGAATGGACCTATGGACTAACTTCGAAGTCAACCCGTCTGGGGTCTCCTCCTGTGTTAGTCTCCTGCCGAAAGGGGAGAGATGTAACGGGAGGGCCCGGGAACCCAGAATCTCTTAGAAAGTACGAGATACCCTTGCTTCAGCTTCCTCAATGCCTCTTATGTGTAAACCACCCTGTGTCCCTATTAGGGGCACAGGGTGAATGAAAACCCCACCATGATCTGTGATAACCCATCCCATACTGTATATACATAGCAGATTGGGTATATACTGTGTGTGGGCTGTGTATGTAATACTTGCTGTGATGGTGTGTGATTACATTCTATTGTGTATTGTGGCTTGTGGGAATTAAGCCTGTAATTATAGGTTGTGGAACTAGCAGACAGACAGGTTAATTGAAGAGATGCTGAGGTGTCTCCTGTCTGCTTGTGTAATGGTAATGAACCTCACTTATGCTACAGAGCCTTTCATTGGGAAATGTGTATTGAGAGCCGTTATGTATCTATTGTTGCTTGTGGGAATTAAGCCTGTAATTATAGGTATTGTCCTCTGGCAGCCAGACAGGCTGGAGGAACACAAAAGGTCATGCATAACCATTTAAACTGAAATGTAAATTGGGTCTGGTCAGAGGTGTATGATGGGAGGAGGGTCAGAAGCTTCTCTCTGTGTGTATAAGAGTTGTAGTACTTTTGCAATAAAGAGTCAGTTCATTTTGGAAAGATACAGGGTGCGTCTCGTTCTTTTGGAAGGATTAATTCCTATGGGAAGTGGTCGTCTGACTGTGGAGGATCGGCAGTGAATTTGTGTCCAGGAGAGGGAATATCTTTAAACGGCATTAAACCCCTTTCATATTTGGGGTGGCGTTACAATGATAATGACCCCAAACACACCCTCCAAGACGACCACTGCCTTGCTAAAGAAGCTGAGGGTAAAGGTGATGGACTGGCCAAGCATGTCTCCAGACCTAAACCCTATTGAACATCTTTGGGGCATCCTCAAATGGAAGGTGGAGGAGCGCAAGGTCTCTAACATCCACCAGCTCTGTGATGTCGTCATGGAGGAGTGGAAGAGGACTCCAGTGGCAACCTGTGAAGCTCTGGTGAACTGTCGCATGAAAAGATATAATAATATATTTACAAAAATGTGAGGGTGTACTCACTTTTGTGAGATACTGTATATGTGATCCGGCTCTTCCGGGTAGGGGGCGCGCATGTGCACCGCCACCGCCTCGCTCCCTCTATGATTATGCACATTGGGAACCGATCAGCGGGTACTGCGGACTCGATATCCACTGGCAATTGAAAAAAGGTGTGTATTTGCACTGCTTAAAATAGATTGCCTAATTATATGACCAACCTCTGGTATTAAGTGAACATAATCATAGGTGCTTAAACATATTATAGACAATCTCTCATATCAAAATCATATTCATATGACATTAACCCCTTATCCACTTAATGACATAAAACATTTCCAAAACATGAAAAACAGCAGTAAAGTGAAAGTAGCATTGTGGCAACACAATTAGTATTTGCAGCAGCTTAGAGGTCAATTTAAATAAGGTCACTGCATTTTATATATCACTTTGGTAGCACGCAGCACCATTTTTCTTTATGACGTCCACTGGCACCCGCCGATCATTTGTTACACAGGTAGTACGGCAGTCTGCATATGTAAACAAGGTAGGCTGCTGTTCTGTCAGTAGGGAAGGCATGGATCCTGTGTTCCTGCAAAGCAGAGACATGGATCCATGCCGTCTCCTAGTAAAAGCACCTCCCATAGTACACAGGAACACTAGCTAGGCATCGCCCTTGATGTTAACCCCTTCCCAGCCTCCCAGTGTCATTAGTGCATATTTTTTAGCACTGATCACTGCATTTGTATCACTGGTCCCCAAAAAGTGTCAAAAGTGTCAATTAGTGTCAATGTCCGTCTCAGTATCGCAGTCCCGCTATAAGTCGCTGTTCACCGCCATTACCAGTAAACAAAATTAATAAAAATATCCCATAGCTTGTAGACGCAATAACTTTTGAGCAAACCAATCAATATACGCTTATTGGGATTTTTCTTTATCAAAAACATGTAACAGAATAATACATATTGACCTAAATTGATGAAGAAATTTGTTTTGTTTTTTTTTCTTCAATTTTTTTATTGGATTTTTTTATAGCAGAAAGTAAAAAATATTGTTTTTTTTTTTTTTTCAAAATGATCTGTCTTTTTTTGTTTATTGTGCAAAAATAAAAACCCCAAAAGGTGATACCACCAAAAGGAAGCTCTATTTGTGGGAAAAAACGACATACATTTTGTTTTGGTACAGCGTCACATAACCACGTGTAGCGCACACCCTCTCCCCACTCCCCTCTATTAAAGTTTTCCAACTCGCACTGTCTCTGGTCTAGGGGTATGATAGGGGAGGGAGAGGGCTGAGCTACGCCAGGCTTCCAACCACAGTTGTGTATGTGGTCTCAGCAATGTCTCTTGTTACCTTCGGGTCTGTGCTGTGCATCGGATCCTCCCTCCAAGAGTCTCCTTTAACCTTGTCCGCCAGAAACTGAGCCACACACCGTCAAAGTCCAACACTCCTTTATTTAGAACATAACATGTACTCCCTTGGCTTCAGAACAGAAAAAGGAGGTGTGTGTACGAATAGGCCCAGACACAAGTTCTATCATCCACTCTCCTCCCTGAGAGTGATCTATGGTCTCCGCACAAGGGAAATTCTCCTTCCGGACGGTCTCCGACAAAAGACTCACCCGTTACCAGCAGTCTGCTGCACCGGGTCTTCAGATGAGGAGCTCTTCCCGGTCCATTACGCCCACCTCGGATTCAGACATCCATCCCCGGAGTGCCTTAGGATCCTTCCCTCGCGGAACTCAGTGTTGGGCACTGAGCTCCGGACCTCCATCCAAGTACCTCACCGCAGGACTAAAGGTGCCTGGGACGAAGACCCCCGTGACCAAGATGGCCGGCCCCTTTATACCCTCTCCCAGCAAGCACGGCGGGTTCCCCGCCCCACCATACCGCCGCCGAGAGAGGCCAAAAAGGAGACTCAGCACACAGCGATATCCGTCCGTCAGCCCATAGTGACAGCGCCACCCAATGGACCGCCGGAACACACCACCAGTGTCACCGAAAGATTCAAAATTTACCCCGGGAAAGTAAGTACCCGCTACACACGCAATTGTCAAAATAAAGCATTGCTGTATCACAAAAAATGGCCTGATTAAGAAGGGAGGTAAATCTTCCGGGGGTCAAGTGATTAAAATTACCAAATTGTGGGGTGTTAGGAGACCTAACGGGGTAGCAAATCAACTATCATGAAATAGCTGCACACAAAGACCCTTTTAAAATGGCTATTTGCTTTAAAATGGTAACCTGCCAAACTTTCCCAAGATGGCTGCCAATTACTGGTTGTAGTTTCCTTCCCAAAATGGCATCTAGCTATGCTGGAGTTGTGTGCCCAATGATATGATGAGGTGTCAGATCTAGATGAGCTTATCCTTCAGATGATGTGTATATGTGTATGATGTGTGTGTCAGATCTAGATGAGATTATCCTTCAGATGATATGTATATGTGTTTGATGTGTATATCCTGTGTGCGTGAGCTCCTTCCTGTTTTATATGGTTGTGAATAATGAACTCATAAAATACACCCAGAGAGTGGCGCAGAAGGTGTAACCATATTCTTATTGGTGAATTTGTTTAATTATCAAACCCGTGTATGCTTATGTACTAACTCACCTTGTCACTAGATGACATCTTCAGATAAAAAAAAATACTATTTTGTGTTTAATGGAAATTCCCTGATAAATAAACCCTGATATAATAAATTCATACACAACTACAAGTATGTCAGTAGCAGCAATTAAATGGAAATGTTATCTATAAAAAGATAGAATTTCATATATAACGATTAGTGTTGAGCGAACCCGAACTGTAAAGTTCGGGTCCGTACCGAACTTTAGCTTTTTCCCGAACCCGAACCCGGACTTTGCCCAAAAGTCCGGGTTCGGGTTCGGGTTTGGCAATCTAATAACGCATTTAGAAATGCTTCAGGGGCCAGACAATCACCTTTTGATTAGCTGGTGTGCCCTTAGAGGTCATCATAGCCATGCCTACTAATGGCATGGCTGTGATTGGTCAGTGCAACATGTGACCCAGCTTCTATATAAGCTAGAGGCACACAGCACACATGTCACTCTGCTTCAGAATAGATAGGGAGAGGATCTAGTCTGCTGCTGCTGCTTTTAGGGAGAGATAGAAAGATAGATGAGGTAGTCCTGATTCTACAATCTGAGGGAAAAGATAGAGAGATAGTGTAGTGTAGGGCCAGGTTCCTGTGTTGGTGCTTTCAGGGAGAGAGAATATTATATAGGAGTCCAGATTCAGAGATTAAAATCAGCGATCTGCATAGGTTTACCTGTTTGTGTTGCAGTGCAGTCTTTTTACACTGCCATGAGCCCAGTGTCAGAGAAAATCTAACTTTTAGGGCAAAAAAAAGGCACTTTATTGTTCTCTTTTCCAAAATACCCATAGGGCAAAAATAAAAAGCATTTTACCCATAGGGCAAAAAAAAAAAAAAAAAAAATTTGCACTTTAATGTACGCTTGCAAAAAACGCAGTTTAGGGGCACCAAAAAAAGTTTGCAGTGTGTTATACATATTTTGAGGTGTGTGAAATAAACAATTTCTATATAGTTTTCTCCTACTGTGCTATACTAAAAAAAAAAAAAATTTTTGAATAGCATTTTCTGCAGTTCTGTAGCTGTGCGATTCAGCGGTTACGTACTGTGGGTGTGTTCTGCTCTTCCAAAAAACGCCGTTTAGGGCTCTTTCACACGGAGGTCCGTTCAGGTCCGCCTGTCAGTTTTTTAGGCGGACCTGAAACGGATCCTCCATGTACCCCTATGGAGGCACGGATGTCAGCGGAGACATGTCCGCTGACATCCGCTCCGCTCCGCCAAAGTGTGACGGAGGAAAACCCTATTTTTCCTTCCGTCGGCGGAGCGGATCGGATGACAACGGACTCTACGGTCCGTCGTCATCCGATTCCCCATAGGGGAGAGCGGCGCTCTGACAGGGCGGTCCCTGCACAGTGTGCGGGGACCGCCCAGTCATCCGTCGGCTCAGCGGGGATCAACGGAGCGATCCCCGCTGAGCAAGCGGAGCTTCACGGGGCGGATCTGCACGGATCCGCCCCGTGTGAAAGGACCCTTAGGGGCACAAAAAAAAGTTTGCAGTGTGTTATACATATTTTGAGGTGTGTGAAATAAACAATTTCTATATAGTTTTCTCCTACTGTGCTATACTAAAAAAACAACATTTTTTTTGAATAGCATTTTCTGCAGTTCTGTAGCTGTGCGATTCAGCGGTTACGTACTGTGGGTGTGTTCTGCTCCTACAAAAAACGCCGTTTAGGGGCACAAAAAAAAGTTTGCAGTGTGTTATACATATTTTGAGGTGTGTGAAATAAACAATTTCTATATAGTTTTCTCCTACTGTGCTATACAAAAAAACAAAATTTTTTTTGAATAGCATTTTCTGCAGTTCTGTAGCTGTGCGATTCAGCGGTTACGTACTGTGGGTGTGTTCTGCTCTTCCAAAAAACGCCGTTTAGTGGCACAAAAAAAGTTTGCAGTGTGTTATACATATTTTGAGGTGTGTGAAATAAACAATTTCTTTATAGTTTTCTCCTACGTTGCTATACTAAAAAAACAACTTTTTTTTTGAATAGCATTTTCTGCAGTTCTGTAGCTGTGCGATTCAGCGGTTACGTACTGTGGGTGTGTTCTGCTCTTCCAAAAAACGCCGTTTAGTGGCACAAAAAAAGTTTGCAGTGTGTTATACATATTTTGAGGTGTGTGAAATAAACAATTTCTTTATAGTTTTCTCCTACGTTGCTATACTAAAAAAACAAAATTTTTTTTGAATAGCATTTTCTGCAGTTCTGTAGCTGTGCGATTCAGCGGTTACGTACTGTGGGTGTGTTCTGCTCCTACAAAAAACGCCGTTTAGGGGCACAAAAAAAAGTTTGCAGTATGTTATACATATTTTGAGGTGTGTGAAATAAACAATTTCTATATAGTTTTCTCCTACTGTGCTATACTAAAAAAACAACATTTTTTTTTAATAGCATTTTCTGCAGTTCTGTAGCTGTGCGATTCAGCGGTTACGTACTTTGGTTGTGTTCTGCGCTTCCAAAAACACCCATTTAGGGCAAGATCCTAAATTTTGAAAATATGAGGAGAAGGTCAAAGGGACGTGGTGGCCCCGGTCGTGGTGCTGCTGGTGGAGCTCCTGTTGCAGGGAGAGGACGTGGTGGATCTGTGCCAGATACACGCACAAGTGAAACACCTTCCTCAGGTGCGAGTAGGCGACCGAGCCTGCGGCGCTATTTTGTCGCGCCTAATGAGGCTGTACGAATGTTTAGGCCAGGACAAGTACAGGCGATAGTAGATTGGGTTGCTGACAGTGCCTCGGGTTCCTTCACATTGTCTCCCACCCACTCTTCTGATGAAAGAACAGAGTTGGCACCTGAAACCCATGTCCATCAGTCTTTCACCTCACCCCCTTGCAAATCAGCCAAGCAGTCTGAGCCCCAAATCATGCAGCAGTCTCTTCTGCTTTTCGATGATTTTGTTAGCAGGGTTTCCCAGGGCCATCCACCTAGCCCTGCCCCAGAAGTGGAAGAGATTGAGTGCACCGATGCCCAACCACTTATGTTTCATGATGAGTACATGGGAGGACCATCGCAGTACGTCTCGGATGATGACGAAACACAGGTGCCAACTGCTGCTGCTTTCGCAATTGTGCAGACAGACAAGGAGGGCAGGGGTGAAGACTGGGTGGAAGATGATGTGGAGGACGATGAGGTCCTCGACCCCACATGGAATCAACGTTATGCAGGTGACCAGTGTAGTTTGGAGGAAGAGGCGGTGGTCGCACAGAGCCACCAGCACAGCAGAAGAGGAAGCAGGGTGCAAAAGCGGAGCGTCTGTCAGCTAGACAGTATGTCTGCTACTGCCCAACGCAGCAAGGGACCGAGCACACCAAAGCCAGGTCCAAGGAGTTCCCCAGCGTGGCAGTTCTTCACACAATGTGCTGATGACAAGACACGAGTGGTTTGCACGCTGTGCAATCAGAGCCTGAAGCGAGGCATAAACGTTCTCAACCTGAGCACAACCTGCATGACCAGGCATCTAAGTGCAAAGCACGAGCTGCAGTGGAGTAGACACCTCAAAAACCAAGAGAGGTCTCTGGCTCCTCCTGCTTCCTCTTCTGCTGCAGTCTCGGCCTCTTCATCCACCTCTGTAGTGACAGTGGCACCTGCCACCCCGCAAACAGAGGATCTGCCAGCAACACTACCACCTGGGTCACCAACCATCTCCACAATGTCCCATGGAAGCGTTCAGCTCTCTATCTCCCAAACATTTGAGCGGAAGAGGAAGTACCCCCCTAGCCACCCGCGATCCCTGGCCCTGAATGCCAGCATTTCAAAACTCCTGGCCTTTGAAATGCTGTCATTCCGTCTGGTGGAGACGCAGAGTTTTAAAAGCCTGATGGCATTGGCTGTCCCACAGTACGTCGTGCCCAGCCACCACTATTTTTCCAGGCGAGCCATCCCTTCCCTGCACAACCAAGTGGGGGACAAAATCAGGTGTGCACTGCGCAACGCCATCTGTGGCAAGGTCCACCTAACTACGGATGCGTGGACCAGTAAGCACGGTCAGGGACGTTATATCTCCCTAACAGCACACTGGGTAAATGCAGTGGCGGCTGGGCCTGAGGCAGATAGCAGTTTGGCGCATGTCCTTCCACCACCGAGGATTGCAGGGCGCTTCAGTTTGCCTCCTGTTGCTAACTCATCCTACTCCGCTTCCTCATCCTCTACCGCCTCCTCATCCGGTCAGCGTAATACCTTCACCACCAACTTCAGCACAGCCAGGGGTAAACGACAGCAGGCAGTTTTAAAACTTTCCTGTTTGGGGGAAAAAACCCACACCGCGCAGGAGTTGTGGAGAGACATGGAACAACAGACCAATGAGTGGTTGCTGTCAGTGAGCCTCAAGCCCGGCCTGGTGGTGTGCGATAATGGGCGAAATCTCGTAGCAGCTCTGGGCCTAGCCGGTTTGACGCACATCCCTTGCCTGGCGCATGTGCTGAACTTGGTGGTCCAGAGGTTCCTTAAAAATTACCCCAATATGCCAGAGCTGCTGCAGAAAGTGCGGGCTGTGTGTGCGCACTTTCGGCATTCTCACCCTGCTGCTGCTCGCCTGTCAGCGCTGCAGCGTAACTTCGGCCTTCCCGCTCACCGCCTCATATGTGACGTGCCCATAAGGTGGAACTCCACCTTGCACATGCTGGCCAGACTGTGCGAGCAGCAGCAGGCGATAGTGGAGTTTCAGCTGCAGCAATCACGCGTGAGTCGCTCTGCGGAACAGCACCACTTCACCACCAATAACTGGGCCTCCATGCGAGACCTGTGTGCCTTGTTGCGCTGTTTCGAGTACTCCACCAACATGTCCAGTGCCAATGACGCCGTTCTTAGCGTTACTATCCCAGTTCTATGCCTCCTTGAAAAAACGCTTCGGGCGATGATGGAAGAGGATGTGGCACAGGAGGATGAGGAGGAGGAGGAAGCGGGATCATTTCAAAGGCTTTCAGGGCAGTCTTTCACAAGTGGCTACGAGGGTGGGTTCCTGCACCAACAAACGCCAGGTACACAATTGTCCGGCAGAAAGGGCACAGTTCTGGAGGATGACGAGGTGGAGGAGGAGATGGAGGAGTAGGAGGAGGAGGAGCCATTTTCACAGCAGGGTGGCACCCAGACCAGCTCGTGGCCATCACTGGTGCGTGGCTGGGGGGATACAGAGGACACAGACGATACACCTCCCACAGAGGACAGCTTTTCTTTGCCTCTGGGCAGCCTGGCACACATGAGCGATTACATGCTGCAGTGTTTCCGCAATGACCGCCGAGTTGCCCACATTTTAACTGGTGCTGATTACTGGGTGGCCACCCTGCTGGATCCCCGTTACAAGGACAACGTACCGTCCTTAATTCCCTCACTGGAGCGGGATCGTAAGATGCGCGAGTACAAGCGCACGCTGGTAGACGCGCTGCTGGTGGCATTCCCACCTGACAGCGGGCGTACGGTGGAAGCACAAGGCGAAGGCAGAGGAGGAGGAAGAGGTCGCCAATGCAGCCGGGGCACCGGCAGCACCTCAGAAGGCAGGGTTAGCATGGCTGAAATGTGGAAAAGCTTTGTCAGCACGCCACAACAACCAGCACCACCAGCTGAGATGGAACGTCTTAGCAGGAGGCAGCATTTCACCAACATGGTTGAGCAGTATGTGTCCACAGGCCTACACGTACTGGATGACGGGTCTGCCCCCTTTAACTTCTGGGTCTCCAAATTGGGCACATGGCCTGAGCTTGCCCTTTATGCCTTGGAGGTGCTGGCCTGCCCTGCAGCCAGTGTATTATCTGAACGTGTATTTAGCACGGCAGGGGGCGTTATCACAGACAAGCGCAGCCGCCTGTCCAGAGCCAATGTGGACAAGCTCACGTTCATTAAAATGAACCAGGCATGGATCCCACAGGACTTGTCCGTACCTTGTGCAGAATAGACATGTATACCGGTGTTGTGACAAAAACTGTCCAGCCATCGGATTGTGTCCGGCCCATACTGCGAAGGCGCAGCGCTTGCGCAGTACAGAGGACAAGGAGATTCACAAAATCTCCGAAGATGAACGGCGCCTGCGCTGTGAGTGCAGGTTCAAGCCCCACCATCCAAGTGGACATACGGTAGCACATAGTAACAGGGCCCCTCACGGGCTCGGTTCGATCGCCACGCTTCGGGCACGGCCTCACTTGGCTCGGCTTGAACCACGGATGGTGTGGCCTTCACCTGAACTCACCACGCAGGCGCCGTTCGTCTTGGGAGATTTTAGAAATCCCCTTGTCCTACATACTGAGCAAGCGCAGTACAGGGTGGACACTATTTGACGGGGGACAGAATTAGACACATCACCGGCCTTACCCAGCCATTGTTGTATTTTTGAATCAGTGTTGGCTACCTCGTCCTCCTCCACCGCCGCTTCCACCTACACAGCCACATCCACCGCCACCTCAACCTCCTACTCCATATGGACCTCGTCCTCTTGGTCAAGATTATTATTTTTTTTTTTTTTTATGTTATTTTAAGATATTTCCCTATCCACATTTGTTTGCAGAGCACTTGCCATGCTCTTAACAACATTTTGCTGCCATTTGCAGCCCTCTAGCCCTTTCCATTACCTTTTTAGAGCCTTTTTAGTCCTTAGAAGTCCGAGTCCCCATTGACTTCAATGGGGTTCGGGTTCGGGTCCGGGTTCGGGTTAAAGTTCGGTCCCGAACCCAAACTTTTTTCCGAAGTTCGGCCGAACCCATCGAACCCGAACATCCAGGTGTCCGCTCAACTCTAATAACGATTAAAATAATAATTGTACATATATAGAGCACAGGAGATAATAAATAAAAAAAAAAACTATACTTAAACTACTTATTGATTAAAGATGCCCTATAATACTCATCCGTTTTTAATAACTGTATCCCTTTCGAGAAACCCTTTTCTGGTAATAGAAGATTTTGTGAGGATAAAATCTTTCTATATTCAATCAACATAAATACCTTGCAACATTGTGTTACAATTTAAAACCATATACTTATACGTAAATATGTCCATGATACTTATAATGATTTTGTCGGGAAAAATTATTTATAACTCATTGGCCTGTGATCAGGCATAGATCGATATATGTATTACACAGTGTCATAAGGGCTCAACTTTATGACTTGCAATTTAGAGTCTATGAACTGACCTATATTATAAAAATACTTTGAGCTATTACTATAATTATACAGGATGTATATAGCGCCAACAGTTTGCGCAGCGCTTTACAACAACAGGGAAGACAGTACAGTCACAATACAATTCAATACAGAGGGATCAGAGAGCCCTGCTCGTTAGAGCTTACAGTCTAGAAGGGAGGGTCAAGTGAAACAAAGGGTAGTAGCTGTGGGGGATGATCAGGTGGACAAAATGAAAATACAGTTGTTAGGTGTGGGTAGGATAGGCTTCTCTGAAGAGGAGGGTTTTTAGGGATCCTCTAAAAGCTAATAGAGAAGGAGATAGACGGACAGATTGGGGTAAGGAGTTCCATAGGCTTGGAGAGCCTCTGGAAAAGTCCTGGAGACGAGCATGGGAGCAGGTGATGAGAGAACTAGAGAGCAGGAGGTCTTGAGAAGAACGAAGAGAACGATTAGGTTGTTAACTAGAGACTAGGTCAGTGATGTAGCTGGGGGCAGTGTTGTGGATGGTTTAGTAGGTAGTTGTTAGTATTTTGAATTTAATTTGTTGGGTGAGCGGAAGCCAGTGGAGGGATTGACAGAGAGGAGTAGCAGAGACAGAGTGGTTGGTAAGGTGGATGAGTCTGGCAGCAGCATTCATGATGGACTGAAGGGGGGTTAAAATTTTCAGAGGTAAGCCAATGAGGAGGGAGTTGCAGTAATCGAGGCGAGAGATGACCAGGGAGTGAATTAGGAGTTTTCTTGTGTCATTGGTTAGAAAGGGTGTATTTTGGAGATGTTGCGGAGGTTGAGGCGGCAAGATTTGGACAGTGATTGGACGTAAGGGGTTAAAGGAGAGTTCAGAGTCCAGGACTACTCCTAGGACCTTGGCATGTGGGGATGGACTGATAGTTGTGCCATCAATTTTGACAGAGAGATCGGGGGAGGAGGCACGTGGAGGAGGAAAAATGACTAGTTCAGTTTTGGATAGATTAAGTTTAAGGAAGTGGTGTGACATCCAAACTGATATATATGATAGTAAGTTAGAGATACGTGAGGAGAATGAAGGAGTGAGTTGAGAGGCAGAGAAATAGATTTGAGTGTGGTCAGCGTAGAGGTGGTATTGGAAGCCGTGGGAGGCTATCAGCTGACCCAGGGAGGAGGTGTAGATTGAAAATAGGAGAGGTCCAAGAACAGAACCTTGGGGGACCCCAAGTGAGAAAGGAAGAGGAGGAGGAAGTAGAGTTGTAAGTAACGCTAAAGGTGTGGTTGGATAAGTAGGTAGAGAACCAGCGAAGAGTACAGTCGCGGAGACCAAAGGCATGGAGTTTTTTGAGGAGGAGGGGGTGGTCAACCGTATCGAAGGCAGCAGAGAGGTCCAGGAGAAGGAGTACAGAATACTGTCCCTTAGTTTTGGCTGTTAGTATATCATTTGTTCGTTTTAGGAGAGCAGTTTCTGTGGAATGTTGAGGATGAAATCCAGACTGAAGGGGATCAAGAAGGTTATTATCAGCAAGGTGGACGCTCAGTTGGTTGTAGACTAGACGTTTAAGGAGTTTGGATAAAAAGGGGAGCAAGGAGATGGGACGTAGGTTGTCAAGATTGGATGGGTCCAGCGAGGGCTTTTTAAGTATGGGGCTGACTAGTGCATGTTTCAAAGAGTTAGGGAAGATGCCAGAAGAGAGGGAGAGATTGAAGATGTGGGTTAGACATTGTAGAATAGGGCCAGAGGGTGAACGTAGCATTTGCGAGGGAACAGGCTCCAGAGCACAGGTGGTAAGATGGACATTAGCAAGTAATTTAGCAACCTCGTCTATAGTGGTGGGGTTGAAAGAGGGAAGTAATGATTGTACCTGTGGGCATAAGGTGTATAGCATGGAGGGTATCTGAACAGTAGAGACCTCCTCGCGAATTGTATCAATCTTCTGTTTGAAGTGATTGTCAATCTCCTCTGCAGTGAGTGAGTTAGTGGGTGGAGGCAGTGGAGGACGAAGGAGCGAGTTGAAGGTAAAGAGTTGACGGGGACATGATGATACGTTTTTAATGAGGGTGATGAAATAGGTCTGCTTGGCAGTGAGGAGGCCGGAATTGTATTTTTGGAGGGCAGATTTATACTGGCCGAAATCTTTCTGGGACATCGTCTTACGCCATTGGTGCTCGAGAGCACGGCTGTGTTTTTTCAGACTTCTAGTATCATCTGTTTGCCAAGGTTGAAGGGGACGGGGCCTTATTCTGCATGTAGTGAGGGGTGCCAGTCTGTCCAGTGATGCTAGAAGTGAAGTGTTGTAGACAGAAGTGGCTAGGTGGGTGCAGGACAGGGGTGTTATTTTGTCATAGAGGTGGTCAGTCGCAGAGCATAGAAGAGAAGGGTTGATATGGCAAAGGTTTTTACGAGTAACCATTAGGCGTTTGGAGGGAGAGGAGGTGGAGGAGAGGGAGAGAGTGAAAGGGTATTGCCTTCAGAGTGAGTTAGGAGCATGTATCCATTGCTTCAGGTCAAAGGAGGAGGTTAGACTGAGAAGTTTGGAAGTTGCAGGAGAGTTATTATTAGTAGGGATGTTGAAGTTGCCAAGAATGATTTTGGGGATTTCAGAAGAGAGAAAGTAGGGTAACCAGGCGGAGAAGTCATCAAGAAAGGAAGATACTGAACCAGGGGGCTGGTAGATCACAGCTATTCTTAGAAAAACTGGGGAGAAGAGACAAATGCAATGTGCCTCAAATGAGGAGTGACAGAGAGGGAGGTGGGTGAAGTACCTGAAAGGTGCTATGTGGGGCTAAAAGGATTCCAACACCCCCTCCTTTGCGTCCACTGGATCTGGTGGGAGTGAGTCCAAAGAAGACCACCGTGGGATAGAGCAGCAGAAGCCGCAGTGTCGGATTCGTGAAGCCAGGTTTCGGTGACGGCGAGTAGATTAAATGAGTTAGCGATAAAGAGATTGTGGAGGGAGGTGAGTTTGTTACAGACAGAGCGAGCATTCCAAAGGGCGCAAGAGAAAGTGAGTCTGGTCTTGGGAAGAAGAGAAATGGGAACTAGATTGTGTGCATTGCGCCTGCAGACAGAGGGTGTAGGGTAATGGGTGTGTTGAGCACAGTTAGATAAAGGAGGCCCAGGGTTTGGGGATACATCACCAGAGGATATGAGAAGCAGAAGGGTGAGGGAGGTAATGTGGGAATGTGATTTATATGGTGGGACATGCCCCAGTGGTTTGGGGTATTGGGCGTGTGAATATAGAATTGGCCAGAGTTGGTGAGTGCAGTAAGAGGGAGAGGAAAGAAGTGAGGGTGATATATATAAGGTGTGGGGTGGACAAGAGGGGTGAAGGAGAGACAGTTTAAGGATAGAAGACACAGCTGTCAGAAGGAGTGGTAGATAGTGCATTTTAGAAGGGGGGGGGGAGCTGAAAGTGTAAAAAAGTATACCTGTGTTCCAAATTGTAAGGTGTTCTGTGTTCCTTCGCTGAAGTGCATTCGCTGAAGTGCAGAGTCAGAAGTGCTTCCACTTATAAAAATAGACCCACTTTAACCACTTGCTTACTGGGCACTTAAACCCCCTTCCTGCCCAGGCCAATTTTCAGCTTTCAGCGCGGTCACAATTTGAATGACAATTGCGCGGTCGTGCGACATGACTCCCAAACAAAATTGACGTCCTTTTTTTCCCACAAATAGAGCTTTCTTTTGGTGGTATTTGATCACCTCTGCGGTTTTTATTTTTTGCGCTATAAACAAAAAAAAGTGACGATTTTGAAAAAAACACAATATTTTTTACTTTTTGCTATAATAAATATCCCATTTAAAAAAAAAATAATAATATTTTTTTCCTTAGTTTAGTCCGATATGTATTCTTCTACATATTTTTGGTAAAAAAAAAAATCGCAATAAGCGTTTATTGATTGGTTTGCGCAAAAGTTATAGCGTCTACAAAATAGGGCATAGTTTTATTGCATTTTTATTAATATTTTTTTTTTACTAGTAATGGCGACTATCAGCAATTTTTATTGTGACTGCGACATTATGGCGGACACATCGGACACTTTTGACACCATTTTGGGACCATTGTCATTGATACAGCGATCAGTGCTATAAAAATGCACTGGTTACTGTAAAAATTACACTGGCAGGGAAGGGGTTAACACTAGGGGGTGAGGAAGGGGTTAAATGTGTGCCCTGGGAGTGATTACTACTGTGGGGGGAGGGGACTGACTGGGGGAGGTGACCGATCTGTGTCCCTATGTACAAGGGACACAGCATCCGTCTCCTCTCCCTGACAGGACGTGGATCTCTGTGTTTACACACAGAGATCCACGTCCCTGCTCTGTGTACATGCCGATCGCGGGTACCTGGTGGACATCGCGGCTCGCGCGCCCCCCAGTGGCCGAAATAGCCGAGGACGTCTATTGACGTCCTCCCGGATTTTTAGATCCACATTGAGGCCGTCAATAGTCTATGGCCCGGATCTAAAGAGGTTAAGAAAGAGCCCTAGTTGCTATTGAGCCCCCTGCTAATGCTTCCCCCAAAAGGATGCTTATACCGATTGTGATAAGGGGTGGGTGCATTTCAATTATCTAATCAGGAGGTAATAAAGGTTTGCTGGTCAACAGGGCAAAATTCTTACTTCAGAAACAGATCAGCAAGAGGGCAATAAAATGAATGGGCCATAGTTTTGGGTAAGACAAGGGAGATAAAGCATTGTAATGTGGACAGGTCTACAGAGGGTTAAGCAAAAATAACATGCCAGTATTATTAAGTAGACATAAGCAAAGCAGATAGCAATGTTTCAGTTTTTGGGTGGATTGCACACAGCTGAAACATACCATATCAATTTAAAACTAGACTAAACACTTTCCAGTTTTCAATTCAGGGTGGATTGCACACAGCTGAAACATATCTGTGAAGAGACAAAGAATACATCTTCAGATAAGTGCAGAGTCAGAAGTGCTTCCACTTATAGAAATAGCCCCACTTTAAGAAAGAGCCCTAGTTGCTATTGAGCCCCCTGCTAATGCTTCCCCCAAAAGGATGCTTATATTTATACTGATTGTGATAGGGGTGGGTGCATTTCATTTATCTAATCAGGAGGTAATAAAGGTTTGCTGGTCAACAGGGCAAAATTCTTACTTCAGAAACAGATCAGCAAGAGGGCAATAAAATTAATGGGCCATAGTTTTGGGTAAGACAAGGGAGATAAAGCATTGTAATGTGGACAGGTCTACAGAGGGTTAAGCAAAAATAACATGCCAGTATTATTAAATAGACATAAGCAAAGCAGATAGCAATGTTTCAGTTTTTGGGTGGATTGCACACAGCTAAAACATACCATATCAATTTAAACTAGACTAAACACTTTCCAGTTTTCAATTCAGGGTGGATTGCACACAGCTGAAACATACCATATCAATTTAAACTAGACAAAACACTTTCCAGTTTTCAATTCAGGGTGGATTGCACACAGCTGAAACATACCTGTGAAGAGACAAAGAAAAAATCTTCAGATAAGTGCAGAGTCAGAAGTGCTTCCACTTATAGAAATAGCCCCACTTTAAGAAAGAGCCCTAGTTGCTATTTAGCGCCCTGATATGAGCTAGTGATATTGTTACAACCAGTTAATTTCTGTGCGAGGGGTCTCATCCTAGGTTTGTCTTTCTCAAAGCTAAGACAATGGTGAGTCATTGGATAACCGGGCTGTTAATTATTTGGTCCACGAGTAACACAATGCACATATAAGTGTAGCAGGGTCCCCTTTAAGACTCCCAGGACTACCTTACCCAGAACCCCTTTCGGCAATGTTTCCACCCCAGAGACTCATGGGAGGGGTTATAAAAGGAGGAGGCGAGGCTGGGCTCGGTCTCTTTGGGACACGAGACTTCAGTGACTGATCCTCCTGTGCGGATGTGCCGGTGTGCAAGGCCTGAAGCCTGAGGCCTTGTGCAGCACCAAAGAGCCTTCCACCCCGCTGCGAGACTGGGTGGCATCTGACTTCGCTTGTCCACAGCCTTGGTTGGATCGGGGACCCGATCGCTGGAGACACTGTGTGTGAGGACACAGTCGGTGGAAGTTCCCGGACTGGGATCGCGTCCGGAGGGGTGAGCGAGCGTATGCTCAGACCATATACTGTTTATTGCTGATGTGCCTATAGACTGCCGTGGCCCACAAGTTTATATCTGATACTCTCACTGGAGATCCATATCAGAGTTGAACTCAGAGGTTCTTCAGTAAAGTGTTTGTTCTATCACAATCTTCCCACTGGATTACAAATGTTATTCTGTTATGTGCACCACCTTTAAAGACTTGCCGGTGAAGAAACCATCATCCCCTAGAGACTGAGTTTTAGGTATCTGAGCCAGGCCTGGCCAGCTAGTTAGTTCATTTAGTTGCTGCGCCACAGGGCGCCTAGTTAACGGTCGCCCACGCGCGCACCTTTACTGTTTTATTAATATATAAGTGTGTTTATTGCTGCAGGGCTCTGCAACCTATTTCATGTAAACTGTTACCACTGTTAACCTTTTTTTTACCACAATCTAAAGTAAATTAGATACCCCTTTCATTATTGCCTTGGTGTCTGAGTTTAATCATATAGCATAAGAATAATATTGTTGCCATAACTAACTGTGCCAGTAGGGGGTCGAGTAAATTGCCGGGAGTTGGCGGAGCTGTCTTCAGGGCCCAAACTAAATCTGCGGCCCTCTTAGTTGGAGGTATCGCTACACGTGGGGGTTCTCGTCCGGGATCCTGATACAGCAATTGAACGCCAGAGGTGCCGGCATGGACCCACAAGCAGTAGAAGAGTGGTGCAAAACCTCTAGGGCAGAGCCAAACAACTCGATAGTCATCAGCCTCCCAGGGGAGGAATGGAAGACTGAGATGGTAGAGGAGTTAATGAAGTTAGTGTTCCCAGATCACACACCATGGGTGATAGATATAAAGTCAGACCCAGACACTTCATATCAGTATGCACTGGTGGAATATGGAGACGGGATACCAGAGGCTTGCAAGCACAAGTGTGTAAAGACGCCAGACAATAGAACCTATAGGTTGGCGACCGTAGTAACTATAAAGAAGGAACCATCACAGATGGGATCACCGCAGGCTGCGGCCCGTACCTCACCAGAAAGAGGAGACGGAGTGACACCCCCGGTGGCACCCGCACCTGCCACCGCTATATCACCAGAATTGATAAAGGCAATAGGGGAGCTACTAATCAAATGTCAGAAGACAAACACGGTGCATGTAGAGACTAGCTACCGGAGACTGAAAACATTCTCAGGGAAGCTCCCTGTCCCTGCAGGGGAAGAAGATTTTGATACCTGGGTGGAGCAGGCATTACAAGCAGTAGAGGCATGGGAGGTGCCTGAAGCGCAGAAGAGGCAACGAGTGATAGAAAGCCTCAAAGGCGCAGCAGCAGAAGCAGTGAAAAGCTTTCAGTTTGGGAATACGGATTGCACGGCTCAAGACTGTCTAGCCATGCTACAGGAAGAGTTTGGTCAATTGGAAAAGGTGACAGAGATGGTCTACCAATTTGAACATACTTTCCAACAGCCAAGGGAGAAACTTTCAGAGTATGTTAGGAGACTGAACAGGTTGCTGTGCAAGATTGTGTTGAAGAAGGGAATGAAGCCCCAAGATACAGATGCGGCAAGAATGAAGCAAGTCTTAAAGGGAGCGTTACGCTCGGATCCAGTCTGGCTGCACCTGAAAACCTCGGGAGGAGGAACGTTACTGACTTATGCTGACTTGATAAAAATCATCAGAGATGAGGAGGCGCTACAACAGGACCAGCAAATGATTAAGACAAATGTTGTCCCCGCACAGGTGCTAGTCAACCCAGTGATGACCCCTGAAAGAGACTCAGAGGTAGACACTCTAAAATCACAAATGTCCAAGATGTTAGAGATGTTGACCTCTCTGATAGCAAAAGACCCAGAGGGTCCCAAGAGAGAAGTACCAAGAAAGGAATTATTCCCAATTGCCTCAGCACCCGCATCTTTACAAGAATGGGGAGATATAGTCTGCTTTAACTGTGGAGGAATTGGTCATATTGCAGCTACATGTTCCAGTCCCAAGAAGAAGAAAACGGACAACCGCAAGCCGGCGGGAAACTTCAGAGGGCCCCGGTGAAGGAGTCAACCGGGTGCCCATCACCTTCAGTGAGCTCCAAACTGAATGCAGAAGCCGCTGAATTCATCCCATCTAGTCCTTCATCGGATTACTGGGAAGATGCCTGTGATGTTTACCCTGAACGGGGCCCTAGAGACTCTATGTATCCCTCGGCTCCTGAAGCAGATGTTACAGAGCCTGCCGTGTCGTCTGAACCTGTTACAGAAGAAGAGCCTGTGGCGCCAGAGCCAGAAACCCCAAGGGAACAAAGGGCTCGCAGAGTCATAAGGCCTCCCAGAAAGTTGACCTACCCACAAATGGGGAAGAGCTCAGAAGATTCTGTGGTCACTGCCAGGAGGAGTGTAGAGAATCCGGATCCCTCCACTGTTCATTTGGTAGAGGGCAACCCCCACTCACTCTCTGGCACAGTTAGGCAGGCCACTCAGGATAGTGTGACCTGTGGGCAAGGGAATCCAACCCCTCGGTTTTGGTGGGAATTCCCTATGCCAACCTCTTATGCAATGTTGTCTGGGGTTGTACGCAGTGTATGCTAGAATTTTCTTTGGGGACCAAAGAATTTAAGTGGGGGGAGTGTGTAACGGGGTCCCCTTTAAGACTCCCAGGACTACCTTACCCAGAACCCCTTTCGGCAATGTTTCCACCCCAGAGACTCATGGGAGGGGTTATAAAAGGAGGAGGCGAGGCTGGGCTCGGTCTCTTTGGGACACAAGACTTCAGTGACTGATCCTCCTGTGCGTATGTGCCGGTGTGCAAGGCCTGAAGCCTGAGGCCTTGTGCAGCACCAAAGAGCCTTCCACCCGCTGCGAGACTGGGTGGCATCTGACTTCGCTTGTCCACAGCCTTGGTTGGATCGGGGACCCGATCGCTGGAGACACTGTGTGTGAGGACACAGTCGGTGGAAGTTCCCGGACTGGGATCGCGTCCGGAGGGGTGAGCGAGCGTATGCTCAGACCATATACTGTTTATTGCTGATGTGCCTATAGACTGCCGTGGCCCACAAGTTTATATCTGATACTCTCACTGGAGATCCATATCCGAGTTGAACTCAGAGGTTCTTCAATAAAGTGTTTGTTCTATCACAATCTTCCCACTGGATTACAAATGTTATTCTGTTATGTGCACCACCTTTAAAGACTTGCCGGTGAAGAAACCATCATCCCCTAGAGACTGAGTTTTAGGTATCTGAGCCAGGCCTGGCCAGCTAGTTAGTTCATTTAGTTGCTGCGCCACAGGGCGCCTAGTTAACGGTCGCCCACGCGGCGCACCTTTACTGTTTTATTAATATATAAGTGTGTTTATTGCTGCAGGGCTCTGCAACCTATTTCATGTAAACTGTTACCACTGTTAACCTTTTTTTACCACAATCTAAAGTAAATTAGATACCCCTTTCATTATTGCCTTGGTGTCTGAGTTTAATCATATAGCATAAGAATATTATTGTTGCCATAACTAACTGTGCCAGTAGGGGGTCAAGTAAATTGCCGGGAGTTGGCGGAGCTGTCTTCAGGGCCCAAACTAAATCTGCGGCCCTCTTAGTTGAAGGTATCGCTACATAAGAATTCCTTTCACTTCTACCGGGTCACCCATATGAGGTGTCTTCACACCTGGAAATCCTTGTAATTATTGGTCAGTTTGTCTTTAGTTTATGGTGTTGTGGGGATACCAGAAACCAATTGTTCATAGAATTAGTTCTGTACGCACGATCGGATGAAAAATATTGCTTGATTGTACGATAATCTGATCGCTGTTACACAGCTTTCAAAAGACCGATCAGGACATGTCGTGCAAAATTATCCAATGAGACAAGCATGAACATTTTTCTTGTACGAAACAAGATTGTATGGTTTTCGTTTAATCAGCACAGTTTTCGCCTGAAAATACAATACATATACAAAACAGTAAATTACATCACTTCCGAAATGTTATTCAGGTGTACAAGAATTTCCGTAACTTTGTAACCTCTTCATTTTCGATATGGAGACTAGCATGCAAAAAAAAACAGACGATCATTCGTCCGATAATGCCATCATATGTACCAGGCGTTAGCAGGTTTGTTTACAGATTGAATTAGTTCAATTTCTGCCTGTTGGTATAGTCAAACTTAAAGTGCTTGTAAACGATCACCTTGTAAAACAACCCATTCAGTTTAAACTAGAAATGAAAGGCAAAACATTTTTGTATAGATATAATAAAACATTATAAATACCTTGTTTTTCCTTTTTATAAATGATCACATTCCCTCTCTTCTAAACTGCATAAGAACTGGGGAAGGAGAAGTAGCAGCACACTGAGCTCCCCAGTGAAAGGCTGTTCAGCGGGGGCATGTCAGGACAAGTCTGATCATTGGAGGAGAGTACACTAAGTTCCCAGCATAGCTAGAGAACTGACCTTGGTGTGCTCTCCTGCTTAGTGTGGTCAGTTTTTTATAGGAAAGCAAGGAGACTAACAGGAACACCAGGGATTTCACATAAAGAAAGCAATACAAAGAGAACAGGATACTTTCTTAGACAAGTACATGGTACAGCAGGCACATATCAGGAATATGATGTGTTGGGGTGACAAACCTTTTAAGTGGACACTGTCCTTTGACTTGTTTGCAATGCGGTCAAACTTTAATAGGACAATGTCTTTGGCACCCCACCACCAATCGTTTTTGGATAATTATTATAATTTTTTTTGTTTCTTACCTTTTATGAAGTACTGAGTGTACTTCCGCCTACCTCAGCCGCTGCCCAGGGCGTCATTTCCTCCTGCTCCCCTGCTGCCTTCTGGGACCTGTGTGTGTCACAGAAGACGACGAAGCCATTCAGAAAGCAACGCGTGACTCGCGCATGCGCAGTAGGAAACCGGCCGTGAAGCCTGAACGTTTCCCTTAGTTACAATGGTGGCGCCTGCACTCGAGACGATTTCGCGGGCTCCCAGGAGAGGTAAGTGTCCTTATTAAAAGTCAGCAGCTATAGTGTTTGTAGCTGCTGAATTAAAAAAATGTTTTATTGGAACACCGCTTTAAGAAAACAAGTTCAAAATTTTTAAATGATAAAATATGTATATTGCTTTCCATAAGTTCTGACAGGGTTAAGGGGTTACCAATGAAGGGGTGCTACATAGCATAACACCACTGACCAAAAATGTATTAAGGCATCAACTGGCACCAATGCTGGGAACTATTATTGTGTAAACTTGCACCAATGCTGGGAGTTATAACTGCGTGAACAGGCACCAATGCTGGGGGTTATTATTGCCTAAGCTTGCACCAATGCTGGGGGTTATTGCATAGATTAGCACCAATGCTGGGTGCTATTGTTAAAACTGGCACCAATACCGGGCGTTATTACTGTGTAAACTGGAACGGATGCTGGCAAGGTTGCCAACTTTCAGTAAATATACAAACAGTTTGTAAAATCCATACTTTTTGCATCTGTCCATGAATGTCCATTACAGACATATAGGCTGCATGTCCGTAACTGACATTCATGGAGAGATGCAACAATTATGGATTTTACAAACTGTTTGTAAATTTACTGAAAGTTGGCAACCCTGGATGCTGGTGGTTATTAATGCATAAACTAGCATCAATGCTTGGGGTTATTATTGCATTAATTGGCACTAATGCTGGGAGTTATTACTGCAGAAATTGTCATCAAATGTGGGGGGTTATTATTGTGGAAATTGGAACTAATGATGTGGAGGTTGTTATTGCGGAAACTGGCACCAATGCAGGAGGGGGTCTGCTGCTACTGAGACCAATGCAGCAGAAATTATATTTTATAGTGTATTATGCATCCACAAAAGTAGCAGGATTTAAAAACATGTGGGAGCACTGAAACTACTAAAATTAATACTTTTATAATGTGTGAGTGAATTCTGCTTTGAATGAATGAAACGTAATTAAATTTATAATGTTTTAAATATGTTCCTAACTTCAAAAGACAATGATTCATAGTTACATAGCTGAATAGAAGGTGAGGTTGAAAAAAGACACAAGTCCATCAAGACCAACCTATGTGTGTTTTTATTTTTAGGTCGGTGGGGGGGGGGCACAGTTTGCAATTTTTACCCTGGGCAAAGGATGGCCTCGTCCCTGCACTGATTGTATTCACCATATTATTACAGTCTCATTCTACCAATCTTTAAATAGAATGAAAGCATGTCTCAAATTCTAAACGCTCACAAAATGTATCTTGCAACTGCATGTAGTACCATGTTCCAGTGCTGGCTGTAGTTCTGCAAAGCTACTGTAGCGGGGTCTCTAAATTTAGGTGGGACACCCAGGTGTGTAAGTATGGGAATAGTGGACCACTTGTGTTCATGGAAGATTGGATGGTGTAATAATCTCCTTGGCCTCTGGGTGGCGGGGTACCTGGAGGCTCAAGGTAGATTTGCCATTACAGTGCTACCCTTTTTGTCCATTTCCGGAGATGGTACGGCGAGGGCGGGGAACCTGCCGTGGTGTCGATGGGAGGAGATAAAAGGGGGAGACGCCCTAACCACGAGGTCTTCAGGAGGATCTTCTTCACGCACCCAGGCACCTTAGGCCTGGGTGCGGGCGGTTCTGGATTCCGGCCCAGGTGCCCTAGGCCTGACCGGAATGGAGTTGGAGTCCATCCCAGGCACCTTCAGCCTGGGGTGAGGTACTATACTAGGAGGCCTGGGGTCCAGTGACTTCGACTGGATCCCGCGAGGGTGGAGACGTCCGAGGGTCCCTGAGGTGGATGGGGCCCATGTCTGAGGTGAGGAGGTCGGGGAGGTTACCCATTCGGAGAGTCTGGAGCAGCATCAACCCAGTGATGGATGGGCCTCTGGTAACTCCCTTGGGAGGGACATCTTCCCCTGATAGAGGCCGCAGCACAGCGAAGGTACTCCTATCTACGTTCTCTTGAGTCGCTGGTAGAGATTCTAAGTCCTTTCTAGCTAAATGCTATAGTAACCGCTGGTGAGATCGCAGTGGTTTAGTTGACAACCAGGATAGTGCCTCGACCTGCTAATTCCCCGTATCAAAATGTTATCAAGTCGCAAACAGTTGGCTACTGAAGCACTGTTTATTGTGAGATGTACAATAAAGCAAGAGTTGGACTGATCGGTGTGTGGAACTCTGGTTAATGGGAGCAGAGGGAAGTGTTGACACAGCAGGACTTGATTCTAGACAAAAGCACATAGGCCCGAGGAAATATCTGGTGCTGGCCTTCACCTCACCCAAAGTTAGGGGGAGGACATGGGCCGTAGCGCATCTCACCCTGTCGTGTGACATACCCCTAGGCAAAGGAGATGGGGTGAGGCCGCTACACTACTAATGAACTTTGTTTGGATTACGTTCTCCCTGATTTAAAACTCAAAGTTAAAAAAATGTTAGTTTAGTAAAATTTGGGATGTTTGAATCTGGCTCAAGTGCATATTGCTGGGAATGGTTATCCTGGACCAAGGTTGATATCAGCTACTGTTGTTAAGGTCACTGAGCTAATTTCATAGACTCACAAATGTTACATTACAAAACAACATGTTGATCAGCTATGATTTCACAATTAAAGTGTCATCAAACCCACATCATTAAAAATTGATAGCCATGCTGTTCATACTCACTCAGTCACTACAGGATTTGCTTTCTGTATTCTGCAAAAAAACTGGTTGATCCTGCAATTCACTGTTCCTCCCACCCGTCTGTGTCCCAGCTACACCCTGAGATTGTGTAGACCAGCCGCTGCCACAGCATGCTGCAGTTTAAGTTCCCTTCTAAGCTCATTTACTCCTTATCTTATCTGTGAAGCCCAAGTGATTATAGAGTCACACATGTGGACTTATACACTCTGGATAAATGACAGCCCACTCCTTCCCTCCTCCTATATGCCCACTAAACAGCTAAACACAATGGGATGGGATATTAGAGGTTGATTGATGGAGGCTTCACCTTTCTGTAATTCTAACCACATACAAAAAAATAGACAGGCTGGAGAGATGTCAAACAGGCTGTGATTGGCAGAACCTCCTCCTAGGTTGCCCACAGCATGTTTTTGCACAAAAATAATAAAGGTTTGAGTACAAATACATATTTGTATGACAATTTAAAAAAAAAAAATTGTTATATTATTATGCATTATAACTTTCTATTTCGAAGGAAGTTTTTTTGATCATGTGACTAGCAGCAGAGGGCTAAAAATTCCCCTCGCTGATATTTCCCTGCCGACGGGGTGAGCTAGGTCACACGACAGCTGTATATCGATAATGAAAAACGGTACTTAGATTATTTTTTTTTTATTAAAATAAATACAGTGCCATCATTTATGTGCCTAAAGAAAAGGGAGAATATAAATGAAACAGTGATTATATAGTATTGCTTTAAATGCAAAAAGATTTAGTTCCATACCTTCCTAACAGGATCAAAAAGAAGTAGAAAAGGCAAAACTTACATGTAAGATTCTCTACAATCCGCCTGGCTGTGGAGCAAGCAGCACAACATGAAACATTAGAGGCATGAAACATCAGTGGTATCGGGCACACAGAAAAACCATATGGCAACAGCCGGCAGCCAAAGGTGCAGCAGCACTTTATGACCAGGGCACCAAACAAACCTGTGGGATGGATCGAAACGGCAGCATCCACGGTCACACACAAGGCTGACAGCTGTCAGAATACCTGGATGATGTTGGGAGTAAGCATGGCATAACATGTTTCATGGGCCCCACCCCTTTGTCGTATGAATCTAATATTTTTGCTTTGCAATAGCTGTACTAGCTGTACAGTACTAGGTTATTTCCTTGTCTTCACAAATGTGTTTGTTCCCTCCATGCTGCAATTATTTCTGTTTAATAAATATTTTAGAAGCAGCCATTCTCTGCTGCTCGCGGCTATCGTTTCAGAACATAACATGAACTGAAAGTGAAATACAGTTAATGAAATTGTTCAGCACTGGACAACAACTCTTCTGATGCCGCGTACACACGATCGTGATTCACGGCATGAAAAAAAATGAGAAACGAGGGAACGGCATGTTCCCCCACACACGACCGTTTTTCCCGTCATTTTTTTCTTTGACGAGAATAACGACCGTCTGTGGGCTCCGCGGCAGTGTCTCCCTATGGGAAAACTGCCGCGGAAACAAATGATGGAAAAAACGATGAGAAAACTTAGAACATGTTCTAATTTTTCTCGTCGTTTTTCCTGCAGTTTTTCTCAACGAGAAAAACGGCATAAAGCCCACAGACAATAGTTTTTCTCGGCGAAAAAAAAAAATGTAATTTTTCCCGACGGGAAAAATGATCGTGTGTACGCGGCATAAGTTTGGAAAATTGTTAAAAAACTGAGCCCACAAATACAAATATGAATTAGTGATAACCATGGCAGGAATGCTGCCTACTATATCCAACATCTCCTATCCTAAAACAGGTAAGGTAAATAATTTTGTCTCAAAGCTTGTTCACACCTTGTGCAGAGATGTATTTTTCACCTGATCAATGCAGATACTTGCAAGATAGAAAAAAAATCCCTGGAATTCATAATGACTGGCCAGGTAGATGCAAAAGTGTTTCCTATGCATTCTAAAAGTAGTGACATGCGCCAAATGCTTCAAATTCATATGCCTGTCTGGAAATTGTACTTGAATTTGGCTCATGCTCCCCCACTTTTAGGATGAACATGAGACACTGTCAAAAAATCTGTCTGAGCTAGTTTTTCTCTCTGTACGCCAAAAGAGAGTTGGTCTTAATTAGCTCCACTTTTATATTTGGTGCATTCAATGCAACACAATCAGAGCCGGTACAAGGGGGGGGGGCGGATGCCCTGGGCGGTACAATTTATTGGGGGTGGGGGGCGCAGTGAAGTGCCCTTCTAAAAGGTGGCTGGACTGGAGTGATTGCTCGGAGGCTCCAGGCGCTACAGCCTGCACTGGTAACGATGTAAGCTGAGTCCTGCACACCCGACACAAGCCTACACAGACTAGCTTTTCATTTGCCTTGCGCCCTTTCAGTGGAGATTCTCCCCCTGACAGGCACTCTGTACTGTAGTCCCGGCCTGGTGTGACGTCACCAGATGGGGGGAGCAGATCTCCTCCCACCGTGATGGGAGGGAGGAGATCAGACCTCCCACCATGATGGGAGGAGCAGAGAGCGCAGTGTGATGGGAGGAGGTGTAGAGGAGCAGGAGATCAGACCTCCCACCGGGATGGGAGGAGCAGAGAGCGCAGCGTGATGGGAGGAGTAGAGAGTGCAGCTTGAGCCACAACCGAGAGGAGCTGAGGAGGAGGGACTAAGTCCTGCAACGTGCAAGAGAAGTAAGCCCATACTAGTTGTAATACATATTAGTAAATCAACTACTTCGTTTCAGGGTTGAGGATGGGCGGGGGAGTTTGGTGGGGGTCAGTGGGGGGGTTTTGGTGGTGCTGGCAGGGTGTCTGGCTGGCCGCTGGCTGAGAGGAGGATTCTAATTAGAACATACAACATTTTGTTTTCTGACTTTCTACCTAATGGATAATATTACCTCTGAAAATATTTCAGCTACAGTCTTCGTTCACATTCAGATGAACAGTGCCAGTAAATTAACCCCTTTGTGCTGCATAAATGGCACCAGTGTTCATGTTACACTGGTACCACTAATGCAGCACAAAGGGGTTAATTAACTGGCACTGGTCGCTAATGTATCAGAAACCAGTGGCAATACATTAACCACCTCATGCTGCATTTTACAAATTGAGTCAAACACCAGTGATAAACACAAAGTCCCAATGTGCTAAAAAAAATCTGCATTTTTCCTATTTATGTGAATATTTGGTATTGGGGCACTACCTCACACAAAATAATGCAAAACTGAAAACTTTAGTATGTTCACATGGGCCTTGACAGAAAAAACAGTTAACAGGCCTTTCTACAAGCACATTTGTTGCATTATTATTTGAAAGTGCCTCCAATAAAAATAGATATAATTAAAATGTGTGAGTGAACTCTGTTTCTATCGTATTAAACCTAATTGAAGTTGTATTGTTTTAAGTATATTCTTGTTTTGAAACTACATTGATTCTTTCTTAACCTCCCTGGCGGTATGATTATGTCAGATTTTTGATGCTGAAAGCGGTACCATTATTTTGCATGGAAATTTGGCGTTTTATATTGTAGGCCTGTATATCTTAGGAATAGCACACTTAAATCTGTCCAAACAAGAGTCTAGAAGACATCCCGGGTATGATAAAGTTTAAAACACAAAATCATAAATTTTGGTGTCTGCTAATTCCTCTAATAATGATGACACAAGGCCGCAGCGTGATGGCGGAGATGGTTGACATATTGAAGAAGACGGATTATGATGGCAAGCATGGGCCATATACACACCCTAATCTAAGGAAGGCCCAAATCATGAAGAAAGTTGTGAAAAGTCTGAAGAGACATTTTGGGGTGAAAAGATCAAAGGAGCTGCCCAGAAAGAGGTGGTCTGACCTCAAACTGAGGGAGCCGGAGCAGTTAAGAAGCATTAAGAGAATGCTTGAAAAAAGTAAGTACCGAATTTGTCGGCGTATAACACGCGCCGGCGTATAACACACGCACCCCAAGTTTAGGAGGGAATTTTAAGGAAAAAACTTTTAGGAGGGAAGTTCAAGGAAAAAAACTTACATTTAAATGCAGCCTTGTCCATCATTGCAGCCTTGCCCAGTGTCCATCTGCAGCCTTGCCCAGTGTCCATTTGCAGCCTTGCCCAGTGTCCATCATTGCAGTCTTGCCCAGTGTCCATCTGCAGCCTTGCCCAGTGCCTTTGCAGCCATGCCTTGCCCAGTGCCTTTGCAGCCATACCTTGCCCAGTGCCTTTGCAGCCTTGCCTTGCCCAGTGCCTTTGCAGCCTTGTTTTGCCCAGTGCCTTTGCAGCCTTGCCTTGCCCAGTGCCTTTGCAGCCTTGCCCAGTGCCAGTGTTTGAATTTGGTGCCGATTTCCACTGTGGAGAGGAGCGAGTGGAGCAGAGTGTACTTCGGCTAGACTCGGCTCCTCTCGCAGTCCCGCCCATCTCCACTGATTGCGCCGCTGACATACAGAAAGCCGAGTGTACTTCGGCTAGACTCGGCTCTGCTCACAGTCAGGGGCGGGACTGCGAGAGGAGCCGAGACTAGCTGAAGTACACTTGGCTTTCTGTATGTCAGTGGAGGTGGGCGGGACTGCGAGAGGAGCCGAGTAAAGCTGAATACTTTGGCTTTGTGTATCTCGGCTCCTCTCGCTCGTTTCAGCGGGGGATCGGCGTATAACACGCACCCACGATTTTCCCCCGATTTTAAGGGGAAAAAATATATACGCTGATAAATACAGTACTTCTCCTGTGTTCCTATTATTGTATTTCAGAACTTGCATGTTGCTCCATGTTGCTGCTTTTTACTATTGGACCTTAGAAAATGTAATCTTAAAAAATTTAGTAGGCACAGTAATCGGTCGTATTCCTATTTTTGCCCTCAAATATCTGTGTGCTAAGTATACCTTTTGTTTCATTATCATAGGGGAGAGAAGACTGGGAGGACACCACTCCTCGGAGCCCAGGAACCCCACACCTCATAAAGAACCCCAACCTGAGGATGTGGAGGAAGTAGAAGTGGAGGAAGGAGAAGTGGAGGAAGGAGAAGTGGATGACCTGGTGTCAGTGTCTGTCACCACAGCTTCAGGTAAGAGATGTAGGCCTGCAGATTTTTTAAACCTTTTTTGTTTTTTTATTAGGGGATGAACATGTTGTTGAAGAAAGTCCTTGTTTCTCAAGTGATAGTGCACAAAGAATCATCCAACAAAAAATGTCGTGTAGTAGTGAACTGGACGTCATGAAGAAAAGGATGAATGTTATGGAGCAAACATTTAAGGACATCATTGATGTTTTGGGGCGAATTGAATAAAACCTCCCCTTTTTCTCTGCCATCACGGGATATCCATGTACGTGTTTTGTGGGTGCAACCCCTTTGTCGCAACTCAAGTAGGTGAAAGGAAGAAGGTGTTGCACCCCAAAACACGTTCATTGATCCCCCATGATGGCAGATAGCACATGTTGACAATAGGGATCAGGAGGGAAATAACCATTTTTAAAACCCTAATAATTGTGTGCATCTTCAAATTTTGGCTTGTTCAGGGATGACAACACCCCATCTTATTAAGGGCACATAGACATTTTTCTAAAATTAGAATGTCTGATATTGCCTAGAGGTTTACAATGTTGTATTTTGTGGTATGTTAATGAGAGTTTTGTATTTTCCGAAAAAAAACAAAACATGCTTGTTTATGGCAAAAAAAATGTTTTATACCCCTAAAAATGTTAGAAAGACCATGTGTGAATGTGCACACAGTAAAATATTTGAACAACAACAAAGTGTGGCTTCTTTTTATCAAATCCGCTATAACCTTTATGGTGTTTAGTTTTGGTGTTACCAGTGAAATGGTTGTTATTTCCTAAGGAAAATACACTTGGCACTACAAGTACACTTGTACAAACTAGGAGACAGCTAAAAGAAACACAAGCAATACATCAAAAATGAAATTTAAGCAGATTTGTTTATTTTTTTTTTCATTTTAAACAGGATTAGAGATTGCCTGGCATAGGAATGGCCCCCCTACCAGTGAAATATTCCACATATTGCTGCCGAACTGCACGGGCACTTTGGGGGGGCAAGCCAGGACGGCCATGTTCTAGGCCTGGCAGGGCATTCTCCACTGTGGAAAGTCTGGCCTCTGGCCCAATTGTGGCCATATAATTTGGCGAACGTCTACTTAAGTAATTGTGCAGAATGCAGCAGCAAAATACTAGGTAGTTTATTTTATACTCCGCCATGTGTATGGAAGTTAGAAATAGGCGGAACCGGCTGGCCATTATCCCGATGGCATTCTCCACAACTCTTCGGGCCCTGGCCAGCCGGTATTTGAATACCCTCTTCTCCGGGGTGAGAGTACTCTGGGGGAATGGCCTCATTAGATGCGGTCCCAGTCCAAAGGCTTCATCAGCCAGAAACACAAAGGGGAGTCCTTTAACATTCTCTGCATCCGGTGGTAATGCAAGGTCATCAGTCTGGAGACGAAGAGCAAACTCCGTCTGGCTGAAGGCTCCACCATCCGACATTCGGCCATTCTTCCCCACATCCACATAGAGGAATTCATACTGTGCTGACACCACCGCCATCAGCACGATGCTATGAAACCCCTTATAATTGTAGTAATAAGAACCCGAACAGGGTGGTGGCACGATGCGGACGTGCTTCCCGTTGATTGCCCCTCCGCAGTTGGGGAAGTCCCACCGCGTGGAAAAATCGGATGCCACAGTCTGCCATTCCTGTGGCGTGGAAGGAAGCTGTGGAGTCAAATAAGATACAAAAATATTAGTACTTTTGCACATAACAGTGCAAGCAGATTATACAAAAACATTCTTGGCCAACATCATTATAACATTGTTTTTAGGGAGTATTTAAAAACAAAAATAGAAGGTCCATTTATCATATTCCTCACCCCCTCTGATGGCCCATTGTAAACATTTTAGGGGGGGGGGGCTAGATGAGTTTGGGACCCAAAAAACAAACAAAAAACACTCAGAATTTAATGTGAAAATATACTTTAGAACACATTTTAGGGGGGGAGGGGGGGAGGGTAAAGCACTACAATGGAACTGACAAAATACATTGTTAACAGACTAGGCTAGGTGTGTTTGGGCCCAGGATAGCATGCTGGAGAGGTTAGTGAAGGGAAATATGCCTGCAGGCCAAAAAAGGGGCATTAAAAAATTACAGCATGCATGGGGACAAAGGGGAGATTCACAACATATTAGAATCATGGTAATTAGGGCATTATATAAATAAAATACAATACATTAGCATACATTAAATACATAGAATGTGATGTTAAAGGAGAAAAACTTACCCTCATATAGTCCTCCTGCTGGACTTGGATGATGGCAGAACAGGTATCTGGGATAATGAGTCCCAGAGCCTGGGGGGAGATGCCTGTCGTGAACTTCAGGCCCTGAAAGCTTCTCCCAGTTGCCAGATATCGCAACGTGGCGATGAGCCTCTGCTCAGCAGTGATGGCTTCCCACATAACGGTTTCCTGCCTGGTGATATAGGCGGACACCAAAGCCAACAAATGCTGAAAAACGGGGTCAGACATCCTGAGAAAATTCCTGTAGTCATCAGGATTATTCTCCTGGATCTCCCGCAGCAAAGGCATGTGAGAGAATTGGTCCCGCTGGAGCAACCAATTCTTGGTCCATGAACTCCTCCTCACCCTGTTCATGGACTCGTCTTGTTCCAAGACAAGAACACCAACTCAAAGCGCCTGCACAGCACGAACTCTATGACGAGAACGTACCCGCAACATGGCTAAAAAACGGTCGTCTGATCAGAACAAACTAAACAGAACGCACTGATGAACAATAAGGCCTATGAAGAACGACCTGAAAATCAGAAACGAGTGGACAAGAACGCAATGAAAAACAGATACGACCTGACTACACGCCCTGAAAGACAAGATACAAACCCACAAGCACAAACTGAACCGCAGAAAACGAGCTGAAAGCATGAAGACTGAAAAGCGCGAATCGCCTCTCACCAAACTTTTACTAACACGCAGTAACACGAGATTAGCAAAAGCCGCCCAAGGGGTGGCGCCATTGGAATCGAACTTCCCATTTATACTGCCGTCATACGTGTTGTAGGTCACCGCACTTTAGACCGACGAGATTTTGGATTAACAGTGTGTATGCAAGGAAAGTTTGACAAGAATCCCGTCAAGCTTGACAAGAATCCCGTCGAGAAAAACAACGTTTTTTTCCTGACGAGATTCCCGGTCGTGTGTACTAGGCCTTAGAAATGCACATTATAATTCTATGGAAACCAGGTAGGGATGCCACTTGTTGTAGTCGTTCTAGACCTTTTTAATTATTCATAATGCAGAGCTGTTATCTTTCTGTGAATTTTAGCTTGAGCTGTTTAGCTCTATAAGCAACAGGCTTTTTTTAAGCAGGTAGAGATAACCTGACAAAAATTTGAAAGCCCTGTGAAAACTATTTTACCTTTTGGCTGGGGAAAAAAAAGAAGAAAGAATCGTATGTGATATTTCATCTTTTCCAGACTAAAAATATATGTTTTTTCAAAGTATCTTCATAGCTCTGACTAAAATAGGCTGTGGACATTAAAGTATTTACATATTCCTAAAAAGTAGCAAAAAAGCTTAAAAAAGCCCTTACTGATTTCTGCAGCTACTGTGGAGCAATTTATGCTAACAGATCATAGCAAAAGGCTTTCTAATTGGGTTGTAGTCAGATTCTTGACAGCTTTATGTCCCTATGTTCTCTTAAAGTGGAGCTCCGCCGTAAAAAAAAATATTAAAAGCCAGCAGCTACAAATACTGCAGCTGCTGACTTTTAATATTAGGACACTTACCTTTCCTGGAGTCCAGCGACGTCTGTAGCAGAAGACGAGCGATTGCTCGTCTCTCGGCTGCCCCACCACCATCATGAGGGAAAGCGTTGCGGCTTCACTTCCCGGTTCCCTACTGCGCATGCGCGAGCAGCGCTGCGCGTCTTTCTTTGGTCACCGTTGTGTTCTGGGAGCCGTGTGTTTCCCAGAACACAATGGGGGGGGGGGGGGGGGGGACCGTGAAGTGACGCACTACCCGCAGTCTACCCGCAGACTGTATGCATGGAAGTGGGTGCAAATACCTGTCTTAGACAGGTATCTGCACCCCCTCCCCCCTGAAAGGTGCCAAATGTGACACCAGGGGAGGGGAGGGTTCCGATGAGCGGAAGTTCCCCTTTAGGGTGGAGCTCCGCTTTAACTTAATGCTTATATGCAAAGAAGATTAGGGTCATGTACAAAGAGGATTCCTGCATCAAGCAACATAATGTCCAGATTGCATGTGCTGTTGTTTGGGACAATATAATTGAGCAGTAGTCCAAGAACAAGAATGAAGGTACAATCACTGGTAGCACCTGTTTTTGGAATGGGTTCAAATTATTACCTTTACGTTTAAAGCGGACCTTCAGTAATTTTTTCAACTTTCCATCTATTAAATCTTCTGCCCTTGCTGTTTTACTTTGGATAGTAAAACATTTTTTTTCTGCCAGTAAATACCTTATACAGCCCACTTCCTGTTTCTTGTCTGGTAAAAAGCCTAGGCTTATGACATCACGCACAGCTCTCTCTATAACACTAGTGCGTTTGCCAGGAACGAAGGGGGGATGAGTCATAAGAGGGCCAATGAAAGCTGCAGGGCTGCAGAGCTGGAGGCATGCCTCTGTCTGAATCCAGGAAGTGAACAGGCAGCAGCTTCAGCTGCCCACAGTTAAAATGGCTGCAGCCAGACTTAGTGGAGGGAGATTTATGCAGCATATTTGGCAAGTACAGAATCACAGTATATATAAAATAATATGCAAAGTTGTTGGAGGGAAGCTTCAGAATGGCAAAGATATTTTTATTACAAATTATGTGAGCAGACTGCAGTTCTTCTTTAAGTTGTCTTTGGATAAAATGCACAGAAGATGATCTGTGAAATGCTTGCAACATGATGTAAGTACTCTTCAGCCGTGGTGAAAAGTTTTGAAAATGGCACAAATATTAACCGCTTGCTGACCAGCTCACACAGATATACTATGGGAGGTTGGCAGCGCTGCGTGAATCGGCGTACCTGTACGGCGACTCGCGCAGGCGCAGTTGTGCGTTGGCTGGCACCTCCACTGGCGCGTGCACGTGGGTTGGGCGGACTCGATGTCCACCGGCGACCCGTGATACCCTAGTACAGAGGCAGAACGGGGATCTGCCAGAGTAAACAAGCGAATCCCTGTTCTGACAGGTGACATGACAGAGATCTACTGTTTCCAGTGATCGGGAACAGTGATCTCTATTATGTCCCAGTAAGCCCATCCCCCCTACACTTAGAACACACCTAGGGAACACACTTAATCCCTTGATATCCCCAAAAAGTGTAATTTGGGGTCAGATTTGTCCGCCGCAATGTCAAATTCCTGCTAAAAATCGCAGATCGCCACCATTACTAGTAAAAACAATAAAAAAAAAAAAAAGTCTCTAAATCTATCCCATAGTTTGTAGCTGAGATAACTTTTGCGCAAACCAATCAATATACGCCTATTGCAATTTTTTTTACCAAAAATATGTAGAAGAATATATATCGGCCTAATCTGATGAATAAATTTGTTTTTTTTATATATTTTTTGGACATGTATTATAGCAAAAAGTAAAAAAAAAAAGGTTTTTTCAAAATGTCGCTCTTTGTTTATAGCGCAAAAAATAAAAAACGCAGAGGTGATCAAATACCACCAAAAGAAAGCTCTATTTGTGGGAAAAAAGGATGTAGATTTTGTTTGGGTACAGCATTGCACGACCTCGCAATTGTCAGTTAAAGCGACGCAGTGCCGTATCACAAAAAATGGCCTGGTCATTAAGGGGGCAAATCCTTCCAGGGGCTGAAGTGGTTAATTTTAACAAAGTCTGCTGCCTCAGTTTTTATGAGGACAATTTGCATATACTCCAGAAGGTTATGAAGAGTGATTGGATGAATTGCAATTAATTGCAAAGTCTCTCTTTGCCATGAAAATTAACTTAATCCCATAAATAACATTTCCACTGCATTTGTGAAAAAGGCTTCAGGGCACCCAAGAAAGTCCAGCAAGTGCCAGGACCATCTACTACAGTTGATTCAGCTGCGGGATCGGGCACCACCAGTGCAGAGCTTGCTCGGAAATGGCAGCAGGCAGGTGTGAGTGCATCTGCACACACAGTGAGGTGACTTTTGTAGGATGCCCTGATGTCAAGAAGGGCAGCAAAGAAGCCACTTTTACCCAGGAAAAACATCAGGGACAGACTGATATTCTGCAAAAGGTACGGGGATTGGACTGCTGAGGACTGGGGTAAAGTCATTTTCTCTGATGAATCCCCTTTCCGAATCCCCTTTACACGGTTGGAATTTCCGACAACAAATGTTCGATGTGAGCTTGTTGTCGGAAAATTTGTCCGTGTGTAGGCTCCATCGGACATTTGCTGTCGGAATTTCTGACAACAAAAATTTGAGAGCATGTAGGCCCTTTACAAAATAATCTAGAGTGGGTGACTGGGGACAAAGAGAAGGCTAATTTATTAAATACTTTCTTCAGTTCTGTGTATACAAAGGAGCATGGGGGAGCTCATGTCCAAAATGGGGGTGGTAGTGACACAGCCCCAAATCCACAATGGCTCAAAAGTGATATGGTCCAGAAATATTTAGATGGAATAAAGGTGGATAAAGCACCTGGACCAGATGGCATACACCCACGGATCCTAAAAGAATTGAGCTCTGTAATTTCAAAGCCATTGTATTTAATTTTTAGGGACTCATTAACCACTTAAGCCCCGGACCATTTCGGGCCATTAGGACCAGGCCTGTTTTTGGGATTCGGCACTGCGCTGCTTTAACTGTAAATTGTGCGGACATGCAATGTTGTACCCAAATGAAATTTGCGTCCTTTTCTTCCCACAAATAGAGCTTTCTTTTAATGGTATTTGATTGCCTCTGCGATTTTTATTTTTTGCGATATAAACAGAAAAAGACCGAAAATTTTGAAAAAAAATGATATTTTCTACTTTTTGTTATAAGAAAAATCGAATAAACTCAATTTTAGTCATACATTTAGGCCAAAATGTATTCAGCCACATGTCTTTAGTAAAAAAAATGTCAATAAGCGTATATTTATTGGTTTGCGCAAAAGTTATAGCGTTTACAAACTAGGGTACATTTTCTGAAATTTACACAGCTTTAAATTTATGACTGCCTATCTCATTTCTTGAGGTGCTAAAATGGCAGGGCAGTACAAAACCCCCCCAAATGACCCCATTTTGGAAAGTAGACACCCCAAGGAAATTGCTGAGAGGCATGTTGAGCCCATTGAATATATTTTTTTTTTGTCCCAAGTGATTGAATAATGACAAAAAAAAAAAAAAAAATTACAAAAAGTTGTCACTAAATGATATATTGCTCACACATGCCATGGTTATATGTGGAATTGCACCCCAAAATACATTCTGCTGCTTCTCTTGAGTACGGGGATACCACATGTGTGGGACTTTTTAGGAGCCTAGCCACGTACGGGACCCCGGAAACCAAGCACCGCCTTCAGGATTTCTAAGGGCGCAAATTTTTGATTTCACTCCTCACTACCTATCACAGTTTCGAAGGCCATAAAATGCCAAAATAGCACAAAACCCCCCCAAATGACCCCATTTTGGAAAGTAGACACCCCAAGCTATTTGCTGAGAGGCATGTTGAGTCCATGGAATATTTTATATTTTGCCACAGGTTGCGGGAATATGACAAACTTTTTTTTTTTTGCACAAAGTTGTCACTAAATGATATATTGCTCACACATGCCATGGACATATGTGAAATTACACCCCAAAATACATTCTGCTGCTTCTCCTGAGTACGGGGATACCACATGTGTGGGACTTTTTGGGAGCCTAGCCGCGTACGGGACCCCAAAAACCAAGCACCGCCTTCAAGGTTTCTAAGGGCATAAATTTTTGATTTCGCTCCTCACTACCTATCACAGTTTTGAAGGCCATAAAATGCCAAGATGGCACAAAACCCCCCCAAATGACCCCATTTTGGAAAGTAGACACCCCAAGCTATTTGCTGAGAGGCATGTTGAGCCCATTGAATATTTTTTTTTTTTGTCCCAAATGATTGAATAATGACAAAAAGAAAAAAAATAAAAAATGTACAAAAAGTTGTCACTAAATGATATATTGCTCACACATGCCATGGTTATATGTGAAATTACACCCCAAAATACATTCTGCTGCTTCTCCTGAGTACGGGGATACCACATGTGTGGGACTTTTTGGGAGCCTAGCCACGTACGGGACCCCAAAAACCAAGCACCGCCTTCAAGGTTTCTAAGGGCATAAATTTTTGATTTCACTCCTCACTACCTATCACAGTTTTGAAGGCCATAAAATGTCAAAATAGCCCAAAACCCCCACAAATGACCCCATTTTGGAAAGTAGACACCCCAAGCTATTTGCTGAGAGGCATGGTGAGTATTTTACAGCTCTCATTTGTTTTTGAAAATTAAGAAAGACATTTTTTTTTCTTTTTTTTTTTCTTTTTTTACATTTTCAAAACTTTGTGACAAAAAGCGAGATCTGCAAAATACTCAACATACCTCTCAGCAAATAGCTTGGGGTGTCTACTTTCCAACATGGGGTCATTTGGGGGGGTTTTGTGCCATCTGGGCATTCCATGGCCTCCGAAACTGTGATAGGCAGTGAGGAGTGAAATCAAAAATTTACACCCATAGAAATCCTGAAGGCGGTGCTTGGTTTTTGGGGTCCCGTACGCGACTAGGCTCCCAAAAAGTCCCACACATGTGGTATCCCCGTACTCAGGAGAAGCAACAGAATGTATTTTGGGGTGTAATTCCACATATGCCCATGGCATGTTTGAGCAATATATAATTTAGTGACAACTTTTTGTACATTTTTATTTTTTTTTATTTTTTTGGTCATTATTCAATCACTTGGGACAAAAAAAAAAATATTCAATGGGCTCAACATGCCTCTCAGCAAATAGCTTGGGGTGTCTACTTTCCAAAATGGGGTCATTTGGGGGGGTTTTGAACTGTCCTGGCATTTTATGCACAACATTAGGAAGCTTATGTCACACATCATCCACTCTTCTAACCACTTGAAGACAAAGCCCTTTCTGACACTTTTTGTTTACATGAAAAAAAAATTTTTTTTGCAAGAAAATTATGTTGAACCCCCAAACATTATATATTTTTTTAAAGCAAAGGCCCTACAGATTAAAATAGTGGGTGTTGCATTTTTTTTTCCACACAGTATTTGCGCAGCGATTTTTCAAACACATTTTTTGGGGGAAAAACACACTTTTTTTATTTTTAATGCACTAAAAAACACTATATTGCCCAAATGTTTGATGAAATAAAAAAGATGATCATAGGCCGAGTACATGGATACCAAACACGACATGCTTTAAAATTGCGCACAAACGCGCAGCGGCGACAAACTACATTCATTTTTAAAAGCATTTAAAAGCCTTTACAGGTTACCACATTAGATTTACAGAGGAGGTCTACTGCTAAAATGACTGCCCTCGATCTGACCTTCGCGGTGATACCTCACATGCATGATGCAATTGCTGTTTACATATGACGCTAGACCGACGCTTGCGTTCGCCTTTGCGCAAGAGCAGGGGGGGACAGCGGTGCTTTTTTTTTTTTTTTTTTTTTTTTATTATTTATTTGGCTTTTTTATTTTATTTTTAAACTGTGCCTTCCATATTTTATTTTTTTACCATTTTTATCATTATCTCAGGGAATGTAAATATCCCCTATGATAGCAATAAGTAGTGACAGGTACTCTTTTTTTGAAAAAAATTGGGGGGTTAGACCCTAGATCTTTCCTCTGCCCTCAAAGCATCTGACCACACCAAGATCGGTGTGATAAAATGCTTTCCCAATTTCCCAATGGCGCTTTTTATATCCGGGGGGGGGGGACATTCCCTCCCACTGCTTGTAAAAGCAGTCTAGAGGCTAATTATCTGCTAGAATTGCTTTTACATGAAAGCCGGCTGCTGGCTGAAAAGAATGATACCAAGATGATACCTAAACCCGCAGGCATCATTCTGGTATAAACATTCAAAGTCCAGCAACATACCAGTACGTTGCTGGTCCTTGTTGGACATGTATTGTAATCTTTTTTTTCATACAGCCTATTGGCTGAACGAAAAAAAGAGATTGATTGGTGGGTATGCCCACCATTAGAATACCTCCCTTCATCCACCCACTTCTAATGATGGGCATATATGCCAAAGCATGGGGGCATCCTCCCGCAAAAAAGTTATGCCGCGTACACACGGTCAAGCCTTCGTCGGAATTTCAACCGTATGTACGCGGCATAAAAGGTTATGCCGCGTACACACGGTCTGACTTTTCCACGGGCAAGCCTCCGTTGGAATTTCGACCGTATATACACGGCATTAGGAGCAAAATCGCTCCTCCGCCCCTGCTGCCCCCATGCTTCGGCATATATGCTCTTTTTTTTAACTGTGGTGTCACGGCTTTATGTATCGTGGGAGCAAACGCTGTTGCTGTCAAGATAAATAATTCCGCGCTGCAGTTGAATGGCGCACCTGAAAACAAAAAATTACATACCTGAAAAGCAAGCATGATAAAACATTGCAGAATAGAATACAGTAAAAAAGAGCAGAACAATAGAGAGAAAATAGAGAGAGAGAGAACAATAAAACGACAACTATTTTTGTTTTTTTTATTTTATATTTTTTTTGTGTTTTGTTTTTTACGTTTTTTTTTTATTTTTTACACTTTTTTTGTAACTTTACAACTGTAATGGTTCGGGTCTCTCAAAATGTAATGGCATCTTGGGAGACCCTGTGTAAGTGTGTCCTTGTCTGTGAAATGCTGTACCCTACGCTAAAACTTCACTTTTGAGTGGTAGCGTTCAAAACATTCACCTTGGACTGGTTGATATTGATGGTTGCTATGGACTGGTTGCTATGGACGGTTGCTATGGACAGTTGCTATGGACAGTTGCTATGGACGGTTGCTACGGATTGGTTGTTATGGATGGTTGCTATGGATTGGTTGCCATGGACAGTTGCTATGGACTGGATGCTATGGATAGTTGCTATGGATGGTTGCTATGGACAGTTGCTATGGACGGTTGCTATGGACTGGTTGCAATGGATGGTTGCTATGGACAGTTGCTATAGACTGGTTGCTATGGATGGTTGCTATGGACGGTTGCTATGGACTGGTTGCTATGGACGTTTGCTATGGACTGGTTGATATGGATCAGGCCTGTCTCTGCGAACGCTGCAGTTATGTGTGTTGTGTTTGGTAAGTGACAGTGATCGATCGATACTGCACTTGGGTGGGCTGGGCTGGGCTGGGCGGAGGGGCTAAACGCAGGCGTTAGCAGGTATCTGGGCTGATCCCGCTAACACTGCGTTTTTGGGAACCCTAAACCGCTGGGGATGCTAGTATAGATCTGATCAGATACTATACCACTAAGGGGGGTGTATGCTTTGCGCGTGGGTGTTAGCGTTACTGGCACTAACCTAACACTGCCTGGGGCGACGCAGACCCTCTCTGGCGCTAAAACCTAATTGATCTCACCCGCCGGGCGATCAGGGGGGTTAAACCTTTATTGGGTTATATACGGCGGGTGCCCTGATGCTATAAAAAGCAAACTAATCAACCAGCGTCACCCGTAACCTTTATATGGTGATCACTGGTGAAAGGGTTAACTAGGGGCAATCAGGGGGTTAAAACCTTTATTAGGTTAAATATGGGGGTACCTGACACTATATAAAAACCTGACGGGTAACCTAAATAACTAAATAACTTACTGGCTAACCAGTGACACCAGTGACGCTTATACGGCGATCACTGGTGAAAGGGTTAACTCTAGGGGCAATCAGGGGGTTAAAATAATATATGGGGGTACCTGACACTAATAAAAACCTGCGGCGAACCTAAAAAAAAATAACTAATAATCTAAAACACCAGCGACACAAATACAGCGATCGGAAAAACAATCGCTTAGTGACGCTGAAGTTAGGGGGTGAAAGGGTTACCTGGGGGGTGATCAAGGGGTTAAACCTTTATTAGGGGGGGTTAGGGGGCTACCCTGGACCTAAAGGGGCCTAATCCTAACTGCCCTGCAACTTTTTACAATCACAGATGACACTAAATGCAGTGATCAGTAAAATAAATGATCACTGCAATCAGTGACACTGTGATTGGGGGCTTTGGGGTGACCTGGGGGGTGATCTGGGGGTGACTGGGGGGTGATTTGTGTGCCTATGTGTACCTACGCGTCAGTGGACTGTTGGTGCACTAACCTCTGTCTTCACTCCTCGGCGCCGGGAACGAAAAGACCGCGGCGAGGGAGATGACATCACTTCCTCCAGCCTTGTTTACATCACATGGCGGAGGAAGCATTTTCATTGGCCGGGAGCGATCGCGAGGGGGGGGGGCGGAATCGAGCGGCCGCCCCCTCATGCCTGATCGCTCCCGAACACTTAACGGCCGCTCACTGCAGTGAAGGGGGGTCCGGATGGACCCCCCAACTGCACAAAGGCGATCACGTAGATCTACGTGATTCTGCCTGTCCGTGCCATTCTGCCGACGTAAATCGGCGGTGGGCGGTCGTTAAGTGGTTAATGACAGGAATAGTACCACTGGATTGGCGCAGGGCCAATGTGGTGCCTATATTTAAAAAGGGAACTAAGTCTTTACCAAGTAACTATAGACCTGTTAGTTTAACTTCTATAGTTGGGAAGATACTGGAGAGATAAATAAAAGACCACATAGATGAGTTCTTGCTGGAAACAAATATTTTAAGCAACAGACAGCATGGATTCATGAAAGACAGAAGTTGTCAGACAAACCTGATTTCTTTTTATGAAGAGGTAAGTAAGACCTTGGACAGAGGGGTGGCTGTGGACGTGGTATACTTGGATTTTGCAAAAGCGTTCGATACAGTTCCACACACACGGCTCATGTGCAAGGTAAAGTCTACAAGATTGGAAATATCAGTTTGTAAATGGATAGAAAACTGGCTAAAAGACAGAATTCAGAGAGTAGTGGTTAATGATTCTTACTCTGAATGGTCCAAGGTTATCAGTGGTCTACCCCAAGGTTCAGTGCTCGGACCATTAACTTTTTAATATCTTTATAAATGATATTGGGTCTGAGATCAAAAGTAACATTTCTGTCTTTGCAGATGACACTAAGCTATGCAGTGGAATAACGTCCTTACAGGATGTCGCCAATTTACAAGCCGACCTCAGTGCTCTGTCTAATTGGGCAACTATGTGGCAGATGAGGTTTAATGTTCATAAATGTAAAATTATGCACTTGGGGGCTAAGAATATGAATGCATCATACATGCTAGGGGGAGTACAACTGGGGGGAACCGTAGTGGAGAAGGATCTGGGGGTTTTGGTAGATCATAAGCTCAATAATGGCATGCAATGCCAAGCTGTGGTTTCCAAAGCGAGCAAAGTCCTTTCTTGTATTAAGAGAGGTATGGACTCCAGAGAGAGAGATATCATTTTGCCCCTGTACAAATCATTAGTAAGACCTCATCTGGAATATGCAGTTCAGTTTTGGGCCCCAGTTTTCAAAAAGGATATTGGGGAACTGGAGAAAGTGCAGAGAAGGGCAACCAAACTGATAAGAGGCATGGAGGAGCTCAGCTATGAGGAAAGATTAGAGGAACTGAATTTATTCACTCTTGAGAAGAGGCGATTAAGAGGGGATATGATCAACATGTACAAATATATAAGAGGTCCATATAGTGAACTTGGTGTTGAGTTATTCACTTTACGGTCAACACAAAGGACAAGGGGGCACTCTTTGCGTCTAGAGGAAAAGAGATTTCACCTCCAAATACGGAAAGGTTTCTTCACAGTAAGAGCTGTGAAAATGTGGAATAGACTCCCTGCAGAGGTGGTTCTGGCCAGCTCAGTAGATTGCTTTAAGAAGGGCCTGGATTCTTTCTTAAAATGTACATAATATAACTGGGTACTGACATTTATAGGTAAAGTTGATCCGGGGAATATCCGATTGCCTCTCAGGGGATCAGGAAGGAATTTTTTCCCCTGCTGTAGCAAATTGGATCATGCTCTGCTGGGGTTTTTTGCCTTCCTCTGGATCAACTGTGGGTATAGAATTGGGTATATGGGATTGTACGATATTTTTTTTTTTTTTTTTTTAATTTATGGTTGAACTGGGTGTCTTTTTTCAACCTGACTAACTATGTAACTATGAGAGCTGGTTCTCAAATTTTCCGACAACAAAACTTGTTGGCGGAAGATCTGAGCGTGTGTACACAATTCCGACGCACAAAATTCCACGCATGCTCGGAATCAAGCAGAAGAGCCGCACTGGCTATCGAAACTTCATTTTTCTTGGCTCGTCGTACGTGTTGTACGTCACCGCGTTCTTGACGTTCGCAATCTCCGACAACATTTGTGTGACCGTGTGTATGCAAGATAAGTTTGAGCCAACATCCGTCAGAAAAAAATCCACGGTTTTGTTGTCGGAATGTCCGATCGTCTGTACGCGGCATTAGTGGCATCCGGAAAAAACCTTGTCTGGAGAAGAAAAGGTAAGTGCTTCCATCAGTCCTGTGTCATGCCAACAGTAAAGCATCCTGAGACCATTCATGTGTGGGGTTGCTTTTCAGCCAAGGGAGTGGGCTCACTCACAATTATGCCGAAGAGCACAGCCATAAATAAAGAATGGTACAAAAACATCCTCCGAGAGCAACTTCCCCCAATAATCCAAGTTTAGTGAGGAACAATGCCTTTTCCAGCATGATGGAGCACCTTGCCATAAGGCAAAAATGAAAACTAAGTGGCTTGGGGAACAAAACATTGACATTTTGGGTCCATGGCCAGGAAACTCCCCAGATCTTAATCCCATTGAGAACTTGTGGTCAATCCTCAAGAGGCGGGTGAACAAAAAAAAAAACATAAATTCAGACGAACTCCAAGCAGTGATTATGCAAGAATGGGCTGCCATCAGTCAGGATGTGTCCCAGAAGTTGATTGACAGCGTGCCAGGGCAAATTGCAGAGGTCTTATAAAAGAAGGGTCAAAAGTGCAAATGTTGACTCTTTGCATAAACTTAATGTAATTGTCAATTGTAATTATACTTCAGTATACCATAGTAATCTCTGACAAAAAAAGATCTAAATACACTGAAGCAGCAGACTTTTTGAAAAATAATATTTGTGTCATTCTCAAAACTTTTGGCCATGGGTGTACAGTCTTACCCTGGATTTTCCCAATGGTTTCAGGCATTTGTTGGTTCTACCAAACGAGGTGTGGCTCACTTCCTCCTACTTTGTTAAGTTGTCCACCAATTATCCATAGATAATTTGCCATGCAACATTCATTTGGACAGTACTCTCCATATCTTTCTCTTTATTGTGATTACATCTAGATACTAGGAAAAAAACATCTTTATCTGAATACTGTATGTAAAATTACATTACGTAGAGAAATGTTGGGTTTTGATATCAAACATGAATCTTTTTTTTTATTGTGAAGCTAGTAGTAGTGCACTAGTACATAGTACTAAAATTGGAGAATGCAAAATCTGGAGCAGCTTTGCATAGAAACCAATCAGCTTCCAGTTTTTTTTGTCTAAGCTTAATTGAACAATCTGAAGTTAGAAGCCGATTAGCTACCATGTATAGTTGCACTAGATTTTGCACTTTCTAGTTTTAGTAAATCCTCCCCAGTGGCAGAGAGTTTGCATTAGATATAATATATATGTTAAGCTTCTTAAAAAATTAAAATGAACTGGTTACTAGTGAAAATGTTGATTTCTATTTGCTCTATTACTGGTATGTTTCTCTCCTTCCCATTCTGTTTTCTATGTCAAGTGTAAATGCTGATATGTGGCTTAGTTTTGTTGATTACACCAATGTTAAGTAATTATAATGTGTCAAACATTTTTGTTTACAAAAATTAAATTTTTTGCACAATTTTAAATCCAATTTGTTTTTGAAAGGTCTCAACAGTTTTTAACTTGCTTCCAGAGTTCATAACATTTGCTGTTTGCCATGACCTGCATCTACTGACTGTAATTATCATAAAAAACATTTGTTTATGTTTGCATTCCATGGATTCTGCAGTTTTTCTTTTAATCTAAATAAATACAAAGAGACTGATCTGGAAAAAAATATATATTCTTGTCAAACAAGACTGAAAGCTGTCCAAAGACACACCTGGTTGGGTGCATGGAGGATTGCACTGATTAAGATATATATTTGAATAATGCAGAGAGCTTTACCAACAGTTTTGCAACATATCCATTCATACATCAACTTTATGTTTTTAAAATGTCTGCAGCAACAAATCAGAATGCCATTGGAATTTTTTGAGTGCAAATTAGAAAATTAAAGGAAATTATTAGTTGGATGTTGTGGGCAACTTTAAGACATAACTTAGACATGTTTAGTATGTGATGCTCATCTGCAAATAAAACAATGACTGAGGCCTCGTACACACGACCGATTTTCTCGTCCAAAACAGTCAAGAAAAGTGCCGCGAGAGTTTTTTTGTCTAGAAAAACGTTCGTGTGTATGGTTTTACGACGAGAAACTTGACGAGAATCTCGACGAGAAAATAGAGAACCTGCTCTCTATTTTCTCGTCAGGATTCCAGATTTCCTCGTCGTGTTTCTCGTCGGCCTGTTTTTTGACGAGAAAATGGTTCGTGTGTATGCTTTTACGACTCTTCCAAAAGCGCGCATGCACACAAGCAACTATGAGACGCGAGCGCATCTTCTGGTAAAACAAGCCTTCATAGTGGAGAGAGCACATTCGTCATGCTCATAAATATTTCATCGTTTAAATGTTCTGCATTGAAATCTTTGTTAGAATGTTACATTAATCAAAACGAGTGACCTTCTTTTGCTGCTGATATTCACACAGAGTTGAGCCTTATTTTTAACCTTTTTCATGCTGCTCTTTATAAGATTTATGTGTATTATATCGTGCAAGTTTTTAGGAATAATTTAAATGGTTAGATTTTTCAAAATGATGTTAATTATAATTTCTCAATGTTTTGATAGCGATCTCCCATTTAATTTTGGAATCTATATTATTAAAATTTCACACCATGTTTTTGTGCTAATCAGATTTAGTTATTCTTTTGGGGGGGGTGATATCTGTGCCTTTTATTGTCAGTCAAATGTATCTGCTTACTCCAAAGCTTGATTTTTTTTATTTAAAAATACACATAGTCAAGTATGAACTTAAACAAAAAACACATTTATTCATGCTTATAAATTAAATAAAGAGAAGGCAGCGCTGGAGAAGCTGCTGCCATTTGTGCATCCCAGGGACCCCAGAGCACACAGCAACCCTGTGTGGACACTAAAATTGGGAGCTTGAGAAGGCCCACATTTCAGAACACAATCTGATGCTGGCCTCCCAGAGGTCAGGAACAGCAGCAGGTGAGATATATGTCCCAAGTGTGTGGTACTACAACAGGCTGCCTTCTGTCCGACCACAATGAAGCAAGGCCATCACTTCCTCTTCTTCCTGGCAACCTTCCCTGCAGCCTTTACTGAAGCCTTTCCTGAAGCCTTTCCTGCAGCCTTCCTTCTTCGTTTGGCTGGAGGCTGGCCCACTGGAGGGGTACTCCTGTCAGGAGGAGGAGGTGGAGGTGTAGCAGAAGGGGGTGGGGCAGAAGAAGAAGGTGGAGGTGTAGCAGAAGGGGGTGGGGCAGAAGGTGGAGGTGTAGCAGAAGGGGGTGGGGCAGAAGGTGGAGGTGTAGCAGAAGGGGGTGGGGCAGAAGGTGGAGGTGTAGCAGAAGGGGGTGGGGCAGAAGGTGGAGGTGTAGCAGAAGGGGGTGGGGCAGAAGAGGAAGGTGGAGGTGGAGGTTGAGGTTGGGTCAGTTGGGCCACCTCACATATGGCGGTATTGGGGGTAATTTGCTCCATCACCCCCTTGTTGAGCAAGGTGATGAGCAGGGGCTCGCATAGGAGGCGTTGCTCCATGCTCATCACCTTGAACTTAGCCTCCACTAGGCCGGCAATGGCCTCTTCAGGGGATGTGGGCTCCTTGAGGGTGGCATGGGCCTCTTTAATAAGGGCCATTGCTGCCTCACTGGTGGTCCTGTCCCTCCTGCCTCTTTTGTGAAGCCGGATGGGAGGCACCTGGGATCTGGTGCTTCTCCTTTGCCCTGCCATCTCCTGTCTGCCACTGGGCCCTGCCACCTCCTGGCTGCCACTGGGCCCTGCCACCTCCTGGCTGCCACTGGGCCCTTCCTCCTCCTGCCTGACAGTTTCCAGACCCTCCTCCTGGCTGATTTCATCTTGTGTATGAAAAAGGAACATAGTTTAATATGTTGGTTTAATCTTTGCATCAAACTTTGTAATCCTGATGGAAGCAATTAGAATGTAAATGCATAAATCCTTGCTTTAAATTTACCACTACATCAGCTTGACTATTTACCACACAATTAAGTGCAGAATAATGTCTACAGATCCTGATTTCACTTGTGGAATACAAAATAATGTATGTTTCTCATCCTGACATATTTGGGAAACATTAATTTTATCCCAATACATTTTCAGTTAATACTATACCTGGCTCCAGATGGACAAATCAGGATCATCCAGGATGGCTGTCTCCTCTTGCTCCAGAGAAGGCTCAGGTTGGCTGCAGGGAAGTCTGGGGGGAAGAGTGGAGAGTGATGGCCTTGCCTCAATGTGGTCATCCAGGAAGGACATCCTGCTGTAGTACCACAAAATCGGGACATAAACATCATCTGCTGCTGCTCCTGACCTCTGAGAAGCCAGCACCTTAGAGCGTTCAGTCCTGTAGGTACCTCTCAAGCTCCCAATTTTAGTGTCCACTTGTTTTGCTGTGGCTGTGGGCACCTTGGTATGCACAAATGGGAGCAGCTTCTCCAGCGCTGCTTTTCTCACCCTTTTTTTTTATGGATGGGGTTTTTGGTCTCCCACAGAGCCGGCAGCTCCCTTACCCGGTCAATAAATTCCGCCAGGAACTCTTTGTCGCTAATAAAGACATTCATATTGTATCTGCAAGTAAAATAAATTATATTTAAATAATGTGAGGCAAACAGTCTAACCTCCTTCACATCCTAGTCACCATATATATCCTCCAACAATCTCAAGACAGTATAGGCCAACAATTTTTACAAGTCTCACAAAATCACATACCTTCGTTCGCACGTCCGTCACTTGAACTCCTCTCTCCGCACACCGAACGTACTATAGTCACATGTGTGTTTGCTATATACACACCACGCATGCGTCAAAATTCGAACACGTCGCTCCGCACACGTCGCCCGCCCATGACGTTCTAACTAACATCTTTTCCCCGCCCCTTCTCTTTCGGCGCGCAGACAGATATGGCGGAGTTACATCAGGTGTCTGATAATTCCGCAACTAACGAGGAGGAGACAAGCCCGGAGACCGAGGACACGTCACGATCAAGGAGGAGATTCAAGGCATCGAATATGTCTTTGGCGGAGATGGCGGAGATGGTGGACATCTTGGTCAAGGCTGATTATGATGCCAAGCATGGGCCGTATAGCAAACCAAATAGAAGGAAGGCCAAAATCCTCACTAAAGTTGTGAAGAGTCTGAGGGCGAAGTTCGGGGTGAAACGCTCAAATGAGCAGCTCAGAAAGAGGTGGTCAGACCTCAAACTGAGGGAGCCAGACCAGTTGAGGATCATAAAGAGGATGCTCGCTAAAAGTAAGTAAAATGACGACGTTTCTGCTATTAATCTTTTTAGAAACTGACATTTTTTTTTTTATCATATTGGACTCCCTTCCAAAATGTAATATTTTGAACTAGGTTGGGCACAGTAATCGTTCGTTACGTTACCGACACTTCGTTCGGCCACTATCCGCGGTTTTGGCTTATTTAAGAGCCACAAAAGTAATTAGACATCTGCCATTTTTGATCAAGTATTGTGGATAATTTTTAAGTCTAGATGATGTGTTTGTAAGGAGAATGAAATGCAAACTTTTATCAGTGTAAAGGAGAGGACACTCAGCAGCTGCTTCCACATCTGTACTTTGGAGCACTATAGTGTGGGCCAACAGACCCGCCTTTTTTGGGTGTCCCACACAGGTGCATCAGAGTTTATTTGTGGTGCCTCCATGTCCAAAAAATTACATCCAAATGTGAATACTAAACATATTTGGGGTCATAAATAATGCATTCTTCTTTAAATTCCGCACAAACACACACTTGTACCCCACTTCCAAACAATTTATCCTTTTTTTAGTTTAACAAGGAGATTTACAGTGTGATAAATAGACCTTTGGTTTTATTCTCATAGGGGAGAGAAGACTGGGAGGAGGACACTCCAGGGAGCACATGCACCCCACAACTTCCAAGCAACCCCAAACTCCCAAAGATCCACAACCGAAAGATGTGCAGGAAGTTGAGGTGGAGGAAGGAGAGGTGGATGACGTTGTGGATCTGGTCACCACAACAGGTCAGTATCTGACACCACAGCTTAAGGTAAGCGAGGTAGGCCTGCAGAGTTTTATAAATTTTTTTTTGGGTTTTTAGGGGATGTAAATGTTGTGAAGGATAGCACACGGTTCTCTGCTGACAGTGCCCTCCGCCTCATCCAGCAAGTGATGGAATGTAGCACGGAACTGGACCTAATTAAACAAAGAATCCATGTGATGGAACAAACATTTAAAGACATTCTCAATGTTTTGGGGAGAATTCAATAAGCCATCCAAACACATTTGTTTTTACATGTTTGTTTTTATATTTTTTTCTAATTTTTTGAGTAACAAACCAGCCAAAAATTGAATATGCACACAGTGTGTGAACATGTGCTATCTGCCATCAGGGGATATCCATGTACGTCTTTTGTGGGTGCAACCCCTTCCTCGTATCAAAAGTCGGTGAACTGAGGAAGGGGATGCACCCCCAAAACACGTCCATTGATCACCCCTGATGGCAGATAGCACATGTTGACAATAGGGATCAGGATTGTAAACTTCCTATTTGCAAAAAATTAAAAATGTGTGCATATTGAATTTTTGGCTGGGCAAGGGGTGGCAGGACCCCATATTAGGACGGGCACATAGAGACATAGTTTGTGTAAGTGAATGTCTCCGATTGCTCAGAGGTATCCAATGTTGTAATTTTAGAAATGCAAGTGATATTTTTGTATTTTCATAAGCCAAAATTTGCCGGGTTGTGGCCAGGCCAACCCCAAAGCAAAACAAAACAAAAAAAAAAAAGAGAATGTGCAGAGAGTAAAATATTTGACCACAAACAACGTGTAGCTTCTTTTTATAATACTCTCTAAGCTTATTTGGTTCTTTTGTAAGGTAACATAGTGAAATTGGTTGTTATTTACTAAAGTAAAATACACTTGCCACTACAAATGCACAAAGACAAACTAGGAGACAGGAAAGAACAAATAATTAAAGGTTTAAACAAGATTTTTATTGGGATACTTAGACATAGGCTGGCATAGGAATTGCCCCCCTACCCGTGAAATACTCCATGTATTTGTCCCGAACCACACGGGCATTTTGGGGGGGCAAGCCAAGACGGGCAGATTCCAGGCCCGGAAGGGGATTTGCAGGGGAAAGTCCAGCCTCTGGCAAAACTGAGGCCATATAGGAATTTGAATTTTGGCTCAGAAAGTTGTGTAGCACACAGCAGCATAACACTACATAGTTTATTTTGTAGTCCGCCAAGTGGATGGAAGTCATAAAAAGGCGGAACCGGCTGGCCATTATGCCAAAGGCATTTTCAACGACTCTTCGGGCCCTGGCCAGCCGGTAATTGAACACACTCTTCTCTGGGGTCAGGGTCCTCTGTGGAAATGGCCTCATAAGATGCCGTCCGAGTCCGAAGGCTTCATCAGCCAAGAAAACAAAGGGGAGTCCTTCAATATTCCCTGCATCCGGTGGCAATGCAAGGTCGTCACTCTGGAGACGGAGGGCAAACTCCGTCTGGATGAAGGATCCCCCATCGGACATCCGGCCATTCTTCCCTACATCAACATAGAGGAATTCATACCGTGCTGACACCACCGCCATCAGCACAATGCTATGAAACCCCTTGTAATTGTAGTAGTAGGACCCAGAACGGAGTGGCGGCACGATGCGGACGTGCTTCCCGTCTATGGCACCACCGCAGTTGGGGAAGTCCCACCGCGTGGCAAACTCCGATGCCACAGTCTGCCATTCCTGTGGCATGGAAGGAAGCTGTGGAGTGAAACAAGATGAAATAATATTAGAAAAACAAAGGCATACATTACAAGGAAATTCTATCCCAAAAAATTAGAGACCAACATCAATCTAATTATACGTTTATTAAGGTGTGTAAAAAAAGTATAATGGAAGGCTCATTTATCATATTCATCACCCCCTCTGATGGGCCATTACTAAATTATTTGGGGGGGGGGAGATGTGTTTGGCCACAGGATAGCATTGCAGTGGCGGTGCGTCCAGAGTGGGCGCTGGAGCACTGTCCCCTCTCTCCTGTGCCCATCACTCAGAACAATACATAGGTTCATGCGTTGCATGAACCTATGTATTGTCTATGCCGCACACTATTCAGGTGGATGGCCTCTTGTAAAGCGACCGACATATGAATAATTGCGGCATTTAGGGGGTTAAAATTGCAGAGCAGAAACAGGTATTAAAATAGTCTTGCAAATTACAACCTGAGGGATGTAATTGGCTTCCTCAAAGAAAAATCGGGGACGCAAGGAGGGGGGCATTCCTTGTGTAAACACTGACAGGCTGCTCTGCCAATCATGTTCACCAAGTCTGTTTAATGGTAACATGATTGGCTGATGCAACATGAAGGGAAGGAGAAGACATCAAGGACAGAAGAAGGATGGGGCTGACCACAAGAAGGTAAGTGCAGGGCTGGGGGGAAACTGGCTGCATTAGAGGGGACTAAATGGCTGCATTTGAGGGAACAAAATGGCTGCATTGGAGGGGACAACTGGGGGCGTTTATTAGGCAACAGAGCAAAAAAGGAGGAAGTTTATTTCCTAAATTGGGGTTGGAACCCCCCAACATTTGGAGCAACAGGCGCCCCTGCTGGAAAAGTTAGTGAGGGGAAATATTTAGGGAGGATAAAAAAGGGGCAATCTAAAGCTTCCAACATGCATGGGGACAAAGGGGACATTCTCAGCATATTACAATCATGGTAATTAGGGAAGGAGGAAAGAAATACAATACATTAGCATACATGTAATACATAAAATGTGATGTTAAAGGGAGAAAACTTACCCTAATATAGTCCTCCTGCAGGACTTGTATAATGGCAGAACAGGTGTCTGGGATTATGAGGCCCAGAGCCTGGGGGGAGATGCCTGTGGTGAACTTCAAGTCCTGAAGACTTCTCCCTGTCGCCAGGTAACGCAACGTGGCGATGAGCCTCTGCTCAGCACTGATGGCTTCCCGCATAACGGTGTCCTACCTGGTAATATAGGGGGACACCAAAGCCAACAGTTCCTGAAAAACGGGGTCAGACATCCTCAGAAAATTCCTGTAGTCCTCAGGATTATTCTCGACGATCTCCCGCAGCAGAGGCATATGGCAGAATTGGTCCCGCTGGAGCAACCAATTCTTGGTCCATGAACTCCCTTTATAGTGCCGTCGTACGTGCTGGACGTGAGCGCAGAGAACCACGAGGAAATTGGAAAATGACAGTGTGTACGCATAGAAAGCTTGACGAGAAAATCGACAAGCTTAACAAGAATCGCGTCGGAAAAAACAACGTTTTTTTTACGACGAGAAAATCGGTCGTGTGTACGAGGCCTGACACTCTAATCTCCATGTGCAATATTACTCTTTAGTATGAAGAAACATTGGCTTGATGCCATAAACATTTCATTAACATGTTTTAACTGAGGACTTTATGGGTCTCTGGGGAAATATTGCAGTCAGAATGTATCACTGCTGTCAGTCGGTAGATAATGGAAACTTCCCACTTATGATTTTTTGTTAGATTGCTTTGTAATTAAGTAATCAAAAAAATGCTAATTATTTAGAAAGCCTTTTGAAAAGGTTTATAGGGTTGTTGGTATATCCAGGAAAAAAACACATATGCTTCCTAGTAGAGATGAGTGAATAATGAAAATCTACAGCAATTTACCCTATCTATAGGGTTATAATACACTGATTTGTGGGATCTCAGTGAGCTTCTTTTCCATCCTTAACTTCTGAATTGCTTTTTGTAAATTGAATTTAGTCTTAACTTAAAATAAACATTTTTTTTAACCCTAAGTGTGTTTATTTTTTACCGCTTTTGCATTGTAAGATCAAATTCCTTCACCCAGTGATCCTTTTACCATACTAATATGAAGGATAGCAACTAACTAAAATCCACTGGGAAAAGGTAAGTTACTTAACCTGCTTCCTGCCCCTGGATTTACACACCACCTTTTGGGGCACCAGTTTCCTTCTGCACCAGACAGGTGTTTTAATGTGCAAGTATAGATAGAAAACTGGCTAAAAGACAGTATTCAGAGTGTAGTAGTTAATGATTCTTACTCTGAATGGTCTGGTGTACCCCAAGGTTCAGTGTTGGGACCCTTACTTTTTAATATATTTATAAATTATATAGGGTCAGGGATTAAAAGTACCATTTCGTTCTTTGCAGATGACACCAAGCTATGCAGTGGAATAACATCCTTACAGGATGTCTCCAACTTACAAGCCAGCCTCAATGAACAGTTTTTTCAGGCATACATGTCTTCAGTGGGGGTATAGCACCTCAGTTTGATGAGAGATGAATGGTGGTCATTAGAGAGGGAATATGATCTATAACAAGGTAGCATTTGTAGAACTACCGATATAGACATATTGGCTGGAGTAGAGCTGTAGATTTGATAGAAGAAAGTAATCAGATACTACAAATAGAACTAATGATACAATAATCTGAGCTGAGCTGTAGAACTGTTGAAAGATATCTATTTATCAGACTATAAACAGTTTAGGCATCTGTCAGGTTATCTATCGTATTGACAGGTAGGGATTTGTAGGGTAGGGTATTAAAGTGGAGTTCCACCCTCTTTTTGAACTTTGCTGCATCCTCTCTATGAATGTCCCCTTAAGAACAATTGGCATATTTTAATTTTTTGTTTTTAAAACTCACGTTTTGCTGGGACTCTTTTTGTATCTCCCGCCGCGGCCGCTGAAAACTCTGCGCGTCATACACTGATCGCTCGGCCTCCTGGGAGATATTTGTCATCAATCCCAGGATGCTCATCGCGTTCCCATGTTCATGTAGGCACGCCCATCCTGCCCTCCCTCGGTCTGCCTGGTGACCACCTTCCTCCGCTCCTCCCTTCCTCCCTACCCAGCGAGCCTCAGCCTGTCACATCTCACACTGCACTGTGTGATGATGTGACCGGTGTTCTGCCGAATAAGTTCCCCAGGCAGAGGTGGAGGCGCTGAAGAGCCAGAGTGCTCCCCTCCCTCCTCCTTCTCCTCTCCTCTCTCCACCGATCACGGCCACCGCCACGTTCCCTGCTGAAGCCCCCCACCCTCCTCCCTCCTCCTCCTGTCAGAGGAGGAGAGCGAAACAGCTGCAGATCGGAGCGGCTGTCTCTGACCAGCCGCGCAGTGACGTTGCTGGGGGGGGGGGGGGGTAGTACTGATAATGGAGGGGGGTTAGTACTAATAATGGAGGGGGGGTGGTTTGTTCTGGGGGGGTCAGTACTAATGATGGAGGGGGGTGGTTTGTTCTGGGGGGGTTAGTACTAATGATGGAGGGGGGGTGAGTACTAATGATGGAGGGGGGGGTTTGTTCTGGGGGGGGTTAGTACTAATGATGGAGGGGGGGTCAGTACTAATGATGGAGGGGGTGGTTTGTTCTGGGGGGGCAGTACTAATGATGGAGGGGGGTGGTTTGTTCTGGGGGGGTCAGTACTAATGAAGGAGGGGGGTGGTTTGTTCTGGGGGGTTAGTACTAATGATGGAGGGGGGGTGGTTTTTTCTAGGGGGGTCAGTACTAATGATGGAGGGGGGGTGGTTTGTTCTGGGGGGGTCAGTACTAATGATGGAGGGGGGTGGTTTGTTCTGGGGGGTCAGTACTAATGATGGAGGGGGGTGGTTTGTTCTGGGGGGGTCAGTACTAATGATGGAGGGGGGTGGTTTGTTCTGGGGGTGGTCAGTACTAATGATGGAGGGGGGTGGTTTGTTCTGGGGGGGTCAGTACTAATGATGGAGGGGGGTGGTTTGTTCTGGGGGGTCAGTACTAATGATGGAGGGGGGTGGTTTGTTCTGGGGGGGTCTGTACTAATGATGGAGGGGGGTGGTTTGTTCTGGGGGGGTCAGTACTAATGATGGAGGGGGGTGGTTTGTTCTGGGGGGTCTGTACTAATGATGGAGGGGGGTGGTTTGTTCTGGGGGGGTCTGTACTAATAGAGGGGGGTGGTTTGTCCTGGGGGGTCTGTACTAATGGAGGGGGTGGTTTGTCCTGGGGGGGTCTGTACTAATGGAGGGGGGTGGTTTGTTCTGGGGGGTCTATACTAATGGAGGGGGGTTGGGAAAGCCACACAGCCTGGCTCCATCCCTGGCAGAGAAAGGAATGGAGTCATTGCCAGAATACAGATCTGGGCTCTACCCAGTGGAGTCGCCACGGGCAATTCAGAGTGAGCCGACTCCTGATCAAAGGAACCACTGTTGCTGTATCGCTGGGTCAGGTGAGAGGGCCAATCGGCCATTATCTACTAACGTCCATAGGAACTGCAGTCTCTGACCATCTCCTGTACTATGTCTGCATAGATGCGATTCGATGTGCTGGGGGTGATGCAATGTGCTGTAAATGATGCGATTTGACGTGTTGGGGGTGATGCAATGTTCTGTGGGCCATGCGATTCGATGTGCTGGGGGTGTTGCAATGTGCTGTGGGCCCATGCGATTCGATGTGCTGGGGGTGTTGCAATGTGCTGTGGGCCCATGCGATTCAATGTGCTGGGGGTGTTGCAATGTGCTCTGGGCCCATGCGATTCGATGTGCTGGGGGTGTTGCAATGTGCTCTGGGCCCATGCGATTCGATGTGCTGGGGTGATGCGATTCGATTTGCTGGGCGTTATGCAATGTTCTGTGGGCCATGCGATTCGATGTGCTGGGGGTGATGCAATGTTCTGTGGGCCATGCGATTCGATGTGCTGGGGGTGTTGCAATCTGCTGTGGGCCCATGCGATTCGATGTGCTGGGTGGTATTGCAATGTGCTGTGGGCCCATGCGATTCGATGTGCTGGGGGTGTTGCAATGTGCTGTGGGCCCATGCGATTCGATGTGCTGGGGGTGTTGCAATGTGCTGTGGGCCCATGCGATTTGATGTGCTGGGGTGATGCGATTCGATTTGCTGGGGGTTATGCAATGTTCTGTGGGCCATGCGATTCGATGTGCTGGGGGTGATGCAATGTTCTGTGGGCCATGCGATTCGATGTGCTGGGGGTGTTGCAATGTGCTGTGGGCCCATGCGATTTGACGTGCTGGGGTTGATGCAATGTTCTTTGGGCCATGCGATTCGATGTGCTGGGGGTGTTGCAATGTGCTGTGGGCCCATGCGATTTGATGTGCTGTGGGTGTTGCAATGTGCTGTGGGCCCATGCGATTTGATGTGATGGGGTGTTGCAATGTGCTGTGGGCCCATGCGATTCGATGTGCTGGGGTGATGCGATTCGATTTGCTGGGGGTTATGCAATGTTCTGTGGGCCATGCGATTAGATGTGCTGGGGGTGTTGCAATGTGCTGTGGGCCCATGCGATTCGACGTGCTGGGGTGATGCGAGTCGATTTTCTGTTGGTTATGCAATGTTCTGTGGGCCATGCGATTCGATGTGCTGGGGGTGTTGCAATGTGCTGTGGGCCCATGCAATTCGATGTGCTGGGGGTGTTGCAATGTGCTGTGGGCCCATGCGATTCGATGTACTGTGGTGATACGATTCGATTTGCTGGGGGTTATACAATGTTCTGTGGGCCATGCGATTCGATATGCTGGGGGTGTTGCAATGTGCTGTGAGTGATGCGATTCGATGTGCTGATGGTTATGCAATGTGCTGGGGTGATGCGATTCGATGTGCTGGGGTGATGCGATTCGATGTGCTGGGGAGATGCGATTCGATGTGCTGGGGTGATGCAATGTTCTGTGGGCCATGCGATTCGATGTGCTGGGGGTGTTGCAATGTGCTGTGGGCCCATGCGATTTGACGTGCTGGGGGTGATGCAATGTTCTGTAGGCCATGCAATTCAATGTGCTGGGGGTGTTGCAATGTGCTGTAGGCCCATGCGATTCGATGTGCTGGGGGTGTTGCAATGTGCTGTGGGCCCATGCGATTCGATGTGCTGGGGGTGTTGCAATGTGCTGTGGGCCCATGCAATTCGATGTGCTGGGGGTGTTGCAATGTGCTGTGGGCCCATGCGATTCGATGTGCTGGGGTGATGCGATTCGATTTGCTGGGGGTTATGCAATGTTCTGTGGGCCATGCGATTCGATGTGCTGGGGGTGTTGCAATGTGCTGTGGGCCCATGCGATTTGACGTGCTGGGGGTGATGCAATGTTCTGTGGGCCATGCGATTCCATGTGCTGGGGGTGTTGCAATGTGCTGTGGGCCCATGCGATTTGACGTGCTGGGGGTGATGCAATGTTCTTTGGGCCATGCGATTCGATGTGCTGGGGGTGTTGCAATGTGCTGTGGGCCCATGCGATTTGATGTGCTGTGGGTGTTGCAATGTGCTGTGGGCCCATGCGATTCGATGTGATGGGGTGTTGCAATGTGCTGTGGGCCCATGCGATTCGATGTGCTGGGGTGATGCGATTCGATTTGCTGGGGGTTATGCAATGTTTTGTGGGCCATGCGATTCGATGTGCTGGGGGTGTTGCAATGTGCTGTGGGCCCATGCGATTCGACGTGCTGGGGTGATGCGAGTCGATTTTCTGGGGGTTATGCAATGTTCTGTGGGCCATGCGATTCGATGTGCTGGGGGTGTTGCAATGTGCTGTGGGCCCATGCAATTCGATGTGCTGGGGGTGTTGCAATGTGCTGTGGGCTCATGCGATTCGATGTACTGGGGTGATACGATTCGATTTGCTGGGGGTTATACAATGTTCTGTGGGCCATGCGATTCGATATGCTGGGGGTGTTGCAATGTGCTGTGAGTGATGCGATTCGATGTGCTGGGGGTTATGCAATGTGCTGGGGTGATGCGATTCGATGTGCTGGGGTGATGCGATTCGATGTGCTGGGGAGATGCGATTCGATGTGCTGGGGTGATGCAATGTTCTGTGGGCCATGCGATTCGATGTGCTGGGGGTTTTGCAATGTGCTGTGGGCCCATGCGATTTGACGTGCTGGGGGTGATGCAATGTTCTGTGGGCCATGCGATTCGATGTGCTGGGGGTGTTGCAATGTGCTGTCGGCCCATGCGATTCGATGTGCTGGGGTGTTGCAATGTGCTGTGGGCCCATGCAATTCGATGTGCTGGGGGTGTTGCAATGTGCTGTGGGCCCATGCAATTCGATGTGCTGGGGGTGTTGCAATGTGCTGTGGGCCCATGCGATTCGATGTGCTGGAGTGATGCGATTCGATTTGCTGGGGGTTATGCAATGTTCTGTGGGCCATGCGATTCGATGTGCTGGGGGTGTTGCAATGTGCTGTGGGCCCATGCGATTTGACGTACTGGGGGTGATGCAATGTTCTGTGGGCCATGCGATTTGATGTGCTGGGGGTGTTGCAATGTGCTGTGGGCCCATGCGATTCGATGTGCTGGGGGTGTTGCAATGTGCTGTGGGCCCATGCGATTCGATGTGCTGGGGGTGTTGCAATGTGCTGTGGGCCCATGCGATTCGATGTGCTGGGGTGATGCGATTCGATTTGCTGGGGGTTATGCAATGCTCTGTGGGCCATGCGATTCAATGTGCTGGGGGTGTTGCAATGTGCTGTGGGCCCATGCGATTCGATGTGCTGGGGTGATACGATTCGATTTGCTGGGGGTTATATAATGTTCTGTGGGCCATGCGATTCGATATGCTGGGGGTTATGCAATGTGCTGGGGTGATGCGATTCGATGTGCTGGGGTGATGCGATTCGATGTGCTGGGGTGATGCAATGTTCTGTGGGCCATGCGATTCGATGTGCTGGGGGTGATGCAATGTGCTGTAAATGATGCGATTTGATATGCTGGGGGTGATGCAATGTGTTGTGATTGATACACACACATACCACTCATCCCTCACCTTCGGCCTTCTCGTCCCTCATCCCTCACCTTAGGCCTTCTCGTCCCTCACCTTCGGCCTTCTCGTCCCTCATCCCTCACCTTCGGCCTTCTCGTCCCTCATCCCTCACCTTCGGCCTTCTCGTCCCTCATCCCTCACCTTCGGCCTTCTCGTCCCTCATCCCTCACCTTCGGCCTTCTCGCCCCTCATCCCTCACCTTCGGCCTTCTCGTCCCTCATCCCTCACCTTAGGCCTTCTCGTCCCTCATCCCTCACCTTCGGCCTTCTCGTCCCTCATCCCTCACCTTCGGCCTTCTCGTCCCTCATCCCTCACCTTCGGCCTTCTCGTCCCTCATCCCTCACCTTCAAATACAGAAATCTGTTGCTAAGGGTAAGAGCTTTAAAAATATCCTAATTGTAAACTAAATCATTTGTTTCTGTGCAGATATATCTACATAATAAGATTATATATATATATATATATATATATATAAAATGTAGATATATCTGCACAGAAACAAATGATTTTGTTTACAATTAGGACATTTTTAAAGCTCTTACCCTTAGCAACAGATTTCTGTATTTCTAGAATAATATTGCTTGTACATATTGGAGGGAAGGAGGGGAGGAGATGTTTACATAAATAGGGGGCGGCAACTTGCTATGAAACTGGAGAGAAAATGTAATATGAAACTGAAACCAATTACACTGCTTGTGATATCCAGGAAGACATATGCAGTCTGGCTTCAGATGCCCACACTTAAAATGGCCACAGTCTATTTCTAGTTTATACACTATCTAAATGCTGTAATAACCTAAAAAAACAGACCTTAGTTTACAGACTAACGTTACTAGAATACATTAAAATTGTGTATTCTAGGGGTATTTTTATTTAAAAAGTGTAATTTCGGCCGGAACACCACTTTAAAGTAGCCTCCTGCAGATAGACAGTTTTCCGCAAAGTCAGAAAATCAGATAGTTCTACTATACAGCCAGAGAGATCCTGTTCAGATTAGGCGCAGGGAAGATATTTGCAGTATTAAAGACCCCAGGTCAGATTGGGACCACCCTGGTAATCTCTCATCTTTCATTTTTTGAGGTGACCCCTTTAAGTAAAAACACGATACATTCTTTCACACACTTTTTCAATATTTTATTTGTGATCTAATAAAAGTTAGGTTTTAAGACCACCCTCGTGTTGTAGCTAAAAAAATATTTTTTCAAGCAGACTAACGATGTAACTATGTAGTACCTCTATATAAAAAACTCAGTCACTAGATGCTGAATGGCGTATAGATAAGTGGCAAGATGGTGGAGGGAGACCAGCTTATAGGCAGGTTAGCAGGGCTGGTATCATTGGATGGATGAATAGAGTGCTTTTTGTTTTCAAGAACATGTAATGAAAAAAATAAGCTAAAAAAGGGATGCATCAAATACAGGCAGGTTGTACCTGGATATATCTGCAAAGCTCCACTAGTCATTAATCAGTTTGCTTCTTGATGAATCAAGTTGATCACTTCCATATGCTACCAGTGTCTTGGTTGTTACAACAATGACATTTGTATGACATAGAGAAAAATGTTTGCAACAAAATTTATGATTAAATTAAGCACAGCTTTAATGTTGTTGATTTTTTACTGAACTCCTGTTAAATTATTTACCCTTTCAGATCAGCCGTGTATAAAATATATAGTGCAGTCATTATTAATTAGTAGACATTGCTCTTCAGTGCATTGTAAATTGGTTTCCATGTACAAAGAGTTATTTACTCTAAATATTGAAGTTCTGCATTATACTGTCACTAGAGATAACAGTAAAGTAATGTTACAATTACAGTATTCATGTTTCATGGCAAGAATAAAGCAAGTGTTTCTCACTTTCTAGGAAATTAAAAAATACACAAACTGGAAAGAAGAGCAGCCAAAAGAATGGAAACAGTTACATCTGCATAATTCTTTGTCTGTTTCTCTGCATTAATTTACCGTATTTAATTGGACAGAAGCATACTGATCTTTGAATCTAAGCTACCCTTATGCAATATTAAGTAAACCAAAATTAGACTATTATTTTTTGAATTTAATACTCATTTATTTTATTTCAGAGAATTTTTGTTTAATGGAATTTACAAAATTGTTTATAATAACTACAGTTGTATTGTGTATCTTCCTGAAAACTTGGCTCAGAAAAAAATAACAACGTTTCAGCAAGACAAATTTCAAACAACTTCAAAGAAGGAATGTTGGTCACGCCAACAAATAGGACTATGCTGATGGAAACCTCAAGAAAATACTGCAATGTATGATTTTAAACTCATAGAAAGCAAAGTTACCCATTTTATTTATGGAAAAAAGTTAACTTGTAATGGTTTTGAATCAATTTAATTTAGTTTTTAAGCTTATAAACCAGTGTTTTCTGCAGTTGTTATTATTTAAGATCATTATTTAAAGAGAAACTAAATTCTCTCAGTCAGCATCAACTATTTTTAATCCTTATCCTAGTAAATAGATAAGAAGGTATATAATATATTTACTACTTTTATCCATGTTTTTTTTTTTTTACATTTCTTCAGTTGCTTCCTGGCCTGGCATAGGCCAAGATAGTGTCATACATCCCAGGAGTCTTCGTTGGCATTCATTTTTTTCATCTGAAGGAGGGAGCAGGGGCTTTTTTAGGTAAGGACACCCTCCTTTCTGCATACTTAAGCCAAGGGGAGATGGATTCCAGGAAATACATGCTACATGAATCATTGGCCCTTACTCAAGATTGTTGTGGCCAGAAATGTTTGTTTTTCAATCTAATTTCTCCACCAAATAAAGCATGGAAACATGGATGCATGGGTGATTTTGCTTTGAATATTAAAAACAATTTAAATAGCATTTTCAGCTTGTGGTGCTCAGATATAGTTAAGTTCCACTTTAAAAAATAAACATTAATTGCAACATGAATCAGATGCCCAGCCATCCAAAATGGACACTCAATTATCAAAGCAAGCTTTTGTTTTTCAGCAAAGAAAGCTCAGCGCTGAATGAAACCTGTGAAGAGAGGTACATTAGCTGCCATTGAAGAACACTCCTTTTTAAAGACCTAGATGCCTGGCATTCATGCTAAGACAATAGTTTATTTTTATTTTTATTACTGACCTGGAACAAGTGTCTGTTTGAAGCTTATTTCAGTGACTCTAAAATACTGAAGAAAAGAACAGCCAGGAAAATTGCATTTTCAGAAGGAGGTCTGCAATTGCAGATCCCTTATTTTTTTCTCAGCAACACATTCCTTTGTGGGTCTATTTACACTTTAGCATTTCTTTGCATTGCGCTAACAAATGCCCATTAGCATGCATTTAGGTTAATTTACTCTGTTGATTTCCATCATCCAATCATAGTGGAAGCAAAAAAATGTTTTTATTTTCCTTGCACCTGATTGGGTATTCTTTACACAGTGAAACTTCACCCCATTCACTAAGCTCTACTTTTAGTAAATCAACCCTATTGTGTTGCATGATAAAGTGCATTGTGTTAACTCTTTGTCGCCAGCTATACACATATATCTGGCAGCATGGCAGTGACCTGCCAATGTTGCTGGTCTGTTTTGGGAGCACGCTATCTCTGCACCCCCCAGCACTGTGACCATGTTGTCATCAACAGCTCTCAGTCACTCTTTACAATTGGGATGCAGTGGGTTGGGCTCCCATTCACTTGTTATCTGTAACAGTGAATTACATGATTGGGTGCTTACATACCAAGCATTGGCATCAAGTTTCCCATTCAATATGCCAAAGCCTCACACTACTGTACTTCCAAACAGATATGCACCATTTTTGGATGCAGCACATCACAACACATGTGCTTTGTGGTGTGCTACAGTGTGGGTAAGTGGGGTGCATTGTATCAGTGCATTGGGGAACTATTCAAACCAATGGAGAAGTATGGCTTTCTATATAAAACAAACATTATACTCACCTAGGTGGATGCATCTGTCCCCCGTCGGCTCTCTAGAGAAAACTGAGTGATCAAACACTTCTGATCACTCAGTTCTCCCCTCTGCTGTGAGCAGAGAGCAGGGACTGTCAGTCACTGGTTCTCTGCTCTGCCCCTCCAGAGCTCACTGGAGCTCTGGGCTATGGAGGGAGTTGGAGGGAGTTGGAGGGACCGGCTAAGGCTCCCGTTGGAATGCTAAGGCTGAGCCAGGTGCCAGTCCAGGCTGTTAGGTATGGTCGGGATCTTTTCAGAACCTGGACTGGCACTGTGACATCAGCCGACAGCTTTGGCTATACTTTTCCTTTAAATGGCTATGCAGCACACTGCAGTACATGTTTTGACATGCATGTTGGTAAGGGATCTTATGTACATGGAATCTTAAAATTTCTTTCTGCCTGTGGGATGAGAGGGTTGTTTAACCTGACTCTTTTAGCTGTCTATTTTTAGTATGAGAGCTGCATAAAAGAAAGCTTACAAAGAGCACACAACTTGCATATAGCTTACCACCTGCTGGCTGCAAGTGGTAAAAATAAATATTCAATATAATTTTTACCTAAAAAACATACCTCAAAAGGTATATTTTTAGTAGATGACATAATAGGGGAAGAAGGAAAAAAGGTAGATACATTCCTTTTACATTGACTGCATACAATCCCAGTAGCCTGTGCTTTCGTCTTTGGTAGGTATTATGCCGCGTACACATGATCGTTTTTCACGTCGTTAAAAATGCCATTTTTTAAATTGGGCATTAAAAACGATCGTGTGTACTCGGCATTAGAAGTGATTATGAGTGATTTGAGAACCTTGATTTAGATAGGTTTATCTAGAGCATCATTTAATATTCAACAGGCAGAAATGTACGCAGGCTGCATGGAATGCATTTGAAACAGCTCTATCATGTAAAAATGAAAAATCTAGCATTAATACTGCAGCTTAAGTTAAAACTGAAATACAGTGAAGCACAAGACTTTGATGAGAAATGTCAGCTGAAAAACTATTTTCTTGCTTTCCAATATGTATAGAAAAGAGAGTGCAGCACTGGATAATAGGCTTGTGCACAACGGAAAAATTCGTTCCGTTTCGGTTCGTTTCTTTCCGGTCCTGTTGATTCGTAATCATTCGTAATTTTGCTAGACGGGATTTTTCGTGTTCGGACTCATTCGTATTTTTGCAAGCGACATTTTTCGTTGAATTTTTTGTTGCTTTATAATTCGTACTTTCGGTAGAGTACGTTGTTTTTCGTTGATTCTGGACACAACTCCTACTTTCGTAACTTTTTTTGGGTTCGTTGATTCGTAATTTTCTGTGTCTCTCTCACGACGACGCTGACTATTATGCCTAATGTGCTTCGAATGGATTTGTACTTTTCGAAATACATAGCGGTTATTTGTAACGATTCGAAATCTCGTATTTTACTTTCGTTTTTTATATGCGGCTATAGCCTCCGCCCCTGTACACCATTTTGAGAGGGTTCAGCACGGTGAGGGAGAAGCAGAGAGCAGAGCAGAGTGTTATTGTGCTTCGAATGGATTAGAAATCTCGTATTTTACTTTCGTTTTTTACATGCGGCTATAGCCTCCGCCCCTGTACACCATTTTGAGAGGGAGTTCAGCACGGTGAAGGAGAAGCAGAGAGCAGAGCAGAGTGAGTGTTATTGTGTTTCCAATGGATTTGTACATTCGTAAGTTTTTTCATAACGAATTATGCCGAAGACATTCGGGCATTCGCTATTTTGCGGTATAATTTATTTCGGATTCGGTTTTATTCGTAATTGCTTTGTTCGGAAATTCGAATGCTTCCGAATGTCCGAAAGTTGCTAAATTCGGACGAATTTCGATTCGTTACGAAACGAATTGCACAAGCCTACTGGATAATATAATATGTAGTGCTAAAAAAACATATAAATGCAGTGATAAGTGCACAACATATAAACGTGTGTTCAAGAGGTGTAGACCATAAATAATGAAAAGTCCATACTGCATGTGCAGTGTATATGTGTATAACACACAAAATCAAAACTTAAAAGTTCATAAATGCTGTCATTCAGTATTCAGTGGGTGATATCTAGTTTGGAACCATGAGAGTAACATTCACCACCAGTGCTGCCCGTCACCTTGTGAAAAAATTAAGGCTTACCAGAAAGCCAGCGACCGCCCTTCTCAGGGGGGTCAAAACAGCAGTGTAGGAGGAGCACCACCAGGATATCGAAGATTTCCCTCTCAGATTACCGACTGGCGTTTAGAAGTGTCCCCTCCAGGTTACACTCTCCAGACACAATCCTAGGAGATGCTGCAAACGCTCCTTTTCATAGATGAGATGCGAGCATCCAATGAGGGACATGATCCCTTGCACAACCTGAATGTATGTTTCCCACATACACGGCTCAATCATCTTTGGTATGAATAACATCCAAGATGTACTTAACAGCAAAGAAACAGATGACTGGAAAACTACACACACAGTAATTGGTCAAGCAACCCTCATTGGATGCTCGCATCTCATCTATGAAAAGGAGTATGCTATATGGTAGGCAAAAGCTCAAAAACTCCAAGCAACAGAAAGGGGTGCATACATTCATAGATATTAACTGCATATTGATTGTGGATAACAGAGAAAAATTATTTAAATTTTTGTTTGGTCTTTCTATTTTACTTATTCTGTATCGCTGTAACCATCGTCACTAGACAGACTCCTTGAAATCAGGAGTCTCAGAGAAGAGTGCACAGAAAAAGAAAGAGAATGGGTAGACTGCAGGGAGTAGGGGGGGGGGGGGACCTAAGAGACAGAGAAGAAAAAAGAGGGAGAAAAGAAGAGGGGGAAGAGTCCATCGGGGGGTGCATCCAGAGGCCCTTAGGACCCTTTCACACGGGTGGATCCAGTGAAGATCCATTTTAAAACATCCGCTTTGTCAGCGGGGATCGATCTGTTGATCCCCGTTGAGCCGGCTGATGACTAGTCAATCTCTGCACACTGTGCAGAGACGGACCAGTCAGATCTCCGCTCTCCTCTAGGGGGGGATCGGATGAACACGGACCGTCTGTCCATGTTCATCCGATCCGATCCGCAGACGGATGGAAAAATAGGATTTTCCTCTGTCTTCAGAAATGGAGCATAGCGGAGACTGATGAGATTGGTTCATCCGCTGACATCAGCTATCCCATAGGGATACATGTATGTCCGTATTTCATTCAAAAATGGATGGATGAAAAATGGACATACGGTCCGAACGTGTGAAAGGGCCCTTAGATTGAGAGAAGTAGGTTATTGAACCTGGAGGGTTGGTTGTATGATATCCATGGTTGCAGCTGAGTACAAGGGTTTTCCATGCCCTTGCAATGGTCAACTTAGTAGCATGGCATGGATTTTAAGGGGAACTCCACCCCAAATTAAAAAAAAAAAATGGTGTGGAGTTCCCCCAAAAATCCACACCAGACCCTTTATCCGAGCACGTAACCTGGCCGGCCGCAGGGGAAAAGGGGGGGACGAGAGAGCGCCCCCCCTCCCTCCTGAACCGTACCAGGCCACATGCTCTCAACATGGGGAGGATGTCCCCATGTTGATGGGGACAAGGGCCTCATCCCCACAACTCTTGCCCGGTGGTTGTGGGGGTCTGCGGGCGGGGGGCTTATCGGAATCTGGAAGACCCCTTTAACAAAGGGGACCTCCAGATCCCAGCACCCCCCTATGTGAAATGGTAATGGGGTACATTGTACCCCTACCATTTCACAAAGAAAGTGTAAAAAATGACAATAGCCAGTTTTAGACAATTCCTTTATTAATGTCTTTTCTTCCATCTTCTTCCAAATTCTTCTTCCATCTTCTTCTTTTCTCCATTCGGGTTTCTTCATCTTCATCTTCATCTTCCTTCTTCCTTCGGTCTTCTCATCCGCATCTTGCTCCGGCATCTTCCCCTCTTCTTTCTTCTCCGGCCGCTCCGTTTGAATTGGAGGTTCCCGCTGTGCGACGCTTCAGTTCTCAACTTGGTCCGCTGCCACCCGGTGGCTCCGCCCCCCTCTGACACCACGGGGAAAGTCCCCGTGAAATCCATGTGCGTCAGAGGGGGGCGGGGTCACCGGGTGTAAGCGGACCCAGAGGGGAACTGAAGAACTGAAGCGTCGCACAGCGGGAACCTCCAATTCAAACGGAGCGGCCGGAGAAGAAAGAAGAAGGGAAGACGCCGGAGCAAGATGCGGACGAGAAGACCGAAGGAAGAAGGAAGATAAAGATAAAGATAAAGATAAAGATGAAGATGAAGATGAAGATGGAGGAAGAAACCGAATGGAGAAAAGAAGAAGATGGAAGAAGAAGATGGAAGAAGAAGAAGGAAGAAGAAGAAGGAAGAAGAAGAAGGAAGAAGATGGAAGAAAGGAAAAGACATTTGTACCCCATTACCATTTCACATAGGGGGGGCGGGATCTAAAGGGTCACTTTTGTTAAAGGGGTCTTCCAGATTCCGATAAGCCCCCCCCGCAGACCCCCAAAACCACCGGGCAAGGGTTGTGGGGATGAGGCCCTTGTCCCCATCAACATGGGGACATCCTCCCCATGTTGAGGGCATGTGGCCTGGTACGGTTCAGGAGGGAGGGGGGGCGCTCTCTCGTTCCCACCTTTTCCCCTGCGGCCGGCCAGGTTATGTGCTCGGATAAGGGTCTGGTGTGGATTTTTGAGGGGGACTCCACGCCATTTTTTTTTTAAATTTGGGGTGGAGTTCCCCTTAAAATCCATGCCAGATCTGAAGGGTTTGGTATGGATATTTGGGGGGAACCCTACTTCATTTTTTTTTTAAATTGCAGCGGGGTTCCCCTTAATATCCATTCCAGACCTGAAGGGCCTGGTAATGGAATTTGGGGGACCCCCACGCTTTTGTTTTTTGTGTAATCAAAGACTTTCAATGACTTTTATCTGTATTGACGGGAACCAGCAAATTATTACAGCCGCAAGGACTTTTAAATGACTATTATTTTACTTTAGAAATGTCATTTTGCTCTCCAACTGTTATAAACATGGAAAACATGTGCTACTTTGCAGGCATACTATAGACACCCCCCGGGTATGATATTTAGGGCCAGTTCACACCGGATGCAGTGCAGTGCGTTTTTTTGATGCATGAAAAACGCACAGAAAGTTGATCACATTAATGCCAATGGCATAGTTCACACCACTGCAGTCCGTTCCAGTGCGTTTCAGAAAGCAAAAAAAAAATTGGTCATGCTTAGTGTTGAGCGAACCCGAACTGTAAAGTTCGGGTCCGTACCGAACTTTAGCTTTTTCCCGAACCCGGACTTTGCCCAAAAGTCCGGGTTCGGGTTCGGGAATCTAATAATGCATTAAGAAATGCTTCAGGGGCCAGCCAATCACCTTTTGATTAGCTGGTGTGCCCTTAGAGGTCATCATAGCCATGCCTACTAATGGCATGGCTGTGATTGGTCAGTGCAACATGTGACCCAGCTTCTATATAAGCTAGAGGCACACAGCACACATGTCACTCTGCTTCAGAATAGATAGGGAGAGGATCTAGTCTGCTGCTGCTGCTTTTAGGGAGAGATAGAAAGATAGATGAGGTAGTCCTGATTCTACAATCTGAGGGAAAAGATAGAGAGATAGTGTAGTGTAGGGCCAGGTTCCTGTGTTGGTGCTTTCAGGGAGAGAGAATATTATATAGGAGTCCAGATTCAGAGATTAAAATCAGCGATCTGCATAGGTTTACCTATTTGTGTTGCTGTGCAGTCTTTTTACACTGCCATGAGCCCAGTGTCAGAGAAAATCTAACTTTTAGGGGAAAAAAAAAGGCACTTTATTGTTCTCTTTTCCAAAAGACCCATAGGGCAAAAAAAAAAAAAAAAAAGCATTTTATTTTGCTCGTGCAAAAAAAGACCCGTTTAGGGCAAAAAAAAAAAAAAAAAAAATTGCACTTTAATGTACGCTTGCAAAAAACGCCGTTTAGGGGCACCAAAAAAAGTTTGCAGTGTGTTATACATATTTTGAGGTGTGTGAAATAAACAATTTCTATATAGTTTTCTCCTACTGTGCTACACTAAAAAAACAACATTTTTTTTGAATAGCATTTTCTGCAGTTCTGTAGCTGTGCGATTCAGCGGTTACGTACTGTGGGTGTGTTCTGCTCTTCCAAAAAACGCCGTTTAGTGGCACAAAAAAAAGTTTGCAGTGTGTTATACATATTTTGAGGTGTGTGAAATAAACAATTTCTTTATAGTTTTCTCCTACTGTGCTACACTAAAAAAACAACATTTTTTTTGAATAGCATTTTCTGCAGTTCTGTAGCTGTGCGATTCAGCGGTTACGTTCTGTGGGTGTGTTCTGCTCTTCCAAAAAACGCCGTTTAGGGGCACAAAAATGGAAAATTGTATCATACTTACCAGTAATTTTCCTTTCCTGGTGCCTATACATGGCAGCATACCAGTGTAGCATACCTGTGATAGAGCTCCGCCTCGACTCCTCCTTCAGGACTAGTGAATAGCATAAATTAAAGGCATAGTCCCTCCCCCAACATTCTTCGTAATATAGAATACCGATGGTGGGAGCGTATGCTGCCATGGATAGGCACCAGGAAAGGAAAATTACTGGTAAGTATGATACAATTTTCCGTTTTCCTGGTGCCTCCATGGCAGCATACCTGTGGTAAATAACTAGCTGACATGGGTGGGATAATTGCTTAACAATAAATGTTTAATTAGAAGAGGACATAGCAGCCTGAACTACCCTCCTTCCAAACTCAGTCGTGAGCGCTCCTGGATCAATATGGTAGTGTCTGAGGAATGTATGGTGAGAAGACCAGGTGGCGGCCCCGCACACCGTCTCCAATGAAACATTAGCCCTTGCTGCCCAGGAAGCTGAGACTGCCCTTGTAGAATGAGCATTCACTCGGGATGGAGGCTCCATATTCTTCACCCTGTAGGCCTTCTGGATTAACTTTACAGCCCAAGATGCCAGAGTTCTGATGGAAGCTTCTTTGCCCCTGTATTTACCCAACGGTACGATGAAAAGTCTCTCAGAATTTCTGAAGGGGCCGGTGGCTTCTAGGTAGGCCCTGAGCACTCTGGATACATCCAGTTCATGACAAGACTCTGAATCTGTGTCTGTAAACACTGGTAGTGCCCAGGGTTCCAACAGGTGGCTTGGAGTAGTGACCTTTGGTGTGAACCCCTGAAGTTCCACTCTGTCTGGGAAGAAGGAGATGTGGTCGTCACCTATCCCTAAAGAGTGAAGTTCCAAGATCCTTTTGCCAGATGTAATGGCTAGCAGGAAAGCCGTCTTTAGTGTCAGGTTCCATATTGTTACTTGTTCCACTGGAGCAAAGGGATGGTCAGATAGAACTTCAAAGACCAGGGACAAATCCCACTTAGGAAATGATCGTCTGACAGGAGGGTGAATCTTCAATACACCTCTGGAGGTAAGTGACTACTAAAGGATCCTCCGTCCCATCTCTTATTTGTTGCGGCAGAGATTGCTGCTACCTGCACTTTGAGGGAGCTCAGACCAAGTCCCAGATCAAGTCCTGTCTGAAGGAATCCTAGAACATGGGAAGGATTGGATCAAATCCATTTCCGGAAGCAAATGACAAGAACTGTCCCAGATTTTTGAATATATGGCATTAGTTGCAGGCTTCCTGGTTTTTAGAAGGGTTGTTATGACTCCTGGGGAACACCCTAGGGATTCGAACCTTCGCCTCTCAACCTCCAGATTCGAAGATTCAACTTCTGAGGGTTTAGATGAACTAGACTGCCCTGCAACAGAAGTTGAGGGAAAGGAGGGATCTTGATTGGAGAGCCCACACTGAGGCGCAATACTGAAGTACTGCCACCACCTGGACTGGCTCTCTGAGGAGCCTCAGGAGGAATTTGAGTATTAATGGCCTGGGAGGAAAGGCATATGCTGTGGTGAACCTCCAGGGACATGACAGGGCATCCACTGCCTCGGCTTGTGGGTGCGGCAGCCGAGAGAAGAACCTATCCAGCTTGGCGTTCTTTGGGGAGGCGAACAGATCTACCTGAGGGGGATCCGATATGTTGGCAATCTGAAGGAAGACATGGAGGTAGGAGAGCCCACTCGTTGTTGTCCAGGAAGTTTCTGGATAATGTGTCTGTTTCCGTGTTCAACCTGCCTGGCAGATACATTGCTCTGAGGTCCAGGAGGTTCTGCTCCGCCCAGAGCATGATCGGCGCTACCTCCTTGAGGAGTGACCTGCTGTGAGTGCCTCCCTGCTTCTGCAGATAAGCGACAGCTGCCCTGTTGTCTAGGCGTAGGAGTATTCTCTGGCCTCTGATTTGGGGTGCCAAAGAGGTCAGTGCCAAGAAGGCTGCCCTCATCTCCAAAGATGTTGGATACCACTTCCTGGGTGGTGTATGACCATCTCCCCTGTATTCTGGTTTGCCCGCAATGGGCTCCCCAGCCCTGTCTGCTTGCAAGCGGATGCAATTGTGATCCAAGGAAGGGAGCCCAGGTGATGAGGCTTGGAGAGGTTTTCCAGAACTGTCCACCAGTGAAGGCTCCTGCGCATTTTTCCCGTCAGCAGGATCGTCTGAGATAGTTGTTGTTTCTTCCACTGCGCCAAGAAACCAGTCTGGAAATACCTCAAGTGCCAACGTGCCGAAGGAACAATGGGTATACAGGAAGACATTGTGCCAATGAGGCTCAGGCATTGTGAAGCCGTCAGATACGGGCTCCGGATGACTTTGATCATTCTCTGGATGACAATCCTTGCCTTCGGCGGTGGTAATGACACTGTCCCCTCCTGAGTGTAGAACGTTGCGCATAGATTATCTGCTGTGTTGGCGTTAGTTGACTCTTGTCAGAATTCACCAGCCACCCTAGCTCTTTTAGGGACTGTAGAAGAATGTCCCGGTGACATACCAACTGATCCGGATTGCTTGCTAGGAGGAGGATGCCGTCCAGGTATTGGTATATCCTCAAGCCCCTCTCCCCCAGGGGAACCAAAGCAGATTAGTATCCTGGTGAACACCCTGGGAGAGGTGCACAGACTGAAAGGCAGGGCTTGAAACTGTAGGTGGGTCCGTCCCACTGCAAATCTCAGATATTTTTGAAATGCAGGTAGAATTGGTACGTGTAGGTACGCATCCTGCAGATCAACCGAAATCATCCAATCTGATGGCTGGACTGCCTGAATAATCGTCTGCAGGGACTCCATTTTAAAGCTTTCGGGGCAGATATACCGGCTGAACCTCTTTAGGTCTATCACAGGCCTGCCAAGGGAACCGGAACAGCCGCCCCCTGAAGCTGGAGTGACGTTAGGAAGTTTTTTTAGAGCTTGAGCTTTCAGTGGAGAGGATGGAATCTCTGTTCCTTTGAAAGAGTTCGAGGTGGGGGGGGGGTAAGATTCCAAAAGTGCCCCCATTGAATTGTTGACAGAACCCAGGGGTCGTGGCAGCAGGTGGCCCAGACTGGGACAAAAGACTTTAGCCTGGCTCCCACCGGGAGTGCCTGGGTTCCTCTGGCGTCAAAAAGACTGCTTCTGCTCCTGTGGAGCCGGAAGGGCTTTCATCTTCCTATACAAAAAGGATCCCAGAGTACCTTTCCAAGGTCTTTTGTTGTCCCTGGGCTGTCTCGACTGCCTAAAATCCCTTGGGTTTGACTGGCGGAACCTAGAGGAACCACCTCTGAATCTTCGCATCCTTCTGTCCTGTGGAAGCATACCAGACTTCCCTCCTGACAGCCTGGAGATAGCTTTATCCATTTTGTCTCCGAATAGGGCTTTACCATCGAACGGGATTTTGCACCAATTTTGTTTGGAAGATAAATCAGCCGTCCAGGGTTTCAGCCACAAGGCCCTCTTCGCCATTACTGAATGCAACATGGATCTTGCTGAGCACCTGATTGTGTCAATGGCCGCTACCCCGACAAAGTCTGCCGACAATCTAGGCTCTTCCAAGGCTTTAATTATATCCTCCATGGGGACATCCTGACGCAATGCCATCTCAATGTTATCTGTCCAAGATCCTATGGCATTTGATACTGATGTGAGGGCAATAGCTGGCTTACACGCTGCTCCCGCGGCCAAGTAGCTCCTCTTCAGCTCCAGGTCGATTCGCCTGTCTAGAGGGTCTTTGAAGGAAGCGGAATCCTCCATTGGCAAAGTTATATTTTTGCGAGTCGCACCACCAACGCGTCTACCACTGGCATGGAGTTTAGTGACTGCGTTCCCGACTCTGGTAAGGGGTATATAGTTTATTGAACCGACCCCAAAAAATTAATTATTTTTTATTTTTTTATTTATCAGTCTTTGACCATTCCTTCTGAATGACTTGACTAATCTTGCCCATCAACGGGAAAAGAACCTGCTTTCTTTTGAGGAATGGGAAGTAGCTTGTAGACTCTTGGGGAGGCTAATCTGCGTCTTTCCAGGCGATTGCGGCTTTGACTGCCTGGATGAATGGCTTTACCAAGGAGAGACTGAAGCCAGAAGTTTCTGACTCTTCTCAAGAGTCCCCTGAAGAGTCTTCAGGTGGTGAATCTCTAGCTGGTCGGCCTGACGGTGGCAGAGGTGTACTGACTGCTGACGGACCAGGGAGATTAGGTTCTATATCCTGAACCTGGGATATCTGCTGAAGTGGTTGAGCGGGGACCAAAGTCAAAAGCTCAGAGAAGGAGTCCTTCATTGTTCGCTTGAGCAGATCTACAGTGTGCTGATTTTCTAGCTCGCGGTTGGATGCAGTCCGTAAAACAGTCCTTACAGACCACTCTGTCTGGTAGCGGTGTAGCCCCAAATGTCCAGCATTTCTCTTGCTATAGATCCTAGGAGAGGGGGACCGATCATGTCCTCTGGATCTTGACCTCTCTGATCTACGATGTGAAGAATGGGACCTATGCCCTGATGAGCGGGACCCCTTGGAGTGGGTAGGGCTACGACGTAAGGAACTCACGCTAGACCAGTGAGCGCACTTTTTTTTTTTTTTTTTATACTCACGTATAGTTGGTCACATACCTAATAGAAGTGTGAGGATCTTTGCTGTGAGATGAATGACTCATTGCGGAGTTGGGCACAAGGATCAGCTCCGGAAATATAGTAAGAAAGGGAAAAGAATCAGGAGTTTTTGGCGTCACTTTTTTTTTTTTTTTTTTTTATTAAAACAAACATTTTTATATCGTCATCTTTTTTTATTTTTTATTTTATTTTTTAAACATAAACATTTTTATATTGTCATCTTTTTTTTTTTTTAAACATAAACATTTTTGATCGGCAACATTTTTTTTGAGAAAATAAAAAGTACCTACCACAAAGCAGCATCAGAGAGACCTAGCAGGGCACAGCTGAGGAGACTGACAGCAATCCCTGAATCTGAACCTAAATAGGCTCAAGGTGCGTGGGCTAATCCCATAAACCACTATTTGGAATGGATTAAAAAAAAGGGCAAATCTAGCCTTCTTTCCAGAATCCAAGATGGCCGACACTGAACCAAGCGACCATGCATGCGCACGCGCAGAAGATCCAGCGTCGCCCAGTACAGAGAGCCGAGAAACTACGGCTCTGTATCGCTCCCGAATCGCGCATGCGCAGACGGCGGCAAGGACACCGCGCCGTGACACTCTCCTACCTGGCGGGACGTACAGAGCACCTATAGCCCCCCCCCCCCGAACCCGGAAATAAGGACCACAATGTTGTTGCACAGAGAGACACCTGCCCTATCCAGTTGCACAGTTTTAAAGGAACAAAAAAAAGTAAGATAACAATCATTTTAAAGGCGCCTAACAAGCAAAGGAAAGGGGAGGGGAGGAGAGGAAAAGAAAGGGGAAAAACACAAATGCCTGTAATAAAAAATGGAAACCACCAGCCTGGGAAGATGGAGCTGATCCTTTTGCGACTTCCACTGCATTCATCATGGATGTGATAGCAGACTGCGTTCCTGTGAGGAAACTCTGCGAAAGACCCCAACAGATCCACAGAGGGGTTTCCAGTCTTATCAGCGCTGGGAACAGGGACTGCGCACGGGAAAGGCTAAACCCGGCGGACGCTGCCGACTGCAGAGGTATGGACATACTGCTACTCTTCACCAGCACAAGAAGGTATGAGGAAAAAAAGGAGAATGTTGGGGGAGGGACTATGCCTTTAATTTATGCTATTCACTAGTCCTGAAGGAGGAGTCGAGGCGGAGCTCTATCACAGGTATGCTACACTGGTATGCTGCCATGGAGGCACCAGGAAAAAAAGTTTGCAGTGTGTTATACATATTTTGAGGTGTGTGAAATAAACAATTTCTAAATAGTTTTCTCCTACTGTGCTATACTAAAAAAAAAACATTTTTTTTGAATAGCATTTTCTGCAGTTCTGTAGCTGTGCGATTCAGCGGTTACGTACTGTGGGTGTGTTCTGCTCCTACAAAAAACGCCGTTTAGGGGCACAAAACAAAGTTTGCAGTGTGTTATACATATTTTGAGGTGTGTGAAATAAACAATTTCTATATAGTTTTCTCCTACTGTGCTATACTAAAAAAACAACATTTTTTTTGAATAGCATTTTCTGCAGTTCTGTAGCTGTGCGATTCAGCGGTTACGTACTGTGGGTGTGTTCTGCTCTTCCAAAAAACGCCGTTTAGTGGCACAAAAAAAAGTTTGCAGTGTGTTATACATATTTTGAGGTGTGTGAAATAAACAATTTCTATATAGCTTTCTCCTACTGTGCTATACTAAAAAAACAACATTTTTTTTTAATAGCATTTTCTGCAGTTCTGTAGCTGTGCGATTCAGCGGTTACGTACTGTGGGTGTGTTCTGCTCCTACAAAAAACGCCGTTTAGGGGCACAAAAAAAAGTTTGCAGTGTGTTATACATATTTTGAAGTGTTTGAAATAAACAATTTCTATATAGTTTTCTCCTACTGTGCTATACTAAAAAAACAAAATTTTTTTTGAATAGCATTTTCTGCAGTTCTGTAGCTGTGCGATTCAGCGGTTACGTACTGTGGGTGTGTTCTGCTCTTCCAAAAAACGCCGTTTAGTGGCACAAAAAAAAGTTTGCAGTGTGTTATACATATTTTGAGGTGTGTGAAATAAACAATTTCTATATAGTTTTCTCCTACTGTGCTATACTAAAAAAACAACATTTTTTTTGAATAGCATTTTCTGCAGTTCTGTAGCTGTGCGATTCAGCGGTTACGTACTGTGGGTGTGTTCTGCTCCTACAAAAAACGCCGTTTAGGGGCACAAAAAAAAGTTTGCAGTGTGTTATACATATTTTGAAGTGTTTGAAATAAACAATTTCTATATAGTTTTCTCCTACTGTGCTATACTAAAAAAACAAAATTTTTTTTGAATAGCATTTTCTGCAGTTCTGTAGCTGTGCGATTCAGCGGTTACGTACTGTGGGTGTGTTCTGCTCTTCCAAAAAACGCCGTTTAGTGGCACAAAAAAAAGTTTGCAGTGTGTTATACATATTTTGAGGTGTGTGAAATAAACAATTTCTTTATAGTTTTCTCCTACGTTGCTATACTAAAAAACAAATTTTTTTTTGAATAGCATTTTCTGCAGTTCTGTAGCTGTGCGATTCAGCGGTTACGTACTGTGGGTGTGTTCTGCTCTTCCAAAAAACGCCGTTTAGGGGCACAAAAAAAAGTTTGCAGTGTGTTATACATATTTTGAGGTGTGTGAAATAAGCAATTTCTCTATAGTTTTCTCCTACTGTGCAATACTAAAAAAACAACATTTTTTTTGAATAGCATTTTCTGCAGTTCTGTAGCTGTGCGATTCAGCGGTTACGTACTTTGGTTGTGTTCTGCGCTTCCAAAAACACCCATTTAGGGCAAGATCCTAAATTTTGAAAATATGAGGAGAAGGTCAAAGGGACGTGGTGGCCCCGGTCGTGGTGCTGCTGGTGGAGCTCCTGTTGCAGGGAGAGGACTTGGTGGATCTGTGCCAGATACACGCACAAGTGAAACACCTTCCTCAGGTGCGAGTAGGTGACCGAGCCTGCGGCGCTATTTTGTCGCGCCTAATGAGGCTGTACGAATGTTTAGGCCAGGACAAGTACAGGCGATAGTAGATTGGGTTGCTGACAGTGCCTCGGGTTCCTTCACATTGTCTCCCACCCACTCTTCTGATGAAAGAACAGAGTTTGCACCTGAAACCCATGTCCATCAGTCTTTCACCTCACCCCCTTGCAAATCAGCCAAGCAGTCTGAGCCCCAAATCATGCAGCAGTCTCTTCTGCTTTTCGATGACTCTGTTAGCAGGGTTTCCCAGGGCCATCCACCTAGCCCTGCCCCAGAAGTGGAAGAGATTGAGTGCACCGATGCCCAACCACTTATGTTTCATGATGAGTACATGGGAGGACCATCGCAGTACGTCTCGGATGATGATGAAACACAGGTGCCAACTGCTGCTGCTTTCGCAATTGTGCAGACAGACAAGGAGGGCAGGAGTGAAGACTGGGTGGAAGATGATGTGGAGGACGATGAGGTCCTCGACCCCACATGGAATCAACGTTATGCAGGTGACCAGTGTAGTTTGGAGGAAGAGGCGGTGGTTGCACAGAGCCACCAGCACAGCAGAAGAGGGAGCAGGGTGCAAAAGCGGAGCGTCTGTCAGCTAGACAGTATGTCTGCTACTGCCCAACGCAGCAAGGGACCGAGCACACCAAAGCCAGGTCCAAGGAGTTCCCCAGCGTGGCAGTTCTTCATACAATGTGCTGATGACAAGACACGAGTGGTTTGCACGCTGTGCAATCAGAGCCTGAAGCGAGGCATAAACGTTCTCAACCTGAGCACAACCTGCATGACCAGGCATCTAAGTGCAAAGCACGAGCTGCAGTGGAGTAGACACCTCAAAAACCAAGAAAGGTCTCTGGCTCCTCCTGCTTCCTCTTCTGCTGCAGTCTCGGCCTCTTCATCTACCTCTGTAGTGACAGTGGCATCTGCCACCCCGCAAACAGAGGATCTGCCAGCAACACTACCACCTGGGTCACCAACTATCTCCACAATGTCCCATGGAAGCGTTCAGCTCTCTATCTCCCAAACATTTGAGCGGAAGAGGAAGTACCCCCCTAGCCACCCGCGATCCCTGGCCCTGAATGCCAGCATTTCAAAACTCCTGGCCTTTGAAATGCTGTCATTCCGTCTGGTGGAGACGCAGAGTTTTAAAAGCCTGATGGCATTGGCTGTCCCACAGTACGTCGTGCCCAGCCGCCACTATTTTTCCAGGCGAGCCATCCCTTCCCTGCACAACCAAGTGGGGGACAAAATCAGGTGTGCACTGCGCAACGCCATCTGTGGCAAGGTCCACCTAACTACGGATGCGTGGACCAGTAAGCACGGTCAGGGACATTATATCTCCCTAACAGCACACTGGGTAAATGCAGTGGCGGCTGGGCCTGAGGCAGATAGCAGTTTGGCGCATGTCCTTCCACCACCGAGGATTGCAGGGCGCTTCAGTTTGCCTCCTGTTGCTAACTCCTCCTACTCCGCTTCCTCATCCTCTACCGCCTCCTCATCCGGTCAGCGTAACACCTTCACCACCAACTTCAGCACAGCCAGGGGTAAACGACAGCAGGCAGTTTTAAAACTTTCCTGTTTGGGGGAATAACCCCACACCGCGCAGGAGTTGTGGAGGGACATGGAACAACAGACCAATGAGTGGTTGCTGTCAGTGAGCCTCAAGCCCGGCCTGGTGGTGTGCGGTAATGGGCGAAATCTCGTAGCAGCTCTGGGCCTAGCCGGTTTGACGCACATCCCTTGCCTGGCGCATGTGCTGAACTTGGTGGTCCAGAGGTTCCTTAAAAATTACCCCAATATGCCAGAGCTGCTGCAGAAAGTGCGGGCTGTGTGTGCGCACTTTCGGCGTTCTCACCCTGCTGCTGCTCGCCTGTCAGCGCTGCAGCGTAACTTCGGCCTTCCCGCTCACCGCCTCATATGTGACGTGCCCACAAGGTGGAACTCCACCTTGCACATGCTGGCCGGACTGTGCGAGCAGCAGCAGGCGATAGTGGAGTTTCAGCTGCAGCAATCACGCGTGAGTCGCTCTGCGGAACAGCACCACTTCACCACCAATAACTGGGCCTCCATGCGAGACCTGTGTGCCTTGTTGCGCTGTTTCGAGTACTCCACCAACATGTCCAGTGCCAATGACGCCGTTCTTAGCGTTACTATCCCAGTTCTATGCCTCCTTGAAAAAACGCTTCGGGCGATGATGGAAGAGGATGTGGCACAGGAGGATGAGGAGGAAGCGGGATCATTTCAAAGGCTTTCAGGGCAGTCTTTCACAAGTGGCTACGAGGGTGGGTTCCTGCACCAACAAACGGCAGGTACACAATTGTCCGGCAGAAAGGGCACAGTTCTGGAGGATGACGAGGTGGAGGAGGAGATGGAGGAGGAGGAGGAGGAGCCATTTTCACAGCAGGGTGGCACCCAGACCAGCTCGTGGCCATCACTGGTGCGTGGCTGGGGGGATACAGAGGACACAGACGATACATCTCCCACAGAGGACAGCTTTTCTTTGCCTCTGGGCAGCCTGGCACACATGAGCGATTACATGCTGCAGTGTTTCCGCAATGACCGCCGAGTTGCCCACATTTTAACTGGTGCTGATTACTGGGTGGCCACCCTGCTGGATCCCCGTTACAAGGACAACGTACCGTCCTTAATTCCCTCACTGGAGCGGGATCGTAAGATGCGCGAGTACAAGCGCACGCTGGTAGACGCGCTGCTGGTGGCATTCCCACCTGACAGCGGGCGTACGGTGGAAGCACAAGGCGAAGGCAGAGGAGGAGGAAGAGGTCGCCAACGCAGCCGGGGCACCGGCAGCACCTCAGAAGGCAGGGTTAGCATGGCTGAAATGTGGAAAAGCTTTGTCAGCACGCCACAACAACCAGCACCACCAGCTGAGATGGAACGTCTTAGCAGGAGGCAGCATTTCACCAACATGGTTGAGCAGTATGTGTCCACAGGCCTACACGTACTGGATGACGGGTCTGCCCCCTTTAACTTCTGGGTCTCCAAATTGGGCACATGGCCTGAGCTTGCCCTTTATGCCTTGGAGGTGCTGGCCTGCCCTGCAGCCAGTGTATTATCTGAACGTGTATTTAGCACGGCAGGGGGCGTTATCACAGACAAGCGCAGCCGCCTGTCCAGAGCCAATGTGGACAAGCTCACGTTCATTAAAATGAACCAGGCATGGATCCCACAGGACTTGTCCGTACCTTGTGCAGAATAGACATGTATACCGGTGTTGTGACAAAAACTGTCCAGCCATCGGATTGTGTCCGGCCCATACTGCGAAGGCGCAGCGCTTGCGCAGTACAGAGGACAAGGAGATTCACAAAATCTCCGAAAATGAACGGCGCCTGCGCTGTGAGTGCAGGTTCAAGCCCCACCATCCAAGTGGACATACGGTAGCACATAGTAACAGGGCCCCTCACGGGCTCGGTTCGATCGCCACGCTTCGGGCACGGCCTCACTTGGCTCGGCTTGAACCACGGATGGGGTGGCCTTCACCTGAACTCACCACGCAGGCGCCGTTCGTCTTGGGAGATTTTAGAAATCCCCTTGTCCTACATACTGAGCAAGCGCAGTACAGGGTGGACACTATTTGACGGGGGACAGAATTCGACACATCACCGGCCTTACCCAGCCATTGTTGTATTTTTGAATCAGTGTTGGCTGCCTCGTCCTCCTCCACCGCCGCTTGCACCTACACAGCCACATCCACCGCCACCTCAACCTCCTACTCCATATGGACCTCGTCCTCCTAGGACAAGATTATTATTTTTTATTTTTATTTTTTTTATGTTATTTTAAGTTATTTCCCTATCCACATTTGTTTTCAGAGCACTTGCCATGCTCTTAACGACATTTTGCTGCCATTTGCAGCCCTCTAGCCCTTTCCATTACCTTTTTAGAGCCTTTTTAGTCCTTAGAAGTCCGAGTCCCCATTGACTTCAATGGGGTTCGGGTTCGGGTTAAAGTTCGGTCCCGAACCCGAACTTTTTTCCGAAGTTCGGCCGAACCCGTCGAACCCGAACATCCAGGTGTCCGCTCAACTCTTAGTCATGCTGCATTTTTTAGGTACAAAACTGTACTGGACCCCAGTAAAACACATCAAAAACGCAACGGAACGTACCAAAAATGCACTGGAATGCACCGGAACGCACCTAAATGCACCAAAGACGCACTGCAACACACTTGTCCTAAGTGAAAAGAGGGGGAAAAAACACTGGACTGCATCAAAAACGCACTGGAATGTGTCAAAAACGCGCATGCAGAAAAGCACCTGGAACGCACCCAGACTGCGTTTCTATCGTGTGAACTAGGGCCAGTTCACACCATAGAAACGCAATCCGGATGCGTTCCAGGTGCTTTTCTGCATGCACGTTTTTGATGCGTTCCAGTGCTTTTTTTTCACCCCTCTTTTTTATTAACCATAGATAAGGACAAGTGTGTTCCAGTGCGTTTTTGGTGCATTTAGGTGTGTTCCGGTGCGTTCCAGTGTGTTTATGATGCGTTTTGCTGTGTTCCAGTACAGTCCAGTGCAGGTAAAATGCAGCATGTTCTACTTTTTTGGTGGAACTGGAACGCACTGGAACACTGCCATTTAGAACCATATAACCAACTTTCCATGCATTTTGGATGCTTAAAAAATGCAATGCACTGCATGTGGTGTGAAATGGCCCTTAAGCAATTTGGCATATTTAAAGGCACTTCTCCTTGTTTTGTTTTTGTTGTTTTCCAAATTGGTGACATTGATATATGTCCCTTAGGGTGGGACCTGGGCCCCCATTTTAAGGCCAATAACTAGAAGATAAGCCAGCCAAGTGGGGACTAGCAAAATTAACAAGTCAGTTCCCATAGACTGCAATGGTATTTGTTGGTGGGAGGGGGGAGGGGTGATTGTCCCATCTTTAATTTTGTAGCATGCTGGATGATGTGCTTAATTTTGGACGGGGGGGGGGCGTTATTTTTTGCTAGCTGCATTGGTGTTGTTCTGCACATGCCCAGCCAGTTAGGTTTTTTTTTTGCGTGCTTTTTGTGTGTGAACAGCACCTGGATATTTCTGGGCATGCTCACTCTGAGAGTGTTTTTATGGGTTAGTAATTGAAGGACATTGTCACGTACCTGGTTGGAGGCCGAGATGCCGAGAGGGCTCCCCTTGCGGCTGAGTGCAGTACACCTCTGAGGTTGGGTACAGAGGGTGTAGTGCCCAGAGAAGCACAGGTTGCCAGATGGGTCCAGGAGAGCAGAACTGGTGGGATCCTGAAGAACACCGGTGGATGCAGGACACTGCTCAAGGAGTAGTAGTGGCAGCCAGGCTGGGGGTCAAACCCAGTATATCCAGCAGGAGGAAGAAGCAGGTTGCAGGATCGGAGACAAGCCAATGGTCTGGTAACAGGAAACAGGCAGGAACAGAAGACTGTGGCAAAGTCCGTGGAACAAGCCGGGATCAGGTGAAGGAGAAGGCAACAGGTCAGTAAGGCAAGCCAGGGGGTCAAACCAGAAGAGCAGATCAGACAGGTCAGGAACAAGCCGGGTCACAACAGGGAATCCAAACAGCAGTTTGACAGAGTCTCAGGAACACAGGAAGGCTGACGACCATCAAGCAATGAGATGGGCTCAGTGGCAGTCTTATATAGGCCAGCAAGTGGCTGCATCTGTTGTGTGCACCGATTGACGCGCCCGCGCATGTGCGTGCGCAAGTTGGCTCCATTGCGCATGTGCGTGCGCCCGTTGGCTCCATTGCGCATGTGCGTGCGCACGTTGGCTCCATTGTGCATGTGCGTGCGCCTATTCACACCGCTTGCGGCAATGCGCACAGGGATGTGCTGGAAGCGGCCATTACCAGTACTGGCACTATTGCCAGTTCTCCTACGGCCGTTTCCCTGACAGTGCCCCCCCAAGGGGCAGCCTCCGGATGCCCCCACGGGCCAATGCTTCAGGGTGTCTATTGTGAAAGTCCCGTACCAGTCTGGGAGCGTGTACATTGTTTGCAGACTCCCAGGAATTGTCTTCGGGGGGATATCCCTTCCACTTGATGAGGTACTGGATCTGCCTACCTCTCCTCCGGCAATCCATAATGGCTTCAACCTCGAATTCCGTTTCCCCCTCTACTAAGACTGGGGGCAGAGGTGGCTCCTCTCTTCCAGGAAAAGGACTGGATACCGCTGGTTTGAGCAGGGAGGTGTGAAATACTGGGTGGATCTTGTAGGTATTGGGTATTGCCAGCTCAAAAGCCACTGGATTTATTTCTCTTTTAATTTCAAAGGGACCGATGAATGAACTTGGGTCCAAACTTCCGGGATGGACATGAGAGCTTAAGGTTCACTGAAGAAAGCCATACCTTGTCCCGAATCTTAAAGACAGGATTCCCTCTTCTTTTCTTGTCATGAAACCTTTTATAATCCTCTTGAGCTTTTCGCATGGCCTCCTGAAGTACCTTGTAGTTGGTTTGAATGGACCTTAATCGATCCTGGACAGCAGGAGTAGATGCTTCGGGTATAGTATTCGGAAGGAAGGAGGGGTGAAATCCATAATTTGCCCAGAAGGGAGACTGATTGATTGCTGCATGTAAAGAATTATTATATGCAAACTCTGCACAGGGAAGGAGGGAGATCCAGTCATCTTGTGAGCAGGTACAAAAGCATTGAAGGTACTGTTCTAAGGTCTGATTAGTCCTTTCTGTTTGACCATTGCTCTGGGGGTGGTAAGCTGAGGAAAGACATACTTCAATTGATAAGGACTTGCAAAGATCTCTCCAGAACTTGGAAGTAAATTGTACTCCTCTGTCGGAGACAATGCTATCCGGTAGTCCGTGTAACCTGACAATTTCTTTAATAAACATGTTTGCTGTATCTGAAGCGGAGGGTGTGCCAATCATCGGGAGAAAATGTGCCATTTTGGAAAGGCGGTCTACCATTACCATGATGGTGGTACATCCCCCAGAGGGGGGCAAGTCTACTATAAAATTCGTGGATATTTCTTTCCAGGGTTGTTCAGGAATGGGTAGTGGCCTCAAAAGTCCCCATGGCTTGGTATTGGAACCTTTATTGCGCTGGCATGTGGTGCAAGTATTAACATATTCTTTGCAGTCCTGTCTTAGGCTGGCCCACCAAAAGGAGCGCTGAACAAGTTCCGTGGTTCTTCGTATTCCGAAATGTCCGGCAAGTTTATGGTCATGTGACATCTTTAGGACTTGGAGTCTAACTGGTTGGGGAACAAAAATCTTATCCTGATGCCACAAAAATCCATCTTGGTCTCTCAGTGAGGACACTTCTGGCTCAGAGCACTGGGCAGAGGCTTGTTTGATCAGAGTCTTTAGATCAGGTTGGATGAGCAAAAAATTTTGAGAGGAAAGGATCGTACTTGGCTCTGTTGTTTCAGGGGTGTCTGGAAACATTCGGGAGAGTGCGTCCGCTTTCCCATTCTTGGAACCTGGCCGGTATGTAAGGTGGAAGTTAAACCTGGAGAAAAACAAAGCCCATCGGGCTTGCCGAGGTCTTAGACGTTTGGCTGTCCTGAGGTACTCCAGGTTCTTATGGTCCGTAAAAATCATAATGGGATGAGCGGCACCCTCCAGTAAGTACCTCCATTCTTCTAAGGCAGATTTAATGGCCAGTAGCTCTCGATCTCCGACGTCGTAATTTCTTTCTGGTGGACTCATTTTTCGAGAGAAAAAGGCTACGGGGTAGAGAAGAGCCTTGGGACCCCGCCTTTGAGACAGGATTGCCCCTGTCACTATTTCAGAAGCATCTACTTCTAGTACATAAGGTAGGGTTGGATCTGGGTGCTGTAAAATAGGTGCAGAAGTGAATAGACTCTTTAATTTGTCAAAGGCTGTCTGGGCTTCTGGGGACCACTGGAAACGGGCCTTCTGATGTGTCAACTGAGTGATGGGTGCTATGGTGGTGGAGAAACCCTTCACAAACTTCCTGTAAAAATTGGAAAACCCTATGAAGCGCTGAACACCTTTCCTGTCCGAGGGAGCTGGCCAGTCGAGTATTGCCTCCACTTTCTTTGGGTCCATTGCAATTCCTTCTGTGGAGATGATGAGGCCTAGAAACTGAATAGATGTTTTCTCAAAATCACATTTGTCTGCCTTGACATATAGTCCATGCTTTCTTAGGGTTAGGAGCACCTTCTTTACGTGGGTTCGGTGGAGTTCCAAAGAGGCAGAAAAGATGAGAATATCGTCGAGGTAAACGATTACAAAGTAGTCGTGGAATTCCTGAAAGATATCGTTCACTAGATGCTGGAACGTAGCTGGAGCATTGCATAATCCGAACGGCATCACAAGGTACTCAAAGTGGCCGAACCTTGTCCGGAATGCTGTCTTCCACTCATCTCCCTGACGGATGCGGACGAGGTTGTAGGCGCCCCTCAGATCTAGTTTGGTGAAAATCTGGGCGGTTCGGAATCTTTGAAAGAGTTCAGGAACCAGAGGGAGTGGGTATCGATTTTTTACGGTAATTTTGTTGATGTCTCTGTAGTCTACACATGGCCATAATGTGCCATCCTTCTTCTCAACAAAGAATATGCCCGCCCCAGCAGGAGAAGAGGAGGGTCGGATAAACCCCTTTTCCAGGCTCTCATCAATATATAAACGTAGAGCCTCCAGCTCATTTTCGGATAGGGGAAAGATTCGACCGAACGGATTCTCAGCCCCCGGGAGCAGTTCTATCGGACAGTCATAAGGTCGGTGAGGTGGAAGGACATCGGCCTTTTTCTTGTCAAAAACATCTATGAACTCATGATAAGCTGGGGGAACATGCTGGAGGTTGTCAAGAGCAGGTTGCACGGTCAGGCAGCTGGCAGGCTTACTGGGGTTGGGAGCAAAGCAATGCTGTAGGCAATACTCTGAAGAGAGGGAGATTTCCTTCTTGACCCAGTTGATTCGTGGGTTGTGCGCCAGTAGCCACGGCATCCCCAAGATGACGGGGAACATGGGAGAGTGTAAAATGTCAAAACGGACAAGTTCTTGGTGGCCGATATCCGTAGTAATAAAGAGGGGCATAGTTTCTCGAGTGACAAGTCCAGAACTGGGCAAAGAGCCATCGGCAAGCAGAACTTCTAGTCCTTGTTTCTTCTCATAGAGGGGCACGCCAAGTCTTTTAGCCAGGGATAAGTCCATAAAACAGCTGCAAGCTCCGGAGTCGATAATTGCTTGTAATTGGACCTCCCTTCCTGCCATTTGTAAGGAGATGGGGAGAGCAAGGTAGGAAATGGAGGATCTGGAAACTTGGAGATGTGTGGACCTCGGTGGGTAGACCTTACTGGGTCTTATGGGGCAACTGCGTAGGAAATGTCCAGCCCCTCCGCAGTATAGGCAAAGAGAGGCCTGCCGCCGATGTTGTCTCTCGTCAAAGGTAAGAGGTGAACGGACCAAGCCAACTTGCTTTGGTCCTTGCTTCAGATTTGTAGAGAAGGTAGGCGTAGGTGAAGACTTAGGTGGTCTCTGAGTAGGCTGGAAATTTTGAGCATATTCCGCCCGCCGTTCCCGCAGGCGCCTGTCAAGCTGAATGGCTAAGAGAATAAGTTCGTCAAGGGTGTCGGGAACAGAAACTCGGGCCATCTCATCTTTAAGAGTCTCAGATAGTCCTTGGCGATACTGAAACCTGAGTGCTGCCCCATTCCAGCTTGTATCGGTGGACCATCTGCGAAATTCTACGGTATAGTCCTCCACTGGGCGGTCTCCTTGCCGTAAGGCAGTTAAGGCTGATTCAGCGGAGGCCACACGCTGGGGGTCATCATACAATAGGGCCATAGCCTCAAAGAAAATGTCCATGGTATCCAAAGTCGGGCTCTTTTGTTCCAGCAGGTTGTGGGCCCAAGCTTGGGGTTCCTCGGATAGTAGGGAAATTATGAATCCTACTTTTACGAACTCGGAAGAAAAAGTTCTAGGCTGGAGGGCCAAGTACAGTAGGCATGCATTTTTGAAAGCCCTGAACTTCTTTCGATCTCCGAGGAATCGTTCGGGTGTTGGTACCCGTGGTTCGGGAGAAGATGCCATCACTGTATAGGTTGGAGAAGTAGATTCTTGAGGCAGGGAAGCTGGTGCTGTGTCAGTGGAGGGCTGACTGGACTCCATCGAGGCTGGAACAGGTGAGTGCTGCAATCGATCTTCCAACTGAAGATAGCCCTCTTGGAGTCTGAATGGCTTGTGAAAGAGAGGTGACTTGTTGGCACATCAGCTCGAACGGGGAAGCACCTCTGTCGGCCTCGGACATGGCTTGATGGTACTGTCACATACCTGGTTGGAGGCCGAGATGCCGAGAGGGCTCCCCTTGCGGCTGAGTGCAGTACAGCTCTGAGGTTGGGTACAGAGGGTGTAGTGCCCAGAGAAGCACAGGTTGCCAGATGGGTCCAGGAGAGCAGAGCTGGTGGGATCCTGAAGAACACCGGTGGATGCAGGACACTGCTCAAGGAGTAGTAGTGGCAGCCAGGCTGGGGGTCAAACCCAGTATATCCAGCAGGAGGAAGAAGCAGGTTGCAGGAACGGAGACAAGCCAATGGTCTGGTAACAGGAAACAGGCAGGAACAGAAGACTGTGGCAAAGTCCGTGGAACAAGCCGGGATCAGGTGAAGGAGAAGGCAACAGGTCAGTAAGGCAAGCCAGGGGGTCAAACCAGAAGAGCAGATCAGACAGGTCAGGAACAAGCCGGGTCACAACAGGGAATCCAAACAGCAGTTTGACAGAGTCTCAGGAACACAGGAAGGCTGACGACCATCAAGCAATGAGATGGGCTCAGTGGCAGTCTTATATAGGCCAGCAAGTGGCTGCATCTGTTGTGTGCGCCGATTGACGCGCCCGCGCATGTGCGTGCACACGTTGGCTCCATTGCGCATGTGCGTGCGCCCGTTGGCTCCATTGCGCATGTGCGTGCGCCCGTTGGCTCCATTGTGCATTTGCGTGCGCACGTTGGCTCCATTGCGCATTTGCGTGCGCCTATTCACGCCGCTTGCGGCAATGCGCACAGGGATGTGCTGGAAGCGGCCATTACCAGTACTGGCACGATTGCCAGTTCTCCTACGGCCGTTTCCCTGACAGACATCCTTAACAGGTGTACCCACTTTGAATTTCAGTCTCTACATTGAGTGAATTTGCATTTTGGGTGTTTCATGGACTGTGCATGTGTTTTCAATTGCCTCATTAGCACACAAACGTATGTTATATAAAGCTCAGAGGGAACATTCGTTCGCTTGCCCTGAGAAGAGGCAAGTGTGTGTGCGTTGGGGGCAAAATGTTGATGTTGGTGTCCTTATCGAGTTTGTAACACATGTATTTTATTTGTTATGTCTTTGCAAAACAGGTGATTGGTTAACTTTTGTGGATTGGATTTTTTTGTGTGGGGGAAATGTTCCCCTGAAATAATTCTGATGTTGTTAATGTGTGTTGTTTGTTCACTTTGATTTAATTGTCTGTGCTGCATTTTATTTTTGGCCAAAAATTTCTCAAGATGTTGAGTCTGTAACTGTTTCAAATTGACCATGTTTTTTATTTTGCCTTCCCTTTTGTTTTGTTGACCAATAAAATTTGATGCAAAGTTTTGATGTTTGTTTTGTGGTTTCTTTGCAACAAATGTGACAGCTGATTGGCATGTCAAAACAAAACAGGTGTGATTTGTCTAATCTGGTGCCTTCATGCTAGCATATGCATGTATTGTGTGCTGCCATGGAGCGTCACCAGGAAATGAAATACAGAGCGGTAAGTATTAAATTTTCCTTTTTTACTGCAGTGGTTCTCAGCCTCAGTCCTCATGTACCCCCAACAGGACATGTTTTGTGAATTTATTTTATCGAGAATTGCTGTCCAAAATTCAAAACCATTGACTGTGATTTAAAGCACATGTGCAAGATGAAGGAAAACCTGCAAACATGGCCTGTTGGGGGTACTTGAGAAGCACTGATTTAGAGCACTGCACTTAAAAATAGCTCAAGGCCATATAATTCTAATTGTGGGCATTTTGAGGGAAATAAAGTAAGTGTTAGAACCCCTGCGTGTGTGTTTTTTTTTTTTTGGAGAGTTTGGGCTTTGTCTCCTTTTTCTTAAAATTGGCTTCACTTCCTGTCACACAGCTAAACAGGAAGTGAAGGTAAAACCCTACCAATGTCTTTTCTTGGGGGACACACAGATCAATCTAACTAGTGTCCCCATTAAGCAAATTGCACTCTAGCACTTTGTTGTGTACACCCCAAATCATTGGGTAGTTTGGGATTTAGTAAAGACAAATCCACTCTGCAGTAAAAGTGTAGCTGCTGAAAATCTGAGGGAAAGTACTGGTGATTGGATGTTACAATCATGTAAAAGCAAAGATGGTGTTTTTTATTTTTGCTTGCATGTCCCCCTCAGATATACAGCAAGTGCACTTGTAGTGCAAAGTAGATTTGCCTTTAGTAAATAAACCCCAAAGTCCAAACTACCTAATAATTTGTGGTGTACCCCGCAATATGCTGGAGTGCAATGTGCATAATGGGGAAAGTATTTAGACTGACCTATGTGCCCCAAGGAAAGACATTGTTAGGGATTTTCCCTCACTTCCTGTGTGGCTATGTGACAGGAAGTGAATTATTTGGAAGGATAAAGTGGCCAAATTATTTAGTTTAACTTTTCAAAGACTCATTCCTAAGTTAAATTGTGATGCATGTCAATGGCCCATTTAGACCCTCTTTAATCACTTGAGATCAGCGCTATAACTGATCGATGGCCACAGCATGGTCCTCAATTGCCGGGAGTCCGTCAATAAACGTCCTCCCCTTTGCGCGCACTGTGGTCACAGAGTCACTGAGACTCGGGTGATGACAGATCTGAGTAAGGGGCCGATCTCTGCCCTTTACCATGTGATCAGCTGTCAGCCAATGACAGCTGATCACGTGATGTAAACAAAAGCTGGGTAATGGTTTTTGTTTTCTCCTTGTGCTGACAGCGTGAGCATAAAAAAAGGCAATCACCGGCTTATGTGCAAGGGACGTGGGGCCCGAAGAGGAAGAGGCAATTCTGCGTCATCTGTGACAATTAGTAGCCCCTGCCAGTGCCACCTATCAATGGCCACCACTGGTGCCAATCAGTGGCACCTAGCAGTGCTGCCTATCAGTGCCCATCACTGCCAACTATCATTGCCACCTAGCAGTGCCACTTCTCAATGCCCACCAGTGCCAACTAGCAATGCCACCTCTCAGTGCCCACCCTTGCCACCTTATCGGTGCCCATCAGTGCAGCCCATCAGTGCAGCCTCATCAGTGCACATCAATGAAGAAGAAAAATTACCTTTTTAAAAAATATTAACCAGTTTCCTACCGCCCACCGTCAAATGACATCCTTGGCTTTGTGCGGTGACATCTGAATGATGCCTGCAGTTGCAGGCATCATTCAGATATCATTCATTTCAGACGGCGATTCTGTGCACAATAAAACGATCATAGTGGCAGTTCCGCCGCTTGATCGTTCTTATAGGCGGCGGAAGGGGACGTTCCCCCCCCCCCTCTAGCCACCATCCGGTGCTTCTCCGGGCTCACCCGTGCCATCTTGGGCTCGGAGAACGATTTGTAGATGACCGTCGGAGGCCCGGGCGTGATGTTATGACATCACGCCGTGTTCCTGTATGTTAACCAAGCTGTGATCTTGGCTGTCAGCATGAGATTGGTGAATTTTTTTGACCAATATCATGCTTTCCAGCCTGGAGGAGAGATGTGGGGTCTTATTGACCCCGCATCTCTCCATAAAGAGGACCTGTCACACACATTCCTATTACAAGGGATGTTTACATTCCTTGTAATAGGAATAAAAGTGATCCAAAAAAAAAAAGAGTAAGAAATACAAAAAACTAAAAAAAAAAAAAATAAGCAAAAATAAGAAAAAACGCCCATGTCCCCGGTAGCTCGCGCTCAGAAGCGAACACACATGTAAGTCCCACCCACATATGTAAATGCTGTTCAAACCACACATGTGAGGTATTGCTGCGTGCGTTAGAACGAGTGCAACAATTCTAGCACTAGACCTCCTCTGTAATGCCAAAGTGGTAACGTGTAAAAAAATTTAAAGCATCGCCTAGGGAGATTTTTAATTACTGAAGTTTGGTGTCATTCCATGAGTGTGCGCAATTTTTAAGCGTGACGTGTTAGGTATCTATTTACTCAGCATAACAACATCTTTCACATTATACCAAAAAATTGGCCGTAACTTTACTGTTTTGTAATATTTTTACCAAAAAAAAGGCGTTTGAAAATTTATTGCGCAAATACCGAGCGAGATAAAAATTTGCAATGACCGCCATCTTATTCCCTAGGGTGTCTTCTCAAAAAACATATATAATGTTTGGTGTTTTGAAGTAATTTTATAGCCATACATTTATGATTTTTACATGAAGGAGAGAAGTGCCAGAATAGGCCCAGTGCTAAAGTGGTTAAAATATCCTTTTTTGTTTTTTTAAACTCGGTCTTTTGTATTTATAGAAAAAAAAACAAAAAACAAAGGTGATCAAATAGCACTAAAAGCAAGCTCTATTTGTGTGCCAAGAAATAATACATTTTCATTGGGTTACAGTGTTGTATGAGCGCGCAATTGACATTGAAAGTGCATCAGCGCTGAAATGTGAAACTTGGTCTGGGCAGTGCGCAAGTGGTTAATATAAGGCTACATGCACACGGACGTTTTTCCAGCCGCTTGTTTGAGCGTTTTTTGCAGCTTAAAAACATCTCTCCATGTTAGCCTATGGCCTCATGGCCACCATGGCGTTTTTGAGCTGTAAATGGCATAGGCGTTTTTAGGCCCCATGTAGACGGGACGCTGGTGCAAAGTGTTCAGAACTAAGGTTGAAAGTGGCGTTTAGAAAGGCGCGCTTTGTGGCGTTTGCATGCCGTGTTTTACCACATTTGCGTGTATATGATAAGGAGCCACCCTAAGCTCCAAAAACAGTATTATTTACGATTTTAGCTATTTTGTGAGACCAGAGTGATATCAGCAGCTGAGAGCAGCAGTGTAGTTGTATTTAGCGTGTCACTTGCCACATCACTTGCCACAAGATGTGGATTGTCCACTTGCCACGTCAACTGCCCCAAGTTGTGGATTGTCCACAATGCAATGGAAGCAATTTCTTTTTATATATATATATATATATATATATATATATATATATATATATATTTTATGTTTTTTCCTCATTTGCCATAAATTTGGAGTTTATCAATGTAAAAAAATAGGTCACCTTTAAAAACGCTTCTAAACTAAAATGCGGCTAAACGCTGGTACCGCGTCTGAAACGTGGAAATCTTTGGCGTCTGAGGGCATTTTTAGGCTTTGTGAAAAACTATTTTAAACGCAACTGCAGATTTATTTTGCCAGGCCAAAAACAGTGTTTTGGATGTAATAGAATTCAATGGACCCGCATCCAAAACGCAAGTACCGCAATTTTTTGTTTTACCTGTTTATAGCTGGTTGCTAAAGGAAATGTAAAAAAAAAAAATGCTGGTTAAAAAAAAAAAAAAAAAAAATAGAAAAAAAAACAGCGTGGGGTCCCCCCCCATATCCATACCAGGCCCTTGGGTCTAGTATGAATTCAAAGGGGACCCCCCAAGAAGAAAAAAATGGCGTGGGGGTCCCCCAGAATCCATACCAGGCCCTTCAGGTCTGGTATGTATTTTAAGGGGAACCCTGCGCCAAAAAAAAAAAAAAAAATGAGCGTGGGGTTCCCTAAAAATACACACCAGACCCTTTATCCGAGCACTCAACCTGGCAGGCCGCAGGGGAAGAGGGGGGGACGAGAGAGCGGCCCGCCCTCCCTCCTGAACCGTACCAGGCCGCGTGCCCTCAACATGGGGGGTTTGGTGCTTTGGGGCAGGGGGGCGACCTGCGGCCCCCCCACCCCAAAGCACCCTGCCCCCATGTTGATGGGGACAAGGGCCTCTTCCCGACAACCCTGGCCGTTGGTTGTCGGGGTCTGCGGGCGGGGGGCTTATCGGAATCCGGGAGCCCCCTTTCATAAGGGGGACGCCAGATACCTGCCCCCCACCCTATGTGAATGAGTATGGGGTACATTGTACCCCTACCCATTCACCTGGTGGCAAAAAAAGGTAATAAAAAACACAACACAGGTTTTTAAAGTAATTTATTAGGCAGCTCCGGGGGTCTTCCTGCCGGGCGCCCCGCTATCTTCTTCCAGCTTTTTTGCTAGCGGGGTCCCGGGCTTCCTCGTCGTCTTCGGGGGTCTTTCTGCCGGGCGCCCCGCTATCTTCTGCCAGCTCTTTTGCTAGCGGGGGTCCCGGGCTTCCTCGCCGTCTTCTTCCGACTTCGGGGGTCTTTCTGCATCTTTCCTTGAATGTCCATTGCGGACATGTAGGCTGCATGTCTGTAACTGACATTCATGGACAGATGCAACAATTATGGATTTTACAAACTGTTTGTAAATTTACTGAAAGTTGGCAACCCTGCTATGCCAGGTGCTTCCTAGTACTGAATTAATCATGTATATTTTTCACTATTGTTGTAAAGAATGTGTGTGGCAGACTGGTCTTTTAGCAGCTTTTAAAATTTATGAGCAGTTTTGGTTAAAATAAAATGTCTGCTACATTAACATGGCTGTTACATTATATATGTATATTTTTGCATTTTTGCATTGTCAGGGGATGGCATACAAACTAGATCGCAGGGGCACTGCTTTTTGGGTCCAAAGCAGTGGGAGAACTATCAGGCCTCATGCCCACGGACGTTTTTACAGCCGCGTTTTTGAGCGTTTTTTTACAGCTTAAAAACGCCTGTCCATGCAGAGGCGTCTCTAGGCTTTGTGAGGCCTTAGGCAAACCTTAGACGTGAGGCCCTACTAACTCCCATAATGGGAAAAATAATTCAAGCAATAAAAATTAACGGTATATAAATTGCATATATAAAGAGTCTTAAATCCTATGAACTATGAATTTACAGTTTCTAGAACTTTCTCTAACCAATTCTTCTTTAATGAAATATATGCAGTATACTACATATATAAATATTACACGCACACAAATATAGATAACATTTGTGCAGCTGCTACGAGCAATATTTTTAAGGTATAACAAGAGTCAAAACCATATTTCTCCATTTACATGAAGGTCAGGTTAACCGCTTCCCGTCCGCCATATGCAGAATGACGGCCAGGAAGTGGTTCTGTTATCCTGACTGGGTGTCATATGACGTCCAGCTGGATAACATGCCGGCGCACGCCCATGCGGGCGCGCAGCGCGGCGTGTCAGTTTGACACCCCGCATCTTCGATCATGATAAGAAGCCTCTAACAGAGGCTTCTTACCACGTGATCAGCTGTGACCAATCACAGCTGATCATCACCTGAACCAGGAAGTGCCGGTGAACGGCATTCCTCGGTTCACGCAGACAGGGAGAGCCGATCGGCGGCTCTCCCTGACAGAAGGGGGGGTCTGTGCTGATAATCAGCACATTGATTATAAACACAGCCCCCTCAGATGTGCCAATCACCTGCCAACTAGTGCCCAGCAATGTCCCAACATTAAATTATGCCAGCCCCCACCACAGTGCCAATCACTGCCTGCCACAGTGCCAATCACTACCCACCACAGTGCCAATCGCTGCCCAGCAGTAACACCTGTCAGTACTTATCAGTACCTCATCATCAGTGCTGCCCATCAGTGCCACCTGTCAGTGCCAATCAGTGCCGCCTGTCAGTGCCCATCACAGCCGCCTGTCAGTGCCCATCACAGCCGCATGTCAGTGCCCATCACAGCCGCATGTCAGTGCCACCTATTGGTGCCCACCAGTGCTGCATATCAGTGCCGCCTATCAGTGCCCATCAATTCTACATATCAGTGCCTCCTCGTCAGTGCCTGTCAGTGAAGGGGAAAACAAAATTTTATGACAGAAACTAAGAAAAACTTTTTTTTTTTCAAAAATGTTGGTCTTTTTTAGTTTGTTTAGCAAAAAATAAAAACCGCAGAGGTGATCAAATTCCACCAAAAGAAAGCTCTATTTGTGGAAATAAAATGATAAAAAATTCTGTCTGGGTACAGTGTACCACGACCGCGCAATTGTCATTTAAAATGCGACAGCGCTGAAAGCTGAAAATTGTCATGGGCAGGAAGGGGCGTAAGTGCCTGCTAATGAAGTGGTTAATATAACCCAGCACAGAGTTCTGTGCTGGGGAACTCTGATGTAAGGGGGAACTCTGATGTAAGGGGGAACTCTGATGACGAGATCACCTTATATCAGAGTTCCCCTTTATGTTATTGTCCACAGAGTTCCAACTTGCATTTAAAATGGAAACTTTAATGTGGGGAGGACTCTGGTCACCATAGAGCACCTTTCGCAAAGTGAATGCACTAATGTAAGGGGGGGTTACTGATATAAGGGGGAACCTTTATATCAGTGCCTCCTTACCTTACTGTATTCACTGCCCCCTACATCAGTGATCCCCCCTCAGACTGGCCTTGCTACGCTGTTACTGACCACCACTCAGGTGCACCGTGCAGGGCTCAGTCAGATGGTCCTCTCTGGGCTCCAGCTTGATGGCTCTCGTTTCATCCTATATTACACTACGAGACTGTGAGGACTTGATAAAAGAGATGGTCAGACCCTGCAGAAATACTACAGGAGATAGTCACAGAGTGTGTGGACATGATACAGGAGAGGGTCAGAGACTGCATACATGATACAAGAGATGGTCATAGACTGCATACATGGTACAAGAGATGATCAGAGAGTGTGCATAGATGATACAAGAGATGGTCATAGACTGCATACCTGATACAGGAGATGGTCAGACACTGCAGACATACTACAGGAGACGGTCAGAGACTGCAGACATACTACAGGAGATGGTCAGAGACTGCATACATGATACAAGAGATGGTCATAGACTGCATACCTGATACAGGAGACGGTCAGAGACTGCAGGCATACTACAGGAGACGGTAAGAGACTGCAGACATACTACAGGAGACGGTAAGAGACTGCAGGCATACTACAGGAGACGGTAAGAGACTGCAGACATACTACAGGAGACGGTAAGAGACTGCAGACATACTACAGGAGACGGTAAGAGACTGCAGACATACTACAGGAGACGGTAAGAGACTGCAGACATACTACAGGAGATGGTAAGAGACTGCAGACATACTACAGGAGACGGTCAGAGACTGCAGACATACTACAGGAGACGGTCAGAGACTGCAGATATACTACAGGAGATGGTCAGAGACTGCATACATGATACAAGAGATGGTCAGAGACTGCATACATGATACAAGAGATGGTCAGAGACTGCATACATGATACAAGAGATGGTCAGAGACTGCATACATGATACAAGAGATGGTCAGAGACTGCATACATGATACAAGAGATGGTCAGAGACTGCAGACATACTACAGAAGATGATCAGAGACTGCAATACATGATACAGGAGATGATCAGAAACTGCAATACATGATACAGGAGATGGTCAGAGACTGCATACATGATACAGGAGATGGTCAGAGACTGCATACATGATACAGGAGATGGTCAGAGACTGCATACATGATACAGGAGATGGTCAGAGACTGCATACATGATACAGGAGATGGTCAGAGACTGCAGACATGATATAAGAGATGGTCATAGACTGCATACATGATACAGGAGATGGTCAGAGACTGCATACATGATACAAGAGATGGTCAGAGACTGCATACATGATACAGGAGATGGTCAGAGACTGCATACATGATACAGGAGATGGTCAGAGACTGCATACATGATACAGGAGATGGTCAGAGACTGCATACATGATACAGGAGATGGTCAGAGACTGCATACATGATACAGGAGATGGTCAGAGACTGCATACATGATACAGGAGATGGTCAGAGACTGCAGACATGATATAAGAGATGGTCATAGACTGCATACATGATACAGGAGATGGTCAGAGACTGCATACATGATACAGGAGATGGTCAGAGACTGCATACATGATACAGGAGATGGTCAGAGACTGCATACATGATACAGGAGATGGTCAGAGACTGCAGACATGATATAAGAGATGGTCATAGACTGCATACATGATACAGGAGATGGTCAGAGACTGCATACATGATACAAGAGATGGTCAGAGACTGCATACATGATACAAGAGATGGTCAGAGACTGCATACATGATACAAGAGATGGTCAGAGACTGCATACATGATACAAGAGATGGTCAGAGACTGCAGACATACTACAGAAGATGATCAGAGACTGCAATACATGATACAGGAGATGATCAGAAACTGCAATACATGATACAGGAGATGGTCAGAGACTGCATACATGATACAGGAGATGGTCAGAGACTGCATACATGATACAGGAGATGGTCAGAGTCTGCAGACATACTACAGGAGATGGTCAGAGACTGCAGACATACTACAGGAGATGGTCATAGACTGCAGACATGATATAAGAGATGGTCATAGACTGCATACATGATACAAGAGATGGTCAGAGACTGCAGACATGATACAAGAGATGGTCAGAGAGTCTGCAGACATAATTGCGCTGAAATTGTACCCGGGTCACACGTGCATTGCACAGATCACACAGCGTGTTCCTGTGTTTTTCACTTTGCTGCAGTAACTTACCTGCAGGGGGGGGGGCACTAGTTTGGGCACCTGGAGCAATTTTGCACATCACTTGTGGGGTGCCAAGGGCCACCCCCTCTGTGGCAGACAGCATCTATTTAATTTGGGGGGGGGGATATGTGCTAATGGGGTGGATTTAATATCCAAGCCCCCTTGTAGCAAAAGTCCTAAAGTGCCCCCTAGAACATATCCTCTCCCCCAAAATCACTCAAAGTGAACTGTAGGATTGTTCCCCCCTCCTCTCCCCCTCTCCTCTGGAAGACTTACTTTGCATTAGTTCAGGCAGTAAATGTCAGACTAGCAGAGTTGTCTCAGCAGCATGGTGAGCCTCCCCTCCCCCTCTGTGTACACACAGGAAACATCACACAGAGCAGGAGAAGGAGGGGGCGGGTCCAGTTCTCCAAGCCTCTCTGCAGTCTGCAATGATTGTGTGTGTCAGCAGGGCCAGGCAGCTGGGGACTGCGGGGAGAGATGTCGGCGGACTCGGCTCTCTCTGCAGCAGTGGCGGCCCGTCCATAGGGGGTGCCCGGGCGCCGCCCCCACCCCCCACCCCAGGCAGTCACAAAAAAAAAAAATGTTTTTTTTTTAAATGTCCCTTTAAGAAAAAGAAAATTTGAAAAAAAGGTCATTAACCACTTAAGCCCCGGACCATTTGGTAGCTAAAGGACCAGAGGTGAATTCAGAATTTTGCACTGCGCTGCTTTAACTGTAAATTGTGCGGACATGCAATGTTGTACCCAAACGAAATTTGCGTCCTTTTCTTCCCACAAATAGAGCTTTCTTTTAATGGTATTTGATTGCCTCTGCGATTTTTATTTTTTGCGATATAAACGGAAAAAGACCGAAAATTTTGAAAAAAAATGATATTTTCTACTTTTTGTTATAAGAAAAATTGAATAAACTCAATTGTAGTCATACATTTAGGCCAAAATGTATTCAGCCACATGTTTTTAGTAAAAAAAATGTCAATAAGCGTATATTTATTGGTTTGCGCAAAAGTTATAGAGTTTACAAACTAGGGTACATTTTCTGAAATTTACACAGCTTTAAATTTATGACTGCCTATCTCATTTCTTGAGGTGCTAAAATGACAGGGCAGTACAAACCCCCCCCCCCAAATGACCCCATTTTGGAAAGTAGACACCCCAAGGAAATTGCTGAGAGGCATGTTGAGCCCATTGAATTTTTTATTTTTTGTCCCAAGTGATTGAATAATGACTAAAAAAAAAAAAAAAAAAAATTACAAAAAGTTGTCACTAAATGATATATTGCTCACACATGCCATGGTTATATGTGGAATTTCACCCCAAAATACATTTTGCTGCTTCTCCTGAGTACGGGGATACCACATGTGTGGGACTTTTTGGGAGCCTAGCCGCGTACGGGACCCCGGAAACCAAGCACCGCCTTCAGGATTTCTAAGGGCGCAAATTTTTGATTTCACTCCTCACTACCTATCACAGTTTCGAAGGCCATAAAATGCCAAAATAGCACAAAACCCCCCCAAATGACCCCATTTTAGAAAGTAGACACCCCAAGGAAATTGCTGAGAGGCCTGTTGAGCCCATTGAATATATTTTTTTTTGTCCCAAGTGATTGAATAATGACAAAAAAAAAATAAAAATTACAAAAAGTTGTCACTAAATGATATATTGCTCACACATGCCATGGTTATATGTGGAATTACACCCCAAAATACATTTTTCTGCTTCTCCTGAGTACGGGGATACCACATGTGTGGGACTTTTTAGGAGCCTAGCCGCGTACGGGACCCCGAAAACCAAGCACCGCCTTCAGGATTTCTAGGCACAAATTTTTGATTTCACTCCTCACTACCTATCACAGTTTCGCACAAAACCCCCCCAAATGACCCCATTTTGGAATATAGACACCCCAAGCTATTTGCTGAGAGGAATGGCGAGTATTTTACAGCTCTCATTTGTTTTTGAAAATGAAGAAAGAAAATATATATATATATATATTTTTTTCAATTTTCAAAACTTTGTGACAAAAAGCGAGATCTGCAAAATACTCACAATACCTCTCAGCAAATAGCTTGGGGTGTCTACTTTCCAAAATGGGGTCATTTGGGGGGGGTTTGTGCTATCTGGGCATTCCATGGCCTCCGAAACTGTGATAGGCAGTGAGAAGTGAAATCAAAAATTTACACCCTTAGAAAGCCTGAAGGCGGTGATTGGTTTTTGGGGTCCCGTACGTGGCTAGGCTCCCAAAAAGTCTCACACATGTGGTATCCCCGTACTCAAGAGAAGCAACAGAATGTATTTTGGGGTGTAATTCCACATATGCCCATGGCATGTTTGAGCAATATATCATTTAGTGACAACTTTGTGCAAAAAAAAATAAAAAAAAATTTGTTTTTCCGCAACTTGTGTCAACATATAAAATATTCCATGGACTCGACATGCCTCTCAGTATATAGCTTGGGGTGTCTACTTTCCAAAATGGGGTCATTTGGGGGGGGGGGGGTTGAACTGTTCTGGCATTTTATACACAACATTAGGAAGCTTACATCCACTCTTCTAACCACTTGAAGACAAAGCCCTTTTTGACACTTTTTGTTTACATGAAAACATTTTTTTTTTTTGCAAGAAAATTATGTTGAACCCCCAAACATTATATATATTTTTAAAGCAAAGGCCCTACAGATTAAAATGGTGGGTGTTGCATTTTTTTTTTCTACACAGTATTTGTGCAGCGATTTTTCAAACGCATTTTTTGGGTTAAAAAATACACTTTTTTTAATTTTAATGCACTAAAACACACTATATTGCCCAAATGTTTGATGAAATAAAAAAGATGATCTTAGGCCGAGTACATAGATACCAAACACGACATGCTTTAAAATTTCGCACAAACGCGCATTGGCGACAAACTACATACATTTTTAAAAGCCTTTAAAAGCCTTTACAGGTTACCCCAGTAGATTTACAGAGGAGGTCTACTGCTAAAATGATTGCCCTCGATCTGACCTTCGCGGTGATACCTCACATGCATGGTGCAATTGCTGTTTACATATGACGCCAGACCGACGCTTGCGTTCGCCATTGGGCAAGAGCAGGGCAGGACAGGGGTGCTTTTTTTTTTTTTTTTTTTTTTTTCTTATTAATTTTGCTTTTTTATTTTATTTTTAAATTGTTCATTCCAAGTATTTTTTTTTTTATCATTTTTATTGTTATCTCAGGGAATGTAAATATCCCCTATGATAGCAATAGGTAGTGACAGGTACTCTTTTTTTGAAAAAACTGGGGCCCTAGATTTTTCCTCTGCCCTCAAAGCATCTGACCACACCAAGATCGGTGTGATAAAATGCTTTCCCAATTTCCCAATGGCGCTTTTTATATCCGGGGGGGGGGCATTCCCTCCCACTGCTTGTAAAAGCAGTCCAGAGGCTAATTAGCCGCTAGGATTGCTTTTACATGAAAGCCGGCCGCAGGCTGAAAAGAATGATACCAAGATGATACCTAAACCCGCAGGCATCATTCTGGTATAAACATTCAAAGTCCAGCAACATACCAGTACGTTGCTGGTCCTTGTTGGACATGTATTGTAATCTTTTTATTTCATGCAGCCAGTTGGCTGAACGAAAAAAGAGATTGATCAGTGGGTATGCCGACCATTAGAATACCACCCTTCATCCACCCACTTCCAATGATGGGCATACACGCACCATTTATATATGCCGAAGCATGGGGGCATCCTCCCGCAAAAAAGTTATGCCGCACACACATGGTCGGACTTTTCCACGGGCAAGCCTCCGTCGGAATTTCGACCGTATGTACGCGGCATTAGGAGCAAAATCGCTCCTCCGCCCCTGCTGCCCCAATGCTTCGGCATATTTGCTTTTTTTTTTAACTGTGGTGGTGAAATCACCTCCTACAGCACTGGAGTCGCAGGGATCAGGCCTGTCTCTGCGAACGCTGCAGTTATGTGTGTTTTTGTTTTGTAAGTGACAGTGATCGATCGATACTGCACTTGGGTGGCCTGGGCTGGACGGAGGGGCAAAACGCAGGTGCCAGCAGGTATCTGGGCTGATCCCGCTAACACTGCGTTTTTGGGAACCCTAAACTGCTGGGGACGCTAGTATAGATCTGATCAGATCAGATATTGATCTGTTCAGATACTATACCACTAAGGGGGGTGTATGCTTCACGCGTGGGTGTTAGCGTTACTGGCACTAACCTGACGCTGCCTGGGGTGTGACTCAGACCCTCTCTGACGCTAAAACCTAATTGATATCACCCGCCGGGCGATCAGGGGGTTAAACCTTTATTGGGTTATATACACGGCGGGTGCCCTGACACTATAAAAAGCAAACTAACTAACCAGCGTCACCCGTAACACTTATATGGTGATCACTGGTGAAAGGGTTAACTAGGGGCAATCAGGGGGTTAAAACCTTTATTAGATAATATATGGGGGTACCTGACGCTATAAAAACCTGCGGCGAACCTAAAAAAAATTACCAGCTACCGATCTGCATCACCGACACTAAGACAGCGTTTAGAAAAACGATCGCTTAGCGACAGTGGTGATGGGGGTGAAAGGGTTACCTGGGGGGCGATCAAGGGGGTTAAACCTTTATTAGATAATATATTGGGGTACCTGACGCTATAAAAACATGCGGCGAACCTAAAAAAAATTACTGGCTACGATCTGCATCACCGACACTAAGACAGCGTTTAGAAAAACAATTGCTTAGCGACAGTGGTGATAGGGGGTGAAAGGGTTACCTGGGGGGCGATCAAGGGGGTTAAACCTTTATTAGATAATATATTGGGGTACCTGACGCTATAAAAACCTGCGGCGTACCTAAAAAAAATTACCGGCTACCGATCTGCATCACAGACACTAAGACAGCGTTTAGAAAAACGATCGCTTAGTGACAGTGGTGATAGGGGGTGAAAGGGTTACCTGGGGGGCGATCAAGGGGGTTAAACCTTTATTAGATAATATATTGGGGTACCTGACGCTATAAAAACCTGCGGCGTACCTAAAAAAAATTACTGGCTACGATCTGCATCACCGACACTAAGACAGCGTTTAGAAAAACAATTGCTTAGCGACAGTGGTGATAGGGGGTGAAAGGGTTACCTGGGGGGCGATCAAGGGGGTTAAACCTTTATTAGATAATATATTGGGGTACCTGACGCTATAAAAACCTGCGGCGAACCTAAAAAAAAATTACCGGCTACCGATCTGCATCACAGACACTAAGACAGCGTTTAGAAAAACGATCGCTTAGTGACAGTGGTGATAGGGGGTGAAAGGGTTACCTGGGGGGCGATCAAGGGGGTTAAACCTTTATTAGATAATATATTGGGGTACCTGACGCTATAAAAACATGCAGCAAACCTAAAAAAAATTACTGGCTACGATCTGCATTACCGACACTAAGACAGCGTTTAGAAAAACAATTGCTTAGCGACAGTGGTGATAGGAGGTGAAAGGGTTACCTGGGGGGCGATCAAGGGGGTTAAACCTTTATTAGATAATATATTGGGGTACCTGACGCTATAAAAACCTGCGGCGAACCTAAAAAAAATTACCGGCTACCGATCTGCATCACAGACACTAAGACAGCGTTTAGAAAAACGATCGCTTAGTGACAGTGGTGATAGGGAGTGAAAGGGTTACCTGGGGGGCGATCAAGGGGGTTAAACCTTTATTAGATAATATATTGGGGTACCTGACGCTATAAAAACCTGCGGCGAACCTAAAAAAAATTACTGGCTGCCGATCGGCATCACTGACGCTAAGACAGCGATCAGAAAAATGATCGCTAAGCGACAGTGGTGATAGGCGCTGAAAGGGTTATCTGGGGGGTGATCAGGGGGTTAAAACTTTATTAGGGGGGGTTAGGGGGCTACACTGGACCTAAGACTAAACTTTGGTGACACTTTTACAGTCACAAATGTCACTGATTGCAGTGATCACTAAATAAATGGTCACTGCAATCAGTGACACTGTGACTGGGGGCTGGGGGGGTGATCTGGGGGGTGATCTGGGGTGTCTGGGGGGGCCTGGGGGGGGCGATTTATGTCCCTATGTGTCCTGGTGTCAGTGTAGTGTTGTGTGCACTGACCTGATGTCTTCTCTTGTACGGCGCTCGGTATATGTGAGCGCCGCACCAGAGATGACATCACTTCCTCCTGCTCCCTCTGTCTGACACAGACAGAGGGGGCATTTCCATTCGCCGGGAGCGATCGCGAGGGGGTGGCCAGAAACGAATGGCTGCCCCCTCATCCCGGAACGCTCCCGGACACTTAGCCACCGCTCACTGTACAGAAGGGGGGTCCGATTGGACCCCCTAACTATACAAAGGCAATCACGTATGCTCTACGTGATTGTGCCTGTCGGTGCCATTCTGCCGACGTATATATACAGTGAGCGGTCGTTAAGTGGTTAAGTGTACTGTGTCTGGGGCGCCGGGCAACACGGGAACCGCCACGTCTATGCAATCACAAGATTGCAGACGAGGCGCTTCATTTGCGGGCTTTTAACCCGCCTTGCGGCGCAATCGATCCCGCCACAGCTTCCGCCCGCGACCGTAGTATGTATTACTACGGCCGGGTGCTTTGATTGACAGGCGAGATAGTATGTCACTTCCGGTTTTCCGTGTCACTGCCGCGATGTGACAAACTGATCGTTGGTAATGCCTGCACTCCAGAGGAAAGCACAGCAGCCCCCCTGAACAAGTAAGTGCCGGACACTTCTCCTTTCCTCTGCTCTATACAGTACTCGGTCTGTGTTTAGAAGAGCTGGGTGACTTTATAAATAGTTGTGGATGGCAGTGTGTGTCTGGAGACTGGAGAGGACTCAGGAGTTTGTTTTCCCGGGCTATGTGAGGTTGGTGCAATACTTGTGTTCTGACTCTGGAGCAGCAAGGACAGCTGCAGTGTCTCTGCCTTTGCTGGGTCACTCCTGATAAACTCCCCCCCCCCCCCCTTCCTGCATGTGGTCGGGAGTGGAGTCTCTGCCTTTGCTGTGCTGGGTCCTGATAATCCCCCCCCCCCCTTCCTGCATGTGGTCGGGAGTGGAGTCTGTCTTGTCAGCAAGATGAAAGTGTGAGGAAGACATTCTGATTGTTTCACCTCCTCCCTGAATCCCCTGCTTTTCCTCCGTTCACACTGTGCTCTGTGTGTGTACTGTAACCTCCAGTGTTGGCTGCAGGGCTTGCATGGAGTAAAGCTTCTGCTGCAGGGGGTGAGTGGGTGGGGGGGGGGGGGGGGGGTTTAACTGATGTCTGCCAAATGCTGGGTAGCTGAATGATCTACCAGATATTGTTTGTATTGTGCTGAGGTCCTTTCTCCTGACATTTGCTAGGTGCACTTGGGTTAGGAAACACCATAGCTGTGTAACAGCCAGGCACTTGTTGATCTCCTTGAATTGAGATCTTCCATTCCAGTAAGAGTCAGTGGAGCACTGAGGTTGTGCACTATCACACAAGTTGAAGTTTGCAGTGGTGCACCCAAGCTGACCTGTATATTCTCACAGCGGAATAAAGAAAACTCAGGACTTGGTTATATACAAGCATATATTGGCACATTGTTTTACACCATTTTGATGAATTCACATTTGCTTTTGTGTATTTGGCGTCTTTGATGCTACAACACTAGAAGTAATAAGTGTATATGTATTTCCATTTAAATATCCTGACATTGTAGTGTTCTGCTATTTGGTATTCTTACACTCGGCACAGTGTTTTTAATTTTTTTTTTATTTGTGCACAAATTGATGGGACAGAGGCTGCAACTGATGGGACACAGGGCTGCATTTGATAGGACACAGGGATTGATGTAAGGAGGGACTCCGCAGGGGGCACCTGATGTAAGGAGGGACTCCGCAGGGGGCACCTGATGGCATCTGGTGGCAGGCGACGCGCTCAGGGCTCCCACTGATTCTGCATTATGGAGTTGCATGATTGTAATATAAAATGAAATGTAATAATAGAAATAATGTGCTTCAATCATCCTGACACCATAACAACCCTGGTGCCGGGATGATTGAAGTATCTTTATCTGCTGATTGTAAAACTTTCTAGAATACACATTTCTATTGTTGTCTAGGATCTGGGCCTGCTGTCCCTCCCTCTCTCTCCCTCTCTCTCCCTCTCTCTCCCTCTCCCTCCATCCCTCGTTCATCTCAGATGCTAACCACACCACCTTAGAGCCACGCCCACTATTTCGATGAAGCCACGCCCATTTCCACCAAGTGGGAGGGGTCAAAAAGGAAGGACGGGGTTTGGCGCCCCCCCATCCTAAAACTTCACCAGCCGCCACTGCTCTGCAGTAGGGATGAGCTCGGTGTTCGAGTCGAACATACGTTCGACTCGAACATCGGCTGTTCGATCGTTCGCCGAACAACGAACGATTTGGGCCGTTCGCACCTAATTCGCGACCCACAATGCACTACGCCATCGCAGTGTCATCCAGGCGCCGTGATTGGCCAAGCATGCACTGTGACCCCGCATGCTTGGCCAATCACAGCGCCGGCAGCGAGGAGAGCAATAATTGGCCACAGGCAGGATGCCTGTGGCCAATTATTGCTGAGGGTGTTTAGTACACGCCCCACACTATAAAAGGCCGCCAGCACGGCGGCCTAGTGTAGTGTGTTCCGGAGCAGGGAAAGAGAAGCATAGGCAGGGACAGTGACATTTTTTTTTCTTGCTTAACCTGGATTTAGGGAAAGAGAAGGATAGGTAGGGAGAGTGTCAGGCCTCGTACACACGACCGATTTTCTCGTCGTAAAAAACACGTAGTTTTTTTCGACGAGATTCTTGTTAAGCTTGTCGATTTTCTCGTCAAGCTTTCTATGCGTACACACTGTCATTTCCCAATTTCCTCGTGGTTCTCTGCGCTCACGTCCAGCACGTACGACGGCACTATAAAGGGGAAGATCTTTTTTCTTGGCGCCACCCCTTGGGCTGCTTTTGCTGATCTCGTGTTACCGCGTGTGAAGTAAAAGTTTGGGAAGAGACGATTCGCGCTTTTCAGTCTTCGTACTTTTCAGATCGTTTTCTGCCGTTCAGTTTGTGCTTGTGGGTTCGTATCTTGACTTTCAGGGCGTCTAGGCAGGCCGTATCTGTTTTACAGTGCATTCTTGCCTGTTCGTTTCTGAATTTCAGTTCGTTATTCATAGGCCTTGCTGTTCTAAAGTGCGTTCTGTTCTGTACGTTCTGATTAGACGACCGTTTCCTAGCCATGTCGCCTGGACGTTCTCGTCGTCGAGTTCGTGCTGTGCGTGCGCTTGGTGTTGGTCTGCTTGTTTTGGACCAAGACCAGTCCATGAATGGTGTGAGGAGGAGTTCATGGACCAAGAATTGGTTGCTCCAGCGGGACCAATTCTGCCACATGCCTCTGCTGCGGGAGATCGTCGAGAATAATCCTGAGGACTACAGGAATTTTCTGAGGATGTCTGACCCCGTTTTTCAGGAACTGTTGGCTTTGGTGTCCCCCTATATTACCAGGAAGGACACCGTTATGCGGGAAGCCATCAGTGCTGAGCAGAGGCTCATCGCCACGTTGCGTTACCTGGCGACAGGGAGAAGTCTTCAGGACTTGAAGTTCACCACAGGCATCTCCCCCCAGGCTCTGGGCCTCATAATCCCAGACACCTGTTCTGCTATTATACAAGTCCTGCAGGAGGACTATATTAGGGTAAGTTTTCTCCCTTCACATCACATTTTATGTATTACATGTATGCTAATGTATTGTATTTCTTTCATCCTTTCCTAATTACCATGATTGTAATATGCTGAGAATGTCCCCTTTGTCCCCATGCATGCTGGAAGTTTTTAAATGCCCCTTTTTTATCCTCCCTAAATATTTCCCCTCACTAACTTTTCCAGCAGGGGCGCCTGTTGCTCCAAATGTTGGGGGGTTACAACCCCAATTTCGGAAATAAACGTCCTCCTTTTTTGCTCTGTTGCCTAATAAACGCCCCCAGTTGTCCCCTCCAATGCAGCCATTTAGTCCCCTCTATTGCAGCCAGTTTCCCCCCAGCCCTGCACTTACCTTCTTGTGGTCAGCGCCATCCTTCTTCTGTCCTTGATGTCTTCTCCTTCCCTTCATGTTGCATCAGCCAATCATGTTACCATTAAACAGACTTGGTGAACATGATTGCCAGAGCTGCCTGTCAGTGTTTACACAAGGAATGCCCCCTCCTTGCGTCCCCGATTTTTCTTTGAGGAAGCCAATTACATCCCTCAGGTTGTAATTTGCAAGACTTTTTTAATACCTGTTTCTGCTCTGCAATTTTAACCCCCTAAATGACGCAATTAATCATATGTCGGTCGCTTTACAAGAGGCCATCCACCTGAATAGTGTGCGGCATAGACAATACATAGGTTCATGCAACGCATGAACCTATGTATTGTTCTGAGTGATGGGCACAGGAGAGAGGGGACAGTGCTCCAGCGCCCACTCTGGACGCACCGCCACTGCAATGCTATCCTGTGGCCAAACACATCTCCCCCCCCCAAAATAATTTAGTAATGGCCCATCAGAGGGGGTGATGAATATGATAAATGAGCCTTCCATTATACTTTTTTTACACACCTTAATAAACGTATAATTAGATTGATGTTGGTCTCTAATTTTTTTGTCTTGAATTTGCTTGTAATGTATGCCTTTGTTTTTCTAATATTATTTCATCTTGTTTCACTCCACAGCTTCCTTCAACGCCACAGGAATGGCAGACTGTGGCATCGGAGTTTGCCACGCGGTGGGACTTCCCCAACTGCGGTGGTGCCATAGACGGGAAGCACGTCCGCATCGTGCCGCCACCCCGTTCTGGATCCTACTACTACAACTACAAGGGGTTTCATAGCATTGTGCTGATGGCGGTGGTGTCAGCACGGTATGAATTCCTCTATGTTGATGTAGGGAAGAATGGCCGGATGTCCGATGGGGGATCCTTCATCCAGACGGAGTTTGCCCTCCGTCTCCAGAGTGACGACCTTGCATTGCCACCGGATGCAGGGAATATTGAAGGACTCCCCTTTGTTTTCTTGGCTGATGAAGCCTTCGGACTCGGACGGCATCTTATGAGGCCATTTCCACAGAGGACCCTGACCCCAGAGAAGAGTGTGTTCAATTACCGGCTGGCCAGGGCCCGAAGAGTCGTTGAAAATGCCTTCGGCATAATGGCCAGCCGGTTCCGCCTTTTTATGACTTCCATCCACTTGGCGGACTACAAAATAAACTATGTAGTGTTATGCTGCTGTGTGCTACACAATTTTCTTTGCCGCAAAGCGAATTCATATATGGCCTCAGTTTTGCCAGAGGCTGGACTTTCCCCTGCAAATCCCCTTCCGGGCCTGGAATCTGCCCGTCTTGGCTTGCCCCCCCAAAATGCCCGTGTGGTTCGGGACAAATACATGGAGTATTTCACGGGTAGGGGGGCAATTCCTATGCCAGCCTATGTCTAAGTATCCCAATAAAAATCTTGTTTAAACCTTTAATTATTTGTTCTTTCCTGTCTCCTAGTTTGTCTTTGTGCATTTGTAGTGGCAAGTGTATTTTACTTTAGTAAATAACAACCAATTTCACTATGTTACCTTACAAAAGAACCAAATAAGCTTAGAGTGTATTATAAAAAGAAGCTACACGTTGTTTGTGGTCAAATATTTTACTCTCTGCACATTTTTTTTTGTTTTACTTTGGGGTTGGCCTGACCACAACCCGTCAAATTTTGGCTTATGAAAATACAAAAATACCACTTGCATTTCTAAAATGACAACATTGGATACCTCTGAGCAATCTGAGACATTCAGTTACACAAACTATGTCTCTATGTGCCCGTCCTAATATGGGGTCCTGCCACCCCTTGCCCAGCCAAAAATTCAATATGCACACATTTTTACTTTTTTGCAAATAGGAAGTTTACAATCCTGATCCCTATTGTCAACATGTGCTATCTGCCATCAGGGGTGATCAATGGATGTGTTTTGGGGGTGCATCCCCTTCCTCAGTTCACCGACTTTTGATACGAGGAAGGGGTTGCACCCACAAAAGACGTACATGGATATCCCCTGATGGCAGATAGCACATGTTCACACACTGTGTGCATATTCAATTTTTGGCTGCTTTGTTACTCAAAAAATTAGTAAAAATATAAAAACAAACATGTAAAAACAAATGTGTTTGGATGGCTTATTGAATTCTCCCCAAAACATCGAGAATGTCTTTAAATGTTTGTTCCATCACATGGATTCTTTGTTTAATTAGGTCCAGTTCCGTGCTACATTCCATCACTTGCTGGATGAGGCGGAGGGCACTGTCAGCAGAGAACGGTGTGCTATCCTTCACAACATTTCCATCCCCTAAAAACCATAAAAAAAAATTAATAAAACTCTGCAGGCCTACCTCGCTTACCTTAAGCTGTGGTGTCAGATACTGACCTGTTGTGGTGACCAGATCCACAACGTCATCCACCTCTCCTTCCTGCACTTCTCCTTCCTCCACCTCAACTTCCTGCACATCTTTCGGTTGTGGATCTTTGGGAGTTTGGGGTTGCTTGGAAGTTGTGAGGTGCATGTGCTCCCTGGAGTGTCCTCCTCCCAGTCTTCTCTCCCCTATGAGAATAAAACCAAAGGTCTATTTATCACACTGTAAAAATCTCATTTTTAAACTTAAAACAGGCGAAATTGTTTGGAAGTGGGGTACAAGTGTGTGTTTGTGCGGAATTTAAAGAAAAATGCATTCTTTATGACCCCAAATATGTTTATTATTCACATTTGGATGTAATTTTTTGGACATGGAGGCACCACAAATAAACTCTGATGCACCTGTGTGGGACACCCAAAAAAGGCGGGTCTGGTGGCCCACACTATAGTGCTCCAAAGTACAGATGTGGAAGCAGCTGCTGAGTGTCCTCTCCTTTACACTGATTAAAGTTTGCATTTCATTCTCCTTACAAACACATCATCTAGACTTAAAAATGATCCACAATACTTGATCAAAAATGGCAGATGTCTAATTACTTTTGGGGGTCTTAAATAAGCCAAAACCACGGATAGTGGCCGAACGAAGTGTCGGTAACGTAACGAACGATTACTGTGCCCAACCTAGTTCAAAATAATACATTTTGGAAGGGAGTCCAATATGCTTTAAAAAAAAAAAAGTCAGTTTCTAAAAAGATTAATAGCAGAAAGGTCGTCATTTTACTTACTTTTAGCGAGCATCCTCTTTATGCTCCTCAACTGGTCTGGCTCCCTCAGTTTGAGGTCTGACCACCTCTTTCTGAGCTGCTCATTTGAGCGTTTCACCCCGAACTTCGCCCTCAGACTCTTCACAACTTTAGTGAGGATTTTGGCCTTCCTTCTATTTGGTTTGCTATACGGCCCATGCTTGGCATCATAATCAGCCTTGACCAAGATGTCCACCATCTCCGCCATCTCCGCCAAAGACATATTCGATGCCTTGAATCTCCTCCTTGATCGTGACGTGTCCTCGGTCTCCGGGCTTGTCTCCTCGCTAGTTGCGGAATTATCAGACACCTGCTGTAACTCCGCCATATCTGTCTGCGCGCCGAAAGAGAAGGGGCGGGGAAAAGATGTTAGTTAGAACGTCATGGGTGGGCGACGTGTGCGGAGCGACGTGTTCGAATTTGGACGCATGCGTGGTGTGTATATAGCAAACACACATGTGACTATAGTACGTTCGGTGTGCGGAGAGAGGAGTTCAAGTGACGGACGTGCGAACGAAGGTATGTGATTTTGTGAGACTTGTTAAAATTGTTGGCCTATACTGTCTTGAGATTGTTGGAGGATATATATGGTGACTAGGATGTGAAGGAGGTTAGACTGTTTGCCTCACATTATTTAAATATAATTTATTTTACTTGCAGATACAATATGAATGTATTTATTAGCGACAAAGAGTTCCTGGCGGAATTGATTGACCGGGTAAGGGAGCTGCCGGCTCTGTGGGAGACCAAAAACCCCATCCATAAAAGAAAAGGGGTGAGAAAAGCAGCGCTGGAGAAGCTGCTCCCATTTGTGCATACCAAGGTGCCCACAGCCACAGCAAAACAAGTGGACACTAAAATTGGGAGCTTGAGAGGTACCTACAGGACTGAACGCTCTAAGGTGCTGGCTTCTCAGAGGTCAGGAGCAGCAGCAGATGATGTTTATGTCCCGGTTTTGTGGTACTACAGCAGGATGTCCTTCCTGGATGACCACATTGAGCCAAGGCCATCACTCTCCACTCTTCCCCCCAGACTTCCCTGCAGCCAACCTGAGCCTTCTCTGGAGCAAGAGGAGGCAGCCATCCTGGATGATCCTGATTTGGCCATCTGGAGCCAGGTATAGTATTAACTGAAAATGTAGTGGGATAAAATTAATGTTTCCCAAATATGTCAGGATGAGAAACATACATTATTTTGTATTCAACAAGTGAAATCATGATCTGTAGACATTATTCTGCACTTAATTGTGTGGTAAATAGTCAAGCTGATGTAGTGGTAAATTTAAAGCAAGGATTTATGCATTTACATTCTAATTGCTTCCATCAGGATTACAAAGTTTGATGCAAAGATTAAACCAACATATTAAACTATGTTTCTTTTTCATACACAGGATGAAATCAGCCAGGAGGAGGGTCTGGAAACTGTCAGGCAGGAGGAGGAAGGGCCCAGTGGCAGCCAGGAGGTGGCAGGGCCCAGTGGCAGCCAGGAGGTGGCAGGGCCCAGTGGCAGCCAGGAGGTGGCAGGGCCCAGTGGCAGCCAGGAGGTGGCAGGGCCCAGTGGCAGCCAGGAGGTGGCAGGGCCCAGTGGCAGACAGGAGGTGGCAGGGCCCAGTGGCAGACAGGAGGTGGCAGGGCAAAGGAGAAGCACCAGATCCCAGGTGCCTCCCATCAGGCTTCACAAAAGAGGCAGGAGGGACAGGACCACCAGTGAGGCAGCAATGGCCCTTATTAAAGAGGCCCATGCCACCCTCAAGGAGCCCACATCCCCTGAAGAGGCCATTGCCGGCCTAGTGGAGGCTAAGTTCAAGGTGATGAGCATGGAGCAACGCCTCCTATGCGAACCCCTGCTCATCACCTTGCTCAACAAGGGGGTGATGGAGCAAATTACCCCCAATACCGCCATATGTGAGGTGGCCCAACTGACCCAACCTCAACCTCCACCTCCACCTTCCTCTTCTGCCCCACCCCCTTCTGCTACCCCTCCACCTTCTGCCCCACCCCCTTCTGCTACACCTCCACCTTCTTCTTCTGCCCCACCCCCTTCTGCTACACCTCCACCTTCTGCCCCACCCCCTTCTGCTACACCTCCACCTTCTTCTTCTGCCCCACCCCCTTCTGCTACACCTCCACCTTCTGCCCCACCCCCTTCTGCTACACCTCCACCTTCTGCCCCACCCCCTTCTGCTACACCTCCACCTTCTTCTTCTGCCCCACCCCCTTCTGCTACACCTCCACCTCCTCCTCCTGACAGGAGTACCCCTCCAGTGGGCCAGCCTCCAGCTAAACGAAGAAGGAAGGCTTCAGTAAAGGCTGCAGGGAAGGTTGCCAGGAAGAAGAGGAAGTGATGGCCTTGCTTCATTGTGGTCGCACTGGTCGGACAGAAGGCAGCCTGTTGTAGTACCACACACTTGGGACATATATCTCACCTGCTGCTGTTCCTGACCTCTGGGAGGCCAGCATCAGATTGTGTTCTGAAATGTGGGCCTTCTCAAGCTCCCAATTTTAGTGTCCACACAGGGTTGCTGTGTGCTCTGGGGTCCCTGGGATGCACAAATGGCAGCAGCTTCTCCAGCGCTGCCTTCTCTTTATTTAATTTATAAACATGAATAAATGTGTTTTTTGTTTAAGTTCATACTTGACTATGTGTATTTTTAAATAAAAAAAAACAAGCTTTGGAGTAAGCAGATACATTTGACTGACAATAAAAGGCACAGATATCACCCCCCCCAAAAGAATAACTAAATCTGATTAGCTCAAAAACATGGTGTGAAATTTTAAAAATATAGATTAGAAAATTAAATGGGAGATCGCTATCAAAACATTGAGAAATTATAATTAACATCATTTTGAAAAATCTAACCATTTAAATTATTCCTAAAAACTTGCACGATATAATACACATAAATCTTATAAAGAGCAGCATGAAAAAGGTTAAAAATAAGGCATAACTCTGTGTGAATATCAGCAGCAAAAGAAGGTCTCTCGTTTTGATTAATGTAACATTCTAACGAAGAATTCAATGCAGAACATTTAAACGATGAAATCTTTATGAGCGTGACGAATGTGCTCTCTCCATTATGAAGGCTTGTTTTACCAGAAGATGCGCTCCCGTCTCATAGTTGCTTGTGAGCATGCGCGCTTTTGGAAGAGTCGTAAAAGCATACACACGAACCATTTTCTCGTCACAAAACAGGCCGACGAGAAACACGACGAGGAAATCTGGACTCCTGACGAGAAAATAGAGAGCAGGTTCTCTATTTTCTCGTCGAGATTCTCGTCAAGTTTCTCGTCGTAAAACCATACACACGAACGTTTTTCTAGACAAAAAAACTCTTGCGGCACTTTTCTTGACTGTTTACGACGAGAAAATCGGTCGTGTGTACGAGGCCTCAGTGTGTTTTACTGTGCTAAACCTTGTTTGTAGGGACAGGGAAGGACAGTGAGGGAAATTCTCATTGTGCTATACTGTGCTAAAGCATTCATCATCAACCATCTTTAAAAAAACATTTTTTGTAGGGACAGAAAACTATAGGTAGGGAGAGTGTCAGTGTGTTTTACTGTGCTAAACCTTGTTTGTAGGGACAGGGAAGGACAGTGAGGGAAATTCTCATTGTGCTATACTGTGCTAAAGCATTCATCATCAACCATCTTTAAAAAAAAAAAATTATAGGGACAGAAAACTATAGGTAGGGAGAGTGTCAGTGTGTTTTACTGTGCTAAACCTTGTTTGTAGGGACAGGGAAGGACAGTGAGGGAAATTCTCATTGTGCTATACTGTGCTAAAGCATTCATCATCAACCATCTTTAAAAAAAAAATTTATAGGGACAGAAAACTATAGGTAGGGAGAGTGTCAGTGTGTTTTACTGTGCTAAACCTTGTTTGTAGGGACAGGGAAGGACAGTGAGGGAAATTCTCATTGTGCTATACTGTGCTAAAGCATTCATCATCAACCATCTTTAAAAAAAAAAAAATTATAGGGACAGAAAACTATAGGTAGGGAGAGTGTCAGTGTGTTTTACTGTGCTAAACCTTGTTTGTAGGGACAGGGAAGGACAGTGAGGGAAATTCTCATTGTGCTATACTGTGCTAAAGCATTCATCATCAACCATCTTTAAAAAAAAAAAATTATAGGGACAGAAAACTATAGGTAGGGAGAGTGTCAGTGTGTTTTACTGTGCTAAACCTTGTTTGTAGGGACAGGGAAGGACAGTGAGGGAAATTCTCATTGTGCTATACTGTGCTAAAGCATTCATCATCAACCATCTTTAAAAAAAAAAATTATAGGGACAGAAAACTATAGGTAGGGAGAGTGTCAGTGTGTTTTACTGTGCTAAACCTTGTTTGTAGGGACAGGGAAGGACAGTGAGGGAAATTCTCATTGTGCTATACTGTGCTAAAGCATTCATCATCAACCATCTTTAAAAAAACATTTTTTATAGGGACAGAAAACTATAGGTAGGGAGAGTGTCAGTGTGTTTTACTGTGCTAAACCTTGTTTGTAGGGACAGGGAAGGACAGTGAGGGAAATTCTCATTGTGCTATACTGTGCTAAAGCATTCCTCATCAACCATCTTTAAAAAAAAATGTTTTATAGGGACAGAAAACTATAGGTAGGGAGAGTGTCAGTGTGTTTTACTGTGCTAAACCTTGTTTGTAGGGACAGGGAAGGACAGTGAGGGAAATTCTCATTGTGCTATACTGTGCTAAAGCATTCATCATCAACCATCTTTAAAAAAAAAAATTTATGGGGACAGAAAACTATAGGTAGGGAGAGTGTCAGTGTGTTTTACTGTGCTAAACCTTGTTTGTAGGGACAGGGAAGGACAGTGAGGGAAATTCTCATTGTGCTATACTGTGCTAAAGCATTCATCATCAACCATCTTTAAAAAGACATTTTTTATAGGGACAGAAAACTATAGGTAGGGAGAGTGTCAGTGTGTTTTACTGTGCTAAACCTTGTTTGTAGGGACAGGGAAGGACAGTGAGGGAAATTCTCATTGTGCTATACTGTGCTAAAGCATTCATCATCAACCATCTTTAAAAAAACATTTTTTATAGGGACAGAAAACTATAGGTAGGGAGAGTGTCAGTGTGTTTTACTGTGCTAAACCTTGTTTGTAGGGACAGGGAAGGACAGTGAGGGAAATTCTCATTGTGCTATACTGTGCTAAAGCATTCATCATCAACCATCTTTAAAAAAAAAATTTTATAGGGACAGAAAACTATAGGTAGGGAGAGTGTCAGTGTGTTTTACTGTGCTAAACCTTGTTTGTAGGGACAGGGAAGGACAGTGAGGGAAATTCTCATTGTGCTATACTGTGCTAAAGCATTCATCATCAACCATCTTTAAAAAAAAAAAAATTATAGGGACAGAAAACTATAGGTAGGGAGAGTGTCAGTGTGTTTTACTGTGCTAAACCTTGTTTGTAGGGACAGGGAAGGACAGTGAGGGAAATTCTCATTGTGCTATACTGTGCTAAAGCATTCATCATCAACCATCTTTAAAAAAAAAAAATTATAGGGACAGAAAACTATAGGTAGGGAGAGTGTCAGTGTGTTTTACTGTGCTAAACCTTGTTTGTAAGGACAGGGAAGGACAGTGAGGGAAATTCTCATTGTGCTATACTGTGCTAAAGCATTCATCATCAACCATCTTTAAAAAAACATTTTTTATAGGGACAGAAAACTATAGGTAGGGAGAGTGTCAGTGTGTTTTACTGTGCTAAACCTTGTTTGTAGGGACAGGGAAGGACAGTGAGGGAAATTCTCATTGTGCTATACTGTGCTAAAGCATTCATCATCAACCATCTTTACAAAAACATTTTTTATAGGGACAGAAAACTATAGGTAGGGAGAGTGTCAGTGTGTTTTACTGTGCTAAACCTTGTTTGTAGGGACAGGGAAGGACAGTGAGGGAAATTCTCATTGTGCTATACTGTGCTAAAGCATTCATCATCAACCATCATTAAAAAAAATTTTTTATAGGGTCAGAAAACTATAGGTAGGGAGAGTGTCAGTGTGTTTTACTGTGCTAAACCTTGTTTGTAGGGACAGGGAAGGACAGTGAGGGAAATTCTCATTGTGCTATACTGTGCTAAAGCATTCATCATCAACCATCTTTAAAAAAACATTTTTTATAGGGACAGAAAACTATAGGTAGGGAGAGTGTCAGTGTGTTTTACTGTGCTAAACCTTGTTTGTAGGGACAGGGAAGGACAGTGAGGGAAATTCTCATTGTGCTATACTGTGCTAAAGCATTCATCATCAACCATCTTTGAAATCCTTGTTTTTTGGACAGTCAGGGAAATTGTCATTGTGCTATTCTGTGCGAAAGCAATCATCCTCAACCATATTTAAAAATCCTTAAGTAAAGGGACAGAGAAGGACATCTGAAGGTAGCCCTTATTGCTTTTTTCCCATCTCCCTGCAGGCCATCCATTAGAATGTCTGGAAGGCAAACAAGGAGAGGCAGACAGTCAGGAGGCAATAAAAGAGGGCAAGCAGGCTCTGTGTCTGGGGGCAACAGTGCTGGTCGTGGACGCGGTGCATTGTCATCAGCACATGGCCATGGGACACGCTTGTCCTTCTTTTCGGCAGCTGGACATGTTGAGCCACATCATGCCAAAGACTTGGTAGAGTGGATGACCAAGCCCTCCTCCTCCTCATCCTCTCTCACCCAGGCTCAGGGTACTGGCAAAGCAGCTGCCAAAGCGTCCTCTTCCCTGGTATCAATGTCAGACTCATCATCAGTCACTCCTTCCCTAGACCCACCATGTCCTCCTCCTGAGGAGTCCCCCGAACTGTTTGAGCACAGTGTTGGGTACATGCTCCAGGAGGATGCCCAGCGTTTCGAAGGGTCTGATGATGAAACCCAGCTAGAGGAAGGCAGTAGCGTGAGAGCAGACAGAGGGGATGCTCAAGAAGGACACCAATCTGGCAGTCATGTTCCAGCAGCTGCAGCATACTGCCAGATTGGCTCCAGTGATGAGGAGGGAGGGGATGATGAGGTCACTGACTCCACGTGGGTGCCTAATAGGAGAGAGAAGGAGGAGGAGGATGAGGAGGAGGCACATCTCCAACGAGGCAGGATGCCCTTTGGTGGCCAGCGTAAGGGCAGTACACCGACGGAATCACACCGCAGAGCTCCGCCTGTGCAGGGCGCTGCCTCTGCCCGTCATTCAAAAAGTTCTTTGGTTATGGGCCTTTTTTGAGGCTAGTGCATCAGATCGCACAGCTGCTGTTTGCAACATATGTCTCAAGCGTATATCGCGTGGCCAAAACATCAGCCGCTTGGGTACCACATGCCTGACCAGACATATGTTGACCTGCCATGCAGCTCGTTGGCAAGCCTACCTCAAAGAACCACACCAAAGAACAAAGCGGACCTCTCCTTGCACCGCATCAGCTGGGATCTCCAACCCCACTATAACTTCAGTCCTCTCTGAAACATGCACTGAGAGGAATGAAGGTGTAGAATTAGGTGTGTCACAGCCAAGTACTTGCGGCCACTCTGCTAGCAGTACACCGACGTCCGATTCTAGCAGGCAAATTTCCCTGCCCCAGCTGCTGAACCGTCGAAAGAAGTTCACTCCCAGCCATCCACATGCCCAGCGGTTGAATGCTAGCTTGGCTAAATTGCTAGCGCTTCAACTGCTGCCTTTTCAGTTGGTAGACTCGGCCCCCTTCCGTGAGTTTGTGCAATGTGCGGTTCCTCAGTGGCAGGTTCCCAAACGCCACTTTTTCTCACGGAAGGCTATTCCGGCTCTCTACCGGCATGTGGAAGGCAATGTCTTGGCCTCGCTGGACAGGGCGGTCAGCGGTAAGGTGCATATTACCGCTGACTCATGGTCCAGCAGGCATGGACAGGGACGTTACCTTTCTTTCACGGCCCATTAGGTCACTCTTTTGGCAGCTGGGAAGGATGCAGGACAAGGTGCAGTAGTGTTGGAGGTTGTTCCACCGCCACGCCTCCAAAATGCTACTACTGGTTGTGACACACCTCTCTCCTCCACCCCCTCCTCTTCTTCTTCCTCCATGGCCTCTTCCTGTGCTTTGTCCTCTGAACCAGCGGTGCTCCGTAGCCGTTCAAGGGGCTACGCAAGTACGCAGGCAAAAAGATGCCATGCCGTGCTTGCGCTGGTGTGTTTGGGGGACAGAAGCCACACTGGGGCAGAGGTCCTGTCTGCTCTGCAGGGCCAGGCCGAGAGGTGGTTGACGCCACGCCAGCTTAAGCCAGGAATGGTGGTTTGCGACAATGGCACCAACCTCCTCTCCGCCCTCCGACAGGGACAACTGACCCATGTGCCCTGTGTGGCTCACGTCCTTAACCTGGTGGTGCAGCGGTTCTTGGGCAGGTACCCGGGCTTACAGGATGTCCTGAGGCAGGCCAGGAAAGTCTGTGTGCATTTCCGCAGATCTTATAATGCCAGTGCTCGCCTGGCTGAGCTGCAAAAGGAGTTGAACCTGCCCAAGAACCGCCTTATATGTGACATGCCCACCAGGTGGAACTCAACGTTGGCCATGCTGCAGCGGCTGCACATGCAGCAGAGGGCCATCAATGAGTACCTGTGCGACTACGGCACCAGGACAGGGTCAGGGGAGCTTGGTTTTTTTTCTCCACGCCAGTGGGGCATGATCAGGGATGCATGCACTGTCCTGGCACCATTTGAGGAGGCCACGAGGATGGTGAGCAGTGACAGTGCATGCATCAGTGACACTGTACCTCTTGTCCACCTGTTGGAGCACACGCTGCGTGGAATAATGGACAGGGCACTTGAGGCAGAACAGAGGCAGGAAGAGGAGGACTTCCTTGCCTCTCAAGGCCCCCTTTACCCAGACAGTGTTCCTTCTGTCCCACCCATCGCACAGGAAGAGGAGGAGGAGGAGGAGGAGGATTGTGTCAGCATGGAGGTGGAGGCTGGCACTCAGCATCATCAGCAGCAGTCTTTTAGGGATGATTTACAGTCCCAAGAAACCAGTGGACTTGTACGTGGCTGGGAGGAGGTGGCTGCGGATCATGTCGTCCTTAGTGACCCAGAGGACTCCGGACCGAATGCCTCAGCTAACCTACGCTGCATGGCCTCCCTGATCTTGCAAAGTCTGCGGAAGGATCCTCGTATTCTTCGGATCAAGGAGAGGGACCATTACTGGCTGGCCACTCTCCTTGATCCACGGTACAAGGGTAAGGTTGCGGACCTTATGTTACCGTCGCAGAGGGAGCAGAGGATGAGACAACTCCGGGAGGCCTTGCAGAAAGGTCTGTGCAACGCGTTCCCAGAGACTGGGAGGTTACAAACTCCTGGTCCTGGACAACGAGTTGCTGAGGCTTCGGCCAGTCAAAGAAGGAGCGGTGGGGAAGGTGGCCGTCTGACCGATGCGTTCAGACAATTCTTTAGTCCGCAGCCCCAAAGTATGATCGGTTCCAGCAACCATCGCCAGCGTCTGATAAACATGGTGCAGGAATATCTAGGGGCAAGGTCAGACTTGGACACCTTCCCCACCGAAAATCCTCTGGCTTACTGGGTCTTGAGGATGGATCACTGGCCAGAGCTTGCACAGTATGCAATTGAGCTACTGGCCTGTCCTGCATCCAGCGTTCTTTCGGAACGCACATTCAGTGCTGCTGGAGGATTTGTCACGGATCACAGGGTGCGCCTGTCCACCGACTCGGTTGATCGACTGACTTTCATCAAGATGAACCAGTCTTGGATCACCACCAGCTACCACACACCTGATGCTGATATAACAGACTAATTGATTTTAACATGTCACATCCCTTCAAGACTGATGCTGATGCTGAGTGCCTGTGCTGTTATGTTGACTGGCTATCCTCCTCCTCCGAGTCCTCAATGATACGATTGATGATAGCTTGGAAGATCATTTTTGTTTATGGGTGCCGCCACCAGTGCCTAACGCCCAATTTTTCAGCCCCTGTTTAACAGGGGCGTGTAATTACAATTTTTGAACCAATACTTTGCAACAGGGCTCATTGCTGTGCTCCAAGTACAGTATCTGTGAGGGGTTGCAGTGTTGTGCCACCAGTGCCTAAGGCCCAATTTTTCAGCCCCTGTTTAACAGGGGCGTGTAATTACAATTTTTGAACCAATACTTTGCAACAGGGCTCATTGCTGTGCTCCAAGTACAGTATCTGTGAGGGGTTGCAGTGTTGTGCCACCAGTGCCTAAGGCCCAATTTTTCAGCCCCTGTTTAACAGGGGCGTGTAATTACAATTTTTGAAGCAATACTTTGCAACAGGGCTCATTGCTGTGCTCCAAGTACAGTATCTGTGAGGGGTTGCAGTGTTGTGCCACCAGTGCCTAAGGCCCAATTTTTCAGCCCCTGTTCAACAGGGGCATGTAATTACAATTCTTGATCTAATAATTCACAGCAGGGCCCATTGCTGCACCCACCAAGAGTAACTCTGAGGGCTTACAGTGTTGTGGCAACGCCACCACCACCACCACCACGAAAGGCCCAATTTTTCAGCCCCTGTTCAAAAGGGGCATGTAATTACAATTCTTGATCTAATAATTCACAGCAGGGCCCATTCCTGCACCCACCAAGAGTAACTCTGAGGGCTTACAGTGTTGTGGCAACGCCACCACCACCACCACCACGAAAGGCCCAATTTTTCAGCCCCTGTTCAACAGGGGCATGCAATTACAATTCTTGATCTAATAATTCACAGCAGGGCCCATTGCTGCACCCACCAAGAGTAACTGTCAGGGCTTACAGTGTTGTGGCACCAGCACCACCATCAAAGGCCCAATTTTTACTACCACTGTTCAACAATTATATGTAATTACAATTCCTGATATAATAGTTGACAGCAGGGCGTTCCAGCACCAACCAAGAGTAACTGTGAGTGCTTACAGTGTTGTGCCAACACCAACAACTAAGGGGCCTATTTCTGCAGAGTATATACGGCAGGTCCCTACTTTCAAACATCCAACTTACAAACGACTCCTACTTGCAAACGCAAGAAGACAACAGGAAGTGAGAGGAAATCTACCCCTAGGAAGGAAAATTCTCTCCTGTAAGAATTAATATGGGAGAAAGGTGTCTCCTCTGTACTGATGCTTTATCACCAATCCTTGTTTCAAGAAAAACACCACATTTCAAAAACAGTTGTCATTGGGATGGAAAGTGAGGTGAAATGTTCTGAACAGGGGCACAGACAGCAAAACAAATGTTACAGGGGTGATAACCCTTACCTATGTTTTCCAAAAAGTTTAAAAATAGATGTTTGGGCTGGAGCTACACTTAAACAATGTACCTGTTCAAAATTACAAACAGATTCTACATAAGAACAAACCTACAGTCCCTGTCTTGTATGCACCGCCTGTATACGGCTGTTCAGAGTATATAGGGCCTTTTTTATTTTATGTGCGGGGTTCCCCTTAATATCCATACAAGACCCAAAGGGGCTGGTAATGGGCTGGGGTAGGGGGGGGGGGGGTGATGGGGTAGCTATGCCATTTTTCTTAAAGATTTTCATCCATATTACCGGGACCAGACATTACATTAAAGCCACAAGCAGTTTTAAATGGCTTTTTTTTCCTTTAGAAGTGTCATTTTGTGCAGGGACAGTTCTAAACACGGGAAACACGTGGCACTTCACAGGCATACTTTAGACACCCCCCAGGTACGATATTTAAAGGAATATTTGACTTTTTTTTTTTCACTTTATGCATCATTAAAATGACTGCTCCCGAAAAACGACCGTTTTTAAAACTTCTTTTTGCATTGATACATGTCCCCTGGTGCAGAACCCGGGTTCCCAAACCCTTTTTAGGACAATAACATGCATAATAGTCGTTATAATTAGCACTTTAGAATTCGAACGTTCGCATCCATTGTATTTAATAGGGTTCTAATGTTCGTACGAACTTTCGGTCCGTTCACGGGTTCTGGTGCGAACCGAACCCGGGGGTGTTCGGCTCATCACTACTCTGCAGTGAAAAGTGGAGCTTGCGGGCGGTGTGGCTCTCTCTGCAGTGAAAAGTGGAGCTTGCGGGCGGTGTGCGGGAACGAAAATAGCCCGTACAAGCTGCAGGCATTCCAGATGACTAGTGATAGTGACTAATTAGGTGGCCGCGCGGGGCCCCTGGAATTTGCGATTCTTGCGAGGCCTAAGGCCCTCGCCTAATCTGCCTAATTAGAGAGCCGCCTCTGTGTCCATGGTATTGTATACATTTTTCGACCGTATTTTTTTTGAAAAAAAAACAAAACGCCGGAGCTTAAAAACGCAATTGCGGCGTTTTTGCGCGTTTAACGCTTCACGTTTTTTATGCCTAACGCCAACGCTGCGGAACACACTGGTCCTGGGTTTTTTTTACAGCTTAAAAACGCCTATGCTATTTGCAGCTAAAAAACGCCTAGGTGGGCATGAAGCTATAGACTAACATGGACAGGTGTTTTTAAGCTGTAAAAAACGCTCAAAAACGTGGCTGTAAAAACGTCCGTGGGCATGAGGCCTCAGGGTTGTAAAGGTTGTCTTGCCACCGGGCCCTGGTGTTCTGCCACTGTGGGGTTCCCCAGCTGTCCTGTCCCTGTTATTGACCACACTGGTCTGGCATCTGTCTCCTTGGCAGCGGCGGCAGTCTATTAGGACCTAGTGCTGGTGACATTATGGGTGCATGCAGGGGAAGGCTGGCACTATTGGTTATAGTGAGCTGAGCCCCCAGCTGGTCAACTAGCAGCAGTAATGCTGTATAACCTTCTCTGTTGACATGCTGATCGGGATGTGATCCTGTTGATGCTCCCAGTCATATCTAATAAACACAGTATTTATTAGCATCAAGAGTACAACCACATATATATAATCAACCGTATGCTCAGCAGCCATGTGGACTCTATGCCTGTAAAGTGTGGGCTTTGATCAATAAAATCACTGATATTTAACACTAGGATTTGACTAGGAGTATCACCTGGATTGCATCCCGATCAGCATGTCAGAGAAAGCTCCGCTGCTGCTAAGCAACCTGCAGGGAGCTCAACTGTCTACAACCAATAGAGATGGGCTCGGGTGTGTTTGAAATCCCACATGCCCGATCTCCCGCCAGGAAGCCGACACTCCACAGTGCTAATCACAGCCAGTGAGACATTTCATGATCTGTGCAGCTGCGGGCCGGGAAATGTCTCACTGCCTGTGATTAGCGCTGTGCAGTGTGGGCTTCCTGGCAGGCTCTGGCATGTGGAATTTTGAACATGCCCAGCCCATCTCTAACAACAAATTGTGCTGGCCCTCCTGTATAATATCCGCAGTCTCTCTCCTGTATAATATCCACAGTCTCTCTCCTGTACAATATCCACAGTCTCTCTCCTGTATAATATCCACAGTCTCTCTCCTGTATATTATCCGCAGTCTCTCTCCTGTATAATATCCGCAGTCTGATCGTCTCCTGTATAATATCCGCAGTCTCTCTCCTGTATAATATCCGCAGTCTGATCGTCTCCTGTATAATATCCGCAGTCTCTCGCCTGTATAATATCTGCAGTCTCTCTCCTGTATAATATCCGCAGTCTCTCTCCTGTATAATATCCGCAGTCTCTGACCGTCTCCTGTATTATAGTCGCAGTCTCTCTCCTGTATAATATCCACAGTCTCTGACCGTCTCCTGTATTATATCCGCAGTCTCTCTCCTGTATAATATCCGCAGTCTCTCTCCTGTATAATATCCGCAGTCTCTGACCGTCTCCTGTATTTCCGCAGTCTCTCTCCTGTATAATATCCGCAGTCTCTCTCCTGTATAATATCCGCAGTCTCTGACCGTCTCCTGTATTATATCCGCAGTCTCTGACCATTTCCTGTATAATATCCGCAGTCTCTGAACATCTCCTGTAGTATGTCTGCAGTCTCTGACCATCACTCTTTCCAAAACGCACTCCTGAACCTTGCACTCTCTACATAGCATCCTCTTGAGCCCTGCATCCAGCACCCACCTGCACCCTGCATGTAGCACCAGCATAAAGGGGGCACACTGACCACCAAAATGCATGGCCAGTGGTTACCAGTATACAGAGGACATAACAAATCAGGTAAATCAATTACCATGCAACTAAAAATATCTGAAAAGCAATAAGAGAATCTTTTTAGCTGGTTTCCTCATCTAACGCGAATCAATAAAAAGCAAAAAATGCAGCGCTGCCCTATACTTCATCTATAAAATTGTACAAATGGACTTATAAGTGCAATAGTAAAACCTATAAATGAATATCCAGTGAAAATCAACCAATGTATTGCAATATAGTAGTGATGGTGTCACCCCCTCTGCAAAAATATTTTGAGAAATTGCAGAGCTTCAATGTGCAAATAGCGGTAACACCCCTTACATACAATAATAATAATAACAAAGACACAAATCAACCCCCATGTATTAGAACATAGTAGTGATGTTGTCACCCTCTCTGCAAGAAGTAATACATTTTTCAGAGCTGCAATGTGCAAATAGTGGTGAAACCACCTATATATAATCATAATAATAAAATGTAAAATATATACATCAAGTGTACATTTTGTTATTATGATTATATATAGGTGGCTTTACCACTATTTGCACATTGCAGCTCTGCAATATTTCTTACCTTTTGCAGAGAGGGTGACACCATCACTACTATATTCTAATACATGGGTTGATTTGCGTCTCTGTTATTATTTTTGTATGTAGGGGGTTTCACCATTATTTGCTCTGCAAATTCTCAAAATATTTTTGCAGAGGAGGTGACATCATCACTACTAAATTGCAATACATTGTTTGATTTGCATTGGATATTCATTTATAGGTTTTACCATTTCACTTATAAGTCAATTTGTAGAAATGTATAAATGAAGTGTAGGGTTGTGCTGCATTTTTTGGCTTTTTATTGGTATACAGAGGCCAGGACCTACTGATCATCATTGGACGCCATGATGAAACCGTCACTTGCTGGCCACTCCCACAGGTGTGTGGTAGCGCACCGCATTAGCACCCTCAGTTTTACTTCAAGCACCACCATAGCACCCCAAAAAAACATTGTCTGGAGCCACCCCTGCCTGGATTGGATTTAAATTTTGGGACCCCATCCCTCCCAAGTTTTTCTCTATCTTCTCTTCATAACATTTGGTAGTCATATCCCAAAAAATTCTAAGAAGTATTTTTTTCTTTTTTTTCATCTCATGGACGAAATGTGGGAAAGAACGTATATATCATATAATCATTCCATAAACACCACATACACTGCATATATCATTTGAGGAAAATATGCTTATAAAATAGTTTACCATTAGCCAATAAAAAAATAAAAATAAAATATGTCCCCGGATTTCATTTTAAAAATCTGGTCACCTTACTGTACATCAGCCCCATAAAGTAACCAGCACTGGGTTCCAATGTGCTGCCGCCGCTACCATGGAGACAGAGACCAGCGCTGTGAATAGCCGGGACAGGACAGCAACTCTGGTTGTTCCAGCACTGGTCCACGCTGGGAACATTCCCCCATCCACCTATAATGTGTAGATGGGGGAATTGGATCATTTCTTTTTTTTTTTCATTCAACCTAATAATTGAATGAAAAAAGTAATCAATGTATGGGCTGCCTAAGGCTGGGTTCACACTGGTATGACACGACAGTCATACAACTTTCATCCTACTTTGCTCTGCGACATCAGTCCTACATTGATCCTACATCCATCCGACTTTCATGAACAGGATACTACTTTGATCCGACTTTGTGCTAGTCTGACTTGTCCTTTGACCAATCAAAACAATCCCAGTGTGAGATAAATTCCTTTTACTGCTGCTGTAATCACCATGTCGGATGTCAAAAGTCGGATGGTTAGGACAAGTATGCTACTTTGATCCGACTTCAATGATATTCAATGGGCTGAAGAAGGATCAATGGTGAACCAAAGTAGTGCAGGGAGCATTTTCAAAGTCAGACCGTCTTGTGTCGGACCAGTTAAGGCGGCTCTCATAGGGAAACATTGATTTTCACGTCATGCGACATGAGCTTATGTCGGAGCGTTTGTCGGACCAGTGTGAACCCGGCCTAAGAGCTAAGACCAGACATAGACAGTTTAAATCTCAGCTGGTTCAGCAGGAACTGGCTGAGATTTGAACCATTAATGAGCAGATTCTCTTATGATTATCACCAGTGGTTGCTATAGCCACTAATGATAATCACTGTTTGTCGGGAGAATACAATTGCTGGGCAGGAGGGATTCCCCTGTCACCACTGTCTGTGTTGATGGGGGAATTATGGAAGTTTCTTTCCTGCAATCTGTTGATGCAGGAAAGAAATTTGCACCGTATATTACCTGCCTAACTGAAAGTGAAAGTAAATTGTGAAGGTCTTAAAAGAACAGAAGAGGGGGAGGGAGACAGATGGGGGGAGAGAAGGGATGGAGATAATGCAGTTAAGTGATTACAGTGTACTGCAGTACACACACTTACCCACGGTCCAGTCTAGAATCTCAGGCATCAGTCGCACACAGCCAGGAATGCTGCTGATTTTCATATTTCCCGCCCACACATCCCCTCTCTTCAGATACAGCACGCCGGGATAGTGTGGGTGGGACTGGAAGGAGGAGCTGTATTCCTCCCTGCTCGTATGTGAGGAGAGTGAGGGAGGGGGGGTGGCTGGACTCGATGGGCTGTGAAAGAGTGTCATAGACTGACACTCGGCCCAGCTTGCAGTCACCACTCTCGGAATTTACAGGCTGGTTCTCCTGTCCTAAGGACGGGAGAAATCAGTCTGTTTTTTCAGTAACTGAGATGAAGGCTTGTGCCCCCCCCACAGTGCTTGTGGAGTCCTTCCTGCAACTCGCTCTTCTCCGTGCCAATGAGGATGCAGGGGAAAGAGCAGATCGGGTGGCTGTGGTTGTGTGAGCGCTCTCATTATGCAGTGTCAGCGAGCAGAGGGAGGGGGGAGGAATCCCCCACAGGAGCTGACTGGGGACGCTCTCCCTCTCAGGAGAGACTGTTACCCCAGGAGCAGCCCGAGCAAAATACAAAAATGCCAAAAAAGAAAAATATTTTTTTATTTTTTTTGGGGGGGCACATGGTGGGGCACAGCATAATGTTGGGGGGGCCAGGGCCCCCTCTGGCCCCCCCCCTATGGACGCCATTGACTTGAGTCCCAACACAAAAGAGAGTAAAAATAAACAAATGCAGCACTATGTGATATATCACTCACAACGGGGAAAAAATATACAGTATATATAATTGCCATGAGCATTGCACAAGGGAATGTTGGAGCAACTTGAATTCCCAAACAAAGAATAAAATGGTAAAAAAAATATAAATGAAATACTTGTTGTCAAGTATTAGGGGGCTAATCCAGCCCTCTCTCAATATAGACATTAGTGACACCCTAAACTAAAGGATATGGAACCACTCTAACGATTACTAAGAAAGCATTGGAGGTCAAAATGAAATGCTAACCTCAAAGTCCCATGAGCTATACCTGTGACAGGGGGGTCACTTTGGACACAGGGTGAGCCAGGAAATCATGGACATTAAGAATATGGCTTGGATCTTCGGAGTCAACCCATCTGGGGTCACCTCCTGGGTTAGTCTCCTGCCGAAAGGGGAGATGTGTGACAGGGGGGTCACTTTGGACACAGGGTGAGCCAGGAAACCATGGACATTAAGAATATGGCTTGGATTGCTTGAAATTGAAATAGTAATATTAGTCCACAATATGTACTGATTGTTTTACCATGATCTCAACAGGTTAATTGGGAGATGTGTTACCTGCCTGTGTGATGTAAATAAATCTAGGATGGCGTCTAAGGATCTTTTATTGTGTTAATTAAGTCTGTACTTGTGTGTATTGTAAAGTATCAGACAGTCTGGTGAATATAAAGGTCATGCATAGTCATTTAAACATAAAGGGGATTAGAACCTGTTGTCTCCTAGCAGACGTCAAAATAATGTGTATTGGGGCTTGTTGTGTTGTGGGTGGAGCTGGACCATTGTTCATTCAGGTTAATGCAGTATTGGATGTGTATAAGAGTTTCAATGTTTTTGGCAATAAAGGCAGTCTATTTTTAGGAAAGATACAGAGCGTGTTGTCTCGTTCTTCCAGAAGGATTAATCCCTATGGGAAGGGGTCGGCTGGCTGTGGAGTATCGGCAGTGAAATTGTGTCCAGGAGAGGGAAGAGATCTAAACGGCGTTTAAACCCCTTTCGTATTTGGGCAGTCGTTACAATACCCAAATCCAAACGAAGGAGACATAAATATATTGGATCCACCCAGGCATAGTACATAAGATGAGCAGAAATAAATTGCTAACTTGAAAGTCGCATGAACTATACTCCAATCCTATTGCACTCTAAAGTCGCATTAGCCTTGTTCAAATCCCAATTGCAATCTATTAAGAGGAATCAACAACCTCAAAAATGTGAGGGCTCGGAAATGGAATGCTAACCTCAAAGTCGCACGAGCTATACCCAAATCCTATTGTGCTCTGAAGTCGCATGAGCTGTGCTCAAATCCAAATTACACTCTAATAAGAGGAATCAACAATCTCAAAAATAGGGGGGCCAAACTTAATTGTGCGGTCACACGATTGGAGGTTAACCCAGTCACACGGGGGGGGGGGGCACGTATGTGAAGTCACCGTTAATATTGTTTGGATCATCATGACAGAGTCACTTTATGGGACATTATATATATATATATATATATATATATATATATATATATATATATATATGTTTTTTTCACTGTGGACTTGCTGAAAATAAGTTTTGGATATATATAGATATATATATATATATCTATATATATATATATATCTATATATACATATATAGTTTTTCTCACTGTGGACTCGCTGATATTTTGATGTTTACTTCAATATTTTTGTATTTTTTTTACTGTGCACTTGCTTGACAACAAGTATTTCATTTATATATTTATATATTTTTTACCATTTTATTCTTTGTTTTGGAATTCACGTTGCTCTAACATTCACTCGCGCATTGCTCACGGCAATTATATATATATATGTATTTTTTCACCTGAGTGAGTGATATATCACATAGCACTGCATTTGTTTATTTTTAATATTTTATACACAGATTATGGGAGTGTGAATATGCTTAGCGGCTGTGGATTGGTTCTCTTACATTTAAAAATTTTTTTAGACACTCTTCATTGGTAGTTTGCAAGACATCTATCTATACATTAAAAGAAAATAAAGGCTGATACACACGGACTGAATATCGGCCGGTTCAACAGAAACTGTCTGACATTAGGCCAAGGTGTACAGCAACCTGTCCAACAAAAGACGGCCTAATGTCCGGCTTCTATCAAATGGGCATGCTAGAAAAACAGCAGCCAACCGGCATCTGATCAGCGCTTGCAGCTAATGGCATGCGAGTGCTGACCGGAGTGTTCTGGTGGGGGGCAGGCAGTCCCCCTATCAGAACACAATAGCTCAGCTGAGGGATCGCTGTACTAACATCAAATAGTTAGTACATCAAGCTCCTCCGTTTTTTATTTTATTCAGCCTGCTGGGTTCAAATGAAGAAAAAAGCTGCTTGTGTGTACAAGGCATAAGCATCTCTAGGTTAGAGTAAACATATGTAGCACACAGATCCCTTTACTGCCGTCCTCCATTCGCAGTCGGGCGCACCTGCTACTTACCTGGTATCCCCCCTTGTGTAGAGGGGCGAGCGGTGTTATTTTTTCGGTCTTGCAGCAATTACCTCTCTCAAGTGGATCCCTTTTCTCCGTTGTCTAGGTAAAAGTTCCTCAGAATAAGACCAATGTCCACACAGGAGTAAAACCTGAGCAACAAGGTTTTATTCTTTATATTTGCAGTAAACTTGAATAGAGAGTAGGAAAATGAGAGAAGTAGGGGGATAAGGTTCAGGCACGCAACACTTAAGACACAGTGCAACTCTTTCATCGCCACTCAAGCCTGAGTGTGTATTGCTCACCCGGAGAGTCCCTTTACGAGCGGTCCTAGCAGCTGGGATGGAGCACAGATAAATGGTTCAATAGTCCCGAACCTCCCAGCCAAGCAATAATGAGAGAAACCTTTGTACCAGATTGGTGTATTGCAGGGCTTGTGATAAAGATGATGGATCCCTCTTTAGGCGAGTTTCCAGGCCTCTTCCCGAGACAGCAGTACCATTGCTAGTCTCCTCTGGGACTGATCCTCCCCTGGTCTCCTTTCCTACAGGTGGGCAGCCTGGGATCCTTCTCTGAGGTGTAGGCCCCAGCCAGCAGAGCTGGGCCTACCATGCAGCGACACAGCCTCGGACTGAAGGTGCCCGAGACCCAAAAACACACACGCACCTCGTGCCATACGGGTCAAGAGGCGCACACACAGGACCAAGGGTCCCCTGGAACGAACGAACCCCAATGACGTCTGCTCCTTATGTACCCTCTCCCAGCACGCACATCGGGTAGACCAGGCCCACTGCACCGCTGCTGAGAGAGGACACCTAAGGTGCTGTGATACCCCCTTGTGGTTCAACCTGAGCCGGTGGTGACAGAGCCACCCACAGGCACCAGGGAACACTACTGGCAGGCAGCATCACACCCAGAGCAGAAGCAATTTAGAACAATCGATCGGTCTGAGCCCAACTACTGGCTCAGACCACCCCTAAATTTACACATAGCGCCCCCAAATATTGGGGGGGGGGGCGCTACACATATGATTCCTATGGTAAACACCTCTTTTCATAAATCCATCTCTCAATATTTTTTAGTCAACCTTACATTTTTACGCCTTCACAAGGTTACCATATTGATCTTTTAAAATCTGATCATTCTGGACCATCCTTTTATCAATACAGTGAGAATGAAAATGGCTTTGAACTGCTGATAGTAACATTGCATTAGTCTTGATAGACACTCGGTGTCACTCTTTAAAGACATGTTTCCTATGGTGTTGACACAGCACACTTTTGCTTACGGGTAGCAAATGACATCTATTGATTTATTTGTGAAATGATATTGAAAAACATAGCTTTGTTTTGAGAAGGTTTATTGATCAAAATAGTTCTCTGCAAAATAGAAATTATTTATGGATTCTATTCATTATATTGAAACAAATAGTATTTGTTTAATAAAATATTATTTTTGTTTAGAAAAAAGTCTACTCAATCATTTTTTCTTGGGTATAGTTCTGAAAGACTTAAATACAGCACAAGCAAACTTAAAATTAATTCTTTATATGTAGCAAAGCATTTTCTCCATGCTAGCAAATTAAAAGGTCACCTATAACTCTTTGGCTGTGAGCTGGAGCTTGATACTTTCAGCATAACATTTTATTACCACTACTTACCAGTGATAATGCATATGTATGAGGTGGATGTGAAATAAAAAGTAGTGTTTTCATATCAGGACATGTTGCAGTTATGCCTTTTTTTTTACATGTAATATATTGTTAGCACAGTGATTGCGAATGTGACAGAACCAAATTAAACAGTGACACTTAGGCCTCGTACACACGGCCGAGATTCTCGTTGAAAAAACATGTCGTTTTTTTCGACGAGATTCTTGGACAAGAAACTTGTCCCGGCCGAGTGTACACACGCTCGTTTCAAAGAACCCGCGGTTCTTTGAATGAAGCGTACGCGGTGACGTCATCGACTACGACGAGCATGCGCTCGTCACATTCGATGCCGTCGCCGCCATCTTGGTATACCCTACGTATGCCTAGGAAGCTACCGCGCATGCGTCGAATTCATTTCGAACATGCGCGGGCTTCCGGGAGGACAGGTAAGTGTACACACACTCACTTTTCTCGTCGAGAAACATGCCGAGGAGAATCTCGACGAGAAAATAGAGAGCAGGTTCTCTATTTTCTCGTCGAGGTTTCTTGTCGGTTTTCTCGACGAGAAACCCGATAGCCGCGTACACACGACCGATTTACTCGGCAAGACCTCTCTGCCAGCAAGTTTCTTGCTGGTTCTTGCCGAGAAAATCGGTCGTGTGTACGAGGCCTTCCAGTTCCTACTCTATACCATTGGTGGTTTAACCAGTGCCTTCCCACCAATTGGTGTTCAGAAGACCCCACTGCATTTCAGAACTGCACTACTGTATTTTAAAAAGAGATTTATTAAGATTGGTGCACACAGAACCTACTGCTGCTGTGAAGAGTACAGAGAAAAATTGTGGTAAGAAACTGTGCGGCCAATGATGGAAAATGTAGCTGCCTGCACAACAGATAGACTGTAATGTGAAATCAAGTAAAGTGAAATAGTGAGGCACTCAAAATTAATAGTACACTCGGAAGGTATACAGTGATAAAATATATATGAACCCTGTATATTGCTACACAGACTAATGGAATAAAATAATAAGTGATAAACAAGTGGTTGGTATAAACAAAAACACCTACAATGACTGTGACCAACTGTACTTGGTTGAACAGGTGTATAAATGGCAATATAAATAATGTGTGAAACACATAGATATAAAACGTGAAAAACCAAAACTGAAATATTGCAATAAAACAAATATGTATGGTTGTAGTTGACACCATCAAGGTGATGAACCGAGTATATGGTGAATAGGGATGAGCTTCGTGTTCGAGTCGAACATACGTTCGACTCGAACATCGGCTGTTCGATCGTTCGACGAAGATCGAACGATTTGGGCCGTTCGCGCCAAATTCGAGTGACGCGAACGGCCCACAATGCACTACGCCATCGCAGTGTCATCCAGGCGCTGTGATTGGCCAAGCATGCACTGTGACCCCGCATGCTTGGCCAATCACAGCGCCGGCAGCGAGGAGAGCAATGATTGGCCACAGGCAGGATGCCTGTGGCCAATTATTGCTGAGGGTGTTTAGTACACGCCCCACACTATAAAAGGCCGCCAGCACGGCGGCCTAGTGTAGTGTGTTCCGGAGCAGGGAAAGACAAGCATAGGCAGGGACAGTGACATTTATTTCTTTCTTGCTTAACCTGGATTCCTTTAGTTTAGGGAAAGAGAAGGATAGGTAGGGAGAGTGTCAGTGTGTTTTACTGTGCGAATCCTTGTTTCTAGGGACAAAGAAGGAAAGTGAGGGGAATTCTCCTTGTGCTATAGTGTGCTTTAAAAAAACATTTTTTCTAGGGACAGAAAACTCTAGGTAGGGAGAGTGTCAGTTTCTTTCACTGTGCGAGTCCTTGTTTCTAGGGACAAAGAAGGAAAGTGAGGGGAATTCTCCTTGTGCTATAGTGTGCTTTAAAAAAACATTTTTTCTAGGGACAGAAAACTCTAGGTAGGGAGAGTGTCAGTTTCTTTCACTGTGCGAGTCCTTGTTTCTAGGAACAAAGAAGGAAAGTGAGGGGAATTCTCCTTGTGCTATAGTGTGCTTTAAAAAAAAATTTTTCTAGGGACAGAAAACTCTAGGTAGGGAGAGTGTCAGTGTCTTTTACTGTGCGAGTCCTTGTTTCTAGGGACAAAGAAGGAAAGTGAGGGGAATTCTCCTTGTGCTATAGTGTGCTTTAAAAAAACATTTTTTCTAGGGACAGAAAACTCTAGGTAGGGAGAGTGTCAGTGTCTTTTACTGTGCGAGTCCTTGTTTCTAGGGACAAAGAAGGAAAGTGAGGGGAATTCTCCTTGTGCTATAGTGTGCTTTAAAAAAACATTTTTTCTAGGGACAGAAAACTCTAGGTAGGGAGAGTGTCAGTTTCTTTCACTGTGCGAGTCCTTGTTTCTAGGGACAAAGAAGGAAAGTGAGGGGAATTCTCCTTGTGCTATAGTGTGCTTTAAAAAAACATTTTTTCTAGGGACAGAAAACTCTAGGTAGGGAGAGTGTCAGTTTCTTTCACTGTGCGAGTCCTTGTTTCTAGGGACAAAGAAGGAAAGTGAGGGGAATTCTCCTTGTGCTATAGTGTGCTTTAAAAAAACATTTTTTCTAGGGACAGAAAACTCTAGGTAGGGAGAGTGTCAGTTTCTTTCACTGTGCGAGTCCTTGTTTCTAGGGACAAAGAAGGAAAGTGAGGGGAATTCTCCTTGTGCTATAGTGTGCTTTAAAAAAACATTTTTTCTAGGGACAGAAAACTCTAGGTAGGGAGAGTGTCAGTTTCTTTCACTGTGCGAGTCCTTGTTTCTAGGGACAAAGAAGGAAAGTGAGGGGAATTCTCCTTGTGCTATAGTGTGCTTTAAAAAAACATTTTTTCTAGGGACAGAAAACTCTAGGTAGGGAGAGTGTCAGTTTCTTTCACTGTGCGAGTCCTTGTTTCTAGGGACAAAGAAGGAAAGTGAGGGGAATTCTCCTTGTGCTATAGTGTGCTTTAAAAAAACATTTTTTCTAGGGACAGAAAACTCTAGGTAGGGAGAGTGTCAGTGTCTTTTACTGTGCGAGTCCTTGTTTCTAGGGACAAAGAAGGAAAGTGAGGGGAATTCTCCTTGTGCTATAGTGTGCTTTAAAAAAACATTTTTTCTAGGGACAGAAAACTCTAGGTAGGGAGAGTGTCAGTTTCTTTCACTGTGCGAGTCCTTGTTTCTAGGGACAAAGAAGGAAAGTGAGGGGAATTCTCCTTGTGCTATAGTGTGCTTTAAAAAAACATTTTTTCTACGGACAGAAAACTCTAGGTAGGGAGAGTGTCAGTTTCTTTCACTGTGCAAGTCCTTGTTTCTAGGGACAAAGAAGGAAAGTGAGGGGAATTCTCCTTGTGCTATAGTGTGCTTTAAAAAAACATTTTTTCTAGGGACAGAAAACTCTAGGTAGGGAGAGTGTCAGTGTCTTTTACTGTGCAAGTCCTTGTTTCTAGGGACAAAGAAGGAAAGTGAGGGGAATTCTCCTTGTGCTATAGTGTGCTTTAAAAAAACATTTTTTCTAGGGACAGAAAACTCTAGGTAGGGAGAGTGTCAGTGTCTTTTACTGTGCGAGTCCTTGTTTCTAGGGACAAAGAAGGAAAGTGAGGGGAATTCTCCTTGTGCTATAGTGTGCTTTAAAAAAACATTTTTTCTAGGGACAGAAAACTCTAGGTAGGGAGAGTGTCAGTTTCTTTCACTGTGCGAGTCCTTGTTTCTAGGGACAAAGAAGGAAAGTGAGGGGAATTCTCCTTGTGCTATAGTGTGCTTTAAAAAAACATTTTTTCTAGGGACAGAAAACTCTAGGTAGGGAGAGTGTCAGTTTCTTTCACTGTGCGAGTCCTTGTTTCTAGGGACAAAGAAGGAAAGTGAGGGGAATTCTCCTTGTGCTATAGTGTGCTTTAAAAAAACATTTTTTCTAGGGACAGAAAACTCTAGGTAGGGAGAGTGTCAGTGTCTTTTACTGTGCGAGTCCTTGTTTCTAGGGACAAAGAAGGAAAGTGAGGGGAATTCTCCTTGTGCTATAGTGTGCTTTAAAAAAACATTTTTTCTAGGGACAGAAAACTCTAGGTAGGGAGAGTGTCAGTTTCTTTCACTGTGCGAGTCCTTGTTTCTAGGGACAAAGAAGGAAAGTGAGGGGAATTCTCCTTGTGCTATAGTGTGCTTTAAAAAAACATTTTTTCTAGGGACAGAAAACTCTAGGTAGGGAGAGTGTCAGTTTCTTTCACTGTGCGAGTCCTTGTTTCTAGGGACAAAGAAGGAAAGTGAGGGGAATTCTCCTTGTGCTATAGTGTGCTTTAAAAAAACATTTTTTCTAGGGACAGAAAACTCTAGGTAGGGAGAGTGTCAGTTTCTTTCACTGTGCGAGTCCTTGTTTCTAGGGACAAAGAAGGAAAGTGAGGGGAATTCTCCTTGTGCTATAGTGTGCTTTAAAAAAACATTTTTTCTACGGACAGAAAACTCTAGGTAGGGAGAGTGTCAGTTTCTTTCACTGTGCGAGTCCTTGTTTCTAGGGACAAAGAAGGAAAGTGAGGGGAATTCTCCTTGTGCTATAGTGTGCTTTAAAAAAACATTTTTTCTAGGGACAGAAAACTCTAGGTAGGGAGAGTGTCAGTGTCTTTTACTGTGCGAGTCCTTGTTTCTAGGGACAAAGAAGGAAAGTGAGGGGAATTCTCCTTGTGCTATAGTGTGCTTTAAAAAAACATTTTTTCTAGGGACAGAAAACTCTAGGTAGGGAGAGTGTCAGTTTCTTTCACTGTGCGAGTCCTTGTTTCTAGGGACAAAGAAGGAAAGTGAGGGGAATTCTCTTTGTGCTATAGTGTGCTTTAAAAAAACATTTTTTCTAGGGACAGAAAACTCTAGGTAGGGAGAGTGTCAGTTTCTTTCACTGTGCGAGTCCTTGTTTCTAGGGACAAAGAAGGAAAGTGAGGGGAATTCTCCTTGTGCTATAGTGTGCTTTAAAAAAACATTTTTTCTAGGGACAGAAAACTCTAGGTAGGGAGAGTGTCAGTTTCTTTCACTGTGCGAGTCCTTGTTTCTAGGGACAAAGAAAGAAAGTGAGGGGAATTCTCCTTGTGCTATAGTGTGCTTTAAAAAAACATTTTTTCTAGGGACAGAAAACTCTAGGTAGGGAGAGTGTCAGTTTCTTTCACTGTGCGCGTCCTTGTTTCTAGGGACAAAGAAGGAAAGTGAGGGGAATTCTCCTTGTGCTATAGTGTGCTTTAAAAAAACATTTTTTCTAGGGACAGAAAACTCTAGGTAGGGAGAGTGTCAGTTTCTTTCACTGTGCGAGTCCTTGTTTCTAGGGACAAAGAAGGAAAGTGAGGGGAATTCTCCTTGTGCTATAGTGTGCTTTAAAAAAACATTTTTTCTAGGGACAGAAAACTCTAGGTAGGGAGAGTGTCAGTTTCTTTCACTGTGCGAGTCCTTGTTTCTAGGGACAAAGAAGGAAAGTGAGGGGAATTCTCCTTGTGCTATAGTGTGCTTTAAAAAAACATTTTTTCTAGGGACAGAAAACTCTAGGTAGGGAGAGTGTCAGTTTCTTTCACTGTGCGAGTCCTTGTTTCTAGGGACAAAGAAGGAAAGTGAGGGGAATTCTCCTTGTGCTATAGTGTGCTTTAAAAAAACATTTTTTCTAGGGACAGAAAACTCTAGGTAGGGAGAGTGTCAGTGTCTTTTACTGTGCGAGTCCTTGTTTCTAGGGACAAAGAAGGAAAGTGAGGGGAATTCTCCTTGTGCTATAGTGTGCTAAAGCATTCCTCATCAACCATCTTTGAAATCCTTGTTTTTTGGACAGTCAGGGAAATTGTCGTTGTGCTATTCTGTGCAAAAGCAATCATCCTCAACCATATTTAGAAATCCTTAAGTAAAGGGACAGAGAAGGACACCTGAAGGTAGCCCTTATTGCTTTTTTCCCATCTCCCTGCAGGCCATCTATTAGAATGTCTGGAAGGCAAACAAGGAGAGGCAGACTGTCAGGAGGCAATAAAAGAGGGCAAGCAGGCTCTGTGTCTGGGGGCAACAGTGCTGGTCGTGGACGCGGTGCATTGTCATCAGCACATGGCCATGGGACACGCTTGTCCTTCTTTTCGGCAGCTGGACATGTTGAGCCACATCATGCCGAAGACTTGGTAGAGTGGATGACCAAGCCCTCCTCCTCCTCCTCATCCTCTCTCACCCAGGCTCAGGGTACTGGCAAAGCAGCTGCCAAAGCGTCCTCTTCCCTGGTATCAATGTCAGACTCATCATCAGTCACTCCTTCCCTAGACCCACCATGTCCTCCTCCTGAGGAGTCCCCCGAACTGTTTGAGCACAGTGTTGGGTACATGCTCCAGGAGGATGCCCAGCGTTTCGAAGGGTCTGATGATGAAACCCAGCTACAGGAAGGCAGTAGCGTGAGAGCAGACAGAGGGGATGCTCAAGAAGGACACCAATCTGGCAGTCATGTTCCAGCAGCTGCAGCATACTGCCAGATTGGCTCCAGTGATGAGGAGGGAGGGGATGATGAGGTCACTGACTCCACGTGGGTGCCTAATAGGAGAGAGGAGGAGGAGGAGGATGAGGAGGAGGCTTATCACCAACGAGGCAGGATGCCCTTTGGTGGCCAGCGTAAGGGCAGTACACCGACGGAATCACACCGCAGAGCTCCGCCTGTGCAGGGCGCTGCCTCTGCCCGTCATTCAAAAAGTTCCTTGGTGTGGGCCTTTTTTGAGGCTAGTGCATCAGATCGCACAGCTGCTGTTTGCAACATATGTCTCAAGCGTATATCGCGTGGCCAAAACATCAGCCGCTTGGGTACCACATGCCTGACCCGACATACCTGCCATGCAGCTCGTTGGCAAGCCTACCTCAAAGACCCACACCAAAGAACAAAGCAGACCTCTCCTTGCACCGCATCAGCTGGGATCTCCAACCCCACTATAACTTCAGTCCTCTCTGAAACATGCACTGAGAGGAATGAAGGTGTAGAATTAGGTGTGTCACAGCCAAGTACTTGCGGCCACTCTGCTAGCAGTACACCGACGTCCGATTCTAGCAGGCAAATTTCCCTGCCCCAGCTGCTGGACCGTCGAAAGAAGTTCACTCCCAGCCATCCACATGCCCAGCGGTTGAATGCTAGCTTGGCTAAATTGCTAGCGCTTCAACTGCTGCCTTTTCAGTTGGTAGACTCGGCCCCCTTCCGTGAGTTTGTGCAATGTGCGGTTCCTCAGTGGCAGGTTCCCAAACGCCACTTTTTCTCACGGAAGGCTATTCCGGCTCTCTACCGGCATGTGGAAGGCAATGTCTTGGCCTCGCTGGACAGGGCGGTCAGCGGTAAGGTCCATATTACCGCTGACTCATGGTCCAGCAGGCATGGACAGGGACGTTACCTTTCTTTCACGGCCCATTGGGTCACTCTTTTGGCAGCTGGGAAGGATGCAGGACAAGGTGCAGTAGTGTTGGAGGTTGTTCCACCGCCACGCCTCCAAAATGCTACTACTGGTTGTGACACACCTCTCTCCTCCACCCCCTCCTCTTCTTCTTCCTCCATGGCCTCTTCCTGTGGTTTGTCCTATGAACCAGCGGTGCTCCGTAGCCGTTCACGGGGCTACGCAAGTACGCAGGCAAAAAGATGCCATGCCGTGCTTGCGCTGGTGTGTTTGGGGGACAGAAGCCACACTGGGGCAGAGGTCCTGTCTGCTCTGCAGGGCCAGGCCGAGAGGTGGTTGACGCCACGCCAGCTTAAGCCAGGAATGGTGGTTTGCGACAATGGCACCAACCTCCTCTCCGCCCTCCGACAGGGACAACTGACCCATGTGCCCTGTGTGGCTCACGTCCTTAACCTGGTGGTGCAGCGGTCCTTGGGCAGGTACCCGGGCTTACAGGATGTCCTGAGGCAGGCCAGGAAAGTTTGTGTGCATTTCCGCAGATCTTATAATGCCAGTGCTCGCCTGGCTGAGCTGCAAAAGGAGTTGAACCTGCCCAAGAACCGCCTTATATGTGACATGCCCACCAGGTGGAACTCAACGTTGGCCATGCTGCAGCGGCTGCACACGCAGCAGAGGGCCATCAATGAGTACCTGTGCGACTACGGCACCAGGACAGGGTCAGGGGAGCTTGGTTTTTTTTCTCCACGCCAGTGGGGCATGATCAGGGATGCATGCACTGTCCTGGCACCATTTGAGGAGGCCACGAGGATGGTGAGCAGTGACAGTGCATGCATCAGTGACACTGTACCTCTTGTCCACCTGTTGGAGCACACGCTGCGTGGAATAATGGACAGGGCACTTGAGGCAGAACAGAGGCAGGAAGAGGAGGACTTCCTTGCCTCTCAAGGCCCCCTTTACCCAGACAGTGTTCCTTCTGTCCCACCCATCGCACAGGAAGAGGAGGAGGAGGAGGATTGTGTCAGCATGGAGGTGGAGGCTGGCACTCAGCATCATCAGCAGCAGTCTTTTAGGGATGATTTACAGTCCCAAGAAACCAGTGGACTTGTACGTGGCTGGGAGGAGGTGGCTGCGGATCATGTCGTCCTTAGTGACCCAGAGGACTCCGGAGCGAATGCCTCAGCAAACCTACGCTGCATGGCCTCCCTGATCCTGCAAAGTCTGCGGAAGGATCCTCGTATTCTTCGGATCAAGGAGAGGGACCATTACTGGCTGGCCACTCTCCTTGATCCACGGTACAAGGGTAAGGTTGCGGACCTTATGTTACCTTCGCAGAGGGAGCAGAGGATGAGACAACTCCGGGAGGCCTTGCAGAAAGGTCTGTGCAACGCGTTCCCAGAGACTGGGAGGTTACAAACTCCTGGTCCTGGACAACGAGTTGCTGAGGCTTCGGCCAGTCAAAGAAGGAGCGGTGGGGAAGGTGGCCGTCTGACCGATGCGTTCAGACAATTCTTTAGTCCGCAGCCCCAAAGTATGATCGGTTCCAGCAACCATCGCCAGCGTCTGATAAACATGGTGCAGGAATATCTAGGGGCAAGGTCAGACTTGGACACCTTCCCCACCGAAAATCCTCTGGCTTACTGGGTCTTGAGGATGGATCACTGGCCAGAGCTTGCACAGTATGCAATTGAGCTACTGGCCTGTCCTGCATCCAGCGTTCTTTCGGAACGCACATTCAGTGCTGCTGGAGGATTTGTCACGGATCACAGGGTGCGCCTGTCCACCGACTCGGTTGATCGACTGACTTTCATCAAGATGAACCAGTCTTGGATCACCACCAGCTACCACACACCTGATGCTGATATAACAAACTAATTGATTTTAACATGTCACATCCCTTCAAGACTGATGCGGATGCTGAGTGCCTGTGCTGTTATGTTGACTGGCTATCCTCCTCCTCCGAGTCCTCAATGATACGATTGATGATGATAGCTTGGAAGATCATTTTTGTTTATGGGTGCCGCCACCAGTGGCTAAGGCCCAATTTTTCAGCCCCTGTTTTACAGGGGCGTGTAATTACAATTTTTTTAGCAATAATTTGCCATAGGGCTCATTGCTGTGCTCCAAGTACAGTATCTGTGAGGGGTTGGAGTGTTGTGGCACCAGTGCCTAAGGCCCAATTTTTCAGCCCCTGTTTAAAAGGGGCGTGTCATTACAATTTTTGAAGCAATACTTTGCAACAGGGCTCATTGCTGTGCTCCAAGTACAGTATCTGTGAGGGGTTGTAGTGTTGTGCCACCAGTGCCTAAGGCCCAATTTTTCAGCCCCTGTTTAACAGGGGCGTGTCATTACAATTTTTGAAGCAATACTTTGCAACAGGGCTCATTGCTGTGCTCCAAGTACAGTATCTGTGAGGGGTTGTAGTGTTGTGCCACCAGTGCCTAAGGCCCAATTTTTCAGCCCCTGTTTAACAGGGGCGTGTCATTACAATTTTTGAAGCAATACTTTGCAACAGGGCTCATTGCTGTGCTCCAAGTACAGTATCTGTGAGGGGTTGTAGTGTTGTGCCACCAGTGCCTAAGGCCCAATTTTTCAGCCCCTGTTCAACAGGGGCATGCAATTACAATTCTTGATCTAATAATTCACAGCAGGGCCCATTGCTGCACCCACCAAGAGTAACTCTGAGGGCTTACAGTGTTGTGGCAACGCCACCACCACCACCACCACCACGAAAGGCCCAATTTTTCAGCCCCTGTTCAAAAGGGGCATGTAATTACAATTCTTGATCTAATAATTCACAGCAGGGCCCATTCCTGCACCCACCAAGAGTAACTCTGAGGGCTTACAGTGTTGTGGCAACACCACCACCACCACCACCACCACGAAAGGCCCAATTTTTCAGCCCCTGTTCAACAGGGGCATGCAATTACAATTCTTGATCTAATAATTCACAGCAGGGCCCATTGCTGCACCCACCAAGAGTAACTGTCAGGGCTTACAGTGTTGTGGCACCAGCACCACCATCAAAGGCCCAATTTTTACTACCACTGTTCAACAATTATATGTAATTAAAATTCCTGATATAATAGTTGACAGCAGGGCGTTCCAGCACCAACCAAGAGTAACTGTGAGTGCTTACAGTGTTGTGCCAACACCAACAACTAAGGGGCCTATTTCTGCAGAGTATATACGGCAGGTCCCTACTTTCAAACATCCAACTTACAAACGACTCCTACTTGCAAACGCAAGAAGACAACAGGAAGTGAGAGGAAATCTACCACTAGGAAGGAAAATTCTCTCCTGTAAGAATAAATATGGGAGAAAGGTGTCTCCTCTGTACTGATGCTTTATCAGCAATCCTTGTTTCAAGAAAAACACCACATTTCAAAAACAGTTGTCATTGGGACGGAAAGTGAGGTGAAATGTTCTGAACAGGGGCACAGACAGCAAAACAAATGTTACAGGGGTGATAACCCTTACCTATGTTTTCCAAAAAGTTTAAAAATAGATTTTTGGGCTGGAGCTACACTTCAACAATGTACCTGTTCAAAATTACAAACACATTCTACATAAGAACAAACCTACAGTCCCTGTCTTGTATGCACCGCCTGTATACGGCTGTTCAGAGTATATAGGGCCTTTTTTATTTTATGTGCGGGGTTCCCCTTAATATCCATACAAGACCCAAAGGGGCTGGTAATGGGCTGGGGTAGGGGGGGGGGTCATGGGGTAGCTATGCCATTTTTCTTAAAGATTTTCATCCATATTACCGGGACCAGACATTACATTAAAGCCGCAAGCAGTTTTAAATGGCTTTTTTTTCCTTTAGAAGTGTCATTTTGTGCAGGGACAGTTCTAAACACGGGAAACACGTGGCACTTCACAGGCATACTTTAGACACCCCCCAGGTACGATATTTAAAGGAATATTTGACTTTTTTTTTTCACTTTATGCATCATTAAAATGACTGCTCCCGAAAAACGACCGTTTTTAAAACTTCTTTTTGCATTGATACATGTCCCCTGGTGCAGAACCCGGGTTCCCAAACCCTTTTTAGGACAATAACATGCATAATAGTTGTTATAATTAGCACTTTAGAATTCGAACGTTCGCATCCATTGTATTTAATAGGGTTCTAATGTTCGTACGAACTTTCGGTCCGTTCGCGGGTTCTGGTGCGAACCGAACCCGGGGGTGTTCGGCTCATCACTAATGGTGAATAAGTGAATAAAGAGTCCAAATGATCCAAAAGGTGAATGAGGTAACTGTGTAATGAGTTGTCTGCAGGTAATCCACCACCATAAAGATTTAAGGCTTACCAGACAGGGTGGACCCAGCAAGGCTTACGCCTGATGGGTCAAACGAGCTTGATGGTGTAGCACACCAAAGGAGAGGTACAGCAAGCACGACTTCCAATGAGAACCAGGAAAGGATGTATCACAACAATGACATCAGTGAGAATCCGCCATGGAATTGGGTAACGGTACTTCACAAAGAACTCCCCCCAAAGTGTTTATATAGTAAAGGAGAGAAATGGGACCACATAGTGTGATTCCATTTTAAAAAAAGGAACATTTATTGATAAAATAATAAAATGGTCACTGTCAGGAAAGACGTTTCCATACTCTGCCTGGCAACAGTGTTGCCAGGAGAACACCTGTGCGCGGAAGGACCATCCGGCGCATGCGCGTGTGCGACAGCACAATCGGCGCGCGCGGTGACATCGTTTGGCGCCAGAAATGGCATTTAAACTACTCTGACATTCTGCTCCTTGCTGTCTGGTCTACAGCGTTCCTGAGACCCCTGCTATTTGACTTCTGATCCTGAATACCAGTTATCTGACCCGGCTTGCATCTGTTACCTCCGATTGCTGCCTGCCCTGACCTCGGCTTGTCTTGACTACTCTCCCGGTCTCTCCTGAACCTAGTCGCTGCTGGCCTGATAAACTGGCCTGGCCTGAACCTGCTTACCTGCACTTCCCTGCTGTTACAGTACTATCCGGACTACAGTGCACCTCCCTGCTGTTGCAGTACAACCCGGACTACAGTGCACCTCCCTGCTGTTGCAGTTCTACCCAGACTACAGTGCACCTCCCTGCTGTTGCAGTTCTACCCGGACTACAGTGCACCTCCTTGCTGTGGCAGATCAACCTGGATTACAAGTACCTTCCCTACTGTTGCAGTTCAGCCCGGACTACAGCACACCTCCTTGTTGCTACAGATCAGTTCTGGACTCTAATACTCCAACCTGCTGTTGTATCCAGTCTAGCTTCACCGTGCACCTCCCAGCTGCCATAGGCCTGCTCCAGTTCGCTGTGCACCACCTGCCGCTGCATCTGCTTTCTACCCTGCTCACCAACCAGGCACTTGTGCCCTCTGTCCTCCGGAGCCCCTGTCTGCTCTATCAGGGGCTCTTGAGCCAGGGGATTACGAGAGGTCACTCCCTGCACGTTGGGCTCCCTCACCAGGTACGTGACAGTACCAGACAGCCATGTCTGAGCCCACGCAGGGAGCCTCTCCCATGGAGGATTTGTGCCGTCACTTGGATGGTCTTACCACAGCAGTCAGAAACCTGCAGGAAGGTTACACCCGTTTGGAAGAACAGGTCCAGACCTTGTCTTCCACAGGCCCTGGATCTTCCGGAACCTCCTCTGCACCCCCAGTGGTCATGTTGCCACCTGAACCCAGGGTCCCCACTCCGGAGAGATTTTCTGGGGATCGCAGCAAGTATAGGGCCTTCCGCAACGCGTGTGAACTTTTCTTTGCGCTTCAGCCCAGGACTTTTTCCCTTGAATCCACCAAGGTGGGCTTTGTCATAGCCCTGTTGTCTGGCGAACCCCAGACGTGGGCCCATCGCCTCCTAGAACAGAAAGACACTTGCCTTGACCATCTGAGTACTTTCTTTCAGACCATGGACCTTCTCTATGAGGATCCACAATTGTCAGCCACCGCTGAGGCAGCACTATGCTCCCTACAGCAGGGTCGCAGGGCCGCAGGGCCGCAGAGGACTATGTGTCAGATTTCAGGCGCTGGAGTTCCGATACCAGCTGGAACGACGCCGCCCTGCAACATCAATTCCGTTTGGGACTATCTGAATCCCTAAAGGATGAGCTGGCCCGGGTCGGTATACCTAACACGCTCGACGCCTTGATCCTCCAGTCCATCCAGATCGATAGGCGGTTGAGAGAGCGGAGAGCCGAGCGGACAGCATGACCTTCTCGCCCGGTGTGGATGCTTCCACGGGTACCCAACTCTCCTCATTCCGCTCCTTCAACTTCCCTGCGCTCCGCTGCCGACACCTCCGAGCCTATGCAATTAGGATTGATCCGACCCTCACTCACTCCTGAGGAGCGCCAACGCCGCCGGGCTCCCAATCTGTGCCTCTACTGTGGGGAACCAGGGCACTATGTGAGGATGTGCCCCGCCAAGCTTCGTAAGTGCTCCTATCTCTCCTCTTCTGTCTTGCCTGCTCAGTCTAACAACACCACTCACCTGACAATTTCCGTCTCTCTGCAGCTTCCAGGAAGGAACATCCGGGCTTCCGCCATTATTGATTCCGGTGCGTGCAGCGGCTTCATGGACCACTCCTTCACCTTGAAACATCAAATCCCACTAAGGCCTAGGTCCAAGGAGCTTGCCGTCCATCTAGCCGATGGATCGGCCATCAGATCCGGCCCTGTTAAGCAGGAAACAGTCCCCTTGAGTACTACCATCGCTGATAATCACCAAGAGCTAGTTTGCCTGGACATTATAGAATCCACTCTCTTCCCAATCATCTTGGGGATGCCATGGGTGAGGGCCCATAATCCACAGATCGATTGGAATTCCAGGAAAGTTCATTTTCCATCTCTTTACTGCCGCCAACACTGCTTCCCAGAACCCATCGAGACCTCGTCTCCACTACTATGCCTGGAGAGTGACATGGAGAACCGTCAACTAGTCCCAGAGGTCTATCACAGTTTTCTGGATGTCTTCAGTAAAAAGGGCCGCGGAGACTCTGCCCCCACACCGGCCCTATGACTGCCCTATTGAACTCCTCCCTGAGGCAGAGGTCCCTTTTGGAAGGATCTTCCCCTTATCTGAACTGGAGCTCGGGACTCTAAAAACTTATCTCGACGACAACCTAGAGAAGGGATTCATACGTCCCTCCACCTCACCCACAGGGGCCGGTATATTCTTCGTAGAGAAGAAAGACCATTCTCTACGCCCCTGCGTGGACTACAGAGACTTAAACAAAATAACTATTAAAAACAGGTATCCCCTTCCACTGGTACCTGAACTATTCCAAAGACGTGGAACAGCCGTCATCTTTACTAAATTGGACCTCCGTGGGGCCTACAACTTGGTCCGCATTCGGAGTGGCGACGAGTGGAAGACAGCGTTCCGCACCAGATTCGGGCACTTCGAATATCTGGTCATGCCCTTCAGCCTCTGCAACGCCCCCGCCACTTTCCAACACTTCGTAAACGACATCTTTAGGGACTATCTAGACTTATTCATCATAATCTACCTAGACGACATCCTGATCTTCTCCTCTTCCTTGTCCAACCATCGTGAACATGTCTGGAAGGTATTGGCCCGGCTTCGCCAACATGGCTTGTACGCCAAACCTGAGAAATGTGAATTCGAACGACAGCATATTCAGTTCTTAGGACTGATCATCTCGGTGGAGGGCATTAAAATTGACCCCCAGAAGATCACGGCCATTCTCGATTGGCCAGCCCCCACCGATAAGAAGGGGATCCAACGCTTTGTGGGATTTGCAAACTTCTACCGGAAGTTTATCAAGGGATTCTCCTCAATCATTTCCCCTATCACCAGTTTAACAAGACAAGGTATCCAGTTCCACTGGTCTCCTGAAGCTCAGGCCGCCTTCACTACTCTCAAAAACCTGTTTATCTCAGCCTCTGTCCTGAAGCACCCCGATCCGGCCTTACCTTATATTCTAGAAGTGGATGCCTCTGAGGTGGCAGTTGAAGCCATACTCTCCCAGAGACAGGGCCCAAAGGCCTTGCTGCACCCAGTTGCATTCTTCTCCTGTAAGCTAACGGAGGCTGAGAGGAACTACGATGTCGGGGACAGGGAACTTCTTGCCATAAAATCTGCACTCGAGGAGTGGCGCTATCTCCTGGAGGGAGCGGCACACCCTATCCTGATTTATACCGACCATAAGAACCTGGAGTACTTGAAAATTGCCAAGAGACTAAGACCACGCCAGGCCAGGTGGGCACTTTTTTCACCCGATTTTCATTTCACATCACTTACCGACCAGGATCCAAGAACACCAAACCGGACGCTCTTTCCCAGATGTTTGCCGAATCTGAAGTTCTTTCACCTCCAGATACCATCTTAGCTCCCGGAAACTTCCTCCTTTTGCAGGAGGATCTCTTGTCCCAAATCAGACAAGCTTCTTCGGAACCTCCTCAGTCTCCAGACCTTGCCCTTCAGTTTAAAGACGGTCTGCTGTGGAACAAGGACAAGATTTTTGTGCCTCCGCAACTACGGGTGGCAGTCTTGAAATCCTGTCATGATCACCAGTTGGCCGGCCATTTCGGTGTTCACAAGACCTCTGAGCTCCTCCAGCGGACATTCTGGTGGCCGCAACTACTCCAAGATTGCCGGAGCTATGTGGAGTCTTGCATCACCTGCATCCAGAACAAAGGCAGCAGGACCAGAGCCTGGGGGTTGCTAAAGCCACTACCCGTCCCGGAGAGACCATGGAGGATGATCTCCATGGACTTTATAGTCAAACTACCTTCTTCAGAAGAGTTTACTACCATCTTCGTAGTAGTTGATAGGCTCTCCAAGATGGCCCACTTCCTGCCTATGGTGGGTACTCCCTCGGCATCTGAGACTGCTAAAATTTTCATCAGGGAGATAGTGAGGCTCCACGGCATACCTGCTAACATCACGTCTGACCGTGGGGTGCAGTTTACATCGAGGTTCTGGAGAGCACTATGCAAGTCTCTGAAGATCGATCTGTTCTTTTCCTCAGCTTACCACCCCCAGACCAACGGCCAAACAGAGCGCACCAATCAAACGCTCGAGCAGTATCTACGCTGCTTTTCAAGTTTTTCCCAGGATGATTGGGCCTCTCTTTTGCCCCTGGCAGAGTTCGCCTATAATAACTCGGTTCACTCTGCCATCAAACAATCCCCGTTCTTCGCAAACTATGGGTTCCACTCCTTGTTTTTGTCCAACAATATGCCTGAATGTCCAGTACCAGCCGCCCAGGAGACCTTAAATTTATTTTCTACCAACAACAAATTACTCCAGGAGACAATGACTAAGGCTCAGAAGTACAACAAAGAGGTATTTGACAGAAAGAGGAGAGGGGAGCTCAACCTAGCACCCGGGGACCAAGTTTGGCTATCTACCCTGAATCTAAAGCCCTGTACACACGATCGGTTTTACCGATGAAAACCGTCCGATGGATTTTTTTCATCGGACAAACCGATCGTGTATGGGACCCATCGGTCTTTTTTCCATCAGTTTTAAAAAATAGAACATGTTTTAAATTTTTCCGATGGATCCAAAACCGATAGCAAATTCCGATCGTCTATGGGCAAGTCCATCGGATAAAAAACCCATGCATGCTCAGAATCAAGTCGACGCATGCTCAGAAGCATTAAACTAAATTTTTCTCGGCTCATCGGAGTGTTTTACGTCACCGCGTTTGGAACGGTCGGTTTTTTGACTGATGGTGTGTGGGCAAGACTGATGGAAAACAGTTTAATCGGATATCCGATGGACAAATCCATCAGACTAGAATCCATAGGAAATCCGATCGTGTGTACAGGGCTTAAGGCTGGCATGCCCATCCAAAAAGTTGGGTCCTAAATTCGTGGGCCCCTTCCCAATAACAAGGAAGATTAACGAGGTGGCTTACGAATTGAAATTGCCAGAGTCCTTCCGGATCCACCCAGTTGTTCATTTGGCCCTGCTCAGACCTACGGTCCCTGATCCCTTTACCAACCGGAACACCGGTCCCCCTGAACCAGTGCTTATCAATGGAGAAGAGGAATTTGAGGTAGAGTCCATTCTGGATTGCAGGAGGAGACGCAACCAGACTCAATACCTGGTAAAATGGAAGGGCTACGGCCCAGAGGAGAACTCATGGGAACCGGAAATGAACGTCCATGCTGGAAGGCTAATTAAGGACTTCAAGAGGTCTCACCCAGACAAGATGGCCCAGCTGGGCATCCGGAGGCTGCCCCTTGGGGGGGGGCAATGTCAGGAAAGACGTTTCCATACTCTGCCTGGCAACAGTGTTGCCAGGAGAACACCTGTGCACGGAAGGACCATCCGGCGCATGCGCGTGCGCGATAGCGCAATTGGCACGCGCAGGCGCATGCGCGTGCGCGCGGGAGGGCGCTCACGTGCGCGGTGACAGCGTTTGGCGCCAGAAATGGCATTTAAACTACTCTGACATTCTGCTCCTTGCTGTCTGGTCTACAGCGTTCCTGAGACCCCTGCTATTTGACTTCTGATCCTGAATACCATGTATCTGACCCGGCTTGCCTCTGTTACCTCCGATTGCTGCCTGCCCTGACCTCGGCTTGTCTTGACTACTCTCCCGGTCTCCCCTGAACCTAGTCGCTGCTGGCCTGATAAACTGGCCTGGCCTGAACCTGCTTACCTGCACCTCCCTGCTGTTACAGTACTATCCGGACTACAGTGCCCATCCCTGCTGTTGCAGTACAACCCGGACTACAGTGCACCTCCCTGCTGTTGCAGTTCTACCCGGACTACAGTGCACCTCCCTGCTGTTGTAGCTCTACCCGGACTACAGTGCACCTCCCTGCTGTTGCAGTTCTACCCGGACTACAGTGCACCTCCTTGCTGTGGCAGATCAACCTGGATTACAAGTACCTTCCCTACTGTTGCAGTTCAGCCCGGACTACAGCACACCTCCTTGTTGCTACAGATCAGTTCTGGACTCTAATACTCTAACCTGCTGTTGTATCCAGTCTAGCTTCACCGTGCACCTCCCAGCTGCCGTAGGCCTGCTCCAGTTCGCTGTGCACCACCTGCCGCTGCATCTGCCTTCTACCCTGCTCACCAACCAGGCACTTGTGCCCTCTGTCCTCTGGAGCCCCTGTCTGCTCTATCAGGGGCTCTCGAGCCAGGGGATTACGAGAGGTCACTCCCTGCACGTTGGGCTCCCTCACCAGGTACATGACAGTCACTCACATTTGAGAGGACAAATAAAGCGTTTTGATCAAAAATGATGCAGTGGCATCAGTAGAGCCCTTCTTGGCGCGGTTCGTCCTAATAAGGCATCATCTAATAAGGCACCCCAGATGATGCCTTATTAGGACGAAACGCGTCGGGCAGGGCTCTGCTCATGCCACTGCGTCATTTTTGATAAAAATGCTTTATTTGTCCTTTCAAATGTGAGTGACCATTTTATTATTTTATCAATAAATGTTCCTTTTTTTAAAACGGAATCACACTATGTGGCCCCATTTCTCTCCTTTACTATATAAACACTTTGGGAGGAGTTCTTTGTGAAGTACCGTTACCCAATTCCATGGTGGATTCTCACTGATGTCATTGCTGTGATACATCCTTTCCTGATTCTCATTGGAAGTCATGCTTGCTGTACCTCTCCTTTGGTGTGCTACACCATCAAGCTTGTTTGATCCATCAGGCGTAAGCCTTGCTGGGTCCACCCTGTCTGGTAAGCCTTAAATCTTCATGGTGGTGGATTACCTGCAGACAACTCATTACACAGTTACCTCATTCACCTTTTGGATCATTTGGACTGTTTATTCACTTATTCACCATATACTCGGTTCATCACCTTGATGGTGTCAACTACAACCATACATATTTGTTTTATTGCGATATTTCAGTTTTGGTTTTTCACGTTTTATATCTATGCTTTTCACACATTATTTATATTGCCATTTGTACACCTGTTCAACCAAGTACAGTTGTTCACAGTCATTGTAGGTGTTTTTGTTTATACCAACCACTTGTTTATCACTTATTATTTTATTCCATTAGTCTGTGTAGCAATATACAGGGTTCATATATATTTTATCACTGTATACCTTCCGAGTGTACTATTAATTTTGAGCGCTGCACTATTTCACTTTGCTGTGAAGAGTAACCAATCAGCTTCTAACTTCAGCTTGTTCAAATGAGCTTTGCCAATAAAACCCAGAAGATGATTGGTTACTATGCAAAGCTGAACCAGGTGCTGTGTGCACCAATTCTAGTAGATCACCCACAGTGTCTCAGTCCAATCTATACCTAGTAAAAGCAAAGGCGTAGATAGGCAGGGCTGTACACTGAAAAAAACTAAATTCCCCAGCAGTCAATGGCGTCCCTAGGGGGGGGGCCAGAGGGGGCCCTGGCCCCCCCAACATTATGCTGTGCCCCACCATGTGCCCCCCTAAAAAAAAAATTTTTTTTTTGCATTTTTTTTTTTGCTCGGGCCGCCGCTGGAGTAACACAGTCTCTCCTGAGAGGGAGAGCGTCCCCAGTCAGCTCCTGCAGGGAATTCCTCCCTCCTCCCTCTGCTCGCTGACACTGCATAATGCGAGCACTCACACAACCACAGCCGCCCGATCGGCTCCTTCCCCTGCATCCTCATTGGCACGGAGAAGAGCGAGTTGCAGGAAGGACTCCATGAGCACTGTGGGGGGACAGGGGGGCCCAAGCCTTCATCTCAGTTACTGAAAAAACAGGCTGATTTCTCCCGTCCTTAGGACAGGAGAACCAGCCTGTAAATTCCGAGAGTGGTGACTGCAAGCTGAGCCGAGTGTCAGTCTATGCGAGTCCAGTGAGCCCAGCGAGTCCAGCCACACCCCCCTCACTCTCCTCAAATACGAGCAGGGAGGAATACAGCTCCTCCTTCTCCCAGTCCTGCCCACACTATCCCGGCGTGCTGTATCTGAAGAGAGGGGATGTGTGGGTGAGAAATGTGAAAATCAGCAGCATCCCTGGCTGTGTGTGAATGATGCCTGAGATTCTGACCTGGACCATGGGTAAGTGTGTGCACTGCAGAAAGCAGTACACTGTAATCACTGAACTGCATTATCTCCATCCCTTCTCTCCCCCATCTGTCTCCCTCCCCCTCTCCTGTTCTTTCAAGACATTCACAATTTACTTTCACTTCACTTTCAGTTAGGCAGGTAATATATGGTGCAAATTTCTTTCCTGCATCCACAGATTGCAGGAAAGATACTTGCATAATTCCTCCATCAACACAGACAGTGTTGACAGGGGAATATCCCTCCTGCCCAGCAATTGTATTCTCCCAACAAACAGAGATTATCACTAGCGGCTATAGCAACCACTAGTGATAATCATAAGAGAATCTGCTCATTAATGGTTCAAATCTCAGCCAGTTCCTGCTGAACCAGCTGATATTTAAACTGTCTATGGCTGGTCTTAGCTCTTAGGCAGCCCATACATTGATCACTTTTTTTCATTCAACTATTAGCTTGAATGAAAAAAAAAAGAAATGATCCAATTCCCCCATCTACACATTATAGGTGGATGGGGGAATGTTCCCAGTGTGGACCAGTGCTGGAACAACCAGAGTTGCGCTGCTACTAGTGATAGAATCAAATAGTAAAATTAGATAACTGATATCACCAGAATGGGAGTGCAACAGATTGCTAAACGCATGAATGCTAAACGCATAAACATAAATCCAAAAAACAATAATAACAAAGTGCAGCGTGCATATGAAACTCAGAATCTGGAATACACATAAATATCCATAATTGTGCAAAGTCCAATATGTAATCCTTTGCAAAGTGCAAAACAAACACTAGGTGCAACTGTGCAAGGCAAAATATAAAAATGTCCAATCTGTAATAAATAGTGCAAAGTCCAAAAACTTTGTGCAAAATCGCAATCAAATTGTGAGCATAGCAATCTAATATTCTTTCTTCAGTGTGCAAACAGATTCCATGTGCAAAAGTGCTGGAGAGGTGTAACGGTCTCCTCTTCGTGCAAAGGACACACCAGTGAGAGTGGCCTCTTACCTTGTGGTAAAAGGACAACCGCATATATGTGTATATATATCACAGAGGTGGCTGCTCCTCTCTTTTGATCCTGGACCTTACTATATTATTCCACATGGTAGCACAGGAATAAACATATTACTCAAAAACCAGAGTTGCTGTCCTGTCCCGGCTATTTACAGCGCTGGTCTGTCTCCATGGCAGCGGCGGCAGCACATTGGAACCCAGTGCTGGTTACTTTATGGGGCTGATGTACAGGAGGGCCAGCACAATTTGTTGTTAGAGATGGGCTGGGCATGTTCAAAATTCCACATGCCAGAGCCTGCCAGGAAGCCCACACTGCACAGCGCTAATCACAGGCAGTGAGAAATTTCCCGGTCCGCATCTGCACAGATCAGGAAATGTCTCACTGGCTGTGATTAGCACTGTAGAGTGTCAGCTTCCTGGCGGGATCGGGCATGTGGGATTTCAAACACACCGAGCCCATCTCTATTGGTTGTAGACAGTTGAGCTCCCCCTGCAGTTCTCCCACTACAGGTTGCTTAGCAGCTGTGGAGCCTCCTCTGACATTCTGATCGTGATGCAATCCAGGTGATGCTCCTAGTCAAATCCTAGTGTTAAATATCAGTGATTTTATTGATCAAAGCCCACATTTTACAGGCATAGAGCCCACATGGCCACTGAACATACAGTTTATATATATGTGGTTGTACTCTTGATGCTAATATAGCGCTACCCCCAGTTAAGAGAGCCGCTGGTTTTGTTTTGGGCCCTGTAGTGCACCACTTTCAACCCCTGGCAATCGGCTCTAACCTCCCGTGGCACAGCTAGTAAGGGGAGATAGGACCGCGTGACTGCAACTCTAGGTGATGCAGTCCTATGGCAAACACACACAGTGATATACTTTAAAACTTCTATTAAAGTAAGTGAAACTGACACCAATGTACTTGACCCAGATATTTTACTGAGGCTAATGGGCAAGTAATAAACAACAGTATAACAAGTTGCAGATCCCTGCAATAAACAGTAATAAAGATAAACAGAGTAATCAGAATAATAAAGTATTGCTATGCAACTCTAACGCTGCCCTTTTACAGCTACTTCCCCTCATGGGTAGACTAACACCCAGCAATGTCTACCTATGCAGTCAGGCCTGACTGATCTAAATGGAAGTTCAGAGAAACAATATTCGCTAGCAATCTTTCGGTGGTGCACTTGAAGAACAACTTTGTAATCCCAACGAATAGTAAAGATAAAGTATCTGTCTTTAAACAGCTCTCACCACCCGGACAAGTCCAAGTCCTTTTCCTCCGCCGATTCGTCTGGGAACAGGAATCCACAGATATCCAAGTCTTCAATCCTTCTGGTGTACTGCAGCAAGGAGGAGAAGATGTCTCTCAGGTTCAGCTAGGCTGGCAGAGGGCTCTTTGGAAAAGAGCACAAGGCCCAGGCTTCAGGCCTTGTGCATACAGCAGTTCAGCACAGAGATCCTCTTGCTAGGAGAGGGGGTGTCCAAAAGAGGCAGAACAAACTCCACCTCCCCTTTATAAAGTCTGCCCCAGCAGTCTCTGTTCCGGAGCAATGCACCCTGGGTGCTGCAAGATGTTCTGGGAGATGTAGTCTCTCTGTATTAAAGGGGAATACCCCGCTACACTGTGTAATAAATACTGTGTTTATTAGATATGACTGGGAGCATCACCTGGATCACATCCTGATTATCAACATGTCAACAGAGAAGGTTATACAGCATTACTGCTGCTAGGTGACCAGCTGGGGGCTCGGCTCTCTATAACCAATAGTGCCAGCCTTCCCCTGCATGCACCATAATGTCACCAGCACTAGGTCCTAATGGACTGCCACCGCTGCCAAGGAGACAGATGCCAGACCAGTGCTGTCAATAGCAGGGACAGGACAGCTGTGGAACCCCACAGTGGCAGAACACCAGGGCCCGGTTGCAAGACAACCTTTGCAACCCTGATAGTTCTCCCACTGCTTTGGACCCTTATATTTTCTTGGTGTGCTGGTGACATATATCTTTTGTTTTCTGCCACCCTGGGGGGCCCCAGTATAGTAGGAAGGGAGCTCACTGCAGAACATGTGAAAGGGCCCGTTGTGGGATCGTAGTCAAGGGCCCCAGGATATATATATATATAATTGCATTTTATAGTTGGCCCCCCTACTTTTGTCCCTGTCCCCCCATGTGCCCCCCCTAAATATGAAAGCTGGAGACGCCACTGCCCAGCACACTCATAAGATAGTTAGCCATTTCAACATTTAAAATGTCATGTGAAGCCAAACTGCCCCATCAAGGCATCTCTGTAAATTGTGACCACTAACCTGTCTGTGCTCCTATGCTGAAAAATGTATATAAGAATAAATAACTTGAGAGCAGGCATGCTGTATAAGTGCCCCCACATGTACAGACTTGCTCAAGGCAGTGTGTCTGCACCAAATCCAAAAAAGTCAGAATGGCAGCCACTCAGACCAATTTAAGGTTAGCAAAAGGAAATATGTGCATGGGCTGGGCAATATACAAAAACAATACAACATTTCCTCAGCACACTCTTCTGTTCCTAAATCAACTGGTTTAACATCTTAGATTAATATCATACATTTACAAACACTGTTAAAAAGATATCTGTAAGACACCCTGCCCAACCAAGACAGCTCTGCAAAGTCTGGTCCCTAACTATCCGAGCTTCAAACTTGGGGTGCATATATATATATATATATATATATATATATATATATATATATATATATATATATGTAGCGGCCACCTCCACTCCCCTCTTTCTCTCAGCTCGTCTTTCTCTTGTCTAGGGGTATCTTAGAGGGGAGGGAGCGGGGACACCACGCCTGTCTTCCACCACATGTGTCAGTGCGGTATAAGCAACGTTCTTGTATTACCTTCGGGTCAGTGCTGTACACCTGGATCCTCCCTCCAAGAGTCACCTTGAACAATGTCTGTCAGGAAATGAGCCCCACACCATTAAAGTTCAACACTCCTTTATTCTTCTCGAATGAACACAATCAGTTGAACTCCCTTGGTAAAACAGAACAAAAAAGGAGGTGTGGATGCGAATAGGCCCAGACACAATGTAGTTCTCCACTTTCCTTGCTGAAAGTGGGTTACGGTCTCCGCACGAGGGGGAATTTCCTTCCAGGCGGTCTCCGACGAGAGGCTCACCTGTCTCCGGCAATATGCTGCACCGGGTCTTCAAGTGAGGAGCTCCCTCCGGTCCATTGCGCCTTCGCGGATTCGGGTACCCACTCCCGGGGTTCCCTAGGATCTCCTTCCCTCGCGGAACTCAGTGTTGGGCACTGAGCTCCGGACCTCCATCCGAGTACCTCACCCCAGGCTAAAGGTGCCTGGGATGGAACACGACCTCCGGCTGTCCTCTAGGCCTAGGCCACCTAGAGGACCGACACGAACCACCGTCCGCAAGCTGAAGGTGCCTGGGACTTCGACCCTGTGACAAAGATGGCCGGCCCCTTTATACCCTCTCCCAGCAAGCACGGCGGGTTCCCCGCCCCACCATACCACTGCCGAGGGAGGACAAAAAGGAGGCACTACATACAGCAATGATTCAACCCCAGCCCAGGGCAACAGCGCCACCTACTGGGCTGCAGGGAATTACACATCACCAATGTCTCTGTCAAATTCAAATTTACACCCGGGAAAGTACATACCCGCTACACTCTCCCCCTGGTCATTTGACACTGGTCCCCAGTGTCTGGAGTAAATCATGCCCTCAACGGCTGACATAATCCAATCCAGAAACCGACTAACAATTGTCCAAAAATATAAAACTTTTGAAAAAACTATCCAACTGAAACATTGTGTCTGAGCCCTGTAAAGAAAGGGAATAAAGACAGAAGAGAAACAACAGTATTGATACATAACTTTGAATCACATATTCACATTTGACTTTTCCCACCCATCCTGACTAAGACCCACCCCATCCTCAGTAAACTTGATGGGATGTTCTCCTGCAGAGGGAAAAGAAAGGATTAACACACATAACCCTGACACCTGTATTCGTGTAATGGAAAATAAACTTCTCCGAGAAGAAATCCCTTTTCTCCAAAGAGTGAGTGCATGAAAAGTGTCTTAAAGTTGCGCAACACTGCCACCTGGTGACAGCACCGCGGTAACTGCACTCGTGGAACTTTCTTCTTTTCTTTTGGCCCTATCTACCCCAGAGTCCATAATCTCTTTGCAGGAAAAGTGAAGAACAAACAGGAACAGTTCTTCATTCCTCTGGGCACAAAAGCAACTGGCCCCAGAAAGTTCAGCAGCATGATAAGAATGGAGTCTCTTTTCTCCTACAGGTAAAAGCGGGGATGCGGCAGAACAAGTCTTTTCAAGTGCTGATCCATGGTCTCCAGATGATACTCCACATCTTCTCCTTCTTTGCGCCGGATCAACACTTTATCTGCATGGATGTGTCGTCCCAACATCCATTCTGCCTTGCAGTCTTTAAAACGTTGAGAGGCCTTTGGAGAGCATGCCAGGTACCTGCGGGCGTGGGGAACCTGAAGGTGGGTCCACACAAAGTCATTGTACCAGCGCTCCTGGCACACTTCCACCTCATACAGCAGTTCCTTCGATAAGTATGGATACTCCCATCCATAGTCTGCAGCAACCTTCTGACCAAATAGCCGTTGCAATCTCGCCAAAGGAGGCATGGTAGATTTGTCCCCTTCACCAGGCAAAACTATCGAGTCCGGGTGGCGAGGGACCTTGATCACATCTGATCTGGGCATAGGTGCCCGCAGCAGCAGTCTCTTTTCCCCGGCCTTTGGTACAGATGGCACCGGGGATGTAGAAGCAGCCTGGGGACCGGACCTCTCTTCAGGCGCTGATGCCTCCACCTGGGGTGTGCTTTCCCCTGTAGACATGGGTGGATCTCTGATCCTCCGAGATGAAGCGAGAGGTACTTTGTCCCAGCCCTTCCCGGCAAACAAATCGTCTATGGCAACGTTGTCTCCCATGTCCGAGAGCGACTCCAGGTCAGAGGTGTCACACTCCTCCGCGGGAATGTAGCCGGTTGTAGAAACGGAGCCACCACCTCCCGCGGATTCGCTAGGCCATGACTTCCCGACACCTCCACCCACACACCAAATCTCTCCGCCTGGCTTACCTCGGCCTTTACTTGAAGCGGGACGTCCGGAACTCTTGTCGACGGATCCATCCGGGCCGGGCGTAAGCGGGCGAGACGGTCCACCACAACCACTGGTCGGGGATACCACGCCGGTCTTTCTCTTCGGTGGCGGACGCTGCGAGACATTGGTGACTGAGTCAGCATCCTCGGAATTCTCCCGTTGGGGTTTTACGACCTCCTCCACGGTCGTTGCAGTGTGCGCAGGGGTGACTCTCACAGCAGTGATTCCTCCTCTCTGAGTGGTGTTGCCTGAAGCCTGGCCGGGGTAAATGGTCCTCGGCCTCTCCACCGCCGGATCCACTTCGAACAGGAACTCCCCACAGGCCTCAAAACGTCCAAACGGCTTCAACTGGCACACCAGTCCCGAACACCCGGGACAAATCACACCCAGGGCCTCAACGTCCATGCACGAGTACAGGGCGAATCGACCCCTTGGCTTTAGTCGGATCCCCGTATCTGTTACCGGAGCAGCAGCAGTCACTTTCGTGGTGGAAGGGTGAACTGGAATCCACGAGGTGTGTCCAAACATGGCGACCTGTTGCTGATCCATCGCACACTGCAGAGTTTTTGCGCCAATGTCCCACGTGTAGTCCTTCACACGTATTGGACTCCTCCCCTTTGCTCCAGTTCACGGGCTTTTCTTCTTTTCTGTTTCTGAGTCACGCCCACGAACTAAGCGATGGGGGTGTGCCTGGTGGCGCAGTGCAATAGAAGCCCCCACGTGTAGTACTTCACACGGCTGAACTTCCCCCTCATTCCACTATTCTGCGCGGGCCTTTCCCTTCATTGGGTCATGTCCACGACTTCGAGCAGGGATGCACTTCGGCCAATGAAGGCCTGCCTATTCGCTTAACTCTTCCAACAGACACGTTCAATACTGTGGTGCACAACACTATACCGGACCCGAGCCCCCACGTGTAGCGGCCACCTCCACTCCCCTCTTTCTCTCAGCTCGTCTTTCTCTTGTCTAGGGGTATCTTAGAGGGGAGGGAGCGGGGACACCACGCCTGGCTTCCACCACATGTGTCAGTGCGGTATAAGCAACGTTCTTGTATTACCTTCGCGTCAGTGCTGTACACCTGGATCCTCCCTCCAAGAGTCACCTTGAACAATGTCTGTCAGGAAATGAGCCCCACACCATTAAAGTTCAACACTCCTTTATTCTTCTCGAATGAACACAATCAGTTGAACTCCCTTGGTAGAACAGGACAGAAAAGGAGGTGTGGATGCGAATAGGCCCAGACACAATGTAGTTCTGCACTTTCCTTCCTGAAAGTGGGTTACGGTCTCCGCACGAGGGGGAATTTCCTTCCAGGCGGTCTCCGACGAGAGGCTCACCTGTCACCGGCAATATGCTGCACCGGGCCTTCAAGTGAGGAGCTCCCCCCGGTCCATTGCGCCTTCGCGGATTCGGGTACCCACTCCCGGGGTTCCCTAGGATCTCCTTCCCTCGCGGAACTCAGTGTTGGGCACTGAGCTCCGGACCTCCATCCGAGTACCTCACCCCAGGCTAAAGGTGCCTGGGATGGAACACGACCTCCGGCTGTCCTCTAGGCCTAGGCCACCTAGAGGACCGACACGAACCACTGTCCACAAGCTGAAGGTGCCTGGGACTTCGACCCCATGACAAAGATGGCCGGCCCCTTTATACCCTCTCCCAGCAAGCACGGAGGATTCCCCGCCCCACCATACCGCTGCCGAGGGAGGACAAAAAGGAGGCACGACACACAGCAATGATTCAACCCCAGCCCAGGGCAACAGCGCCACCTACTGGGCTGCAGGGAATTACACATCACCAATGTCTCTGTCAAATTCAAATTTAAACCCGGGAAAGTACATACCCGCTACATATATATATGTGTAGCGACCTCACCCCTCTCACCCCTTCTCATGCTCGGCTTGTTTTATCTCGTCTAGGGGTTAGTACTGGGGGGAGGGATGAGATACACCACGGCCCATGTCCTCCAATGTGTAGAGGTGAAGGCCAGAACTATCGGGCATTGTGTGTATGTCCCAGAGTCAAATCCTTTACCAAATGACCCTCTTTGCTTCCAGTAACTGAAGTTCCACACACTGAAAACGGTCCAACTCGTATTAATTCTTCTCAACAAATAGTCATTCAGCACAGACAGGTTGGGACCCAATGAACAGTTCAGTATGAGTAGGGAGTAGGTCAAGGCACAATCCTTTACGGTAGAGCTAACCACTGTGGTGTCACCAATGGCGCATAGTCACTGCCACTGACTATATAGAACAGAACATGGATTACCTTCACTAACGTAGCCCCTGTCAGGGGAAGGACATCCGTCCAAGACAGTTACCGGAGGCCTCTCCATCACCAGCAATGCTGCGCTGGACTCTCCGGAGAAGTTCCGCTCACCGGCCTCCTCGTCTCAGACACGGGCACCCAAGGAGTTAGGGCCCCCCTCGGATTCCTCCACCCTCGCGGAACTCAGTCGAAGGTACTGAGCTCCAGGCCTCCACCATAGTACCTCACCCCAGGCTAAAGGTGCCTGAGATGGACTCCATCTCCCGCTCCGGCCAGGTCAAGGGCACCTGGGCCCGGAACTCCGGAATGCCAGCACCCAGGCTGAAGGTGCCTGGGTGAGGCCGCGTCCTCCGACTCCAAACTCTGAACCTCGTGGTAAGGGCATCTGTCCCTTTTATCTCCTCTCCCTTTGCGTCACAGCGGGTTCCCCGCCCCGCTGTACAAGCGCCAGGAAGGAAAAAAAGGCACAGTCTTGCAATGTGGGTTCAACCCCTGCCCAGGGCGACAATGCCACCTGTAGGCCACAGGGAACCTCACACCACCAGAGTCCTCCAAGACTGCAAATAATCCCCTATTCTCCAACAATCAGGGTGCATTGGGTCATACTACCACCCATGCACTTCCCCCTATATTTTAGACCCCCGCTACCCTCTCCCCCTGGTGATTTGACACTGGTTCCCAGTGTCTGGTGCAAACCCATGTCTCCCAAGGAGTGGTAACATAAGTTCGACCCAGAGACAAACATTCACATAAAACTAAACACAACAATTTAACCAGAAATTGTGCCAGGACCTAAAATGGGAAAGGGAAACAAAAATATAAAACAATGAACTTGGCATGAAAATACTTTAAATGACTTTACACATTTACATTTCTCCCCCTAACTATCTAAGGACCACCCCATTCTCAGCAGCCTTGATAGATGAAATCTCCTCCAGAGGGGAAAAAAAACAAAGAAACACACATCCTAACATAATGTATGTGTTTTCTTGGAAGGAATGGGTCTATCCGTAAAGAAACCCATTCGCTCCAATAAGTACAGTGCAGAGTGCGAAGCAAACAATCACAGCGCAACACCGCCACCTGGTGGCAATGCCGCGGTAAAGGCACTTGTCAGATCCAAATGAACTTCTGCTTCTCTGTGCTGTGACCCTATACTGGCTAAACCCCAAAGTCACTGATTTATTTTCCTTGATGGGAGGAGAAGGAGGGAGAACAAAACAACAACAGCTCCCATTTCTCCAAAGAGTAAAACATCCCAAACAAAAGTTAGAGCACAGTCCCTGTAAGTTAGCAATAAAAGAAATGGAAAGGAGTCTCTTTCTCCTATAAATAGAACTTTGGATCCGGCAAGAATAAAGGCTTTAAGTGCTGGTCAAAAGCCTCCTCATTGTACTCAATGTTCCCTCCATCCTTCCGACAAATTACCACTTTGTCTGCATGGATATGCCTTCCCAGCATTAACTCCGCCTTACAGTCTTGGAATTTTCTGGTGACCGTAGGTGAGCATGAGAGGTATCGGCGTGCATGAGGTACTTTCAGCTTTGTCCAGACAAAATCATTGTACCACCGCTGCCGAAAAACTTCCACCTCGTAGAGCAATTCTCGGGGTAGATATGGGTATTCCCCCCCATATTCTCGGGCAACTTTCTGACAAAAGAGACGCTGCAGCCTAGCCAAAGATGGCATTGTTACACGGTCCCCTACTCCAGGTAGAACAATGGACTCCGGATGGTGAGGCACATTCACCACCTCTGTAGATTTGGGCCTAGGAGCCCGCAGTGATGCACGTTGCACTCCCGCAACAGGAGCAGGTGAAACAGCCGCTGGCTCAAGAAATGGGATCACAGACAGGGGACCAGATTCTTCCCTAGGCTCCGAGGCCTCCACCCGGGGTGTACTATCCCCAATAGACATAGGTGGGTCCCTTAAGACACAGGACGAGGGTAACGGCATCTTGTCCCATCCCTTCTTGTGGAAGATTTCATCTATCTCCCCATCATCACTGGCATCGGATAGCGACTCTAGGTCGGAGGTGTCATAACACTCTGCAGGCAAGTAATTCCCGGTAGATACGGAATTACTCCCCTTAACGACCCCCACCGACCGTGGGCTGCCGACACCTCCAACCACACACACAGTCCCAACCCCTGGCTCACCTGGACCTTCAGAAGAACAGGGATGTCCAGGGCTCTTCACTCCGGATCAATCCAGGCCAGGCAAGTGATGGGGCGAACCTCTTCCACGACCACAGGATGCCATCACCAGGCCAACTTTCCTCTTCGGCGATGAGTGCAGGGAGCTTGTGGTGACCGAGGCAGCATCCTCTGATTTCTCTCTCTTTGTCTCCGCTTGGGCTGTCACTTCGCCCTGGTCAGTGCACACAGGAATGCCCGCATAGGCATCGATCTCTCCCTCCGGAGTGGCAGTACCTGTGAGGTAGTTGAGGTGGAAGGCGCGAGGCCTTTCTGTGGATGGCTCCACCTCAAAGAGGAATTCTTTGCAGACCTCACATCGCCCGAACGGCTTCAAATGAACCACCAGTCCCGAACAGCCGGGACAGATCACACCGAGGGCCTCTATGTCTCTGCATGTGTACAGAGCCAAACGTCCTCGGGGCCTTAGCCTTATTCCTGTGTCCGTGATCGGGGCAGCAAAAGAAGTCATCTCCGTGATAGAAGAAGCAGAAATCCACGGGGTATTTGAAGTCATCCTGACTGTTTGCTGCTCCAATGCGCACTGACCACTTCGCGACGGAATTTCCACGTGTGTCCTTCCACATGGCCAGACTCCTCCCATACTCTGCACTTGTTCGCAGGCTTTCTCTTCTCCCCGCCCACGAACTGCACAGCTATGGTTTGCCTCGTGGCGCGTTGGCCAATATGGCCGACCTACTCGGAACTCCTCCGGACAGCAAAGTTCAAATTCAGACACAACACACATCCCGGACACGATGCCCCCACGTGTAGCGACCTCACCCCTCTCACCCCTTCTCATGCTCGGCTTGTTTTATCTTGTCTAGGGGTTAGTACTGGGGGAGGGATGAGATACACCATGGCCCATGTCCTCCAATGTGTAGGGGTGAAGGCCAGAACTATCGGGCTTTGTGTGTATGTCCCAGAGTCAAATCCTTTACCAAATGACCCTCTTTGCTTCCAGTAACTGAAGTTCCACACACTGAAAACGGTCCAACTCGTATTTATTCTTCTCAACAAATAGTCATTCAGCACAGACAGGTTGGGACCCAATGAACAGTTCAGTATGAGTAGGGAGTAGGTCAAGGCACAATCCTTTACGGTAGAGCTAACCACTGTGGTGTCACCAATGGCGCATAGTCACTGCCACTGACTATATAGAACAGAACATGGATTTCCTTCGCTAACGTAGCCCCTGTCAGGGGAAGGACATCCATCCAAGACAGTTACCGGAGGCCTCTTCGTCACCAGCAATGCTGCGCTGGACTCTCTGGAGAAGTTCTGCTCACCGGCCTCCTCGTCTCAGACACGGGCACCCAAGGAGTTAGGGCCCCCTCGGATTCCTCCACCCTCGCAGAACTCAGTCGAAGGTACTGAGCTCCAGGCCTCCGCCATAGTACCTCACCCCAGGCTAAAGGTGCCTGAGATGGACACCATCTCCCGCTCAGGCCAGGTCAAGGGCTGAAGGTGCCTGGGTGCGGCCGCGTCCTCCGACTCCAAAACTCTGAACCTCGTGGTAAGGGCGTCTGTCCCTTTTATCTCCTCTCCCTTTGCGTCACAGCGGGTTCCCCGCCCCGCTGTACAAGCGCCAGGAAAGGACAAAAAGGCACAGTCTTGCGATGTGGGTTCAACTCCTGCCCAGGGCGACAATGCCACCTGTAGGCCACAGGGAACCTCACACCATCAGAGTCCTCCAAGACTGCAAATAATCCCCTATTCTCCAACAATCAGGGTGCTTTGGGTCATACTACCACCCATGCACTTCCCCCTATATTTTAGACCCCCGCTACATATATGTAGAAGGGTGTTCAATTTAAGGGGAGTGTCTGAGTGGTAGTTAGGCTCAGACACACTGATTGTTAGGGTTTATGGACCATTTCTGTTCATGGGGGATAGTATTGGTGAAAAGTTCCCTGTGGCCTACAGGTGGCGCTGTCGCCATGGGCCAGGGTTGAACCACCGATGGAGGGCTGTGCCTTTTGTGTCCCCTCTTGGCAGTAGTACGGCGGGGCGGGGAACCTGCTGTGCCTGTCGGGAGAGGGTATAAAAGGGGCGGACATCTTCCATTCGAGGTCCACGCCCAGGCACCTTCGGCCTGGGGGTGAGTGAGGGTCGTCTCCGGATGCTCTAGGCCCGGAGGTGGAGTTCCTGTTCCATACCAGACACCTTCAGTCTGGGGTGAGGTACTATTTCGAAGGCCCGGGGCCCAGCACCTTCGGCTGGGGTCCGCTAGGGATTGAGGAATCCCAGGGTGACGCCTTGCGAGGGGACCCATATTTGGGACGAGGAGGCCAGGGAGGTAACCCCTTCCAAAGACCCAGCGCAGAGTCATGGTGATGGTGGGGACCTCTGGTAACTCTCCGGAGGGATGTTTTCTTCTTGACATGGGCTAGATACTCTAAGAAGGAAGTTCACGTTCAAGGTCAGTAGCAGTGGCCTCATAGGGCAATGCCCTATTCACCCGGTCAGTGGCCTGTGACTGTTCTCCAAGTCAGTGGCAGTGACTTTATTCACCCGGTCTGTGGCAGAGAACAACCTCATGGTCTGTGGCAGAGATCGTGCGCCAAAGCTGTTGTAGAAACCTAAACAGTCTAAAGGGTTAAGCTACGTTTGTGCCTGGACCTCCTCCACACCTAAGCTGTCCTGTATCTTCGCTCCAACCTGTCTGCTCTCAAAGAGGCTGTTTATTATCCTGTGAGAAATAAATATTGAGTTGGACTTTCAGCTAGTGTGGACATTCACATTCCTGGGGAAAACAAGGACTTGCATCTATCCAAGGTAGAGGTGAGATCATTCTCGGGAGGTCTTTGACTCTGGCCACAGACAAGGCCTAAAACTAACACCGCTCAACCTCTTTACACAGGAGGGTACGGGCTTGTGGTGCGGTGTGCCTCTCTCTTCCTGCGAGGAGCCTAATTTAATGCAGGTAAAGGGAGGGGTGTGTGCGCTACATATATATCTATATAGATATATATAGATATATCTATATATATATATACACACACACACAGTAAAAGGGAAAAGAAATCTTGCGCCTGATAAAAATAGTTGTTAGATAAAATAAAGCTGCAACCCCAAAATTCCAGTACCTGAAACAAATTATGAGAAAAATATATAAAATATATTGGTGGGGCTGCTTGGTACAATACCTGATAGTGTAAAGTAAGTGAAATACATATATTGGAGCTAATTAACAAACATGTATGAAAAATGTAAAACAAACACCAGCCTGCCTATACACACAATGTCAAAATCGTGATGTACTTAATGTGCTGAACCAGAATTGTGCTGGAGTGCACTAAAAATTGTGAGGTTGATAACCTAAATGAGCAATACAAAACAAAGCAACAAGTGCCCCCAAGTGCATAGTAATGAAACTTAGACAATAGGTGAATTCACATGTGCTAAATAAGAAAATAATTTGCTGCAAAAGTCCTTAAATTCAATGCATAATGCATTCAAAAAGTCTTTGTGATAAACTCTGAAGACATCCTATGAGAACCGAATCCAGAAGTGACAACTAGCAATGTCCACCTTCACCAACTGCAAAACAAACACCCAAACGTGCTCAAAGTGAGGATGGTAGCTTACCAAAAGTAGTTGACCCTTTTAATCAAAAAAGAGGTCAAATGCACTTATAGCAAGAAGTCACTTGCTGACATAGATGGAGATGATGTAACCGGAGCGAAACCCTGGCCTCATGAAGGCTCAGATCAGGATATGCAAATGAAAAGTAAAACGGCAATAGCGTAATTCCATTTATTGAGCCAAAACATATACAGATAAAAAGCCAAATGCCTGCTTACTTGAGGGGTGCCACAGACCCGGCACTGAGGCTGAATAGCATGACCGTAAGTGGAAAGAGATGTCCCGAGTATGGATGTACTGGCGTGCGTTCCACCTGTGACAGCGGTGAGCCAGAGGGACTGGAAATTACGTCTGTGCGTGACCTAGTACCGCCTCGACGTACGTTTCGAATGACACGTCTTCAGGAAGCATACTAGGTCACTAGTTGCTGGACTTAAATGTGTCTGTCAATTAGCTACCTAGGGGAGGAGTTTAGATCTGAATCCAGCCTCTGTCCCGGATCACTAGGCATATCATTACTAACGTTTCTGCACAGCAGGTATGAGAATACACACTCCAATGGACATGGCTATTAAGTTGATAAAAATATGACATGACACTGATAACAATCACATGCCATATACAATATTATGGAAAACAAAGCATACAGGTATACTGTAAATAATAAAACACATTTTAAAATGTATATAAAAGAGAAAATATTTAAAATTGACTCATGAATAGACATATTAAATATATAATATATGAAGAAAAAGGGGATACAATATATCCTACATAAAACAATGACCTAATTTGGACTAAACTGGTAAAATGCAGGGTTATTCATTGCTTAAAAAGCAGTTACTGTCCAAATCAATGTTAAGACCCTGCGGCTGCATAGTCCCCAATCGATACAACCACTGGGTCTCATTCTGAGAAAGGTCCGTCCCTCGCCAGTTATAGATGGCTCTATCTATCCCATAAAAAATGAGATGGCGAGGGTCTTTGTCATGATACTGGAGGAAATGACGTGACACACTATGATTTGGGAAACCCTTGGCAATATTAGCCACATGCTCATTGATCCTAACCCTAAGCTTGCGTGTGGTACGCCCCAAATACTGGAGAGAGCATGGGCATTCCAAAACATACGTGACATGTTTGGAATAGCATGTTATGAGGGGTTTGATTTTGAACTCCTGCTGGGTCACCAAAGATTTGAATTTGGTTATTTTCTTTGTGTGTCTAGTGGTTTTGCAGCAAATTATTTTCTTATTTAGCACATGTGAATACACCTATTGTCTAAGTTTCATTACTATGCACTTGGGGGCACTTGTTGCTTTGTTTTGTATTGCTCATTTAGGTTATCAACCTCACAATTTTTAGTGCACTCCAGCACAATTTTGGTTCAGCACATTAAGTACATCACAAGTTTGACATTGTGTGTATAGGCAGGCTGGTGTTTGTTTTACATTTTTCATACATATTTGCTAATTAGCTCCAATATATGTATTTCACTTACTTTACACAATCAGGTATTGTACCTAGCGCCCCCACCAATATATACACACAATGCCTTGAAAAAGTATTTATACTCCTTGAAATTTTCCACATTTTGTCATGTTACAACCAAAAACTTAAATGTATTTTATTGGGATTTTATGTGATAGACCAACACAAAGTGGCACATAATTGTGAAGTGGAAGGAAAATGATAAATGGTTTTTATTTTATTTTTACAAATAAATATGTGAAAAGTGTGGCGTGCATTTGTATTTAGCCCCCCTGAGTCAATACTTTGTCGAACCGCATTTCGCTACAATTACAGCTGCAAGTCTTTTGAGTATGTCTCTACCAGCTTTGCACATCTAGATATTGACGTTTTTGCACATTCTTCTTTGTAAAATGCGAACACGACGGAGCTCATCCTTAGTCTCAAGTCTTTTGCAGACTCGACCAGGTTCTCTTCTAAGATTGCCCTGTATTTGGCTCCATCCATCTTCCCATCAACTCTGACCAGCCTGTCTCTGCTAAATAAAAGCATCCCCACAACATGATGCTGCCATCACCATGTTTCACAGTGGGGATGGTGTGTTCAGGGTAGTGTGCAGTGTTCGTTTTACGCCACACATAGCATTTTGCTTTTAGGCTAAAAAGTTACATTTTGGTCTCATCTGACCAGAGCACCTTCTGCCACATGTTTGTTGTGTCCCCCGCATGGCTTCTAACAAACTGCAACAGGGACATGAACAATGGCTTTCTTCTTGCCACTCTTTTGTAAAGGCCAGATTTGTGGAGTGCACGACTAATAGTTGTCCTGTAGACAGATTCTCCCACCTGAGCTATGGATCTCTGCAGCTCCTCCAGAGTTACCATAGGCCTCTTGGCTGCTTCTCTGATTAATGTTCTCTTTGCTTGGCCTGTCAGTTTAGGTGGACGGCCATGTCTTGGTAGGTTTGCAGTTGTGTCATACTCTTTCTGTTTTCGGATGATAGATTGAGCAGTGTTCTGTGAGATGTTCAAAGCTTGGGATATTTTTTTTATAGCTATATAAGAAAAAGATAGTGCATATAATGTGTTTGTATGTCAAAGATGTGGTGACTAATGGTTAATTTTTTAATCTTCTCCTATTAGGAACTACAAGAGATGAATCCCAGCAGAAGAAGTATAGAGGCTACTATTGGTAAATAATGGGCAATAATAAACCAATAGATATTGAAAAAAAATAATTTATTAATTATCAAAAAATGTATTAGTCAAATACTAATGTTGAATGTAAAACGCTCCTTAACCACTTAACGACCGCCCACCGCCGATTTACGTCGGCAGAATGGCACCGACAGGCAGAATCACGTAGATCTACGTGATCGCCTTTGTGCAGTTGGGGGGTCCATCCGGACCCCCCTTCACTGCAGTGAGCGGCCGTTAAGTGTTCGGGAGCGATCAGGCATGAGGGGGCGGCCGCTCGATTCCGCCCCCCCCTCGCGATCGCTCCCGGCCAATGAAAATGCTTCCTCCGCCATGTGATGTAAACACAGGCTGGAGGAAGTGATGTCATCTCCCTCGCCGCGGTCTTTTCGTTCCCGGCGCCGAGGAGAGAAGACAGAGGTTAGTGCTCCAACAGTCCACTGACACGTAGGTACACATAGGCACACAAATCACCCCCCAGTCACCCCCAGATCACCCCCCAGGTCACCCCAAAGCCCCCAATCACAGTGTCACTGATTGCGCAGTGATCATTTATTTTACGGATCACTGCATTTAGTGTCATCTGTGATTGTAAAAAGTTGCAGGGCAGTTAGGATTAGGCCCCTTTAGGTCCAGGGTAGCCCCCTAACCCCCCCCCTAATAAAGGTTTAACCCCTTGATCACCCCCCAGGTAACCCTTTCACCCCCTAACTTCAGCGTCACTAAGCGATTGTTTTTCCGATCGCTGTATTCGTGTCGCTGGTGTTTTAGATAGGCAGTTATTTTTTTTTAGGTTCGCCGCAGGTTTTTATTAGTGTCAGGTACCCCCATATATTATTTTAACCCCCTGATTGCCCCTAGAGTTAACCCTTTCACCAGTGATCGCCGTATAAGCGTCACTGGTGTCACTGGTTAGCCAGTAAGTTATTTAGTTATTTAGGTTACCCGTCAGGTTTTTATATAGCGTCGGGTACCCCCATATTTAACCTAATAAAGGTTTTAACCCTCTGATTGCCCCTAGTTAACCCTTTCACCAGTGATCACCATATAAAGGTTACGGGTGACGCTGGTTGATTAGTTTGCTTTTTATAGCATCAGGGCACCCGCCGTATATAACCCAATAAAGGTTTAACCCCCCTGATCGCCCGGCGGGTGAGATCAATTAGGTTTTAGCGCCAGAGAGGGTCTGCGTCGCCCCAGGCAGTGTTAGGTTAGTGCCAGTAACGCTAACACCCACGCGCAAAGCATACACCCCCCTTAGTGGTATAGTATCTGATCAGATCTATACTAGCATCCCCAGCGGTTTAGGGTTCCCAAAAACGCAGTGTTAGCGGGATCAGCCCAGATACCTGCTAGCGCCTGCGTTTAGCCCCTCCGCCCAGCCCAGCCCAGCCCAGCCCACCCAAGTGCAGTATCGATCGATCACTGTCACTTACCAAACACAACACACATAACTGCAGCGTTCGCAGAGACAGGCCTGATCCCTGCGATCGCTAACAGTTTTTTTGTAGCGTTTGATATATTTGCTGACGACAGTCAGGTGCTTTTTTTCCTGTGAATCTTACTAGTGTACCCCTAAATTTAGAGCCCAAAATGGCAAGACGAAGGTACACTAGTAAAGTGGCCTACGAGATTCTGAGCATGACAGATAGTGAAGAGGAGGTCACGTATCTGTCAGATTCAGGCTCAGAATATCTTCCCGTAGAAGACAGTGACGTCAGCGGCCCCACGTCAGATAGCTCTGACGACGAAGTTGAGATCCCTGCTAAGGTCAGGTGTACCCGATCCCGATCTTCTGAGGTTGTTGAGGAGCAAGAACCGCAGGTCTCTCGTATCATGGAGCAGAGTAGTACTAGCGCCGCTATTCCTTCTGGTGAACTGGCAAGCACCAGCGGCCTAGTACAGCCTGGACGTACATCCAGCACTGCAGTAACACTTGGTGACGTGGCGAGTCCCATAAGTGCAGTTCAAGCTGGCGAGGTGGCAAGCACAAGTAGTGTCCCGCTGCCACCAAGAAGACAAAGGCAGGCCCGTCGTGCCCATACTGCCCTTCCTGCAGAATTCGCCTATCCTGATTGGGTCCCCACCACTTCTGCAGAACCCGTACTTCCCCCATTCACTGCCCAACCCGGTATTCAGGTGGAAACAGCTGATTTTATTCCAATTGATTTTTATTCGCTGTTTTTCAGGAAGATCTCTATAGATCTATTGTGGACCAGAGTAATTTATATGCTGGTCAATTTATCGCCGCTAACCCCCAGTTGCCTAAAATTGCCAGAAATTGGAAACCAATTACGGTTTCCGAATTTAAGACCTTTCTGGGCCTTTCCCTCAACATGGGCACACATAAATTTCCGTCAGTGCGTGCTTATTGGTCCACGCACCCAATTGACCACATGCCCGTGTTCTCTGCCTCCATGTCCAGGGCACGATACGAGCAGATTTTGCGGTTCATGCACTTCAACGACAATGAACTTTGTCGTCCACGTGGGGACCCTGAATACGACCGGCTCTATAAAATTCGGCCCCTCATAAACCACTTCAACGAACGTTTTGCAGCCTTGTTTACTCCCGATCAAGTTGTCTGCGTTGATGAGTCCCTGATTAAATTTTCAGGCTGCTTGTCTTTCAAGCAGTACCTTCCCAGCAAGCGTGCCAGATACGGGGTCAAGCTCTACAAGTTCTGTGACAGGGCAACAGGCTATGTAGTGAACTTTACGGTTTATGAGGGAAAAGATAGTCAGATTGAGTCGGTCAACTGCCCGGATTACATAGGGAGCGCTGGCAAGATAGTGTGGAACTTGGTGTCACCCTTATTCGGAAAGGGGTACCACTTGTATGTGGACAATTATTACACGAGCGTGCCACTGTTTAGTCACTTGTTTGATCATCAGATTGGAGCATGTGGCACCGTGCGACCTAATCGCCGGGGCTTTCCCCAGCGGCTTGTAGATGCCCGTCTTAGGCTGGGGAAGAGAGCCTGCTTGAAGTGTAATAACTTGCTCGCTATGAAGTGGAGGGACAATAAGAATGTTTTCCTTCTTACCTCCCTTCATGCAGACACGACAGTCCAAATTCGTACGGCGACTGGTGTTGTGGAGAAACCCCTCTGTGTCCACGAATATAACCAAAATATGGGAGGGGTGGACCTCAACGACCAGTTGATGGCGCCGTATCTAATTGACCGTAAGGCGAGACGCTGGTACAAAAAAGTGTCTCTATCATTATTCCAATTGGCTTTGCTGAACGCTCATGTGCTATACAGAGCTTCAGGCGGGACGTTATCTCTTCTAAAATTCCAGAATGAGATAGTCACAGAACTCCTGTATCCAGGCGGTTCTGCACCTCACCATCCCCAACCAAATGCAGTAAGCCGGCTGCATGAGAGGCATTATTCGTATGTCCTCCCGAGTACCCCTACCCAAAGCCACCCCCAAAAAAGATGTCGTGTCTGTAGCAAGCGCGGATTTAGGCGTGACACCCGTAGTTTTTGTCCACTCTGTCCTGACAAGCCTGGTCTTTGCCAAGGTGAATGTTTTGAACGCTACCACTCAAAAGTGAAGTTTTAGCGTAGGGTACAGCATTTCACAGACAAGGACACACTTACACAGGGTCTCCCAAGATGCCATTACATTTTGAGAGACCCGAACCATTACAGTTGTAAAGTTACAAAAAAAAGTGTAAAAAAGAAAAAAAAAAAACGTAAAAAACAAAACACAAAAAAAATATAAAATAAAAAAACCAAAAATAGTTGTCGTTTTATTGTTCTCTCTCTCTCTATTTTCTCTCTATTGTTCTGCTCTTTTTTACTGTATTCTATTCTGCAATGTTTTATCATGCTTGCTTTTCAGGTATGTAATTTTTTGTTTTCAGGTGCGCCATTCAACTGCAGCGCGGAATTATTTATCTTGACAGCAACAGCGTTTGCTCCCACGATACATAAAGCCGTGACTCCAGTGCTGTAGGAGGTGATTTCACCACCACAGTTAAAAAAAAGAGCATATATGCCGAAGCATGGGGGCAGCAGGGGCGGAGGAGCGATTTTGCTCCTAATGCCGCGTACATACGGTCGAAATTCCGATGGAGGCCTGCCCGTGGAAAATTCCGACCGTGTGTACGCGGCATAACTTTTTTGCGGGAGGATGCCCCCATGCTTCGGCATATATATATTTTAGGCACAGGTTGCGTTAAAACATTTTTTTATTTTTTACTAGGTCTTGTTTTGGTATTTGCTTTGCAGGTATGGCATGGTAAGGTCTTACTGTTGTACTGTAATGTTACTTTGTTTTAATGTTAACCACCATTTGCTTAGCAGGTACGCCATTCAGTTGCAGCGCGGATCTATTTATCTTGACAGCAACAGCGTTTGCTCCCACGATACATAAAGCCGTGACTCCAACGCTGTAGGAGGTGATTTCACCACCACAGTTAAAAAAAAGAGCATATATGCCGAAGCATGGGGGCAGCAGGGGCGGAGGAGCGATTTTGCTCCTAATGCCGCGTATATACGGTCGAAATTCCAACGGAGGCTTGCCCGTGGAAAAGTCCGACCGTGTGTACGCGGCATAACCTTTTATGCCGCGTACATACGGTCGAAATTCCGACGCAGGCTTGACCGTGTGTACGCGGCATAACTTTTTTGCGGGAGGATGCCCCCATGCTTCGGCATATATGCCCATCATTAGAAGTGGGTGGATGAAGGGAGGTATTCTAATGGTGGGCATACCCACCAATCAATCTCTTTTTTTCGTTCAGCCAATAGGCTGTATGAAAAAAAAGATTACAATACATGTCCAACAAGGACCAGCAACGTACTGGTATGTTGCTGGACTTTGAATGTTTATACCAGAATGATGCCTGCGGGTTTAGGTATCATCTTGGTATCATTCTTTTCAGCCAGCAGCCGGCTTTCATGTAAAAGCAATTCTAGCAGATAATTAGCCTCTAGACTGCTTTTACAAGCAGTGGGAGGGAATGTCCCCCCCCCCCGGATATAAAAAGCGCCATTGGGAAATTGGGAAAGCATTTTATCCCACCGATCTTGGTGTGGTCAGATGCTTTGAGGGCAGAGGAAAGATCTAGGGTCTAACCCCCCAATTTTTTTCAAAAAAAGAGTACCTGTCACTACTTATTGCTATCATAGGGGATATTTACATTCCCTGAGATAACGATAAAAATGGTAAAAAAATAAAATATGGAAGGCACAGTTTAAAAATAAAATAAAAAAGCCAAATAAATAATAAAAAAAAAAAAAAAAAAAAAAAAAGCACCGCTGTCCCCCCCCTGCTCTTGCGCAAAGGCGAACGCAAGCGTCAGTCTAGCGTCATATGTAAACAGCAATTGCATCATGCATGTGAGGTATCACCGCGAAGGTCAGATCGAGGGCAGTCATTTTAGCAGTAGACCTCCTCTGTAAATCTAACGTGGTAACCTGTAAAGGCTTTTAAATGCTTTTAAAAATGAATGTAGTTTGTTGCCGCTGCGCGTTTGTGCGCAATTTTAAAGCATGTCGTGTTTGGTATCCATGTACTCGGCCTATGATCATCTTTTTTATTTCATCAAACATTTGGGCAATATAGTGTTTTTTAGTGCATTAAAAATAAAAAAAGTGTGTTTTTCCCCCAAAAAATACGTTTGAAAAATCGCTGCGCAAATACTGTGTGGAAAAAAAAAATGCAACACCCACTATTTTAATCTGTAGGGCCTTTGCTTTAAAAAAATATATAATGTTTGGGGGTTCAACATAATTTTCTTGCAAAAAAAAATTTTTTTTCATGTAAACAAAAAGTGTCAGAAAGGGCTTTGTCTTCAAGTGGTTAGAAGAGTGGATGATGTGTGACATAAGCTTCCTAATGTTGTGCATAAAATGCCAGGACAGTTCAAAACCCCCCCAAATGACCCCATTTTGTAAAGTAGACACCTCAAGCTATTTGCTGAGAGGCATGTTGAGCCCATTGAATATTTTTTTTTTTGTCCCAAGTGATTGAATAATGACCAAAAAAAAAAATGTACAAAAAGTTGTCACTAAATTATATATTGCTCAAACATGCCATGGGCATATGTGGAATTACACCCCAAAATACATTCTGTTGCTTCTCCTGAGTACGGGGATACCACATGTGTGGGACTTTTTGGGAGCCTAGTCGCGTACGGGACCCCAAAAACCAAGCACCGCCTTCAGGATTTCTATGGGTGTAAATTTTTGATTTCACTCCTCACTGCCTATCACAGTTTCGGAGGCCATGGAATGCCCAGATGGCACAAAACCCCCCCAAATGACCCCATTTTGGAAAGTAGACACCCCAAGCTATTTGCTGAGAGGTATGTTGAGTATTTTGCAGATCTCGCTTTTTGTCACAAAGTTTTGAAAATGTAAAAAAAGAAAAAAAAAAGAAAAAAAAATGTCTTTCTTAATTTTCAAAAACAAATGAGAGCTGTAAAATACTCACCATGCATCTCAGCAAATAGCTTGGGGTGTCTACTTTCCAAAATGGGGTCATTTGTGGGGGTTTTGGGCTATTTTGACATTTTATGGCCTTCAAAACTGTGATAGGTAGTGAGGAGTGAAATCAAAAATGTATGCTCTTAGAAACCTTGAAGGCGGTGCTTGGATTTTGGGGTCCCGTACGCGGCTAGGCTCCCAAAAAGTCCCACACATGTGGTATCCCCGTACTCAGGAGAAGCAGCAGAATGTATTTTGGGGTGTAATTTCACATATAACCATGGCATGTGTGAGCAATATATCATTTAGTGACAACTTTTTGTACATTTTTTTTTTCTTTTTGTCATTATTCAATCATTTGGGACAAAAAAAAAAAAATATTCAATGGGCTCAACATGCCTCTCAGCAAATAGCTTGGGGTGTCTACTTTCCAAAATGGGGTCATTTGGGGGGGTTTTGTGCCATCTTGGCATTTTATGGCCTTCAAAACTGTGATAGGTAGTGAGGAGCGAAATCAAAAATGTATGCCCTTAGAAACCTTGAAGGCGGTGCTTGGTTTTTAGGGTCCCGTACGCGGCTAGGCTCCCAAAAAGTCCCACACATGTGGTATCCCCGTACTCAGGAGAAGCAGCAGAATGTATTTTGGGGTGTAATTTCACATATGCCCATGGCATGTGTGAGCAATATATCATTTAGTGACAACTTTGTGCAAAAAAAAAAAAGTTTGTCATATTCCCGCAACCTGTGGCAAAATATAAAATATTCCATGGACTCAACATGCCTCTCAGCAAATAGCTTGGGGTGTCTACTTTCCAAAATGGGGTAATTTGGGGGGGTTTTGTGCTATTTTGGCATTTTATGGCCTTCGAAACTGTGATAGGTAGTGAGGAGTGAAATCAAAAATTTACGCCCTTAGAAATCCTGAAGGCGGTGCTTGGTTTTTGGGGCCCTGTACGCGGCTAGGCTCCCAAAAAGTCCGACACATGTGGTATTCCCGTACTCAGGAAAAGCAGCAGAATGTATTTTGGGGTGCAATTCCACATATAACCATGGCATGTGTGAGCAATATATCATTTAGTGACAACTTTTTGTACATTTTTTTTTTCTTTTTGTCATTATTCAATCATTTGGGACAAAAAAAAAATATTCAATGGGGTCAACATGCCTCTCAGCAAATAGCTTGGGGTGTCTACTTTCCAAAATGGGGTCATTTGGGGGGTTTTTGTGCCATCTTGGCATTTTATGGCCTTCAAAACTGTGATAGGTAGTGAGGAGTGAAATCAAAAATGTATGCCCTTAGAAACCTTGAAGGCGGTGCTTGGTTTTTGGGGTCCCGTACGCGGCTAGGCTCCCAAAAAGTCCCACACATGTGGTATCCCCGTACTCAGGAGAAGCAGCAGAATGTATTTTGGGGTGTAATTTCACATATGCCCATGGCATGTGTGAGCAATATATCATTTAGTGACAACTTTGTGCAAAAAAAAAAAAGTTTGTCATATTCCCGCAACTTGTGGCAAAATATAAAATATTCCATGGACTGAACATGCCTCTCAGTAAATAGCTTGGGGTGTCTACTTTCCAAAATGGGGTCATTTGGGGGGGTTTTGTGCTATTTTGGCATTTTATGGCCTTCGAAACTGTGATAGGTAGTGAGGAGTGAAATCAAAAATTTGCGCCCTTAGAAATCCTGAAGGCGGTGCTTGGTTTCCGGGGTCCCGTACGTGGCTAGGCTCCTAAAAAGTCCCACACATGTGGTATCCCCGTACTCAGGAGAAGCAGCAAAATGTATTTTGGGGTGCAATTCCACATATAACCATGGCATGTGTGAGCAATATATCATTTAGTGACAACTTTTTGTAATTTTTTTATTTTTTTGTCATTATTCAATCACTTGGGACAAAAAAAAAAAATATTCAATGGGCTCAACATGCCTCTCAGCAATTTCCTTGGGGTGTCTACTTTCCAAAATGGGGTCATTTGGGGGGGTTTTGTACTGCCCTGCCATTTTAGCATCTCAAGAAATGAGATAGGCAGTCATAAATTTAAAGCTGTGTAAATTTCAGAAAATGTACCCTAGTTTGTAAACGCTATAACTTTTGCGCAAACCAATAAATATACGCTTATTGACATTTTTTTTACTAAAGACATGTGGCTGAATACATTTTGGCCTAAATGTATGACTAAAATTGAGTTTATTCGATTTTTCTTATAACAAAAAGTAGAAAATATCATTTTTTTTCAAAATTTTCGGTCTTTTTCTGTTTATATCGCAAAAAATAAAAATCGCAGAGGCAATCAAATACCATTAAAAGAAAGCTCTATTTGTGGGAAGAAAAGGACGCAAATTTCATTTGGGTACAACATTGCATGTCCGCACAATTTACAGTTAAAGCAGCGCAGTGCCGAATCCCAAAAACAGGCCTGGTCCTAATGGCCCGAAATGGTCCGGGGCTTAAGTGGTTAATGGGGCCAAATAAAGATCAGTACAATATAATAGAGAGCATAATATTCCACCTATGGTGGGGGTATTGATAGTAGGTATACCAACATAAAACCACAAAAACACAAAGACAGACAAAAAACAAGAAACAAATAACAGTGAGGTCCGGACGTTAGTGATGTCTTAAGTGTTTGAATATCCCTGCAGGAAATCCCGCTAAGCAATATTAAATGAAAATAGGTAATGAAATGGGATATTCACAAACACATATGACTCCCCAGGGATATGTAAGGAAATAACAGGTGTAGGAACATTTCCTTGCCCGACTCTGGATGCCGGCATCTGTGTATACAACACAGTAGGGTATGTTGTTGCTGAGGGGTGTAAACTGAAGATGCCAGCATAAATCAACTGTTGACAGTGAAGGACGATTGCTGGAAAAAGGAAAGGTTGGAAAATATATTATCTTCTTTTGGGTGAGGTTCCCAAAAGTTCATCTGGGTCAGCGTGTAGAAAAAAATGACATATGCAGCAAAGAGAAGGCGCATAAATCACTATATTGTTCATATAATATTAATCATTGGTTAATCCATTTTCTTTCCCAATGACATGAAAAAAAGTACATATTATGGATGCTTCAACGCTGAAAGAAAAAGTTAAATTCCCTTTTTCCGTTTTATCCCCCTTCTCTCCCTTCTGTGCAGTGCTTTAAAGTCAATATATTCCTTTTGCTGAAAATAACAGGGTGTGTAATCAATGAGGCACTGATATATGGGTGGATAGAATGGAGGTTTTAAATCTTACCGTCCTGTGCGGAGATAACAAAGTCACAAGTTCTTCAAACAGGGTCTCCGTATACTTCAATGAAGATTTACTTGCGATTGTCTTATCTTTAATGTGTGCACACATAAAGCGGTGTTGACGAAAAATAACCTGGATGTATTCCTGTTGATGTCTCCAGTGTTCAAAGAGGAGATAGTCTTCTCATGAAGAGTTTCCAAGCTCACTCACTGGACGAATCAGAAGAAGCAACGTGACATCTGAGTTGCGAAACATGTCGACGATGTTCTTTGGTCCGTGACGCTGTCTGCCTGATCTCCCAGCCTAACGGATGAGGATAAGCAGAGTCTGTTTAGCTCAAAGACCGGATGCCGTACCTAATCACGATCAGCTGTTGCTGTAGGAGTGAGCTTGGAAACTCTTCATGAGAAGACTATCTCCTCTTTGAACATTGGAGACATCAACAGGAATACATCCAGGTTATTTTTGAGAAGCGGGGGGGGGGGGGGCTGCCGCAAATTGAGAAGATTGAGAAGCGGGGGTGCTGCCGCCGTGAATTGTTGAGGTCTGGGGGGCTTTGGGTGCTGACGAACACAAAAAAAACAAAAGAACAAAAAAAAGGGGGGGGTTGCCATCTGGGGCCCTGGGGACCTCCGGGCCTCTGGTGACCTCTGGGCCCCTTACAAAATAATAATAAAAAAATAAAAATAAAAAGGGAGGTTTCAATCTGGGGCCCTGGGGACCTCCGGGCCTCTGGGGACCTAGGGGCCCCTTACAAAACAAACAAACAAAAAAAATAACATAAATAAATAAAAAAATTCAAATAAAAAAATTAATAAAAAAAAAAAAAGGGGGGTTGACATTCGGGGCCCTGGAGAACTCTGGGCCCCTTACAAAACAAACAAAAAAAAATGAAATAAAAAATGTATAAAAAAAAAAAATTATAAAAAAAGAAAGAAAAGGGGGGCCATCCGGGCCCTTGGGGACCTCCGGGCCCCTTACAGGTGTACTGCCTGTACCCCCCTAATGGCGGCCCTGCCTATCTGTATCATGTGGCACATATAGCTGCCGGGGATATTAGACTACCTGGTAAAGGGGTGGGGGGTAAAAAACCAATCCCATGGTGATTGGCCCGGTGGAAGAAGGGGGAATTCCTATATTGGGTAAATATCATATTACATGTGTAAAATTTGGTATTAATCAGACCTAAAATGATATAAACAAGCGCGCTTCCATCCCTGTATTTTTGAGAAAAGGAAAGAGAACTTTGAGACTTTAAGATTTTCTATGTATCTCACTTCTCTATCATTCTACTCTCACTAACCTAATATGGCTTATACACTTATTAGCATCGTATTATCCTATCCTTTACCAAGTATAGGATGCACTTTGGACACCCATCTTGTTTTGAGTCCCGGTCTGCCACTACCACCTCAGCTCCCATCAGCGACACCCCCCAGGGGGTTTTCTGGTTTATGTTGATGCACTGCTACTGCATAGACACAGATAATGTAAGTATTATTGAGAGTGGTTGTGGGGGGTATAGCCTAGGCTATATTACCTCCCAAATATCTTCTTTTAAACATTCTTTCCATGACTAGGTCAGACCTTGCAGATATTTGTGTTATTAAATATATTACAGCAATCAATTTCCATGTGCATGCTCCTGAAGAGTGGATGAATCCACAAAATGCATAGAGCTACTGTGACAGGGGTCACTTGGGGCACAGGGGGAATGAGAACCCCACCATGATCTGGGATAGTCATATTCAATGCTGTATATATATGGTATATATTGGGTGTATATTGGGGGTGGGCTGTTGTGTCCTAATTGCTGTGATGAGGTGGGGGGTGATTACATTCTACTGTCTAGTGTGGCTTGTGGTAATTAAGTCTGTAATTATAGGTATTGTACTCTAGCAGACAGACTGGCTGGGGAACACAAAGGGTCATGCATAATCATTTAAACTGAAAAGAGATTAGCTAACGAACTCACCTATTGTCTCTTAAGAGATGTCCAAATAATGTGCATAGTAGGAGACATTATGGCTAGCCTGAATGTCCTGTGTCCGAATCATCAGCTGTAGCTAATTAGCTCATGTAAATTGGGTCTGGTCCAAGGTGTATTATGAGAGGAAAATCAGAAGCTTCTCTCTGTGTGTATAAAAGTTGTAGTGTTTTTGCAATAAAGAGTCAGTCCAGTTGGAAACTTCATACAGAGTGTTTGTCTCGTATGTTTGTAAGGATTAATCCTATGGGAAGCGGTCGCCTGACTGTGGAGGATCGGCAGTGGATGTTTGTCCAGAGAGGAAATATCCTAAACGGCATTAACCCCTTTCATACTTGGGGTGCCGTTACATTGGTTGGTCCAAACCACCACAGTGAATGACCACCTATGCAGCCTGCAGGAAAGCCAAGCTGAAAGACTTACTTGAGAGCCGTGGAGGGACCAGTGGGACAAAGAACAAGGCCACTTTGACCAGGGAGCTAGCCGAGATGGATCAGAGGGATGGTGATGCAGGACCCCGGTCAGTTGAAGACTTGTTTCAGCAACGAGTTCGAGAGCGGTTGGCATTATATGGTGCTAACTCAACAGAGACCGCCATACAGAAAGCCATTAAAGACATCCAGCTGCAGGATGAGTGACAAGAGAGAGAACGAGAGCGACAAGAGAAAGAACTATAGCGACAAGAGAGAGAACTAGAGCGGCAACATGAGCAGAGAATGGCGGAAATACGGCAATCGGAGACAACACCTAAAGATGCAGCGCCTTTCCGTAAGTTGCCCTTTCGGGCGTTCAAACTATTTAAGGAAGGAGAGGAGGAAATTGAAGCGTTCCTGCAGGACTTTGAGAGACTATGCCAGATACATGAAGTACTGCCCCAAGATTGGGTCGCCTTACTGGCAAGTAATTTAACGGGCAGAGCGGCGGATGCGTATCGGGCCCTGGAGGATGAGGACGCTAAAGACTATGACCGGGTAAAAGAAGCTCTGCTAGCCCGATTTGCCATTACACCCGAAGCCAGCCGGATTAAGTTTCGAGATTCCCGGAAACAAACCCACATAACATACGTGGAGTGGGCACATCAACTGCAGCAAAACCTTAAGGGCTGGTTCCAGGGAAGCCACGCTCATACCATAGAGGACATGACTCAGCTAGTACTCTTAGAACAGTTCTTTAACCACACCCCCCCCCGTACTACGGGATTGGGTGCGAGATAAGCAACCATGGACTGTACAGCAAGCGGCTACTTTGGCCGATGAATATCTGGACTCTCGAAGGTCAGGCGGAAGCGAGCGCTATCCACTATCTCGGCCCAGTTTATCAGCCGCTAACCCAACTTCAGCACCAACCCCAGCGGCCACTTATCCTCAGCCACCCAGGTTCAACTCCCAGGACTACGCACAACCCGTCAGGTGTTTCGGTTGTAAACAGCTAGGGCACAAAAAGCCAGACTGTCTGTTGAATCCAGCCATCCAGTCCCAGTCATGGAGACAGCCAGCAAGGGGGAGCCCCCGCACACCCATGCCTGCGGCCCACTGCATTGAGGAGGAAGAACATTGGGGCGTCCTGCACGAGGCTGATCCAATACAAGCAGCTAACCGGGACAACCGGCAACAACACAGGCAGACTGTCCGGGTTAATGGAACGGTAGCAAATGGCTTACGTGATAGTGGCGCTACCATGACCCTACTACAGAAGAACCTCATCCCAGATAGCCAACACACCGGAGACACTGTAGCCGTAAGAGTAGCGGGAGGTACCATCTTCCGGCTACCCGTTGCCCGGGTTCACCTGGATTGGGGGGTTGGTTCGGGACACGTGAATGTGGGGGTGATGAAGGATTTGCCAGCGGATGTACTACTGGGGAATGATTTGGCCCCCCTCGTTTCTGCTTACGCCCCGATGGGCCCCGCTGAAGCCAACCCAGTGACTACCTGTGCCCAGACCCATGCTGCTGGAACCGGCCTGATTGCGGCTGAGAACGGGGTAAGATTATCTTCCCCGACATGTACCTTAGATCAGGCACAATATCACAGTCTAAAATTGGAATGTGACAAGTTGGCCAGTGAGAAATCAGAGATGCAACGACACTACGTCATGTATTATGAGATGTCCCATGGCTTGAACATTGAAATGCACAAACAGGCTGAAATTGTCAAAAGGTTAAATGGGATTTGCGCCCAGGTTTTGCCTTACCTTTCCCAAGATCACCAGCAACAAGTTTTGGGAGCCATTGAGAGAGCAAAGCAAGTGACTGTTCCAGAACTGAATTCCATTATTTGTCCTGCAACCTTACAACTGCACCATCAGCTACGGACCCGGTAAGCAAAATGGCAATGCTGATGGGTTGTCCAGGCATTAGAGGAATGGAACTATGGACTAACCTCGGAGTCAACCCGTCTGGGGTCTCCTCCTGTGTTAGTCTCCTGCTGAAAGAGGAGATGTGTGACAGGGGTCACTTGGGGCACAGGGGGAATGAGAACCCCACCATGATCTGGGATAGTCATATTCAATGCTGTATATACATGGTATATATTGGGTGTATATTGGGGGTGGGCTGTTGTGTCCTAATTGCTGTGATGAGGTGGGGGGTGATTACATTCTACTGTCTAGTAAGGCTTGTGGTAATTAAGTCTGTAATTATAGGTATTGTACTCTAGCAGACATACTGGCTGGGGAACACAAAGGGTCATGCATAATCATTTAAACTGAAAAGGGATTAGCTAACGAACTCACCTATTGTCTCTTAAGAGATATCCAAAAAATGTGCATAGTAGGAGACATTATGGCTAGCCTGAATGTCCTGTGTCCGAATCATCAGCTGTAGCTAATTAGGTCATGTAAATTGGGTCTGGTCAAAGGTGTATTATGAGAGGAAAATCAGAAGCTTCTCTCTGTGTGTATAAAAGTTGTAGTGTTTTTTCAATGAAGAGTCAGTCCAGTTGGAAACTTCATACAGAGTGTTTGTCTCGTATGTTTGGAAGGATTAATCCTATGGGAAGCGGTCGCCTGACTGTGGAGGATCGGCAGTGGATGTGTGTCCAGAGAGGGAATATCCTAAACGGCGTTAACCCCTTTCATACTTGGGGTGCCGTTACAGCTACTATATGCCGTGTTATACACCAACTATATGTTTTAACTATGTAATGATCACCTGTACCATGTGATTTGCATTATTATTGAATGGTAAATTGTAAATGCTGTATGGATATCCTCTGAATGGAATTTATTGGTTCTCTATGTGTACCCATGAATATCCTCATGCAACTCATGATTGATCTCCAACAAATGTAAATTTTTTACACCTGCCTGCTTCATATAAAGTCCCAACCTTTAGTCGTCTTGTTTTGTGTCTAATCCTGCTTTAAACTCCTCCACAACTTTATCCCTGACCTGTCTGGTGTGTTCCTTGGCCTTCATGATGCTGTTTGTTCACTAAAGTTCTCTAACGAACCTCTGAGGGCTTCACAGAACAGCTGTATTTATACTGAGATTAAATTACAGACAAGTGGACAATATTTACTAATTAGGTGACTTCTGAAGGCAATTGGTTTCACTAGATTTTAGTTAGGGGTATCAGAGTAAAGGTGGCTGAATACAAATGCTCGCCACACTTTTCAGATATTTATTTGTAAATCATTTTGAAAACCACCTATCATTTTCCTTTCATTTCACATTTATGTGCCACTTTGTGTTGGTCTATCACATAAAATACCAATAAAATAAATTTATGTTTTGGTTTGTAACATTATAAAATGTGGAAATTTCAAGGGGTATGAATACTTTTTCAAGGCATTGTGTATGTGTATGTATATATATATATAGATATATATCTATATATCTATATATATAGATATATATCTATATATATATATAGATATATATACAGTATCTCTCAAAAGTGAGTACACCCCTCACATTTTTGTAAATATTTTATTATATCTTTTCATGTGACAACACTGAAGAAATTACACTTTGCTACAATGTAAAGTAGTGAGTGTATAGCTTGTCCTCAAAGGGAAGGTGGAGGAGCGCAAGGTCTCTAACATCCACCAGCTCCATAATGTTATGTTAAGGCAGTGCTGGAAAAAAATTGTGGTCACACAAACAATTTACACTTTTGGCCCAATTTGGACATTTTCACTTAGGGGTGTACTCACTTTTGTTGCCAGCGGTTTAGACATTAATGACTGTGTGTTGAGTTATTTTGAGGGAACAGCATATATACACTGTTATACAAGCTGTACACTCACTACTTTACATTGTAGCAGTGTAATTTCTTCAGTGTTGTCACATGAAAAGATATAATAAAATATTTACAAAAATGCAAGGGGTGTACTCACTTTTGTGAGATACTGTATATACATATATATATATATATATATATATATAATCAGTGGTGGCTGGTGCTTAATATTTTTGGGTGGCTGACAAACCAACGCCAACCCTCCCCCAAATGAGATGGACGGGAATGCGGTGATACACCCCTCCCGACGGGAATGCGTCAATCCCCCAGCGCAGGAGACAGACAGAAATGCGGCTACGATCAGAGGCCAGATCAGGCAGACATGGAACCCGGGCTGCAGCTCCTCGCTCCAGGCCATCGCTTCTCCTCCAGACCGAACAGGAAGTGGGTCCTGACTGAGACCCGATTGGCCAGGATTCCTAAGGCTCCCTGGCCAATCAGGTCTCAGGAACTGCTTTCTGATTGGCCAGGAGGAGAATCAGGAAGACAATAGCGAATATTAATTAGTTATTGTCACTCAAGTGGGTGGGCTCGGGACGCAGTGCTCAGCGCCCCGAGCCCACCCTTTTTTGGAGCCAATTGGAGCCTCAGGCTCTAATCATGTGCTTTTAAAAAAATAACATTTAGTTCCATGCGTTCGGCGTCCCACATGTAGATTAGGGGGCCAGACCAGTGTTGCCAACCGTCAGTATTTTTACTGGCAGCCAGTAAAAAACAGGCACTTTTCTCCTGCCAGTAAATACCAGTGGCAGGAAAAGGTTGCCAGTAAAAAATATGACTGTGACGCTCGACTCAGAACTGCGGATGTACAGTTCTGGTCTGGAGACGACCGATACCATCCCAGTGCCTGCAATAGTGTTTTCAGGGCGTGTCTGGCAGAGGTGGTGCCTGAGAGTGTTGTGTGATGTCATGGTGCAAGGGAGCCAAGCAAAGCGGCCAAAGCCTTGTGTGAGAGCCTGTGGGATGGGAACAAGGCAATCCAGGAGCGGGACTGTCAGTGCTGTTTGGACTGGAGTGGACCGAAGGGACCACCTGTCATGGATAGAGACTGTAAGTGTTACTCAGGAGGTAACGTGTCTTGTCAGTGAGGTTTCATCATCTGTGCTGCTGCACACTGCTGTCAGTGTCACTGTGAGTCAATTTCATGTGTGAATTTTCATTCTATTTTCTTGCCCTCCCGAGTCCTGTCCCTGAGCTACTACTTACTTACTCTATCGAAAATAAAATAGGAAATAATTTTGTTGCCTTAATATCTACCTTAAATCACATTGCTAATTGCATATTGTACTTGTTTGTAGCCTAAACACTTAAAACTGTAATTTTGTAGCTTTTGGAAATGCCAGTACATTTTGGGTGTGGTGTCAGAAGATTTCAATCTGGTAGGTTGGCAACACTGGGCCGGACACATGTATTGGGGGGGGGGGGGGGTGGTGGCGCCCGTCTGCCCCTAATGGATGGCCGCCTCTGATATATATATGTAGCGGCCTCCACTCTCTCCTCTTTCTCATCAGCTCATCTCTCTCTTGTCTAGGGGTACCTTAGAGGAGAGAGTGCGGGGTCACCACGCCAAGCCTTCACCACAGATGTTTGTGTGGTGTAAGCAAAGTTCTTGTTTTACCTTCGGGTCAGTGTTCTGCACCTGGAACCTCCAAAGAGAGTTACCTTGCACAATGTCTGCCAGAAAACGAGCCCCACACCATTAAAGTCCAACACTCCTTTATTCTTCTCAATGCAAAAATGAACACAATCAGTTGGACTCCTTAGAGAACAGAACAGACAAGGAGGTGTGGATGCGAGTAGGCCCAGACACAATGAACTCTCCACTTTCCTTCCTGAAAGTGGGTTGCGGTCTCCCAGCGAAGGGGAATTTCCTTCCAGGCGGTCTCCGATGGAAGGCTCACCTGTCACCGGCAATATGCTGCACCGGGTCTTCAAGCAAGTGTCTCCCACCGGTCCATTACGACCTCCGGATTCGGGTACCCTCTCCCAGGGTCCCCTAGGATCTCCTTCCCACGCAGAACTCAGTGTTGGGCACTGAGCTCCAGACCTCCATCCGAGTACCTCACCCCAGGCTAAAGGTGCCTGGGATGGAACACGACCTCCGAACGTCCTCTAGGCCTAGGCCGCCTAGAGGACCGACATGAACCACCGCCCACAGGCTAAAGGTGCCTGGGACTCGAACCCTGTGACCAAGATGGCCGGCCCCTTTATACCCTCTCCCAGCAAGCACGGCGGGTTCCCCGCCCCACCATACCGCTGCCGAGGGAGGACAAAAAGGGAGCACAGCACACAGCAATGGTTGAACCCCAGCCCAAGGCGACAGCGCCACCCGTGGGGCTGCAGGGAACTGCACATCACTGGTGTCTCTGCCAGTTTTAAACACACAGAAAAGTGTATACCCGCTACATATATATATATATATATATATATATATATATACAGTCATGGCCGAAATTGTTCGTACCCCAATTTTTTTTACAGAAAATCAAGTATTTCTCACAGAAAAGTATTGCAGTAACAGATGTTTTGCTATACACATGTTTATTTCCTTTGTGTGTATTGGAACAAAACATAAAAAATAAAGGAAAAAAAGCAAATTGGACAGAATGTCACACAAAACTCCAAAAATGGGCTGGTCCAAATTCTTGGCATCCTTAACTTAATATTTGGTTGAACACCCTTTGGAAAAAATAACTGAAATCAGTCGCTTCCTATAACCATCATTAAGCTTCTTACACCTCTCACCCAGAATTTTGGACCACTCTTCCTTTGCAAACTGCTCCAGGTCTCTCTTATTGGAAGGGCGCCTTTTCCCAACAGCAATTTTAAGATCTCTCCACAGGTGTTCAATGGGATTTAGATCTGGACTCATTGCTGGCCACTTTAGAACTCTCCAGCGCTTTGTTGCCATCCATTTCTGAGTGCTTTTTGATGTATGTTTGGGGTCATTGTCCTGCTGGAAGGCCCAAGTTCTCGGACGCAAACCCAGCTTTCTGACACTGGGCTCTACAGTGCGACCCAAAATCCTTTGGTAATCCTCAGATTTCATGATGCCTTGCACACATTCAAGGTACCCAGTGCCAGAGGCAGCAAAACAACCCCAAAACATCATTGAACCTCCACCATATTTCACTGTAGGTACTGTGTTCTTTTCTTTGTAGGCCTCATTCCATTTTCGGTAAACAGTAGAATGATGTGCTTTACCAAAAAGCTCTATCTTGGTCTCATCTGTCCACAAGACATTTTCCCAGAAGGATTTTGGCTTACTTAAGTACATTTTGGCAAACTGTAGTCTTGCTTTTTTATGTCTCTGTGTCAGCAGTGGGGTCCTCCTGGGTCTCCTGCCATAGCGTTTCATTTCATTTAAATGTCGGCGGATAGTTTGCGCTGACACTGATGCTCCCTGAGCCTGCAGGACAGCTTGAATTTCTTTGGAACTTGTTTGGGGCTGCTTATCCACCATCCGGACTATCCTGCGATGCAACCTTTCATCAATTTTTCTCTTCCGTCCACACCGAGAGAGATTAGCTACAGTGCCATGGGTTGCAAACTTCTTGATAATGTTGTGCACTGTGGACAAAGGCAAATCTAGATCTCTAGAGATGGACTTGTAACCTTGAGATTGTTGATATTTTTCCACAATTTTGGTTCTCAAGTCCTCAGACAGTTCTCTTCTCCTCTTTCTGTTGTCCATGCTTAGTGTGCCACACACAGACACACAATGCAAAGACTCAAGCCGTGTACACACGATAGGTTTTACCAATGAAAACAGTCCCCTGACCTCAATATCATTGAGCCACTCTGTGGAGATCTCAAACGTGTAGTTCATGCAAGACAGCCCAAGAATTTACAGGAACTGGAGGCTTTTTGCCAAGAGGAATGGGCAGCTTTACCATCTGAGAAGATAAAGAGCCTCATCCACAAAAGACTTCAAGCTGCCATTGATGTTAAAGGGGGCAATACATGTGTAGCGGGGGTTTAAATTTAGGGGGGTACACCTGGGTAGTAGTATGACCCAGGTGTGTATAAATCATGAAAGGATTTAGACCATTGTTAATTCGTGGAGGACTTGGTGGTGTACTGTTCTCCTTGGCCTGTGGGTGGCGGGGTTCCTACAGGCCTAAGGTAGATTCACTGCCGCAGTGCTGGCCTTTTTGTCCCTTTCCGGCGATGGTGCGGCAGGGGCGGGGAACCTGTCGTGACGTCACGGGAGGAGATAAAGGGGAGAGACGCCCTGGCCACGAGGTCTTTTTCCTGCATCGCGCGCCCAGGCACCTTCGGCCTGGGTGCGGGCGGTTCGGAGTTCCGGCCCAGGCGCCCTAGGCCTGGTCGGAGCAGAGTTGGCGTCCATCCCAGGCACCTTCAGCCTGGGGTGAGGTACTAAACCGGAGGCCTGGGGCCCAGTGACTTCGACTGGGTCCCGCAAGGGCGGAGGAGTCCGAGGGTCCCTGAGGTGGTTGGGGCCCAAGTCTGAGGTGAGGAGGCCGGGGAGGTCACCCGTCCGGAGAGTCCGTAGCAGCATCAGTGCAACGTTGTCAGTGCGTGATGGAGCAGCAGACAGTCGGGATGGCCTCAAGCTCCCCGTGGATTCCGATTCCCTACCCCACGAAGATGACTACCTTTGCTGCTCCCCTTACAGATACGGGGATAAGACTTAGGCCCCGAGGGCAGTTGGCTCTGTATTCCTGCAGAGACACGGAGGCCCTCGGCGTGATCTGTCCCGGATGTTCGGGACTGGTGGTCCACCTGAAGCCATTCGGGCGTTGTGAAGCATGCAGAGAATTCCTATTCGAGGTGGAGCCATTCACAGTAAGGCCCCGGGCCCTTCGCCTCAACTGTCTCACAGGTACCGCTACTCCGGAAGGGGAGATCCAGGCCTTCGCGGAGATTCCCGTACGCACTGACCAGGGCGATGTGACTGCCCAACCAGAGACTGAGAGAGAAAAATCCGAGCATGCTGCTTCGGTCACCACAGATTCCCTGCTCCCACCTCAGAAGAGGAAAGTCAGCCTGGTGCAGGCGTCCTGTGGTCGTGGTCGAGCTTCACCCCGTCGCTTGCCGGGCCTGGATGGATCCGGTTGGAAGAGTCCTGGACATCCCTGTGCTTCGAAAGGTCAAGGTGAGCCAGGGGCTGGGACTGTGGTTGTGTTTGGAGGTGTCAGGAGTCCACAGTCGGTGGAGCCCGCCAGGGAGGGTAGTTCCACGTCTACTAGAGACTACCTTCCCGCAGAGATGTATGACACCTCCGACCTAGAATCGCTGTCGGACTGTGGGGATGACAGTGAAATAGACTAACTTTTTCACCGCAAGGGCTGGGACAAACGCCCATTACCTGTGTTACGTGTACCACGAGATTCGCCTATGTCCATAGGAGATAGCACGCCCCGGGCGGAGGCCCCGGAGTCTACGAAGGAAGCCTAGTCCTCCAATTGTTCCTACCACAATCCACAGCATCACCCGTTTTGGTGGCGGGGACACAACGCGCATCACTACGGGCACCAAGAGCAAGGCCATCAGAGGTAGTGAAAGTACCTCGGCATCCAGAAGCCATTGTTCCACCAGGAGAAGGGGAGCGGGCCACGATGCCTCCTTTGGCCCGATTGCAGCGGCTTTTCTGCCAGAGGGTCGCCCGTGAGTACGGATGGGAATATCCTTACTTGTCTCGGGACTTACTTTTTGAGGTTGAAGTCCTATGGCAGCGGTGGTATGATGAGTTTGTTTGGGAGAAGCTTAAAGTGCCTCATGCCCGTCGGTATTTGGCTTGTTCACCCTCAGTATCCAAACAGTTCAGAGACTGCAGAGCAGAGTGGATGTGGGGCCGCCATATCCATGCAGACAAGGCGCGCATCTGCAGGAAGGATGGAGAGGACATCGATTATTCGGTGGAAACTTTCGATCAGCACCTAAGGCTCTTGTTTTTGCCGGATCCAACATTTTATCTGTGAGGAGAGACAGAGAAAGAAAAAAAAAGAAAAAAGAAAAAACAGGACTCTCCTGTATGTTTGTTTTTTTTCTGCTGTTGAACTTTCTGGAAGTATTCTTGCCGGAACATCAGAACTGTGCCCTAGTTTTTTTATGTGTTTGGGCTTTTCTACTCCTCGGAGAAATGAGAGCTGTTTTGTTTGTTCTCTCTTTCTTCACATGTCAGAGATAAAGACTTTGGGGTAGAATCAGAGTAGGGACATCAGAAGACAGAAGATTTCACCAAGTGTCATTACCGTGGCACTGTCACCAGGTGGCGGTGTTGCGCAACGTTTGTTTCTTTACACTTGCATCACTTTACTTTTTGGAGCGAGTGAGTCTCTCGGCTGATAGTCTCATTCATTCCAAATTTACACAGATGTGTTAGGATGTTTTTTTTTTCTTGTTTTGTTGTTTTGTTTCCTTCTGCAGGAGATTCATCTGTCAAGACTGCTGAGTGTGGGGTGGTTCTTAGACAGCGATGGGAGGGATTGTATATGTGTATATGGTCAGAGGATTTTATTGCAAAAGTTTATTATTTCATGTTTCCCTTTCCCTTGAGCAGGTCTTGGCACAATTAGTATTCAAATTTGAGGGATGGCCTCTGGGGTCAAGCTTATGTTACCACTCTTTGGGAGATATGGGCTTGCACCAGATGCTGGGGACCAGCGTCAAATCACTAGGGGGAGTGTGTAGCGGGGGTTTAAATTTAGGGGGGTACACCTGGGTGGTAGTATGACCCAGGTGTGTATAAATCATGAAAGGATTTAGACCATTGTTAATTCGTGGAGGACTTGGTGGTGTACTGTTCTCCTTGGCCTGTGGGTGGCGGGGTTCCTACAGGCCTAAGGTACATTCACTGCCGCAGTGCTGGCCTTTTTGTCCCTTTCCGGCGATGGTGCGGCAGGGGCGGGGAACCTGTCGTGATGTCGCGGGAGGAGATAAAGGGGAGAGACGCCCTGGCCACGAGGTCTTTTTCCTGCATCGCGCGCCCAGGCACCTTCGGCCTGGGTGCGGGCGGTTCGGAGTTCCGGCCCAGGCGCCCTAGGCCTGGTCGGAGCAGAGTTGGTGTCCATCCCAGGCACCTTCAGCCTGGGGTGAGGTACTAAACCGGAGGACTGGGGCCCAGTGACTTCGACTGGGTCCCGCAAGGGCGGAGGAGTTCGAGGGTCCCTGAGGTGGATGGGGCCCAAGTCTGAGGTGAGGAGGCCAGGGAGGTCACCCGTCCGGAGAGTCCGGAGCAGCATCAACCCGGTGACGGATGGGCCTCCGGTAACTCCCTTGGAGGGACGTCTCCCCCTGACAGGGGCCACAACGCAGCAAAGGTACTCCTATCTACATTCTATTGAGTCGCTGGTAGAGACTCGCAAGTTCTAAGTTCTCTCTAGCCAAGGCTATAGTAACCGCTGGTGAAACCACAGTGGTTTAGTGTACAACCAGGATAGTGCCTCGACCTGCTCACCCCACCATATTGATCTGTTATTGGGTCTCAACCAGTTGGCTGATAAAGAACTGTTTGAATGTGAGTGTGACAATAAAACAAGAGTTGGACCCTAATCGGTGTGTGGTACTCAAGTTAATGGGAGCAAAGGGAAGTATCAGCACAGCTAGACTTGGTCCTTAACTGAAACGCACAGGCCCGAGGAAAAGAATTGGTACTGGCCTTCACCTCACCCACTGCCATGGGGAGGACATGGGCCGTAGCGCATCTCACCCTCACATACGAAATACCCCTAGACAAAGAAGATGGAGTGAGGGTGCTACACATGGTATTATGTAATATGGTATGTAAACTTTTGATCAGGGTCATTTGGGTGGTTTCTTTTGTGATTATGATTTAAAAAGATTAAACACAGTTGCTTGATAATAAATGGCTTCAGCCATTAACCATGAATGAAAGAAAAGTTTTTGTGTTTCATTCATATTCTCTGAAAAATGGCCAAGAAATCATAAATTCTGTGGGGGTATGTAAACTTATGAGTACAACTGTATAGAGAGAGAGAGAGAGAGAATTTCAAACAGCTACACTGGGCCCAGAGCAGTGTTGTGGATGGGCCTTACTTTTCGTCAGTGATTTTTCTTTGTAGCAGGAGTAAAAGTGTGTTGAGTGTTTGTTTGGTATATTTAGAGACTGACGACAGACGGCAGACTGTTGTAGAAAAACATACAGGTCTAGGTAGATCCAAAATGCCTCAAAACAAGCCAGGAGGCCGAATGTTTTATTGTGTACTGTATTGTGCATGGTTTTTGTTTTTAAGTTTCATAAAATAGTGATGAATAAACATGGTTTACCAGCTGATGCCAAAATAGCAAGTGATCTCAGTAGCTACAAAAGTATCAGCTAGGACATGGTTTAAAAAAATTGAAATAAGCCATTAAATCCCTTAAACCAAATAAACGCCCGGGTCCTGATGGCTTCTCTGCCCTATATTATAAAAAATTTACTCATTTTCTTGCGCCATTGCTGACAGATGCTTTCAATTCACTTCTGAACAACCAATCCTTTCGTCCTGAAACCTTAACAGCAATAATCACAATGATCCCCAAACCTCATTCAGATGATTCATCTTGTGCTAATTACAGGCCCATATCCCTGCTTAATCTTGATATCAAACTACTAGCGAAAATTCTAGCAACTCGTTTGAACAATATTATTGGTTCATTAATAAATAAAGACCAAGTTGGTTTTATTCCTTTTCGCCAAGCAGCTGATAACGTACGCAGGGCAACTTTATTAATCCAAGCAGCTAAAACACGGCGAATACCTATGTGTCTTCTGTCGTTAGATATTAAAAAAGCATTCAACACAGTATCATGGCCCTATCTACATTTTGCTTTACAAAAATGGGGGTTCGGTCCTCACTTTCTTAACTGGGTTTCATCACTATATAATAATCCCAAAGCCTATATTAAATATGCTGGATATAAATCTGGTTGCTTTAACATAAATAGAGGTACACGTCAGGGTTGTCCACTCTCCCCACTTTTATTTGCCCTACTTATTGAACCCCTAGCTCAGGCTATACGATCTGACCCTTCAATCAAAGGGATAGACTTAGCTGGTCATCAGCACAAATTATGTTTGTTTGCTGACGATATACTAATATTTATGTCTTCCCCTCATATTTCTGCTCCCAACCTTATAAGTAAGCTAGATCATTTTGCACAGATATCTGGACTAATTATCAACTCTCAAAAATCTACAGCCTTAAATATCTCCTTACCTCCCCATACTTTACAACAAGCACAAACTTCCCTCCCATTCTCCTGGTCTACATCGCACCTGACCTACCTAGGAATTACTCTTACTCCCAATTTAACTGAATTCTTCTCAGCTAACTTCCCGCCATTACTAAAGCAAATTACCAATCTCCTTAAACAATGGTCTTCTTTACCAATCTCATGGATTGGTAAAATAAACGTAATAAAGATGACTATTTTACCCAAGATACTATATCTATTTCGGGTTTTGCCCATTCCAGTTCCAGCATACTTTCTTAGAAATCTTCAACGCAAAACACTAGCGTTCATCTGGGGCTCTTTAAAACATCGTTTATCTAAACACACACTGTACCTTCCCAAACTTAAAGGTGGACTAGGATTCCCCAATTTCGCCTCTTACTACCATGCAGCTCAAATAGCATGCATCCCCAAATATCACGCAAAATACGAAACCCCACTCTGGGTTTCAATTGAAGCAATTGACTGTGATCCATTTTCTATAACAAATTTAATTTGGTCCAAACCCTCAGATCATAAAAATATAAAAAATAAGATTACCAAACACACAGTTACTATCTGGGATAAATTTAAACTTATCAAAGGACTACAATCTCCTCATGTTCCCCTTCTATCATTTATTAGAAACCCACTATTCTACCCAGCCTGCACATTCCCTAATTCATTTAAAAAATGGATCTCCTCTGACATAACGCAACTCTGTGATTTATCGACATCTACCTCACTTATAACATTTCCTGAACTATGTGATAGGCATCAACTCCCCCAATCAGAACTTTTCCGATATCTGCAGATCAAAAAAAAATTCATGCCATATATACAAAATATGAGTAAGCTCAACGAACTCACACAATTTGAACGTATATGTAAACGCGAACCTCACTCTAAGGGTCTCATATCAATAATATATAAACACCTTATTACTTTGCCTACTGCAGACCCACCATCATACGTGGCAAAATGGGAGAGAGACCTTGGACTTCAGTTGGAACCATCCGATTGGGATAAAATTTGGACCACAACAAAATCATCTTCACAAAATATAATAGCTCTAGAGACAAATTATAAAGTACTTTTGCGCTGGTATTTGGTTCCTGTCAGAATCGCGAAATATATTCCGCAATACTCCCCACTCTGCTTCCGTGGCTGTGGTGAACTAGGATCACACATACACATATTTTGGGATTGTCCCGTTACAAAATGTTTTTGGAAAGAGGTTTTTCTTATCCTCTCTACCTTATTCAAAAAAACAATCAAACCTGACCCTTCAATTGCACTACTAAATCTAAAACCGACTTCTATTTCCGACACTCAATTCAAACTCCTTCTACAAATCACTACTGCAGCAAAGCAGACAATCGCCAAAGCGTGGAAAACCCCAACATTAATGATCTCAGAAACCAAAACCAGAATAAACCAAGCCATGACCCACTCAAAAACGGAAGCCATTACCAATGATAATATTGGAAAATTTGAAAAAATCTGGAATCCTTGGGTGACTAATTTTTTCCCTCACAACTTTGACATCACATTATTAAGACCTTGGTAATATAACTACTAATAGCTATTTAATATACTAATATTATCAGGCCAACATTATAAGATACCCCGGGGACCTTTTCGACCTTTTCTATCTTTTCTACCTACTATCTTTATTTTTTTCTCTTCTTCTTCTTACCCTTCCCTCTCTTCTATCTTCGCTCTTTAGCTCTTTTTTTGTTGTTTTTTCTTTCCTAGCATATATTGTTATTATATGCAAAAATGGTAGCAACATTTTTATTTATTTTTTATGTTTTTTATTTATCAGTATATTTCAGCTTTAGAGCTCCTTTGAAACAATACAAACCTTATATATTACAATAACATTATATGAGGTCGAGAAATTATGACCCTTCATTTTTTCTTTATAAATCCTTCTATTACCTTACATGTTATATATTATTACTAAATCTGGTTTGTAATTACTAAATTCAACACTAAGCATATATTTTAGCAAGTCTCCAGATAATGGTCAACATATGTTAAACTTAAATTACTGTTTTTTTTCTCCTCTTCTGTTGTTGTTGCCTTCAAAAATCACTGGAGCTTGACATAAATATCTAATTTGTGTTCTCCTTAACTGCTACTATTTATAGTGACTATGTTTATTGACAATATATGCTTGTAATTTTGAAAATTTAATAAACAAATTTGACAAGGAAAAAAATTGAAATAAAGAGCTCTGCTATGGATAGTGCGGCATCCAAACTTGTCAAATGGCATCAACACTTTAGTGTCAATGACCTGTAACACATGCACTAATCAGAAAACTGACTTCTCTTTGTTCCAGATCAGTGAATGAAAGTATTTACTTTTCGCTTGAATTTGTTTCCAGAAGCTAGCCTATCGCACCATACCTATCATTATTCGGACATTGTTGTACTGATTTCCTGTAGACCTGAAGGGCTATAATACCAAAGAAGCATTATTTTTTACATTGTGCTTTTAAAAATGTTTTCCTGCTGAGACAAATTTGATTAGAAGAAACAACCCTGCTGGTGTATTCAGTAACTATTAATGTGTCTTTCAATCAAAGGACTCATCACTTGTCATATCATAAATATGTGTTTTTTAAATAAATGGAAATATAAATCACAAGCATGCTTATATACATATTTCAAACAGCAGGATGGACAACATTAGGGCAAATAAATAATTTCACAACATATTAAAATCCATACTATGTTGGTGAAGGCTTAATCAAAGCAAATCTTCTTTTTAAATGAAGGAAAGTAGATATTTCTTTTTTTAATTAGCAACTGAATAAGCCTATCTATTGAATCATTTCTGAACCTAAAATCTTGCGTGTGACTGTCATAAAAAAGTTGGTTTGCCATCAGGCTTTTAAAACTGTAAATTTAGTGAAACATTCTGTTTCTGCATATAATATTACAAGCAGTGGTTCAGCAGCTTAAAGTGCTTTTCACAGCTGTTTCCTTGATATGTACTTAAGAAGTCTCATCACATTTTATGTGACCATTAGGAACGGAGCCCATGGAATTATGTCTGTGAATCTGTTGCCATAGGGTATATTTAGAATTATATTATCATTAACCCGAATACAGGCACTCTTACTGGTTATAAAACACTCCAAATCTTGCATGTGGTTTAAAAGAAGACTTTTTTATAATCTGTATATATCATTCTGGCATACCCCTTGTTACTATTGCATTTTCTACATGCTCATTACTTCAGAAACATAAGGGGTGCTTATTGATCTGCTACTAATTACAGGATTTAGGTATGTACCTTTGAATATCTGATATATATTTACAGTATATATCGTATATAGCACAAAAGCTGTATATAATAAAATTACTAATCCATCCATTAAAGTAGTATTAAACCCTCAGCATTTTTTAGCTTTACACATTAAACACAAAAAAATAAACAATCCTTAACCACTTAAGCCCCGGACCATTTCGCTGGTCAAAGACCAGGCCACTTTTTGCGATTCGGCACTGCGTCGCTTTAACTGACAATTGCGCGGTCGTACGGCATGGCTCCCAAACAAAATTGACGTCCGTTTTTTCCCACAAATAGAGCTTTCTTTTGGTGGTATTTGATCACCTCTGCGGTTTATATTTTTTGCGCTATAAACAAAAATAGAGCGACAATTTTGAAAAAAATTCAATATTTTTTACTTTTTGCTATAATAAATATCCCCAAAAAATATATAAAAAACATATTTTTTTTATCAGTTTAGGCTGATACGTATTCTTCTACATATTTTTGGCAAAAAATCTCAATAAGCGTTTATTTATCGGTTTGCGCAAAAGTTATAGCGTCTACAAAATAGGGGATAGTTTTATGGCATTTTTATTAATAATTTTTTTTTTTTACAAGTAATGGCGGCGATCAGCATTTTTTATGGTGACTGCGACATTATGGCGGACACATCGGACGCTTTTGACATATTTTTGGAACCATTGTCATTTTTACAGTGATCAGTGCTATAAAAATGCACTGATTACTGTGAAAATGACACTGGCAGTGAAGGGTGTGACAGCAGGAAAGTAAAGTCACCTGGTTGCATCCAGGGGGGTAGATATATTTCGCCCAGATTCAGGCTTTACGCCGACTTATACAACTAGGTGGAGAGTTGTATAAGGCTAGTGGGCTCATGGATGACTCATACCTCTAGGGAGAGTGCTGGGCGTCGTGCAGGCAGGGAGTTGATGAGACCAGCTGAAGCTTGTCAGTTCGTTTAAGGCCTCTATAAAAACTCCCAGCTTCATTAGATGTTAGCTCATGCCTGGAACCAGACCTGTGTGGACTGTCTAGGGAGAGTGAACCCCTGTGCGGTGAGACAAAGCCTGTGTGGCTATTTGCTTGGACATTTAAAACCAGGGACTTAGGGACTAGGACAGCACTAGGCTGATCCCAGTTGTTAGTTAGGAAACCTGTATGTTTAGTCAGAGGTCAAGTTGACCAGGATTTATTTTGTTTATGTTTCTTTTGCTTTGCTGTGTTTTGTCACTGTAAATAGAAAATAAACCGCACCTTTTTGATTTTGAAAACCACAACCTCCGTTTGCTGGGCCTGTTTTTGTGTGGGGAGCCCATCTCGGGGGTCACACACACCCGCTGCCGAGCTAACCCCCTCACAGTTGGTGGAGAACCAGTGGCAGTTTTTTTTTTTTAAGCCAGCATGGAGGAGATACTGAAGCAGCTGGCTCTAGCAAATGCCAATCAACAGCAGACAAATGCAGGTTTGCAAAAGAACTTCGCAGCCCAGCAGCAAGCTCATCAACAGAGCCTTGCAGCCCAGCAGCAGACAAACGCAACTTTGCAACAGAGCCTGGAGGCTCAGCAACAAGCCCAGCAGCAATCTGAGGCCCGCTTCATAGACCTGTTGCAGAAGCAAGAGCAGAGACTACAACAACAGATGGAAGCAGTAATGCAGCAACGTCCGCAGACCAGTGAGGAAAGCCGTCCCACTAATACCGCGTCCTTTGGGGTGAGTCGTTTATTGACAAAAATGACTGGAGAGGATGATCCAGAGGTATTTTTGACCACATTTGAAAGGACCGCTGAAAGAGAAAAGTGGCCTGAGGAGCAGTGGGCTGGACTGGTGGCTCCTCTGTTAACTGGTGAATCGCAGAAAGCTTACTATGACCTAGAGCCTAACCAAGCAAAAGACTATGTGATGCTAAAAGCTGAAATATTGGCAAGGCTGGGTGTCACCCAGGCTGTCCGGGCTCAGCGTGTGCATAACTGGACTTTCCAGCTTGGAAAACCCCCCAGGTCTCAAATGTATGATCTCATTCACCTGAGCAGAAAGTGGCTACAGCCAGAGACTTTGTCCGCACCAAAGATTGTGGAACGTGTTGTAATGGATCGGTTTTTGAGAGCTCTTCCTACTGCCATCCAAAAGTGGGTAAGCCATGGAGACCCAGAGACGGCCGATGGTCTTGTGGATCGTGTGGAGAAATACTTGGCTACAGAGAACCTGACGGCCTCTTCCAGAGACACTCGGACTTTCCACCCTAAGACCAGACCATCCCCAGGGGCGGATAAGAGGATTCCAAGGGGTGAGGGTGGAGAGAGTGAGAGGGTGGGAGCTCTACCCCAAGTTTGGCGAGAACAGCCTGGGAAATCAGCGGCTCAAGAGGCCGCAAGAAGGATCGTTTGCTACCGCTGCCGGCAAGCGGGACATATTGCAGCCAATTGCCCGGTTGTGGAGGAACCCATGCAGTGTGACTTTCTGACGGGCAGACGTCAGTCGCTGTGTGCGACAGTCGCATGCACTGCCATTCGAGGAACTGAGAAACATTTATGCAAAATGTGTGTTAATGGTAGAAATGTTGTGGTATTGTTGGATTCAGGTAGCCTTGTGACCCTGATAAAGGCTGAGTTAGTTAAAACAGAGGTCTCTGGGAATAGCAAGGTAGCTGTTATTTGTGTGCATGGGGACACCCGAGAGTATCCAGTGACTACAGTGTGTTTCGAGACCCCCAAAGGTACCCTCTCTCATCCAGTGGGCTTAGTATCTCAGTTACCGCATGACGCCATTGTGGGAAGGGATTTTCCGAAGTTCTGGGAACTGTGGGATGATCCTGAGCCCCCCACTGGTGCCCCTATGTACCAGGAATGTGATAGCCAGAACTCCCCTGAGAGTGGTGAGGACTCTCCGGAATTTCCCTTATCAGTATTGGCAGGGGAGACTCAAGAAACTGGAGAGGAGCCCACCTCCTCAGACGAAAACCTACCGTCTGTGGAGTTTTCTGATCTTGAGGTTCACAGGGAAAACTTTGCCACAGAACAGTTGAAAGACCCCGCCCTAATAAAGGCACGGGAAAACGTAGTGAAAATAGATGGCGAGTTAGTGAACCCAGATAATACCTGCACTTACCCATACTTCAGCGTAGAGAAGGACCTACTGTATCGGGTGGCAAAAAGGGCAGAAGAAACCGTTGAGCAGCTTGTGGTGCCCAAACCTTACAGGAAGTTGGTGTTGGAGTTGGCCCATGGGCACATTCTTGGAGGTCATCTGGGGACAGAGAAAACCCGAGAGAGGGTATTACAGAGATTCTATTGGCCGGGGGTGATGAAGGACATAGAAAATTATTGTTCCTCCTGCCCTGTGTGTCAGAGGTCGGCCCCGATGCCACATTTCCGTAGCCCGCTGGTCCCTCTACCCATCATTGAGGTCCCGTTTGAGAGGATCGCCATGGATTTGGTAGGTCCTATAATCAAGTCCGCTAGGGGGCACCAGTACATATTAGTTATAATGGACTATGCCACCCGTTATCCAGAAGCGATCCCTCTCCGAAATACCTCGGCCAAAACCATAGCCAAAGAGCTATCTCTTGTGTTTAGCCGGGTGGGTATTTGTAAAGAACTGCTTACGGACCAAGGTACACCCTTTATGTCCCGGGTTATGAAGGAGCTGTGTAAATTGTTCAAAGTGACGCAATTATGTACATCTGTGTATCACCCCCAAACCGATGGGCTGGTTGAAAGGTTCAACAAAACCCTAAAACAAATGTTGAAGAAAGTGGTGGATAGAGATGGAAAGGATTGGGACTGTCTACTTCCTTATCTGATGTTTGCTATTAGGGAGGTGCCCCAATCCTCTACGGGATTCTCCCCCTTTGAGTTACTGTATGGGAGACACCCAAGAGGGCTGTTGGATATTGCCAAGGAAACTTGGGAAAGTGAGAGTTCTCCCCACAGGAGTGTGATTGAGCATGTCGCCCTGATGCAAGACCGAATTGCACAGGTAATGCCCATCGTGAAGGAACATTTGGCCCAAGCGCAGTTAGCACAGCAGAGAGTGTACAACCGTGGAGCCAAGACCCGTACCTTTTCCCCGGGGGATAGGATACTGGTACTTGTCCCTACGGTTGAAAGTAAATTCCTTGCCAAATGGCAAGGCCCCTACGAGATAATGGAAAAAGTGAGCGAAGTGAATTACAAGGTCAGACAACCAGGAAGGCGAAAGCCCGAACAGATCTATCACGTTAATCTGTTGAAAGCCTGGAGGGATAGAGAGTCCCTAGTCGCAGACACTTGGTCACCAGCTCAAACTGGTTGCGTGATTCCTGAGGTTGGAATAGCAGCCACCTTGTCACAACCCCAACAACAGGAGGTTAAGGAGTTTGTGCTTCGCAACAAGGAGGTATTCTCTGAGCTGCCGGGACAAACATCTGGGGTAGAGCATGACATCATTACCCCGCCCGGTGAAAGGGTGAAGTTAAAACCCTATCGGATCCCAGAGGCCCGACGGGAGGCAATACGGGAGGAAGTACAGAAAATGCTGAACTTAGGGGTGATAGAGGAGTCCCAAAGTGATTGGTCTAGTCCCATTGTGTTGGTGCCTAAACCGGATGGGAGCTGGCGATTTTGTAACGATTTTCGTCAGTTGAACAAAGTTACAAAATTTGACACCTACCCCATGCCACGTATAGATGAGTTGATCGACCGGCTGGGAACAGCCCGATACATGACGACTCTTGACCTCACAAAAGGGTATTGGCAAATCCCCCTGGCCAAGTCGGCCAAAGAGAAAACCGCATTTGTAACCCCAGACGGGGCGTTCCAATATAAAAGAATGCCGTTCGGGTTACAGAATGCGCCGGCCACATTCCAGCGGAAAATGGACCAGATGCTGAGGCCCCATCGGAAGTATGCTGCGGCTTACCTGGATGACATAATTGTCCATAGCACAGATTGGGCCTCACATCTGCCAAAAGTGCAAGCAGTCCTGGACTCTGTTCGGGAAGCGGGGTTTACGGCTAACCCCAAGAAGTGTACCATTGGGCAGGAGGAGGCCAAATATCTTGGGTACACCATTGGGAGGGGAGTAATAAAACCCCAACTCAACAAAGTCGAGGCCATCCAGAGTTGGCCACGTCCCAACAGCAAGAAGCAGGTACGAGCCTTTCTGGGAATCGCTGGGTATTATCGGCGATTCATTCCCCACTTTGCTTCTAAGGCTGTGCCCCTAACCAACCTGACGAAGGGGAAAGGGTCGGTCATGATTAAATGGACCCCCGAGGCTGAGGCAGCATTCCAATTCTTGAAACAAGCCTTATGTAGCCAGCCAGTGTTGTACTCACCCGACTTCTCTAAAGACTTTGTCGTACAAAGTGATGCGTCAGATGTGGGGTTAGGAGCAGTATTGTCCCAGGTCGGGAACGGGGAAGAGCACCCAGTCATTTACCTCAGCAGGAAGTTGAAGTCCCATGAGGTAAATTACGCCACCGTTGAAAAGGAGTGTTTAGCGGTGAAGTGGGCTCTAGATTCCCTTCGGTACTACCTGCTAGGTAGGCACTTTGACATGGTTACGGATCACGCTCCGTTAAAGTGGATGGCTCAAAACAAGGAAACAAATAGAAGAGTGAATAGGTGGTTCCTGGCCCTCCAGGAATTCAACTTCACAGTAAAGCATCGCCCTGGCGTTCAAATGGGGAATGTGGATGCTTTGTCTCGAGTACATGAATGCCTGATTGCTGGTGTTCCAACCCCGAGGTTAAAACAAGAGGGGGGGGTATGTGACAGCAGGAAGGTAAAGTCACCTGGTTGCATCCAGGGGGGTAGATATATTTCGCCCAGATTCAGGCTTTACGCCGACTTATACAACTAGGTGGAGAGTTGTATAAGGCTAGTGGGCTCATGGATGACTCATACCTCTAGGGAGAGTGCTGGGCGTCGTGCAGGCAGGGAGTTGATGAGACCAGCTGAAGCTTGTCAGTTCGTTTAAGGCCTCTATAAAAACTCCCAGCTTCATTAGATGTTAGCTCATGCCTGGAACCAGACCTGTGTGGACTGTCTAGGGAGAGTGAACCCCTGTGCGGTGAGACAAAGCCTGTGTGGCTATTTGCTTGGACATTTAAAACCAGGGACTTAGGGACTAGGACAGCACTAGGCTGATCCCAGTTGTTAGTTAGGAAACCTGTATGTTTAGTCAGAGGTCAAGTTGACCAGGATTTATTTTGTTTATGTTTCTTTTGCTTTGCTGTGTTTTGTCACTGTAAATAGAAAATAAACCGCACCTTTTTGATTTTGAAAACCACAACCTCCGTTTGCTGGGCCTGTTTTTGTGTGGGGAGCCCATCTCGGGGGTCACACACACCCGCTGCCGAGCTAACCCCCTCACAAGGGGTTAACCACTAGGCGGCGCTGTAGGGGTTAAGTCAGTACTAGGGAGTGATTCTTACTGTTAGGGGCGTGGCTACACGTGACATGTCACTGATGTCCGTTCCCCCATCATGGGGGAACAGCCATCAGTGACATGTCACTAGGCAGAATAGGGGAATGCCTTGTTTACAAAGGCATCCCCTGTTCTGCCTTTTCCGGCCGCAATCACGGGCCGCCCGGGAACATTGAGTTCTCGAGACCCGCGAACACGCTCACGAGGCACGCGGCGGGCGCGTGCACGCCCACTGGGTGGCAAATTTAAAGGGACGTACAAGTACGTCCATATGTCTGCCTGTGCCATTCTGTCGACGTATATCATCGTGCGGCGGTCCTTAAGTGGTTAATAAACTATTTGTCAAATTCTTATACCAGCACTGGCAGTTTAAAGTTTTCAATGTGCTTTCTATACATACAGTGTAGAGAGAAACAATTCTAGTCCCTGCATGCAAGAGAGGCTCCATAGTACACTGCAAGAGAAAGAAGCCACCCTGAAACAGGAATCTTGGTGCAGCACTCATGGCACCAGCTTAAACTGGAACATAGCAAAAGCTGCATAATCAGTAAGTAATTAAATCAGTTGCTGAAAGTACACAAAAAAAAAATGGAGGGTTTAATATCGTTTTAACCAGTTGGTGCCGAACGCATGCAAATATGCGGCCTTTTTCGGCTGGCGGGCTCTGGCGCTGAGAGGCCGTACATTTGTGTGCAATAGCACCAACAGTGCTGTGCCAAGAGCACGTGCCTTGCACGCTCCTGGCACAGTGACGGGCGGCTCATGGAAAGCTCACGCAAGCAGCGATCAGGACTTTTCTGATCATGTGACTGCTGTGACAACCAATCATGGCTGTCACATCGCCATAAGCCCCGCCCTGCCTTCCGGCATAGAAAATCACCTAAAGGGACGGCTGCAGCCGGCACCAAGGGGTTATAGAAATCCTGATGTAGTTACAAGTCAATGATATCTTACCCAGGAAAAAACACACATTTAATAGAACTTGCTCTATAAAATGGTTCAGGAATTGCAGTCGTACTGGACCTTCATATGGTGGTTATACCCCACTGATGAATGTTTGTGGTTGCAAATATATACATTTATATTAATATACAAATGGACCCTAGATCTACGATCCAAGAATTCATCCTGCTGCCGCTGCTGTAAAATGAAGTATAGGCATTACCTTCCATAACTCATTAGTGCAGAATTTTAAGGCCAGTTGCACATGGATGTAGGAATTTACTGCAGTTTATATTCAGGATCATGTTGACAAAAAAAAAATGTTCCTTGCATAAACCTGCGTAAGCGCATTCAAGCGCAAAATTCTTCTTCATTGCCAGTATTGCAATATAGGCCTATATACACATGCATAACCATGTGTATAGGTGCTTAAACACACATGCGTGTAAATTATTTCACTCAAATGTAGAAAGAAGCCTCTTGCTCACAGGAGTAAAAAACAACACATTTTTCCTGGACATAGGCATTTTCTTGTCTAAGGAAGATGAGTAATAAAGCGTTGAGTACATAGCCGTAAAACAAATATAGAAAATGTTATGTTTGAGTACAGCAATTTATGTGTGTACATGTGTTTTTACACGCTTGTTTACGTGCGTATACATGTGTATATTGCAATATTGGCAATGAAGAAGAATTTTAAGCTGGTATATGCGCCCTTATGCTCCTTTACTTGCGTTTATGCAAGTTCCTTATGGAACACTTTACTCAAAATCTTTCTGTCAACGAGACAATCATGCCCTTTGGGTCTGGTATAGTTTTTAAGGGGAACCCCACGCCAAAATGAAAAAAAAAAATGTGTGGGGTTTCTGGCATCCTCCCTATGTGAATGAGTATTGGGGAAGATTGTACCCCTACCCATTCACCAAAAGAAATTTCAAAAATAAATAAAAACAAGAGGCAGTTTTTGACAATTTCTTTATCAAAAAAATTAAAATGTCCCCTGATGTAGATCCATCGTCAATCATGACGCCTGCTGCACCGCCGGACCCCAAAAAAAAGACACTCTGCCAGTGACAAAGGTTAGCCGTTAAATGCCTGCTTCACCATTTGACAGTTCTTAAATAGGTAAGGGGCGGGGCCACCTGGTGACATCAGCTGGTGGCACTGCCCCCTTGTGACATCACTGACCGTGCATGCTGGGTCAGTGACGTCACACGGACGTGGTGCCACCAGGTGACATCACCAGGTGGCCCGCTCTTTGCCTACTTAAGAACTGTCAAACGGCAGTTAGCCTTCATAGGGGTGGAGTGTTTTTTTTTCTTTTTTTGGGGTCTGGCGGTGCGGCTGGAGCGTTGTGATGATGGATCTACATCAAGGGGCATGTTTTTTTTTTTTTTTTATTAAAGGAATTGTCAAAAACGACCTCCTGTCTTTATTTATTTTTGACACTTTTTTGGGTGAATAGGTAGGGGTAAAATGTACCCCATACTCATTTAAATAGGGGCCCCCTTGTTAGAGGGGGATCCAGATTCCGATAAGCCCCTTGCCCGTAGACCCCCACAACCACTGCCTGGGTTGTCAGGAAGATGCCCTTGTTCTCGTCAACATGGGCACAAGGTGCTTTGGGGTGGGTCGGCTCAAAGCAACCCCCCCATGTTGAGAGCATGTGACCTGGTATGGTTCAGGAGGGGGTGCGCTTGCTCGTTCCCCCCTTTCCTGTCCTGCCAGGCTGCATGCTCAGATAAGGGCCTAGTATGGATTGAGGGGGACCCCGACACCATTTTTTTATTCACTTTTTTCTATTGCCGGCAATGTTTTTTTTTTTCATTCAGATGTCAGCAGGGAAGCTATTGAAGCCGGAGGGTAAAGCCATATTCACATTTGTAAAGTCTTGTTTTTTTCCTATAAAAATAACAAACATGTTATACTTGCCTGCTCTGTTGCAGTGGATTTTCACAGAGCAGACCGGATCCTCCTCTCCTCAGGTCCCTCTTCTGTGATCCTGGCCCCTTCCTCCTGTTGAGTGCCCCACACAGAAAGCAGTCTAAGGCACGGCCTTAGACTGATAACCAGGCAATTAGTATTTTCATAAATATAGGTAATAATAACAGCCTCTCTGTTTTTCTCATAACAAGTTTCCTTTATGATTTGACGGATTTTTTGTTTTAGATAAAGTAGGTAAGAATTAGACTCTTTTTCATGTTTTAATTGCTGTCATGATCTGTCTACAGCAGAGTTTTTCAACTGGAGTGCTTCAAAGTGTCCCCAGAGGTTCCACGTCAAAATAACCTAAAGCCCTGTACAGTCTGATCATGAAAGGGATTCCCTATTAATTTCTGTATACAGAGAGGAGGGAGAGAGCACAACCCACACCTCCTCCCATGTCTCTCCTCCTCTATGCTGTTATCTGTACTCTTGCCAGCAAAGCTGAAAACTGTGCAAGCCACCCACTCATGTCCTACCAACTGATGATGTCATCAGTTTCTACGGACTTATCAGGAGGCCTGTATAAGTGTGGTAGGAGTGTGACAGTCACATGTGCACTTCTGCTCCACGACTGTATGGTTTCCAGCTTTGTTCAACATCCACTAACTATACACAATCCTATTTGGCCACCACCTCAAGCAGCTATTTTTTAAGGTATGTACTATACTATATCTATCCTTTAGAATGTAAGCTTTACGAGCAGGGCCTTCCTGTCCCTTCTGTATCGAACTGTACTGTAATTGTGCTGTCCCCCCTCTACATTGTAAAGTGCTGCGTAAACTGTTGGCGCTATATAAATCGTGTATAATAATAATAATAATACCCAACATCCATTGTCACCTCTTCATTGTTTAGCAAACACTTCCTTTACAGCAATGTTATAAGGGGGAGATCCAACTCACCCTCCAAAATAAACATGCTAATGGACCATTAGCCACTTGCCGACCGCCTCCTGTACATATATGTCGGCAGAATGGCACGGACAGGCACATCAACGTCCCCTTTAAATGCCTGTCCGTGTGGTTGCGCGCGCGCCGCCACCGCCGTCACGCTCACGACCCTGCCGCCATCCCCGTGAGTCGGACTGCGGGTCCCGCGGACTCGATCGCCGCGGGGATCCCCGCGATCGTCTCACGGAGATATAGAGTGGGGAGATGCTTGTGTAAACAAGCATCTCCCAGGTCTGACTAGTGACAATGACACTGATCTCGGCTCCATGTACTTGGAGCAGAGTTCGGTGTCATGTGACACAGAGCCCATCCCCCCTACAGTAAGAAACACTATGCAGGGAGCACTTAACCCCTACAGCGCCACCTAGTGGTTAACCCCTTCACTGCCAGTGTCATTTTCACAGTAATCAGTGCATGTTTATAGCACTGATTGCTTTGAAAATGACAATGGTCCCATAAAAGTGTCAAAAGTGTCCGATGTGTCCGCCATAATGTCGCAGTCACAAAAAAAATCACTGATCGCCGCCATTACTAGTAAAAAAAAATAATTTATAAAAATGCCATAAAACTATCCCCTATTTTGTAAACGCTATAACTTTTGCGCAAACCAATCAATAAACGCTGATTGCGTTTTTTTTACCAAAAATATGTAGAAGAATACGTATCGGCCTAAACTAGGGAAAACTTATGTTTTTTTTATATATTTTTGGGGGAAATTTATTATAGCAAAAAGTAAAAAATATTGAATTTTTTTCAAAATTGTCGCTCTATTTTTGTTTATAGCGCAAAAAATAAAAACCGCAGAGGTGATCAAATACAACCAAAAGAAAGCTATATTTGTGGGAAAAAAAGGACGTCAATTTTGTTTTGGAGCCACGTCGCACGACCGCGCAATTGTCAGTTAAAGTGACGCAGTGCTGAATCGCAAAAAGTGGCCTGGTCTTTAACCAGCCAAAATGTTCCGGGCCTGAAGTGGTTAATTATATATTCACTGTAGCTTGATAGTTGACTTTTATTTTATCAGCTGATCCTTCCTCTTTATGTGTCTGATGGTCACATTTATTTGATTAAAGTTATGCTGTTAACAGCCATAGGCCACAGTTTAGGAAATGAAAAGCTCTTTCTTCACTTTTCTGTCATGCCTGTTCTGTTGTTTTGTCTCTGTCTCAGCTGCTTTGGAAATATCTTCTATCTGTGCCAGTTTCTTGTAGGAAAACAGCTCATTCTAGCCAGTAATATGGTGTAACAAGAAAGACACTTTCTGTATGCAAACATCCACTGCACCTGCAGAAGTGCTGGCCTCTTAAGCCAGCTCCATTCATAAGATCCAGCACTCACTTGCAGAGCTGCCAATGGTCCAGAATTCAGACGCCACTTCTTATACTTAGTTTCTTCTTCACTCTATCTGTCTCCCCCCTAATCACATCCGCAATTTCTAATAAATAGCGCTATTGATTTCTAATGTACTTTAACTGACAAGACTTCAGATCAGTTTTTCTTGCTAAAAAGTCATTAGCCAAGCAGTACTTTAGCCCCTACAGTGGGTTGTCAAGTTTGGAATTATTGCTGTTTTCTATTTAAAAACTGCTATTCATATGTACAAATTGTATAAATTCTTTTTTCAAAGATTGTCAATGCTTCTCTGCAGCTCTTTGCCAGTTTTTATAGTTGTGAAGGGTTTTAATGACTAAACATCTTCTGAGTGATTGAATATTTATTTATATTACATGTCTGCTAGGGAAATCACTTTAATGTTCTGGACAGAGTTCTTTGAGTCTATTTCTAATTCCATGGCACCTTAGATTCATTTGTTTTCCTGCTATGTATGTTATAGGCTAATTAAACTCTTCCTTGCCGGCTGAAATATCTTTTAATTGAGGTTTATAAACCTATTTACACATTATCTGAAAGTTAATGACATAGATCAGCTTGGCACAGTCTACCCATATAAAACTTTTTTTTAAGATAATTACACTTGCTTTGTCGCATCAGGTATATTTATAATTCCAGTCTGTATTAAAACCTTCAACAATCTAGAAAGGAATTAGCATTAATATGCCAGAGATTAAAGCAAGCCTGTCCACAGAGAAACCTGGAGGCTGCCATTGTTAACCAAAGAAACTGCATTGCAGCCAGGCACATTTTAGAAGATCAGAAATGGCAACGCTCATATTTCTCTCAAAACATACTGTATATGTGTATGTATATGTGTATATATATATATATATATATATATATATATATATATATATATATATATAGCACACACACCCCTCTTCCTTACCTTTGGCTCACTCATAGGAAAAGGGGCACACCATGCCACATGCCCGTACCCTCCTGTGTGAAGAGGTTGAGCGGTGTAATGTACCTGGGTCTCTATGGTCAGGTTCTTCAAAGAATGGTTCCCGTCTTCACTGCAATGAAGACAAGTCTCTATTCCCCAATAACTCCAAGGTCCACACCAATTGCAACTCCAACGTAGAGTTTATTTTTCTCTTATGCATAATCATTGAACAGGAAAAAGTTGGAGGAAGATAAGGACAGCAAGAGGTGTTGGAGTAGGTCCAGGCACAAACGAATACTTAATCACTACCCATATCTCCAGGTAGTCTCAGCTCATCCGGATAGTCTCCCATTAGAGTGGATCCTAGCAGCCGGACTGATGCTCGAATTAGATTACACACAGTCTCTGCACAAACTCTGCCACAGATCTGATGAACGTTAGGTCTCTGCCACAGACCTGATGAATGTTAGGTCTCTGCCACAGACCTGATGAACGATGGTTCTGGCATTAGGCCTCTAACAGGAAGATGACATCCCTCCAGAGAGTTACCGGGCCCCTTACTTCACTGTGATCTCTCTCCAGTCCCTCGGAACAGTCCTCCCCTGGCCTCCTCGTCTAGATACGGGTCTCCTCGCAAGGCAGCACCCTGGGATTCCTCCTCCCTCTGTGGGTTCCAGCCGAAGGTGCTGGACCCAAGGCCTTCAGTTGCAGCCCTAGGGCTAAAGGTGCCTGGGACTGATCCGCCAGTGTACCGGGCCAGGAACTCCACCCCAGGGCTAAAGGTGCCTGGGATGGCCACGAACAGAATCACAGGCTCCCGGGGTCGGACCCCCGGGAACTCACCACCTACAGACAGGGTCTACCCCTTTTATATCCTCTCCCGGGATGCACAGCAAGCCGACACGCCCACCACACCACCGCCGAGGGAGGACATCCAAGGCACAGCACTGTACCAGCGGTTCAACCCTGGCCTCCGATGGCAGCGCCATAAACAGGCCACAGGGAACTATACACCAGCATCCCACCTGCAGTAAAATAATGGTTTACAGAACCCTATCAAATAGTGTGTTTGAGTACAACTACCACTCAAACATTAAATAAATATCTTCTAAAAGACTGTGCAAAGTATCAAGGATGTGCAAGTCGCAAATAAATAAGCATCAAATAATAAATATCTTCTAATAATGTAAACACTGTGCAAAGTAATCAAACATGTGCAAATCGCAAATAAATATCAAGCTGTGCAAGTAAATCACAGACAATCAAAAAATCAAATCCAAATGTGGATGCAAAACATAAGTGCAGACGGTGCAAAGTTGCATAAAAACTCAAAAGAATATTGCACTATAAAAAGTGCAAGGTGCAAGGGTCTCTGTGAATCATCAAGTGCTGAAATAAAGTAGGAGAACTGGGCGGTAACATGCGTCTTCAAGTGTATAAAATACTGCAAAGAAATTGCAAGAAAATTGCATAACATGCGACTTCAAAAGTGCAAAGAAAGTTTGTTTCATCAATAGTGAATGGTGAAAATAAATATTCCTTTATCCTGTGCAAAGTGCAGAGATGCAGGGGGTGAAGGGGGTGTGTGATGGGAATATCTTATTCCTCTTCCTGTGCTGGCACACTCCAGTGATGGTGAATTCTGGTATAGGTGGTCTCTTACCTGTAGGTAGAGAGGTAACAGCATGTAGCATATAATGCTCTGTGTTCCTCTTACCTGGTTCCTATGGGGATCTGTGTGCTATTTGGAATGGTCTCCTCCAGGAGCTGGATGCCGGGGTACTTGGGGTCTCCCTTTAGTGTGTACACACATGTGTCGGCCGGGGTTTGAATAAAGAGGGAAGATACCATATAGTGTAGTATGTCTTTATAAACATTTATTGGTCAACATATAGTTAAAACTAATGGTACTCACATTTAACAGTGAAAAAAAACAAATAGAACTCCACGAGCTGCGAGCTTGTCTGCTGAGCGTCACTTCTAAGTCCCTTACTCATCCCTACGCATGGCGTCACGGTCACGTGACTTCATCAGATGAAGTCGCTTATTTATTTGCGACTTGCACATCCTTGATACTTTGCACAGTCTTTTACAAGATATTTATTTAATTTTAATGTAACAGCGCAGCACCACCCTTCTTTACACATTTATTCCCCTGGGTATGATTTGACCCTTCCGGTGCCTGCAGCAGTTTTTACTATTAGTTAGTGCAGGAATACACTTATATCTTACCACTCAAACATTCCCCATGATTTAAAATCCCTGCTACACATATATATGTAGCGCCCTGCTCCTGTTGACCAGGCGCTATTGTGTAAATTTAGTTGGTCATCTGAATTGTACATAGTTCAGACGGTAATGTTAATGGCTAAATTAGCCTCTTTTCCAGCTTTGGCTGTGTTGGGATCATTTCCCACTGTCGCCGGTGGGTGTAGTTTTTGCCACCAGCCAGTGTTGGAACTACAACAGGCTGGAGTGTATTGGGTGTCCTTTCCCCAGAAACAGCCCAGTGGGAGAGGTCTCTGCATTCTGGGAGAGTATACTTAAGGGGCAGACGCCATTTTTCTCTCTCTCTGACCTCATGGCCCGCCTGGCCTAAGGTATGTGACAACTCCTCTTCTGCCTCGGGGCCCTGCTGGCCCAAGGCTACGTTACTTTAAGTAGGCCCAGAAGTCTGTCTGGGGCCTACTGGTTCGGGGATGGTCCTGTGCTGTCTTTTTTTTTCTTAACAGAAAGAACCTGTGCTGTCTTGCCTGCGGGAAGAAGCCGAGCAATTGGAGAATCCAGGAGAGGACTCTTCTTGGAGAGGACCGAGCAAAAGGCTGGTATCTCAGAGAAAGAGCCTGGTGACTCTATTGGAGGATGCATCCTAACCATTCTACCTCACATTACTGCTTGTCATGCCTTCAGCAAATGTTTATGTGCTTTTATTAATAATTCTTGTATGTGCTATGGTATGTATAATACATTGTAATATCGCCATCTAGTGGCTCTTTTGCATATTTAGTATTTGTTAATAATTCACCAGTAGGTAAATAGGGATTGTTGCTTATAAGCCACCGTAGCTTCCCATAATTCCACGGGACTATACCATGAGGCTTCATAGACACTCCCACAGTATCCATCTTCCCTTCTTCATACATGCATCTGCTCCAGAGCAATCCACACCTGTTCAGCTGCAATTCTATGTCAGCCTTATGGAAACATCGCTGGTATGATTATAATGCTTTCCCCTTATTAGACCAGTGTATTAGGACTGTTTATTTTGTATATCATGTATACTTATTGTATGTCATTTCTTTTTATCTAGTTTTACTCTAACTCCCCTGCAATAAAAGTTGAAAAAAGGACCTTGCGCCTGCTGCAATGAATTGTTAAGGGATTAGGGTTAGCTGTCTGTCTAATTATACCTCCTCATCCATGTATAGTGAGGGCAGAACAGTAAAAAAGCGACTCCAAGCAGGCTTGCACATAAAAAGCCAGTAAAACAGCGGCTCCAAGCAGGCTTGCACATAGAAAGCCAGTAAAACGGTGGCCACAAACAGGCTTGCACACAGAAGCCCAGTGTAACAGCAGCCTTTGACAAGCTTCCACATTGCAAGACATCATGTCAGAGAAAAAGACAGAGCCATTACAGACAAGGTTTCAAGTTTCCATTAGCTCCAGGAGATCAAAGAGCAGCAACATGGTCTCTATCGCCTGCGCAAAAGCAGAAGCTGCAAAAGTAACGGCTGTCTTTGCTGAAAAAGAGATGCAAATGAAATTAGAGAAGCTACGCATAGAAGCTAAGTTAGAGAAATTGGCTGCAGAGAAGGAAGCAGCAGCAGCAGTCGCTAAGGCAGACATCTTAGAGGAACTTGCCATCCCCACCAGTGAGAGACTCAGCAACATACTTGAAATTAAAACTGATCATCATGACAATTTGCAGCGTACTTCAGACTATGTGCTGCAAAATGCCAAGCCAGATGACTGCCTGCATTCAGCTCCAAGAGCAGAGTCGACTCCTGCCATCCACACACCCTACGTTAAACAAGAAAATAATCCCATACTCAGTCAACCTTCAGTGCAATCTGCATCCAAGCTATCAAACCCCTATGATGAAGTCACCCACTTCAGAAAGGAAGGGTCATGGGGTAGAAATCACAGCGACAGCATTTCTGATGACCAAAAATACCCACCAAGTCCCCCGCACAGCAAAGCACCTCCAGACTACTCACACAAAGACCAAGGTATGTTGGATTTTCTCAAGTTCTTTGCATGGCGTGAATTGTTGACAAAAGGACTCACAAGGTTTAACGACCGGCCTGAAAGCTATAGAGCATGGCGATCGTCCTTCAGAAATGCAATAAAAGATCTAGATCTACCTGCAAGTGATGAGGCTGATCTCTTAGTCAAATGGCTGGGAACTGAGTCAGCAGAGCATGCAAGAAGAATCAGGGACATCAATATTAACTATCCAAGCAGAGGACTGAGCATGATATGGGAGAGAATTGAAGAGTGTTACGGTTCCCCAGAAGCCATAGAAAATTCACTCTTTAAAAGAATAGAGGACTTCCCTAAGATTCCAAACAAAGGCTTCCAGAAGCTGAGAGAGTTAAGCGACCTGGTGACAGAGCTCCAATTAGCCAAGACAGAAGGAGATTTGCCAGGCCTTGCTTTTCTAGATACAGCCCGTGGTGTTAACCCCATAGTGCAAAAACTGCTTTACAACCTTCAAGAAATGTGGGTTACACGAGGCTCCCGCTACAAGCAAGAGCATAACGTCCCTTTCCCACCATTCTCTTTCTTTGTGGACTTTGTTCACCAACAAGCAAAGACTAAAAATTATCCTAGCTTTGACCTCTCATCATCTGACTCTACTTACCCTAGGACAGGTAAACCTACTGCAGCTTGCAACTTTAAAGACATATCTGTTGCAGTACACAAAACAAACGTATAACCAACAGAGAACCCAAGCAGAGAGTGTCTTCTTCACAAGAAGCCCCACCCATTGCTAAAGTGCAGAGGTTTCAGAGAAAAGACTCTCCAAGATCGCAAAACCTTCCTCAAATAAAATAGAATTTGCTTCAGGTGCTGTGCATCAACTTTGCACCTGACAAAGAACTGCAAGTTGGGCATAAACTGTTCAGAGTGTGACAGCACAGAGCACGATACGGCTCTACATGGACTCTTACCCCCCCAAACCAGGCTGAAGAGCACGGCGGGGAGCAGCGAGACACAGTACCTCTTGTAGTGAAACCCCAGTGCACCCAAGTCTGCGGAGAAGGTCTCTTTGGCAAATCCTGCTCCAAGATTTGTCTTGTCACAGTTTACCCCATAGGTCACAGACAAAAAGCAGTAAAGCTGTACGCGATCTTGGACGATCAAAGCAACAGATTACTTGCCAGCTCAGCCTTCTTCGACACCTTTAAAATCAAGGGAGCCAGCTCTTCATACTCACTCAAGACTGGTATGGGTGTGAGTGAAGAAACCGGGAGAAGGGCCATTGGTTAACAGATCGAATCCATTGACGGCCAAACATCCCTGCCTTTGCCAACCTTGATTGAGTGCAATCAGTTCCCAACTGAAAGAGGGGAGATCCCTACACATAAAGTGGCGTTCCATCACAGACATCTGAAGAGCATAGCACATCTCATCCCTAAGCTTGATCCTCAGGCTCAGATAGCACTCCTGCTTGGGAGAGATATCATCAGAGTTCACAAGGTGAGAAAACAAATCAATGGCCCCCACAACTCTCCTTACGCTCAGAAGCTGGACCTGGGATGGGTCATTATAGGCGATGTTTGCCTAGGAAATGCTCACAAGCCAACCAGTGTGAACTCTCTTTTTACAAGGACATTAGAGAATGGGCATCCATCCCTTTTCCAACCTTGCCCCAACAGACTCATTATAAAAGAGAAACCTCCCTGTGTCATACATTCCAAACTTTACACTAGCAATTTTCCCTGTGATGAAGACAAAGATCAGTTGGGATGCTCGGTTTTCCAAAAGACAAAAGAAGACCACAAAATTGCCCTATCTATTGAAGATCATATCTTCTTGAAGGTAATGGAACAGGGATTCTACAAAAATGATGCAAACAGCTGGGTGGCACCCCTGCCTTTCAAAACACAGAGACAGTGTCTTCCTAACAACAGACTACAGGCTCTAAAATGCTTTTCTTCTCTCAAGCGCAATTTTCAAAGGAAGCCAGAAATGAAAGAGCATTTCTTCTCGTTCATGAGTAAGATGTTTGAAGACAACCATGCAGAGGTAGCCCCACCACTGAAAGAGAAAGAAGAGTGCTGGTACCTACCTATCTTCGGTGTTTACCACCCCAAGAAGCCAGGAAAAATCCAAGTTGTATTTGACTCCAGCTGCCAGTATGAAGGAATTTCTCTCAACGACGTTCTCTTAAAGGGACCAGATCTTAACAACAAGAATCTTATATATTCTTCATTTGGAAGTCTTTACACAAAGCTATAACCTGCTTAATTTGCATTGCCAGATCTTTTAAAGCCACGCCTACAGGATCAAGCCATTGCAAAGGTTGGCACTATTGTCGCAAGGCATACACAGAGGATGAGCTCACACAGGCTAAAAATGTTATCATCCATTGTGTCCAACAAGAGACTTATGCACTAACACTAGAATGCCTCCAAAATCACAATAAAGTTCCAAAAGACTGTCCTCTAAAGGAACTCAATCCCTTTGAGGACAACAAGCCCAACATGGAACCTGGCACCATTGTTCTTGTGAAAGACTCTCAGTCAAGGAGAAATTTATGGCCCTTGACAACCCAAGTGTTTCTAAACGAAGATGGAAATATCAGGAATGTAGAAGTTAAGGTCATGAAGCAAGACAAACCTAAACTTTTCCTCAGACTGGTGTCCGAACTAATTATACTTCTCTCCCCAGAGGGACCACCATAGTTGGTATCCACTAGATACCAGACGGGGAGTGTCATGCCTTCATCAAATGTTTATGTGCTTTTGTTAATAATTCTTGTATATGCTATGGTATGTATAATACATTGTAATATCGCCATCTAGTGGCTCTTTTGCATATTTAGTATTTGTTAAAAATTCACCAGTAGGTATATAGGGATTGTTGCTTATAAGCCACCGTAGCTTCCCATAATTCCACGGGACTATACCATGAGGCTTGATAGACACTCCCACAGTATCCATCTTCCCTTCTTCATACATGCATCTGCTCCAGAGCAATCCACACCTGTTCAGCTGCAATTCTATGTCAGCCTTATGGAAACATCGCTGGTATGATTATAATTCTTTTCCCTAATTAGACCAGTGTATTAGGACTGTTTATTTTGTATATCGTGTATAATTATTGTATGTCATTTCTTTTTATCTAGTTTTACTCTAACTCCCCTGCAATAAAAGTTGAAAAAAGGACCTTGCGCCTTCTGCAATGAATTGTTAAAGGATTAGGGTTAGCTGTCTATCTAATTATACCTCCTCATCCACGTATAGTGAGGGCAGAACACTGCCGGATGGGATTAAAGGACTTTGGTACTGTGTAGTTGTGTTTGCTCAAGCAATTACTGATTTCCAAATCCTGTGGCAGAGGATTGTTCAACAGTTAGTACTATCATCAAGTCTGTGGCAGAGACTTTTGTCCGTGCATCATTCCGGCTGCTAGGCCGGTGAGAGAGGCCTATCCGGGTGAGCAAGATCCAGTGACAGAAAGTGTACTTGTCTCCAGGATCTCAAGTTCCTCAGCGATCTACACAAGGTATCTGAATTCCCCTAACCCTCCATCCCTCTACTGCTGCAAGTTGTGTTGAATAAAAAGCATTGGAAAAAGACTAAGTGACTGGTGCATGCATCTGTGGGCACATTGCCTAATTTAGAGCCAAGCAAGTTTTGATAAGTTGAACTGTGGGGTAACGGCAGGAACAAAAATAACCAGCAGGTCCTACGGGGGTAGTGCTACATGTGGAGGCTCGTAATCCGGGATTTGCCGTTGCCCCTAGCAACTCAAGTAAAGCACCCTGCCCCCATGTTGATGGGGACAAGGGCCTCTTCCCGACAACCCTGGCCGTTGGTTGTCGGGGTCTGCGGGCGGGGGGCTTATCGGAATCCGGGAGCCCCCTTTAATAAGGGGGCCCCCAGATCCCAGCCCCCCACCCTATGTGAATGAGTATGGGGTACATCGTACCCCTACCCATTCACCTGGTGGAAAAAAAGTCAATAAAAAAACACTACACAGGTTTTTAAAGTAATTTACTAGGCAGCTCAGGGGGTCTTCTTCCGACTTCGGGGGTCTTCTTCCAACTGAGGGGGTCTCTTCCAACTTCAGGGGTTCTCTTCCGACTTCGGGGGTCTCTTCTTCTGCTCTCCGGTGTCGTCTCCACGCTCTCCGGTTCTTCTCCCGCTCTCCGGTGCCTTCTCCACGCTCTCCGGTTCTTTCTGCCTTCTGCCGGGTGCCTCCGCTATCTTCTTCCAGCTCTTTTGCTAGCAGGGGCCCGGTCTTCATCGTCGTCTTCTTCCCTCTTCTCTCCACCCGATGTTGACTCGTCGCTCTCTGCCGCTATAATGCCGCGTCTTATATAGGCATGGGGCGTGGTCACCGGGAAATGCCACCTGGTGACCCCGCCCCCGTATGACGTGACAGTCCCAGGGAATGATGGGACTGTGACGTCATACGAGTCGCTCCGCAAGTCGGATCATCTTGATCTGACTTCTGGTGCGACCTCTATTCAAATCAATGGGCTCCCTTAGGGAACCATTCATTTTGAATAGAGAAAGCAAAATGCGTCTGAAAGCTAGCGAGGGGAAACGTGCATTGAATTCAATGCAAAACAATCACGTCTGTACTAGCTTTACAGCCTGTTTTCTAAAACGTACGTGGGCATGAGGCCTAAGAAAAAAAGCACTGGACTGAAGGTGAGAACTGGCCCAGTTGCGTTTAACCTCGTTTTTCAGAAAGCAAAAAAATGCGTTCAGATGCCAAAGATTTCCGCGTTTTAGACACCAAACGCGGCTAAACGCGGTACCGGCGTTTAGCCGCATTTTCGTTTATAAGCGTTTTTAAAGGTGACCTATTTTTTTACATTGAAAAACTCAAAAATAATGGCAAATTATGAAAAACCATTAAAAATATATATAAAAAAAACTGTAATTGCTTGCATTGCATTGTGGACAATCCACAATTTGTGGCAGTTGACGTGGCCAGGTGACATGGCAAGTGGACAATCCACAACTTGTGGCAGGTGACGTGGCAAGTGGACAATCCACAACTTGTGGCAGTTGACGTGGCCAGGTGATGTGGCAAGTGGACAATCCACAACTTGTGGCAAGTGATATGGCAAGTAACACGCTAAATACAAGTACACTGTTGCTCTCTCAGCTGCTGCTACTCACTCTGGTCTCACAAACTGGCTGAAATGGTTAATTTGAGTTTAGGGAGGGTCCTTATGATGTTTCCTAAATAAACGCTTATAGACAAAAACGCAGCATGCAAACGCGGCAAAACGCGCGTTTATAAACGCCGGTTTCAACCTTAGTTCAGAAGACTTTGCACCAGCATCCCATGTACATGGGGCCTAAAAATGGCTATGCCATTTACAGCTCAAAAACGCCATGGTGGGCATGAGGCCATAGGCTAACATGGAGAGGCGTTTTTAAGCTGCAAAAAACGCTCAAACAAGCGGCTGTAAAAAAGTCCGTGTGCATGTAGCCTTATATTAACCACTTGCTTACTGGGCACTTAAACCCCCTTCCTGCCCAGACCAATTTTCAACTTTCAGCACTGATGCACTTTGAATGACAATTGCGCGGTCATACAACACTGTAAACAAATGAAATTTTAATCATTTTTTTCACACAAATAGAGCTTATTTTGGTGCTATTTGATCACCTCTGCGTTTGTTTGTTTTTTCATTTTCTATAAATAGAAAAGACCGAATAATAAAAATAAATAGGATATTTTAATATTTAGTTCGAAAATGTAGAAAAAAGGTAATTTGTCTCCTTCATTGATGTACACTGATGAGACTGCACTAATGGGCACCACTGACGGGCATCGATAAGGTGGCAAGGGTGGGCACTGAGAGGTGGCATTGCTAGTTGGCACTGAGAAGTGGCACTGCTAGGTGGCAATGATAGTTGGCAGTGATGGGCACTGATAGGCAGCACTGCTAGGTGGAACTGATTGGCACCAGTGGTGGGCATTGATAGGTGGCGCTGGCAGGGGCTACTGATTGTCACAGATGACGCAGAATTGCCTCTTCCTCTTTGGGCCCGATGTCCCTTGCACATAAGCCGGTGATTGCCTTTTTTTATGCTCACGCTGTAAACAAAAACCATTACCGAGCTTTTGTTTACATCACGTGATCAGCTGTCATTGGCTGACAGCTGATCACGTGGTAAGGGGCAGCGATCGGCCCCCTACTTGGATCTGTGATCACCCGAGTCTCAGTGACTTGGTGACCACAGCGCGCGAAGGGGAGGACGTCTATTGACGGACTCCCGGCAATTGAGGACTGTGCTGTGGCTGTCGATCAGCTATAGCGCTGATCTCAAGTGGTTAAAGAGGGTCTAAATGGGCCATTAGCATGCATCACAATTAAACTTAGGAATGTGTCTTTGCAAAGTTAAACTAAATGAAATCCTTTCTTATTTTGGCTTGGGGATAGAGTGCAGAGGGATTAGAAGTCTGGACAGTTTTTGGGGATGTCTGCACCCCTGATAGGGTGAAGACAACTCCCAAATTTGGCCACTTTATCCTTCCAAATAATTCACTTCCTGTCACATAGCCACACAGGAAGTGAGGGTAAATCCCTACCAATGTCTTTTCCTTGGGGACACACAGGTCAATCTAAATAGTTTCCCCAATATGTCAATTGCACTCCAACATTTTGCTGGGTACACCCGAAATTATTAAGTATCTTGGACTTTGGGGTTTATTTACTAAAGGCAAATCCACTTTGCACTACAGGTGCACTTGCTGGATATCCGAGGGGGACATGCAAGGAAACCAAAAAAACTAAATTTTTGCTTTTACATGATTGGATGTTAAAATCACCAGTGCTTCCCCTCAGATTTTCAGCAACTACACTTGTACTGCAGAGTGGATTTGCCTTTACTAAACCCCAAACTACCTAATGATTTGGGGTGTACACAACAAAGTGCTAGAGTGCAATTTGCTTAATGGGGACACTAGATTGATCTGTGTGTCCCCAAGAAAGGAGATTGGTATGGGTTTACCTTCACTTCTTGTTTAGCTGTGTGACAGGAAGTGAAGCCAATTTTACTAAAAGGGACACGAAGCCCAATCTAAAAAAAAACAAGCAGAGGTTCTAACACTTACTTGTTTTCCCTCAAAATGCCCACAATTAGAATAGTGATGCCTTGAGCTATTTTTAAGTGCAGTGCTCTAAATCAGTGCTTCTCAAGTACCCCCAACAGGCCATGTTTGCAGGTTTTCCTATATCTTGCACATGTGCTTTAAATCACAGTCAATGGTCTGGTATTTTGGACAGCAATTATCGATAAGATAAATTCACAAAACATGTCCTGTTGGGGGTACTTGAGGACTGAGGCTGAGAACCACTGCAGTAAAAAGGGAAATTGAATACTTACCGCTCTGTATTTTTCAGTTCCTGGTGACTATCCATGGCAGCACACAATCCATGCATATGCTACCCTGAAGGCACCAGGTTAGACAAATAAAACTAGTTTTGTTTTGACGTGCCAATCAGCATAGTTAAGCTGCAGCTGTCACATTTGTTGCATAGAAAACAAAAAACAAACATCAAACTTTGCATCAAATTTTATTGGTCAACAAAACAGGACTTGGAAAAAAGAAAGGGAAGCAAAAAAAAAACACATGAAGGTAAATTTGAAACATTAGTCACAACATCTTGAGAAAGATTTAGCAAAATAATGCAGCACAGACAATTAAATCAAAGTGAACACATTAAAGCGGAGCTCCGCCGGAAAAAAAAATATTAAAAGCCAGCAGCTACAGCTACAGCAGCTGCTGGCTTTTAATATTTGGACGCTTACCTGTCCTGGAGTCCAGCGACGTCTGCAGCAGAGGACGAGCGATCGCTTGTCACTCTGCTGCTCCCTCCGCCATCCTCGCTGAGGGAACCAGGAAGTGAAGCCCTGCGGCTTCATGCCCAGTTCCCTACGGCGAATGCGCGAGTCGCGCTGTGCCGTTCTGATTCGTCCTCCTGTGTTCTGGGAGCCGAGTGTCTCCCAGAACACTACGGGAAGTCTGGGGGAAGTGACGTCACTCCCGCAGATTCCCGAAGAGAGGACTCCCGGATGTGGGTGAATATACCTGTCTTAGACAGGTATCTTCACCCCCCTCCCCCCTGAAAGGTGTCAATTGTGACTCCTGAGGGGGGGAGGGTTCCAAATAGCAGAAGTTAATATTTAGGGTGGAGCTCCACTTTAACAACATCAAAAATATTTCAGGGGAACATATCCCCCACACAAAAAAATACAAACAACAAAAGTAAAACAAACATCTGTTTTGCAAAGACATAACAAATAAAATGCATGTGTTACAAACTCAATAAGGACACCAAAATTTACTTTTCGCCGGCCACACACACAATCTTGCCTCTTTTCAGGGCAAGGGAGAGAATGCTATCTGCAAGCTTTATATAACCTTGGTTTGTGTGCTAATGAGGCAATTGAAAACACATGCACAGTCCATGAAACACCCAAAATTCAAGTTCACACAATGTAGAGACTGAACTTCAAAGTGGGTACACCTGTTAAGGATGTCCTTCAATTACTAACCCAAAAAACACACTCTTTGAGCATGCCCAGAAACATCCAGGTGCTGTTCACACACAAAAAGCACAAAAAAAAACCTAAGTCCGTGAGCATGCTCAGACCAACATAAATGCAGCTAGCAGAAAATAAGCCCCCCCCCCTGTCCAAAATTAAGCATGCTACAAAATTAGAGATGGGACAAACACCCCCCGGCCCGGGGGGCAAACAAAGAGCCTAACATGGGCAAAAGTTATACAACAAATACCATTGCTGTCTATGGGAACTGACTTGTTAATCTTGCTAGTCCCCACTTGGCTGGCTTATCTTCTAGTTATTGGCCTTAAAATGGGTATGGGGGCCCAGGTCCCACCCTAAGGGACATATATCAATATCACCAATTTGGACAACACCAAAAACAAAACAAGGAGAAGTGCCTTTAAATATGCCAAATTGCTTAAGGGCCATTTCACGCCACATGCAGTCCATTGTGTTTTTTATGCATCAAAAATGCATGGAAAGTTGGTTATATGGTTCTAAATGGCAGTGTTTGTTCCAGTGCATTCCAGTTTCACAAAAAAAGTAGAACATGCTGCATTTTACCTGCACTGGACTGTACTGGAACGCTGCAAAATGCATCAAAAACGCACTGGAACGCACCGGAACGCACCTAAATGCACCAAAAACGCACTGGAACACACGTGTCTTTATCTATGGTTAATAAAAAAGAGGGGTAAAAAAAAGCACTGGACTGCATCAAAAACGTACCAAAAATGCACTGGAATACATCAAAAACGTGCATGCAAAAAAGAACCTGGAACGCATCCAGATTGCGTTTCTATGGTGTGAACTGGCCCTATGGGCCAGTTCACATCATAAAAGCGCAGTCTGGATGCGTTCGAGGTGCTTTTCTGCATGCACGTTTTTGATGCATTCCAGTGCATTTTTGATGCGTTTTTGGTGTGTTTTTGATGCAGTCCAGTGCTTTCCCCCCCTCTTTTCACTTAGCCTTAAGGGCCAGTTCACACCAGATGCAGTTCCGTTCAGTTTCGTGCGCATTTTTTCTGCACTAAAAATTCATGCACAGTGTTTTCCATGTATTCCAATGGCTCTTGTTGGCTCTAGTTCACACCATACAGTCAGTTTCCGGTGCAGAAACTGACCGGAAACTGACTGCATGGTGTGAACTAGAGCCATTGAAATACATGGAAAATACTGTGCATGCATTTTGTGCAGAAAAAAAGCACACGGAACTGAACGGAACTGCGTCTGGTGTGAACTGGCCTACAAGTGTGTTGCAGTGCGTCTTTGGTGCATTTAGGTGCGTTCCGGTGCATTTCAGTGCATTTTTGGTACGTTCAGATGTGTTTTTGATGCGTTTTACTACGGTCCAGTACAGTTCTGTACATAAAAAATGCAGCATGACCATTTTTTTTTCTTTCTGAAACGCACTGGAACGGACTGCAGTGGTGTGAACTATGCCATTGGCATTAATGTGATCAACTTTCTTTGCGTTTTTCATGCATCAAAAAAAACGCACTGCACTGCATCTGGTGTTAACAGGCCTGAAATATAATACCTGGGGGGTGTCTATAGTATGCCTGTAAAGTAGCGCATGTTTTCCATGTTTATAACAGTCCGAGAGCAAAATGACATTTCTAAAGTAAAAAAAATAGTCATTTAAAAGTACTCGCGGCTGTAATGAATTGCCAGTTCCCGTCAATACAGATAAAAGTAATTGAAAGTCTTTGAAAAAAAAAATGCGTGGGGGTCCCCCAAAATTTTATTACCAGGCCCATCAGGTCTGATATGGATATTAAGGGGAACCCCGCGCCAAACTTTAAAAAAATGGCGTGGGGGTCCCCCCAAAAATCCATACCAGACCCTTATCCGAGCACGCAACCTGGCAGGCCACAGGAAAAGAGGGGGGATGAGAGAGCGCCCCCCTCCTGAACCGTACCAGGCCAGATGCCCTCAACATGGGGAGGATGCTTTGGGGTCTGGACCCCAAAGCACCATGTCCCCATGTTGATGGGGACAAGGGCCTCATCCCCACAACCCTTGGTGGTTGTGGGGGTCTGGGGGAGGGGGGCTTATCAGAATCTGGAAGCCCCCTTTAACAAAGGGGACCCCCAGATCCCACCCCCTTGTGTGAAATGGTAATGGGGTACAAATGTACCCCTACCATTTCACCAAAAAAGTGTCAAAAATTTTAAAAATGACAATAGCCGGTTTTTGACAATTCCTTTAATAATGTCTTCTCCTTTCCCCGTTTCTTCTTCTTCCATCTTCTTCTTTTCTCCATTCGGGTTTCTTCCTCCATCTTGTTCTTCCTCTTCATCTTCCTCTTCCTTCTTCCTTCTTCCATCGGTGTTCTCGTCTGCATCTTGCTCCGGCTTCTTGTTCCCCGCTTCTTTCTCCGGACGATCCGCTTGCATTGGAGGTTCCCACTGTGTGACGCTTTTGTTCTTCTGACAGTTCTTCTCTGAGTGCGGGGCCATTCGGTGACCCCGCCCCCCTCTGACGCACATGGACTTTACAGGGACTGGCCTATGGCTTCCCCCGTGGTGTCAGAGGGGGCGGAGCCACCCGGTGACCCCGCCCCCCTCTGACGTACATGGACTTCACAGGGACTTCCCTATGGCTTTCCCTGTGGTGTCATTGCGTGCTCGAATAAGGGTCTGGTGTGGATTTTGAGGGGGACCCCACGCCATTTTTTTTTTTTTAATTGGCAAGGAGTTCCCCTTAATATCCACACCAGACCTGAAGGGCCTGGTAATTGAATTTGGGGGGACCCCCACGCATTATTTTTTTTCAAAGACTTTCAATGACTTTTCTCTGTATTGACGGGAACCGGCAATTCATTATAGCCGCGAGTGCTTTTAAATGACTTTTTTTTCCTTTAGAAATGTCATTTTGTGCAGAGATATATAATGGCAAGTTTAGAGGAGCGCCTGTTCAACTTATGCAAATGCTTTACGTGACTTGACATTTACTAACATTTTGCCGGCGCAGTGAACCGGCGCATTTGATTGAGCGCAAATGCCGCGCAGTGCACAAAAAGACCTCTCACAGTTATAAACGTAATTGCAGGCGCAGCAGGCTGGTTCAGAAAAAGTTACTTTCTCATTCTACTTTGGGCATATTTGTTACTATACTTCCTCACATCACCCCACATCACCCCATTATATTGGCACTTCCAGCTTCTTATAATTTTGAGTTGATGATTTGGCCGTGCGCCAGGTCCATAGTGGTGCACTGAGCGCCTCTTCCCGTGCACCAAGAACACTGTAGTAAATGGGGAATAGCGATGCGTTACCGGCGCAAATGTTTTGTAAATACCAAAACTGCCGTTGCGCACGCCGATGCACCGATACTCATGCCGCAAACGGTACGTAAATCAGCCCCAATGTCACAGGAACTGTTATGGGCCAATGGTGATGATGTTGCCGCGGCTTGTACCTTCTCAGAATGGGCAGCACTAGATTCGGGGAAGACATCACCCAGTGTGGAACCCCCCAGCGTTATTAGAGAGACTTTGTCAGACCCTATCAGCCCGATTGAATCTGAGAAGTTCTATGCCAGATCAATGGTGCGGAAAGCACCAAACCCATGTGTGTTGCCTGAACTGGGAAGCACTAGAGCTCTGCCAAAACTCGCCCATTTGCAAAGGGTACTCATTAAGAAAGTATATATATATATATATATATATATATATATATCTGCATATATATACATTGCTACAAACGCACAATTATTAGTAAATACATTTTGGGATTTTGATGTTTTTGTGTACACAGAAGTTAAACTAATCACGTGATATTGCTGGTTTGGAAGGTCTCATATAAAACTCTAATGCCCTGTACACACGATCGGATTTCCGATGGAATAAAATCCGATGGATTTTTCCGGCGAAATTCCGATGAATCTGACTTTCATCAGTCTTGCCTACACACCATCAGACAAAATTCCGACCGTCCAAAACGCTGTGACGTACAACACGTGCGACGGCACTATAAAGGGGAAGTTCAAATCCAACAGCGCCACCCTTTGGGCTGCTTTTGCTGATTTTGTGTTACCGCGTGTTAGTAAAAGTTTGGTGTTAGCCGATTCGTGCTTTTCAGTCTCCGTGCTTTTCAGTCCGTTAAAGCATGACGAATGTGCTATCTCCATTACGAACGCTAGTTTTACCAGAACGAGCGCTCCCGTCTTGTAATTTAGTCTGAGCATGCGTGGGTTTTTCTCCGATGGAGTTCCCCACAGACAATCGGAATTTGCTATCTTTTTTTAAAACATGTTCTATTTTATGTTCTATGGAAAAAAGACCGATGGGGCCCACACACAGTCCATCGGTTTTTTTTCGGAGGAAAAACCGAACGTGTGTACGCGGCATAAGTTGATTTTTGCCCATTCATTTTATGTGTGTGTGTGCTTTTTGTAGAATTGTAGAAGCAGATGCTGTAAATAGGTACTACCAGGGCCACATACATTATGTAGAGGTTAAGGAGCAGGGTTGCATACACAAAGTCTGTCTTTTTTTTTTAAACTTGAAATTTTTATTAACCACTTGACCACTGGGCACCTAAACCCCCTTCTTAACCAGACCAATTGTCAGCTTTCGGTGCTCTCACATTTTGAATGACAATTACTCAGTCATGCAACACTGTACCCATATGACATTTTTGTCCTTTTTTCACACAAATAGAGCTTTCTTTTGGTGGTATTTAATCACCTCTGGGTTTTTTATTTTTTGCGCTATAAAATAAAAAAGCGCAAAATTTATACTGCTACATATCTTTGGTAAAAATAACCCAAATTGGTTTATATTATTTGGTCTTTGTGAAAGTTATAGAGTCCACAAGCTATGGAGCAAATATTTGAAAATTGATCACACTTGAAGTACTAATTTCTTGAGAACCTAACATGCCAGGAAAGTACAAATACCCCCAAATGACCCCTTTTTGGAAAGTAGACATTCCAAGGTATTTAGTAAGAGGCATGGTGAGTTTTTTGAGTTGTAATTTTTCCCCACAATTCTATTGTCATATTATCAGGTTATTTCTCACACACAGCATATGCATACCACAAATTACACCCCAAAACACATTCTACTATTACTCCCGAGTATGGCGATACCACATGTGTGACACTTTTACACAGCGTGGCCACATACAGAGGCCCAACATGCAGGGAGCACCTTGAGGCGTTCTGAAGCATAAATTACATTATCTAATTTCCTGATTACCTCTTACACTCTTGAAGGCAAGGGAGCACTAGGACAATGGAAATGCCCCAAAAATGACCATGAATGTCCATTCATACAATATTTCTAACACATAGCATGTACATACCAAAAATGACACCCCAAAATAGATTCTCCTACTCCTGAGTACGGCAATACCACATATGTGAGACTTTTCCACAACCTGGCCACATACATAGGCCGAGTACAGCCGAGTACGGCTGAGTACGGCTGAGTAAGGACAATGGAAACGCCCCAAAAATGACCCCATTTTGGAAAGAAAAGACCCAAACGTATAAACTATGAGGCATAATGAGTCTTTTGAACATGTCATTTTTTTCTAAAATTTTTTGGAAAATGTGAAAAGAAAATGAAAAAGCATTTTTTTAACACAAAGTTGTCCATTCATACAAAGTTTCTAACAAATAGCATGTACATACCATGTACCTACCAAAAATGACACCCCAAAATAGATTCTCCTACTCCTCCTGAGTACGGCGATACCACATATGTGAGACTTTTCCACAGCCTGGCCACATACAGAGGCCGAGTACGGCCGGGTACGGCTGAGTATGGCTGGGTATGGCCGGGAATTGCTGGGTACGGCTGGGTAACGCTGAGCATGACTGGGTATGGCTGAGTATGGCCGGGGACGGCTAGGTAAGGCTGAGCATGGCTGGGTATGACTGAGTACGGCTGGTTACGGTTGGATAAGGCTGAACATGGCTGGGTACAGCTGAGTACAGCTGGGTAAGGCTGAGCATGGCTGGGTATGGCTGAGTATGGCTGGGTATCGCCGAGTATGGCTGAGCATGGCTGGGTACGGCTGAGGTTGGATGGGATGGCTAAGCATGGATGGATGGGTATTGCTGAGTATGGTTGGCTGTGCATGGATGGGTGGATAAGTATGACAGAGGGATGGCTTGAGCATGGATGGATGGATGAGTATGGATGGATGAGTATGGATGGATGAGTATGGATGGCTGAGTATGGATGGTGGGATGGCTAAGTATGGATGGAGGGATGTATGAGTATGGATGGAGGGATGGTTGAGTATTGATGACTGAGTATGGATGGCGGGATGGCCGAGCATGGATGGAGGGATAGATGAGTATGGATGGAGGGATGGATGAGTATGGATGGATGAGTATGGATGGAGGGATGGATGAGTATTTATGGCTGAGTATGGACGGCGGGATGGCTGAGTACGGATGGAGGGATGGCTGAGTATGGATGGAGGGATGGCTGAGTATGGATGGTGGGATGGCAGAGTATGGATGGCGCGATTGCCGAGTATAGATGGCGGGATGGCCGAGTATGAATGGCGGAATGGATGAGTATGGATGGCGGGATGGATGAGTATGGATGGAGGGATGGATGGATGAGTATGGATGAGTATTGATGGCTGAGTAGTAGAGGGATGGCCGAGCATGGATGGATGAGTATTGATGGCTAAGTAAAAGAGGGATGGCTTAGCATGGATGGATGGATGGCTGGGATGAGTGCTGCAATTGTTACAAATCAGCACTGTGGGCACTACACATGCAGCCCACAGCGCTGCTACAACCTTTCTCACCCTTCGCTTACACTGTACCGATCGGTAAAGAGATGGGAGATAGGAACCGGACATGACGCCGGTTTGTTTTGTTGTTTTTTAAGGACAGTTTGCCCGCACAGTATTTATTATTGAGTAATTTTTAACGAGGATATCTTTAAGATACAAATCAATCTATATGTCACAGTCTATGCATATGAAACGTATTCACGGAGACATGTGATCATACGAAATAGTTACATTTATTGGTTGACAAAAAACAAATATTTACATGAAATTAAAATACCAATTGCGTTACATAAACGACTTGAAAATCAATAAAAACACCTGCAAAAATGAGCATGCAGTCCCTTTGACATACTACTGCCATGATAACTTCTCGGTAAAATAAATAACCTTGTGTAAATGACAATTAAACAGAACGTCTGTATTTCACACGTCCAACCGTTACTATACTGCAGGTAAGTATGGCTGAGTATGGCTGGGTATCGCCGAGTATTGCTGTGAAATAAATTAGACGTTTGTTTTGTCACTAAAATTGGAACTATACACAAAGAAAAATATAATGAAAAATTGAATCTTTACAGAAAAATCTACCAGGCAGTTATTAATTCGGGAGAAAAAATCATCAATTGCAGAATGTTCAATACATCCATATTTTAAAGAACACAAATGAATACAAGATAAAAATCGACATGACATAATTACCCATTCCAAAATGGCTACTGTTCCTACTGGCTGGTGATCAAAGTTAAGGTGGCTGCCGTGGCTTTCAGGTATCATGTGTTTAGAAATCTTCATGAATGTAAAGATATGTATTGATGCATGGTGCATGTGTATATGAGTCTGTAGCCTCGTACACACGACCGATTTTCTCGGCAAGAACCAGCAAGAAACTTGCTGGCAGAGAGGTCTTGCCGAGTAAATCGGTCGTGTGTACGCGGCTATCGGGTTTCTTGTCGAGAAAACCGACAAGAAACCTCGACGAGAAAATAGAGAACCTGCTCTCTATTTTCTCGTCGAGATTCTCCTCGGCATGTTTCTCGACGAGAAAAGTGAGTGTGTGTACACTTACCTGTCCTCCCGGAAGCCCGCGCATGTTCGAAATGAATTTGACGCATGCGCGGTAGCTTCCTAGGCATACGTAGGGTATACCAAGATGGCGGCGACGGCATCGAATGTGACGAGCGCATGCTCGTCGTAGTCGATGACGTCACCGCGTACGCTCCATTCAAAGAATGGAGACAAGTTTCTTGTCCAAGAATCTCGTCGAAAAAAACGACATGTTTTTTTCAACGAGAATCTCGGCCGTGTGTACGAGGCCTAAGAGTGTAAGTCTGTCTGGGAGTGTGTGGCTGCATTTCCCCCTCCCAGGGTGTGTCCCTCAGTCTCCTCATCTCATTTTTCTTGTCTTAAATACTATCTCAGACAATGAGATAATAAAAATTATAATAAGTTCTGCCCAAAAGGTATGTGTTCCTTCTTCATTGGTTGGTTGCAAATATGGGAGGTAACTTCCTGATTCTCATTAACCTTTTTCCGGGAATTTTGAGAGTTCAAATAATATCACCTTCAACCCACAGGTGTCTCACATGTGTTTTGAGTCTTACTCTTTAAGTTAATATTCGATTTCCATAATGTGTATTTAGTTTATATAATGCTGGGAAGAATATATATATTTTGAATATTCTGGTAACTGGTTTTACATAAAATACGATTAGTATACTTTTGATTCATTTACATAACATAAAATGTTTTTTGTGTATAAGTGTATATCTTTAAACTGTTTTTCCTAAGCAGGACACAGGTTATATATATATATCAATATCACACAAAATCCCGCAGGTGGTTGATGGCAGATGATGGTGATGCGGCTACAGTTTTAGGCCGGGACAAGTTTCTTGTCCAAGAATCTCGTCGAAAAAAACGACATGTTTTTTTCAACGAGAATCTCGGCCGTGTGTACGAGGCCTAAGAGTGTAAGTCTGTCTGGGAGTGTGTGGCTGCATTTCCCCCTCCCAGGGTGTGTCCCTCAGTCTCCTCATCTCATTTTTCTTGTCCTAAATACTATCTCAGACAATGAGATAATAAAAATTATAATAAGTTCTGCCCAAAAGGTATGTGTTCCTTCTTCATTGGTTGGTTGCAAATATGGGAGGTAACTGCCTGATTCTCATTAACCTTTTTCCGGGAATTTTGAGAGTTCAAATAATATCACCTTCAACCCACAGGTGTCTCACATGTGTTTTGAGTCTTACTCTTTAAGTTAATATTCGATTTCCATAATGTGTATTTAGTTTATATAATGCTGGGAAGAATATATATATTTTGAATATTCTGGTAACTGGTTTTACATAAAATACGATTAGTATACTTTTGATTCATTTACATAACATAAAATGTTTTTTGTGTATAAGTGTATATCTTTAAACTGTTTTTCCTAAGCAGGACACAGGTTATATATATCAATCAATATCACACAAAATCCCGCAGGTGGTTGATGGCAGATGATGGTGATGCGGCTACAGTTTTAGAGGCGGCCCTCCTGGGATCATATGAAAGCCTGAAGTATGCACTATTTAGAGGCACTAGATCTGATCTCCCACTGACACTGACGATGAAGGCAAGCATCAAAGCCTGAGAAATGGCGGTAAAAATAGCGTGCCCCAGCTATCGGGGGGTGTCGCCCTCTACCCCTATTTGGATGAACCCAACTCTACCACAATGCTATAACCTACCAGAACCTATGATCTGGGCAGTTAGAGGAATTAAGACGCTAAAAGACATAACGACTTTTGGAGAAATACAAACCTTTTCACAACTTAAATCTAGACACGGCCTCCCCAATCATTACCTGTTTAGATTTTTTCAGGTCCGACATGCTTTTCAAGCTCAATTTCAGGAAATAGGGGTCGAATCTGTACCTTCATCCCTGGAAACGATGCTGACGGGAGAGGAACTGGCAAAGCCTCTCTCAGACACATACAAGGAATTCTTTAAGGTGACCCCTAAAGCTATCACTAGGTGCCGGGAAGCGTGGGCTAGAGAGGTCCCAGAGGTACAAGGCGATGATTGGGAGGACCTCTGGTCTCAACCTTTTAAGAATCTCGTGTCGGCCAGGGACAGATTGATCCAATTTAAATTTTTTCACAAGAGTTACTACACTCCGGCGCGACTGGGGAGAATTTTTCCCTCGACCTCGGCGGAGTGTTGGAGATGTTCCCATTCACCTGCTGACACTGACCACATTTTCTGGCATTGCCCAATCATACAGAATTTCTGGAAAGATATCACTGCATGTATTTCAGATCTCCTGTCGGTTCCGATCCCAATGAATGTAAAGACCTGTCTCCTGGGTCTGGTTGATGATGTGGTGCCCTCAAGAGCAATGCGTACAATGTTGAATATACTGTTCTTCTATGGCAAGAAGGCTATCCTGCTTGCCTGGAAAAAACCGGTGGCTCCAAGCATTTCCGCTTGGAAAGGCCTAGTAAATACAATGTTACCTTATTACAAAGCCACTTATGAGAGTAGGGGATGTATACAGAAATTTGATAAAATATGGCACTCATGGCTTAACTCGGATAGTACTGTAGGGTAGGAAATGTTTGTGTGGCGCAGGCAATGGAATCTTGACTGGCTCACTCCAATGTGATGTGTATAGACGGCTAAACATGGTGAAATCGAGATGGTAGATTAGGACACCAGAAATCAGCATGGATAGAATTATAAGTGACTGATGTCAAGATCCGTATAATAGTCGAGATGTGGCTGGGGGGTGGGAAGGGAGGGGGGGAGGGGGAAGGTTGGATAGATTGGTCTATGTTAGTTTAGGCCGGTATATGGATGCTGTCTAGTCGACACATCCACCAATGTATGTTATGCATATAAAACTTCAATAAAAAAAAATGTTTTTAAAAAAAAAATCACACAAAATGATTATCTATATGGATACATGAATAATCTGATCTATCCGATGAATATCACATAGGCTAAAGTCTGATATGGTTATAATCATAATTGGGTGTCTTTTATAATGCTAATTACCGTAGCTCTTAAAAACACTTCTACTTATAAAATCACTTTATATATATATATATATATATATATATATATATATATATATATATTTCTTATAACCAAGTTCTTATTAGTCCATCAGATACTACAATTATTATCATCTTTTTGATTTACAATATCATATTGAATTCAAATGTCTTATGATGACATGTAGGTATTTTTAAATATTTCTGACCAGTTTCAAATCTTTTACATATGTCTTGTCTCAACATAATTTTTCATTTATCCCATATCAACATATCATATTCAAAACTTCTACTATCATGTGTATTTATAATACAACATGTATACAGGTCTTTTCTTAAAATGTCTGAGAAGTAGCATATGCATCACTTATGATCATATATCTATATATACAGATATATATATAAGAAAAATTATACAGGACTTGGATGTCTCTCTGTTTGTTAAAATTGCTTTAGACTGAGAGTTACTAAGAACAGGAGACCAGTCCAGCTCTACAAACAAATTCTATACACCTTACAGCTTGTCCATTGTCTGTAAGACAACTTGAGCCAACATTGGTGTTGACTAAAATTGACTTCACAATGGGTTTATTTCTCCACTTGAAGCCAGTTCAACACCTTCTTGTTTGATGAGAAAGCTACCATTGTTTCAGCAGTCTGAAAAACATGCTTGTGAAGGTTTTATGGTTAATGTGTTGGGGACCTGGAAAAACATGAGCTCATGTGTTTTTTTTTCTGAAAGGTCTCCAAAAGGACAAATAGACCAATGATTGCGAATCATGGTTCATCTAAGCGAATCTCACATTTTTCCAGGAAATCTATAAAGTATATTATTATTATTTTTTCTTAATGAATTCACAACAGTTTACAAGTTGTGTACCACGGAGCGATCACGTAGTAAACGACCACTGTCAGCGGCCATTTATCATGATCCATGATGCGCCGGGTCCTCTTGACCCGGCGGTCATGGATACTCCTGTGTGCGCGCGATTCTGGGAGGACGTCAATGTACGCCCTCCCAGAGTTATCGAGCTGCACTGTAGCTGTCATTAAGTGGTTAAAGTGGATGTAAACTCGATTCATGAAATTTGACCTAGGCAGATATATTTTGTAGTGATTACTTATTTCGCTCCAAAACCCTAAGTCCCATGTCTTTCTGCTGTTTCATTCCTCTGTTATCACCATGATAACTTCTGACAAGTTCTCCAAGACCGGAGATAAAAACAGCCTGAGATTTGTGTCAGGGGTGGGTGCTATAAATAAATTAGCAGAGAGCTTGTCTTGTCACAGCACATCTCTGAAAGTATCTTCCTTCCTCTAGTGAAAAATGTGAATTGGTCCTTCGCGCTACTGTGAGTAAATGAGCAAATGTATAGAATACAGAAAAAGTGATAAAAACTCAAAAGCTGCAAAATCTAATAGTGTTCACCATACACAAATAGAAACAAATGCAAAAAAGTGATCTTGCGCTAAAAAGTGATACCACTGTAAACACTGGAACACCCTATAGGGGGGAATTCTGTTCAAAGTGAAAATATGTTGAATGAACAAAAATTTAATTTAAAACGATCAATACATAATGTCCCACAACTTCAAAGATATTAAAAAGTCCTTCCAATAAATAAAATAAGTGAACGAATAGTCCAAGTGAAATGGAATAAAATGATGGATCTTCCCAAGCAATACACAGCAATCTGCGGGGAATGGATGGATCCCAATGACAATTTCCAAAATAGAATAAATGGTGCTTAATATCCACAGACTGGTCTCCCAGAACTCTCACCTCATTAGATGTAGCAATTCGCATTAATTGAGTGTGTATGTGATTTGACCTTGGGCAAAGTAGTCACCAAACCCTCTCTTCGAATCTCTTTGGCTCTGTGGTAGCTCTAGCTGTTAGCCTCCGCTGTTCCTACAAGCCGCAAATTTCTTCCGCTAGTCTGTCTCATTACGCTCCAATATATGGGACCAAAGATGGCGGCAGCAATCCATGTGCTCACATCTGAAGACCAAAGGGCCCTGTGAGATGTGAGCACAAGTTTTACATGCAGATATGCATGTAAAACTTATGTAGGGAGATTTTTTTCATTCCTGTGTATCATCTGAGGCTGTTCACTTCACTGAGTGTATGTGGGGGTTTACATCATCCACTTTAAGTTTTAGGTTAACAATTCTGACATTGTTGACATACAGTATTTCTTTACAACATCATTTCATTGTATAGTACAGAATGCAAACAATCAGTTAAAGAACATAAATAGGTAGGATACCAGGTAACAAGGTAGCGACTTTATTGATGAGAACCATATTCCGCTTACCCCTAATGGGCAGGGCCATCTTTTCCATTGGGCACGCTGGGCAGTTGCCCGGGGGCCACACTTGCCTGGGGGGCCCCACCGGCTGCCCAGCGACCCCAGTAAAAAATGGTGGGAAGCGGCGGGTCAGAACTGTGCATGCGCAGTTTGCGGAAATCGCCGAGAAGTTCCGATCCTCCACAAGTGCTGCCTCTGTCTGTCTGCCGATGATGATGTTAGCCACACCCACCAGACTTAAAAAAAAAAGCAGGAGGATCTGAGGGTGAATGGACAGAGTAGAGTTGTCAGAGCGGACAGCACAGCAGGCTTGAAGCAGAGTGTGGCGGAGTCGGTTTTCGTGAGCCTGTAACCTGCCCAGTAGGGATGAGCTTCGTGTTCGAATCGAACATACGTTCGACTTGAACATCGGCTGTTCGATCGTTCGACGAAGATCGAACGATTTGGGCCGTTCGCGCCAAATTCGAGTGATGCGAACGGCCCACAATGCACTACGCCATCGCAGTGTCATCCAGGCGCTGTGATTGGCCAAGCATGCACTGTGACCCCGCATGCTTGGCCAATCACAGCGCCGGCAGCGAGGAGAGCAATGATTGGCCACAGGCAGGATGCCTGTGGCCAATTATTGCTGAGGGTGTTTAGTACACGCCCCACACTATAAAAGGCCGCCAGCACGGCGGCCTAGTGTAGTGTGTTCCGGAGCAGGGATAGAGCAGCATAGGCAGGGACAGTGACTTTTATTTCTTTCTTGCTTAACCTGGATTCCTTTAGTTTAGGGAAAGAGAAGGATAGGTAGGGAGAGTGTCAGTGTGTTTTGTGCTTGTGCTATAGTGTGCTTAAAAAAAACATTTTTTCTAGGGACAGAAAACTGTAGGTAGGGAGAGTGTCAGTTTCTTTCACTGTGTAAGTCCTTGTTTCTAGGGACCTGGAAGGACAGTGAGTGAATTCTCCTTGTGCTATATTGTGCTTAAAAAAAACATTTTTTCTAGGGACAGAAAACTGTAGGTAGGGAGAGTGTCAGTTTCTTTCACTGTGCAAGTCCTTGTTTCTAGGGACCTGGAAGGACAGTGAGTGAATTCTCCTTGTGCTATATTGTGCTTAAAAAAAACATTTTTTCTAGGGACAGAAAACTGTAGGTAGGGAGAGTGTCAGTTTCTTTCACTGTGCAAGTCCTTGTTTCCAGGGACCTGGAAGGACAGTGAGTGAATTCTCCTTGTGCTATATTGTGCTTAAAAAAAACATTTTTTCTAGGGACAGAAAACTGTAGGTAGGGAGAGTGTCAGTTTCTTTCACTGTGCAAGTCCTTGTTTCTAGGGACCTGGAAGGACAGTGAGTGAATTCTCCTTGTGCTATATTGTGCTTAAAAAAAACATTTTTTCTAGGGACAGAAAACTGTAGGTAGGGAGAGTGTCAGTTTCTTTCACTGTGTAAGTCCTTGTTTCTAGGGACCTGGAAGGACAGTGAGTGAATTCTCCTTGTGCTATATTGTGCTTAAAAAAAACATTTTTTCTAGGGACAGAAAACTGTAGGTAGGGAGAGTGTCAGTTTCTTTCACTGTGCAAGTCCTTGTTTCTAGGGACCTGGAAGGACAGTGAGTGAATTCTCCTTGTGCTATATTGTGCTTAAAAAAAACATTTTTTCTAGGGACAGAAAACTGTAGGTAGGGAGAGTGTCAGTTTCTTTCACTGTGTAAGTCCTTGTTTCTAGGGACCTGGAAGGACAGTGAGTGAATTCTCCTTGTGCTATATTGTGCTTAAAAAAAACATTTTTTCTAGGGCAGAAAACTGTAGGTAGGGAGAGTGTCAGTTTCTTTCACTGTGCAAGTCCTTGTTTCCAGGGACCTGGAAGGACAGTGAGTGAATTCTCCTTGTGCTATATTGTGCTTAAAAAAAACATTTTTTCTAGGGACAGAAAACTGTAGGTAGGGAGAGTGTCAGTTTCTTTCACTGTGTAAGTCCTTGTTTCTAGGGACCTGGAAGGACAGTGAGTGAATTCTCCTTGTGCTATATTGTGCTTAAAAAAAACATTTTTTCTAGGGACAGAAAACTGTAGGTAGGGAGAGTGTCAGTTTCTTTCACTGTGCAAGTCCTTGTTTCCAGGGACCTGGAAGGACAGTGAGTGAATTCTCCTTGTGCTATATTGTGCTTAAAAAAAACATTTTTTCTAGGGACAGAAAACTGTAGGTAGGGAGAGTGTCAGTTTCTTTCACTGTGTAAGTCCTTGTTTCTAGGGACCTGGAAGGACAGTGAGTGAATTCTCCTTGTGCTATATTGTGCTTAAAAAAAAAATTTTTTCTAGGGACAGAAAACTGTAGGTAGGGAGAGTGTCAGTTTCTTTCACTGTGCAAGTCCTTGTTTCAAGGGACAGAGAAGGACACCTGAAGGTAGCCCTTATTGCTTTTTTCCCATCTCCCTGCAGGCCATCTATTAGAATGTCTGGAAGGCAAACAAGGAGAGGCAGACAGTCAGGAGGCAATAAAAGAGGGCAAGCAGGCTCTGTGTCTGGGGGCAACAGTGCTGGTCGTGGACGCGGTGCATTGTCATCAGCACATGGCCATGGGACACGCTTGTCCTTCTTTTCCGCAGCTGGACATGTTGAGCCACATCATGCCGAAGACTTGGTAGAGTGGATGACCAAGCCCTCCTCCTCCTCCTCATCCTCTCTCACCCAGGCTCAGGGTACTGGCAAAGCAGCTGCCAAAGCGTCCTCTTCCCTGGTATCAATGTCAGACTCATCATCAGTCACTCCTTCCCTAGACCCACCATGTCCTCCTCCTGAGGAGTCCCCCGAACTGTTTGAGCACAGTGTTGGGTACATGCTCCAGGAGGATGCCCAGCGTTTCGAAGGGTCTGATGATGAAACCCATGCTCAAGAAGGACACCAATCTGGCAGTCATGTTCCAGCAGCTGCAGCATACTGCCAGATTGGCTCCAGTGATGAGGAGGGAGGGGATGATGAGGTCACTGACTCCACGTGGGTGCCTAATAGGAGAGAGGAGGAGGAGGATGAGGAGGAGGCACATCTCCAACGAGACAGGATGCCCTTTGGTGGCCAGCGTAAGGGCAGTACACCGACGGAATCACACCGCAGAGCTCCGCCTGTGCAGGGCGCTGCCTCTGCCCGTCATTCAAAAAGTTCCTTGGTGTGGGCCTTTTTTGAGGCTAGTGCATCAGATCGCACAGCTGCTGTTTGCAACATATGTCTCAAGCGTATATCGCGTGGCCAAAACATCAGCCGCTTGGGTACCACATGCCTGACCAGACATATGTTGACCTGCCATGCAGCTCGTTGGCAAGCCTACCTCAAAGACCCACACCAAAGAACAAAGCGGACCTCTCCTTGCACCGCATCAGCTGGGATTTCCAACCCCACTATAACTTCAGTCCTCTCTGAAACATGCACTGAGAGGAATGAAGGTGTAGAATTAGGTGTGTCACAGCCAAGTACTTGCGGCCACTCTGCTAGCAGTACACCGACGTCCGATTCTAGCAGGCAAATTTCCCTGCCCCAGCTGCTGGACCGTCGAAAGAAGTTCACTCCCAGCCATCCACATGCCCAGCGGTTGAATGCTAGCTTGGCTAAATTGCTAGCGCTTCAACTGCTGCCTTTTCAGTTGGTAGACTCGGCCCCCTTCCGTGAGTTTGTGCAATGTGCGGTTCCTCAGTGGCAGGTTCCCAAACGCCACTTTTTCTCACGGAAGGCTATTCCGGCTCTCTACCGGCATGTGGAAGGCAATGTCTTGGCCTCGCTGGACAGGGCGGTCAGCGGTAAGGTGCATATTACCGCTGACTCATGGTCCAGCAGGCATGGACAGGGACGTTACCTTTCTTTCACGGCCCATTGGGTCACTCTTTTGGCAGCTGGGAAGGATGCAGGACAAGGTGCAGTAGTGTTGGAGGTTGTCCCACCGCCACGCCTCCAAAATGCTACTACTGGTTGTGACACACCTCTCTCCTCCACCCCCTCCTCTTCTTCTTCCTCCATGGCCTCTTCCTGTGGTTTGTCCTATGAACCAGCGGTGCTCCGTAGCCGTTCACGGGGCTACGCAAGTACGCAGGCAAAAAGATGCCATGCCGTGCTTGCGCTGGTGTGTTTGGGGGACAGAAGCCACACTGGGGCAGAGGTCCTGTCTGCTCTGCAGGGCCAGGCTGAGAGGTGGTTGACGCCACGCCAGCTTAAGCCAGGAATGGTGGTTTGCGACAATGGCACCAACCTCCTCTCCGCCCTCCGACAGGGACAACTGACCCATGTGCCCTGTGTGGCTCACGTCCTTAACCTGGTGGTGCAGCGGTTCTTGGGCAGGTACCCGGGCTTACAGGATGTCCTGAGGCAGGCCAGGAAAGTCTGTGTGCATTTCTGCAGATCTTATAATGCCAGTGCTCGCCTGGCTGAGCTGCAAAAGGAGTTGAACCTGCCCAAGAACCGCCTTATATGTGACATGCCCACCAGGTGGAACTCAACGTTGGCCATGCTGCAGCGGCTGCACACGCAGCAGAGGGCCATCAATGAGTACCTGTGCGACTACGGCACCAGGACAGGGTCAGGGGAGCTTGGTTTTTTTTCTCCACGCCAGTGGGGCATGATCAGGGATGCATGCACTGTCCTGGCACCATTTGAGGAGGCCACGAGGATGGTGAGCAGTGACAGTGCATGCATCAGTGACACTGTACCTCTTGTCCACCTGTTGGAGCACACGCTGTGTGGAATAATGGACAGGGCACTTGAGGCAGAACAGAGGCAGGAAGAGGAGGACTTCCTTGCCTCTCAAGGCCCCCTTTACCCAGACAGTGTTCCTTCTGTCCCACCCATCGCACAGGAAGAGGAAGAGGAGGAGGAGGAGGAGGAGGAGGAGGATTGTGTCAGCATGGAGGTGGAGGCTGGCACTCAGCATCATCAGCAGCAGTCTTTTAGGGATGATTTACAGTCCCAAGAAACCAGTGGACTTGTACGTGGCTGGGAGGAGGTGACTGCGGATCATGTCGTCCTTAGTGACCCAGAGGACTCCGGAGCGAATGCCTCAGCAAACCTACGCTGCATGGCCTCCCTGATCCTGCAAAGTCTGCGGAAGGATCCTCGTATTCTTCGGATCAAGGAGAGGGACCATTACTGGCTGGCCACTCTCCTTGATCCACGGTACAAGGGTAAGGTTGCGGACCTTATGTTACCGTCGCAGAGGGAGCAGAGGATGAGACAACTCCGGGAGGCCTTGCAGAAAGGTCTGTGCAACGCGTTCCCAGAGACTGGGAGGTTACAAACTCCTGGTCCAGGACAACGAGTTGCTGAGGCTTCGGCCAGTCAAAGAAGGAGCGGTGGGGAAGGTGGCCGTCTGACCGATGCGTTCAGACAATTCTTTAGTCCGCAGCCCCAAAGTATGATTGGTTCCAGCAACCATCGCCAGTGTCTGATAAACATGGTGCAGGAATATCTAGGGGCAAGGTCAGACTTGGACACCTTCCCCACCGAAAATCCTCTGGCTTACTGGGTCTTGAGGATGGATCACTGGCCAGAGCTTGCACAGTATGCAATTGAGCTACTGGCCTGTCCTGCATCCAGCGTTCTTTCGGAACGCACATTCAGTGCTGCTGGAGGATTTGTCACGGATCACAGGGTGCGCCTGTCCACCGACTCGGTTGATCGACTGACTTTCATCAAGATGAACCAGTCTTGGATCACCACCAGCTACCACACACCTGATGCTGATATAACAGACTAATTGATTTTAACATGTCACATCCCTTCAAGACTGATGCTGATGCTGAGTGTCTGTGCTGTTATGTTGACTGGCTATCCTCCTCCTCCGAGTCCTCAATGTTACGATTGATGATGATAGCTTGGAAGATCATTTTTGTTTATGGGTGCCGCCACCAGTGGCTAAGGCCCAATTTTTCAGCCCCTGTTTTACAGGGGCGTGTAATTACAATTTTTTTAGCAATAATTTGCCATAGGGCTCATTGCTGTGCTCCAAGTACAGTATCTGTGAGGGGTTGGAGTGTTGTGGCACCAGTGCCTAAGGCCCAATTTTTCAGCCCCTGTTTAACAGGGGCGTGTCATTACAATTTTTGAAGCAATACTTTGCAACAGGGCTCATTGCTGTGCTCCAAGTACAGTATCTGTGAGGGGTTGTAGTGTTGTGCCACCAGTGCCTAAGGCCCAATTTTTCAGCCCCTGTTCAACAGGGGCATGTAATTACAATTCTTGATCTAATAATTCACAGCAGGGCCCATTCCTGCACCCACCAAGAGTAACTCTGAGGGCTTACAGTGTTGTGTCAACACCACCACCACCACCAAAGGCCCAATTTTTCAGCCCCTGTTCAACAGGGGCATGCAATTACAATTCTTGATCTAATAATTCACAGCAGGGCCCATTGCTGCACCCACCAAGAGTAACTGTCAGGGCTTACAGTGTTGTGGCACCAGCACCACCATCAAAGGCCCAATTTTTACTACCACTGTTCAACAATTATATGTAATTACAATTCCTGATATAATAGTTGACAGCAGGGCATTCCAGCACCAACCAAGAGTAACTGTGAGTGCTTACAGTGTTGTGCCAACACCAACAACTAAGGGGCCTATTTCTGCAGAGTATCTACGGCAGGTCCCTACTTTCAAACATCCAACTTACAAACGACTCCTACTTGCAAATGCAAGAAGACAACAGGAAGTGAGAGGAAATCTACCCCTAGGAAGGAAAATTCTCTCCTGTAAGAATTAATATGGGAGAAAGGTGTCTCCTCTGTACTGATGCTTTATCAGCAATCCTTGTTTCAAGAAAAACACCACATTTCAAAAACAGTTGTCATTGGGACGGAAAGTGAGGTGAAATGTTCTGAACAGGGGCACAGACAGCAAAACAAATGTTACAGGGGTGATAACCCTTACCTATGTTTTCCAAAAAGTTTAAAAATAGATTTTTGGGCTGGAGCTACACTTAAACAATGTACCTGTTCAAAATTACAAACACATTCTACATAAGAACAAACCTACAGTCCCTGTCTTGTATGCACCGCCTGTATACGGCTGTTCAGAGTATATAGGGCCTTTTTTATTTTATGTGCGGGGTTCCCCTTAATATCCATACAAGACCCAAAGGGGCTGGTAATGGGCTGGGGTAGGGGGGGGGGGGTCATGGGGTAGCTATGCCATTTTTCTTAAAGATTTTCATCCATATTACCGGGACCAGACATTACATTAAAGCCGCAAGCAGTTTTAAATGGCTTTTTTTTCCTTTAGAAGTGTCATTTTGTGCAGGGACAGTTCTAAACACGGGAAACACGTGGCACTTCACAGGCATACTTTAGACACCCCCCAGGTACGATATTTAAAGGAATATTTGACTTTTTTTTTTTCACTTTATGCATCATTAAAATGACTGCTCCCGAAAAACGACCGTTTTTAAAACTTCTTTTTGCATTGATACATGTCCCCTGGTGCAGAACCCGGGTTCCCAAACCCTTTTTAGGACAATAACATGCATAATAGTTGTTATAATTAGCACTTTAGAATTCGAACATTCGCATCCATTGTATTTAATAGGGTTCTAATGTTCGTACGAACTTTCGGTCCGTTCGCGGGTTCTGGTGCGAACCGAACCCGGGGGTGTTCGGCTCATCACTACTGCCCAGCCACCAGCCAGTACAGACACGGAGTGCCCTGGTCAGTGTCGTACGGTGAGTGGCTGTCTGGCTGACTGTGCAGCTTGCACAAAGAGATCGGGGGGTAGTCTGTTGCCTGTCACCAGAGCCCTCCTCCACATCAGAATTCCCCCTTACATCATGATCTGCAGCGTTCCCCTTTACATAAGAGTTCCCTTTCACTGTAAGGGGGATCCCTGCAGACTCTGATGTAAGAGGAAACTCTGTGCTGGCTGGGTTATAGTAACCTAACCTTCATGTCAATGAAGAAATGTTTTTTTTTTACTTTTGTTTAACTTAAACACATTGCTATTAGCACGATCTATATGTGTATAGTTTAAATACTGACATTTGCACTGTTTGGTACTGAAAACGGTAATTTTAGGTACCTTTTTTGCAGTGGCAGTAAAAAATGTGGTTCTGACAGTAAATGTCATGATTTTTGTCAGTAAAAAATTCTTGTGCGTGATTGTGTAGACAGGGCCCCCCCGGGGGCCTATAATGCTCTTAAGATGACACTGCTAATGGGAACTAACTGTAAGAAGAGATTGGTTATCAAAATCTTAAAGGCAACAAAGAAGAAGAAAGAAATTTTAGATGACATGCTGAATTGGAATCTTATTATTAATATAAAATTATTACAGCCTAATGACAAAGTCATATGTCGTAAGTCATATGTCGCAAATCTTTAAGTACTGTAATTAGAAGCTCTCTGGTTGTTTAACCATTCTTGCAATTTTCTTTTGAATTTACTATGGAGAAGAAATGTATTAGAGCTAAGCTGCGGAAACATCATTATATAGCGCCACATCCCTTCCCGCGCACCGGAAATGACATAACGGCGGCCGTACAGCCGCCGAACAGCACCGGAACTGAATGAGGAATCGAGCTTTCCGGTATAATACCAAAAGCTCGTCCAAACTCTAATTATTTATGGTTGAATTTGTTTGTGTTTGACTTAAGGAAAACACTGGATAAAAGTCTGAAGTTCCCTAGGGACCATGCTTCTTCCTGGCTGTTTCTTTGACAGGAGCGGAATTTTTCTGTAGCCATAGTATTTACTGTTGGTAACTAAAGGTAGGCAGTTTAAATTAGAAATTTAGCCCTAGCTCTTATGCACACCCATTTGGAGATCTTATCTTCAGATATATATATATATATATATATATATATATATATATATGTATATATATATATATATATATATATATATATATTGTGAGGGGGTTAACTCGGTAGCGGGTGTGTGTGACCCCCTGGTTGGGCTCCCCACACAAAAACAGGGCCAGCAGACGGAGGTTGTGGTTTTCAAAATCAAAAGGTGCGGTTTATTTCTCTATGTACAGTGACAAAAACACAACAAAGCCAAAAAGAAACATAAACAAAATAAATCCTGGTCAGCTTGACCTCTGACTAAACATGCAGGTTTCCTAACTAACAACTGGGATCAGCCTGGTGCTGTCCTAGTCCCTAAGTCCCTGGTTTAGTCAATGTCCAAACAAATAGCCACACAGGCTTTGTCTCACCGCACAGGGGTTCACTCTCCCTAGACAGTCCACACACAGGTCTGGGTCCAGGCATGAGCAAAAACCTAATGAAGCTGGGAGTTTTTATATAGGCCTTAAACGAGCTGACAAGCTTCAGCTGATCTCATCAACTCCCTGCCTGCACGACGCCCAGCCCTCTCCCTAGAGGTATGAATCATCCATGAGCCCACTAGCCTCAGCTGGGCTTCATCAACTCCCTCCCTAGTTGTATAAGTCGGCATAAAGCCTGAATCTGGGAGAAATATATCTACCCCCCTGGATGCAACCAGGTGACTTTACCTTCCTGCTGTCACATACCCCCCCCCTCTTGTTTTAACCTTGGGGTTGGAACACCAGCAATCAGGCATTCATGTACTCGAGACAAAGCATCCACATTCCCCATTTGAACGCCAGGGCGATGCTTTACTGTGAAGTTGAATTCCTGTAGGGCCAGGAACCACCTATTCACTCTTCTATTTGTCTCCTTGTTTTGAGCCATCCACTTCAACGGAGCGTGATCCGTAACCATGTCAAAGTGCCTACCTAGCAGATAGTACCGAAGGGAATCTAGAGCCCACTTCACCGCTAAACACTCCTTTTCAACCGTGGCGTAATTTACCTCATGGGACTTCAACTTCCTGCTGAGGTAAATGACTGGGTGCTCTTCCCCGTTCCAGACCTGGGACAATACTGCTCCTAACCCCACATCTGACGCATCACTTTGTACGACAAAGTCTTTAGAGAAGTCGGGTGAGTACAACACTGGCTGGCTACATAAGGCTTGTTTCAAGAATTGGAATGCTGCCTCAGCCTCGGGGGTCCATTTAATCATGACCGACCCTTTCCCTTTCGTCAGGTTGGTTAGGGGCACAGCCTTAGAAGCAAAGTGGGGAATGAAGCGCCGATAATAACCCGCGATTCCCAGAAAGGCCCGTACCTGCTTCTTGCTGTTGGGACGTGGCCAACTCTGGATGGCCTCGACTTTGTTGAGTTGGGGTTTTATCACTCCCCTGCCAATGGTGTACCCAAGATATTTGGCCTCCTCCTGCCCAATGGTACACTTCTTGGGGTAAGCCGTAAACCCCGCTTCCCGGATAGAGTCTAGGACTGCTTGCACTTTTGGCAGATGTGAGGCCCAATCTGTGCTATGGACAATTACGTCATCCAGGTAAGCCGCAGCATACTTCCGATGGGGCCTCAGTATCTGGTCCATTTTCCGCTGGAATGTGGCCGGCGCATTCTGTAACCCGAACGGCATTCTCTTATATTGGAACGCCCCGTCTGGGGTTACAAATGCGGTTTTCTCTTTGGCCGACTTGGCCAGGGGAATTTGCCAATACCCTTTTGTGAGGTCAAGAGTCGTCATGTATCGGGCTGTTCCCAGCCGGTCGATCAACTCATCTATACGTGGCATGGGGTAGGTGTCAAATTTTGTAACTTTGTTCAACTGACGAAAATCGTTACAAAATCGCCAGCTCCCATCCGGTTTAGGCACCAACACAATGGGACTAGACCAATCACTTTGGGACTCCTCTATCACCCCTAAGTTCAGCATTTTCTGTACTTCCTCCCGTATTGCCTCCCGTCGGGCCTCTGGGATCCGATAGGGTTTTAACTTCACCCTTTCACCGGGCGGGGTAATAATATCATGCTCTACCCCAGATGTTTGTCCCGGCAGCTCAGAGAACACCTCCTTGTTGCGAAGCACAAACTCCTTAACCTCCTGTTGTTGGGGTTGTGACAAGGTGGCTGCTATTCCAACCTCCGGAATCACGCAACCAGTTTGAGCTGGTGACCAAGTTTCTGCGACTAGGGACTCTCTATCCCTCCAGGCTTTCAACAGATTAACGTGATATATCTGTTCGGGCTTTCGCCTTCCTGGTTGTCTGACCTTGTAATTCACTTCGCTCACTTTTTCCATTATCTCGTAGGGGCCTTGCCATTTGGCAAGGAATTTACTTTCAACCGTAGGGACAAGTACCAATATCCTATCCCCCGGGGAAAAGGTACGGGTCTTGGCTCCACGGTTGTACACTTTCTGCTGTGCCAACTGCGCTTGGGCCAAATGTTCCTTCACGATGGGCATTACCTGTGCAATTCGATCTTGCATCAGGGCGACATGCTCAATCACACTCCTGTGGGGAGAACTCTCACTTTCCCAAGTTTCCTTGGCAATATCCAACAGCCCTCTTGGGTGTCTCCCATACAGTAACTCAAAGGGGGAGAATCCCGTAGAGGATTGGGGCACCTCCCTAATAGCAAACATCAAATAAGGAAGTAGACAGTCCCAATCCTTTCCATCTCTATCCACCACTTTCTTCAACATTTGTTTTAGGGTTTTGTTGAATCTTTCAACCAGCCCACCGGTTTGGGGGTGATACACAGATGTACGCAATTGCGTCACTTTGAACAATTTACACAGCTCTTTCATAACCCGGGACATAAAGGGTGTACCTTGGTCCGTAAGCAGTTCTTTACAAATACCCACCCGGCTAAAAACAAGAGATAGCTCTTTGGCTATGGTTTTGGCCGAGGTATTTCTGAGAGGGATCGCTTCTGGATAACGGGTGGCATAGTCCATTATAACCAATATGTACTGGTGCCCCCTAGCGGACTTGACTATAGGACCTACCAAATCCATTGCGATTCTCTCAAACGGGACCTCAATGATGGGTAGAGGGACCAGCGGGCTACGGAAATGTGGCATCGGGGCCGACCTCTGACACACAGGGCAGGAGGAACAATAATTTTCTATGTCCTTCATCACCCCAGGCCAATAGAATCTCTGTAATACCCTCTCTCGGGTTTTCTCTGTCCCCAGATGACCTCCAAGAATGTGCCCATGGGCCAACTCCAACACCAACTTCCTGTAAGGTTTGGGCACCACAAGCTGCTCAACGGTTTCTTCTGCCCTTTTTGCCACCCGATACAGTAGGTCCTTCTCTACGCTGAAGTATGGGTAAGTGCAGGTATTATCTGGGTTCACTAACTCGCCATCTATTTCCACTACGTTTTCCCGTGCCTTTATTAGGGCGGGGTCTTTTAACTGTTCTGTGGCAAAATTTTCCCTGTGAACCTCCAGATCAGAAAACTCCACAGACGGTAGGTTTTCGTCTGAGGAGGTGGGCTCCTCTCCAGTTTCTTGAGTCTCCCCTGCCAATACTGACAAGGGAAATTCTGGAGAGTCCTCACCACTCTCAGAGGAGTTCTGGCTATCCCATTCCTGGTACATAGGGGCACCAGTGGGGGGCTCAGGATCATCCCACAGTTCCCAGAACTTCGGAAAATCCCTTCCCACAATGGCATCATGCGGTAATTGAGATACTAACCCCACTGGATGAGAGAGGGTACCTTTGGGGGTCTCGAAACACACTGTAGTCACTGGATACTCTCGGGTGTCCCCATGCACACAAATAACAGCTACCTTGCTATTCCCAGAGACCTCTGTTTTAACTAATTCAGCCTTTATCAGGGTCACAAGGCTACCTGAATCCAGCAATACCACAACATTTCTACCATTAATACACATTTTGCATAAATGTTTCTCAGTTCCCCGAATGGCAGTGCATGCGACTGTTGCACACAGCGACTGGCGTCGGTCCGTCAGAAAGTCACATTGCATGGGTTCCTCCACAACCGGGCAATTTGCTGCAATATGTCCCGCTTGCCGGCAGCGGTAGCAAACAATCCTTTTGGCTGCCTCTTGAGCCCCTGACTTCCCAGGCTGTTCTCGCCAAACTTTGGGTAGAGCTCCCACCCTCTCACTCTCTCCACCCTCACCCCTTGGAATCCTCTTATCCGCCCCTGGGGATGGTCTGGTCTTAGGGTGGAAAGTCCGAGAGTCTCTGGAAGAGGCCGTCAGGTTCTCTGTAGCCAAGTATTTCTCTACACGATCCACAAGACCACCGGCCGTCTCTGGGTCTCCATGGCTTACCCACTTTTGGATGGCAGTAGGAAGAGCTCTCAAAAACCGATCCATTACAACACGTTCCACAATCTCTGGTGCGGACAAAGTCTCTGGCTGTAGCCACTTCCTGCTCAGGTGAATGAGATCATACATTTGAGACCTGGGGGGTTTTCCAAGCTGGAAAGTCCAGTTATGCACACGCTGAGCCCAGACAGCCAGGGTGACACCCAGCCTTGCCAATATTTCAGCTTTTAGCATCACATAGTCTTTTGCTTGGTCAGGCTCTAGGTCATAGTAAGCCTTCTGCGATTCACCAGTTAACAGAGGAGCCACCAGTCCAGCCCACTGCTCCTCAGGCCACTTTTCTCTTTCAGCAGTCCTTTCAAATGTGGTCAAAAATACCTCTGGATCATCCTCTCCAGTAATTTTTGTCAATAAACGACTCACCCCAAAGGACGCGGTATTAGTGGGACGGCTTTCCTCACTGGTCTGCGGACGTTGCTGCATTACTGCTTCCATTTGTTGTAGTCTCTGCTCTTGCTTCTGTAACAGGTCTATGAAGCGGGCCTCAGATTGCTGCTGGGCTTGTTGCTGAGCTTCCAGACTCTGTTGGTGAGCTTGCTGCTGGGCTGCAAGGCTCCTTTGCAAACCTGCATTTGTCTGCTGTTGATTGGCATTTGCTAGAGCCAGCTGTTTCAGTATCTCCTCCATGCTGGCTTAAAAAAAACTGCCACTGGTTCTCCACCAACTGTGAGGGGGTTAACTCGGTAGCGGGTGTGTGTGACCCCCTGGTTGGGCTCCCCACACAAAAACAGGGCCAGCAGACGGAGGTTGTGGTTTTCAAAATCAAAAGGTGCGGTTTATTTCTCTATGTACAGTGACAAAAACACAACAAAGCCAAAAAGAAACATAAACAAAATAAATCCTGGTCAGCTTGACCTCTGACTAAACATGCAGGTTTCCTAACTAACAACTGGGATCAGCCTGGTGCTGTCCTAGTCCCTAAGTCCCTGGTTTAGTCAATGTCCAAACAAATAGCCACACAGGCTTTGTCTCACCGCACAGGGGTTCACTCTCCCTAGACAGTCCACACAGGTCTGGGTCCAGGCATGAGCAAAAACCTAATGAAGCTGGGAGTTTTTATATAGGCCTTAAACGAGCTGACAAGCTTCAGCTGATCTCATCAACTCCCTGCCTGCACGACGCCCAGCCCTCTCCCTAGAGGTATGAATCATCCATGAGCCCACTAGCCTCAGCTGGGCTTCATCAACTCCCTCCCTAGTTGTATAAGTCGGCATAAAGCCTGAATCTGGGAGAAATATATCTACCCCCCTGGATGCAACCAGGTGACTTTACCTTCCTGCTGTCACAATATATATATATATATATATATATATATATATATATATATATATATACATACATATTTTATTTATTAGATGGACTCATGGTGTATCCTCTTATATGCAATATCCCTCTCTATGGTACTCTCAATTGATCAATTTTTCCATCCATATATTGTGATGTTTATCCATCTACTGAATACACACTTTTTCCAGCGATTGTTGTTTTTTAGTGTTTTTTTTTTATTTAATTTTTTATTTATTTATTTTTGTCTGAGCCCCAGTCCTTCCAGGGCCACTTACATGACTGCCTGCCCTCCCCGATCCCCCGAAGCCACTGCTGACCCAGGTGCCGGCTCTTCCCCACCTAGGAGACCTAGACCATCTGCCCGCCGCTGCCGGGGTTTCGCCCGGCGGGCTTCCCCCCGCCAGTGACTTCCACGGCCCGGGTCTTCTCCCACTGTCCCCGCTCACGGAGCCCTAGAGCCACACGTCGGTCCACCCGGACTCCTCCAGCTGCCTCTTTGGTTCAATATTATTTTATTAGTTTATATAAGTATTACAGGGATTTACCCTAAACAAAATAGATATATATATATATATATGGGGACCATCTACATATACTTTCAGAATACAGTATATATTCTTACAAATCTTCAGTACAAATCTTCCCTATCTACGAAAAAAAAAAGAAGGGGTGCTCCCCTATTAGCTTATAGAACGGATCGGATATTATTCCACTAGAGAGGGGAAAAAACTGTTATGTTCACTCCAACACAGCTAAACAGTGATAGAACTTCCCTTAACCCAATTTAGAAACTCAGATGAATGTCGAAACTTGGACCAAACGGACCAAGTATGAGAGAACTGTTCTTCTCTTCCCATTTCCCACGCCAACAGACCTTCCAGATCTCTTATATAGTCCATTTCAATTGCCCATTCCCCCAGGGAGGGTACTCTCGTTAATTTCCAATATCGTGGAATGACTGCTCTGGCTGCAGCGAGGAAGTGTCTAAGCACATCCTCCTTCGCTTTCTTTAAAGATCCTGGAATCATAGTTAAGAGAGCCACTCTGGGTAATGCGTGGATAGTTGTATCCACTAGTTTTCCATATAGATCAAAGATATATTTCCAAAACCTTCCCACTGGGGGACAATCCCACCAGATATGGAGCATATTTCCCTTTGACTCATGACAACGCCAACAGATATCAGATATATCCTGGTTAAATTGATGGAGGGTAGAGGGGCACCTATACCATCTACTCACCAATTTATATCCCTTCTCTTGAGTTTTTGTAGCTATTGACATTTTATGAGTCAAAATAAAGCTTTTTTGCCAATCCGATGTAGTTAAAGTCTGTTGGAGGTCTTTTTCCCATTTCCGTGTGTATGGGGGAAGATCTGAATGGATTGATAACAGCAGAATAGAGTATAATGCAGAGACCGAGTGTGATATTGGCTCTTCTTGCAAAAGCAGAGATTCAAAGGCAGTTGTTGGTTTGGCATAGATATCTTGTTTTGATGGAATAGATCGTATATAACATAAAGCTTGATGCCTCTGTAGCCAATGCGTAGGATTATAAGAGAGCAATGTAGATGAAGAGGCTACCGTTAATAATGGGTCTGACTGTAGGACTTGAGCAATTCTTCTATGTTCCTGTTTATACCAAGGGCCAAATACAGTTGAGTGTAAGGCTGGAAAAAAATCAGGTGTTCCAAAGAAGGGGGTCATGGGGCTCAATTGTTTTGATATTTTATAAATGGGTATCATGCGATCCCATATATGTAGTGTTTGCCTAGTAAGATCTGCTGGAATTGAGAGGCCTTTTCGTTGAATAGACGAAGTCCACGGAAGGGCACAGAGATCTATAGGGTTTATGTGTCCTTCTAATTGTACCCATAGCTTAGATGAGGAGTGGTGGAACCAATCAATAATACATGTTAATATGGTCGCTTTATGATAGATAGAAACATCTGGTACCCCTACCCCACCTTGGTTTTTCGGAAGGGATAGTGTCCCAAAGCTAATTCTAGGTTGAGCTGAATTCCATATAAACTTTGAAAATAGCTGATGGATTTTACAGAAGAACAAGGCCGGGAGATGGATTGGAATAGTTTGAAACAAATATAGAAGGCGAGGGAGTATATCCATCTTAAGGGTATTAATTCTACCAAACCATGAAAGTCTCTTAAATGCATAAGATGTCAAAGCGATTTGAACTTTATGGAGCATCGGGAGAAAATTTAAGGAGTATAATTGTGATGTTGAAGCTGGTATATTAATCCCTAAATATCGAACTGACACTGGACAGGTCCTGAAAGAAAAGTTCTTCGATATTCGCTTGATGTTTGTTTGCGATAAGGATATATTAAGAAGTTCTGATTTACTATAGTTGACTTTAAAATTACTGACTTCACTAAATCTCTGAAATTCTAGGAGTATCGAAGGAAAAGTGGTGTGGGGTTTTGTTACAAATAAAAGCAAATCATCTGCAAAAAGAGCCAATTTTGCATGTAGAGGACCTACCTGAATGCCTGTAATATTTTGGTTTTGTCGCAATGCGTTTGCCAGATGTTCCATCGTAATAACATACAACAGAGGCGACAATGGACAACCCTGACGTGTTCCATTGGAAATATGGAAAGCAGGAGACAAAGATCCATTCACCCTAATTCTAGCTGATGGTGATAGATATAAGGACATAATCCGTGTTATCATATAGGGACCAATGCCAATCTGTTGAAGAAAAGATCGTAAAAACTTCCAACTAACACGGTCAAACGCCTTTTCGGCATCAACCGTTAGTAGGCAAAGAGGAATACCTTGGGTACGGGCATAATCTGTCAGCAGGAGGGCTTTAAGCGTATTATCTCTAGCCTCTTGACCGCTGACAAAGCCAACCTGGTCCAGATGTATTAGTTGGGGCAATAATGGTTGTAGGCGACTAGCTAAGATCTTAGCAAAAAATTTTACGTCTACCCCAATTAAAGATATGGGTCTGTAATTTGCACATAGAGAAAGATCCTTTTCTGGTTTCGGGATAAGTGAGATATGTGCTTCCATCGTTTGTGTAGGAAAAGTAGACCCATTCGCTATGGAATTAAATACCTGAGTCAGAAAAGGAGTGAGAAGGGGTGCAAAGTGCTTATAAAATTTAGGCGTAAAGCCATCAGGGCCTGGACTTTTACCCACTGGAGTGTTAGCAATAGCCTTAGCGACCTCTTCCTCAGTAATTGGGGTTTCTAGTTCTTCTATCGTATCTTCATCCAAGGAAGGTAATGAAGTATCTGCTATATAGGCTGCCACATTATCCTCTTCAGTGACAGGTGAGCTTAGTAGTTGGTGCGGGGATATATTGTAGAGAGACTGATAGAAATCGCTGAATGTTTTCATAATTAAGGAGGGTGAAGATATAATTTCTCCCTTTGGTCCCTGAAGCTGTGAAATAAAAGTAGGAGTACGTAGTGGATTTAAGGATCGAGCCAACGACTTCCCACATTTATCGCTAAATTTGTACTGATATAGTGCCAATTTACCCGCATATGAACGGGCCGAAGATTCATATAAATTGCGCAAACACGTCCGAGCGGAGGCAACCTCCAGTAGTGTTTCAGTTGTATTTGAGCATTTATGTTCTATTTCTAAAGTTCTAAGCTTTTGGACCGCCATTGTAATATCTGCTAATCGCTTCTTTTTCAATCGGGCACCTAATTGAATAAAAGACCCTCTCAAAACTGCTTTCAGGGCCTCCCATTGAATGGGAAGTGCGGTAGAGTCTAAGGCATGGTCAGCCAGGAAATTTGAGATAGTTTCCGTAATATAAGTAGAACATTCTGGATCTGCCAGTAATGCATCATTCAGGTGCCACGTCCATTCTCTAAATGGAACCAAAGGAATTTTAAATGTCAGAAAAAGAGGTGCATGGTCTGACCAAACCATAGTGCCAATATCACATGTTGGTGACCAGTCAAGACAGTTATGGTCCACAAAAAAGTAGTCAATTCGACTATAGGATTGATGGGCCGGAGAGAAATAAGTGTAATCTCTTGATTTAGGATGCAATATCCTCCAGACATCTATTAAATGGTGGTCGTATAGAATACGCTTCAACATCTTCAACCTAGATAGTGGAACTGCAGTTCTTGATGAAGAGGTATCCAACTGCGGGTCCATTGGAAGACTAAAATCACCACCCATAATGAGTCTCCCTTCCATGAAATCAAACAATGTTTCCAGATATCCCATCGCTGTTTGACTTTGGTTAGTGTTTGGCAGATATACATTTGCAGCTGTAAATTTAATTCCCCAAAGGGAGAACTTAACAAAGACGTACCGTCCCTGAGGATCTGCTAAATAGTCCATTAAGTCAATAGGCAAGGTTTTGTGAAAAGCAATAGAAACTCCTTTAGCCTTCTGAACAGGGTTAGTACTATAGAACCACCGATTAAAGTATCTGGTGGAGCAGGTGGGAAGAGAATCAGTCTGAAAGTGAGTTTCTTGTAGGAAAAGTAAACTTACTTTATATTTGTACATTTGGTACAAGATTTGCCCTCTCTTAGAAGCAATATTTAAACCTTTAACATTATAAGAGCATATATTCAAGAGTGGTTGAGTCACCATTGTAACAGCCATGGTGGAGAGATGAGAAGGAGCAAAAAAAAAAAAAAATTTTTAATTGAATTTAGTATTTCATTATTAACATTGTTGTATGTAGCATTTAGCGCGGTTTATTCTTGTTTAATATTTTTATTAGATTTTACAAGTAAATAGCAAGTATAATGAACATTACATTCTGATCAAGTATAGAATTGTAAATAAATACAGCAATCACTAAAAATACATATTGAAAGAAAAGTAGTAGAGGATAAACCTCATTAACAATTATATCAATACAAATAGAGGTATAAAAGATTAGATGCGCGGTTTATTCTTTAACATCTAATAATTTTACCTTCCACTATGTTTTTAATATATATATAGGTAAACAATTACAGAAATGGTAACCTTGATTTATCCACTCTTTTGTTGATAGGCAAATCTTACACTAGTCTATTACTCTAGCAGGCATTGGTACTTTGGTATGCAAAACTCCACCTTTAATTTTAGATAGAATATATTTCCACGCTGTTAGAGTTGATTTAATACTGAGAAATTTCGGTATGATTATTTGTTGGGGTATTAAATGGTTAGCCATAGAAAGGGCAAATAAGTTGTGGCCTAAAGTGGCCTCTTTTTTGATGTGTATCCACAATTTGTCATCAGGGAATGAAAACCACAGGTGGTGGTGGCTTGGCACGCAGCGTGGATGGCAGCCTGAGAGGAGCACTCCTGCAGCCTGAGTGTCCTGAGACCGACAAGGACCTGATAGACACCGGAATTATGTCCGAATTACACAAGAGGTGTACACAGAATTGTTCCCTCCGCTCTTCATCTACTCCATCAAGCAAACAAATCCATGCAATCTTTAAGAAATACACTTACAGACACAGTGGTGGGGGAGACAAGATGGCACCACCTCACAGAACAACAGGAGAGGAGGAAGAAGACTATGTTGAAATCTCCTTGCTAGCTTCAGAGGACTCGGTAAGAGGGAAAGATCAACCAGACCATCTCCTGGCATACGCTGACATGACAGAGTTTGCTGCTGATATAAAGAACTCCTTCTCAGCTGCCATTACAGATCTAAAAGCTGACTTACTAATGCTTACAGAGCAAATGGCAGTCACTGAGAGAGCAGGGAAAAGGAGGGACAGAGCTTTGCTTAGGTTGGATGATGTTACAGCCACACACTCACAGCACCTGATAGACCTAATCTCTCTTTTGTTTTCTTAAAGACTTAATACAGTTTTACTTTTTCATATCCGAATCTATGAAGACAGATGATTCTCCACATAACCTCTTCACATCATTTAATGATGCCGAGACAACTTAAACTAGAGAAACAGCTTGCTTCAAGGTTACTCACTCGAGGACTTCCTGGAAACTGGATAAGTGGAAAAAACACATCTACCATTTTCTAATGTGACATATCACGGATGGACGCATACACTCTACAAGTCATATATTTATCCTATATCCCTAAATCCTCATATGTGAATGGAGTTTCCACAACCCATTAAAATACCTTTCAACTACCCTGTAGTAACTCTTACACCAGGATCGGCAATTAAACAACCTTAGAGCAAACCAAGGGAATTATCTAGATATCAATAGACCTATTGAGCATTGATAGAAAAGATCTTACTGAACTCACTAAATCGAGAACTGGGACCAGTTCTACCTCACTCACCGTTGGATTGCAAAGGCTAATTACTAGATAATACAAAAAACAAGTGAGTATTCGCGCTAATAATATTCTTAAGCAGCCAGCATAATTTGTTGATCAGCAAATAATAATAAATAAAAGTCCACATGCAGCACTAAAATCAAAACTGGAAATCCAAGGGGGCAGAGTGAATGAACCCGTCACCAGCTTCAGTGTGTGTAGAAAGGCACACCACACTATGTGGGAATCCGATCTGCTTACCAGATAGCTGTGACAAGAAGGCATGTAGTGGATAATTCACAGTAACAGCCCCGTCCCTCAGCTCTAGATTGGATTCCAAACCAGGAATGCGATTAATCATTAGACCTTTTCCTACTGTCAGGGCTTCTTAGGACTCTCACATAAGATGTATGTCGATCACGCAAACGGTCAGCGGTACCCAGTAAAGGAATAATGCAACCAATAGTGAAGCCTGTACAATTAAGAATAAAAATGTATTGTAGAAAACTTACATTTCAGTACAGGAACAAATGCATCATATAATCTCAGCCAACGATGACCGTCACAGATGGACCAACTACCGTGACTCTACACTGGCTGGAAAAGACACCAATGGAGCGCAGGAGGACAAACCCCCATAACACTGCGTCTACCGGAAACTACGTCAGTGGAGCACAATAGACACTACGCTTGCGCTCCATCATCAGGCTATACAATATAGGCAACCAAGCACCCAAAAGGAAAAATAAACTGGACATGATGAGCGGCCATACGCAGCCCTATGGAAATGCTAAAAAATATACAGACATTTAAATTCAAAACCTAAATGTACACTAAACACTTACCATGAAGTTTATGTAGGTAGATATTATTAATATAGGAGGCTGCCCACATAAACAATCATTAAAATAATATCAAAAATGTATATATAAAAAGTTACTAAAAGGGCCACCTAGTGGCAGATCAGAGAAAAACTTCTAAAATATATATAAAATGCTAATAATCTAACTAGACTAATATATCTTAATAATTTAACAGTTCTTAATGATATTATTCAAAAAACATTAGAACCACATCATTGACCATGCCATCTAGTGGCAGATCAATAACGAAAGTTAATAAATGAATAAATGTTGATGAGGAAAAATGAATATATGTATATAGCTGGAGATAAAAAAAAGGCTAATTATACCTATTTAACAATTATTAATAAAGCTGTTTACATCCCAGTCAACATTCAACCCAAAGCGGGTATAACACTTGAGGTCATAGATCCAGCGGGTCTCCACCTGCGAGATCTCTCTCTTAGTCAAACTGCCTCGCCAATGAGGTGTAAATCGATCGATGGCTATGACCATGATCCCCGCTGGATTTTTATTGTGACATTCCAGATAGTGTCGAGAAACAGTATGCTTCGTAAACCCTTTACGGATATTTGCCAGATGTTCTTTGATCCTAACATTCATGGCTCTCATCGTACGACCCACATATTGTAGGCCGCATGGACAAACCAACAAATATACCACATTTTTTGATGTGCAGGTCATATACTCTGTAGTGTGAGATTTAAATTGGCAAATTTTTCTACCTTTGTTTTTATTAATAGCACAAACGGCACATTTCCGACAAGGAAAAAAACCTTTAAAGTTTTTAAAAAAAGAGACCCTATTGGGTGCATCTAGGATATTTGGAGCCACTTGAAGTTTCAAAGGTGGTACTCCTCTAAAGATTAACTGAGACCATTCAGGTAGAACCGAGCCCAGAATTTTGTCATTCTTAAGCACTGCCCAATGTTTGTTTATGATTTTTCTAACATCAGAATGTTGTTGCGAATATGTAGTGATCATAGAAAAATTATCAACGTTTTCAGCATTTTGGGTTTTTTCTCTACCTTTAAGCATAGTGGCCCTATCCAAACATGCTACCTCTTTAATCACTTCATCCAAATCGGTAGTCTTATACCCCTTTTCTAAAAATGTATTCTTAAGAATTGAGGCTTGCTCCAAATAATCCTCCTTCAAGGTACAGTTTCAAAATTACATTAAACAAAACACAACCCAACCCCCCACCCCCCATCCCCCACCCTGCTCTTGGAGTATGTATGGAAGAGAAAAAAGAAAAAGAAGGACAGGACAAAAAAAAACAGCATTTAAATATTACATAGTATATAGTACCTATTAGTTTACATGATACCTAGGTCATGAATTGAAGCCATCTTGACCAGGTAGCATCAAACTTACTCATGGAATTCCTTAGGGAATATGTATGTTTTTCAAAAAGAATAATCCTACTGAGATCTAAGATCCACTCAGATACGGTCGGCGGGTGGGGAGAGGTCGACTTTAGAGCAATCTGTCTACGGGCAACAAAAAGTGCGTGTCTTATAGTGTTACCAATAGAGGAGGTATAAATAGATGTATCGCAGTATCCCAATAGGCATATAAGTGGTTCAACCGGAATATTAGTATCCAATAGCCCATTTAGGGTACCAATCACTTCTGCCAAGTATCTTTGAAATTTCGGACACCGCCACAAAAGATGTATTAGCGTACCTGTATTGCCACATCTAGAACAGCCTGGCTCAGATTTCAATCCAATTGCATACAGAAATTGGGGGGTTCTATAGACTCTATGAAGAATAAAGATCTGTGTCAGTCTGTGTGATGGAGAAAGAGACACCAGGGGCGAAGACTGAAGAATATCATTACAGACCTCCTTGGGGATAGAACCGATGTCTTTTTCCCAGCCAGCCCTAGAGTTAATGGGAAAGTTCAGAAAAAATCTAAAAATACCCTATATGTAGCAGAGGTAAGACCTTTTGTTGACCCTGCCTGTACTATCTTATCAAGAACAAGGATAGGGGGAAAAAATATCCTAGCAGAAGAGAATTGGGCATGGCTTAGTTGGAGGGATTTATAGAACCAGTTATATTGTAAAGAGAACTCTCCCCTTAGATCTTCAAAGGATTTAAGTATACCGTTTTCGTATAACTGAGCTAGAGTTGTTTTTCCTAATTTCCCCCATCTCTGAAAGCCTCTAAGGGCCATAATTTGAGGAAGTCTATCATTTTCCCATATGGGGGTGTATCTAGTAGGATAAGAGACACCCAGTATTTTTTTAACTGTATCCCATATTTTACATATTAACGTGCAGGTAGGCATATCGGCAAGCGAGGCACCCCCTCTTGCACCATCGAGGACATAGAGTGGTAACCGACCCTTAAATGCATAAGAAAATAATCGTTGAGCAGGAAGAAGTGTCTGCTCAGACTCCCATCCAACGAAGTGCTGTAGTTGGGATGCAAAAAAGTATAACCTTGGATTAGGAACTGCCAGACCGCCCGCATTTTTGGGGTGTTGTAGAATCTCCAATTTAATGTGAGGGGTTTTGTTCCGCCATATTAATCGCCTAAATATGGTATTAATCTTAATAAAAATCCGTATGGGTATCCAGATCGGGGCATTGTGTAAAAAATAAAGAAGCTGAGGCATCCATATCATCTTAATTAGATTAATACGGCCTATTAAAGATAGGGGAAGCTTGTTCCAGGTTTTACTTTGATTTTGGAATCTAGAAAGTAATGGAAAAATATTATCCACAATATATGACTGTGGGAGTCAGACATAGTTATACCCAAATATTTTATAGAAGAAACAACCTTAAGATGAGAAAGTGTAGATGGCAATGAATCTGGAAGGGGATCCAGAGGCATTAGCATGGATTTCTCCCAGTTTATGCCTAACCCGGAAAACCTGCCAAACTCCTTAATATATTTCATTACCGCCGGCAGGGATGAGCAGGTATTGGTCAAGAAAAAAAAGAAGATCATCTGCATATAATGACATATTTTCTTCCATATCTCCCCGAATCAATGGCAAGAGCTCTATAGCCAGGGCAAAAAGCAGGGGGGACAGTGGACACCCCTGCCTACTGCCCCGGAAGAGTCTAAAACTGGGAGATTGAAGGCCATTGACCCTAACCTATGCCACCGGAGCGGAGTATAACAGACACACCCACTGGCAGAAGCCAGAGCCAAGCCCAAATTTTTCGAGGATCCCATAGGTATGGCCATTCGACACTTCCATCGTAATAACATATAACAGAGGTGACAATGGACAACCCTGACGTGTTCCATTGGAAATATGGAAAGCAGGAGACAAAGATCCATTCACCCTAATTCTAGATGATGGTGATAGATATAAGGACATAATCCGTGTTATCATATAGGGACCAATGCCAATCTGTTGAAGAGAAGATCAGAAAAACTTCCAACTAACACGGTCAAACGCCTTTTCGGCATCAACCGTTAGTAGGCAAAGAGGAATACCTTGGGTACGGGCATAATCCGTCAGCAGGAGGGCTTTAAGCGTATTATCTCTAGCCTCTCGATCGCTGACAAAGCGAACCTGGTCCAGATGTATTAGTTGGGGCAATAATGGTTGTAGGTGACTAGCTAAGATCTTAGCAAAAAATTTTACGTCGACCCCAATTAAAGATATGGGTCTGTAATTTGTACATAGAGAAAGATCCTTTTCTGGTTTTGGGATAAGTGAGATATGTGCTTCCATCGTTTGTGTAGGAAAAGTAGACCCATTCGCTATGGAATTAAATACCTGAGTCAGAAAAGGAGTGAGAAGGGGTGCAAAGTGCTTATAAAATTTAGGCGTAAAGCCATCAGGGCCTGGACTTTTACCCACTGGAGTGTTAGCAATAGCCTTAGCGACCTCTTCCTCAGTAATTGGGGTTTCTAGTTCTTCTATCGTATCTTCATCCAAGGAAGGTAATGAAGTATCTGCTATTTAGGATGCCACATTATCCTCTTCAGTGACAGGTGAGCTTAGTAGTTGGTGCAGGGATATATTGTAGAGAGACTGATAGAAATCGCTGAATGTTTTCATAATTAAGGAGGGTGAAGATATAATTTCTCCCTTTGGTCCCTGAAGCTGTGAAATAAAAGTAGGAGTCCGTTGTGGATTTAAGGATCGAGCCAACGACTTCCCACATTTATCGCTAAATTTTTACTGATATAGTGCCAATTTACCCGGATATGAAGGGACCGAAGATTCATATAAATTGCGCAAACACGTCCGAGCGGAGGCAACCTCCAGTAGTGTTTCAGTCGTATTTGAGCATTTATGTTCTATTTCTAAAGTTCTAAGCTTTTGGACCGCCTTTGTAATATCTGCTAATCGCTTCTTTTTCAACCGGGCACCTAATTGAATAAAAGACCCTCTCAAAACTGCTTTCAGGGCCTCCCATTGAATGGGAAGTGCGGTAGAGTCTAAGGCATGGTCAGCCAGGAGATTTGAGATAGTTTCCGTAATATAAGTAGAACATTCTGGATCTGCCAGTAATGCATCATTCAGACGCCACGTCCATTCTCTAAATGGAAACAAAGGAATTTTAAATGTCAGAAAAAGAGGTGCATGGTCTGACCAAACCATAGTGCCAATATCACATGTTGGTGACCAGTCAAGACAGTTATGGTCCACAAAAAAGTAGTCAATTCGACTATAGGATTGATGGGCCGGAGAGAAATAAGTGTAATCTCTTGATTTAGGATGCAATATCCTCCAGACATCTATTAAATGGTGGTCGTATAGAATACGCTTCAACATCTTCAACCTAGATAGTGGAACTGCAGTTCTTGATGAAGAGATATCCAACTTGCGGGTCCATTGGAAGATTAAAATCACCACCCATAATGAGTCTCCCTTCCATGAAATCAAACAATGTTTCCATATATCCCATCGCTGTTTGACTTTGGTTAGTGTTTGGCAGATATACATTTGCAGCTGTAAATTTAATTCCCCAAAGGGAGAACTTAACAAAGACGTACCGTCCCTGAGGATCTGCTAAATAGTCCATTAAGTCAATAGGCAAGGTTTTGTGGAAAGCAATAGAAACTCCTTTAGCCTTCTGAATAGGGATGAGCTCGGTGTTCGAGTCGAACATAGGTTCGACTCGAACATCGGCTGTTCGCGCGTTCGGCGAACAACAAACGATTTGGGCCGTTCGCGCCAAATTCGAGTGACGCGAATGGCCCACAATACACTGCGCCATCGCAGTGTAATCCCGGTGCTGTGATTGGCCAAGCATGCACTGTGACCCTGCATGCTTGGCCAATCACAGTGCCGGCAGCGAGGAGAGCAATGATTGGCCACAGGCAGGATGCCTGTGGCCAATTATAGCTGAGGGGGTTTAGTACACGTCCCACACTATAAAAGGCCGCCAGCGCGGCGGCCTTGTGTAGTGTGTTCCGGAGCAGGGAAAGTGAAGGATAGGCAGGGACAGTGTCAAATCTTGTCAAATCTATTCTTTGCTAAACCTTGTGTGCAGGGACAGAGAAGGATAGGCAGGGAGAGTGGCAGTGTCATATTCTTTGCTAAACCTTGTGTGTAGGGAGAGAGAAGGATAGGCAGGGAGAGTGTCAGTGTCATATACTTTGATAAACCTTGTGTGCAGGGAGAGAGAAGGATAGGCAGTGTCAGTGTCATTGTTGCTAAGTCTCCTGCACATTATACACCTGAAGTTAGCCCGTATTGCTGCTTTTTCCTGGTGTGTTACACTAACAGGATTTTGCGGCATTTACAGTGGGCGGAGTGTACCTCCTGACCATATTACACCTTAACTTAGCCTGTATTGCTGCTTTTTCCTGGTGTGTTACACCAACAGGATTTTGCGGCACTTACAGCGGGCGGAGTGTACCTCCTGACCATATTACACCTTAACTTAGCCTGTATTGCTGCTTTTTCCTGGTGTGTTACACCAACAGGTTTTTGCGGCACTTACAGCGGGCGGAGTGTGCCTCCTGACCATATTACACCTTAACTTAGCCTGTATTGCTGCTTTTTCCTGGTGTGTTACACCAACAGGATTTTGCGGCACTTACAGCGGGCGGAGTGTGCCTCCTGACCATATTACACCTTAACTTAGCCTGTATTGCTGCTTTTTCCTGGTGTGTTACACCAACAGGATTTTGCGGCACTTACAGCGGGCGGAGTGTGCCTCCTGACCATATTACACCTTAACTTAGCCTGTATTGCTGCTTTTTCCTGGTGTGTTACACCAACAGGATTTTGCGGCACTTACAGCGGGCGGAGTGTGCCTCCTGACCATATTACACCTTAACTTAGCCTGTATTGCTGCTTTTCCCATTTCCCTGCAGGCCATTAGAATGTCTGGAAGGCAAACAAGGAGAGGCAGACAGTCAGGAGCCAAAAAAAGAGGGCAAGCAAGCTCTGTGTCTAGAGACAACAGTGCTGGTCGTGGACGCGGTGCATCGCCATCAGCACGTGGCCATGGGACACGCTTGTCCTTCTTTTCGGCAGCTGGACGTGTTGAGCCGCATCATGCCGAAGACTTGGTAGAGTGGATGACCAAGCCCTCCTCATCCTCCTCATCCTCTCTCACCCAGGCTCAGGGTACTGGCAAAGCAGCTGCCAAAGCGTCCTCTTCCCTTGTATCAATGTCATCATCAGTCACTCCTTCCCTAGACCAACCATGTCCTCCTGAGGAGTCCCCCGAACTGTTTGAGCACAGTGTTGGGTACATGCTCCAGGAGGATGCCCAGCGTTTCGAAGGGTCCGATGATGATACCCAGCTAGAGGAAGGCAGTAGCGTGAGAGCAGAGAGAGAGGATGCTCAAGAAGGACACCAATCTGGCAGTCATGTTCCAGCAGCTGCAGCATACTGCCAGATTGGCTCCAGTGATGAGGAGGGAGGGGATGATGAGGTCACTGACTCCACGTGGGTGCCTAATAGGAGAGAGGAGGAGGAGGAGGAGGAGGATGAGGAGAAGGCACATCTCCAACGAGGCAGGATGCCCTCGGGGGGCCAGCGTAAGGGCAGCACACCGATGGAATCACACCGCAGAGCTCCGCCTGTGCAGGGCGCTGCCTCTGCCCGTTATTCAAAAAGTTCTTTGGTGTGGGCCTTTTTTGAGTCGAGTGCATCAGATCGCACAGCTGCTGTTTGCAACATATGTCTCAAGCGTATATCGCGTGGCCAAAACATCACCCGCTTGGGCACCACATGCTTGACCAGACATATGTTGACCTGCCATGCAGCTCGTTGGCAAGCCTACCTTAAAGACCCACACCAAAGAACAAAGCTGACCTCTTCTTGCACCGCATCAGCTGGAATCTCCAACCCCACTATACCTTCAGTCCTCTCTGAAACATGCTCTGAGAGGAATGAAGGTGTAGAATTAGGTGTACTTGCGGGCACTCTGCTAGCAGTACACCAACGTTCGATTCTAGCAGGCAAATTTCCCTGCCCCAGCTGCTGGACCGTCGAAAGAAGTTCACTCCCAGCCATCCACATGCCCAGCGGTTGAATGCTAGCTTGGCTAAATTGCTAGCACTTCAACTGCTGCCTTTTCAGTTGGTAGACTCGGCCCCCTTCCGTGAGTTTGTGCAATGTGCGGTTCCTCAGTGGCAGGTTCCCAAACGCCACTTTTTCTCACGGAAGGCGATTCCGGCTCTCTACCGGCATGTGGAAGGCAATGTCTTGGCCTCGCTGGACAGGGCGGTCAGCGGTAAGGTGCATATTACCGCTGACTCATGGTCCAGCAGGCATGGACAGGGACGTTACCTTTCTTTCACGGCCCATTGGGTCACTCTTTTGGCAGCTGGGAAGGATGCAGGACAAGGTGCAGTAGTGTTGGAGGTTGTTCCACCGCCACGCCTCCAAAATGCTACTACTGGTTGTGACACACCTCTGTCCTCCACCCCCTCCTCTTCTTCTTCCTCCGTGGCCTCTTCCTGTGCTTTGTCCTCGGAACCAGCGGTGCTCCGTAGGCGTTCAAGGGGCTACGCAAGTACGCAGGCAAAAAGATGCCATGCCGTGCTTGCGCTGGTGTGTTTGGGGGACAGGAGCCACACTGGGGCAGAAATTCTGTCAGCTCTGCAGGGGCAGGCTCAGAGGTGGTTGACGCCACGCCAGCTTAAGCCAGGAATGGTAGTTTGCGACAATGGCACCAACCTCCTCTCCGCTCTCCGACAGGGACAACTGACCCATGTGCCCTGTGTGGCTCACGTCCTTAACCTGGTGGTGCAGCGGTTCTTGGGCAGGTACCTGGGCTTACAGGATGTCCTGAGGCAGGCCAGGAAAATCTGTGTGCTTTTCCGCAGATCTTATAATGCCAGTGCTCGCCTGGCTGAGCTGCAAAAGGAGTTGAACCTGCCCAAGAACCGCCTTATATGTGACATGCCCACCAGGTGGAACTCAACGTTGGCCATGCTGCAGCGGCTGCACACGCAGCAGAGGGCCATCAATGAGTACCTGTGCGACTACGGCACCAGGACAGGGTCAGGGGAGCTTGGTTTTTTTTCACCACGCCAGTGGGGCATGATCAGGGATGCATGCACTGTCCTGGCACCATTTGAGGAGGCCACGAGGATGGTGAGCAGTGACAGTGCATGCATCAGTGACACTGTACCTCTTGTCCACCTGTTGGAATATACGCTGCGTGGAATAATGGACAGGGCACTTGAGGCAGAACAGAGGAAGGAAGAGCAGGACTTCCTTGCCTCTCAAGGCCCCCTTTACCCAGACAGTGTTCCTTCTGTCCCACCCATCGCACAGGAAGAAGAGGAGGAGGAGGAGGAGGATTGTGTCAGAATGGAGGTGGAGCCTGGCACTCAGCATCATCAGCAGCAGTCTTTTAGGGATGATTTACAGTCCCAAGAAACCAGTGGACTTGTACGTGGCTGGGAGGAGGTGGCTGCAGATCATGTCGTCCTTAGTGACCCAGAAGACTCCGGACTGAATGCCTCAGCTAACCTACGCTGCATGGCCTCCCTGATCCTGCAAAGTCTGCGGAAGGATCCTCGTATTCTTCGGATCAAGGAGAGGGACCATTACTGGCTGGCCATTCTCCTTGATCCACGGTACAAGGGTAAGGTTGCGGACCTTATCTTACCATCGCAGAGGGAGCAGAGGATGAGACAACTCCGGGAGGCCTTGCAGAAAGGTCTGTGCAACGCGTTCCCAGAGACTGGGAGGTTACAAACTCCTGGTCCTGGACAACGAGTTGCTGAGGCTTCGGTCAGTCAAAGAAGGAGCGGTGGGGAAGGTGGCCGTCTGACCGAAGCGTTCAGACAATTCTTTAGTCCGCAGCCCCAAGGTATGATCGGTTCCAGCAACCATCGCCAGCGTCTGATATACATGGTGCAGGAATACCTAGGGGCAAGGTCAGACTTGGACACCTTCCCCACCGAAAATACTCTGGCTTACTGGGTCTTGAGGATGGATCACTGGCCAGAGCTTGCACAGTATGCAATTGAGCTACTGGCCTGTCCTGCATCCAGCGTTCTTTCAGAACGCACATTCAGTGCTGCTGGAGGATTTGTCACGGATCACAGGGTGCGCCTGTCCACCGACTCTGTTGATCGACTGACCTTCATAAAGATGAACCAGTCTTGGATCACCACCAGCTACCAAACACCTGAAGCTGATATAACAGACTAATTTATTTTCAAATGTCACATCCCTTCAAGACTGATGCTGATGCTGAGAGACTGTCCTGTTATGTTGACTGACTATCCTCCTCCTCCTCAATGATCCGATTGACGATGATAGCTTGGAAGAACATTTTTGTTTCTGGGTGCCGCCACCAGTGGCTAAGGCCCAATTTTTCAGCCCCTGTTTAACAGGGGTGTGTTATTACAATTTTTTATGCAATGCTTTGCAGCAGGGCTCATTCCTGCACTCCAACTAGAGTATCTGGGAGTGGTTGCAGTGTCGTGGCACCAGCACCAGTGGCTAAGGCCCAATTTTTCAGCCCCTGTTTAAAAGGGGCGTGTAATTACAATTTTTGATGCAATACTTTGCAACAGGGCTCATTGCTGTGCTCCAAGTACAGTATCTGTGAGGGGTTGCAGTGTTGTGGCACCAGTGCCTAAGGCTCAATTTTTCTGCCCCTGTTTAACAGGGGCATGTAATTACAATTCTTGATCTAATAATTCACAGCAGGGCCCATTCCTGCGCCCACCAAGACTAACTGTGAGGCCTTACAGTGTTGTGTCAACACCACCACCACCACCACCACCAAAGGCCCAATTTTTCAGCCCCTGTTTAACAGGGGCGTGTAATTACAATTTTTGATGCAATACTTTGCAACAGGGCTCATTGCTGTGCTCCAAGTACAGTATCTGTGAGGGGTTGCAGTGTTGTGGCACCAGTGCCTAAGGCCCAATTTTTCTGCCCCTGTTTAACAGGGGCATGTAATTACAATTCTTGATCTAATAATTCACAGCAGGGCCCATTCCTGCGCCCACCAAGACTAACTGTGAGGCCTTACAGTGTTGTGTCAACACCACCACCACCACCACCACCACCACCAAAGGCCCAATTTTTCAGCCCCTGTTCAACAGGGGCATGCAATTACAATTCTTGATCTAATAATTCACAGCAGGGCCCATTCATGCGCCCACCAAGAGTAACTGTGAGGGCTCACAGTGTTGTGGCAACACCAACATGTAAGGGGCAAATTTCAGCTGAGTATATACGGCAGGCCCCTACTTTCAAACATCCACCTTACAAACGACTTCTCCTTGCAAACAGAAGGATACAACAGGAAGTGAGAGGAAATCTACCCCTAGGAAGGCAAATTCTCTCCTGTAAGAGTTAATATGGGAAAAAAAAGTGTCTCCTCTCCACTGATGCTTTATCACCAATTCTTGTTTCAATAAAAACCCCAAATTTTCAAAAAACATTTGTCATTAGGACGGAAAGTGAGGTGAACTGTTCTGAACAGGTGTACACTGCACAGACAGCAAAACAAATGTTACAGGGGTGATAACCCTTCCCTATGTTTTCCAAAAAGCTTAAAAATTGATTTTTTGGCTGGAGCTACACTTAACCACTTAAGCCCCGGACCATTTGGTAGCTAGAGGACCAGAGGTGAATTCAGAATTTTGCACTGCGCTGCTTTAACTGTAAATTGTGCGGACATGCAATGTTGTACCCAAACGAAATTTGCGTCCTTTTCTTCCCACAAATAGAGCTTTCTTTTAATGGTATTTGATTGCCTCTGCGATTTTTATTTTTTGCGATATAAACGGAAAAAGACCGAAAATTTTGAAAAAAAATGATATTTTCTACTTTTTGTTATAAGAAAAATCGAATAAACTCAATTGTACTCATACATTTAGGCCAAAATGTATTCAGCCACATGTTTTTAGTAAAAAAAATGTCAATAAGCGTATATTTATTGGTTTGCGCAAAAGTTATAGAGTTTACAAACTAGGGTACATTTTCTGAAATTTACACAGCTTTAAATTTATGACTGCCTATCTCATTTCTTGAGGTGCTAAAATGACAGGGCAGTACAAAACCCCCCCAAATGACCCCATTTTGGAAAGTAGACACCCCAAGGAAATTGCTGAGAGGCATGTTGAGCCCATTGAATTTTTAATTTTTTCGTCCCAAGTGATTGAATAATGACAAAAAAAAAAAATTACAAAAAGTTGTCACTAAATGATATATTGCTCACACATGCCATGGTTATATGTGGAATTTCACCCCAAAATACATTTTGCTGCTTCTCCTGAGTACGGGGATACCACATGTGTGGGACTTTTTGGGAGCCTAGCCGCGTACGGGACCCCGGAAACCAAGCACCGCCTTCAGGATTTCTAAGGGCGCAAATTTTTGATTTCACTCCTCACTACCTATCACAGTTTCGAAGGCCATAAAATGCCAAAATAGCACAAAACCCCCCCAAATGACCCCATTTTAGAAAGTAGACACCCCAAGGAAATTGCTGAGAGGCCTGTTGAGCCCATTGAATATAATTTTTCTTGTCCCAAGTGATTGAATAATGACCAAAAAAAAAAAAAATTACAAAAAGTTGTCACTAAATGATATATTGCTCACACATGCCATGGTTATATGTGGAATTACACCCCAAAATACATTTTTCTGCTTCTCCTGAGTACGGGGATACCACATGTGTAGGACTTTTTAGGAGCCTAGCCGCATACGGGACCCCGAAAACCAAGCACCGCCTTCAGGATTTCTAGGCACAAATTTTTGATTTCACTCCTCACTACCTATCACAGTTTCGAAGGCCATAAAATGCCAAAATCGCACAAAACCCCCCCAAATGACCCCATTTTGGAATATAGACACCCCAAGCTATTTGCTGAGAGGAATGGCGAGTATTTTACAGCTCTCATTTGTTTTTGAAAATGAAGAAAGAAAATATTTATATATATTTTTTTTTTTTTTTCAATTTTCAAAACTTTGTGACAAAAAGCGAGATCTGCAAAATACTCACAATACCTCTCAGCAAATAGCTTGTGGTGTCTACTTTCCAAAATGGGGTCATTTGGGGGGGTTTTGTGCTATCTGGGCATTCCATGGCCTCCGAAACTGTGATAGGCAGTGAGAAGTGAAATCAAAAATTTACACCCTTAGAAAGCCTGAAGGCGGTGCTTGGTTTTTGGGGTCCCGTACGCGGCTAGGCTCCCAAAAAGTCTCACACATGTGGTATCCCCGTACTCAGGAGAAGCAACAGAATGTATTTTGGGGTGTAATTCCACATATGCCCATGGCATGTTTGAGCAATATATCATTTAGTGACAACTTTGTGCAAAAAAAAAAAAAAAATTGTCGTTTTTCCGCAACTTGTGTCAACATATAAAATATTCCATGGACTCGACATGCCTCTCAGTATATAGCTTGGGGTGTCTACTTTCCAAAATGGGGTCATTTGGGGGGGTTTTGAACTGTTCTGGCATTTTATACACAACATTAGGAAGCTTACATCCACTCTTCTAACCACTTGAAGACAAAGCCCTTTTTGACACTTTTTGTTTACATGAAAACATTTTTTTTTTTGCAAGAAAATTATGTTGAACCCCCAAACATTATATATATATTTTTAAAGCAAAGGCCCTACAGATTAAAATGGTGGGTGGTGCATTTTTTTTTTCTACACAGTATTTGCGCAGCGATTTTTCAAACGCATTTTTTGGGTTAAAAAATACACTTTTTTTAATTTTAATGCACTAAAACACACTATATTGCCCAAATGTTTGATGAAATAAAAAAGATGATCTTAGGCCGAGTACATAGATACCAAACACGACATGCTTTAAAATTTCGCACAAACGCGCATTGGCGACAAACTACATACATTTTTAAAAGCCTTTAAAAGCCTTTACAGGTTACCCCAGTAGATTTACAGAGGAGGTCTACTGCTAAAATGATTGCCCTCGATCTGACCTTCGTGGTGATACCTCACATGCATGGTGCAATTGCTGTTTACATATGACGCCAGACCGACGCTTGCGTTCGCCATTGGGCAAGAGCAGGGCAGGACAGGGGTGCTTTTTTTTTTTTATTATTAATTTTGCTTTTTTATTTTATTTTTAAATTGTTCCTTCCAAGTATTTTTTTTTTTATCATTTTTATTGTTATCTCAGGGAATGTAAATATCCCCTATGATAGCAATAGGTAGTGACAGGTACTCTTTTTTTGAAAAAACTGGGGTCTTCTAGACCCTAGATTTTTCCTCTGCCCTCAAAGCATCTGACCACACCAAGATCGGTGTGATAAAATGCTTTCCCAATTTCCCAATGGCGCTTTTTATATCCGGGGGGGGGCATTCCCTCCCACTGCTTGTAAAAGCAGTCCAGAGGCTAATTAGCCGCTAGGATTGCTTTTACATGAAAGCCGGCCGCAGGCTGAAAAGAATGATACCAAGATGATACCTAAACCCGCAGGCATCATTCTGGTATAAACATACCAGTACGTTGCTGGTCCTTGTTGGACATGTATTGTAATCTTTTTATTTCATGCAGCCAGTTGGCTGAACGAAAAAAGAGATTGATCGGTGGGTATGCCCACCATTAGAATACCGCCCTTCATCCACCCACTTCCAATGATGGGCATACACGCACCATTTATATATGCCGAAGCATGGGGGCATCCTCCCGCAAAAAAGTTATGCCGCACACACATGGTCGGACTTTTCCACGGGCAAGCCTCCGTCGGAATTTTGACCGTATGTACGCGGCATTAGGAGCAAAATCGCTCCTCCGCCCCTGCTGCCCCAATGCTTCAGCATATATGCTTTTTTTTTTCAACTGTGGTGGTGAAATCACCTCCTACAGCACTGGAGTCGCAGGGATCAGGCCTGTCTCTGCGAACGCTGCAGTTATGTGTGTTGTGTTTTGTAAGTGACAGTGATCGATCGATACTGCACTTGGGTGGCCTGGGCTGGACGGAGGGGCAAAACGCAGGTGCCAGCAGGTATCTGGGCTGATCCCGCTAACACTGCGTTTTTGGGAACCCTAAACTGCTGGGGACACTAGTATAGATCTGATCAGATCAGATATTGATCTGTTCAGATACTATACCACTAAGGGGGGTGTATGCTTCACGCGTGGGTGTTAGCGTTACTGGCACTAACCTGACGCTGCCTGGGGTGTGACTCAGACCCTCTCTGACGCTAAAACCTAATTGATATCACCCGCCGGGCGATCAGGGGGTTAAACCTTTATTGGGTTATATACACGACGGGTGCCCTGACACTATAAAAAGCAAACTAACTAACCAGCGTCACCCGTAACACTTATATGGTGATCACTGGTGAAAGGGTTAACTAGGGGCAATCAGGGGGTTAAAACCTTTATTAGATAATATATGGGGGTACCTGACGCTATAAAAACCTGCGGCGAACCTAAAAAAAATTACCAGCTACCGATCTGCATCACCGACACTAAGACAGCGTTTAGAAAAACGATTGCTTAGCGACAGTGGTGATGGGGGTGAAAGGGTTACCTGGGGGGCGATCAAGGGGGTTAAACCTTTATTAGATAATATATTGGGGTACCTGACGCTATAAAAACCTGCGGCGAACCTAAAAAAAAATACTGGCTACGATCTGCATCACTGACACTAAGACAGCGTTTAGAAAAACAATTGCTTAGCGACAGTGGTGATAGGGGGTGAAAGGGTTACCTGGGGGGCGATCAAGGGGGTTAAACCTTTATTGGATAATGCATTGGGGTACCTGACGCTATAAAAACCTGCGGCGAACCTAAAAAAAATTACCGGCTACCGATCTGCATCACCGACGCTAAGACAGCGTTTAGAAAAATGATCGCTTAGTGACAGTGGTGATAGGGGGTGAAAGGGTTACCTGGGGGGCGATCAAGGGGGTTAAACCTTTATTAGATAATATATTGGGGTACCTGACGCTATAAAAACATGCGGCGAACCTAAAAAAAATTATTGGCTACGATCTGCATCACCGACACTAAGACAGCGTTTAGAAAAACAATTGCTTAGCGACAGTGGTGATAGGGGGTGAAAGGGTTACCTGGGGGGCGATCAAGGGGGTTAAACCTTTATTAGATAATATATTGGGGTACCTGACGCTATAAAAACCTGCGGCGAACCTAAAAAAAATTACCGGCTACCGATCTGCATCACAGACACTAAGACAGCGTTTAGAAAAACGATTGCTTAGTGATAGTGGTGATAGGGGGTGAAAGGGTTACCTGGGGGGCGATCAAGGGGGTTAAACCTTTATTAGATAATATATTGGGGTACCTGACGCTATAAAAACCTGCGGCGAACCTAAAAAAAATTACTGGCTGCCGATCGGCATCACTGACGCTAAGACAGCGGTCAGAAAAATGATCGCTAAGCGACAGTGGTGATAGAGGGTGAAAGGATTATCTGGGGGGTGATCAGGGGGTTAAACCTTTATTAGGGGGGGTTAGGGGGCTACACTGGACCTAAGACTAAACTTTGGTGACACTTTTACAGTCACAAATGTCACTGATTGCAGTGATCACTAAATAAATGGTCACTGCAATCAGTGACACTGTGACTGGGGGCTGGGGGGGTGATCTGGGGGGTGATCTGGGGTGTCTGGGGGGCCTGGGGGGGCGATTTATGTCCCTATGTGTCCTGGTGTCAGTGTAGTGTTGTGTGCACTGACCTGATATCTTCTCTTGTACGGCGCTCGGTATATGTGAGCGCCGCACCAGAGATGACATCACTTCCTCCTGCTCCCTCTGTCTGACACAGACAGAGGGGGCATTTCCATTCGCCGGGAGCGATCGCGAGGGGGTGGCCAGAAACGAATGGCTGCCCCCTCATCCCGGAACGCTCCCGGACACTTAGCCACCGCTCACTGTATAGAAGGGGGGTCTGATTGGACCCCCCAACTGTACAAAGGCAATCACGTACACTCTACGTGATTGTGCCTGTCGGTGCCATTCTGCCGACGTATATATACAGTGAGCGGTCGTTAAGTGGTTAAACAATGTACCTGTTCAAAATTACAAACAGATTCTACATAAGAACAAACCTACAGTCCCTGTCTTGTATGCACCGCCTGTATACGGCTGTTCAGAGTATATAGGGCCTTTTTTATTTTGTGTGCGGGGTTCCCCTTAATATCCATACAAGACCCAAAGGGGCTGGTAATGGGCTGGGGTGGGGGGGGGGGTGTGATGGGGTATCTATGATATTTTTCTTAAAGATTTTCATCCATATTACCGGGACCAGACATTACATTAAAGCCGCAAGCAGTTTTAAATGGCTTTTTTTCCTTTAGAAATGTAATTTTGTGCAGGGACAGTTCTAAACACGGGAAACACGTGGCACTTCACAGGCATACTTTAGACACCCCCAGGTACGATATTTAAAGGAATATTTGACTTTTTTTTTCACTTTATGCATCATTAAAATGACTGCTCCAGAAAAACGGCTGTTTTTAAAACTTCTTTTTGCATTGATACATGTCCCCTGGTGCAGAACCCGGGTTCCCAAACCCTTTTTAGGACAATAACATGCATAATAGTCGTTATAATTAGCACTTTAGATTTCGAATGTTCGCATTCAGTGTTTTTAATAGGGTTCTAAAGTTCGTGCGAACTTTCGGTCCGTTCGCGGGTTCTGGTGCGAACCGAAGACGGGGGTGTTCGGCTCATCACTACTTCTGAACAGGATTAGTACTATGGAACCACCGATTAAAGTATCTGGTGGAGCAGGTGGGAAGAGAATCAGTCTGAAAGTGACTTTCTTGTAGGAAAAGTAAATTGACTTTATATTTGTGCATTTGGTACAAGATTTGCCGTCTCTTAGAAGCAATATTTAAACCTTTAACATTATAAGAGCATATATTCAAGAGTGGTTGAGTCACCATTGTAACAGCCATGGTGGAGAGATGAGAAGGAGCAAAAAAAACAAAAAATTGTAATTTAATTTAGTATTTCATTATTAACATTGTTGTATGTAGCATTTAGCGCGGTTTATTCTTTAACATCTAATAATTTTACCTTCCACTATGTTTTTAAAGTATATAGGTAAACAATTATAGAAATGGTAACCTTGATTTATCCACTCTTTTGTTGATAGGCGAATCTTACACTAGTCTATTACTCTAGCAGTTATTGGTACTTTGGTATGCAAAACTCCACCTTTAATTTTAGATAGAATATATTTCCACGCTGTTAGAGTTGATTTAATACTGAGAAATTTCGGTATAATTATTTGTTGGGGTATTAAATGGTTAGCCATAGAAAGGGCAAATAAGTTGTGGCCTAAAGTGGCCTCTTTTTTGATGTGTATCCACAATTTGTCATCAGGGGATGAAAACCACAGGTGGTGGTGGCTTGGCACGCAGCGTGGATGGCAGCCTGAGAGGAGCGCTCCTGCAGCCTGAGTGTCCTGTGACCGACAAGGACCTGATAGACACCGGAATTATGTCCGAATTGCACAAGAGGTGTACACAGAATCGTTCCCTCCGCTCTTCATCTACTCCATCAAACAAATCCATGCAATCTTTAAGAAATACACTTACAGACGCAGTGGTGGGGGAGACAAGATGGCACCACCTCACAGAACAACAGGAGAGGAGGAAGAAGACTATGTTGAAATCTCCTTTCCAGCTTCAGAGGACTCGGTGAGAGGGAAAGATCAACCATACCATCTCCTGGCATACGCTGACATGACAGAGTTTGCTGCTGATATAAAGAACTCCTTTTCAGCTGCCATTACAGATCTAAAAGCTGACTTACTAATGCTTACAGAGCAAATGGCAGTCACTGAGAGAGCAGGGAAAAGGAGGGACAGAGCTTTGCTTAGGTTGGATGATGTTACAGCCACACACTCACAGCACCTGATAGACCTAATCTCTCTTTTGTTTTCTTAAAGACTTAATACAGTTTTACTTTTTCATATCCGAATCTATGAAGACAGATGATTCTCCACATAACCTCTTCACATCATTTAATGATGCCGAGACAACTTAAACTAGAGAAACAGCTTGCTTCAAGGTTACTCACTCGAGGACTTCCTGGAAACTGGATAAGTGGAAAAAACACATCTACCATTTTCTAATGTGACATATCACGGATGGACGCATACACTCTACAAGTCATATATTTATCCTATATCCCAAAATCCTCATATGTGAATGGAGTTTCCACAACCCATTAAAATACCTTTCAACTACCCTGTAGTAACTCTTACACCAGGATCGGCAAGTAAACAACCTTAGAGCAAACCAAGAGAATTATCTAGATATCAATAGACCTATCGAGCATTGATAGAAAAGATCTTACTGAACTCACTAAATCGAGAAATGGGACAAGTTCTACCACACTCACCGTTGGATTGCAAAGGCTAATTACTAGATAATACGAAAAACAAGTGAGTATCCGCGCTAATAATATTCTTAAGCAGCCAGCATAATTTGTTGATCAGCAAATAATAATAAATAAAAGTCCACATGCAGCACTAAAATCAAAACTGGAAATCCAAGGGGGCAGAGTGAATGAACCCGTCACCAGCTTCAGTGTGTGTAGAAAGGCACACCGCACCATGTGGGAATCCGATCTGCTTACCAGATAGCTGTGACAAGAAGGCATGTAGTGAATAATCCACAGTAACAGCCTCGTCCCTCAGCTCTAGATTGGATTCCAAACCAGGAATGCGATTAATCATTAGACTTTTTCCTACTGTCAGGGCTTCTTAGGACTCTCACATAAGATGTATGTCGATCACGCAAACGGTCAGCGGTACCCAGTAAAGGAATAATGCAACCAATAGTGAAGCCTGTACAATTAAGAATAACAATTTATTGTAGAAAACTTACATTTCAGTACAGGAACAAATGCATCATATAATCTCAGCCAACGATGACCGTCACAGATGGACCAACTACCGTGACGCTACACTGGCTGGAAAAGACACCAATGGAGCGCAGGAGGACAAACCCCCATAACGCTGCGTCTACCGGAAATTACGTCAGTGGAGCACAATAGACACTACGCTTGCGCTCCATCATCAGGCTATACAATATAGGCAACCAAGCACCCAAAAGGAAAAATAAACTGGACATGATGAGCGGCCAGACGCAGCCCTATGGAAATGCTAAAAAATATACAAACATTTAAATTCAAAACCTAAATGTACACTAAACACTTCCCATGAAGTTTATGTAGGTAGATATTATTAATATAGGAGGCTGCCCACATAAACAATCATTAAAATAATATCAAAAATGTATATATAAAAAGTTACTAAAAGGGCCACCTAGTGGCAGATCAGAGAAAAACTTCTAAAATAGATATAAAATGCTAATAATCTAACTAGACTAATATATCTTAATAATTTAACAGTTCTTAATGATATTATTCAAAAAACATTAGAACCACATCGTTGACCATGTCATCTAGTGGCAGATCAATAACGAAAGTTAATAAATGAATAAATGTTGATGAGGAAAAATGAATATATGTATATAGCTGGAGATAAAAAAAGGCTAATTATACCTATTTAACAATTATTAATAAAGCTGTTTACATCCCAGTCAACATTCAACCCAAAGCGGGTATAACACTTGAGGTCATAGATCCAGCGGGTCTCCACCTGCGAGATCTCTCTCTTAGTCAAACTGCCTCACCAATGAGGTGTAAATCGATCGATGGCTATGACCGTGGTCCCCGCTGGATTTTTATTGTGACATTCCAGGTAGTGTCAAGAAACAGTATGCTTCGGAAACCCTTTACGGATATTTACCAGATGTTCTTTGATCATAACATTCATGGCTCTCATCGTACGACCCACATATTGTAGGCCGCATGGACAAACCAACAAATATACCACATTTTTTGATGTGCAGGTCATATACTCTGTAGTGTGAGATTTAAATTGGCAAATTTTTCTACCTTTGTTTTTATTAATAGCACAAACGGCACATTTCCGACAAGGAAAAAAACCTTTAAAGTTTTTAAAAAAAGAGACCCTATTGGGTGCATCTAGGATATTTGGAGCCACTTGAAGTTTCAAAGGTGGTACTCCTCTAAAGATTAACTGAGACCATTCAGGTAGAACCGAGCCCAGAATTTTGTCATTCTTAAGCACTGCCCAATGTTTGTTTATAATTTTTCTAACGTCATAATGTTGTTGCGAATATGTAGTGATCATAGAAAAATTATCAACGTTTTCAGCATTTTGGGTTTTTTCTCTACCTTTAAGCATAGTGGCCCTATCCAAACATGCTACCTCTTTAATCACTTCATCCAAATCGGTAGTCTTATACCCCTTTTCTAAAAATGTATTCTTAAGAATTGAGGCTTGCTCCAAATAATCCTCCTTCAAGGTACAGTTTCAAAATTACATTAAACAAAACACAACCCAACCCCCACCTTGCTCTTGGAGTATGTATGGAAGAGAAAAAAGAAAAAAAAAGGACAGGACAAAAAAAAAAAAACAGCATTTAAATATTACAAAGTATATAGTACCTATTAGTTTACATGATACCTAGGTCATGAATTGAAGCCATCTTGACCAGGTAGCATCAAACTTACTCATGGAATTCCTTAGGGAATATGTATGTTTTTCAAAAAGAATAATCCTACTGAGATCTAAGATCCACTCAGATACGGTCAGCGGGTGGGGAGAGGTCCACTTTAGAGCAATCTGTCTACGGGCAACAAAAAGTGCGTGTCTTATAGTGTTACCAATAGAGGAGGTATAAATAGACATATCACAGTATCCCAATAGGCATATAAGTGGTTCAACCGGAATATTAGTATCCAATAGCCCATTTAGGGTACCAATCACTTCCGCCCAGTATCTTTGAAATTTCGGACACTGCCACAAAAGATGTATTAGCGTACCTGTATTGCCACATCTAGAACAGGCTGGCTCAGATTTCAATCCAATTGCATACAGAAATGGGGGGGTTCTATAGACTCTATGAAGAATAAAGATCTGTGTCAGTCTGTGTGATGGAGAAAGAGACACCAGGGGCGAAGACTGAAGAATATCATTACAGACCTCCTTGGGGATAGAACCGATGTCTTTTTACCCAGCCAGCCCTAGAGTTAATGGGAAAGTTCAGAAAAAATCTAAAAATACCCTATATGTAGCAGAGGTAAGACCTTTTGTTGACCCTGCCTGTACTATCTTATCAAGAACAAGGATAGGGGGAAAAAATATCCTAGCAGAAGAGAATTGGGCATGGCTTAGTTGGAGGGATATATAGAACCAGTTATATTGTAAAGAGAACTCTCCCCTTAGATCTTCAAAGGATTTAAGTATACCGTTTTCGTATAACTGAGCTAGAGTTGTTTTTCCTAATTTCCCCCATCTCTGAATGCCTCTAAGGGCCATAATTTGAGGAAGTCTATCATTTTCCCATATGGGGGTGTATCTAGTAGGATAAGAGACACCCAGTATTTTTTTAACTGTATCCCATATTTTACATATTAACGTGCAGGTAGGCATATCGGCAAGCGAGGCACCCCCTCTTGCACCATCGAGGACATAGAGTGGTAACCGACCTTTAAATGCATAAGAAAATAATCGTTGAGCAGGAAGAAGTGTCTACTCAGACTCCCAACCAACGAAGTGCTGTAGTTGGGATGCAAAAAAGTATAACCTTGGATTAGGAACTGCCAGACCGCCCGCACTTTTGTGGTGTTGTGGAATCTCCATTTTAATGCGAGGGGTTTTGTTCCGCCATATTAATCGCCTAAATATGGTATTAATCTTAATAAAAATCTGTATGGGTATCCAGATCGGGGCATTGTGTAAAAAATAAAGAAGCTGAGGCATCCATATCATCTTAACCACTTAAGCCATGGACCATTTGGTAGCTAAAGGACCAGAGGTGAATTCAGAATTTTGCACTGCGCTGCTTTAACTGTAAATTGTGCGGACATGCAATGTTGTACCCAAACGAAATTTGCGTCCTTTTCTTCCCACAAATAGAGCTTTCTTTTAATGGTATTTGATTGCCTCTGCGATTTTTATTTTTTGCGATATAAACGGAAAAAGACCGAAAATTTTGAAAAAAAATGATATTTTCTACTTTTTGTTATAAGAAAAATCGAATAAACTCAATTTTAGTCATACATTTAGGCCAAAATGTATTCAGCCACATGTCTTTAGTAAAAAAAAATTCAATAAGCGTATATTTATCGGTTTGCGCAAAAGTTATAGCGTTTACAAACTAGGGTACATTTTCTGGAATTTACACAGCTTTAAATTTATGACTGCCTATCTCATTTCTTGAGGTGCTAAAATGACAGGGCAGTACAAAACCCCCCCAAATGACCCCATTTTAGAAAGTAGACACCCCAAGGAAATTGCTGAGAGGCATGTTGAGCCCATTGAATATTTTTTTTTTGTCCCAAGTGATTGAATAATGACAAAAAAAAAAAAAATTACAAAAAGTTGTCACTAAATGATATATTGCTCACACATGCCATGGTTATATGTGGAATTGCACCCCAAAATACATTCTGCTGCTTCTCCTGAGTACGGGGATACCACATGTGTGGGACTTTTTAGGAGCCTAGCCACGTACGGGACCCCGGAAACCAAGCACCGCCTTCAGGATTTCTAAGGGCGCAAATTTTTGATTTCACTCCTCACTACCTATCACAGTTTTGAAGGCCATAAAATGCCAAAATAGCACAAAACCCCCCCAAATGACCCCATTTTGGAAAGTAGACACCCCAAGCTGTTTGCTGAGAGGCATGGTGAGTATTTTACAGCTCTCATTTGTTTTTGAAAATGAAGAAAGAACATTTTTTTTTTTTCGTTTTTTTTTTAATTTTCAAAACTTTGTGACAAAAAGCGAGATCTGCAAAATACTCACAATACCTCTCAGCAAATAGCTTGGGGTGTCTACTTTCCAAAATGGGGTCATTTGGGGGGGTTTTGTGCCATCTGGGCATTCCATGGCCTCCGAAACTGTGATAGGCAGTGAGAAGTGAAATCAAAAATTGACACCCTTAGAAAGCCTGAAGGCGGTGCTTGGTTTTTGGGGTCCCGTACGCGGCTAGGCTCCCAAAAAGTCTCACACATGTGGTATCCCCGTACTCAGGAGAAGCAACAGAATGTATTTTGGGGTGTAATTCCACATATGCCCATGGCATGTTTGAGCAATATATCATTTAGTGACAACTTTGTGCAAAAAAAAAAATATATATATTTTTTCCGCAACTTGTGTCAACATATAAAATATTCCATGGACTCGACATGCCTCTAAGTATATAGCTTGGGGTGTCTACTTTCCAAAATGGGGTCATTTGGGGGGGTTTTGAACTGTTCTGGCATTTTATACACAACATTAGGAAGCTTACATCCACTCTTCTAACCACTTGAAGACAAAGCCCTTTTTGACACTTTTTGTTTACATGAAAACATATTTTTTTTTGCAAGAAAATTATGTTAAACCCCCAAACATTATATATATTTTTAAAGCAAAGGCCCTACAGAATAAAATGGTGGGTGTTGCATTTTTTTTTTCTACACAGTATTTGCGCAGCGATTTTTCAAACGCATTTTTTTGGGAAAAAATACACTTTTTTTAATTTTAATGCACTAAAACACACTATATTGCCCAAATGTTTGATGAAATAAAAAAGATGATCTTAGGCCGAGTACATAGATACCAAACACGACATGCTTTAAAATTTCGCACAAACGCGCATTGGCGACAAACTACATACATTTTTAAAAGCCTTTAAAAGCATTTACAGGTTACCCTGTTAGATTTACAGAGGAGGTCTACTGCTAAAATTACTGCCCTCGATCTGACCTTCGCGGTGATACCTCACATGCATGGTGCAATTGCTGTTTACATATGACGCCAGACCGACGCTTGCGTTCGCCATTGGGCAAGAGCAGGACAGGACAGGGGTGCTTTTTTTTTTTATTAATTTTGCTTTTTTATTTTATTTTTAAACTGTTGCTTCCATATTTATTTATTTTTATCACTTTTATTGTTATCTCAGGGAATGTAAATATCCCCTATGATAGCAATAGGTAATGACAGGTACTCTTTTTTGAAAAAACTGGGGTCTATTGGACCCTAGATCTTTCCTCTGCCCTCAAAGCATCTGACCACATCAAGATCGGTGTGATAAAATGCTTTCCCAATTTCCCAATGGCGCTTTTTATATCCGGGGGGGGGGGACATTCCCTCCCACTGCTTGTAAAAGCAGTCCAGAGGCTAATTAGCCACTAGAATTGCTTTTACATGAAAGCCGGCCGCTGGCTGAAAAGAATGATACCAAGATGATACCTAAACCCGCAGGCATCATTCTGGTATAAACATTCAAAGTCCAGCAACATACCAGTACGTTGCTGGTCCTTGTTGGACATGTATTGTAATCTTTTTTTTCATGCAGCCTTTTGGCTGAACGAAAAAAAAAGATTGATCGGTGGGTATGCCCACCATTAGAATACCGCCCTTCATCCACCCACTTCTAATGATGGGCATACATGCACCATTTATATATGCCGAAGCATGGGGGCATCTTCTCGCAAAAGTTATGCTGCGTACACATGGTCAGACTTTTCCACGGGCAAGCCTCCGTCGGAATTTCGACCGTATATACGCGGCATTAGGAGCAAAATCGCTCCTCCGCTCCTGCTGCCCCAATGCTTCAGCATATATGCTTTTTTTTTTTAACTGTGGTGGTGAAATCACCTCCTACAGCACTGGAGTCGCAGGGATCAGGCCTGTCTCTGCGAACGCTGCAGTTATGTGTGTTGTGTTTTGCAAGTGACAGTGATCGATCGATACTGCACTTCGGTGGCCTGGGCTGGACGGAGGGGCAAAACGCAGGTGCTAGCAGGTATCTGGGCTGATCCCACTAACAGTGCGTTTTTGGGAACCCTAAACTGCTGGGGACGCTAGTATAGATCTGATCAGATCAGATATTGATCTGTTCAGATACTATACCACTAAGGGGGGTGTATGCTTCACGTGTGGGTGTTAGCGCTACTGGCACTAACCTGACGCTGCCTGGGGTGTGACGCAGACCCTCTCTGACGCTAAAACCTAACTGATATCACCCGCCGGGCGATCAGGGGGTTAAACCTTTATTGGGTTATATACGGCGGGTGCCCTGACACTATAAAAAGCAAACTAACTAACCAGCGTCACCCGTAACACTTATATGATGATCACTGGTGAAAGGGTTAACTAGGGGCAATTAGGGGGTTAAAACCTTTATTAGGTAATATATGGGGGTACCTGACGCTATATAAAAACCTGACGGCGAACCTAAAAAAAAATTACTGGCTACCTATCGGCATCACCGACACTAAGACAACGATCATAAAAACGATTGCTTAGCGACAGTGGTGATAGGGGGTGAAAGGGTTACCTGGGGGGCGATCAGGGGGTTAAATCTTTATTAGATAATATATGGGGGTACCTGACGCTATAAAAACCTGCGGCGAACCTAAAAAAAATTACTGGCTACCGATCAGCATCACCGACGCTAAGACATTGATCAGAAAAATGATCGCATAGTGACGGCGGTGCTAGGGGGTGAAAGGGTTACCTGGGGGGTGATCAAGGGGGTTACACCTTTATTAGGTAATATATGGGGGTACCCGACGCTATAAAAACCTGCGGCGAACCTAAAAAAAATTACTGGCTACCGATCAGCATCGCCGACGCTAAGACATCGATCAGAAAAATTATCGCTTAGTGACAGTGGTGATAGGGGGTGAAAGGGTTACCTGGGGGGCGATCAAGGGGGTTAAACCTTTATTAGGTAATATATGGGGGTACCCGACGCTATAAAAACCTGCGGCGAACCTAAAAAAAATTACTGGCTACCGATCAGCATCACTGACGCTAAGACATCGATCAGAAAAATGATCGCATAGCGACGGCGGTGCTAGGGGGTGAAAGGGTTACTTGGGGGGTGATCAAGGGGGTTAAACCTTTATTAGGTAATATATGGGGGTACCCGACGCTATAAAAACCTGCGGCGAACCTAAAAAAAATTACTGGCTACCGATCAGCATCGCCGACGCTAAGACATCGATCAGAAAAATTATAACTTAGTGACAGTGGTGATAGGGGGTGAAAGGGTTACCTGGGGGGCGATCAAGGGGGTTAAACCTTCATTAGGTAATATATGGGGGTACCCGACGCTATAAAAACCTGCGGCGAACCTAAAAAAAATTACTGGCTACCGATCAGCATCACCGACGCTAAGACATCGATCAGAAAAATGATTGCTTAGTGACGGCGGTGCTAGGGGGTGAAAGGGTTATCTGGGGGTGATCAGGGGGTTAAGCCTTTATTAGGGGGAGTTAGAGGGCTACACTGGACCTAAAACTAAATGTAGTGACACTTTTACAGTCACAAATGTCACTGATTGCAGTGATCACTAAATAAATGGTCACTGCAATCAGTGACACTGTGACTGGGGGCTGGGGGGGTGATCTGGGGGTGTCTGGGGGGGCCTGGGGGGCGATTTATGTGCCTATGTGTCCTGGTGTCAGTGTAGTGTTGTGTGTACTAACCTGGCATCTTCTCCTGTACGGCGCTCGGTATATGTGAGCGCCCCAGGAGAGATGACATCACTTCCTCCTTCCTGGCAGGCAGGGGAAGCTCTCTCATTCGCCGGGAGCGATCGAGAGGGGGTGGCCGGAATCGAACGGCCATCCCCTCATGCCGGATCGCTCCCGAAGGTAAAACGACCACCCACTGTAAAGAAGGGGGGTCCGATCGGACCCCCCAACTATACAAAGGCAATCACGTATATGTACGTGATTCTGCCTGTCTGTGCCATTCTGCTGACGTATATTTACAGTGGGCGGTCGTTAAGTGGTTAATTAGATTAATACGGCCTATTAACGATAGGGGAAGCTTGTTCCAGGTTTTACTTTGATTTTGGAATCTAGAAAGTAATGGAAAAATATTATCCACAATATATGACTGTGGGAGTCAGACATAGTTATACCCAAATATTTTATAGAAGAAACAACCTTAAGATGAGAAAGTGTAGATGGCAATGAATCTGGAAGGGGATCCAGAGGCATTAGCATGGATTTCTCCCAGTTTATGCCTAACCCGGAAAACCTGCCAAACTCCTTAATATATTTCATTACCGCCAGCAGGGATGAGCAGGTATTGGTCAAGAAAAAAAAAAGATCATCTGCATATAATGACATATTTTCTTCCATATCTCCCCTAATCAAGCCGGTAACATCGGAAGAGGCCCGCATAAGACATGCCAAGAGCTCTATAGCCAGGGCAAAAAGCAGGGGGGACAGTGGACACCCCTGCCCACTGCCCCGGAAGAGTCTAAAACTGGTAGATTGAAGGCCATTGACCCTAACCGATGACACCGGAGCAGAGTATAACAGACGCACCCACTGGCAGAAGCCAGAGCCAAGCCCAAATTTTCGAGGATCGCATAGGTATGGCCAATCGACACTATCGAAGGCCTTGATTGCGTCTAACGCCAAAAGGGCACGATTTGATTGGCCGGGAGCCGGAACCTGCATATTTAAATATGCGTGTCTGATATTGAATGCGGTTGACTTATTGGGCATGAATCCTACCTGATCTGAATGGATAATATGTTTAATACCCTTATTTAATCCAGTAGCAAGTATCTTAGCAAGAATTTTAACATCTGTGGATAGTAGAGAGATTGGTCTGTAAGATTCAGGCTGTAGCAAGTTTTTATCCTTTTTAGGTATGACTACAATTACGGATTGATCCATAGTGTCTGGAAGCCGGCCCAGATGAAAAGCCTCATTTAATGTACTAAGGAGGGAAGGAAGCATTTCTTTATTATATTTTTTATAGATCTCTATAGGGAGACCATCAATCCCTGGGGCCATGGAGTTAGGGAAGCTAGCCACCGCACTTTCCACTTCCAGTAAGGTGAGTGGAGCATTAAGAATTTCTCTCTCTTCTTGTGGGATAACTGGAAGATTAATACTGGCCAAATAACTAGATAGCTCTGCTGGGGTATAGTCAGCCCTAGAAGTATAAAAATCCTGATAGTAGGACTTAAAAATAGATATAATAGGGCTAGTCTGATTAAAAACTAGGGATGAGCTGAACACCCCCTGGTTCGGTTCTCACCAGAACCTGAGAACGGACCGAAAGTTCACGCAAACTTTAGAACCCTATTAAATACAATGGACTTGAACGTTCGAAATCAAAAGTGCTAATTATAAAGGCTAATATGCAAGTTATTGTCCTAAAAAGGGTTTGGGGACCCGGGTCCTGCCCCAGGGGACATGTATCAATGCAATAAAAAGTTTTAAAAACTGCAGTTTTTTCGGGAGCAGTGATTTTAATGATGCTTAAAGTGGAAAAAAAGTGAAATATTCCTTTAAATATCATACCTGGGGGGTGTCTAAAGTATGCCTGTGAAGTGGCACGTGTTTCCCGTGTTTAGAACTGTCCCTGCACAAAATGAAATTTCTAAAGGAAAAAAAGTAATTTAAAACTGCTTGCGGCTTTAATGTAATGTCTGGTCCCGGCAATATGGATGAAAATCATTGAGAAAAGTGGCATGTATCACCCCCCAGCCCACTACCAGCCCCTTTGGGTCTTGTATGGATATTAAGGGGAACCCCGCACCCAAATTAAAAAAAGGCCCTATATACTCTGATCAGCAGTATACAGGCGGTGCAAACAAGACAGGGACTGTAGGTTTGTTCTTAAGTAGAATCTGTTTGTAATTTTGAACAGGTACATTTTTTAAGTGTAGCTCCAGCCAAAAAATCTATTTTTAAGCTTTTTGGAAAACATAGGGAAGGGTTATCACCCCTGTACCATTTGTTTTGCTGTCTGTGCAGTGTGCACCTGTTCAGAACATTTCACCTCACTTTCCCTCCCAATGACAAATGTTTTTTGAACATTTTTTTTTTTTTTATTGAAACAAGGATTGGTGATAAAGCATCAGTGGAGAGGAGACACCATTTTCCCATATTAACTCTTACAGGAGAGAATTTCCTTTCCTAGGGATAGATTTACTCTCACTTCCTGTTGTCTCCTTCCGTTTGCAAGTAGGAGTCGTTTGTATGTTGGATGTTTGAAAGTAGGGGCCTGCCGTGAATACTCTGCAGAAATTTGGCCCTTAGGTGTTGGTGTTGCCACAACACTGTAAGCCCTCACAGCTACTCTTGGTGGGCGCTGGAACGCCCTGCTGTAATCTATTATATCAAGAATTGTAATTACATGCCATTGTTGAACAGTGGTAGGAAAAATTGGGCCTTTGGTGGTGGTGCTGGTGCCACAACACTGTAAGTCCTCACAGTTACTCTTGGTGGGCGCAGGAATGGGCCCAGCTGTGAAATATTAGATCAAGAATTGTAATTACATGCCCCTGTTAAACAGGGGCATACAAATTGGTCCTTAGGCACTGGTGCCACAACACTGCAACCCCTCACAGATACTGTACTTGGACCGCAGCAATGAGCCCTGCTGCCAAGTATTGCATCAAAAATTGTAATTACACGCCCCTGTTAAACAGGGGCTTAAAAATTGGGCCTAAGGCACTGGTGCTGGTGCCACAACACTGCAACCTCTCCCTCTCCCAATGAGCCCTGCTGCAAAGCATTGCATCAACAATTGTAAATACACACCCCTGTTAACCACTTAAGCCCAGGACCATTTGGTAGCTAAAGGACCAGAGGTGAATTCAGAATTTTGCACTGCGCTGCTTTAACTGTAAATTGTGCGGACATGCAATGTTGTACCCAAACGAAATTTGCGTCCTTTTCTTCCCACAAATAGAGCTTTCTTTTAATGGTATTTGATTGCCTCTGCGATTTTTATTTTTTGCGATATAAACGGAAAAAGACCGAAAATTTAGAAAAAAAATGATATTTTCTACTTTTTGTTATAAGAAAAATCGAATAAACTCAATTTTAGTCATACATTTAGGCCAAAATGTATTCAGCCACATGTCTTTAGTAAAAAAAATGTCAATAAGCGTATATTTATCGGTTTGCTCAAAAGTTATAGCGTTTACAAACTAGGGTACATTTTCTGGAATTTACACAGCTTTTAATCTATGACTGCCTATCTCATTTCTTGAGGTGCTAAAATGACAGGGCAGTACAAAACCCCCCCAAATGACCCCATTTTAGAAAGTAGACACCCCAAGGAAATTGCTGAGAGGCATGTTGAGTCCATTGAATATTTTTTTTTGTCCCAAGTGATTGAATAATGACAAAAAAAAAAAATACAAAAAGTTGTCACTAAATGATATATTGCTCACACATGCCATGGTTATATGTGGAATTGCACCCCAAAATACATTCTGCTGCTTCTCCTGAGTACGGGGATACCACATGTGTGGGACTTTTTAGGAGCCGAGCCACGTACGGGACCCCGGAAACCAAGCACCGCCTTCAGGATTTCTAAGGGCGCAAATTTTTGATTTCACTCCTCACTACCTATCACAGTTTTGAAGGCCATAAAATGCCAAAATAGCACAAAACCCCCCCAAATGACCCCATTTTAGAAAGTAGACACCCCAAGGAAATTGCTGAGAGGCCTGTTGAGCCCATTGAATATTTTTTTTTTTTTGTCCCAAGTGATTGAATAATGACAAAAAAAAAAAATTACAAAAAGTTGTCACTAAATGATATATTGCTCACACATGCCATGGTTATATGTGGAATTGCACCCCAAAATACATTCTGCTGCTTCTCCTGAGTACGGGGATACCACATGTGTGGGACTTTTTAGGAGCCTAGCCACGTACGGGACCCCGGAAACCAAGCACCGCCTCCAGGATTTCTAAGGGCGCAAATTTTTGATTTCACTCCTCACTACCTATCACAGTTTTGAAGGCCATAAAATGCCAAAATAGCACAAAACCCCCCCAAATGACCCCATTTTGGAAAGTAGACACCCCAAGCTGTTTGCTGAGAGGCATGGTGAGTATTTTACAGCTCTCATTTGTTTTTGAAAATGAAGAAAGAACATTTTTTTTTTCTTTTTTTTTTTAATTTTCAAAACTTTGTGACAAAAAGCGAGATCTGCAAAATACTCACAATACCTCTCAGCAAATAGCTTGGGGTGTCTACTTTCCAAAATGGGGTCATTTGGGGGGGTTTGTGCCATCTGGGCATTCCATGGCCTCCGAAACTGTGATAGGCAGTGAGAAGTGAAATCAAAAATTGACACCCTTAGAAAGCCTGAAGGCGGTGCTTGGTTTTTGGGGTCCCGTACGCGGCTAGGCTCCCAAAAAGTTTCACACATGTGGTATCCCCGTACTCAGGAGAAGCAACAGAATGTATTTTGGGGTGTAATTCCACATATGCCCATGGCATGTTTGAGCAATATATCATTTAGTGACAACTTTGTGCAAAAAAAAAAAAAATAATAATTTTTTCCGCAACTTGTGTCAACATATAAAATATTCCATGGACTCGACATGCCTCTCAGTATATAGCTTGGGGTGTCTACTTTCCAAAATGGGGTCATTTGGGGGGGTTTTGAACTGTTCTGGCATTTTATACACAACATTAGGAAGCTTACATCCACTCTTCTAACCACTTGAAGACAAAGCCCTTTTTGACACTTTTTGTTTACATGAAAACATATTTTTTTTGCAAGAAAATTATGTTGAACCCCCAAACATTATATATATTTTTAAAGCAAAGGCCCTACAGAATAAAATGGTGGGTGTTGCATTTTTTTTTTCTACACAGTATTTGCGCAGCGATTTTTCAAACGCATTTTTTTGGGAAAAAATACACTTTTTTTAATTTTAATGCACTAAAACACACTATATTGCCCAAATGTTTGATGAAATAAAAAAGATGATCTTAGGCCGAGTACATAGATACCAAACACGACATGCTTTAAAATTTCGCACAAACGCGCATTGGCGACAAACTACATACATTTTTAAAAGCCTTTAAAAGCATTTACAGGTTACCCCGTTAGATTTACAGAGGAGGTCTACTGCTAAAATTACTGCCCTCGATCTGACCTTCGCGGTGATACCTCACATGCATGGTGCAATTGCTGTTTACATATGACGCCAGACCGACGCTTGCGTTCGCCATTGGGCAAGAGCAGGGCAGGACAGGGGTGCTTTTTTTTTTTTTTATTATTAATTTTGCTTTTTTATTTTATTTTTAAACTGTTGCTTCCATATTTATTTATTTTTATCACTTTTATTGTTATCTCAGGGAATGTAAATATCCCCTATGATAGCAATAGGTAATGACAGGTACTCTTTTTTGAAAAAACTGGGGTCTATTGGACCCTAGATCTTTCCTCTGCCCTCAAAGCATCTGACCACACCAAGATCGGTGTGATAAAATGCTTTCCCAATTTCCCAATGGCGCTTTTTATATCCGGGGGGGGGACATTCCCTCCCACTGCTTGTAAAAGCAGTCCAGAGGCTAATTAGCCACTAGGATTGCTTTTACATGAAAGCCGGCCGCTGGCTGAAAAGAATGATACCAAGATGATACCTAAACCCGCAGGCATCATTCTGGTATAAACATTCAAAGTCCAGCAACATACCAGTACGTTGCTGGTCCTTGTTGGACATGTATTGTAATCTTTTTTTTCATGCAGCCTGTTGGCTGAACGAAAAAAAAAGATTGATCGGTGGGTATGCCCACCATTAGAAAACCGCCCTTCATCCACCCACTTCTAATGATGGGCATACATGCACCATTTATATATGCCGAAGCATGGGGGCATCTTCTCGCAAAAGTTATGCCGCGTACACATGGTCAGACTTTTCCACGGGCAAGCCTCCGTCGGAATTTCGACCGTATGTACGCGGCATTAGGAGCAAAATCGCTCCTCCGCTCCTGCTGCCCCAATGCTTCGGCATATATGCTTTTTTTTTTTAACTGTGGTGGTGAAATCACCTCCTACAGCACTGGAGTCGCAGGGATCAGGCCTGTCTCTGCGAACGCTGCAGTTATGTGTGTTGTGTTTTGCAAGTGACAGTGATCGATCGATACTGCACTTCGGTGGCCTGGGCTGGACGGAGGGGCAAAACGCAGGTGCTAGCAGGTATCTGAGCTGATCCCACTAACAGTGCATTTTTGGGAACCCTAAACTGCTGGGGACGCTAGTATAGATCTGATCAGATCAGATATTGAGCTGATCAGATACTATACCACTAAGGGGGGTGTATGCTTCACGTGTGGGTGTTAGCGCTACTGGCACTAACCTGACGCTGCCTGGGGTGTGACGCAGACCCTCTCTGACGCTAAAACCTAACTGATATCACCCGCCGGGCGATCAGGGGGTTAAACCTTTATTGGGTTATATACGGCGGGTGCCCTGACACTATAAAAAGCAAACTAACTAACCAGCGTCACCCGTAACACTTATATGATGATCACTGGTGAAAGGGTTAACTAGGGGCAATTAGGGGGTTAAAACCTTTATTAGGTAATATATGGGGGTACCTGACGCTATATAAAAACCTGACGGCGAACCTAAAAAAAAATTACTGGCTACCTATCGGCATCACCGACACTAAGACAACGATCATAAAAACGATTGCTTAGCGACAGTGGTGATAGGGGGTGAAAGGGTTACCTGGGGGGCGATCAGGGGGTTAAACCTTTATTAGATAATATATGGGGGTACCTGACGCTATAAAAACCTGCGGCGAACCTAAAAAAAATTACTGGCTACCGATCAGCATCACCGACGCTAAGACATCGATCAGAAAAATGATCGCATAGTGACGGCGGTGCTAGGGGGTGAAAGGGTTACCTGGGGGGTGATCAAGGGGGTTACACCTTTATTAGGTAATATATGGGGGTACCCGACGCTATAAAAACCTGCGGCGAACCTAAAAAAAATTACTGGCTACCGATCAGCATCGCCGACGCTAAGACATCGATCAGAAAAATGATCGCTTAGTGACAGTGGTGATAGGGGGTGAAAGGGTTACCTGGGGGGGCGATCAAGGGGGTTAAACCTTTATTAGGTAATATATGGGGGTACCCGACGCTATAAAAACCTGCGGCGAACCTAAAAAAAATTACTGGCTACCGATCAGCATCACCGACGCTAAGACATCGATCAGAAAAATTATCGCTTAGTGACAGTGGTGATAGGGGGTGAAAGGGTTACCTGGGGGGTGATCAAGGGGGTTAAACCTTTATTAGGTAATATATGGGGGTACCCGACGCTATAAAAACCTGCGGCGAACCTAAAAAAAATTACTGGCTACCGATCAGCATCGCCGACGCTAAGACATCGATCAGAAAAATTATAACTTAGTGACAGTGGTGATAGAGGGTGAAAGGGTTACCTGGGGGGCGATCAAGGGGTTAAACCTTCATTAGGTAATATATGGGGGTACCCGACGCTATAAAAACCTGCCGCGAACCTAAAAAAAATTACTGGCTACCGATCAGCATCACCGACGCTAAGACATCGATCAGAAAAATGATTGCTTAGTGACGGCGGTGCTAGGGGGTGAAAGGGTTATCTGGGGGGTGATCAGGGGTTTAAACCTTTATTAGGGGGGGTTAGGGGGCTACACTGGACCTAAAACTAAATGTAGTGACACTTTTACAGTCACAAATGTCACTGATTGCAGTGATCACTAAATAAATGGTCACTGCAATCAGTGACACTGTGACTGGGGGCTGGGGGGGGGCTGGGGGGTGATCTGGGGGTGTCTGGGGGGGCCTGGGGGGCGATTTATGTGCCTATGTGTCCTGGTGTCAGTGTGCTGTTTTGTGTACTAACCTGGCATCTTCTCCTGTACGGCGCTCGGTATATGTGAGCGCCCCAGGAGAGATGACATCACTTCCTCCTTCCTGGCAGGCAGGGGAAGCTCTCTCATTCGCCGGGAGCGATCGAGAGGGGGTGGCCGGAATCGAACGGCCGTCCCCTCATGCCGGATCGCTCCCGAAGGTAAAACGACCACCCACTGTAAAGAAGGGGGGTCCGATCGGACCCCCCAACTATACAAAGGCAATCACGTATATGTACGTGATTCTACCTGTCGGTGCCATTCTGCTGACGTATATTTACAGTGGGCGGTTGTTAAGTGGTTAAACAGGGGCTGAAAAATTGGGCCTTAGCCACTGGTGGCGGTGCCCAGAACCAAAAATGTTCTTACAAGCTATCAGCATGATCATTGAGGAGGAAGAGGATAGTCACTCAGCATAACAGGATAGTCACTCAGCATCAGCATAGGCAGTCTTGAAGGGATCTGACATTTCAAAAAAAATTATTCGGTTACATCAGCATCAGGTGCTTGGTAGCTGGTGGTGATCCAAGACTGATTCATTTTTATGAAGGTCAATCGATTGACCGAGTCGGTGGACAGGCGCACCGTGTGATCGGTTACAAAGCCTCCAGCAGCATTGAATGTGCGTTCCGAAAGAACGCTGGATGCAGGACAGGCCAGTAGCTCAATTGCATACTGTGCAAGCTCTGGCCAGTGATCCATCCTCAAGACCCAGTAACCCAGAGGATTTTCGGTGGGAAAGATGTCCAAGTCTGATCTTGCCCCTAGGTATTCCTGCACCATGTAAACCAGACGCTGGCGATGGTTGCTGGAACCGATCATACCTTGGGGCTGCGTACTAAAAAATTGTCTGAACGCATCGGTCAGACGGCCACCTTCTCCACCGCTCCTTCTTTGACTGACCGAAGCCTCAGCAACATATTGTCCAGGACCAGGAATTTGTACCCTCCCAGTCTCTGGGAACGCATTGCACAGACCTTTCTGCAAGGCCTCCCAAAGATGCTTCATCCTCTGCTTCCTCTGCGACGGCAAGATAAGGTCCGCAACCTTACCCTTGTAACGTGGATCAAGGAGGGTTGCCAGCCAGTAATGATCCCTCACCTTGATCGCACGATTACGAGGATCCTTCCGCAGGCTTTGCAGGATCAGGGAGGCCATGCAGCGTAGGTTTGCTGAGGCATTCGGTGCAGAGTCCTCTGGGTCACTGAGGACGACATGATCCGCAGCCACCTCCTCCCAGCCACGTGCAAGTCCACGGGTGTCTTGGGACTGTAATTGATCCCTTGAAGACTGCTGCTGATGCTGAGTGCTAGTCTCCACCTCCATGCTGTAGAGCAAGTCCTCTTTCTCCCCTGGACCCACTGCTCGGTTATCCACTCTACAGTTGTATTGCTACTGCCTTATCTCACTCATTTGAGTTTATTTAAGGAAACTGTACTGTATTGTCAATACTGTGATAACCTATGTGGACCAGTTATAATATTGAATATTTACTCGATTTTATATAACTGTCTTTGATATGATATTTTCTATATTAAAATACCCCTAGTTTTTTACCTTGTTTACTGTGTGCCTTTGAAAGTCCAAATTACTAGTTTCTAGTCAAAATCTGCATATGTTGTAAATGGCAACGGTGCGATCTGCTGCACACATCTGAAAAAAGGTCCACACTAAAGAACTTTTGGAATAACGCGCAGAGACAGCAGCGCCCTGCACATGCGGAGCTCTGCGGTGTGATGCAGTCGGTGTGTTGCCCTTAAGCTGGCCCCTGGAGGGCATCCTGCCTCATTCGAGATGTGTCTCCTCCTCCTCCTCCTCCTCTCTCCTATCAGGCACCCACGTGGAGTCAGTGACCTCATCATCCCCTTCATCACTGGAGCAAATCTGGCAGTATGCTGCAGCTGGGGGAACATGACTGCCAGATAGCTGTCCTTGTTGGGCACCCCCTCTCCCTGGGCTCATGTTACTACCCCCTGTCTCTGGGCTCACGTTACTGCCTTCCTCTAGCTGGGTTCCATCATCGGAGCCTTCAAAACGCTGGGCATCCTCCTGGAGCATGTACCCAACACTGTGGTCAAACAGTTTGGGGGACTCCTCAGGAGGACATGGTGGGGCTAGTGAAGGAGTGACTGATGTCATTGAGCCGAGGGAAGAGGCCGCTTTGGCAGCTGCTTTGCCAGACAAAGTACCCTGAACCTGGGTGAGAGAGGATGAGGAGGATGAGGACGGCTTGGTCATCCACTCTACAGAGTCTTGAGCATGTTGCGGCTCAACATGGCAAGCTGCCGAAAAGAAGGACAAGCGTGTCCCACGGCCACGTGCTGATGACGATGTACCGTGTCCACGACCAGCACTGTTGCCTCTAGACACAGAGACTGCTTGCCCTCTTGTATTGCCTCATGACTGTCTGCCTCTCCTTGTTTGCCTTCCAGACATACTAATGGCCTGCAGTGAGATGTAGCTGCACAAAGGTGGGATGTATATATATATATATATATATATATATATATATATATATATATATATTGTGACAGCAGGAAGGTAAAGTCACCTGGTTGCATCCAGGGGGGTAGATATATTTCTCCCAGATTCAGGCTTTATGCCGACTTATACAACTAGGGAGTTGATGAAGCCCAGCTGAGGCTAGTGGGCTCATGGATGACTCATACCTCTAGGGAGAGGGCTGGGCGTCGTGCAGGCAGGGAGTTGATGAGACCAGCTGAAGCTTGTCAGCTCGTTTAAGGCCTCTATAAAAACTCCCAGATTCATTAGGTGTTTGCTCATGCCTGGACCCAGACCTGTGTGGACTGTCTAGGGAGAGTGAACCCCTGTGCGGTGAGAAAAAGCCTGTGTGGCTATTTGTTTGGACATTTACTAAACCAGGGACTTAGGGACTAGGACAGCACCAGGCTGATCCCAGTTGTTAGTTTAGGAAACCTGCATGTTTAGTCAGAGGTCAAACTGACCAGGATTTATTTTGTTTATGTTTCTTTTTGGCTTTGCTGTGTTTTTGTCACTGTACATAGAGAAATAAACCGCACCTTTTGATTTTGAAAACCACAACCTCCGTCTGCTGGCCCTGTTTTTGTGTGGGGAGCCCAACCAGGGGGTCACACACACCCGCTACCGAGTTAACCCCCTCACAGTTGGTGGAGAACCAGTGGCAGTTTTTTTTAAGCCAGCATGGAGGAGATACTGAAACAGCTGGCTCTAGCAAATGCCAATCAACAGCAGACAAATGCAGGTTTGCAAAGGAGCCTTGCAGCCCAGCAGCAAGCTCATCAACAAGCCCAGCAGCAATCTGAGGCCCGTTTCATAGACCTGTTACAGAAGCAAGAGCAGAGACTACAACAAATGGAAGCAGTAATGCAGCAACGTCCGCAGACCAGTGAGGAAAGCCGTCCCACTAATACCGCGTCCTTTGGGGTGAGTCGTTTATTGACAAAAATGACTGGAGAGGATGATCCAGAGGTATTTTTGACCACATTTGAAAGGACTGCTGAAAGAGAAAAGTGGCCTGAGGAGCAGTGGGCTGGACTGGTGGCTCCTCTGTTAACTGGTGAATCGCAGAAGGCTTACTATGACCTAGAGCCTGACCAAGCAAAAGACTATGTGATGCTAAAAGCTGAAATATTGGCAAGGCTGGGTGTCACCCTGGCTGTCCGGGCTCAGCGTGTGCATAACTGGACTTTCCAGCTTGGAAAACCCCCCAGGTCTCAAATGTATGATCTCATTCACCTGAGCAGGAAGTGGCTACAGCCAGAGACTTTGTCCGCACCAGAGATTGTGGAACGTGTTGTAATGGATCGGTTTTTGAGAGCTCTTCCTACTGCCATCCAAAAGTGGGTAAGCCATGGAGACCCAGAGACGGCCGGTGGTCTTGTGGATCGTGTAGAGAAATACTTGGCTACAGAGAACCTGACGGCCTCTTCCAGAGACTCTCGGACTTTCCACCCTAAGACCAGACCATCCCCAGGGGCGGATAAGAGGATTCCAAGGGGTGAGGGTGGAGAGAGTGAGAGGGTGGGAGCTCTACCCAAAGTTTGGCGAGAACAGCCTGGGAAGTCAGGGGCTCAAGAGGCAGCCAAATGGATTGTTTGCTACCGCTGCCGGCAAGCGGGACATATTGCAGCAAATTGCCCGGTTGTGGAGGAACCCATGCAATGTGACTTTCTGATGGACAGACGTCAGTCGCTGTGTGTGACAGTCGCATGCACTGCCATTCGGGGAACTGAGAAACATTTATGCAAAATGTGTATTAATGGTAGAAATGTTGTGGTATTACTGGATTCAGGTAGCCTTGTGACCCTGATAAAGGCTGAATTAGTTAAAACAGAGGTCTCTGGGAATAGCAAGGTAGCTGTTATTTGTGTGCATGGGGACACCCGAGAGTATCCAGTGACTACAGTGTGTTTCGAGACCCCCAAAGGTACCCTCTCTCATCCAGTGGGGTTAGTATCTCAATTACCGCATGATGCCATTGTGGGAAGGGATTTTCCGAAGTTCTGGGAACTGTGGGATGATCCTGAGCCCCCCACTGATGCCCCTATGTACCAGGAATGTGATAGCCAGAACTCCTCTGAGAGTGGTGAGGACTCTCCAGAATTTCCCTTGTCAGTATTGGCAGGGGAGACTCAAGAAACTGGAGAGGAGCCCACCTCCTCAGACGAAAACCTACCGTCTGTGGAGTTTTCTGATCTGGAGGTTCACAGGGAAAATTTTGCCACAGAACAGTTAAAAGACCCCGCCCTAATAAAGGCACGGGAAAACGTAGTGGAAATAGATGGCGAGTTAGTGAACCCAGATAATACCTGCACTTACCCATACTTCAGCGTAGAGAAGGACCTACTGTATCGGGTGGCAAAAAGGGCAGAAGAAACCGTTGAGCAGCTTGTGGTGCCCAAACCTTACAGGAAGTTGGTGTTGGAGTTGGCCCATGGGCACATTCTTGGAGGTCATCTGGGGACAGAGAAAACCCGAGAGAGGGTATTACAGAGATTCTATTGGCCTGGGGTGATGAAGGACATAGAAAATTATTGTTCCTCCTGCCCTGTGTGTCAGAGGTCGGCCCCGATGCCACATTTCCGTAGCCCGCTGGTCCCTCTACCCATCATTGAGGTCCCGTTTGAGAGAATCGCAATGGATTTGGTAGGTCCTATAATCAAGTCCGCTAGGGGGCACCAGTACATATTGGTTATAATGGACTATGCCACCCGTTATCCAGAAGCGATCCCTCTCAGAAATACCTCGGCCAAAACCATAGCCAAAGAGCTATCTCTTGTTTTTAGCCGGGTGGGTATTTGTAAAGAACTGCTTATGGACCAAGGTACACCCTTTATGTCCCGGGTTATGAAAGAGCTGTGTAAATTGCTCAAAGTGACGCAATTGCGTACATCTGTGTATCACCCCCAAACCGATGGGCTGGTTGAAAGATTCAACAAAACCCTAAAACAAATGTTGAAGAAAGTGGTGGATAGAGATGGAAAGGATTGGGACTGTCTACTTCCTTATTTGATGTTTGCTATTAGGGAGGTGCCCCAATCCTCTACGGGATTCTCCCCCTTTGAGTTACTGTATGGGAGACACCCAAGAGGGCTGTTGGATATTGCCAAGGAAACTTGGGAAAGTGAGAGTTCTCCCCACAGGAGTGTGATTGAGCATGTCGCCCTGATGCAAGATCGAATTGCACAGGTAATGCCCATCGTGAAGGAACATTTGGCCCAAGCGCAGTTGGCACAGCAGAGAGTGTACAACCGTGGAGCAAAGACCCGTACCTTTTCCCCGGGGGATAGGATATTGGTACTTGTCCCTACGGTTGAAAGTAAATTCCTTGCCAAATGGCAAGGCCCCTACGAGATAATGGAAAAAGTGAGCGAAGTGAATTACAAGGTCAGACAACCAGGAAGGCGAAAGCCCGAACAGATATATCACGTTAATCTGTTGAAAGCCTGGAGGGATAGAGAGTCCCTAGTCGCAGAAACTTGGTCACCAGCTCAAACTGGTTGCGTGATTCCGGAGGTTGGAATAGCAGCCACCTTGTCACAACCCCAACAACAGGAGGTTAAGGAGTTTGTGCTTCGCAACAAGGAGGTGTTCTCTGAGCTGCCGGGACAAACATCTGGGGTAGAGCATGATATTATTACCCCGCCCGGTGAAAGGGTGAAGTTAAAACCCTATCGGATCCCAGAGGCCCGACGGGAGGCAATACGGGAGGAAGTACAGAAAATGCTGAACTTAGGGGTGATAGAGGAGTCCCAAAGTGATTGGTCTAGTCCCATTGTGTTGGTGCCTAAACCGGATGGGAGCTGGCGATTTTGTAACGATTTTCGTCAGTTGAACAAAGTTACAAAATTTGACACCTACCCCATGCCACGTATAGATGAGTTGATCGACCGGCTGGGAACAGCCCGATACATGACGACTCTTGACCTCACAAAAGGGTATTGGCAAATTCCCCTGGCCAAGTCGGCCAAAGAGAAAACCGCATTTGTAACCCCAGACGGGGCGTTCCAATATAAGAGAATGCCGTTCGGGTTACAGAATGCGCCGGCCACATTCCAGCGGAAAATGGACCAGATACTGAGGCCCCATCGGAAGTATGCTGCGGCTTACCTGGATGACGTAATTGTCCATAGCACAGATTGGGCCTCACATCTGCCAAAAGTGCAAGCAGTCCTAGACTCTATCCGGGAAGCGGGGTTTACGGCTAACCCCAAGAAGTGTACCATTGGGCAGGAGGAGGCCAAATATCTTGGGTACACCATTGGCAGGGGAGTGATAAAACCCCAGCTCAACAAAGTCGAGGCCATCCAGAGTTGGCCACGTCCCAACAGCAAGAAGCAGGTACGGGCCTTTCTGGGAATCGCGGGTTATTATCGGCGCTTCATTCCCCACTTTGCTTCTAAGGCTGTGCCCCTAACCAACCTGACGAAAGGGAAAGGGTCGGTCATGATTAAATGGACCCCCGAGGCTGAGGCAGCATTCCAATTCTTGAAACAAGCCTTATGTAGCCAGCCAGTGTTGTACTCACCCGACTTCTCTAAAGACTTTGTCGTACAAAGTGATGCGTCAGATGTGGGGTTAGGAGCAGTATTGTCCCAGGTCTGGAACGGGGAAGAGCACCCAGTCATTTACCTCAGCAGGAAGTTGAAGTCCCATGAGGTAAATTACGCCACGGTTGAAAAGGAGTGTTTAGCGGTGAAGTGGGCTCTAGATTCCCTTCGGTACTATCTGCTAGGTAGGCACTTTGACATGGTTACGGATCACGCTCCGTTGAAGTGGATGGCTCAAAACAAGGAGACAAATAGAAGAGTGAATAGGTGGTTCCTGGCCCTACAGGAATTCAACTTCACAGTAAAGCATCGCCCTGGCGTTCAAATGGGGAATGTGGATGCTTTGTCTCGAGTACATGAATGCCTGATTGCTGGTGTTCCAACCCCAAGGTTAAAACAAGAGGGGGGGGGTATGTGACAGCAGGAAGGTAAAGTCACCTGGTTGCATCCAGGGGGGTAGATATATTTCTCCCAGATTCAGGCTTTATGCCGACTTATACAACTAGGGAGTTGATGAAGCCCAGCTGAGGCTAGTGGGCTCATGGATGACTCATACCTCTAGGGAGAGGGCTGGGCGTCGTGCAGGCAGGGAGTTGATGAGACCAGCTGAAGCTTGTCAGCTCGTTTAAGGCCTCTATAAAAACTCCCAGATTCATTAGGTGTTTGCTCATGCCTGGACCCAGACCTGTGTGGACTGTCTAGGGAGAGTGAACCCCTGTGCGGTGAGAAAAAGCCTGTGTGGCTATTTGTTTGGACATTTACTAAACCAGGGACTTAGGGACTAGGACAGCACCAGGCTGATCCCAGTTGTTCGTTTAGGAAACCTGCATGTTTAGTCAGAGGTCAAACTGACCAGGATTTATTTTGTTTATGTTTCTTTTTGGCTTTGCTGTGTTTTTGTCACTGTACATAGAGAAATAAACCGCACCTTTTGATTTTGAAAACCACAACCTCCGTCTGCTGGCCCTGTTTTTGTGTGGGGAGCCCAACCAGGGGGTCACACACACCCGCTACCGAGTTAACCCCCTCACAATATATATATATATATATATCTGTACTGATAATGCAGCTATCAGAATCAACTGCCTGCTGTGGTATTAGTATGAGAAAGGCAGCAATTGTCTTCAGTTAGTTTTAGGTGAACACTGTGCAGAGGACACAGTACACTAACTGAAAATACTTGCAGCTCTCTGCCTGTGGTTTTATTATGAGAACACCACACTATGTATTTAGGTTCCTTTAAGTGAACGCTGTGCAAAGGACAGAAGTACACTACATGAAATTAATGCAGCTCCCTGCCTGTGGTTTTATTATGAAAACGCCACTAACTGTATTCAGGTAAGCTTTAGGTGAACGCTATGCAAAGCACACAGTACACTAAGTGAAACACTGACTGCAGCTAGCACAATCACCTGCCTGCCTGTCACAATATAGAGAATAACAGGAACGGATCTAGCTAAACTGAATACAGTGTATAAATACATATACAACACCTAGGATGCATATATATATGTACCCAAGTGGAACAAAGACCACAGAGATGTTCCTCTAATGCAGGAATACACTGAGGAAAAAATGAATCAGGCAACATGGAAGGTTGGAAACCATAATTCGCCATAAACGGGGACAAACGGGAAGCAGAATTCAGAGCGCTATTGTGACCAAACTCTGCCCATGGTAAGAGCTCTGACCAGTTGTTGTGATGGTCAGAAATATAGCAACGCAGGAATTGCTCGAAGGACTGATTGGCTCGTTCTGTGGCCCCATTAGACTGTGGGTGATACGCAGAGGAGAAGGCAAGCCCAACTGTGCACAAAAGGCTCGCCAGAACCGGGACACAAACTGACTTCCCCTGTCAGAGACAATGACCTTGGGTAGGCCATGTAAACGAAAGATCTCCCGAGCAAAAATGGAAGCCAGTTCCTTAGAGGTAGGCAACTTCTTAAGTGAAATACAGTGAGACATTTTCAAGAACCGGTCTACCACCATAAGGACAACTGTGTTGCCCTGGGAGTTGGGCAACTCCACAATGAAATCCATAGACAGGTGGGTCCAGGGCCTCTCACCATTGGGTATGGGTTGTAGGAGGCCCACTGGAAGGTGCCGTGGAGTCTTACTCTGAGCACACATGGAACAGACAGCTACGAAGGCGGCTACATTGGCACGTAGACTAGGCCACCAGAATTGTTGGGAAATGGCCCAAAAGAGTTGATTCTTCCCAGGGTGGCCAGCAGCCTTGGGAGAATGGTAAGTCTGTAGCACGGCAGTACGGAGACTCTCAGGAACAAAGCAGCGATCACAAGATTTCTCAGGAGGGGCATTGACCTGAGCCGCCAGAATTTTGTCACCCAAAGGAGAGGTGAGACTGGTGCAAACCGTAGCCATAATACGATCAGGAGGAATCACAGGAACCGGAACTGACTGCATCTTGGAAGTGGAGGAAAATTGTCGTGACAAGGTGTCAGCCCTTACATTCTTAGTACCGGGTAAGAATGAGACAATGTAATTGAAACTCGACAAGAAAAGAGCCCATCATGCCCTTCTGGGAGAGATGCGCTTAGCCTCAGACAAGAATGTGAGATTCTTATGGTCAGTAAGAATGAGAACCGGCACAGTGGTACCTTCGAGGAGATGTCTCCATTCTTTCAGGGCTAAAATGATCGCCAAAAGCTCTCTGTCACCAATCTCGTAATTGCACTCCGCAGGTGACAATTTCTTGGAAAAGTAGCCACACGGATGCATAGCGCTGTCAGAGCTAGGACGTTGAGACAGAAGGGCGCCAACTCCAGTCTCAGAAGCATCGACTTCAAGGATAAAAGGCAACGTGGGATCAGGATGTGCCAACACAGGAGCAGAAACAAAGGTAGTCTTAAGGCTCTCAAAAGCCTTAATGGACTCTGGAGACCAACTCTGTGGGTTACCATCCTTTTTGGTCATATCAGTCAGGGGCTTGACCAGAGACGAGAAGTTACGAATAAACTTCCGATAATAGTTGGCGAAGCCAAGAAAGCGCTGCAGAGGATGTAAACCCACGTGTCGAGGCCACTGTAGGACTGCAGAAAGTTTCTCTGGGTCCATCGAAAAACCAGCCGTGGAAATTACATAACCCAGGAATTTAACCTGTTCACGATGGAATTCGCACTTCTCCAGTTTACAATAGAGATTGTTCTCTCTTAGTTTCTGAAGCACTCGACAGACATCTGTGTGGTGGCTCTCCAGGGACTTGGAAAATATGAGGATATCGTCGAGATAAACCACCACACATAACTGCAGGAAGTCTCGGAGGACATCGTTAATAAACTCCTGGAAAACTGCCGGAGCGTTACAGAGGCCAAAAGGCATTACGAGATACTCATAATGACCTGTTCTGGTATTAAACACAGTTTTCCACTCGTCGCCCTCCTTAATCCTGATGAGATTGTATGCCCCTCTCAAATCAAGCTTCGTGAAGACCGTTGCTCCCTTGAGGTGGTCAAATAACTCCGTAATCAACGGGATCAGATAGGCATTCTTAATGGTGAAATGATTGAGACCCCTATAATCGATACAAGGTCTTAGTGCACCACTCTTCTTCTTCACAAAAAAGAAACCAACACCAGCAGGAGACGAGGATTTGCGGCTGAAACCTCCAGAAAGTGCGTTTGCAACATACTCCTCCATGGCTTTATCCTCCAAGACCGACAAAGGATAAACCCGACCACGAGGGGGAATGGCACCAGGTTGAAGGTCAATTGCGTAATCATACGACCGGTGTGGAGGCAACGTATCGGCTTGACCTTTGTCAAAGACATCGCTAAAATCGCGGTACTCCTCCGGCAGGGAGGAGAGTGAAGAGGTGCACAGGACCTTGGCTACCTTCTGGAAGCATCTCTCACTGCACTGTGGCGACCAGGACAGAACCTCAGCACGGAGCCAATCAGAAGACGGGTTGTGCCTCTGTAACCAAGGATAACCAATGACCAGCGGAAACTTAGGTGAGGAAATAACTTGGAATTGGATTATCTCATGGTGAAGAGCCCCTACGGCCATGGACAACGGAACAGTCTCATGGGTCACATGGGCAGGCTGTAGGGGTCTCCCGTCAAGAGCCTCAATGGCAAGTGGAGTGTCAAGCAGCTGCAGCGGGATTGAGTGCTTAGACAAAAAGGCAGCATCAATGAACAGGCCTGCAGCCCCGGAGTCGATTAGAGCCTATATCTCCATGGATGACTCAGCCCAAGACAGGGTAACCGAAACCAGGGGCTTATCCTTCTGGGCAACTGGAGACGAAAAACAACACCACCTAAGGTCTGTCCGTGACAGGACCTCAAGGTTCTGGCGTTCCCTGGACGGGAAGGACAAGACTTCAAAAAGTGACCGGCCTGGCCACAATAAAGGAACAATCTCTCCCTCCTCCTAAGGGCTCTCTCATCTGCAGAGAGACACGTGAAGCCCAAGTGCATGGGTTCATCTTCACAGACCGACTAGGTACCAGGAGGCAGGGGAGGTGAGGGAGGTGAGGCAGGTGAGGGAGGCAAGGGTGGGACTGCAAAGCTCAGAGACAAAAGGTACAGGGGGCTTCCGCAAGCACTCCTTAACAGAGGGTCTTTCTCTGAGTCTGGAGTCAATGAGGATGGCAAATGTGATCAACTTCTCCAGCTCAGTGGGTATATCTCGGGCTGCTATCTCATCCTTGATGTTATCCGAGAGACCATGAGAAAAAGCAGCCACGAGGGCCTCATTGTTCCAAGCAACCTCTGCTGCCAGAGTACGGAATTCAATGGCGTAATCGGCAACAGTTCTCGTACTCTGTTTGAGGCACATGAGGCTCTTGGGAGCAGAAGCGGAGTGTGCGGGAACGTTAAATACCCCTTTGAAGGCAGCCACAAATTCTGGATAACTCAGGACCACGGGTTTTTGCGTCTCCCATAGAGGGTTTGCTCAGGCCAAGGCTCTGTCAGAAAGCAAAGATATCACGAAACCTACTTTGATTCTGTCCGTGGGAAACGGCTGGGGCAGCATATCAAAATATATCTCAACCTGGTTGAGAAAACCTCTGCATTGGATTGGATCGCCGCAAATCGCTGGGGAACCGGGGCGGCTCCAGACATACCTCTAATAGAGGAAATACTCAAATGGGGCAGCAGCAGGGCCTGCCTGCACAGGGACTACCAGAGCGGCCACAGTGGAAGACTCTAGACGAGCCGTGCGACTCAGGAGCGTCTGTATCGCCGTGGCAAACTGATCCATGCGGTGATCCAGGTCATCCAATCTGGAAAAAATATTATTAACAAGTGGATTGGCTGCATCTTCTGAATTCATGGCCTTCGCCTACTGTCAGAAACCCTGAATCAGACCGAGACAGAAGTGCAGTTAAATAACACTAGTTTAAAAATAAATGATAAAAAGGTAAACCGAGTAAGCGTAGTCAAAACATAGCCAGAGTTCAGTAACCGGATCGGGTAGTCGGCAAAGCCAAAGTTCAAGAGCCAGCGATACAGGTAAAAGAACAGCAAGCAGGATCCGTAGCCAGAGGGAACAGCAGTCAAGCAGGTCTTCAACTGGAACGCAGGAAAAAGTCTCTTGTGATGTTAACACAGGCGAAGGCGAAGATCAAGTGAACTGGAAGTCCTTAAGTAGGCAGAGCTCACGAGCGGATCAAAAACAGGTGAATCACTGTGGAGAGATGGAAGCTGGCAATTAGCTGACAGCTGAGCTGCCAGCACAGAGAAGGAAGGGCTGAACCCAGCCCTGACATATTCTGGATCAACATTCCCCGAAGATAGGCCTTTAAAGCATCCCATACAACTCGTATGGGAGCAGAGCCCAAGTTGAGGGACCAAAAATCCACAATTCGAGTGGAAATAACATCCTCTTTGGGAAATAATTCTAGCCAAAAGGATGTCCGATGCCCTGATGTTAGAGTAACCAACAGAGGGGAGTGATCTGAAATCTCTCGGGGTTCGATATTTACATCTGCTATGTATGGTATGAGATCGGACGAACACAAAGCCAAATCAATTCTTGATAATGTGTTGTGTTTTTTCGAGTAACATGTATAAACACATTCTTCGGGATGTAGCTTCCTCCTCATATCATACAGTCCCAATTCCCTGCATATTCGTCCAAAGGGGAGAGATGCCCATCGGTCATTGACCTTGGAGCTGGGCATATGTCCCACCTTCAACTACACTATTAAAATCTCCAGTACCAATATTGGTTCCTGGGGTGGAACACCTGCAAAGGAAATGAGCTGACAAAATATTTCTGGGTTATACGGGGGAGGTATATATCATCCAACTTACATTGTAGAAAAATGTATTTGCCATTTTCGTCTACCATAGTCCTACTACAAGAGAATACCACACCAGCATAGACCAGAACAGTGACTCCCCTTGAATGGGAGCGAGTGGTATGCCTCTCTGACCGATCGGCGCTTCAAAAATCTGGTCATGCTGGGTGTAGCGTGTGTCTACTGCAGACAGACAAGGGCAGGGTGAAAAGAATCAATATAGTCAAATACAGATTGTCTTTTTAAAGCATTATTCATTCCCCTAACATTCCAAGATAGTAGTCTAATTGATTGATTTACCATAGGTACAATAACAAAATACCGCTACTGGTCATCCAACCTGTACCATGTACAAAGATATGACATATGAATATAAAGCATAATAGTAGATACTCCAAGAAACCCCCCCCCCCCCAAAAAAAACAAAAACACACAAACACAGGAACAAAAAAAAAAAAAAACAGATCCTCACGGGAAAAAAGCCACTGAAGTAAGAAAAAAACAACAAAAAACATTCAGTGGCTATTGCTGATTAGGCTCCCGTCAGCCTGGCTTATAGTGGAAGAGAAAAATAATTAAAAATAAATAAAAATTATATATATATATATATATATATATCATTGCCTAGTCATTTCATATTATATAAATTTACTCAAAAATTAGGCACGTCACCCCAGAGTCTAAGTTTTAACTTGACCGTCAAGCCAGTCCTGTACTTCCTGAGGTGTTTGAAATATTTGTACATTGCCTTCACAGGCCATTTGCAGATGGGCAGGATATAGCATAGAGTACTTAAACCCCTGTAGTAACAAGCGTTTCTTCACATCTTGGAAATTTGCCCTTCGTTTCTGAACCTCTGGTGAAAAGTCAGGAAAAAACATAATTTTCGATCCATTATATTTAATATCATTTAAAACCTGCGCCTGTCGCAGAATATTTTCCTTGTCTCTATAATTTAAAAGACGTATTAGAAAGGGGCGGGGCATATTTCTTGGTTTCTGAGGGTGGGCTATTACATGTAATGAAGAAAAAAGATCTTTGCCGAATATTTCAATAAGCCACCGTTCAGCAAATTTAATTGGGTCGTTACCCTCTGCATTCTCTAGTACACCCAGTACCCTGACATTATTAGAACGTAAACAATTCTCGATATCTTCAACTTTGGAAATAGTAGTGTTTAACTTGCGGGTAACTGCTTTCATCTCTGTCACCATGGGAGGAAAGGTGTCCTTTTTGCCACTAACCCTGTTTTCTAGTGTCTTAGTGCGTTCCTGTACATTTTGGAGATCCCCACGTATATGAACAACTTCTTCCCGTATGGCCTGTACCTGGCCTGTAAGCACGGAGAGGGAGGAAGAACAATGTTGTATGAAAGAATAAACATCCCTTAATGTGGGTTCAAAGGTCTTTTTAGTTGTGCTTTCCCCTTCAGTTGATTTCAGAGTAGAAACTGTTTGAACAGTTAAAGTATTTTCATTCATACTTACATTGATCGCAGAAGAAGATGGATTCAGGGGGGGACATTCATTGTCACCCCTGGGATGCGGTGTCAACGGGGCACCCATCTTAGTCATTTGCAGACAAGATTCTTCTGTACGGGAGACCACCCCACACTCCTCTAATTGTCCATGATGGTCTGGCATTGTATTAGTGCTATCTTGGCAGGCGACATTTCCTTGTGCGATTTTGGCTCTTGTAATAGCTCTGGATTGAGAGGAAGGAAAAGGGGGCCCTGTTCCAGCATTTGCTGATCCTCCAGAATTTAAAATAGCTTTTTATAGAAGTAGTAGTTGCTGCACCTTTACCCTCCTTGCTTTTAGACATGACAGGCAGAGGGAGGAGAAGCAAGGAAAACTGAAAATGTCACACCAGCAAATTGTCACAGATTGTCGCTCTCCCAAAAGGTTAGGGTAATATCTACGATTTAGCGGTTAGGGCAGTCTCTGCAGTCTCTGCGTCAGGATCAGAAACAAAGCATCCGGCACCCCCAGATAGCAACCACATCAGCCTCAGCCAAGAGGAGGGGGGGCAGGAGGTACAAAGAGACAGGAGGAAGGAAAGAGACGAGCAGCCAACCAGCCAGCCAGCCCAACGGGAGATTTTAACTAAAGATGGCAGTAGGAGTCACAGGAGGAATCGCAACAGGAATCACAAACCTCTCGGCAGCAGCATGACCCAAGAAGGGCGTATCATCCAGCATAGGGATCCAGGAGGACAGGAGGACAGGAAGGCAGGAACTGGCAGCCCACAGCCCTGTCAGGTACAAGGTATCAGGACGAATCAGCATAAACGCCAAGAAAAGCAAAAAACACAGATCTGTCACGGCTCTCTGGCTCCAACTCAGCTCAGCCCAGTCAGCAAGAAAGGACACTGCTCAGTCACGAATATCAGCCCTCAATAGTCCTCTCTCAATATCCAGGATTCATGTAGCAGTATACCACGAAGCATGGAGCATTAGCAAGCACTAGCTAGCATCAGTCAGCATGGATCAGAATGAATCAGCCAGGCGTCGGAGCGTAATCAGCTGTGAGCACTCTCAGCTGCTCACATCAGAGCCTCTCCAGCCTGTTTGTTGGTTTCAACCTGTAGAGCAATACCTAAATAATTCTCATTGAGCTTCTGCATAAAGGTGGTTAGCAATGTCATATCGCCATCCCATAGGAGGAGGATGTCGTCTATGTACCTCCCCAAAAGACCAATTCGGGTCTCCTGTTGGCATAGATGACATTCTCCTCCCATTTGGCCATAAACAGATTTTCCATGCTCGGTGCAAACTTTGCACCCATTGCAACGCCTCTGTTCTGGAGGTAATATGTTCCTCCAAACCAGAAGTAATTGCGAGACATGGCAAACCTGAGTAGGCACATCACAAACTCTTTCTGTAAAGATATTAATGAATCATCTCTACCGAGAAACATTTCCACAGCCTTAAGTCCATTAGAATGGGATATAATGGTGTTGAGCGAGGTCACATCTGCGGTGGCTAAGATGTAACTCAATCACCACTCCATAGACTCTAAGGTCTGTATGACCTAAGAGGAGTCCTTCAGATACAATGGAGTCTGCAACACCAACGGCTGTAAAAAGCCATCAATGTATTTCCAAATTCTGGAAGTCAAAGAATCAAGACCACTGATAATTGGTCTCCCTGGTGGGTTAATCAGATTTTTGTGAACTTTAGGGAGAAAATATATTACCGGTCTTCTCTGAGCCATAGGGACCAGGTATTCTATCTCCTTTTTATTAAGTCGTTTAAACCTTCCTCAATAAGTCTTGTGAGTTATTTTTTATATTTATCTGTTGGGTCATAATGTAAAGGGACATAAGTATCCGCATCTAAGAGGATTTTACTAATTTCTTCTACATACGTTACTTTGTCTATTACCACAATTCCACCCCCTTGTCTGTGGGGCAAATTATGATGTCTTTTCTGGCCTTCAGAGTTTTGACAAAACCTGTCCCTTTCTAACTTTAAGTTTGTCAATGTGGAAATGTTTCTTGGTAGAGATGATTCATTAATATCTTCACAGAAAGAGTTTGTGGTGAGCCTACTCAGGTTTACCATGTCTCGCAAATTCCTTCTTGTTTGGAGGAACATATTACCTCCAGAACAGAGGAGTTGCAATGGGTTCAAAGTTTGCACCGAGCATGGCAAACCTGTTTATGGCCAAATGGAAGGAGGATGTCGTCTATGCCAACAGGAGACCCGAATTGGTCTTTTGGGAAGGTACATAGACGACGTCCTCCTCCTATTTCCTGGATTTAAATATAGAGATAGAGGATGGTACTTTTAGGATTTCCACTTTCTTCAAGAGTACAGATCGAAACTATATTGGGCAGGGAAATTGCCATCATCCCACCTGGCTAAAATCTGTGCCCAAGAGCCAGTTTGTTCGCTTAAACTGTACCTTGTAGAAGGATTATTTGGAGCAAGCCTCAATTCCTAAGAATAAATTTTTAGAAAAGGGGTATAAGACTACCGATTTGGATGAAGTGATTATAGAGGTAGCATGTTTGGATAGGGCCACCATGCTTAAAGGTAGAGAAAAAACCCAAAATGCTGAAAACGTTATTAATTTTTCTATGGTCACTACATATTCGCAACAACATTATGACATTAGAAAAATTATAAACAAACATTGGGCAGTGCTTAAGAATGAAAAAATTCTGGGCTCGGTTCTACCTGAATGGCCTCAGTTAATCTTTAGAGGAGATGCACCCAATAGGGTCTCTTTTTTTCAAAACTGTAAAGGTTTTTTCCTTGTCGGAAATGTGCCGTTTGTGCTATTAATAAAAACAAAGGTAGCCAAATTTGCCAATTTAAATCTCACACTACAGGCAGAGTATATGATGTCAACATCTTCATAACTTGCACATCAAAAAATGTGATATATTTGTTGGTTTGTCCATGCGGCCTACAATATGTGGGTCGTACGATGAGAGCCATGAATGTTAGGATCAAAGAACATCTGGCAAATATCCGTAAAGGGTTTCCAAAGCAAACTGTTTCTCAACACTACCTGGAATGTCACAATAAAAATCCAGCGGGGACCACTGTCATAGCCATCAATTTATTTACACCTCATTGGCGAGGAAGTTTGACTAAGAGAGAGATCTCCCGGTTGGAGACCCGCTGGATCTATGACCTCAAGTGTTATACCCCCTTTGGGTTGAATGTTGACTGGGATGTAAACAGCTTTAATAATAATTGTTAAATAGGTATAATTCGTTTTTTTTTTATCTCCAGCAATACTTATATATTCATTTTTCCTCATCAACATTTATTCATTTATTAACTTTCGTTGAATAATATCATTAAGAACTCTTAAATTATTAAGATATATTAGTCTAGTTTAATTATTAGCATTTTATATCTATTTTAGAAGTTTTTCTCTGATCTACCACTAGGTGGCCCTCTTAGTAACTTTTTATATATACTTTTACGATATTATTTTAATAATTTTTTTGTGGGCAGCCTCCTATAATAATAATTTCTACCTACATAAACTTCATGGGAAGTGTTTAATGTACATTTAGGTTTTGAACTTAAATGTTTGTATATTTTTTAGCATTTCCATAGGGCTGCGTATGGGCGCTCATCATGTCCGGTTTATTTTTCCTTTTGGGTGCTTGGTCGCCTATATTGGATAGCCTGATGATGGAGCGCAAGCGTAGTGTCTATTGCGCTCCACTGACGTAATTTCCGGTAGACGCAGCGTTATGGGGGTTTGTCCTCCTGCGCTCCATTGGCGTCTTTTCCGGCCAGTGTAACGTCATGGTAGTTGGTCCATCTTTGATGGTCATCTTTGGCTGTCCAGTTGTGATGATATTTCTTGTGAATGGGACGCAGATGCGGTGTGCACTGCATTCCACTGACCTCATTTCCGGTGGACGTACCTTCCTGGCGGTTGACTCTTCCAGATTGTTTGTTATAAAAAGGTGTGTTAGTGCCAAATAGCCACGCCTCTGATGAAATCCTGTTGGATGAAACAAGTCAGGCGGGGTGACACTAGTACGCTGAGAGCCGCGGCCGTTCGATTATATGATGCATTTGTTCCTGTACTGAAATGTAAGCTTTCTACAATAAGTTTTTATACTTAATTGTACGGGCTTCACTATTGGTTGCAATATTCCTTTACTGGGTACCGCTGACCGTTTGGTTGATCGACATACATCTTATGTGAGAGTCTTAAGAAGCCAGACAGTAGAAAAAGGTCTAATGATTAATCGCATTCCTGGTTTTGAATCCAATCTAAAGCTGAGGGACAGAGCTGTTACTGTGGATTATCCACTACATGCCTTCTTGTCACAGCTATCTGGTAAGCAGATCGGATTCCCACATGGTGCGGTGTGCCTTTCTACACACATTGAAGCTGGTGACGGGTTCATTTACTCTTCTCCCTTGGATTTCCAGTTTTAATTACTAGATAACTCAGGGTTAAGTTAAGACTGAAAATAAATCTAATAGCTTGAATATATAATGATAACAAATGTTCATTAAATAGATTTATCCAAGGGCTTAAGTTTGATAAATGTTATTTTGTTTATAAGCAAGATTATACCTTAGGGAGGTCCACACTCTGAGAAAAAATTTACACAAATAGGCAATACCTCCTACATACTGCAATTGAAGTTTGTTTACAATCTGTTATACATTCAACCAAACAATTAAGGCATATATACTCAAATGTTAAGCTCTAAATGTTTTATGACAAATAACTGACAGGGTCAAACTTATCCTTATTGACCTTTAAAATGCAATATATCTCAGGTAACCTCAGACTGATGAGTTCTTGACTCGAAGAACTCATATTTCCTAAAACAGTGTAATACCCACTCACCAGCGCACCTCCCACCTACCCTCCCCCCCAATACTAAATTCAAAAACTGTTTCATAACAACAGTAGTTGACAACTATTTTACAAAGCCTTACATCCCTTCCCTATGACCAACTTAGTAGATTCACAGGCTGGGATCCTTAAGAACCAAACTCTTCCCTCCCCCTACATCTCTAACACCCCCTACCCTCCTTTTTTTGTTTTGTTTTTTTCTCTACCTTAAAATGGCCTACTCAATGCTTGAAAAATCGCCAAACATTATATCACACAATGTAAATGGTCTTAACATACCAGAAAAAAGGACCAAAATGTTGAAAGAATTGAAAAAAGCTAACCCACAAATAGTCTACCTCCAAGAAACACATTTCAAAAATCACAATATCCCCCGCCTAACAAACAACTACTTCACTAGTGCCTTCCATGCCACCAATCCTTTGGCAAAAACCAAGGGGGTCTCAATTTTACTAAGCAAAAAATCTCCCTTTGTCCTCACTCCTCACACCACAACTGATAGACCCAGGGGGACGTTACTTATTCCTGAAAGGAACTTGGGATGGAAACCCGGTAACCCTAGCAAATGTCTATTTTCCAAAAAAGCTCACATAACATTTTTCCAAAAAATTATTGACAAATTCAAATAGTTTGCAACTGGTTGCATACTTCTTGGCGGAGATTTTAGTGTGGAAGTGAGAAGCCATCCTTATTCTTATTATACTTTGGCAAAAGGCTGTTTAATGGGTAGGGGATTAAAGCTGTTGTATTGTTAGGATTATTTGTTATTAATAGCACTTTATATTTTATTTTTTGGGGGAAAAAAAAAAAGAACCACATGGTATCCTTTTTTGCCATCTAATTTTTTATGCCCTCCTTTACTCTGAATAAATCTGAAAAGCGATACCTTTGAGAAAGCAACTATATCTCCTAGTCACTGAGTAAATTAATAATATGCTCTTAGTATCACTATAGTAATCATCACAGTGCATGGAATCACAATAGAGTCTCTTGATGTCAAAGTTAATTATTTCATGAAATCAATTAGGAATATGTACGGGTCATAGTTTTCCTGGGGCTATTCGTGTGATACAGCAAGCATCCAAATATAATTCCATATGCTTTCTTCTATTTGGATGTAACTGAACTTTTTCTTTCTGCACCAACACAGCACAAAATCCTTTCCTTTTTCCTACCTCACAGGACAAAGAGTGGGTTATTATTCATGACAACCTAGGTTATGTGCCACCTATAGGTGAATAGACTAGAGATGTAAAATTTCTGGAAAGCCATGGGGAAAAAACATGTTTCCATTGTTTTCTGGAAAAATTGAAATTTTTCAAAGATTTTTTTTTTTTTTTTAGTGTGGAGCAGTTTTATAAATTGAAAGTAATTTTGTTACACTGGGAAGGTGAAATGCAGTGTATATGAAAGTATTATACTCAGGGCTTTTTTTCTCAGAGAATAGGTGCAGGAACTCACCCTACCCTGTCAACTCCCCACCCCCTTACCCCCCCAACCCCACCCCTATTCCCGCCCCTATTCCCGCCCCCAATACCGCCATTCTTTGGGAAAAAGAAATAAAGTGTTCTTTACCTTCTCCCTTCCTGTCCACAGCTTACCTCCCCATCCACAGGTCACATTCTCTTCTCTCGGCCACAGCTCCCCCCCCCCCCCCCACACACACAGGTTACCTTTCCCTCCATGCACAGGTTACCTTCTCTTCTCTTAACAGCTCACCCCCTCTTCACAGCTCACCCCCTCCTCCCTCCACCCACAGGTTACCTGCTCTTCTCTCATCCACAGTTCACCTCGTCCCCACAGCTCAACCTCTCCACAGCTCGCCCTCTCCCCCCTCTCCACAGCTCACCCTCTCCCCCCTCTCCACAGCTCACCCTCTCCCCCCCTCTCCACAGCTCACCCCTCTCCTCCCTCCACCCACAGGTTACCTTCTCTTCTCTCATCCACAGTTCACCTCCCCCCACAGCTCACCCTCTCCACAGTTCCCCCCCCCCACAGCTCACCCTGTCCACAGTTCCCCCCCACAGCTCAACCTCTCCCCCCTCTCCACAGCTCACCCCCCTCCTCCCTCCACCCACAGGTTACGTTCTCTTCTCTCATCCACAGTTCACCTCCCCCCCACAGCTCACCCTCTCCCCACTCTCCACAGTTCATCCCCCCTCCATCCACAGTCAGGTCACCCCCTCCACCCCCACATTTCACAATTCTTATTATCATGCGCAGTCCCCTCCCCCCATCCACAATTCCCCTTTTAACCTCTGTCAACATGCCACCTCTGCACACCCCCCATCCACAGCTTACACCCCCAGTTCACAATCACCTCTGAAATCCCACTCCACATTTTACTTCTACGCCCCCATCTACAGCTTTAACCCTCTACAACCCCTTATCTTCCACCTCTGTACCCCAAGCCCCCCCAGCACTCTTGACCCTGTACAAATTCCCCTGCTCACAACTCTCACTTTGCACAATCTAACCGCCCAGCTCTGACCTCTGCAGAACATCCACGACTTCAGTCTCTACTCTCTCTGCACAACCAGCCGCCCTTCCTCCTCCTTTCCCTCTACAGCTCTCTCACCTGCATTGGTATTAGAGCAGTGCAGCAGACTTCCATTCTGTCAAATCATGCTTTTTTTCCCCCTAAGCTTACTGTGCAGTCTCCTCTGTGCAGCTCCGCCTCTCAGATCAGTGTAGCCCAGAACGGAGGAGGAGTTTCAGAGCTTTACTCGGCTCCGTGCTACACAGATATGACAGACAGCAGGCGGGGATAGCTGCCTCTGAAATCCCCCATCAATGTTGATAGTTGCGGCCGGGCACCGATCAGTCAGCTGTGGACTGGAGCACATTCCCTGGATGCCTAGTAGGGATGAGCTCGGTGTTCGAGTCGAACATACGTTCGACTCGAACATCGGCTGTTTGATCGTTCAACGAAGATCGAACGATTTGGGCCGTTCGCGCCTAATTCGAGTGACGCGAACGGTCCACAATGCACTACGCCATTGCAGTGTCATCCAGGCGCTGTGATTGGCCAAGCATGCACTGTGACCCCGCATGCTTGGCCAATCACAGCGCCGGCAGCGAGGAGAGCAATGATTGGCCACAGGCAGGATGCCTGTGGCCAATTATTGCTGAGGGTGTTTAGTACACGCCCCACACTATAAAAGGCCGCCAGCACGGCGGCCTAGTGTAGTGTGTTCCGGAGCAGGGAAAGAGAAGCATAGGCAGGGACAGTGACATTTTTTTTTCTTGCTTAACCTGGATTCCTTTAGTTTAGGGAAAGAGAAGGATAGGTAGGGAGAGTGTCAGTGTGTTTTACTGTGCTAATTCTTGTTTCTAGGGACAGGGAAGGACAGTGAGGGAAATTCTCCTTGTGCTATACTGTGCTAAAGCATTGATCATCAACCATCTTTAAAAAAACATTTTTTCTAGGGACAGAAAACTATAGGTAGCGAGAGTGTCAGTGTGTTTTACTGTGCTAATCCTTGTTTCTAGGGACAGGGAAGGACAGTGAGGGAAATTCTCCTTGTGCTATACTGTGCTAAAGCATTGATCATCAAATATCTTTAAAAAAACATTTTTTCTAGGGACAGAAAACTATAGGTAGGGAGAGTGTCAGTGTGTTTTACTGTGCTAATCCTTGTTTCTAGGGACAGGGAAGGACAGTGAGGGAAATTCTCCTTGTGCTATACTGTGCTAAAGCATTGATCATCAACCATCATTAAAAAAACCTTTTTTCTAGGGACAGAAAACTATAGGTAGCGAGAGTGTCACTGTGTTTTACTGTGCTAATCCTTGTTTCTAGGGACAGGGAAGGACAGTGAGGGAAATTCTCCTTGTGCTATACTGTGCTAAAGCATTGATCATCAACCATCTTTAAAAAAACATTTTTTCTAGGGACAGAAAACGATAGGTAGGGAGAGTGTCAGTGTGTTTTACTGTGCTAATCCTTGTTTCTAGGGACAGGGAAGGACAGCGAGGGAAATTCTCCTTGTGCTATACTGTGCTAAAGCATTGATCATCAACCATCTTTAAAAAAACATTTTTTCTAGGGACAGAAAACTATAGGTAGCGAGAGTGTCAGTGTGTTTTACTGTGCTAATCCTTGTTTCTAGGGACAGGGAAGGACAGTGAGGGAAATTCTCCTTGTGCTATACTGTGCTAAAGCATTGATCATCAACCATCTTTAAAAAAACATTTTTTCTAGGGACAGAAAACTATAGGTAGCGAGAGTGTCAGTGTGTTTTACTGTGCTAATCCTTGATTCTAGGGATAGGGAAGGACAGTGAGGGAAATTCTCCTTGTGCTATACTGTGCTAAAGCATTGATCATCAACCATCTTTAAAAAAACATTTTTTCTAGGGACAGAAAACTATAGGTAGCGAGAGTGTCACTGTGTTTTACTGTGCTAATCCTTGTTTCTAGGGACAGGGAAGGACAGTGAGGGAAATTCTCCTTGTGCTATACTGTGCTAAAGCATTGATCATCAACCATCTTTAAAAAAACATTTTTTCTAGGGACAGAAAACTATAGGTAGCGAGAGTGTCACTGTGTTTTACTGTGCTAATCCTTGTTTCTAGGGACAGGGAAGGACAGTGAGGGAAATTCTCCTTGTGCTATACTGTGCTAAAGCATTGATCATCAACCATCTTAAAAAAAACATTTTTTCTAGGGACAGAAAACTATAGGTAGGGAGAGTGTCAGTGTGTTTTACTGTGCTAATCCTTGTTTCTAGGGACAGGGAAGGACAGTGAGGGAAATTCTCTTTGTGCTATACTGTGCTAAAGCATTGATCATCAACCATCTTTAAAAAAACATTTTTTCTAGGGACAGAAAACTATAGGTAGCGAGAGTGTCACTGTGTTTTACTGTGCTAATCCTTGTTTCTAGGGACAGGAAAGGACAGTGAGGGAAATTCTGCTTGTGCTATACTGTGCTAAAGCATTGATCATCAACCATTTTTAAAAAAACATTTTTTCTAGGGACAGAAAACTATAGGTAGGGAGAGTGTCAGTGTGTTTTACTGTGCTAATCCTTGTTTCTAGGGACAGGGAAGGACAGTGAGGGAAATTCTCCTTGTGCTATACTGTGCTAAAGCATTGATCATCAACCATCTTTAAAAAAACATTTTTTCTAGGGACAGAAAACTATAGGTAGCGAGAGTGTCACTGTGTTTCACTGTGCTAATCCTTGTTTCTAGGGACAGGGAAGGACAGTGAGGGAAATTCTCCTTGTGCTATACTGTGCTAAAGCATTGATCATCAACCATCTGTAAAAAAAACATTTTTTCTAGGGACAGAAAACTATAGGTAGCGAGAGTGTCACTGTGTTTTACTGTGCTAATCCTTGTTTCTAGGGACAGGGAAGGACAGTGAGGGAAATTCTCCTTGTGCTATACTGTGCTAAAGCATTGATCATCAACCATCTTTAAAAAAACATTTTTTCTAGGGACAGAAAACTATAGGTAGGGAGAGTGTCAGTGTGTTTTACTGTGCTAATCCTTGTTTCTAGGGACAGGGAAGGACAGTGAGGGAAATTCTCCTTGTGCTATACTGTGCTAAAGCATTGATCATCAACCATCTTTAAAAAAGCATTTTTTCTAGGGACAGAAAACTATAGGTAGGGAGAGTGTCAGTGTGTTTTACTGTGCTAATCCTTGTTTCTAGGGACAGGGAAGGACAGTGAGGGAAATTCTCCTTGTGCTATACTGTGCTAAAGCATTGATCATCAACCATCTTTAAAAAAACATTTTTTCTAGGGACAGAAAACTATAGGTAGCGAGAGTGTCAGTGTGTTTTACTGTGCTAATCCTTGTTTCTAGGGACAGGGAAGGACAGTGAGGGAAATTCTCCTTGTGCTATACTGTGCTAAAGCATTGATCATCAACCATCTTTAAAAAAACATTTTTTGTAGGGACAGAAAACTATAGGTAGCGAGAGTGTCAGTGTGTTTTACTGTGCTAATCCTTGTTTCTAGGGACAGGGAAGGACAGTGAGGGAAATTCTCCTTGTGCTATACTGTGATAAAGCATTGATCATCAACCATCTTTAAAAAAACATTTTTTCTAGGGACAGAAAACTATAGGTAGGGAGAGTGTCAGTGTGTTTTACTGTGCTAATCCTTGTTTCTAGGGACAGGGAAGGACAGTGAGGGAAATTCTCCTTGTGCTATACTGTGCTAAAGCATTGATCATCAACCATCTTTAAAAAAACATTTTTTCTAGGGACAGAAAACTATAGGTAGCGAGAGTGTCACTGTGTTTTACTGTGCTAATCCTTGTTTCTAGGGACAGGGAAGGACAGTGAGGGAAATTCTCCTTGTGCTATACTGTGCTAAAGCATTGATCATCAACCATCTTTAAAAAAAAAAAAAATTCTAGGGACAGAAAACTATAGGTAGCGAGAGTGTCACTGTGTTTTACTGTGCTAATCCTTGTTTCTAGGGACAGGGAAGGACAGTGAGGGAAATTCTCCTTGTGCTATACTGTGCTAAAGCATTGATCATCAACCATCTTTAAAAAAACATTTTTTCTAGGGACAGAAAACTATAGGTAGCGAGAGTGTCACTGTGTTTTACTGTGCTAATCCTTGTTTCTAGGGACAGGGAAGGACAGTGAGGGAAATTCTCCTTGTGCTATACTGTGCTAAAGCATTGATCATCAACCATCTTTAAAAAAACATTTTTTCTAGGGACAGAAAACTATAGGTAGGGAGAGTGTCAGTGTGTTTTACTGTGCTAATCCTTGTTTCTAGGGACAGGGAAGGACAGTGAGGGAAATTCTCCTTGTGCTATACTGTGCTAAAGCATTGATCATCAACCATCTTTAAAAAAACATTTTTTCTAGGGACAGAAAACTATAGGTAGCGAGAGTGTCACTGTGTTTTACTGTGCTAATCCTTGTTTCTAGGGACAGGGAAGGACAGTGAGGGAAATTCTCCTTGTGCTATACTGTGCTAAAGCATTGATCATCAACCATCTTTAAAAAAACATTTTTTCTAGGGACAGAAAACTATAGGTAGCGAGAGTGTCAGTGTGTTTTACTGTGCTAATCCTTGTTTCTAGGGACAGGGAAGGACAGTGAGGGAAATTCTCCTTGTGCTATACTGTGCTAAAGCATTGATCATCAACCATCTTTAAAAAAACATTTTTTCTAGGGACAGAAAACTATAGGTAGCGAGAGTGTCAGTGTGTTTTACTGTGCTAATCCTTGTTTCTAGGGACAGGGAAGGACAGTGAGGGAAATTCTCCTTGTGCTATACTGTGCTAAAGCATTGATCATCAACCATCTTTAAAAAAACATTTTTTCTAGGGACAGAAAACTATAGGTAGCGAGAGTGTCACTGTGTTTTACTGTGCTAATCCTTGTTTCTAGGGACAGGGAAGGACAGTGAGGGAAATTCTCCTTGTGCTATACTGTGCTAAAGCATTGATCATCAACCATCTTTAAAAAAACATTTTTTCTAGGGACAGAAAACTATAGGTAGGGAGAGTGTCAGTGTGTTTTACTGTGCTAATCCTTGTTTCTAGGGACAGGGAAGGACAGTGAGGGAAATTCTCCTTGTGCTATACTGTGCTAAAGCATTGATCATCAACCATCTTTAAAAAAACATTTTTTCTAGGGACAGAAAACTATAGGTAGGGAGAGTGTCAGTGTGTTTTACTGTGCTAATCCTTGTTTCTAGGGACAGGGAAGGACAGTGAGGGAAATTCTCCTTGTGCTATACTGTGCTAAAGCATTGATCATCAACCATCTTTAAAAAAACATTTTTTCTAGGGACAGAAAACTATAGGTAGGGAGAGTGTCAGTGTGTTTTACTGTGCTAATCCTTGTTTCTAGGGACAGGGAAGGACAGTGAGGGAAATTCTCCTTGTGCTATACTGTGCTAAAGCATTGATCATCAACCATCTTTAAAAAAACATTTTTTCTAGGGACAGAAAACTATAGGTAGCGAGAGTGTCACTGTGTTTTACTGTGCTAATCCTTGTTTCTAGGGACAGGGAAGGACAGTGAGGGAAATTCTCCTTGTGCTATAGTGTGCTAAAGCATTGATCATCAACCATCTTTAAAAAAACATTTTTTCTAGGGACAGAAAACTATAGGTAGGGAGAGTGTCAGTGTGTTTTACTGTGCTAATCCTTGTTTCTAGGGACAGGGAAGGACAGTGAGGGAAATTCTCCTTGTGCTATACTGTGCTAAAGCATTGATCATCAACCATCTTTAAAAAAGCATTTTTTCTAGGGACAGAAAACTATAGGTAGGGAGAGTGTCAGTGTGTTTTACTGTGCTAATCCTTGTTTCTAGGGACAGGGAAGGACAGTGAGGGAAATTCTCCTTGTGCTATACTGTGCTAAAGCATTGATCATCAACCATCTTTAAAAAAACATTTTTTCTAGGGACAGAAAACTATAGGTAGCGAGAGTGTCAGTGTGTTTTACTGTGCTAATCCTTGTTTCTAGGGACAGGGAAGGACAGTGAGGGAAATTCTCCTTGTGCTATACTGTGCTAAAGCATTGATCATCAACCATCTTTAAAAAAACATTTTTTCTAGGGACAGAAAACTATAGGTAGCGAGAGTGTCACTGTGTTTTACTGTGCTAATCCTTGTTTCTAGGGACAGGGAAGGACAGTGAGGGAAATTCTCCTTGTGCTATACTGTGCTAAAGCATTGATCATCAACCATCTTTAAAAAAACATTTTTTCTAGGGACAGAAAACTATAGGTAGCGAGAGTGTCAGTGTGTTTTACTGTGCTAATCCTTGTTTCTAGGGACAGGGAAGGACAGTGAGGGAAATTCTCCTTGTGCTATACTGTGCTAAAGCATTGATCATCAACCATCTTTAAAAAAACATTTTTTCTAGGGACAGAAAACTATAGGTAGCGAGAGTGTCACTGTGTTTTACTGTGCTAATCCTTGTTTCTAGGGACAGGGAAGGACAGTGAGGGAAATTCTCCTTGTGCTATACTGTGCTAAAGCATTGATCATCAACCATCTTTAAAAAAACATTTTTTCTAGGGACAGAAAACTATAGGTAGCGAGAGTGTCACTGTGTTTTACTGTGCTAATCCTTGTTTCTAGGGACAGGGAAGGACAGTGAGGGAAATTCTCCTTGTGCTATACTGTGCTAAAGCATTGATCATCAACCATCTTTAAAAAAACATTTTTTCTAGGGACAGAAAACTATAGGTAGGGAGAGTGTCAGTGTGTTTTACTGTGCTAATCCTTGTTTCTAGGGACAGGGAAGGACAGTGAGGGAAATTCTCCTTGTGCTATACTGTGCTAAAGCATTGATCATCAACCATCTTTAAAAAAACATTTTTTCTAGGGACAGAAAACTATAGGTAGGGAGAGTGTCAGTGTGTTTTACTGTGCTAATCCTTGTTTCTAGGGACAGGGAAGGACAGTGAGGGAAATTCTCCTTGTGCTATACTGTGCTAAAGCATTGATCATCAACCATCTTTAAAAAAACATTTTTTCTAGGGACAGAAAACTATAGGTAGCGAGAGTGTCACTGTGTTTTACTGTGCTAATCCTTGTTTCTAGGGACAGGGAAGGACAGTGAGGGAAATTCTCCTTGTGCTATACTGTGCTAAAGCATTGATCATCAACCATCTTTAAAAAAACATTTTTTCTAGGGACAGAAAACTATAGGTAGCGAGAGTGTCACTGTGTTTTACTGTGCTAATCCTTGTTTCTAGGGACAGGGAAGGACAGTGAGGGAAATTCTCCTTGTGCTATACTGTGCTAAAGCATTGATCATCAACCATCTTTAAAAAAACATTTTTTCTAGGGACAGAAAACTATAGGTAGGGAGAGTGTCAGTGTGTTTTACTGTGCTAATCCTTGTTTCTAGGGACAGGGAAGGACAGTGAGGGAAATTCTCCTTGTGCTATACTGTGCTAAAGCATTGATCATCAACCATCTTTAAAAAAACATTTTTTCTAGGGACAGAAAACTATAGGTAGCGAGAGTGTCACTGTGTTTTACTGTGCTAATCCTTGTTTCTAGGGACAGGGAAGGACAGTGAGGGAAATTCTCCTTGTGCTATACTGTGCTAAAGCATTGATCATCAACCATCTTTAAAAAAAAAAAAATTCTAGGGACAGAAAACTATAGGTAGCGAGAGTGTCACTGTGTTTTACTGTGCTAATCCTTGTTTCTAGGGACAGGGAAGGACAGTGAGGGAAATTCTCCTTGTGCTATACTGTGCTAAAGCATTGATCATCAACCATCTTTAAAAAAACATTTTTTCTAGGGACAGAAAACTATAGGTAGCGAGAGTGTCACTGTGTTTTACTGTGCTAATCCTTGTTTCTAGGGACAGGGAAGGACAGTGAGGGAAATTCTCCTTGTGCTATACTGTGCTAAAGCATTGATCATCAACCATCTTTAAAAAAACATTTTTTCTAGGGACAGAAAACTATAGGTAGCGAGAGTGTCACTGTGTTTTACTGTGCTAATCCTTGTTTCTAGGGACAGGGAAGGACAGTGAGGGAAATTCTCCTTGTGCTATACTGTGCTAAAGCATTGATCATCAACCATCTTTAAAAAAACATTTTTTCTAGGGACAGAAAACTATAGGTAGGGAGAGTGTCAGTGTGTTTTACTGTGCTAATCCTTGTTTCTAGGGACAGGGAAGGACAGTGAGGGAAATTCTCCTTGTGCTATACTGTGCTAAAGCATTGATCATCAACCATCTTTAAAAAAACATTTTTTCTAGGGACAGAAAACTATAGGTAGCGAGAGTGTCACTGTGTTTTACTGTGCTAATCCTTGTTTCTAGGGACAGGGAAGGACAGTGAGGGAAATTCTCCTTGTGCTATACTGTGCTAAAGCATTGATCATCAACCATCTTTAAAAAAACATTTTTTCTAGGGACAGAAAACTATAGGTAGCGAGAGTGTCACTGTGTTTTACTGTGCTAATCCTTGTTTCTAGGGACAGGGAAGGACAGTGAGGGAAATTCTCCTTGTGCTATACTGTGCTAAAGCATTGATCATCAACCATCTTTAAAAAAACATTTTTTCTAGGGACAGAAAACTATAGGTAGGGAGAGTGTCAGTGTGTTTTACTGTGCTAATCCTTGTTTCTAGGGACAGGGAAGGACAGTGAGGGAAATTCTCCTTGTGCTATACTGTGCTAAAGCATTGATCATCAACCATCTTTAAAAAAACATTTTTTCTAGGGACAGAAAACTATAGGTAGGGAGAGTGTCAGTGTGTTTTACTGTGCTAATCCTTGTTTCTAGGGACAGGGAAGGACAGTGAGGGAAATTCTCCTTGTGCTATACTGTGCTAAAGCATTGATCATCAACCATCTTTAAAAAAACATTTTTTCTAGGGACAGAAAACTATAGGTAGCGAGAGTGTCAGTGTGTTTTACTGTGCTAATCCTTGTTTCTAGGGACAGGGAAGGACAGTGAGGGAAATTCTCCTTGTGCTATACTGTGCTAAAGCATTGATCATCAACCATCTTTAAAAAAACATTTTTTCTAGGGACAGAAAACTATAGGTAGCGAGAGTGTCAGTGTGTTTTACTGTGCTAATCCTTGTTTCTAGGGACAGGGAAGGACAGTGAGGGAAATTCTCCTTGTGCTATACTGTGCTAAAGCATTGATCATCAACCATCTTTAAAAAAACATTTTTTCTAGGGACAGAAAACTATAGGTAGGGAGAGTGTCAGTGTGTTTTACTGTGCTAATCCTTGTTTCTAGGGACAGGGAAGGACAGTGAGGGAAATTCTCCTTGTGCCATACTGTGCTAAAGCATTGATCATCAACCATCTTTAAAAAAACATTTTTTCTAGGGACAGAAAACTATAGGTAGCGAGAGTGTCACTGTGTTTTACTGTGCTAATCCTTGTTTCTAGGGACAGGGAAGGACAGTGAGGGAAATTCTCCTTGTGCTATACTGTGCTAAAGCATTGATCATCAACCATCTTTAAAAAAACATTTTTTCTAGGGACAGAAAACTATAGGTAGCGAGAGTGTCACTGTGTTTTACTGTGCTAATCCTTGTTTCTAGGGACAGGGAAGGACAGTGAGGGAAATTCTCCTTGTGCTATACTGTGCTAAAGCATTGATCATCAACCATCTTTAAAAAAACATTTTTTGTAGGGACAGAAAACTATAGGTAGCGAGAGTGTCAGTGTGTTTTACTGTGCTAATCCTTGTTTCTAGGGACAGGGAAGGACAGTGAGGGAAATTCTCCTTGTGCTATACTGTGATAAAGCATTGATCATCAACCATCTTTAAAAAAACATTTTTTCTAGGGACAGAAAACTATAGGTAGGGAGAGTGTCAGTGTGTTTTACTGTGCTAATCCTTGTTTCTAGGGACAGGGAAGGACAGTGAGGGAAATTCTCCTTGTGCTATACTGTGCTAAAGCATTGATCATCAACCATCTTTAAAAAAACATTTTTTCTAGGGACAGAAAACTATAGGTAGCGAGAGTGTCACTGTGTTTTACTGTGCTAATCCTTGTTTCTAGGGACAGGGAAGGACAGTGAGGGAAATTCTCCTTGTGCTATACTGTGCTAAAGCATTGATCATCAACCATCTTTAAAAAAAAAAAAAATTCTAGGGACAGAAAACTATAGGTAGCGAGAGTGTCACTGTGTTTTACTGTGCTAATCCTTGTTTCTAGGGACAGGGAAGGACAGTGAGGGAAATTCTCCTTGTGCTATACTGTGCTAAAGCATTGATCATCAACCATCTTTAAAAAAAACATTTTTTCTAGGGACAGAAAACTATAGGTAGCGAGAGTGTCACTGTGTTTTACTGTGCTAATCCTTGTTTCTAGGGACAGGGAAGGACAGTGAGGGAAATTCTCCTTGTGCTATACTGTGCTAAAGCATTGATCATCAACCATCTTTAAAAAAACATTTTTTCTAGGGACAGAAAACTATAGGTAGCGAGAGTGTCACTGTGTTTTACTGTGCTAATCCTTGTTTCTAGGGACAGGGAAGGACAGTGAGGGAAATTCTCCTTGTGCTATACTGTGCTAAAGCATTGATCATCAACCATCTTTAAAAAAACATTTTTTCTAGGGACAGAAAACTATAGGTAGGGAGAGTGTCAGTGTGTTTTACTGTGCTAATCCTTGTTTCTAGGGACAGGGAAGGACAGTGAGGGAAATTCTCCTTGTGCTATACTGTGCTAAAGCATTGATCATCAACCATCTTTAAAAAAACATTTTTTCTAGGGACAGAAAACTATAGGTAGCGAGAGTGTCACTGTGTTTTACTGTGCTAATCCTTGTTTCTAGGGACAGGGAAGGACAGTGAGGGAAATTCTCCTTGTGCTATACTGTGCTAAAGCATTGATCATCAACCATCTTTAAAAAAACATTTTTTCTAGGGACAGAAAACTATAGGTAGCGAGAGTGTCAGTGTGTTTTACTGTGCTAATCCTTGTTTCTAGGGACAGGGAAGGACAGTGAGGGAAATTCTCCTTGTGCTATACTGTGCTAAAGCATTGATCATCAACCATCTTTAAAAAAACATTTTTTCTAGGGACAGAAAACTATAGGTAGCGAGAGTGTCACTGTGTTTTACTGTGCTAATCCTTGTTTCTAGGGACAGGGAAGGACAGTGAGGGAAATTCTCCTTGTGCTATACTGTGCTAAAGCATTGATCATCAACCATCTTTAAAAAAACATTTTTTCTAGGGACAGAAAACTATAGGTAGCGAGAGTGTCACTGTGTTTTACTGTGCTAATCCTTGTTTCTAGGGACAGGGAAGGACAGTGAGGGAAATTCTCCTTGTGCTATACTGTGCTAAAGCATTGATCATCAACCATCTTTAAAAAAACATTTTTTCTAGGGACAGAAAACTATAGGTAGGGAGAGTGTCAGTGTGTTTTACTGTGCTAATCCTTGTTTCTAGGGACAGGGAAGGACAGTGAGGGAAATTCTCCTTGTGCTATACTGTGCTAAAGCATTGATCATCAACCATCTTTAAAAAAACATTTTTTCTAGGGACAGAAAACTATAGGTAGGGAGAGTGTCAGTGTGTTTTACTGTGCTAATCCTTGTTTCTAGGGACAGGGAAGGACAGTGAGGGAAATTCTCCTTGTGCTATACTGTGCTAAAGCATTGATCATCAACCATCTTTAAAAAAAAAAATTTCTAGGGACAGAAAACTATAGGTAGCGAGAGTGTCACTGTGTTTTACTGTGCTAATCCTTGTTTCTAGGGACAGGGAAGGACAGTGAGGGAAATTCTCCTTGTGCTATACTGTGCTAAAGCATTGATCATCAACCATCTTTAAAAAAACATTTTTTCTAGGGACAGAAAACTATAGGTAGCGAGAGTGTCACTGTGTTTTACTGTGCTAATCCTTGTTTCTAGGGACAGGGAAGGACAGTGAGGGAAATTCTCCTTGTGCTATACTGTGCTAAAGCATTGATCATCAACCATCTTTAAAAAAACATTTTTTCTAGGGACAGAAAACTATAGGTAGGGAGAGTGTCAGTGTGTTTTACTGTGCTAATCCTTGTTTCTAGGGACAGGGAAGGACAGTGAGGGAAATTCTCCTTGTGCTATACTGTGCTAAAGCATTGATCATCAACCATCTTTAAAAAAACATTTTTTCTAGGGACAGAAAACTATAGGTAGCGAGAGTGTCACTGTGTTTTACTGTGCTAATCCTTGTTTCTAGGGACAGGGAAGGACAGTGAGGGAAATTCTCCTTGTGCTATACTGTGCTAAAGCATTGATCATCAACCATCTTTAAAAAAACATTTTTTCTAGGGACAGAAAACTATAGTTAGCGAGAGTGTCACTGTGTTTTACTGTGCTAATCCTTGTTTCTAGGGACAGGGAAGGACAGTGAGGGAAATTCTCCTTGTGCTATACTGTGCTAAAGCATTGATCATCAACCATCTTTAAAAAAACATTTTTTCTAGGGACAGAAAACTATAGGTAGGGAGAGTGTCAGTGTGTTTTACTGTGCTAATCCTTGTTTCTAGGGACAGGGAAGGACAGTGAGGGAAATTCTCCTTGTGCTATACTGTGCTAAAGCATTGATCATCAACCATCTTTAAAAAAGCATTTTTTCTAGGGACAGAAAACTATAGGTAGGGAGAGTGTCAGTGTGTTTTACTGTGCTAATCCTTGTTTCTAGGGACAGGGAAGGACAGTGAGGGAAATTCTCCTTGTGCTATACTGTGCTAAAGCATTGATCATCAACCATCTTTAAAAAAACATTTTTTCTAGGGACAGAAAACTATAGGTAGCGAGAGTGTCAGTGTGTTTTACTGTGCTAATCCTTGTTTCTAGGGACAGGGAAGGACAGTGAGGGAAATTCTCCTTGTGCTATACTGTGCTAAAGCATTGATCATCAACCATCTTTAAAAAAACATTTTTTCTAGGGACAGAAAACTATAGGTAGCGAGAGTGTCACTGTGTTTTACTGTGCTAATCCTTGTTTCTAGGGACAGGGAAGGACAGTGAGGGAAATTCTCCTTGTGCTATACTGTGCTAAAGCATTGATCATCAACCATCTTTAAAAAAACATTTTTTCTAGGGACAGAAAACTATAGGTAGGGAGAGTGTCAGTGTGTTTTACTGTGCTAATCCTTGTTTCTAGGGACAGGGAAGGACAGTGAGGGAAATTCTCCTTGTGCTATACTGTGCTAAAGCATTGATCATCAACCATCTTTAAAAAAACATTTTTTCTAGGGACAGAAAACTATAGGTAGGGAGAGTGTCAGTGTGTTTTACTGTGCTAATCCTTGTTTCTAGGGACAGGGAAGGACAGTGAGGGAAATTCTCCTTGTGCTATACTGTGCTAAAGCATTGATCATCAACCATCTTTAAAAAAAAAAAATTCTAGGGACAGAAAACTATAGGTAGCGAGAGTGTCACTGTGTTTTACTGTGCTAATCCTTGTTTCTAGGGACAGGGAAGGACAGTGAGGGAAATTCTCCTTGTGCTATACTGTGCTAAAGCATTGATCATCAACCATCTTTAAAAAAACATTTTTTCTAGGGACAGAAAACTATAGGTAGCGAGAGTGTCACTGTGTTTTACTGTGCTAATCCTTGTTTCTAGGGACAGGGAAGGACAGTGAGGGAAATTCTCCTTGTGCTATACTGTGCTAAAGCATTGATCATCAACCATCTTTAAAAAAACATTTTTTCTAGGGACAGAAAACTATAGGTAGGGAGAGTGTCAGTGTGTTTTACTGTGCTAATCCTTGTTTCTAGGGACAGGGAAGGACAGTGAGGGAAATTCTCCTTGTGCTATACTGTGCTAAAGCATTGATCATCAACCATCTTTAAAAAAACATTTTTTCTAGGGACAGAAAACTATAGGTAGGGAGAGTGTCAGTGTGTTTTACTGTGCTAATCCTTGTTTCTAGGGACAGGGAAGGACAGTGAGGGAAATTCTCCTTGTGCTATACTGTGCTAAAGCATTGATCATCAACCATCTTTAAAAAAACATTTTTTCTAGGGACAGAAAACTATAGGTAGCGAGAGTGTCACTGTGTTTTACTGTGCTAATCCTTGTTTCTAGGGACAGGGAAGGACAGTGAGGGAAATTCTCCTTGTGCTATACTGTGCTAAAGCATTGATCATCAACCATCTTTAAAAAAACATTTTTTCTAGGGACAGAAAACTATAGGTAGCGAGAGTGTCACTGTGTTTTACTGTGCTAATCCTTGTTTCTAGGGACAGGGAAGGACAGTGAGGGAAATTCTCCTTGTGCTATACTGTGCTAAAGCATTGATCATCAACCATCTTTAAAAAAACATTTTTTCTAGGGACAGAAAACTATAGGTAGGGAGAGTGTCAGTGTGTTTTACTGTGCTAATCCTTGTTTCTAGGGACAGGGAAGGACAGTGAGGGAAATTCTCCTTGTGCTATACTGTGCTAAAGCATTGATCATCAACCATCTTTAAAAAAACATTTTTTCTAGGGACAGAAAACTATAGGTAGCGAGAGTGTCACTGTGTTTTACTGTGCTAATCCTTGTTTCTAGGGACAGGGAAGGACAGTGAGGGAAATTCTCCTTGTGCTATACTGTGCTAAAGCATTGATCATCAACCATCTTTAAAAAAACATTTTTTCTAGGGACAGAAAACTATAGTTAGCGAGAGTGTCACTGTGTTTTACTGTGCTAATCCTTGTTTCTAGGGATAGGGAAGGACAGTGAGGGAAATTCTCCTTGTGCTATACTGTGCTAAAGCATTGATCATCAACCATCTTTAAAAAAACATTTTTTCTAGGGACAGAAAACTATAGGTAGGGAGAGTGTCAGTGTGTTTTACTGTGCTAATCCTTGTTTCTAGGGACAGGGAAGGACAGTGAGGGAAATTCTCCTTGTGCTATACTGTGCTAAAGCATTGATCATCAACCATCTTTAAAAAAGCATTTTTTCTAGGGACAGAAAACTATAGGTAGGGAGAGTGTCAGTGTGTTTTACTGTGCTAATCCTTGTTTCTAGGGACAGGGAAGGACAGTGAGGGAAATTCTCCTTGTGCTATACTGTGCTAAAGCATTGATCATCAACCATCTTTAAAAAAACATTTTTTCTAGGGACAGAAAACTATAGGTAGCGAGAGTGTCAGTGTGTTTTACTGTGCTAATCCTTGTTTCTAGGGACAGGGAAGGACAGTGAGGGAAATTCTCCTTGTGCTATACTGTGCTAAAGCATTGATCATCAACCATCTTTAAAAAAACATTTTTTGTAGGGACAGAAAACTATAGGTAGCGAGAGTGTCAGTGTGTTTTACTGTGCTAATCCTTGTTTCTAGGGACAGGGAAGGACAGTGAGGGAAATTCTCCTTGTGCTATACTGTGCTAAAGCATTGATCATCAACCATCTTTAAAAAAACATTTTTTCTAGGGACAGAAAACTATAGGTAGGGAGAGTGTCAGTGTGTTTTACTGTGCTAATCCTTGTTTCTAGGGACAGGGAAGGACAGTGAGGGAAATTCTCCTTGTGCTATACTGTGCTAAAGCATTGATCATCAACCATCTTTAAAAAAACATTTTTTCTAGGGACAGAAAACTATAGGTAGCGAGAGTGTCACTGTGTTTTACTGTGCTAATCCTTGTTTCTAGGGACAGGGAAGGACAGTGAGGGAAATTCTCCTTGTGCTATACTGTGCTAAAGCATTGATCATCAACCATCTTTAAAAAAAAAAAAATTCTAGGGACAGAAAACTATAGGTAGCGAGAGTGTCACTGTGTTTTACTGTGCTAATCCTTGTTTCTAGGGACAGGGAAGGACAGTGAGGGAAATTCTCCTTGTGCTATACTGTGCTAAAGCATTGATCATCAACCATCTTTAAAAAAACATTTTTTCTAGGGACAGAAAACTATAGGTAGCGAGAGTGTCACTGTGTTTTACTGTGCTAATCCTTGTTTCTAGGGACAGGGAAGGACAGTGAGGGAAATTCTCCTTGTGCTATACTGTGCTAAAGCATTGATCATCAACCATCTTTAAAAAAACATTTTTTCTAGGGACAGAAAACTATAGGTAGCGAGAGTGTCACTGTGTTTTACTGTGCTAATCCTTGTTTCTAGGGACAGGGAAGGACAGTGAGGGAAATTCTCCTTGTGCTATACTGTGCTAAAGCATTGATCATCAACCATCTTTAAAAAAACATTTTTTCTAGGGACAGAAAACTATAGGTAGGGAGAGTGTCAGTGTGTTTTACTGTGCTAATCCTTGTTTCTAGGGACAGGGAAGGACAGTGAGGGAAATTCACCTTGTGCTATACTGTGCTAAAGCATTGATCATCAACCATCTTTAAAAAAACATTTTTTCTAGGGACAGAAAACTATAGGTAGCGAGAGTGTCACTGTGTTTTACTGTGCTAATCCTTGTTTCTAGGGACAGGGAAGGACAGTGAGGGAAATTCTCCTTGTGCTATACTGTGCTAAAGCATTGATCATCAACCATCTTTAAAAAAACATTTTTTCTAGGGACAGAAAACTATAGGTAGCGAGAGTGTCACTGTGTTTTACTGTGCTAATCCTTGTTTCTAGGGACAGGGAAGGACAGTGAGGGAAATTCTCCTTGTGCTATACTGTGCTAAAGCATTGATCATCAACCATCTTTAAAAAAACATTTTTTCTAGGGACAGAAAACTATAGGTAGGGAGAGTGTCAGTGTGTTTTACTGTGCTAATCCTTGTTTCTAGGGACAGGGAAGGACAGTGAGGGAAATTCTCCTTGTGCTATACTGTGCTAAAGCATTGATCATCAACCATCTTTAAAAAAACATTTTTTCTAGGGACAGAAAACTATAGGTAGGGAGAGTGTCAGTGTGTTTTACTGTGCTAATCCTTGTTTCTAGGGACAGGGAAGGACAGTGAGGGAAATTCTCCTTGTGCTATACTGTGCTAAAGCATTGATCATCAACCATCTTTAAAAAAACATTTTTTCTAGGGACAGAAAACTATAGGTAGCGAGAGTGTCAGTGTGTTTTACTGTGCTAATCCTTGTTTCTAGGGACAGGGAAGGACAGTGAGGGAAATTCTCCTTGTGCTATACTGTGCTAAAGCATTGATCATCAACCATCTTTAAAAAAACATTTTTTCTAGGGACAGAAAACTATAGGTAGCGAGAGTGTCAGTGTGTTTTACTGTGCTAATCCTTGTTTCTAGGGACAGGGAAGGACAGTGAGGGAAATTCTCCTTGTGCTATACTGTGCTAAAGCATTGATCATCAACCATCTTTAAAAAAACATTTTTTCTAGGGACAGAAAACTATAGGTAGCGAGAGTGTCACTGTGTTTTACTGTGCTAATCCTTGTTTCTAGGGACAGGGAAGGACAGTGAGGGAAATTCTCCTTGTGCTATACTGTGCTAAAGCATTGATCATCAACCATCTTTAAAAAAACATTTTTTCTAGGGACAGAAAACTATAGGTAGCGAGAGTGTCACTGTGTTTTACTGTGCTAATCCTTGTTTCTAGGGACAGGGAAGGACAGTGAGGGAAATTCTCCTTGTGCTATACTGTGCTAAAGCATTGATCATCAACCATCTTTAAAAAAAAAAAAATTCTAGGGACAGAAAACTATAGGTAGCGAGAGTGTCACTGTGTTTTACTGTGCTAATCCTTGTTTCTAGGGACAGGGAAGGACAGTGAGGGAAATTCTCCTTGTGCTATACTGTGCTAAAGCATTGATCATCAACCATCTTTAAAAAAACATTTTTTCTAGGGACAGAAAACTATAGGTAGCGAGAGTGTCACTGTGTTTTACTGTGCTAATCCTTGTTTCTAGGGACAGGGAAGGACAGTGAGGGAAATTCTCCTTGTGCTATACTGTGCTAAAGCATTGATCATCAACCATCTTTAAAAAAACATTTTTTCTAGGGACAGAAAACTATAGGTAGCGAGAGTGTCACTGTGTTTTACTGTGCTAATCCTTGTTTCTAGGGACAGGGAAGGACAGTGAGGGAAATTCTCCTTGTGCTATACTGTGCTAAAGCATTGATCATCAACCATCTTTAAAAAAACATTTTTTCTAGGGACAGAAAACTATAGGTAGGGAGAGTGTCAGTGTGTTTTACTGTGCTAATCCTTGTTTCTAGGGACAGGGAAGGACAGTGAGGGAAATTCACCTTGTGCTATACTGTGCTAAAGCATTGATCATCAACCATCTTTAAAAAAACATTTTTTCTAGGGACAGAAAACTATAGGTAGCGAGAGTGTCACTGTGTTTTACTGTGCTAATCCTTGTTTCTAGGGACAGGGAAGGACAGTGAGGGAAATTCTCCTTGTGCTATACTGTGCTAAAGCATTGATCATCAACCATCTTTAAAAAAACATTTTTTCTAGGGACAGAAAACTATAGGTAGCGAGAGTGTCACTGTGTTTTACTGTGCTAATCCTTGTTTCTAGGGACAGGGAAGGACAGTGAGGGAAATTCTCCTTGTGCTATACTGTGCTAAAGCATTGATCATCAACCATCTTTAAAAAAACATTTTTTCTAGGGACAGAAAACTATAGGTAGGGAGAGTGTCAGTGTGTTTTACTGTGTTAATCCTTGTTTCTAGGGACAGGGAAGGACAGTGAGGGAAATTCTCCTTGTGCTATACTGTGCTAAAGCATTGATCATCAACCATCTTTAAAAAAACATTTTTTCTAGGGACAGAAAACTATAGGTAGGGAGAGTGTCAGTGTGTTTTACTGTGCTAATCCTTGTTTCTAGGGACAGGGAAGGACAGTGAGGGAAATTCTCCTTGTGCTATACTGTGCTAAAGCATTGATCATCAACCATCTTTAAAAAAACATTTTTTCTAGGGACAGAAAACTATAGGTAGCGAGAGTGTCAGTGTGTTTTACTGTGCTAATCCTTGTTTCTAGGGACAGGGAAGGACAGTGAGGGAAATTCTCCTTGTGCTATACTGTGCTAAAGCATTGATCATCAACCATCTTTAAAAAAACATTTTTTCTAGGGACAGAAAACTATAGGTAGCGAGAGTGTCAGTGTGTTTTACTGTGCTAATCCTTGTTTCTAGGGACAGGGAAGGACAGTGAGGGAAATTCTCCTTGTGCTATACTGTGCTAAAGCATTGATCATCAACCATCTTTAAAAAAACATTTTTTCTAGGGACAGAAAACTATAGGTAGGGAGAGTGTCAGTGTGTTTTACTGTGCTAATCCTTGTTTCTAGGGACAGGGAAGGACAGTGAGGGAAATTCTCCTTGTGCCATACTGTGCTAAAGCATTGATCATCAACCATCTTTAAAAAAACATTTTTTCTAGGGACAGAAAACTATAGGTAGCGAGAGTGTCACTGTGTTTTACTGTGCTAATCCTTGTTTCTAGGGACAGGGAAGGACAGTGAGGGAAATTCTCCTTGTGCTATACTGTGCTAAAGCATTGATCATCAACCATCTTTAAAAAAACATTTTTTCTAGGGACAGAAAACTATAGGTAGCGAGAGTGTCACTGTGTTTTACTGTGCTAATCCTTGTTTCTAGGGACAGGGAAGGACAGTGAGGGAAATTCTCCTTGTGCTATACTGTGCTAAAGCATTGATCATCAACCATCTTTAAAAAAACATTTTTTCTAGGGACAGAAAACTATAGGTAGCGAGAGTGTCACTGTGTTTTACTGTGCTAATCCTTGTTTCTAGGGACAGGGAAGGACAGTGAGGGAAATTCTCCTTGTGCTATACTGTGCTAAAGCATTGATCATCAACCATCTTTAAAAAAACATTTTTTCTAGGGACAGAAAACTATAGGTAGGGAGAGTGTCAATGTGTTTTACTGTGCTAATCCTTGTTTCTAGGGACAGGGAAGGACAGTGAGGGAAATTCTCCTTGTGCTATACTGTGCTAAAGCATTGATCATCAACCATCTTTAAAAAAACATTTTTTCTAGGGACAGAAAACTATAGGTAGCGAGAGTGTCACTGTGTTTTACTGTGCTAATCCTTGTTTCTAGGGACAGGGAAGGACAGTGAGGGAAATTCTCCTTGTGCTATACTGTGCTAAAGCATTCCTCATCAACCATCTTTGAAATCCTTGTTTTTTGGACAGTCAGGGAAATTGTCATTGTGCTATTCTGTGCGAAAGCAATCATCCTCAACCATATTTAGAAATCCTTAAGTAAAGGGACAGAGAAGGACACCTGAAGGTAGCCCTTATTGCTTTTTTCCCATCTCCCTGCAGGCCATCCATTAGAATGTCTGGAAGGCAAACAAGGAGAGGCAGACAGTCAGGAGGCAATAAAAGAGGGCAAGCAGGCTCTGTGTCTGGGGGCAACAGTGCTGGTCGTGGACGCGGTGCATTGTCATCAGCACATGGCCATGGGACACGCTTGTCCTTCTTTTCGGCAGCTGGACATGTTGAGCCACATCATGCCGAAGACTTGGTAGAGTGGATGACCAAGCCCTCCTCCTCCTCCTCATCCTCTCTCACCCAGGCTCAGGGTACTGGCAAAGCAGCTGCCAAAGCGTCCTCTTCCCTGGTATCAATGTCAGACTCATCATCAGTCACTCCTTCCCTAGACCCACCATGTCCTCCTCCTGAGGAGTCCCCCGAACTGTTTGAGCACAGTGTTGGGTACATGCTCCAGGAGGATGCCCAGCGTTTCGAAGGGTCTGATGATGAAACCCAGCTACAGGAAGGCAGTAGCGTGAGAGCAGACAGAGGGGATGCTCAAGAAGGACACCAATCTGGCAGTCATGTTCCAGCAGCTGCAGCATACTGCCAGATTGGCTCCAGTGATGAGGAGGGAGGGGATGATGAGGTCACTGACTCCACGTGGGTGCCTAATAGGAGAGAGGAGGAGGAGGAGGATGAGGAGGAGGCACATCTCCAACGAGGCAGGATGCCCTTTGGTGGCCAGCGTAAGGGCAGTACACCGACGGAATCACACCGCAGAGCTCCGCCTGTGCAGGGCGCTGCCTCTGCCCGTCATTCAAAAAGTTCTTTGGTGTGGGCCTTTTTTGAGGCTAGTGCATCAGATCGCACAGCTGCTGTTTGCAACATATGTCTCAAGCGTATATCGCGTGGCCAAAACATCAGCCGCTTGGGTACCACATGCCTGACCAGACATATGTTGACCTGCCATGCAGCTCGTTGGCAAGCCTACCTCAAAGACCCACACCAAAGAACAAAGCGGACCTCTCCTTGCACCGCATCAGCTGGGATCTCCAACCCCACTATAACTTCAGTCCTCTCTGAACCATGCACTGAGAGGAATGAAGGTGTAGAATTAGGTGTGTCACAGCCAAGTACTTGCGGCCACTCTGCTAGCAGTACACCGACGTCCGATTCTAGCAGGCAAATTTCCCTGCCCCAGCTGCTGGACCGTCGAAAGAAGTTCACTCCCAGCCATCCACATGCCCAGCGGTTGAATGCTAGCTTGGCTAAATTGCTAGCGCTTCAACTGCTGCCTTTTCAGTTGGTAGACTCGGCCCCCTTCCGTGAGTTTGTGCAATGTGCGGTTCCTCAGTGGCAGGTTCCCAAACGCCACTTTTTCTCACGGAAGGCTATTCCGGCTCTCTACCGGCATGTGGAAGGCAATGTCTTGGCCTCGCTGGACAGGGCGGTCAGCGGTAAGGTGCATATTACCGCTGACTCATGGTCCAGCAGGCATGGACAGGGACGTTACCTTTCTTTCACGGCCCATTGGGTCACTCTTTTGGCAGCTGGGAAGGATGCAGGACAAGGTGCAGTAGTGTTGGAGGTTGTTCCACCGCCACGCCTACAAAATGCTACTAGTGGTTGTGACACACCTCTCTCCTCCACCCCCTCCTCTTCTTCTTCCTCCATGGCCTCTTCCTGTGCTTTGTCCTCTGAACCAGCGGTGCTCCGTAGCCGTTCAAGGGGCTACGCAAGTACGCAGGCAAAAAGATGCCATGCCGTGCTTGCGCTGGTGTGTTTGGGGGACAGAAGCCACACTGGGTCAGAGGTCCTGTCTGCTCTGCAGGGCCAGGCCGAGAGGTGGTTGACGCCACGCCAGCTTAAGCCAGGAATGGTGGTTTGCGACAATGGCACCAACCTCCTCTCCGCCCTCCGACAGGGACAACTGACCCATGTGCCCTGTGTGGCTCACGTCCTTAACCTGGTGGTGCAGCAGTTCTTGGGCAGGTACCCGGGCTTACAGGATGTCCTGAGGCAGGCCAGGAAAGTCTGTGTGCATTTCCGCAGATCTTATAATGCCAGTGCTCGCCTGGCTGAGCTGCAAAAGGAGTTGAACCTGCCCAAGAACCGCCTTATATGTGACATGCCCACCAGGTGGAACTCAACGTTGGCCATGCTGCAGCGGCTGCACACGCAGCAGAGGGCCATCAATGAGTACCTGTGCGACTACGGCACCAGGACAGGGTCAGGGGAGCTTGGTTTTTTTTCTCCACGCCAGTGGGGCATGATCAGGGATGCATGCACTGTCCTGGCACCATTTGAGGAGGCCACGAGGATGGTGAGCTGTGACAGTGCATGCATCAGTGACACTGTACCTCTTGTCCACCTGTTGGAGCACACGCTGCGTGGAATAATGGACAGGGCACTTGAGGCAGAACAGAGGCAGGAAGAGGAGGACTTCCTTGCCTCTCAAGGCCCCCTTTACCCAGACAGTGTTCCTTCTGTCCCACCCATCGCACAGGAAGAGGAGGAGGAGGAGGAGGATTGTGTCAGCATGGAGGTGGAGGCTGGCACTCAGCATCATCAGCAGCAGTCTTTTAGGGATGATTTACAGTCCCAAGAAACCAGTGGACTTGTACGTGGCTGGGAGGAGGTGGCTGCGGATCATGTCGTCCTTAGTGACCTAGAGGACTCCGGACCGAATGCCTCAGCTAACCTACGCTGCATGGCCTCCCTGATCCTGCAAAGTCTGCGGAAGGATCCTCGTATTCTTCGGATCAAGGAGAGGGACCATTACTGGCTGGCCACTCTCCTTGATCCACGGTACAAGGGTAAGGTTGCGGACCTTATGTTACCGTCGCAGAGGGAGCAGAGGATGAGACAACTCCGGGAGGCCTTGCAGAAAGGTCTGTGCAACGCGTTCCCAGAGACTGGTTGGTTACAAACTCCTGGTCCTGGACAACGAGTTGCTGAGGCTTCGGCCAGTCAAAGAAGGAGCGGTGGGGAAGGTGGCCGTCTGACCGATGCGTTCAGACAATTCTTTAGTCCGCAGCCCCAAAGTATGATCGGTTCCAGCAACCATCGCCAGTGTCTGATAAACATGGTGCAGGAATATCTAGGGGCAAGGTCAGACTTGGACACCTTCCCCACCGAAAATCCTCTGGCTTACTGGGTCTTGAGGATGGATCACTGGCCAGAGCTTGCACAGTATGCAATTGAGCTACTGGCCTGTCCTGCATCCAGCGTTCTTTCGGAACGCACATTCAGTGCTGCTGGAGGATTTGTCACGGATCACAGGGTGCGCCTGTCCACCGACTCGGTTGATCGACTGACTTTCATCAAGATGAACCAGTCTTGGATCACCACCAGCTACCACACACCTGATGCTGATATAACAGACTAATTGATTTTAACATGTCACATCCCTTCAAGACTGATGCTGATGCTGAGTGCCTGTGCTGTTATGTTGACTGGCTATCCTCCTCCTCCGAGTCCTCAATGATACGATTGATGATGATAGCTTGGAAGATCATTTTTGTTTATGGGTGCCGCCACCAGTGGCTAAGGCCCAATTTTTCAGCCCCTGTTTAACAGGGGCGTGTAATTACAATTTTTGAAGCAATACTTTGCAACAGGGCTCATTGCTGTGCTCCAAGTACAGTATCTGTGAGGGGTTGCAGTGTTGTGCCACCAGTGCCTAAGGCCCAATTTTTCAGCCCCTGTTCAACAGGGGCATGTAATTACAATTCTTGATCTAATAATTCACAGCAGGGCCCATTGCTGCACCCACCAAGAGTAACTGTCAGGGCTTACAGTGTTGTGGCACCAGTACCACCATCAAAGGCCCAATTTTTTACTACCACTGTTCAACAATTATATGTAATTACAATTCCTGATATAATAGTTGACAGCAGGGCGTTCCAGCACCAACCAAGAGTAACTGTGAGTGCTTACAGTGTTGTGCCAACACCAACAACTAAGGGGCCTATTTCTGCAGAGTATATACGGCAGGTCCCTACTTTCAAACATCCAACTTACAAACGACTCCTACTTGCAAACGCAAGAAGACAACAGGAAGTGAGAGGAAATCTACCCCTAGGAAGGAAAATTCTCTCCTGTAAGAATTAATATGGGAGAAAGGTGTCTCCTCTGTACTGATGCTTTATCACCAATCCTTGTTTCAAGAAAAACACCACATTTCAAAAACAGTTGTCATTGGGACGGAAAGTAAGGTGAAATGTTCTGAACAGGGGCACAGACAGCAAAACAAATGTTACAGGGGTGATAACCCTTACCTATGTTTTCCAAAAAGTTTAAAAATAGATGTTTGGGCTGGAGCTACACTTAAACAATGTACCTGTTCAAAATTACAAACACATTCTACATAAGAACAAACCTACAGTCCCTGTCTTGTATGCACCGCCTGTATACGGCTGTTCAGAGTATATAGGGCCTTTTTTATTTTGTGTGCGGTGTTCCCCTTAATATCCATACAAGACCCAAAGGGGCTGGTAATGGGCTGGGGTAGGGGGGGGGGTCATGGGGTAGCTATGCCATTTTTCTTAAAGATTTTCATCCATATTACCGGGACCAGACATTACATTAAAGCCGCAAGCAGTTTTAAATGGCTTTTTTTTCCTTTAGAAGTGTCATTTTGTGCAGGGACAGTTCTAAACACGGGAAACACGTGGCACTTCACAGGCATACTTTAGACACCCCCCAGGTACGATATTTAAAGGAATATTTGACTTTTTTTTTTCACTTTATGCATCATTAAAATGACTGCTTCCGAAAAACGACCGTTTTTAAAACTTCTTTTTGCATTGATACATGTCCCCTGGTGCAGAACCCGGGTTCCCAAACCCTTTTTAGGACAATAACATGCATAATAGTCGTTATAATTAGCACTTTAGAATTCGAACGTTCGCATCCATTGTATTTAATAGGGTTCTAATGTTCGTGCGAACTTTCGGTCCGTTCGCGGGTTCTGGTGCGAACCGAACCCGGGGGTGTTCGGCTCATCACTAATGCCTAGCATACAGAAGCTGGTGGAGGAGGTGAATGGTATAGAAAACTTCCTCCACCGGCTTCTGTTTTATGTGACAGACTGCAGAGGAGAGGGCTGCCTGAGGTGGCGGAACTGCGTTCCGGCAAGTTCCAGCAGAAAAAAAGCCCTGATTATACTTGAAATATAAGTATAGCTTATTCAGTAAATAAAATGAACTTGCTTTTTAAAATTTTATTTTTTATTATAATTGAAATAACAAGGTCTGTATATGTTAAGAACATTTCACCTATACATGAGAACAGATAACCACTCCCCTTTCCCTCGTAATAATTTAAAAGTTTCCTACCAATATGCAATTTCAGTTATTGACAATGCAGTTCCAGAAGCATGTATTGCCCTATCAAGAGCTTGATCAATTTTCTCCCGTATTGTAGATGTCATTTTATCTATAGATGAAGGTATTGTCTATTCTCGTAAGGCAGTGATTTGTAACACTTTCTTGCTTGAAGATACTGCTGGTGAAGAAACTTTTTGTGATGATCCAAAAGCAGCAGCAAGATGCCGTGATGGTGGAGAACATTAATAGGAATCATTTAAAGGTTATAAAGATAAACTAATTTGACAGACACATTTACTCTCTTGCCTGTCAATTAAGGCCTGAGAGGAGAGAAACTCATCTATTGTATCCCAACAATCACCCAACTGTAGGAGGTACAAGGTGGAGCCCACAGGCAAACTAAACTGGAACCCTTCTCCCTGCAGTGCCCCCTAGTGGCAGAAATGCATATTTCTCTTGTTTGGGAACTGCATTGAGAGTGTTACTTGAACTGTAATTCAGGATTTGCTTGTCTTCAGCTAAGAGAACTTGCAATAATTTAAGACTTTATATAAAGTCTCAGAAATCTTTTGGTAAGGTTATATAACTTGAATAGCATCTCACAAAATGAATTTTTCCACAAAAAGAAAAAACACTTTGAAAAAAAAAACACGTAAAAAAAATGTTATTTTCCAATTTTCGCATGCCTTCCCATCTCTAGCATGGACACAGGAGAAAAACAGACAGAAAGTCCCCCTATATAACCCCTCCTACTTCAGTTTTTTCACTAGTGTCTGAAGGTGATAGTCGCTGAGGTACAGCTCTGCACAGTATTGCCAGATTCTAAAAGGCCCCACTACAGTGGAAGTGGATGGTCAAGCGGGAATTGTTTATAATGTGACCTGCGTGTATGGGACCCTGTGCAATAACTCACCAAGGTGTTTTCTAGCATGGTGCTATAGAGGTCCAGGGCAGTGGACCCTGAGAAAAGAGGATTGAGTGATTGAGGGTCCTGAGGGATACCTACCTTGATGGGTGAAGATAGGATCCTCGTTCTGTTTTTAGAAAGATCCTGCGGCAAGATTTGGTGAGTGTTTCTGCAGTTTAGGGCCCTTTAAGAAAGATCACAAGGCTGTCTGAAAGGTGTCCTTCTCTGTTTTTGCCACAAGGGGCAGAGGTGTTCAGATGGGGGAGCCTGCTGGATGCCAAATGCTGCTAATACATTAGACTGGAAAATAGTTCACACTGTTCAGTGTACTTTCCCTCTTTCTTGTCTGTTTTGCTTCCTGCATATTTAAAAAAAAAACTGGCATCTGGATATGTCTTCACATATGGAAGTTTTTGTGGTAGAAACAGCATCAGTGGTGCAGCTAGAAGGGGCACAGGGTGAGATCTTCATTTATACCAGGACATGTGAGTATACCTCTGGGGTAAGGGCCCTGGCAGATGGGTGGTCCCCTAGGGGTATCTTAGACACTGTGTGAAATGTGTCATCTCAACTGAGTGGGGTTGCCTTTCTTGCACAGAGCCCATTCATTCAGCATTTTGGTCTTTTGTCCATTCACATGTGTGATTCTGTGGTTAACACTTGACAACTGGGCACTTAAACCCCCTTCCTAACCAGACGAATTTTCAGCTTTCGGTGCTCTCACATTTTGAATGACAATTACTCAGTCATACAACACTGTACCCATATGAAATTTTTGTCCTTTTTTTCACACAAATAGAGCTTTCTTTTGGTGGTATTTAATCACTGTTGGGTTTTTTATTTTTTGCGCTATAAGAGAAAAAAGACAGAAAATTTTGTACAAAAATGAATTTTTCTTTGTTTCCGTTATAAAATTTTGCAAATTAGTATTTTTTCGTCATACATTTTGGCCAAAATTTATACTGCTACATATCTTTGGTAAAAATAAGTACAAATTGGTGCATATTTTTTGGTCTTTGTGAAAGTTATAGAGTCCACAAGCTATGGTGCCAATATCTGAAAATTGATCACACCTGAAGTACTGACGGCCTATCTCATTTCTTGAGACCCTAACATGCCAGAAAAGTACAAATACCCCCCAAATGACCCCTTTTTGGAAAGAAGACATTCCAAGGTATTTAGAAAGAGTCATTGTGAGTTTTTTGAAGTTGTCATTTTTTCCCACAATTCTTTGCAAAAATCAAGATTTTTTTTTCTTTTTTTTTTTCCACAAAATTGTCATATTAGCAGGTTATTTCTCACACACAGCATATGCATACCACAAATTACACCCCAAAACACATTCTGCTATTCCTCCCGAGTATGGCGATACCACATGTGTGAGACTTTTACACAGCGTGGCCACATACAGAGGCCCAACATGCAGGGAGCACCATCAGGCGTTCTGGAGAACCCAGGCCAATTCTGACATTTCTCTCCTACATGTAAAAATCATCATTTGTTTGCTAGAAAATTACATAGAACCCCAAAACATTATATATGTTTTTTTAGCATTGACCTTAAAGAATATAATGGTGGTCATTGCAACTTTTTATCTTGCACTGTATTTGCGCAGAAATTTTTCTAACGCGTTTTTTACGGAAAAAAACTTTTGTGCCTAAAAGAAAAAAAAACAGTAAAGTTAGCCCAATGTTTTTGCATAATGTGAAAGATGAAGTTACGCCGAGTAAATAGATACCTAACATGTCACCCTTCAAAATTGCACACACTCGTGGAATGGCGCCAAACTTCGCTACTTAAAAATCCCCATAGGCAACGCTTTAAATATTTTTACTGGTTACATGTTTTGAGTTACAGAGGAGGTCTAGGGCCAAAATTATTGCTCTCGCTCTAACGTTCGCAACGATACCTCACATGTGTGGTTTGAACACCGTTTTCATATGTGGGCGGGGCTTACGTATGCGTTCACTTCTGCATGCGAGCTCGCGGGGGCAGGGGCGCTTTAAAAAATATATATATATTTTATTGTTCATTTTACTTTATTTATTTTAGTTTGACATGTTTTTCCGCCCCAAATTTTTTTTTGATCACTTTTATTCCTATTACAAGGAATGTAAACATCCCTTGTAATAGGAATATGGCATGACAGGTCCTCTTTACAGTGAGATATGGGGTCAATAAGACCCCACATCTCACCTCTAGGCTGGGAAGCCTGAAAAAAAAACAAAAAAAAAAACAATCCTGGCTTTGATCGTAGCGGTGAGTCGGTAGAAGCACCGGAGGGCAGCGGGAGGGGGGGGCATCCCCTCTCACCTTCCGTAAGAGCGATCAAGCGGTGGAACAGCCGCTATGATCATTCTTATGGTGCAGGGAATCGCCAGCTGAAAAAGCGAATATCTGAATGATGCCTGTAGCTGCTCCCATCATTCAGATATCTCCGCACAAAGTCAAGGACGTCATATGACGGCCGGCGGGCGGGAAGTGGTTATTGCAGAGTATTGCCGGGTATTGCGGAGTATTGCTGGGTATTGAGGAGTATTGCCGGGTATTGAGGAGTATTGCTGGGTATTGAGGAGTATTGCGGGGTATTGCAGAGTATTGCCGAGTATTGCGGGGTATTGCCGAGTATTGCCGGGTATTGCCGGGTATTGAGGAGTATTGCAGGGTATTGCGGAGTATTGCAGGGTATTGCGGAGTATTGCAGGGTATTGTGGAGTATTGCCGGGTATTGTGGAGTATTGCCGGGTATTGAGGAGTATTGCGGAGTATGGCAGGGTATTGCGGAATATGGCAGAGTATTGCACAGTATGGGCAGAGTATGGGCAGGGTATTGCACAGTATGGGCAGGGTATTGCACAGGGTATTGCACAGGGTATTGCACAGGGTATTGCACAGGGTATTGCAGAGTATGGGCAGAGTATGGGCAGGGTATTGCACAGGGTATTGCAGAGTATTGCACAGGGTATTGCAGAGTATTGCACAGGGTATTGCAGAGTATTGGCAGGGTGTATTGTAGAGTATTGGCAGGGTGTATTGCAGAGTATTGCACAGGGTATTGCAGAGTATTGCACAGGGTATTGCACAGGGTGTATTGCAGAGTATTGGCAGAGTATTGCACAGGGATGGCTGAGCAGGGATGGATGGATGGCTGGATCTGTGACTGCAATTGTCACAGATCCAGCCCACAGCTGACATGGGGGAGGGAGCGGACATGATCCGCTCCCTCCCCTCTCCTCTCACACTGTACCGATCGGTACAGAGAGGGGAGGGAGGAACCGGCGTCATCACATGACGCCGGTCTGTTTACAAGTGATCGCTCCGTCATTTGACGGAGCGATCACGTGGTAAACGGCCGCGATTAGCGGCCATCTACCGTGATCCGTGATGCGCCGGGTCTTCCGGACCCGGCGGTCACGGACATATCCTGGAGCGCGCCCCAGGGGGCGAGCGGGAGAAAGATTCTGTGAGGACGTCCCTGGGACAGCCACTCAGGATAACTCGACCGCGCTGTGGACGTCTTTTGTACATGGCGCGGTCGGGAAGTGGTTAAATAACTGGTCCACAGAATTGCCTTGCAAAAAATAGTTTGCAGGCTTTCCATTTCATGGGTAACGTTTGATGGGGTGGACCTGGATAAATATATCCAAAAGATTTCTGAAGTTAAGCTTTCCACCTCTGAAGAAGAAGAGTCTTGGTTCAGGCTCTTCTATTCTAGACAGTCCTTTTTGCACCCTCAGGCTGTGGTCTCTAGAGGGAAAATTCAGGGCCAGTTTCATAAAAGATCCTGGTTATCTAAGCCAGCAAAATCAGATTCAAAGATCTCTTCCAAGTGAAGGGGCACCTGCACTTCTTTCAGTTTGTGACTCTGCCATTCGGACTGACCATTGCCATAACCCTTGGGGTGTTTATAAAGGTGCTGGCTCCAGTACTGTGCCTGTTAAAGGTTCAAATAATACCCATTCTGAAGTATATAGATGATCTGTTGCTCAGTTCACTGGTTGAGGCAAAATGTCTGTCCCATGATGCATACCTGTCAGGAAAGGTTTCACCTGCTGGGCCGCAGTACTGATGTCCACAAGTGGGTGTCTCCCATTAGTCTGTAGTTGACATCATCTCCTGCAATCAGGCGTCACCTGAGACTGATTGCAGGAGGTGTGTATAAATGCCCAGCAGATGCTCAAGCATTTGCTTTGTATATTCCTGGAGCCCAGACCTGTATTCCTGAACCTGTACCTTGTGACCTGTTATCCTGTACCTGGTCTCCTGTGTTCCTGAACCCTGCATCCATCCGTGGACCCCTGTCACTGTACCTTGTGACCTGTTGTCCTGTACCTGGTGTCCTGTGTTCCTAAACTCTGCATTCATCACTGGACCCCTGTCTCTGTACCTTGTGACCTGTTATCCTGTACCTAGTGTCCTGTGTTCCTGAACCCTGCATCCATCCCTGGACCCCTGTCTTGCAGACTCATCCCTTCCTCCTGTTGTCCTCTCCTTGTCCCCCTCCTGCTCCCTATTCAATCCTACTGATCTCTCGTGTATGGCCCTGGCTTGATAACGTTTATGATTAAATCTCAATCCTGTATTCACGTTTTGTTTAGGGAGTTGTTTTGTGTGTCACCGTGGTTGTTTGCTGGTTGCTTTATTGTTTATGACTTATCCTTTAAATAAATCCATATATATGTAGCGGGGGTCTAAATCTAGGGGGAGCACCTGGGTGGTAGTATGATCCAGGATGTACCAATCATGAGAGGGGTTAGACCATTTAAGTCGTGGAGGACTTTGGTAGTGTGCTATTCTCCTTGACCTGTGGGTGGCGATGTTGTCCCAAGTCGAGGTAGAACCACTGCCGCAGTGCTGCACCCTTTTTGTCCTGCTCTGGCGGTGGTACAGCAGGGTGGGGAACCTGCTGTGGCTGCTGGGGGAGGAGATAAAAGGGGGTAGACGCCCTCGCCACGAGGTCTTCTTGCTATCCTGCACCCAGGCACCTTTGGCTTGGGTGCTGGCGGTCCGGAGTTCCGGCCCAGGTGCCCATGGCCTGGTCGGAGCAGTGTTGGCGTCCATCTCAGGCACCTTAAGCCTGGGGTATGGTACTACACCGGAGGCCTGGGGCCCAGTGACTTCGACTGGGCTCCGCAAGGGCGGATGAGTCCGAGGGACCCTGAGGTGGATGGGGCCCGTGTCTGAGGCGAGGAGGCCAGAGAGGTTACCCTTCTGAAAAGCACGAAGCAGCATCAACCCGGTGACAGAGGGGCCTCTGGTAACTCCCTTGGAGGGACATCTTCCCCCTGACAGGGGCCGCAACGCAGCAAAGGTACTCCAGTTCATGTTCTCTAGAGTCGCTGGTAGAGACTCCAAAGATTCAAGTTCTCTCTCAAGCCGATGGCTGTAGCAACCGCTGGTGAAACCACAGTGGTTTAGTTTGATTGTTAGGACTGTGCCTCGACCTGCTCACCCCACCGTATTGAACTGTTTTATGGGTCCCAACCAGTCGGCTGGCAAAGGACTGTTTATTCGTGTGTTATAATAAACAAGCGTTGGACCCTTATCGGTGTGTGGTACTCTGGTTAATGGGAGCGAAGGGAAGTGTGAGCACAGCAGACTTGGCTATTAAAGAAACACACAGGCCCGAGGAGAACAAAAGGTACTGGCCTTCACCTCACCCGCTGCAATGGGGAGGACATGGGCCATAGCGCATCTCACTCTCGCATACAAGATACCCCTAGATAAGAGCTATCGGATAACCGATTCATAAGAGAAGGGAGTGAGGCCGCTACACGTGGGGGCTCGTAAGTCCGGGATCGTGTGTGTTTTGACTATGGAGCTGAGAACGTCTGTGTTTGAACTTTGCTGCCCGGAGGAGTTCCGAGTGGGTCGGCCATGTTACTGGCCAAAGTGCATCCCTGCTCGAAGTCGTGGACATGACCCTAAGACGGGAAAGGCCCATGCGGAAGAGCGAGAAGAGGGAGAAGTCCAGCCGTGTGACGTACTACATGTGGGGGCTTTTACTGCACTGCGCCATGAGGCACCCCATAACTGCGCAGTTCGTGGGCGGAGTCTAGTGGAAGCCCGCGAAAACGTGCAAGTTATGGGAGGAGTCTGGCCATGTGGGGAGATACACATGGAGACTCCGGCGCGAGGTCAGTGCGTGATGGAGCAGCAGATAGTCGGGATGACCTCAAGTTCCCCGTGGATTCCGGTTCCCTACCCCACGAAGATGACTGCTTTTGCTGCTCCCCTTACAGACAAGGGGATAAGACTTAGACCCCGAGGGCAGTTGGCTCTGTACACCTGCAGAGACACGGAGGCCCTCGGCATGATCTGTCCCGGATGTTCGGGACTGGTGGTCCACCTGAAGCCATTCGGGCGTTGCGAGGCATGCAAAGAGTTCTTGTTCGAGGTGGAGCCATCCACAGTAAGGCCCCGGGCCCTTCGCCTCAACTGCCTCACAGGTACCGCTACTCCAGAAGGGGAGATCCAGGCCTTTGCGGAGGTCCCCGTACGCACTGACCAGGGCGACGTGACTGCCCAACCAGAGACTGAGAAAGAAAAATCCGAGGATGCTGCTTCGGTCGCCACGGATTCCCTGCTCCCACCTCCGAAGAGGAAAGTCGGCCTGGTACAGGTGTCCTGTGGTCGTGGTCGAGCTTCACCCCGCCGCTTGCCGGGCCTGGATGGATCCGGTTGGAAGAGTCCTGGACATCCCTGTTCTTCCAAAGGTCCAGGTGAGCCAGGGGCTGGAACTGTGGTGTTGGTTGGAGGTGTCAGGAGTCCACAGTCGGTGGAGCCCGCCAGGGAGGGTGGTTCCGTGTCTACTGGGAACTACCTACCCGCAGAGATGTACGACACCTCTGACCTAGAATCACTGTCGGACTGTGGAGATGATGGTGAAATTGATGAACTCTTTCACCGCAAGGGCTGGGACAAAATGCCATTGCTTGCGCTACGTGCACCACAGGATCTGCCTATGTTCACAGGAGACAGTACGCCCCGGGCGGAAGCCCCGGAGCTTACGAGGAAGCCTAGTCCTCTGCTTGTCCTTCCACCACCCGCAGCATCACCCATTCCGGTAGCGGGAACACATTGCGCATCACTGCGGGCACCAAGACTCAAACCTCAGGAGGTAGTTAAAGTACCTCGGCATCCAGAAGCTATCGTTCCGCCTGGAGAAGATGAGCGGGCCACGATGCCACCTTTGGCCCGACTACAGCGGCTCCTTTGTCAGAGGGTTGCCCGTGAATATGGATGGGAGTACCCCTATTTGCCTCGGGACTTACTCTTTGAAGTCGAGGTCTTGCGGCAGCGATGGTATGACGAGTTCGTCTGGGAAAAACTCAAAGTGCCTCATGCCCGCCGGTACTTGTCCTGTTCACCATTAGTGTCTAAACAATTCAGGGACTGCAAAGCGGAGTGGATGCTGGGCCGTCACATCCATGCTGACAGAGTGCTTATCTGCCGGAAGGATAGAGAGGACATTGAATATAATGTTGAAACTTTTGATAAGCATCTGAAGCCCCTGTTCTTGCCGCATCCGAAGTTTTACTTGTAGGAGGAAAAAAAAAAGACTCCTGTGTGCTGTTGCCCTTTTGTTTACTGCAGAACTCCCTTGAACACAAGGACTGTGCCCTAGTTTTTTATTTGGGCTTTTCTACTCTTTGGAGAAATGGGAGCTGTTTTTCGTTTGTTCTCCCTCTTTCTTCATGCATCAAACACAAGGACTTTTGGGGTAGAGTCAGAGTAGGGACACAGCCAGAAGAAGGAAGGTTGTCTGGAAGATTCAGCCAAGTGTCATTACCGCAGCACTGTCACCAGGGGGCAGTGTTGCGCAACAGTTGTTTGTTTTTTTTACACTTGCACCACCCTACTCATTGGAGCGAGTGGGCCTCTCGGCTGATAGACCCATTCATTCCAAGTCACACAAATGTGTTAGGATGTTGTGGTTTTTTTTTTGTGTTTCCCTTCTGCAGGCGATCCATCTGTCAAGGCTACTGAGTAGGGGGTGGTTCTTAGGCAGTTATGGGAGGGATTGTATATGTGTACATGTTCAGATTGTTTATTGGAAAGTTTATTACTTTATGTTCCCCTTCCCTCGAGCAGGTCTTGGCACAAATTAGGATTTAAGTTTGAGGGATGGCCTCTGGGGTCAAGCTTATGTTACCACTCCTTGGGAGACATGGGTTTGTGCCAGACGCTGGGGACCAGCGTCAAACCACTAGGGGGAGAGTGTAGCGTGGGTTTAAATCTAGGGGGAGCACCTGGGTGGTAGTATGATCCAGGATGTACCAATCATGAGAGGGGTTAGACCATTTAAGTCGTGGAGGACTTTGGTAGTGTGCTATTCTCCTTGACCTGTGGGTGGTGATGTTGTCCCAAGTCGAGGTAGAACCACTGCCGCAGTGCTGCACCCTTTTTGTCCTGCTCTGGCGGTGGTACAGCGGGGCAGGGAACCTGCTGTGGCTGCTGGGGGAGGAGATAAAAAGGGGTAGACGCCCTCGCCACGAGGTCTTCTTGCTATCCCGTGCCAAGGCACCCTTGGCCTGGGTGCTGGCGGTCCGGAGTTCCGGCCCAGGTGCCCATGGCCTGTTCGGAGCAGTGTTGGCATCCATCTCAGGCACCTTAAGCCTGGGGTGAGGTACTAAACCGGAGGCCTGGGGCCCAGTGACTTCGACTGGGCTCCGCAAGGGCGGATGAGTCCGAGGGACCCTGAGGTGGATGGGGCCCATGTCTGAGGCGAGGAGGCCGGAGAGGTTACCCTTCTGAAAAGCACGAAGCAGCATCAACCCGGTGACAGAGGGGCCTCTGGTAACTCCCTTGGAGGGACATCTTTCCCCTGACAGGGGCCGCAACACAGCGAAGGTACTCCAGTTCATGTTCTCTAGAGTCGCTGGTAGAGACTCCAAAGATTCAAGTTCTCTCTCAAGCCGATGGCTGTAGCAACCGCTGGTGAAACCACAGTGGTTTAGTTTGATTGTTAGGTCTGTGCCTCGACCTGCTCACCCCACCGTATTGAACTGTTTTATGGGTCCCAACCAGTCGGCTGGCAAAGGACTGTTTATTCGTGTGTTATAATAAACAAGAGTTGGACCCTTATCGGTGTGTGGTACTCTGGTTAATGGGAGCGAAGGGAAGTGTCAGCACAGCAGACTTGGCTCTTAAAGAAACACACAGGACCGAGGAGAACAAAAGGTACTGACCTTCACCTCACCCACTGCAATGGGGAGGACATGGGCCGTAGCGCATCTCACTCTCACATACAAGATACCCCTAGATAAGAGCTATCGGATAACCGATTCACAAGAGAAGGGAGTGAGGCCGCTACATATATTTACTTTATATGCGTTTTGGTCTTCCCTGTTGCAGTCCACACATTCTGGTCGCACTCGCTTATGACAATACCATAGAGGAGTTTGGATGGGTTCTCAATGTCCATAAATCTGCATTGGTGCCACTGTCAACTCAAGGACTGGACTATCTGGGTCTGATCCTGGAGTCAGTCCAGGTAAAAGTTTTCCTTCCTCCGGGAAAAGTGTGTTGCTCTGAGAAATCAAGTATCTTCCCTCAGTAAGCACAGATTTCTCTTGATTCATCTCTGTATGAGACTAATGGGAAGGATGGTTGCCACCTTTGAGGTGGTCCTATTTGTTCAGTCCATTTTAGGCCTTTGCAGCAGAATATTTTGTTGGAATGGGACAGGAGGGTTCAATCACTGAATTGTTGGATGTCCTTGCATCCCAGTACGCTATGGACTCTGAACTGGTGGATGTCTCTTCGGAAGTTGGAGACAGAGAAGTAATTTCTTCCCCTTTCCTGGAAGGTACTAACAACAGATGCCAGCATGACAGGATGGTGAGGTGTTATGGGCCACATTTCAGTCCAGGGGACTTGGTCTCCCCAGGAGAGGTTGTTACCCATCAACATTCTGGGGCTTTGAGCAATCTGTCTCGCTCTGTTTCACTATACTGTTCAGCTTCAGGGGCTTCCAGAGAGAATCCAAGACAGATAATGCCACTGCTGAGCATTACACCAATTATCAGAGGGGCACCAGGAATTCTGCTGCCCAGGAAGAGGTGAATCTCATCCTGTCATGGGTAAAGCTTCATGTTCTGGCCCTGTTGGCAGTTCACATTCTGGGGGAAAAAATTTGCAGGCGGACCAGCTGGCAAGTGTCAAGTGTGACCTCTCCACCTGGAGGTATTCAGGGCACTTTGTCTATAATGGGGCACATCAGAAATGTATTTTCTAGTGTCCACATTCAATTCAAAACTAAACAATTTAGTTTCATAAAAAAGGGACCATTGTGGTAGATGCCCTTATGACACCATGGCATCAATTCTTTCAGATTTATGCCTTCCCTCCAATTCGGCTTATTTTGTGTCTATTGTGCAGGATTTAAGTGGAGGGAATGCCAGTGATTCTGGCTGCATTGGCTTGGCCTAGAAGAACATGGTATTCCAACATCAGGAACAGGTGATGGACAGCCCATGGTTACTTCAGACTGGCTTGGTCCTCCTGTCACAAGGCCCAATCTTCCAACCTTCTTTTTTTTGTAAAATCTTTTTTATTGAAGTTTATATGAACACATAAGATTTGCCCACTTAGGGGCTCAACATTTGCCCACGCAGGGGCAGTTTCTCTGTTGCGGCAACGTACCGCTACAGGGCATAGCATATAACACGAACAGCTTAACTTAACTTATTCTATAAACCCAAACAAGGGGAGAGGGTCAGTTCAAGATAATCCGTGCTCAAATTGATATCAACAGGAGAGAGCAGCATGAAGAAAAAAAAAAAATTGGGCCAATAGAGTAACAAACTAAGGAAACATTATCAGTCTAAGCATTGGTCACTGCAGCAGTTGTGGTACTACTTTCATCTAGCCAACAACTCCATACCTTCTCAAATTTTTGCGGGCATCCCCTGGTCGAGTAGGTGGCTTTATATAGGGGTAAACTGGCATTCACTAGGCCCTTCCAGAATCTGACAGAGGGGGGAGACGATTGTTTCCAGTTCATCGTAATGGCTTTGCGGGCATAATACAGTAACAGGGATATGAGTATTTTCCTGGCTCTGATCATTGGCAATTGCTCAACTAGCCCTAGCAGACAGTATAGAGGATCATAAGGGACACAAGTTTTAGTGACCACAGTGATCACCTGGAGCACCTCATTCCAATAATGTACGATTGCCGGGCAAGCCCAAAAGACGTGGAAAAAAAAACCCCGGTTGACAGGAGCAGCGCCAGCACGCCGGAGAATGCTCCAGCGACATCTGGTGCAACCTGTGAGGTGTGTAGTGAGCTCTATGTACAATTTTATATTGGACCAATTTGTCTCTCGCTGAGACCAGAGGGGAGAAAGGAAAGTCCCAAACCTCCCTCCAGTCGTCCTCATCCAGCCCCGGAATGTCCTCCACCCATTTCCTGCGGAGGGAAGACAGCCCGGGGGCAGCAGCAACCAGCAAGGATCCATAGAGCTGAGACGTGGGTTTCTCCAGATCCTTTACCCGGAGGGTGGATTCTAGCTCAGAGTATATCAATTCAACTGGTTGGCCCAAAAATTGACACCTGTAGGCATGAGCAATTTGAAGATATCTAAAATGAGCCCGCATAGGCACATTAAATTTGGCGCATAAAATGTGGAAGGGGGTGAGGTCTCTGTTGGTGATAATATGTTTAAGGGTCAGTATTTTGTATTTGGCCCAGGCCTGTGGATCCGGGATAGTGTTGAAATGCGATAGGTTAGGATTCAGCCACAGGGGGGGTGTGAGGAGACCAAGAGTTTGGCGGGGGTGCCCTCAGCGCCTCACCCGCCTTCCATGCCCGCAGAGTGGTACGCATCAAAGGGGTGAGATTGTGAGGCGTTTTAGGCCCCCTAAATAGCAGCCCCTCCAGCGCCTCCAAAGACCCCACTATGGCTGCCTCCAACACCGTTGCAGAGTTGGTCAGGTCCGGTTGCAGCCACCAATGGGCGGTCACAAGCTGAGTGGCCAAGTAATACTTGTAGCAATCAGGGAGAGCCAAGCCCCCACTATCCACAGGCCTGGTCAAGGTGGTATATTTGAATCTAGGTGGTTTGGGCCCCCAAATAAAGGAGAGGAAGAGTTGCCTGAGGGAATTAAAGAAAACTTTAGTCAGCCATTGAGGGGAATTCCGAAAAATGTATGCAAGTTTAGGCAGGACTTTCATCTTGATAAGATTAATACGCCCAATGAGAGAAAGGGGAAGATTACTCCACGCTTTTAGTTTGGTTTTAATGACTACCAAGACAGGATCAAGATTGAGCCGCACAAAGTCCCCACTCTCTCTTGAGACAACAACTCCCAAATAAGTAAACTGTTCAACCCACTGAAGTGGGAGAGAGGAGGGTGAGGAGGACCTGGCCCCCGCATCCACTGGAAACAACTGAGACTTGTGCCAGTTCACTCTCAACCCCGTGAAGGCGGAAAAGGCATCCATGATACCGAGTGCGCCCCGCAGAGAGTCACCAGCATCATTCAAAAAACGGAGCATATCATCCGCATAAAGAGCCACTCTCTCCTCCAGCCAGCCCACCCTAAGACCACGGACCTCGGCAGAGCTCCTAAGGGCTTCAGCAATAGGCCCCATGGCCAGGGCGAAGAGAGCCGGGGAGAGAGGGCATCCCTGCCTGGTGCCCCTCTGCAGGGGGAACGGAGGAGACAGGGAGCCATTCAGCCTAATGCATGCCGTGGGACCAGTATAGAGTGTGCGTATCCAACCTATAAATTTCAACGGGAATCCCATTCTTCTAAGCACCTCCCACAGATAGACCCACTCCACTGTGTCGAACGCCTTCTCTACATCTAGGGAGGCAATGGTCCTAGTACCCTGATTAGTATGGGGGGCATGAATATTAGAGAATAATCTACGTATATTAATGTCTGTAGACCTACCAGGCATAAAGCCCGTTTGATCAGAGTCAATCAGGGATTTTATGACTGTATTAAGTCTGATGGCCAATAACTTGGTTAAAATTTTCAGATCACAGTTGAGAAGTGCAATTGGCCTGTAGGAGGCGCACAGCTTAGGGTCTTTATTAGGCTTTGGAATGAGAACGACATGGGCTTCTCTCATAGAGGGCGGTAAGGAGCCTTGTTGCAAACAGGCTTGGAACATCTGAGCTAGTTTGGGGGCGAGTAATTCTATGTGGGCCCTATAGTACTCAATGGGCAGGCCATCCGGCCCTGGGGTTTTACCTGCCGGGAAAGACTTAATGGCCAGTGTGACCTCTTCTGGAGTGATCTCCGAGACAAGGAGTTGCCTCTCCATGTCAGAGAGCCATCCCAGGGCTAGCGTGTCCAGTAGAGAGATCATAGGTGCAGGGTCAAACCCGTCAGGGAGTGAAGAAACATACAGAGAGGTGTAAAACGTGGTGAATGCAGACAGAATATCCTCCTGAGAGGTGACTGAAACGCCATCTGTCATGAGGATCTCCGATATCACCGCTGATGGCCTGTCCTGCTGTGTCAGCAGCGCTAGTAGTTTGCTATTCTTGTCTCCATGTTCAAAGTATTCCTGTCTGCTACTTTGTATACCAAGCCTAGTGGTATCTGAAACATGTAGATGTAATTCTCGCCTAAGCGATGAAAGGTGCTCAAAATTGGAGACTGTTGCCGAGGCTGAATACTAATTCAAGGCCTCGTCCACCTTACGCTGCAGGTCAGAGACCCTGTCTCCCAGCTCCGCCCTCACCGCCGCCACAGCCGAGATATACTGACCCCTTCCGTGAGCCTTGGAGGCGTCCCAGGTCATCTCCAGGGAGGCTGACCCCGCATTGTGTGCCCAATACTCCCCCAGAGGAGAAAAAACTCTGTCATGGACTGCCTCGTTATTAATCCAATGGGGTTGTAACCTCCAAAGTGCTTTGTTCCGTGACCTGGTGGTCCTAATGGTCAATTTAAGTGGGTGGTGGTCCACCTGAAGCCATTCGGGCGTTGCGAGGCATGCAAAGAGTTCTTGTTCGAGGTGGAGCCATCCACAGTAAGGCCCCGGGCCCTTCGCCTCAACTGCCTCACAGGTACCGCTACTCCAGAAGGGGAGATCCAGGCCTTTGCGGAGGTCCCCGTACGCACTGACCAGGGCGACGTGACTGCCCAACCAGAGACTGAGAAAGAAAAATCCGAGGATGCTGCTTCGGTCGCCACGGATTCCCTGCTCCCACCTCCGAAGAGGAAAGTCGGCCTGGTACAGGTGTCCTGTGGTCGTGGTCGAGCTTCACCCCGCCGCTTGCCGGGCCTGGATGGATCCGGTTGGAAGAGTCCTGGACATCCCTGTTCTTCCAAAGGTCCAGGTGAGCCAGGGGCTGGGACTGTGGTGTTGGTTGGAGGTGTCAGGAGTCCACAGTCGGTGGAGCCCGCCAGGGAGGGTGGTTCCGTGTCTACTGGGAACTACCTACCCGCAGAGATGTACGACACCTCTGACCTAGAATCACTGTCGGACTGTGGAGATGATGGTGAAATTGATGAACTCTTTCACCGCAAGGGCTGGGACAAAATGCCATTGCTTGCGCTACGTGCACCACAGGATCTGCCTATGTTCACAGGAGACAGTACGCCCCGGGCGGAAGCCCCGGAGCTTACGAGGAAGCCTAGTCCTCTGCTTGTCCTTCCACCACCCGCAGCATCACCCGTTCCGGTAGCGGGAACACATTGCGCATCACTGCGGGCACCAAGACTCAAACCTCAGGAGGTAGTTAAAGTACCTCGGCATCCAGAAGCTATCGTTCCGCCTGGAGAAGATGAGCGGGCCACGATGCCACCTTTGGCCCGACTACAGCGGCTCCTTTGTCAGAGGGTTGCCCGTGAATATGGATGGGAGTACCCCTATTTGCCTCGGGACTTACTCTTTGAAGTCGAGGTCTTGCGGCAGCGATGGTATGACGAGTTTGTCTGGGAAAAACTCAAAGTGCCTCATGCCCGCCGGTACTTGTCCTGTTCACCATTAGTGTCTAAACAATTCAGGGACTGCAAAACGGAGTGGATGCTGGGCCGTCACATCCATGCTGACAGAGTGCTTATCTGCCGGAAGGATAGAGAGGACATTGAATATAATGTTGAAACTTTTGATAAGCATCTGAAGCCCCTGTTCTTGCCGCATCCGAAGTTTTACTTGTAGGAGGAAAAAAAAAAAGACTCCTGTGTGCTGTTGCCCTTTTGTTTACTGCAGAACTCCCTTGAACACAAGGACTGTGCCCTAGTTTTTTATTTGGGCTTTTCTACTCTTTGGAGAAATGGGAGCTGTTTTTCGTTTGTTCTCCCTCTTTCTTCATGCATCAAACACAAGGACTTTTGGGGTAGAGTCAGAGTAGGGACACAGCCAGAAGAAGGAAGGTTGTCTGGAAGATTCAGCCAAGTGTCATTACCGCAGCACTGTCACCAGGGGGCAGTGTTGCGCAACGGTTGTTTGTTTTTTTTACACTTGCACCACCCTACTCATTGGAGCGAGTGGGCCTCTCGGCTGATAGACCCATTCATTCCAAGTCACACAAATGTGTTAGGATGTTGTGGGTTTTTTTGTGTTTCCCTTCTGCAGGCGATCCATCTGTCAAGGCTACTGAGTAGGGGGTGGTTCTTAGGCAGTTATGGGAGGGATTGTATATGTGTACATGTTCAGATTGTTTATTGGAAAGTTTATTACTTTATGTTCCCCTTCCCTCGAGCAGGTCTTGGCACAAATTAGGATTTAAGTTTGAGGGATGGCCTCTGGGGTCAAGCTTATGTTACCACTCCTTGGGAGACATGGGTTTGTGCCAGACGCTGGGGACCAGCGTCAAACCACTAGGGGGAGAGTGTAGCGGGGGTTTAAATCTAGGGGGAGCACCTGGGTGGTAGTATGATCCAGGATGTACCAATCATGAGAGGGGTTAGACCATTTAAGTCGTGGAGGACTTTGGTAGTGTGCTATTCTCCTTGACCTGTGGGTGGTGATGTTGTCCCAAGTCGAGGTAGAACCAATGCCGCAGTGCTGCACCCTTTTTGTCCTGCTCTGGCGGTGGTACAGCGGGGCAGGGAACCTGCTGTGGCTGCTGGGGGAGGAGATAAAAAGGGGTAGACGCCCTCGCCACGAGGTCTTCTTGCTATCCAGCGCCAAGGCACCCTTGGCCTGGGTGCTGGCGGTCCGGAGTTCCAGCCCAGGTGCCCATGGCCTGTTCGGAGCAGTGTTGGCATCCATCTCAGGCACCTTAAGCCTGGGGTGAGGTACTAAACCGGAGGCCTGGGGCCCAGTGACTTCGACTGGGCTCCGCAAGGGCGGATGAGTCCGAGGGACCCTGAGGTGGATGGGGCCCGTGTCTGAGGCGAGGAGGCCGGAGAGGTTACCCTTCTGAAAAGCACGAAGCAGCATCAACCCGGTGACAGAGGGGCCTCTGGTAACTCCCTTGGAGGGACATCTTTCCCCTGACAGGGGCCGCAACACAGCGAAGGTACTCCAGTTCATGTTCTCTAGAGTCGCTGGTAGAGACTCCAAAGATTCAAGTTCTCTCTCAAGCCGATGGCTGTAGCAACCGCTGGTGAAACCACAGTGGTTTAGTTTGATTGTTAGGTCTGTGCCTCGACCTGCTCACCCCACCGTATTGAACTGTTTTATGGGTCCCAACCAGTCGGCTGGCAAAGGACTGTTTATTCGTGTGTTATAATAAACAAGAGTTGGACCCTTATCGGTGTGTGGTACTCTGGTTAATGGGAGCGAAGGGAAGTGTCAGCACAGCAGACTTGGCTCTTAAAGAAACACACAGGCCCGAGGAGAACAAAAGGTACTGACCTTCACCTCACCCACTGCAATGGGGAGGACATGGGCCGTAGCGCATCTCACTCTCGCATACAAGATACCCCTAGATAAGAGCTATCGGATAACCGATTCACAAGAGAAGGGAGTGAGGCCGCTACATATATTTACTTTATATGCGTTTTGGTCTTCCCTGTTGCAGTCCACACATTCTGGTCGCACTCGCTTATGACAATACCATAGAGGAGTTTGGATGGGTTCTCAATGTCCATAAATCTGCATTGGTGCCACTGTCAACTCAAGGACTGCACTATCTGGGTCTGATCCTGGAGTCAGTCCAGGTAAAAGTTTTCCTTCCTCCGGGAAAAGTGTGTTGCTCTGAGAAATCAAGTATCTTCCCTCAGTAAGCACAGATTTCTCTTGATTCATCTCTGTATGAGACTAATGGGAAGGATGGTTGCCACCTTTGAGGTGGTCCTATTTGTTCAGTCCATTTTAGGCCTTTGCAGCAGAATATTTTGTTGGAATGGGACAGGAGGGTTCAATCACTGAATTGTTGGATGTCCTTGCATCCCAGTACGCTATGGACTCTGAACTGGTGGATGTCTCTTCGGCAGTTGGAGACAGAGAAGTAATTTCTTCCCCTTTCCTGGAAGGTACTAACAACAGATGCCAGCATGACAGGATGGTGAGGTGTTATGGGCCACATTTCAGTCCAGGGGACTTGGTCTCCCCAGGAGAGGTTGTTACCCATCAACATTCTGGGGCTTTGAGCAATCTGTCTCGCTCTGTTTCACTATACTGTTCAGCTTCAGGGGCTTCCAGAGAGAATCCAAGACAGATAATGCCACTGCTGAGCATTACACCAATTATCAGAGGGGCACCAGGAATTCTGCTGCCCAGGAAGAGGTGAATCTCATCCTGTCATGGGTAAAGCTTCATGTTCTGGCCCTGTTGGCAGTTCACATTCTGGGGGAAAAAATTTGCAGGCGGACCAGCTGGCAAGTGTCAAGCGTGACCTCTCCACCTGGAGGTATTCAGGGCACTTTGTCTATAATGGGGCACATCAGAAATGGATTTTCTAGTGTCCACATTCAATTCAAAACTAAACAATTTAGTTTCATAAAAAAGGGACCATTGTGGTAGATGCCCTTATGACACCATGGCATCAATTCTTTCAGATTTATGCCTTCCCTCCAATTCGGCTTATTTTGTGTCTATTGTGCAGGATTTAAGTGGAGGGAATGCCAGTGATTCTGGCTGCATTGGCTTGGCCTAGAAGAACATGGTATTCCAACATCAGGAACAGGTGATGGACAGCCCATGGTTACTTCAGACTGGCTTGGTCCTCCTGTCACAAGGCCCAATCTTCCAACCTTCTTTTTTTTGTAAAATCTTTTTTATTGAAGTTTATATGAACACATAAGATTTGCCCACTTAGGGGCTCAACATTTGCCCACGCAGGGGCAGTTTCTCTGTTGCGGCAACGTACCGCTACAGGGCATAGCATATAACACGAACAGCTTAACTTAACTTATTCTATAAACCCAAACAAGGGGAGAGGGTCAGTTCAAGATAATCCGTGCTCAAATTGATATCAACAGGAGAGAGCAGCATGAAGAAAAAAAAAAAATTGGGTCAATAGAGTAACAAACTAAGGAAACATTATCAGTCTAAGCATTGGTCACTGCAGCAGTTGTGGTACTACTTTCATCTAGCCAACAACTCCATACCTTCTCAAATTTTTGCGGGCATCCCCTGGTCGAGTAGGTGGCTTTATATAGGGGTAAACTGGCATTCACTAGGCCCTTCCAGAATCTGACAGAGGGGGGAGACGATTGTTTCCAGTTCATCGTAATGGCTTTGCGGGCATAATACAGTAACAGGGATATGAGTATTTTCCTGGCTCTGATCATTGGCAATTGCTCAACTAGCCCTAGCAGACAGTATAGAGGATCATAAGGGACACAAGTTTTAGTGACCACAGTGATCACCTGGAGCACCTCATTCCAATAATGTACGATTGCCGGGCAAGCCCAAAAGACGTGGAAAAAAACCCCCCGGTTGACAGGAGCAGCGCCAGCACGCCGGAGAATGCTCCGGCGACATCTGGTGCAACCTGTGAGGTGTGTAGTGAGCTCTATGTACAATTTTATATTGGACCAATTTGTCTCTCGCTGAGACCAGAGGGGAGAAGGGAAAGTCCCAAACCTCCCTCCAGTCGTCCTCATCCAGCCCCGGAATGTCCTCCACCCATTTCCTGCGGAGGGAAGACAGCCCGGGGGCAGCAGCAACCAGCAAGGATCCATAGAGCTGAGACGTGGGTTTCTCCAGATCCTTTACCCGGAGGGTGGATTCTAGCTCAGAGTATATCAATTCAACTGGTTGGCCCAAAAATTGACACCTGTAGGCATGAGCAATTTGAAGATATCTAAAATGAGCCCGCATAGGCACATTAAATTTGGCGCATAAAATGTGGAAGGGGGTGAGGTCTCTGTTGGTGATAATATGTTTAAGGGTCAGTATTTTGTATTTGGCCCAGGCCTGTGGATCCGGGATAGTGTTGAAATGCGATAGGTTAGGATTCAGCCACAGGGGGGGTGTGAGGAGACCAAGAGTTTGGCGGGGGTGCCCTCAGCGCCTCACCCGCCTTCCATGCCCGCAGAGTGGTACGCATCAAAGGGGTGAGATTGTGAGGCGTTTTAGGCCCCCTAAATAGCAGCCCCTCCAGCGCCTCCAAAGACCCCACTATGGCTGCCTCCAACACCGTTGCAGAGTTGGTCAGGTCCGGTTGCAGCCACCAATGGGCGGTCACAAGCTGAGTGGCCAAGTAATACTTGTAGCAATCAGGGAGAGCCAAGCCCCCACTATCCACAGGCCTGGTCAAGGTGGTATATTTGAATCTAGGTGGTTTGGGCCCCCAAATAAAGGAGAGGAAGAGTTGCCTGAGGGAATTAAAGAAAACTTTAGTCAGCCATTGAGGGGAATTCCGAAAAATGTATGCAAGTTTAGGCAGGACTTTCATCTTGATAAGATTAATACGCCCAATGAGAGAAAGGGGAAGATTACTCCACGCTTTTAGTTTGGTTTTAATGACTACCAAGACAGGATCAAGATTGAGCCGCACAAAGTCCCCACTCTCTCTTGAGACAACAACTCCCAAATAAGTAAACTGTTCAACCCACTGAAGTGGGAGAGAGGAGGGTGAGGAGGACCTGGCCCCCGCATCCACTGGAAACAACTGAGACTTGTGCCAGTTCACTCTCAACCCCGTGAAGGCGTAAAAGGCATCCATGATACCGAGTGCGCCCCGCAGAGAGTCACCAGCATCATTCAAAAAAAGGAGCATATCATCCGCATAAAGAGCCACTCTCTCCTCCAGCCAGCCCACCCTAAGACCACGGACCTCGGCAGAGCTCCTAAGGGCTTCAGCAATAGGCCCCATGGCCAGGGCGAAGAGAGCCGGGGAGAGAGGGCATCCCTGCCTGGTGCCCCTCTGCAGGGGGAACGGAGGAGACAGGGAGCCATTCAGCCTAATGCATGCCGTGGGACCAGTATAGAGTGTGCGTATCCAACCTATAAATTTCAACGGGAATCCCATTCTTCTAAGCACCTCCCACAGATAGACCCACTCCACTGTGTCGAACGCCTTCTCTACATCTAGGGAGGCAATGGTCCTAGTACCCTGATTAGTATGGGGAGCATGAATATTAGAGAATAATCTACGTATATTAATGTCTGTAGACCTACCAGGCATAAAGCCCGTTTGATCAGAGTCAATCAGGGATTTTATGACTGTATTAAGTCTGATGGCCAATAACTTGGTTAAAATTTTCAGATCACAGTTGAGAAGTGCAATTGGCCTGTAGGAGGCGCACAGCTTAGGGTCTTTATTAGGCTTTGGAATGAGAACGACATGGGCTTCTCTCATAGAGGGCGGTAAGGAGCCTTGTTGCAAACAGGCTTGGAACATCTGAGCTAGTTTGGGGGCGAGTAATTCTATGTGGGCCCTATAGTACTCAATGGGCAGGCCATCCGGCCCTGGGGTTTTACCTGCCGGGAAAGACTTAATGGCCAGTGTGACCTCTTCTGGAGTGATCTCCGAGACAAGGAGTTGCCTCTCCATGTCAGAGAGCCATCCCAGGGCTAGCGTGTCCAGTAGAGAGATCATAGGTGCAGGGTCAAACCCGTCAGGGAGTGAAGAAACATACATAGAGGTGTAAAACGTGGTGAATGCAGACAGAATATCCTCCTGAGAGGTGACTGAAACGCCATCTGTCATGAGGATCTCCGATATCACCGCTGATGGCCTGTCCTGCTGTGTCAGCAGCGCTAGTAGTTTGCTATTCTTGTCTCCATGTTCAAAGTATTCCTGTCTGCTACTTTGTATACCAAGCCTAGTGGTATCTGAAACATGTAGATGTAATTCTCGCCTAAGCGATGAAAGGTGCTCAAAATTGGAGACTGTTGCCGAGGCTGAATACTGATTCAAGGCCTCGTCCACCTTACGCTGCAGGTCAGAGACCCTGTCTCCCAGCTCCGCCCTCACCGCCGCCACAGCCGAGATATACTGACCCCTTCCGTGAGCCTTGGAGGCGTCCCAGGTCATCTCCAGGGAGGCTGACCCCGCATTGTGTGCCCAATACTCCCCCAGAGGAGAAAAAACTCTGTCATGGACTGCCTCGTTATTAATCCAATGGGGTTGTAACCTCCAAAGGGCTTTGTTCCGTGACCTGGTGGTCCTAATGGTCAATTTAAGTGGGTGGTGGTCAGAGAGGCCAGAGGGAAGGTAGCATGCCTCCCGAATGTCAGCCAGCATGGTGGAATTGGCAAAAGCCAGATCAATACGGGAGGAGGTTCGAAATGTGGCTGAAAAGCATGAATACATTCTATCATGGGGGTGAAGCCACCTCCATGCCTCCTGGAACTCTGTGGCCTGAGCCCGCGTTCCGAGATCAGGATTGAAAGTAGATTGGGGGGAAGGCATGTCCAGATCACGGGACAGTGTAGCATTAAAATCTCCCATGAACAGAACCTGTGCTGGGCAGTGCAGAGCCAGCCTCTCATAGAGTGTGTACAGAATCTGTACCTGGCTCGGGGGAGGCAGATAGACATTCACAATAACATACTTCTTGTTATACATACTCAACACTACCATAACAAATTTCCCCTGGGGATCCAGATGAACATCATGAATTACACATGGTACACGTTTGCTAATCAGTATAGACACCCCTCGAGAATACGAAGAGTAGGTCGCATGAAGCGCCCTCTGCACCCAGGGTTTTTTCAGAGCCAGAACCTTGCTACCAGTTAAGTGCGTCTCTTGCAGCAGCACTATGTGGGGATTATGCAGTTTCAAATATTGGAATAAGAGTGATCTTTTATATTTGGAGTTAAGCCCCCTGACATTCCATGACAAAATGGTTAGTAGCTCAGCATCTGAGGGAGCCATCATGGAACACCAGGGGGGAACAGGAGCAGGATGAGCCCATCAAACCAACACATGTAAGCAAACCCAACATTGGCACATACATTCAGTAGGATCAGAGACCAAGAAAGCATTTGAGCAGTACAGCACTTATTCGGATCATCAAAACAGATATACCCCTCTCCCCAAAACATATAACTCCCTACCCAGACACTATACAAACCTAGCTCAGAGGCCAAAAAACTAGACCAAAGAACCATAAAAACTGATGCAGGGTTTTGTCCCATAACTGAAAAAAACATAGTATCCTTAGGTCACTGAGACCTCAAAGAAAGTGGCCCGGAGGCAGAGGAGCACCCTCCGGGGAAGCCCGTCTCGGCTGTGGGTGGGGGATCCAAAGTGTGGGGAGAGAGACCAGGGACAGCCGGGGCACGTCTGTTCAAGGGTGGGGTGATTCAGTAGGTGCTGTTGGAGCTCCTTAGGCAGGAGTAAGCGGCAGTCTAGTCAGCAAATGTTATCTGTCATACAAATGGGATAAAGGTGGAATTGGGTGGCAACCTGCAGGGAGAAAAAGGACTGGGGACATAAAACGGGCAATGCTGGAATTCGTCAGGAAACAAGAGGCAGTCCCGTTGAAGGAGGGAAGTGATATTCAGCTGCTCCCTGCCGGATGTGGTCGACCATGGGTCCTCGGCCTAATGAAGTTAGTGGGTGTCCAGCCACGCTGCTGCAGCCTCCGGGGTGTCAAAGAAACGTGTGTTGTCGCCATCAGTGATCCGCAGTCTGCTGGGATACAAAAGGCCAAAGCGTGTTCCCTTCTCCCGGAGCCGGCGTCTCACATCAGTAAAGGACTTTCGGCGTTGCTGCACCTCCTGAGAGAAGTCCAGAAAAAAGAGCAATCTGGCATTCTCATATTTGATTTCAGGCATGGTACGTGCCGCAGCCAGGATGCGGTCCCGATCACGGTAATTTAACAACCGCAGCAGGAAGGGGCGCGGAGGTGCCCCAGGTCTCGGAGGAAGTGGTGGGACCCTGTGGGCTCTTTCCACCACAAAAGTGGGCGGCATGTCACCCAGGTTGAACAAGGTAGATAGCAGTTGTTCAGTAAACTCAGCGGGTCTTGGGCCCTCAGCTCTCTCAGGCAATCCAAGTATACGAATATTGTTCCGCCTGAGGCGGTTCTCAGTGTCTATCGCACGTTCTTGGAGCGCTTTTACCTGTAGCTGCAGGGCCCTGACCTCCCTGGAGTCCGTCTGGACCGCATCCTCCACCGTGGAGACCCTATCCTCCACCTCCGCGATGCGAGACAGAAATTTGTCCATATCCTGGCGGATGAGGCCGTCATCCACTGTCAAGAAGTCGATCTTCACGGTCAGGGATTCTTTGCAGGATGTAATGGCCGCCAGAATCTCCGTTCCTGTGGGGGCCACCACTGCCTCAGTCGTCGGCGCATTGGCCTCCATCGCAGCCGCAGACCGCTGTGTAGATGAGGTAGCCGCCGACGGAGGGGTGCGTGGAGCCTTCGGGCCTGATTTTGAGTTGCGGGTCCTAGGGTAGCCCATCCGACGTTCAAGCAGAAGCAGAGAGGGGCCGGGGAGCTGGATGAGGACTGACTCAGTTCAGATGCACTGTATCAGGGCAGTGTTCCAGTGGGAAGTGTCGTCCCCCCCCTGTGGTGTGTGATAGTCTAACCCCCCCCCTGAGGATGCTGCCTTGCCTGCTTACCGCCTGGAGGATGAGGCTTTGTAGGCCGCAAGATGGCGGCAGGACAATATGTATTGGGAAGCAGTTCACAGGGCTCCTCCGGCGGCCCTCTGATGACACCCCAATCCGTCCGGTTAGAGTCCGAGAGCACCGCTACAGATGGCCCAGGATGGGGTTGCAGCTCGTCCCACTGATCGCGGCACCCGAGCGCGGAGGACGCTGAGGCTTCGCAGGCCGCAAGATGTCGGCGGGCCGCGGGCGTAGGGGAGCGATCCACAGATTTCCTCTATCGTTTTCCCCGATGGCGCACGCCTGATCCAAGAAGCCTCCGCAGATGGCTCAGGATGTGGCCGTCACTCGTCCCGCCGATCGCGGCACCTGAGAGCGGAGGATGCGGAGGCCTTGTAGGCCGCAAGATGGCGGCGGGACACAGCAGTATGGAGCCGGCCGCGGGCCGGATAGCAGACAAACAGGCCGGCCAGGGAAGGCAATTCAACTTGGGGCCGATGTGGGGGGTGCCCAGGAACCAGGATGAGGGTTTTGGAGGCACACTTGGGTGGCACAGGTTCAGGATGGCAGAGGATGAAGTCAGGATGAGTGGAGCGCCACTGCAGCAGGTCCTTCTTGGTTCACATCTGGACATGCCCCCCCTTCCAACCTTCTTTACAGTCGCTGGATTTAATGGCTTGGCTATTGAAGCCCAAGTTTTAAAGGATAGAGGAGTTTCTGATGTGGTCATTCCTACCTTATTGAGAGCCAAGAAGGCTTCTTTGCAGGAAGATTTACCATAGGACTTGGAATTCTTATGTGACCTGGTTTGAGGCTAGGAAATTTCAACTTTGTAAATATATGATAGGCCAGATTTTGGCCTTTCTCCAATCAGGAGTTGAATTGAAGTTAGCTTTAAGTACTATTTACCACTTCAGGAATTTACCCCCTTCCTGACCAGAGCAATTTGGCACTATGTCGATTTAACTGACAATTGCGCGGCCGTGCGACGCTACACCCAAACAAAATTGATGTCCAATTTTTCCCACAAATGGAGCTTTCTTTTGGTGGTATTTTATCACCTCTGCAGTTTTTATTTTTTGCGCTATAAACAAAAAAAGTGTCAATTTTGAAAAAAAAAAGCAATATTTTTTACTTTTTGCTATAATAAATATCCCCCAAAAATATATAAAAAAACTAATTTCTTTCTCAGTTTCGGTCTACATATTTTTGGTAAAAAAAAATAGCAATAAGCGTATATTCATTGGTTTGCGCAAAAGCTTCTACAAAATAGGGAATAGTTTTATGGCATTTTTATTATAAATTTTTTATTATTAGTAATGGCGGCGATCAGCAATTTTTATCGTGACTGCGACATTATGGCGGACACATCGGACACTTTTGACACTATTTTGAGACCATTGTCATTTATACAGCGATCAGTGCTATAAATATGAACTGATTACTGTGTAAATGACACTGGCAGGGAAGGGGTTAAACACTAGGGGGCGATGAAGGGGCTAAGTGTGTCCTAGGGAGTGAGTCTAACTGTGGGGGGCTGGGCTACAAGTGACATGACAGTGATCACTGCTCCTGATGACAGGGAGCAGTAGATCACTGTCCTGTCACTAGGCAGAACAGGAAAATGCCTTGTTTACATAGGCATCTCCCTGTTCTGCAGCTCCATTACACGATCGCGGGACACCGGCGGACATCGAGTCAGGTCCCCGCGGGCACGGTCACGGAGCACGCAGGTACGTTGCTTTGCGCAGCCGTGCCATTCTGCTGACATATATCGTCATTAGGCGATCGGCAAGTGGTTAAGCAAAGGATTTCAGTCTTGGCTGTTTTTTCTCTGTTACACTCTTTTGTTCACGGAGTGACCCATATGCAGGGCCGTCTTTTCGAATGGGCATGCTGGGCAGTTGCCCGGGGGCCCCACTTGCCTGGGGGGCCCCACCTGCCCAGCGGGTGCCAGTGTCACTCCGTCGTAATGTGTATGGATGGTGTCACTTGCTGCGCTCCAGCCGCCATGTTGCGGCTCAGGGATGGGCAGCGGCATCCCGGTGATTGGAGGAACGGGTGTCATGTGCGGTGGCAGGGGCTGGGTTGCTCTGGGAGTCCCGCCTCTGCCTCGCTGTGTGAGCCACCACCGTCGTATTCTCCTCCTCCACGCCAGACTGGATCTCCCCTTTCCTCATTGTGGCAGCCAGTCTGGGACTGGCTCGGCGGCGCCTGCTCGCCTCTACCCCACAGGCACATGTGATGAAATGACATCTCCGGAGATCTTCCTGACCAAGTGAACTGTGGTATGTGACACAGATGTACAGTACAGTCACTCAGTGTACACTACACACATACACAGAGCATCACCATCTCCCCCTCTAATCTCCAATGTCCCCCAATGTCTCTCCTGTCTCCCCACTGTCCCCCCAATTACCCCAAATGTCCCTCCTGTCCCCCCAATGTCACTCCTGTCCCCCCCAATTATCCCCAATGTCCCTCCTGTCTCCCCCAATATCCCTCCTGTCCACTCTGTCTCTCCCAATGTCCCTCCTGTCCCCCCAATTATCCCCAATGTTCCTCCTGTCCCCCCACGTATCCAAAATGTCCCTCCTGTCCCCCCCAATGTTCCTCCTGTCCCCCAACATTCCTCCTGCCCCCCCACTTATCCGCAATGTCCCTCCTGTCCCCCCAATTCTCCTCCTGTCCCCCCACTTATACCCAATGTCCCTCCTGTCCCCCCACTTATCCGCAATGTCCCTCCTGTCCCCCCAATTCTCCTCCTGTCCCCCCACTTATACCCAATGTCCCTCCTGTCCCCCCAATTATCCCCAATGTTCCTCCTGTCCCCCCAATGACCCCCAATGTCCCTCCTGGCCCCCTAATGTTCCTCCTGTCCCTCCACTTATCCCCAATGTCCCTCCTGTCCCCCCAATATTTCTCCTGTACCTCAATGTTCCTCCTGCCCCCCCCCCCCACTTATCCTCAATGTCCCTCCTGTCCTCTCAATGTTCCTTCTGTCCCCCCACTTATCCTGAATGTTCCTCCTGCCCCCCCACTTATCCCCATTATCCCACTTATCTAAAATGTCCCCGCTCTCCCCCACTTATCCCAAATGTCCCCCCTCTCCTCCCACTTATCCCCAATGCCCCTCCTCTACTCTCACTTTTCCCAAATTTTCCTCCCCCCCCCCCACTTATCCTCAATGTCCCTCTTGTCCCACCACTTATCCCAAATGTTTCTCCTATTCTCCCATGTATCCCAATTCCAGCAGAAATACCAATGGTATCATTACCATATAGCCTTATTGATAATTTGCATTTTTATTCTCATGTGTGATTGTGTAGACAGGGCCCCAGTGCACTGTATTGCCCGGGGGCCTATAATGCTCTTAAGATGGCACTGCCCATATGGTTCCACCAGTTAGGTCACCCTTGTTTCCTTGGGATCTAAATTTGGTCTTGTCCATTTAACAGAAGCCACCTTTTGGGCCAATTCACAATGTTCTTTTAACGCAAGGTTGTTTTCTGGTCATTACTTTAAAAAGAGGGGTATCATATTGGTGGCTCTTTCCTGCAAGGAGCCGTTTCTGGTACTACTCATCATAAAAAAGGTGGTCCTTCATCTTCAACCATCCTTTTTGCTGAAGGTAGTTTCAAACTTTCATCTTAAAAAAGACATTATTTTTAGGGCTGTTACTGATTAAAATTTTCGTGTTCGATTAATTGTTTTTTTTTTTAATCGATTAATCAACTAATTTCGATTAATTATAACGCACATACAGATCCAACTACTTTTAGCTGATCTCCTTGCAGGCCGATTCCCAGTGCAGCTACCAACCACTGGAAAAATGGATAGCAGGATACAAAAAACACACAAAGGCAGCGCTCGATGGGAATAGCATTAAAACTTTTATAGTCTTCACGTAGGTAACAAAATAAATATTGCACTGGAGATAAAATCAATGTAGCTACATAAACTGTAAAAATGGTGTGAGTAATACCAAACGGTAGCAAAAGCAGTCATAAAAACATGTATCTAAGTATGATACTGGTATAAAAATGTGTACAACGATACCACTGCTGAATCCGTCGGCATGTAGATGTCCCGTGAAGGGATCTATCACAACTCCCAGTGGACGGCTGTAGAATCCCAGGTTGATAGAGGAAAGTGTAACAGCCCTTGCGTGTGGCAGATAGTAAGGTCCCGCCGGGATGCAGATATGAAGGCACAGCAAAGGAGATGGACACGGCAAGCCCCACCGGTGTCCGTGATGTCACCAGATCTCCGACGGAACTCCCTGAAGACCCGGAAGCCGGCGGAAAGGTGAGTACCGATCAAAACAATTTTGATCGATCAAAAAAATTAATCGATTAATCGAGGATTAATAGTTAATTTCCACAGCCCTAATTATTTTGCCTTGTTTTTTTTCCAGACCTTGGTCACTGGGAGGCAAAGCCTTCAAACTGGATGTGATGCTGGCCGTAAAGATGTATTTGAAATTGTCTAATACAGTCAGGCAGTCAGATTCATTGTTTATCCTTCCTGAAGGTCCAAGGAAAGGTTAGGCATGTACTAAGTTTACTATTTCACATTGGATTCGTCAGCTTATTTCCCAAGCCTATGGTTTGAAGGCAAAGACTTCACTGTTTCAAGTGATGGCTCACTCTACCAGAAGTGTTGGTGCCTCTTAGGCTATCGTCATTAGGAATCAGTGGCTCGGGTTTGCAAGGTTTCAACCTGTTCTTTGGTACACACCTTTACAAGGTTTTACCAGGTGGACATATGTGTTAGATTTTTTTGGGCCTGACGGTAGTGGCTGTGTCTCTCTCTCCTCATGTGCTTTGCTTTGGGATATCTCAGGTAGTCATGAATAATAACCTGCTCTGTGTCCCATGATATACGAAAAAGAAAATTAGATTTCGGTACTTACCTTTAAAATCTTTTTCTTGGAGTACATCAAAGGACACAGAGGTCCCTCCTCTCTATGCAGTGCTCAATAGGGGGGCTTCCTGACTGTTTTTCTTTTTTTGGCAGTTTCCATTCATCTGCTCATGATGCAATCCAAGAAAAGGATTGTACAAAAATTGCAATTTTAGGAGACACAACCTTGAATTGTTTCTTTTTTTAACCACTTCTCTACTGTGCACGAAAACCCCCTTCCTGCCCAAGCCATTTTTCAGCTTTCAGCGCTGTCACACTTTGAATGACAATTGCGCGGTCGTGCGACGTGGCTCCCAAACGAAATTTGCGTCCTTTTTTTCCCACAAATAGAGCTTTCTTTTGGTGGTATTTGATCACCTCTGCGGTTTTTATTTTTTGCGCTATAAACAAAAGAAGAGCGTCCAGTTTGAAAAAAAAAACACTATTTTTTACTTTTTGCTATAATAAATACCCATTTTTTTTTTAAATAAAATTTTCCTCAGTTTAGGCCGATACGTATTCTTCTACATATTTTTGTTAAAAAAAAATCGCAATAAGCGCGTATTGATTGGTTTGCGCAAAAGTTATAGCGTGTACAAAATAGGGGATAGATTTATAGCATTTTTATTTTTTTATTTTTTTATTAGTAATGGCGGCGATCTGCGATTTTTTATTGTGACTGCGATATTGCGGCGGACACATCGGACACTTTTGACACATTTTTGGGACCATTCACGTTTATACAGCGATCCCTGCTATAAAAATGCATTGATTACTGTATAAATGTGATTGGCAGGGAAGGGGTTAACCACTAGGGGACGGGAAGGGGTTAAATATGTTCCCTCAATGTGTTCTTACTGTGGGGGGAGGTGACTGACTGGGGGAGGTGACCGATGGTTGTCCCTATGTACAAGGGACACACCATCGGTCCCCTCTCCCTCACAGGACGTGGATCTCTGTGTTTACACACAGAGATCCACTTTCCTGCTCGTTTGCCGGGCAATCGCGGGTGCCCGGCGGCAAGTGCGCGCCTCCTAGCTCGTTTTAAAGGGAGGACGTCATATGACGTCCTCCCAGAACGAGAGTATCCTCCGCCCGCCGTCAATTGACAGTGGGCGGGGGACAAGTGGTTAACTAATGTTAATTTTCCCTTTATTAGCAATGAGTTTCATTTTGCGAAATACATTATTCTTTGAGGTTCCCAATAGAACACAGAGATTACGTTTACAAGTTTTGTTAGAAGCAGTAACACAGCAGCAAGATTTGGAGTGTTTTTTCTGGGTAATAGGCCTTTCTGAGACCTGGTAGTAAATCTGACTGGTTTTCAGGTGGTCTCATGTGAGGGATTGCTCTAATTTTACCTGAATTAGATACGGAAAAGAGGCCAAATCCTGTGTTTGATTTACAACATCTACTACATTATATTTGAACAGCTTTTGTGTTTTTCTTTATATACCTTCTTGTAAAAGGCTATGAGCTTTAATTGAGCTTTGGCTGCTTCTTGTGTTCTTTTAATGTAAATTGCTTTAGGATTAGCACCCTGAATTATTAAAGCACAACTTCAGGCTCCTGTATGACAATCTAAACAAGTACCTAATTTAGTTACTATGTGATGCACAAGCCTCATAGAGTAAACCGAAAACTCTGTTTACTCCCCTAACAAAGCAAAATATGCCTTCATTTGTATATCACACATTACACCTCCTAGAGACTAGGGATGAGCTTCGAGTTCGAGTCGAACTCATGTTCGACTCGAACATTGCCTGTTCGCCCGTTCGCCGAACAGCGAACAAATTGGGGTGTTCGCGGCAAATTCGAAAAATCTATGGGAGAAATCTAAAGTGTTAATTATAAAGGCTAATATGCAAGTTATTGTCCTAAAAAGTGTTTGGGGACCGGGGTCCTGCCCCAGGGGACATGTATCAATGCAAAAAGAAGTTTTAAAAACGGCCGTTTTTTCGGGAGCAGTGATTTTAATAATGCTTAAAATGAAAAAATAAAAGTGAAATATTCCTTTAAATTTCGTACCTGGGGGGTGTGTATGATATGCATGTGAAGTGGCGCATGTTTCCCGTGCTTAGAACTGTCCCTGCAAAAAATGTCATTTTTGAAAGAAAAAAAGTCTTTTAAAACTGACTCGCGGCTATTAATGAATTGTCGGCTCCCGGCAATACATACAAAAGTCATTGATAAAAAAAAAAAAAAGCGTGGGGGTTCCCCAGAATTCAATTACCAGGCCCTTCAGGTCTGGAATGGATATTAAGGGGAACCCCGCCGCAAATTTAAAAAAAAATTGACGTGGGGTTCCCCCAAATATCCATTCCAGGCCCTTCAGATCTGGCATGGATTTTAAGGGGAACTCCACCCCAAATTTAAAAAAAAAATGGCGTGGAGTCCCCCTAAAAATCCATACCAGACCCCTTATCCGAGCACGCAACCTGGCCGGCCGCAGGGGAAGAGGGGGGGACGAGAGAGCGGCCCCCCCTCCCTCCTGAACCGTACCAGGCCACATGCCCTCAACATGGGGAGGATGTCCCCATGTTGATGGGGACAAGGGCCTCATCCCCACAACCCTTGCCCGGTGGTTGTGGGGGTCTGCGGGCGGGGGGCTTATCGGAATCTGGAAGACCCCTTTAACAAAGGGGACCCCCAGATCCCGGCCCCCCCTATGTGAATTGGTAAGGGGTACATTGTACCCCTACCATTTCACGAAGAAAGCATAAAAAAATGTTTAAAAAAACACACAAACACCTTGAAAAAGTCCTTTATTAAAAAAAAAAAAAACAAAAAAACATTCCAGCGGTGAAATCCAGTGTCCCGCGGCGATCCCGATGTCCAGCGCTGTCCTTCATTGGTTGTGCCTGAGCGGACCTGATGGGGAACTCCCTCTCAGTATTTTAAATGTATAGACCCGCCCCTTCTAAAGTTCCCCATCAGGTCCGCTCCCTCGGTATGTCGGACCCGCCTACGTCATTGGCTTGAGCGGGGAACTTCCTTCACTGTGTAATTTAAATTTACATAGTGAAGGAAGTTCCCCGCTCAAGCCAATGACGTAGGCGGGTCTGACATACCGAGGGGGCGGACCTGATGGGGGACTGCTCTCACTTTGGTAATACATGTATAGACCCGCCCCTTCTCATGTTCCGCATCTGGTCCGCTGAGCGGACCTGATGGGGAACTTTAGAAGGGGCGGGTCTATACATTTAAAATACTGAGAGGGAGTTCCCCATCAGGTCCGCTCAGGCACAACCAATGAAGGACAGCGCTGGACATCGGGATCGCCGCGGGACACTGGATTTCACCGCTGGAATGTTTTTTGTTTTTTTTTAAATAAAGGACTTTTTCAAGGTGTTTGTGTGTTTTTTTAAACATTTTTTTACGCTTTCTTCGTGAAATGGTAGGGGTACAATGTACCCCTTACCAATTCACATAGGGGGGCCGGGATCTGGGGGTCCCCTTTGTTAAAGGGGTCTTCCAGATTCCGATAAGCCCCCCCGCCCGCAGACCCCCACAACCACCGGGCAAGGGTTGTGGGGATGAGGCCCTTGTCCCCATCAACATGGGGACATCCTCCCCATGTTGAGGGCATGTGGCTTGGTACGGTTCAGGAGGGAGGGGGGGCCGCTCTCTCGTCCCCCCCTTTTCCCCTGCGGCCGGCCAGGTTGCGTGCTCGGATAAGGGGTCTGGTATGGATTTTTAGGGGGACTCCACGCCATTCTTTTTAAAAATTTGGGGTGGAGTTCCCCTTAAAATCCATGCCAGATCTGAAGGGCCTGGAATGGATATTTGGGGGAACCCCACGTCAATTTTTTTTTTAATTTGCGGCAGGTAGGGATGAGCTTCGTGTTCGAGTCGAACATACGTTCGACTCGAACATCGGCTGTTCGATCGTTCGACGAAGATCGAACGATTTGGGCCGTTCGCGCCAAATTCGAGTGACGCGAACGGCCCACAATGCACTACGCCATCGCAGTGTCATCCAGGCGCTGTGATTGGCCAAGCATGCACTGTGACCCCGCATGCTTGGCCAATCACAGCGCCGGCAGCGAGGAGAGCAATGATTGGCCACAGGCAGGATGCCTGTGGCCAATTATTGCTGAGGGTGTTTAGTACACGCCCCACACTATAAAAGGCCGCCAGCACGGCGGCCTAGTGTAGTGTGTTCCGGAGCAGGGATAGAGCAGCATAGGCAGGGACAGTGACTGTTATTTCTTTCTTGCTTAACCTGGATTCCTTTAGTTTAGGGAAAGAGAAGGATAGGTAGGGAGAGTGTCAGTGTGTTTTGTGCTTGTGCTATAGTGTGCTTAAAAAAAACATTTATTCTAGGGACAGAAAACTGTAGGTAGGGACAGTGTCAGTTTCTTTCACTCTGCAAGTCCTTGTTTCCAGGGACCTGGAAGGACAGTGAGTGAATTGTCCTTGTGCTATATTGTGCTTAAAAAAACATTTATTCTAGGGACAGAAAACTGTAGGTAGGGAGAGTGTCAGTTTCTTTCACTCTGCAAGTCCTTGTTTCCAGGGACCTGGAAGGACAGTGACTGAATTGTCCTTGTGCTATATTGTGATTAAAAAAAACATTTATTCTAGGGACAGAAAACTGTAGGTAGGGAGAGTGTCAGTTTATTTCACTCTGCAAGTCCTTGTTTCCAGGGACCTGGAAGGACAGTGACTGAATTGTCCTTGTGCTATATTGTGCTTAAAAAAAACATTTATTCTAGGGACAGAAAACTGTAGGTAGGGAGAGTGTCAGTTTATTTCACTCTGCAAGTCCTTGTTTCCAGGGACCTGGAAGGACAGTGACTGAATTGTCCTTGTGCTATATTGTGATTAAAAAAAACATTTATTCTAGGGACAGAAAACTGTAGGTAGGGAGAGTGTCAGTTTATTTCACTCTGCAAGTCCTTGTTTCCAGGGACCTGGAAGGACAGTGACTGAATTGTCCTTGTGCTATATTGTGATTAAAAAAAACATTTATTCTAGGGACAGAAAACTGTAGGTAGGGAGAGTGTCAGTTTATTTCACTCTGCAAGTCCTTGTTTCCAGGGACCTGGAAGGACAGTGACTGAATTGTCCTTGTGCTATATTGTGATTAAAAAAAACATTTATTCTAGGGACAGAAAACTGTAGGTAGGGAGAGTGTCAGTTTATTTCACTCTGCAAGTCCTTGTTTCCAGGGACCTGGAAGGACAGTGACTGAATTGTCCTTGTGCTATATTGTGATTAAAAAAAACATTTATTCTAGGGACAGAAAACTGTAGGTAGGGAGAGTGTCAGTTTATTTCACTCTGCAAGTCCTTGTTTCCAGGGACCTGGAAGGACAGTGACTGAATTGTCCTTGTGCTATATTGTGATTAAAAAAAACATTTATTCTAGGGACAGAAAACTGTAGGTAGGGAGAGTGTCAGTTTATTTCACTCTGCAAGTCCTTGTTTCCAGGGACCTGGAAGGACAGTGACTGAATTGTCCTTGTGCTATATTGTGATTAAAAAAAACATTTATTCTAGGGACAGAAAACTGTAGGTAGGGAGAGTGTCAGTTTATTTCACTCTGCAAGTCCTTGTTTCCAGGGACCTGGAAGGACAGTGACTGAATTGTCCTTGTGCTATATTGTGATTAAAAAAAACATTTATTCTAGGGACAGAAAACTGTAGGTAGGGAGAGTGTCAGTTTATTTCACTCTGCAAGTCCTTGTTTCCAGGGACCTGGAAGGACAGTGACTGAATTGTCCTTGTGCTATATTGTGATTAAAAAAAACATTTATTCTAGGGACAGAAAACTGTAGGTAGGGAGAGTGTCAGTTTATTTCACTCTGCAAGTCCTTGTTTCCAGGGACCTGGAAGGACAGTGACTGAATTGTCCTTGTGCTATATTGTGATTAAAAAAAACATTTATTCTAGGGACAGAAAACTGTAGGTAGGGAGAGTGTCAGTTTATTTCACTCTGCAAGTCCTTGTTTCCAGGGACCTGGAAGGACAGTGACTGAATTGTCCTTGTGCTATATTGTGATTAAAAAAAACATTTATTCTAGGGACAGAAAACTGTAGGTAGGGAGAGTGTCAGTTTATTTCACTCTGCAAGTCCTTGTTTCCAGGGACCTGGAAGGACAGTGACTGAATTGTCCTTGTGCTATATTGTGATTAAAAAAAACATTTATTCTAGGGACAGAAAACTGTAGGTAGGGAGAGTGTCAGTTTATTTCACTCTGCAAGTCCTTGTTTCCAGGGACCTGGAAGGACAGTGACTGAATTGTCCTTGTGCTATATTGTGCTTAAAAAAAACATTTATTCTAGGGACAGAAAACTGTAGGTAGGGAGAGTGTCAGTTTATTTCACTCTGCAAGTCCTTGTTTCCAGGGACCTGGAAGGACAGTGACTGAATTGTCCTTGTGCTATATTGTGATTAAAAAAAACATTTATTCTAGGGACAGAAAACTGTAGGTAGGGAGAGTGTCAGTTTATTTCACTCTGCAAGTCCTTGTTTCCAGGGACCTGGAAGGACAGTGACTGAATTGTCCTTGTGCTATATTGTGATTAAAAAAAACATTTATTCTAGGGACAGAAAACTGTAGGTAGGGAGAGTGTCAGTTTATTTCACTCTGCAAGTCCTTGTTTCCAGGGACCTGGAAGGACAGTGACTGAATTGTCCTTGTGCTATATTGTGATTAAAAAAAACATTTATTCTAGGGACAGAAAACTGTAGGTAGGGAGAGTGTCAGTTTATTTCACTCTGCAAGTCCTTGTTTCCAGGGACCTGGAAGGACAGTGACTGAATTGTCCTTGTGCTATATTGTGATTAAAAAAAACATTTATTCTAGGGACAGAAAACTGTAGGTAGGGAGAGTGTCAGTTTATTTCACTCTGCAAGTCCTTGTTTCCAGGGACCTGGAAGGACAGTGACTGAATTGTCCTTGTGCTATATTGTGATTAAAAAAAACATTTATTCTAGGGACAGAAAACTGTAGGTAGGGAGAGTGTCAGTTTATTTCACTCTGCAAGTCCTTGTTTCCAGGGACCTGGAAGGACAGTGACTGAATTGTCCTTGTGCTATATTGTGATTAAAAAAAACATTTATTCTAGGGACAGAAAACTGTAGGTAGGGAGAGTGTCAGTTTATTTCACTCTGCAAGTCCTTGTTTCCAGGGACCTGGAAGGACAGTGACTGAATTGTCCTTGTGCTATATTGTGATTAAAAAAAACATTTATTCTAGGGACAGAAAACTGTAGGTAGGGAGAGTGTCAGTTTATTTCACTCTGCAAGTCCTTGTTTCCAGGGACCTGGAAGGACAGTGACTGAATTGTCCTTGTGCTATATTGTGATTAAAAAAAACATTTATTCTAGGGACAGAAAACTGTAGGTAGGGAGAGTGTCAGTTTATTTCACTCTGCAAGTCCTTGTTTCCAGGGACCTGGAAGGACAGTGACTGAATTGTCCTTGTGCTATATTGTGATTAAAAAAAACATTTATTCTAGGGACAGAAAACTGTAGGTAGGGAGAGTGTCAGTTTATTTCACTCTGCAAGTCCTTGTTTCAAGGGACAGAGAAGGACACCTGAAGGTAGCCCTTATTGCTTTTTTCCCATCTCCCTGCAGGCCATCTATTAGAATGTCTGGAAGGCAAACAAGGAGAGGCAGACAGTCAGGAGGCAATAAAAGAGGGCAAGCAGGCTCTGTGTCTGGGGGCAACAGTGCTGGTCGTGGACGCGGTGCATTGTCATCAGCACATGGCCATGGGACACGCTTGTCCTTCTTTTCGGCAGCTGGACATGTTGAGCCACATCATGCCGAAGACTTGGTAGAGTGGATGACCAAGCCCTCCTCCTCCTCCTCATCCTCTCTCACCCAGGCTCAGGGTACTGGAAAAGCAGCTGCCAAAGCGTCGTCTTCCCTGGTATCAATGTCAGACAAATCATCAGTCACTCCTTCCCTAGACCCACCATGTCCTCCTCCTGAGGAGTCCCCCGAACTGTTTCAGCACAGTGTTGGGTACATGCTCCAGGAGGATGCCCAGCGTTTCGAAGGGTCTGATGATGAAACCCAGCTAGAGGAAGGCAGTAGCGTGAGAGCAGACAGAGGGGATGCTCAAGAAGGACACCAATCTGGCAGTCATGTTCCAGCAGCTGCAGCATACTGCCAGATTGGCTCCAGTGATGAGGAGGGAGGGGATGATGAGGTCACTGACTCCACGTGGGTGCCTAATAGGAGAGAGGAGGAGGAGGAGGATGAGGAGGAGGCACATCTCCAACGAGGCAGGATGCCCTTTGGTGGCCAGCGTAAGGGCAGTACACCGACGGAATCACACCGCAGAGCTCTGCCTGTGCAGGGCGCTGCCTCTGCCCGTCATTCAAAAAGTTCTTTGGTGTGGGCCTTTTTTGAGGCTAGTGCATCAGATCGCACAGCTGCTGTTTGCAACATATGTCTCAAGCGTATATCGCGTGGCCAAAACATCAGCCGCTTGGGTACCACATGCCTGACCAGACATATGTTGACCTGCCATGCAGCTCGTTGGCAAGCCTACCTCAAAGACCCACACCAAAGAACAAAGCGGACCTCTCCTTGCACCGCATCAGCTGGGATCTCCAACCCCACTATAACTTCAGTCCTCTCTGAAACATGCACTGAGAGGAATGAAGGTGTAGAATTAGGTGTGTCACAGCCAAGTACTTGCGCCCACTCTGCTAGCAGTACACCGACGTCCGATTCTAGCAGGCAAATTTCCCTGCCCCAGCTGCTGGACCGTCGAAAGAAGTTCACTCCCAGCCATCCACATGCCCAGCGGTTGAATGCTAGCTTGGCTAAATTGCTAGCGCTTCAACTGCTGCCTTTTCAGTTGGTAGACTCGGCCCCCTTCCGTGAGTTTGTGCAATGTGCAGTTCCTCAGTGGCAGGTTCCCAAACGCCACTTTTTCTCACGGAAGGCTATTCCGGCTCTCTACCGGCATGTGGAAGGCAATGTCTTGGCCTCGCTGGACAGGGCGGTCAGCGGTAAGGTGCATATTACCGCTGACTCATGGTCCAGCAGGCATGGACAGGGACGTTACCTTTCTTTCACGGCCCATTGGGTCACTCTTTTGGCAGCTGGGAAGGATTCAGGACAAGGTGCAGTAGTGTTGGAGGTTGTCCCACCGCCACGCCTCCAAAATGCTACTACTGGTTGTGACACACCTCTCTCCTCCACCCCCTCCTCTTCTTCTTCCTCCATGGCCTCTTCCTGTGGTTTGTCCTATGAACCAGCGGTGCTCCGTAGCCGTTCACGGGGCTACGCAAGTACGCAGGCAAAAAGATGCCATGCCGTGCTTGCGCTGGTGTGTTTGGGGGACAGAAGCCACACTGGGGCAGAGGTCCTGTCTGCTCTGCAGGGCCAGGCCGAGAGGTGGTTGACGCCACGCCAGCTTAAGCCAGGAATGGTGGTTTGCGACAATGGCACCAACCTCCTCTCCGCCCTCCGACAGGGACAACTGACCCATGTGCCCTGTGTGGCTCACGTCCTTAACCTGGTGGTGCAGCGCTTCTTGGGCAGGTACCCGGGCTTACAGGATGTCCTGAGGCAGGCCAGGAAAGTCTGTGTGCATTTCCGCAGATCTTATAATGCCAGTGCTCGCCTGGCTGAGCTGCAAAAGGAGTTGAACCTGCCCAAGAACCGCCTTATATGTGACATGCCCACCAGGTGGAACTCAACGTTGGCCATGCTGCAGCGGCTGCACACGCAGCAGAGGGCCATCAATGAATACCTGTGCGACTACGGCACCAGGACAGGGTCAGGGGAGCTTGTTTTTTTTTCTCCACGCCAGTGGGGCATGATCAGGGATGCATGCACTGTCCTGGCACCATTTGAGGAGGCCACGAGGATGGTGAGCAGTGACAGTGCATGCATCAGTGACACTGTACCTCTTGTCCACCTGTTGGAGCACACGCTGCGTGGAATAATGGACAGGGCACTTGAGGCAGAACAGAGGCAGGAAGAGGAGGACTTCCTTGCCTCTCAAGGCCCCCTTTACCCAGACAGTGTTCCTTCTGTCCCACCCATCGCACAGGAAGAGGAGGAGGAGGAGGAGGAGGAGGAGGAGGAGGATTGTGTCAGCATGGAGGTGGAGGCTGGCACTCAGCATCATCAGCAGCAGTCTTTTAGGGATGATTTACAGTCCCAAGAAACCAGTGGACTTGTACGTGGCTGGGAGGAGGTGGCTGCGGATCATGTCGTCCTTAGTGACCCAGAGGACTCCGGAGCGAATGCCTCAGCAAACCTACGCTGCATGGCCTCCCTGATCCTGCAAAGTCTGCGGAAGGATCCTCGTATTCTTCGGATCAAGGAGAGGGACCATTACTGGCTGGCCACTCTCCTTGATCCACGGTACAAGGGTAAGGTTGCGGACCTTATGTTACCGTCGCAGAGGGAGCAGAGGATGAGACAACTCCGGGAGGCCTTGCAGAAAGGTCTGTGCAACGCGTTCCCAGAGACTGGGAGGTTGCAAACTCCTGGTCCTGGACAACGAGTTGCTGAGGCTTCGGCCAGTCAAAGAAGGAGCGGTGGGGAAGGTGGCCGTCTGACCGATGCGTTCAGACAATTCTTTAGTCCGCAGCCCCAAAGTATGATCGGTTCCAGCAACCATCGCCAGCGTCTGATAAACATGGTGCAGGAATATCTAGGGGCAAGGTCAGACTTGGACACCTTCCCCACCGAAAATCCTCTGGCTTACTGGGTCTTGAGGATGGATCACTGGCCAGAGCTTGCACAGTATGCAATTGAGCTACTGGCCTGTCCTGCATCCAGCGTTCTTTCGGAACGCACATTCAGTGCTGCTGGAGGATTTGTCACGGATCACAGGGTGCGCCTGTCCACCGACTCGGTTGATCGACTGACTTTCATCAAGATGAACCAGTCTTGGATCACCACCAGCTACCACACACCTGATGCTGATATAACAGACTAATTGATTTTAACATGTCACATCCCTTCAAGACTGATGCTGATGCTGAGTGCCTGTGCTGTTATGTTGACTGGCTATCCTCCTCCTCCGAGTCCTCAATGATACGATTGATGATGATAGCTTGTAAGATCATTTTTGTTTATGGGTGCCGCCACCAGTGCCTAACGCCCAATTTTTCAGCCCCTGTTTAACAGGGGCGTGTAATTACAATTTTTGAAGCAATACTTTGCAACAGGGCTCATTGCTGTGCTCCAAGTACAGTATCTGTGAGGAGTTGCAGTGTTGTGCCACCAGTGCCTAACGCCCAATTTTTCAGCCCCTGTTTAACAGGGGCGTGTAATTACAATTTTTGAAGCAATACTTTGCAACAGGGCTCATTGCTGTGCTCCAAGTACAGTATCTGTGAGGAGTTGCAGTGTTGTGCCACCAGTGCCTAAGGCCCAATTTTTCAGCCCCTGTTTAACAGGGGCGTGTCATTACAATTTTTGAAGCAATACTTTGCAACAGGGCTCATTGGTGTGCTCCAAGTACAGTATCTGTGAGGAGTTGCAGTGTTGTGCCACCAGTGCCTAAGGCCCAATTTTTCAGCCCCTGTTTAACAGGGGCGTGTCATTACAATTTTTGAAGCAATACTTTGCAACAGGGCTCATTGCTGTGCTCCAAGTACAGTTGCTGTGAGGGGTTGCAGTGTTGTGCCACCAGTGCCTAAGGCCCAATTTTTCAGCCCCTGTTCAACAGGGGCATGTAATTACAATTCTTGATCTAATAATTCACAGCAGGGCCCATTGCTGCACCCACCAAGAGTAACTGTCAGGGCTTACAGTGTTGTGGCACCAGCACCACCATCAAAGGCCCAATTTTTACTACCACTGTTCAACAATTATATGTAATTAAAATTCCTGATATAATAGTTGACAGCAGGGCGTTCCAGCACCAACCAAGAGTAACTGTGAGTGCTTACAGTGTTGTGCCAACACCAACAACTAAGGGGCCTATTTCTGCAGAGTATATACGGCAGGTCCCTACTTTCAAACATCCAACTTACAAACGACTCCTACTTGCAAACGCAAGAAGACAACAGGAAGTGAGAGGAAATCTACCACTAGGAAGGAAAATTCTCTCCTGTAAGAATAAATATGGGAGAAAGGTGTCTCCTCTGTACTGATGCTTTATCAGCAATCCTTGTTTCAAGAAAAACACCACATTTCAAAAACAGTTGTCATTGGGACGGAAAGTGAGGTGAAATGTTCTGAACAGGGGCACAGACAGCAAAACAAATGTTACAGGGGTGATAACCCTTACCTATGTTTTCCAAAAAGTTTAAAAATAGATTTTTGGTCTGGAGCTACACTTCAACAATGTACCTGTTCAAAATTACAAACAGACTCTACATAAGAACAAACCTACAGTCCCTGTCTTGTATGCACCGCCTGTATAGGGCTGTTCAGAGTATATAGGGCCTTTTTTATTTTATGTGCGGGGTTCCCCTTAATATCCATACAAGACCCAAAGGGGCTGGTAATGGGCTGGGGTAGGGGGGGGGTGATGGGGTAGCTATGCCATTTTTCTTAAAGAATTTCATCCATATTACCGGGACCAGACATTACATTAAAGCCGCAAGCAGTTTTAAATGGCTTTTTTTTCCTTTAGAAGTGTCATTTTGTGCAGGGACAGTTCTAAACACGGGAAACACGTGGCACTTCACAGGCATACTTTAGACACCCCCCAGGTACGATATTTAAAGGAATATTTGACTTTTTTTTTTCACTTTATGCATCATTAAAATGACTGCTCCCGAAAAACGACCGTTTTTAAAACTTCTTTTTGCATTGATACATGTCCCCTGGTGCAGAACCCGGGTTCCCAAACCCTTTTTAGGACAATAACATGCATAATAGTTGTTATAATTAGCACTTTAGAATTCGAACGTTCGCATCCATTGTATTTAATAGGGTTCTAATGTTCGTTCGAACTTTCGGTCCGTTCGCGGGTTCTGGTGCGAACCGAACCCGGGGGTGTTCGGCTCATCACTAGCGGCAGGGTTCCCCTTAATATCCATTCCAGACCTGAAGGGCCTGGTAATTGAATTCTGGGGAACACCCACGCTTTTTTTTTATTTTTTATCAATGACTTTTGTATGTATTGCCGGGAGCCGACAATTCATTAATAGCCGCGAGTCAGTTTTAAATGCATTTTTTTCTTTCAAAAATGACATTTTTTGCAGGGACAGTTCTAAGTACGGGAAACATGCGCCACTTTACATGCATATCATACACACCCCCCAGGTACGAAATTTAGAGGAATATTTCACTTTTATTTTTTCATTTTAAGCATTATTAAAATCACTGCTCCCAAAAAAACGGCCGTTTTTAAAACTTTTTTTTGCATTGATACATGTCCCCTGGGGCAGGACCGGGTCCCCAAACACTTTTTAGGACAATAACTTGCATATTAGCCTTTATAATTAACACTTTAGATTTCGAACGTTCGAGTCCATTGTATTTAATAGGGTTCTAAAGTTTACACGAACATTTTGTCTGTTCGCAGGTTCTGGTGCGAACCGAACAGGGGGGTGTTCGGCTCATCCCTGCTAGAGACTGTAGCTCAGAACTGGAGGGTTTAAGTAGCAAAGGCAATGACGTCAATACAGAATGCAGTGGGCAGGACAAGGGTTGGCTAGGTGCTGACTGACAAACTACAAGTGTTAGGAGTTTGTCTCTTTCATTGCTTCAACATGATCCCACATTGGCTATCACCATCTCCTGGCAGCTTCTAGCAAAGTCTACATATCTCATCCAGTATAACATGCCTACTACTCACCACCTGGCTGCATGTCTGTTTCACATCTCCAAGCCTGATTCACTTTTTTTGCTGGTGGTGATATCCCCCTCCTGGGCTGCATGTCTGTTGCATGGAAACAGGCCTGGCTCTGGCAGCAACACACCTTCCGCTGTATTGGCTGGTGGTGCCTTAGATGCATTATTTTGACCTCAGCAGCCCAGGATTCTGGGTTTGTGATAAGTTCTTTACACTAGTGCTTTACTCCGCCATAGTGACACTCTGTTTTGACCTTTGCCTGCCTCTGGATTATGCTACTGTCTGCTACCTGCCCTGACTTTTGCCCGCCTCCAGTTTATGCTACTGTCTGACACTTGCCCTGACCTTTGTCTACCTATGGCTTCCACTACTGGCTGCTGCCTGTTCTTAACATTGCCTGCCTCTGGACCAGACTACTGTGACTTCTGATCTGACCCATGCCAGCCTCTGGATTATGTTTCTGCCTTCTGTTTGCATCATTACAGTTCCAACCCAGCATATATGTTGTTTTTGAGCATGTGTGGTCTTGGTCTTCTGATTTTTTTTTTTTTGGACTAATGCTGTACTGATATACAAATATCGTACTTTCTGGTATTGTACAAGATCATTTTTCCTGTTTGTCCCTTCAGATAATTTTGCATGAACTGTCATGATCGGCTGTGTACTAACGATCAGATTTTCCGATTATCTGTACTAGGCATCAGGCTTCAATGCTTTCTGAGTCACAAGGATACATATATACTAAGCTAAAATCAGGAACATAAAGCAAAAAGGCAAAAAATTGCTTTTTGGAGTTGTAATTGTTGCAGATTTGTACATTTGAACCCTATTTCTTGTTTTTGTAAGAGTGAAGCACGTTTCGCCCTCCAAATGAAGTGAAATACATACACATCAGATTCTAGGCTATGTTCAAACATATTACAGTACATATAAGCACTAAATAAATGTAAGTTTGCTTAGGCCTTTGGCAGAATTTAGCTAATGTACTAGTAGAGCCCTGCTCTGCTACTACAGTTGGTGTACAGTTGGTTTTTATTCACTCTTGAGAAGAGGAGATTAAGGGGGGATATGATCAACATGTACAAATATATAAGGGGTCCATATAGTGAACTTGGTGTTGAGTTATTTACTTTACGGTCAACACAAAGGACAAGGGGGCACTCTTTACGCCTAGTGGAAAAAAGATTTCACCTCCAAATACGGAAAGGTTTCTTCACAGTAAGAGCTGTGAAAATGTGGAATAGACTCCCTGCAGAGGTGGTTCTGGCCAGCTCAGTAGATTGCTTTAAGAAAGGCCTGGATTCTTTCTTAAATGTACATAATATAACTGGGTACTAACATTTATAGGTAAAGTTGATCCGGGGAATATCCGATTGCCTCTCGGGGGATCAGGAAGGAATTTTTTCCCCAACTATAGCAAATTGGATTATGCTCTGTTGGGGTTTTTCGCCTTCCTCTGGATCAACTGTGGGTATAGAATTAGGTATATGGGATTGTATGATATTATTATTTTATTTTTTTATGGTTGAACTGGATGTCTTTTTTCAACCTGACTAACTATGTAACTATGTAACTATGTGTATTGCCCTGAGCCATATGTTTACTCTTTATACAGTGAGCTTAGTCTATTACTCCTGAAGATTTATATATTTACCTGCTGATGTGTACTTCACCAGCTGCAACACAGCATTCTTTATACAAAAAAAGTGAATTAAAGTATATACACCATACCTGTATAATGCATGCGAATTTCAAATGACCTCAGCGTTCTTTTGTACTTCATGGTCTTCATTTGACTTATTTAATTTTGCTCCCTAGCACATCTGAGTTCCAATAACCAGACCATTATATTATATGTTTGGATTCATTAAAAGAGTCCAACTGTCTAAGATTTTATCTTCTGTTGATCTTTGATCTCCTTTCGCTTTTGCTTTATATTTGCAACCCGATATTCTTAAAATGGTCACTGTTGTTTTTAAACCATAATGAGTACTGGGGCTAAGGCTATTCTTGCAAAAGTACCTTTTAAACGGAAGTGTTTTGGGACATCAAATTAACAGCTTGACTAGTTTTACTGGTCTATGGCAAGCTGCAACCCATCAATACTGTTAATATGTTGCATTAACCTTCTATTCATCATACTCAGTGCTCCGACTGTACTGCTCTTGATCTCTCAGTAAAGAGTGACAAAAAGAAAAACATAGAGTAAAAGACAAGATTAGACAGATGGACAAGGGTAAATTTAAACTGAATTAGTCCACAGTATAAATATGTATAGCAGATATATATTATTTGAGCAGTTTTGGAATGTCACATAGTTTCAGGAGCCTTTTTGTATTTGCCTGAATACAATGCAAATTGCTTTTATCGGCTGGCATTTAAATTACATTTAGATACAAGTCACATGAAATGAGTTCAGTTTAAAGCCTTCCAAAGATGTCAGGAAACTTTCATATGTATAAAACAGTTTGTTACAGTTCACCTAAGCTTTTTTGTCATTTCAGCTGAATAGTGATTCTTTTACTGTCATAAATATTGCAAGATGTCAAGTACAAAAGGACACAGACATATAAATGATGTTATAAATACAATAGGCGCTTTCCAAAGTTAGATTTAAAAAGTCACTGAAAGTAATATTAACATTTTTTATATTATAAAATAAAATATGATGCATTCTGTTATGATAGATTAGGTTTCACTTCTCTGTTGATACACTATCTCTGTCTGAGGAAATATCATGGAAATAAAATATATTTTACTGGATCACTATATTAAAGCTGACCAACTATGTAAACAGAAAAATTAAAATTCCCTAAATGTCATGCTTGCCTGAAATTTAATTTCTAAGTCCTTGTACTTGCTGCATCTATATGCACACTGAATAGCATCCAAGTTCTGGGCCAGAAAGTGTCCTCTTCAATAAACACAAGTCACTAAGCAAAGTATTTGTTCACTCTGTGGTCCAGTATGCCAAAAGGGACTTATAATGCAATGCTCAGGCTGTGTGAACTTGACTACCAATCAACCTAAATGTGTTCTTTGGCAGGCCCTCTGCTAGCAGAGAACAGAAAGATCAGCTGAAATGTGTCTTTACAGTCACATTGATGTTGTATGCCCTTCTAAATAGATGTCATTTTGTATAGGCCCTACAGTTAATACCCTCAAGATAAATATGGTTTAACACAAATAGAATTTATTTTGACTGCTCCAGTGCAATGAAATTTCTGCAATGAAAAAAAAAAAGTTCCTTCTAACAACAATAAAATTAAATGCCAAATAAAATATAATTTGTGGTATAAGATAGGGATGAGTAAATAGAATTATCTGAGTTACATTTTTTGGCAAACCCAGGTTTTGCTACTCAGAGTAAATGAACACTGATATTTTTTATTTTGACAGTGGGATCGTTAGCGCCTTTACTAAACAATGTATCATATGGACACACAGCTACAAATATTTGGGGAACAAAATACACTGAGGGACAACTATCAAAGTGTTTTGATATCTTTATATTACACTCACATCTTAAAAATGCAGGCCAAACAAACACCAATTTCCACATCCGATGCGATGGTTTAATATTTGTAGTCTCCTGCAAACAAATAGTGACACTGAGCATTTTTATATGTCTAAACTAAACTTGCGGCTGCCTTTGGACACAGAACATGTGCAATGTTATGAAGTTAACCTGAGGACTTCTTAAAGTGGTACTAAAGTTAAGACGTTAAAAACCACTGACAGGCATGGTTTTTGTTTATAACAGAAGAAACCCTAGAGGTCTCTTCTGTCATAAATGTCCTCCCTGCCTGTCAATGGTAAGTGTGATCTGGGCCCGCACAAAGGACTAGAAGCTCCTTCTGCTTATGTTTCCCTGCAGACAGGCTGGGAAAGATCTGGGTCATGTGACAGCTGTATATTGATTAGGAAAAAGGTACTTAGATGTTTTTTTTATTAAAATAATTACAGTGCCATCATCCACATACAGAAAGAGAAGAAACAATGTAAATTAAACTGTGTGTGTTTAGTATCACTTTAGGTAATACATATCAATGCCTAAGAACTCTATCATTAGACAATTATATTGCGAGTGAGCAAAAGAGAGAAAGAGAATGAGAAATACAGAGAATGTGATTTTTTGATTTTCCCTATGTATCAATATACAATATACCATTATTGTAATTTTGTTGCAGAAAAGAAGAAGCTTTCTATGTATTTTAGAACAAGGCCTTACCTTAGCCTCCAGCTTGTTCCATACAAAAGTTAATGGCTAGATTTAGGACCTAAAAACGGTTAAGACTCAGGAAGTAATTCATCACCTGACCTCACCCTCCACCCACCTCTGTACTGAGATGCAGGCAGTAGTATTGAAAACAGACTTGTGTCCCTGGAAGTCTGTAAAGCTCACGATACACTATATAATCTGATTGCACAATTTCCTTTAGACCTACCATCACATTTGTAGTGCAAGGGTCTGCCTGATTGGTTTTAGTTATGGGGCTCACTCTCCCAGCTACTCTGATATGGACAAGGTCTATCATCCTACTTGAGTCCAGTAATGACGGGGTATAAGGCTGGTTCATCCTAAAATCACATTTTAACTACCCTTTTTTAGATCCAGGTGAGCAGCACAGACCTTCTGGAAGTAACAGGACAGTGTCCATATAGCTTTGCACTCCATGGGCTCTTTCTGCCTTGACATGGCCCCTGGTGTGACACCAGGAGCATAGAATGTTCTCATTCCTTTGTGCTGGAGCAGAACTGGGACACAGGAGTGATCTCTCCTTATTGGTATTGCGTGTACCTGAGTATTTGGAGTACCTAAGTATTTGGAGTACCTGAGTATTGGGAGTATCTGAGTATTGTGGGTACCTGAGTATTGTGGGTATCTTGCGGCATGTATGTGTTCCTTGATTATCTGATTGAGGGTGAATACTGCTGTGCAAAATATAAGCACATTGTTTCCCTGGAACCCCAGGTTCTGAATCTAGGGAAGCAACTGTCAGCACTGAGAAGACCCTCCACACTAAAGGAGAGCCAGGAATGCACCTGGCAGGTGTTGGCATGGGCCAGCACAGATGCGCGTGGAGACAAAGACCAGAAAAGAGTAGATGGGTGACAGTCAGGAAGGATAGAGGGGGAAGTGCCAGGGAGGTCGATTCAAGGCTGGAGCATCCCAATAAGTATGCTCCATTGAGGGACATTGGTGAAACCAGTCAGGGACCAGCACTACTGGATCTGAGGGACTCTCCTAGCTGCCAGGGAAGAACTCCTCCAGTGAGAGTGGGGGGGAAACAAAAGGAAAGGATAGACAGATTCTGGTGGTAGGGGACTCAATTCTTAGAAGGACAGAGAGGGCAAAGACCTGAAGCCCTGAACTGTATGCTGTCTACCGGGCGCTCGGGTTCAGCACATCACAGATCTGGTGGACAGATTACTGGGAGGGGCTGGGGAAGACCCAGCTGTCATGGTGCACTTTGGCACCAATGACAAAGTCAGAGGCAGGTGGAGTGTCCTAAAAAATTATTTTAGGGACTTGGGAGCTAAATTGAGGAAAAGGACCTCCAAGGTAGTATTCTCAGGAAAACTGCCGGTACCTTGAGCCAGACCAGAAAGGCTGAGGGAGATTAGGGAAGTAAACAAGTGGCTGAGGAGCTAGTGTAGTAAGGAAGGGTTTGGGTTCCTGGAGGACTGGGCCGACTTCTCAGTCGGTCACCAGTACTATAGAAGGGATGGACTGCACCTTACTGAGGAGGGTGCAGATCTGCTGGGAGTAAAGATGGGAAAAAAGTTAGAGGTGTTTTTAAACTAGGCGACAGGGGGGAGGGTCCAGAGGTAGAGATAGTCTGCGCAGAACATTTTCCAGAGGGTATTATTGGGGGCATTACTGGTAGGTTGACTACAGCACATAAACCCAAGGTAAGTATAGTAACAAGTCTTAGTTGCAATCTTGGAACACCCAATAAGAGGATAGTATTCAACCAGTCTAAACTAAGTTGCATGTTCACCAATGCCAGGAGCCAGGCGGACAAGATGGGTGAACTAGAGACACAGTTGTACGAGGAGGATTTGGATTTTGTGGGAATTTCAGAGACCTGGTTCAACAGCTCTCATGATTGGCTGGCAACCATTTAAGGGTATTTCCTTTATCACAGGGATAGAGATGGTAAAAAAGGGGGAGGGGTATGTCTATATATCAAGAATAATGTACAAGTGAATGTGAGAGATGACATCACTAAGGGATATAGGGAGGAGGTGTAATCCTTTTGGGTAGAGCTCCAAAGGTTTTAAGCTAAGGGGAAAATAATACTGTGAGTATGCTACAGGCCCCCTAACCTGAGGGAGGAGGCGGAGGTGGACCTCGTATCACAATTTAGATTAGCAGCAAGGATGGGAAGTGTCATCATAATGGGGAATTTTAATTATCCAGACATAGACTGGGCAGAGGGAACCACGCATTTGTTTAAGGCTTGTCAGTTCCTAAATGTCTTGCAGGACAATTTCATGGGTCAAATGGTAGACGCACCAACTAGAAATATAGCGTTACTAGATCTACTGATTACCAACAATACAGACCTGATCACGAATGTGGTCAATTGGCTTCAGTATAAATCACACAAATAGGAAACATAAGGGGAAAACAAAGACACTGAATTAAAAAAAAAGCCAACTTCCCTAAACTTCCCTTTGCTAAAAGGCAAAAATTGGGATAAAATCTTAGGAACAAAGAACACGGAGGAGAGATGGGTTCACTTTAAGAGCATATTAAGTAAGGGCATTAGCCAGTGCATCCCATTGGGTAATACATTTAAAAGAGTGAACAAAAGTCCTGGATGGCGTAACTCCAATGTAAAAATGCATATAAAAGCAAACATAACATTATTAAATCATCGGGACTGGATGGCTTGCACCCGAGGGTACTTAGGGAACTCAGTCAAGTAATTGCCAGACCATTGTTCCTAATTTTTACTGACAGTCTACTGACTGGAATGGTACCAGCGGATTGGAGAAAAGCCAATGTAGCACCAACATTTAAAATGGGCCCAAAATACATCCCTGGGAATTACAGACCAGTTAGCCTCACATCAATAGTATGCAAGCTCTTGGAGGGGATGATAAGGGACTATATACAAGATTTTAGTAATGAAAATGGTATCATTAGCAGTAATCAGCATGGATTCATGAAGAATCGTTCTTGCCAAACCAATCTATTAACCTTAGTAAATTGCCATCTAGATAAAGGAAGGCCCATGGTGTATCTGGATTTTGCAAGAGCATTTGACACAGTTCCCCATAAACTTTTACTGTACAAAATAAGGTCCATTGGCATGGACCATAGGGTGAGTACGTGGATTGAAACCTGGCTACAAGGGCGAGTTCAGAGGGTGGTGATAAATGGGGAATACTCGGAATGGTCAGGGGTGGGTAGTGGGGTCCCACAGGGTTCGTGCTGGGACCAATCCTATTTAATTTATTCATAAATGACCTGGAGGATGAGTAAACAGTTCAATCTCTGTATTTACTAATGATACAAAGCTAAGCGTGGGAACATACAAGGTAATACTGACATAAAATCACACACATAGGTTGGACTTGATGGACTTGTGTCTTTTTTCAACCTCACCTACTTTGTAACTATGTCATTTTCTGTCTCCCCTGGGTTTGGTGATGGTTTTGTTTTCCGCACTGGCAGTCTCCTCAGGACTTGGAAGGTCCAAGTAGATCCTCCACCATGATGAGCTGCTCCACCATCTTTACCAGTTGTTCCATCATCTGGAGTTTCCACTCCATAGGATGTGGTCCATGACAACCAGTTCCATAATCAGTGGTCCTGTTAACGTCTCCGGCTGCAACCACTTAGTGGCTAGCTGCATCAGATTTTGTATTTGGGACTGCAGTGAATGGAAAGCAAAGGCAGTCATCCCAAGGCATGCTAAGATCTTGCCCTTGAGTTTTGTATAGCCCTAAGCATCCTGCACTGGCAGGTCATAGTGGGGCTTCTGTGATTTCTCTGATCAGGGTAATGAGAATGGCCCATTGGTCCTGAGACCGGCTCTCTTTCTTAGCCATGTGCTTAAATGTGGTGTACTGGGTCTGCATCGACTGCTTTCTGCACCTCCAGCTGCAATGCTTGGGTCTGGTGAGCCTATATCAGTAGGGCAAAGGTCTCTTTCTGGCATGCCTGAGCTTCTTCATGACAGTGGTCGGCACTAGATCCAGCCCTGCTCAGGGCCCACGCTAATCAACATGGGCTCTATAAAAATCACAGGACTGCAAACTCACTGTACTTCTTATTTTTATTTTTTTTTATCAAATATTTTTATTTATTTATTTCTTTATCACATCATTTATACATACATCCATTTCAATCCTATGTGACAATACAAATATGCCTTAACTTATATTATACATTCTCCAACTCATTCCCATTTCCCGACCCCGCCCCCCTCATCCCCCGTGCCCCCCCTTCAATCCATTTATTCCATATATTATTACATTTCTTTTTGTTACCTCTTTTAGTGTATATAAATTCTTCTTTTCTTATTGTGTCATTTATTACCTCCTCCCATTCTGTTACTGTAGGGGGGCTTACCGCTTGCCATTTCTGTGCAATAAGTTTCCTTCCCTGAAACAGGCATCTCCTAATCGCTATATGCTCGCCCTTTGAAGGTACCCTCTCTTCCACCAGGCCCAGCACACATAGCCTCGCCTCCGGCTGTAGTGATGTTCCAAATGTTCTATTAATCTTTTCGACTATTTGCTTCCAATATTGGTACAGCTTGGGGCATCTCCAGACCATGTGTATTAGATCTCCTTTATCCTGTCCACATCTCTGGCATCCTGGGTCTGGTCTCCTGCCAAATTGGAACATTCTTTGGGGCGTGTGGTATGCCCTATATATCAGATATAGCTGAGACATATACTGGGAGGGAGACATTGACAATTCGGGGCCTATACCCAGTATTTGTTCCCATTGGTCTTGTGAAATTGTGCCCACATCCTTCTCCCATTTCTCCCTAATTTTATTAGCCATGATCTCACTTCGATCTGTCCTTTCTAGGGAGTCATAGATGGTTGAGATTACTCCTCTTGCGTCCTCAGTGTTTACTAAGTTTCGGAAGATGGCCATGTTATTCCATTCCGGTATCCTATTTCCAAATTGTGCATTCAACGCATGTCTGATTTGTAAGTATCTATAGAAAGATCTATTTGGGACCGAGAACTCCTCTCTTATTTCTTGAAATGTTTTTATTCTGCCAACAGCAAATAGTTGTTCCAATAAATGTATCCCTAGTCTGTCCCACTCATCAACCTTTCCCATGCTTTTAAGTTCTTGTAGGTTGCTATTATCCCAAATAGGGGAGAATTCTGAGAAACCTGTGTATCCTAGAATCTTCTTCCCCTCTTTCCAACATTTTACCATTAATTGGACTGTGGGGTATTTAGACTGAAATGAATCTGCCTCCACTGCCTCAACTTCCGTGTCATGGCTTGTGTCATTCAGGACTACACTTGGTCCTTTCTGATTACTATTCCTCATATGCTGCAGCTGAGCCGCTAAGAAATAAAATCTGGGGTTCGGGAGAGCGAGACCCCCCTTCTCTCTTGGATATTGCAGGGCTCGGAGCGAGATTCTCGCTATTCCCCCCTTCCAGACCAATTCCCTGAAAACCCCTTCTATCTTCCTGAACCACCGTTTGGGGATCCATACTGGGGAATTATGTAGAATATATAAGATTTGCGGAATCCACACCATTTTTATCAAATTACTCCTTCCTACTACAGATAGGGGAAGCCGATTCCAGAACCTGCATTTTTGTTTCATCTTTACCAGTAATGGCACTAGATTTCCCCCTATATAGTGCCCAGGATCCTTTGTCATGTTTATTCCTAGGTATCTTATCTGGGGTACTACCTTCACTTGGTCTATCTGCCCTCTCAAGGGCTCTAGCGGCAGGAGGGCGGATTTCTCCCAGTTTATTGTTAGACCGGAATCTCCCAAATTCCCCTATAATATTCATTGCTGTCGCCAGTGAGGCCTGTGTATCCCCCAGAAAGAGTAGGATGTCATCCGCATATAATGCGACTTTCTCCTCTCCTAGCTTTCTTTTGAATCCTTTTATCCCCGGAGATGCCCTTATTGCAGTGGCTAGTGGTTCCATGGCCAGGGCGAAAAGCAGGGGCAACAGCGGGCATCCCTGTCTTGTCCCCCTGGCCAGTCTAAACCAGTCTGAGCACTCACCATTGACCCTTACCTTTGCCCTGGGATTCCCATATAATAACCTAACCCATTGAGTAAACTTAGGGCCGAATCTGTACTCTTCTAACACCTTCCACAGGTATTGCCACTCAAGGCTATCGAATGCCTTTGTGGCATCCAGGGACAAGATTGCTCTTGCCTCTCTTTCTACTACTGGCAACTGGATATTTAGGAATGTTCTTCTGATGTTAGAGCTAGTAGACCTTCCTGGTATAAATCCTGTTTGATCAGGATGTACCAGTTTTGTAACTATCCTATTTAGTCTTGTTGCCAGTATTTTAGCCAGGATTTTGGTGTCAGCGCACAGGAGTGATATTGGTCTATAGGAATTTGCCTCTAGTGTTATTATAGTTGCCTCTTCCATGGACCCAGGCATTTTCCCTGCCTCCGCCGCCCAGTTAAATACTTCCAGCAATTTTGGAAGCAGCACCTCACTGTAGGTTTTATATATTTCTATTGGAAGACCGTCAGGACCCGGTGACTTTTGACCCGCCATTTCTTTAGTTGCCAATTGTATCTCTCCCAGTGTCAGTGGTGCCTCTAGCTCTTCCCTATCTTGCTCTGTCAGCCGATGTATTTTCAGGTCGGTAAAGAAAGTGACCATTTCCCCTTCACAGTTGTTATGCCAATTGCTGCTATACAGATTCTGGTAATACCTTTTGAACACCTGCATTATTTCTGGTGTGTCTCTCTTAATCTCCCCGTTCTCATCATGAATCGCCGGTATAATGGTAGGGGAATTGTCGGCCCTGGCGGCCAAGGCGAGAATTCTCCCCACTCTCTCACCCTCACCAAACAAACTCTGTTTCTGAAATAGTTTTTTGTTTTCCGCCTTTCTTCTTCTTATTTTTTTATATTCCTCCTGCGCTTCTAGCCATTTCTTATGTTCTTCTAGGCTTGGGTTATTTATATAACAGATCTCTGAGCTCCTTACCTTTTCACTCGCCGCAAGTTCTGTGGCATGCGTTTGTTTTTTAATAAGCGATAATTTTTGGATCAGGATTCCCCGCAGGAATGCTTTCAGAGTATCCCAAATTATTCCCATCGAGGCAGAGCCGGTATTTACTTCTATAAATTCTTTCAGACTGCCGTTTATTCCCTCCGGCTCTTTGATAACCTCTAACCAGAATGGATTTAACTTCCAGTCCCTTTTATTATATCCTCTATTCGTCTTTATTTCAAAGGTCATTGAAGAGTGGTCCGATATGCTTCTGGGGTCGTATACCACCTCTCCCAACACCCCCATTGCCTCTTTATTGCAGAGTACGAGGTCTATCCTGGACAGAGTCGAATGTGTCCTTGAGTGGCAGGAGAATTGTTTTTCCACTGGGTGCCTCCTTCTCCACACATCTATCAGGCCCATCTCCCCACAAAATTGAAAAAGGGGGCTATCAGCCTGTGCAGGGGGGGCACCCACCGGAAATGTATCTATGTTTTTATTCATGGTCATATTAAAATCCCCCGCCACTATTACCGGTACTCCCGGTCTGTCCATGATAAACTCCATCAAATCCCACAGTATTTCTATCCCGAACGGAGGGGGGATATATATACCTGCCACCACACATTCCCTTGTTTCTATCCGGCAATGAAGAAACACATAGCGTCCCTCAATGTCAGTCTTACAGTGGCTGCAGGAGAACACCATCCCTGAGTCTATCAGCACACTCACCCCCCTCGAATAGGAGGTGTGTGTGGAATGGAATTGTGTCTGATATTTCTTATGTTTTAGCAAGTTGACGGTTCCCTTATCCAGGTGTGTTTCCTGCAGACACAGTATTTTGATATTATTACTATTGGCGTCTGCAAAAATTACCTGTCTCTTTATTGGGTCTTTTACCCCTCTGACATTCCATGAGCGTACCTTAATGCCTATTCCCTGATTAGGAAGACTCTTCTCGCTATTATATTTTGGCATCCTCCCCTACTATTTCTTCCCTTTTTAGAATACCTCCCACCTTACCCGCCTTAACCATGTATGCCTTGATAATGTCACGTTAAAAAAACGTGTTTTTTGTGGATCTACTCTTTCTAGTGCCCTATACAACCATACCTTCCTTCTCACTTCCCCCCTTCCTCCCTCCTCCCCTTCCCCACCCCCTACCCCCATAAACCAAAGACATATTTTAGTGAGTTCATTCATCATTATGTGCCTTTCACATCGACTCCCTACTCTCCCTACCCCTCCCCCCCTCCAACCCCCCCTCCCCCGCCCTATTTGGGGCCCTTGTGGAGGGCCTCTACAGTGACCAGATTCCCCTTTTGCTGTGTGATCTTTCCCCCTCCCCCCTCTTAGCACTTCCCTTGGTGTTCCTCGTGTATTCCTTTCTCTAGTGTTTCTCTTCCATTTTGCTTGACATCTAGTGTTTTTTCTCCACCTCTGTGCCACTCTCCACAAAAACCGAACCATTTCCGACAACCCCTTCCTCCCTCCCGCTCCCCCCCCCCGCTCCTATATCAAAACCACGACAAAAAAGGAAATAAGAAAAAGAAAAAAAAAAGAAAACAAGAACAAAAGGAAACCCAGGCGACCAGGGAGAGGAAAAAAAAAAGGGAGGAAATATAGGATAAGAGTCTGAATTCTGTACTATAAATCAGTGACCAAATCTGTGACTGTTTCCAATTTCCTAGGTTTCCCCTTCTTTAGTGTTCATCCAGGACGTCAATTCCGCAGGTGTGTTAAAGAATATATTTGCCCCATTTATAGTTATTCGCAGACGTGCCGGGTAAAACATTGCGTATTTAATCCCCTTTTCTTGTAGTCTTTGTTTCCCTTCAAAAAATTTAGCCCTTTGCCTCTGCAACTCTGGGGAAAAGTCTGGGTAAAATGAAATTTTAGTGCCATTGACCAGGACCTCTTTCATCTCTCTGGCTTTTTGGAGGATTGTAACTTTATCTGGAAAGTGCAAAAATTTAATAAGCATAGGTCTGGGGCGCCATCCCTCAGCTGGGGCTCTGAAAGGTACTCTGTGGGCCCGCTCAATGGAAAAATGCTTTGATAGACAGTCCTGTCCAAATACCCCCAAAAGCCCCCATGAATTCAGTGGGGCGGTTGCCCTCGCACTTTTCGGGGAGACCCAGTACCCTAATATTTTTCCTTCTTAACCTATTTTCCATGTCGTCAATTTTGTTAACGCACAAGTTTAACTGTTCTTTCATTGTTTTCATGTCCATTATCATAGGGTTAACATCGTCTTCCACCTGGCTGAGTCTTTCCTCTAGAGCAGAGGTACGCTCCCCAACCCCCTATACTTCATGTTTTAATGTTGACATTTCGTCCTTTATCCCTTTCAGCTGATCAAATATTTCCGTTAGGGAGGACTTGCAGTTGTTTATAGCAAGTAAAATCTCTCTCATGGAGGGCTCATCCTCCATCCCTGCTCCCGTATTTAAATCTGTCTCTTTTTCCAGTGCCTTTGCTTTGGTCCCACGCTCGCCCGTTACCTTTCCAGCCGTCTCTATGTTTTTTCAACCTCACCTACTTTGTAACTATGTAATTTTCTGTCTCCCCTGGGTTTGGTGATGGTTTTGTTTTCCGCACTGGCAGTCTCCTCAGGACTTGGAAGGTCCAAGTAGATCCTCCACCATGATGAGCTGCTCCACCATCTTTACCAGTTGTTCCATCGTCTGGAGTTTCCACTCCATAGGATGTGGTCCATGACAACCAGTTCCATAATCAGTGGTCCTGTTAACGTCTCCGGCTGCAACCACTTAGTGGCTAGCTGCATCAGATTTTGTATTTGGGACTGCAGTGAATGGAAAGCAAAGGCAGTTATCCCAAGGCATGCTAAGATCTTGCCCTTGAGTTTCATATAGCCCTAAGCATCCTGCACTGGCAGGTCATAGTGGGGCTTCTGTGATTTCTCTGATCAGGGTAATGAGAATGGCCCATTGGTCCTGAGACCGGCTCTCTTTCTTAGCCATGTGCTTAAATGTGGTGTACTGGGTCTGCATCGACTGCTTTCTGCACCTCCAGCTGCACTGCTTGGGTCTGGTGAGCCTATATCAGTAGGGCAAAGGTCTCTTTCTGGCATGCCTGAGCTTCTTCATGACAGTGGTCGGCACTAGATCCAGCCCTGCTCAGGGCCCACGCTAATCAACATGGGCTCTATAAAAATCACAGGACTGCAAACTCACTGTACTTCTTAGCTTTACATCAGAAACAACACATCACATTCCACAATTTACCCCCCAAAAAATAAAAAGGGCCTCCCCCAAGAACATCCCAAAAGGGAACTTCAGCAGATTCTGTTAGACATAGGCAGACGGACCCTAGTCCTCTCCATAATAAGGGAGAGAACAACACTCAGAATGCTCCAGAAGTTAGGACAGTGGAGGACTCCTTCAGGAAAGCAGTGGACTCCAGTGGATTGAAAAATACAACACTAGCTTTGGGTCCTCAAAACATACCTTTTTAGTGCATAGGGGAGGGATCATGAAAGATTTAAAAGTCACTTTTTCTCTCTTAAGCAAAACAAGGCCTTTGTGGAGGCTTATATCGAACACTATGACAAACTCCAAAGGGCCTTGTCCTCAAAGTGGTAATGCGGTGGGCCAACATTCACACACCCTAGAACACGTTAACGAGCATGCTTCAGATATTGTGTGCTACACCTAGGATGTTCTGGGCAAGATGGAACTCTACAAACCTGATATCTTGGGGCAACTCAGGGAGTACCAAGTGACAGTGTTTCCAATCATTGGCCCAGAAACAGTTTCTGGTGGGGATTACTTTCTGGGGGGGCCGAGCAACAGTCTGAGCAGCTCTCTAAGTGTGAGACATTCGCTGGGCAATGCAACAAGCTGTAAGGGACGGGAGTCCAAACGGAGAAAAGTAAACAGGAATGCGTCCCAGCAGTAAAGTCGATCCAGTAGTGGGTGGGCAGACATAGTATGGCCCCTATTGCCACAGGAGGGGTTAAAACAAACAAAAGGAGGTGGCAGGCCGCAGTGATCTCCTGACTATGTCCCTGCCAGGGGTGCTAACTTGGGTTCCCCCGTCAGGGGGGCTAACCTCCATTATCGGAGCAGCGCACACCATGGGTACAAACAGAGCACAACAGGTGCAACAAAAGGTGTGAACGCTCCGTCCGTGGGTCAGTCTGTGGACTACACAGGCCCAGGCCCGGGCAAAGCTCAGTGCAATTGAGGTGCCCAATCAGCGGGCCTGCGACAGCGAGTCCAGACAGACAGACACCTCCCTGGGAATGTTGAAGAAGCGAATCTTCTGTCTGTCCTGGACTCTCAGAAGGGGCGGGAAGAGGATACTGTAGGGGATGTTGCGTTCCCCCAGTGCCGCTTTAACATGGTCGAACGACTTCCTGAGTTTCTGTGTTTCCACCGAATAGTCGGGGAAAATCATCAACTTGGCATTCTGGTATCGTAGGTCTCCCACAAGCCTGGAGGCGCGGAGAATTTTGTCTCTATCCCGGAAGTTGAGCAGACAGAGAATGAGGGTTCAAGGAGGGGCTCCAAGACGTCCTGGCTTAGGTGGGATGCGGTGCGCCCTTTCCACCACATAATGGGGTGACATGTGAGCCTCAGGGAGGAGGGTACGCATCATACCTTCTATGAAGCCTGTGGGGTTATTCCCTTCTGCTCCCTCGGGTAGGCCGACAATGAGAAGGTTGTTGCGCTGGTTTCTATTTTCGGCATCTTCGGCTCTGTACTCCAGGGCTTTCACTTTAATGTGAAGAGTGCGGAGCGCTGTGCCATGTTCTGCAACCTTATCTTCGGTGTTGCTCACTCTTTGTTCGGTCTCCGCTACTCTGGCCTCTATTTTTGCTGTTAACGTGGACTGGCAAGTGGCAATGTCCACCATGACGTCTGCCAGCCAGGGGGTAGGGACTTGGACAAATCTATGGGACCCATCTGTGAGGCCCTGTGTGTTCTCCAGGTGGTACGGACCCGCACCGGGGTCGGTGGGCGTCTGGGGGGGGTCCGGTAGTGGTGGAAAATTCAATCTTTTGCCCCCTTTGCTGAACTTTGCACCCAAGCTCCGGCGCCTCATTCAGGGCCCGCACTGTGACCTGTATGTACTGTGGGAAGCGTGGAGAGCTCCTCTAGCGGGACCGGTGGGTCCTCAGGAGAGTCACAGAAGAATGGGGCCCCCAGTCATGTAATCTTCTTACCATGAGCCACTGCTGTGCAGCTGCATCCCTGCCCGGAGCTCCAGGGCCAGTCAGGAAAGGCCGCTCGCGCCGCGCCTGCGGCCTATCTACACAAGGGGGGCCGGGATGCACCTTGAGGTGCCTCTCACCCCGCCATCTGTGTCCTCTGGGTAGGTCAGAGCTCCCGTCGAGTAGGGTTGCAGTGTGCTTTTGCCCCGTTCCGGAGCTACGGGGTACGCCAGGAAAGGCTGCGGCTGTAGCCTAGCAGCACGAGGGAGCCGGGATGCACTTCAGGAAGAGCCGGCAGCCGCCAGTATGTCAGCCCCTCTCCCCGCCGTCAGTGCCGTATGACAGAGCTCCCTCCCCACGTGTAGGGGTCACAGTGCGTCTCCGCCCCGTTCCGGAGCTCCAGGGTCCACCAGGAAAGGCTGTGGCCTAGCTGCTCGAGGGAGCCGGGAAGCGCCCAGGGAGGAGCTGGAAGCCGCCGGATGAACAGCCTCACTCCCTGCCCTGTGGTGTCTGTGAACCCACCCGGTCAGCAAGGGTGAGGAAGTCGGCCTCAATTAGCCCTGGATCCGGATGAAATGCCAGAATGCAGCGGAGCTCTCAGCAGAAGCAGCCTCTCACAGCGCCATCTTGGCCACGCCCCTTGGGGGCTTTTGTAATGGGGTACAGATTGACCTGGGGTGAGGATTATACTGGAAGACAGACTGACCTGGGGGGGTTATACTGGGGGACAGACTGACCTTGTTTGATTTAACTAAGCCCCTTAAGCTCCTCACACCATTAACACAATTAGGTTACACACACTATTTGCCATGGCACACTACACACATCGCATTACTACTCTCTTTGGAGCACTCAGAGGTGTCCCAGGTCTTTTACAATCCTATAGTGTATACTACAAAAAAATGTTGTTGTGCCCCGCTAAAGTGTTCGAGTTTGGCTTGAAGAAAAGGTGGCAACCCTATGTCTAGTATTTGTCGTCTTTGGATCAATTTTAGCTGTCAGTTACAGCTGCATCATTTTCATTTCCCAAATAGGTCTGCTGCAACTGAGCCAACAGGCACACTACACTACTAAAATATACTAAAATCATTATTAGTACACAAAAAAACACAACACAAGTTGGTTTAAATAATATGGTGGTGGCACCGCAGGATCCGCCACAATAGGCTTAAAGATAGGCAAGTTGGTGGAGTCTCGCCTAATGCCTTCTATTGCTTGTAAGTTTGTTTGTGTTTGCTTTAAAAAGTGTTACCCTTATTTTGGTAAAATAAAAAAATACACTTTATTAAAAAAATTACTTGTTTAAAAACAATCACTTTTTCATTGCTTTTCTTGCTGTTATTTTTTTGTATGCTTTACCTTTCACAGAGACATTGATTTTTTTTTTTATAAATCTTTTTTATTGCATTTTTGAACAACAACACAAAAAAAAGAAAAAACAACAGGGACATAAACAACAGATCAGTTAGTGCTTAATAAATATCCGTATGATTGGCACGTAAAATGCACAATTCATGACTATAGATATGCGTACTCGGGACACAGCATGATATCCAGTATGTCAGACGTCTCCTCAATCATCAGAACCAACTATTCCGTGATTAGGCACACAATCCTCCATTTCCCCGTTTTGGCAAAGTACCTAGAAGCTGACACATAAAAAACTAATCCGTAACCCCTTCACCTGACAATCAAGCCGTAGTAGGTTCCACTAGCCATGTACGCCAGATTTTATCATATTTCAAGGGGCAACCTCTATTTACATATGTATCTTTATATAGGGGAAGGCTCTCGTTTACGAGACGCTTCCATTGAGCCAGAGAAGGCACTGAGGGTTTCTTCCAGTGCATAGCTATATTTTTCCGAGCATAAAAGAGTAATAACACAATCAAAGTTCTCTTTGCAACAGTCGGCACCAGTGTTTCTATCAGACTCAAGAGGCACACCTCCATCGTCATTGGTACAGTGATCGTGGCGACCAGACAGATTAGATCTAGCACCTCGGTCCAATATTGCTGGATCTTAGGGCAAGCCCAGAAAATATGTGTGAAGTCTCCCGGGGAGGCTCTGCACCTCCAGCATTCTGCTGAGAGCTCGGGTTTCATTTTATGAAGCCTATAAGGTGTAAAGTAAGCTCTAGGCACTATTTTAAACTGCACAAATCTGTCTTGCAATGAAACCAGGGAGCTAAAGGGGAAATCCCAAACATCATCCCAATCATAGTTGTCCAGGATAGGGATGTCTCTTTGCCAACAAGACCAGAGCTTATCCATGGGAGGGAGAGACACAAATAACAGATGCTCATAAAGCCGAAATGTTGGTTTTTCAGCACATCTGGAACGAAGTGTCTTCTCCAACCCTGACTGGACCACTATGCAGCAGGAATGCGGGAATTGGGTATTAAATGCATGTGACAATTGCAGGTACCGAAAGACGTAATGATTTGGTACATTATGAGTCTGTGAAAGTCGATAGAAGGGGATTAAAGCGTTGCTCTCCGTTATATGAGATATAAGTTTGATGCCATATTTGGTCCATGCGTATGGATCTATCATTTTGCAAAAATGAGGGGTAGTAGGATTCAGCCAGATCGGAGTGTTCGGTGAGAGTTCATTAGGTCTGTACTTTTCCACTGCCAACCCTGCCCTCCATGCGCATATGGTGGTATACATGGAGGGGGTCAGGGGGTAGGGGGCACGAAGTCCCCTATAGACCAGCAATTTGAGTGCCTCTAACGATCCCACCACTGCAGTCTCCAGGACTATGGCTGAATTCGATATATCGGTATCTAGCCACCATGCCGCGGTCACCAGTTGTGCGGCAAGGTAGTATTTATAACAATCTGGGAATGCCATGCCCCCTTGTGTTCGCGGTCTCATAAAGGTGCTTAGTTTATATCTCGGCGGGGAGGGATCCAATAGAAAGGAAGAGAAAACCTGATTAAGCCTTTTAAAGAAGGATTTGGGAATCCGCTGCGGGGAATGACGAAAAAGGTAAGCGAGTTTGGGAATGATTTTAATTTTGACGAGGTTAACTCGGCCCTATAAGGACAGTGGCAAATTTCTCCATGACTTAAGTTTGACCTTTATATCTAGTAATACTGGGTCTAAGTTGAGCGAGATGAATTCTGTAGCTCGAGAGGAAATAATTACACCCAGGTATTTGAAAGTGTCCACCCACTGAAGGGGAGTGTCAGAAGGGGATGTCGTCCTTGCGGCCTGGTCTATTGGGAATAGTAAAGATTTGGACCAGTTAACTTTTAGCCCCGTGACCCTGGCAAAGGTGTTCAGTACTGTCAGCGCACCCTGTAATGATGGACCTGCATCGCCGATAAAAAGTAGCATGTCGTCGGCGTATAGGGCTACTCTCTCCTCCAGCAGCCCAATGCGCAGACCCTTGATATGTGGGGATGTGCGCAGCTCTACTGCAAGGGCAAATAGTGCCGGGGAGAGAGGGCAGCCCTGTCTTGTACCCCTGGAGAGCCCGAAGGGGTCAGACAGTCGACCTCCCAGGCGCACTGAGGAGGTAGGACATTTGTATATCACCTGGAGCTATGTAATGAAGAGCAAAGGGAAGCCCATTCTACGTAATGTCTCCCATAAGAAGGGCCACTCAACGGTATCAAACGCCTTCTCGATGTCTAAGGAGGCAACAGTGCGATATCAGTCATTGATGTGTGGGGCATGGATATTTGTGAAGAGTCTACGAAGGTTGACGTCTGTGGCTCTACGGGGCATGAAACCCGTTTGATCAGAGTCTATTACTGAGGGTAGCATGGGGTACAGTCTAATAGCAAGGAGTTTGGTTAAAAATTTGAAGTCATTGTTTAGCAGCGCAATGGGCCTATAGGAAGCACAGGAAGTAGGGTCTTTCTGAGGTTTATATATCAAGGTCAGATAGGCGTGGTACATAGAATCCGGTAATTTCTCCTCCGAGAGGCATTTCGTAAATAACAATGCCAACTGTGGTGCCAGCACCTCCTCATGTGTTTTATAAAAATCTATCGGCAGCCCGTCTGGGCCTGGTGCCTTTCCGGAGGGGAAGGATCAGATTGCATTTAGAACCTCCAAAGCTGTGAAAGGTTGCACTAATGTCTCTCGTTCTGAGTCCGACAACCAGCCGAGGGCCAGAGGGTCCAACAGATCTCGTAGCTCCTCAGGCCGGAAGTCAGAGGGCAGACCGGAGGTATATAAAGTTGCATAGAAGTTAATGAATTCTTGTAAGATATCCGAAGGGGTAGTCGCCGTCCCACCACCCGGGGTGGTTATAGTGGAGATAATTTTGAGTGGTTGGTCATTTTGGGCCAACATGGCCAACAGTCGGCCATTCCTGTCACCCTGTTGAAAGAATCGTTGCCTGTTTTTATACGTATCTAACTTTGTGTTTTCTACCAGATGAAGGTTCAGTTCTCTCTGGGCAGCCGCCAAGAGATCAAAGTGGCCTGGGGTGGGGTCTTCATTGTAAGAGTTTGTATGATCTAGTACCGACTGCTGCAAGGACTGAGTCTCTAATGCCTGTTTCTGTCTGATTGCCGCAATAGAAGAAATATATTGTCCCATAGAGTAAGCCTTGAAGGCATCCCATGTAATTTCTGTAGAGGAGGACCCTGTGTTCTGCTCACATAATTCACTCAACAATTTAGGTATTTTATCTGCAAGGTCTGGATGGGAGATCCATTCCGGCCCCAGCCTCTACAAAGCTGCGCTACGGGAGGCAGGGGTGTGGAAAACCACAGTCAGAGGGCTATGATCCGACAGTCCACTAGGCGAATAAGTTGCCTCTAATACATTGGCCACAAACAGTGGGTTGGCAAAGGCCAGGTCTATCCGTGAGGCAGTTTTGTGGGAAGCTGAGAAACAGGAGTAGGACCGGGTAGTCGGGTGTTTCCATCTCCATATTTCAGCTAAGCCAATTGTTTGAGCCCAAGTGGATAGACCTGAACAATGTGATTTTGTAGGAGTGGGCCTGTCGAGATCAGCCGACATGGTGGCATTGAAATCACCCATGACCAATAGTTTTCCAGGGCAAAAAGGAGTGACCCTCTCCAGAACTTTGTATAAAATATCTGGGGAGAAAGGCGGAGGGACATAGATGTTCACCACAATATACCTTTGAGACCATAGGTTGAATACCACTAGAAAAAACTTACCCTGGGGGTCTGTGCATATCTCTTCAATTACACACAGGAAGTTCTTGTGCACTAGAACTGACACTCCCCTAGCGTAAGTGGAGTATGTGGAGTGAATCGCCTTTTGAATCCACGGCTTTTTTAATGTTAGGAGTTTGCTGCCCATAAGATGGGTCTCCTGGAGGAAGATAATTTGGGGAGAATTGGATTTTAGGTATTGAAATAGGAGGGCTCTTTTAAATTTGGAATTAGGCCCCTAACGTTCCATGAAAGAATGGAAAAGGAGCTATCCTTGTGATCAGCCATCATGGAGAGAACTTAGCGGGAGGACCTGATAATGAGAGTGAATCTGGAGACTAATAATGAGCAGCATAATCCCCGTCATGACATACCTTTGAATGTTAGCACTATAGCATATTAGAACCATGAAACATACCATTAAAACAAACAAAAAAAGAATCTAAACCAGCCCAAGCACAATGTGCTTATCCTACTAGTTCCCATCCCTCTCTCAAAAAAACAAAAAAACGGAGAGAGGGAATGGGAATAGTTTTTACCCAAAAAACAAAACATGTAACCTGGATCTAGCCAAATAACCCTACAACTTGGTTCTCTACCAGGTCTGTATCAGTCCAGATCTTGTGTGGCCTGAGGTTCTCGTACACCCCTGTGAGCAGGAGTTCCGGAGAACAGGGTGTGTGGGGAGGCTTCAGAGAAGTGAACACAGTTCAGCAGTCCACCCCACGTGTATCGCCAGATAAGTGTGGAGCAACAGGGAGCTTCTGTTGATCCTGCAAAGTCAAACCGCGAGAGGGAAGTGCGTATTAAGTGTAAGGGTGCACTTGCCGTAGCTTCGGTACTTGGGAAAAGGAGAATAGTAGGCTAAGAAGTCCAGGACGTGTATGATTCATGCATCAAATAACTGTAGGTGATAGGAGACCTTTATCTCAGGGTGGCCAGCCAGCCATCGGCCTCCGAGGGGGTGTCAAAAAACCAAACTTTGCCGTCATTTTGGACCCAGAATCGGCTGGGGTAAAGCATGCCATATTTAATACTCTTTGCTCTGAGCCATTTACGGACATCGCTGAAGGGCTTTCTCTTCCTCTGTAACTCGGCCGAGAAGTCAAGGAAGAGGAGGATGGAGGCATTAAGCTATTTTAGTGCGGGATGCTTACGAGCCTCAGCCAGAATCCTGTCTCTGTCTCGGTAGTTCAGAAAGCGGACCTGAAAGGGTCTAGGGAGGTTCCCAGGGATGGCTCGGCCTGTGGGTACCCGATGGGCTCTTTCAACCACATAGGTAGGAGTTACAGCGGTAAGGCCCAGCAGGTTCTTGAAGAAGTCCTCTGCAAATTCCGCCGGGTGGTCCCCCTCATCCCCCTCAGGAAGGCCAAGGACTCTAATATTATTCCTCCTGAGCCGGTTTTCAGCATCATCAGATTTTGCAACGAGGGCCTGCACTGTGCGCTGTAACTCAATGGAGGTGACGTGAGTAGCAGTGAGATCCTCAGTAGCCGAGATTCTGGACTCAGACTTTGCCATTCGCCGCCTGAATTTGTCTAGGTCATTCCTTATCAGGTTGCTTTCTTCAGCGAGGTGGTCTATGCGCATCAGCAGTGAAGTTCTGCTCTGTTCAATTGCGGCAAGGATCGTGGTGGTACTATCCTGTGGTAGCACTTACCAACACACCTTGAGGTATTTCAAAGAATCTATCAGGCCAAGCATAAAAGAAGAGAGAATTAGCAAGTTTATTTACACAAACAATCAATAAGACAATAATGCTACTCTGAGAGCTGGGTTAAACACCTGCAGTATTCTGACTAACTATTATTATTGATAATATACAAGATTTACATATCACCAACAGTTTGCACAGCACTTTACAATATAAAGGGAGACAGTACAGTAACAACAAAATTCAATACAATAAGATTAAGAGGGTCCTGGGACTTAGAGTGAGACGTAAGGGAAGGTTTAAGCCTCCATCCCTGTGCTGTATGCAACAAAGGAGGGGGGGAGTTTGGGACATTGAATGAGGTGTGCGTGGTGAAACTAAACAAATACTGTAGGTAAAAAGCTAATCTATATTTTTATTACTTAACCATTAAATGGCATGACATAATACAGCATAACATGCATAGTAAAGTTGTCAAGTTATATTGGGAAAATTGTCAATAACATGGCACATAACAGTAAAAGATATGCATACTAGACACTTTGGCAGAATGTCGTTTGGTAAAAAGGTAAATTGGTAAAACCATCTAGGATGTCAATGTACAGTGGATGCATCAAGATAGGCTTGACGAATTTCGTGGACTTCATCCACTCATCAGGAGCACAGCATCCATGTTCTAAAAGGGGATACATGACCATTATAGTCTGATGTATCAACTAACATAAGAAGCTTAGAATCAATAGAAGATCTAATATGTAAGGGGTAAGTGGAACAAAAGTTGTTAGTTGAAGGCAGAATAGGCTACCCTCAAGACATAACCTTTTAGGGATCTCCTAAAAGTAGACAGAGTGGGAGAAATCCAAACAGATTGTGGTAGAGAGTTCCAGAGAATGGGAGAGGTTCTGGAGAAGTCTGGGAGACAAGTATTGGAGAAGGAGACAAAGGAAGTTAAAGAATAGGAGGTCTTGGGAGAAGCAGAAAGGACAGTTTGGGTGATATATTGAAACTAGATTGTTGACGTAGCTAAGGGCAGAATTGTAAATGGATTTGTATGTTGTTGTTAGTATTTTGAACTTTATTCATTGGGCAATCGTAAGCCAATGGAAGGATTCACAGATAGGGGTGGAGGACACTGAGTGGTTGGTAAGGTGGATGAGTCTTGCAGCAGTCATGGTAGACTGAAGGGGGACATCTTGTGTAAGGTAGGCCTATGAGAAGGGAGGTACAATAGTGAAGGCAAAAGATAACAAGGAAGTGAATAAGTTGATTAGTGGCTTTATTGGTTAAAAAGGGCTTATTTTGGAGAAGTTATGAAGATGAAGTCTACAAGATGTGGACCGTAATTGGATTTGGGGCGGAAAGGACAGGTCAGATGTTGACTCGACGGTCTCTCCCGTTGTAATGTCGTGTGCGCGGTGTGCAACGATTTCTATAGGCATGGGGCATGGTCATTGGGTGATGTCACCCGACCCGGTGACCCAGCCCCTTATTGCGTCACAGTACCGAGGCATGATGGGACTGTGACGTCATAAGGGGGCGGGGTCGCCGGGTGACATCACCCGGTGACCACGCCCCATGCCTATATAAATCGTTGCGCACCCCGCACACGGAATTACAGCAGGAGAGACCGTCGAGTCAACATCGGAACAAGAGAAGAGGAAAGAAGACGACGCAGAAGACCGGGCCAACGCTAGTAAAATATCTAACAGAAGATAGCGGAGGAGCCCGGCAGAAGGACACCGGAGAGCGGGAGAAGACGCCAGAGAGAGCGGAGAAGTCGGAAGAGACCCTCGAAGTTAGAAGAAGACCCCCAGAGTCGTAAGAAGACCCTGGAGTCAGAAGAAGACCCCCGGAGCTGCCTAATAAATTACTTTAAAAATCTGTCTAGTGTTTTTTTATTGACACTTTTTTCCCCCAGGTGAATGGGTAGGGGTACGATCTACCCCATACTCATTCACATAGGGTGGGGGCTGAGATCTGGGGGCCCCCTTATTAAAGGGGGCTCCCAGATTCCGATAAGCCCCCCGTCCGCAGACCCCGACAACCAACGGCCAGGGTTGTCGAGAAGAGGCCCTTGTCCTCATCAACATGGGGACAAGGTGCTTTGGGGTGGGGGGGCGCAGTGCCCCCTGCCCCTAAGCTCCAACCCCCCCATGTTGGGGGCACGTGGCCTGGTATGGTCTAGGAGGTGGGGCGCTCGCTCGCCCTCCCTTTCCTGACCTGCCGGGCTGCTCGGATAAGGGTCTGGTATGGATCCTGGGGGAACCCCCAGGCCATTTTTTTTGGTGTGGGGGGTTCCCATTAAGATCCATACCAGACCCAAGGGTCTGGTATCGTCCTGGGGGGGAACCTCACGCAAAAATTTTTTTTATAAATTTGCGGGGTTCCCCTTAAAGATTCTCCACACATGAGTCGCCCCGCAAGTCCGATCATCTTGATCCAACTTCTGGTGCGACCTCTATTCAAATCAATGAGCTCCAATAGGGAACCATTGATTTTGAATAGAGAAAGAAACGCCAGACGAGGCTTAACACAGCGTTAAGCCTCGTTAAATCGCGTTTAATACCCTTTGCCGGCGTCTGACGTCTTTACAGTTCTAACGCTGGAGCTTCAGAACGCACTGGTCCTGGGTTTTTTTGCAGCTTAAAAACGGCTATGCCATTTACAGCTCAAAAACATCATGGTGGGCATGAGGCCATTGGCTAACATGGAGAGATGTTTTTAAGCTGCAAAAAACGCTCATAAAAGTGGCTGTAAAAACTTCCGTGGGTATGAGGCCTAATAGTGGCGAAGAAACAGATTCCAACGGACAGGTGGTAAGGCAGGCTTGTGAGAAAAGTTCAGCAACCTCTTCTGTAGTAACAAGATCAAAAGAGGTATTAAAGAAGTATTAAATGTTGTTTTAAACTGGGTATATTAAGTGGGGTAGATATTTGTGCAGTGGAGATGTCCCCACAAATTGCATCAATCTTGTTTTTGCAGTGGTTGGCAATCTCCTGAGCAGTGAGTGAGTTACTGGGTGGAGGCAATGGTGGACACAGTAGAGAGTTAAAGATAGAGAAGAGCCAATGAGAACTATTAATGAGAGTGACGAAGTAGGCTTGTTTGGCAGCATGGAGGGAGGAATTGTATTTTAGGGAAGCAGATTTTTTATAGGGTGAAGGCTGGCAGGGATTTTGTTTAATTCCCGTGCACACCTCTGTCACTTGAGATTTCTAGTGTCATCATCAGTCTACCAAGGTTGTAGCTGTCAGTGCCTGATTCTGCATGTAGTAAGAGGAGGAAGTGCATCCAGTGAGGATAAGAGTGAACTGTTGTAGACAGAAAAGGCCAGGGCAGGACAAGAGTGAGATTTTATCATAGATGTTTTAAAGTGGCAAAGGTTCCTGTTGGTAATCGTTTCTTGCTTGGAAGGATGGTTGGTTGAAGATAGGGAAACTGTGAAAGTGATGCGGTTGTGATCAAGGGCATGTTGGTGAGGTTGCAGAGAGTGCTAAGATGGGAGAATACAAGATGAAGAGTGTTACAATCAGAGTGAGTGGAGGACTGCGTCTGTTGTGTGAGATCAAAAGTTGAGGTTAAGTTGAGATGTAGTCAAACTATTAACATTAATGGGGATTAATGGGGATGTTAAAGTCAACAAGAATGATAGTGGGTATTTCAGAGAAGAGAAAGTAGGGAAGTCAGGCAGTGAAGTATTCAAAGAAGTGTGACACCGGTCCAGGAGGCCGATATATCAATGCAATTGTAGCACCCCCTAGTGTGCTAGAAGTATAGTGTTATGTTTTTTTCTTGAGAGTATGTAAATTTCCAGCCTTGTGTGTTTTGATCTGGGTTGGGAGTGACTCAGTGTAGAGCTGGTGACTCACAAGCAGCATCACCAAGACCTCCCACTTCTTTCCAGAGCCTTCTAGAATATGCTGTAAAGAAAGGAGGAGAGGGGAGGTGGAGCTGCTTGGGTGTTTAGAGGAGCACTGACCAATCCCTAACTAGGATTGGCAGGGGTCAGGCTTCCTTAAATACCCAGGTTCAGCCCAGCTGGGGAGGGGTTGTTCGTGAGGAAGCTGAAGATGGAGTGCTAGGCTGTCGTGGCTTTGGAGGGAGCTCCCCAGTCTGGGGGAGGGGTGACCTTGGGCCTGGGCTCGGGTACAGACAGGACCTTCTAAGAACACGTGGAGGTGTCCTGGACAGGAGGCACGGGAGAAAGGAGAGGATAGCAGGAGAAAGCACTGCTGGGTAAGTCTCCAGGGAGGAACAACAGGTCGCAGCCAAGGTGAGTGACACACAGTCAGAAGAGGAATGGGGAGGCACGCCTGAGAGGATTGGGAGAGTGCAGTCTGGGATGGGTGCAGAGCCAGTGGAGTGGACTGTGGTGGCACAAGCAATGGAGAGAGGCATCTGCAGCCAGGAGGGCTTGCAGGGCCTGAAGATGTGGTACTGGGCTCAGTAGCCACGTGGACAGCTAGCACTAGGGCTATCTACAATTTTTTTCACCAAAGGGATCTGCTGTCCCTGCCTGCAAAAGGCATCCACCTTAGGCCTGACTGAGCCAGTGTCAGGCCTAAAATATAGTGCTAGCTAGCTGGTCCGGGAAGTGCAAGCAAGTGATGTGCTGGAGGTGTTGAGGATAGATAGTCTGCAGATGTATATACTGGAGTTGTAAATAGTCTCTAAATTGTTCTTAATCTTCTTAGCATCTCATAAATTCCCTATCCCTATCCAAGTTTATTCCCCTCAATAAAAAAAAGCAACAAAAACAAATGTAGCGGCCTCACCCCATCTCCTTTGTCTAGGGGTATGTCACACGACAGGGTGAGATGCGCTACGGCCCATGTCCTCCCCATAGCTGTGGGTGAGGTGAAGGCCAGCACCAGATATTTCCTCGGGCCTATGTGCTTTGTTCTAGAATACAGTCCTGCTGTGTCAACACTTCCCTCTGCTCCCATTAACCAGAGTTCCACACACCGATCACAGTCCAACTCTTGTTTTATTGTACATCTCACAATAAACAGTGCTTCAGTAGCCAACTGGTTGCGACTTGATAACATTTTGATACGAGGGTGAGCAGGTCGAGGCACTATCCTGGTTATCAACTAAACCACTGCGATTTCGCCAGCGGTTACTATAGCATTCAGCTAGAAAGGACTTAGAATCGGAGAGTCTCTACCAGCGACTCAAGAGAACGTAGATAGGAGTACCTTTGCTGCGCTGTGGCCCTTATCAGGGGAAGATGTCCCTCCAAGGGAGTTACCAGAGGCCCATCCGTCACTGGGTTGATGCTGCTCCAGACTCTCCGGACGGGTAACCTCCCCGGCCTCCTCACCTCAGACATGGGCCCCATCCACCTCAGGGACCCTCAGACGTCTCCACCCTCGCGGGATCCAGTCGAAGTCACTGGACCCCAGGCCTCCTAGTTCAGTACCTCACCCCAGGCTGAAGGTGCCTGGGATGGACTCCAACTCCATTTCGGTCAGGCCTAGGACACCTGAGCCGGAATCCAGAACCCGCCCGCACCCAGGCCTAAGGTGCCTGGGCGCGTGAAGAACTTCCTCCAGAAGACCTCGTGGTTAGGGCGTCTCCCCCTTTTATCTCCTCCCCTCGACACCACGGCAGGTTCCCCGCCCTCGCCGTACCATCTCCGGAAAGGGACAAAAAGGGTAGCACTGTAATGGCAAATCTACCTTGAGCCTCCGGGTACCCCGCCACCCAGAGATCAAGGAGATTATTACACCATCCAATCCTCCACGAACACAAATGGTCCACTATCCCTATACTTCCACACCTGGGTGTCCCACATAAATTTAGAGACCCCGCTACATACTCCCCCTGTGATTTGACGCTGGTCCCCAGCGTCTGGTGCGAACCCATGTCTCCCATGGAGTGAGGACACAAGCTTAGCCCCAGAGGCTATCCCTAAAATTTTAAACCTCAACCATACCAAGACCTGCTCAAAGGGAAAGGGAATATAACACAATAAAACTTTTCCTTAAAACATTTATCATATACACATATACAATCCCTCCCTCCACTGTCTAAGAACCACCCCATACTCAGCAGTCTTGACAGACGAATCTCCTGCAGAGGGAAAAAAACACAACACACAAATAAAATCACATCCTGACATTTGGTGTTATTTTGGAATGAATGGGTCTATCAGCCGAGAGACCCATTCGCTCCAATGAGTAAAGTGGTGCGCGCGTGAGAAAAAAACAAACAGCCATTGCACAACACTGCCACCTGGTGACAGTGCCGCGGTAATGACACTTGGTGCAATCTTCATTCTTCCTGCGTCCCTACACTAATTCTACCCCAAAGTCTGTCTTTGAACTGTGAGGAAGAGAGAACAACAACAAAAAAAAAACTTCTCTCAGTCCTCCGGAAGAGTAGAAAACAAAAGCCCAAAATAAAAAACTAGGGCACAGTTCGGATGCTCCGGCAGGAACACTTCTAGAAGGTTGTAGGAAAGGAAACAACAAGTGAGTCTCTTCTCACAAATAGAACTTCGGGTCAGGCAAGAACAAGGGCTTCAGATGTTTATCGAAAACCTCAATCGAATAGTCAGCATCCTCTCCATCTTTCCTGCAGATGCGCACCTTGTCTGCGTGGATATGGCGGCCCCACATCCAGTCTGCTCTGCAGTCCCGAAACTTTTTCGACACTGTTGATGAACAGGAGAAGTATCGTCGTGCATGGGGCACTTTGAGTTTCTCCCAAACAAATTTGTCATACCATCTCTGGCATAAGACCTCAACTTCAAAAAGCAAGTCCCGAGGCAAGTAGGGATATTCCCACCCATACTCACGGGCGACTCTCTGCGAGAAAAGTCTTTGCAATCTGGCCAAAGGAGGCATGGCTTCCCGCTCACCTTCTCCGGGTTGAACGATGGCCTCCGGGTGCCGAGGTACTTTCACTACCTCTGATGGCTTTCCTCTTGGTGCTCGTAGTGAGGCTCGCTGCAGCCCCGCCACCAAGACGGGCGATGTTGTAGATTGTGGGAAGACATTCTGAGGTCTAGACTTCCTCGTAGAATCCGGGGCTTGTACCCGGGACGTGCTGTCTCCTATTGACATAGGGGAATCCTGCGGTACTTGTAACACAGGCAATGGGTGTTTGTCCCAGCCCTTCCAATGAAACAGTTCATCAATCTCCCCGTCATCTCCACAATCTGACAGCGACTCTAGGTCAGAAGTGTCATACATCTCGGCGGGAAGGTAGTCTCTGGTAGACGTGGTACTACCCTCCCTTGCGGGCTCCACCGACTGTGGACCCCCGACACCTCCAACCACCACCACAGTCCCAGCCCCTGGCTCACCTTGACCTTTTGTAGAACTGGGATGTCCAGGACTCTTCCAACCGGATCCATCCAGGTCAGGCAAGCGACGGGGTGAAGCTCTTCCACGATCACAGGAGGCCTGCACCAAGCCGACTTTCCTCTTCGGAGGTGGGAGCAGAGAATCTGTGGTGACCGAAGCAGCATCCTCTGATTTTTCTTTCTCAGTCTCTGATTGGGCAGTCACGTTGCCCTGGTCAGTGCGTACGGGAACCTTCGCAAAGGCCTGGATCTCTCCTTCTAGAGTAGCAGTACCTGTGAGGCTGTTGAGGCGAAGGGCCCGGGGCCTTACTGTGGATGGCTCCACCTCGAATAAGAATTCTTTGCATGCCTCGCAACGCCCGAATGGCTTCAGGTGGACCACCGGTCCCGAGCATCCGGGACAGATCACGCCGAGGGCCTCCGTGTCTCTGCATGAGTACAAAGCCAACTGCCCTCGGGGCCTGAGTCTTATCCCCGTGTCTGTAAGGGGAGCAGCGAACGTAGTCATCTTCGTGGGGTAGGGAACCGGAATCCACGGGGAGCTTGAGGCCATCCCGACTATCTGCTGCTCCATCACGCACTGACCACACGCCGAAGTCTCCACGTGAGTTCCTCCACATGGCCAGACTCCTCCCACGACCTGCACATTTTCGCGGGCTTCCTTCAAGCTCCGCCCACGAATTGCGCAGTCACGGGGTGCCTCGTGGCGCAGTGCAATAAAAGCCCCCACATGTAGTACTTCACACGGCTGGGCTCTTCCCTCTTCTCGCTCTTCTGCATGGGCCTTTCCCGTCTTAGGGTCATTTCCACGACTTTGAGCAGGGATGCACTTTGGCCAATCACATGGCCGACCTGCTCGGAACTCCTCCGGGAAGCAAAGTCCAGACACAGCCATTCCTTCTTCCAAAGTTAAAACACATATCATCCCGGACTCACAAGCCCCCACGTGTAGCGGCCTCACCCCATCTCCTTTGTCTAGTGGTATGTCACACGACAGGGTGAGATGCGCTATGGCCCATGTCCTCCCCATAGCTGTGGGTGAGGTGAAGGCCAGCACCAGATATTTCCTCGGGCCTATGTGCTTTGTTCTAGAATACAGTCCTGCTGTGTCAACACTTCCCTCTGCTCCCATTAACCAGAGTTCCACACACCGATCACAGTCCAACTCTTGTTTTATTGTACATCTCACAATAAACAGTGCTTCAGTAGCCAACTGGTTGCGACTTGATAACATTTTGATACGGGGGTGAGCAGGTCGAGGCACTATCCTGGTTATCAACTAAACCACTGCGATTTCGCCACCGGTTACTATAGCATTCAGCTAGAAAGGACTTAGAATCGGAGATTCTCTACCAGCGACTCAAGAGAACGTAGATAGGAGTACCTTCGCTGCGCTGCGGCCCTTATCAGGGGAAGATGTCCCTCCAAGGGAGTTACCAGAGGCCCATCCGTCACTGGGTTGATGCTGCTCCAGACTCTCCGGACGGGTAACCTCCCCGGCCTCCTCACCTCAGACATGGGCCCCATCCACCTCAGGGACCCTCGGACGTCTCCACCCTCGCGGGATCCAGTCGAAGTCACTGGACCCCAGGCCTCCTAGTTCAGTACCTCACCCCAGGCTGAAGGTGCCTGGGATGGACTCCAACTCCATTTCGGTCAGGCCTAGGGCACCTGAGCCGGAATCCAGAACCCACCCGCACCCAGGCCTAAGGTGCCTGGGCGCGTGAAGAACTTCCTCCAGAAGACCTCGTGGTTAGGGCGTCTCCCCCTTTTATCTCCTCCCATCGACACCACGGCAGGTTCCCCGCCCTCGCCGTACCATCTCCGAAAAGGGACAAAAAGGGTAGCACTGTAATGGCAAATCTACCTTGAGCCTCCGGGTACCCCGCCACCCAGAGGTCAAGGAGATTATTACACCATCCAATCCTCCACGAACACAAATGGTCCACTATCCCTATACTTCCACACCTGGGTGTCCCACATAAATTTAGAGACCCCGCTACACAAAGTACAAGGAATGTTTTTCTGCCTGAGGGTGAATGAGAACCGTGTGCCTGGTTGGACAGGGTTCGATAGTACTGCTACACAATATTTTGAGAAATTGGAGAAAACTGATGCATACAATGAGTCTCAAAATAAACAAAAGCCACACACATGGTTCAGTGCTTCCAACTGTACTGATTTTTAGATTGGTCAGACTTGGTATAACATGATAGCGGCCACAAAATGGCTCCTCAAAGGAAAGTAATACCACTGTGAGTATTAAAGTCCCACCATCCAGTGTGTTATGTCACAACGGGACTTTTTCAAGATAAACATTGGGTATCCAATGAGTAGTCAGGGAAGCTAAAAAGATTAATATTTTCAAAATGTAGCTCACCCTGGGCTGTGGCCACCCTAAGTTTTAAATACCGATCCGTGAATTTTAGTGATAGAAGTATATAAGGGAGACTCTGGTGGGCTTTGCTGGCATGAAGTGGGTATGCTCCATGGAGAAGAAGCTGGAAAATGTAGCCTGGACAGTAGCAAGAAAAGCATTACATTTTCAGTTAGTATGGTTAAGTGTTGACCTTCTGCCCCTTCAGACAGGCCCAGTATGTGAAGGCTGTTGCGTCTATTGCAGTTTTCCATATCCTCTGACCTGGCTCCCAAAGACTTTACCTTAATTTATAATGTGCATAGGGTAACCATGTTATCGTGGACTGTATCCTCCACTGCACTGACCTGCTTCTCCATTGTGGTGGTCCTTTTCCTGAAAGTGATCTTGGAAGATCAGTCCAATGCTGGTCTGAAGATTTTCCATTTTGTGGGTAAGGGCTGTCTAACATCCCGAGATAGTGTACAGCACAGTAGTACAGCTAGTCTGGCCTAGAGAGTCTGAATCTCATGCCTCTGTCTGGGTCATCATGTTGCCACATCTCACCCATACACTGCTAGACAGCTGGAGTTTTTCTTCTGGTCATCACCAGGTGGTAAGGGGGAGAAAGTGTGCAGGTGGCCTGTAGCAAAAGCAAAGCACACTTTAATGTTAAGCTGGTATACGTGTTAAGGCTCTGTTCTATTAGTATATCCCCTGTCAAAACTCTACTCTTTTAATGAATAGTTTTTTCCCCTGTTCATTCCAGTGGTGTAACTACAGCCCTAACAGGCCACCCAGCTGCTATGGGGCATGGAAGTGGGAGGGTTCTCATTAGGGAGGTTGCTTTAGCAACAAATACATAAATCACTGTGCATGTAAAAATTCTGTGTTATTACCTCTGATGTGTTTATTTTAGAGCTGGCTGTCAGATGCTTAGTTTAGTCTTTAGAATCATGCTGTTGCTTGTCACAGATCTCCCTTTTTTTTCTTTCTGTGAGAATATTTATTGCATTTAGAGATTCTAGTCATCCTGATCAGCTCTCTTATATTAAATCTGTATGCCTAATGCTGTCTTCCAGAGCCTGACTAATCCTGTCTTAAGTGTCTTAAGTTAAAAACAATTTTGCAATTATGCAAGACAAGGCACAGTTTAATGAAGTTTGAATTAAAGTGGTTGTAAAGACTGAAGGTTTTTTACCTAAATGCATTCTATGCATTAAATTAAAAAACCTTCTGTACCAGAGGATCCCACCAGCCTTAACCAATCCTGATCCAGCAATGTGCATGAGAGCAGAGGCTTTCTCTGCTCTCTCCCTTTTCACTGGGCAAATTGATAGCAGTGTAAGTCATTGGCTACTACTGCTGTCAATCAAATTCTGTGACAAGGGAGTCAGGCACCGGGCATATGAATTACAGCGGCAGGGTTTCTTTGGAAGCACCTGATTAGAGCCATAGGCTCTAATAGACTTCCTGATTAGAGCCGTTGGCGCTAAAAGGATTCCAAAAGGGTAAACAGAGGCCGCACTATTGTGCGTTCGCTGATAACTCAGTGTTGTGTTAGGAAATAGAATAAATTGTTCTCCTAACACTGACCCGCCTCTCAGCCAATCAGGTTGCCTGACGGGAGGAGAGGACGGGAGAAGAAGTGCAGGGGACGCATGAAGGACCCCGCTTGTCGCCGTCACCCGCTGCCCCACTAAGACTGGGAAAGTGCCGGGCAGACAACGAGCGGACGGGGGGCACACTGGCAGCATTTAATGGGCACACTGGCAGAATTTGGCACACTGGCGGCATTGGGCACACTTGCAGCATTGGGCACACTGGCAGCATTTAATGGGCACAATGGCAGCATTTGATGGGTACACTGGCAGCATTTGGCACAGTGGCAGCATTTGATGGGCAAACTGGCAGCGTTTGATGGCACAGTGGCTGCAATTGATGGCACAGTCACTGCGTTTGATGGGCACAGTCGCAGAGTTTGATGGCACAGTGGCACCATTTGATGGGCACAGTGTCAGCTTTTGATGGCACAGTGGCAGCGTTTGATGGCACAGTGGCAGCATTTGATGGCAAAGTGGCAGCATTTAATGGCACAGTGGCTGCGTTTGATGTTGTTTTTCAATTTTTTTTCCGTTTTTTGCGCCCCCCCCCCCAAACTTTTTTAGCACCAGCCGCCACTGCTTGGAGTTCTGCTTTAAAGTTCATTCTCTGCATTGCTGATCTTCCCTGGCAACTTCTATCCACAACACGGATTGTTAATAGTGTACAAACTATGCTGATAGCCCTAAGGGCATGTTGTCATTAGGGCAAGAATTGAGTGGAAACCTCTCTAATGGAGCACTGGATAACAGTAAAAACCATACAGGGGTTTTATTTATTTGTCAACTTCACCCCAAACTAGGAAAAATTGTAAATAATTTTTTGGAGCTGGAAACCATGTACAGTATGTGCATTCCCGATCCATGATTGTAATGTATGCACATGTCTTTGTTTTCATGCTAGCAGGGCAGGCAGGTGCTTATTATTTATTTTTTATATAAAGGAAGCCTGTGCAAAGGTGCATGTATAGTTTACAATAACTGAGATACATTGCTAGTCCTGTTCCTCGATTGCATCAACCACATGTCTTTGCCCGGTGAATGAGTTTAGATACCTAATGGGTTATCTATATCCAGTGCTGATACAGGCTGAGCAGAGGAGCTATTTTGCAGCACTTCATTTAGCCAGACAGGTCCAAGGATAGTAAGGTTGCTAGCTTTATATTTTGGGTCACGGATTCTTTCAAACTACCTCAGGAATAGTCAACCAATAGTGCCAAGGGAGTTTGTATAGGTTATTTATGCCAGTCTTGACATTGTGCCCGATACATCTGTTTTCCACAGACAGATTGTAAATGGAGGAACATTGAGCTGGCTTTCATTTATTCTTTATTTAAAGCAACAACACATACAGCATGCAAGAAAGAGGTTGGCAACTCCTCAGGTCCTTATATCATACATGTGAGAAGTAAAATAAGCTAAAAACACAGGTCAATCTAAAATGCATTTCGTCTGACATAGTAGTTTGTTATCCAAAACAGTAAGAACGCATCCAAGGCAAGGCCTTGGCAAAGATAAAGGAAGTTTAGTAATGTCAAGCTTTTAATTCTCAAAAGCAATAGACATATGTTGTTAACGGGGAGACACCAAGAGCCCAGTCGATTTTACATAATACTGTATGTAGCACCCCCCTGGTACCCTAAAGGCAAGATAACACCTCCAGAGGCAGGGAGTGTGCCAGCATTTACCACAGGGCTGAGTCCATGGCTACCAGGCCCTTCTGAGAGCCCAACCTTCATCCTGGTTCTCTCCAGCAAGGGGCCTCCCCTGGATCTTCTCAGCTTGGCTCGGCTTCCTCCACACCAAGCAGGACAGTCTCAGGACCACCTCTGCGAATGTAGGCTTCAGGGTCCAATCACAGAGTTCTCTGCAACAGCACCTTCTCAGGCCTCAGCCTAAGGCAAGAGAACAAGCACTTAGACTGTCCCAGATATATATAATTCCCCATCATCTACCAGTGGCCATGAACTTCCTACTGGGCTGCCATTGGCGTCCGCAAGGGGGGCAAGGGGGGGGCAAGTGTCCTCCAGGAATCAAATAGGTGGCAGTGGCACCGGCCGCAACATCTACAAGGGCGCAAGCTGTGCCCGCCATCAATGTCACACACTGATGGTGCATTCAGAGCCCAGCTCAGCAATGGGCAGTGGGAGCCCTGCGATTGGCCGAATGGGTCATGTATGGAAGGCAGGCATGAGGGTCTGTGATTGGCCCGACGGAGCTGCTCACATGTGGAGGTGGGACTGGACTGTGGGTGATTGCGGCCTCTTGCTCTTGGAGTTCCACCTCACTGCCTGGCGCGCGCTGTGTGTCTTCTGACTGAGGTTTCTCTCTCATCTGCTCTCTCATCCCCCACTCTGTCAACCCCCTCCCTCTCTGTCAGCTACCCCCGCTCTGTCAGCCCCCCTCTGTAAGCCTCCCCCTGTCAGCCACCCCCTCTCTGTGAGCCATCCGCTCTATGTGAGCCACCCCCTCTCGGTCAGCCACCACCCTCTGTCAGCCAACCCCTCTCTGTCAGCCACCCCCTCTCTGTCAGTCCCCCTCTCTGTCAGCCCCCCTCTCTGTTAGTCCCCCCCATCAGCCACCCCCCTTGTCAGCCACCCCCTCTCTTTCAGCCATCCCCTCTCTGCCAGCCATCCCCTCTCTGCCAGACACCCCCTCTCTGCCAGCCACCCCCCTCTGTCAGCCACCCCCTCTGTCAGCCATCCCCCTCTGTCAGCCACCCCTTCTGTCAGCCCCCCTATCTATGTCAGCCCCCGTTGTCAGTCAATCCCCTTGTCAGCCGCCCTCCCTCTCTCTCAGCCACCCCTTCTCTCACATCACTTCTCTTTCACCTCCTCCTTCTCAGCCCCCTTCTCTCTCCCACCCTGCTCTCTCTCCCCCTCTCTCTCTCAGCCCCCTTTCTCCCACCCCCTCTTTCTCACTCTCCTCTCTCTCTCACCCCCTCTCTCTCATCCTCCTCTCTCTCACCCTCCTATCTCTCACCCTCCTATCTCTCACCCTCCTATCCCTCATCCTCCTCTCTCTCAGCCCCCCTCTCACCCCTCTCTCTCCCCCTCCTCTCTCTCTCACCCCCCATCCCCTCTCTCTCACAAGAGTCAGTTTTTATGGACAGCTGGCATTACTCCCATCATTGTTTGTTTAATTATTATGGTTATAGTGTAATTATTTTTGCTGTTGCCATTAAAATGAAAAAACACAGTGCCTGAGATCTCTTGTTTAGATCCTTTCTTCATAAAGTACAGACATATCCTGCAGTGCAGTATAAAAGTATATAAAAGTATTTTTAGCCACTAAACGCAAAAGCTGATATGTTTTTGCCATGTTTCTGATATTTTTTTGCCATGTTAAGTATTTTTATAGAAAATATTAACCCAAAGTTTCTCATTAAAAGAAAGGTGAATTTTACTATTTATTCTTTTATTTATTGGTATGGCTACATCTCTATGACAGCACTGACGTACCGTGATTTGTAGATCTGAAAATGATTTCAGGAATTCCCTGAGACCTAAGGGTTCCTCCATTGTAAAAAGATTGAGAAACGTTGATTACATTATCTATTACAGTGGAACCTCGGTTTACGAGTAACGCAGTTAACAAGCATTTTGAAAGACGAGCAACTTTTTTATTTAAATTCTGACTCGGTTTGCGAGTGTTGTCTCGCAAAACGAGCAGAATTCAAGCTAATGGGGTGTGCAGTACTGCATTTGGCCTGAGGTGCAGGGGCGGCGGAGCAGAGCAGAGCCAAGCAGAGCCGATCAGAGCCGTTTGGAAATACTCGAAAATACTCCGTACCCGGGTGTTTCCGAGCCTTTCCGAGGTCAGCCAAGTTGTCCCCGGGCCTTTCTGAGTGTTTCCGAGACTTTCCGGCGCCCCCTACCTCTGGCCACATGTAGTATTGCATGCCATTGAAGTCAATGCGGAACAAATTATTTTCATTTCCATTGACTTCTATGGGGAAACTCGCTTTGATATTCGAGTGCTTTGGATTACGAGAATTCTCCTGGAACGGATTATGCTCGTAATCCAAGGTTCCACTGTATTCTTATTTTTTTCTTGCTTTAATATAGTAGACCTTCTTCTTTAAAGTATTACATCATCCTGATTCATGACTATGCTTTATCAAATTCACATATCTGGGCCTAATAGTCCATTTTGTATGTTGAATCCTAAAAATACGTATCCTAATTTAGAGCCCATTCATACAGGGGCGGGACGACTTGTCCCGCGACTGTGCTGGGCGTCTTCAAGACGACTTCAAAGGTGACTTCAAAAATGACTTCTGTATTAAAGTCAATGGAAGTCGCCCTGAAGTCATCTTGAAGTAGTACAGGAACCTTTTTCTAAGTCGGAGCGACTTCAGTTCCATTGTACAGAATGGAAACGCGACTTGTCAGGCGGCTGAGATGCCTGACGAGTCGCCCCTGTGTGAATGGGGTCTTACTGTTTTGTTTGGCAATATGACAGACTGTATACATAAACAGATCTTCTATACAAAATACATTTTTTGGTTTAGAAGTTCAAATGAAGATGGGGGTAAAAGCAATATATTTGTTAACTCTTGGTGTTCCTATATACTCCAGGGAAAGAAAATCAAAAGTTCTTGCAGTTGCAGACTGTATATACAATGCAGTGAAATAAGCTTGTAATCTGATATAGAAAAGATTAAATTCATATCATAGCCTCTGGCAGACTAGTAATGTTGGAGAATGATATACAGCAACAGCTGGAATTCTAAAGCTTGCCTTCATCATCATACAGTCAAAGACAATTACTCCAAAGGCTTTCAGCCAGTGTATGTACTGTAATAACTCATTTTTGTTAAGCAGCCACAATGGCATCTGACCATATGAAGGTAAAGCAAAATTGTGGCCATCTAGGCATGAAGGAAGGGGATGTTAATGAAAATTCTCTTACTTTTGAACGGTGAATAATCATTGTAAAGGCTAGGCTAGGGAACATTTCTCTGTACTGTATACAAGTACATCATGAATTATTAATTTCCCTGTTTACATTTAGGGGTGCTGAATGATGAGTGATATTTCACAATACATTTTACATGGTATTTATAAAAAATGAGCTATGAGGACTGGCGTTTGAGTGGTGATTGCACCAGCAACTTTTCTAGTAAAGAGGGCAGGAACTGGGCCAGATAACACAGAAGGTGCGTAAAGGGGAAGGCACTTAACAGGAGAAAAAAATTATGCTGCACACCCCGAATAATATCATGAAGGGAAGTTTCCCCCATTTGGGGTTTTCTCGGCAGCAGTGATTAGAAAAAATGGTAATAAGGATTGGTGAAATTGAAGAATTTATCTTTATTGATAACAACCATAACAAATAATGTTAGCAATTAAAATGGGAGCTCTGGTACAAAAGACTATAAAATTATCAATACAAGTGGCACAAACACACTGTAACAACATTGTATGTCAACAAGTGCTGGTAAGCGCAGAAACCTAACGCGTTTCGACCCTTCAGGGTCTCTTCAGAGGATAGGTTTGCTATGGAGGAATTACATATTAATAATTCAACATTTAAAATAATAATAATTAAAAAGCATATTATTGGTATTAGTGAGCGTTATATTGCATAATTACCAATCACGATGTATTGAAGGGAGTCTCGTAACCAGGGGCCCACTTGAAGGTCTTCACATGGTCCCGCTAACATCCCCCGGCCTGTCAGCTAACCTATTCAGATAACACAGAAGGTGGGTTTCAAACATGGGGAAGTGGATAATCAGGGGGCATAAAGAAGGTGATAGATGGTATGAGGGAGGAGTAAAATACAGGATGTGTGTGGGTGCTGAGAAACCTGTTAGGTAATCTTCTGTATGCAGTGAATGAACCCTGAAAGTGGTGCATTTGCTTCCATGTTACAACTCAAATTGCTTACCCCATCTTTCACTACAGATCAGATCCCAGATGTGTTTAATCAGTCTTGCAGCACATGAGAGTTTTAGGTTCTGACATTGGAGACATTAGAGAAATATGGGAGCTGCCATTGCTTGTTTTTTTTAAAGATATGGATATGACCCTTTTTCTCCTTTCATTAGTTGATGAACTAAACTGGCCATAGTTGAGTAGTTTTTGCTTGTTAAGCCAATGGACTAAATGAAAAAATAACAGATTACTCCATCCACCCAATGAAGTGGAAGGAGAAATGCCCCCCCCCCCCCACCCAATCCCCAGACATTGTATTCTGATAGCGGGACAGCTGTTGATTGACAACTTGTTTGTTCAGCAGACGGTCTTCAACTTCTGTCAAACAGATACAGCCCCACGCCGATCAGAATTTGGCCAGTTTGCCGACTCACTTGCGATATCCATTAGATCTAACTCCTCTATACGGGGTCTGCAAGTGTTGGAATGTATGCCAATGATATGCTCTTTTATTTGTAGGATCCTGGTGCTCCCCATTGACACCTTTCATTCCAGGGTAGAACAAGCATCTCATCCATTAGTTTGCTGACATGTTTGGGCATATGCATTACCAGATCACCCTCAGATTATATCTCCCTAAATATCAAACCACTATACGCTATGATAAAGGCTAGAACCCATGTAGGGGCCAAACTCTCGCTGGGTGTCATAGGCAGTAGTGTATTTAGGTTTTGTGCTGCCCTAGACCTGACTAAACTTGTGCGCCCCCTAATTTAAATATGACCCATCCCTTCCTGTCAAGGCCACACCCCTTTCTGATTATGACCCACCCTGACATTTTTGAGTGAGGACACTAGTTCTGAGGGCCTGGGGGGGGCATTGGATTCCCTTAATTTGCATAGATTTCCTATCACTTCCTGTTTGGCTATGGGGCAGGAAGTGAAGGGAAATCTCTGCAGTGGGACAGGGATGGTAAAAAATAAACTGACAAGGGCTATAACCATCCCTTACTCTATCCAAAATGGAAAAAAGTGTGGCCTATAGTTCTACTTTAAGCACAAATTTCTGATAATTTTATGGAGAGGACTAAGAAGATATAACCATGCTAATGGTACAGCAGAAAACATATAGCATAATAAGGAAGGTTTGTGGTCCAGGATGATAGGACAGTCAAAATTAGAAGCAGCGCCCCCCCCCCCCAGTTGCAGAATGCCGGCCGCCCGCATACCGGAAGCAGTGCGGCCGCTTTATGGGGGCACTAGACTAATTTTCCTCTCAGCCCAGTCCACCCCATAAGACTGGCGCTACACTAACAGTGTAGCGCAAGACGGAGGGGACTTTTTCCGTGCTGCCCCCCCTGCAAAGTGCTGCCCTAGGCCTGGGCCTTGTTGGCCTAGGCCAGGATACAGCGTTGGTCATAGGTAGAATTAACCTAATAAAAATTTTTGTGTCCTGTACTACTTCAACTTATGGATTCCATCCTTAAATCATTTGTATGAGTAGATATGGTAAATGGTAGACATAAACTTTACCTTAAAGAACCCAATCAGCCTGGGGGGAGCTGCCCTACCTGATTTTCATTTATACTATTTGCTGCTCAATTATTCCACCTCTCCCAGGTCTCCCAAAATTTCAATTACTGAAGGAAGAATTTTCACTTCCTAGTTATATGCTTTTCCACTACCTACAACGACGTCATGCCCTACTAACTAAGTTCATGTATATTTATTTTTAATTGTGATGACCGTTATTGATTTGACTTCTGTATATGTCGAAGTTCCAGTGATGGGTCTTGTCAAACTGACGCTACAAGTCACAGAGTGTTCTGTTCTGTTTTTCATTGTATGTCATATGCTTGTGTTTTAATTAAGCATTCACTTTACTGACCCAGAACAAGCCAGTGAAAATTAAGTATTACTAGTAAAAGCAAAGCAAGGATAAGGAGGAGCTTGTAACTTTGAAAACCAATGTGTAATGGCAGCTGTGATATTCCTCTCCTGACAGGTTCCCCTTCAGGTTTTGTTTCTGTCACTTAGCTGGGTAACCTCTAGCTGATTCTTAACTACAGGCCTTGCCATGGGTATGTCATCACTTCTTCTACACATAAAATCTATTGTTTGGTAAAACAATGTTCGGCTGTCACCAAATGCTTTTTGGTTCTTTGCATTATTTTTCTTTCTTTTCAATTATTTTTACTAAATTTGAAAATGCTTATTTACAATGGTACAGAAAAAACCCCCCACATAAAACAAATAAAATAAGGCCTTGCAGGATGTGCAGTTCTTGCTTAACTAGCCTAAAATAAAAGTTATTTGCATTCTTAAAGTGATTGTAAACGAGCATCTTGTAAAACAACCCATTCAGTTTAAAATAGAAATGCAAGGCAAACGTTTTTGTATAGATATAAAAAAATCATTATAAATACCTTTTTCCCCTTTTTTGTAAGTGATCACAATCTCTCTGTTCTCAGCTGCATAAGAGCAACATTACACTGATCTTCACAGTGAATGGCTGTGCAGCAGGGGAGTGCCAGGACAAATCTGCTCATTGGAAATGAGTACACTGAGTTCCCAGCATAGCTAGAGAACTGACCGCGGTGTATTCTTCTGCATAGTGTGGTCCGTTTGTAATAGGAAATCAGAGGGACTGGAAGGGACACCAGGGATTTTACATAAAGAAAGCAATACAACGAGAAATGGATACTTTCTCATACATGGTACAGCAGGCACATATCAGGAATATGAAGTGTTGGGATAACAAATGCTTTAAGCCCAAATCAATTTACAAAATTTCAATGTGAGCCAACAGAAGACAAATCTAAATCAAATTAATATTTTGTGTGACTACCCTTTGGTTTCAAACCAGTATAAATTCTTACACTTGCACACACTGTACATTTGCACAGATTCTGGGATTTTGTAGGATTACAGTCAGGTGTAATATTAACCAATTATACCAAGCAGGTGCTAATGATCATTTCATATGTAGGCTGAAACACAGTCATTTACTGAAACAGAAACAGTTTAAAAGCCAGGCTTAGAACTGGGTGAGGAACAGCCAAACTCTGCTACTAAGGTGAAGTTATGGAAGACAGTTTCATGTCACAGGTCATACACCATGACAAGACTAAGCACAGTAACAATACACAAGGTAGTTATACTGTATCAGCAAGGTCTCTCCCAGGCAAAGCTTTTAAAGCAGTCTGGGATTTCAAGATGTGCTGTTCAAGCTCTTTTGAAGAAGCACAAAGAAACGAGCAACGTTGAGGACTGTGGACGCAGTGGTCAGCCAAGGAAACTTAATGCAGCAGATGAAAGACGCTCACTTCCCTTCAACATTGGAAGATATCCAGCAGTGCCATCAGCACAGAACTGGTGGAAACCAGTGGGACCTAGGTACACTCATCTACTGTGCAGAGGAGTCTGGCCAGAAGCGGTCTTCATGTAAGAATTGTGGCCAAAAAGCCATACCTCCACCATGGAAACAAGGCTAAGCAACTCAACTATGCACGAAAACATAGGAACTGGAGTGTGGAAAATTGGCAGCAGATGCTCTGAGGCTGAAGCCCTTCTACCCTAAAGCAGTAACGATTCACCCTTACCTGGCCTGAGAACACAGACACACCTGTATTGCATTTTAAAAGGATTTTATTCATATATTTGTAAAGCTAGGGTAATTAAGAGCTTCAGTCCCTTCTGGCACACTGTTCAACAACAATAGCTGTATTACAAACAAAGTAACCAGGCCACCTCTCACCAATCCAGGCCTATGGTGGAGTTCTTCTGGTCACCTTCCAGTCTAGGATTGTTCTTCCACTCAGGGTGGTCAAGGAATATTAGAGGATCGCAGCCCTTCAGTGGTGAAGCCAGGGCAAAGGTAGCACGCAGCTCTGGGCCTACCTCTCTAGCCTGTGCAGATTCTAAAGAGCCTGTAGGACACATGTGTCCAGCCTGCCAGGCCATTTCATGGGGCCCTCGCACCTCTCCGGAGCAGGTTCGCTCCCCAGCCGCTATTCTGCATGTCCATTCACACATGGAGTGTGGCGCAGCCCCCCCCCCATTCTCTCCTCATTGGCTCACTGGCTGTGATTGACAGTAGCATGAGCAGTGGAAGCACTGCTGTCTCAGCCAATGAGGAGAAAGAGACCCAGAAGAGCTGATGCTTTTGCTCACATTGCTGGATCGAGATGGAACTCAGGTAAATATTAGGGGGCTTTTGCACAAAAAGGTTTTTTACGTTCATGCATAGAATGTACAGATCCTGAGATTTTTTCAAACTTCCCTGGCCGCCAGCTCTCCTCCTGGGATCCCAGAGGCTTTCTTTCTGTACCTCACATGGATCTCTCCTTTCTTCTGGTGGTGGGTGTAGCCAAAAACTGCCAGTAGACAATCAGGAGTGAGCCTGGCCCAGCCCAGGCAGGCAATCAAATGTTTTCCTTATCCAGGGCTGCTAGGAGTGGGTCCTCTTCAGCTGTAGTAACAGCCAATAAGGGAAGAGACCAACCTTCTCTCTCTCTCTCTCTCTCCCTCTCTCTCTCTCTCTCTCTCTCTGCAGCTGTCCATCACAGAGAAAAGAGAAAAAAAAGTCCTTGCTGCTTTTTATTTTGTCAGCACTACTGGGCAAGATTTAAGGAGCCCACTCTGTGATACATAAACTTGCACAGTTTTTCTATATTCACTAAGCTAAGTAAAAAAAATCTATTTGTCAAGTAAGCATGCTCTACTACTGTAGTATCTCCCCTGCAAAGCCTCTACTCTTTTACAAAACTGGATATGGGCTGTTGCATCACTTTCTGTATATAGAGGGGGAGCTGTCATAGAGCAGAGGATCTTGGAACCTGTAGTTCTGCTGCCAACTAATATAGAGAAATGGTTTGGGACTTTTTATCAGGCTCAGGACATCAAAAGTCAAGTGCCTCCATCTTTACTGTATTTGCTAATAGCATAAGGAGAGGGTTGTGTCTGGCAAGTGTATAGTAAAAGGTATCTTATACACATTCTATCATATCATAACACAGACAAAGTACATATAATTAAAATGTATTTCATCTATGTATCACATAATTGTATATGGGATATACTGTGCTGTGCAATAAGTGAACACAAAAATTAGCTGCCAAGTGCCAACACAGCCGAGACAAAGCAATAATATGAAAAAGTGTAGCGCTTATTTTTGTGAAAAAGTCAGTTAACAACACATATCAAATGTTGCAAACATGCATATATATGAAATCTTAATTTCAGTGACACCAAGTGACTGAGTGTGATCCGTGAAAAAAAAAAAATATATGTAACAAATAAATCAGAATGAAGCAGTCCTCTATTGTGACCACACACAAATAACAGTCCAAAAGTGTAGAAAAAACTGCAAGGTTGAAATGAAGAATCCCGCATGGATATGACCCTCTCTGTGAAAGGATAGAGACACCACCACCGATGTAAGGAGGAGGCTTACCAGATGGTGTTGACTTGGTGAGGTGTCAAAACCCAAGTCAAAACAGGCTTATATAATCAGACAGCAAGATGTATCCAGCTGGTCCTGAATCCGCATATCAGTTGGCACTGAAAATTCCAGTAAACACCAGGAAGTGTAAATACAAACATGCAGTCTTGCTGGAGCCAGAGATACAGTAACCACATAACATGCGTAATGGGAAAAAAACTCACATAGTGTGATACCGTACAAGGTAGTATTTATTAAAAAATGAACACTCACATTTGGAAGAACATCATAGGCATATCACAAAGTGCAAGAGCAATGTGTGTGAATTGGTTCACCCGACGCGTTTCAACTAAACAGTCATCGTCTGTGGTGTGGACCCCCACAACAACACCGCTATTTATAGATGAAATGACCCCAGCTGGAGTGACCCCGGAAATTACATTACTTCCTGTTGGTGGACAGGAAGTGGCGGCCGCTATTTAAAACGTCCCATTTGATCTCAAAAAATCTTCCCAAAATATAGGATAATACTGCCAACGAATATTTATTAAGTTATGTTAGATCAATAGATAAATAAGCAGTATAGACATGGCCAGAACTTCTATATCAGCCATATAGAACAGGAAGCGCCATCCAAGTCTCTCTATGAAGACAAGGCTGGATGACATCACTTCCGCTCTACACAGGAACATTGGAAAAGATCCCCACTATCAAAGCGAGGCGTGGTGATCCACTACACCAAGCCTCGCTATAGACAAGAGAGCATTGAATTGAAATCCAAGCCTCGCTCTCAAAGCCGGGCCCGGAGATCACAATGCGTCGCTAATTAAACGTCCCATTTGATCTCAAAAATCTGCCAGCGAATATTATATTAGATGTTATTAGATAAATAGGCGGTGTGGACGTGGCCAGAACTTCCAAACCAGCCGTATAGAACGAGAAGGGCAATCCAAGCCTCTCTGTGAAGACGAGGCTGGATGACATCACTTCTCTACACAGGAACATTGGAAAAGATCCCCATGCCTCACTATCAAAGCGAGGCGTGGTGAACTCACTGCACCAAGCCTCACAATAGACAGAAGAATATTGAAATGTAATCCAATCCTCGCTCTCAAAGCGGGGCCCAGAATACACAATGCGTCGCCCAAACCTCACCATGATAGCGAGGCCTGACACGCAATAAGGTCACATTAGCAACCTAACCCCACTATCAAAGCGAGGCCTGATAAACTAACATCCAGCTATAGGCTGGAGGATATTGATAACGTTCAAATCAGCAGTGAGCTAAGAAGATGCAGTCAGGCCACACCATTAAAGGGACAGGACATATGTATTATTCAAATTAAATATAAATTCCTCAAGTCCATGTAATCACTGTTGCTATAGTCATAATACAAGTCAAATCAAACTGGTAATGTATCACATAATAACATAATAGCATAATGGCATATTGATACATGATATTAACATTATAAAAACACCAGACTCTAGGATACATATTCAAACAATATATAACAAAACCATACTTAATTTGGTGAAGGCCAGTAAAACATAATCGATAAAAATGTTGATGACACTCTTGAGATGTATAGTCATAATGATAGCATCTATATAGCTTGACGTGTTTCATGGATAACTTCCACTCTTCAGGAGCAGAAGTGAAATCAAAGTCTATAAAAATATTGTATGACAACAAAACCCCCATCACTATCTGATCTTTATACCAGAAACAAGGACGTAGAGGTTATGGAGTCCATGTCGGCTAGACTAATGGACCGGGTGGGCCGACATACATCGACATGGGAACCATGTGTCAGGGAAATCTCCCATTCAATAGCGCCAGTCAGCGCCCTGTGCGCATGCACGTGCGCGGGACAACGCTTCGGCGCATGAGCTTGCGCGGGACAGCACTTCGGCGTTCGCGGGTGCGCGCGCTGGTGCAACGGCACGCGCGCATGCGTGCTGGTGCGCCAATAGGAATACAGGCAGGCCTATATAAAGAGGCCTAGCTGCACTGACAGGTTGCTGGTTTGTTGTCAGCTTTCCTGTGTACCTAGTTTCCTGAATCTACCTGAACTACCTGTTGTGACCCCGGATCGGCTTGACTCCTCTATCATCTCTCCTGGACCTGACCCCTGGCTTGTTATACGGACTTCTGCCTTCATCTGTGTTTGACCCTTGGCCGGTGACTCAGATCTGCTGTCTTTCTCCAGCCCTTGACCTCCTTCCTGCACCTTGGACTTGCCACGTACCTCCAGCCCTGACCTGCTTCTGGCACTTGTCTGGACTTTTACTTATCTGCTGTGCTAGACCCTCGGCCTGCACCTTCAACTTCAGCAGCCCCTATCCGGAATCAGTCTCCTCCTGCCTCCACTGACCCTTTTGCTGCTTGGACTGTACCTGTCACCCAGTTCCTGCTTAAGCCTGCTCTTGCTCAGTGTTTGACCCTCAGCCTGCTCTTGGTCTACTCAGCGCTACCAGATCATGTAGCAAGACTCCTCCACCTGCTGGTAGCCAGTGCCTCTTCGTGCCATCCTCTCCCTGTCTCACCTCCAGGGGGCGGAGTGCATCAAGTCGCAAGGGTGAACCGCTATCGGCATCTTGGCCTCGGTAAGTACTTTCCTGACACCATGGCATCAACGAATGGACCCCCCATGATCTCATGAGACCCCCTTTCCCCCCTCTGTTCTGTATACTGTAAACACTCAGAGCCCAGGAGAGATTTGGACTTTCTTATACCTTTTCTTTGCTCTTCCCTTCCCCTCTCATCCCCCCCCCTTGTTTTTCTCTCCTCTCTCCTCTTTGGAAAAGCGGGGCACGCAAATATAATTCACAGAACCTACTGATGGTATGTCTGACAGAGAAGCCCGTATTGCAATTGCTCCAGCGCTGTGTCTTCCTTTTTTATAGTGCTGTACCTTGTTTAACTATACCTGTGGATTTTGATTAAATCCTGTTATATGTAGATCACCATGACCTCTCCAGAGCTGTTTGTGACTACTACTTCCTTTTTATTACTTTCTCCTCATTCGACTATGTTTTAAACCACTGTATTGCACATATTGAAACCTAATAAATATTGTCAATTATAAAAAAGAAAAAAAAAATATTGTAAGATTACAATGGGTCTATTCACAAGAGAGGACGGGGGAAAAATATATGAATAGGATAATAACCAAAAAACACACATTCATACTTAAAGATAAACTATGAGTCTGGGTAAAAGGCATTGATTCAGGACTGATTCGTTCCCATGCTTCACATAAAGTCCCAACCCTCTCCTAATGCTAGTAGTTTGAGATGATTTGAGCTTTGTGACAGGGTGCATTATCCTGCTGGAAGTAGCCATCAGAAATTGGGTACACTGTAGTCATAAAGGGATAGACATGGTCAGCAACAATACTTAGGTAGGCCGTGGCTTTTAAACAATACTCAATTGGTACAAAGGGGCCAAATTGTGGCAAGAAAATATCCCCCTCACCATTATACCACCACCAGCCTAAACCGTTGATACAAGGCAGGATGAATCCATGCTTTCATGTTGTTTACGCCAAATTCTACCCCCTACCATCTGAATGTCGCAGCTGAAATTGAGGCTCATCAGACCAGGCAACATTTTTCCAATCTTCTATTGTCCAATTTTGGTGAGCCTTTGCGAATTGTAGCCTAATGCCGCGTACACACGACTGTTTTTCACGACGTTAAAAATGCAATTTTTTAAATTGGGCATTAAAAACGATCGTGTGTAGGCTCCAGAGCATTTTTAACGACGTGAAAAATGGCCTAAAAAAAATGAGAACCTGCTCCATTTTTTCACGTCGTTTTTCGACGTGAAAAACGGTAGTGTGTATGCTTTTACGAGGGGAAAAAACGCGCATGCTCAGAATCAAGTATGAGACGGGAGCGCTTGTTCTGGTAAAACTAGCGTTCGTAATGGAGATAGCACATTCGTCACGCTGTAACTGACTGAAAAGCACGAGGCTGAAAAGTGTGAATCGTCGCTCAACAAACTTTACTAACATGAAGGGTGGCGCCATTCGAACCGAACTTCCCCTTTATAGTGCCGTCGTACGTGTTCTACGTCACTGCGCTTTGCTCGAGCGTTTTTTTTTAATGAACGTGTGCATGCAAGACAGGCTTGAGCGCAAACAAGAAAAATCACATTGAGAAAAACGTCGTTTTTGAAAATTACATTAAAAACGATCGTGTGTACGCGGCATAAGTTTCCTGTTCTTAGCTGACAGGAGTGGCACCCGGTGTGGTCTTCTGCTGCTGTAGCCCATCTGCTTTAAGGTTCGACCGGTTGTGCATTCAGAGATGGTATTCTGCACACTTTGGTTGTAACGGGTGGATATTTGAGTTATGCCGCGTACACACGGCCGTTTTTCTCGTCTAAAAAAACAACATTTTTCCCATTCGACGAGAAAAACGATAGTCTGTGGGCTTTCTGTCGTTTTTTTCGATGAGAAAAACGGCATTAAAAACGACGAGAAAAATTAATTAAATAATTTTTCTCGTCGTTTTTTTCGACATGTTTTCCGCGGCAGTGTTTCCCATAGGGAAACACTGCCGCGGAGCCCACAGACGGTCGTTTTTCTCGTCAAGAGAAAAAATGACGTGAAAAACGACCGTGTGTGGGGAACAAGCTGTTCCCCGTTTTAAATGACATTATTCACGGCGTTTTTTTAACCGCCGTGAATAATGATCGTGTGTACGCGGCATTACTGTTGCTTTCCTATCATCTCAAACCAATCTGCCCATTCTCCTCTGACCTCTGACATCAACAAGGCATTTTTGTCTACACAACTGCTGCTCACTAGATATTTTCTCTTTTTCAGGCCATTCTCTGTAAACCCTAGAGATGGTTGTTCGTGAAAATCCCAGTAGATCAGCAGTTCTTAAAATACTCATCTGGCACCAACAACTATGCCACGTTCAAAGTGACTTAAATCTTCTTTCTTCCCCATTCTGATGCTAAGTTTGAACTTCAGCAAGTCAGCCTTACCAGGTCTAGATGCCTAAATGCATTGAGTTGCTGCTAGTGATGAGCCGAACACCCCCGGGTTCGGTTCGCACCAGAACCCGCGAACGGACCGAAAGTTCGTACGAACATTAGAACCCTATTAAATACAATGGATGCGAACGTTCGAATTCTAAAGTGCTAATTATAACAACTATTATGCATGTTATTGTCCTAAAAAGGGTTTGGGAACCCGGGTTCTGCACCAGGGGACATGTATCAATGCAAAAAGAAGTTTTAAAAACGGTCGTTTTTCGGGAGCAGTCATTTTAATGATGCATAAAGTGAAAAAAAAAAAGTCAAATATTCCTTTAAATATCGTACCTGGGGGGTGTCTAAAGTATGCCTGTGAAGTGCCACGTGTTTCCCGTGTTTAGAACTGTCCCTGCACAAAATGACACTTCTAAAGGAAAAAAAAGCCATTTAAAACTGCTTGCGGCTTTAATGTAATGTCTGGTCCCGGTAATATGGATGAAAATCTTTAAGAAAAATGGCATAGCTACCCCATGACCCCCCCCCCCCTACCCCAGCCCATTACCAGCCCCTTTGGGTCTTGTATGGATATTAAGGGGAACCCCGCACATAAAATAAAAAAGGCCCTATATACTCTGAACAGCCGTATACAGGCGGTGCATACAAGACAGGGACTGTAGGTTTGTTCTTATGTAGAATCTGTTTGTAATTTTGAACAGGTACATTGTTTAAGTGTAGCTCCAGCCCAAAAATCTATTTTTAAACTTTTTGGAAAACATAGGTAAGGGTTATCACCCCTGTAACATTTGTTTTGCTGTCTGTGCCCCTGTTCAGAACATTTCACCTCACTTTCCGTCCCAATGACAACTGTTTTTGAAATGTGGTGTTTTTCTTGAAACAAGGATTGGTGATAAAGCATCAGTACAGAGGAGACACCTTTCTCCCATATTAATTCTTACAGGAGAGAATTTTCCTTCCAAGGGGTAGATTCCCTCTCACTTCCTGTTGTCTTCTTGCGTTTGCAAGTAGGAGTCGTTTGTAAGTTGGATGTTTGAAAGTAGGGACCTGCCGTATATACTCTGCAGAAATAGGCCCCTTAGTTGTTGGTGTTGGCACAACACTGTAAGCACTCACAGTTACTCTTGGTTGGTGATGGAACGCCCTGCTGTCAACTATTATATCAGGAATTTTAATTACATATAATTGTTGAACAGTGGTAGTAAAAATTGGGCCTTTGATGGTGGTGCTGGTGCCACAACACTGTAAGCCCTGACAATTACTCTTGGTGGGTGCAGCAATGGGCCCTGCTGTGAATTATTAGATCAAGAATTGTAATTGCATGCCCCTGTTGAACAGGGCCTGAAAAATTGGGCCTTTCGTGGTGGTGGTGGTGGTGGTGGTGTTGCCACAACACTGTAAGCCCTCAGAGTTACTCTTGGTGGGTGCAGGAATGGGCCCTGCTGTGAATTATTAGATCAAGAATTGTAATTACATGCCCCTTTTGAACAGGGGCTGAAAAATTGGGCCTTTCGTGGTGGTGGTGGTGGTGGTGGCGTTGCCACAACACTGTAAGCCCTCAGAGTTACTCTTGGTGGGTGCAGCAATGGGCCCTGCTGTGAATTATTAGATCAAGAATTGTAATTACATGCCCCTGTTGAACAGGGGCTGAAAAATTGGGCCTTAGGCACTGGTGGCACAACACTACAACCCCTCACAGATACTGTACTTGGAGCACAGCAATGAGCCCTGTTGCAAAGTATTGCTTCAAAAATTGTAATGACACGCCCCTGTTAAACAGGGGCTGAAAAATTGGGCCTTAGGCACTGGTGGCACAACACTCCAACCCCTCACAGATACTGTACTTGGAGCACAGCAATGAGCCCTGTTGCAAAGTATTGCTTCAAAAATTGTAATGACACGCCCCTGTTAAACAGGGGCTGAAAAATTGGGCCTTAGGCACTGGTGCCACAACACTCCAACCCCTCACAGATACTGTACTTGGAGCACAGCAATGAGCCCTATGGCAAATTATTGCTTCAAAAATTGTAATTACACGCCCCTGTTAAACAGGGGCTGAAAAATTGGGCCTTAGCCACTGGTGGCGGCACCCATAAACAAAAATGATCTTCCAAGCTATCATCATCAATCGTATCATTGAGGACTCGGAGGAGGAGGATAGCCAGTCAACATAACAGCACAGGCACTCAGCATCAGCATCAGTCTTGAAGGGATGTGACATGTTAAAATCAATTAGTCTGTTATATCAGCATCAGGTGTGTGGTAGCTGGTGGTGATCCAAGACTGGTTCATCTTGATGAAAGTCAGTCGATCAACCGAGTCGGTGGACAGGCGCACCCTGTGATCCGTGACAAATCCTCCAGCAGCACTGAATGTGTGTTCTGAAAGAACGCTGGATGCAGGACAGGCCAGTAGCTCAATTTCATACTGTGCAAGCTCTGGCCAGTGATCCATCCTCAAGACCCAGTAAGCCAGAGGATTTTCGGTGGGGAAGGTGTCCAAGTCTGACCTTGCCCCTAGATATTCCTGCACCATGTTTATCAGACGCTGGCGATGGTTGCTGGAACCGATCATACTTTGGGGCTGCGGACTAAAGAATTGTCTGAACGCATCGGTCAGACGGCCACCTTCCTCACCGCTCCTTCTTTGACTGGCCGAAGCCTCAGCAACTCGTTGTCCAGGACCAGGAGTTTGTAACCTCCCAGTCTCTGGGAACGCGTTGCACAGACCTTTCTGCAAGGCCTCCCGGAGTTGTCTCATCCTCTGCTCCCTCTGCGACGGTAACATAAGGTCCGCAACCTTACCCTTGTACCGTGGATCAAGGAGAGTGGCCAGCCAGTAATGGTCCCTCTCCTTGATCCGAAGAATACGAGGATCCTTCCGCAGACTTTGCAGGATCAGGGAGGCCATGCAGCGTAGGTTTGCTGAGGCATTCGTTCCGGAGTCCTCTGGGTCACTAAGGACGACATGATCCGCAGCCACCTCCTCCCAGCCACGTACAAGTCCATTGGTTTCTTGGGACTGTAAATCATCCCTAAAAGACTGCTGCTGATGATGCTGAGTGCCAGCCTCCACCTCCATGCTGACACAATCCTCCTCCTCCTCCTCCTCCTCTTCCTGTGCGATGGGTGGGACAGAAGGAACACTGTCTGGGTAAAGGGGGCCTTGAGAGGCAAGGAAGTCCTCCTCTTCCTGCCTCTGTTCTGCCTCAAGTGCCCTGTCCATTATTCCACGCAGCGTGTGCTCCAACAGGTGGACAAGAGGTACAGTGTCACTGATGCATGCACTGTCACTGCTCACCATCCTCGTGGCCTCCTCAAATGGTGCCAGGACAGTGCATGCATCCCTGATCATGCCCCACTGGCGTGGAGAAAAAAAACCAAGCTCCCCTGACCCTGTCCTGGTGCCGTAGTCGCACAGGTACTCATTGATGGCCCTCTGCTGCGTGTGCAGCCGCTGCAGCATGGCCAACGTTGAGTTCCACCTGGTGGGCATGTCACATATAAGGCGGTTCTTGGGCAGGTTCAACTCCTTTTGCAGCTCAGCCAGGCGAGCACTGGCATTATAAGATCTGCGGAAATGCACACAGACTTTCCTGGCCTGCCTCAGGACATCCTGTAAGCCCGGGTACCTGCCCAAGAACCGCTGCACCACCAGGTTAAGGACGTGAGCCACACAGGGCACATGGGTCAGTTGTCCCTGTCGGAGGGCGGAGAGGAGGTTGGTGCCATTGTCGCAAACCACCATTCCTGGCTTAAGCTGGCGTGGCGTCAACCACCTCTCGGCCTGGCCCTGCAGAGCAGACAGGACCTCTGCCCCAGTGTGGCTTCTGTCCCCCAAACACACCAGCGCAAGCACGGCATGGCATCTTTTTGCCTGCGTACTTGCGTAGCCCCTTGAACGGCTACGGAGCACCGCTGGTTCAGAGGACAAAGCACAGGAAGAGGCCATGGAGGAAGAAGAAGAGGAGGGGGTGGAGGAGAGAGGTGTGTCACAACCAGTAGTAGCATTTTGGAGGCGTGGCGGTGGAACAACCTCCAACACTACTGCACCTTGTCCTGCATCCTTCCCAGCTGCCAAAAGAGTGACCCAATGGGCCGTGAAAGAAAGGTAACGTCCCTGTCCATGCCTGCTGGACCATGAGTCAGCGGTAATATGCACCTTACCACTGACCGCCCTGTCCAGCGAGGCCAAGACATTGCCTTCCACATGCCGGTAGAGAGCCGGAATAGCCTTCCGTGAGAAAAAGTGGCGTTTGGGAACCTGCCACTGAGGAACCGCACATTGCACAAACTCACGGAAGGGGGCCGAGTCTACCAACTGAAAAGGCAGCAGTTGAAGCGCTAGCAATTTAGCCAAGCTAGCATTCAACCGCTGGGCATGTGGATGGCTGGGAGTGAACTTCTTTCGACGGTCCAGCAGCTGGGGCAGGAAAATTTGCCTGCTAGAATCGGACGTCGGTGTACTGCTAGCAGAGTGGCCGCAAGTACTTGGCTGTGACACACCTAATTCTACACCTTCATTCCTCTCAGTGCATGTTTCAGAGAGGACTGAAGTTATAGTGGGGTTGGAGATCCCAGCTGATGCGGTGCAAGGAGAGGTCCGCTTTGTTCTTTGGTGTGGGTCTTTGAGGTAGGCTTGCCAACGAGCTGCATGGCAGGTCAACATATGTCTGGTCAGGCATGTGGTACCCAAGCGGCTGATGTTTTGGCCACGCGATATACGCTTGAGACATATGTTGCAAACAGCAGCTGTGCGATCTGATGCACTAGCCTCAAAAAAGGCCCACACCAAGGAACTTTTTGAATGACGGGCAGAGGCAGCGCCCTGCACAGGCGGAGCTCTGCGGTGTGATTCCGTCGGTATACTGCCCTTACGCTGGCCACCAAAGGGCATCCTGCCTCGTTGGAAATGTGCCTCCTCCTCATCCTCCTCCTCCTCCTCTCTCCTATTAGGCACCCACGTGGAGTCAGTGACCTCATCATCCCCTCCCTCCTCATCACTGGAGCCAATCTGGCAGTATTCTGCAGCTGCTGGAACATGACTGCCAGATTGGTGTCCTTCTTGAGCATCCCCTCTGTCTGCTCTCACGCTACTGCCTTCCTGTAGCTGGGTTTCATCATCAGACCCTTCGAAACGCTGGGCATCCTCCTGGAGCATGTACCCAACACTGTGCTCAAACAGTTCGGGGGACTCCTCAGGAGGAGGACATGGTGGGTCTAGGGAAGGAGTGACTGATGATGAGTCTGACATTGATACCAGGGAAGAGGACGCTTTGGCAGCTGCTTTGCCAGTACCCTGAGCCTGGGTGAGAGAGGATGAGGAGGAGGGCTTGGTCATCCACTCTACCAAGTCTTCGGCATGATGTGGCTCAACATGTCCAGCTGCCGAAAAGAAGGACAAGCGTGTCCCATGGCCATGTGCTGATGACAATGCACCGCGTCCACGACCAGCACTGTTGCCCCCAGACACAGAGCCTGCTTGCCCTCTTTTATTGCCTCCTGACTGTCTGCCTCTCCTTGTTTGCCTTCCAGACATTCTAATAGATGGCCTGCAGGGAGATGGGAAAAAAGCAATAAGGGCTACCTTCAGGTGTCCTTCTCTGTCCCTTTACTTAAGGATTTCTAAATATGGTTGAGGATGATTGCTTTCGCACAGAATAGCACAATGACAATTTCCCTGACTGTCCAAAAAACAAGGATTTCAAAGATGGTTGATGAGGAATGCTTTAGCACAGTATAGCACAAGGAGAATTTCCCTCACTGTCCTTCCCTGTCCCTAGAAACAAGGATTATCACAGTGAAAGAAAATGACACTCTCCCTACCTATAGTTTTCTGTCCCTAGAAAAAATGTTTTTTTAAAGATGGTTGATGATCAATGCTTTAGCACAGTATAGCACAAGGAGAATTTCCCTCACTGTCCTTCCCTGTCCCTAGAAACAAGGATTATCACAGTGAAAGAAACTGACACTCTCCCTACCTATAGTTTTCTGTCCCTAGAAAAAATGTTTTTTTAAAGATGGTTGATGATCAATGCTTTAGCACACTATAGCACAAGGAGAATTTCCCTCACTGTCCTTCCCTGTCCCTAGAAACAAGGATTATCACAGTGAAAGAAACTGACACTCTCCCTACCTATAGTTTTCTGTCCCTAGAAAAAATGTTTTTTTAAAGATGGTTGATGATCAATGCTTTAGCACACTATAGCACAAGGAGAATTTCCCTCACTGTCCTTCCCTGTCACTAGAAACAAGGATTATCACAGTGAAAGAAAATGACACTCTCCCTACCTATAGTTTTCTGTCCCTAGAAAAAATGTTTTTTTAAAGATGGTTGATGATCAATGCTTTAGCACAGTATAGCACAAGGAGAATTTCCCTCACTGTCCTTCCCTGTCCCTAGAAACAAGGATTATCACAGTGAAAGAAAATGACACTCTCCCTACCTATAGTTTTCTGTCCCTAGAATTTTTTTTTTTTAAAGATGGTTGATGATCAATGCTTTAGCACAGTATAGCACAAGGAGAATTTCCCTCACTGTCCTTCCCTGTCCCTAGAAACAAGGATTATCACAGTGAAAGAAACTGACACTCTCCCTACCTATAGTTTTCTGTCCCTATAAAAATTTTTTTTTAAAGATGGTTGATGATCAATGCTTTAGCACACTATAGCACAAGGAGAATTTCCCTCACTGTCCTTCCCTGTCCCTAGAAACAAGGATTATCACAGTGAAAGAAACTGACACTCTCCCTACCTATAGTTTTCTGTCCCTAGAAAAAATGTTTTTTTAAAGATGGTTGATGATCAATGCTTTAGCACACTATAGCACAAGGAGAATTTCCCTCACTGTCCTTCCCTGTCCCTAGAAACAAGGATTATCACAGTGAAAGAAAATGACACTCTCCCTACCTATAGTTTTCTGTCCCTAGAAAAAATGTTTTTTTAAAGATGGTTGATGATCAATGCTTTAGCACACTATAGCACAAGGAGAATTTCCCTCACTGTCCTTCCCTGTCCCTAGAAACAAGGATTATCACAGTGAAAGAAAATGACACTCTCCCTACCTATAGTTTTCTGTCCCTAGAAAAAATGTTTTTTTAAAGATGGTTGATGATCAATGCTTTAGCACAGTATAGCACAAGGAGAATTTCCCTCACTGTCCTTCCCTGTCCCTAGAAACAAGGATTATCACAGTGAAAGAAAATGACACTCTCCCTACCTATAGTTTTCTGTCCCTAGAAAAAATGTTTTTTTAAAGATGGTTGATGATCAATGCTTTAGCACACTATAGCACAAGGAGAATTTCCCTCACTGTCCTTCCCTGTCCCTAGAAACAAGGATTATCACAGTGAAAGAAACTGACACTCTCCCTACCTATAGTTTTCTGTCCCTAGAAAAAATGTTTTTTTAAAGATGGTTGATGATCAATGCTTTAGCACAGTATAGCACAAGGAGAATTTCCCTCACTGTCCTTCCCTGTCCCTAGAAACAAGGATTATCACAGTGAAAGAAACTGACACTCTCCCTACCTATAGTTTTCTGTCCCTAGAAAAAATGTTTTTTTAAAGATGGTTGATGATCAATGCTTTAGCACACTATAGCACAAGGAGAATTTCCCTCACTGTCCTTCCCTGTCCCTAGAAACAAGGATTATCACAGTGAAAGAAACTGACACTCTCCCTACCTATAGTTTTCTGTCCCTAGAAAAAATGTTTTTTTAAAGATGGTTGATGATCAATGCTTTAGCACACTATAGCACAAGGAGAATTTCCCTCACTGTCCTTCCCTGTCCCTAGAAACAAGGATTATCACAGTGAAAGAAACTGACACTCTCCCTACCTATAGTTTTCTGTCCCTAGAAAAAATGTTTTTTTAAAGATGGTTGATGATCAATGCTTTAGCACACTATAGCACAAGGAGAATTTCCCTCACTGTCCTTCCCTGTCCCTAGAAACAAGGATTATCACAGTGAAAGAAAATGACACTCTCCCTACCTATAGTTTTCTGTCCCTAGAAAAAATGTTTTTTTAAAGATGGTTGATGATCAATGCTTTAGCACAGTATAGCACAAGGAGAATTTCCCTCACTGTCCTTCCCTGTCCCTAGAAACAAGGATTATCACAGTGAAAGAAAATGACACTCTCCCTACCTATAGTTTTCTGTCCCTAGAAAAAATGTTTTTTTAAAGATGGTTGATGATCAATGCTTTAGCACAGTATAGCACAAGGAGAATTTCCCTCACTGTCCTTCCCTGTCCCTAGAAACAAGGATTATCACAGTGAAAGAAAATGACACTCTCCCTACCTATAGTTTTCTGTCCCTAGAAAAAATGTTTTTTTAAAGATGGTTGATGATCAATGCTTTAGCACACTATAGCACAAGGAGAATTTCCCTCACTGTCCTTCCCTGTCCCTAGAAACAAGGATTATCACAGTGAAAGAAACTGACACTCTCCCTACCTATAGTTTTCTGTCCCTAGAAAAAATGTTTTTTTAAAGATGGTTGATGATCAATGCTTTAGCACAGTATAGCACAAGGAGAATTTCCCTCACTGTCCTTCCCTGTCCCTAGAAACAAGGATTATCACAGTGAAAGAAACTGACACTCTCCCTACCTATAGTTTTCTGTCCCTAGAAAAAATGTTTTTTTAAAGATGGTTGATGATCAATGCTTTAGCACACTATAGCACAAGGAGAATTTCCCTCACTGTCCTTCCCTGTCCCTAGAAACAAGGATTATCACAGTGAAAGAAACTGACACTCTCCCTACCTATAGTTTTCTGTCCCTAGAAAAAATGTTTTTTTAAAGATGGTTGATGATCAATGCTTTAGCACAGTATAGCACAAGGAGAATTTCCCTCACTGTCCTTCCCTGTCCCTAGAAACAAAGATTATCACAGTGAAAGAAACTGACACTCTCCCTACCTATAGTTTTCTGTCCCTAGAAAAAATGTTTTTTTAAAGATGGTTGATGATCAATGCTTTAGCACAGTATAGCACAAGGAGAATTTCCCTCACTGTCCTTCCCTGTCCCTAGAAACAAGGATTATCACAGTGAAAGAAACTGACACTCTCCCTACCTATAGTTTTCTGTCCCTAGAAAAAATGTTTTTTTAAAGATGGTTGATGATCAATGCTTTAGCACACTATAGCACAAGGAGAATTTCCCTCACTGTCCTTCCCTGTCCCTAGAAACAAGGATTATCACAGTAAAACACACTGACACTCTCCCTACCTATAGTTTTCTGTCCCTAGAAAAAATGATTTTTTAAAGATGGTTGATGATCAATGCTTTAGCACACTATAGCACAAGGAGAATTTCCCTCACTGTCCTTCCCTGTCCCTAGAAACAAGGATTCGCACAGTAAAACACACTGACACTCTCCCTACCTATCCTTCTCTTTCCCTAAACTAAAGGAATCCAGGTTAAGCAAGAAAAAAAAATGTCACTGTCCCTGCCTATGCTTCTCTTTCCCTGCTCCGGAACACACTACACTAGGCCGCCGTGCTGGCGGCCTTTTATAGTGTGGGGCGTGTACTAAACACCCTCAGCAATAATTGGCCACAGGCATCCTGCCTGTGGCCAATCATTGCTCTCCTCGCTGCCAGCGCTGTGATTGGCCAAGCATGCGGGGTCACAGTGCATGCTTGGCCAATCACAGCGCCTGGATTACACTGCGATGGCGTAGTGCATTGTGGGCCGTTCGCGTCACTCGAATTAGGCGCGAACGGCCCAAATCATTCGATCTTCGTCGAACGATCAAACAGCCGATGTTCGAGTCGAACGTATGTTCGACTCGAACACCGAGCTCATCCCTAGTTGCTGCCATGTGATTAGCTGATTAGCAATTTTTGTCACCAAGCAATTGGTGTACCTTATAAAAGTGAGTACACCCCTCACATTTTTGTAAATATTTTATTATATCTTTTCATGTGACAACACTGAAGAAATGACACTTTGCTACAATGTAAAGTAGTGAGTGTACAGCTTGTATCATGCCTTGTACACACGACCAGTTTTCCCGTCGGGAAAACTGCCATGACAGGTTTTGGCCGGGAAAACTGGGCATGTGTATGCTCCATCGCAGTTTTCCGACGAGAAAACTGCGGGTAAAAAAAAGAGAACTTCTCTTTTTTCCCGCCGGGATTCCTGGTGGTCTTTGTCCCGTCGTTGTGTGTATGCTTTCCCGAGGGGAAAAAAACGTGCATACTCGTAAACAATTCGATGCATGCGCGGAAGCATAGAACATCATTTTGTCAGCTCATTGTAGTCTTTGACGTCACCGCGTTCTTGGCAGTCAAAAGTTCAGCGGTCTTTTGTGTGCCCGTGTGTATGCAAGGCAGGCTTCAGAGGAATCCCGTCGGGAAAAGCGTGGTTTTTTTTCCTGCTGGGAAAACCGGTCGTGTGTACGAGGCATAACAGTGTCAATTTGCTGTTCCCTCAAAATAACTCAACACACAGCCATTAATGTCTAAACCACTGACAACAAAAGTGAGTACACCCCTAAGGGAAAATGTCCAAATTGGGCACAAAGTGTCAATATTTTGTGTGGCCACCATTATTTTCCAGCACTGCCTTTACCCTCTTGGGCATGGAGTTCACCATAGCTTCACAGGTTACCACTGAAGTCCTCTTACACTCCTCCTCGACGACATCATGGAGCTGGTGGATGTAAGAGTAGGGTGACCAGACATCCCCGGTTTCCAGGGACAGTCCATGGATTGAGGACACTGTCCCCGGTTTTGTCCCCGAATTGGATTTGAACAGGGGCTGGGGCAATTTCAAAGACAGTCAATGCAGAATAAAAAAAAAAATCTGAATCCCCCCCCCTGCTCCACCGCACCTCCTAGCTTAGGGGGGTGTATTTTTCCCATTATCTGTGCCCAGTGCCGATCCTGACCTCCCTGGGGCCCTAAGCAAAATTCTGCTAAGGGGCCCTTTACGGTGGCAAAAAATGGGTGTGGTTTACGCGGAATGGTGGGCGTGGCTTACATGGGCGTGGCTCGGAGGGGTGTGGTTAGAGTCGGAGATGAATGAGGGATGGAGGAAGAAAGAGAGAAAGAAAGAGGGAGAGATAGAAAGAAAGAGGGGTGGAGGGACAGCAGGCCCAGATCCTACACCACAATAGAAATATGTGTATTCCAGAAAGTTTAACAAATCAGCAGATAAAGATACTCCAAACACCTGGTGTTAGCGCTTCAATCATCCCGGCACCATGGTTGTTATGGTGTCAGGATGACTGAAGCGCATTATTTCTATTATTACATTGTAATATAGAATGAAATTATTCAACTCACCATAATGCTGAATCAGTGGAAGCCCCGAGTCCCTCCTTACACCAGGCATTCCCAGCGGAGTCCCCCTTACACCAGGCATTCCCAGTAGAGTCCCTCCTTACACCAGGCATTCCCAGTAGAGTCCCTCCTTACACCAGGCATTCCCAGTAGAGTCCCCCCTTACACCAGGCATTCCCAGGCGGAGGCCCCCCTTACACCAGGCATTCCCAGGCGGAGGCCCCCTTACACCAGGCATTCCCAGCGGAGGCCCCCCTTACACCAGGCATTCCCAGCGGAGGCCCCCTTACACCAGGCATTCCCAGCGGAGGCCCCCCTTACACCAGGCCTTCCCAGCGGAGGCCCCCCTTACACCAGGCCTCCCCAGCGGAGGCCCCCTTTACACCAGGCATTCCCAGTGGAGGCTCCCCTATACACCAGGCCTCCCCAGCGGAGGCCCCCCTTACACCAGGCATTCCCAGCGGAGGCCTACCTTACACCAGGCATTCCCAGTGGAGGCCTTACACCAGGGTAGGCCCCCCTTACACCAGGCATTCCCAGTGGAGGCCCCCCTTACACCAGGCATTCCCAGCAGAGGCCCCCCTTACACCAGGTGTGATGCCCCAGCAGCAGAGACTCTCTCCGCCGCCATTACGCAGAGGGGACAGTGGAGGAGCCGGCCGGGTGGCTGGCAATAGGAATTAAGCTGCGGCGCCGCCGCCCACCCCCGCCCCTTCCCACATTTCACTCACACACAGACAGACATTAGCGGGGCGGGAGGTGGGCGGTGCCGCAGCTCAATTCCTATTGGCAGCCACCCTGACCCTCCTCTTGGTCTACAAGAAAATGAAAATTGTCTCCGCCCGGCCTGCGGACCTCTAGTGGCGGCGGCGGCGGTTGCGGCGAAGATTCGGGGGCCCCTAGTAATTACTCGGGGCCCTATGCAGCTTGCCTAGCAAGCCTATAGGGCGGATCGGCCCTGTCTGTGCCACTTTCTGATGATCATGTGCTGGTCGGAGCAGAGGGAATATTTCTCCAGTTTCGGGCGCATGTCCATTCAGCTCCGCTCACATGTTGTTCTGCCTTGGCTCAAGTCCCAGCCAGCCGCCTGCCTGTTTATCTCCCTGGCGGAGTGATCTTCCTCCGCTTCCCACCCAGTAGTAGCCGGGACCTGTAGAGTAAGACTTGAGAGGCTGTGAGGCGGTCGGCGGCGGCGATGGGCAGAGAGAGGCAGCTGAGCTCAGATGAAGGTTCCAGCAGCAGGGACAGAGGGGAAGAGGATCCGATTGTGGGGCTACCGGTGCCTTCAAGGCTTCAACACAGGTGTGCTTTGTGGGTGTCTGTGAATAGACTACATTGCACTTTGTCTGTCTCTCTGGCATAATGGATGGTATCATAACACACAGGCAGCAGGCACTCTATCATGGCTCTGGCTGACACTGTCACAGTGTGTCACATAACATGGCTGCTGTTTGCTGATTTTGTTAACTTATTGGTCATACGTTAACAAAATCAGCATCAGTTAACTAGATGCTGATCGCCTGATTTACTGCTACAGGGCAGTCGCGCTGCGCAGGATCACGTATATAAGTGATCCTGCATTTCTGGGTATGGGAGCCAATCATCAGCTCAGGCTGACTCGATGTCCACTGGTACCCACTGATCGTTATGTACATAGGCAGAACGGTGGTCTGGCTATGTAAACAAGGCAGATCGCCGTTCTGTCAGTATGGAAGACATTGATCCTGTGTTCCGGCAAAGCAGGTACAGGGATCTATGCCTTCCCTTAGTAAAAGCACCTCCCCCACAGTAAGAAAACATTTGTTAGGCACACATTTATCCCTTTGATTGCCCTAGATGTTATCCCCTTCCCAGTGTCATTACTACAGTAACAGTGCATATTTTTTAGCACTGATCACTGTATTAGTGTCACTGGTTCCCACAAAGTGTCACTTAGTGTCCGATTTGTCCACTGCAATATCACAGTACACCTGGCATGTACTGGCCATTGGGACTCCCGGAAGTTTCCCATTGGGGCGATGGCTCGGTGGGCCGGTTTCAGTGACAGCGGACCGCCATCTCCCTCCGGTCCTCTGCCCCCCCCCCGCAGCACTCACCTCCTCTCCCTATTTATGCAGCGTGACTGAATACAGACATGATGCTCAGGAGTCGGCACTAAGAAGCTCATCATACGAACCGGAAGGAGGGCGGCCACACACAGTTGTAACAGAAGCTTCCTCGGCACCCGTTTTCCTGCTCTTTCCTTCCCCGCTCTCCATCCTGTCTGCTGCCCCAGAGAATCTAGATGGAGAGGGGGGAAGGAAAGAGCAGGAGAACAAGTGCCGAGGAAGCTTATGTTACAGCTGTGTGTGGCTGTCCTCCTTCTGGATCATATGATGAGCTTCTTAGTGCCGACTCTTGAGCATCATGTCTGTATTCAGTCACGCTGCATAAATAGGGAGAGGAGGTGAGTGCTGCGGGGGGGCAGAGGACCGGAGGGAGGTGGCGGTAGGAAGGGAGGGAGGGGGGTAGGAAAAAGATGAGCATATGGGGGACAAGAGCAGCATGGGGGGAGATGAGCATATGGGGGACCAGAGGAGCACGCAGGGGGGGACCAGAGCAGCATGGGGGGACCAGCGGAGCACATGGGGGACCAGAGCAGCATGTAGGGAACCAGAGGAGCATGCGGGGGACCAGAGGAGCATAGGGGGGACTAGCGGAGCACATGGGGGGGGACCAGGGGAGCACGGGGGGAGAGGAGCAGGGGGGGGAACAGAGGAGCATGGGGGGACCAGAAGGAGCATGGGGGAGGGGACAGACAGCTGACTCAACAGCTATGGCCTGGGAGTTTCTCACTTTCCTTCATAATCTTGTCCCTTGGGGGGGGGGGGGGGGCGCCGAACTGATTCCTTGCCCCTGGTGAAATAATGTCTTGCTTCCCCACTGGTACTGCCTATAAGAGAAATAATGTAGAATGGCTAATGGCTAGTGGGGGGGGGGGGGGCTTGTCTGGCCGGCATGGGAGAGACCTGTCACCTGTCAAAGTGGGCCAGTCTGGATCAAGTCAAGGGCCTAATTTGTGTTCCAGTCCAGCCCTGCAGTACAGCTATGAGTCGCTGATTGCCGCCATTACTAGTAAAAAAAAATGTCCCCGGTTTTCATTTAAAAAATCTGGTCACCTTATGTTAGAGACCTTGCGCTCCTCCACCTTCCATTTGAAGATGCCCCACAGATGCTCAATAGGGTTTAGGTCTGGAGACATGCTTGGCCAGTCCATCACCTTTACCCTCAGCTTCTTTAGCAAAGCAGTGGTCATCTTGGAGGTATGTTTGGGGTCGTTATCATGTTGGAATACTGCCCTGCGGCCCAGTCTCTCAAGGTAGAGGATTATGCTCTGCTTCAGTATGTCACAGTACATGTTGGCATTCATGGTTCCCTCAATGAACTGTAGCTCCCCAGTGTCGGCAGCACTCATGCAGCCCCAGACCATGACACTCCCACCACCACGCTTGACTGTAGGCAAGACACACTTGTCTTTGTACTCCTCACCTGGTTGCTGCCACTCACGCTTGACACCATCAGAACCAAATAAGTTTATCTTGGTCTCATCAGACCACAGGACATTGTTCAAGTAATTCATGTCCTTAGTCTGCTTATCTTCAGCAAACTGTTTGCGGGCTTTCTTGTGCAACATCTTTAGAAGAGGCTTCCATGTGGGACAATAGCCATGCAGACCAATTTGATGCAGCGTGTGGCGTATGGTCTGAGCACTGACAGGCTTACTTAGGGGTGTACTCACTTTTGTTGCCAGCGGTTTAGACATTAATGGCTGTTTGTTGAGTTATTTTGAGGGGACAGCAAATTTACACTGTTATACAAGCTGTACACTCACTACTTTATGTAGTGGTGCCCTGTAAAATCCGCTGAGTGTTGTGGTCCACCTGTCACCTTGCCCAGCCCGGCATTCAATTCTCAGTCACTCTAATGCCGTGTACACACAATCATTTTTCCCGTCTAGAAAAATGAAATTTTTCCCTTTGGACGAGAAAAACGATCGTCTGTGGGCTTTTTGTCGTTTTTCTCGACGGGAAAAACGGCATTAATCACGACGAGAAAAATTAGAACATGCTCTAATTTTTCTCGTCGCGATTCCCGTCGTTTTTTGCCGCGGCAGTTTTCCCATAGGGAAACACTGCCGGGGAGCCCACACACGGTCGTTTTTTTCGACCAAAAAAAAATGTCATTTAAAACGGCCGTGTGTGGGGGGAACAAGCTGTTCCTCGTTTTTCACGTCGATTTTCTCGACGGTGTTTTCACCATCGAAAAAATCGATCGTGTGTACGTGGCATAAGACAAAGAACACCCCTTGTGCTTGTTTTTGTTTGTTTTATTGAGGGAATTTAACTTGGATGGGGTAAGGAATAATAGATTAATCAATTAGTGAATTGCAAAACAATCAATTGGTGAATTGTAGAACTGTGTACACTCCCTGTATACATCACTATTTCAGTCTCCTTTTCTTGCTTGCAGACTATTCCTCTTCCTTCCTCCTGCACAACTCTTAATCTTGAGGACCAGCTAGCACATGTATGGTTAGGCCTGACACTGGCTCAGCCAGGCCTCAGCAACTGCCCTTTGCAGGCAGGGACCGCTGGTCCCTATAGTGTAGCAAAGAAATAAAGTCTATAGTGCTAGCTGTCCTACAGATGAACTACTGCTCCCAGTCAGCCCTCTTCAGGCCCTACCAGCCCTCCTGGCTGCAGATGCCTGACTCCACTTCCCATGATATCACAGTTCTCTCCACTGGCTCTGCACCCATCTCAGACTGCTAGCCCCCAGTCCTATCAGGCATGACTCCCCAGTCCTCCCAACTGTGCATGTCACTCACCAGACCTCCTGGCTGCAATTGTTGGTTTCCTCCTGAAGACTTGCCCGGCAGTACTAGCTCCTGCTGCCCTCTTTGCTCCTCCTGTGCCTCCTGTCCAGAACCTTTACATTTTCTTGAAAGGCTCTGTCCTGCACCCGAGCCCAGGCCCAAGGCTACCCCCCCCCCCCCCCCAGACTGGGGAGCTCCCTCAAAGGCCCCAACAGCCTCGTACTCCATCTCCAGTTCTTCCACCCGACAACTCCTCTCCAGCTGGGCTGACCCTGGGTATTTAAGGAGGCCTGCCCCCTGCCCATCCAGGTTGGGGATTGGTCAGGGCTCCTTAGAACACCCCAGGAAGCTCAACCTCTCCTTCTAGAATCCTCTAGAAGAAAGAGGGAGGTTTCAATGACCCTGCCTGTGAGTCACCAGCTGCTAACTCTGAGCCACTCCCAGCCCACACAAACCAAAACAAACAGTCTGGGCTGTCAGCCAGGCCTGCCTAAATTTTCCTATTCTTAAAGTGGAGGTCCGCTGAAAAAAAATATTAAAAGTCAGCAGCTACAAATACTGCAGCTGCTGACTTTTAATATTAGGACACTTACCTGTCCATGGGGCCCACGATGTCGGCACCCGAAGCCGATCTGTCGTTTGGCTCTTGGGTGCTGCCGCGGCCATCTTCGGTAAGGGAATCAGGAAGTGAAGCCTTGCGGCTTCACTTCCTGGTTCCCTACTGCGCATGCGAGCGTCGCGCTGCGCTATCCCACAGGTCCCTGCTGTCTTCTGGGACCTGTATGTGTCCCAGAAGACAGCGGGGGGGGACAGAATAGGCGCTGGACGTGGCGTAGGTCACCTCGATCACCAAAGTGATCTATGCCCGGAAGTGGGAGCAAATACCTGCATTACACAGGTATCTGCTCCCCCCTGAAAGGTGACAAATGTAACACCAGAGGAGGGAAGGATTCCAAAAAGGGGAAGTTCCATTTTTGGGTGGAACTCCGCTTTAAAAACAAAAATCCTATTCTAGCACCTACTTAAGTAGAGGGTGCTACATTTACATTGTAGCAAAGTGTAATTTCTTCAGTATTGTGACATGAAAATATATAATAAAATATTTACAAAAATGTGAGGGGTGTACTCACTTTGTGAGATACTGTATATGTATATATATATATATATATATATATATATATATATATATATATACACACACACACATATACAGTATATATACCTATACAGTATATACAGTAAATATACACTATATTACCAAAAGTATTGGGACACACATGCCTTTACACACACATGAACTTTAATGGCATCCCAGTCTTAGTCCGTAGGGTTCAATATTGAGTTGGCCCACCCTTTTGCAGCTATACAGTAATGCCTCGTACACACGACCGGTTTTCCCGTTGAATAAAAAACCAATGGTTTTCCCGATGGAATTCTGGCCAAGCTTGTCTTGCGTACAAACTGTCAGACCAAATTCTGCCCGTCCAAAGCATGGTGACGTACAACATGTATGACGGCACTATAAAGGGGAAGGTCAATTCCAACGGCGCCACCCTTTGGGCTGCTTTTGCTGATCCTCATGTTAGTAAAAGTTTGGTGAGAGACGATTCGCGCTTTTCAGTCTTTTTGCTTTTCAGATCATTTTCTGGTGTTCAGTTTGTGCTTGTGGGTTCGTATCTGTCTTTCAGGGCGTGTAGTAAGTTTGTATCTGGTTTCCAGTGCGTTCTTGTCCGCTCGTTTCGGATTTTCAGGTCATTCTTCATAGGCCTTTCTGTTCTTCAGTGATTTCTGTTAGTTCGTTCTGACCAGCCAACCGTTTTCTAGCCATGTTGCGGGTACATACTCGTTGCAGAGTTCGTGCTGTGCATATGCTTGGTGTTGGGGTTCTTGCTTTAACCAATCCATGAACAGGGTGAGGAGGAGTTCATGGACCAAGAATTGGTTGCTCCAGCGTGGTCCAGATAAAGCACCTGGACAAGATGGCATACACCCATGGATCCTAAATGAATTGAGCTCAAAGCCATTGTATTTAATTTTTAGGGACTCATTAATGACAGGAATAGTACCACTGGATTGGCGCAGGGCCAATGTGGTGCTTATATTTAAAAAGGGAATTAAGTCTTTACCAAGTAACTATAGACCTGTTAGTTTAACTTCTATAGTTGGGAAGATACTGGAGAGATTAATAAAAGACCACATAGATGAGTTCTTGCTGGAAAAAACTATTTAAGCAACAGACAGCATGGATTCATGAAAGACAGAAGTTGTCAGACAAACCTGATTTCTTTTTATGAAGAGGTAAGTAAGACCTTGGACAGAGGAGTGGCTGTGGACGTGGTATACTTGGATTTTTCAAAAGCGTTCGATACAGTTCCCCATACACGGCTCATGTGCAAGGTAAAGTCTACAGGATTGGAAATATCAGTTTGTAAATGGATAGAAAACTGTCTAAAAGACAGAATTCAGACAGTAGTGGTTAATGATTCTTACTCTGAATGGTCCAAGGTTATCAGTGGTGTACCCCAAGGTTCAGTGCTGGGACCCTTACTTTGTAATATGTTTATAAATGATATTGGGTCTGAGATCAAAAGTAACATTTCTGTCTTTGCAGATGACACCAAGCTATGCAGTGGAATAAGTCCTTACAGGATGTTGCCAATTTACAAGCCGACCTCAATGCTCTGTCTAATTGGGCGACTATGTGGCAGATGAGGTTTAATGTTGATAAATGTAAAGTTATGCACTTGAGGGCTAAGAATATAAATGCATCATACATACTAGGGGGAGTACAACTGGAGGGATCTGTAGTGGAGAAGGATCTGGGGGTTTTGGTAGATCATAAGCTCAATAATGGCATGCAATGCCAAGCTGCGGTTTCCAAAGCGAGCAAAGTCCTTTCTTGTATTAAGAGAGGTATGGTCTCCAGAGAGAGAGATATCATTTTGCCCTTGTTCAAATCATTAGTAGGACCTCATCTGGAATATACAGTTCAGTTTTGGGCCCCAGTTCTCAAAAAGGATATTGGGGAACTGGAGAAAGTGCAGAGAAGGGCAACCAAACTGATAAGAGGCATGGAGGAGCTAAGCTACGAGGAAAGATTAGAGGAACTGAATTTATTCACTCTTGAGAAGAGGAGATTAAGGGGGGATATGATCAACATGTACAAATATATAAGTCCATATAGTGAACTTGGTGTTGAGTTATTCACTTTACGGTCAACACAAAGGACAAGGGGGCACTCTTTGCGTCTAGAGGAAAAGAGATTTCACCTCCAAATACGGAAAGGTTTCTTCACAGTATGAGCTATGAAAATGTGGAATAGACTCCCTGCAGAGGTGGTTCTGGCCAGCTCAGTAGATTGCTTTAAGAAAGGCCTGGATTCTTTCTTAAATGTACATAATATAACTGGGTACTGACATTTATAGTTAAAGTTGATCCGGGGAATATCCGATTGCCTCTCGAGGGATCAGGAAGGAATTTTTTCCTCTGCTGTAGCAAATTGGATCATGCTCTGCTGGGGTTTTTTGCCTTCCTCTGGATCAACTGTGGGTATAGAATTGGGTGTATGGGATTGTACGATATTTCTTTTTTTTTATGGTTGAACTGGATGGACTTGTGTCTTTTTTCAACCTGACTAACTATGTAACTATGCCTTTGCTGCGGGAGATCCAGGAGAATAATCCTGATGACTCCAGGAATTATCTCCGGATGACGGACCCCGTTTTTCACCGTCTGTTGGCTTTGCTGTCCCCTTATATCACAAAGCAGGACACCTGCATGTGGCAAGCCATCACTGCTGAACAAAGGCTAATTGCCACGTTGAGATACCTGGCAACTGGGAGAAGTCTGCAGGATCTCAAGTTCTTGACAGGCATCTCCCCCCAGGCTCTGGGGATCATTATCCCAGAGACCTGTTCTGCCATCATCCAAGTCCTGCAGAAGGACTATATTAAAGTAAGTTTTCTCCTTTAACATCACATTCTATGTATTTAATGTATGCTAATGTATTGTATTTCTTTCATCTTTCCCTAATTACCATGATTGTAATATGCTGTGAATGTCCCCTTTGTCCTCATACATGCTGTAAGCTTTTAATGCTCCTTTTTTGGCCTACATGCATATTTCCCTTCATGCTATCCTTGGCCCATACACACCTAGCCTAGTCACTTAACAATGTATTTTGTCAGCTCCATTGTAGTGCTTTACCCTAAACACCCACAAAAATGTCTACAAATGTTTTTGTTCTCATTAAATTCAGGCAGAGTGGCAGAGGCTTTTTTTGTAGGGCCCAAACTCATTTAGCACCACCCCCTAAAATTTTTACAATGGTCCATCAGAGGGGGTGAGGAATCTGATAAGTGGGCCTTATATTTTTATCTTTAAATACTCCTTTAAATAAATGTTATACTGATGTTGGTCAAGATTTTTGTTTATAATCTGCTGGCAATGTTATGTGCAAAAGTACTAATATTTTTTTTTCTGGTTTGACTCCACAGTTTCCTTCAACGCCACAGGAATAGCAGACTATGGCATCCCAGTATGCCCACCGGTGGGACTTTACCAACTGTGGAGGTGCAACAGATGGGAAACACGTCCACATCGAGCTACCACCCCATTCGGGGTCATACTATTATAACTATAAGAGGTTTCATAGTATTGTGTTGATGGCGGTGGTGTCGGCACAATATACTTCCTCTATGTGGATGTGAGGAAGAATGGCCGGATGTGGGATGATGAAGTCTTCGCCCAGACGTAGTTTTCCTAACGTCTCCAGAATGGTGGCCTGGCATTGCCACCCGATGAAGAGACAATGTGGTAGGACTCCCATTTGTGTTCGTCGCTAGGGATGAGCTCCGCGTTCGAGTCGAACATATGTTCGACTCGAACATCATGTGTTCGATCGTTCGATGAAGATCGAACGTTTTGGGTCGTTCGCGCCAAATTCGAGTGACGCGAACGGCCCAAAATCCCGGCGCTGTGAGTGGCCAAGCATGCACTGTGACCCTGCATGCTTGGCCAATCACAGCGCCGGCAGCGAGGAGAGCCATAATTGGCCACAGGCAGGATGCCTGTGGCCAATTATAGCTCAGGGGGGGTTTAGTACACGCCCCACACTATAAAAGGCCGCCAGCGCGGCGGCCTTGTGTAGTGTGTTGGCGTGCAGGGAAAGACATACATAGGCAGGGACAGTGTTAGAGAAATTGTGTGTAGGGAGAGAGAAGGATAGGTAGGGACAGTGTCAGTGATATTGTGTGTAGGGAGAGAGAAGGATAGGTAGGGACAGTGTCAGTGATATTGTGTGTAGGGAGAGAGAAGGATAGGTAGAGACAGTGTCAGTGATATTGTGTGCAGGGAGAGAGAGGGATAGGAAGGGACAGTGTCAGTGATATTTTTGCTAAGCCTCCTGCACAGTATACACCTGAAGCTAGCCCTTATTGCTGTGATTTCCTGTTGTGTAACACAGGCAGGCATCTGCAGCACTTAAAGCAGGCGTAGTGTGATTCCTGCAAAATATACACCTGAAGCTAGCCCTTATTGCTCGTAGTTTTTTTTCTTTTGTGTTACACTAAGGGCTCTTTCACACAGGACGGATCAGTAATGATCCGCCCCGTGAAGCTCCGCTTGCTCAGCGGGGATCGCTCCGTTGATCCCCGCTGAGCCGGCGGATGACTGGGCGGTTCCCGCACACTGTGCAGGGACCGTTCTGTCAGAGCGCCGCTCTCCCCTATGGGGGGATCGGATGATGACGGACCATAGAATCCGTTCTCATCCGATCCGATCCGCAGACGGAAGGAAAAATAGGGTTTTCCTCCGTCACACTTTTGCGGATCGGAGCGGGTCGGATGTCAGCGGACATGTCACTGCTGACATCCGTGGCTCCATAGGAGGACATGTAGCATCCATTCAGGTCCGCCTAAAAAACTGACAGGCGGACCTGAACGGACCCTCCGTGTGAAAGAGCCCTAACAGGCATCTGCAGCACTTAAAGCAGGCGTAGTGTGATTCCTGCAAAATATACACCTGAAGCTAGCCCTTATTGCTCGTAGTTTTTTTTTTCTTTTGTGTTACACTAACAGGCATCTGCAGCACTTAAAGCAGGCGTAGTGTGATTCCTGAAAAATATACACCTGAAGCTACCCCTTATTGCTCGTGTTTTTTTTCTTTTGTGTTACACTAACAGGCATCTGCAGGGGCATGCAATTACAATTCTTGATCTAATAATTCACAGCAGGGCCCATTCCTGCGCTCACCAAGAGTAACTGTGAGGGCTTACAGTGTTGTGACAACACCACCACCACCAGTGGCCCAATTTTTCAGCTCCTGTTCAACAGGGGCATGCAATTACAATTCTTGATCTAATAATTCACAGCAGGGCCCATTCATGCGCCCACCAAGAGTAACTGTGAGGGCTTACAGTGTTGTGGCACCAGCACCACCACCAAAGGCCGAATTTTTCCTACCACTGTTCAACAATGGCATGTAAATATAATTCCTGATATAATAGTTCACAGCAGGGCGTTCCAGCGCCCACCAAGAGTAACTGTGAGGGCTTACAGTGTTGTGGCAACACCAACATGTAAGGGGCAAATTTCAGCAGTGTATATACGGCAGGCCCCTACTTTCAAACATCCAACTTACAAACGACTCCTACTTGCAAACGGAAGGAGACAACAGGAAGTGAGAGGAAATCTACCCCTAGGAAGGGAAATTCTCTCCTGTAAGAGTTAATATGGGAAAAAGGGGTCTCCTCTCTACTGATGCTTTATCACCAATCCTTGTTTCAATAAAAAACCCACTTTTCAAAAACAGTTGTCATTGCGACGGAAAGTGAGGTGAAATGTTCTGAACAGGGGCACAGACAGCAAAACAAATGTTACAGGGGTTATAACCCTTCCCTATGTTTTCCAAAAAGCTTAAAAATAGATTTTTTGGCTGGAGCTACACTTAAACAATGTACCTGTTCCAAATTACAAACAGATTCTACTTAAGAACAAACCTACAGTCCCTGTCTTGTTTGCACCGCCTGTATACGGCTGTTCAGAGTATATAGGGCCTTTTTTATTTTGTGTGCGGGGTTCCCCTTAATATCCATACAAGACCCAAAGGGGCTGGTAATGGGCTGGGGTGGGGGGGATTGATGGGGTAGCTATGCCATTTTTCTTAAAGATTTTCATCCATATTACCGGGACCAGACATTACATTAAAGCCGCAAGCAGTTTTAAATGGCTTTTTTTCCTTTAGAAATTTCATTTTGTGCAGGGACAGTTCTAAACACGGGAAATACGTGCCACTTCACAGGCATACTTTAGAAACCCCCCAGGTATGATATTTAAAGGAATATTTGACATTTTTTTTCACTTTATGCATCATTAGAATGACTGCTCCCGAAAAACGGCAGTTTTTAAAACTTCGTTTTGCATTGATACATGTCCCCTGGTGCAGAACCCGGGTTCCCAAACCCTTTTTAGGACAATAACATGCATATTATTCGTTATAATTAGCACTTTAGATTTTGAACGTTCGCATCCATTGTATTTAATAGGGTTCTAACGTTCGTGCAAACTTTCGGTCCGTTCGCGGGTTCTGGTGCAAACCGAACCCGGGGTGTTCGGCTCATCACTATTCGTCGCAGAGGAAGCCATTGGTCTGGGACAACATCTGATAAGGCCATTCCCCCAGAGGACCCTCACCCCGGAGAGGAGGGTTTTTAACTACCGGCTGGCCAGAGCCCGAAGAGTCGTTGAGAATGCCTTTGGGATAATGGCCAGCCGGTTCTGCCTATTTCTGACAGCAATACACATGGCGGAATACAATCTTAACCACATCATCTTATCCTGCTGCATACTGCACAATTTTTTGTGGCAAAATTCACAAAATTATCTTGGCTCAAATGGGCCTGAGTCCGGACTTCCTGCTAATCCCCTGACAGGCCTGGAATCTGTCCGTCCTGGCTTGCCCCCCCAAAGCACCCGCGAAGTTCGCCAGAAATATGTTGATTATTTTACGGGTAGGGGGGCCATTGCTATAGCAGACAATGTCTAAATAATTTTTTCATAATAGACAAAAAGTTATCTGCTAAAGTCTTGAATTTGATTTATTGCTTGTGTTTCTTTTAGCTGTCTCCTAGGTTCTCCTAGTGCACTTGTAGTGCCAAGTGGATTTTCCTTTAGTAAATAACCCCCATTGTCACTGTAAACACCAACTTATTAAAAACAATGGTATTGAGCATTGAAATAATAAGCCACACATTGTTGATTATAAAAAGTTTTACTCTGTGCACATTCACATATGCATTATACGTTTTTTTTGGTTAAAATACAAAATTTTTTTAAAATTATTTTTACATAAATTTTTTATTTTTTTTGCATAAACAGGAAATGTTTCAAAACATAATATACACAACTCTGAAAAGTTCAACATAGAAAAGCTGAAGGAAATATCAGACATTATTGTGTGTCAAAACTGTGTTGATCTTGCCTTCATCAGATGGGGTGATGTCACCCCTGTAAAAGCCAAATTTTGAAGATGTACACAAATTGTGAGGCAACATGGGGATTTTCCTCCTGATCCCATGTCTAATGTCAACATGTGCTATCTCCCATCATGAGGGATCAATGCAACCCCTTCCTCTCACCTAATTGAGTTGCGAAGAAGGGGTTGCACCCACAAAACACGTACATTGATATCCCCTGATGGGAGATAGCACACGTTGACACACTGTGGGCATCTTCAAAATTTGGCTTGAAGAAAGTAGTCAAATTTTTTCAAATAGTGCATAAAAAAAAACAAAAGGGGGGAAATTTTGGGTTTCTTTAGATTCACCCCAAAACATCAATCATGTTCTTACATTTTTGATCCAGAAGATTGATATTATTCCTCATGATGTCTAGTTCTCGACTACACACCATGATTTCCTGTATTAATATTTGTGCACTAGCACTTGTGAAATGAGGAGTTTCTTCTTCACCAACATGTTCATCTCCTAAAATTAAAAAAAGGTATTATAAATATGCAGGCCTACATCTCTTACCTGAAGCTGTGGTGACAGACACTGACCTGTTGTGGTGACAATTTCCACCACTTCATCCACCTCTCCTTCCTCCACATCTTCATCTTGGGGTTCTCTCTGGTCCCCTTCTTTAGGAGGTGTGGGATTCCTGGTGTCCTCTGAGTGGTGTCTTCGCTCCCCTATGAGAATGAAACAAAAGGTATACTTAGGACACAGATATTTCACGCCAGAAATAGGAATATGAAACATTGTTTGGAAGTGTGGTACAATTGTCTGTTTTGGCAGAGTTCCAAGCTGAAGACATGCTTTTTCCCCTTACCAAATCTGGAATACTTACCTTTTTTGGCCAAGTTTCACACATGGAGACACCCCAAGTATCCACTGGAGCACCTGTGTGGGACACCCTAAAAAGGTTGTTCTGGTGTCCCACACTAGTCCTCTTCTTTACACGGAATCAAGCTTGCATTTCATTCTAGTTACATACACATCTAGACAACAATGTACTAAACTTCTTTTAATACAAATAGGCATGACCAAATGTAGTTAACCCTGTATCTACAAAAAACATTGATGTTTCCTACGACCGATTACTGTGCCCACTAAACTGAAAGTTGTCCTTTTAAACTGTCCAACAGTAAAAAAAAAAAAAACACATGAAGCAACATACAAGTTATAATAATAATAGGAACACAGGACAATTACCATATATACTCGAGTATAAGCCGACCCGAATATAAGCCGAGGCACCTAATTTTACCACAAAAAACTGTGAAAGCTTATTGACTCGAGTATAAGCCTAGGGTGTCCATCTGCATGCCTCACTGTGCCTCACTGTGCCTCACTGTGCCCATGCCTCACTGTGCCCATGACTAGACTGACGTTTAACATGGGAGTCTATAGAAGGTGTGCCCGGCTTTGAAAAATTGGTGCTCCCCATCCGTAGGTCCCCTAGACGAAAAACTTTGCACACTTATAGAGGAAAAATGGGGCTACATGTGTGACAAGTTTCGGGTCCAGGGGACCTACGACCGGTCAATACTGGGTCCCCAAAGTCACCAGAGAAATTACAGTTTAACATGGGAGTCTATGGAAGGGGTGCCTGGCTTTGAAAAATCGGTGCTCCCCAGCCGTAGGTTCCCGGACAACAAATTTTGCACACTTGTAGAGGAAGAGTGGGGCTACATGTGTACCAGTACTGGATCCTCAAAGTCCAGGAGATCAGGTGCAAAAAGGTGATTCGAATATAAGCTGAGGGGAGTATTTTCATCACAAAAAAAATGTGCTGAAAAACTCGGCTTATACTCGAGTATATACGGTACTTACATTTTTGAAGCATTTTCTTGATCCTCCTGTACTGGTCGAGCTCCCTCAATTTCAGGTCTGACCAGCGTTTCCTCAATTACTCCTTGGATCGTCATACCCCAAAATTTCTGTGCAGACTTCTCACAACTTTATTCATGATCTTGGCCTTTCTCACATTAGGGTTGTGTTGTAATATGTTGGCCGATTTATGTGGGATATTATATATATGTACACATACAGTACAATATTGAGCAGTCCAGAAATTCAGTTGAGTTGTCCAAGCCAACTGAATTTTAACACATCAAAGGGACAGCTGAAGACCCTTTGATGTGTTAATCTTATGCAAGTCTACCTAGGTGTGTGAGGTGGCCTGTTAACCTAATTGAACATTTTAAAGGGTACATTGTTTACATACTTAAGGATGATATAGGACCATAGAAGAAGTATTTATTGATGGTAATTAGACTTGAGGGGGTATTCATGGGAAACATTTGGTTGATATAGCAGAACCCCCCCCCCCCAGTGTGAGACCAGTACCGGAGAGGACATTGAAGCTGGCAGTCTAGTCTTGTCTCTCCCCCATGGATGTGAAGGCACAGGTCTAAGAAAAGATGGGACTCTAAAGCTACTATTCTGAGTTATATTTACTCTATTGGATTTTTGTCATCTGTTGCAAGTATTGAACTTTGTTCTGTGTTGGAAGTCAATTGAATCTCTCTCTGGAAGAATTGGGTTGTTTCTGCGGAAATTTCTTCATCATACTAATACCTAAAATGGGATTTTTGTACTCACCGTAAAATCCGTTTCTCTGACGTCCATGGACTGACACAGCCTCTTCATACTGAACACGTGGGTTTATGTCCCTGCTCGCAGGAGAAGCCTAGGCAGAATGTTATATGTTACAACATACATTCTAAAAACCAGAGATGAACAGCCCCGCCCAGGGGGCGGTCCCTCCAAACATAACCCTCCTACCTGCAGCCAGAAGCCCTCAGTTCGTAACAAAGCAGTACAAACCTTAAAAGGAAGGGTGGGTGCTGTGTCAATCCATGGACGTCAGAGAAACGGATTTTACGGTGAGTACAAAAATCCCATTTTCTCTTACCGTCCATGGACTGACACAGCCTCTTCATACTGAACACGTGGGATGTCCCAAAGCAGTATAAAGAAGAGGGTGGGAGCAGTAGTAAAGGAAAAACCAAACTTCACTCCAAACAAGCAGAGCTCCTCAACGGAGGAGTTACAACTTCAAGCAGCGGCCTGCAACACCTTGCGGCCGAAGGAAGCATTCGAAGATGCAGCCACATCAACCTTGTAAACCTTAGAAAAGGTATGTGCGGACGACCAGGTTGTCGCCTTGCACAATTGTGCAACTGACGCTTGATGTCGGAAAGCCCAGGAAGCACCAATTGCCCTGGTGGAATGTGCCGTAACCAGAAAGGGAGGCGCCCGCCCCTAAGGGCATAGGCCTGTATGACGGTCTGCCTGATCCATCTAGAAATGGTAGCAGGCGACACCACTTGGCCTGTTGTGGACCAGACACAGACACAAACAGCGAGTCAGACTTCCGAATGGGAGCAGCAACAGACAGGTACACCCGCAAGGCACGTACCACGTCTAGCGTGTGAAGCGCAAACTCTCTGGGATGCGATGGATGAGGACACAAGGATGGAAGAACAATGTCCTCATTAAGGTGAAAGGCCGAGACCACCTGCGGGAGAAAAGAAGGTTGCGGACGCAACACAGCCTTTTCCTTATGGATGATCAAGTAAGGTGGCTTGCAAGACAATGCCGCCAACTCAGACACCCGTCTGACAGAAGAGATGGCTACCAGGAAAGCCACCTTCTGAGACAAGGTCAAGAGAGGGATATCTCTGATGTTTTCAAAAGGAGGTTCTTGAAGAACCGAGAGCACCAAATTCAGATCCCAAGGAGGGAGAGGAGGTTTGACAGGGGGGATCACATGGTGAACCCCCTGCACAAAGGTGCGAATCAAGGAATGGCCCGCTAGCGGTCATTGAAAGAAGACAGCCAGAGCCGAAATCTGACCCTTGATGGTACTTAAAGCCAGCTTTTGGGTAACACCACGCTGTAAGAACAGCAGAATCCTGGGAATGGAATACGTCCGTGGACGCCAATCTAGCGATATAAGCCTTCCAGGTACGGTGATAGATCTTCCTGGAGGAAGATTTCCGTGCCCTCAACATGGTCGAGATGACCGAATCTAAGAGACCTCGTTCCCTCAGCACCTGGCTTTTAATAGCCATGCCGTTAAAGCCAAGGACTGTAAAGTAGGATGAAGTAATGGCGCCGCAATGAGGATCACCGGAATGCCCTCGGCCTCTACCCTGCGAAGCAGACGGGGAAGCAACTGCAGCGGAGGGTAGGCATACATCAGCGATACTGACCCCACGGGGAAACTAACGCGTCTGAGGCGTCTGCTCAGAGGTCCCTGGACCTGGCCACAAACCTCGACACCTTGCGATTGAGTCGAGAGGCCAAGAGTTCCACATCCGGCGTGCCCCATCGCCGGCAAAGGAGTTGGAACACCTCCGGATGTAAGGACCATTCCCCCTGGTCCAACGTCTGACGGCTCAGATAGTCGGCTTGCCAGTTGTCTATTCGTGGAATATAAACGTCCGAAAGAGCCGGCGCACTTCTTTCCGCCCACCGTAGGATGTGGGCGACCTCGGACGCCGCAGCAGAGCTCCGAGTTCCCCCCTGATGGTTGACATAAGCCACTGCTGCGGCGTTGTTCAATTGGATCCTGACCGAGCGGCCCTGTAGCCTCTCCGACCACGAGAAGAGGCACAGTCTGATTGCCCGGAGTTCCAGAACATTGATCGGTAGACGGGATTCGGCCGGGGTACAAAGCCCTTGAGCTGAGAATATTCCCCAAACCCCCCCAGCCCGTAAGGCTGGCGTCCGTCGTGATCACCGTCCACTGGATAGGAAGGAATGACTTCCCGGACCGAAGGGCCATGGATCTCAACCACCACGCCAGTGACGCCCTGACCGGGTGACTCACCTGGATCTGATGATCCAAAGACAATGGGGCCTTGTCCCAAATGGACAGGATCCCCCTCTGTAGGGCACAAGTGTGAGATTAAGCATACGGAACTGCCTCAAAGGAGGCCACCATGAGTCCCAGGACTCTCATGCAGAAACGGATTGACGACCATTTTCGGGACATCAGAACCCGCACCGCAGACTGAAGAGTCTGAAACTTCTCCAAGGGTAGGAATACTTTCACCTCCGAGGAGTCCAGGATCCAACCTAGATACTCCAGACGCGGAGTCGGGACCAGGACCGACTTCTGAGTGTTCAGGAGCCACCCGAAGTCCCGGAGGGTCTGACTGACTATCGTCACATTTTCTTCTAATTCTGAGCCAGAGTCTGCTGTAGAAGAAAATCATCCAGATAACCCACGATAGCAATGCCGCGCTGTCTCAGTAAAGCCAGAATCAGGGCAAGCACCTTGGGGAAGACCCGCGGTGCCGACGCTAAGCCGAAGGGAAGTGCCACAAATTGATAGTGGACTTCGCCAATCGCAAAGCGCAGAAACTTCTGGTGACTTGCGCAGATTGGGACATGCAAATAGGCGTCCTTGATGTCCAAAGACGCCAGAAAGTCCCTGGGATGGAGCACAGTAACCACCGTGCGAATGGATTCCATGCAGAATTTTTGAACCTTCACAAAGGCATTTAGGGCCTTGCGATCCAGAATTGAACGGACTCTGTCCTTCTTTGGGACCACAAACAGATTTGAATAAAATCCCTGAAACCTCTCCTGTGACGGTACCGGCATAATTACTCCGCACCTGAGCAAGTCCTGCACTGCCCCTAAGAGGGCCGCCCGATGCGCTGGAAGGAGAGGGAGATTTGAGGGAAAGAATCTGTTTGGAGGCCAGGAGCGGAATTCTATCCTGTACCCCGAGGTGACCACCTCGCACACCCACCGGTCGGAGATCCGGGAGGTCCACCGATCCGTGAACCAGGGAAGCCGTCCCCCCACCCCAGAGTTGGGCGGGGGCAAGACTTCATGTGGTGGCAGGCTTAGGAGCCGGCTTGGTCGGCTTACGCACCCAGGGACGCTTCTGTCCCCCAACCGCACTTTTTCAGTCTGGGAGGGCTAACCCGTGGACTCTGACGAAAAAAACTCTTCTGAGCTGGAAAGGAGGGGCCCGGCTTACGGCGGGGCTCCTTACCCTTAGTAGCCTGAGGAAGGAGGGTGCTCTTACCCCCTGTGACATCCCTAATAATGTCATCTAGGGCAGCACCAAACAGCCTACCGCCCTTAAAGGGCAAGTCAGTCAGGAGCTTTTTAGAGGCCAGGTCAGCAGACTAGCATTTCAACCAGAAAAGATGACTCAACACCACTGCATACACTGAGACCCTAGAGATTAAGGGAGCAGCGTCCAAAGTGGCATCGCACACATACACTAGGCCCTGCGCCAGTTGGTGGGCCAGTGCAATTGTTTCTGGAGGAAGATTATGCTCCTGCACAGTCTGAGACACTAGGGTCACCGCTACAATAGGACGTAAGGCGGATCCCAGCAAGGCGAACATGGCTCTGCTCACCACTTCCGACCTCCTGTCAGTGGGGTCCTTAAAGGCAGGAGTCCCCTCCATCGGGAGAGTTGTGGCTTTATTCAAACGGGCGACCGGGGGGTCGACCACCGGAGGAGAGGCCCATTTTTTAATCAGGGCCTCCTCAAAAGGGTACCTAGTAGACAGACCCTGTGGGAGCACAAAAGTCTTCTGCGGCTTTACCCAAACCTGATCTATGAACCTGTCAAAGAAAGGCATGTAAGGAAAAACTTCTTTAGAAGGCTTAGCTTTAAAAGAACCAAAGGAGACAGCTTCCGCCTGAGGTTCCTCAGCCGCAGCATCCAGCTTGAGAGTGTCCCTCACAGCATCAATGAGTTCACTTACAAGCACCCTGTCCTTTGCTGACTCAGAGCAGGAGTCTTCCTCACAAGGAATGTCCTGTTCAAAAAAAAAAAAAATCAGAACTAGGGTCCTGAGCTGCAGCTAGGCCCATCAGAGCACTCCCCTACTGGAGATTGTGTGGGGAGAGGGCGCTTCATAGCCCCCTTGCGCTCACACACCGCTTCCATCCTGGCAAGAAATGATTCCAGGACCGCCGACAACTGGTCCATAGGGACCGCAGGTGCTGAAGCACTGCCTGTTGCCTCTGACATGAATGGGGAAGCAGGTGAACCAGATTCCATACTCGCCACTCTCTGAGACTTTTCCCAATAAAAGAAAAAATTCCACCCTCTGGCTGTGCTGACTGTGGGGGGTTACCCAGGGGACTCACCAACCTGGATAGGACCACTCGGTTCCGCTGCCTGTGCTGTGCTCATACAGCGCGAGTGAGCAGTGAGGAGAGTGTGAGGAGAATCGCGCCGTTGCAGGAGCGATAGAGGCCAAACAATCACAAAAAACGCACGCGGCTCCAAGAAAATGGCTGGGCGGGGCTGTTCAGCTCTGGTATTTTAGAATATATGTTGTAACATCTAACATTCTGCCTAGGCTTCTCCTGCGAGCAGGGACATAAACCCACGTGTTCAGTATGAAGAGGCTGTGTCAGTCTATGGACGGTAAGAGAAATTATAATTATCTAACGACTATACTATATCACTACATTGGTGCCGTTCAAGCAACCAGAAGAGCATTTTTAGGACTTAGTAACAGAAGTCAGTGATGACAGCAATCCTGTGAGGTGGACAGAAGTCTGATGGAGACCCAAGAGCTGTGCTATGACTCTGATGTCTGGTTGTGACATAAGAGCCTGATCTACAAAATTAAACAAGTTTGGAACCCCAGAATTATTCTCTGGAGACTGGAAACAACAAAAAAAAAAGGACTGTGTCGTGAACCAAAAGACCTGAACTGGGAGCTGAAGGAGCAACTAATGCGGTGAGTAAAATATTTCCTTTTTTTTTAATTATTAGTAATATAGTCAAAATGCTTACTAAGTGTGAAGCTTGTGTCAGTTCTGATAAAGTTAACAGATGGGTATTAAAATGTATTAAGCGTCATGGCGGTCCTTATGAAATTCCAGAAAAATGTAAGCAGACGTGGACTATGATGAAGGAATTTTAAGAGAAAAATGTTTTTGATAGCAAAATTTCAGAAAGTAAAAGAAAAGGTTGTATTGTGCAGGGCTTGTTATCTATATATTTATATGTGAGTACAATATTGAACAGGCCAGATTTCAGTTGATAATTCAGTTGTCAGAGTCAACTGGATTGCACATATGGGGGAGGCCAGAAAACAGCTTTGATGTGTTGATCTTATGTTAGGTGTGTGAGGCGGCCTGTTAACTTGATTGAAGGGTGTTTTGTTGACCAAAGGGCCAAAGGGCCAAACAGGATCTACTACACATATCAAGGGGACTTGTTTATGTCAATATGCAAGAATCCAGGACGAGTCTATTTTTACGTATCAAAGCAGTGTTCAGGCAACCTTTCGTATCCGTAATCTAATTGCATGTGTCAAAAGAAAGCATGCTGATGTTATTATGCAAGAATGCAAATGATGGCTATGGTCGTCTCCAGCTATGTTGGGGGTCATTCTCTGTCATTCAGAATGACAGAGTGTAGATCAAAGACAGCCAATCAAATTGCTCTATCATTCAATAGATAAGCCATATAAGCTGATATTCAGTCTGCTCTAGTTTTGTCACTCTGCATGGATAGGAAAGCACAGGTCTATAGGATATGATCTAAGAGAACATGAGACTCTAAAGACTACTATTCTGGAAATCATATTCACTCTGTTGGATTGAGTCATCTGTGGACTATATTTGACTTCACTACATTGGTGCCGTTCAAGCGACCAGAAGCGCATTTTCAAGACTTAATAACAGAAGTCGGTGATGACAACAATCCTGTGATGGAGACCCAAGAGCTGTGCTGTGACTCTAATGTCTGGTTGTGACATAAGAGTCTGATCTACAAGATTAAACAAGTTTGGAACCACAGAATTATTCTCTGGAGACTGGAAACTGAAGAGAAAAAAGACTGTCGTGTACCAGAAGACCGGAACTGACAAGGTGGAGCCTCTAATGCGGTGAGTAAAATATTTCCTTTTTAAAATTATTAGTAATATAGCCAAAATGCTTACTCAGTGTGAAGCTAGTGTCAGTTCTGATAAAGTTAACAGATGGGTATTAAAATGTATTAAGCGTCATGGCGGTCCTTATGAAATTCCAGAAAAATGCAAGCAGACATGGACTATAATGAAGGAATTTTTTGAGAAAAATGTTTTTGATAGCAAAATTTCAGAAAGTAAAAGAAAAGGTTGCATTTTGCAGGGCTTGTTATCTTGCTGTTTAACTATGGAAAGTTCTTTGAAGGGTAAGATTGAGGAAATTGCCCATTTACAGAGTGCAGTTGCAAATAGCAACAATGTTTGTCAGAGGTTACAAAACCAATCAGAAACTGAGACAGTACATTTAAAATTGCATACAGTTACCATTGGTGGAGCTTTGCTTGAGAAATCTAAACGTTGTGATGAATTATCAGAGGAAAATGGGAGATTAAAATTAAGAATTATGGAATTGGAGAAGAGATCTCAGGAATGCAGATATGCATCAAATCTTGGATTAAGCAATCTGCAGCAAAATACAAACACAAACTTTCTATCAAATGAAACAGAACCTCATATTAAATCTGATAATACATTGCCAGCCGCACCCACTGTGACAATAATAATACAGGTGAAGTTCAGCTCGTAATAAAGCATTTGAAACCAAAAGAACTGGATGCAATTCTTAAAGAAATAGGACTGGTTCCCTGCCATGATTTAAACAGATTTTTTAAATGGTTTTGTGAGTTGCAGAATGTCAGAGATATGTACAATCTAAACCCATCTGACTTAGAAAGAGTTTTGCAACATTCTATAGGAAATGGTCTTTGGATAAGAATTAAACAGATCTGTATTCAGCCTCTGAGGATAAGGGACATATTAATGGAATTATTATGTGTTTTGTATGGGGTACGTTCTGATGTTACTATTCATGGGAAGATCAAACAAATGCAAAGTGAATCCCCCTATGAATTGTCACACAGAATATCTACTATTATGGAGTTATTGGTCAGTAATAATCTTGCATTTGAGCGTGGAGGCTTGGTACATATGAGTATGTTTCTAGATGCTTTGCATGAAGATATCAAACAAAATATTTTATTAGTTACCCCAAACCCCCATGATTTAAAAGGCGTATTATTGAGGGCAGATCATTTATGGAGAAAGTCAAATGAGCAAGCTGTCAAAATTGATGTAGCCACATTGTTTGATAATAATATGAAAAACAGAGCTAACCAAGATAACAATAAGAAAAGGACCTGGATACCATTTTCTCAATTAAAACAGAAATATGACCACCTGAAAATTGAGTAAGACAAGATGAGAAAAGAACGTGACACATTATTAGAACAGTTGTACAGGGTGTCATAAATACAAATGTACATTCTCCAGATCTGTTTTTGAATGCAAATGACGCATCTCTAGCAGTGGGGGTAAATTAGCTTTAGACTGTAAACTGTAAATAGTACTTTTGTTTTAACTTCAAAAAAATAAAAATATACTAAGGACTTTGCTAATGAGCTTTTGTCTGAGAATTTTTGTCTTTCAGATCCCCGAAGGAACTCGTTTGAATGTGAACAGAAGTGGACTAGTGGGGGAGAAATGCTGAATAAGACAATATATAAAGAATCTATGGACACTCTCTCAATATTCATCAAGCAATGGACTTTTTTCTTGAACATTCAAGTTTCTTTTTTTTCCAATTTTTATTTTATTTTTATTTTTATTTTTATTTTATTTTTTATTTTATTTTTTTCAATGAACTTCCCCAACGCCCTATTTTTTCATTTTCTCCCTTTCCCTGATCTATTTTATGTTTTCATTCATGAACTTTATCTTAAAACCAAAGCGAAGCATTTAAACCTAAGATAATTTTATAACATCCGTACATATGACATAATGCATATTAATATCAATAGATTTAACATCTGAGGTGATGCTGCACAATGGCTTGGCAATGCATAAATTATAGGATGTTGGGTGGTTTTCCTAAATTTATAAGAGGGGTGAGTGAAATTCATCACTCTAGTCATGGTTTGAATTTTGTTGAATCAGTTGTTTATAATATGCTGAAGGCTACAACATATATGGATGACAAAGACCTTTCTACCTTTCATGAAAAGATACTGACAAGAACTTCCACTGCCGCTTTGTCGGGATAGAAGCTCTGATAAACACTGATGTCAAGCTGATTCCATTTGAACCATTGCGTTGGGGTATATATATATATATATATATATATATATATATATATATATATATATATGTTGGAATACCATTCTGGTGGAATTATGGACTGAATGATACAAGTAACTGCTCTATTACAGGCAATGAGGGGTGGCCTACAGCAAATTCTAATTGTGGCTGTCAATCAGCAAATTACTTGACAGGTACACAAAAGGTCATCATTGCTCAAATAGGGAATGATAAGAAGCAGATGTTAATTGTGAAATGCTTGCAAGATGAACTACAGCTTTGTTGTCAGAGAATATTGAGGGTTCGATGTTAAAAGAACCTAGCGTCCTGATTTGTGGATTGATGATTGAAGGTGAAGCTCATGAATGTCAAGTGCAAGGAAATAGTTTGCAGCACAGAGTTTTTACTGCCATATCCAAACCTTTTGACCTTGGAAGGGACTGCTGGTATATTGATGGTTATTCTTACTATAAAGATGGAAGCAGAATTTCAGGATTTGCTGGTGATTGTGTAAAAGCATCTTTAAAAAATGAAAACTTTGAGCCTGGAGATGAGAGAATCCTGGACTTATGTGGATTGGAGCTCCCAAAGCATACCAAGCTTTACTTTCAGTGACATGGTGAGAGATGTGATGAAGTCAGAATGGACTGTGACATCAGCAAATTTTTGCGCAATATTCAAGATCGTGATGTGATTTACTCAAGAGCAAGCTTTGAAATAAGGTCTAACAGCTATACAGGCCACGGATGTTTACCAAATCCTTTTACAGTCATGGTCTAAAGTTATATTATCTAATAACTGTTTCATGGGAATATTTTAGCTGCTGGTGAAGAGAGATGTAACCAGTCTCAGCTTCATATTTTATGAGAGCCATTGTAAAGCATCCCGTACCTCAAATCATAATGATGTTTGTTGCTTGATTTATGGGTCAGTTCTAGTAGTTAGAACCGACCTAAGTGGGGGTATATGTTGTAATATGTTTGCTGATTTATGTGGGACGTTATGTTATTGGATATATGTATATATCTATGTATATATATATATCTATGTATATGTATATGTATATGTATATATACAGTATATATATATATATATATATTTATATGTGAGTACAATATTGAACAGGCCAGATTTCAGTTGATAATTCAGTTGTCAGAGTCAACTGGATTGCACATATGGGGGAGGCCAGAAAACAGCTTTGATGTGTTGATCTTATGTTAGGTGTGTGAGATGGCCTGTTAACTTGATTGAAGGGTGTTTTGTTGACCAAAGGGCCAAACAGGATCTACTACACATATCAAGGGGACTTGTTTATGTCAATATGCAAGAATCCAGGACGAGTCTATTTTTACGTATCAAAGCAGTGTTCAGGCCACCTTTCATATCTGTAATCTAATTACATGTGTCAAAAGAAAGCATGTTGATGTTATTATGCAAGAATGCAAATAATGGCTATGGTCGTCTCCGGCTAGGTTGGGGGTCATTCTCTGTCATTCAGAATGACAGAGTGTAGATCAAAGACAGCCAATCAAATTGCTCTATCATTCAATAGATAAGCCATATAAGCTGATATTCAGTCTGCTCTAGTTTTGTCACTCTGCATGGATAGGAAAGCACAGGTCTAGAATATGATCTAGGAGATGTGGGACTCTGAAATATATATATACTCTGATTGGATTCGTTGTCATCTGTGCAAGTATTGAACTTTGTTCTGTATTGGAAGTCAATAAAGTGCATTCTCTGGAGAACTTGGGTGATACTGCGGAACATAACTTATATTATCATACTAATAACTAAACATCAATTATCAACTGGAAACCACTATACTATATCACTACAGATAATAATTATCATTGTTGATGTTTTGTTTCTATGCTTGGGGTTTCAATAGATTTATGAGACTTTTGAGAAGGTCTGACCAGAGGACTGTAGTAGTGAAAAAAAATAAAATTAACTAAATCCGATACTGCATTTTAACTGGACCAACAATGTGATTCGTCCAAATGGATGGGATCCGCTTCGTGTGACCAAAAGTGACACTAGAAAAAAACAGAAAATATTGGAGCAAAGGAATGCTCCAATGGAAGGTCAATGAAGTGAATCAGCTACACCTGTTGGATAATTTCAAAAGGAGAGACTTTATTGGTGAAATCAATACAAGGTGAAAAAGTTCAAAACAGCTCCTGGCAGGGGGCTGGGCATCCAGGTAATCTGAATCAAATTAATTACAGTAAAAAGTACAACGTTATGGTAAAAAAACAGGTATAAAAGACATGCCGCTGCGACTACCTTGAAAATTATTGCTAATGTATTCTGACATTTACAGTATATTACTGGTGTAATCTGGAAAATATATCTTCCTTAATGATGCGGGAAATATAGGAATTCAAGCATAACTGAGTCCAACAGACCAATGGGATTGAAGGATTCAAATGATAATAGAAAAAACGCCAATGATGGCAACAGCTTCAGTCATATGAACAAGCACAGGGATCTGTGTGCAATGGATCACACGGGCAATCCAGTAATTTTAGAATTGTTACCCAGTACAGGTGGCTTTAGAATAGCGCTGCAAGAGCTTCCTATCAATAGAAATCCTGTCACGGTGAGTTGGAGCAAAAAAAGTTCACTTGAGCCTAAGGAAACCCACCTATTAGGTATTGAGAGCATGGAAGTTCATAGATATTTGAATCCAACAAAAAATGTAAACAGAAAATTCAAAGAATAGAATAGAAACATCAAGTAGTACAACTGCAAACAGATGACTTGACAGAAACACACTGTCAGGGTTGTACGTACCTGATCAGCGAGTCCGTTAGAGCAGAGGAAGGTCCCCCGTACGGATCCAACTCGCGGGCCCCTGGTAGTGCAGACAGGAGGCACGGGAGTGCGGAAGGGTAAGAGAGCCTGAGAGTGGTTACTGGAAGGCAGCTCCGGATCCTGGGTTCAGGAGAGTAGCTGAGCCAGGCTGGCTGCAGGCAGGCAGGCAGGTGTGTAGAGCAGCGCAGCTGGGCAGGTGCAGAGAGAGTGGTCAAGACAAGCAGGGTTCGGCATCGTTCAGGCAGTATGGTACAGCGGGGTAGGCAAGTTCTGGGTCAAAGACAGGCTGAGGTCGGGTACAGGCGGATAGCAGGAAAAGTCCAGTAACAAGCCGGGTGGTCAGAAGATCAGGTTTCAGGCAATTAACAGGAGCAGGATACACAGGGGACTGTAGATCAGACAGCACCGGTCTGAAGTGTTCCAGGAGTTTAAATGGGCAAACCGGCGTGCATTGGCGCGCGCAATGGCGCATTGGCGCATCAGCGTGCGCAATGGCGCACGCGCGCACATGCACCCGCGCACACAGGCACACCATTGCGCACAGGCGCGCGCGCACGCAGTCTGGGAAGTGCACCAGCGCGGACAGGAACATGCCCAACATCAGCGCGCATCGGCACGTGCGAACGCACACCAAAGCGACCACCAACACGCCCGGCAAGGTACGTTCTCTGACACACCTGTTGTAATGAATCACAAAGGCAGTCCTGCAATTTTAAACCAATGATTCAACACAGGTAGCTTATCATCAGCGCAGTAATCTTTCTTGATTGGATTCTGTCACATAAGTTGAGGAAAGCACTTCACTTGAACTAAAGTAGCTTGTGGTTATAGATTGTCATCTATCTTTTATTCAACATATAGTTCATTCAATGTATGAGAATGTAAAGCCGCTTTGCTTAGTCAAGCGAAAGTTCTGTTTACCATACCATAATACCGCTGTACCTTCATCCTCCACAATATTGATCTGTTTTAGAAAATATGTCTCTTACCTTATAGACTCTAAGATGTGTACTTATAAGTAGAGGGTGTGTACTCACACGTAGAGGGAGACTGTAAAATTCAGATCTGCTCTTCCCAATCAAAGCTATCCTGCAAGCATGGAGGAGACACTGGATGGATGAGCTGCCTTGGATCTAGCAGGGACCCACGCCTGCAGATCTTGTTAGCTGTTTGGCATACCGGGTCACGTTATCACATCCGTCTGGGTCAGACAAAGTTCACAGCAGCAGAGAACGGAGAGCGTAATGACATGATGGTATACAGTGGAAACGTAGTGGTAGGAGGAAGGTATTGCAGGTGAGGCAGCTTCCTAGGAATCCAGTATCACTTAAATCTGTTCAGGAAGCACTTCAGGTCACAGCAAAAATGTCTTTAAATGCCTGCAGCAACAAACATCTACATGTTTCGTGACCTGAACCAGTCACTTCAACAGGATGAAAGGAAACTATAGAGATACTGGATTTAAATAGGGTCAATTGACGAATCGTAATTTAGCTACCTTTTGTCTATAGATCGCCATCTTGTGGCAACAACACTAATTACACCCAATAAAAATGGGAAGAACAAGGCTATAGAGAACTGTGGCTCTGATCCGTTCTATCCTGAGGAGTTCTAACTAAACTATGCTCCCAGGAATTTAACTAATTCCAGGTTCAGGAAGACCTAAGCAAGATTAATTGGCAAACAGAAACGATGGGTAATCTCCCCAAATCTGAACGTAAAGCTATTCAGGAATTACGGGAAGCAGAAAATGTGATTATCAAATCAAGTGATAAGGGAGGCAACGTCATCCTTCTCTCAGCAGAGCTATATGAGAAAGAAGTAAAAAGATTACTATCAGATCCAACTACCTATCAAAAATTAGAAACAAATCCTTTTCCCAAGCTCATTGTGAAGGTCAATAACAAACTAGGATGGGCCTTTGAGGCACTTCTATTGTCCAAAAAAGAAGTTGAATATTTGAAAGTGGAAGATTTTAATACTCCCACTTTCTACATTATCCCAAAAATCCATAAAGACAGTAAGAGCCCCCCAGGAAGACCAATAGTCTCTGCAATTAAAGGACCCCTTGAGAGGGTAGGTAAATATATAGACAGTTTAATCAAAGATCTAGTCAAGAAACTCTCCTCATATGTAAGAGATACTACGGATGTACTCAATCAAATACAAGACTTGGTCATACCTCAGGGGGCTCTTCTAGTGGGTATTGATGTAGAGTCGCTCTACACTTCGATCCCACATGAATGGGGTATTCTGGCGGTCCATCATTTTTTTGGACCAGATCTTTCCACAAATGGCGGCCCAAAACGAGTTTGTGATTGATCTCCTCGAGCTAGCTCTAAAAAATAACTTTTTTCAATTTGCAGGTCAATTTTTGCAACAATTGAGAGGCACCTCTATGGGAGCTCCCTGGGCTGCAGCCTATGCATGTTTGCATCTGGGTTGGTGGGAAGAGGACACCGTCTTGGCCTCGCCGCTGTACCTCAGCCATGCTAAGTCCTGGCTGAGGTACATCGACGATGTCTTGATGGTGTGGACCAGTACCTTACAGGAGCTCGTCGGATTCATAGAGGAACTGAATATGAATACTCTGAACTTTGTCTGACCCAGACGGATGTGATAACGTGACCCGGCATGCCAAAGAGCTAACAAGATCTGCAGGCGCAGGTCCCTGCTAGATCCAAGGTAGCTCATCCATCCAGTGTCTCCTCCATGCTTGTGAAAAATAGAAAAAATATTGCGCTAAATGTAAAAACTAAAAAACAAGAAACAAAAAGCAGCTACACAACAATGTGACGAAAAATGTAAACGTGATAGAAATAAAAAAGTAGCGCTGGTAATTAAGGAAAAAACAAATAAATGTCTCTCAAAATATATAGTGAAAAATAAATGAATATCACACCAACCTAAAGGGATGTGTATGAGTTCACTATAAACTCCATAAAAAACAACATATGTAATCGTGAAGGAAAAAGAAAAACATGTGCAGTGTCCGTCAAAATAACCCGTGAAGGCACAATGCAAGGAAGGACATGTAGGCTGTAGGTCATCAAGGAAAAAACATCTTCCGACTATAGGAGATAGATTAAACACTCTTACCAGAGTCCGTGGATCTGCCTACCGAGGTAGCAGATCATGTAAGCATGGGAGATCCAGCCACAGGACCAGTCGGCTTGTCTGATGACTCCTAAGCTGCTGGAATCTTGGCCATTACGACTCGACAATCCTTAGATCCGAACCTTGGATGGATATCCCCAATGGATACAACGAACCTGAACTCCTAGGGTATCACCCTGTTACCAATTGGTATAGGAGAGATTCGACCACCAAAGACCCCCGAAGGGGGTAACTGAATGATGCAGAGTAACTCCAGGTAAGCCTTCTCCAAATCCCATGCAGAAAAGAAAGAGACAAGGCTCCAATGGTGCAGGTCAAAAGGGTAGTATACGGTTTTATTGGAATAAAACCACAAAAATAAACATAAAACGTGATCACAGATAAGAATAAAACAAAGCAATATGGGGAGTGGCGTACCAAGCCCTACGCGTTTCGTCTACATAAGACTTCTACTGGGGCATCAACCTGCTCCCCCATATTGCTCAAATATTTATACATAAAACACTCCAAACTAAAAGAGGAAACCACCAATCAGGTGGATTACCACCTTGTGGATCTATGATTGGAGGAGAGCAGATTGGCTACCCAATCAAACTCGCAGCCTCCAAACAAGAGCCAATAGAAAAGCAACATAGGCAGAAACCCCTCCCAGGTCAGCTACCACAGCTTGTTTGACCCCGGAAGTGATATTCCCTAAGCCAATGAAACATAATTTAAAAAGCCCGCCAAAAAATAGGGGCGGTGGTAATGTGCAGTGATACATACCCACACACTAAACCACCAGATCAAATAGTATAACCGCCTATCCACCATCCACCTATCTCCTTGGAGTATAATCAACCACTGGACGGATAGGAAAGACTAGGGGGCGTATCTAATATGTGTATACTATACCTGCACATATAGGTTATTATGTGCTAATCCCTAGTTGCATATATGGCATGCTTGTCCCATCGCACATAACACATGTACGATTAACATTAAGGCATAGATCTCTGTTCCAAACTCTCCCCTCGGTGGGACGCCGGAACACATAAAAAGTCACGTGATGCAGCGACGTGAATATCGCAGCCGTCACGTGAACCGCAACGAATGGAACGCATCGCAGGCTGGATGAACAGCCGCATAGCGTACGTATCCACGTTGCGCAAGAGGCAAGACCGCACTCCAAATCCAAAACAGTGATCCAGCAGGAGACGAGCGTCTCCACTCGTCATGTGACTAATCCGGGCACGCATCCAAAATTCTCAGCTGGATGCCTGGTCGGGCAACCCACACCACTCAGTATACAAGGATTCAGAATGGGCCTTAACACATGAAAGGCATCCAATAATGAATTGAGGTGCCATCTTGTGGACAAACATGGAACTGAATCAAATACAATGTATATTCACTAATACAATACTATTGTTAACTTCAAGCTAATAAATAATACATTAAAATGGCATCTTATGGACCAATGAAAAGAGAAATATGTAGGGCTATGACCAACAGCCCACATATTCCCTAATCTGCGAATATTGCTAACTTAAAACATAGTTATACAAATGCACCACAGATGGTGATAGTACTGGAGAGATAAAAAATCTCTAATTGATCACTCTGATACACATGAACCCCAAGGTATATGGAACAGTATTTCACCTAAAATCAAAAAAACACCCAACATCTAGGAATAAAAATGAATAATAATATAGGGATAACTAATGAAGGGGGGTGGCCCGTATATTGTTAAGACAAAAGGGATTGTCATGCCGTATTAATAAAAGAATTTATGTCCCACTCCACGTTCATGCCAAAAGGTTGGTATGTGCGGAGTTCATAAATCCAATACGTTTCCAAACGGGACACCCCACGTATGCGGGACTCGCCCCTCCAGTGTGGGACAAATTGGTCAATCACCAAAAATTGTGTTCCCATAGGGTCACGGTTGTGGTGTTGAAGATAATGTCGGGGGACACTGTGGTTGGTTTTGCCCAGCTTAATATTATTGATATGCTCGTTGACCCGAATCGAAAAAGTCCTAATAGTGCGACCAATGTATTGTCTTTTACATGGGCAGGTTAGAAGATACACAATGAATTGTGTGGCACATGTAGTGAAACGCTTCATCTGATATACCTTCAAGGTAGCCATAGATTGAAACGTATCACTTTTCCGTCTGCCATGGGTGTTATGTAGACATACGTTACACTTACGGCAAGGGAAATATCCCTTGCAATCCTGAAAAAAGGTTAACCTTTTGGGAGGGTCAATAATATTTGGAGCGATCTGACCTTGGATAGATCGAGCTCCCCTAAAAATGACATTGGACCGTTCGGGTAACGCAGGTCCTAATATTTTATCGTTTTGTAACACACCCCAATGTTTTCTCAAAATATCTTTTATTTGTCTAGATTGGACCGAGTATGTGGTGAAGAAAGACCATTTAAACCTATCTTCTATCACTTTTTTAGGGCGTTCTTGGAGTAATGTACTACGATCAATCCGTAAGATCCGATCGATTTCCATGTCCAAGTCACCTGTCTCATAGCCCTTCTCGACAAATTTTTTCTTAAGAATGGCAGATTGAGTGATGAAATCTTCCACCCGGGTACAGTTCCGTCTTAATCGAAGGAACTGACCACCTGGTATGGATTTGAGCCACTGTGGGTGGTGGCAACTATCTACTGGGATGTACCCATTACGATCTGTGGGTTTGAAATAGGTGTTAAACTCAAGATGTTGATCAACTACTTTGATCTCCAGATCTAAAAAGTGTATAGAGGAAGAGCTAGCCGTATGGCTCAGCCTAATCCCTCTATCGTTGGAATTGAGCATGGAGATAAATTGGCCAAGGGATTCATAATCACCTCTCCATAGGAGGAGGATGTCGTCTATATATCTAGCCCAGAGAACCAATTCTGGTCTCTTAAGGGCATAGACGACATCCTCCTCCCATTTGGCCATGAATAAATTGGCCAAACTAGGGGCAAATTTTGCCCCCATAGCAACTCCCTTGGTCTGCAAATAAAAATTATTCTGGAACCAAAAGTAATTATGCTTCGCCGCAAACCTCAAGAGTTGCATAATAAAATTACGTTGAATAATAGGGAGAGTACTATTGATGGATAAAAAATGTTCAACGGCATTGAATCCCAATTCATGGGGAATGCTTGTATATAATGCCGTCACATCTGCCGTGACCAAAATTGTACCCACCTGGAAATCAACCGATTCCAAAAGTCTGATAGTATCCCCAGTGTCCTTCAAAAAAGAGGGCGTAAGTTTGACTAATGGTTGGAGATGGAAATCTATGTATTTTCCTATCCTGGCCGTCACAGAGTCGATCCCACTCACTATGGGACGACCAGGAGGATTCACAGGATCTTTGTGTACCTTGGGAAGATAATATATAGCTGGAATCCTAGGTGCAACTGGTACCAGATAACTCCTCTCCTTTTTGTCTAAAATTCCCAATGCAAAACCCTCGTCGATCAACTCTACCAAAGCTTTTTTAAATTGTATAGTGGGATTCTTATTCATAATGGTATAAGTATCTGAATCACTCAGAATCTTATCCATCTCTTTAATGTAATTGGTTTTGTCTAACACGACAATGGCACCCCCCTTGTCGGCCGGGCGGATGATTAGATCTTTTTGTTCGCAAAGCTGCTTTAAACCAACTTTGACCTTAGGGTTCATGTGTATCTTTTTATTAGGTAATTTTTCTACATCTTCCAAAACCAAACTACGAAAAACACTAATAGCAGGAGCTATATTTCCCGGAGGGTTGAACAAAGAAGGATTGGCCAACCCTGTATGTACATGATCATTAGATGCCACTGGAGCAGTGGTGACTATATTGTTGGATGGGGCCAAGAAGTGTCTTTGAATACTCAGCTTACGGACATACTTTTGTATGTCAACAAAAGTGGAGAACCTGTTCAGTGTCCTGGGAGGGACATATTTTAAACCTTTGTCAAGGACAAGTTTCTCCTCTTCTGTCAAACTGACTGAGCTGAGATTAAAGACACCCGAGCCACTTAAACTCTTTGCCTTTTTGGCTTGGGCCCTCCACCCACCTCGGGTACCTCTTTTTCTTCCGGGCTTCCTGGGTATTCCTGTGCTGTCCTGTGAAAACCCGACTGATAAACAGATCCCGGATACTGATGGTTGTAATTGTATGGAGATCTAGAGATTAAATCCTCATCTCTGTTATAATAATTACGAGGCCCATAATGTTCCTCTCTCCTATAGTTATCCTGTAGGGGGAGGAACCTATTTTGAATCCGAGTAGGGGTTCTATATTGATAGTCACGATCATCATGGTGATAATCATGATGATCCTGCCATCCAAACGAGGGTCTTCTGGGGCTCCTGTAGTGATGGGTATCCCCAGAATGACCCCGTTGGGAACCTCTTCCTCTATTATTGGATCCTCTACCCCTGTTGGGGGGAGGATAGTTAGAATAGGGTTTGGGAGTCTGGGGTTTATTTCGAACGTCTGGCACTTTCAAAGGTCTCCCCTTTGGAAGTTGGGACGAATTAGACATCCGAATGGGAACATCCTTAGCAATGGGCATAAAAGTAAGTACTCTCTCCGGGTTCTGGGGATCAGATTGAGAAATCTCCATCCCAGATATCTCGTTCTCAGAAGGCAAAGATTGGTTTAATTTATTTTGCCAATTGAAAACAAGATTGGACTTGTAGTCCATGGTATCCCTGCTATACTTTTTTTGTTTTTTAGATCTCTGATCCTTCTCTTCTTTCTCCAGGTGGTTTTTTAAACCTGTTGAAAGAGAAGTGTACTCTAAAGTTGTTTTGTAAGGAGTCAATTTCTCCTTTAAATCCTTGATTTCCTTATCAATGAGTGAGAGTTTAAGACGCTTCTTTTCTATCAAAAAGGAGAGAAGTTTTATACCTACCTCATTGAAATACTGAAACCAAGATGCGGTATCTGGATCTCCCTGCTGTGGGGATACATCCCAACGGAGGCCTCTCGGAACCATATGTTCCTTTGTGTATTGCTCTAAAAAGGCCATATCCCATTGTAGGTGTATCTCCGTGGTCATCAGATTTTTTAATCTGATGAACATACCGCTAATTTCAGTATCGGATCCGGTGGAAATAAATACACCGTCGATATTGAATGACCTAGCTGTTCTATAGTCAAACACATCCATAGTGACACAAACAAAAAAGACAATACAAAAATACAAAAAGCAGCAATATACAAGTGTCAATAAAACTGTGAAAAATAGAAAAAATATTGCGCTAAATGTAAAAACTAAAAAACAAGAAACAAAAAGCAGCTACACAACAATGTGACGAAAAATGTAAACGTGATAGAAATAAAAAAGTAGCGCTGGTAATTAAGGAAAAAACAAATAAATGTCTCTCAAAATATATAGTGAAAAATAAATGAATATCACACCAACCTAAAGGGATGTGTATGAGTTCACTATAAACTCCATAAAAAACAACATATGTAATCGTGAAGGAAAAAGAAAAACATGTGCAGTGTCTGTCAAAATAACCCGTGAAGGCACAATGCAAGGAAGGACATGTAGGCTGTAGGTCATCAAGGAAAAAACATCTTCCGACTATAGGAGATAGATTAAACACTCTTACCAGAGTCCGTGGATCTGCCTACCGAGGTAGCAGATCATGTAAGCATGGGAGATCCAGCCACAGGACCAGTCGGCTTGTCTGATGACTCCTAAGCTGCTGGAATCTTGGCCATTACGACTCGACAATCCTTAGATCCGAACCTTGGATGGATATCCCCAATGGATACAACGAACCTGAACTCCTAGGGTATCACCCTGTTACCAATTGGTATAGGAGAGATTCGACCACCAAAGACCCCCGAAGGGGGTAACTGAATGATGCAGAGTAACTCCAGGTAAGCCTTCTCCAAATCCCATGCAGAAAAGAAAGAGACAAGGCTCCAATGGTGCAGGTCAAAAGGGTAGTATACGGTTTTATTGGAATAAAACCACAAAAATAAACATAAAACGTGATCACAGATAAGAATAAAACAAAGCAATATGGGGAGTGGCGTACCAAGCCCTACGCGTTTCGTCTACATAAGACTTCTACTGGGGCATCAACCTGCTCCCCCATATTGCTCAAATATTTATACATAAAACACTCCAAACTAAAAGAGGAAACCACCAATCAGGTGGATTACCACCTTGTGGATCTATGATTGGAGGAGAGCAGATTGGCTACCCAATCAAACTCGCAGCCTCCAAACAAGAGCCAATAGAAAAGCAACATAGGCAGAAACCCCTCCCAGGTCAGCTACCACAGCTTGTTTGACCCCGGAAGTGATATTCCCTAAGCCAATGAAACATAATTTAAAAAGCCCGCCAAAAAATAGGGGCGGTGGTAATGTGCAGTGATACATACCCACACACTAAACCACCAGATCAAATAGTATAACCGCCTATCCACCATCCACCTATCTCCTTGGAGTATAATCAACCACTGGACGGATAGGAAAGACTAGGGGGCGTATCTAATATGTGTATACTATACCTGCACATATAGGTTATTATGTGCTAATCCCTAGTTGCATATATGGCATGCTTGTCCCATCGCACATAACACATGTACGATTAACATTAAGGCATAGATCTCTGTTCCAAACTCTCCCCTCGGTGGGACGCCGGAACACATAAAAAGTCACGTGATGCAGCGACGTGAATATCGCAGCCGTCACGTGAACCGCAACGAATGGAACGCATCGCAGGCTGGATGAACAGCCGCATAGCGTACGTATCCACGTTGCGCAAGAGGCAAGACCGCACTCCAAATCCAAAACAGTGATCCAGCAGGAGACGAGCGTCTCCACTCGTCATGTGACTAATCCGGGCACGCATCCAAAATTCTCAGCTGGATGCCTGGTCGGGCAACCCACACCACTCAGTATACAAGGATTCAGAATGGGCCTTAACACATGAAAGGCATCCAATAATGAATTGAGGTGCCATCTTGTGGACAAACATGGAACTGAATCAAATACAATGTATATTCACTAATACAATACTATTGTTAACTTCAAGCTAATAAATAATACATTAAAATGGCATCTTATGGACCAATGAAAAGAGAAATATGTAGGGCTATGACCAACAGCCCACATATTCCCTAATCTGCGAATATTGCTAACTTAAAACATAGTTATACAAATGCACCACAGATGGTGATAGTACTGGAGAGATAAAAAATCTCTAATTGATCACTCTGATACACATGAACCCCAAGGTATATGGAACAGTATTTCACCTAAAATCAAAAAAACACCCAACATCTAGGAATAAAAATGAATAATAATATAGGGATAACTAATGAAGGGGGGTGGCCCGTATATTGTTAAGACAAAAGGGATTGTCATGCCGTATTAATAAAAGAATTTATGTCCCACTCCACGTTCATGCCAAAAGGTTGGTATGTGCGGAGTTCATAAATCCAATACGTTTCCAAACGGGACACCCCACGTATGCGGGACTCGCCCCTCCAGTGTGGGACAAATTGGTCAATCACCAAAAATTGTGTTCCCATAGGGTCACGGTTGTGGTGTTGAAGATAATGTCGGGGGACACTGTGGTTGGTTTTGCCCAGCTTAATATTATTGATATGCTCGTTGACCCGAATCGAAAAAGTCCTAATAGTGCGACCAATGTATTGTCTTTTACATGGGCAGGTTAGAAGATACACAATGAATTGTGTGGCACATGTAGTGAAACGCTTCATCTGATATACCTTCAAGGTAGCCATAGATTGAAACGTATCACTTTTCCGTCTGCCATGGGTGTTATGTAGACATACGTTACACTTACGGCAAGGGAAATATCCCTTGCAATCCTGAAAAAAGGTTAACCTTTTGGGAGGGTCAATAATATTTGGAGCGATCTGACCTTGGATAGATCGAGCTCCCCTAAAAATGACATTGGACCGTTCGGGTAACGCAGGTCCTAATATTTTATCGTTTTGTAACACACCCCAATGTTTTCTCAAAATATCTTTTATTTGTCTAGATTGGACCGAGTATGTGGTGAAGAAAGACCATTTAAACTCTAGATCTCCATACAATTACAACCATCAGTATCCGGGATCTGTTTATCAGTCGGGTTTTCACAGGGCAGCACAGGAATACCCAGGAAGCCCGGAAGAAAAAGAGGTACCCGAGGTGGGTGGAGGGCCCAAGCCAAAAAGGCAAAGAGTTTAAGTGGCTCGGGTGTCTTTAATCTCAGCTCAGTCAGTTTGACAGAAGAGGAGAAACTTGTCCTTGACAAAGGTTTAAAATATGTCCCTCCCAGGACACTGAACAGGTTCTCCACTTTTGTTGACATACAAAAGTATGTCCGTAAGCTGAGTATTCAAAGACACTTCTTGGCCCCATCCAACAATATAGTCACCACTGCTCCAGTGGCATCTAATGATCATGTACATACAGGGTTGGCCAATCCTTCTTTGTTCAACCCTCCGGGAAATATAGCTCCTGCTATTAGTGTTTTTCGTAGTTTGGTTTTGGAAGATGTAGAAAAATTACCTAATAAAAAGATACACATGAACCCTAAGGTCAAAGTTGGTTTAAAGCAGCTTTGCGAACAAAAAGATCTAATCATCCGCCCGGCCGACAAGGGGGGTGCCATTGTCGTGTTAGACAAAACCAATTACATTAAAGAGATGGATAAGATTCTGAGTGATTCAGATACTTATACCATTATGAATAAGAATCCCACTATACAATTTAAAAAAGCTTTGGTAGAGTTGATCGACGAGGGTTTTGCATTGGGAATTTTAGACAAAAAGGAGAGGAGTTATCTGGTACCAGTTGCACCTAGGATTCCAGCTATATATTATCTTCCCAAGGTACACAAAGATCCTGTGAATCCTCCTGGTCGTCCCATAGTGAGTGGGATCGACTCTGTGACGGCCAGGATAGGAAAATACATAGATTTCCATCTCCAACCATTAGTCAAACTTACGCCCTCTTTTTTGAAGGACACTGGGGATACTATCAGACTTTTGGAATCGGTTGATTTCCAGGTGGGTACAATTTTGGTCACGGCAGATGTGACGGCATTATATACAAGCATTCCCCATGAATTGGGATTCAATGCCGTTGAACATTTTTTATCCATCAATAGTACTCTCCCTATTATTCAACGTAATTTTATTATGCAACTCTTGAGGTTTGCGGCGAAGCATAATTACTTTTGGTTCCAGAATAATTTTTATTTGCAGACCAAGGGAGTTGCTATGGGGGCAAAATTTGCCCCTAGTTTGGCCAATTTATTCATGGCCAAATGGGAGGAGGATGTCGTCTATGCCCTTAAGAGACCAGAATTGGTTCTCTGGGCTAGATATATAGACGACATCCTCCTCCTATGGAGAGGTGATTATGAATCCCTTGGCCAATTTATCTCCATGCTCAATTCCAACGATAGAGGGATTAGGCTGAGCCATACGGCTAGCTCTTCCTCTATACACTTTTTAGATCTGGAGATCAAAGTAGTTGATCAACATCTTGAGTTTAACACCTATTTCAAACCCACAGATCGTAATGGGTACATCCCAGTAGATAGTTGCCACCACCCACAGTGGCTCAAATCCATACCAGGTGGTCAGTTCCTTCGATTAAGACGGAACTGTACCCGGGTGGAAGATTTCATCACTCAATCTGCCATTCTTAAGAAAAAATTTGTCGAGAAGGGCTATGAGACAGGTGACTTGGACATGGAAATCGATCGGATCTTACGGATTGATCGTAGTACATTACTCCAAGAACGCCCTAAAAAAGTGATAGAAGATAGGTTTAAATGGTCTTTCTTCACCACATACTCGGTCCAATCTAGACAAATAAAAGATATTTTGAGAAAACATTGGGGTGTGTTACAAAACGATAAAATATTAGGACCTGCGTTACCCGAACGGTCCAATGTCATTTTTAGGGGAGCTCGATCTATCCAAGGTCAGATCGCTCCAAATATTATTGACCCTCCCAAAAGGTTAACCTTTTTTCAGGATTGCAAGGGATATTTCCCTTGCCGTAAGTGTAACGTATGTCTACATAACACCCATGGCAGACGGAAAAGTGATACGTTTCAATCTATGGCTACCTTGAAGGTATATCAGATGAAGCGTTTCACTACATGTGCCACACAATTCATTGTGTATCTTCTAACCTGCCCATGTAAAAGACAATACATTGGTCGCACTATTAGGACTTTTTCGATTCGGGTCAACGAGCATATCAATAATATTAAGCTGGGCAAAACCAACCACAGTGTCCCCCGACATTATCTTCAACACCACAACCGTGACCCTATGGGAACACAATTTTTGGTGATTGACCAATTTGTCCCACACTGGAGGGGCGAGTCCCGCATACGTGGGGTGTCCCGTTTGGAAACGTATTGGATTTATGAACTCCGCACATACCAACCTTTTGGCATGAACGTGGAGTGGGACATAAATTCTTTTATTAATACGGCATGACAATCCCTTTTGTCTTAACAATATACGGGCCACCCCCCTTCATTAGTTATCCCTATATTATTATTCATTTTTATTCCTAGATGTTGGGTGTTTTTTTGATTTTAGGTGAAATACTGTTCCATATACCTTGGGGTTCATGTGTATCAGAGTGATCAATTAGAGATTTTTTATCTCTCCAGTACTATCACCATCTGTGGTGCATTTGTATAACTATGTTTTAAGTTAGCAATATTCGCAGATTAGGGAATATGTGGGCTGTTGGTCATAGCCCTACATATTTCTCTTTTCATTGGTCCATAAGATGCCATTTTAATGTATTATTTATTAGCTTGAAGTTAACAATAGTATTGTATTAGTGAATATACATTGTATTTGATTCAGTTCCATGTTTGTCCACAAGATGGCACCTCAATTCATTATTGGATGCCTTTCATGTGTTAAGGCCCATTCTGAATCCTTGTATACTGAGTGGTGTGGGTTGCCCGACCAGGCATCCAGCTGAGAATTTTGGATGCGTGCCCGGATTAGTCACATGACGAGTGGAGACGCTCGTCTCCTGCTGGATCACTGTTTTGGATTTGGAGTGCGGTCTTGCCTCTTGCGCAACGTGGATACGTACGCTATGCGGCTGTTCATCCAGCCTGCGATGCGTTCCATTCGTTGCGGTTCACGTGACGGCTGCGATATTCACGTCGCTGCATCACGTGACTTTTTATGTGTTCCGGCGTCCCACCGAGGGGAGAGTTTGGAACAGAGATCTATGCCTTAATGTTAATCGTACATGTGTTATGTGCGATGGGACAAGCATGCCATATATGCAACTAGGGATTAGCACATAATAACCTATATGTGCAGGTATAGTATACACATATTAGATACGCCCCCTAGTCTTTCCTATCCGTCCAGTGGTTGATTATACTCCAAGGAGATAGGTGGATGGTGGATAGGCGGTTATACTATTTGATCTGGTGGTTTAGTGTGTGGGTATGTATCACTGCACATTACCACCGCCCCTATTTTTTGGCGGGCTTTTTAAATTATGTTTCATTGGCTTAGGGAATATCACTTCCGGGGTCAAACAAGCTGTGGTAGCTGACCTGGGAGGGGTTTCTGCCTATGTTGCTTTTCTATTGGCTCTTGTTTGGAGGCTGCGAGTTTGATTGGGTAGCCAATCTGCTCTCCTCCAATCATAGATCCACAAGGTGGTAATCCACCTGATTGGTGGTTTCCTCTTTTAGTTTGGAGTGTTTTATGTATAAATATTTGAGCAATATGGGGGAGCAGGTTGATGCCCCAGTAGAAGTCTTATGTAGACGAAACGCGTAGGGCTTGGTACGCCACTCCCCATATTGCTTTGTTTTATTCTTATCTGTGATCACGTTTTATGTTTATTTTTGTGGTTTTATTCCAATAAAACCGTATACTACCCTTTTGACCTGCACCATTGGAGCCTTGTCTCTTTCTTTTCTGCATGGGATTTGGAGAAGGCTTACCTGGAGTTACTCTGCATCATTCAGTTACCCCCTTCGGGGGTCTTTGGTGGTCGAATCTCTCCTATACCAATTGGTAACAGGGTGATACCCTAGGAGTTCAGGTTCGTTGTATCCATTGGGGATATCCATCCAAGGTTCGGATCTAAGGATTGTCGAGTCGTAATGGCCAAGATTCCAGCAGCTTAGGAGTCATCAGACAAGCCGACTGGTCCTGTGGCTGGATCTCCCATGCTTACATGATCTGCTACCTCGGTAGGCAGATCCACGGACTCTGGTAAGAGTGTTTAATCTATCTCCTATAGTCGGAAGATGTTTTTTCCTTGATGACCTACAGCCTACATGTCCTTCCTTGCATTGTGCCTTCACGGGTTATTTTGACGGACACTGCACATGTTTTTCTTTTTCCTTCACGATTACATATGTTGTTTTTTATGGAGTTTATAGTGAACTCATACACATCCCTTTAGGTTGGTGTGATATTCATTTATTTTTCACTATATATTTTGAGAGACATTTATTTGTTTTTTCCTTAATTACCAGCGCTACTTTTTTATTTCTATCTCCTCCATGCTTGCAGGATAGCTTTGATTGGGAAGAGCAGATCTGAATTTTACAGTCTCCCTCTACGTGTAAGTACACACCCTCTACTTATAAGTACACATCTTAGTGTCTATGAGGTAAGAGACATATTTTCTAAAACAGATCAATACTGTGGAGGATGAAGGTACAGCGGTATTATGGTATGGTAAACAGAACTTTCGCTTGACTAAGCAAAGCGGCTTTACATTCTCATACATTGAATGAACTATATGTTGAATAAAAGATAGATGACAATCTATAACCACAAGTTACTTTAGTTCAAGTGAAGTGCTTTCCTCAACTTATGTGGCAGAATCCAATCAAGAAAGCTTACTGCGCTGATGATAAGCTACCTGTGTTGAATCATTGGTTTAAAATTGCAGGACTGCCTTTGTGATTCATTACAACAGGTGTTTCTGTCAAGTCATCTGTTTGCAGTTGTACTACTTGATGTTTCTATTCTATTCTTTGAATTTTCTGTTTACATTTTTTGTTGGATTCAAATATCTATGAACTTCCATGCTCTCAATACCTAATAGGTGGGTTTCCTTAGGCTCAAGTGAACTGCTTTTGCTCCAACTCACCGTGACAGGATTTCTATTGATAGGAAGCCCTTGCAGCGCTATTCTAAAGCCACCTGTACTGGGTCACAATTCTAAAATTGCTGGATTGCCCATGTGATCCATTGCACACAGATCCCTGTGCTTGTTCATATGACTGAAGCTGTTGCCATCATTAGCGTTTTTTCTATTATCATTTGAATCCTTCAATCCCATTGGTCTGTTGGACTCAGTTATGCATGAATTCCTATATTTCCCACATCATTAAGGGAGATATATTTTCCACATTACACCAGTAATATACTGTAAATGTCAGGATACATTAGCAATAATTTTCAAGGTAGTCGCAGCGGCATGTCTTTTATACCTGTTTTTTTTACCACAACGTTGTACTTTTTACTGTAATTAATTTGATTCAGATTACCTGGAGGCCCAGTCCCCTGCCAGGAGGTGTTTTGAACTTTTTCACCTTGTATTGATTTCACCAATAAAGTCTCTCCTTTTGAAATTATCCAACAGGTGTAGCTGATTCACTTCATTGACCTTCCATTGGAGCATTCCTTTGCTCCAATATTTTCTGTTTTCGACTGTAGTAGTGAGTCTGTGTGGCGAGTAATGCCTATGTGGCAAGTGTAATAAAGTGTCATTAGACGGCTACTGTGTGTGACCCGGGAGAAAAACAATTTGGGTGAAGACCCAAAATTGTAAGTAGAGACTCGAGAGTGAGGACTCTAAGATTGGGAGCACGGCGCTTCCATGGACCTCTGAAGCCAGGAGAGGTAGAAGTGACACCAAGTCCAGTGGTTAAAAAATGACCCCAAGACCATTATAGGCTGGTGACCAGATCAATACCAGAAGGAGTTATGATCTATTACCTTGGGTTTCTGTGTATGTTAATTTTTATGGCAGATTGACAGAGTTGGATAAGAGGATTCGATGTGTACAATATTGGATTTTTTAAAATATGCAATGTGATGGAACTATAACTAGTTATGAGCTTGTCAAAGTTTTTCGAACGCATATCACTGATAGGTCTAGCAAAAGAGAATTAGACCAGAAAATGCAAGTGTTCTCTAAATGTTTAAGAAATGTTTGAGAAGCAGAAAGATAATGCCAAGTATGGCTGAGTTGTAAAATAAGAATAAGGAATCATTTGGGGATATGAGAAACCTGCTTGTTTTTTGCAGTTTCCTCACCCCTCCCTTTGCGTTTATATTTCTGTGTAAGAAAGGAGTGAGGTGCCCCTCCCCTTCATATTCCTGTGTAACATTGTGTGCTTGTAGAAGAGAGAAATCAGAAGGTTATTGATGATTTAAAGAAGTAGATAGGAAACATGAAAGTGAATTGTAATAGAAAGAAAGTGGACAGAATGTTGTATAATTATTAGTGAGTGGCCCTCGCAGTACAAATCAGGTGGCTTGCTGGATGTGAGACAAGAAAAGGCTGAATATGTTTTTGATTACTTTAAACGTGTCCAGTTCATGGCAGAGACAGTAGGAGTGGATGTGACTGACCGCACTAACATTACTGCCATAGGTTGTAAGAATTCTGTTGTGATGGGACTTAAAGAATCAATAAGGAAACGGTTAATGGCAACAAAACCAAAATGGAGGGGATTTGAATGGGCTTTGCTAAGAGAAGTGTGCAGTAGCATTGAAGCCCAGAGAGAGGGAAGAAAAGAGAAGACAACAGACTTAATGTTCAGTTTGATGTTCAAGGAGCTAATGTGTTTTTTAAAAAGAAACCAGGAAATGTTTAAATTGTTGTAAAATTGGGCATCTTGCCAAGAGGTACAGATGCAAAGAAACATTGCGAACAAGATTCTCTTTCTCTGTAGAAATATCTCAGTGAACAGAATTGAAAAGTGTCAAAAGAAAAGGTAGGATGGTGCAAACCTCAAATAAAATTCATTGGTCACAGTCCAAGTCCTAAAACCAAACATATTGACATTAAAAGAAAACGGACAATAATAAAAATGCAAAAAAAAATAAAAAAATCACAAGCAGCTCAGAGATTTAATCGAGATAATATCATATGTGAGACAATGGATACCAGATGCTAACATCAAGTTGAAGCCCTTGTATACTGCCTGACCAAAAAAAAACCTTCCAACTGTATTGCTCTGCCAAAGGAGCTACAGGCAATGGAGTAGTTACACAGAGGTCACCATCAGCAAAACACATAGTGGCCTATGAAAGCGTGCAACTGGATCCAATCCTCCAAGGAACACCAACCTGTGCAATAGGGATATCTGTTCGAGTCGAACATGAGTTCGACTCGAACATCGGCTATTCGATCAATCGCCAAAGATCAAACATTATGGGCCGTTCGCGCCAAATTTGAGCAGCACGTCACGGCCCATAATGCACTGCGTCATCACAGTGCATTGCTGGCTGATGATTGGCCAAGCATGCACTGGCCAATCATAGCGTCGTAAGCAAAGAGAGCCATAATTGGCCAAAGGCAGGGTGGCTTTGGCCAATTATGGCTCAGGGGGTTAAGTCCACGCCCCACAATATATAAGGCCGCCTGCACGTCGGTCTTATGTAGTGTGTTCCGGCGGAAATAGATAGAGAGAGAGAGTGTCAGAGAGAGTGTCATTTCATTTACTTTACTTTGAGTAGGCAGGCGATTCAGTTAGCTGCAGTCACAGTGTATTTAGTATATACAGTGGGGCAAAAAAGTATTTAGTCAGCCACCAATTGTGCAAGTTCTCCCACTTAAAAAGATGAGAGAGGCCTGTAATTGTCATCATAGGTATACCTCAACTATGAGAGACAAAATGTGGAAACAAATCCAGACAATCACATTGTCTGATTTGGAAATATTTTTTTTTTGCAAATTATGGTGGAAAATAAGTATTTGGTCACCTACAAACAAGCAAGATTTCTGTCTCTCACAGACCTGTATCTTCCTCTTTAAGAGGCTCCTCTGTCCTCCACTCATTACCTGTATTAATGGCACCTGTTTAAACTTGTTATCAGTATAAAAGACACCTGTCCACAACCTCAAACAGTCACACTCCAAACTCCACTATGGTGAAGACAAAGAGCTGTCGAAGGACACCAGAGACAAAATTGTAGACCTGCACCAGGCGGGGAAGACTGAATCTGCAATAGGCAAGTAGCTTGGTGTGAAGAAATCAACTGTGGGAGCAATAATTAGAAAATGGAAGACATACAAGACCACTGATAATCTCTCTCGGTCTGGGGCTCCACACAAGATCTCACCCCGTGGGGTCAAAATGATCACAAGAACGGTGAGCAAAAATCCCAGAACCACACGGGAGGACCTAGTGAATGACCAGCAGAGAGCTGGGACCAACGTAACAAAGGCTACCATCAGTAACACACTACGCCGTCAGGGACTCAGATCCTGCAGTGCCAGACGTGTCCCCCTGCTTATGCCAGTACATGACCGGGCCCGTCTGAGGTTTGCTAGAGAGCATTTGAAGAGGATTGGGAGAATGTCATATGGTCAGATGAAACCAAAGTAGAACTGTTTGGTAGAAACACAACTCGTCGTGTTTGGAGGAGAGAGAATGCTGAGTTGCGACCAAAGAACACCATACCTACTGTGAAGCATGGGGGTAGCAACATCATGCTTTGGGGCTGTTTCTCTGCAAAGGGAACAGGACGACTGATCCGTGTACATGAAAGAATGAATGGGGCTATGTATCGTGAAATTTTGAGTGCAAACCTCCTCCCATCAGCAAGGGCATCGAAGATGAAACGTGGCTGGGTCTTTCAGCATGACAATGATCCCAAACACACTGCCCGGGCAACAAAGGAGTGGCTTCATCAGAAGCATTTCAAGGTCCTGGAGTGGCCTAGCCAGTCTCCAGATCTCAACCCCATAGAAAACCTTTGGAGGGAGTTAAAAGTCTGTGTTGCCCAGAGACAGCCTCAAAACATCACTGCTCTAGAGGAGATCTGCATGGAGGAATGGGCCAACATACCAGCAACAGTGTGTGACAACCTTGTGCAGACTTACAGAAAATGTTGGACCTCTGTCATTGCCAACAAAGGATATATAACAAAGTATTGAGATGAACTTTTGATATTGACCAAATACTTATTTTCCACCATAATTTGCAAAAAAAAATATTTCCAAATCAGACAATGTGATTGTCTGGATTTGTTTCCACATTTTGTCTCTTATAGTTGAGGTATACCTATGATGACAATTACAGGCCTCTCTCATCTTTTTAAGTGGGAGAACTTGCACAATTGGTGGCTGACTAAATACTTTTTTGCCCCACTGTATATGCATCCCGGTTTTGTATATATATATATATATATATATATATATACTGTATCCAGTTTAGCTAGATCTCATTGCAGACCGTTCCTGGTGTACTGGTTCTAAAATACTTCAGGCAAGCAGTTGATTCAGTTAGCTGCAGTGTATTTAGTATATATATGCATCCCGGTTTTGTATATATATATATATATATATATATATATATACACTGTATGCAGTTTAGCTAAATCTCACTGCAGACCGTTCCTGGTGTACTGGTTCTAAAATACTTCAGGCAGGCAGTTGATTCAGTTAGCTGCAGTGTATTCAGTATATATATATATACATCCCAGCATTGTATATATATATATATAGATCAAAAGTAACATTTCTGTCTTTGCAGATGACACTAAGCTATGCAGTGGAATAACGTCCTTACAGGATGTTGCCAATTTACAAGCCGACCTCAATGCCCTGTCTAATTGGGCGACTATGTGGCAGATGAGGTTTAATGTTGATAAATGTAAAGTTATGCACTTGGGGGCTAAGAATATGAATGCATCATACATACTAGGGGGACTACAACTGGGGGGATCCGTAGTGGAGAAGGATCTGGGGGTTTTGGTAGATCATAAGCTCAATAATGCGGTTTCCAAAGCGAGCAAAGTCCTTTCTTGTATTAAGAGAGGTATGGACTCCAGAGAGAGAGATATCATTTGCAGTTCATAAAATATATATCCACTGCATTGTAGTCCAGCCAAGCCTATACCTGACTGTAGGCCATTCCTGGTGTACGTGTTCAAAGACACTTTCAGGCAGGCAGGTGACTCAGTGATATGCAGTTCATAAAATATATATCCATTGCATTGTAGTCCAGCCAAGCCTATACCTGACTGTAGGCCATTCCTGGTGTACTGTTTTTAGTAAACTTCAGCCGTTGTTTTGCCAATCTATTTGTACAGTATGTCTGGAAGGCCACCAAGGAGAGGGAGACGCTCACAGGCCACTAAAAGAGGGCAAGGGGGCTCTGTGTCTACAGCCAACAGTGCTGGTCGTGGACATGGTGCATCCTCAGCACGTGGCCGTAAGGCACGCTTGTCCTTTATTTCGGCAGCTGGCCGTGTTGAGCCACAACATGCAGAAGAGTTGGTAGAGTGGATGACCAAGCTGTCCTCATCCTCCTCAACCTCTGTCACCCAGGCTCAGGGTACATTGCCTGCCAATGCATCTGCCAAAGCGGCCTCTTTCATCAGCTCAATGTCGTCAGTCACTCCTTCCCTAGCCCCACCATCATGCCCTGAGGAGTCCCCCGAACTGTACGACCACAGTGTAGGGTACATGCTGCAGGAGAATGCACAGAGTTTTGAAGGCTCTGATGATGGTACCCAGGTTGAGGATGAAGGCAGTAACGTGAGCCCAGAGAGAGGGGGTGCCGAAGGACAAGAAACTGGCAGTCATGTTCCCCCCAGCTGCAGCATACTGCCAGGTTTGCCCCAGTGGCGAGGAGGGAGGGGATGATGAGGTCATTGACTCTACGTGGGTGCCTGATACTTCTAGGAGGAGGAGGAGGCACATCTCCAATGAGGCAGGATGCCCTCCAGGGGCCAGCTAAAGGGCAGCCAACCGACTGCATCACACCGCAGAGCTCCACATGTGCAGGGCGCAGCTGACCCAGTGCGTTTTTTCTCAAAAGTTCTTTGGTGTGGGCCTTTTTTGAGACGTCTGCAGCAGATCGCACCGTTGCTGTTTGCAACATATGTCTGAAGCGTATCAAGCGTGACCAAAACACCAGCCGCTTGGGCACCACATGCTTGACCAGACATAAGTCGACCTGCCATGCAGTCCGTTGGCAACAGTACTTAAAAGACCCACACCAAAGAACAAGGCGGACCTCACCTTGCTCCTCATCAGCTGAGATCTCCAACGCCACTATAACTTCAGTCCTCTCAGAGACCTGCGCTGAGAGCAATTAAGTTGTAGAATTAGGTGTCCCAAGCACTTCCGGGCAATCTGCTAGCAGTACACCAACATCCGATTGTAGCAGGCAAATTTCCCTACCCCAGTTGCTAAACCGGCGAAAGAAATTAGGTCCCAGCCTTTCACATGCTCAGCGGCTGAATGCTAGTTTGGCTAAATTGCTAGCATTCCAACTGCTGCCTTTTCAGCTGGTAGACTCTGCCCCCTTTAGAGAATTTGTGGAACGTACAGTACCTCAGGGGCAGGTTCCCAAACGCCAATTTTTTTCTCGGAAGGCCATTCTGGCTCTCTACCGACATGTGGAAGGCAATGTCTTGACCTCGTTGGACAGGGCAGGCATGGACAGGAATGTTACCTTTTTTTCATGGCGCACTGGGTAACCCTGCTGGCAGCTGGCAAGGATGCAGGACAGGGTGCAGTATTGTTGGATCTTGTTCCGCCACCACGCCTCCAAAATGCTGGTAGTGGTGATTCTGCCACACCTCTCTCCTCCAACCCCTCCTCTTCTTCTTCCTCTATGGCCTCTTCCTGTGTAGATTTGTCCTCGGAACCAGCGGGGCTCCGTAGGCGTTCTAGGGCTACGCAAGCACTCAGGCAAAAAGATGCCATGCGGTGCTTGAGTTGGTCTGCTTAGGGGTCAGGAGCCACACTGGGGCAGAGATTCTGTCAGCTCTGCAGGGGCAGGCTCAGAGGTGGTTGTCGCCATGCCAGCTTCAGCCAGGAATGGTGATTTGCGACAATGGCACCAACCATCTCTCCACCCTCCAACAGGGACACTTGACTCATATGCCCTGTTTGGCTCACATCCTTAATTTGGTGGTGCAGGTACCCGGGCTTACAGGATCTTCTGAGGCAGGTCAGGAAAGTCTGTGGGCATTTCCACCGGTCATATAATGCCAGTGCTTGGCTTGCTGACCTTCAAAAGGAATGAAACCTGCCCAAGAACCGCCTCATCTGTGACATGCCCACCAGGTGGAACTCAACGTTGGCAATGCTGCAGGGTCTCCACATGCAGCAAAGGGCCATCAATCAGTACCAGTGCGACTATGGCACCAGGACAGGGTCAGCAGAACTTGGCTTTTTTTCACCACACCAGTGGGTAATGATCAAGGATGCATACACTGTCCTGTCACTAGGGATGAGCTGACCACCCCCCTGTTCGGTTTGCACCAGAACCTGCGAACAGACCTAAAGTTTGCGTGAACTTTAGAACCCTATTAAATACAATGGACTCGAACGTTCGAAATCAAAAGTGCTAATTATTAAGGCTAATATGCAAGTTATTGTCCTAAAAAGGGTTTGGGGACCCGGGTCCTGCCCCAGGGGACATGTATCAAAGCAAAAAAAAGTTTTAAAAACTGAAGTTTTTTCGGGAGCAGTGATTTTAATAATGCATAAAGTGAAAAATAAAAAGTGAAATATTCCTTTAAATTTCGTACCTGGGGGGGGGGGGGGGGGGTGTATAGTATGCCTGTAAAGCAGCGCTTGTTTCCCTTGCTTAGAACTGTCCCTGCACAAAATGTCATGTCTGAAGGAAAAAAAGTCATTTAAAAGCACTCGCGGCTATAATGAATTGTCGACTCCCGGCAATATAGAGAAAGGTCATTGATAAAAAAATAAAATAAATGCGTAGGGGTCCCCCCAAATTCAATTGCCAGGCCCTTCAGGTCTGGTATGGATATTAAGGGGAACCCTGCATCAAATTAAAAAAAAAATTACGTGGGGTTCCCCCCAAATATCCATACTAGACCCTTCTGGTATGGATTTTAAGGGGAACTCCACCCCAAATGTAAAAAAATAAAATGGCATGGAGTTCCCCTGCATCCAGCGTTCTTTCGGAATGCACATTCAGTGCTGCTGGAGGCTTTGAAACCGATCACTGAGTGCGCCTGTCCACCGTTGTTCGGCTCACCTTCATAAAAATGAATCAGTCTTGGATCACCAGCTACCAAGCACTTGATGCTGATGTAACCGATAATTTTATTTATGAATGAGATCCCTTGAAGACTGCCTATGCTGATGCTGAGTGACTATCCTGTTATGCTGAGTCCTCCTCAATGTTCATGTTGATAACTTCTAAGAACATTTTTGGTTCTGGGCACCAGCACCAGTGCCTAAAGCCCAATTTTTCAGCCCTTGTTTAACAGGGGCGTGTAATCACAATTTTTACTGTATTATTTTGCAGAAGGGCTCATTCCTGCGCTTAAGTAGAGTATCTGTGAGGGGTTGCAGTGTTGTGGCACCACCACCACTGCCCCTGTTTAACAGGGGCATGTAATTACAATTTTTGATCTAATATTTCACAGCAGGGCCTGTTCCTGCGCCCACCAAGAGTAACTGTGAGGGCCTACAGTGTTGTGGCACCACCACCACCAAAGGCCCAATTTTTCTGCCCCTGTTTAACAGGGGTATGTAATTACAATTCTTTATATAATAGTTCACAGCAGGGCCTGTTCCAGCGTCCACCAAGAGTAACTGTGAGGGCTTACAGTGTAGTGGCACCACCACCACCACCACCAAAGGCCCAATTTTTCTGCCCCTGTTCAACAGGGGCATGTAATTACAATTTTTGATCTAAGATTTTACAGCAGGGCCCGTTCCTGCACCCACCAAGAGTAACTGTGAGGGCTTACAGTGTTGTGGCACCACCACCACCACCACCAAAGGACCAATTTTCTGCCCCTGTTCAACAGGGGCACGTAATTACAATTCTTGATATAATAGTTCACAGCAAGGCCTGTTCCAGCGCCCACCAAGAATAACTGTGAGGGCTTACAGTGTTGTGGCACCACCACCAAAGGCCCAATTTTTCTGCCCCTGTTCAACAGGGGCATATAATTACAATTCTTGATATAATAGTTCATAGCAAGGGCCTGTTTCAGCGCCCACCAAGAGTAACTGTGAGGGCTTACAGTGTTATGGCACCAGCACCACCACCACCACCACCACCACCAAAGGCCCAATTTTTCTGCCCCTGTTCAACAGAGGCATGTAATTACAATTCTTGATATAATAGTTTACAGCAGGGCCTGTTCCAGCGCCCACCAAGAGTAACTGTGAGGGCTTACAGTGTTCTGGTACCACCAACACCTAAGGCCCAATTTTCTGCAGAGTATATAGGGCAGGCCGTATAGTATATATATATATATATATATATATATATATATATATATACAGGCGGTCCCCTACTTTCAAACATCCAACTTACAAACGACTCCTACTTACAAATAGGGATGAGCTTCGTGTTCGAGTCAAACCCATGTTCGACTCGAACATCGTCTGTTCGGCTGTTCGCCGAATTGCGAACAATATGGGCCGTTCGCACCAAATTTGAGTGGCGCGTCACGGCCCATAATTCACTGTGGCATCGCAGTGCATTGCTGGCTGATGATTGGCCAAGCATGCACTATGACCCGCATGCTTGGCCAATCCCAGCGCACAAAAAACGGAGAGCCATAATTGGCCAAAGCCAGCGTGGCTTTGGCCAATTATGGCTCAGGGGGTTTAGTACACGCCCCACACTATATAAGGCCGCTATATGGCGGCCTTGTGTAGTGTGTTGGAGTTGTTTAAAGAGAGAGATTACAGAGAGAGACAGTGTCATTTATATTGAGTTAGATAGAGCAGGCAGGCGAGTCAGTTAGCTGCAGTTACAGTGTGTAGAGGATATATATGCATCCAGGGCCGGTCGGGGTGCAGGGGGTGCACCGCACCGAGGCGCCAGAGGGGAGGGGGCGCCAAAGTGTCAGGAGCAGGAATGTGTTGCCAATGAGTCTGGCGCCGTACTTTCGCCGCCCACTGACCCGCCCGCCGGCTCGCCCGCAGCAGTATGAACATCCCCTGCCCGGCGCCCGCTGTACAAGGAGGGAAGAGGAGGTAAGTTAGGTCCGCCCCATGTATCCCCTGTGCCCGCCCACAACCCCATGTGCAGCCAATCTGTGCCTGGAAAGGGGTGTGGGCGGGAGATTTCAAAGCAGCCAGATGCCAGTGACACTGATCTGATGTTGCTGCGCTTGACACCGTCTCCTCCAGCCAGAGGCGGCTTGTCACACATTCCTGCTGCACAGGCACTACTCTCCTATCAGCGAACTTTGCCCTGCCTTCCAAGATCTGTCAGTGTCTACTGACATGGAGGTGGCTCAAGAAGGCATACTCCGCATGTTTCCCCCGCCGGCAGCCTTAGCCCTTCACACATGGATGAGCAGGGAGTCGGAGACCGAGAGCACTGCTACAGGACATGAGTGAGTAACTTCAGCAGAACGACTGGAGCTTCCTTTTACTTCAGATTCAGCACTGTAAACTTTGCAGCCCCGGACATAGGAGTGGAAGGGACAGGGTTAGTGATCCATTTTTCACTCCTCCTCCTCTTACCCCCTCCTCCTCCTCTTCCCCTTCCCTCCCCCCTCCCCTCCTCCTCTTCCCTCCCCCCCTCCTCCTCCTCTCCCCCTCTCCCCCCTCCTCTCCCCCCTCCTCCTCCTCTTCCCTCCCCCCTCCTCCTCCTCTCCCCCTCTCCCCCTCCTCTCCCCCCCCTCCTCCTCTCCCCCCTCCTCCTCCTCTTCCCCTCCCCCCTCCTCCTCCTCTTCCCCTCCCCCTCCTTCTCCTTCTCTTCCCCCTCCCCTCCTCCTCCTCCTCTTCCCCCCTCCTCTTCCCCCTCCTCCTCCTCTTCCCCCCCTCCTCCTCCTCTTCTTTCCCCCCCTCCTCCTCCTCTTCCCCCCTCCTCCTCCTCTTCCCCTCCTCCTCCTCCTCTTCCCCTCCTCCTCCTCCTCTTCACCCCCTCCTCCTCTTTCCCCCCTCCTTCTCTTCCCCCCTCCTCCTCCTCTTCCCCCCTCTCCTCTTCCTCCTCCTCCTCTCCCACCCCCTCCTCCTCCTCTCCCACCCCCTCCTCCTCCTCTCCCCCCTCCTCTCTTCTCTTCCCCCCCTCCTCTCTTCTCTTCTCCCCCCTTCCTCTCTTCTCTTCTCCCCCTCTCCTTCTCTTCTCCCCCTCTCCTTCTCTTCTCTCCCTCTCCTTCTCTTCTCTCCCTCTCCCTCCCTTCTCTTCTCTTTCCCCCTCTCCCTCTCTTCTCTTCTCCTCCTCTCCCTCTCTTCTCTCCCTCTCTTCTCTCCCTCTCCCTCTCATCTCTTCTCTCCCTCTCCTCTCTTCTCTCCCTCTCCCTCTCTTCTCTTCTCTTCTCCCCCTCTCCCTCTCTTCTCTTCTCCTCCTCTCCCTTTCTTCTCTTCTCCTCCTCTCCCTCTCTTCTCTTCTCTTCTCTCCTCTTCTCCTCCTCTCCCTCTCTTCTCTTCTCCTCCTCTCCCTCTCTTCTCTTCTCTTCTCCTCCTCTCCCTCTCTTCTCTTCTCCTCCTCTCCCTCTCTTCTCTTCTCCTCCTCTCCCTCTCTTCTCTTCTCCTCCTCTCCCTCTCTTCTCCTCCTCTCCCTCTCTTCTCCTCCTCTCCCTCTCTTCTCTTCTCTCCTTCTCTTCTCTTCTGTCCTTCTCTTCTCCTCTTCTCTTCTCCTCCTCTCCTCTTCTCTTCTCCTCCTCTCCCTCTCTTCTCTTCTCCTCCTCTCCCTCTCTTCTCTTCTCCTCCTTTCCCTCTCTTCTCTTCTCCTCCTCTCCCTCTCTTCTCTTCTCCTCCTCTCCCTCTCTTCTCTTCTCCTCCTCCCCCTCTCTTATCTTCTCTTCCTCTCCCTCTCTTCTCTTCTCCTCCTCTCCCTCTCTTCTCTTCTCCTCCTCTCCCTCTCTTCTCTTCTCCTCCTCTCCCTCTCTTCTCTTCTCTTCATCTCCCTCTCTTCTCTTCATCTCCCTCTCTTCTCTTCTTCTCCTCTCCCTCTCTTCTCTTCTCCTCCTCTCCCTCTCTTCTCTTCTCCTCCTCTCCCTCTCTTCTCTTCTCCTCTCCCTCTCTTCTCCTCCTCTCCCTCTCTTCTCTTCTCCTCTCCCTCTGTTCTCCTCCTCTCCCTCTCTTCTCTTCTCCTCCTCCCCCTCTCTTCTCTTCCTCTCCCCTCTTCTCCTCCTCTCCCTCTCTTCTCCTCCTCTCCCTCTCTTCTCCTCCTCTCCCTCTCTTCTCCTCCTCTCCCTCTCTTCTCTTCTCCTCCTCTCACTCTCTTCTCTTCTCCTCCTCTCCCTCTCTTCTCTTCTCCTCCTCTCACTCTCTTCTCTTCTCCTCTCACTCTCTTCTCTTCCTCCCCCTCTCTTCTCTTCCTCCCCCTCTCTTCTCTTCTCCTCCTCTCCCTCTCTTCTCTTCTCCTCCTCTCCCTCTCTTCTCTTCTCCTCCTCTCACTCTCTTCTATTCTCCTCCTCTCACTCTCTTCTATTCTCATCCTCTCACTCTCTTCTCTTCTCATCCTCTTCTCTTCTCCTCCTCTCACTCTCTTCTCCTCCTCCTCCTCCCCCTCTCTTCTCTTCTCCTCCTCCCCCTCTCTTCTCTTCTCCTCCTCCCCCTCTCTTCTCTTCTCCTCCGCCCCCTCTCTTCTCTTCTCCTCCTCCCCCTCTCTTCTCCTTCTCCCCCTCTCTTCTCTTCTCCTCCTCCCCCTCTCTTCTCTTTTCATCCTCCTCCTCCTTCTCTCTCCCCCTCCTCCTCCAATGGGCACAGTGACACTGATTAATGGGCACAGTGGCTGCATTTTTATGGGCACAGTGATGCTTTCGGAGGGGCACAGTGATGCTGATTAATAGGCACAGTGGCTGCTTTATGATGTGCACAGTGAGGCTTCTTTATGATGGCACAGTGACGCTAAATAATGGGCACAGTGAGGCTGCATTTTGATGGGCACTAGTAGGCTGCATTTGGTGGGCAGTGATGAGGCTGCATTTGGTGGGCACTGATGAGGCTGCATATGGTGGGCACTGATGAGGCTGCATTTGGTGGGCACTGATGAGGCTGCATTTGGTGGGCACCGATGAGTCTGCATTTGATGGGCACTGGTAGGCTACTATTGGTGAGCAATGGTAGGCTGCATTTTGTGGGCACTAGTAGGCTTCAGTTGGTGAGCAATGGTAGGCTGCAATTGGTGGGCACTGATGAGCTGCATTTGATGGGCACTGGTGAGGCTGCATTGATCTCTTTTACCATGTCTGCAGTCTCTGACCATCTCCTGTATTATGTTTGAAGTCTCTGACCATCTCCTGTATTATGGGTGGCTCTTTCTAAACAAACTCTCTAACAGAGGCCCTCTCTGTGTCAATTAGAGAGACCCCCCTCCAGGTCCAATTAGAGTACTCTGCTTCTCTTCCTGTATTTTGTTTATTGTTAAGAGATCGTGGGAGGATCCCAGGGTAATGATAACTCCTTAGGGGAGCATCTCAGTGTTTGAGTCCTTGCCATAGAAACATTTGTGAAGGGGGAGGAGTTAGTAAGGTGACCACGCCCTTGTAGGGGCGCCAGAAATATTTCTGCACCCAGGCGCATGTGACCCTAGGATCGGCCCTGTATGCATCCTAGGTGTTGTATATATATTTATACACTGTATTCAGTTTAGCTAGATCAATTCCTGTTATTCTCTATACTGTGACAGGCAGGCAGGTGATTGTGCTAGCTGCAGTCAGTGTTTCACTTAGTGTACTGTATGCTTTGCATAGCGTTCACCTAAAGCTTACCTGATTACAGTTAGTGACTAATAGTGGTGTTCTCATAATAAAACCACAGGCACAGAGATGCAAGTATTTTCAGTTAGTGTACTGTGTCCTCTGCACAGTTTTCACCTAAAACTAACTGAAGACAATTGCTGCTTTTCCCATACTAATACCACAGCAGGCAGTTGATTCTGATAGCTGCATTATAATCAGAACAGATATATATATATATATATATATATATATATATTTAGTGGTAGTGTGGTACCCCACCAGTGGATGAATACAGGATTCTCAACCAGGCAGGTTGAGGGGCTCCAGGGTATTTGCTTGTTTTGGAGGAAACTGGCTTTTCAGTTTCCTCATGATTTACTAAAGTCCACTTTGGGACCTGGAGCCTGGGGATTTCCTAGAGATCCGGGTGGGATGAAATCCCCAGTCCTGGATCAGGGTTTTGAGACTCACTGGCACACTGATTGTTCAGGTGTGTGTGGGCCTGATAGTAGAGTCAGGACCAGCATTCTGGGCTCCACCCTCCTGATGAGTGCAGGTGTGCACTGGGGAAGCCATAGAGTGCAAGTGTGCACTGGAGACGCCAGAGAGTGGTTGTCTGCACACTGGAAGCCAGAGACCCAGGTCTGAGGGTCAAAACAGTGGACCCAAGTCTGAGGCTCAGAGCAGCGAGGGTCTGCTATCTAAATGGATGGTGTTGCCAATGAAATAGTCTTTAGGAGACAGACAAGAGCCTGAAGTGGAAGGCCTGAGCAACACTGCTGTATGTATAAGCCAGGAGGCTGAATGTCATGTTATTGATGAAAAGGAGTGTTGAAACCCCTGCGAGGGAAACCTTTGATTTTGTTTGAACTTCTTTTAATAAAAATGGGCAAATAAAGCCCTTAAAAAGAAGACCCAGCGAGTGGCAGTGTCCTTCAAGCTCTACCTTTGATGCTAGTCCTTCACACATGGTGGAGAATTTTGGCACAATCTGAGATCCCTACAATCAAGTAAGTTCATCTGTTATATGAACTGTGTTTTTATTGCCAGAAACTGCATAATCTGTGTGTGTGCAGGTGAGGAGAACCTGCAAGAGAAAGGTAACTAGCCTTAAAGAGACAGTGCTCCAATTTGTTGCTGAACTGTGCAAAAAAAATTTTTGGAGTGATTGTGAGTATGGGACGATCAAAACGCCTAAAAGAAGCAAGGATGGCTGAGATGATAGATAGAGCTCTGTGGCTGGAGGGGTTGTTACCGCCTGATCGAACCCCATACATGCCTAAACAGAGTTATCCAAGGGAAAAGGGGGCTGCTGTTGTCCCTAGCAACCCTGGTGCAATGAGTGCACAGGTGATGGCTAGTGTGGAGAGTCCACCAGCGTTTGAATCTGCAGTGGATTGGTGCAAGCGACACCTGGCAGGATTGGACCAAGCTAAAGTGGAAGGCAAGCCAAACTTCGATACAAAAAGAGATCTGCCGGATGTCCATGCCTGGGAGAGGGGTGTTGTTGCCCCTGGCAACGCTGCTGCAGTTAAACCAGCAGCTGTTGCGAAAAGTGTGAAAGTGACACAGCTTGAGACAGGGTCCAGCAGATGCAGTGTGGGAAACCCTGACAAGACATGGAACCAAGTGCGCTGTTTGCGGTGCAGTGAGTGGGGGCATGCAGGCTCCAAGTGCCTTTTGTCCCTGGCTCCAGTGCAAAGCTACCTAGCAAAACAAAGGTCTGAGAAGCCTGTGTTATATGCCAGAAGAAAGGCTGATCAAAGACCAGGACAGAGAGTGGTTGCCCATAGCAACACAGAGGAGGCCAGTCGGGCTGTCTGTGGACCATGGGATGTGCCTCCCAAGGGTCGTGACAAGTGGCTTCCGGAGGAGCCAATACAGCATGTTGGAGAGAGCCAGCAAAGCTCGGCTGGGAGACTGCGATCTCCCATGGCAACGAGAGTGGAAGTTGTGCCTGGAGGGAATCATCAGGAGAGAAACGCACAGGGGAAAAGTCGTCCAGTACCATGCCTGGAATGTGGCCAGTTGGGGCACGAAATATTGTCTTGCCCTAGATTCTGGGGTGCACCTGGAGGTAATGTGGCTGAGCAGAACTCTTTACCTGTGGGCCAAGATTCCTTTGCAAATATATTTGCAGTCACCCCTGGCAACAAGGAGGAGTTTTCTGTGGTGTCTGCAGGGGGTGCTAAACAGTGGGAGATGCCTGCTGTGATTTTATCCCATGGCCACCAGGGGGAGTTGGCCAGTAAATGTGCGGCTGAGGACTGGTTCTTAAGACAACGTACCCAAATGAAGATGGTGACCCCAACTACTGTGGTGGGTAAGACTATCTTTAATGAAATGATGCCTGGAACTGCTGATTTCAGGTATAAAAGAACTGGCTATGTGACTGTCCATGATGATGTGAGAGTGACCCCAGTTAGTGGGGCCACAGAATGTGCGCTTGAGAATGACTTTTTCATACCCAGTGGGAATGCAGGGGTTAAAGTCCAAACAGAACCTGTGTTGATGACTAAAAGTGTTGTGTCTAATGTCTGCCAGCCTCAAGTTGGCAGTGGGCTAGGACAGCCTGCAAAACTTAAAAATGCTTTAAGTGTTACTGTTAATGAAAAGTTTGCTGCTGTTGGGAAAACCCCAGGTTCTTCCAGAGCAAAAGCTGTTGTCACAAATGGGTCATTGCCTGTAGCAATTGGTGGTAAGACAGCACAGTTGTCCCCAGAAATCTCCAGGGAACTTCATGTATTGGAGTCGGAGGTTGCCATGGACAACTGCGATGTCACTCTGGTGGGACAGAATCAAACTTTACCGTGTAATGGTAATGTGTTAGTGCAAGCTGCTAGTAATAAAAATGTGCCGGTAAATGGTGGGTTAACACAACCTGTGAAAAATGCAAAGGTGTGTGAGGCTTATGAAGCGCCGCCCAAGCAAGGTGGTGGTTGTGGTGTATTGCAACCTGTGGTGCTAAAACATGTGTTACCGAAGTCTGCCATGATTCGTAATTTGGGTGATGAATCTGCAACTAAACCCGTCTGTTCTAATGTGTCTCCTTGGGCGGATGGATCAGAGCTGAGGAGCGCCGGTGAATGGAGCACAGCTACAACGGATTGGGATAGTTGGGGTAAAAATCTAATGTCCCTGATAGATGAGGCTTTCATGCACAAAAATAAGGTGGACAAAGTTTCTGCTGTGCCAGCAGGAGGGACGGCAGAACAGCTTATACCTGAGGGCGCGGTGGCTGCTGCAGGGGTTAACCCTCGTGAGAAATATGGACCATATAAGGGCGAGCACACAGCAGACACTTTGTCCGTAACCTACAAAAATTATGCTGACATGGCGTGTCAAAGTGACGTTGTCACTGGTAATGTGAAGCAGTTCATTGGTGCTGAACCTGAGAAGTTGGGTATGAGTCAAGCACCTGGCAGCGCTCTGGTAGAGCACCAGGCTGTGGTTGTCTCCAGCTGGGAGAAGGTTCCATTAAACCTTGCAACCTCTCACGTCTCAGCAAGTGAGTCTGTCTGCATCCCCAGTGTCAGGAAAGTCCCCAGGAAGGACTTGGGTCTGGAGCCAAGGGTATGGTTTCTAACAAAAGTGTTAAAGGAGATGCTGAAACTTTGGGATGTACAGCCAGTCTATACTGGGGTGTTTCCACCACAGTCAGACAGTCTGGTACTGCGGAGTACCATTAGGTGGACCCCTGAGTGGCAGGTGGTACAGCACAAAGGAAGACAAGACAGAAATGGTTTATTTATGGCTGTATTACTAGTGTTAAAAATCGCCTCTAGGTATGCTGATGGGTTACTTCCTGTACAAGAAGTATATGGGAGAGGCTTTGGCGAAAATAAAGTGTCTGAGGTTTCACCACCTAACAACCAGGTAGAAGGCATTTCTGCTGCTATGGTCCAAGGTAGTACTGGTCAGTTGTCGTTGAAGGGCGTGTATGCTGTACCAGTGGAAGAATCACATGAGATGGAAGGGCCAAGTGTGGACCAGAAAGCAGCAGAAATCCTGACCGGTGCTCAACCGAAGGTGGTTAAAAAGACTGGGGTCCCCAGTCCAATGTTTGGTTTAGGTGACAAACCCAATAAGGTCCCCGAGCAGTGGCGGTGCGTCCATAGAGGGCGCTGGAGCGCCGCCCCCTCTCACTCCCGCACCGCCACTGAAAGACAATACACAGATTCATGCATTGCATGAATCTGTGTATTGTCACCGCTGCCGCGCTGCCCACTATTCATATGGCCGGCCTCCTGGTGAGCGCCGGCCATATGAATTAGAGCGGCGGCCGGCGGTGGGTGTGGCTTGGAAGTGCCTATCAGAGCCAGCGGCTCTGATAGGCTTTCCGAATACAGCTCTCACGCTGTATTTGGCTTCCAAAAACTCCTCCCAGGTACGCACAGGGTTGCGTTCCTTGGAGAAGACTGTGGAGGTTTCAGCCAATCAGGTTCACCGGATCTGGTTACCGGTGACCTGATTGGTAGAAGCGACATCGAGGGCGGGTGTCACGTACCTTTGGTGTGAGCCTGACGTGCAGAGGGAGACCTCCCGTACAACCCCGGCTCGGAGACCACTGGAGTGGGGACAGTGGTGGTAAGAGCGCGGTGAGGTAAGGGTGCCTGCTTGGTCCTCTTGGCTGGGTGTAGTAAAGCCAAGCGAAAGCTGGAACAGCTGGAACTGGGAGCAGCGGATGCAGGTCAGCAGGTGCAGGTATGCAGAGCAGCGGATGCAGGTCAGCAGGTGCAGGTATGCAGAGCAGCAGATGCAGGTCAGCAGGTGCAGGTATGCAGAGCAGCGGATGCAGGTCAGCAGGTGCAGGTGTGCAGGACCGCGGATGCAGGTCAGCAGGTGTAGGTATGCAGAGCAGCGCAGTCAGACAAGCCAGGTCTTTCACATCAGGGTAAACAGCATAAACGGCAGGCAGAGAGTAGTCAGAGTCCAGGCTGGGTCTTGGCAACAGATGATCAGACAGGTAACTTAGCAGGGTCAAACAAGCCAGAGTCAGGACTGGAGATAGGAGGGAGGTCAGGAAGCCGGGTCATACACAGGAACACAATACAGGCACAGAGTCAGGAACAGAAGCAGATCAAACCGCAAGGGGCAACATCTCTGGAACGTCTTTTATAGGAAGTTCATGGGAGGAGCAAGGGGTTCAGGGTTCAACATCAATCAAGACACCAAGCAGAGTAGTCTAATCCATTAGGTTATCCAGCAGATCAGGCAGGGAGCTGTCCAGCATCCCAGATAGCTCAGTGGGAAGAGTCAATGCCAGACACAGACGAGGTCCCAGGTTCAAGCCCAGTATGTCCCTGACAGCGGGAGAACATATCGAGGACGGCGCGGACCGAGGAAGGTAAGTGCAGGGCTGGGGGAACAGGCTGCATTTGGGGGGAACTGACTGTATATGGGGGACAAACTGGCTGCATTTGGGGGGAACTGGCTGTATATGGGGGCACACTGGCTGCATTTGGGGGGAACTGGCTGTATATGGGGGACAAACTGGCTGAATATGGGGGCACACTGGCTGTATTATGGGGGACAAACTGGCTGCATTTTGGGGGAACTGGCTGTATATGGGGACAAACTGGCTGAATATGGGGGCACACTGGCTGTATATGGGGGCACACTGGCTGCATTTGGGGGGAACTGGCTGTATATGGGGGACAAACTGGCTGAATATGGGGGCACACTGGCTGTATTATGGGGGACAAACTGGCTGCATTTGGGGGGAACTGGCTGTATATGGGGACAAACTGGCTGAATATGGGGGGAACTGGCTGTATATGGGGGCACACTGGCTGCATTTGGGGGGAACTGACTGTATATGGGGACAAACTGGCTGCATTTGGGGGGAACTGGCTGTATATGGGGGACAAACTGGCTGTATATGGGGGGAACTGGCTGTATATGGGGGGAACTGGCTGTATATGGGGGACAAACTGGCTGTATATGGGGGGAACTGGCTGTATATGGGGGGAACTGGCTGTATATGGGGGACAAACTGGCTGTATATGGGTGCACACTGGCTGTATATGGGGGCACACTGGCTATATATATGGGGGCACACTGGCTATATATGGGGACAAACTGGTTGTATATGGGAGCACACTGGCTGTATATGGGAGCACACTGGCTGTATATGGGGGCACACTGGCTGTATATGGGGGGCACACTGGCTGTATATGGGGGGCACACTGGCTGTATATATGGGGGCACACTGGTTATATATATATATGGGGACACACTGGCTGTATATGGAAACAAACTGGCTGTATTTGAGGGGGCAAACTGGTGGCATTTGGGCACAGTGGCTGCGTTTAATGGGCACAGTGGCGGCAATTGATTTTTTTTTTTCAGTTTGTTTGCGCCCCCCCAAAAATTTTGAGCACCAGCCGCCACTGTCCCCGAGACAGGGAAACGGATAAGAAGTGCGGTAAAAATTGTATGTGGATCAGACAAGAGCTTGTCTGTTCAGGTGGATAAAAATACAGATGGCATCAGAACAGGTCAAGTGGTAGGACAGCTGCCTGCAGAGTGGGTGAACCCCAGGGAAGTGACGTCCTGTGAGGTTCCCGTGGGTGATGGCGGCCCTCCAGTATGTGTGCCCTCTGCAGTCTCTGCCCTAGCAAATGCAAAAAAAAAAAAGGCATTGGTGATCTGTGCAACGTTGAGAGGTGTAATGTTGGTTTGAATATGTCTGTCAATGATGAACCAAATAATTTGTTAAAGGTACATGACAGTGTGGTGTCCAAAGGTATTGGGAAACCTGGGAACCTGAAGCGTGGAGGCAGAAGGGTTGGTAGAAAGACCAGGGGTGCCCTGTTAAAATTTCAGGAGAGGCAGTGCTTATGGAACCCCAAAGAAGAGGGAGAAGGCTGAGTATAGGGAAATATAGGACCTTGTTAAGATCCAGGGAGGGACGTACCTGGAAGCGCACCCGGAAAAAAGGTTGGGCCTACATGGCTAACAGCCAGCACAGAGGTGTCCCAACCATGATGACGGGTGCTGGTGTTCCGCCCTCTGGATCGAAACAAAGGGGGAGGGATATGTGGTAGTGTGGTACCCCACCAGTGGATGAATACAGGATTCTCAACCAGGCAGGTTGAGGGGCTCCAGGGTATTTGCTTGTTTTGTAGGAAACTGGCTTTTCAGTTTCCTCATGATTTACTAAAGTCCACTTTGGGACCTGGAGCCTGGGGATTTCTTAGAGATCTGGGTGGGATGAAATCCCCAGTCCTGGATCAGGGTTTTGAGACTCACCGACACACTGATTGTTCAGGTGTGTGTGGGCCTGATAGTAGAGTCAGGACCAGCATTCTGGGCTCCACCCTCCCGACGAGTGCAGGTGTGTACTGGGGAAGCCATAGAGTGCAAGTGTGCACTGGAGAAGCCAGAGAGTGGTTGTCTGCACACTGGAAGCCAGAGACCCAGGTCTGAGAGTCAGAGCAGTGGACCCAAGTCTGAGGCTCAGAGCAGCGAGGGGCTGCTATCTAAATGGACGGTGTTGCCGATGGAATAGTCTGTAGGAGACAGACAAGAGCCTGAAATGGAACGCCTGAGCAACACCGCTGTATGTATAAGCCAGGCGGCTGAATGTCATGTTATTGATGAAAAGGAGTGTTGAAACCCCTGCGAGGGAAACCATTGATTTTGTTTGAACTTCTTTTAATAAAAACGGGCAAAAAAAGCCTTTAAAAAGAAGACCCAGCGAGTGGCGGTGTCCTTCAAGCTCTACCTTTGATGCTAGTCCTTCACAATATATATATATATATATATATATATATATATATATATATATATATATATAAACAAAAAAAAAATATATATATATATATAATGTAGCGGGTACTTAAATTTAAGGGGGGCATCTGGGTGGTAGTGTAACCCAGATGCACAAATTGCTAGGGGATCCCTTTTCTGGTTCTTGGAGGACTTTGGTGGTGTGGGGTTCCTTGCGGTCCACAGGTGGCGCTGTTGCCCTGGGCCGGAGCTGAATTCACACCGCAAGACTGTACCTTTTTGTCCTCCCCTGGAGCTGGTACGGCAGGGCGGGGAACCCGCTGTGACGCAAAGGGAGAGGGGATAAAAGGGGCGGACGCCCTTACCACGGGGCTCAGAGTTGAGAGTTCGGAGTGGGAGTCGGAGGACTCGGCCGCACCCAGGCACCTTCAGCTTGGGTGCTTACGTTCCAGTGTTCCAGGCCTAGGTGCCCTTGACCTGGCCGGAACGAGGATGGAGTCCATCCCAGGCACCTTTAGCCTGGGGTGAGGTACTATGGCGGAGGCCTGGGGCTCAGTACCTTCGACTGAGTTCCGCAAGGGTGGAGGAATCTGGAGGGGCCCTAAATCCTGAGGTGCCCGTCTCTGAGTTCGTGAGGACTGGTGTGCGGAACTTCTCTGAAGAGTCCAGCGCAGCATTGCTGGTGACAGAGAGGCCTCCTGTTTCTCCCTTGGACGGATCTCTTTCCCCTGACAGGGGCCGTGCTAGCGAAGGTAATTCACATTCTACTCAATATAGTCAGTGGCAGTGACTACCCGCCACTGGTGATACCACATTGGTTAGCAGGAGAAGGGAAAGGATTGTGCCTCGATCTATCCCCCATTACTACTCAGTAGAAGAAACTGTTTATTGTTTGGCAAGAAGAATACAACTGAGTTGGACCTATTCACTGTGTGGAACTCTGGTTACTAGGAGCAAAGGAGTCAGGGACGAAGTACTGGACTTGACTCTAGGACACCTGCACAGGGCCCAATCTTCTGGCATTCACCTCTTAGCTATGGAGGACATGGGCCGTGGTGTATCTCACCCCTCTCCCCAATGCAGAGACCCCTAGACGAAGAAAGACAAGCCGAGAACGAGAAAGGGGAGAGAGGGGTGAGGCCGCTACATGTGGGGGCTCGTCCGGGATGTGTATGGTGTCTGAATTTGAACTTTGCTGCCCGGAGGAGTTCCGAGTAGGTCGGCCATATTGGCCAACGCGCCACGAGGCAACCCATAGCTGGGTAGTTCGTGGGCGGGGAAAGAGAAAAGCCTGCGAACAAGTGCAGAAGGTGGGAGGAGTCTGGCCATGTGGACGTACGCACGTGGAGATTCCGGCGCAGGTGAGTCAGAGCAAAATGGAGCAGCGAAGAGAGAAGATGACTTCAACCACTCCATGGATTTCAGCTTCTTCTTTCACGGACATGACTTCTCTGGCTGCTCCGCTTATGGATACGGGGACAAGACTATGGCCCCGGGGGCGATTGGCTCTGTACACCTGCAGAGACATGGAGGCCCTCGGTGTGATCTGTCCTGGCTGTTCGGGACTGGTGGTCCAGCTGAAGCCATTCGGGCGATGTGAGGTCTGCAAGGAGTTTCTCTTCGAGGTGGAACCATCCACAGAAAAGCCTCGGGCTTTCCACCTCAACTACCTCACAGGGACTGCCACTCCAGAAGGAGAGATCGATGCTGGTGCGTTCCCCGTGCGCACTGATCCGGGCGAAGTGACTGCCCAAGCGGAGATGAAAAGAGAAAAATCCGAGGATGCTGCCTCGGTCACCAGCAGTTCCCTGCTCCGACCACCGAAGAGGAAAGTTGGCCTAGTGATGGCCTCGTGTAGTCGTGGAAGAGCTTCGCCCTGCTGCTTGCCTGGCCTGGATGGATGCGGAGAGAAGAGTCCTGGACATCCCTGTTCTTCTGAAGGCCCAGGTGAGCCAGGGGTTGGGACTGTCTGTGTGGTTAAGAGTGGCGGAAGCCCACAGTCGGTAGAGGCCGTCAAGGGGGATAGTTCCGTGACTGGGAATTATCTGCCTGCTGAATGCTATGACACCTCTGACCTGGATTCATTGTCTGACAATGGCGATGATGGGGAGATAGACGAAATCTTCCACCAGAAGGGATGGGACAAGATGAAGCTACCCTCGTCCCATGTCACCAGGGACCTGCCCATGTCTACTGAAGATAGTACACCTCCGGTGGAGGCCTCGGCACCTGGGGAAGAATCTGGTCCTCTGTCTGAAGTTCCCCTTCTGGACTCAACATCCATTTCAGCCGTTCCTGTTGCGGGAGTGCAACGCAAGTCACTGCGGGCTCCTAGGCCCAGATCTACTGAGGTGGTGAACGCACCTCATCACCCAGAAGTGATTGTTCCGCCTGGAGAAGGAGACCGGGCCACCATGCCACCCTTGTCAAGGCTGCAGCGTCTCTTCGGCCAGAAGGTTGCCCAGGAGTATGGGTGGGAATACCCATACCTGCCTCGAGAACTGCTTTATGAGGTGGAAGTTTTTCGCCAAAGATGGTATGATACCTTTGTGTCGGACAAACTTAAAGTACAGCAAGCACGGCGGTACCTTTCCTGTTCATCAACGGTCACCAAGAAGTTCCAGAACTGTAAAGCTAAGTGGATGCTGGGAAGGCATATCCATGCAGACAGAGTGGTGATTTCCTGCAAGGAAGGAGGAAATGCTGAGTACCATGTGGAGGCTTTGGACAGACATTTGAAGCCTGTGTTCCTACCGCATCCAAGGTTTTACCTTTAAGGAGAAAAAGGAAAGACTCCTGTGTGTTCTTTTTGCTGTTCATTGCTGAACTTTCTGGAGTGTTTTCACCGGAACACAGGGACTGTGCCCTAGTTTTTTTTGCATTTGGGCAGTTCTACTCTTTGCAGAAATGGGAGCTGTTTTTGTTTTGTTCTCCCTCCTTCTCCTTGCAATTCTGAGAAATCAGTGACTTTGGGTTTTAGTTAGTGTAGAATCACAGAGAAATGATGAAGAGAAAAGTTCATCTGGAGGTGATGAGTGTCTTGACCGCGGCATTGTCACCAGGTGGCAGTGTTGGGCAACGATTTTTTTTTTTTTTTTTGACATTATGCAGCACTTATTGGAGTGAATGGGTTTCTTCTCAGGATAGACTCATTCATTCCAAGCAAACACACATATGTTGTTATGATGTATGTTTCTTTTCTTTTCCTCTGCAGGAGACTCGTCTATCAAAGCTGCTGAGAATGGGTAGTCCTTAGATAGCCAGGGGGAGGGAAGAATGTAAATGTGTGAGACATTTACAGTGTTTTATTAAAAAGTTTTATAGTTATATTGTTTTAAGTTTTCCCTTTCCCATTCAGGTCTTGGCACAATTCAGGGCTAAATTGTGTAGTTTGGTTTCTGGGCTGAACTTATGCCACCACCCTTGTGGGATGTGAGTTTGTACCAGACACTGGGGACCAGTGTCAAATCACCAGGGGGAGAGTGTAGTGGGTACTTGAATTTAAGGGGGCATCTGGGTGGTAGTGTAACCCAGATGCACAAATTTCTAGGGTATCCGAGACCCTTCTCTGGTTCTTGGAGGACTCTGGTGGTGTGGGGTTCCTTGCGGTCCACAGGTGGCGCTGTTGCTCTGGGCCGGAGCTGAATTCACACCAAAAGACTGTACCTTTTTGTCCTCCCCTGGAGCTGGTACGGCGGGGCAGGGAACCCGCTGTGACACAAAGGGAGAGGGGATAAAAGGGGCGGATGCCCTTACCACGGGGTTCAGAGTTGAGAGTTCGGAGTGGGAGTCGGAGGACTCGGCCGCACCCAGGCACCTTCAGCTTGGGTGCTGGCGTTCCAGTGTTTCAGGCCTAGGTGCCCTTGACCTGGCCGGAACGAGAATGGAGTCCATCCCAGGCACCTTTAGCCTGGGGTGAGGTACTATGGCGGAGGCCTGGGGCTCAGTACCTTCGACTGAGTTACGCAAGGGTGGAGGAATCCGCAGGGGCCCTAATTCCTGGGGTGCCCGTGTCTGAGTTCATGAGGACTGGTGTGCAGAACTTCTCTGAAGAGTCCAGCACAGCATTGCTGGTGACAGAGAGGCCTCCTGTTTCTTCCTTAGATGGATCTCTTTCCCCTGACAGGGGCCGTGCTAGCGAAGGTAATTCACATTCTACTCAATATAGTCAGTGGCAGTGACTACCCGCCACTGGTGATACCACATTGGTTAGCAGTAGAAGGGAAAGGATTGTACCTCGATCTATCCCCCATTACTACTCAGTAGAAGAAACTGTTTATTGTTTGGCAAGAAGAATAAAACTGAGTTGGACCTATTCACTGTGTGGAACTCTGGTTACTAGGAGCAAAGGAGTCAGGGACGAAGTACTGGACTTGACTCTAGGACACCTGCACAGGGCCCAATCTTCTGGCCTTCACCTCTTAGCTATGGAGGACATGGGCCATGGTGTATCTCACCCCTCTCCCCAATGCAGAGACCCCTAGACGAAAGACAAGCCGAGAACGAGAAATGGGAGAGAGGGGTAAGGCCGCTACATATATATATATATATATTCATCCCACCTTTGTGCAGCTACATCTCACTGCAGGCCATTAGTATGTCTGGAAGGCAAACAAGGAGAGGCAGACAGTCACGAGGCAATAAAAGAGGGCAAGCAGGCTCTGTGTCTAGAGGCAACAGTGCTGGTCATGGACACGGTGCATCCTTATCAGCACGTGGCCGCTTATCCTTCTTTTCGTCAGTTGGCCATGTTGAGCCGCAACATGCCCAAGACTTGGCAGAGTGGATGACCAAGCTGTCCTCATCCTCCTCATCCTCTCTCACCCAGGCTCAGGGTACTTTTTCTGGCAAAGCAGCTGCCAAAGCGGCCTCTTCCCTCGGCTCAATGGCATCAGTCACTCCTTCCCTAGCCCCCCATGTCCTCCTGAGGAGTCCCCCGAACTGTTTGACCACAGTGTTGAGTACATGCTCCAGGAGGATGCCCAGCGTTTTGAAGGCTCCGATGATGGAACCCAGCTGGAGGAAGGTAGTAACGTGAGCCCAGAGAGAGGGGGTAGTAACGTGTGCCCAGAGAGAGGGGGTGCCCAACAAGGACAGCTATCTGGCAGTCATGTTCCCCCAGCTGCAGCAAAAGTCCAGATTTGCTCCAGTGATGAGGAGGGAGGGGATGATGAGGTCACTGACTCCACGTGGGTGCCTGATAGGAGAAAGGAGGAGGAGAAGAAGGAGGAGGCACATCCCCAACGAGGCAGGGTATCCTCCAGGGGCCAGCACACCGACTGCATAACAACGCAGAGGTCCGCATGTGCAGGGCGCTGCTGTCTCTGCGCGTTATTCCAAAAGTTCTTTGGTGTAGGCCTTTTTTCAGATGTGTGCAGCAGATCGCACCATTGCCATTTGCAACATATGTCTAAAGCGTGTCTCGCATGGCCAAAACATCAGCCGCTTGGGCACCACGTGCTTGACCAGACATATGTCGACCTGCCATGCAGTTCATTGGCAAGCCTACCTAAAAGACCCACACCAAAGAACAAAGTGGACCTCTCCTTGCTCCTCATCAGCTGGGATCTCCAACCCCACTATACCTTCAGTCCTCTCTGAAACCTGCACTGAGAGTAAAGAAGGTGTAGAATTAGGTGTGTCACAGCCAAGTACTTGCGGGCAATCTGCTATCGGTACACGACGTCCTATTGTACCAGGCAAATTTCCCTGCCCCAGCTGCTGCACTGCCGAAAGAAGTTTGTTCCCAGCCATCCACATGCCCAGCGGTTGAATGCTAGCTTGGCTAAATTGCTAGCACTTCAATTGCTGCCTTTTCAGTTGGTAGACTCTGCCCCCTTCCGTGAGTTTATGGAATGTGCGGTTCCTCAGTGGCAGGTTCCCAAACACCACTTTTTCTCACCGAAGGCAATTCCGGCTCTCTACCGGCATGTGGAAGGCAATGTCTTGGCCTCGCTCGACATTGCTGACTCATGGTCCAGAAGGCATGGACAGGGACGTTACCTATCTTTCACGGCGCATTGGGTGACTCTTCTGGCAGCTGGGAAGGATGCAGGACAAGGTGCAGTAGTGTTGGAGGTTGGGCCGCCACCACGCCTCCAAAATGTTACTACTGGTGATTCTGACACACCTCTCTCCTCCGCCCCTCCTCTTCTTCTTCCTCCATGTCCTCTACCTGTGCTTTGTCCTTGGAACCAGTGGTGCTCCGTAGGCGTTCAAGGGGCTACGCAAATACGCAGGCAAAAAGATGCCATGCGGTGCTTTAGCTCGTGTGCTTGGGGGACAGGAGCCACACTGGGGCAGAGATTCATTCAGCTCTGCAGGGGCAGGCTCAGAGGTGGTTGACGCCACGCCAGCTTAAGCCAGGAAAGGTGGTTTGCGACAATGGCACAAACCCCCTCTCCGCCCTCCGACATGGACAACTGACCCATGTGCCCTGTTTGGCTCACGTCCTTAACTTGGTGATGCAGTGGTTCTTGGGCAGGTACCCGGGCTTACAGGAGGTCCTGAAGCAGGCCAGGAAACTCTGTGGGCATTTCCGCCGGTCATATAATGCCAGTGCTCGGCTGGCTGACCTGCAAAAGGATTACAACCTGCCCAAGAACTGTCTAATCTGTGACATGCCCACCAGGTGGAACTCTACGTTGGCCATGCTGCAGCGGCTGCACATGCAGCAGAGGGCCATCAATGAGTATCTGTTGCAATATGGCACCAGGACAGGGTCAGGGGAGCTTGGATTTTTTTCCCCATGTCCTTACCTCTCAAGGCCCCCTTTATCCAGACAGTGTTCCTGCTGGCCCGGCTATCACACAGGAAGAGGAGGAGGAGGAGGAGGAGGAGGAGGAGGATTGTGTCAGCACGGAGGTGGAGACTAGCACTCAGCATCAGCAGCAGTCTTCAAGGGATCAATTACAGTCCCAAGACACCCGTGGACTTGTACGTGGCTGGGAGGAGGTGGCTGCGGATCATGTCGTCCTCAGTGACCCAGAGGACTCCGCACTGAATGTCAAAGAAGGCGCGGTGGAGAAGGTGGCTGTCTAACCGATGCGTTCAGACAATTTTTTCGTGCGCAGCCCCAAGGTATGATCGGTTCCAGCAACCATCGCCAGCGTCTGATTTCCATGGTACAGGAATACCTAGGGGCAAGATCAGACTTGGACACCTTTCCCACCGAAAATCCTCTGGGTTACTGGGTCTTGAGGATGGATCACTGGCCAGAGCTTGCACAGTATGCAATTGAGCTACTGGCCTGTCCTGCATCCAGCGTTCTTTCGGAACGCACATTCCGTGCTGCTGCAGGCTTTGTAACTGATCACAGGGTGCGCCTGTCCACCGACTCGGTCGATCGACTGACCTTCATAAAAATGAATCAGTCTTGGATCACCACCAGCTACCAAGCACCCGATGCTGATGTAACTGAATATTTTTTTTTGAAATGTTAGATCCCTTCAAGACTGCCTATGCTGATGCTGAGTGACAATCCTGTTATGCTGAGTGACTATCCTCTTCCTCCTCAATGATCATGCTGATAGCTTGTAAGAACATTTTTGGTTCTGGGCACCGCCACCAGTGGCTAAGGCCCAATTTTTCAGCCACTGTTTAACAGGGGCGTGTATTTAAAATTTTTGATGCAATACTTTGCAGCATCGCTGATTGCTGCGCTCCAAGTACAGTATCTGTGAGGGGTTGCAGTGTTGTGGCACCAGTGCCTAAGGCCCAATTTTTCTGCCCCTGTTCAACAGGGGCATGTAATTACAATTCTTGATCTAATAATTCACAGCAGGGCCCATTCCTGCGCCCACCAAGAGTAACTGTGAGGGCTTACAGTGTTGTGCCAACACCACCACCACCACCAAAGGCCCAATTTTCTGCCCCTGTTCAACAGGGGCATGTAATTACAATTCTTGATCTAATATTTCACAGCTGGGCCCATTCCTGCGCCCACCAAGAGTAACTGTGAGGACTTACAGTGTTGTGGCACCAGCACCACCACCAAAGGCCCAATTTTTCCTACCACTGTTCAACAATGACATGTAATTACAATTCTTGATATAATAGTTCACAACAGGGCTTTCCAGCGCCCACCATGGGTAACTGTGAGGGCTTACAGTGTTGTGGTAACACCAACACCTAAGGGCCAAATTTCTGCAGAGTATATACGGCAGGCCCCTACTTTCAAACATCCAACTTACAAACGACTCCTACTTGCAAACGGAAGGAGACAACAGGAAGTGAGAGGAAATCTACCCCTAGGAAGGCAAATTCTCTCCTGTAAGAGTTAATATGGGAAAAAGGTGTCTCCTCTCCACTGATGCTTTATCACCAATCCTTGTTTCAATAAAAACCCCAAATTTTCAAAAAACATTTGTCATTGGGATGGAAAGTGAGGTGAAATGTTCTGAACAGGTGCACAGACAGCAAAACAAATGTTACAGGGGTGATAACCCTTCCCTATGTTTTCCAAAAAGCTTAAAAATAGATTTTTGGGCTGGAGCTACACTTAAAAAATGTACCTGTTCCAAATTACAAACAGATTCTACTTAAGAACAAACCTCCAGTTCCTGTCTTGTTTGCAGCGCCTGTATACTGCTGTTCAGAGTATATAGGGCCTTTTTTTAATTTGGGTGCGGGGTTCCCCTTAATATCCATACAAGACCCAAAGGGGCTTGCCATGCCATTTTTCTCAATGATTTTCATCCATATTGCCGGGACCAGACATTACATTAAAGCCGCAAGCAGTTTTAAATTACTTTTTTTCCTTTAGAAATGTCATTTTGTGCAGGGACAGTTCTAAACACGGGGAAACACGTGCCACTTCACAGGCATACTTTAGACACTCCCCAGGTACGATATTTAAAGGAATATTTAACTTTTTTTTTCACTTTAAGCACCATTAAAATCACTGCTCCCGAAAAAACAGTCGTTTTTTTTTTTTTGCATTAATACATGTCCCCTGGGGCAGGACCCGGGTCCCCAAACCCTATTTAGGACAATAACTTGCATATTAGCCTTGATAATTAGCACTTTTGATTTCGAACATTCGAGTCCATTTTATTTAATAGGGTTCTAAGGTTCGCGGGAACTTTCGGTCCGTTCGCAGGTTCTGGTGCGAACCGAACCGGGGGGTGTTCGGCTCATCAATACTTACAAACGGAGGGAGACAACAGGAAGTGAGAGGAAATATGCCCCTGGGAAGGGAAATTCTCTCCTGTAAGAGTTAATATGGGAAAAAGGTGTCTCCACTGATGCTTTATCACCAATCCTTGTTTCCCTAAAAACACCAAATTTTCAAAATCCAATTGTCATTGGGACAGAAAGTGAGGTGAAATCTTCTGAACAGGTGCACAGACAGCAAACAAATGTTATAGGGGTGATGATAACCCTTCCCTATGATATCCAAAAGGCTTAAAAATAGATTTTTTGGCTGGAGCTACACTTCCAAAATGTACCTGTTCCAAATTACAAACAGATTCAACTTAAGAACAAACCTACAGTCCCTGTATTTCTTGAGACCGCCTGTTTACTGCTGTTCAGAGTATATAGGGCCTGGGTGCCCCACGCCTTTTCTTTTTTTAATTTGGGTGCGGGGTTCCCCTTAATATCCATACAAGACCCAAAGGGCCTGGTAATGGGCTGGGGGGAGGGGGGGTACCCATGCCATTTTTCTCAATAATTTTCATCTATATTGCCGGGACCCAACATTACATTAAAGCCGAAAGCAGTTTTAAATTACTTTTATTCCTTTAGAAATGTCATTTTGTGCAGGGACTGTTCTAAACACGGGAAACACCCAGGTACGATATTTAAAGGAATATTTCACTTTTATTTTTTCACTTTAATAAAATCACTGCTCCCGAAAAAACGTCAGTTTTTAAAACTTTTTTTTCCATTGATACATGTCCCCTGGGGCAGGACCCGGGTCCCCAAACCCTTTTTAGGACAATAACTTGCACATTAGCCTTTAAAATTCGCACTTTTTATTTCTCACGTTCGAGTCCCATAGACTTTAACGGTGTTCGAAAGTTCACGCAAACTTTTGGTGCGTTCGCATGTTCTGGATGCGAACCAAACCGGGGGGTGTTCGGCCCATCCCTACTCAGCATTCCTAGAGGTAAGTACAGCAGGGACCGAAAGGGGGGAGCATGGTCAGGGTGTACGGTGTTAATTCACCTTTACATTTTTCCTGTAAAGATGAACTATCACTTTAATTACAGGGCAACATAGAATGACTGGTAAACTAGTAGAATGAGTGCTCACTTAGTGAATACGTTTCCACTATGACTAAACGTATACACACATATTAGCATAATGGTTGTGACATGTCCTGCAAATGTAAAGCCACTATTTTGAATGGGGGGTAGTTAAGCTGGGGTCTTATGTTTACATTAATTGTCTGTTTTTGCTTTTTCTTCTAAGGGATGCAGGCTATGGGCAGCTCTCCTGGCGTATGGCTCCAATAAAACCCCTTCAGGCTGCAGATGTACACCACTACAATGACTACAATCACTTTAAGCATTAATAAAAAATCGCTGCTCCCGAAAAAATGGCAGTTTTTAAAACTTTTTTTGCATTGATACATGTCCCCTGGGGCAGGACCTGGGTCCCCAAACCCTTTTTATGACAATAACTTGCATACTAGCCTTTAAAATTCGCAAATTCTACTGGTAAACTAGTAGAATGAGTGCTCACTCAGTGAATAAGTTTCCACTATGACTAAATGTATCCACACATATTAGCATTATGGTTGTGACATGTCCTGCAAATGTAAAGCCACTATTTTGAATGGGGGGTAGTTAAGCTGGGGTCTTATGTTTACATTAAAGTGGATGTAAACCCACTCTCATCCTTTATAAACTACTGCCATAGTGCTGATCTATAAGGATATACGTGCCTCCTGCATGTGTCCTTACCTGTCAAATGTCTCCCCTCTGTCTGATATGGGACCCAAAAAACTGCAGATTCTGTGGGTGGATCTGTTGTCTGGAGCTCGGTGGGTGGAGTCGTGATGTCAGTAGACTCCCTGCCCACCTCTACACTCCCCTTGTCAACATGCATTTTCTCCTGTGTATTCCTTCTGCTATGATCACTAACATCCAGTCAAAATCCAGAAAAGTAACCACATGACTTCAGAAAAGGAGTGGGGGTGGGTATTAAAAAATAATGCATGTCTAAAGCTAGTGCACGAGATATGTAAATAACCTGTCACTCAAAGCAAGGGGGGGAACGGACAAAGGTTTTTCTCTGTCCGTTTTATCTCACTGAACGATATAAAAGAGGATTGCTCAGAGCTGGATTAACTCTTTGTGGCAAGACCTTGCACAAATGATAGGAAATCTTATACTCTACATTGTGACAGCAAAAAAAATAAAAATTCGGGTTTACATCCACTTTAATTGTCTGTTTTTGCTTTTTCTTCTAATGGATGCAGGCTATGGGAAGCTCTCCTGGCTTATGGCTCCAATAAAACCCCTTCAGGCTGCAGATATACACCACTACAATGAGGACTGAGCCCTGGTTCACACTCATTGTGACAGCAGGCAGGGGGTCCTCTCCCTAAACCCACATGGCTGTGTCATTCATTCATTCACAGAGTTCTGTGAATGAATGAACCACCAAGTCTGTCTGAATGAACCACCAAGAATGAACCACCAAGTCTGCAGAGCGGACACAGACACAGCTTGTTATTCTCTATGGGATGGTCGGATGGAAATGGACCGCCTGTCCATTTCCATCGGATGCCAACCGATCCGATCTGCTAGATGGATGGGAAATGGAATCCCCATCCGTCTGTTTTTAGCGGACTGGATCGGATGCAGGCAGGTGTAAACAAACACATGTGCATTTACATCAGTCTTTCCATAGAAAACAATATGTGGTCCGATTAAGCCCGCCTGAAAAACAGACAGGCAGACCCGGTCAGTGTGCTTGTGTGAAAGGGGCCTAAGGCCTTGTTCACACAGGGCATACAAAGCGTACCTTTACAGGGATGCACAGGTGTTCTGTGCATCTCTGTGCAGGCAGTCCCATTGATGTCACTTGGGATGTAGTACCTGCACGAATAGACCCGTTTCTCCCAATTTTACATCCCTGTAGGTCCGCATGTATGTCTCTGAGCTCACACTGTCTGCATTCGGGGTCATGTACCCACACCCACATAGATGTCTGATTGGGAACAGCAGCTATGTCTGTGCAGCCATTGCATCCCAATTGTATGGGGATGCACAGAACACCTGTGCATCCCCGTGCGGGCAAACATGGCCCCCCATGGGCGTACACTTTAGTATGCCACATGTAAATGAGGCTTTAGTAGTAATTTAGCAGAAATTTTGTAAGTTATGTTGTGTTTATGTGCAATATTACTGATTATAGTGTATTTTTTGTGAAAATAGCGATATAATGAACACTTGTGCAATTATTGCGGGGCCAAAAAAATCTGTAGCACTTTTTTTTAATCTACTGGCCATGTGCTGTCTAGTTTGAGGGGTATTTTCAAATTCTGAAAGCTGTAAGTGAAAAATGAAAACCTCCAGATTTTTGGAGAAATTTTTGGGTACGTTTGATTTTCGCCATTTTGCAAAAATGTGCAATTTAAAATTTACAAATATTTGTTATTTATTACCTCCATACAGGTTAAGCTTTTATATTTAGTAGGGATTTAGCAGGAGTTTTGTAAAATTTTCTGTGTTTTTATCTGCTAATAATGGTTTTAGTGTATTTTTTGACAATATATCGGTTCGATAAACATTTGCGCAAATATCGCAGGGTCTAAATAATCAGTAGCACCTTCTTTTTATTCTAGAGGTCATATGCTTTCAGAAAATATATGGTTTTGGGGGTCTTTCACAACTTCTGAAAGCTGTAAGGGAAAAATGAAAACCTTCAGATTTTTAGAGAAATATGGATATTTACATTTTTGCGTACATTCGATTTTCACCATTTTGCAAAAGGGCGCAATGTAAAAATTAAAACTTTTGGTTATTTATTAACTCCATACAGGTTAAGCTTTTATATTTAGTAGGAATTTAGCAGGAATTTTGTCAAATTAGCTGTGTTTTTATCTGCTAATAATGGTGTTAGTGTATTTTTTGCCAATATATTGGTTCAATAAACATTTGCGCAAATACTACGGGGTCTAAAAAATCAGTAGCACCTTCTTTTTATTCTAGAGGTCATATGCTTTCAGAAAATATATAGTTTTGGGGGTCTTTCACAAATTCTGAAAGCTGTAAGGAAATAATTCAGATTTTTGGAGAAATTTGGATATTTACACTTTAGCGTCTGTTCAATTTTCACCATTTCGCAAAAAGGCGCAATTTAAAAGTTACAAATATTTGTTATTTATTCACTCAATACAGGTTAAACTTTTATATTTAGTAGGAATTTAGAAAAAATTTCTGTGTTTTTATCTGCTAATAATGTTTTTAGTGTATTTTTTGCAAATATATTGGTTTGATAAACATTTGCACAAATATCAGTATCACCCTATTTTTATTCTTCTTATTGTAGCGGGCAGTTCCTCCCCTCTCCCCGTCCCCTCTATTAAAGTTCTGCTCGCAATGTCTCTGGTCTAAGGGGTATGATAGGGGAGGGAGAGGGTGCGCTACGCCTGGCTTCCACCACAGATGTATAAGTGGTATCGGCAATGCCTTTCTTTACCTTCGGGCCTGTGTTGTGCATCGGATCCTCCCTACAAGAGTCTCCAAGAACCTCGTCTGCCAGGAACTTGAGCCACACACCGTTAAAGTCCAACACTCCTTTATTTAGAACATAACATGGACTCCCTTGGCTATAGAACAGAAACGGAGGTGTGTGTACGAATAGGCCCAGACACAAGTTCGATCCTCCACTTTCCTCCAAAGAGTGGGTCATGGTCTCCGCACGAGGGAAATTCACCTTCCGGACGGTCTCCGACAAGAGACTCACCCGTCACCGGCAGTATGCTGCACCGGGTCTTCAGATGAGGAACTCTCCCCGGTCCATTACGCCCACCTTGGATTCAGGCATCCATCTCCGGAGTACCTTAGGCTCCTTCCCTCGCGGAAGCCTGAGATGGAACACGATCTCCGGTGGTCCTCTAGGCCTAGTCCGCCTAGAGGACAAGCACGAACTCCGTCCGCAGGCTAAAGGTGCCAGGGACCAAGACTCCCGTGACCAAGATGGCCGGCCTTTTTATCCCCTCTCCCAGCAAGCACGGCGGGTTTCCCGCCCTACCATACCGCTGCCCAGAGAGGACAAAAGTAGTCCAGCACACAGCGGCATGCATCCGTCGGCCCATGGTGACAGCGCCACCCAGTGGACCGCCAGAGACACACCACTGGTGTCACCGAAAAATTCAAAAATTACTGCGGGAAAGTAAATACCCGCTACATACTCCCCCCTGTTATTTGACACTGGTCCCCAGTGTCTGGAGTAAACCATATCCTCAACAACGGACATGATCCAGTCCAGAAACCACTAACAATTGAAAAACAAAAACTTTTGGAAACTCTATTCTAACGAACAAGTTGTGTCTGAGCCCCTGCAATAAAAGAGGAGTGAAAGACAACACATTCAACATGAAAACCACATTTCAACAATTTACTTTTCCCTCCCCATCCTAACTAAAAACCTCCTCAGAGTATGTAATCTTGCTGGGATGTCCTCCTGCAGAGGGAAAAGAAATAAAATTAACATGTAAAACCCTGACACATGTATCCGTGTGCATGAAGAAAATAAACTTCTCCTAAAAGAAGTCCCTGTTTCTCCAAAGAGTGAGTGCGTGAAAAGTGTTTGTAACGTTGCACGACACTGCCACCTGGTGACAGCCTCGCGGTAACTGCACCCGTGGAACTTCTTCTCCTTTCTCTCTAACCCTATCTACCCCAGAGTCTGTAATCTCCTTGCAGGAAGATAGAAACAAACAGGAACAGTTCCCTTTTTTTTTTTTCTTTGGCACACCAAAACACGATTTCTCCAGAAAGTTCAACAGCATGATAGCATTGGAGTCTCTTTCCCTCCTACAGGTAGAAACGGGGATGTGGCAAAATAAATGGCTTCAAATGCTGGTCCATAGTCTCTAGATGGTATTCCACATCTTCGCCTTCTTTGCGTCTGATCACTACTTTATCTGCATGGATGTGTCTTCCCACCATCCATTCTGCCTTGCAGTCTTTAAAGCGCTGTGAAGCCTTTGGGGAACATGTCAGTTATCTGCGGGGCGTGTGGAACTTTGAGGTGGGTCTACGCAAAGTCATTGTACCAGCGCTCCCGGTACACTTCCACCTCATATAGCAAGTCCTTCGATAAGTAGGGGTACTCCCATCCGTACTCCGCTGCAACCTTTTGACTAAATAAATGCTGTAATCTAGCCAAAGGAGGCATAATAGCTTTGTCCCCTTCACCAGGCAAAACAACTGAGTCTGGATGACGAGGTGCCTTGACCACCTCCATTCTGGGCATTGGGGGCCGCAACAACAGTCTCTTAACCCCAGCGTCAGATACTGATGGTGCCGGGGGTGTAGGGACAAGTTGAGGAAGTGATTCTCCTTCAGGCGCTGACGCCTCCACCCTGGGTGTGCTCTCTCCTATGGACATAGGTGAATTCCCACTTCCACGGAATGAAGCAAGCGGTATCTTGTCCCAGCCCTTCTTGGCAAACAAGTCATCTATAAAGGCATCATCTCCCGTATCTGAGAGAGATTCCAGGTCGGAGGTGTCACACTCCTCCGCGGGTATGTAGCCCTGTGTGGAAACAGAACCTCCACACTCCGGGGACTTGCTAGGCCATGCCTTCTCGACACCTCCTCCCTCACACCAAGTCTTCTCTGCCGGCTTACCTTGACCCTTCCTGGGACGCCCGGAACTCCCGTCAACCGATCCCTCTGGGTCTGGCGTAAGCATGCGAGACGGTCCACCACCACCGCTGGTCGGGGATACCACGCTGGTTCTTTTCTTCGGTGGCGGACGCTGTGAGACAGTGGTGACCGAGTCAGCATCCTCGGATTTCTCCCGTTGATGTTTCACGACCTCCTCCGCGGTCGTTGCAGTGTGCGCAGGGGTGACTCTCACAGCCGTGATTCCTCCTTTCTGAGTGGCAGTACCTAAAGCCCGGCCTGGGTAGATGGTTTTCGGCCTCTCAACCTCCGGATCCACTTCAAACGTGAACTCCCCACAGGCCTCGCATCATCCGAACGGCTTCAACAGGCATACCAGTCCCGAACACCCAGGGCATATCATACCCAGGTAAAGGGAAAATAGTGCAGCGCTTAAACTCAAGAGTTGCTAGAAGCAGCTCTGAAAAGTGAATAATAAACCACTCTAGATTAGTGATAAATAAATTCATATATAGTCCATTCCAATGGATGTTTTCCCATATGAGATGACTTCCATGAGGACTAGGGAACGTGACACCTTGTAAGTTGAATAAGTGAATTCAAAAAAGTCCAAACAGCATGTATGTGATGAAAGTGAATGTCTTGTTCATGGACAACACTGCCACAGCATAAATCGACTAGAAGACCTCAAAGTATCAGATGAGAGTTGTTAGTAAGGCACAAAAGGTAAGGTTGGATACTCTTACCGGACGTGGTGGACCCACCTGTCATATGACAGTGGGTCAAACGAGCTTGATGGTCACCGTGACCAAAAGTGAAGAGAACTCGATATCCAGGATACCTCAGACCAACTTCCACGGGATAGCAGATGACCAACTCACACAATGGATTTTCCTCCGGTCATACAGGCTCCAAATCCATCCAAGATAGACACAAGGGAAAAAAGAAAGAAAAACTCCAGATGGTGCAGGTCAATATAACCATGAACGGTTTATTGAATAGGTATTGTCTTATATGAATACAGACAAAAAATAAAAAGTGATCACAAGATAAAACAATAAAAGCAATGTGGGGTGCAGCATAATCAGGCCCTACGCGTTTCGACTACGGAAGTCTTCAACAGGGGCATAGTTTATCTGTTTATACTTTGTTTGTTTGAGTGCTAGCAGCTTTGTTGTAAAATTTGGTTTAGCGCAGTTTTTTCTTACTTTCCCATATCATACCCAGGGCCTCAACGTCCATACATGAATATAGGGCGAATCGACCCCTCGGCTTCAGTCGGATCCCTGTATCCGTTATCGGAGCAGCAGCAGTCAATGTTGTAGTCGCCGGGTGAACCGGGATCCATGAGGCGGGTCCAAACATGGCGACCTGTTGCTGTTCCATCTCACACTGCAGAGTTTTCGCGCCAATGTCCCACGTGTAGTCCGTCACACGTATTGGACTCCTCCCCTTTTGCTCCAGTTCACGGGCTTTTCCACTTTACTTGGTTGAGACACGCCCACGAACTAAGCGGTGGGGGTTGTGTCTGGTGGCGCAGTGCAATTAAAAACCCCCACGTGTAGTCGTCACATGGCTGGGTTTTCCCCCTTTCACCACTCTTCCTGCGCGGGCCTTTCCCCTTCTGAGGTCATGTCCACGACTTTCGAGCAGGGCAGCACTTTGGCCTATTCATTTAACTCTGTCTGGCAGACACCTTCTTCCATGTGATGCACAACACATATCCCGGACGAGCCCCCACGTGTAGCGGGCAGTTCCTCCCCTCTCCCCGTCCCCTCTATTAAAGTTCTGCTCGCAATGTCTCTGGTCTAAGGGGTATGATAGGGGAGGGAGAGGGTGCGCTACGCCTGGCTTCCACCACAGATGTATAAGTGGTATCGGCAATGCCTTTCTTTACCTTCGGGCCTGTGTTGTGCATCGGATCCTCCCTACAAGAGTCTCCAAGAACCTCGTCTGCCAGGAACTTGAGCCACACACCGTTAAAGTCCAACACTCCTTTATTTAGAACATAACATGGACTCCCTTGGCTATAGAACAGAAACGGAGGTGTGTGTACGAATAGGCCCAGACACAAGTTCGATCCTCCACTTTCCTCCAAAGAGTGGGTTATGGTCTCCGCACGAGGGAAATTCACCTTCCGGACGGTCTCCGACAAGAGACTCACCCGTCACCGGCAGTATGCTGCACCGGGTCTTCAGATGAGGAGCTCTCCCCGGTCCATTACACCCACCTTGGATTCAGGCATCCATCTCCGGAGTACCTTAGGCTCCTTCCCTTGCGGAACTCAGTGTTGGGCACTGAGCTCCGGACCGCCGTCCGAGTACCTCACCCTCAGGCTAAAGGTGCCTGAGATGGAACACGATCTCCGGTGGTCCTCTAGGCCTAGTCCGCCTAGAGGACAAGCACGAACTCCGTCCGCAGGCTAAAGGTGCCAGGGACCAAGACTCCCGTGACCAAGATGGCCGGCCCTTTTATCCCCTATCCCAGCAAGCACGGCGGGTTCCCCACCCCACCATACCGCTGCCCAGAGAGGACAAAAGTAGTCCAGCACACAGCGGTATGCATCCGTCGGCCCATGGTGACAGCGCCACCCAGTGGACCGCCAGAGACACACCATTGGTGTCACCGAAAAATTCAAAAATTACTGCGGGAAAGTAAATACCCGCTACATTATCATGTGCTTTCAGAAAATATATGGTTTGGGGGGTCTATCACAAATTCTGAAATCTATAAGTGAAAAATAAAAAACAAAGGAAAATTTGCAAAAATGGTCAGGCCACCTGAGTGTACAAAATGGAGCACAGGGCCTGGCAGAGAAAGGGTTAATCCCTAGTTAAAGAAATCCAAGTCGCATGACCTTTTAAAATTAATTGATGAACTCTTCACCATGGAGTGTGCTATATTCTGTCAATAAGAGCAAAGTCGTAGCAGTGTATATGACAAAATAAGTCCCTTTGAAAAAAATTCTCAAGAAAGGAATGAGCAAGATACACCTCTACTTACAACCATTTTGAGCTCCATTTTGGATTGATCAGAGATATTTCATACATACCATCTGTTTGGTACTTTCTATCAGCATACAGGCAGAAGTGTGTGGCCTTTCACATTTACAATTAACTTGTGCCTTGCCACTAGTGGTTTTGCATGCCTGTGGTTTCTCAGGGCATTGGCCTTTTTTAAAATCAGTCCCATTGCTTTGCATCAATCACCATTGTGCAGCACAAAGCAGAGCCCAGAAATGTGCTAGGCAAATATTGCTGCACCCCTGTGCATACTTTGTTAATAAAACATTACAAGTGTTTACCATTACCATCAGGCAATGGTTTAAAACATCTATATTTGTCATCTTTAACACTTCCAAATTTTTGCTGCTTGTTACAGAGGCTTATTAAGACTTTTTCCTGTTAGAACCAAGCTTAAAGGTGAACAGAAAGCCCACCTTACTGCCTTAGGGGATCATATCTGCCAAATTTTCATGAATTTTTATGTCTGTCATCTTGTGTGCTAACTGAATGCAAATACCGTACTCAGTTCTTACTGTGGGGATTCATGCTGGCACTTATTCATCACTTAAGGAAAAGGCTCTAGTCAAATTAGTTTAACTTGAGCAAACATTTAATTTTAATACTGTCTTAAGAATAACAACCACTCAAAAGCTTTGGCCAGCCACAGAGAATTTCTAAGCTATCTATCTCTCTATCCACAAATTTCATGAGTCATGTTGACAGAGCCAAATTTGAACTTATTTAAAATTTCTCTGCGGTCCACAAATAGTGGCTTGGGAGACACCGTGCAGGGGCAAAACTACAAATAATAAAGCTACTGTACATACAAAAACACTGATGTCCCTGTAGCGAGTCTTGAACAAGCATGTATATTAATATTTTGGGGTGGAAATTGGCCCCCTAGAAGTCTATGGAGATCAACTGTGCAGGTATGGCAAGCACAGAAAATATTATTTTTGCTGTAGGCTCACAACATTCCAGTGGACTATGTCTGTGGAAGGCAGCAGACATCTAGGGTGGGGGAGGTCAAAGAGCATATTGCATATTGTGTGAACACGCACTAATATTTTAATGTCCGGGACAATGTCTTATGTTCATACATTTGATGTGCTGGACTGGTTAAGATTACAACACATAAATGGAATATTATGTGAGAATCTTGTGTAGTGGGTACCCCAAAATTGGGGTATCGCTATGTTCTAAATTTAGGGGTAGTATGAGCCATAGTTGGCTCAGGTTCTCTAATTTGTTAGGTACTGGACTCTGCTCTGCTTTAAGTGTTGTCTGGTGTACAGTTCCCCTTTGGCCTGTAGGTGACACTGTTGCCTAGGCCTAGGGTCGAACCTCAGGTGATACGATAGCGTGATTGGGTGTCCTCTCTCAGCTACCGTGCGGTGGGCGGGGCTTCGCCTGCTGTGCATGCCGGGAGAGGATACATAAGGGGCAGACGCCATGATTGGAGGAGGAGTGCCGGGGAGAGGAGTACCCGGAGGAGTGTGCCCCACGGGGGTTGTGTGTCAGGGGGAGTCCAAGGACCCCTGACGGCGAAGTCGCGCCCTATGGCCCTGCTGGCTGGGGGGTACGTGAACTGTCCGAGGAGTCGCGGGCACCTTTAGCCCGAGGCTGCAACGTTCCAGGCAGGCCCAGTACCTTTAACTGGGTCTGCGATCAATATGCTGGAGTTCCAGGGAGCCCGTGTGAGGGGCGGCCCTCTCTGAAGGAGAGGAAACCAGGGGAGGACCTGTCTGATGGACTGGTGAGAGATGTCACAGTGAAAGAGAGGCCTGGTTGCCTATCAGAGGGAGGACTCATTACTCAGCAAGATAACCCTGTAAAGTGCCCATTGGCATCATCAGTTCTCTAAATTTTACAGAGGTTTAAGGAATGTTCGGGATTCAGGAATAACAGGATTCTGCTACTATTAGAGGATCTCCTGAACCCGTCCCTGGAGGGGACAAAGTTACAGTATTGTTCGAGCTCCACTCCAGCTGCTAGAACTGTGAGAGAGATCTATCCGGGTGAGCTAAACCCACTCGGGATCGAGTGGCGACAAGTAAGCCAAGTGTTGTGTGCCTGAATCTACCTCCTATCTTCGCTAACTTCTTTCTCTCTTCAATTTTCCCGTTAACTGAAGCAAAAGAAAATAAACTCTTTGTTGGAGTTGAAGTTGTGTGGACATTGGCCTTCTTGGGGAAGAATATAGACTTTTCCCTACATTCTAGGGATGAGAACCAGTGGAAAGAGGTAACTCGCTGCAGGACCCAAATCTGTGAACACTGCCTGACCTCTGATAAGGAGGACACGGGCTTGTGGCATGGTGTGTCTTACCCCCTGCAGGTGAAGGTAAGTGGGGGCAAAAGGATCTGTGTGCTACACTTGCAACTTGAGATATATACTGTATGTATGTTATCCTTAGGGTTAAAACTATGTACATTTCTAAAATGGAAAAAAAGTTATAGGTACAAAATGTGATCAATGGAGTTGACCATTGCTAGCTGTTTTATACAGTCTAATACCCTATAGTTTTAACAGCTTGATGAATCTCCCTTACAGTGTATCTCTAAACAAAGCACTTTTTTAGTTTATTGTGGTGTAGGGCTAGTTAGACCCTCAATCACTTTTTTATTGCTGTTTGTGTCCACATTGGGATGTGTATTTTTCCTGATGACTATTGTCACTAAGAAGGTAAGGGGACAAAGAGTTATCCTCAAAACAGGGAGAGTGCCTACAATAGAAATCCCGCACACTTTTGGAGATTTCCTCTAACTTCCTGTTATGTCCCTGTAACAAAAAGTCAAGGGAAATTTCCATAAAAGTACATATACAGCATAAAATATACTGACACAGGTTAAATCCAAGACTAAAAAAATGGTTTTACTGTATATACACTTTAACACTTAAGCCTCGTACACACGATTGGATATCCTATGGATTCTAATCCGATGGTTTTGTCCATCGGAAATCCGATGAAGCTGACTTCCATCAGTCTTGCCTACACACCATCAGTCAAAAAACCGACCGTTCCAAACGCGGTGACGTAAAACACTCCGATGAGCTGAGAAAAATGAAGTTTAATGCTTCTGAGCATGCGTCGACTTGATTCTGAGCATGCGTGGGTTTTTTATCCGATGGACTTGCCCATAGACGATCGGAATTTGCTATCGGTTTTTGATCCATCGGAAAAATTTATAACATGTTCTATTTTTTTTTTCCCGATGGAAAAAAGACCGATGGGTCCCATACATGATCGGTTTGTCCGATGAAAAAAGTCCATCGGACTGTTTTCATCTGTAAAACCGATCGTGTGTACAGGGCTTAAAATTACTGTATATTAAAACCTTAACAATAAACTTCCTGTTTTTGTCTGTAAAATATACCGTACTCTTAAACTGGTTTGCTTTTGTTCATATGGCTTAAACCCTTTCTTTTACAAAAGAACAAAAAGCAACTGGTTGCTGTGCTTGTTTAAGAAAGAAGTGTTGGCTTTTGTGTGAATTTTAAAAGCAGCGGTCTTCTGTCAGATTAGCAAACGTGTAAGATCAGCAGGCTTGCAGCTGCTTGTAAAATTCAACATCAAACGGAGTTATAAATACTGTATTTCAGGATATAAGCTCAGTTTACAGGTAAAAATAAGTGTGAAATGCAAGACTCCGGTGGGTGTAAAAAGATGTCCGCTTGGCGACTTCAGACTGTAGGCTTAGTGTGGCCGAGTACGGGTGTACCAAGATGGACGTGAAGGAACGTCACTTCCCTTACGAAATCCGACAGGTCGCCTAATCTGATGGAACACCGGCATTCAATGGTGGCTCCATTAAATCCTGCGGGAGAAAGGAGCCACCCTGAAAAAAGGAAACCTGGGGCAACAGTCATGATACCAGTTTAAATTGGAGCAATGACAAGGATTAAAAGATAAAGAAATTGCATACTCAAAAAGACCCCTTTCACACTGGGGTGCTTTTCAGGTGTTTTGATGCTAAAAATAGCACCTGTAAAGCGCCTCTCAAGCAACTCCAGTGTAAAAGCTCGAGTGCTTTCACACTGGGCGGTGCGCTTGCAGGGCGAGGAAAAAAGTCCTGCAAGCAGCATCTTTGGGGCAGTGGGGGAGCGGTGTATACACTGCTCCCCCACCGCCCCTGCCATTGAAATCAATGAGCAGCGCTGCCGAAGCACCTGCAAAGCGCTTAGGCGGCGGTGCTTTGCGGGTGCATTTAACCCTTTATTCAGATGCTAGCGGGGAATAAAAGTGCACTGCTATTATTGCGCCTGAAAAGTGCCGCTATAACAGCGGTAAAGCGCCGCTAAAACTAGCGGCGCTTTAGCGCTAACCCCCCCCCCCGCCCCAGTGTGAAAGTAGCCTAAGTAATTACATTAGCTGCTAAAAGTGCTTAAAAAAACAGGATTTAATATCACTTTAAGAATACACAGGCAGTGTGAATAAAACTTTGAAGCTCTGAATTTGTGACACAGTCAACAGGTAATTTTTGCACTCATCAAACAGACTCAACAAAACACTTACAGTAAATGCCAGTTTATTAAAGATATGGAAAAGGTCATATGTTATGTCATTTGATACAGTTTTCTCCCTCCTACATAGACCTCCTCCGTTCTTTGCTATGAACCTTAGCACCAATCAACTGTTTTTACGCTCAGTCTCTTGTGCTATGTAAAACCATATCCCATTTTTCATTGTAAATGCATTCAATTCTACTTCTATAAGTGTTTTGTACTCCTATTGACAGAAATGTTTTCCTTTAACCCTTTGTATACTCAAAAATCCTTAAACAAAGAATGCAAAAAAAAAGGAAAAAGTAAAGGGCAGGATTAGGTAATAGGCTAACACGTGCAGCTCATGGGATGCCAGCGTGTGTTAAGTAGATATAACAGGAACTATGAAGATAAATAAAAAATAAAATAAAAAAATAAAAATAAAAAAGAGGTCTAAAAATTATAGTACAATTTTCATGGTAGAGCAGCTAGGGCATAGGGCACACAAAATTACATTTCATGGACAGAAATATTTTGGTCACATGTCTTAGAATGTCCAGGGTTGACTTTGAGTCATAAGACTTTTTAATCCAAGGGAACATTTTTTTGTTTAAAATTTTTGCATAAATACCAACTGTCCTTTTCTAACCATAGGAATTTATGTTACAAAAGGTTGATTCTTCGTAGCTGGTATGACTGCATAAAGAGATTTTTCTGCAGCCAACTGTTCTCTGTGATGCTTAAGAAGCTCTAGCAGAATAAGCTGAATTACAGCTCTGTACCTCTGTGTGCCACTGTCAAAAAAACTATATCCACCCAACTGTTGACTTTTCCAGGCAAGGACTAAAGAAAAAAAAAATATCAATTATGTTCATTTTTAGTAAAAAAAATAAAAATTTATGTTTTAATTAAGACACAATTATTTTGTAGGTCTTATAAATAATCTGGCATAACTTTCACATATACTGCAATATAAATGTGTAAGTGAAAATAGAGATTTGACAGTTATTTTATGATGAGGCACAGTGGTAAACATATCTTTCTATATTTATTCAAGACAAGCCTAAGGCTGTTCTCTGTGTGAAGGCTACAGGTTTTGTATTATATTCTACACTCTCACTGAGTAAACCTTTCTAATGACAAATTTTATATTTTCTTATGTGTGCTTGCTGGGTCTGCTGTCAGAAAAAGAGTAAAAAGAGGACTGCATGCATGGCAATTGCTGAATGCAGCCATAGGTTTGCTGCCCTATTTCTTCGGACTATACCCATGTAAGAGATAACATACACTTCTAGTTTTTCATTTATGTCACAGCACAACTTTAGGGAGCAAAACCTCTCATTGCTATCAAGAGCTGGACAAAGGCTGATTATTTCCATTGGATGATTTACTCAGTATCCTAATTTATTGGCCAGTGTTAGCTAAATGATAAAAGCTAAATGATTCCTTTATTGGTTATTGTTGCCTCCATCTTGGTATTTTTTTTTTAATTGGTTAAAAATTTCTAAACAATTCTCCATATATTTAATTTAGAAATTCAGATAAATCACTTTAAAATTGTCTAAACATTTATACAAGGAAAATAAAAAGAAATGCAACACAAACTATTTCTTATGAAATATAATGTATAGGATATTACTATATCAGTATAATTTTTTTTCTAAAGACAACTTGTAAATAATAGCTAAAACATGACTATAGTGCTTTACAAATATTACAGGTTAAAACACAAAACATTAAGCATTTTTAAATTCTTACTTGCAACTTGTAGTATTTTTAACTACATACACGTATAATCCTATGCGAATGTTTTTGTTGAAATTAATGAATGGACTGGCAACAGAGTTTCTTTAAAGTAATGTGTGAAGTGGTTTTGAAAAGAATGCATTTATTTATTATGGTCAGGACTTTTAAAAAATGCATTAAAACTAGGGCTGTTACTGATTAAAATTTTCGTGTTCGATTAATGGATTTTTTTTTTAAATCGATTAATCGACTAATTTTGATTAATTATAACGCACATAGATCAAACTACTTTTAGCTGATCTCCTTGCAGACCGATTCCCAGTGCAGCTACCAACCACTGGAAAAATTGATAGCAGGATACAAAAAACACACAAAGGCAGCGCTCAATGGGAATAGTATTAAAACTTTTATAGTCTTCAAGTAGATAACAAAATAAATATTGCACTAGAGATGAAATCAATGTAGCTACATAAACTGTAAAAATGGTGCGAGTAATACCAAACGGTAGCAAAAGCAGTCATAAAAACATGTAGCTAAGTATGATACTGGTAAAAAAATGTGTACAACGATACCACTGCTGAATCCAGATGAGAAGGGGCTAACATCAGTCCGTCGGCATGTAGATGTCCCGTGAAGGGAACTATCACAACTCCCAGGGGATGGCTGTAGAATCCCAGGTTGATAGAGGGAAGTGATAGAGGGAAGTGTAACAGCCCTTGCGTGTGGCAGATAGTAAGGTCCCGCCGGCATGCAGATATGAAGGCACAGCAAAGGAGCCCTTCAGATGGACACGGCAAGCCCCGCCGGTGTCCGTGACATCACCGGATCTCCCTGAAGACCTGGAAGACGGGGGAGAGGTGAGTACTGATCAAAAGAATTCTAACCGATCAAAAGAATTTTGATCAATCAAAACAATTAATCGATTAATCGAGGAATTAATAGTTAATTTCCACAGCCCTAATTAAAACACATTTTAAATATCTGCATTTATTATAAATATGACATTTTGCATATTAATATTCAACATTTTCTTTTTGAGACAGCAGGTTAATCTCTAGGCCCCTTACCGTTTACCAGAGTTTTTTTAGTTAAATAAAGATGACAATACAATACAAGTGGGATGGATACATAGCAGTTCAGTGGAAAAGCAATATAAACTCCATACATTCATAAACAGTAAAGGTCCAGGGCCAGGAATTTTGAGCAGTAAATGGAGTATCATTTTTCTTTCCTCTTGAGATTGGTATGCTACTAGTAGGTGGAAACAGAATCATATAGGTACCACCTATAAAGATATAAGAAGGGGAGAAAAATATGTATCCAAGAGGAGAATGTCAGAGAATAATGCATTGATGTCTATTCTTAAAGCCATGGAGCATAACAATAATTGATAGACTTGAGAAGAGAATTTTACAACTACAGTTTAGGGACTAGCGGTTGACCCAAGAAAAAAAATTGAGACACTCACAGGCTCTAGGCCACTTTTCACAAATTGTTAGAGTCTGGTTCTGAACCTGTGACCTCTGGCTGTAGCTCTTCTTGCTGTGCCACTTGAGATGCTAGACAGCTCCCTGTCTGTCCCGTTGGACAATCTTGCCTTTTCTCTTGTTTCTGGTGAACCTTGAACTCTTTGCTCCTCCCATGAACTTCCTGATTTAAGCCATGTCTCTGCAGTATCTACAGTGGGGAGAACAAGTATTTGATACACTGCCGATTTTGCAGGTTTTCCTACTTACAAAGCATGTAGAGGTCTGTAATTTTTATCATAGGTACTCTTCAACTGTGAGAGACGGAATCTAAAACAAAAATCTAGAAAATCACATTGTATGATTTTTAAGTAATTAATTTGCATTTTATTGCATGACACTTAATATTTGATACAGAAACCTTTGTTTGCAATTACAGAGATCATACGTTTCCTGTAATTCTTGACCAGGTTTGCACACACTGCAGCAGGGATTTTGGCCCACTCCTCTATACAGAGCTTCTCCACATCCTTCAGGTTTCGAGGCTGTCGCTGGGCAATATGGACTTTCAGCTCCCTCCAAAGATTTTCTATTGGGTTCAGGTCTGGAGACTGGCTAGGCCACTCCAGGACTTTGAGATGCTTCTTACGGAGCCACTCCTTAGGTGTTCTGGCTGTGTGTTTCGGGTCGTTGTCATGCTGGAAGACCCAGCCACGACCCATCTTCAATGCTCTTACTGAGAGAAGGAGGTTGTTGGCCAAAATCTTGCGATACATGGCCCCATCCATCCTCCCCTCAATACAGTGCAGTTGTCCTGTCCCCTTTGCAGAAAAGCATCCCCAAAGAATGATCTTTCCACTTCCATGCTTCACGGTTGGGATGGTGTTCTTGAGGTTGTACTCATCCTTATTCTTCCTCCAAACATGGCGAGTGGAATTTAGACCAAAAAGCTCTATCTTTGTCTCATCAGACCACATGACCTTCTCCCATTCTTTCTCTGGATCATTTAGATGGTCATTGGCAAACTTCAGATGGGCCTGGACATGCACTGGCTTGAGCAGGGGTACCTTGCGTGCGCTGCAGGATTTTAATCTATGACGGCGTAGTGTGTTACTAATGGTTTTCTTTGAGACTGTGGTCCCAGCTCTATTCAGGTCATTGACCAGGTTCTGCCATGTAGTTCTGGGCTGATCCCTCACCTTCTTCATGATCATTGATGCCTCACGAGGTGAGATCTTGCATGGAGCCCCAGACCGAGGGACATTGACTGTCATCTTGAACTTCTTCCATTTTCTAATAATTGCGCCAACAGTTGTTGCTTTCTCACCAAGCTGCTTGCCTATTGTTCTGTAGCCCATCCCAGCCTTGTGCAGGTCTACAATTTTATCCCTGATGTCCTTACACAGCTCTCTGGTCTTGGCCATTGTGGAGAGGTTGGAGTCTGTTTGATTGAGTGTGTGAACAGGTGTCTTTTATACAGGTAACAAGTTCAAACAGGTGCAGTTAATACAGGTAATGAGTGGAGAACAGGAGGGCTTCTTAAAGAAAAAATAACAGGTCTGTGAGAGCCGTAATTCTTACTTGTTGGTAGGTGATCAAATACTTATGTCATGCAATAAATTGCTAATTAGTTATTTAAAAAATCATACAATGTGATTTTCTGGACTTTGTAAGTAGGAAAACCTGCAAAATCAGCAGTGTATCAAATACTTGTTCTCCTAACTGTATTTGCCAGATTATCATGCTCTCTCCAGCCAAGATCTTGCTCATTTGCGTACCTGTAGCTGTCCTTATCTTTACTACCACTTGTTACCGACCTTTGGCTTGTTTACTGACTACACTTCTGCTTGATCCCTCCCTGCTATATTTTCTACTGGACTCTGGCTTGCTCACCTCCTGGTGGGGCAATCCTGAGGACAGCAACCTGGCAGGAGCAAACAGCAAAGCCCATCTCCACCATCCAGAGTTCTGGTGAATACTAGTTAGTTCTTAGACCCTGCCCGCATCATCCGCTGGGGTGACCTGCTTGTGCAATTGTCCTGCTGGTCCGTGGGAGCCTTTCTACTGCCATAGCTACTGGGCTCCGAGCCTGACTTCTGACTGTGACACGCATATTTGTCTGTAGCGGCCTCACTCTCTCTCCATCTTTATCGGTTACACACCAACTCATGTCTAGGGGTTCCTGGGTTGTGAGAGTGAGATGCGCCACGGCCCATGTCCTCCCCATTGTAGTAGGGAGGTGAAGGCCACTTACTGATGTTTCCTCGGGCCGGTGTGTTCTGTGAATGCACTGAGTCTGTAATTGCAAACTCACCAGCCTCCCCTTTGCTTCCAGTAACTGGAGTTCACACACCGGAGAAAGGTCCAACACTTGTTTATTTGACACTCCAATAAGCAAAGCACAATAAACAGTTCTTTTGCAGCAAACTGGTTGGGACCTATAACCTTGCCAACGGTGGGACGAGCAGATCGAGGCACTTCCTAAAGTTTAAGTTCTATGCCACTGTACTATGACCAGCGGCGCCTAAGCCAATCCGGCTGTTACAGAACAGGAAAGATGGGGTCTCTTCCAGCAACCCCTATGAACAGCAATGGAGCCCTCTTCGATACGCTGTGGCCCCTATCAGGGGGATGTGTCCTCCCAAGAGAGTTCCCAGAGGCCCACTGTCACCGGGTTGGTGCTGCTCCGGGTCTCCAGTGGGTAACCTCTCTGGCCTCCTCACCTCAGATACGAGTCCCTCCGCTCAGGGACCCTCGGACAGTCCACCCTAGCGGGACCCAGTCGAAGGTACTGGGCCCCAGGCCTCCTCGATAGTACCTCACCCCAGGCTAAAGGTGCCTGGGATGGACGCCAACATGACTCCGGACCAGGCCATGGGCACCTGGACCAGACTCCTGGATCTCTCGCACCCAGGCCTAAGGGGCCTGGGTGCGGACCGCAACCCTCCTCCTCCGAGGACCTCCTTCTCCGCCAGACCTCGTGGTAAGGGCATCTCCCCCTTTTATCTCCTCCCATCAACGGCCCGGCGGGTTCCCCGCCCCAGCCATACCATCTCCGGGAAGGGACAAAACAGGGAGCACTGCAGGAGATGATTCTACCTGAAGCCTGTGGATACCCCGCCACCCACAGGCAAAGGAGAATACTACATCCTCCAATCCTCCACGAAACAAAAAGGGGTCTGAACCCTAACACAATTATACACCTGGGTCACACTATTCCCCAGGTGTATCCCATCAATTTGAGGACCCCGCTACACATTCCCCCCTGTGATTGGACGCTGGTCCCCAGCGTCAGGTGCACACCCATGCCTCCCATAAAGTGGTGACATGGAGTGAAACCCCTGAGGCAGTTCCTCTAAATTTTTCCCAAGTGCCAAGACCTGCTCAGGGAATGGGGAACATATAAAACAACTTATGTCATAAAACACTTTAAACATCTGCATAATCACAACCCCTCTCCCACACTGTCTAAGAGCCACCCACTCTCAATGATCTTGATTGACGATTCTCCTGCAGGGGAAAGAAAAAACAACATCCTAACATAATTTCGTGTCATTTGGCATGAGTGGGCCCGTCAGCCGAGAGACCCACTCACTCCAACAAGCAAGGTGATGTGTGTGTGAAACATTTTCAAACATTTGTTGCGCAACACTGCCACCTGGTGACAGCGCCACGGTCATGACACTCAACGAATCTTCGTTCTTCCAGCTTTTCCCTACTCTGCCACTATTCCCAAATGTCCTTGCCTTTGGCACATGAAGAAAAGGGGAAACACAAAAAAAACACAACAGCCCCAAGTCTCCAATGAGAAAAAGAAAAGCCCAAATAAAAACAAAAGCAGGGCACAGTCCTGGGTGTCTGGGAATGGCTCTTCCAGAAAGTTCAAGTGCACAAAGGAAATAAACAGGAGTTCTTTTCTCCTATAAATAAAACTTTGGATCCGGCAGATACAGGGGTTTCAGGTGTTTGTCAAATGCCTCTATCGAATACTCGACATCTTCTCCTTCTCTTCTGCAAATGACTATCTTGTCAGCATGGATATGGCGCCCCAATTTCCATTCAGCTCTGCAGTCCTCAAACCTCTTAGACACTGCCGGCACACATTCCAGGTATCTGCGAGCATGAGGCACCTTCAACTTGTCCCACACAAACTCGTCATACCATCTTTCTCTCCAGACTTCCACCTCAAACAGAAAGTCCCGGGGCAGATACGGGTACTCCCACCCATATTCCCGAGCTACTTTGTGGCAAAACAGTCTCTGCAAGCGGGCCAAAGGTGGCATAGTGGCTTTCTCTCCAGTTCCAGGCAGCACAATAGCTTCCGGATGCCGAGGTGCCTTTACCAGCTCCCTGAAACGGACTTTCGGCGCTCTCAGAGAAGCGCGGGGTGTCCCCACAACCAAAGCAGGTGAGGTAACAGTAGATGAGGACACCGGTGGAGGGGTAGGTTCCCTCGTAAGCTGCGGGTCTTCCACCCGAGGTGTGCTGTCTCCTGTGTACATAGGTGAATCCCGTACCGCACGGGAAACAAGAAGTGGCATTCTATCCCAGCCCTTGCGGCTGAACAGTTTGTCTATCTCGCCATCATCTCCGCAGTCAGACAGCGACTCTAGGTCGGAGGTGTCATACATCTCCGCAGGCAGATATCTTCCGGTGGACACAGAATCATCCTCCCTGGGGGGCTCCACCTCCAATGGGCCCCCGACACCTCCAACCACCACCACAGTCCCAGCCCCTGGCTCACCTGACCCTTGTAGAGGACTGGGATGTCCGGGACTTCCTTCTCGACCGGCGCCATCCAGGCCAGGCAAGCAGCGGGGTGAAGCTCGACCACGTCCATAGGATGCCTGTACTAGGCCAACTTTCCTCTTCGGGGGTGGGAGCAGAGAACTTGTGGCGACCGAGGCAGCATCCTCTGATTTTTCTCTGTTGGGCAGTCCATCGCCCTGGTCAGCGCGCACGGGAACCTCGACAAAGGCCTTGATCTCCCCTTCCGGAGTAGCGGTACCCGTGAGGTGGTTGAGGCGAAGGGCCCGGGGCCTTGCTGTGGACGACTCGACCTCAAAAAGGAATTCTCTGCACTCCTCACATCGCCCGAATGGCTTCAGGGTGACCACCAGTCCCGAGCAGCCGGGACAGATCACACCGAGGGCCTCCGTGTCTCTGCAAGTGTACAGAGCCAACCGCCCTCGGGGCCTAAGTCTTATCCCCGTGTCTGTGATGGGGGCAGCAAAGGAAGTCATTCTCGTGGGGTGAGGAACCATAATCCACGGGGCACTTGAGGTCATCCCGACTATCTGCTGCTCCATCATGCACTGACCCCGCGCCGGAGTCTCCACGTGTATCCCCACACTTGGCCAGACTCCTCCCATGAGCTGTACATTTTCGCGGGCTTCCTCTTGACTCCGCCCACGAACGATGTCGCCATGGGGTGCCTCGTGGCGCAGTGCGTTAACAGTCCCCACGTGCAGTACGTCACACGGCTGGACCTCTCCCTTTTTCCGCTCCTCCGCATGGGCCTTTCCCGTGTTAGGGTCATTTCCACAACTCCGAGCAGGGACGCACTTTGGCCAGTAATATGGCCGATCTGCTCGGAACTCCTCTGGGCAGCAAAGTTCAAATGTAGACATTCTCAAGTCCATATTTAGAACACACTCTATCCCGGACTCACGAGCCCCCACGTGTAGCGGCCTCACTCTCTCTCCATCTTTATCGGTTACACACCAACTCATGTCTAGGGGTTCCTGGGTTGTGAGAGTGAGATGCGCCACGGCCCATGTCCTCCCCATTGTAGTAGGGAGGTGAAGGCCACTTACTGATGTTTCCTCGGGCCGGTGTGTTCTGTGAATGCACTGAGTCTGTAATTGCAAGCTCACCAGCCTCCCCTTTGCTTCCAGTAACTGGAGTTCACACACCGGAGAAAGGTCCAACACTTGTTTATTTGACACTCCAATAAGCAAAGCACAATAAACAGTTCTTTTGCAGCAAACTGGTTGGGACCTATAACCTTGCCAACGGTGGGACGAGCAGATCGAGGCACTTCCTAAAGTTTAAGTTCTATGCCACTGTACTATGACCAGTGGCGCCTAAGCCAATCCGGCTGTTACAGAACAGGAAAGATGGAGTCTCTTCCAGCAACCCCTATGAACAGCAATGGAGCCCTCTTCGATACGCTGTGGCCCCTATCAGGGGGATGTGTCCTCCCAAGAGAGTTCCCAGAGGCCCACTGTCACCGGGTTGGTGCTGCTCCGGGTCTCCAGTGGGTAACCTCTCTGGCCTCCTCACCTCAGATACGAGTCCCTCCACTCAGGGACCCTCGGACAGTCCACCCTAGCGGGACCCAGTCGAAGGTACTGGGCCCCAGGCCTCCTCGATAGCACCTCACCCCAGGCTAAAGGTGCCTGGGATGGACGCCAACATGACTCCGGACCAGGCCATGGGCACCTGGACCAGACTCCTGGATCTCTCGCACCCAGGCCTAAGGGTGCTACATGTCTAATTACAGTCTACTAAAAAAAAGCTTTTCTTTTACAGACTCTCGGTTGGTCAGGCTGCAATTTAAACACATAATTGGTAGACTTAACAGTAACTGTACACAAGCATGGATGTAAAGAGTAATAAGTATTATATAGGCCCTCAGTTTTGAAGGGTTTGAATAAGCATAGGTAAAAGGGCATAAAGGCCACTAGGGGCTGCAAAAAGTAGTCAACAGATGCTGCTGGGGGTAAAGCAATGACCAAAGTATAGGGTATAAATAATAAGACAGCAAGAAAACGTGATAGAAATATATTTACATTCATAAGGAAAAATACATCCTTGCTTGTGACCATTGAAATGAAGATTATACAGAATTGTATTGAGGAGTTGGGTTATTAAGTAGAGAAAAGTATATACAGTATGTGTGTCAGATAATTGTGTTAGCAATTCAAGACTATAAAAGATTAACAATAGATGTATTACAATTATCTCATTATGAGCTAGGTTTTTAAATGTCATTCATCCAGCTCTGAAAGGGTTGTTTCTGCATTGCTGTCTATGCTTTGAGACCAGTAGTTGGAGCAGCACTTCCCTGTGAAGTCAGATTGTTGCTCTACAATAGCTTGTGTTATTAGCACTTGATTTTGATGGGATATATAAGTTTCACTGTTGTCATATGTTGGTTGTACATTATATTACTTATAGTGAAAGTGAGGTGTCCCTAGTGCTGCTGGCTTGTGGCTTAGTTGAAATCTTCCTCCTCCAATCCCCCCAACTCCCACTGCTGTAATCTTCTGGTATGGTGGGAAATGATATTGCTGAGGGAGCTGTGACAGGTACTCATCAAGAGTGCCTGACTATGACTGCCCTTTATGCTCAACGCCTATATTTGTAGATGCTGTACTATAGCTTCCATGAATGAAAAAAGAGCTATGAATGTAGGAGGCGGACTATCCTCCATTCATAGATCACATAAATACATTTTTGACCTATAGTCACATCTAAAATTGAACTACATTACAGAACGGTCTGACAAAAGTAAAAAAACTATCTAAACCAACTGACTTTATAGGCTCAATATGTGAGACCACACGGACGTGTAAAACATAGTAAATGTATTATTGAACATTATAATACAATTAATAAGACCAAGGCAAAGATGCATGAAAAAATATTCCATAAAAAAATCATGCAACGTTATTAACATTATTAGTATATCTGTACATATAACTCACATTACTGTAGTGTACCAGCAAACGTACAAGAGCATATCCTGGGAGTGGGCATAGGGTCATTGGAATAATGCTAATAACTTTGCATGATTTATTTAATCTGTGAATGATATTGAAACATACTCTCTTTTTATAAAACATATTTAGTGCTGCTCTGTTCTGCCCTATCAGGTTCTGAAGAAGCCGAGGATTGGCAAAATGTTGACCTGGCAGATTTGGCTACCGGAAGCATACAGTTACTGCAATTTGCCATTGAAATGTCCTTATATATGTGAAAGGACTTCTTTGCCATATTGTACCTGTAAAGTCTATTGGTTTAGATCGGTATCTGACTTTTGCCAGATCGTTCTGTTATGTAGTCCATTCATAGATTGTTTTTTACCTTGATGAGTGCCCTTCACAGCTCCCTCAGCTCTATTAACTCCCACTGCACTGGAAGATTATAGCAACATGGGTAGGGAAGGATTGGAGGAGAAAGATTTCAACTCAACCAGGAGCCAGCAGTGCAATGGACACATCAAATAGTGACAAATATTTGGTGGACACCCATAAACCGTTTTAGCAGAAAGCTGGGTTGACAAAGTTGGATAACTTTGCATAAAGTGCTAACAGAAGATTAGCGATAAAAAAGCTAAAAAATGCTACTGTAAAAACACTGCAACTTCTTTCTACAGCTACAGCTTTCTACAGCTAACGCTACTGGAGTGTTTATAATGTCCAGTGTGCATGAGGCCTTAGAGCCGGTTCACACAGGGGCAACACGACTTCCAGCGTGACTCTGGGAGGCAACTTGGACACGACTTGAGCATGAACCACAGCGCGACTTGGGGCGACTTCAGCGCGACTTGGGGCAACTTACAACATGACTTGAAGTCGCCTCCAGGACAGGGAAATTTACAAGTGGCCATTCAGAGCTTATCAGCTCTTGTGACATCATTCTTGTTCCTGTTTTCTTCCTTGTTCTCTGTACCCTGGTGTGCTGTGTCCAAAATGCTGTCTGTGCGTTACCTAATGTCCGCTGTCATAGCAGCTGGTTTGGCAGTACTGATGGAAGAGGAAGAGGAAGAAAGGAAGCGAAGGATGAGGATGAGAAGGAGACGTTGCTATTGGATCCATCCAATAATTTCCAATAGAGCTAACAGAGGGCAGTTCTGGTCTATGTATGAAAATTTACGTGGTTTTCAGGACAAGTTCTTCAATTATACCCGCATGTCAATTGCAAGGCAAGTACATATGCTGTTTGTGTATAGAAACAATAGCTTACTTTGTCATTTATTCGATTTTTACTAAGGATTTTTTGCTCGACAATATTCATGAGCCCCATAGATTTGATATGTTTTGTGGCATTGTCCCTAGAGAATAAAATGGCGAATGTTGCTATTTAGCAGAATCGCTTTTTATCCACCTATGCCGACTATCCACTCTAGTAAATGTTACTGGGGTGATAGGTGAACTTGCATGACTCCCCCCGGCAGAACCCCCTAAATCTGACGCCGCATATTAGCATATGGTTGGCTAAGGGGTAATGTGTGTGTGTGTAGCTAACATTGGTTGATATTTCTTATTTTCAATATAGTAACTTACCTTCTTTTTTCATTTTTTATTTCAGTTTTGACTAATTGCTTGGCCTGGTTGACATCCATCTGGCACGACAGAATACATCGTATACGAGGTGTATCTCATCCACTGAAAGACTTATTATTACACTAAGGTAAACTATTTTTTTATTTTACGCACATTAGTAGCATCTGCGCCGTAAAAAAATATTATAAGCCTTCAGCTACAAATACTGCAGCTGCTGACTTTTACTATTATGAGAATTACCTTTCCTGGAGTCCAGCGACGTTGGCACCAGAAGACGAGCAAGCGCTCGTCTTTTGGCTGCCCCCACCGCCATCATGGGTGAGGGAATCAGGAAGTGAAGCGTTGCGGCTTCACTTCCCGGTTGCCTACTGCGCGAGCAGCGCTGCTTGTCTTTCACTGGTCCCCGCTGTGTTCTGGGAGCTGTGTGTTTCCCAGAACACAACGGGGGGGGGGGAAAACCGGGAAGTGAGGCACTACCCACAGTCTATTCCGCAGTGTCGAGTCCAGGAAGTGGGTGCAAATATCTGTCTTCGACAGGTATCTGCACCCCCCTCCCCCCTGAAAGGTCCCAATTGTGGCACCGGAGGGGAGGAGGGATCAGGACAGCGGAGGTTCCACTTTAGGGTGGAGCTCCACTTTAATAAAGTCCAACCTGCGCTCATTTGTCCGGTCTCCTCAGCGGGTCAAATGAGTGCAGCTGCCTTGACTGATGGCAGTCCCAGCCTCTCAGCAAGCCGCTCTCGGCCCCTTCCAGCTTAGCGCTCCAATGAGCGTGGAGGAGCAGAGCAGGAGAGCTGCTGACCGACAGGCAGCAGCTCTCAGCTCATAGATGGGAGAGAAGCGACCCATAGACGATGTTTGATGACTCAGTTCTGTGTGAAGAAGCGGCAGTGGACAGATCTAGCATCGCTGTGATGCTGCATACACCTAGGTAAGTATTTTTTTCCAAAAAATTGAATAAACATTAAAAAAAAAAACATACCAAAAATGAAAAATGATAAAACTTTTTTATATATTTATAAAACAGTATTTTTTTAAGTAGCAGCATAACAGTAGCGGCATAAAGTTTTTAATTTTTTAATCATTAAAACACAGACAACAGTAACTTTATTTACAAAATTTATAATTGCTGGTATGTTGGATTGTAACTATCAGGGTTAGGGTTGGTGGAAGGCCTGGGGGAAGGTGTGGGTGGCATATCAACAGATTGTTGTTGAAATCTTTGATTGCCTGGTGCGCCAAGGGTAGATGTGATAGGGGACGGTGATGGATAGGGGATCAGGTAATTGCCTTGGTTTATGGCATTGCCATATTCGTATAAGTATGGACGGAAGCAAGGTGGATAGTAGGGGTGGGTTCTGGGTGGCGGAGGGTTAGGGAAATCGTAGAAGGGCAGTGGCTGGCTGATTCACCATATTAGCCTCCAGGACGTCAATTATGTTTTTTTTTAAATAACCTTGACGCTCCTGCGGTACTTTCTTTAGCATTCCTGCTACCATAACCCCAAATCCACTTTCAGGAGTCTCCTGGGCGTCTAGTTTGCGATCCATCTTCTCCATGAGTGAGGCAAACTTTTCCATGTTATTGGAATGTCTTCCCACTATTGCTCTGCTAGGTCTTGGTCTTTGCTGCTAAGGTATGGGGCTAGCTGGCTGCTCAACCTGTGGCTGCTCCACCTCTGGCAGATCGACCTCTGGAACCTCAACCTGCGAAGAAGGCTCCCCAAAGTTGGTCTCCTGAGTGTCTTGCATTTCCGGAGGTGAATGATCCAAACACCGTAAATGCGACCCTCCTACAGTGCATGCTGCCTCTCCACCAGCCTGCTGTGCTGCATCCCTTTCCTCCCAACTTGATTGTGTTCTGCATTAAACATATAGTACAATTAGCACAACCTTCTAGAGCTGTATAGTATCACTTTACAAATATGAAAGATGTTATCTTACTCTCTAAGTTCCGTGAATGGCCTCAGGAACTTCAGCTCTTCTGCATGCACATATGGTGCGACTCTTTTGGAAACAGATCAACTTCTGGACTCTTGTAGTCTTTGCAGGTACCACTTGAAACAGTCCCTTAAGCCTTTCCAATGGCTTTGTAAAATTATCACTGCAAAACATAAACAGGAACATAATCAATTATGTATTTTGTCTTTCAGATACCTTGCAACCGGTCATTCTCTAATAAGCCTACATTATGAATTCGTGGTGGGCAGGTCGACAAACAGCAACATTATCCGACAAACCTGCCAAATTTTATGGGACGTGTTTAACAACATAGTTATGAAGAGGCCTACAGCAGAGAATTGGTGTGATATTGCCCAAAAAAATTAGAGTCGGTGCAATTTCCCCAATTGCATTGGAGCCATCGATGGGAAGCATGTGCGTGTAATTAAGCCTGTTGGTAGCGGAAGTATGTACTTCAACTATAAAAAATATTGCTCCTTTGTACTGCTTGCCGTTGCTGATTCGAACTATTGTTCCACCTACGTAGATATAGGATCGATGCTCAAATTTTTGCAAATTCATCCTTTGGTCAAAGGCTACGGGAGAATCGACTTGATTTTCCGGAAAAGTGTCCTCTTCCTGGCACAACTGAACCCCCACTACCCTATGTGTTTGTCGCAGATGAGGCCTTTGCGTTAGGGGAACACATGATGAGGCCTTACTCTAGTAGGAACCTGACGACTCAGAATTTTTTTTCAACTATCGGTTAACAAGGGCAAGAAGGGTGGTTGAGTGCAGTTTTGGCATTGCGTTTCCTACATACACCGATAGCCTTAAATATCGAAAATGGTATTACTACCGTGAAAGCAGCATGCGTGCTGCACAATTTTGTCAGGGTACGGGACAGATATTGCTTTGAGGATTCTCTCATGCACGAAATGGAAAGTGCACACCTCAGTGCTACGAGGGGATCCAGTGACGGTGCCACTGTGCGCAATCAATTTGCCTCTTATTTTATTTCACCAGCTGGTGAAATACAATGGCAAATGAACGCCATTTCATAATTTAATTGATAATAACTACTTTTTGAAATAAATATAACTTTACAACTGTTTGCATTTCCTGTCCGGTATCTTTTGTTCAATGTCTGAGTTGATGATGTGAACTAGTGATATGGTGCAATTATTATGTCTTTTCAAATGTGTTATTGTATCTACTAAATAAAAAAAAAATTGTGTTAATAAAAATATAATTATATACCAGGGTTTCTCAACTCCAGTCCTCAAGGCGCCCCAACAGGTCATGTTTTCAGGCTTTCCATTATTTTGCACAGGTGATTTGATCAGTTTCACTGCCTTGTAATTACCACAGCTGTTTCATCTGAGGGAAATCCTGAAATCATGACCTGTTGGGGCGCCTTGAGGACTGGAGTTGAGAAACACTGTTATATAATATATGTCGTTTTTTCAGTAAAGTTTACTGGAGCCTGCTATGTTATTTTACTGTGTTCCATAAATTTTTCATTTTACAATTTTGTTATGATCATTTTAGCTATGGTTATATTGTTCAATCATTATCTAAATAAAATTAAAATACAGCTAGACATCAGTGAAAGACTTTGCCAGGGATTTCCATACTTAATTTGTTATTGAAACACTGTTTTTTTTGTAGCAGGAACGTGGGGGAATACAGTTCAGGCACCATTACTACTGAGTGTATGTGGTGGTCTACTGTTGCTGGCAAAGGAAATGCTGGGTTGTTCTATTGCTGCTGTCAGTGGATCCATTGTTGCTGTCAGTGGATCTACTGTTGCTGTCAGTGGTTCTAATGTTGCTGAGTAGATCCACTGACAGCAACAATAGATCAACTGACAGCAACACTGACAGCAACAGTAGATCCACTGACAGCAACAGTAGATCCACTGAAAGCAACAGTAGATCCACTGAAAGCAACAGTAGATCCACTGTTTCTGTCAGTGGATCTACTGTTGCTGTCAGTGGATCTACTCAGCAACAGTAGATCTACTTAGCAACATTAGAACCACTGACAGCAACAATAGATCCACTGATAGCAACAGTAGATCAACTGACAGAAACAGTGGATCTATTGTTGCTGTCAGTGGATCTACTGTTGCTGTCAGTGGATCTACTGTTGCTGTCAGTGGATCTACTGTTGCTGGGGTGTTATATTGTTGCTGACAGGCAGGGGATCTACTGTTGCTGGGGTGTTCTATTGTTGCTGTCTGCAGGGGATGTATTATACTGCTTTACTTGTTTAAAAGTTCTATTAAAAAAAAGGTGGTCTTGGGAGTTGGGTAGGGTGTGGAAACAAGGAATGGTGCTCAGAGCTGGGTAGGGCTGGAGACAAGGGGTGACTTGGAAAGGGGGAGTTCATGTACCTATTCTCTGTGAAAAAAAAGACTGTATGGAACTACAACCATCATGCCTAGTCAAGGACAACAGACATATAAATAAAGGTTAAACTTACATTTATCACTGCAGTCGGTCTCCGACAAAACATCCCAATCCTCATAGGACAGGCGACAAATCTCCAGCCAGACATTGTCCCTCTTCAACTGGTCTTTGTAATTTCTGTCTGTCTTGTCGTACAGACAGGTTCTCTCCCTTATGTACCTTATGAGAGATTCATTATCCACGGCCTCTCTTCAGGTAGACATAGTGTATACAGGTACAAGTATAAAGAGACAACATACAATATGAAAGTACTCGGTTTGGGAAGGAGGGGGCTGCTTGTTTAGTGGGGAGTACCTGGGTAAATTCCTTGTGGTTTCTGGGTAAATTCCTTTCCGCTTCCTGTAAAGTTGCCTCAATATGAACAGTAATTCGAATTCTGAGGCGACTTCCATTGAAATCAATGGGTACAAGTTGCCTACAAGTCAACTAGAAGTCGGATTGAAGTAGTACAGGAACCTTTTTTTGAAGTCGGAGCGACTGCAGTCGTGTACATTAAGACGGCTCCATTCACTTCAATTAGTTTTAAAAACAGCGCTCCCCGAGTCGCCCCTATGTGAACCGGCTCTTAGTGGTACCAAAAGTGCTACAAGTTCATTTTATCATAACTATATTATAGGAGGACACACCTATCTATCCAATCTCCAAAACTGTAATATATGGCAGCTTACTAATCCTTGGTGTGGTGGCTGCATTTTTTTTTTTCAAGTTTCACCCGGTAATTTGAAAATAACACATTTCCTGTCCCTGGGTGGCAAAATCACTTCTCTACAGTATGTACTGTATGGAGGGAGCCTTGGTTGTCAGGCTTGGCTGCTCTTCTGATATGTGCCTCTTCATCCCTATTACATGGGGTACATGGCAATCAGTCGTTTATAAAAAGCTAGGGAGGAAGATATTCTTTGATGCAGCTCACAGCAAGTGACAAAAGGCACTGCATTTCTGGCAGGATCAACATATATTTTCTGTATTTGCTAAAAATATTCTTAGCTTAGAAAAAAAGAAAACAAAAACAGTCACCACATCTAGGCACTGTATACAGTGCCATGAATAAAGTATTCATACCCCTTGAAATTTTGTCATGTTACAAACATAAATGTATTTTATTGAGATTTTATGTGATAGACGATAATTGTGAAGTGTAAGGAAAATGATAAATGGTTTTCACATTTTTTTACAAATAAATATGTGAAAAGTGTGGCATGCATTTGTATTCGGAACCCCTGAGTCAATACTTTATACCACCTTTCACTGCAATTACAGCTGCAAGTCTTTTTAGGGATGTCTCTACCAGCTTTGCACATCTAGAAAGTGACATTTTTGCCCATTCTTCTTTGCAAAATAACTCAAGCTCTGTCAGATTGGATGGAGAGCATCTGCCACAGATTCTCAAGTCCTGCCACAGATTCTCAATTGGATTTAGGTCTGGACTTAGACTGGGCCATTCTAACACATGAATATGCTTTGATCTAAACAATTCCATTGTAGCTCTGGCTGTATGTTTAGGGTTGTTGTCCTGCTGGAAGGTAAACCTCTGCCCAGTGGCGGCTGGTGAAGTTTTAGGATAGGGGGGCGCCAGACCCCGCCCTTTCTTTTTGACCCATCCAACTTGGTGGAAATGGGCGTGGTTTCAGCAAAATAGTGGGCGTAGCTCTAAGAGGGTGTGGTTAGTATCTGAGATGAACGAGAGATGGAGGGAGAGAGAGGGACAGCAATAGAAATATGTGTAATCTACAAAGTTTAACAATCAGCAGATAAAGATACTTCAATCATCCCGGACCATGGTTGTTATGGTGTCAGGATGATTGAAGCTCATTATTTCTAATATTACATTGTAATATAAAATTAAATCATTCAACTCACCATAAAGCAGAATCAGTGGGAGCCCTGAGCGTGTCGCCTGCCACCAGATGCCATCAGGTGTCCCCAGCGGAATCCCTCCTTACGTCAGGTGCCCACAGCGGAGTCCCTCCTTACATGCAGCCCTGTGTCCCATCAAATGCAGCCTGTCCCATCAAATGCAGCCTCTGTCCCATCAAATGCAGCCTCTGTCCCATCAAATGCAGCCTGTGAAATACAGCCTGTCCCATCAATTGCAGCCTGTGAAATGCAGCCTGTCCCTTCAATTGCAGCCTGTAAAATTCAGCCTGTCCCATCAATTGCAGCGCCTGTCCCATCAATTGCAGCGCCTGTCCCATCAATAATTGCAGCCTGTCCCATCAATAATTGCAGCCTCTTTCCCATCAAATGCAGCCTCTTTCCCATCAAATGCAGCCTCTTTCCCATCAAATGCAGCCTCTGTCCCATCAAATGCAGCCTCTGTCCCATCAAATGCAGCCTCTGTCCCATCAAATGCAGCCTCTGTCCCATCAAATGCAGCCTCTGTCCCATCAAATGCACCCTCTGTCCCATCAATAATTGCAGCCTGTCCCATCAATAATTGCAGCCTGTCCCATCAATAATTGCAGCCTGTCCCATCAAATGCAGCTTCTGTCCCATCAATAATTGCAGCCTGTCCCATCAATAATTGCAGCCTGTCCCATAAATAATTGCAGCCTCTGTCCCATCAATTGCAGCCTCTGTCCCATCAATTGCAGCCTCTGTCCCATCAATTGCAGCCTGTCCCATCAATTGCAGCCTCTGTCCCATCAATTGCAGCCCCTGTCCCATCAATTGCAGCCTCTGTCCCATCAATAGCAGCCTCTGTCCCATCAAACGCAGCCTCTGTCCCATCAAACGCAGCCTCTGTCCCATCAAATGCAGCCTCTATCCCATCAAATGCAGCCTCTGTCCCATCAAATGCAGCCTCTGTCCCATCAATTGCAGCCTGTGAAATGCAGCCTGTCCCATCAATTGCAGTGCCTGCCCCATCATTTGCAGCACCTGTCCCATCAATAATTGCAGCCTGTTCCATCAATAATTGCAGCCTGTTCCATCAATAATTGCAGCCTGTTCCATCAATAATTGCAGCCTCTGTCCCATCAAATACAGCCTCTGTCTCAATAATTGCAGCCTGTCCCATCAAATGCAGCTTCTGTCCAATCAAATGGAGCCTCTGTCCAATCAAATGGAGCCTCTGTCCAATCAAATGGAGCCTCTGTCCAATCAAATGGAGCCTCTGTCCCATCAAATGGAGCCTCTGTCCCATCAAATGGAGCCTTTGTCCCATCAATAATTGCAGCCTGTCCCATCAATAATTGCAGCCTCTGTCCCATCAATTGCAGCCTCTGTCCCATCAATTGCAGCCTCTGTCCCATCAATTGCAGCCTCTGTCCCATCAATTGCAGCCTCTGTCCCATCAAATGCAGCCTCTGTCCCATCAATTGCAGCCTGTGAAATGCAGCCTGTCCCATCAATTGCAGTGCCTGTCCCATCAATAATTGCAACCTGTCCCATCAATAATTGCAGCCTGTCCCATCAATAATTGCAGCCTCTGTCCCATCAATAATTGCAGCCTCTGTCCCATCAATAATTGCAGCCTCTGTCCCATCAATAATTGCAGCCTCTGTCCCATCAATAATTGCAGCCTCTGTCCCATCAAATGCAGCCTCTGTCCCATCAAATGCAGCCTCTGTCCCATCAAATGCAGCCTCTGTCCCATCAAATGGAGCCTCTGTCCCATCAAATTGAGCCTCTGTCCCATCAAATGCAGCCTCTGTCCCATCAAATGCAGCCTCTGTCCCATCAAATGCAGCCTCTGTCCCATCAATAATTGCAGCCTGTCCCATCAATAATTGCAGCCTGTCCCATCAATAATTGCAGCCTGTCCCATCAAATGCAGCCTCTGTCTCATCAAATGCAGCCTCTGTCTCAATAATTGCAGCCTGTCCCATCAATAATTGCAGCCTTTGTCCCATCAATAATTGCAGCCTCTGTCCCATCAAATGCAGCCTCTGTCCCATCAAATGCAGCCTCTGTCCCATCAAATGCAGCCTCTGTCTCATCAATTGCAGCCTGTGAAATGCAGCCTGTCCCATCAATTGCAGCCTGTGAAATGCAGCCTGTCCCATCAATTGCAGCCTGTGAAATGCAATCTGTCCCATCAATTGCAGCCTGTGAAATGCAGCCTGTCCCATCAATTGCAGCCTGTGAAATGCAGCCTGTCCCATCAATTGCAGCCTGTGAAATGCAGCCTGTCTCATCAATTGCAGCCTGTGAAATGCAGCCTGTCTCATCAATAATTGCAGCCTCTGTCCCATCAATAATTGCAGCCTCTGTCCCATCAATAATTGCAGCCTCTGTCCCATCAATAATTGCAGATTACGTCACATCAATAATTGCAGATTACGTCCCATCAATAATTGCAGCCTATGTCCCATCAATAATTGCAGCCCCTGTCCCATCAATAATTGCAGCCCCTGTCCCATCAAATGCAGCCTCTGTCCCATCAAATGCAGCCTCTGTCCCATCAAATGCAGCCTCTGTCCCATCAAATGCAGCCTCTGTCCCATCAAATGCAGCCTCTGTCCCATCAATTGCAGCCTCTGTCCCATCAATTGCAGCCTCTGTCCCATCAATTGCAGCCTCTGTCCCATCAATTGCAGCCTCTTTCCCATCAATTGCAGCCTCTGTCCCATCAATTGCAACCTGTCCCATCAATTGTAACCTGTCCCATCAATAATTGCAGCCTGACCCATCAATAATTGCAGCCTCTGTCCCATCAATAATTGCAGCCTCTGTCCCATCAATTGCAGCCTCTGTCCCATCAATTGCAGCCTCTGTCCCATCAATTGCAGCCTCTGTCCCATCAATTGCAGCCTCTGTCCCATCAATTGCAGCCTCTGTCCCATCAAATGCAGCCTGTCCCATCAATTGCAGCCTGTCCCATCAATTGCAGCCTGTCCCATCAATTTCAGCCTCTCCCATCAATTTCAGCCTCTGTCCCATCAATTGCAGCCAGTGAAATGCAGCCTGTCCCATCAATTGCAGCCTGTGAAATGCAGCCTGTCTCATCAATTGCAGCCTGTGAAATGCAACCTGTCCCATCAATAATTGCAGCCTCTGTCCCATCAATAATTGCAGCCTCTGTCCCATCAATAATTGCAGCCTCTGTCCCATCAATAATTGCAGCCTCTGTCCCATCAATAATTGCAGCCCCTGTCCCATCAATAATTGCAGCCTGACCCATCAATAATTGCAGCCTCTGTCCCATCAATAATTGCAGCCTCTGTCCCATCAATTGCAGCCTCTGTCCCATCAATTGCAGCCTCTGTCCCATCAATTGCAGCCTCTGTCCCATCAAATGCAGCCTGTCCCATCAATTGCAGCCTGTCCCATCAATTGCAGCCTGTCCCATCAATTTCAGCCTCTCCCATCAATTTCAGCCTCTGTCCCATCAATTGCAGCCAGTGAAATGCAGCCTGTCCCATCAATTGCAGCCTGTGAAATGCAGCCTGTCTCATCAATTGCAGCCTGTGAAATGCAACCTGTCCCATCAATAATTGCAGCCTCTGTCCCATCAATAATTGCAGCCTCTGTCCCATCAATAATTGCAGCCTCTGTCCCATCAATAATTGCAGCCTCTGTCCCATCAATAATTGCAGCCTGTCCCATCAATAATTGCAGCCTGTCCCATCAATAATTGCAGCCTGTCCCATCAATTGCAGCCTCTGTCCCATCAATTGCAGCCACTGTCCCATCAATTGCAGCCACTGTCCCATCAATTGCAGCCTCTGTCCCATCAATTTTCAGCCTCTGTGCCATCAATTGCAGCCTGTCCCATCAATTGCAGCCTGTCCCATCAATTGCAGCCTGTCCCATCAATTTCAGCCTCTGTCCCATCAATTGCAGCCAGTGAAATGCAGCCTGTCCCATTAATTGCATCCAGTGAAATGTAGCCTGTCCCATCAATTGCAGTCTGTGAAATGCAGCCTGTCCCATCAATTGCAGCTTGTGATATGCAGCCTGTCCCATCAATTGCAACCTGTCCCATCAATTGCAGCTTCTGTCCCATCAATAATTGCAGCCCGTCCCATCAATAATTGCAGCCCGTCCCATCAATAATTGCAGCCCGTCCCATCAATAATTGCAGCCCGTCCCATCAATAATTGCAGCCCGTCCCATCAATAATTGCAGCCCGTCCCATCAATAATTGCAGCCCGTCCCATCAATAATTGCAGCCTGTCCCATCAATAATTGCAGCCTGTCCCATCAATAATTGCAGCCTGTCCCATCAATAATTGCAGCCTGTCCCATCAATAATTGCAGCCTGTCCCATCAATAATTGCAGCCTGTCCCATCAATAATTGCAGCCTGTCCCATCAATTGCAGCCAGTGAAATGCAGCCTGTACCATCAATTGCAGCCAGTGAAATGCAGCCTGTCCCATCAATTGCATCCAGTGAAATGAAGCCTGTCCCATCAATTGCAGCCTGTGAAATGCAGCCTGTCCCATCAATTGCAGCCTGTGAAATGCAGCCTGTCCCATCAATTGCAGCTTCTGTCCCATCAATAATTGCAGCCTGTCCCATCAATAATTGCAGCCTCTGTCCCATCAATAATTGCAGCCTCTGTCCCATCAATAATTGCAGCCTCTGTCCCATCAATAATTGCAGCCTCTGTCCCATCAATAATTGCAGCCTCTGTCCCATCAATAATTGCAGCCTCTGCCCCATCAATTGCAGCCTCTGCCCCATCAATTGCAGCCTCTGTCCCATGAAATGCAGCCTCTGTCCCATCAATTGCAGCCTGTGAAATGCAGCCTGTCCCATCAATTGCAGCCAGTGAAATGAAGCCTGTCCCATCCATTGCAGCCAGTGAAATGCAGCCTGTCCCATCAATTGCAGCCTGTCCCAACAATTGAAGCCTGTGAAATGCAGCCGGTCCCATCAATTGCAGCCAGTGAAATGCAGACTGTACCATCAATTGCAGCCTGTGAAATGCAGCCTGTCCCATCAAATGCAGCCTTTGAAATGCAGCTTGTCCCATCAATTGCAGCCTGTCCCATCAATTGCAGCCTGTGAAATGCAGCCTGTCCCATCAATTGCAGCCATTGAAATGCAGCCTGCCCCATCAATTGCAGCCTGTGAAATGCAATCTGCCCCATCAATTGCAGCCTGTGAAATGCAGCCTGTCCCATCAATTGCAGCCTGTGAAATGCAGCCTGTCCCATCAATTGCAGAATGTGAAATGCAGCCTGTCCCATCAATTGCAGCCTGTGAAATGCAACCTGTCCCATCAATAATTGCAGCCTCTGTCCCATCAATAATTGCAGCCTCTGTCCCATCAATAATTGCAGCCTCTGTCCCATCAATTACAGCCTCTGTCCCATCAATTGCAGCCTCTGTCCCATCAATTGCAGCCTCTGTCCCATCAATTGCAGCCTCTGTCCCATCAATAATTGCAGCCTGTCCCATCAATAATTGCAGCCTGTCCCATCAATAATTGCAGCCTGTCCCATCAATAATTGCAGCCTGTCCCATCAATAATTGCAGCCCCTGTCCCATCAAATGCAGCCTCTGTCCCATCAAATGCAGCCTCTGTCCCATCAAATGCAGCCTCTGTCCCATCAATTGCAGCCTCTGTCCCATCAATTGCAGCCTCTGTCCCATCAATTGCAGCCTCTTTCCCATCAATTGCAGCCTCTGACCCATCAATTGCAGCCTCTGTCCCATCAATTGCAACCTGTCCCATCAATAATTGCAGCCTGACCCATCAATAATTGCAGCCTGTCCCATCAATAATTGCAGCCTGTCCCATCAATAATTGCAGCCTGTCCCATCAATAATTGCAGCCTGTCCCATCAATTGCAGCCTCTGTCCCATCAATTGCAGCCTCTGTCCCATCAATTGCAGCCTCTGTCCCATCAATTGCAGCCTCTGTCCCATCAATTGCAGCCTATGTCCCATCAAATGCAGCCTGTCCCATCAATTGCAGCCTGTCCCATCAATTTCAGCCTCTCCCATCAATTTTAGCCTCTGTCCCATCAATTGCAGCCAGTGAAATGCAGCCTGTCCCATTAATTGCATCCAGTGAAATGTAGCCTGTCCCATCAATTGCAGTCTGTGAAATGCAGCCTGTCCCATCAATTGCAGCTTGTGATATGCAGCCTGTCCCATCAATTGCAACCTGTCCCATCAATTGCAGCTTCTGTCCCATCAATAATTGCAGCCTGTCCCATCAATAATTGCAGCCCGTCCCATCAATAATTGCAGCCCGTCCCATCAATAATTGCAGCCCGTCCTATCAATAATTGCAGCCCGTCCCATCAATAATTGCAGCCCGTCCCATCAATAATTGCAGCCCGTCCCATCAATAATTGCAGCCTGTCCCATCAATAATTGCAGCCTGTCCCATCAATTGCAGTCAGTGAAATGCAGCCTGTCCCATCAATTGCATCCAGTGAAATGAAGCCTGTCCCATCAATTGCAGTCTGTGAAATGCAGCCTGTCCCATCAATTGCAGCCTGTGAAATGCAGCCTGTCCCATCAATTGCAACCTGTGCCATCAATTGCAGCTTCTGTCGCATCAATAATTGCAGCCTGTCCCATCAATAATTGCAGCCTCTGTCCCATCAATAATTGCAGCCTCTGTCCCATCAATAATTGCAGCCTCTGTCCCATCAATAACTGCAGCCTCTGTCCCATCAATAACTGCAGCCTCTGTCCCATCAATAACTGCAGCCTCTGTCCCATCAATAACTGCAGCCTCTGTCCCATCAATAACTGCAGCCTCTGTCCCATCAATAATTGCAGCCTCTGTCCCATCAATAATTGCAGCCTGTCCCATCAATAATTGCAGCCTCTGCCCCATCAATTGCAGCCTCTGCCCCATCAATTGCAACCTCTGTCCCATCAAATGCAGCCTCTGTCTCAGTAATTGCAGCCTGTCCCATCAATAATTGCAGCCTTTGTCCCATCAAATGCAGCCTCTGTCCCATCAAATGCAGCCTCTGTCCCATCAAATGCAGCCTCTGTCCCATCAAATGCAGCCTCTGTCTCATCAATTGCAGCCTGTGAAATGCAGCCTGTCCCATCAATTGCAGCCTGTGAAATGCAGCCTGTCCCATCAATTGCAGCCTGTGAAATGCAATCTGTCCCATCAATTGCAGCCTGTGAAATGCAGCCTGTCCCATCAATTGCAGCCTGTGAAATGCAGCCTGTCCTATCAATTGCAGCCTGTGAAATGCAACCTGTCTCATCAATTGCAGCCTGTGAAATGCAGCCTGTCCCATCAATTGCAGCCTGTGAAATGCAACCTGTCCCATCAATAATTGCAGCCTCTGTCCCATCAATAATTGCAGCCTCTGTCCCATCAATAATTGCAGCCTCTGTCCCATCAATAATTGCAGCCTCTGTCCCATCAATTGCAGCCTCTGTCCCATCAATAATTGCAGCCTGTCCCATCAATAATTGCAGCCCCTGTCCCATCAAATGCAGCCTCTGTCCCATCAAATGCAGCCTTTGTCCCATCAAATGCAGCCTCTGTCCCATCAAATGCAGCCTCTGTCCCATCAAATGCAGCCTCTGTCTCATCAATTGCAGCCTGTGAAATGCAGCCTGTCCCATCAATTGCAGCCTGTGAAATGCAGCCTGTCCCATCAATTGCAGCCTGTGAAATGCAGCCTGTCCCATCAATTGCAATAGGTAAAGTTGATCCAGGGAATATCCGATTGCCTCTCGGGGGATCAGGAAGGAATTTTTTCCCCTGCTGTAGCAAATTGGATAATGCTCTTCTGGTTTTTTTTTGCCTTCCTCTGGATCAACTGTGGGTATAGAATTGGGTATATGGGAGTGTACGATATATGTTTATTTTTATTTTTTTATTTTTATTTTTTACGGTTGAACTGGATGGACTTGTGTCTTTTTTCAACCTGACTAACTATGTAACTATGTAACTATGTAATTGCAGCTTCTGTCCCATCAATAATTGCAGCCTGTCCCATCAATAATTGCAGCCTCTGTCCCATCAATAATTTCAGCCTCTGTCCCATCAATAATTGCAGCCTCTGTCCCATCAATAATTGCAGCCTCTGTCCCATCAATAATTGCAGCCTCTGCCCCATCAATTGCAGCCTCTGTCCCATTAAATGCAGCCTCTGTCCCATCAAATGCAGCCTCTGTCCCATCAATTGCAGCCTGTGAAATGCAGCCTGTCCCATCAATTGCAGCCAGTGAAATGAAGCCTGTCCCATCCATTGCAGCCAGTGAAATGCAGCCTGTCCCATCCATTGCAGCCAGTGAAATGCAGCCTGTCCCATCAATTGCAGCCTGTCCCAACAATTGAAGCCTGTGAAATGCAGCCGGTCCCATCAATTGCAGCCAGTGAAATGCAGACTGTACCATCAATTGCAGCCTGTGAAATGCAGCCTGTCCCATCAAATGCAGCCTTTGAAATGCAGCTTGTCCCATCAATTGCAGCCTGTCCCATCAATTGCAGCCTGTGAAATGCAGCCTGTCCCATCAATTGCAGCCATTGAAATGCAGCCTGTCCCATCAATTGCAGCCTGTGAAATGCAATCTGCCCCATCAATTGCAGCCTGTGAAATGCAGCCTGTCCCATCAATTGCAGCCTGTGAAATGCAGCCTGTCCCATCAATTGCAGAATGTGAAATGCAGCCTGTCCCATCAATTGCAGCCTGTGAAATGCAACCTGTCCCATCAATAATTGCAGCCTCTGTCCCATCAATAATTGCAGCCTCTGTCCCATCAATTGCAGCCTCTGTCCCATCAATTGCAGCCTCTGTCCCATCAATTGCAGCCTCTGTCCCATCAATAATTGCAGCCTGTCCCATCAATAATTGCAGCCTGTCCCATCAATAATTGCAGCCTGTCCCATCAATAATTGCAGCCCCTGTCCCATCAAATGCAGCCTCTGTCCCATCAAATGCAGCCTCTGTCCCATCAAATGCAGCCTCTGTCCCATCAATTGCAGCCTCTGTCCCATCAATTGCAGCCTCTGTCCCATCAATTGCAGCCTCTGTCCCATCAATTGCAGCCTCTGTCCCATCAATTGCAGCCTCTTTCCCATCAATTGCAGCCTCTGACCCATCAATTGCAGCCTCTGTCCCATCAATTGCAACCTGTCCCATCAATTGCAGCCTGTCCCATCAATAATTGCAGCCTGACCCATCAATAATTGCAGCCTGTCCCATCAATAATTGCAGCCTGTCCCATCAATAATTGCAGCCTCTGTCCCATCAATTGCAGCCTCTGTCCCATCAATTGCAGCCTCTGTCCCATCAATTGCAGCCTCTGTCCCATCAATTGCAGCCTATGTCCCATCAAATGCAGCCTGTCCCATCAATTGCAGCCTGTCCCATCAATTTCAGCCTCTCCCATCAATTTTAGCCTCTGTCCCATCAATTGCAGCCAGTGAAATGCAGCCTGTCCCATTAATTGCATCCAGTGAAATGTAGCCTGTCCCATCAATTGCAGTCTGTGAAATGCAGCCTGTCCCATCAATTGCAGCTTGTGATATGCAGCCTGTCCCATCAATTGCAACCTGTCCCATCAATTGCAGCTTCTGTCCCATCAATAATTGCAGCCTGTCCCATCAATAATTGCAGCCTGTCCCATCAATAATTGCAGCCCGTCCCATCAATAATTGCAGCCCGTCCCATCAATAATTGCAGCCCGTCCCATCAATAATTGCAGCCCGTCCCATCAATAATTGCAGCCCGTCCCATCAATAATTGCAGCCCGTCCCATCAATAATTGCAGCCTGTCCCATCAATAATTGCAGCCTGTCCCATCAATTGCAGTCAGTGAAATGCAGCCTGTCCCATCAATTGCAGCCAGTGAAATGCAGCCTGTACCATCAATTGCATCCAGTGAAATGAAGCCTGTCCCATCAATTGCAGTCTGTGGAATGCAGCCTGTCCCATCAATTGCAGCCTGTGAAATGCAGCCTGTCCCATCAATTGCAACCTGTGCCATCAATTGCAGCTTCTGTCGCATCAATAATTGCAGCCTGTCCCATCAATAATTGCAGCCTCTGTCCCATCAATAATTGCAGCCTCTGTCCCATCAATAATTGCAGCCTCTGTCCCATCAATAATTGCAGCCTCTGTCCCATCAATAATTGCAGCCTCTGTCCCATCAATAATTGCAGCCTCTGTCCCATCAATAATTGCAGCCTCTGTCCCATCAATAACTGCAGCCTCTGTCCCATCAATAATTGCAGCCTCTGTCCCATCAATAATTGCAGCCTGTCCCATCAATAATTGCAGCCTCTGCCCCATCAATTGCAGCCTCTGCCCCATCAATTGCAGCCTCTGTCCCATCAAATGCAGCCTCTGTCTCAGTAATTGCAGCCTGTCCCATCAATAATTGCAGCCTTTGTCCCATCAAATACAGCCTCTGTCCCATCAAATGCAGCCTCTGTCCCATCAAATGCAGCCTCTGTCCCATCAAATGCAGCCTCTGTCCCATCAAATGCAGCCTCTGTCCCATCAATTGCAGCCTGTGAAATGCAGCCTGTCCCATCAATTGCAGCCATTGAAATGCAGCCTGTCCCATCAATTGCAGCCTGTGAAATGCAATCTGCCCCATAAATTGCAGCCTGTGAAATGCAGCCTGTCCCATCAATTGCAGCCTGTGAAATGCAGCCTGTCCCATCAATTGCAGCCTGTGAAATGCAATCTGTCCCATCAATTGCAGCCTGTGAAATGCAGCCTGTCCCATCAATTGCAGCCTGTGAAATGCAGCCTGTCCCATCAATTGCAGCCTGTGAAATGCAGCCTGTCCCATCAATTGCAGCCTGTGAAATGCAGCCTGTCCCATCAATTGCAGCCTGTGAAATGCAGCCTGTCTCATCAATTGCAGCCTGTGAAATGCAGCCTGTCCCATCAATTGCAGCCTGTGAAATGCAACCTGTCCCATCAATAATTGCAGCCTCTGTCCCATCAATAATTGCAGCCTCTGTCCCATCAATAATTGCAGCCTCTGTCCCATCAATAATTGCAGCCTCTGTCCCATCAATAATTGCAGCCTCTGTCCCATCAATAATTGCAGCCTGTCCCATCAATAATTGCAGCCCCTGTCCCATCAAATGCAGCCTCTGTCCCATCAAATGCAGCCTCTGTCCCATCAAATGCAGCCTCTGTCCCATCAAATGCAGCCTCTGTCCCATCAAATGCAGCCTCTGTCCCATCAATTGCAGCCTCTGTCCCATCAATTGCAGCCTCTGTCCCATCAATTGCAGCCTCTGTCCCATCAATTGCAGCCTCTGTCCCATCAATTGCAGCCTCTTTCCCATCAATTGCAACCTGTCCCATCAATTGTAACCTGTCCCATCAATAATTGCAGCCTGACCCATCAATAATTGCAGCCTGTCCCATCAATAATTGCAGCCTGTCCCATCAATAATTGCAGCCCCTGTCCCATCAATAATTGCAGCCTGTCCCATCAATTGCAGCCTCTGTCCCATCAATTGCAGCCTCTGTCCCATCAATTGCAGCCTCTGTCCCATCAATTGCAGCCTCTGTCCCATCAATTGCAGCCTCTGTCCCATCAAATGCAGCCTCTGTCCCATCAAATGCAGCCTGTCCCATCAATTGCAGCCTGTCCCATCAATTTCAGCCTCTCCCATCAATTTCAGCCTCTGTCCCATCAATTGCAGCCAGTGAAATGCAGCCTGTCCCATTAATTGCATCCAGTGAAATGTAGCCTGTCCCATCAATTGCAGCTTGTGATATGCAGCCTGTCCCATCAATTGCAACCTGTCCCATCAATTGCAGCTTCTGTCCCATCAATAATTGCAGCCTGTCCCATCAATAATTGCAGCCTGTCCCATCAATAATTGCAGCCCGTCCCATCAATAATTGCAGCCCGTCCCATCAATAATTGCAGCCCGTCCCATCAATAATTGCAGCCCGTCCCATCAATAATTGCAGCCCGTCCCATCAATAATTGCAGCCCATCCCATCAATAATTGCAGCCTCTGTCCCATCAATTGCAGCCTCTGTCCCATCAATTGCAGCCTCTGTCCCATCAATTGCAGCCTCTGTCCCATCAATTGCAGCCCCTGTCCCATCAATTGCAGCCTCTGTCCCATCAATAGCAGCCTCTGTCCCATCAATAGCAGCCTCTGTCCCATCAATAGCAGCCTCTGTCCCATCAAATGCAGCCTCTGTCCCATCAAATGCAGCCTCTGTCCCATCAAATGCAGCCTCTGTCCCATCAATTGCAGCCTGTGAAATGCAGCCTGTCCCATCAATTGCAGTGCCTGCCCCATCATTTGCAGCACGTGTCCCATCAATAATTGCAGCCTGTCCCATCAATAATTGCAGCCTGTCCCATCAATAATTGCAGCCTGTTCCATCAATAATTGCAGCCTGTTCCATCAATAATTGCAGCCTCTGTCCCATCAAATGGAGCCTCTGTCCCATCAAATGCAGCCTCTGTCCCATCAAATGCAGCCTCTGTCTCAATAATTGCAGCTTCTGTCCAATCAAATGGAGCCTCTGTCCAATCAAATGGAGCCTCTGTCCAATCAAATGGAGCCTCTGTCCAATCAAATGGAGCCTCTGTCCCATCAAATGGAGCCTCTGTCCCATCAATAGCAGCCTCTGTCCCATCAAACGCAGCCTCTGTCCCATCAAACGCAGCCTCTGTCCCATCAAATGCAGCCTCTGTCCCATCAAATGCAGCCTCTGTCCCATCAATTGCAGCCTGTGAAATGCAGCCTGTCCCATCAATTGCAGTGCCTGCCCCATCATTTGCAGCACCTGTCCCATCAATAATTGCAGCCTGTCCCATCAATAATTGCAGCCTGTCCCATCAATAATTGCAGCCTGTTCCATCAATAATTGCAGCCTGTTCCATCAATAATTGCAGCCTCTGTCCCATCAAATGGAGCCTCTGTCCCATCAAATGCAGCCTCTGTCCCATCAAATGCAGCCTCTGTCTCAATAATTGCAGCCTGTCCCATCAAATGCAGCTTCTGTCCAATCAAATGGAGCCTCTGTCCAATCAAATGGAGCCTCTGTCCAATCAAATGGAGCCTCTGTCCCATCAAATGGAGCCTCTGTCCCATCAAATGGAGCCTCTGTCCCATCAAATGGAGCCTCTGTCCCATCAAATGGAGCCTCTGTCCCATCAAATGGAGCCTCTGTCCCATCAAATAGAGCCTTTGTCCCATCAAATGGAGCCTTTGTCCCATCAAATGCAGCCTTTGTCCCATCAATAATTGCAGCCTGTCCCATCAATTGCAGCCTCTGTCCCATCAATTGCAGCCTCTGTCCCATCAATTGCAGCCTCTGTCCCATCAATTGCAGCCTCTGTCCCATCAAATGCAGCCTCTGTCCCATCAATTGCAGCCTGTGAAATGCAGCCTGTCCCATCAATTGCAGTGCCTGTCCCATCAATAATTGCAACCTGTCCCATCAATAATTGCAGCCTGTCCCATCAATAATTGCAGCCTGTCCCATCAATAATTGCAGCCTCTGTCCCATCAATAATTGCAGCCTCTGTCCCATCAATAATTGCAGCCTCTGTCCCATCAATAATTGCAGCCTGTCCCATCAATAATTGCAGCCTCTGTCCCATCAATAATTGCAGCCTCTGTCCCATCAAATGCAGCCTCTGTCCCATCAAATGCAGCCTCTGTCCCATCAAATGCAGCCTCTGTCCCATCAAATGCAGCCTCTGTCCCATCAAATGGAGCCTCTGTCCAATCAAATGGAGCCTCTGTCCAATCAAATGGAGCCTCTGTCCCATCAAATGGAGCCTCTGTCCCATCAAATGGAGCCTCTGTCCCATCAAATGCAGCCTTTGTCCCATCAAATGCAGCCTCTGTCCCATCAAATGCAGCCTCTGTCCCATCAAATGCAGCCTCTGTCCCATCAAATGCAGCCTCTGTCCCATCAATAATTGCAGCCTGTCCCATCAATAATTGCAGCCTGTCCCATCAATAATTGCAGCCTGTCCCATCAATAATTGCAGCCTGTCCCATCAAATGCAGCCTCTGTCCCATCAAATGCAGCCTCTGTCTCAATAATTGCAGCCTGTCCCATCAATAATTGCAGCCTTTGTCCCATCAATAATTGCAGCCTCTGTCCCATCAAATGCAGCCTCTGTCCCATCAAATGCAGCCTCTGTCCCATCAAATGCAGCCTCTGTCTCATCAATTGCAGCCTGTGAAATGCAGACTGTCCCATCAATTGCAGCCTGTGAAATGCAGCCTGTCCCATCAATTGCAGCCTGTGAAATGCAGCCTGTCCCATCAATTGCAGCCTGTGAAATGCAGCCTGTCTCATCAATTGCAGCCTGTGAAATGCAGCCTGTCCCATCAATTGCAGCCTGTGAAATGCAACCTGTCCCATCAATAATTGCAGCCTCTGTCCCATCAATAATTGCAGCCTCTGTCCCATCAATAATTGCAGCCTCTGTCCCATCAATAATTGCAGCCTCTGTCCCATCAATAATTGCAGATTCTGTCCCATCAATAATTGCAGCCTCTGTCCCATCAATAATTGCAGCCTCTGTCCCATCAAATGCAGCCTCTGTCCCATCAAATGCAGCCTCTGTCCCATCAAATGCAGCCTCTGTCCCATCAAATGCAGCCTCTGTCCCATCAAATGCAGCCTCTGTCCCATCAATTGCAGCCTCTGTCCCATCAATTGCAGCCTCTGTCCCATCAATTGCAGCCTCTGTCCCATCAATTGCAGCCTCTGTCCCATCAATTGTAACCTGTCCCATCAATAATTGCAGCCTGACCCATCAATAATTGCAGCCTGTCCCATTAATAATTGCAGCGTCTGTCCCATCAATTGCAGCCTGTCCCATCAATTGCAGCCTGTCCCATCAATTTCAGCCTCTCCCATCAATTTCAGCCTCTGTCCCATCAATTGCAGCCAGTGAAATGCAGCCTGTCCCATTAATTGCATCCAGTGAAATGCAGCCTGTCCCATCAATTGCAGTCTGTGAAATGCAGCCTGTCCCATCAATTGCAGCTTGTGATATGCAGCCTGTCCCATCAATTGCAGCCTATGAAATGCAGCCTGTCCCATCAATTGCAACCTGTGCCATCAATTGCAGCTTCTGTCCCATCAATAATTGCAGCCTGTCCCATCAATAATTGCAGCCTCTGTCCCATCAATAATTGCAGCCTCTGTCCCATCAATAATTGCAGCCTCTGTCCCATCAATAATTGCAGCCTCTGTCCCATCAATAATTGCAGCCTCTGTCCCATCAATAATTGCAGCCTCTGCCCCATCAATTGCAGCCTCTGCCCCATCAATTGCAGCCTCTGCCCCATCAATTGCAGCCTGTGAAATGCAGCCTGTCCCATCAATTGCAGCCAGTGAAATGAAGCCTGTCCCATCCATTGCAGCCTGTGAAATGCAGCCTGTCCCATCAATTGCAGCCTGTCCCAACAATTGAAGCCTGTGAAATGCAGCCTGTCCCATCAATTGCAGCCAGTGAAATGCAGACTGTACCATCAATTGCAGCCTGTGAAATGCAGCCTGTCCCATCAATTGCAGCCTGTGAAATGCAGCTTGTCCCATCAACTGCATCCTGTCCCATCAATTTCAGCCTGTGAAATGCAGCCTGTCCCATCAATTGCAGCCATTGAAATGCAGCCTGTCCCATCAATTGCAGCCAGTGAAATGCAGCCTGTCCCATCAATTGCAGCCAGTGAAATGCAGCCTGTCCCATCAATTGCAGCCAGTGAAATGCAGCCTGTCCCATCAATTGCAGCCAGTGAAATGCAGCCTGTCCCATCAATTGCAGCCTGTGAAATGCAGCCTGTCCCATCAATTGCAGCCTGTGAAATGCATCCTGTCCCATCAATTGCAGCCTGTGAAATGCAGCCTGTCCCATCAATTGAAGCCTGGGAAATGCAGCCTGTCCATCAATTGCAGCCATTGAAATGCAGCCTGTCCCATCAATTGCAGCCATTGAAATGCAGCCTGTCCCATCAATTGCAGCCTGTGAAATGCAGCCTGTTCCATCAATTGCAGCCTTTGAAATGCAGCCTGTCCCATCAATTGCAGCCTGTGAAATGCAGCCTGTCCCATCAATTGCAGCCAGACATTCACATTACAGTTTTACAGTTCATAAGCGGGGGGGGGGGGGGGGGATGCCGCTGCTCATGCCGACCACCTCATGCTATAAAAAAATAAGTTGATGGGGGGTCGGGGGTGCCGCTGCTCCCGCCGACCGCCTAATGTTTAAAAAAGTTAATAACCGGGTGGGGGAGGGTTCCGCTACTGCCGCCAAACTCCTAATGCTGAAAACAGTTAAGGTTGATCAGCAGGGGGGATTTTAACAATTCTATAGGGGGAAGGCATAGTGAGCTTCACCTTACCTGTGGAAGATCCTCTCAGTCGGTGCGTTCCACGGAGCTGCCGAGGGCCGACGTCACTTCCTGTACTTTGAGTGACGTCGGAGCAAGAACAGAAAGCACCGCCCATGTCCTAGGGCGGTGAAATAAGTATATGCAGTATATGCAGTACATGCAGTGTGCGCCGGCATCGCGCTGTGGCCATCGACTACACAACAGAGCGAGTTTTTGGCTGCAAATGAAGCGCCTCGTCTGCAATCTCGTGATTGCATAGACGTGGCTCTTCCCATATTGCACTGTGCCCGGCGCTGGGGTGAGGGGGGGTGGCGCCCGGGCGCCCCCTATGGACGAGCCGCCACTGCCTCCGCCCCAGTTTTAATTTTTTTGCAGACTTTAATGCCCCGTACACACGGTCGGACTTTTAACCGGCCAAAATCACATCGGAATTCCGACGGAATTCCATCGGAGTAAAAGAGAACATGTTCTCTATCTAAACTCCGATGTAATTCCTCAGAATTTCCCATGGAAAAAGTCAGATGCGGCATACACACCGTTGGAATATCCGATGAAAAAATGCTGTCTGACTTTTTCCATCGGAAATTCCGATCGTGTGTACAAGGCATAACAGGTTTACTTCTAAGATTGCCCTTTATTTGGCTCCATCCATCTTCCCATCAACTCTGATCAGCTTCCCTGTCCCTGCTGAAGAAAAGCATCCCCACAACATGATGCAACCACCATGTTTCACAGTGGGGAAGGCTGTTCAGGGTGATATGAAGGGTTCGTTTTCCGCCACACATGGGGTTTATTTACGAAAGGCAAATCCACTTTGCACTACAAGTGCAAACTACAAGTGCAAAGTGCACTTGAAATTGCACTAAAAGTGCACTTGGAAGTGCAGTCGCTGTAAATCTGAGGGGTAGATCTGAAATGAGGGGAAGCTCTGCTGATTTTATTATCCAATCAGTGCAAGCTAAAATGCTGTTTTTTATTTTCCTTGCATGTCCCCCTCGGATCTACAACGACTGCACTTCCAAGTGCACTTTCAGTGCAATTTCAAGTGCACTTTGCACTTGTAGTTTGCACTTGTAGTGCAAAGTGGATTTGCCTTTAGTAAATAACCCCTTAAGTGTTTTCCTTTTAGGCCAAAAAGTTTAATTTTGGTCTCATCTGACCAGAGCACCTTCTTTGCTGTTTCTCAGATTAATGCTCTCCTTGCCCAGCCTGTCAGTTTAGGTGGACGGCCATGTCTTGGTAGGTTTGCAGTTGTGCCATACTCTTTCCATTTTCGGATGATGGATTGAACAGTGCTCAGTGAGATGGAAAAAAAAAAAGAAAAGAAAAAGGATTTTTTTTTTAACCTAACCCTGCTTTAAACTTCTCCACAACTTAACCTGTCTGGTGTGTTCCTTGGCCTTCATGATGCTGTTTGTTCAACAAGGTTCTCTAACAAACCTCTGAGGGCTTCACAGAACAGCTGTATTTATACTGTGATTAAATTACACACAGGTGGACTCTATTTACTAATTAGGTAACTTCTGAAGGCAATTGGTGCCACTAGATTTTAGTTAGGGTCAGAGTAAAGGGGGATAAATACAAATGCACACCACACTTTTCAGATATTTATTTGTAAAAAAAATTGAAAACTATTTTATCATTTTCCTTCCACGTCACAATCATGTGCCACTTTGTGTTTGGTCTATCACATAAAATCCCAATAAAATAAATTTTTGGTTTTTGTTGTAACATGACAAAATGTGGACAATTTCAAGGGGTATGAATACTTTTTCAAGTCACTGTATTGCATTTTCGTTCTTGAGCTTAATTATCCTTTAAAGTAGACCTGTTGCTTTACCCTGCATGGTGTGCTTTATGATGTAGGTAAATACTTAAAGTTATTAAGGATAAGAGGGGTAAGAATTTACCAGGTGTACTATACACATATTTCATATGGGTAATAATTGATGCAATATAGTAGATAACTGTAGCAAAATGGGGGGGGGGGGAGTTGGGACTTTAAATGAGGCCATAGGCCTGGCAAGGCCAATGCCTCCATCCCATTGGGACTTTGAATGAGGCCATAGGCCTGGTAAGGCCATGTGCCTCCATCCCTGTTAATTAGAAAAAAAACGAAGCAAAAATACAGCCATATAGGCGTCAGAGTGCAACGAAGGGGGGGGAAAAAGTTGGGACTTTACATGAGGCTCTTGGTAACAAATTGATAGAGTGGTGGGTGGTAAAGCATTTATTAGTACAAGGATGCATGTTTGAATACATTGATTACATATACATAAAACGCACATTCGATAGTGCCAATTCCTGAAACGGTAATTTCAGGTAGTAACGCATTACAGACTTAGAATACATTACATATACATAAAACGCACATTCATTGAGATTTAAAAAATTCCATCCACTCACATTTATTGAGATTTAAAAAATTCCATCCACTTACATGTAAAAGTGCCTTGAAGCCGGCACTGAGCTGATCCAGCTATACATGGAAGATATATATGCCTGGTTCCGCACGTGTGCCCCTGGATGTGAAGGAACCATAGGGGCACACGTGCGGAACCAGGCATATATATCTTCCATGTATAGCTGGATCAGCTCAGTGCCGGCTTCAAGGCACTTTTACATGTGCGTGGATGGAATTTTTTAAATCTCAATAAATTCTTTATGATATACTACACCATGATAGTCCTTTATATGTTCCATGAGTGATCATAGAGCAAGATTCTCTACCAGTACATTGGGAGGAACTGCTGACAAGTCTGAGAGACGGAGTGGTTATCCTTATGAACCAAAGGCGTATAATCTAGCCTATCTGGTGAGTGGCCAGTGAAAAGAGTAATTATTCACATAGGACTCTTTGTGCATCTTTTATTGCAGCTATTTGGTCATTGGAGTTATATTTCACTGCACATCTCCTTTTATTTATATGACATATCTGATGGACTAAATGAATTATAATATGAGTTTTTTGGCACTTCATATATCTTTTTTTGGACATTGCACTTTATATATTTTATGCTTAAAATCGCAGCAGGGTTTTTGATTGGTATTATACAAGCAATTGTGGATACCACACCCTAAAGCCTCGTACACACGACCGATTTTCTCGTTCAAAAACGACAAGAAAACTGCCGAGAGAGCTTTCTTGTCGAGAAAACCGTTCGTGTGTTTGGTTTTTCGTCGAGAAAACTGCAGTGAATCTCGACGAGAAAAATAGAGAACCTGCTCTCTTTTTTCTCGTCAGGATTCTCGATTTTCTCGTCGTGTTTCTCGTCGGCCTGTTTTGCGACGAGAAAAACGTTCGTGTGTATGCTTTTACGAGTCTTCAAAAAGCGCGCATGCTCAGAATCAAGTATGAGACGGGAGCGCTTCTTCTGGTAAAACAAGCCTTCGTAATGGAGATAGCACATTCGTCCCGCTGTAAATTATTGCATCGTTTAAATGTTGCGCATTGAAATCTTCTTTAGAATGTTACAATAACGAAAAATAAATGAACTTGTTTTGCTGCTGATATTCACACAGATATTCACACAGAGTTCGGACTAACTATTTTAAACCTTTTTCATGCTGATCTCATGAATATTTAGCTGTATTATATCGAGCAAGATCTTCTTAATAATTATATTATTTTAATTTTGAATTCAGATCTTCATTTTAAATGCTTCTTTATTTTATAGTGATCTCCATGATTTGATTTTTTATTTTTGTTGTGTCAAGTTTACCCCTTATTTTTATTTTTTTATTTTTTTTAGACCTTCAAGGAGATTTTTTTTGTGTTATCTGTCCCTTTTATTTTATTTGTTAAAATGTATCTGCCTACTCCAAAGCTAACTTTATAATTATTATAAAAACACATAGTCAAGTATTAACTGTAAAAATAAAAAACATTTATTCATGTATCTAACAAAATAAATAGAAGGCAGCGCTGGAGAACCTGCTGCCATTTGTGCATCCATGGGACCCCAGAGCACACATCAACCCTGTGTGGCCAATACAATTGGGAGCTTGAGAAGCACAACAGTTGTGAGCAAAACCTGATCCTGGACTCCCAGAGGTCAGGAACAGCAGCAGGTGATATACATGTCCCAAGTCTGTGGTACTACAAGGGGCATTTAAAAGCTTACAGCATGCATGGGGACAAAGGGGACATTCTCAGCATATTACAATCATGGTAATTAGGGAAGGATGAAAGAAATACAATACATTAGCGTACATGAAATACATAAAATGTGATGTTAAAGGAGAAAACTTACCCTAATATAGTCCTCCTGCAGGACTTGTATAATGGCAGAACAGGTGTCTGGGGTTATGAGGCCCAGAGCCTGGGGGGAGATGCCTGTCATGAACTTCAAGTCCTGCAGACTTCTCCCTGTCGCCAGGTAACGAAAGGTGGCGATGAGCCTCTGCTCAGCACTGATGGCTACCCGCATAACGGTGTCCTGCCTGGTAATATAGGGGGACACCAAAGCCAACAGATGCTGAAAAACGGGGTCAGACATCCGCAGAAAATTCCTGTAGTCCTCAGGATTATTCTCCACGATCTCCCGCAGCAGAGGCATATGGCAGAATTGGTCCCGCTGGAGCAACCAATTCTTGGTCCATGAACTCCTCCTCACCCCGTTCATGGACTCGTCTTGGTCCAAGACAAGTAGACCAACACCAAGCGCCCGCACAGCACGAACTCGACGACAAGAACGTACATGGCTAGGAAACGGTCGTCTGATCAGAACGTACTAAACAGAATGCACTTTAGAACAGCAAGGCCTATGAAGAACGAACTGAAATTCAGAAACAAATGGGCAAGAACGCACTGTAAAACAGATACGACCTGCCTACACGCCCTGAAAGACAATATACGAACCCACAAGCACAAACTGAACCGCAGAAAACGAACTGAAAGCACGAAGACTGAAAAGCGCGAATCGTTTCTTCCCAAACTTTTACTTCACACGCGGTAACATGAGATCAGCAAAAGCAGCCCAAGGGGTGGCGCCATTGAAAACGATCTTCCCCTTTATACTGCCGTCGTACGTGCTGGACGTGACCGCGCATAACAATGACGAGATTTGGAATTGACTGTGTGTATGCAAGGAAAGCTTGACAAGAATTTCGTCAAGCTTAACAAGAATCTCGTCGAGAAAAACGACGTGTTTTTAACGCTCAAAAACTCGGTCGTGTGTACGAGGCTTTAGAGTAGAAAGTTCACAAGATTCACACACCTAATTGTTTTGACAAACATAGGGATATAGGTCGGATTGGATATTTATTTTATAAGTTAGCGCAATTCACTTTATTTTCACATAGTAGATACATGAGCTGTATGGTCACTATTTTGTAAATATGCTTATGATAAGCAGATTCAGTCACTATCCAACTCCAAGTTGCATACTAGCTCCAGGAAAGTTATGTCACTTATTGCAGCAGAAGAGGTCTGCCACCACTGGCAAAGAACTAGTATGTAGCACAAAGGCATGCATAGCTTCTGCTATCAGAAGAACAAAGCTGTTTGAACAGACACTGATAATAACAGGGTATTTAATACTTGTTACTACTATTTCACCTACATTTTTCACGCATTCTATGATTTAAAAAAACCTGCATGATATAAATTGAAGTGTAATGGCAGTAATTTATGGTGTATCCTGCTATACAAAATGAAAAAATAGTATTTGCTCTAGTGAAGAGATAAAAATGACAATTGACAGAAATATGTAACTAATAATTTTCCTATACTTAAACCTCTGCTTTTAAAGCCACTTCCTTCCTGAAGCTAAGAAAGCTTTCAGTAAGAAGCAGCAACAGGAAATCATCAGCAGACTTCTGTTCTGTCAGCAACATGATTAATAGCCTATTATCCACAGGGAATTATCTATGTTTTGATTATAGATTTGGGTAATGCCGCATAGAATAAGATAAATATCCAAGACACAAAGACATTAAAAGAATCATTTAGAATTTATAACCCAGGGAAATTTGCAACCATACAATTTATATAAAAAGATATATTGGAATTCAGAAACTGTAGGTGGAATGTGCGGTATTTTAATAAATGATTAGGATTTTTGGAATGACAATCTTATAGACATTATTGCTTGCACAGTTCATTTTGCACAGAGTGGCCCTGATCCTCGATTTCTGGGGTCCCTCTGCGGCTCTCACAGCTCCTCCCCGCATCGTATAAAGCCCTAGGAGAAGCGCTCTCCCAGGGGGTTACCTTGCGGGTGCGCTTCCGAGTCTAGCATTCGGCGTCCATAGACGCCGAATGTATGACTCGGCCCCGCCCCCGGTGCCCACGTCATTGGATTTTATTGACAGCAGCGGGAGCCAATGGCTGCACTGCTATCAGAGGAAGAGCGCATCTCCGCCAAGGGAAATTCCAGGCTCAGGTGAGTAAAACGGGGGGGCTAGGGGGCCAGTCACCAAAAGTTTTTTCACCTTAATGCATAGGATTAAAAAAACACTAGGGTTTACAACCCCTTTAAGCTATCATATAATGGTTCCTAGTAAATACCCCTCTGCACGGAGAGGAATATTCAAAAAATAACCCCAAAAGTGGCTTAAATCCAAATTGACATCGCAGCATGGTATCCATAGGAAAGCCACTTTTGGGTTCTTTTTTGACGCTTGTCAAAAATCCCCTTGAATATTAGATGATGGCTTAATGCGATATATCCATGTATTTGTAATGTGTTTTGAATATATGTATTATTGTAAGGATGCACCCATGTTCCTGGCAGGATTCCCATACTCATGTCTTTGAATCATATATAAACTGCTGGGGTTAAAAAACATACTCCAACTATTATTTATTAATTTTTCAGAGCGTTTCATCAGGCATGGCTCCCCGCATGGACACCCAGGGGCCCACAACAGTATAGCCTTTGATCCCAAGGGATCACATGCTGAGCTCCTGTGGAAACAGGAGCATCCCTGTGTGTCTGGAAATTAGGTATTGCTCCTTTCCAGTGGGACGTCGGCTCCCACTGTGTCACGGCTTGCGGACGATGTATGTGATGTTGTCACCGCGCTCGGCACGCCTTCAGGGCGTGTCAATGTGCGGTGGCCCCTCTGTCTGTCCGGCGTTGGCATGGGGCGGGGCTTCGGTGGATGGGTCGCGTTCCCTCTGTGATGTAGCTTCCCTCTATAATGTCCGCTCTCCGTCATTACAGCGTGGCGTTATATGTCACGTCCGTCTGACGCACTGGGGAGGGGTATAAAGAGACTCATTCAACGTCATTTACGCTGCTGGAGTCCCTGGGAGCCTTATACAACATGCAACTGCAAACAGGTAGATCCATTGAACTTAGTGACAGCTCTCTTGATGCACTATACTTACAGTGCATCATTTAAAAACAAAAGGTGTGGTACACATTTGGCTTTGTTCCCCTCTTTATTCTTACCTGCAGATTTGCGCTCTTCATTTATGGTCACTCCTATATTTCGCTCTCCTTTGGAGTCTTTCTACCCACGGATCAAATAGCATAGGAAGGCAAGTTCTTTTACATAAGCAGGAACTTTCTAACTTACCAAATCAATGTATAGGGGACCTTAGTACAACTATATTGCTTTTCTTATGCCCTAATGTTATCTCACTTTCAGAGACCTGATCATGGCCCTATACAGCCCAGGTAATCACCGCTGTCAGCAGTAAACTATAGGCTCCCAGTTATTCATTTTAAATACGTTTTTTATGTAAGCATATACTTTTTCTTCCTGTTGAAGGATATAATATTTTAACCAAATATAGATATAGACATGCACTGAGGCTGACATGTCATACTAACACTTTGATTGATCCACAGGAAACATTGTTTTAAAATCATATACAAGTCATTGACTTATACCTCTCTCTGTGGGTGACCCGGCTAAGTTGGGAGGTTTCCGTTGGCAGGACCTCCTGTGTCCTGAAATTCGCTCTGACCTCAGTTCTCCTCTTTAAATCTTGCTCTGAGTCCTCAAAACATTGGGGCTAGAACCTCCGGTTGGGAAACCGCTGCTATCTACATGGATGCATCTATGTATGTTTGTATTAATTTGTGTGTATAAATATGTTTTTAGGTAATTTTCTCTTTTTATTAATTTTTTTGTCCTCATATGTACCTTTTTTTTTTGTTGATTTATCTCCGTATCTATATACTAGAAATAAAGTCCACACATTTCCTGAAGAAGCCACAAGGCGAAACATGTAGAACGATTGCGTGGAAAATTGTATGAAGGAAGTGACTTTTTTTAATGTTATTCTCTTTTTTGAAATAAATATACATATCTTTTACTAAATCTATTGTGGTATCCATTTGTAGTAATAAGCACCCTTAACCACTTAAGCCCCGGACCATCATGCAGCTTAAAGACCAGAGGTATTTTCAGAATTTGGCACTGTGCTGCTTTAACTGGAAATTGTGCGGACATGCAATATTGTACCCAAACGAAATTTGCGTCCTTTTCTTCCCACAAATAGAGCTTTCTTTTAATGGTATGTGATTGCCTCTGCAATTTATTTTTTTGCGATATAAATGGAAAAAGACTGAAAATTTTGAAAAAAAATGATATTTTCTACTTTTTGTTATAAGAAAAATCGAATAAACTCAATTTTAGTCATACATTTAGGCCAAAATGTATTCAGCCACATGTCTTTAGTAAAAAAAATGTCAATAAGCGTATATTTATTGGTTTGCGCAAAAGTTATAGGCCCTACAAACTAGGGTACATTTTCTGGAATTCACACAGCTTTTAATTTATGACTGCCTATCTCATATCTTGAGGTGCTAAAATGGCAGGGCAGTACAAACCCCCCCCCCAAATGACCCCATTTTGGAAAGTAGACACCCCAAGGAAATTGCTGAGAGGCCTGTTGAGCCCATTAAATATTTTTTTTTTTGTCCCAAGTGATTGACTAATGACAAAAAAAAAAATAATTACAAAAAGTTGTCACTAAATGATATATTGCTCACACATGCCATGGTTATATGTGGAATTGCACCCCAAAATACATTTTGCTGCTTCTCCTGAGTACGGGGATACCACATGTGTGGGACTTTTTAGGAGCCTAGCCATGTACGGGCCCCCGAAAACCAAGCACCGCCTTCAGGATTTCTAAGGGCGCAAATTTTTGATTTCACTCCTCACTACCTATCACAGTTTCGAAGGCCATAAAATGCCAAAATAGCACAAAACCCCCCCAAATGACCCCATTTTGGAAAGTAGACACCCCAAGCTATTTGCTGAGAGGCATGTTGAGTCCATGGAATATTTTATATTTTGACACAAGTTGCGGGAATATGACAAACTTTTTTTTTTTACACAAAGTTGTCACTAAATGATATATTGCTCACACATGCCATGGGCATATGTGAAATTACACCCCAAAATACATTCTGCTGCTTCTCCTGAGTACGGGGAAACCACATGTGTGGGACTTTTTGGGAGCCTAGCCGCGTACGGGACCCCGGAAACCAAGCACCGCCTTCAAGATTTCTAAGGGCATACATTTTTGATTTCACTCCTCACTACCTATCACAGTTTTGAAGGCCATAAAATGCCAAGATGGCACGAAACCCCCCCAAATGACCCTATTTAGGAAAGTAGACACCCCAAGCTATTTGCTGAGAGGCATGTTGAGCCCATTGAATATTTTTTATTTTTTTTGTCCCAAGTGATTGAATAATGACAAAAATAAAAATAAAAATGTACAAAAAGTTGTCACTAAATGATATATTGCTCAAACATGCCATGGTTATATGTGGAATTGCACCCCACAATACATTTTGCTGCTTCTCCTGAGTACGGGAATACCACATGTGTGGGACTTTTTGAGAGCCTAGCCGCGTACGGGGCCCCGAAAACCAAGCACCGCCTTCAGGATTTCTAAGGGCGTAAATTTTTGATTTCACTCCTCACTACCTATCACAGTTTTGAAGGCCATAAAATGCCAAGATAGCCCAAAACCCCCACAAATGACCCCATTTTGGAAAGTAGACACCCCAAGCTATCTGCTGAGAGGCATGGTGAGTATTTTACAGCTCTCATTTGTTTTTGAAAATGAAGAAAGACATTTTTTTTTCTTTTTTCAATTTTCAAAACTTTGTGACAAAAAGCGAGATCTGCAAAATACTCAACATACCTCTCAGCAAATAGCTTTGGGTGTCTACTTTACAAAATGGGGTCATTTGGGGGGGGGGGGTTGTGCCATCTGGGCATTCCATGGCCTCCGAAACTGTGATAGGCAGTGAGGAGTGAAATCAAAAATTTACACCCTTAGAAATCCTGAAGGCGGTGCTTGGTTTTCGGGGTCCTGTACGCGGTTAGGCTCCCAAAATGTCTCACACATGTGGTATCCCCGTACTCAGGAGAAGCAACAGAATGTATTTTGGGGTACAATTCCACATATAACCATGGCATGTTTGAGCAATATATCATTTAGTGACAACTTTTTGTACATTTTTTTTTTCTTTTTGTCATTATTCAATCACTTGGGACAAAAAAAAAAATATATTCAATGGGCTCAACATGCCTCTCAGCAAATAGCTTGGGGTGTCTACCTTCCAAAATGGGGTCATTTGGGGGGGGGGTTTGGACTGTCCTGGCATTTTATGCACAACATTAGGAAGCTTATGTCACACATCATTCACTCTTCTAACCACTTGAAGACAAAGCCCTTTCTGACACTTTTTGTTTACATGAAAACATTTTTTTTTTTTGCAAGAAAATTACGTTGAACCCCCAAACATTATACATTTTTTTAAAGCAAAGGCCCTACAGATTAAAATAGTGGGTGTTGCATTTTTTTTCCACACAGTATTTGCGCAGCGATTTTTCAAACGCATTTCTTGGGGAAAAAACACACTTTTTTTATTTTTAATGCACTAAAACACACTATATTGCCCAAATGTTTGATGAAATAAAAAAGATGATCTTAGGCCGAGTACATGAATACCAAACACGACATGCTTTAAAATTGCGCACAAACGTGCAGCGGCGACAAACTACATACATTTTTAAAAGCCTTTAAAAGCCTTTACAGGTTACCACATTAGATTTACAGAGAAGGTCTACTGCTAAAATTACTGCCCTCGATCTGACCTTCGCGGTGATATCTCACATGCATGGTGCAATTGCTGTTTACATATGACGCTAGACCGACGCTTGCGTTCGCCTTTGCGCAAGAGCAGGGGGGGACAGGGGTGCTTTTTTTTTTATTATTATTTATTTTGCTTCCTTTTTTTTTTTTAAACTGTTCCTTCCATGTTTATTTTTTTTTACCATTTTTATTGTTATCTCAGGGAATGTAAATATCCCCTATGATAGCAATAGGTAGTGACAGATACTCTTTTTTTGAAAAAAATTGGGGGGTTAGACCCTAGATCTTTCCTCTGCCCTCAAAGCATCTGACCACACCAAGATCGGTGTGATAAAATGCTTTCCCAATTTCCCAATGGCGCTGTTTATATCCGGGGGGTAGGACATTCCCTCCCACTGCTTGTAAAAGCAGTCTAGAGGCTAATTATCTGCTAGGATTGCTTTTACATGAAAGCCGGCCGCTGGCTGAAAAGAATGATACCAAGATGATACCTGGGCAGGCATCATTCTGGTATAAAAACATTCAAAGTCCAGCAACATACCAGTACGTTGCTGGTCCTTGTTGGACATGTATTGTAATCTTTTTTTTCATGCAGCCTATTGGCTGAACGAAAAAAAGAGATTGATCGGTGGGTATGCCCACCATTAGAATACCTCCCTTCATCCACCCACTTCTAATGATGGGCATACATGCACCATTTATATATGCCGAAGCATGGGGGCATCCTCCCGCAAAAAAGTTATGCCGCGTACACACAGTCGGACAATTCCACGGGCAAGCCTCCGTCGGAATTTCGACCGTATGTACACGGCATAAAAGGTTATGCTGCGTACACACGGTCAGACTTTTCCACGGGCAAGCCTCCGTCGGAATTTTGACCGTATGTACGCGGCATTAGGAGCAAAATCGCTCCTCCGCCCCTGCTGCCCCCATGCTTCGGCATATATGCTCTTTTTTTAACTGTGGTGGTGAAATCACCTCCTACAGCGTTGGAGTCACGGCTTTATGTATCGTGGGAGCAAACGCTGTTGCTGTCAAGATAAATAGATCCGCGCTGCAACTGAATGGCGTACCTGCTAAGCAAATGATGGTTAACATTAAAACAAAGTAACATTACAGTACAACAGTAAGACCTTACCATGCCATACCTGCAAAGCAAATACCAAAACAAAACCTAGTAAAAAATAAAACATTTTTTTAACGCAACCTGTGCCTAAAATATATATATGCCGAAACATGGGGGCATCCTCCCGCAAAAAAGTTATGCCTCGTACACACGGTCTGACTTTTCCACGGGCAAGCCTCCGTCGGAATTTCGACCGTATGTACGCGGCACAAAAGGTTATGCTGCGTACACACGGTCAGACTTTTCCACGGGCAAGCCTCCGTCGGAATTTCGACTGTATGTACGCGGCATTAGGAGCAAAATCGCTCCTCCGCTCCTGCTGCCCCCATGCTTCGGCATATATGCTCTTTTTTTTTAACTGTGGTGGTGAAATCACCTGCTACAGCGTTGGAGTCACGGCTTTATGTATCGTGGGAGCAAACGCTGTTGCTATCAAGATAAATAGATCCGCGCTGCAACTGAATGGCATACCTGCTAAGCAAATGATGGTTAACATTAAAACAAAGTAACATTACAGTAAGACCTTACCATACCTGCAAAGCAAATACCAAAGAAAAACCTAGTAAAAAATAAAACATTTTTTTAACACAACCTGTGCCTAAAATATATATATGCCGAAGCATGGGGGCATCCTCCCGCAAAAAAGTTATGCCGCGTACACACGGTCAGACTTTTCCACGGTCAAGCCTCTGTCGGAATTTCGACCGTATGTACGCGGCATTAGGAGCAAAATCGCTCCTCCGCCCCCATGCTTCGGCATATATGCTCTTTTTTTTAACTGTGGTGGTGAAATCACCTCCTACAGCACTGGCGTCACGGCTTTATGTATCGTGGGAGCAAACGCGGTTGCTGTCAAGATAAATAATTCCGCTCTGCAGCTGAATGGCGCACCTGAAAACAAAAAATTACATACCTGAAAAGCAAGCATGATAAAACATTGCAGAATAGAATACAGTAAAAAAGAGCAGAACAATAGAGAGAAAATAGAGAGAGAGAGAGAACAATAAAACGACAACTATTTTTGTTTTTTTTATTTTATATTTTTTTTGTGTTTTTTGTTTTTACGTTTTTTTTTCTTCTTTTTTACACTTTTTTTTGTAACTTTAACAACTGTAATGGTTCGGGTCTCTCAAAATGCGATGGCATCTTGGGAGACCCTGTGTAAGTGTGTCCTGTTCTGTGCAATGCTGTACCCTACGCTAAAACTTCACTTTTGAGTGGAAGCGTTCAAAACATTTACCAATGCAAAGACCAGGATTGTCAGGACAGCGTGGACAAAAATAACGGGTGTCACGCCTAAATCCGCCCTTGCTACAGACATGACATCTTTTTTGGGGGGCTCATTGGGTAGGGGTACTCTCGAGGACATACGGATAATGCCTCTCATGCAGCCGGCTTACTGCATTTGGTTGGGGATGGTGAGGTGCAGAACCGCCTGGATACAGGAGTTCTGCGACTATCTCATCCTGGAATTTTAGGAGAGATAACGTCCCGCCTGAAGCTCTGTATAGCACATGAGCGTTCAGCAAAGCCAATTGGAATAAGGATAGAGACACTTTTTTGTACCAGCGTCTCGCCTTACGGTCAATTAGATACGGCGCCAACAACTAGTCGTTGAGGTCCACCCCTCCCATATTTTGGTTATATTCGTGGACACAGAGGGGTTTCTCCACAACACCAGTCGCCGTACGAATTTGGACTGTCGTGTCTGCATGAAGGGAGGTAAGAAGGAAAACATTCTTATTATCCCTCCACTTCACAGCGAGCAAGTTATTACACTTCAAGCAGGCTCTCTCCCCCAGCCTAAGACGGGAATCTACAAGCCTCTGGGGAAAGCCCCGGCGATTAGGTCGCACGGTGCCACATGCTCCAATCTGATGTGACTAAACAGTGGCACGCTCGTGTAATAATTGTCCACATACAAGTGGTACCCCTTTCCGAATAAGGGTGGCACCAAGTTCCACACTATCTTGCCAGCGCTCCCTATGTAATCTGGGCAGTGGGCAGTTGACAGGCTCAACCTGACTATCTTTTCCCTCATAAACCGTAAAGCTCCATACATAGCCTGTTGCCCTGTCACAGAACTTATAGAGCTTGACCCCGTATCTGGCACGCTTGCTGGGAAGGTACTGCCTGAAAGACAAGCGGCCAGAAAATGTAATCAGGGACTCATCAACGCAGACAACTTGATCGGGAATAAACAAGGCTGCAAAACGTTCGTTGAAGTGGTTTATGAGGGGCCGAATTTTGTAGAGTCGGTCGTATTCAGGGTCCCCATGTGGACGACAAAGTTCATTGTCGTTGAAATGCATGAACCGCAAGATCTGTTTGTATCGTTTCCTGGGCATGGAGGCAGAGAACACGGGCATGTGGTCAATTGGGTGCGCGGACCAATAAGCACGCAATGACGGGAATTTATGTGTGCCCATGTTGAGAGAAAGGCCCAGAAAGGTCTTAAATTCGGAAACCGTAATTGGTTTCCAATCTTTGGCAATGGAAGGCAACTGGGGATTAGCGGCGATGAATTGACCAGCATATAAATTACTCTGGTCCATAATAGATCTATAGAGATCTTCCGTGAAAAACAGCGAATAAAAATCAATTGGCATAAAATCAGCTGTTTCCACCTGAATACCGGGTTGGGCAGTGAATGGGGGAAGTACGGGTTCTGCAGAAGTGGTGGGGACCCAATCAGGATAGGCGAATTCTGCAGGAAGGGCACTATGAGCACGACTGGCCTGCCTTTGTCTTCTTCTTGGTGGCAGCGGGACACTACTTGTGCTTGCCTTCCTCGCCAGCTTGAACTACACTTATGGGACTGGCCACGTCACCACGTGATACTGCAGTGCTGGATGAACGCCCAGGCTGTACTAGGCCGCTGGTGCTTGCCAATTCACCAGAAGGAATAGCGGCGCTAGTACTACTCTGCTCCATGATACGAGAGCCCTGCGGTTCTTGCTCCTCAACAACCTCAGAAGATCGGGATCGGGTACGCCTGACCTTAGCAGGGACCTCATCTTCCTCGTTAGAGCTATCTGACATGGAGCCGCTGACTTCACTGTCTTCTACGGGAAGATATTCTGAGCCTGAATCTGACAGATGCGTGACCTCCTCTTCACTATCTGTCATGCTCAGAATCTCGTAGGCCTCTTTACTACTGTACCTTCGATTTGCCATTTTGGGCTCTAAATTTAGGGGTACACTAGTAAGATTCACAGGTAAAAAAGCACCTGACTGTCAGCAAATGTATCAAACACTTAAAAAAAAACGGTTAGCGATCGCAGGGATCAGGACTGTCTCTGCGAACGCTGCAGTTATGTGTGTTGTGTTTGGTAAGTTACAGTGATCGATCGATACTGCACTTGGGTGGGCTGGGCGGAGGGGCTAAACGCAGGTGCTAGCAGGTATCTGGGCTGATCCCGCTAACACTGCGTTTTTGGGAACCCTAAACCGCTGGGGACGCTAGTATAGATCTGATCAGATCAGATATTGATCTGTTCAGATACTATACCACTAAGGGAGGTGTATGCTTTGCGTGTGGGTGTTAGCGTTACTGGCACTAACCTAACGCTGCCTGGGGCGACGCAGACCCTCTCTGACGCTAAAACCTAATTGATATCAGCCGCCGGGCGATCAGGGGGTTAAACCTTTATTGGGTTATATACGGCGGGTGCCCTGATGCTATAAAAAGCAAACTAACCAACCAGCGTCACCCGTAAAACTTATATGGTGATCACTGGTGAAAGGGTTAACTAGGGGCAATCAGGGGGTTAAAACCTTTATTAGGTTATATATGGGGGTACCTGACGCTATATAAAAACCTGACGGGTAACCTAAATAACTAAATGACTAACTGGCTAACCAGTGTCACCAGTGATACTTATACGGTGATCACCGGTGAAAGGGTTAACTCTAGGGGCAATCAGGAGGTTAAAATAATATATGGGGGTACCTGACGCTATAAAAACCTGCGGCGAACCTAAAAATAAATAACTGGCTAGCTAGGGCACTACCGGCACTAAATACAGCGATTGGAAATACGATCGATTAGTGACGCTGGCGTTAGGGGGTGAAAGGGTTACCTGGGGGGCAATCAAGGGGTTAAACATTTATATGGGGTGGTTAGGGGGCTACCCTGGACCTAAAGGGGCCTAAACCTAACTGCCCTGCAACTTTTTACTGTCACAAATAACACTGATTGCAGTGATCAGTAAAAAAATGACCACTACAAATGGTGCACTGTGACTGGGGGTACTGGGGGTGATCTGGGGGTGACTGGGGGGTGTAAGTGTGCCTACATGTACTGGTGTCAGTGTAGTGTTGGTGCACTTACTGTGAGATGTCTTCTCTCCTCGCGCCGGATCGAAAAGACCGCCGCATGGAGAGATAACATCACTTCCTCTGCCTGTGTTTACATTACACAGGCAGAGGAAGATTCTCATTCGCCGGGAGCGATTGCGAGGGGGTGGCCGGAAACGAATGGCCGTCCCCTCATCACGGATCGCTCCCGGAACGATAACCACTGCTTACTGTATAGAAGGGGGGTCCGATGGGACCCCCCAACTATACGAAGGCAGGCACGTTCAGGTACGTGATTGTGCCTGTCCGTGCCATTCTGCCGACGTATATATACAGTGAGCGGTCGTTAAGTGGTTAAAGTCCCATATTCCCCAATATTGTCTTGCTTCAAAGGCTAAAGCCCTGTGCACACGATCGGATATCCTATGGATTCTAATCTGATGGTTTTTTCCATCGGAAATCCGATGAAACTGTCTTCCATCAGTCTTGCCCACACACCATCAGTCAAAAAACGGACCGTTTCAAATGCGGTGATGTAAAACACTCCGATGAGCCGAGAAAAATTAAGTTCAATGCTTCTGAGCATGCGTCGACTTGATTCTGAGCATTCGTGGGTTTTTTATCCAATGGATTTCCACGCAGACGATCGGATTTTGCTATCGGTTTTTTTCCCATCGGATAAATTTAAAACATGTTCTATTTTTTCACACCGATGGAAAAAAGACCGATGGGGCCCATACACGATCAGTTCGCCCGATGAATTCAGTCCATCGGACTGTTTTCATTGGTAAAACCGATCATATGTACACGGCTTTAGTGTCAAAAAACATCCAAATATCCAAGTATCCACTACTTATTCCATGTTTCACTTCAATCTAGTAGATACATTCATACCTCCATTCTTGAAACAAATGTCACCACTATGACAAACAGCAAATGAAAGGCTCCCTCACCAGAACATGTATGACACCTAATAAAGTAAAGTAAAATAAAGTAAAATCAAGTTGCACTTTATTAGGTAAATATCCTCTAAAATCCCAAAATATCTACATCCACTCTCTGTTAACCTCTCTCATGATTGAACATCGGCTTCCAATAGTTTGCTTAGGCCAAAATTCTACTATATTTCATTGTTTAATCACATATAATAAAAAAATTCAAACCTTTATTCAAAAACCAGATAAAAACTCCCTTCCAGTAACTTGATGAAGTCAGGTAGCTCCGTCATAACGACTTCCTCAGGAACAGCTGCTCCTTGTACATATGAATGTTTTGTAAATGATATGTACTAAAATTTTAATTGTAAAAATAATAGGAATGCAAGGGTATTTATGTACATTGTATTTTATTATTATTTTTATTTTCAAGCACTGGTTCATTAGAACACATATTTATCTATCTGTTTCAGATAAAAAGCATAGCTGATGTTTTGATAGAATTAGGTAGGAAGCGTGGAGTTATACTAATTATAGACCTCAGATTAGACATACTCTAAAAACTAAAAAAAAACTAAAATCCCCCAATAAAAAGGGACAAAGCTGTGATATAACAAAGTTCATAATATTCACAATGTTTCTTTTATTGGATGGATTAAAGATGGAATGGTCTTACTTCAAGGTCAATGGCTGGCTTCAACCAAAGAAAATATAGTATCTGGCACAGATCTCTTTTTAGAATCTTCCAAAGGGACCCTTTGGAAAAAGACTATGGAATATTAAATGAAAATAGAACACATTTAGTTAGTACTAAAGCCATCGTGCCAGAATGAATCATTTATCGCATCACCCTCCAAGTGAAACATATGGTAAAGGCAAAGACTCAGCTCTACTAATCTACTTTTATAACACAATTAATTGTTGGTGGTAGTGACAGCTTCATCAAAGAATTGTGAAAAAGATGTTTAGTTGCAGTAGACCATCTTTCCATAGGCCTTTCTTCAAGCTGTAGATCTATGTAATTCTTTATCCATCTGGCATTAATATGTGTCAGTGTGAAACTGCAAAAACCTGTGAAACTGTTTATTAATATAAGATGTTAAACTGTTCAGCTTTATACTTTTTTCTCCCTAGCAGAAACTTACATGTTTTCCAGGGCAGCAGACTGATTTGTTAGATAAAAGCTAGAATGGGACGTGTCATTACTGTTTTAGCCTGCGAAATGCAAGAAAGAATAGGATGCAGCACCTACTGGTATCCTGCCAGATAACACCATGTACCTTTCATTATTTGAGAATTAAAGGGGAACTTCACTCTCTCAATCAACAATGACTATTTTTTTCCTCATGCTGCTAGAGTTAGTAAATAGATAGGAAGGTATATAATATTTACTTGTGTAGCGGGGTGTTCCCCTTTAATGCAGAGAGACAAGAAGTTCTAGGGGAGAGGTGAGTCAGGAGGAAGTAGAGAAAAGACATTGCTGGAGTGAGAGCAGAGGAGAGAGAGAGACTACATAACCCAGAACCACATTCTTCATATGTTCCCACCGCAGAGACTCATGGGAGGGGTTATAAAAGGAGGAGGCGAAGCTGGGCTCGGCCTCTTTGGGACACGAGACTTCACAGCCTGATCCTCCTGTGCGGATGTGTCGGAGTGCAAGGCCTGAAGCCTGAGGCCTTGCTCAGCAACAAAGAGCCTTCCACCCCTCTGCGAGCCTGGGTGGCATCTGACTTCGCTCAGCTACAGCCTTGTTGGATCGGGGACCCGATCGCTGGAGAGACCGAATGCGTGTGACACAGCCGGTGGAAGTTTCCCGGACTGGATCCGTAGTCCGGCAGGTGAGAGGGCATATGCCCAGAACGAGATACTGTTAATGCATATAGGCCAATAGACTGCCGTGGCCCCCTCTAGTTGTTCCTGATACCCTTAGTGAAGAAGAGCCATACCATAGCTGAACTTGTAGTCGGGATAGCCAAGTTCCTGCCCATCTCTACCTACCTCACTGGATTACAAAGTTGTATTTTGTTAATGTGCACCACCGTTAAAGACCTGCCGGTGAAGAAAAAGGACTAAGTTATAGACCTCAAAAACCAGGCCTGGTGGGGTTACTAATGTGTTTTGGGTTATTGCGCCATAGGGCATTTAGCTAACGGTTGCCCGTGTGGCGCACTTGTTGCATGTCAGTTCTTTAGTGTGTTAGCATTGCAGGGCTCTGCATTACCAATGATTGAATGTAAACTGTGATCAATGTTATTATCTTTCTTACTAAGAGCTTAAGTAAAACCTTATACCCTTTTTTTTCTTTAGTATTGTCTCAATGCTCACTTATTCATAAGGTATAAGATAGATAGTTTACTTTTAGTACTAGCTGTGCCAGCAGAGGGTAGAGCATATTGCCGGGGGTTGGCGGAGCTGTCATCAGGGCCCAAACTAAATCTGTGGCCTTCTTAGTTGGAGGTATCGGTACACGTGGGGGTTCTCGTCCGGGATCCTGATACAGCAAGCGAACATACCAAAAGACCGGCATGGACCCACTAGAAGTAGGACAGTGGTACACAATGGCTGGCGCAGATCCGGCCGCGGCGGCAGTTATTGAACTCCCGAGGATCTGGCAAAGAGATGCGATAAAGCAGTTAATGACATCCCTATCACCATGCCAGAAATCATGGGTGATGGATGTGAGACCACATGCTTCGTGTACATACGCATTAATAGAGTGGAAAGACGAAATTCCAGAGCATTTTAAAAGCCAGAGCATACAAGCTATGGATGGGCAGACCTACCATCTGACACATGCGCTGCCACATAAGGGAGATCGGTTCCAAATAAGAAAGTCATCATCTCCACAGATACTTCCCCCACCATCCCCTAAGGCACAAGAGCAGGAGGATACAGAGAGTCCCAGATCATCACCGGCCACCCTCAGCACAGAACTATGCGCTGTACTGGGAGAGATTGTGGCCCAGTGCAAGAAGAATCCCACAGATTACCCGATGTCGGGGTACAGAAAGCTCCGGATATTCTCAGGGAGAAAACCTGTGCCCTCAGGGGAAGAAGGATTTGAGGAGTGGCTAGATGGCATCACTCAGGCCTTAGAGGAATGGGAAGTTCCAGAACGCAGCAAGAAACAGCGAATTGCTGAAAGTTTGAAGGGGCCTGCTCTGGATGCCATACGCAACCTGAAGATGAGCAGGAAAGACTGTACTGCACAGGACTACTTGGACATCTTGCAGAATGTGTTCGGTGGGACAGAAAAAGTTACCAAGCTCACCTATCAGCTGGAGCACTGCTACCAGAAAACAGGAGAGAAACTGTCAGAATATATGGGACGTCTAGATAAGATCCTGCATAGAATTATTCTGAAGAAGGGGATCGACCCAGGGAAGGTAGACGAGGCCCGGGCTCAGCAGGTATTGAGGGGAGCTCAGCCCCTGGATCCTATTGCATTGGCGCTGCGCACCCGACAGGACGGGAAGAACCTGGAATACCCCGACCTCATTCGAATGGTCAGAGAGGAAGAGGCCATGTGGGAGGAGAAAAAGAGGGAACAGCCAGTCGAGCCAACCAAACCTCTGGTGGTGATGGTCAGCCCGGCCATGACCCCCGAAAGAGATGCAGAAATGGACACCCTGAAATCGCAGATGTCCCAAGTGTTGGAGATACTGACCTCTTTGATGGAGAAAGATCAAAGGAAACCAGAAAAGAAAAGTCCAAGAAAGGAGTTGTTCCCGAATACCTCAGCGCCCGCTTCTCTACAGGATCGTGAAGAAGAGGTGATTTGTTACAACTGCGGAGGGATTGGTCATTTTGCAAACATATGTTCCAGTCCCAGGAAGAAAAAGACAAATAACCGCCAGCCGGCGGAAAACTTCAGAGGGCCCCGGTGAAGGAGTCAACCGGGTGCCCATCATTTTCAGTGAGCTCCAAACTGAATGAAAAACAGAAGAAGAGAGAAAATAGAACACCTCAGAGGAAATACAACATTCTCCAACAGAGATACACCGCAGAGAAAGGGGGCAAGACCCCTCAGAAGAGACACAGCACTCCCCAGAGGGGGTGCACACCTAAGAAAAATAACAGTATCCCTCAGCGGGTTCCTACACCCATAAAGAGGAGGGAAGTCAATGCATACCAGGCTCAAGAAAGGTTCAAGTCCAAAGGGAATAGGACAAGAGAGAGTCCAAAAGGAAAAGGTCTGAAGAAGGCGACCCCTGCCGGGCCATATCCGGAGAAGCTGGTGGGCCCATCTCCTATAGTGCCCATTCAAGTGGAGGGAGTCTACACCAGGGCCCTCTTGGATACTGGGGCACAAGTGACCCTACTATACCGGGACTTCTACGATAGGCACTTGAGTCATCTGCCTATCCAGAAGATAGAAGAGCTGGAAATATGGAGAATTGGAACCCAGAGTTTCCCTTACGACGGCTATCTTCCCATCAAGATGACCTTTGACCCATCCGTGGCTGGGAAGGCCGAAGTGTTTGACACCCTGACAGTCGTGTGCCCTAGGCCGCCTGGAGCCAACAAGAATTCCCTTATAATAGGGACGAACACGGACCTGGTCCGAAGACTCCTGACCCCTCTAGTAAAGGAAGAGGGGAAAACAGCAACCAAGATCCATCCCATGCTGAAGACGGCCTACCAACGGCTGGTCCAAGAGCAGGAGACCCCTGGAGAGGGGATAGGGAAGGTGTGGAGACTTGGAAGAGAAGGGGTAGTGTTGCAGCCCGGCGAAGTAACCTGTCTCAGAGCCACTGTGAAGCTTACTTGGGAGCAGCCTGGTCCCTTTGTCGTGCTGGAGTCAGGTCTGGAAGTGATACCGGAAGTGATTCCGCTGAAGGTCCTGAAGAAGGCCCATTGTAGAGTTCCAGTGAGTGTAGGAACACTACCAGAGACCCCATGGAAATCCCAGCCAGAATGCTGCTAGGCCAGGTGAGCCCTGCGGCCCCTGTTACCCTGTCAGAAGTGAAGAGGACAGGTGAAGGAGGAGATGCTTGGGAGAAGCTGTCCATGGAAAACCCGAATCTGCCAGGAGCTTGGAAGAAGAGAGCCAAGGCCCAGTTGAATAGATGGGAGAAGATCTTCTCTAAGGATGAGTTCGATGTGGGGTGTGCAAGGAGTGCCACCCATCGGATCCGCCTCCAGGAAGACAAGCCCTTCCGAGAGAGGGTCAGGCGGGTCCCCCTAGCAGATCTGGAGGATCTAAGGGAACAACTTGCAGAACTCAAGAGGACTGGTGTGATACGGGAGTCCAGAAGCCCCTATGCCGCTCCCATCGTGGTGGTCAGAAAGAAGAATGGATCATTGAGGCTCTGTATCGACTACAGGACTCTCAACAGGAGAACCATACCTGACCAATACACCACTCCGAGGATAGAGGATGCCCTACAGAGCTTGTCTGGAGCTAAATGGTTCAGCGTTATGGATCTCAAGAGCGGGTACTATCAGATTCCTATGCACCCAGAAGACAGGGAGAAGACTGTAGGAGACATGAACCTTATTAAAGTCCTTGTATACCTGGACGATGTCATTGTCTTTGGGAGAACCTTGGAAGAACACGAAAGGAGGCTGGAAAAAGTGTTGAGAAGACTCAGTGAGGAAGGACTCAAGCTTTCGCCTGAGAAGTGTCAGTTCTATCAGTCTTCTGTGAACTATCTGGGGCACATAGTGTCTGAAGAAGGGGTTGCCACAGACCCTGAGAAATTGGAGGCAGTTACCTCCTGGCCACGACCCACCACAGTAACAGAACTCAGATCCTTCTTGGGGTTCTGCTCCTATTACAGGAGGTTTGTGGAAGGATTCGCCCGAATTGCCAGGCCATTGAATGAACTACTCAAGACCGAGGGGGAAGAGGACGACTCAGGGCCCAGGAAGCCGGGAGAGTCAGTCAGAGATCAGTGGAACCAGAAGTGTGAAGAGGCCTTCCAGGCATTAAAGGAGAGCCTAACCACTGCCCCAGTCTTGGCCTATGCAGACCCAACCAAGCCCTATGAACTACATGTAGATGCTAGTCATGACGGTCTGGGAGGAGTACTTTATCAAGAACACGAAGGGCAACAACGGCCTGTTGCCTATGTGAGCCGGAGCCTGACCCCCCCTGAGAAGAACTACCCCACTCACAAGCTGGAGTTCCTGGCCCTTAAGTGGGCGGTAGTAGACAAGCTCAAAGACTACCTGTATGGGGCGGAGTTCACTGTGAAGACCGACAACAACCCCCTTAACTACCTTTTCACCACGGCCAAGCTGGATGCCACTGGACACAGGTGGCTGGCCGCACTTTCTGGATTCAACTTCAGCCTAAAGTATAGGCCAGGGACTGGGAATCGAGATGCAGACGCTCTGTCCAGGAGATCTCATTCTCTCACCAGTGACGTAGAAGATTGGATCCAAGTGGCACCGGACGGGGTGCGGGCCCTTTGTCAAGGAGCTGAATTCCAAGCTCGAGGAGGTTCCAGAGCAGAGGAAATAGGAGTTACCATGGTGGGAGTCCCCAAACACTACTGTGGAGTAGCTCAACTGGGAGAGGACAACCTGCCAAGACTGTCCAAGAAGGAGTTGAGGTGTGACCAATTGGAAGACCCCATGGGGAGATTGGTCCTGGAGGCCCTGGAGAATCAGGATCCAAACAGACTCATGCGTCAACCTTCAAAAGAAGCTCGCCTGCTGAGGAAAGAGTGGGACAGGTTGCAGTTACATCAGGGAGTGGTCTACCGAAGGGGCCCCTCTGATGACTCAGAAGATAAGTGGCAACTGTTCCTCCCAGAGAAATATCGAGAGACTGTTCTGATTGCCCTGCATGACAACCATGGCCACCTAGGGGCTGAAAGGACCTTTCAACTTGTCAGAAGTCGGTTCTATTGGCCCTGCATGAGGGCAGAGATAGAAGAGTACTGCCACTCATGTGCACGATGCATCCAGAGGAAGACTTTACCCCATCAAGCTGCCCCAATGGGCCATCTACAGAGTCAAGGCCCAATGGATCTGGTATGCATTGATTTTCTCTGCCTCGAACCCGACCTGAGTGGACTAGGAAATGTTCTGGTGATAACCGACCATTTCACCAGGTATGCCCAGGCTTTCCCCACCAAAGACCAGAAGGCCTCCACCGTAGCCAAGGTACTTATGGAGAAGTACTTTGTCCATTATGGGCTGCCACAGCGACTCCATTCAGATCAAGGGAGGGACTTTGAGAGTAAGCTGATCCGGAAGCTCCTGGATTCTTTGGGAATCAAGAAGACTCGAACTACACCTTACCATCCACAGGGAGATGCTCAGCCGGAAAGGTTTAATCGAACCTTGCTCAACATGTTGGGGACTCTGGAAAGCGAGAAAAAGCAACATTGGAGCCAACACATAGCAGCCATAGTACATGCTTACAACTGCACCATCAGTGATGCTACAGGCTACTCCCCATATCGACTCATGTTTGGGAGAGAAGCGAGACTACCGGTGGACTTGGCCTTTGGCACCTCTCTGGACCATTCCTCAGCCACATCCCACAAAGGATATGTGGACAGGCTCAGACACAGCCTGAAAGTAGCCCATGAACATGCTCAAGCGGCCTCAGATCAAAGGGGAGCTCGAAATAAAAGAAACTTCGACTTGAAGGTTCGGGTACAAGACCTACAGCCCGGGGATCGAGTACTGTTACGCAATCTGGGGGTCCCTGGAAAGCACAAACTTGCAGACAGATGGAGGTCTGAACCCTATGTCATCTGCAGGAAGTTGCCAGGCCTACCTGTCTATACGTTGAAGCCAGAAGGAAAGGTAGGCCCACTGAAGACGTGGCATCAAAACCACCTTCTCCCACTTGCTGAGGCAGTTAGAATACCTCCCGTGGGAGACTCCCCTGAACCGGCCTCTATCCTGGATACTCCTAGGCCGAACACTCGGTCGCAGACCGCCCGAGCTGAAGATGGAGAGGCCTCTCAACTTAGTGGAAGTGAGGAGGGAGAACTTGATTGGCTGTGGCCTTCCCCAACTCCAGGAACTTCTACCATAGATCTTCCAACCACTGAAGATACCACAGATGAAACACTGAACCCAGAAGCCACAGAGTTCATCCCTTCTAGTCCTTCAGCAGAATACTGGGAAGATGCCCATGATGGTTGTTCAGAGGAAGAGGAGCCTGTGGCGCCAGAGCCAGAAATCCCAAGAGAGCAAAGGGCTCGAAGAGTCATCCGGCCTCCTAAGAAGCTGACCTACCCACAAATGGGGAACAGCTCAGAAGACTCTGTAGTTACTGCTAGGAGGAATGCTGAGAATCCGGATCCCTCCACGGTCCATTTGGTGGAGGGCAACCCCAGCTCACTCTCTGGCACAGCTAGACAGGTCGCCCCCACTGAAGCGACCTGTAGACAGGACAGCTCCCCATCTTATGATGATTGGTGGGAGGCTCCTCTGTCAACCCTATGCAACCGCATTGAATCTAGAATGTTTTGCAGACCTAAAAAAAAATGTCTTTGGGGACCAAAGATTCAAAGTGGGGGGAGTGTGTAGCGGGGTGTTCCCCTTTAATGCAGAGAGACAAGAAGTTCTAGGGGAGAGGTGAGTCAGGAGGAAGTAGAGAAAAGACATTGCTGGAGTGAGAGCAGAGGAGAGAGAGAGACTACATCACCCAGAACCACATTCTTCATATGTTCCCACTGCAGAGACTCATGGGAGGGGTTATAAAAGGAGGAGGCGAAGCTGGGCTCGGCCTCTTTGGGACACGAGACTTCACAGCCTGATCCTCCTGTGCGGATGTGTCGGAGTGCAAGGCCTGAAGCCTGAGGCCTTGCTCAGCACCAAAGAGCCTTCCACCCCTCTGCCAGCCTGGGTGGCATCTGACTTCGCTCAGCTACAGCCTTGTTGGATCGGGGACCCGATCGCTGGAGAGACCGAGTGCGTGTGACACAGCCGGTGGAAGTTTCCCGGACTGGATCCGTAGTCCGGCGGGTGAGAGGGCATATGCCCAGAACGAGATACTGTTAATGCATATAGGCCAATAGACTGCCGTGGCCCCCTCTAGTTGTTCCTGATACCCTTAGTGAAGAAGAGCCATACCATAGCTGAACTTGTAGTCGGGATAGCCAAGTTCCTGCCCATCTCTACCTACCTCACTGGATTACAAAGTTGTATTTTGTTAATGTGCACCACCGTTAAAGACCTGCCGGTGAAGAAAAAGGACTAAGTTATAGACCTCAAAAACCAGGCCTGGTGGGGTTACTAATGTGTTTTGGGTTATTGCGCCATAGGGCATTTAGCTAACGGTCGCCCGTGTGGCGCACTTGTTGCATGTCAGTTCTTTAGTGTGTTAGCATTGCAGGGCTCTGCATTACCAATGATTGAATGTAAACTGTGATCAATGTTATTATCTTTCTTACTAAGAGCTTAAGTAAAACCTTATACCCTTTTTTTTCTTTAGTATTGTCTCAATGCTCACTTATTCATAAGGTATAAGATAGATAGTTTACTTTTAGTACTAGCTGTGCCAGCAGAGGGTAGAGCATATTGCCGGGGGTTGGCGGAGCTGTCATCAGGGCCCAAACTAAATCTGCGGCCTTCTTAGTTGGAGGTATCGCTACACTTGTTTTATTTTTTTCTTGTTTACATCTCTTCAGTTACTCCCTGGTTTCCAGGTCTAGGCAAATTATGCCATACATCCCAGGAGTCTTCAGTAGGGGAGGGAGGGTTTTCTCAGCTAAGCACACCCTCCTGCCTGCATGTCTGAGTCAAGGTCAGAAGGATTCCAGGAAGTAAATACTACATGAATCATCTGCCATTAATCAAGATAGCCAGAGCCAGAATTGCTAAAGGGTGTTTTTTAAAGTGATTTCTCAGCAAAATAAAGCATGGAGACATGAATGGGTGGGGGAGTTTGTGTTGAATATTAAAAATAAATTAAACAGTGTTTTTGGTTTGTGGTGCTCAGATGCAGTGTACTTCTGCTTTAGGCTATTTTCTAACTAATGTGCCACAAAGCTGTATTGCTATTAGCAGACCACTAAACATATTTATACTACAAAGCCCTAGGCAACTGTAGATAAGAGGTCAACTATTTCACTATGTCTTTAGTAAAGTGCCAAAAACTGAAAATTTTATTCAAATACTTACCGTAATTTTCCTTTCCTGACAAGCTCCATGTCAGCACAGCCGGGTGAGGCTCCGCCCACCCCCACGTGATCAGGACTTAACTATAAATTTTTCACTCACCTCAACCTCAGCGTTTCGTAACTATTACTACTTAACTGGGCGGGTTCTGTGCTGACATGGAGCTCGTCAGGAAAGGAAAATTACAGTAAGTATTTGAATTAAATTTTCAGTTTTCCTGATGGCTCCATGTCAGCACAGCTGGGAAATAACTAGCCAAAACAGGGGAGGGATAATGATACACACTCCAATTCTGACTAAAACGGTAACAGAAACCATAATGCCTCTGACAAACCCAACTGTCATGAATATGAATATTTTGTATTCCGGGTAGTTTAAGACACCCGGCCTGCTGTCACCCTCAAGGTCTGGACCTTTCTAGTGAGAATGCCGTGACTCTCCTGGCACAGCCAGCCTTACAACCTGCAGGCCAAGGAGATGAGGTTATCAACCAAGAGATAATGATTTTACGGCTCCCAGCCAGATTATTATGTGTTCCACCTGAAAAGGACAAACAGATGTACAGAGCTCCTGATGGCAGGAGTCGCCTTGATTAAATATTTTAGCGTTTAGCCCACATCCGATGGGCTAACTTTTTGAGTACTCCCCAAAGGGAACGTAGGAGGGAAACCTCTTGTGTGATATGAACTCTAAAGGTCAGTTCAGGCACATATTAGAGCATTGGCATGAGCACCATTCTGTCTGGGAAGTACGCGAGTATGGGTTCTTTAAACCCAAGGACACCAATGCTGATGTAATTGCCACCAGTAAATCAGTTTCAGCGAGAAAGTACCACAGGGTGATTGAAGGCATCCGATGAAATAACATCCATCAGCATTGGTATATCTCATTCCGGAAACAAGTTTGGGGTTTCAACCCAATTGAATCTTGAAAAACTGTATAATTAAGCGTTGGAAGCTTGCTGAATGCCGGTGAAGACAGCGATAGACAAAATGCATTTCTATAGCATGCTTGCGTATAGAATTAAGTCAAGCCATGCCTGTAGACATTCGAAGCAGGCTTCTGAAGAGTCCAGCGTAAAATCTTGATCAGCGAATATACTGGGCATATATGTCCTGTTCTACTATAGGCGTGCTTAGCGCTGACCTTTCTCGTTTCGTAGAACTGTTCAAATCTTCACAGAGCATTCGACATCCATTAGGCTCTGCCTCTCTCGACCCAGGCCATCAGCCTGAGCCTGTCGGATGCTGGATGAATGGGACTGGAGAAGATTTGATCTACCAGGCAGAGGGCGTCACTCCTTGACACTCATCAGGATGAGTAGCGGGTACCAAAACTGTCACCTTCCCTCGCCTTAGCTGGAAGCTGAGAATCAGAGGGAGCAGCTGAAAAAGGCATCAGCAGTCTTGGCGATCCATTCTGCGGTCAGCACCTCCACTCCGAGCGCTTGCGGCTCCTGGGCCCTGGAATGGAACTTCAGCGACTCAGTGCCGACTGGGAATGTAAGCGGTCTACCTCTGGCAGACAAAACACCAATCTCTGTTAGTTCTCGAAAGACTCGCAGTAGTCTGGATCATCCATTGTCGTCAGACTTGACCTGGAAAAATAGATCGTCTGAAGATTCTTCCGACCAGGCACATCGGTCGCAAATCGTTGGGAGGATTGACTTGGGTGAATTCTAGAATTAGAGAAAACTTCAGAAGTAAGAGACTGAGCCTTGTTTCCAGATGTAGGCCACAGTCGTTGTGCTGTCCAACTTTCCCAGGACAGGCTTGCTCTGGATGAGATGACTGAAGGCTAAGAGCCTGAAAAGGTTGCCTTCAACTCCAAGACGGAGTCTTGGATCCTTGACAAAAGACCATTGGTCCTGAGCTCATTGTTACTGAAGAAGGGCTCCCCTAAACTGGCTGGTATCTGCCTGTACCACCTGATCGTCCGAGCTGCTGGGGCGAGGCGATTTCTATGGCTCAATCTGAGACGTGAAGGATGAAAGATCTCCAAATATGGCCCAAAATGCTTTCCTTAGGGGACCACGTGTCCATCCACAAGCCGTCCCTATGTTCACAGAGGAACCACATAGTGCCCCTAGGGCATGTATGTGTGGCCCAACCCAAAATAACACAGAGCATCCTGACATGGAAGTTCTTATTGACTTCTTGGACTAAGCATTTGCTCCCTTGTCTTTCATGGACTCCCATCCAGAAAAGCGCAGGAACTACGCTCTCTGGTTTGAGCGTGAGCGTGGACAATAACTCTTGAGTTTTCGGTCTTCTTTAACTCAGTAGACCTTCATCTTGAGGCAGGAGGCTAGACTGTCCACTATTTAATTTAGGCTTGCTCTTCTGCGATTAAGAAAAAAATGCAGTGAGCGCGTTTGTCCTTGAGGGTCGCACCTTCTGATGGTAAGGTCGTGTGAATGGCCGATCCCACAAGGGACACATACTAACCAGCGGGGTGGTCCCAACCCCTGGACCTCTATTCGTTCCAAAGGGCGTAACTTTGACATCCTGCTGTGACAATATCCTCCAATCTTGACGAACAAGCACTTGATCCATTCAACATCCAGCCGTCTTTTGGAAGTATTTAAAATACTTCCAAAGTTTCACCTCTATACACAGGCATTTCACCAACCTTAGCAATCTGGACACAGGTCGTCCTCTTTCTCCTGTTCAGAAGAGATTGGAGAGAGTTGATTGGACCAAAAAGGCCCTGAAAGAAGGCTGGACATTGCCAAACAGATGGTCCCCATATGAGAAGAATCTAGACATTCCTTCAGAGTGTCTTGACCATCTGCTTAATTGTGACAACTGGTTAGGTGTCGTCATCTTTATCCTAGGTTGCTTGAACTAGGTAGCATCCTTGCCGTCTGTTTCTTTATGGAAGGATCTGAAGCGGATTGTTTGCTTGGGAAGGCTTGGAGAATTCACAGGGTGAGTGGAAACACTCCTTTAGAGCGTATTGACCACATGTTTCATTAGTGCGACCAGCTGTTAGGTGCCGTCATCCATATCCTTGGTTGCTTGATAAAGCAGACTGTGTGCAGTCATGTCCATCCGGAAGTTTGGAGAATGGGCTGCTTCACCTGGTATGGACAGGCGGCTTCTCATTATCAGAGCAGATAACCCTTTCATATGGTGAGCCGAAAACACCCCTTTAGAGTGTATTGGCAATTTGTTTATTGGATGTAACACCTTTTAGGTGTCACCCTCCTCCCTGGCTGTTTAAGCCAGTGGGATACATACTGTCATGCTCATCCGGAAATTTGGAACATGCGCAGCTTCCCCTGGTGTGGACAGGCAACTTCTCATTGTCAGAGCAGATGACCCCTTTTACAGGGTGAGCCGAAAACACCCCTTTAGAGCGTATTGGCAATTTGTTTATTGGGTGTAACACCTTTTAGGTGTCACCCTCCTCCCTGGCTGTTCCAGCCAGTGGGATACATACTGTCATGCTCATCCAGAAATTCTGAAAATTGGCTGTTTCACCTGGTGTGGACAGGCAGCTTCTCATTGTCAGAGCAGATGACCCTTTCACAGGGTAAGCCAGGAACACCCCTTTAGAGCGTATTGGCAATTTGTTCATTGGGTATAACACCTTTTAGGTGTCACCCTCCTCTCCGGCTGTTTAAGCCAGTGGGATAAATACTGTCATGCCCATCCGTGTATTCCTCTTATAGAGCTTGAGGAGGGATGTTTGCTTGGGAAAGTCATGAGACTGCTCCTTCATGTTCATCCATGTCTTCTTATTGAAGGGCCTGAAGCATGTTCGTTCTGAGATTGGTAAACACTAATAGATAACCTCACCACAGGGCTTGTACACCATTCAGCAAACCAACCCATAGATCCGGATCACACTGGTGCATTTTTAACATGCGACCCGACCAGTCAAATCGCATGAAAATAATATGCAGCAATCGCACCACCCTAATCGGTGCAACGCTGCATTAGCGGCGCCAAGCCAACTTCAACAAAGGCAGTTTTATACTACCTTGCGATTTCGGGTTGTGACCTATATTGACATCCGCACAGAGACTTGCACAGATGTCTCTGAAAATTGCGACCGGAACCGAGACTGACCAGCGGGAGACAAAGCTGCATAGCACAGCTTTATTCCCGCAACCCAGTGCGACCCTGGACTAGGGAAAAAAATGGTTAAATGCAGTAAATAGATTGCTTAGTAACAAACCCTGAGGGGTTAAACACAGCTAGAGGGAGGCAGAAGCTTCCATCTACAGCCCTGTTAACCAGATGGAGAATTTGGCTAGGATCTAATCCTGGGAATCAGGTTATGATGAAAATGTTTGTTTCAAAACAGTAACACAAAGGTAGGAATTTGTAACAAAATTACAACCATCTGCAGTGTACACAAACCAAGGGAATTGTAGACATCATAAACATGCTTCTCCAAACTCTTTTTTCTTCTTTTTTTTTTTTTTTAAGGAAGACCAAGATCACATAGAAAAATACAAGGATATCCCATGTCTCCAAAGGCCATGGCTGGATTCAGTAGACATTTTTCAGGTGTGCTCCACATACCTTCTCTGCAAAATGCTGGTCTTTGGAGGGGTTTGGCATAGTGGCATGCCAGTAAGCAAAACATGAGCAGCCTCCAACAGATTATATCCATGTGTGAACAGACAAAGTGTTACTTTGTGTATCTGTTATGCAGAGTACTCCCTGTCCAGTAATGCAGCATACATTGGATACAAAGCATTTAGCTCACCCAACCCCTGTCATCCGACCGTCGACGTTGGCACAGTGCGGGTGCGCGTGCATGGGGGAGTACTCTGCCACAACCGCTGTCCATCTTGTTTGGACCAAGCGGACCCCCGACACGGCTGTTAGCCATGATAAAGCCGCCCCGAGGACCAGCAGCGGGGCTCCCTGGATTATGGTCATTTAGACTAGACACCAGGGACTTCGTCCAGCTTCATCCACACGTGTGGACGGTCCGCCAGCCATTTAGACCGGCTAGGTAGAGGAGCACACCTCCGTCCTGCACGTAGGAAGAAAAGAGAAGAACGCTGAGGTTGAGGTGAGTGAAAAATTTATAGTTAAGTCCTGATCACGTGGGGGTGGGCGGAGCCTCACCCAGCTGTACTGACATGGAGCCGTCAGGAAAGCAGTTTTTATTACAAAACTGTTTTCAGGGCTCCCAAGCTGTTTGCACTACATTTATCTGGAAATGATCTTACCATTGGACGTGTTCATAATACCTATCTAATACAGTTGACACAGTCATTGAGCACTACTTTTTTTATTGTAGTATGGACATGGTCATGATTATAATACTATTTTATCACTTTTCACAGAGGATGTAGTGCTCTGGCACATATAGATCTAAGATAAACTGTAATCTTATTACTTGCATTCATAGTATTTTTTCACAAAGTTTTTTAAAGCAGTAAATAAAACTTTATTGACCAATTAAAACTATGTCACTTGGTAGGGTACCTCATAAAGTACATTTTCACAGCTTCATTTAAAGCTATACATCCTCAGGATGAGAAAGTACATTGTGACTTCTTATCCACATACATCAATGTGAAGTTAGCAGCATATATTTTTTTTTTAAACTGAAGAAATATTCCAGTAAGAAGAGTTTCCATTTTTTATTTTTTTTTCAAATATGATTTTATTACATTTTTTTCAGGAATGAATTGCATATACATACTATATAGTCTCCTAAAATAGTAAGCATATATTACAAAAGAAACTTAACATATATTAAATTTATACATACAAGAACTCAAAATCTAAGTATCCCCCTATCTCACTGCTACAGTAATCTAAGTTCCTGCTTCTTATCACCTTATGTGACAAAGCACCTCTGCTTCATTCCGTATACTTTAACTTAAAAAACAAATCTAAATAGAGGACAAGAGGAGATATAACATAAAAAAAGGGAAGGGGAAAGGGAGAGGGGGAGGGAAGTTTTGGAGGGGAGGGAAGGGGAAATAAAAAATAGGGGAAGGATTCCGAAAATGGCGCTTGGTATCGCGTCTGATGTCTCTTTGATCGCACATCCATCATATCTTTTAACTCAGACTCATACAGTATACGTGTTTCACAGCCCTAAGAGGGAGCTACCCTCTTCTGAATTAATAAACAAATTCCAAGAGGTCCATGTCTTTTTATATATCTCCTGTCTATCAGTTGCTGTCAATATCAGGTCCTCCATCTTTCTAATGTTTTCCACCTTCCTCAGCCATAGTGATGTGGTCGGTGGATTCTGCTGTTTCCACATCAAAGGTATACAGGATTTGGCTGCATTTAGTAAATGACATAGAACAGATTTTTTATATGTTTTCGTTGGGATAGTGGTAATATGTAATAGTAAAAACGCCGGGTCATTCGGGATTTGAAAATTAGTAAATTTCTGGACAATCGTTTGAACCATTGCCCAGAAAGAAGTCAACTTAGGGCACATCCAAAATATATGCAGAATCGTCCCTCTATCTGTACTACATCGCCAGTAGGGATGAGCTCGGTGTTCGAGTCGAACATAGGTTCGACTCGAACATCGGCTGTTCGCGCGTTCGGAGAACAACGAACGATTTGGGCCGTTTGCGCCAAATTCGAGTGACGCGAACGGCCCACAATACACTGCGCCATCGCAGTGTAATCCCGGCGTTGTGATTGGCCAAGCATGCACTGTGACCCTGCATGCTTGGCCAATCACAGCGCCAGCAGCGAGGAGAGCAATGATTGGCCACAGGCAGGATGCCTGTGGCCAATTATAGCTGAGGGGGTTTAGTACACGCCCCACACTATAAAAGGCCGCCAGCGCGGCGGCCTTGTGTAGTGTGTTCCGGAGCAGGGAAAGTGAAGGATAGGCAGGGACAGTGTCAAATCTTGTCAAATCTATTCTTTGCTAAACCTTGTGTGTAGGGACAGAGAAGGATAGGCAGGGAGAGTGTCAGTGTCATATTCTTTGCTAAACCTTGTGTGTAGGGAGAGAGAAGGATAGGCAGGGAGAGTGTCAGTGTCATATACTTTGATAAACCTTGTGTGCAGGGAGAGAGAAGGATAGGCAGGGGACAGTGTCAGTGACATATTCTTTGCTAAACCTTGTGTGCAGGGAGAGAGAAGGATAGGCAGGGAGAGTGTCAGTGTCATATACTTTGATAAACCTTGTGTGCAGGGAGAGAGAAGGATAGGCAGGGGACAGTGTCAGTGTCATTGTTGCTAAGTCTCCTGCACATTATACACCTGAAGTTAGCCCGTATTGCTGCTTTTTCCTGGTGTGTTACACCAACAGGATTTTGCGGCACTTACAGCGGGTGGAGTGTACCTCCTGACCATATTACACCTTAACTTAGCCTGTATTGCTGCTTTTTCCTGGTGTGTTACACCAACAGGATTTTGCGGCACTTACAGCGGGCGGAGTGTGCCTCCTGACCATATTACACCTTAACTTAGCCTGTATTGCTGCTTTTTCCTGGTGTGTTACACCAACAGGATTTTGCGGCACTTACAGCGGGCGGAGTGTACCTCCTGACCATATTACACCTTAACTTAGCCTGTATTGCTGCTTTTTCCTGGTGTGTTACACCAACAGGATTTTGTGCCACTTACAGCGGGCGGAGTGTGCCTCCTGACCATATTACACCTTAACTTAGCCTGTATTGCTGCTTTTTCCTGGTGTGTTACACCAACAGGATTTTGCGGCACTTACAGCGGGCGGAGTGTTCCTCCTGACCATATTACACCTTAACTTAGCCTGTATTGCTGCTTTTTCCTGGTGTGTTACACCAACAGGATTTTGCAGCACTTACAGCGGGCGGAGTGTGCCTCCTGACCATTGTACACCTTAACTTAGCCTGTATTGCTGCTTTTTCCTGGTGTGTTACACCAACAGGATTTTGCGGCACTTACAGCGGGCGGAGTGTGCCTCCTGACCATATTACACCTGAACTTAGCCTGTATTGCTGCTTTTCCCATTTCCCTGCAGGCCATTAGAATGTCTGGAAGGCAAACAAGGAGAGGCAGACAGTCAGGAGCCAAAAAAAGAGGGCAAGCAGGCTCTGTGTCTAGAGACAACAGTGCTGATCGTGGACGCGGTGCATCGCCATCAGCACGTGGCCATGGGACACGCTTGTCCTTCTTTTCGGCAGCTGGACGTGTTGAGCCGCATCATGCTGAAGACTTGGTAGAGTGGATGACCAAGCCCTCCTCATCCTCCTCATCCTTTCTCACCCAGGCTCAGGGTACTGGCAAAGCAGCTGCCAAAGCGTCCTCTTCCCTGGTATCAATGTCATCATCAGTCACTCCTTTTGCGACACTTACAGCGGGCGGAGTGTGCCTCCTGACCATATTACACCTGAACTTAGCCTGTATTGCTGCTTTTTCCTGGTGTGTTACACCAACAGGATTTTGCGGCACTTACAGCGGGCGGAGTGTGCCTCCTGACCATATTACACCTGAACTTAGCCTGTATTGCTGCTTTTTCCTGGTGTGTTACACCAACAGGATTTTGCGGCACTTACAGCGGGCGGAGTGTGCCTCCTGACCATATTACACCTGAACTTAGCCTGTATTGCTGCTTTTTCCTGGTGTGTTACACCAACAGGATTTTGCGGCACTTACAGCGGGCGGAGTGTGCCTCCTGACCATATTATACCTGAAGTTAGCCTGTATTGCTGCTTTTTCCTGGTGTGTTACACCAACAGGATTTTGCGAAACTTACAGCGGGCGGAGTGTGCCTCCTGATCATATTACACCTGAACTTAGCCTGTATTGCTGCTTTTTCCTGGTGTGTTACACCAAAAAGATTTTGCGGCACTTACAGCGGGCGGAGTGTGCCTCCTGACCATATTACACCTGAAGTTAGCCTGTATTGCTGCTTTTTCCTGGTGTGTTACACCAACAGGATTTTGCGGCACTTACAGCGGGCGGAGTGTGCCTCCTAATCATATTACACCTGAACTTAGCCTGTATTGCTGCTTTTTCCTGGTGTGTTACACCAACAGGCATTTGCAGCACCTACAGCAGGCGTAGTGTGATTCCTGCAAAATATACTCCTGAAGCTAGGCCTTATTGCTGGTTTTCCCATTTCCCTGCAGGCCATTAGAATGTCTGGAAGGCAAACAAGGAGAGGCAGACAGTCAGGAGCCAATAAAAGAGGGCAAGCAGGCTCTGTGTCTAGAGACAACAGTGCTGGTCGTGGACGCGGTGCATCGCCATCAGCATGTGGCCATGGGACACGCTTGTCATTCTTTTCCGCAGCTGGACGTGTTGAGCCGCATCATGCCGAAGACTTGGTAGAGTGGATGACCAAGCCCTCCTCATCCTCCTCATCCTCTCTCACCCAGGCTCAGGGTACTGGCAAAGCAGCTGCCAAAGCGTCCTCTTCCCTGGTATCAATGTCATCATCAGTCACTCCTTCCCTAGACCAGCCATGCCCTCCTGAGGAGTCCCCCGAACTGTTTGAGCACAGTGTTGGGTACATGCTCCAGGAGGATGCCCAGCGTTTCGAAGGGTCTGATGATGATACCCAGCTAGAGGAAGGCAGTAGCGTGAGAGCAGAGAGAGGGGATGCTCAAGAAGGACACCAATCTGGCAGTCATGTTCCAGCAGCTGCAGCATACTGCCAGATTGGCTCCAGTGATGAGGAGGGAGGGGATGATGAGGTCACTGACTCCACATGGGTGCCTAATAGGAGAGAGGAGGAGGAGGAGGAGGATGAGGAGGAGGCACATCTCCAACGAGGCAGGATGCCCTCGGGGGGCCAGCGTAAGGGCAGCACACCGACGGAATCACACCGCAGAGCTCCGCCTGTGCAGGGCGCTGCCTCTGCCCGTTATTCAAAAAGTTCTTTGGTGTGGGCCTTTTTTGAGTTGAGTGCATCAGATCGCACAGCTGCTGTTTGCAACATATGTCTCAAGCGTATATCGCGTGGCCAAAACATCACCCGCTTGGGCACCACATGCTTGACCAGACATATGTTGACCTGCCATGCAGCTCATTGGCAAGCCTACCTTAAAGACCCACACCAAAGAACAAAGCTGACCTCTTCTTGCACCACATCAGCTGGGATCTCCAACCCCACTATACCTTCAGTCCTCTCTGAAACCTGCTCTGAGAGGAATGAAGGTGTAGAATTAGGTGTGTCACAGCCAAGTACTTGCGGGCACTCTGCTAGCAGTACACCGACGTCCGATTCTAGCAGGCAAATTTCCCTGCCCCAGCTGCTGGACCGTCGAAAGAAGTTCACTCCCAGCCATCCACATGCCCAGCGGTTGAATGCTAGCTTGGCTAAATTGCTAGCGCTTCAACTGCTGCCTTTTCAGTTGGTAGACTCGGCCCCCTTCCGTGAGTTTGTGCAATGTGCGGTTCCTCAGTGGCAGGTTCCCAAACGCCACTTTTTCTCACGGAAGGCGATTCCGGCTCTCTACCGGCATGTGGAAGGCAATGTCTTGGCCTCGCTGGACAGGGCGGTCAGCGGTAAGGTGCATATTACCGCTGACTCATGGTCCAGCAGGTATGGACAGGATCGTTACCTTTCTTTCACGGCCCATTGGGTCACTCTTTTGGCAGCTGGGAAGGATGCAGGACAAGGTGCAGTAGTGTTGGAGGTTGTTCCACCGCCACGCCTCCAAAATGCTACTACTGGTTGTGACACACCTCTGTCCTCCACCCCCTCCTCTTCTTCTTCCTCCATGGCCTCTTCCTGTGCTTTGTCCTCGGAACCAGCGGTGCTCCGTAGGCGTTCAAGGGGCTACGCAAGTACGCAGGCAAAAAAATGCCATGCCGTGCTTGCGCTGGTGTGTTTGGGGGACAGGAGCCACACTGGGGCAGAGGTTCTGTCTGCTCTGCAGGGGCAGGCCGAGAGGTGGTTGATGCCACACCAGCTTAAGCCAGGAATGGTAGTTTGCGACAATGGCACCAACCTCCTCTCCGCCCTCCGACAGGGACAACTGACCCATGTGCCCTGTGTGGCTCACGTCCTTAACCTGGTGGTGCAGCGGTTCTTGGGCAGGTACCCGGGCTTACAGGATGTCCTGAGGCAGGCCAGGAAAGTCTGTGTGCATTTCCGCAGATCTTATAATGCCAGTGCTCGCCTGGCTGAGCTGCAAAAGGAGTTGAACCTGCCCAAGAACCGCCTTATATGTGACATGCCCACCAGGTGGAACTCAACGTTGGCCATGCTGCAGCGGCTGCACACGCAGCAGAGGGCCATCAATGAGTACCTGTGCGACTACGGCACCAGGACAGGGTCAGGTGAGCTCGGGTTTTTTTCACCACGCCAGTGGGGCATGATCAGGGATGCATGCACTGTCCTGGCACCACGAGGATGGTGAGCAGTGACAGTGCATGCATCAGTGACACTGTACCTCTTGTCCACCTGTTGGAACATACGCTGCGTGGAATAATGGACAGGGCACTTGAGGCAGAACAGAGGCAGGAAGAGGAGGACTTCCTTGCCTCTCAAGGCCCCCTTTACCCAGACAGTGTTCCTTCTGTCCCACCCATCGCACAGGTGAAGAGGAGGAGGAGGATTGTGTCCGCATGGAGGTGGAGCCTGGCACTCAGCATCATCAGCAGCAGTCTTTTAGGGATGATTTACAGTCCCAAGAAACCAGTGGACTTGTACGTGGCTGGGAGGAGGTGGCTGTGGATCATGTCGTCCTTAGTGACCCAGAGGACTCTGGACTGAATGCCTCAGCTAACCTATGCTGCATGGCCTCCCTGATCCTGCAAAGTCTGCGGAAGGATCCTCGTATTCTTCGGATCAAGGAGAGGGACCATTACTGGCTGGCCACTCTTCTTGATCCACGGTACAAGGGTAAGGTTGCGGACCTTATCTTACCGTCGCAGAGGGAGCAGAGGATGAGACAACTCCGGGAGGCCTTGCAGAAAGGTCTGTGCAACGCGTTCCCAGAGACTGGGAGGTTACAAACTCCTGGTCCTGGACAACGAGTTGCTGAGGCTTCGGTCAGTCAAAGAAGGAGCGGTGGGGAAGGTGGCCATCTGACTGAAGCGTTCAGACAATTCTTTAGTCCGCAGCCCCAAGGTATGATCGGTTCCAGCAACCATCGCCAGCGTCTGATATACATGGTGCAGGAATACCTAGGGGCAAGGTCAGACTTGGACACCTTCCCACCGAAAATCCTCTGGCTTACTGGGTCTTGAGGATGGATCACTGGCCAGAGCTTGCACAGTATGCAATTGAGCTACTGGCCTGTCCTGCATCCAGCGTTCTTTCAGAACGCACATTCAGTGCTGCTGGAGGATTTGTCACGGATCACAGGGTGCGCCTGTCCACCGACTCTGTTGATCGACTGACCTTCATAAAGATGAACCAGTCTTGGATCACCACCAGCTACCAAACACCTGAAGCTGATATAACAGACTAATTTATTTTCAAATGTCACATCCCTTCAAGACTGATGCTGATGCTGAGAGACTGTCCTGTTATGTTGACTGACTATCCTCCTCCTCCTCAATGATCCGATTGACGATGATAGCTTGGAAGAACATTTTTGTTTCTGGGTGCCGCCACCAGTGGCTAAGGCCCCAATTTTTCAGCCCCTGTTTAACAGGGGTGTGTTATTACAATTTTTTATGCAATGCTTTGCAGCAGGGCTCATTCCTGCACTCCAACTAGAGTATCTGGGAGTGGTTGCAGTGTCGTGGCACCAGCACCAGTGGCTAAGGCCCAATTTTTCAGCCCCTGTTTAACAGGGGCGTGTAATTACAATTTTTGATGCAATACTTTGCAACAGGGCTCATTGCTGTGCTCCAAGTACAGTATCTGTGAGGGGTTGCAGTGTTGTGGCACCAGTGCCTAAGGCTCAATTTTTCTGCCCCTGTTTAACAGGGGCATGTAATTACAATTCTTGATCTAATAATTCACAGCAGGGCCCATTCCTGCGCCCACCAAGACTAATTGTGAGGCCTTACAGTGTTGTGTCAACACCACCACCACCACCACCACCAAAGGCCCAATTTTTCAGCCCCTGTTTAACAGGGGCGTGTAATTACAATTTTTGATGCAATACTTTGCAACAGGGCTCATTGCTGTGCTCCAAGTACAGTATCTGTGAGGGGTTGCAGTGTTGTGGCACCAGTGCCTAAGGCCCAATTTTTCTGCCCCTGTTTAACAGGGGCATGTAATTACAATTCTTGATCTAATAATTCACAGCAGGGCCCATTCCTGCGCCCACCAAGACTAACTGTGAGGCCTTACAGTGTTGTGTCAACACCACCACCACCACCACCACCAAAGGCCCAATTTTTCAGCCCCTGTTCAACAGGGGCATGCAATTACAATTCTTGATCTAATAATTCACAGCAGGGCCCATTCATGCGCCCACAAAGAGTAACTGTGAGGGCTCACAGTGTTGTGGCAACACCAACATGTAAGGGGCAAATTTCAGCTGAGTATATACGGCAGGCCCCTACTTTCAAACATCCAACTTACAAACGACTCCTCCTTGCAAACGGAAGGATACAACAGGAAGTGAGAGGAAATCTACCCCTAGGAAGGCAAATTCTCTCCTGTAAGAGTTAATATGGGAAAAAAGTGTCTCCTCTCCACTGATGCTTTATCACCAATTCTTGTTTCAATAAAAACCCCAAATTTTCAAAAAACATTTGTCAATAGGACGGAAAGTGAGGTGAACTGTTCTGAACAGGTGCACACTGCACAGACAGCAAAACAAATGTTACAGGGGTGATAACCCTTCCCTATGTTTTCCAAAAAGCTTAAAAATAGATTTTTTGGCTGGAGCTACACTTAAACAATGTACCTGTTCAAAATTACAAACAGATTCTACATAAGAACAAACCTACAGTCCCTGTCTTGTATGCACCGCCTGTATACGGCTGTTCAGAGTATATAGGGCCTTTTTTATTTTGTGTGCGGGGTTCCCCTTAATATCCATACAAGACCCAAAGGGGCTGGTAATGGGCTGGGGTAGGGGTGGGGGGGTGTGTGATGGGGTAGCTATGCCATTTTTCTTAAAGATTTTCATCCATATTACCGGGACCAGACATTACATTAAAGCCGCAAGCAGTTTTAAATGGCTTTTTTTCCTTTAGAAATGTAATTTTGTGCAGGGACAGTTCTAAACACGGGAAACACGTGGCACTTCACAGGCATACTTTAGACACCCCCCAGGTACGATATTTAAAGGAATATTTGACTTTTTTTTTTTCACTTTATGCATCATTAAAATGACTGCTCCAGAAAAACGGCAGTTTTTAAAACTTCTTTTTGCATTGATACATGTCCCCTGGTGCAGAACCCGGGTTCCCAAACCCTTTTTAGGACAATAACATGCATAATTGTCGTTATAATTAGCACTTTAGATTTCGAACGTTCGCATCCATTGTATTTAATAGGGTTCTAAAGTTCGTGCGAACTTTCGGTCCGTTCGCGGGTTCTGGTGCGAACCGAACCCGGGGGTGTTCGGCTCATCACTAATCGCCAGCAATACTCTGATGCATCTGGAAAGATAGCATGAAGTCGAATAGGTGTCATATACCATCTTGTAAATATCTTATAATTCGTTTCCTGTGTTTTGGTACAGATTGAAGATTTATAGGAAAGCTCAATCATATTTTGAATTTGTAAATCAGTAAATGTGCGTTGCAAATCTGTACTCCATTTTAACACACAGGCCAATTCTGGTTGCTCCCTAGGGGAGTTAAGTAAATTATACATCTCCGAGAGGACGTAAGACAATGGTTCTGTTCCCGAGCAATGCTCCTCAAATTTAGTCAATTGTCTAGTATATGCCTGCGGGTCTGATATAGTCTGAAGAAAATAATATAATTGAGCTGCATTCCAGAACGCAAGTTGGTAGAGGCCCCCGGGGGTTAGTCAGCTCCTCCATAGTAGGCCATCTATCTCCCGTCACAAACTGTGATGCAATAGTTCGCTCAGTCTCCCATAGAGTCAAAAATTGCGTGGTTGAAAGGCCTGGTATAAATTTGGGGTTCCCAATTATCGTGGTCAGTGGAGATGTCTTTGTCGTTTGTTCCGCGTATGTAATAGCGTGTAGGGATTGTTTCAAAGTATTCCCTATCAAGGGATGAGATTTTAGATCTAACGGTACAAAATCCCAGCACCACAGCGCCCTCCTCAGAGGTATTAGGGATTGGCACTGTTCTACTTGCACCCACAACTTCAGGTCACTATGGCATTGCCAATTGATTACTCTACCAAGTTGAACTGCTTGATAATATCTCTTGACATCTGGCAACGCCAAACCACCATATTGTTTTGGTAGGGTTAATAAGGTGCGTGAAAGACGTGGTTTCTTATGCGCCCAGACAAACCTTGTAAACAATGCCTGCACCTGCTTAAAATAAGAAAGCGGTATCTGTATCGGTAGCGCCTGAAATAAGTATAAAGTTTTTGGCAAAATGCACATCTTTATTAAAATTCACCTACCGATCCAAGAATGTAAATTAGTGCGCCACTTATCTAATAGCAGTCTGGACTCTGTAAGTAATGGTGGAAAATTAAGCTCATAAGTACGGGTTAAATCTGCTGGCATTTTTGTGCCTAGATAATTCAGAGCAAGTGTAGTCCTCGGACTTGTATAAGAGTTCATACTGGCAGTGCAACCCCCATCGCCTCTGATATAGAAAAATAGATTTTCAAGTTTGATAAGGCACCATATAAATAAAATTGTTTAAGGAGATTTGGTAAAGATACTGCTGGCCGAGACCTTATGTTATGTATTACCCACTGCCACTCTTTGTATATCTTGATTTAGCCTGATTGTGGAGAGAAAAGGCTCCATGGTAAGGGCATATAAAAGAGGGAACAGTGGGCATCCCTGCCTGGTACCATTCCTAATAATAAAGGACTCTGAGAGCACCCCATTCACCTTAACCTAAACCTGTGCAGTCGGATTTAAATATATCTTTGCTATCTGGCTCATCATTACCTCCCCAAGTGCAATATATATCTGAGTACGGAGAGCATAAATGGCCAACTTACTCGGTCATTTCTCAGCATCCGTATTTAAAAAGACACATGGAGTTTTCGTGGATTTGGTCACGTGAAGTAGGTTCAGCACTTTAGAAGTGCTGTCCCTCGCTTCACGTGTCGGGATGAATCCAACCTGATCCAAGTGGATTCATTTTTGTAAATGGTTTGACAGCCGGGTAGCCAAGATTTTAGTATATAGCGTACGTTCAAAAGTGAGATAGGCCTATAGCTACCGCACAAGATAGGGTCCTTACCTTCTTTATATATCACAGCGATGTGGGCTCCCAGAGTATCCCTAGCAAATGAAGATCCAGAGTCGATCGAACTAAATAGATTAATCAAGCGTGGGCCTAATATTTCAAATAGCATTTTATAGTATTGTACAGTAAACCCGTCCGGGTCCGGGGCCTTCCCTGATTTCATAGACCCTAACGCTTGTTGAAGTTCCAACAATGTTATGGGAGCATCTAGTTACATACATATCTCATGGGCTAAGGACCGCATTTGAGATGTTTGAAGATATTCATCTATAGCAGATCAAGGCGATATAGGTAATGCTAGATCATATAGGTGTGAATAAAATTCTTTAAATTCCTGGGAGATATGCATTGGTAAAGTTACTTTTTGGCCGTTCCCATTGACAACTTGGGGGATATTAGTTGACAGTTTATGTTCTCTCACTTTTCTTGCCAATACTTTCCCACATTTATCACCCGATTCATAGTTCACCTTACGGCAAAACTGTAACGCCGCTTTCACCTTGTAGTGAAGCAAGTCAGTAATTTGCTTCCTCAGTACCGCCAAGTCTGTTTCCAGAGTCTTATTAGGAGCATATTTATGACTAGATTCCACAATCGCTAGTTTATCAAGTAATTCAGTAAGCTTTTTCGTTCGTTCTCGTTTTATACGAGCCCCATGCTTAATAAAATTAACTCTAAGAACTGACTTTTGTGCTTCCCATAAAATTCCTGGGTCACAATTTGGTAGGTCATTCATCTGAAAGTACAATGTCAGCTCTTTAGTCAAATCCTCTAAGTCTTCTGGTATCTGTAAAAGACTTTTGTTAAGTCGCCAGTAGCGATGTTTAGATGTCTGGGCTCCTGTCATATCATAAGTCAGGAATACAGGGGCATGGTCTGACCATGTAATATTACCTTTGGATGTAGCCCGGACTGCATGTAAACAGGTATGGGGAATCAAAAAATAATCTATCCTGGTATAGATTTTATGTGGGAGTGAATAAAACAAGTAATCTCGTTCCCCAGAATGTTGCAATCTCCATACGTCAATCAATTGAGCTTTATGAAATAGTTTTGCAGTACGTTTCAGTTGGCTAGGAGGGATGGATGATACCCCCGTGGAGGTATCTGTTGATGGAATCAAAGGTATATTAAAATCCCCTCCTAGTATCAACTGCCCCTCTGCAAAATCGAAAAGCTTCTCTAATGCCTCATCTAGAAAAGAGGCCTGATTTTTATTGGGAGTATAGGTGTTGCCAGTGTCATCTGCTTGTTCCCCAGGAGGCCCTTTATATAAATATATTGTCCCGTAGGGTCTATCAATGATATTTGATGGTGCCAGGGTATTTTGCTAGAAATTAATATCGAGACCCCTTTTGATTTAGCCATCTAATTAGTAGCATGGTATGTCAACGGGTAAAATCTGTTTTGGAGATATTGAAGTCTGTCTGTCTTGAAATGTGTCGCTTGAATAAAAGCTATATCAACACGGAAATGTTTCAGATCATACGTCGTTTCTCGGGTATGTTAAGACCCTTAGCATTCAGGGACATCACTACTATACTATCCAGCACCATTTTAGGAGTAAGGGAAGGGGAAAAAAAGGGGGGGAGGGGGGAGGGAGGGAAGCAAAGAAAAAAAAAGGGGGGAAAGGGAAGATATCACTCCTCTTCTCCACTAATTACCCTCAGGAAAGCACCTTCTTCTGGTCTTACTGGACCATGTAAGCACAGGCCTAACTGGGAGAGTGGTCTGAGATATCCGAGCTGTGGGCCTCTCTACTTTTGCCCTCCAGCAAAAATAAATAAGATTATCTTTTACCAATTTAACACAAAATTTCAATAACATCATCATTGTTGCCCTTGTTTCATGTATATCTATTTTATTTACATAGGGGAGGAAAAATGTGAAAAAAAAATGGAAGTTGTGGAGATAGGAGGAGTAGAACAAAAAGCAAACTAAATTCAATAAGATATATATGTAGCACACGGACCTTTCCCTGCCTTCGGCTCACTTGCAGGTCAAGGCACACCGCGCTATATGCCCGTACCCTCCTGTTTGGGGAGGTTGAGCGGTGTTAACAATTTTGTTTCCTGCAGCAAGGTATCCCAGCAGACTGGTTCTCATCTCCTAGAGTATAGGGGCAAGTCTCTATTTCCCAGTAAGGCCAATGTCCACACCACTTTAACTCCAACGCTGAGTTTATTTCACATGCAAGTTCAAGTTCAGCAGACAGGAAAGATGGATGAGAGAAAGGACAGCAAGGTTTGGGAGATAGGTCCAGGCACAAACTGGTACGATAGTCGCTACTCGATCCCGAGTAGATTTAGCTCACCCGGATAGTCCCCTGTAAGAGCGGATCCTAGCAGCCGGAGTGATGCTCGAACGTTCACTTTAGGTTTTCCTTGAGATACGATCGGGAGATCCTCTGCCACAGAATCTTTAAGTCCCAAACTTCTCAGCTGTTGCAACACAAGGACAGGTGCTAGTGATAGCACGTTACAAGGCCTGTGATGGATCTTTGAATCCATCCAGAAGGTAACCAGGCCTCTCACCGTGAACTCTCACCGGTCCATCAGAAAGGTCCTCCCCCGGTCTCCTCTTCTTAGAGCGGGTCCACCCTCTCCCGGGCACCCTGGGATTCTTCTTTTGGAGATAGGCCCAAGCTAAAGGTGCTGGGCCTACTAATGGAGTTGCAGCCCCAGGCTAAAGGTGCCTGAGACCCATGCACGCGCGCACCCCTGGCCTGAAGGGCCGGGTGGCGCGAACCGCTCACACTCCAGACTCCTGACTTCTACACCAAAGAATGGCGTCTGCCCCTTATGTATCCTCTTCCAGCATGCACACCAGGCCAACCACGCCCACCATACCACTGCCGAGAGAGGACACCCTAAGGCATAGCAATGTCACCCACGGTTCAACCCGGACCTGATATGGCAGTGCCACCTACAGGCCACAGGGAACTGTGCGTCAGGCAACATCACATAGGCAGAAGCGAGTACTAACAAATCAAAGTGGTCTGAGCCTCTAAATAAAAACTTCTTTCACTTCCTCCATTTCTCCTTCTTTGGTCTATCAATGGAGGTTTCCTCATATCTTTATCTCTACTTGAAGACCCAACCTCTCTGCCCTATGTATCTACTTTCACACACATGTGAGATTATCCTGGGGGGAGGGTAAAAAAAAGAACTTTTATAATAGAAAAAATTAGGGAGAGGTTTGTAGTTACCTACAACTACTCCCTTAATCCCTGTGTCATATTGTATTGTATCTTATTTCGTGCTATAAGTATAGAGTGACTTTTTGTCTATGTGATATTCTCACCCCCATATCCTACCCCTGTCTTAGGGGGAAACCTTGAATCTCTGAATTTTACTTTACTCATATAATCATACTGTAAGTGACATAAAGTGATAAAAAACTGAAAAATAAATAAATAAAATGTTGTAATTCCTTGCCACCTTAAACCACTAAGTGATAATAGTCTTAATAAATTTAAATAATCTTCTCACACCATAAAAAATAAAACCCTTATCCCCAATCTCACAAAAAAAACAAAAAACAAAATCCCCCCAGAAAAATGGGGAGAAAAAAACTGAAAAAAAACAAAAACTCTCACAGCAATCCTAATACCTCCCCTCCCCCCATTTCCAATCCCACCTCTGTTCTGTTTGAGTACTTGTGGGTCTCACAATCAACGGAGAAAAAGGGAAGTAGTGAAACCAGTCCTAACCAGATCTGGTATCTTGTTCCCCCGTAGATAATAAGAAAAAAAAAGGGGGGGGGGAAAGGAACAAAAGAGAGAGAGAGAAAAATAAAGAAAAAAACTAAAAAATTACAATAGGAACCCCTTTTATCCATATGGATCCATATTTCCTAATAATCTACTCAAAAAATAAATAAAAAGGGGGGGGGGGGGCTAAAATTTTGTCCAAAAAAAAAATATAGGATTTTTTACTCACCGTAAAATCCCTTTCTCTGAGTCCATGGACCGACACAGCTTTTCTATTGACATAGTGGGTATTATCCGTTATTTAGGAGTGACTAGGCAGAAAACGTGTAAAAAGTGTTGCATCACACCTTCTACAGTACCGCCCAGGGGGACAGACCCTCTGGGTATATCACCTCAGTCTGCATCTCGCAGATCAGTTCGTCAAAAAGCAGTACAAACTTAAAAGGAGGGGTGGGTGCTGTGTCGGTCCATGGACTTAGAGAAAAGGATCTTACGGTGAGTAAAAAATCCTATTTACTCTTTCGTCCATGGACCGACACAGCTTCTCTATTGACATAGTGGGACGTCCCAAAGCAGTGTCAGAGAAAAAACGAGGGGTGGTAACAGCATAAAAATAAACTTCACCCCAAACACAAAACAGCACTCCTCCAACGGAGGAGTTGCAACTCTAAACGGCTGCCTGCAAAACTTTGCAGCCGAAAGAGGCATCTGAAGATGCACCTACATCAACTTTGTAGAATTTTGTGAAAGTGTGAGCGGACGACCAAGTCGCCGCTTTACAAAATTGGGAAACAGACGCTTGATGTCGGAAAGCCCAAGAGGCACCTATTGCCCTGGTCGAATGCACCGTGACCGGAAAGGGGGGCGCTTGACCCTTTAAGGCGTAAGCCTGGATTACTATCTGTCGGATCCACCTAGAGATGGTGGCCGACGAGACTGCTTGGCCCTTCTTGGGACCAGCCACCGAAACAAACAGTGAGTCTGACTTTCGGAACAGGGAAGTAGCAGATAGGTCCAAGGAATGCAACGCCGACTCCTTAGGATTCGACGGATGAGGACACAAGGATGGAAGTACAATGTCTTCGTTTAGATGAAAAGCCGAAACGACTTTTGGAAGAAAGGAAGGCTGCGGCCGCAGCACCACCTTATCCTTGTGGAAAATCAAATAGAGAGCCTTGCAGGACAAGGCTGCTAGCTCAGAGACTCGTCTAACTGACGTAACAGCCACCAAAAAGACCACTTTCTGAGAAAGTGTCAACAGGGGAATATCTCTAATATTCTCAAACGGTGCCTTCTGAAGCACCGAGAGGACCAGGTTCAAGTCCCACGGAGGCAGCGGGGGACAGACCGGAGGAGCCACATGTCGAACCCCCTGCACAAATGTACTCACGAGAGAGTGAGTCGCCAGGGGTCGCTGAAAAAAGACAGCCAGGGCAGATATCTGTCCCTTAATCGTACTTAAGGCAAGCCTTTGGTCCACCCCATGCTGGAAAAACAGCAGGATTCTGGAAACCAAAATAAGTACGCGGATGCCATTTAATTTCCTCACACATGGAGATGTAGGCCTTCCAAGTGCGGTGATAAACCTTCCTAGAGGACGGCTTTCGAGCACTTCTCATAGTAGAGATTACTGAATCTGATAGGCCCCGGTCTCTCAGTACCTGGTTCTCAACAGCCATGCCGTTAAAGCCAGTGACCGTAAGCAGGATGGAGTATGGGACCTTGCGATAGCAGGTCCTTCTGTAGTGGTAGGCGCCAGGGGACGTCTGCTACCAGACGTACTTGATCGGCGTACCAAGGACGCTGAGGCCAATCTGGAGCGATTAGGATCATTGGAATTCCCTCTGCCTCCACTCTGTGGAGCAGAAGAGGAAGAAGCCTTAAGAGAGGGAAGGCATAGATTAGCCGATACTGACCCCACGATGCCACCCACGTGTCCGTTGCGTCTGCTCATGGGTCTCTTGACCGGACCACAAACCTCAATACCTTCCTATTGTCTCGGGAAGCCAGAAGATCTACGTCTGGTGTGCCCCATCTTTGGCAGAGGAGTTGGAACACCCCCGGGTGTAAGGACCATTCTCCCTGGTCCAGCATCTGTCGGCTCAGGTAGTCCACCTGCCAGTTTTCCACACCCGGAATGTACACGGCCGACAGTGCCGGTACGCTCCTCTCTGCCCACTTCAGTATGCGAGCGACCTCCGATGCTGCAGCTGAGCTTCTCGTTCCTCCTTGATGATTGACATATGCCACTGCTGTGGCGTTGTCTGACTAGATCCTGACTGGCCACCCTTGTAGCCTCTGAGACCATCTGAAGAGGCACAGCCTGATCGCCCGGATCTCCAGGACATTGATTGGCAGGCGGGATTCCTCTGGGGTCCAGCGGCCTTGTGCCGACTGAACACCCCAGACTCACCCCCAACCTGTAAGGCTGGCGTCCGTCGTGATCACTATCCAGTAAACCGGAAGAAATTACTTCCCGGCCAGAAGAGCCGGTGCTGTCAGCCACCATACCAGGGATCTCCTGACTAGGTGGCTCACTCGGATTTGATAATCCAGAGCTGATGGACATCTGTTCCATCTGGACAGAACTTCCTTCTGTAACACTCGAGTGTGGTATTGAGCATATGGGACCGCCTCGAAGTAGGCTACCATGAGGCCTAACACTTGCATGCAAAAACGGAGTGACGACCAATTCCTGGAAGTCAGCTGCCGTACTGCAGCCCGAAGGGTCTGCAACTTCTCCACAGGGAGGAATACCTTTGCCTCTGAGGAATCCAGGTTCAACCCCAGGTACACTAGGCGTTGAGTGGGCACCAATACTGACTTTTGCGTGTTTAGTATCCAACCACAGTCTCGAAGAGTCTGACAGGTAATGGACACGCTTACCTCTAATTCTGAGCTTGAAGGGGCCTTCAGAAGAAGGTCGTCCAAGTAGCCCATGATAGCGATACCCCGCTGTCTTAGAAGTGCCAGAATCGTAGCGAGCACCTTGGTGAACGTCTTGGGTACTGAAGCAAGGCCAAACGGGAGGGCCACAAACTGATAGTGGTTCTTCCCGATTGCAAATCGCAGAAACCGCTGTGTCTGGAGTATATGGGGACATGCAGGTATGCGTTCTTGATGTCCAAGGAGGCCAGAAAGTCCCCTGGATGGAGCGCTGTGACTACAGATCGAACCGACTCCATCCGAAATCTTTGTACCTTCACAAAGCAATTGAGGGCCCTGAGATCCAAGATTGGACGAACCCCATCCTTCTTCGGCACAATGAACAGATTTGAGTAAAAACCCTGACCCCGTTCCTGTTCTGGAACTGGAATAACTACCCCACGTTCCAGCAGACCCTGGACCGCCCCATACAGGGCCTCCCGATGGGTCGGTAGTAGCTGGAGATTGGAGGTAACGAATCTGTCCGGTGGACAAGAGAGAAATTCTATCTTATAGTCTGAGGAGATTACTTCGCAAACCCACCTGTCGGAGACTAGAGCTGTCCACTGAGTCCCGAATTTGCAAAGACGTCCCCCCACCCGAGAGCTGGGTGGGGGCGGACCTTCATGCGGATGCAGATTTGTCCGCAGGCTTGTTGAGTTTGCGGGACCAAATACGCTTTTGTCCTTGGGCAGGCGCCTTGTCGGCCTGGGGTCTTTTCCTTGTCGCCCTAGGGGGACGAAAAAAACGCTTGCGTGCAGTAAAGGAGGGCCCTTGCCCTTGGCGTGGCCCCTACCCTTGCTAGTTTGAGGAAGCAAAGTGCTTTTACCTCCTGTGGCATCCTAGATGATGTCATCCAGAGAGGCCCCAAAAAGTCTGTTGCCCTTAAAAGGCAGATCCAACAGGGCTTTCATGGAGGTCTGGTCCGCAGATCAGCCCTTTAGCCAGATCAGGCGGCGTATTGCTACTGCATAAACCAAAGCTTTTGACAGCAGGGGAATAGTATCCATGTCTGACTCGCAGACAAACCTAAGGCCCTGGTCCAACTGGTTGGCCAATGTTATCTCATCAGGAGGAGCATCTCGCTCCTTTAATCCCTGGAGTAGCAATCTTGCCCATTCAGTAAGTGTCTGAGACACTAGGGCCCCCGCAAATGCCGGGCGTACTGCCGAGCCTACCACTGAGTATAGGTAGCGAGCGAGTGCTTCAGCCTTCTTATCCACAGGGTCCTTGAAAACAGGAGCCCCTTCTACTGGAATTGTGGTAGCTCTATTAACTCTGGACACCGGAGGGTCCACTATAGGGGGAGAGGTCCATTTCTTCAGAAAACTCTCCTCAAAGGGGTACCGTACCGCAAACCTCTTTGGGGGTGTACAGAACCTCAGTGGGTTCTCCCATTCCTTGTATAAGAGTTTATCAAAATAAGACACACAAGGGAACAACTTAGCAGTGCGGGCAGGTTTACGAAACCCAAAGTGGACCGGAGTCTCTGCTGCTTCTGCAGTATTTTCCAACTTTAACGTATCCCGCACTGCAGTAATAAGGTCAGATACCAAGCTGTCTCGCGTACTGACCTGGATTTGGAGTCATCCTCACTGTCCGGTCACGGTCTGCAGTCTCTGATGCATCAGAATCTGGGCCATGAGCCGTAGCTGGACCTGGTTCTGCATCAGAATTATCCCCAAAAGCTTGCAGGGGACGGGGGCGTTTATTCCCATGTGCTGCTTCCACCCTGGCAGCAAACTCCTCTAGGATTGCCGTCATAGCGTTCATAGACACCTCAGGGCACCACCTGCTAAATCTGGTGTTTCAGGGGAGAAGACATCTGGCTCAGATGCCATGCTGACCACGCGCTGACACCCACAGGGCTCCAGGCAAGATATCAATAAGCCACCCTCCTGTGTTGCAGAGATGCTGGGTCACCCTTGGATTGGTACCGCTATGCTGCCGTGTGCTGCGCCTGTGATGCTGTCCCACCGCTGCTATGTCAGTCTGCTTCTTTTATCAGCGTTTCCTGTGTGAATTTCTCGCGCCAGTGTAATGCACCCTAGAGGCCGGAGACTTTCGCAAAATGGCCGCCAAACGGCTGTATGGAAGATAATGTGGGCTCCAAGAAAATGTTTGCCGAGCCGAAGATAGAGGCCAAAGCAGCTGTAGACCACAAAAAGATGGCCGCCGTACGGCGGTATATACATACAGCTTGAATCATAACAAACATGGCCACCGATCAGTCGATAGAGGCCAGTGGGTGTGAACTACAAGAAAATGGCACAGAGCGGTGATATATATCTATAGACGCAAAACTACAGGAAAATGGCCGCCGGGTAGTCACTAGAGGCAAAACAGGCATGGACCACTGCAAAATGGCCACCGACAGCATGGAGGGGGAAGAAGCACACACACAGGTAAGCAGAAATTACATTTTTTAAATGTTAGTTACAGCTAGCCCCGCTCCAGTGGAACCCCCTAGGTGACCCCCAGCAACCTTAGCAAGAAGCCCAGGGAGGAGGGAAGCGCAAGGAGAGAGGGAAGAAAGGGGCCACAACCACTTACTTGGTCTCTCCAGGAATGTCCAGCCAAATCACCCAGCCGAGGCAGGGGAGTTTACTTACCTATCCTGCATGTATCATGCTGGAAGACATTCCAAACAGATCATCGTCCGCGCACGGAAGGTGTCTGTTGGCCAGGCATGCTGTGATTGGACCCAAGGGGACGATCATATGTATGCCCTGGAGCGCGACGCTCACCGGACAGGCTGCTGCGACTCTGCCGTGAGGTCCGATGCAAGCCTTGGAGCGTAATGCTCACCGGCCAGGCTGCTGTGACTCGGCCGTAAGGTCAGCCGATACTGAACGGTCCGATGCAAGCCCTGGAGCGTAGGCTCACCAGCCACCCGTGGAGTGACGGGTATGTCGTGGAAAACCCAGTGCGTAGCAAGGGTCGGCACACGCTCGATGGCCGAAACTGGGGAGACTACAAGGATCGAGGATCCAGCCTGTCACCCAGTCGGCAGTTGATCGAAGATCGCAGGAAACAAAAAAATGTTGCAAAATATATTTTTCCTCCGGACCAATGGGCCCGAAGGGAGCCATGTCCTACTCCTTGCTAGACAGAAAAAAACTGATCTGCGAGATGCAGACAGAGGGGATATACCCAGAGGGTCCGCCACCCGGGCGGTACTGTAGAAGGTGTGATGCAACACTTTTTACAAGTTTTCTGCCTAGTCACTCCTAAATAACGGATAATACCCACTATGTCAATAGAGAAGCTGTGTCGGTCCATGGACGAAAGAGTAACATTTTTTTCTCTTTTCCCTTCCCTCTCTCTCTCCCTCCCCTCCCCCCCCCCCCCTCCACCACTTCTATGGTTTCCTCACAGTCCTTCCATATTTCTCTTCCATTTTTAGCTTTCTGCCAGAGTCTCTTGTTGATTTCTTTGCTCTTTTAATCCTTGAGATTCCGGGTCTAGCCTCTTTAGTTCAGCAGGCCTTCGCCGTATTTGTCCCGGGATTGCTTTTAGCCAATTGGGAATGGGAATAGCCTCTGACTCCAAAAAGGAAAACAGCCCAGGTAAGTCTGCTGGGCTAGAAAAGAAAAAAGATGAGGGGTCTTTCCTTATGGTTAACGAGATGGGGTACCCCCACCGATATGTGCCCCCCAGTTGCCTAATCTTGTCTAGTTGTGGACGTAGCAATGCTCTCCTTTGCAAAGTATTCCTCGATATATCTGCTAATATTTTTATAGGAGATCCATTGAAAATAATCTCTCCCATCTCCCACGCCTTGCGAAGAATCATCTCACTGTGTGTATAGCGAAGCATACAGCATACAATGTCTTTAGGTCTTTTTAAATCTGTAGAGCGGGGACCCAGCGCTCGATGAATGCTCTCAAACTTGAGGTCCTGAGGGGCCACCGATAGCGGCAGTTGCTGGCATATTTTCAATACTATGGATTGTAATGTCTCCTCACCTGTATTTTCCGGGACCCCCCTCAGCCGTAGATTGTTGCGACGGCTCCGGTCCTCAAGCTGTTCCAGGTGCAGCTGTAATGAGAGAGCCTGTACAGCTTGCTGATCCTCTGTCTGCTCCAGCCACTCTCCTCTCCAACAGGGCTGATGCTGTTTCTCCAGTAGAGACCCTTTCCGCCAATGATTGTACCTCTACCTGGATAGCTTGAAAGTCTTTATGACGCGGAGGATCAGCGTCTCCATATCAGCACGAGTAGGTAACGCCTGGAGGAGAGCTTTAAGGGCCCTGATTTCTCCATCCACGGTAGGTAACAGTACACCAACTTGCTGTCTTTGCTCTTGTGTAGTCTGCTGTATGATAGAAGCACAGATAGTTTCTGTAGTCACTACGGGAGTTGACGCTGGTAATGCATCCATTACAGCTTACGAATAGGAGGCAGACTGAGCCCCCGTGGTACGGTTCCGTAGGCTGGCAGATCTTGTCCCTGGAAAGTAGCTCTGTATCTCTTGCAGTACTCATACCAGGAGGGCTGTTATTTTACCGGCTAGTTTGCTGGAGGACAGCAGAAGCTCTTATAGCACGTGTCTTCACTCCTCGTTCATCTCCTGACCACGCCCCTCATCCCTATTCTTCGAGTTTCCATTTTTTAACCACTTGCTAACCGACTCACGCCGATATTTGTCGGCAAAGTGGCATGGGTGCGCAAAATCACGTACCCGTACGTCGGCCCTTTAAGAGCTGCCAGAGAGCTGCACTGCGGGGGACCAGATGCACCTGGCCAGAGGGCGCGATCGCCGCCGGCCACGCGCGATTGCGTGCTCGAGAGCCAGCACGGGGATTTGTGCTGTCAGAGGAGTGGAGACAGATAGTGTGTTTCTACATAGTAGAAACAGCGATCTGTCATCTCTCCTAGTTAGTCCCATCCCCACACAGTTAGAACACAGTGAGGGAACACACAGTTAACCCCTTGATCGCCCCCTAGTGTTAATCCCTTCAATGCCAGTGACATTTATACGGTAATCAGTGCATTTTTATAGCACTGATCACTCTATAAATGTCAATGGTCCCAAAAATGTGTCAAAAGTGTCCGATCTGTCCGCTGCAATGTCGCAGCCACGATAAAAATCGCAGATCGCTGCCATTACTAATAAAAAAAAATCATAATAAAAATGCCATAAATCTATTCCCTATTTTGTAGACGCTAAAACTTTTGCGCAAACCAATCAATATACGCTTTTTGTGATTTTTTTGTCAAAAATATGTAGCAGAATACATATTGGTCTAAACTGAGGAAGAAATTTGTATTTTTATATATTTTTTGGGGATATTTATTATAGCAAAAAGCCGCGCAATTGTTAGTTAACCACTTCCTTACCCAGCCATAGTCAAATGACGTCCACAGATGGGATCTCCCATCCTGGGTGGACGTCATATGACGTCCTCGGCTTTCTGCCGCTACTGCGGCGATCGGGGTACCGTTGTGTCCCTTAGGACACAGCCGTTCCCCGATGGGGGTAAAAGAGTGGCGGCGGAGCGGCGGCGGCTGGGCAGCGGAGCTTCCCGTGCGGCTTATCGGCTCCTATATGCAGAGCTGCAGCAGCGGCGTGCACGGCGCTCGCGCGCGCAGCGCGGCGATCGGGGATCCGGTGTGTCCCTCTGGACACAGCCGATCCCCGATGGGAAGAATGTGGCGGCAGGCGGCGGAGATTCCGGTATTACTTACCGGATTCGATGATGCAGAGCTGCGCAGCGGCGTGATCGGGGCTGAGACTTTTCCCTTGGATACAGCCCAGCCCCGATCAGAGTAAAGAGCCAATGAAATTGTCTCTTTACTACGTTACCGGCTGTGTCCAATTACAGCCGGTCACTAAATGTAAACAAAACACACTGATGTGTGTAACTTACTGTTGCTGGGTTCTCCTCTTCACACAGATCCAGTGTGAGGAGGAGATCAGCTAACAGTGAGTTACACACTACATATGTTCCACTGTGCCCAGATTGCCCCCCCTAAATAAAGAGTACCTGTCATCTAGTACCTGCCACCAGAGAACCCATCCATCAGGAGTACCTGTCCATCAGGAGTACCCGCCACCTCACCAGAATTCACTGCCACCTCACCAGAATACCCGCCACCTCACCAAAGTACCCGCCACCTCACCAAAGTACCCGCCACCAGTCCATCAGGAGTACCTGTCCATCAGGAGTACCTGTCCATCAGGAGTACCTGTCCACCAAAGTACCCGCCACCTCACCAAAGTACCCGCCACCAGTCCATCAGGAGTACCTGTCCATCAGGAGTACCTGTCCACCAGGAGTACGCGCCACCTCACCAGAATACCCGCCACCTCACCAGAATACCCGCCACCTCACCAAAGTACACACCACCAGTCCATCAGGAATACCTATCCATCAGGAGTACCTGTCCACCAGGAGTACCCGCCACCTCACCAGAATACCCGCCACCTCACCAAAGTACCCGCCACCAGTCCATCAGGAGTACCTGTCCATCAGGAGTACCTGTCCACCAGGAGTACTTCAAGGCATTGTGGACCAAACTAACCTTTGTGCTCAACAATTTATTGAAAAAAAACCCAGCTCCAGCTATGCCCGCCCTTTCGAATGGAGACCCCTAACAGTGGTGGAGCTTAGATTGTTTTTAGGCCTAACGTTTAACATGGGGCTTACAAAAAAAATGAAATGAATAGGTATTGTATGAAGAAACCCATCCACCATATGCCAATTTTTACATCGGCCATGTCCAGGTCCCGATACGAACTTATAATGCGGTTCCTGCATTTCAGTGACAACTCACAGTGCCCCCCCGAAATCACCCAAACTTTGACAAATTATCATAAAATTCGCCCCCTAATAAAAAAAAATTCCAAGAAGTTTGCCGAACTTTATGTCCCTGATAAAAACATTTCTGTGGACGAATCCCTGGTGCATTTCACAGGCCGGCTGGGAATCAAGCAATATATCCCCAGTAAGCGGGCGAGGTACGGCTTGAAGCTCAACAAGCTCTGTGAAAGTGCCACTGGTTATGTGCACTCATTCCACGTGTACGAAGGCAAAGATTCCCAGCTCCAGCCCCCTGAATGTCCATCGTACATGGGATTAAGTGGAAAAATTGTTTGGGAGTTGGCATTCCCACTCCTCCAAAAGGGGTATCATATTTACATGGACAACGATTATACCAGCCTGCCCCTTCTCCGCCACCTCTACCTAAAAAAAACTCTGGCCTGTGGTACAACAAGAAAAAACAGAAAGGGCTTCCCACAGCGTCTTGTCACCACAACCATTCAAAAGGGGGAATCGGCAAGCTTGAGGAACGAGGAAGTGTTGGCTGTGAAGTGGAGGGATAGGAAAGACGTGTACATCATGTCCACCATCCACGATGACACCTCGGTGGAACTTCACAGAAGACGCGGTACCGTTCGCAAGCCTTCCTGCATCAATGAGTACAATAAATTCATGGGTGGTGTGGATTTAAATGACCAAATGTTGCAGCCCTATCTTTCAACCCAAAAATCCCTCTTCTGGTATAAAAAATTCGCAATTTACTTTTTTCATTTGGCCCTGTTAAATTCTTTCATAATCTACCAAAAATCAACAGAAAGACCCACCACCTTCATGAGGTTTATTGAAGACATTGTCACTGCCCTGATCTACCAACAAACATCCCCCCCAGAAAGCATTCACTCAGATTGTGTCAGCAGACTACATGAACGCCATTTTTCAGACCATATTCCACCATCAGGATCCGGAAGACGGCGCCCAAAAAAATGCTGGGTGTGCACCAGAAGAGCAATTAGAAAAGACACCAGCTTTCATTGTCCCGACTGTCCCTCCCAACCTGGCCTTTGCATCGGAGAATGCTTCAAGCGATATCACACCCTCGAAGACTATTAGCCCATATTTCTAATACTGCTATTTCCCCGTTTTCAATTTGTCCTGAATATTTCCCTGCCTCAACCAACCATATCATTGTCTTCCTTGTGAACTGACCCTGGCCTGTTTCTCGACTATGCCTCTGCCTACCGTCTGCATTGTTTATCCGCCATGTTTCTGCCTTTCACGTGAACTGACCCTGGACTGAAACGACTATGCCTCTGCCTACCATTTATTTCTGCCTTCTACCTGCACTGACCTTGGTCTGTTGACCATGTTTTTGCCTTCCCCCTTGGACTGATCTTTCACCCTGCTACACAGGGGTCTCACATGTGTGAGGGGCTCCAGAATAGTGTTCTGAGTTCAGAAAACCAGTTTTTGGTTTTCTGTGTTCCCAGAACAGGGTCTGGTTGTCCGGAGGCTTCAAAGCGATTTGGGTGGGAGAAGCCTCTACCCCTGTCCCCATTCTTTCCTGACCGATGCCCTAAGCTTGATGGTCCTGCCTGCTCCCTGGACAAATACTCTGGCTGTGCTGACCATACCTCTGCCTGCTGCATGTACTAACTATGGACAGTATTCCTGCCTGCTGCATGGACGATCCTTTGTTCCTTTTGCTGCTGCTGACCACATCCCTGCCTGCTATCTGGACCAATGCTTTGGCTGTGCTGACATCATCTCTACCTGTACTGACTATTCCTGCCTGCTGCCTGTTTTGCTGTTGCTGTCCACGTTCCTGCCTGCTGCCTGGACCGATGCTCTCCTCTTTGGACCACTGCACTACTAAAACCGCAGGTAATCTTTTCTTTACCCTTTTCTCAGAAGAATGTATTTTGGTTTATAATTGGTATGTACAGTACATGCTATGTGTTAGAAATATGAAGGGCCTTCAACAATATGATAGGTTGTCAGGAATTTATGTGTGTAATTTATGCTCCTAGAACACGTGACGGTGCTACTTAGATGTTAGGCCTCTGTATGTGGCCAGGCTGTGTAAAAGTCTCACACATGTTGTATTGCCATACTCAGGAGGAGTAGCAGAATGTATTTTGGTGTGTCCTTTTTGCTATGTACATGCTATGTGTTGGTAATATCTTATAAATGGACAACTTTGTATAAAAAAAAAGCGTTTTCATTTTTTTCCCACATATTCCAAAAACTTCTGGAAAAAAATGAACCGTTCAAAAGACTCATTATGCCTCATAGATTATACGTTGGGGTGTTAGCTTTCCAAAATGGGGTCATTTTATGGGCGTTTCCATTGTCCTGGTGCTCCAGGGTCTTCAAAACTGTAATAGGTGGTTGAGAAATGAGATGTGTAATTTATGCTCCTAGAATGCCTGAAGGTGCTATTTCAATGTTGGGCCTCTGTATTTGGCCAGGCTGTGTAAAAGTCTCACATATTTGGTATCGCCATACTCAGAAGGAGTAGCAGAATGTATTTTGGGGTGTCATTTTTGCTATGTACATGCTATGTGTTGGTAATATCTTATAAATGGACAACTTTGTATAAAAAAAATGCGTTTTCATTTTTTTCCCACATATTCCAAAAACTTCTGGAAAAAAATGAACCGTTCAAAAGACTCATTATGCCTCATAGATTATACGTTGGGGTGTTAGCTTTCCAAAATGGGGTCATTTTATGGGCGTTTCCATTGTCCTGGTGCTCCAGGGTCTTCAAAACTGTAATAGGTGGTTGAGAAATGAGATGTGTAATTTATGCTCCTAGAATGCCTGAAGGTGCTATTTCAATGTTGGGCCTCTGTATTCGGCCAGGCTGTGTAAAAGTCTCACACATTTGGTATCGCCATACTCAGGAGGAGTAGCAGAATGTATTTTGGGGTGTAATTTTTTATATGTACATGCTATGTGTTGGTAATATCTTATAAATGGACAACTTTGTATAAAAAAAATGCGTTTTCATTTTTTTCCCACATATTCCAAAAACTTCTGGAAAAAAATGAACCGTTCAAAGGATTCATTATGCCTGATAGGTTATGCGTTGGGGTGTTAGCTTTCCAAAATGGGGTCATTTTGTGGGTGTTTCCATTGTTCTGGTGCTCCAGGGCCTTCAAAAGTGTGATAGGTTGTCATCAAATGAGATGTGCAATTTATGCTTGTAGAACGCCTGACGGTGCTACTTGGATGTTAGACCTCTATATGTGGTCAGGCTGTGTAAAAGTCTCACACATGTGGTATCACTATACTCAGGAGGAGTAGCATAATGTATTTTGGGGTGTCATTGCAAGTATGCATGTGCTGTGTGAGAGAAATAACTTGTTATTATGACAATTTTGTGCAAAAAAAGAACAATTTCAAAAATTTCCCAAGAATTGTGGGAGAAAATTATAACTTCAAAAAACTCACCATGCCTCTTACTAAATACATTGGAATGTCTGCTTTCCAAAAAGGGGTAATTTGGTGGGTATTTGTACTTTCCTGGCTTGTTAGGGTCTCAAGAAATGAGATAGGCCTTCAGTACATCAGGTGTGATCAGATGTGACCATTTTTCAATGATTTGCACCATAGCTTGTAGACTCTATAACTTTCACAGAGACCAAATAATATACACTTTTTTTAGTTATTTTTACTAAAGATATGTAGCAGTATACATTTTGGTCCAATTTTATGAAGAAAAATTACTTATTTGCAAAATTTTACAATAGAAACTAAAAAAAAAGTTTATTTTTTTTTTAAATCTCAATTTTTTCGCTTATATTGCAAAAAAAAAAAAAAAACCCAGCAGTGATTAGAGTGTAGCATGACTGAGTAATTGTCATTCAAAGTGTGAGAGCGCTGAAAGCTACAAATTGGTCTGGTAAGGAAGGGTGTATAAAAGCCCTGTATTGAAGTGATTAAAGCGACGCAGTGCCAAATCGCAAAAAAGGGCTTGGTCAGGAAGGGGGTAAATCCTTCCGGGGGTTAAGTGGTTAATGCACAGCAGTTTGTTAAAGTGACCTATCAGAGGTAACAAGAACAACTACAAGGTAAAGAGCTTGACAATGAGAACAGAGAGTTGGTTATAGTCTGACAAGAAGAAGTGAGAGTAAGAGAGCTTGGGGATAGAGTTGACTAGATATGGTGACTTCCTTTAATTGGTATTTTTCCCCCAAGGCCTTCAGATAGTGCCGGTTCACACTTCTGCGACTTGATACCGAATGCGATGCGTTAAACACAAAATAGAATCGCATGTCATCCAAAAAGTAATTTTTTTCAATGATGGTGCGTTGCGATTAATCTCTAAATGCGATGCAATGAAAAAAAGGGTCTTTTGCCAGTTTAGACCGTTGCGAATTTAGTCTCTATAGACATGAATGTAAATCGTTCTGGAATCGCATTGGTGGTTCACATATATGTAAATTCTTCACCTCCAGCTCCTCCTTCCAGTTCTGCCCCCTCACTTCCTGTTTCCTGTCTCGTGTCCATCTGTAAACAGAGAAGATGGCCCCCAGGCGTCGGAACAGCATTGATAATGAGGAGCTCATCAGGCTTGTCCGTGACAGGCCATATATATGGGACAGCCGGATTGAAGAATACAAAAATAATGCCCGGAAGAGCAGAGGCTGTGTTGAAATTTGTCAAACTCTGTATGCAGACTGGGATGACTTCACACCTCAGGTTCGCAAAATTAAACGTAAGTACATTCCTATTTATTCATCCCACTGACCACCAATGTAAGGGCATGCATCCCACTGACCACCAATGTAAGGACATGCATCCCACTGACCACCAATGTAAGGACATGTATCCCACTGACCATTAATCCCATTGACCACCAATGTAAGGACATGTATCCCACTGACCACCAATCCCAATGACCACCAATGTAAGGACATGTATCCCACTGACCCCCAATATAAGGCCATGCATCCCACTGACCACCAATGTAAGGGCATGCATCCCACTGACCACCAATGTAAGGACATGCATCCCACTGACCACCAATGTAAGGACATGTATCCCACTGACCACCAATCCCATTGACCACCAAAGTAAGGACATGTATCTCACTGACCACTAATCCCACTGACCACCAATGTAAGGACATGCATCCCACTGACCACCAATGTAAGGACATGTATCCCACTGATCACTAATCCCATTGACCACCAAAGTAAGGACATGTATCCCACTGACCACCAATCCCAATGACCACCAATGTAAGGACATGTATCCCACTGACCACCAATGTAAGGGCATGCATCCCACTGATCACCAATGTAAGGACATGCATCCCACTGACCACCAATGTAAGGACTAGTGATGAGCCGAACACCCCCGGGTTCGGTTCGCACCAGAACCCGCGAAGGGACCGAAAGTTCGCACGAACTTTAGAACCCTATTAAATACAATGGATGCGAACGTTCGAAATCTAAAGTGCTAATTATAACGACTATTATGCATGTTATTGTCCTAAAAAGGGTTTGGGAACCCGGGTTCTGCACCAGGGGACATGTATCAATGCAAAAAGAAGTTTTAAAAACGTCCATTTTTCGGGAGCAGTCATTTTAATGATGCATAAAGTGAAAAAAAAAAGTAAAATATTCCTTTAAATATCGTACCTGGGGGGTGTCTAAAGTATGCCTGTGAAGTGCCACGTGTTTCCCGTGTTTAGAACTGTCCCTGCACAAAATTACATTTCTAAAGGAAAAAAAGCCATTTAAAACTGCTTGCGGCTTTAATGTAATGTCTGGTCCCGGTAATATGGATGAAAATCTTTAAGAAAAATGGCATAGCTACCCCATCACACACCCCCCCCCACCCCTACCCCAGCCCATTACCAGCCCCTTTGGGTCTTGTATGGATATTAAGGGGAACCCCGCACACAAAATAAAAAAGGCCCTATATACTCTGAACAGCCGTATACAGGCGGTGCATACAAGACAGGGACTGTAGGTTTGTTCTTATGTAGAATCTGTCAAGAATCATTTTCACTGTTTCTGTATGTCCATTTAACTGTCATTACTTGCTTCAGCCATGTCTCAACAGTGAATTTTGATCATGTTTTTGTGATAACCCCTATTTATACTATGCCTTTGTTTGCATGATCCATGTGTACTTTTACCATGATACAATACATTTTTATATTTATATCCATGCCTTGATCTCCATTCTTTAGACTGACTATGCAGCATGTATATATGGCTACAGACTATTCCCCAACGGGACAGTGATGTCTACTCATTCTTGATATCCTAGACTTTTTCTACGCCCATCCATGCCTCATTTAAAGTCCCACAGCCCATTTTCTCCGCCACCTCTACCTAAAAAAAACTCTGGCCTGTGGTACAACAAGAAAAAACAGAAAGGGCTTCCCACAGCGTCTTGTCACCACAACCATTCAAAAGGGGGAATCGGCAAGCTTGAGGAACGAGGAAGTGTTGGCTGTGAAGTGGAGGGATAGGAAAGACGTGTACATCATGTCCACCATCCACGATGACACCTCGGTGGAACTTCACAGAAGACGCGGTACCGTTCGCAAGCCTTCCTGCATCAATGAGTACAATAAATTCATGGGTGGTGTGGATTTAAATGACCAAATGTTGCAGCCCTATCTTTCAACCCAAAAATCCCTCTTCTGGTATAAAAAATTCGCAATTTACTTTTTTCATTTGGCCCTGTTAAATTCTTTCATAATCTACCAAAAATCAACAGAAAGACCCACCACCTTCATGAGGTTTATTGAAGACATTGTCACTGCCCTGATCTACCAACAAACATCCCCCCCAGAAAGCATTCACTCAGATTGTGTCAGCAGACTACATGAACGCCATTTTTCAGACCATATTCCACCATCAGGATCCGGAAGACGGCGCCCAAAAAAATGCTGGGTGTGCACCAGAAGAGCAATTAGAAAAGACACCAGCTTTCATTGTCCCGACTGTCCCTCCCAACCTGGCCTTTGCATCGGAGAATGCTTCAAGCGATATCACACCCTCGAAGACTATTAGCCCATATTTCTAATACTGCTATTTCCCCGTTTTCAATTTGTCCTGAATATTTCCCTGCCTCAACCAACCATATCATTGTCTTCCTTGTGAACTGACCCTGGCCTGTTTCTCGACTATGCCTCTGCCTACCGTCTGCATTGTTTATCCGCCATGTTTCTGCCTTTCACGTGAACTGACCCTGGACTGAAACGACTATGCCTCTGCCTACCATTTATTTCTGCCTTCTACCTGCACTGACCTTGGTCTGTTGACCATGTTTTTGCCTTCCCCCTTGGACTGATCTTTCACCCTGCTACACAGGGGTCTCACATGTGTGAGGGGCTCCAGAATAGTGTTCTGAGTTCAGAAAACCAGTTTTTGGTTTTCTGTGTTCCCAGAACAGGGTCTGGTTGTCCGGAGGCTTCAAAGCGATTTGGGTGGGAGAAGCCTCTACCCCTGTCCCCATTCTTTCCTGACCGATGCCCTAAGCTTGATGGTCCTGCCTGCTCCCTGGACAAATACTCTGGCTGTGCTGACCATACCTCTGCCTGCTGCATGTACTAACTATGGACAGTATTCCTGCCTGCTGCATGGACGATCCTTTGTTCCTTTTGCTGCTGCTGACCACATCCCTGCCTGCTATCTGGACCAATGCTTTGGCTGTGCTGACATCATCTCTACCTGTACTGACTATTCCTGCCTGCTGCCTGTTTTGCTGTTGCTGTCCACGTTCCTGCCTGCTGCCTGGACCGATGCTCTCCTCTTTGGACCACTGCACTACTAAAACCGCAGGTAATCTTTTCTTTACCCTTTTCTCAGAAGAATGTATTTTGGTTTATAATTGGTATGTACAGTACATGCTATGTGTTAGAAATATGAAGGGCCTTCAACAATATGATAGGTTGTCAGGAATTTATGTGTGTAATTTATGCTCCTAGAACACGTGACGGTGCTACTTAGATGTTAGGCCTCTGTATGTGGCCAGGCTGTGTAAAAGTCTCACACATGTTGTATTGCCATACTCAGGAGGAGTAGCAGAATGTATTTTGGTGTGTCCTTTTTGCTATGTACATGCTATGTGTTGGTAATATCTTATAAATGGACAACTTTGTATAAAAAAAAAGCGTTTTCATTTTTTTCCCACATATTCCAAAAACTTCTGGAAAAAAATGAACCGTTCAAAAGACTCATTATGCCTCATAGATTATACGTTGGGGTGTTAGCTTTCCAAAATGGGGTCATTTTATGGGCGTTTCCATTGTCCTGGTGCTCCAGGGTCTTCAAAACTGTAATAGGTGGTTGAGAAATGAGATGTGTAATTTATGCTCCTAGAATGCCTGAAGGTGCTATTTCAATGTTGGGCCTCTGTATTTGGCCAGGCTGTGTAAAAGTCTCACATATTTGGTATCGCCATACTCAGAAGGAGTAGCAGAATGTATTTTGGGGTGTCATTTTTGCTATGTACATGCTATGTGTTGGTAATATCTTATAAATGGACAACTTTGTATAAAAAAAATGCGTTTTCATTTTTTTCCCACATATTCCAAAAACTTCTGGAAAAAAATGAACCGTTCAAAAGACTCATTATGCCTCATAGATTATACGTTGGGGTGTTAGCTTTCCAAAATGGGGTCATTTTATGGGCGTTTCCATTGTCCTGGTGCTCCAGGGTCTTCAAAACTGTAATAGGTGGTTGAGAAATGAGATGTGTAATTTATGCTCCTAGAATGCCTGAAGGTGCTATTTCAATGTTGGGCCTCTGTATTCGGCCAGGCTGTGTAAAAGTCTCACACATTTGGTATCGCCATACTCAGGAGGAGTAGCAGAATGTATTTTGGGGTGTAATTTTTTATATGTACATGCTATGTGTTGGTAATATCTTATAAATGGACAACTTTGTATAAAAAAAATGCGTTTTCATTTTTTTCCCACATATTCCAAAAACTTCTGGAAAAAAATGAACCGTTCAAAGGATTCATTATGCCTGATAGGTTATGCGTTGGGGTGTTAGCTTTCCAAAATGGGGTCATTTTGTGGGTGTTTCCATTGTTCTGGTGCTCCAGGGCCTTCAAAAGTGTGATAGGTTGTCATCAAATGAGATGTGCAATTTATGCTTGTAGAACGCCTGACGGTGCTACTTGGATGTTAGACCTCTATATGTGGTCAGGCTGTGTAAAAGTCTCACACATGTGGTATCACTATACTCAGGAGGAGTAGCATAATGTATTTTGGGGTGTCATTGCAAGTATGCATGTGCTGTGTGAGAGAAATAACTTGTTATTATGACAATTTTGTGCAAAAAAAGAACAATTTCAAAAATTTCCCAAGAATTGTGGGAGAAAATTATAACTTCAAAAAACTCACCATGCCTCTTACTAAATACATTGGAATGTCTGCTTTCCAAAAAGGGGTAATTTGGTGGGTATTTGTACTTTCCTGGCTTGTTAGGGTCTCAAGAAATGAGATAGGCCTTCAGTACATCAGGTGTGATCAGATGTGACCATTTTTCAATGATTTGCACCATAGCTTGTAGACTCTATAACTTTCACAGAGACCAAATAATATACACTTTTTTTAGTTATTTTTACTAAAGATATGTAGCAGTATACATTTTGGTCCAATTTTATGAAGAAAAATTACTTATTTGCAAAATTTTACAATAGAAACTAAAAAAAAAGTTTATTTTTTTTTTTAAATCTCAATTTTTTCGCTTATATTGCAAAAAAAAAAAAAAACCCAGCAGTGATTAGAGTGTAGCATGACTGAGTAATTGTCATTCAAAGTGTGAGAGCGCTGAAAGCTACAAATTGGTCTGGTAAGGAAGGGTGTATAAAAGCCCTGTATTGAAGTGATTAAAGCGACGCAGTGCCAAATCGCAAAAAAGGGCTTGGTCAGGAAGGGGGTAAATCCTTCCGGGGGTTAAGTGGTTAATGCACAGCAGTTTGTTAAAGTGACCTATCAGAGGTAACAAGAACAACTACAAGGTAAAGAGCTTGACAATGAGAACAGAGAGTTGGTTATAGTCTGACAAGAAGAAGTGAGAGTAAGAGAGCTTGGGGATAGAGTTGACTAGATATGGTGACTTCCTTTAATTGGTATTTTTCCCCCAAGGCCTTCAGATAGTGCCGGTTCACACTTCTGCGACTTGATACCGAATGCGATGCGTTAAACACAAAATAGAATCGCATGTCATCCAAAAAGTAATTTTTTTCAATGATGGTGCGTTGCGATTAATCTCTAAATGCGATGCAATGAAAAAAAGGGTCTTTTGCCAGTTTAGACCGTTGCGAATTTAGTCTCTATAGACATGAATGTAAATCGTTCTGGAATCGCATTGGTGGTTCACATATATGTAAATTCTTCACCTCCAGCTCCTCCTTCCAGTTCTGCCCCCTCACTTCCTGTTTCCTGTCTCGTGTCCATCTGTAAACAGAGAAGATGGCCCCCAGGCGTCGGAACAGCATTGATAATGAGGAGCTCATCAGGCTTGTCCGTGACAGGCCATATATATGGGACAGCCGGATTGAAGAATACAAAAATAATGCCCGGAAGAGCAGAGGCTGTGTTGAAATTTGTCAAACTCTGTATGCAGACTGGGATGACTTCACACCTCAGGTTCGCAAAATTAAACGTAAGTACATTCCTATTTATTCATCCCACTGACCACCAATGTAAGGGCATGCATCCCACTGACCACCAATGTAAGGACATGCATCCCACTGACCACCAATGTAAGGACATGTATCCCACTGACCATTAATCCCATTGACCACCAATGTAAGGACATGTATCCCACTGACCACCAATCCCAATGACCACCAATGTAAGGACATGTATCCCACTGACCCCCAATATAAGGCCATGCATCCCACTGACCACCAATGTAAGGACATGCATCCCACTGACCACCAATGTAAGGACATGCATCCCACTGACCACCAATGTAAGGACATGTATCCCACTGACCACCAATCCCATTGACCACCAAAGTAAGGACATGTATCTCACTGACCACTAATCCCACTGACCACCAATGTAAGGACATGCATCCCACTGACCACCAATGTAAGGACATGTATCCCACTGATCACTAATCCCATTGACCACCAAAGTAAGGACATGTATCCCACTGACCACCAATCCCAATGACCACCAATGTAAGGACATGTATCCCACTGACCACCAATGTAAGGGCATGCATCCCACTAATCACCAATGTAAGGACATGCATCCCACTGACCACCAATGTAAGGACTAGTGATGAGCCGAACACCCCCGGGTTCGGTTCGCACCAGAACCCGCGAAGGGACCGAAAGTTCGCACGAACTTTAGAACCCTATTAAATACAATGGATGCGAACGTTCGAAATCTAAAGTGCTAATTATAACGACTATTATGCATGTTATTGTCCTAAAAAGGGTTTGGGAACCCGGGTTCTGCACCAGGGGACATGTATCAATGCAAAAAGAAGTTTTAAAAACGTCCGTTTTTCGGGAGCAGTCATTTTAATGATGCATAAAGTGAAAAAAAAAGTAAAATATTCCTTTAAATATCGTACCTGGGGGGTGTCTAAAGTATGCCTGTGAAGTGCCACGTGTTTCCCGTGTTTAGAACTGTCCCTGCACAAAATTACATTTCTAAAGGAAAAAAAGCCATTTAAAACTGCTTGCGGCTTTAATGTAATGTCTGGTCCCGGTAATATGGATGAAAATCTTTAAGAAAAATGGCATAGCTACCCCATCACACACCCCCCCCCACCCCTACCCCAGCCCATTACCAGCCCCTTTGGGTCTTGTATGGATATTAAGGGGAACCCCGCACACAAAATAAAAAAGGCCCTATATACTCTGAACAGCCGTATACAGGCGGTGCATACAAGACAGGGACTGTAGGTTTGTTCTTATGTAGAATCTGTCAAGAATCATTTTCACTGTTTCTGTATGTCCATTTAACTGTCATTACTTGCTTCAGCCATGTCTCAACAGTGAATTTTGATCATGTTTTTGTGATAACCCCTATTTATACTATGCCTTTGTTTGCATGATCCATGTGTACTTTTACCATGATACAATACATTTTTATATTTATATCCATGCCTTGATCTCCATTCTTTAGACTGACTATGCAGCATGTATATATGGCTACAGACTATTCCCCAACGGGACAGTGATGTCTACTCATTCTTGATATCCTAGACGTTTTCTACGCCCATCCATGCCTCATTTAAAGTCCCACAGCCCATTTTCTCTTTTCATTTTCAATGTACCAGGGATGGAGGCATGGGTATGGCATTTATGGGTCTCAATGGATCACCTGCCTTTTCTTGACAAATTACCGGGTGGAAGACACCCATTCCCCTTTGGTGACCTATTGAGCCCTATTTCCTTTTCTTATTTGCTCAGTGATTAATTCTCTGAGACTATTTATATGTTGGCATCCTTTTTACCCAACTTTGACCATTGATATCCTTCCCCAGACTTCATTTGACAACAGGCCATTATTGTTTATCCCCCTGTTTTGATTACAACAGTCCTAATCGTGATTTTCAATGATGTATCCATCCCCATGGCTCACCCAACCCAAGCATTGGTGGGTCCCTGTTCTTTGGTCTCTTCCGCCCGGGGTTGCGATGCGCCCAGTTCCCCCTCCCCACCTGCCTTCCTTGGCGGGGGGGCGGGGCATTATCCTTGGCGCATCGGCATCATGTCAGTATGTTGCACGCACGGCACCCATTGGGACGCCTGCGTTTTCATCATAGTTTTTTCCATCTCGCATGACCCAGGGGGATGGGAGGGACCCCTCCGAGATCATTTGCATCTCGGGCGTGGCTCTTTCCATCCCCACACCTGGCTCATGCGTCACATGATGCTGGCGGAGATACGCCCCTCACTGTGGACATTTATCCGGTAGCCACCTGGGGAGCTTCACTTCACAGACATCCATCTGATGAGAGGTTCCAGTTGCTCTCTTTCTCTACACTTCAAGGTAATTTCCAATCCTTATTTCAGGATTCACATAGTATTCTTTACATATATACTCTTTTTACCTGCTTTTTTACATTTTGCCTTGCACTCTGCTCACACTGCTTCAAACACACATTTAATTTCATCGCTATTTAGCATTTTTGGGGATCTGGTTTGGCTTTTTTTTCAAACCAGATTTATTTACACCAACACTCAGTTGATTTGCCAACTTTGGCTGTTAACCCTTTCAGTCATGTTATATCATTAACCCCCTTTTTTGTTCAATTTCTCCCAGCACCCATTACACATTATTCCCATTAGGCATCCACCAGCACATCATTTGCATATTCACTCCCCTCTTCCTTTGTTCCCTTTTTGTTTTTTGTTTTTTGTTTTTCCTTCCCCTCCCTTCCCCCAATCATATTCTAATTTTGGTTCTCAAACCATTCAACCTTCCTTTTTACTCATTGCTCATTTTCATTTCTCCATCCCTTCACTAGCATTCTGCCCTTGCACCCTGTCTGTGCCTCTCCGTCAGTTTGGTGCTGTGCCGTGGCTGTCCGGGTTTCTCCTTGATGGATGTCCCATGCCATCTTCTCTTTGACTCTCCTCTTGATCGAGTGGCCGTTGAAGTGTTCATTGGGGGGCCTTCCCCGCCTCAGCCCCGGGTGAGACACTGTATCCAGGACCACCATTCTACGCCATATTTCAAATGCTTGGGACAACCCCATTCCGGGTTTTGCCATTGGTAACGTATCAGACTACCTTATTCTGTTTCAAATATGACATAATTTTTTCAAGACTTTATTTGATCTGTCTATCCATCTCCCCTTGTAGTCAAATGACATGCACCCCACTCCTGATGACTGGCTTTAAACGCCAAGAAACGCGTCGAGTCCATGCTCAGGGATGCCAAGTAAAGCCTGCCCAACTACGAATCTACAAAGTGTATTCTTGACATTTCAATTGGATAATTAATTTCACTGTTTCTGTATGTCCATTTAACTGTCACTACTTGCTCCAGCCATGTCTCAACAATGAATTGCGATTATGTCTATGTGATAACTTCTATTTACATTATGCCTTTGTTTGCATGATCTATGTGTACTTTTACCATGATACAGATCTCCATTCTTTAGACTGACTATGCAGCATGTATACCTGGCTACAGACCACTCCCCAACGGGACAGTGATGTTTACCAATTTTTGATATCTTAGACCCTTTTCCCCATGCCCATCCATTAGTCCATGCTCTGGCATGTCAAGTAAAGCTTGCCCAACTATGAATCTATTAAGTGTATTCTTGACTTTTTAACCGGATAATCATTTTCACTGTTTCTGTATGTCCATTTAACTGTCATTACTTGCTTCAGCCATGTCTCAACAGTGAATTTTGATCATGTTTTTGTGATAACCCCTATTTATACTATGCCTTTGTTTGCATGATCCATGTGTACTTTTACCATGATACAATACATTTTTATATTTATATCCATGCCTTGATCTCCATTCTTTAGACTGACTATGCAGCATGTATATATGGCTACAGACTATTCCCCAACGGGACAGTGATGTCTACTCATTCTTGATATCCTAGACGTTTTCTACGCCCATCCATGCCTCATTTAAAGTCCCACAGCCCATTTTCTCTTTTCATTTTCAATGTACCAGGGATGGAGGCATGGGTATGGCATTTATGGGTCTCAATGGATCACCTGCCTTTTCTTGACAAATTACCGGGTGGAAGACACCCATTCCCCTTTGGTGACCTATTGAGCCCTATTTCCTTTTCTTATTTGCTCAGTGATTAATTCTCTGAGACTATTTATATGTTGGCATCCTTTTTACCCAACTTTGACCATTGATATCCTTCCCCAGACTTCATTTGACAACAGGCCATTATTGTTTATCCCCCTGTTTTGATTACAACAGTCCTAATCGTGATTTTCAATGATGTATCCATCCCCATGGCTCACCCAACCCAAGCATTGGTGGGTCCCTGTTCTTTGGTCTCTTCCGCCCGGGGTTGCGATGCGCCCAGTTCCCCCTCCCCACCTGCCTTCCTTGGCGGGGGGGCGGGGCATTATCCTTGGCGCATCGGCATCATGTCAGTATGTTGCACGCACGGCACCCATTGGGACGCCTGCGTTTTCATCATAGTTTTTTCCATCTCGCATGACCCAGGGGGATGGGAGGGACCCCTCCGAGATCATTTGCATCTCGGGCGTGGCTCTTTCCATCCCCACACCTGGCTCATGCGTCACATGATGCTGGCGGAGATACGCCCCTCACTGTGGACATTTATCCGGTAGCCACCTGGGGAGCTTCACTTCACAGACATCCATCTGATGAGAGGTTCCAGTTGCTCTCTTTCTCTACACTTCAAGGTAATTTCCAATCCTTATTTCAGGATTCACATAGTATTCTTTACATATATACTCTTTTTACCTGCTTTTTTACATTTTGCCTTGCACTCTGCTCACACTGCTTCAAACACACATTTAATTTCATCGCTATTTAGCATTTTTGGGGATCTGGTTTGGCTTTTTTTTCAAACCAGATTTATTTACACCAACACTCAGTTGATTTGCCAACTTTGGCTGTTAACCCTTTCAGTCATGTTATATCATTAACCCCCTTTTTTGTTCAATTTCTCCCAGCACCCATTACACATTATTCCCATTAGGCATCCACCAGCACATCATTTGCATATTCACTCCCCTCTTCCTTTGTTCCCTTTTTGTTTTTTGTTTTTTGTTTTTCCTTCCCCTCCCTTCCCCCAATCATATTCTAATTTTGGTTCTCAAACCATTCAACCTTCCTTTTTACTCATTGCTCATTTTCATTTCTCCATCCCTTCACTAGCATTCTGCCCTTGCACCCTGTCTGTGCCTCTCCGTCAGTTTGGTGCTGTGCCGTGGCTGTCCGGGTTTCTCCTTGATGGATGTCCCATGCCATCTTCTCTTTGACTCTCCTCTTGATCGAGTGGCCGTTGAAGTGTTCATTGGGGGGCCTTCCCCGCCTCAGCCCCGGGTGAGACACTGTATCCAGGACCACCATTCTACGCCATATTTCAAATGCTTGGGACAACCCCATTCCGGGTTTTGCCATTGGTAACGTATCAGACTACCTTATTCTGTTTCAAATATGACATAATTTTTTCAAGACTTTATTTGATCTGTCTATCCATCTCCCCTTGTAGTCAAATGACATGCACCCCACTCCTGATGACTGGCTTTAAACGCCAAGAAACGCGTCGAGTCCATGCTCAGGGATGCCAAGTAAAGCCTGCCCAACTACGAATCTACAAAGTGTATTCTTGACATTTCAATTGGATAATTAATTTCACTGTTTCTGTATGTCCATTTAACTGTCACTACTTGCTCCAGCCATGTCTCAACAATGAATTGCGATTATGTCTATGTGATAACTTCTATTTACATTATGCCTTTGTTTGCATGATCTATGTGTACTTTTACCATGATACAGATCTCCATTCTTTAGACTGACTATGCAGCATGTATACCTGGCTACAGACCACTCCCCAACGGGACAGTGATGTTTACCAATTTTTGATATCTTAGACCCTTTTCCCCATGCCCATCCATTAGTCCATGCTCTGGCATGTCAAGTAAAGCTTGCCCAACTATGAATCTATTAAGTGTATTCTTGACTTTTTAACCGGATAATCATTTTCACTGTTTCTGTATGTCCATTTAACTGTCATTACTTGCTTCAGCCATGTCTCAACAGTGAATTTTGATCATGTTTTTGTGATAACCCCTATTTATACTATGCCTTTGTTTGCATGATCCATGTGTACTTTTACCATGATACAATACATTTTTATATTTATATCCATGCCTTGATCTCCATTCTTTAGACTGACTATGCAGCATGTATATATGGCTACAGACTATTCCCCAACGGGACAGTGATGTCTACTCATTCTTGATATCCTAGACTTTTTCTACGCCCATCCATGCCTCATTTAAAGTCCCACAGCCCATTTTCTCTTTTCATTTTCTTATGTAGAATCTGTTTGTAATTTTGAACAGGTACATTGTTTAAGTGTAGCTCCAGCCAAAAAATCTATTTTTAAGCTTTTTGGAAAACATAGGGAAGGGTTATCACCCCTGTAACATTTGTTTTGCTGTCTGTGCAGCTTCAGGTGTATGGTAGCTGGTGGTGATCCAAGACTGGTTCATCTTTATGAAGGTCAGTCGATCAACCAAGTCGGTGGACAGTCGCACCCTGTGATCCGTGACAAATCCTCCAGCAGCACTGAATGTGCGTTCTGAAAGAACGCTGGATGCAGGACAGGCCAGTAGCTCAATTGCATACTGTGCAAGCTCTGGCCAGTGATCCATCCTCAAGACCCAGTAAGCCAGAGGATTTTCGGTGGGGAAGGTGTCCAAGTCTGACCTTGCCCCTAGGTATTCCTGCACCATGTATATCAGACGCTGGCGATGGTTGCTGGAACCAATCATACCTTGGGGCTGCGGACTAAAGAATTGTCTGAACGCATCGGTCAGACGGCCACCTTCCCCACTGCTCCTTCTTTGACTGATCGAAGCCTCAGCAACTCGTTGTCCAGGACCAGGAGTTTGTAACCTCCCAGTCTCTGGGAACGCGTTGCACAGACCTTTCTGCAAGGCCTCCCGGAGTTGTCTCATCCTCTGCAACGGTAAGATAAGGTCCGCAACCTTACCCTTGTACCGTGGATCAAGGAGAGTGGCCAGCCAGTAATGGTCCCTCTCCTTGATCCGAAGAATACGAGGATCCTTCCGCAGATTTTGCAGGATCAGGGAGGCCATGCAGCGTAGGTTAGCTGAGGCATTCGGTCCGGAGTCCTCTGGGTCACTAAGGATGACATGATCCGCAGCCACCTCCTCCCAGCCACGTACAAGTCCACTGGTTTCTTGGGACTGTAAATCATCCCTAAAAGACTGCTGCTGATGATGCTGAGTGCCAGGCTCCACCTCCATGCTGACACAATCCTCCTCCTCCTCCTCCTCTTCCTGTGTGATGGGTGGGACTGAAGGAACACTGTCTGGGTAAAGGGGGCCTTGAGAGGCAAGGAAGTCCTCCTCTTCCTGCCTCTGTTCTGCCTCAAGTGCCTTGTCCATTATTCCACGCAGCGTATGTTCCAACAGGTGGACAAGAGGTACAGTGTCACTGATGCATGCACTGTCACTGCTCACCATCCTCATGGCCTCCTCAAATGGTGCCAGGACAGTGCATGCATCCCTGATCATGCCCCACTGGCTTGGTGAAAAAAAACAGAGCTCCCCTGACCCTGTCCTGGTGCCGTAGTCGCACAGGTACTCATTGATGGCCCTCTGCTGCGTGTGCAGCCGCTGCAGCATGGCCAACGTTGAGTTCCACCTGGTGGGCATGTCACATATAAGGCGGTTCTTGGGCAGGTTCAACTCCTTTTGCAGCTCAGCCAGGCGAGCACTGGCATTATAAGATCTGCGGAAATGCACACAGACTTTCCTGGCCTGCCTCAGGACATCCTGTAAGCCCGGGTACCTGCCCAAGAACCGCTGCACCACCAGGTTAAGGACGTGAGCCACACAGGGCACATGGGTCAGTTGTCCCTGTCGGAGGGCAGAGAGGAGGTTGGTGCCATTGTCGCAAACCACCATTCCTGGCTTAAGCTGGCGTGGCGTCAACCACCTCTCGGCCTGCCCCTGCAGAGCAGACAGAACCTCTGCCCCAGTGTGGCTCCTGTCCCCCAAACACACCAGCGCAAGCACGGCATGGCATCTTTTTGCCTGCGTACTTGCGTAGCCCCTTGAACGCCTACGGAGCACCGCTGGTTCAGAGGACAAAGCACAGGAAGAGGCCATGGAGGAAGAAGAAGAGGAGAGGGTGAAGGAGAGAGGTGTGTCACAACCAGTAGTAGGATTTTGGAGGCGTGGTGGCGGAACAACCTCCAACACTACTGCACCTTGTCCTGCATCCTTCCCAGCTGCCAAAAGAGTGACCCAATGGGCCGTGAAAGAAAGGTAACGATCCTGTCCATGCCTGCTGGACCATGAGTCAGCGGTAATATGCACCTTACCGCTGACCGCCCTGTCCAGCGAGGCCAAGACATTGCCTTCCACATGCCGGTAGAGAGCCGGAATCGCCTTCCGTGAGAAAAAGTGGCGTTTGGGAACCTGCCACTGAGGAACCGCACATTGCACAAACTCACGGAAGGGGGCCGAGTCTACCAACTGAAAAGGCAGCAGTTGAAGCGCTAGCAATTTAGCCAAGCTAGCATTCAACCGCTGGGCATGTGGATGGCTGGGAGTGAACTTCTTTCGACGGTCCAGCAGCTGGGGCAGGGAAATTTGCCTGCTAGAATCGGACGTCGGTGTACTGCTAGCAGAGTGCCCGCAAGTACTTGGCTGTGACACACATAATTCTACACCTTCATTCCTCTCAGTGCAGGTTTCAGAGAGGACTGAAGGTATAGTGGGGTTGGAGATCCCAGCTGATGCGGTGCAAGGAGAGGTCCGCTTTGTTCTTTGGTGTGGGTCTTTAAGGTAGGCTTGCCAATGAGCTGCATGGCAGGTCAACATATGTCTGGTCAAGCATGTGGTGCCCAAGCGGGTGATGTTTTGGCCACGCGATATACGCTTGAGACATATGTTGCAAACAGCAGCTGTGCGATCTGATGCACTCGACTCAAAAAAGGCCCACACCAAAGAACTTTTTGAATAACGGGCAGAGGCAGCGCCCTGCACAGGCGGAGCTCTCCGGTGTGATTCCGTTGGTGTGCTGCTCTTATGCTGGCCCCCGAGGGCATCCTGCCTCGTTGGAGATGTGCCTTCTCCTCATCCTCCTCCTCCTCCTCCTCTCTCCTATTAGGCACCCACGTGGAGTCAGTGACCTCATCATCCCCTCCCTCCTCATCACTGGAGCCAATCTGGCAGTATGCTGCAGCTGCTGGAACATGACTGCCAGATTGGTGTCCTTCTTGAGCATCCCCTCTCTCTGCTCTCACGCTACTGCCTTCCTCTAGCTGGGTATCATCACCAGACCCTTCGAAACGCTGGGCATCCTCCTGGAGCATGTACCCAACACTGTGCTCAAACAGTTCGGGGGACTCCTCAGGAGGACATGGTTGGTCTAGGGAAGGAGTGACTGATGATGACATTGATACCAGGGAAGAGGACGCTTTGGCAGCTGCTTTGCCAGTACCCTGAGCCTGGGTGAGAGAGGATGAGGAGGATGAGGAGGGCTTGGTCATCCACTCTACCAAGTCTTCGGCATGATGCGGCTCAACACGTCCAGCTGCGGAAAAGAATGACAAGCGTGTCCCATGGCCACGTGCTGATGGCGATGCACCGCGTCCACGACCAGCACTGTTGTCTGTAGACACAGAGCCTGCTTGCCCTCTTTTATTGGCTCCTGACTGTCTGCCTCTCCTTGTTTGCCTTCCAGACATTCTAATGGCCTGCAGGGAGATGGGAAAACCAGCAATAAGGCCTAGCTTCAGGAGTATATTTTGCAGGAATCACACTACGCCTGCTGTAAGTGCTGCAAATGCCTGTTGGTGTAACACACCAGGAAAACACAGCAATACGGGCTAACTTCAGGTGTATAATGTGCAGGAGGCACACTCCGCCCGCTGTAAGTGCTGCAAATGCCTGTTGGTGTAACACACCAGGAAAACACAGCAATACGGGCTAACTTCAGGTGTAATATGATCAGGAGGCACACTCCGCCCGCTGTAAGTGCTGCAAATGCCTGTTGGTGTAACACACCAGGATAACACAGCAATACGGGCTAACTTCAGGTGTATAATGTGCAGGAGGCACACTCCGCACGCTGTAAGTGCTGCAAATGCCTGTTGGTGTAACACACCAGAAAAACACAGCAATATGGGCTAACTTCAGGTGTATAATGTGCAGGAGGCACACTCCGCCCGCTGTAAGTGCTGCAAATTCCTGTTGGTGTAACACACCAGGAAAACACAGCATACGGGCTAACTTTAGGTGTAATATGATCAGGAGGCACACTCCGCCCGCTGTAAGTGCTGCAAATGCCTGTTGGTGTAACACACCAGGAAAACACAGCAATACGGGCTAACTTCAGGTGTATAATGTGCAGGAGGCACACTCCACCCGCTGTAAAGCCCTGTACACACGATCGGATAACCTATGGATTTTCGTCCGATGGATTTGTCCTGTTTTTCATCAGTCTTGGCCACACACCATCAGTCTAAAAACCGACGGCAAGAAAACGACGGCACGTTCAAAACGTACGACGCGCTATAAAAGGGCCGAACAAATCTAATGGCGCCACCCCTTGGGCTGCTTTTGCTGATTTCGTGTTACCGCGTGTTAGTAAAAGGTTGGTGAGAGCCGATTCGCGCTTTTCAGTCTCCGTGTTTTGCAGATCGTTTCCTGTTGTTCAGTTTGTGCTTGTGGGTTTGTATTTGTGATTCAGTGTGTGCAGTCAGGTCGTTACTGCCTTGCAGTGCCTTCTTGGCCGTTCGTTTACTGTTTTTCAGATCGTTCTTCTCAGGCCTTGCTGTTCCATGGTGCATTCTGTTTGAGTGCCTTCTGACCAGCCGACCGGTTTAAAACCATGTTTGAAGTGCGTTCTCGAGCTCGTGCTGGCTTTGGGCTTGGTGTTGCAGTTAACACTGTAACCCGAGTTCAGTCTGTGAACAGGGTGAGGAGGAGTTCATGGACTAAGAATTGGTTGCTCCAGCGGGACCAATTCTCTCATATGCCTCTGCTGCGGGAAATCCATGAGAATAACCCTGATGATTTCAGGAATTATCTCAGGATGACGGACCCCGTATTTCACCGTCTTTTGGATTTGCTGTCCCCCTATATAACGAGGCAGGACACTGTGATGCGCCAGGCCATCACTGCCGAGCAGAGGCTTATTGCCACGTTGAGATACCTGGCGACTGGGAGAAGCTTGCAGGACCTCAAGTTCTCAACAGGCATCTCCCCCCAGGCTCTCGGGATCATTATCCCTGAGACGTGTTCGGCCATCATTCAGGTCCTGCAGAAGGACTATATGAAGGTAATTATGCTCCTTTAACCTCACATTATCTGTTTTTATTCTGTTGTTTTTTGTTTTTTTTTTCCTCCTAACACAAATATGCCTGTTTGTAATATCCTGGTAATGTCCCCATTTTCCCCATGCCTTTTTTAACCTGTAAATCCCTTTTTGGGCCCTACATGCCTATTTCCCTTCACTAACCTCTCCAGCATGCTATTGTGTGCGCAAACCCAGCTAGCCTTCTAGTTTCCTTTTCATTTTTGGGGGGTCATTGCCCTCGTAGTTTGACAACCCTCCCTCCCCCCCTAAAGATGTTAAAAAATTAGTAGTTCTCAATCAAGCTCAGCAGAGTGGTAGAGCCTTTTTTGGGATCCCCCACAATCACCTTAGCCCCCCCCTTAGATTATTTTAGAATGTCCACTCAGCGGGGGTGAGGCATCTGCTAAGTGGGCCTTTGTTTATTGGTAGGAAAAACTCCCTTAAATAATAATGTTACTCAACAATGTTTTTGTGTGTAATCTGCTTGCACTGTAAACATAAACCGTACTAATGTCTTCTTTTTGTTTGACTCCACAGTTCCCTAGCACACCACAGGAATGGCTGACTGTGGCCTCCCAATTTGCCCAGCGGTGGGATTTCCCCAACTGGGAATGGGGCAATTGATGGGAAGCACGTCCACATAGTGCCGCCACCCCGTTCGGGGTCATACTATTTCAACTATAAAGGTTTTAACAGCATAGTGTTAATGGCGGTGGTGTCGGCACGGTACGAGTTCCTATATGTGGACGTGGGGAAGAACGGCCGGATGTCCGATGGCGGATCATTCGCGGAGATGGAGTTCGCTCACCGTCTGCAGGCTGGGGGTCTTGCACTGCCTCCAGATGCAGAGAACGTTGAAGGGCTCCCGTTCGTTTTCATTGCGGATGAGGCTTTTGGACTAGGACCACACCTGATGCGGCCGTTTCCCCAACGCACCCTCAGGAGGGTTTTTAATTACCGGCTGGCCAGAGCCCGGAGAGTTGTGGAGAATGCCTTCGGGATAATGGCCAGCCGGTTCCGCCTGTTCCAGACAGCGATACATTTGGCGGATTATAAACTGAACCACATCGTCTACTGCTGCTGCATATTGCACAATTTTCTACGCAAATTTGCAACCAATTATGTATCATCGTTTGGGCCTGAGGCCGGTCCATCTGAACTGATTAATCTGACCGGCCTCAGCACTGCCCGTACTGGCTTGGCCCCCCAAAGTGCCCGTGAAGTACGCCAGAAATACGTAGAATACTTCACGGGTAGGGGGGCCATCGCAATGCCAGACCACATCTGACCAAGTATTTAACCTTTTAAAAATAAAAAAAATCATGGAATTCCTACAAACTTGTGTTGTCATTCTTGTATTTTGGGTTTATGTGTCTCCCAGGTTCTAGTAGTGCCAAGTGTAATTGTCCTTAGTAAATAGCCTCAAAACTCAGAGCGAAAAACACGTTTTTTGCATCTTCAGAACTGCTCTTGAGCATAGAAAGAACAAGGCACACCTTTTTTAGACTTCCCAAATGTTTTTATTGTTTGCACCGCATTTTTTTTTGGTTTTTAGAAATACTAGCCTTTTATTTTTCTGTTTGGCTTTTTTTGCAGAAACATGCATGGGTCTTAAGCCATTTTTTTTAGTCTGAAAAAGTAATAAAATAACACTGTGAAAAATACCAACTGGAGATGGGGTGATGGTACCCCTGATCCATCCCAAATGTTAACAAACACACTTTCTTTTGGGGCTCAAATGGGTATCTTCAACAAGATCCCATGGCTAGGGTAAACATGTGCTATCTGCCATCATGGGGGATCAATGGTCGTGCTTTGGGGATGTAAACCCTTCCTCTCACCTACTTGAGGAGGGAGGAAGAGGTTGCACCCCCAAAACAGGGACATAGATATCCTGTGACGGCAGATAGCACATGTTGAGTCTTCAGTGTGTGCATCTTCACATTTGGGATGTTGGAAATCCCTGAGATAATTTCAGACGCATAACAAAACACACAAAAAGGGGGGGGTTCACACTATTCTCCCCAAAATATCTATCATGTTTTTATATTTTTGCTCAATCACAATCATTCTCTTTCTCAAAATGTCCATTTTGCTACTGCATTCCATGATTTCCTGAATGATTATTTTGGCGCTGGCACTCGAAAATGGCGGATTTGGACTTCCTGACACACCCCCACGTTCAGTCCCTAAAACAAAAAAAAAGTTTTTACACTAGGCAGGCCTACATCTGTATTTACCTTGAAGTTGTGGTGACAGACACTGACCTGTTGTGCTGATAAGCTCCACCTCTCCTTCCTCCACCTCCCCTTCCTCCACCTCTGCTTCCTCCACCTCCGCTTCCTGAACCTGCTGATCTTGGTCTGCTTTGGGAGCTTCGGGGAGTTTCTGTGGTGTTGGGTTACTCGTCTCCTGAGCATGGTGTCCTCCCAGTCTCCTCTCCCCTATGGGAATTTACAACAAAATGTATACTTTAGCACACAGACTTTTTTAAGGCCTGAAAAGGGATCCTCAATGTTTTGAAGTTGGGTACAATTGATATTTGGCCCTGAGTTCCAACATGAACATATGTGATCTTGTAAACTCAACAAAGCAACATGTTATTTTTGAGGACATTCACAAATACACTTGGATAACCACCAAGGTATCCACTGGACCACCTGTGTGTGACACCGTTAAGAAATGTGGTCATGCGGCCCAGAGTATAGTATCTTGATCAAGAACAAAAAAAAGTACACAACTGCTGGAGTGTCATCTCCTTTACCCAGAATACAGTTTATTCTTTCATTCACATTCAAAATTTCCTTACAACACATCATCTAGCCAACAATGTGTAGATAAACATTGTTGAAGTAAAATGAGGCGTGCCCACATGTAGTTTACGTGGATATGTGCCAAACATGTTTGGGGGAAGAGCAGCAAGTTATTGGTCAAAACATTTGGCAAATAAGTGGACTCTCCACTTAACCTAAAAGATGAGATTTCAAAATGTGAACCCAGTCAAGCCAAGCACATGTTGCAAAACATGGAAGAATACATATTACAATGTGAAAGAACACAGTAAAATATATTTACTTTTTTCTATGCTTTTTATAAGCTTCCTATACTGCTCCGGCTCCCTGATCTTCAGGTCTGACCACCTTTTACGGAGTTGTTCCTTGGATCTCTTGACCCCATATTTTTTATAAAGACTCTTCGCCACTTTGTCCATAATTTGTGACTTCCAGAGATTAGGGGTGTCGTATGGGCCATGCTTGCCGTCGTAATCCTTCCTCCGCAGAATGTCCACCATCTCCGCCATCTCAGAAAAAGACATATTAGTCGCCTTGTATCTTTTTTTTACAGGATCGGGACGTTTCCGCCTCCGGGCTTTCCTCGTCGGTAATTTCAACTAAAGAAGCCACCTGTGTCTGCGACATGTCGCCGTCTCACACTGTGCGCCCATCGTTAAGGGGCGGGGAAATGCAGAAAAAGTCTGTCATGGGCGGGCGACGAGGGCGGAGTTACACGCATGTGCAGGGTATAAAAAGGGGAAAGAAGTTATTAGAGATGCGCGGAGTAAGGACGACCGGAAGTGAACCCACGAAGTGAACTAAGGTAAGAAGGGAACTCGGGCCTGCAGTGGCATATTAATGGGTCATGATTGTAAAGGGCAATATTGTGATAAGTTGAGGAGAATCAATTCTGATCCTTTTTTTTTTGTACTTGCTGATCCTAATAGATGCATAAACTAAGAGAGCCGGAGGTGATGCTTGTTTTTATTGAAAAGTATAAGGAACAGCGCAACCTTTGGGAGCTCAAACACCCTGCGTATCACAAAAGTGATGTACGACGGGCAACTATTACCAAATTAGCCGAGGATATGAAGCCATGGATCCCAGATGCAGACTACACTATGATCAATAATAAAATCAACAACCTGCGCAATTCTTATAAAAAAAAATTCAAGGAAGTGCGCCAGTCCAAGAGATCAGGAGCAGCAGCCGACGATGTAGTACATCCCAAGCTGTGGTACTACAGACATCTCCAATTTCTGGATGACCAGATCGAGGCCAGGGAATCTATTTCCAGCCTTCCCTCAACCCTTCCTTCCACCCTTCCCTCCAGCGTTCCTTCCACCCTTGCCTCCACCCCTGCAGAGGCGGAGGAGGAGCCTCCTGAGCTCGAAGAGCCAGATCTTCGCATCTTCAGCCAGGTATAGTATTTTTGATGCTAATTATTGTCCACTATGTAATATTGAGTTGAACTGTTTTGATTAGCCATAAATGATCCCACCCCCCCCTCCCCTAAAAAAAAACCCAGTAATGAGATCAAAATTGTGTGTGATTGATTCCTCAAATAATAGAATTTTTCATTTTATTTTATAAACAGGATGAGGCAAGCCAGGAGGAAGAGGGTCAGGAGTGTGACAGGCAGGAGGAGGCAGGGCCCAGTGGGACTCAGCAGGTCCCCAGGCCTAGTGGCAGCACCGTCTCCCAAGTGGCTCCCCTCCACGTCAGACCGCCAAAACAACGGCGGATGACACAAGTGGAGGAGGAGTCACTAAAGATGATTCAGGAGGCTGCTACGGAGGGGTTTAGCACCTATCTCTCAGATAAGCTGCTGAGAATGGAGGCGGGACAACGGGCCCTTTGTGAGCACCTTATCTACACGGCCGTACACATGGGGGCGAGGGGACAGCTGACTGAGGCCACCCATATCTCACATCAGCCCAATCCCTCTCCTCCTTCTCCTCCTCCTCCTGCCACATCACCACCCACAGTGGCCCAGCCTGCAAGGGTGCGTGGACGGGGCCGTGGAGAGAACGCTGCAGAGAGGCGTGGAAGGAAGGCTACAAGGAAGAGCAGGAGGTGATTCCCTGGCCTCGAGCTGCTCATCCAGAAATTGAAGGTTGATGGAGTACCACAGCTTGGGATGATGTATGTCTTTGGCTGCTGCTCCTGATTTCATGCTGTTGTTGATTTTATTATTGATCATAGTCAGGTCTGCATTTGGGATCTAATGACTTTATATTCTCTGCTAATTTGGGAATAGTTGCCCTTCGGTTTTTGATTTGTTTTTTTCCGAAATAAAGGGAAATTTGATTTCAGCCAACCTACATGCCTGATGTGTTTTTTTGAGAAGTAGCAATAAGATTGCATAAATACAATGTGTAATTAAGAACAAGGGACACCAACCTCCATGATTTTTTTCAAAAATTAAATATTATGTTGTTCTGAGAAATTGACACACCAAAAAATGCACAACAAATTTTAAGAGTCAAAAAAAAAAGGTGTAATTTGTGAGGTCGGCCTTGAAGAATTTTACTAATTATTCCTAAGATCACTAGAAAAAAGAAAGACATACATTTGTCAGAACTCAGGAGAAAGTTCTGCTGCCAAAATGACATTTTAAAGACCGTTCGAAAGCAAAAAAACATGCGCTGCATTAAACGAAGCAATAACTTGCAGAATGACGAATGTGCTCTCTCCATTAGGAACGCTAGTTTTACAAGAACGAGCGCTCCCGTCTCCTAATTCAGTCTGAGCATGCGTGGGTTTTTTAACCGATGGACTTGCCCATAGACGATCGGAAATTCCCATCGGTTTTTTATCCATCGGAAAATTTTAAAACAAGTTCTATTTTTTCCAACCGATGGAAAAAAGACCGATGGGTACCATACACGATCGGTTGGTTTGATGAAAACCATCCATCGGACGGTTTTCATCAGTTAAACCGATCGTGTGTACGGGGCTTAAGTGCTGCAAATGCCTGTTGGTGTAACACACCAGGAAAACACAGCAATACGGGCTAACTTCAGGTGTATAATGTGCAGGAGGCACACTCCGCCCGCTGTAAGTGCTGCAAATGCCTGTTGGTGTAACACACCAGGAAAACACAGCAATACGGGCTAACTTCAGGTGTATAATGTGCAGGAGGCACACTCCGCCCGCTGTAAGTGCTGCAAATGCCTGTTGGTTAGGGATGAGCTCGGTGTTCGAGTCGAACATACGTTCGACTCGAACATCGGCTGTTCGATCGTTCGACGAAGATCGAACGATTTGGGCCGTTCGCGCCAAATTCGAGTGACGCGAACGGCCCACAATGCACTACGCCATCGCAGTGTCATCCAGGCGCTGTGATTGGCCAAGCATGCACTGTGATCCCGCATGCTTGGCCAATCACAGCGCCGGCAGCGAGGAGAGCAATGATTGGCCACAGGCAGGATGCCTGTGGCCAATTATTGCTGAGGGTGTTTAGTACACGCCCCACACTATAAAAGGCCGCCAGCACGGCGGCCTAGTGTAGTGTGTTCCGGAGCAGGGAAAGAGAAGCATAGGCAGGGACAGTGACATTTATTTTTTCTTGCTTAACCTGGATTCCTTTAGTTTAGGGAAAGAGAAGGATAGGTAGGGAGAGTGTCAGTGTGTTTTACTGTGCGAATCCTTGTTTCTAGGGACAGGGAAGGACAGTGAGGGAAATTCTCCTTGTGTTATAGTGTGCTAAAGCATTGATCATCAATCAGCTTTAAAAAAACATTTTTTCTAGGGACAGAAAACTATAGGTAGGAAGAGTGTCAGTTTCTTTCACTGTGATAATCCTTGTTTGTAGGGACAGGGAAGGACAGTGAGGGAAATTCTACTTGTGCTATAGTGTGCTAAAGCATTGATCATCAATCAGCTTTAAAAAAACATTTTTTCTAGGGACAGAAAACTATAGGTAGGAAGAGTGTCAGTTTCTTTCACTGTGATAATCCTTGTTTGTAGGGACAGGGAAGGACAGTGAGGGAAATTCTACTTGTGCTATAGTGTGCTAAAGCATTGATCATCAATCAGCTTTAAAAAAACATTTTTTCTAGGGACAGAAAACTATAGGTAGGAAGAGTGTCAGTTTCTTTCACTGTGATAATCCTTGTTTCTAGGGACAGGGAAGGACAGTGAGGGAAATTCTACTTGTGCTATAGTGTGCTAAAGCATTGATCATCAATCAGCTTTAAAAAAACATTTTTTCTAGGGACAGAAAACTATAGGTAGGAAGAGTGTCAGTTTCTTTCACTGTGATAATCCTTGTTTCTAGGGACAGGGAAGGACAGTGAGGGAAATTCTACTTGTGCTATAGTGTGCTAAAGCATTGATCATCAATCAGCTTTAAAAAAACATTTTTTCTAGGGACAGAAAACTATAGGTAGGAAGAGTGTCAGTTTCTTTCACTGTGATAATCCTTGTTTGTAGGGACAGGGAAGGACAGTGAGGGAAATTCTACTTGTGCTATAGTGTGCTAAAGCATTGATCATCAATCAGCTTTAAAAAAACATTTTTTCTAGGGACAGAAAACTATAGGTAGGAAGAGTGTCAGTTTCTTTCACTGTGATAATCCTTGTTTCTAGGGACAGGGAAGGACAGTGAGGGAAATTCTACTTGTGCTATAGTGTGCTAAAGCATTGATCATCAATCAGCTTTAAAAAAACATTTTTTCTAGGGACAGAAAACTATAGGTAGGAAGAGTGTCAGTTTCTTTCACTGTGATAATCCTTGTTTCTAGGGACAGGGAAGGACAGTGAGGGAAATTCTACTTGTGCTATAGTGTGCTAAAGCATTGATCATCAATCAGCTTTAAAAAAACATTTTTTCTAGGGACAGAAAACTATAGGTAGGAAGAGTGTCAGTTTCTTTCACTGTGATAATCCTTGTTTCTAGGGACAGGGAAGGACAGTGAGGGAAATTCTACTTGTGCTATAGTGTGCTAAAGCATTGATCATCAATCAGCTTTAAAAAAACATTTTTTCTAGGGACAGAAAACTATAGGTAGGAAGAGTGTCAGTTTCTTTCACTGTGATAATCCTTGTTTCTAGGGACAGGGAAGGACAGTGAGGGAAATTCTACTTGTGCTATAGTGTGCTAAAGCATTGATCATCAATCAGCTTTAAAAAAACATTTTTTCTAGGGACAGAAAACTATAGGTAGGAAGAGTGTCAGTTTCTTTCACTGTGATAATCCTTGTTTCTAGGGACAGTGAGGGAAATTCTACTTGTGCTATAGTGTGCTAAAGCATTGATCATCAATCAGCTTTAAAAAAACATTTTTTCTAGGGACAGAAAACTATAGGTAGGAAGAGTGTCAGTTTCTTTCACTGTGATAATCCTTGTTTCTAGGGACAGGGAAGGACAGTGAGGGAAATTCTACTTGTGCTATAGTGTGCTAAAGCATTGATCATCAATCAGCTTTAAAAAAACATTTTTTCTAGGGACAGAAAACTATAGGTAGGAAGAGTGTCAGTTTCTTTCACTGTGATAATCCTTGTTTCTAGGGACAGGGAAGGACAGTGAGGGAAATTCTACTTGTGCTATAGTGTGCTAAAGCATTGATCATCAATCAGCTTTAAAAAAACATTTTTTCTAGGGACAGAAAACTATAGGTAGGAAGAGTGTCAGTTTCTTTCACTGTGATAATCCTTGTTTCTAGGGACAGGGAAGGACAGTGAGGGAAATTCTACTTGTGCTATAGTGTGCTAAAGCATTGATCATCAATCAGCTTTAAAAAAACATTTTTTCTAGGGACAGAAAACTATAGGTAGGAAGAGTGTCAGTTTCTTTCACTGTGATAATCCTTGTTTCTAGGGACAGTGAGGGAAATTCTACTTGTGCTATAGTGTGCTAAAGCATTGATCATCAATCAGCTTTAAAAAAACATTTTTTCTAGGGACAGAAAACTATAGGTAGGAAGAGTGTCAGTTTCTTTCACTGTGATAATCCTTGTTTCTAGGGACAGGGAAGGACAGTGAGGGAAATTCTACTTGTGCTATAGTGTGCTAAAGCATTCCTCATCAACCATCTTTGAAATCCTTGTTTTTTGGACAGTCAGGGAAATTGTCGTTGTGCTATTCTGTGCAAAAGCAATCATCCTCAACCATATTTAGAAATCCTTAAGTAAAGGGACAGAGAAGGACACCTGAAGGTAGCCCTTATTGCTTTTTCCCATCTCCCTGCAGGCCATCTATTAGAATGTCTGGAAGGCAAACAAGGAGAGGCAGACAGTCAGGAGGCAATAAAAGAGGGCAAGCAGGCTCTGTGTCTGGGGGCAACAGTGCTGGTCGTGGACGCGGTGCATTGTCATCAGCACATGGCCATGGGACACGCTTGTCCTTGTTTTCGGCAGCTGGACATGTTGAGCCACATCATGCCGAAGACTTGGTAGAGTGGATGACCAAGCCCTCCTCCTTCTCCTCATCCTCTCTCACCCAGGCTCAGGGTACTGGCAAAGCAGCTGCCAAAGCGTCCTCTTCCCTGGTATCAATGTCAGACTCATCATCAGTCACTCCTTCCCTAGACCACCATGTCCTCCTCCTGAGGAGTCCCCCGAACTGTTTGAGCACAGTGTTGGGTACATGCTCCAGGAGGATGCCCAGCGTTTCGAAGGGTCTGATGATGAAACCCAGCTACAGGAAGGCAGTAGCGTGAGAGCAGACAGAGGGGATGCTCAAGAAGGACACCAATCTGGCAGTCATGTTCCAGCAGCTGCAGCATACTGCCAGATTGGCTCCAGTGATGAGGAGGGAGGGGATGATGAGGTCACTGACTCCACGTGGGTGCCTAATAGGAGAGAGGAGGAGGAGGAGGATGAGGAGGAGGCACATCTCCAACGAGGCAGGATGCCCTTTGGTGGCCAGCGTAAGGGCAGTACACCGACGGAATCACACCGCAGAGCTCCGCCTGTGCAGGGCGCTGCCTCTGCCCGTCATTCAAAAAGTTCTTTGGTGTGGGCCTTTTTTGAGGCTAGTGCATCAGATCGCACAGCTGCTGTTTGCAACATATGTCTCAAGCGTATATCGCGTGGCCAAAACATCAGCCGCTTGGGTACCACATGCCTGACCAGACATATGTTGACCTGCCATGCAGCTCGTTGGCAAGCCTACCTCAAAGACCCACACCAAAGAACAAAGCGGACCTCTCCTTGCACCGCATCAGCTGGGATCTCCAACCCCACTATAACTTCAGTCCTCTCTGAAACATGCACTGAGAGGAATGAAGGTGTAGAATTAGGTGTGTCACAGCCAAGTAGTTGCGGCCACTCTGCTAGCAGTACACCCACGTCCGATTCTAGCAGGCAAATTTCCCTGCTCCAGCTGCTGGACCGTCGAAAGAAGTTCACTCCCAGCCATCCACATGCCCAGCGGTTGAATGCTAGCTTGGCTAAATTGCTAGCGCTTCAACTGCTGCCTTTTCAGTTGGTAGACTCGGCCCCCTTCCGTGAGTTTGTGCAATGTGCGGTTCCTCAGTGGCAGGTTCCCAAACGCCACTTTTTCTCACGGAAGGCTATTCCGGCTCTCTACCGGCATGTGGAAGGCAACGTCTTGGCCTCGCTGGACAGGGCGGTCAGCGGTAAGGTGCATATTACCGCTGACTCATGGTCCAGCAGGCATGGACAGGGACGTTACCTTTCTTTCACGGCCCATTGGGTCACTCTTTTGGCAGCTGGGAAGGATGCAGGACAAGGTGCAGTAGTGTTGGAGGTTGTTCCACCGCCACGCCTCCAAAATGCTACTACTGGTTGTGACACACCTCTCTCCTCCACCCCCTCCTCTTCTTCTTCCTCCATGGCCTCTTCCTGTGGTTTGTCCTCTGAACCAGCGGTGCTCCGTAGCCGTTCAAGGGGCTACGCAAGTACGCAGGCAAAAAGATGCCATGCCGTGCTTGCGCTGGTGTGTTTGGGGGACAGAAGCCACACTGGGGCAGAGGTCCTGTCTGCTCTGCAGGGCCAGGCCGAGAGGTGGTTGACGCCACGCCAGCTTAAGCCAGGAATGGTGGTTTGCGACAATGGCACCAACCTCCTCTCCGCCCTCCGACAGGGACAACTGACCCATGTGCCCTGTGTGGCTCACGTCCTTAACCTGGTGGTGCAGCGGTTCTTGGGCAGGTACCCGGGCTTACAGGATGTCCTGAGGCAGGCCAGGAAAGTCTGTGTGCATTTCCGCAGATCTTATAATGCCAGTGCTCGCCTGGCTGAGCTGCAAAAGGAGTTGAACCTGCCCAAGAACCGCCTTATATGTGACATGCCCACCAGGTGGAACTCAACGTTGGCCATGCTGCAGCGGCTGCACATGCAGCAGAGGGCCATCAATGAGTACCTGTGCGACTACGGCACCAGGACAGGGTCAGGGGAGCTTGGTTTTTTTTCTCCACGCCAGTGGGGCATGATCAGGGATGCATGCACTGTCCTGGCACCATTTGAGGAGGCCACGAGGATGGTGAGCAGTGACAGTGCATGCATCAGTGACACTGTACCTCTTGTCCACCTGTTGGAGCACACGCTGCGTGGAATAATGGACAGGGCACTTGAGGCAGAACAGAGGCAGGAAGAGGAGGACTTCCTTGCCTCTCAAGGCCCCCTTTACCCAGACAGTGTTCCTTCTGTCCCACCCATCGCACAGGAAGAGGAGGAGGAGGAGGAGGAGGAGGAGGATTGTGTCAGCATGGAGGTGGAGGCTGGCACTCAGCATCATCAGCAGCAGTCTTTTAGGGATGATTTACAGTCCCAAGAAACCAGTGGACTTGTACGTGGCTGGGAGGAGGTGGCTGCGGATCATGTCGTCCTTAGTGACCCAGAGGACTCCGGAGCGAATGCCTCAGCAAACCTACGCTGCATGGCCTCCCTGATCCTTCAAAGTCTGCGGAAGGATCCTCGTATTCTTCGGATCAAGGAGAGGGACCATTACTGGCTGGCCACTCTCCTTGATCCACGGTACAAGGGTAAGGTTGCGGACCTTATGTTACCGTCGCAGAGGGAGCAGAGGATGAGACAACTCCGGGAGGCCTTGCAGAAAGGTCTGTGCAACGCGTTCCCAGAGACTGGGAGGTTACAAACTCCTGGTCCTGGACAACGAGTTGCTGAGGCTTCGGCCAGTCAAAGAAGGAGCGGTGGGGAAGGTGGCCGTCTGACTGATGCGTTCAGACAATTCTTTAGTCCGCAGCCCCAAAGTATGATCGGTTCCAGCAACCATCGCCAGCGTTTGATAAACATGGTGCAGGAATATCTAGGGGCAAGGTCAGACTTGGACACCTTCCCCACCGAAAATTCTCTGGCTTACTGGGTCTTGAGGATGGATCACTGGCCAGAGCTTGCACAGTATGCAATTGAGCTACTGGCCTGTCCTGCATCCAGCGTTCTTTCGGAACGCACATTCAGTGCTGCTGGAGGATTTGTCACGGATCACAGGGTGCGCCTGTCCACCGACTCGGTTGATCGACTGACTTTCATCAAGATGAACCAGTCTTGGATCACCACCAGCTACCACACACCTGATGCTGATATAACAGACTAATTGATTTTAACATGTCACATCCCTTCAAGACTGATGCTGATGCTGAGTGCCTGTGCTGTTATGTTGACTGGCTATCCTCCTCCTCCGAGTCCTCAATGATACGATTGATGATGATAGCTTGGAAGATCATTTTTGTTTATGGGTGCCGCCACCAGTGGCTAAGGCCCAGTTTTTCAGCCCCTGTTTTACAGGGGCGTGTAATTACAATTTTTTTAGCAATAATTTGCCATAGGGCTCATTGCTGTGCTCCAAGTACAGTATCTGTGAGGGGTTGGAGTGTTGTGGCACCAGTGCCTAAGGCCCAATTTTTCAGCCCCTGTTTAACAGGGGCGTGTCATTACAATTTTTGAAGCAATACTTTGCAACAGGGCTCATTGCTGTGCTCCAAGTACAGTATCTGTGAGGGGTTGTAGTGTTGTGCCACCAGTGCCTAAGGCCCAATTTTTCAGCCCCTGTTCAACAGGGGCATGTAATTACAATTCTTGATCTAATAATTCACAGCAGGGCCCATTGCTGCACCCACCAAGAGTAACTCTGAGGGCTTACAGTGTTGTGGCAATGCCACCACCACCACCACCACGAAAGGCCCAATTTTTCAGCCCCTGTTCAAAAGGGGCATGTAATTACAATTCTTGATCTAATAATTCACAGCAGGGCCCATTCCTGCACCCACCAAGAGTAACTCTGAGGGCTTACAGTGTTGTGGCAACACCACCACCACCACCACCACCACGAAAGGCCCAATTTTTCAGCCCCTGTTTAACAGGGGCATGCAATTACAATTCTTGATCTAATAATTCACAGCAGCGCCCATTCCTGCACCCACCAAGAGTAACTCTGAGGGCTTACAGTGTTGTGGCAACACCACCACCACCACCACCACCACGAAAGGCCCAATTTTTCAGCCCCTGTTCAACAGGGCCATGCAATTACAATTCTTGATCTAATAATTCACAGCAGGGCCCATTGCTGCACCCACCAAGAGTAACTGTCAGGGCTTACAGTGTTGTGGCACCAGCACCACCATCAAAGGCCCAATTTTTACTACCACTGTTCAACAATTATATGTAATTAAAATTCCTGATATAATAGTTGACAGCAGGGCGTTCCAGCACCAACCAAGAGTAACTGTGAGTGCTTACAGTGTTGTGCCAACACCAACAACTAAGGGGCCTATTTCTGCAGAGTATATACGGCAGGTCCCTACTTTCAAACATCCAACTTACAAACGACTCCTACTTGCAAACGCAAGAAGACAACAGGAAGTGAGAGGAAATCTACCCCTTGGAAGGAAAATTCTCTCCTGTAAGAATTAATATGGGAGAAAGGTGTCTCCTCTGTACTGATGCTTTATCAGCAATCCTTGTTTCAAGAAAAACACCACATTTCAAAAACAGTTGTCATTGGGACGGAAAGTGAGGTGAAATGTTCTGAACAGGGGCACAGACAGCAAAACAAATGTTACAGGGGTGATAACCCTTACCTATGTTTTCCAAAAAGTTTAAAAATAGATTTTTGGGCTGGAGCTACACTTAAACAATGTACCTGTTCAAAATTACAAACAGATTCTACATAAGAACAAACCTACAGTCCCTGTCTTGTATGCACCGCCTGTATACGGCTGTTCAGAGTATATAGGGCCTTTTTTATTTTATGTGCGGGGTTCCCCTTAATATCCATACAAGACCCAAAGGGGCTGGTAATGGGCTGGGGTGGGGGGGGGGGGTCATGGGGTAGCTATGCCATTTTTCTTAAAGATTTTCATCCATATTACCGGGACCAGACATTACATTAAAGCCGCAAGCAGTTTTAAATGGCTTTTTTTTCCTTTAGAAGTGTCATTTTGTGCAGGGACAGTTCTAAACACGGGAAACACGTGGCACTTCACAGGCATACTTTAGACATCCCCCAGGTACGATATTTAAAGGAATATTTGACTTTTTTTTTTTCACTTTATGCATCATTTAAATGACTGCTCCCGAAAAACGACCGTTTTTAAAACTTCTTTTTGCATTGATACATGTCCCCTGGTGCAGAACTCGGGTTCCCAAACCCTTTTTAGGACAATAACATGCATAATAGTTGTTATAATTAGCACTTTAGAATTCGAACGTTCGCATCCATTGTATTTAATAGGGTTCTAATGTTCGTACGAACTTTCGGTCCGTTCGCGGGTTCTGGTGCGAACCGAACCCGGGGGTGTTCGGCTCATCACTACTGTTGGTGTAACACACCAGGAAAACACAGCAATACGGGCTAACTTCAGGTGTATAATGTGCAGGAGGCACACTCCGCCCGCTGTAAGTGCTGCAAATGCCTGTTGGTGTAACACACCAGGAAAACACAGCAATACGGGCTAACTTCAGGTGTAATATGATCAGGAGGCACACTCCGCACGCTGTAAGTGCTGCAAATGCCTGTTGGTGTAACACACCAGGAAAACACAGCAATACGGGCTAACTTCAGGTGTAATATGATCAGGAGGCACACTCCGCCCGCTGTAAGTGCTGCAAATGTCTGTTGGTGTAACACACCAGGAAAACACAGCAATACGGGCTAACTTCAGGTGTATAATGTGCAGGAGGCACACTCCGCCTGCTGTAAGTGCTGCAAATGCCTTTGGTGTAACACACCAGGAAAACACAGCAATACGGGCTAACTTCAGGTGTATAATGTTCAGGAGGCTTAGCAACAATGACACTGACACTGTCCCCTGCCTATCCTTCTCTCTCCCTGCACACAAGGTTTATCAAAGAATATGACACTGACACTCTCCCTGCCTATCCTTCTCTCTCCCTGCACACAAGGTTTAGCAAAGAATATGACACTGACACTGTTCCCTGCCTATCCTTCTCTCTCCCTGCACACAAGGTTTATCAAAGAATATGACACTGACACTCTCCCTGCCTATCCTTCTCTCTCCCTGCACACAAGGTTTAGCAAAGAATGTGACACTGACACTGTCCCCTGCCTATCCTTCTCTCTCCCTGCACACAAGAATAGCACAAAGAATATCACACTGTCCCTGCCTATCCTTCTCTTTCCCTGCGCCGGAACACACTACACAAGGCCGCCGCGCTGGCGGCCTTCTATAGTGTGGGGCGTGTGCTAAACCCCCTGAGCTATAATTGGCCACAGGCAACCTGCCTGTGGCCAATTATGGCTCTCCTAGCTGCCGGCGCTGTGATTTGCCAAGCATGCGGGGTCACAGTGCATGCTTGGCCAATCACAGCGCCGGGATTGCACTGCGATGGCGCAGTGTATTGTGGGCCGTTCGCGTCACTCGAATTTGGCGCGAACGGCCCAAATCGTTCGATGTTCGCCGAACGATCGAACAGCGGATGTTCGAGTCGAACGTATGTTCGACTCGAACACCGAGCTCATTCCTAGTAAGGATGTGTATCCCACTGACCACTAATCCCATTGACCACCAAAGTAAGGACATGTATCCCACTGACCACTAATCCCTTTGACCACCAATGTAAGGACATGTATCCCGCTGACCACCAATCCCAATGACCACCAATGTAAGGACATGTATTCCACTGACCACCAATATAAGGACATGCATCCCACTGACCACAAATGTAAGGACATGTATCCCACTGACCACCAATGTAATGTTGTGGGATGATATTACATGCTCAGTATGTTGACACAAAGCACAAAAAATACACGGACACACTGTTGAACAATAAAACATTATCACATTTATTGAAAAAAGTTAAAGATATTAGACAATGCAGCATTAACAGGGAAAAAAGTTATCAATCTTTATGCAATGGCATCAAGCTGCCATGATACTTGACCGGCAGGACTAATAAAGAAGTCAGTAAACTTCTCACGGACGCTGGCCCCTCTGTAATTGCCTCTTGTATGTGTCCAATCTGCGCCTTCCATCTCATCCAACAAAGAGTCCTCGAAAATGTATCCATCTCTTTTCCGGACAAAATTGTGGAGTGCACAGGCAACTTTTACGGCAATTATGGCGTTTTCCATGTTTAGAGTAATTGGGGTGTGCAGAAATCGCCATTTGTTTGCCATGATTCCGGAAGTACACTCCACAACTCTTCGTGCTCTAGTTAGCCGATAGTTAAAGACCCTTTTCTCCACAGACAGTGACCGGTTAGCATATTGCCTTAGCATATTTTCAGAAAGAGCGAAAGCCTCATCACCGACAAATATTAAAGGGAGAGAGGGTTCAGATGTTCCAGGGAGTGGTCGTTCGTTTGGAAGGTCCAGTGTGTTCTCCCGAATCATTCTTTCAAAACTAGAGTGGGAAAAAATGATGGAGTCAAAACTACTCCCATAAGAACCAATGTCTATGTATGTGAACGAGTAGTTTGCATCAGCCACTGCCAGAAGCACGAAAGAAAAATATTTTTTTTAATTAAAAATGTTTGTCCCACTACTGACTGGCCTAACAATTCTGATGTGCTTGCCGTCTATGGCACCCACACAGTTAGCTTTGGAGTTCCATTCGTCTTTGTTTGGTTTTCTCATGACCACATCTCTTAAGACCTCCCAGATGGCCAAACAGGTGTCCCGTACAATTGTGCTGATCGTAGATTTTCCCAGTTTGAACATGTAGTGCAAACTGACAAATTAATTTCCAGTTGCTAGGTACCTGTAAAAAAAATAGAAAATGAATTACCGTATATACTTGAGTATAAGCAGACCCGAATATAAGCAGAGGTACCTAATTTTACCACAAAAAACTAGGAAAACGTATTGACTCGAGTATAAGCCTAGGGTGTCCATCTGCATGCCTCACTGTGTCTGTGCCTCACTGTGTCCATGCCTCACTGTGCCCATGCCTCACTGTGTCCATGACTAGACTGACGTTTAACATGGGAGTCTATGGAAGGGGTGCCCGGCTTTGAAAAATGGGTGCTCCCCGGCCGTAGGTCCCCCAGACAAAAAACATTGCACACTCATAGAGGATAAATGGGTATACATGTATGCCAAGATTCGGGTCCAGGGGACCTACGACCGGCTAGTACCGGGTCCGCAAATTCACCGTAGAAATGACCGTTTAACATGGAAGTCTATGGAAGGGGTGCCCGGATTTGAAAAATCAGTGCTCCCCGGCCGTAGGTCCCCCGGACAACAAACTTTGCACACTTATAGAGGAAGAGTGGAGTTACATGTGTGCTAAGCTTGGGGTCCAGGGGACCTACGGCCGGCCAGTACCGGCTCCCCAAATTCCGGGAGATCAGGCGCAAAAAGGTGACTCAAGTATAAGCCAAGGGGGGCATTTTCAGCACAAAAAAAATGTGCTGAAAAACTCGGCTTATACTCGAGTATATACGGTAGTTATGTTTTTTTTATTACAGAAGGACTCATACGCACTAGGTGGTGGAGCCTCAAGGACACAATTCAGAGACATCCGAGACTGGAGCGTGAAGCAAAGAGTGGGTCTGGTGCCCCCCCCCCCAAAGCATCCCTATGGCTTCGCCAGATACATGGATTTTTTTAAGCCTGTTCTAGAATTGAGGAAGTAAGTTATCATACATGAATTGGTCACTCTACTATCTCTATCCAATTACCTTGTCCTATCCTTAACCTTTACTTCTCCCCCTATCATCTTTTGACTTTTTTTTTCATAATAGAGTTCTAATTTCATGCTGCTACTGTTGACGCTGATGAAGGAGTATCATTTGCTTGCACAAATCATGAGGATTCATCTATGGAGCTCCAGGGTGAAGTTATCGAGGTTCATGAGTCCTCTTCTCAGGAGCTGGATAATGAGGATACCGACGTTTCGACACCTTCCAGCAGAAGACAAAGGCAAGCATCTACTTCCCGCAGGAAGCAAAGCAGCAGGGCAGCAGTACAGGTTGAAGACCAAGACCAGACCAATAAATTACTACACATAGTGTCAGGGATCACTGAACAAATCGATGCCCAGCGATGCCCTCATACTATGTTTGCCATTAGTTTGGTGCCTCTTCTAAAAGAGGTCTTGCCAGACCATTACTTTAATATGAGGATTGCAGTGCAACATTGCATCCATTCCTTCACTGTGCCACGCCATGTTTCTGTGCCAATGCACCAGAGTCCTAGTACCCAAATATTTAGTCCCATTTCTACTGCTTCAAACACTGCACCAAACCCTTATCCCTCTAGTTTTGCGGAACCCTCTAGCATCTATGAGACCCCCAGATCACAAATCCCCTATCCCATTCCTTCACCAGTTGCCTCAGTAATTTCACCCCCAAGTACAACTACGGATATTACTAGACCAATGGATATGAGACCACTTGAGTCAACATCTTATCATGTCCCATCACAAAACAGACCACCACAGCTCTACGAGCAAATACCGTCGATGGCAAATCAATTTCTACCTGTAGCAAGACCAATGGAACAGCACAAACCGATAATTCCAAGTCATTATCCATATCACAATCGGTCGCTTGAAGTTGCCTCTAACATGCCTATGCTCTATAGACAACATGGGCCCCCAAGTGTACCACCGGATACCGATATATCCCCACCTGTGCCATTGAGGAAATATCCCTCAACACAAGATGACGCCTTGCAGCTAACACTACCGAGCTCTTCAACACTACAACGGCATGATTTAACCAAGCCTGGTGAACATAGTTCACCAAGTTTTTTGAATTTGTAGAGGACTACCTGCTAATGTCGCTACCAACTTCATGTTGAAATTCAATACTTTCTTAGTAAACGTTATGTTTTTTGTTAAATTATCTATTCTATTTTGAATATCTCAGGGAAAAAGAGATGGAGAGAAAAAATGTTAGTGGGGAAAGTGGAGATGAAGATGCGAGGAAGGAAGGATGAGAGAGTTGGAGATGACAGGGAGGATGAGATGGAGAGCTAGAGTTTTAGTTAGTAAAGTTTTGTAAGTTATAATTAAAGTTACGTTAAGTTAAAGCTAGACAGTAAGAGCAAGTTATAGAGTCAGAGGAAGTTGGAGAGTCAAGCCTCGTACACACGGCCGAGATTCTCGTCGAAAAAAAATGTCCTTTTTTTTTCGACGAGATTCTTGGACAAGAAACTTGTCCCGGCCGAGTGTACAGACGCTCGATTCAAAGAACCCGCCAAGTCGCCAATCAAACAGCACGCAAGCGCATCGTGTTCTCTCCTGATTCTAGCTCAGCTCCGTAGCGGCTGCTCCAGGCCGTTCCCACTATGCATGTGCATTTCAACAGCCTAGAGGGGACACTACTAAGCTAAGCTGGATCTGGGAGCGGACACATTGCGTAAGCATGCAGTTTGAACTACCTACAGTAGAACAGCTGGTGAAAGGAACACTTATGCCGCGTACACACGATCATTTTTCCCGTCGAGAAAAATGACATTTTTCCCTTTGGACGAGAAAAACGATCGTCTGTGGGCTTTTTGTAGTTTTTCTCGACGGGAAAAACGGCATTAATCACGACGAGAAAAATTAGAACATGCTCTAATTTTTCTCGTCGTGATTCCCGTCGTTTTTTGCCACGGCAGTTTTCCCATAGGGAAACACTGCCGGGGAGCCCACACACGGTCGTTTTTTTCGACCAAAAAAAAATGTCATTTAAAACGGCCGTGTGTGGGGGGTACAAGCTGTTCCTCATTTTTTACGTCGATTTTCTTGACGGTGTTTTCACCGTCGAAAAAAACGATCGTGTGTATGCGGCATTACACTTTAACTACTACAGTGTGTATTGTAACTGGGTACCTATGTAAAAAATAAACTCATTGAGTATTGCTGATTTTGTGTTTTCTTTTCACTCTTCTAAATTATTCTACAATGTAACATACTAACATCCTAAAATGAAAATAAAAATAAAACGTGCTCAAAGTCCAGATTTAATTGAAGAAATACAAAATGTTCAAGTGAATCTGTAAACAGGAACATGTAGCCACTTTGTTAGCACAGGGAATGCTTTTCAAATTATTTTTTCTCAAATGTTTTATCAACTTTTTTCTTTAAAAAGATTAGTATATACATTTTTCAACCCATTGAATAGAAGAATAGATTACAAAAATATTGGTCAATAAGTATGTTTTATTATTATCACTAAATGAAAAAGATTATGACATTTTCATAGATCCAGTAATAAAATTTCAATTATCAAACATGATGTTGTAGGAATACAATCATCCTATCTAGGTACATAATTCTTATGTTCCAGCCTAGCAAACAATCTGAAATATCAGTAGCTGAATAGTGCCCTCATGTGGTGTTTTTAGAATTCCACCAGTTCTATGTTATTTTTTGTTCTGTACAAGGTATTAAACTGACGTATACACAAATATTGTATTTGCTGATATCCATCGGCATTGTGTTTTTAACCTAATGTATGCAATTAATATGTTTGTCTCAGTGAGTTTTATGACTCAATGCCTATTTTCATCCGAGTACAATGTTAAAGTCATTGTAAATGCTAGATTTTTTTTACTCCACTTGCAGACCTCTTCATATACATCTACTGAGGTAGGGCAGCCACTGTGTGCTGGATCACATATCTGGTACGTGATCAGCGCTTCCGGGTTGGGAACGCGCACACCCGCTGCCCCAGCTGTGCTGTAATTTGTTACAGCACAAGCTGATCAGCGGGTCCCGGCCAATGATTGATCGCTGATACTCGCTGATCGTCTCTGTCAGACCTCAAATTTTCCACTCGCCTACTCGTGTTTTGCGAGTGGAAAATTAGGTCTGGCGAGGAGCTGGGCTGCCTGGGAGTGGGGGGGGGCGAGCACCGCGGCAGGCGGGGTTGATCAGGAGCTGTTCTCCCAGCGAGAGCACTGAGAAAGAGGAGAGCCGTGGGATCGCAGAGCGGTATAGCCCACTGTTACAACTTACATTGAAATTTCCTCCTCTCTGCTCGCTCACACAGCCCTGCCTCCTCCTGACCCCGCGCCTGTAATAGACTGAATGCGGGTCCAATGCTGAGATGTGTTTATCACAGGCGCAGGGTCGGGAGGAGGCGGGGCTGTGTGAGCGAGCAGATCGGAGGAAATTTCAATTTAAGTTGTAACAGCGGGCTATACCGCTCTGCGATCCTGCGTCTCTCCTCTTCCTCCTGTCATGATATGTGAGCACAGTGAGTCTTCAATGTGGGGCATGGTGAATCTGCAATGTGGGGAGCACAGTGAGTCTTCAATGTGGGGCACGGTGAATCTGCAATGTGGGGGCACGGTGAATCTGCAATGTGGGGGGCACGGTGAGTCTGCAATGTGGGGGGCACGGTGAGTCTGCAACATGGGTGGCACGGTGAATCTGCAATGTGGGGTGCACGGTGAATCTGCAATGTGGGGAGCACGGTGAGTCTTCAATGTGGGGCATGGTGAATCTGCAATGTGGGGGGCACGGTGAATCTGCAATGTGGGGGGCACGGTGAGTCTGCAATGTGGGGGGCATGGTGAGTCTGCAATGTGGGGGGCACGGTGAGTCTGCAATGTGGGGGGCACGGTGAGTCCGCAGTGGGGGGCACGGTGAGGCTGCATTGATGGGCACAGGTGAGGCTGTGCTGAGGGGAACTGATAAAGTTGTTGTTAATATTTATTTTTTGTAACTTAATTCTGCATAAAACATTTCACGAGATAATTTATGAGGGCGTGATAGCAGCAGAATTAGGGGCGGAGCAGGGTAGGGGTTGGGTGGGGCAACTGGTGGCGAGTAACCCTTGAGGCCTGGCTAGTGGTTCAAGACTTGAAATTTTGAGCCCTGGTCTCTGTCATTCATGGAAGAGAGCTCTGTGTTGTGAACAACACAGAGCTTTGTGCACTGACAGGTGATCTTGCTGTTTTTTTATTCCCTGCAAAGCAGAGAAAAAAACAAGATTGCTTAGTAAAATCAGTACATATAACAAACATTACACATTGTTAGGCACACAATTAATCCCTTGATCGCCCCTAGATTTTAACTCCTTGTGAGCCAGTGTCATTAGTACAGTGACATTGTATAGTATCAGCACTGATCACTGTAATAGTGTCACTATTGATGTCAGTGTCAGTTAGTGTACCCCCCAGCCAGTGTCAGTCAGTGTCAGATTTCCCACCACAGTATCACAGTCCCACTATAAGTCACTGATCACCGCCATTACAAGTATAAAAAAAAAATTACAGTATATATACCATAGTTTGTAGACGCTGTAACTTTCATGCAAACTAGTGATGAGCCGAACACCCCCGGGTTCGGTTCGCACCAGAACCCGCGAACGGACCGAAAGTTCGAACGAACATTAGAACCCTATTAAATACAATGGATGCGAACGTTCGAATTCTAAAGTGCTAATTATAACAACTATTATGCATGTTATTGTCCTAAAAAGGGTTTGGGAACCCGGGTTCTGCACCAGGGGACATGTATCACTGCAAAAAGAAGTTTTAAAAACGGTCGTTTTTCGGGAGCAGTCATTTTAATGATGCATAAAGTGAAAAAAAAAAAGTCAAATATTCCTTTAAATATCGTACCTGGGGGGTGTCTAAAGTATGCCTGTGAAGTGCCACGTGTTTCCCGTGTTTAGAACTGTCCCTGCACAAAATGACACTTCTAAAGGAAAAAAAAGCCATTTAAAACTGCTTGCGGCTTTAATGTAATGTCTGGTCCCGGTAATATGGATGAAATTCTTTAAGAAAAATGGCATAGCTACCCCATGACCCCCCCCCCCCCCCTACCCCAGCCCATTACCAGCCCCTTTGGGTCTTGTATGGATATTAAGGGGAACCCCGCACATAAAATAAAAAAGGCCCTATATACTCTGAACAGCCCTATACAGGCGGTGCATACAAGACAGGGACTGTAGGTTTGTTCTTATGTAGAATCTGTTTGTAATTTTGAACAGGTACATTGTTGAAGTGTAGCTCCAGACCAAAAATCTATTTTTAAACTTTTTGGAAAACATAGGTAAGGGTTATCACCCCTGTAACATTTGTTTTGCTGTCTGTGCCCCTGTTCAGAACATTTCACCTCACTTTCCGTCCCAATGACAACTGTTTTTGAAATGTGGTGTTTTTCTTGAAACAAGGATTGCTGATAAAGCATCAGTACAGAGGAGACACCTTTCTCCCATATTTATTCTTACAGGAGAGAATTTTCCTTCCTAGTGGTAGATTTCCTCTCACTTCCTGTTGTCTTCTTGCGTTTGCAAGTAGGAGTCGTTTGTAAGTTGGATGTTTGAAAGTAGGGACCTGCCGTATATACTCTGCAGAAATAGGCCCCTTAGTTGTTGGTGTTGGCACAACACTGTAAGCACTCACAGTTACTCTTGGTTGGTGCTGGAACGCCCTGCTGTCAACTATTATATCAGGAATTTTAATTACATATAATTGTTGAACAGTGGTAGTAAAAATTGGGCCTTTGATGGTGGTGCTGGTGCCACAACACTGTAAGCCCTGACAGTTACTCTTGGTGGGTGCAGCAATGGGCCCTGCTGTGAATTATTAGATCAAGAATTGTAATTACATGCCCCTGTTGAACAGGGGCTGAAAAATTGGGCCTTAGGCACTGGTGGCACAACACTGCAACCCCTCACAGATACTGTACTTGGAGCACAGCAATGAGCCCTGTTGCAAAGTATTGCTTCAAAAATTGTAATTACACGCCCCTGTTAAACAGGGGCTGAAAAATTGGGCGTTAGGCACTGGTGGCGGCACCCATAAACAAAAATGATCTTCCAAGCTATCATCATCAATCGTATCATTGAGGACTCGGAGGAGGAGGATAGCCAGTCAACATAACAGCACAGGCACTCAGCATCAGCATCAGTCTTGAAGGGATGTGACATGTTAAAATCAATTAGTCTGTTATATCAGCATCAGGTGTGTGGTAGCTGGTGGTGATCCAAGACTGGTTCATCTTGATGAAAGTCAGTCGATCAACCGAGTCGGTGGACAGGCGCACCCTGTGATCCGTGACAAATCCTCCAGCAGCACTGAATGTGCGTTCCGAAAGAACGCTGGATGCAGGACAGGCCAGTAGCTCAATTGCATACTGTGCAAGCTCTGGCCAGTGATCCATCCTCAAGACCCAGTAAGCCAGAGGATTTTCGGTGGGGAAGGTGTCCAAGTCTGACCTTGCCCCTAGATATTCCTGCACCATGTTTATCAGACGCTGGCGATGGTTGCTGGAACCGATCATACTTTGGGGCTGCGGACTAAAGAATTGTCTGAACGCATCGGTCAGACGGCCACCTTCCCCACCGCTCCTTCTTTGACTGGCCGAAGCCTCAGCAACTCGTTGTCCAGGACCAGGAGTTTGCAACCTCCCAGTCTCTGGGAACGCGTTGCACAGACCTTTCTGCAAGGCCTCCCGGAGTTGTCTCATCCTCTGCTCCCTCTGCGACGGTAACATAAGGTCCGCAACCTTACCCTTGTACCGTGGATCAAGGAGAGTGGCCAGCCAGTAATGGTCCCTCTCCTTGATCCGAAGAATACGAGGATCCTTCCGCAGACTTTGCAGGATCAGGGAGGCCATGCAGCGTAGGTTTGCTGAGGCATTCGCTCCGGAGTCCTCTGGGTCACTAAGGACGACATGATCCGCAGCCACCTCCTCCCAGCCACGTACAAGTCCACTGGTTTCTTGGGACTGTAAATCATCCCTAAAAGACTGCTGCTGATGATGCTGAGTGCCAGCCTCCACCTCCATGCTGACACAATCCTCCTCCTCCTCCTCCTCTTCCTGTGCGATGGGTGGGACAGAAGGAACACTGTCTGGGTAAAGGGGGCCTTGAGAGGCAAGGAAGTCCTCCTCTTCCTGCCTCTGTTCTGCCTCAAGTGCCCTGTCCATTATTCCACGCAGCGTGTGCTCCAACAGGTGGACAAGAGGTACAGTGTCACTGATGCATGCACTGTCACTGCTCACCATCCTCGTGGCCTCCTCAAATGGTGCCAGGACAGTGCATGCATCCCTGATCATGCCCCACTGGCGTGGAGAAAAAAAACCAAGCTCCCCTGACCCTGTCCTGGTGCCGTAGTCGCACAGGTACTCATTGATGGCCCTCTGCTGCGTGTGCAGCCGCTGCAGCATGGCCAACGTTGAGTTCCACCTGGTGGGCATGTCACATATAAGGCGGTTCTTGGGCAGGTTCAACTCCTTTTGCAGCTCAGCCAGGCGAGCACTGGCATTATAAGATCTGCGGAAATGCACACAGACTTTCCTGGCCTGCCTCAGGACATCCTGTAAGCCCGGGTACCTGCCCAAGAACCGCTGCACCACCAGGTTAAGGACGTGAGCCACACAGGGCACATGGGTCAGTTGTCCCTGTCGGAGGGCGGAGAGGAGGTTGGTGCCATTGTCGCAAACCACCATTCCTGGCTTAAGCTGGCGTGGCGTCAACCACCTCTCGGCCTGGCCCTGCAGAGCAGACAGGACCTCTGCCCCAGTGTGGCTTCTGTCCCCCAAACACACCAGCGCAAGCACGGCATGGCATCTTTTTGCCTGCGTACTTGCGTAGCCCCGTGAACGGCTACGGAGCACCGCTGGTTCATAGGACAAACCACAGGAAGAGGCCATGGAGGAAGAAGAAGAGGAGGGGGTGGAGGAGAGAGGTGTGTCACAACCAGTAGTAGCATTTTGGAGGCGTGGCGGTGGGACAACCTCCAACACTACTGCACCTTGTCCTGAATCCTTCCCAGCTGCCAAAAGAGTGACCCAATGGGCCGTGAAAGAAAGGTAACGTCCCTGTCCATGCCTGCTGGACCATGAGTCAGCGGTAATATGCACCTTACCGCTGACCGCCCTGTCCAGCGAGGCCAAGACATTGCCTTCCACATGCCGGTAGAGAGCCGGAATAGCCTTCCGTGAGAAAAAGTGGCGTTTGGGAACCTGCCACTGAGGAACCGCACATTGCACAAACTCACGGAAGGGGGCCGAGTCTACCAACTGAAAAGGCAGCAGTTGAAGCGCTAGCAATTTAGCCAAGCTAGCATTCAACCGCTGGGCATGTGGATGGCTGGGAGTGAACTTCTTTCGACGGTCCAGCAGCTGGGGCAGGGAAATTTGCCTGCTAGAATCGGACGTCGGTGTACTGCTAGCAGAGTGGGCGCAAGTACTTGGCTGTGACACACCTAATTCTACACCTTCATTCCTCTCAGTGCATGTTTCAGAGAGGACTGAAGTTATAGTGGGGTTGGAGATCCCAGCTGATGCGGTGCAAGGAGAGGTCCGCTTTGTTCTTTGGTGTGGGTCTTTGAGGTAGGCTTGCCAACGAGCTGCATGGCAGGTCAACATATGTCTGGTCAGGCATGTGGTACCCAAGCGGCTGATGTTTTGGCCACGCGATATACGCTTGAGACATATGTTGCAAACAGCAGCTGTGCGATCTGATGCACTAGCCTCAAAAAAGGCCCACACCAAAGAACTTTTTGAATGACGGGCAGAGGCAGCGCCCTGCACAGGCGGAGCTCTGCGGTGTGATTCCGTCGGTGTACTGCCCTTACGCTGGCCACCAAAGGGCATCCTGCCTCGTTGGAGATGTGCCTCCTCCTCATCCTCCTCCTCCTCCTCTCTCCTATTAGGCACCCACGTGGAGTCAGTGACCTCATCATCCCCTCCCTCCTCATCACTGGAGCCAATCTGGCAGTATGCTGCAGCTGCTGGAACATGACTGCCAGATTGGTGTCCTTCTTGAGCATCCCCTCTGTCTGCTCTCACGCTACTGCCTTCCTCTAGCTGGGTTTCATCATCAGACCCTTCGAAACGCTGGGCATCCTCCTGGAGCATGTACCCAACACTGTGCTCAAACAGTTCGGGGGACTCCTCAGGAGGAGGACATGGTGGGTCTAGGGAAGGAGTGACTGATGATTTGTCTGACATTGATACCAGGGAAGACGACGCTTTGGCAGCTGCTTTTCCAGTACCCTGAGCCTGGGTGAGAGAGGATGAGGAGGAGGAGGAGGGCTTGGTCATCCACTCTACCAAGTCTTCGGCATGATGTGGCTCAACATGTCCAGCTGCCGAAAAGAAGGACAAGCGTGTCCCATGGCCATGTGCTGATGACAATGCACCGCGTCCACGACCAGCACTGTTGCCCCCAGACACAGAGCCTGCTTGCCCTCTTTTATTGCCTCCTGACTGTCTGCCTCTCCTTGTTTGCCTTCCAGACATTCTAATAGATGGCCTGCAGGGAGATGGGAAAAAAGCAATAAGGGCTACCTTCAGGTGTCCTTCTCTGTCCCTTGAAACAAGGACTTTCACAGTGAAAGAAACTGACACTCTCCCTACCTACAGTTTTCTGTCCCTAGAATAAATGTTTTTTTTAAGCACAATATAGCACAAGGACAATTCACTCACTGTCCTTACAGGTCCCTGGAAACAAGGACTTGCAGAGTGAAAGAAAAAAAACACTCTCCCTACCTACAGTTTTCTGTCCCTAGAAAAAATGTTTTTTTTAATCACAATATAGCACAAGGACAATTCACTCACTGTCCTTACAGGTCCCTGGAAACAAGGACTTGCAGAGTGAAAGAAAAAAAACACTCTCCCTACCTACAGTTTTCTGTCCCTAGAAAAAATGTTTTTTTTAAGCACAATATAGCACAAGGACAATTCACTCACTGTCCTTACAGGTCCCTGGAAACAAGGACTTGCAGAGTGAAAGAAAAAAAACACTCTCCCTACCTACAGTTTTCTGTCCCTAGAAAAAATGTTTTTTTTTAATCACAATATAGCACAAGGACAATTCACTCACTGTCCTTACAGGTCCCTGGAAACAAGGACTTGCAGAGTGAAAGAAAATAAACACTCTCCCTACCTACAGTTTTCTGTCCCTAGAATAAATGTTTTTTTTAAGCACAATATAGCACAAGGACAATTCACTCACTGTCCTTACAGGTCCCTGGAAACAAGGACTTGCAGAGTGAAATAAACTGACACTCTCCCTACCTACAGTTTTCTGTCCCTAGAAAAAATGTTTTTTTTAATCACAATATAGCACAAGGACAATTCACTCACTGTCCTTACAGGTCCCTGGAAACAAGGACTTGCAGAGTGAAATAAACTGACACTCTCCCTACCTACAGTTTTCTGTCCCTAGAATAAATGTTTTTTTTAAGCACAATATAGCACAAGGACAATTCACTCACTGTCCTTCCAGGTCCCTGGAAACAAGGACTTGCAGAGTGAAAGAAAAAAAACACTCTCCCTACCTACAGTTTTCTGTCCCTAGAAAAAATGTTTTTTTTAATCACAATATAGCACAAGGACAATTCACTCACTGTCCTTACAGGTCCCTGGAAACAAGGACTTGCAGAGTGAAATAAACTGACACTCTCCCTACCTACAGTTTTCTGTCCCTAGAATAAATGTTTTTTTTAAGCACAATATAGCACAAGGACAATTCACTCACTGTCCTTACAGGTCCCTGGAAACAAGGACTTGCAGAGTGAAAGAAAAAAAACACTCTCCCTACCTACAGTTTTCTGTCCCTAGAAAAAATGTTTTTTTTAATCACAATATAGCACAAGGACAATTCACTCACTGTCCTTACAGGTCCCTGGAAACAAGGACTTGCAGAGTGAAAGAAAAAAAACACTCTCCCTACCTACAGTTTTCTGTCCCTAGAAAAAATGTTTTTTTTAAGCACAATATAGCACAAGGACAATTCACTCACTGTCCTTACAGGTCCCTGGAAACAAGGACTTGCAGAGTGAAAGAAAAAAAACACTCTCCCTACCTACAGTTTTCTGTCCCTAGAAAAAATGTTTTTTTTTAATCACAATATAGCACAAGGACAATTCACTCACTGTCCTTACAGGTCCCTGGAAACAAGGACTTGCAGAGTGAAAGAAAATAAACACTCTCCCTACCTACAGTTTTCTGTCCCTAGAATAAATGTTTTTTTTAAGCACAATATAGCACAAGGACAATTCACTCACTGTCCTTACAGGTCCCTGGAAACAAGGACTTGCAGAGTGAAATAAACTGACACTCTCCCTACCTACAGTTTTCTGTCCCTAGAAAAAATGTTTTTTTTAATCACAATATAGCACAAGGACAATTCACTCACTGTCCTTACAGGTCCCTGGAAACAAGGACTTGCAGAGTGAAATAAACTGACACTCTCCCTACCTACAGTTTTCTGTCCCTAGAATAAATGTTTTTTTTAAGCACAATATAGCACAAGGACAATTCACTCACTGTCCTTCCAGGTCCCTGGAAACAAGGACTTGCAGAGTGAAAGAAAAAAAACACTCTCCCTACCTACAGTTTTCTGTCCCTAGAAAAAATGTTTTTTTTAATCACAATATAGCACAAGGACAATTCACTCACTGTCCTTACAGGTCCCTGGAAACAAGGACTTGCAGAGTGAAATAAACTGACACTCTCCCTACCTACAGTTTTCTGTCCCTAGAATAAATGTTTTTTTTAAGCACAATATAGCACAAGGACAATTCACTCACTGTCCTTACAGGTCCCTGGAAACAAGGACTTGCAGAGTGAAAGAAAAAAAACACTCTCCCTACCTACAGTTTTCTGTCCCTAGAAAAAATGTTTTTTTTAATCACAATATAGCACAAGGACAATTCACTCACTGTCCTTACAGGTCCCTGGAAACAAGGACTTGCAGAGTGAAAGAAAAAAAACACTCTCCCTACCTACAGTTTTCTGTCCCTAGAAAAAATGTTTTTTTTAATCACAATATAGCACAAGGACAATTCACTCACTGTCCTTACAGGTCCCTGGAAACAAGGACTTGCAGAGTGAAATAAACTGACACTCTCCCTACCTACAGTTTTCTGTCCCTAGAATAAATGTTTTTTTTAAGCACAATATAGCACAAGGACAATTCACTCACTGTCCTTACAGGTCCCTGGAAACAAGGACTTGCAGAGTGAAAAAAAAAACACTCTCCCTACCTACAGTTTTCTGTCCCTAGAAAAAATGTTTTTTTTTAAGCACAATATAGCACAAGGACAATTCACTCACTGTCCTTCCAGGTCCCTGGAAACAAGGACTTGCAGAGTGAAAGAAAAAAAACACTCTCCCTACCTACAGTTTTCTGTCCCTAGAAAAAATGTTTTTTTTAATCACAATATAGCACAAGGACAATTCACTCACTGTCCTTACAGGTCCCTGGAAACAAGGACTTGCAGAGTGAAATAAACTGACACTCTCCCTACCTACAGTTTTCTGTCCCTAGAATAAATGTTTTTTTTAAGCACAATATAGCACAAGGACAATTCACTCACTGTCCTTACAGGTCCCTGGAAACAAGGACTTGCAGAGTGAAAAAAAAAAAACACTCTCCCTACCTACAGTTTTCTGTCCCTAGAAAAAATGTTTTTTTTTTTAAGCACAATATAGCACAAGGACAATTCACTCACTGTCCTTCCAGGTCCCTGGAAACAAGGACTTGCAGAGTGAAAGAAAAAAAACACTCTCCCTACCTACAGTTTTCTGTCCCTAGAAAAAATGTTTTTTTTAATCACAATATAGCACAAGGACAATTCACTCACTGTCCTTACAGGTCCCTGGAAACAAGGACTTGCAGAGTGAAAGAAACTGACACTCTCCCTACCTACAGTTTTCTGTCCCTAGAATAAATGTTTTTTTAAGCACAATATAGCACAAGGACAATTCACTCACTGTCCTTCCAGGTCCCTGGAAACAAGGACTTGCAGAGTGAAAGAAACTGACACTGTCCCTACCTACAGTTTTCTGTCCCTAGAATAAATGTTTTTTTTAAGCACACTATAGCACAAGCACAAAACACACTGACACTCTCCCTACCTATCCTTCTCTTTCCCTAAACTAAAGGAATCCAGGTTAAGCAAGAAAGAAATAACAGTCACTGTCCCTGCCTATGCTGCTCTATCCCTGCTCCGGAACACACTACACTAGGCCGCCGTGCTGGCGGCCTTTTATAGTGTGGGGCGTGTACTAAACACCCTCAGCAATAATTGGCCACAGGCATCCTGCCTGTGGCCAATCATTGCTCTCCTCGCTGCCGGCGCTGTGATTGGCCAAGCATGCGGGGTCACAGTGCATGCTTGGCCAATCACAGCGCCTGGATGACACTGCGATGGCGTAGTGCATTGTGGGCCGTTCGCGTCACTCGAATTTGGCGCGAACGGCCCAAATCGTTCGATCTTCGTCGAACGATCGAACAGCCGATGTTCGAGTCGAACGTATGTTCGACTCGAACACGAAGCTCATCCCTAATGCAAACCAAAGACATGTAGCAGAATATATTCTGGCCTAAATTCTTGAAGAGATTCGATATTTTACATTTTAATTTTATGTTTTATAGCAAAAAGTTAAAAAAAATCCCCAAAATGTAGGGCCTGGTCATGAAGGGGGTAAAACGTTTCTGGAGGGTAAGTGGTTAAAATAAAAAACATGTCATACTTACCTGCTCTGTGCAATCCTGATCCTCCTCTTCCCTGGTCCCTTGCCATGCTCCTGCCCCCCATCCGTATTAAAAAGCCACTTGCTATGGAGGCACTCGTGCATTCTTGCTCCCGAGCCCCGCTCTGTGTGGCCATAAGCCACACAGAGCTCGGCCCCACCACCCGCTCTCTCCCCACTAGCTGTGATTGACAGCAGCAAGAGCCAATAGCTCCTGCTGCTTTATCTGAGCCAATGAGGAGGGAGAGATCCGAGAGAGCCTCTGCTCGTGTGCACATCTCTGGATAGAGATCGGGCTCAGGTAAATATAAGATATAAGAGGGGGCTGGGGGGGCTGCATGAGAATGCATTAAGGTAAAACAACTTTCTGCCTTTACAGCCACTTTAATAAATGGCCTAAAATAATTATATTTGTTGCATACAATGTATGATAAGATCATAGAAATATATCAGCATTATGGCATCAACAAAACACCTAACATCCAGAATTTTTACATTGACAAATGCATATTTTTCCAAGAATATGTTAATTTTATATAATTGTAGGAACATTAAGTGTGGAGTAGTTGTAAGCTAAAATAAAAAAGGTTTGGTTGAATCCACTGGAGTACAGGAATTAATGAAATAAAAACATTCACTTAGTAAATGTTCACTGACCACAGCAAATAAGGTGAAGCAATGTTCAATCATCCAAATATGTGCAAGAAAATATCTTTTTTTTTTTTTTCCTTTGCACATAATTGGGTATTCAAGGCATCGTTTTGTCCTATTTAGTAAGCCTAGTAAACATTCAATTTACAAATGAACTTTGTTTTACAAAAGAATATTCACTACTTCTTTAGTAAATTGACTCCAATTGCATAGTTGTAACTTCTTAAATAACCTTTAGTTGTTTTTTTAAAGCTGATGTTTAATCTACTTATATATTTCCCTCCCTGGTTCCTTGTTTCCTCTCATCAACATCCTAATGGAATATTTAAATAAAGGTTTCCGTTTTTTATTACATACCTTATTTTAGATCCAATACTGGGTCTCTTAATCCTGGTACACACAATCGGATTTTCCACGGACAAAGCGTAGGACTTTTGTCTGAAGGGCGTTGGCCGAACTTGTTTTGCATACAAACGGCAACTAATTGTTGGCCAACAAACACAAAACTACTGGGTTTTTCAGTTCTTTAGCGCCACCCTTTGGGCAACTTCTGCTACTGTTGTGTTATGGTTAGCATTGCTTCTGAGCATGCGTGTTTGTACTTCAGATTTTTTTCTGAAGGACTCCTGTGTACACAATCGGATAATCCGACAACACACATTTGTTGTCGGAAAATTTTAAAGCATGCTATCCAACATTTGTTGGCGGAAAATCCGACAACAATTGTCCAGTGGAGCATACAAACGGTCGGATTTTCCGACAACAGCCTGCCATCACACAATTCCCGTTGGAAAATTTGATCGTGTGTACGGGCCTTTAGTCTATCTATACAATGCTAGCAGATCATGGCTGGTGGAAAGTGCTAGCAGGTTGCTTTACATAGCTTCCTGAAAACATCACAGCACCTTCTATTAATACTCCACTCAAGAGCCCTGGGCTCTGATGCAAGCAGTGGGCTGGCTCTTGGGATAATATCAAAATCTCTTCATTGGTTGATGTCAGTTTGAAAGAGTGGGAGTTAGTAGGTATATTGCATTTGCACACAGACTACCCTATATTATGTCCACATGTGATGCTAAGCATCCAAGAATGAAAAGGCTGAAATGCACTGAATAAAAAGGGTAAGCTAGGGACAAAAAGCTGGGATGAAAATTGCTAGATGATGCTGGATATCCTCCAGACAGGAAATGAGGTGAGTTCTATCTGACTTCCTGCAGCTTCTAATGCACATTGTGGGAAGCTCACAGTGTGCAGTGAAATTACAGTAAGTAATTTCAGTACTTCAGTGCTTTCTGTGCCCTAGCGCCCTTCAGAATGTTCCTGTTGGTATTGAATAATGCTTCTGTTTAGTTCCAGCCTGGAGTACAGGAATAGGGCAGAACCAGAAGTGGCATCAGCTCTCCATATAAATCACTTATGTTGTGCCCGATCGCTGGTGCATTGGGATACTTGGGGCAAGGCTAGTGGGAAGTACGGGGGGGGGGGAGTCTTCCCCTACCACAATATGTCGTGCCCTTCTGATTGGCAGGCGCACTTATTTTTGGAAAAGTGAGTGGCTCCCTGGGAGACCGGGGGGTATAAAAGGCCAGGCAATGGTGGGGATATGTGTGTAGGCTGATGGACACATGGCATACGTGGAGGGTAGGCATCTTTTTTGAGGTAACCCCTGTGGTAGATATAAAGGGATTTGGGTTAAGGTTTTTCTCTTCCTTCTCAGGACATCATTTGTGGATTGATGACCCCTCTCTTTTATTATATAGTCTTGGTTAATCGGAGGAGGTGTTGCATCGGGTTGTCCCTGCTTTGTATGCCGTGGGTCAACAAACAGTATGTTTATACTTTTCTGGTTTGATCTAGTTGGGGTCTTTTTAATAGAACTATGTAAGTCTAAATTTAATTTGTCCCTACTTTAAGATATAGATTTTTTTTTTTGTTTGCCTTTCTTTGCCTTCTTTGGAATTAGAAAAAGCATAGGGGTTGAATTAAAAAAATGTCAGTTTTGTACCCTGGAGTCTTCCCACAGTCCCTGGAGGCTTTTTTGTTCCCTTTCTCTGGCACCAATCCTGAGGCCATCCCCAATGGTGATAATCCTCCCCCCACCCTCTGTGTAATCTCTCATGGGCCTCAAAATCTGGACCCAGTAGTCCCTCTGGGGGTAATGGGACCTCTGAGATGACACCCTAGATATCACGAAAGCCCCTTTTTTGTACATTCATGTCATAATATCTGTACTTACAGATAAGTTGGTGTGCGCATAATTTATAGATATTTGAAATTATATTATGTCTAAAATGTATTGTATATTCAGTAAATGATTGGAATTTGATCATTGCTTGAAGATATGTCCCAGTCCTGAAGAAGAGGGTTATCCACAAAACCCGTTGACCTTTGTGGACGCATGTGAATACTGTCTAGCCAGTATCTACAGTATATTGGTGTTGCTTTTATATTCATATCTTCTTCAATACAGTAATAGGTAGGCTTGTGCAATTCGTTTCATAACTAATCAAAATTTGTCTGAATTTAGCAACTTTCGGACATTCGGAAGCATTCGAATTTCCGAACAAAGCAATTACGAATAAAACCGAATCCGAAATAAATTATATCGCAAATAGCGAATGCCCGAATGTCTTCGGCATAATTTGTTATGAAAAAAGTTACGAATGTACAAATCCATTCGAAGCACAATAACACTCTGCTCTGCTCTCTGCTTCTTCCTCGCCGTGCTGAACTCCCTCTCAAAATGGTGTACAGGGGCGGAGGCTATAGCCGCATGTAAAAAACGAAAGTAAAAAACGAGATTTCGAATCGTTACAAATAACCGCTATGTATTTAGAAAAGTACAAATCCATTTGAAGCACATTAGGCATAATAGGCAGCGTCGTTGTGAGATAGGCACGGAAAATTATGAATCAACTAACCCAAAAAAAGTTACGAAAGTAGGAGTTGTGTCCAGAATCAACGAAAAACAATGTACTCTACCGAAAGTACGAATTATAAATAAACTAAAAATAAGGCTTACATTAATACGAATCATTCCAATTCAACGGAAAATGTCGCTTGCGAAAATACGAATTAGTCCGAACCCGAAAAATCCCGTCTAGCAAAATTACGAACAATTACGAATCAACAGGACCGAAAAGAAACAAATTTTTCCGTTGTGCACAAGTCTAGTAATAGGTAATAACCCCTTTTATCTTTGGCTGAACAAAGTCAACAGGCTGGTTGTACTCAAGTCGATCGATCATTCACCCTGCCGATACATAGTATAAATCCCCAAGATTCAAACTGTCTATGGCCGGCTTAAGAGACTTGACTGAGGCTCTCATTGAATTTATTGATGTTATTCTTTACGACCAGAAAATCCCAATGACGCTATGCCATCTGTATGACAGATGTGGTTGGACTTCACTTTAGTATTTCTATATTGGAGTATTCTATTAGAGTATACTGTGTGAATGTTTTAAATCTGAACTTCAGGCAAATTAAAAAAAGCACAAATAGGTAAAGAATGTTTAAGTTTAATTCAACCACATGCCACCCACCCACAGCACACTTACTGTGAGCAGGTGGCAGCTGCAGGCTAAAAGATGTACTGGTACGTCACTTAGCCCATGCGCACTGGCACGCCGTCTGGGGTGTGCAGAGGTGTGTTCCTGTGACAACTGTGTCACTTGACACTGAACCACTCTGGGGTGAGTATGTAAAAAGAAAATCTGAAACAAAATGAAAAAAATCTTAAAAAAATAAAAAAATATTTAACCACTTCAGCCCCGGAAGATTTTACACCCTTAATGACCAGAGTATTTTTTGCAATTTGGCACTGCGTCGCTTTAACTGACAATTGCGTGGTCGTGCGACGTTGTACCCAAACAAAATTGACGTCCTTTTTTCCCACAAATAGAGCTTTCTTTTGGTGGTATTTGATAACCTCTGCGTTTTTTGTTTTTTTTTGCACTATAAACAAAAAAAGACTGACAATAAAAAAAAGCAATATTTTTTACTTTTTTCTATAATAAATATCCCCCACAAATATAAATAAAATATAAAAAATATAAAAAAAATGAATTTCTTTCTCAGTTTAGGCCGATATATATACTTCTACATATTTTTGGTAAAAAAAATCGCAATAAGTGTATATAGATTGCAAAAGTTATATCGTCTACAAAATTGAGGATAGATTTATGGCATTTTAATTATTATTATTTTTTATTAGTAATGGCGGTGATCTGCGATTTTTATCAGGATTGCGACATTGCGGCAAACAGATCGGACACTTTTGACACTATTTTGGGACCATTGACATTTATACAGCGACCAGAGCTAAAAAATAGCCACTGATTACTGTATAAATGTCACTGGCAGGGAAGGGGTTAAACACTAGGGGGCGATCAAGAGATTAACTGTATTCCCTCACCGTGTTCTAACTGTAGGGGGGTAAGCTACCTAGGACATGACAGAGATCTCTGCTCCCGATGACAGGGAGCAGTAGATCCCTGTCATGTCACTATGCAGGACAGGGAAATTAATGCATGAATCTATCCATTAACCATAAAGGTAGTGGCGTGGATAGGGGGGGGGGGCGGCGCCCGGGCGCCCTCAATGGACGAGCTGCCACTATACACAATGGCTCAAAAGGGATATGGTTCAGAAATATTTATACAGAATCAAGATGGAGAAAGCACTTCATGTAAGACAGACAAACAAACCTGATTTATTTTTATGAGGAGGAAGGTAAGACTTTGGACAGGGGGATGGCTGTAGACATGGTATACTTGGATTTTGCAAAAGTGTTTGACACAGTTCCCCACACCCGGCTAATGTAAAGCCTACAGGCTTGGAAAGACCCATTTGTAAATGGATAGAAAACTGGCCAAAAGACAGAATTCAGAGAGTAGTGGTTAATGATTCTTACTCTGAATGGTCTAAGGTTATCAGTGGTGTACCCCAAGGTTCAGTGCTGGGACCCTCACTTTTTAATATCTTTATAAATGATATAGGGTCTGATAAAAGTGCAATTTTAGTCTTTGCAAGCTATGCAGTGGAGTAATGTCCTTACAGGATGTCTCCAACTTACCAGCCGACCTCAATGCACTGTTTCATTGGGCAACTATGTGGCAAATGAGTTTTAATGTTGATAAATGTAAAGTTATACACTTGGGGGCTAAGAATATGAATGCATCATACATACTAGGGGGAGTACAACTGGGGAAATCCAAAGTGGAGAAGGATCTGTTTTTTTTTTGTAGATCATAAGCTTAATAATAGCGTGCAATGCCAAGCTGCGGTTTCCAAAGCACGCAAAGTCCTTTCTTGTATTAAGAGAGACATGGGGGGTTATTTACTAAAGGCAAATCCACTTTACACTACAAGTGCAAAGTGAAATTGAAGTGCAGTCGCTGTAAATCTGAGGGGTAGATCGGAAATGAGGGGAAGCTCTGCTGATTTTATTATCCAATCATGTGCAAGCTAAAATGCTGTTTTTTTATTTTCCTTGCATGTCCTCCTTGGATCTACAGCGACTGCACTTTCAAGTGCACTTTCAGTGCAATTTCAAGTTCACTTTGCCTTTCGTAAATAATCCCCCATGGACTCCAGAGAGAGAGATATTAGTAATACATCTGGAATATGCAGTTCAGTTTTGGGCACCAGTTCTCAAAAAGGATATTGGGGAACTGGAGGAAGTGCAGAGAAGGGCAACCAAACTGATAAGAGGCACGAAGGAGCTCAGCTATGAGGAAAGATTAGAGGAACAGAATTTATTCTCTCTTGAGAAGAGGAGATTAAGGGGGGATATGATCAACATGTACAAATATATAAGGGGTCCATATAGTGAACTTGGAGTTATTCACTTTAAAGTCATCATAGAGGACAAGGAGGCACTCTTTACATCTAGAGGAAAAAAGATTTAATCTCCCAATACGGAAAGGTTTCTTCACAGTAAGAGATGTGGAAATGTGGAATAGGCTCCCTCCAGAGGTGGTTGTGGCCAGCTCAGTAGATTGCTTTAAAAAAGAACTGGATTCTTTCCTAAGTTTACAAAATATAACTGGGTATTAACATTTATAGGTAAATCCAGGGAATATCCAATTGCCTCTCGGGGGGGGTCAGGAAGGACATTTTCCCCTGCTGTAGCAAATTGGATCTAGCTTTCCTGGGGGTTTTCGTCTTCCTCTGGATCAACTGTCGGTATAGGATTGTGTATATGGGATTGTATTTATTTATTTTTTGGTTGAACTAGATGGACATTTGTGTCTTTGTTCAACCTGACTAACTATGTAACTAATGTATGTAATTATGTAGCTCACAACTCCTATGGTCAGATTCACTATTTTTTGATCTCCCAATTTCTCTTGGATTCCCATGTGCGAGCAATTGGTCATCTCCTGTGGACAGATCATGTTCCGATACACTTAAAAGAGATGCATGAGTTTTTGTTTTTTTAACGTACCTAGGTAGATGCAGCATTGGTCCGATGCTACATCTGTCCCCCGACACCTCTACACTGAGAACCGAGCGATCAAACACCGCCGATCACTCGGTTTTCACAGCTCCCCAAGCATAGAGCTGTCTGTCAGTCACTGATCTCTGCTCTGCCCCCTCCTCGCTCACTGGAGCACTGAAGGGGGTGGGGGGTGTCGGTTCAGGGAATCCGTGGTCGTGATGATGCAGAGCCTGGGCCGACTTCTGTTACATCAGCAGAGAGCAGACTTCAGCCCACTCTCTGCTGAAAACGGGTCACAGGAGTGCAAAATTAACTGCACTCCTGTGATCCACAGGTGAAGTACAGCCAAAGAAGCTTTGGCTGTGCTTCTCCTTTAACTCTGGGCAACCCCCCTGCAGTCAGACAAAGATCCTCATGGTGACTAAATGATAACCTATTAAGAGACGCCCTGTGTGTCATGGATTTTTCTCAGGCCATAAATAATTTTATTCTAGATCATGCTGCTGATGCTACTACTCTCCTTACCTAATGGGAAGCCCTTAAATGTGTCTTGAAGGGTGTATTTATCCAACATGGGGCCCACCAAAGAAAGTCAGATCTGGAGAAATTCAATCTCTTTTATGTACAATCTTTACTTCAGAGTCCTCTCTTAAGCAGTATTTGAACCCTGTTACTTTTGTGACCCTTTCTAATTCTAGGCAGGGCTTACTGAGACTACTCATCACGCATTGCCTCATAGCACAAGATAAATCTTGTAATGTTCACTATTTCCTCACTATTAAATGTGGCCAACACTTAGTGAGAGTGTTGCACACATGATCCTGTTGCCAGCCTGTTCTCTCTATTGTGACCACTGACATGGCCGATATCTTTCACAATCAAGATATTAACCACCCTGGCGGTATGATTATGTCAGATTTTTGCGACTCAGAGCGGTACAATTGTTTTGCATAGAAATTTGGCGTTTTATATTGTAGGCCTGTAATTCTTAATAATTACACACTTAAATCTGTCCAAACAAGAGTCTAGTAGACATCCTGGGTATGATAAAGTTTGAAACACAAAATCATAAATTTTAATATAATAAATAAGTATAAATAATTATAAAAAAAAATAATAATAAAATTAATTTCCCCACGATTCACTATCACTCAATTCTGCAAGTGTTCTAATTTACTATCTCTGTTTTCTAGCTGGTCTAAACCCATTTTTGATGTAAAGGGACACTTTTTGGTTGCTATGGACAATCTCAAGTTTTCAGGCAGAAAGAACGGTATATATATTTTTTTTTAATTCGCTTTATTAAAGTTTTCTGCGTTATTGAGATACAAAACATGGCCGTTGGGGCATACCCCGGCCTAACCTTGCACATTACCACGTGCACATCAAAGAAAGAAGAAAGAACACAAAAAAAAGGGGGGGAGGAAAAAAGAAAAAAAGGGGGGACACCCCCAAAAACACAAGGGGACATAAAGAAAAAGAAAACAAAAACAGAGGACAACTTATCATCACATCTTAACGCTAAATATATCTAACTAACATAACAGGGACACCTCTCGGGATACACATGGTAGGATTACAACAGGAGTTGTTTTCCTTGCGGGACCACTACTCGTTCCTAGATGTCTGGGTTGGGCTTATCAGGAGCATGCAGGGGTAGGTGCTATGAATTTGAGCTATGCTTACACCTCCATTCAGAGTACGGACCTTAGCTCCTATCAGGACTGATGAGTGCGGAGGAGATCTGATGAATTACTCCTCTTGGGGTCGGTCATCTGTTGTGGACTCCGAATCAGTCCACAGATGCCAGACTTTTTCATATTTTCTGGGACATCCACGAGACAGATACGTCGCTTTATAGAGGGGGACCACTGTATTGACTAGATGCTTCCATGAGGTCAGGGTGGGGGGGGGGGGTGGCTGACTTCCACTTTAGTACTATGGCTTTCCTTGCGTAAAACAGGAGGATACCTATTAGGGTACGTGGGGCTTTGGCCAGTGCCAGTGGCTCCACCAGGCCAAGGAGGCATACACTAATTGTCAGGGGAATAGAAATGGTAGTTAGGTTATGGATGAATTGTGTTACCTCCCGCCAATATTCCCGAATCTGTAGGCAATCCCAGAATATGTGTGTGAAATCTGCAGGAGTATCAGAGCATCTCCAGCAGTTAGCTGTCAGGGCCGGGTATATGCGGTGAAGGCGTTGGGGTGTGTAATAGATCCTGTGGAGGATCTTGAATTGGATCAGTTTGTCCCTGGTAGCCACCAGCGGCTGAAATGGGTAGTTCTACATATCCTCCCAGTCTTCGCTGTCCAGCTCCTGCACCTCCGCCCGCCACAAATCACGCAGACCATCCAGACCCTCCTGGATGGACGGCAGGAGTGCTCGATAGATTCGGGACAGGGGCTTTGAGAGCTCGGCATCGTCCAGGAGAATCTCCAAGGTATCAAGCTCCAGCCGGAGCTGAACCGACTTAAACTGCGAGCTGAAGGCGTGGCGGAGCTGCAGGAACCTGAAAAAGAAAGAGTTCGGAAGCTGGAATTTATTCTTTAACCTATCGAATGTAAATAGCCCCAGCTCATCACAGATATCCCTCAAATACTTGATGCCCTTGCCGGCCCACAGACCCGGATCCTGCAAAGAGTGGAACTCCCTGAGCCTCGGATTGCACCAAAGTGGTGTGTTAGGGGACCACCTGGCCTTTGCCAAATTAGGTTTAATCACTACCGTGAACCAAGCCTTAATGATCGCTTTCATAGCTAGTGTGAGGGGGTTAGCTCGGTAGCGGGTGTGTGTGACCCCCTGGATGGGCTCCCCACACAAAAACAGGCCCAGCAGACGGAGGTTGTGGTTTTCAAGATCAAAAGGTGCGGTTTATTTCTCTATTTACAGTGACAAAAACACAGCAAAGCAAAAAGAAACATAAACAAAATAAATCCTGGTCAGCTTGACCTCTGACTAAACATGCAGGTTTCCCTAACTAACAACTGGGATCAGCCTGGTGCTGTCCTAGTCCCTAAGTCCCTGGTTTAGTAAATGTCCAAACAAATAGCCACACAGGCTTTGTCTCACCGCACAGGGGTTCACTCTCCCTAGACAGTCCACACAGGTCTGGGTCCAGGCATGAGCAAACACCTAATGAAGCTGGGAGTTTTTATAGAGGCCTTAAACGAGCTGACAAGCTTCAGCTGGTCTCATCAACTCCCTGCCTGCACGACGCCCAGCACTCTCCCTAGAGGTATGAATCATCCATGAGCCCACTAGCCTCAGCTGGGCTTCATCAACTCTCTCCCTAGTTGTATAAGTCGGCATAAAGCCTGAATCTGGGAGAAATATACCTACCCCCCTGGATGCAACCAGGTGACTTTACCTTCCTGCTGTCACATACCCCCCCCCCTCTTGTTTTAACCTTGGGGTTGGAACACCAGCAATCAGGCATTCATGTACTCGAGACAAAGCATCCACATTCCCCATTTGAACGCCAGGGCGATGCTTTACTGTGAAGTTGAATTCCTGTAGGGCCAGGAACCACCTATTTACTCTTCTGTTTGTCTCCTTGTTTTGAGCCATCCACTTTAACGGAGCGTGATCCGTAACCATGTCAAAGTGCCTACCTAGCAGATAGTACCGAAGGGAATCTAGAGCCCACTTCACCGCTAAACACTCCTTTTCAACCGTGGCGTAATTTACCTCATGGGACTTCAACTTCCTGCTGAGGTAAATGACTGGGTGCTCTTCCCCGTTCCAGACCTGGGACAATACTGCTCCTAACCCCACATCTGACGCATCACTTTGTACGACAAAGTCTTTAGAGAAGTCGGGTGAGTACAACACTGGCTGGCTACATAAGGCTTGTTTCAAGAATTGGAATGCTGCCTCAGCCTCGAGGGTCCATTTAATCATGACTGACCCTTTCCCTTTCGTCAGGTTGGTTAGGGGCACAGCCTTAGAAGCAAAGTGGGGAATGAAGCGCCGATAATAACCCGCGATTCCCAGAAAGGCTCGTACCTGCTTCTTGCTGTTGGGACGTGGCCAACTCTGGATGGCCTCGACTTTGTTGAGTTGGGGTTTTATTACTCCCCTGCCAATGGTGTACCCAAGATATTTGGCCTCCTCCTGCCCAATGGTACACTTCTTGGGGTTAGCCGTAAACCCCGCTTCCCGGATAGAGTCTAGGACTGCTTGCACTTTTGGCAGATGTGAGGCCCAATCTGTGCTATGGACAATTACGTCATCCAGGTAAGCCGCAGCATACTTCCGATGGGGCCTCAGTATCTGGTCCATTTTCCGCTGGAATGTGGCCGGCGCATTCTGTAACCCGAACGGCATTCTCTTATATTGGAACGCCCCGTCTGGGGTTACAAATGCGGTTTTCTCTTTGGCCGACTTGGCCAGGGGAATTTGCCAATACCCTTTTGTGAGGTCAAGAGTCGTCATGTATCGGGCTGTTCCCAGCCGGTCGATCAACTCATCTATACGTGGCATGGGGTAGGTGTCAAATTTTGTAACTTTGTTCAACTGACGAAAATCGTTACAAAATCGCCAGCTCCCATCCGGTTTAGGCACCAACACAATGGGACTAGACCAATCACTTTGGGACTCCTCTATCACCCCTAAGTTCAGCATTTTCGGTACTTCCTCCCGTATTGCCTCCCGTCGGGCCTCTGGGATCCGATAGGGTTTTAACTTCACCCTTTCACCGGGCGGGGTAATAATATCATGCTCTACCCCAGATGTTTGTCCCGGCAGCTCAGAGAACACCTCCTTGTTGCGAAGCACAAACTCCTTAACCTCCTGTTGTTGGGGTTGTGACAAGGTGGCTGCTATTCCAACCTCCGGAATCACGCAACCAGTTTGAGCTGGTGACCAAGTTTCTGCGACTAGGGACTCTCTATCCCTCCAGGCTTTCAACAGATTAACGTGATAGATCTGTTCGGGCTTTCGCCTTCCTGGTTGTCTGACCTTGTAATTCACTTCGCTCACTTTTTCCATTATCTCGTAGGGGCCTTGCCATTTGGCAAGGAATTTACTTTCAACCGTAGGGACAAGTACCAATATCCTATCCCCCGGGGAAAAGGTACGGGTCTTGGCTCCACGGTTGTACACTCTCTGCTGTGCCAACTGCGCTTGGGCCAAATGTTCCTTCACGATGGGCATTACCTGTGCAATTCGATCTTGCATCAGGGCGACATGCTCAATCACACTCCTGTGGGGAGAACTCTCACTTTCCCAAGTTTCCTTGGCAATATCCAACAGCCCTCTTGGGTGTCTCCCATACAGTAACTCAAAGGGGGAGAATCCCGTAGAGGATTGGGGCACCTCCCTAATAGCAAACATCAAATAAGGAAGTAGACAGTCCCAATCCTTTCCATCTCTATCCACCACTTTCTTCAACATTTGTTTTAGGGTTTTGTTAAATCTTTCAACCAGCCCATCGGTTTGGGGGTGATACACAGACGTACGCAATTGCGTCACTTTGAACAATTTACACAGCTCTTTCATAACCCGGGACATAAAGGGTGTACCTTGGTCCGTAAGCAGTTCTTTACAAATACCCACCCGGCTAAAAACAAGAGATAGCTCTTTGGCTATGGTTTTGGCCGAGGTATTTCGGAGAGGGATCGCTTCTGGATAACGGGTGGCATAGTCCATTATAACTAATATGTACTGGTGCCCCCTAGCGGACTTGATTATAGGACCTACCAAATCCATTGCGATCCTCTCAAACGGGACCTCAATGATGGGTAGAGGGACCAGCGGGCTACGGAAATGTGGCATCGGGGCCGACCTCTGACACACAGGGCAGGAGGAACAATAGTTTTCTATGTCCTTCATCACCCCAGGCCAATAGAATCTCTGTAATACCCTCTCTCGGGTTTTCTCTGTCCCCAGATGACCTCCAAGAATGTGCCCATGGGCCAACTCCAACACCAACTTCCTGTAAGGTTTGGGCACCACAAGCTGCTCAACGGTTTCTTCTGCCCTTTTTGCCACCCGATACAGTAGGTCCTTCTCTACGCTGAAGTATGGGTAAGTGCAGGTATTATCTGGGTTCACTAACTCGCCATCTATTTCCACTACGTTTTCCCGTGCCTTTATTAGGACGGGGTCTTTTAACTGTTCTGTGGCAAAATTTTCCCTGTGAACCTCAAGATCAGAAAACTCCACAGACGGTAGGTTTTCGTCTGAGGAGGTGGGCTCCTCTCCAGTTTCTTGAGTCTCGCCTGCCAATACTGACAAGGGAAATTCTGGAGAGTCCTCACCACTCTCAGAGGAGTTCTGGCTATCACCTTCCTGGTACATAGGGGCACCAGTGGGGGGCTCAGGATCATTCCACAGTTCCCAGAACTTCGGAAAATCCCTTCCCACAATGGCATCATGCGGTAGTTGAGATACTAACCCCACTGGATGAGAGAGGGTACCTTTGGGGGTCTTGAAACACACTGTAGTCACTGGATACTCTCGGGTGTCCCCATGCACACAAATAACAGCTACCTTGCTATTCCCAGAGATCTCTGTTTTAACTAATTCAGCCTTTATCAGGGTCACAAGGCTACCTGAATCCAGTAATACCACAACATTTCTACCATTAATACACATTTTGCATAAATGTTTCTCAGTTCCCCGAATGGCAGTGCATGCGACTGTCGCACACAGCGACTGACGTCTGTCCGTCAGAAAGTCACATTGCATGGGTTCCTCCACAACCGGGCAATTTGCTGCAATATGTCCCGCTTGCCGGCAGCGGTAGCAAACAATCCTTTTGGCTGCCTCTTGAGCCCCCGACTTCCCAGGCTGTTCTCGCCAAACCCTGGGCAGAGCTCCCACCCTCTCACTCTCTCCACCCTCACCCCTTGGAATCATCTTATCCGCCCCTGGGGATGGTCTGGTCTTAGGGTGGAAAGTCCGAGAGTCTCTGGAAGAGGCCGTCAGGTTCTCTGCAGCCAAGTATCTCTCTACACGATCCACAAGTTTACCGGCCGTTTCTGGGTCTCCATGGCTTACCCACTTTTGAATGGCGGTAGGAAGAGCTCTCAAGAAACGATCCATCACAACACGTTCCACAATCTCCGGTGCGGACAAAGTCTCTGGCTGTAGCCACTTCCTGCTCAGGTGAATGAGATCATACATTTGAGACCTGGGGGGTTTTCCAAGCTGGAAAGTCCAGTTATGCACACGCTGAGCCCGGACAGCCAGGGTGACACCCAGCCTTGCCAATATTTCAGCTTTTAGCATCACATAGTCTTTTGCTTGGTCAGGCTCTAGGTCATAGTAAGCTTTCTGCGATTCACCAGTTAACAGAGGAGCCACCAGTCCAGCCCACTGCTCCTCAGGCCACTTTTCTCTTTCAGCAGTCCTTTCAAATGTGGTCAAAAATACCTCTGGATCATCCTCTCCAGTCATTTTTGTCAATAAACGACTCACCCCAAAGGACGCGGTATTAGTGGGACGGCTTTCCTCACTGGTCTGCGGACGTTGCTGCATTACTGCTTCCATCTGTTGTTGTAGTCTCTGCTCTTGCTTCTGCAACAGGTCTATGAAGCGGGCCTCAGATTGCTGCTGGGCTTGTTGCTGGGCTGCGAAGCTCTGTTGTTGAGCTGCAAGGCTCTTTTGCAAACCTGCATTTGTCTGCTGTTGATTGGCATTTGCTAGAGCCAGCTGTTTCAGTATCTCCTCCATGCTGGCTTAAAAAAAAACTGCCCGCATTCTCCACCAACTGTGAGGGGGTTAGCTCGGTAGCGGGTGTGTGTGACCCCCTGGATGGGCTCCCCACACAAAAACAGGCCCAGCAGACGGAGGTTGTGGTTTTCAAGATCAAAAGGTGCGGTTTATTTCTCTATTTACAGTGACAAAAACACAGCAAAGCAAAAAGAAACATAAACAAAATAAATCCTGGTCAGCTTGACCTCTGACTAAACATGCAGGTTTCCCTAACTAACAACTGGGATCAGCCTGGTGCTGTCCTAGTCCCTAAGTCCCTGGTTTAGTAAATGTCCAAACAAATAGCCACACAGGCTTTGTCTCACCGCACAGGGGTTCACTCTCCCTAGACAGTCCACACAGGTCTGGGTCCAGGCATGAGCAAACACCTAATGAAGCTGGGAGTTTTTATAGAGGCCTTAAACGAGCTGACAAGCTTCAGCTGGTCTCATCAACTCCCTGCCTGCACGACGCCCAGCACTCTCCCTAGAGGTATGAATCATCCATGAGCCCACTAGCCTCAGCTGGGCTTCATCAACTCTCTCCCTAGTTGTATAAGTCGGCATAAAGCCTGAATCTGGGAGAAATATACCTACCCCCTGGATGCAACCAGGTGACTTTACCTTCCTGCTGTCACACTAGGGTCGAGGGTAACGCAGAGCCCCCTGACCCCCTATAGAGTGCATTACGAAGGGCCTCGAAAGATCCTAGGTGTGCCGCCTCCAGGACAACTGACGCATTGGTGTCGTCCGAAACCAGTCAGTTATGTGCATGGGTGAGCATTGCTGCTAAGTAGTAGGTGTGGAAGTCCGGGCAGGCAAGTCCCCCCTGTGTCCATGGTCTACACAAAATCTTTTTACTAAATCTGGCCGGGTGTGATTGCCACAAGAAAGAAGCCACTGAGGAGTCTAGTTGCCGGAGAAGAGACTTGGGGATCCATACCGGAGAGTGCCGCAAGGTATACAGCAAGACCGGGAGTAATTTCATTTTTATTAAGTTAATTCTCCCTATTAGAGATAATGGGAGGTTTGACCAAGCCTTCAGTTTTAGTTTACACCACTGCAGCACCGGGGACAGGTTAAGTTTGAAAAAGTCTTTAGTATTAGACGAGATATTTATCCCTAAGTATCTGATGGTATCTGCCCATTGTAGAGGCGAAGTAGGATCACTCAGCCTCCTTGCCCCGGGGTCTATGGGTAGAATTAGTGATTTGCTCCAGTTGGTTCTGAGGCCAGAGAGAGTCGCGAAACGGTCCAGAAGCCGAAGCGCCCCGGCGAGCGAGGGACCGGGGTCCCCGAGGAAGAGAATCAAATCATCGGCATACAGTGCCAGCTTCTCGGTCACCGAGCCGACCCGTACTCCAGACACCTCCCCCGACCTCCGCAGGGCCTCGGCCAGAGGCTCCATTACCAGGGCGAACAATGCAGGTGTTAGAGGACACCCCTGTCTTGTTCCCCTCCTAATCGGGAAAGAGGGCGAGAGACTACCATTCAGTTTGATACGAGCGGTGGGTGCCCTATATAGTAGGCCGATCCATTTCCGGAAAGTTGGGCCGAAGCCAAAACCCTCCAGAACCTGCATCCTATAGGACCATCTGACTGTATCGAAAGCCTTTTCGATGTCGAGGGATACCAGTACCCGGGAGGCATTCTCTTCGGATGGGAGCTGGAGATGGGTAAAAACTCGCCTAAGATTAATGTCCGTGGACTTGCCCGGCATAAAGCCTGTCTGATCTATGTTGACTAGGGATGGTAAAACCTTCATGAGTCTATTGGCTAGTACTTTCGTGAGTATCTTAAGGTCATAGTTCAGCAACGAGATGGGTCTGTAGGATGAGCAGCAGGTGGGGTCCTTCCCTGGTTTGGGCAGCAGCACTATATGCGCCTGGTACATGCTGTCTGGAAGCCTGTCGGATTCCAGGCAGTCTGTGTATAACTGATTTAGTTTAGGAACCAGTAAAGTAGCGTTAGTTTTATACCAGTCCCCAGGTAGACCATCTGGGCCCGGGGATTTATTGTTGGGCAGGGAGTATATTGCGGCCTCTATTTCCAGACGTGTTAATGGCTTATCTAACGCTATCCTGTCCTCCTCAGAGAGGAGAGGCAAAGTATTTCCCCCCATTTCCTCCAGCCCAGCAGCAGCTGAGCCAGAGAATGGGTCGGCATACAGGTTGCTATAGAAGAGATGGAATTCCCGCAGTATGCCTTCGGGGTCCGTAACCTGGCATCCAGTGGAAGTCTGAATTCTAGGGATTACTGTTTGGAGCGTAGGTTCTGCTACGAGGTTGGCCAGTAGTTTGCCGTTCTTGTCCCCTGACTCGAAAAGCTTGGCTACAAGCTTTCGCGCATCTGAGTGTACCAGCGAGGTGTAGTGGAGCTTCAGGTCTCTCCTCGTTTGGGCTAGGGTAGAATAATTTTCAGGCGTTGGATGCCTCGTGAAAAGATCCAAAGCCGCCCCTTCACTTTGTTCCAGTTGAGCGGTCTGTAACGCAAAGCCGGATCTCACTGCCTTGATAGAGGAGATGTATTCTCCTCTGGCATGAGCCTTGCCCGCCTCCCAGACCACGTCAAGGGAAGCCGATCCCTCGTTTGTCTGCCAGTATTCCTCGAGCCTGGGCCCCACCAGCTCCTGGACCTGTGGGTCGGCTATCCAATGGGATGCCAACTTCCAGCATCCCGGCTCGCGGGGGGTACCCAGACCCAAGCCAAGCTCTAGCGGTGAGTGATCCGAAAGACCTGCCGGGAGGTAGGAGACCGTTCTGACTTGAGACAGTGCAGAAGCCGACCCGAACATGAAGTCTATGCGGGACCCAGACCTATGTGCTGCTGAGATATGTGAATATGTCCTTTCCTCCGGATGCTTCCACCGCCAGAGCTCCTGGAGACCAAAGGTGTCTGCCCAGAGATCCAAATCAGGGGGGGCAAGTCTAAGGGGGTTAGTAGTATCTTTGTTGTGGTCTAGGATGGCATTAAAATCCCCTCCAACTAGAATATTATGGACCAGAAGGGGAGCTATTTTTGTAAGGACCGTGTACAGGATGGAGGAGTTAAATGGAGGAGGGACATACACATTAATTATTGCCCAGCGTTGGGCAAACATTTCGAGGATAAGGATGACGTACCTTCCCCCAGGGTCCGTGAAGACCTGTTCCACTGTGCAGGGGAGTGACTTGTTCAACAGAACAGTCACGCCCCTCGCGTAGGAGGAATATGTGGCATGAAACCCTTGTTTGACCCATGCCCGCCTGAGTGTTAGGATTTTGCTCCCCGTCAGGTGGGTTTCCTGGAGAAACAAGATGTGAGGTTTGTGGGACTGCAGAAATTTAAATACTAATGATCTTTTTACCTTGTCATTCAAACCCCTAACATTCCAAGATATCAACCTTAAATCTATACCCATTTGAAATAGAGAAGTTCAATAACATAAGGATCATAGAAGACCCATACCCAGTTATGTCCCGGCCATGGGCCCTCTGCAGAGGTAATCCATAGGGTATAGCAATCCAGTGGAACTGGAGAGAACATAAAGTGAATACACAGGAGATAATATGTGAACCAGAGAAGTAGCAAAATTAAGACAACATAGTCCAGCAAGAAAAATAGTGTGGAACCCGAGCAGGTGTGATAACTTATAAACAGCACAAATAACGCCCTACCGCCTGGCATATCCCCAACTTTCGCCAAGGCAGTTTCTTACCCTTAACTTGATTGTAGATGTCGCCTTCTGGAGGCTCAAAGTCTCTGAGGCAACCTCAGCGTGAGTTCAACCTAGAACAGTAGGCGAGAGTGAGGGAACTTGCATCCCATTACAGTGGGAGGAGACCGGCCCTCCGGAGCAGCAGGGCAGACCCTTCAAGTCGCGAGCTGCCCCAGGTAGAGACAAGTCACCTGGTCCCTCACTTGGGAGTAAACAACGAAACCAAACAAAACAGGGGGGGTCGACTGCGTTTCACTTGTAGAGGTACGCTTGGGGTAACTCCGGTGTTTGCAGGAAGTTAAGTAGGATAGAGCAAACCAGGATGTGAAAGAATCATGCATCTAATAGATCAGTGGGAGGAATATTTCATTGCAGGGTGGTCAGCCAGCTATCAGCATCCGCAGGGTTGTCGAAGAAGCGGACCTCTCCACCATGTTGGACACGCAGGCGGCTGGGGTATAGCATGCCGTATTTAATGTTCTTGTCTCTGAGCCGCCTGCGGACATCATTGAAGGTCTTTCTCTTCCTCTGCAGCTCTGCCGAGAAGTAGGGAAAAAGAAGAACTGAGGCGTTGCCGTATTTGAGTGCGGCGTGTCTGCGGGCCTCAGAGAGGATCCTGTCCCTGTCCCGTGTCCCTGTCCCGGTAATTGAGGAAGCGGACCAGGAAAGGTCTGGGGATATTCCCCGGGATGGCTCTGCCCGTAGGCACTCGGTGGGCCCTTTCAACAATGTAGGTAGGGGGAACATCCGTCAGGTCAAGTAAAGTTTTAAAGAACTCCTCCGCAAATACAGCAGGGTGGTCCCCCTCTTCTCCCTCAGGCAGACCGAGGACTCTGACATTGTTGCGTCGCAGCCTATTTTCTGCGTCGTCCGACTTTGCGACCAGGGACTGCACTGTGCGTTGTAGCTCAGCAATGGAGGTGGAGTGATTGGCCGTTAGATCCTCCGTGGTCGACACTCTTGACTCTGTCTCAGACATCCTCCCCCTTATCTTGTCTAGATCATTCCGTATGAAATTGCACTCCGCAGCAAGGTGGTCGATGCGTACCAGGAGCGAAGTCTTACTCCGCTCGATCGCAGCAAGGATTGTGGCCGTGTTATCATGAGAAGGCGGGGCCGCCCCCTCTACCTCCGGGGCCTCACCGGGGTCCATGTCCAGGCCGGCTAGCAAGGCCCGTATTTGCCCGACCAGGACGGGATCCGTGTGCGGGGAAGATGGCGGTGGTACCCGGGGGGGTGTGTGGGCCCTTGTGGCTTTAGAGCTCCCTTTGCCCTTCTTAGAGGAGGAGGGCATCTGGCAGGTTACACAGGGGTAGGATTTGCAGCCGTGCTCAGAGGAGGCTTTGGAAAACAGTGAGAGCCCAGCCAGGCTTGCCGCAGCGATCGAAACACAGGGGGGTCTCCAAGCACCTGTCGCTCAGCAGCCAACACCCGGCTGGCAGGTAGGGAGGATGTGAGGCTGGAGGTACAGGGGTGAGGGTGACTCAGAGCGGTGTATCAGAGGCAGGCAGGCAACAGAGGACTCTAGGATCAATCATCCAGGCCACCCCAGCAGCAGGCACAGATCTTGCAGGGCAGCACACTAGGCCAAGGCAGCGGTGGGCAGAGAGGACAGGGCGGAGGGATAGAAGCCAAGGATCCGAGTTCCGGAAGCACTCGCGGGGGCCGCGGCTCAGGAAACAGCGGTGCTTTGCAGGCCGCACTAGGCCGCACTCGGCCGGACGAAACCGCGGCCTCCACGGACGTCCCCGACGGCCAGACAGGTCCCCGGGTCCCGCTAGATGGGCGGATGGGCAGGCAGGGGAGAGTGGATGACCCTCCTTACCTTCAGGTAGGCCTGAATTTGTTCGTCCAGGAAGGCCGGAACGGCAAGATGGCGGCGGCCGCGGACGAGAGGATCAGTGCTGGGCAGGCGTCCCCCGGCAGAGCTGCTGCTCGATACTGCCCCAGGATGCTCCAGAGGACCGATAGGGACCCGCTGGCAGGCGGGTAGATGCTTGTTCAGCTGTAGATTGTAAGGATGGCAGCGGATGGAATGTAGGATTCCCGGAGCTCCCCTCTGGCACGTCCGCCGCTGATCACATCAGGACACGCCCCCTCAAAGAACGGTATATATAATATAAAACTACGTGCAGGGCACTGGACAAACCACAAGGGACAAAAAGGATGTAAAATGATTTCATACAGTAATGTAATCTGTAAGATTACAGTGTACTGTATGTGTTATGAACTAAAAAAGGGGAGGTCCAGCTACTGGTAGAAACACCCATACAGATTAGCACATCATCCCATAATGTATGTATACAAAGTGAATTGGAGAGGAGAGGGGATTTTTGTGATGCATTTGATATAGTAATGAGAAACCAATACAAAGAAATAATAAAATTTAAATATTTTTAATATGATTCAGTTTAACCACTTGCCGCCCGCCCTATAGCGGATTGACGGCGGCAAAGTGGTTTCAAAATCCTGACTGGACGTCATATGACGCCTGGGGGCACGCATTGTGGCGATCGTTGTTGCAGGGTGTCAGACTATCAGACTGCAACACCGATCTACTCTTTACAACATGATCAGCCGTGTCCAATCACAGCTGATCACGAAGTAAACAGGAAAAGCCGGTGATCGGCTTTTCCTCACTCGCGTCTGTCAGACGCGAGTAGAGGAGAGCCGATCGGCTGCTCCTCTGACAGGGGGGGTTTGTGCTGATCGATTATCAGCGCAGCCCCCCCCGAGGATGCCCACACTGGACCACCAGGGATGCCACTGGACCACCAGGGATGCCACCAGACCACCAGGGATGCCCACCACCAGGTATGCCTCCCTAGACCACCAGGGATGCTAATCAGTGCCCCTAATGGATGCCAATCAGTTCCCACAAAGGATGCCAATCAGTGCCCACAATGGGCATCACTGATTGGCAGGCATTGTTGTTTGGCACTGATTGGCATCCATTAGTAACACATTACAGTACAGTGCCACCTATCAGTGCCCATCCATGCCACCTATCAGTGCCCATCCATGCCCATCCGTGCCACCTATCAGTGCTCATCCGTGCCGCCTATCGGTGCCCATCCATGCCGCCTATCTGTGCCTATCCGTGCCGCCTATCTGTGCCCATCCGTGCCGCCTATCTGTGCCCATTCGTGACGCCTATCTGTGCCCATCCGTGCCACCTACCGGTGCCCATCCGCGCTGCCTATCGGTGCCCATCCGTGCCGCCTATCGGTGCCCATCCATGCCGCCTCATCGGTGCCCATCAGTGCTGCCTTATCAGTGCCTGTCAGTGCAGCCCCATCAGTGCCCATCAGTGAAAGAGAAAACTTACTTATTTACAAAGTTTTGTAACTGAAACAAAAAAAATGGTTTTTTTTCAACATTTTCTGTCTTTTTTTATTTTTTTTAGCAGAAAATAAAAATCGCAGAGGTGATCAAATACCACCAAAAGAAAGCTCTATTTGTGGGAACAAAATGATAAAAATTTTGTTTGGGTACAGTGTAGCACAACCGCACAATTGTAATTCAAAGTGCAACAGCGCAGAAAGCTGAAAATTGGTCTGGGCAGGAAGCTGTATAAGTGCCCAGTATGGAAGTGGTTAAAAAAAAGGAGAGAAAGCTACATTGTGGTAATCACAATATTAAAAAAAAACAGCTGGATGGTCGAATAATAAATGTACAAGGCTGGTTGAGTTCAATATACAGTTACACGTAAGGTCCCGACATGTTTCGCATTATCGCTTCATCGGGGGACATACGGGCAAGACAGGAAAATTGCACGATACTAAACATAAATAAAAAATTTGATAGATTAGAATAATAAACATATATTGGAAATTCATTTACAAAAATGCAGATATTATACAAATAGTAAGAACAGTGTGCTAATAGTCAGCGCATCTGCTTTCCCATACGTAAAAACACCTACCCAGCAGGGGGAACCTTCCAAAAGTGACCACCGTCCAGCAAAGGGCACAGGGAAGCCCAGAGGTAGGAGCTCAAAAGGAGTAGCCACAAAGGGCGTACAGAGGCCCGGCTGAAAATATATAGTAGTAGTAATAAAGGGGGAGCTAGTACAGCTAAGAAAGAGATAAGGGGATGGTAAATTAATGACGAGGTTAATATAGTGAATATAGGAAGAATAGTTACTTAAAATCAAATTACATTGGGCATGGGATGGAGAGTGCCCAAGTTGAGATCATGCAGTAAGTATGACTTGAAATATCACTGTGCGAGGAGGAGGGGCGGAGCTGACAGTGTCAGACATGTCCTGCTGAGGCTCCGTTCTTCTCAGGTCTTCACGGCTTCCACGGACACCTGAATGACAGGGTCAAAAATCAAAAACTACTACATAATCTTCCCTAACGCCCTGGGAACATAATAGTATGGTTTTTGGAGTGACCCGCAGGAAAGCCAAGACAAAAACACACAAAGAAAAACCGCTTAGAGGCTCTGTTGTAATGGCACTGTCTAATTTACCTCACACAGCTAAAGCCCGCGCTGACAGAAAACAGCTGAGTTCTTGATGGGACTCAAATTACACAGAATATGAACAAAGTGCTGGTTCTTTTTTTTTATTACAAACGTTATTTATTGAGAGAAGACAATAAAGTAGTACATACACCTGAAAATCTGCGTATCATATAGTACAGGTTGAAATATAATCATAAATGTCAACGCAGTGACAAAAAAGGAGACAGAAAGAAATAAACAACAACAAATTTACTTTGAAACATCTGAGAGAAGCTATAGCGGATTACAGAGAATCTACAGGAAACATAGACTTACATATGAGGTATAACAGAGAGGGGGTGTAGCAGCCTCCCATGGTCTAAAGCTGCTGGGGAGTCTGCGTCAGCGGCTAAGACTGTGGCAATAGAATATGTCTAAGTGAGTTCCAGGGATTCCACCTTTGGTCAAATAAGTGCATCCTGTCATTTAGCGTATATAGAATCCTTTCCATTATCATAATAGAGTCCATCCTATGAAGGATGGAGGAGAGAGGGACTGTAGGGGACTTCCAATGTAGGGCAATGGCCCACAGAGTGGCCAAGCAAACTGTGTGGATAAGGCCTTCTTCAGAGTGAAGCGTACCTGGGATAGATGCACCAAGGAGGCACATAGAGGCCGTAACATGTACTGGAGTACCTGATAGTGCTGATGCTAGAGCCATCACTGTGGTCCAAATTGGGGAAAGTCGATCACAGTCCCAAAATATATGCATAAAGGTCCCAGGAAGGCGACAGCCTCTGAAGCAGAGGTCACAAAGTGCTGGTTCTTTAACACAACAAACTGAGACATTACACCCAAATATTTTTAAACAAATAGAGAAGATGCTTCATAAAGCTCTGCAACAGACCTCTGACTAAATAACAGAGAAATTGACTAAAGAGATTCGTGACTTAGGCCAACGTACTGCAGACTTAGAATGCAGAATGGGTGACATTGAAACCAATGTAGTTTCCCATGACAATGAACTTGAGCTACTCAGAGATGAAAATTTGACTTTGCAAACGCGTTTGGAAGACTTCGAAAACAGAGCACGACGGTCAAACCTCCGCATAAGAGGTATACCTGAATCAATCACTGATCTTCAATCGTCCATGACAGCGCTCTTTCAGGAATTGTCCCCTTCCATCCCTATTGAGAGACTGGAATTCGATAGAATTTCCAGAGCATTAGCACCACGCAAAACAGAAGGACCTCCGCGGGACATAATTATTCAATTCCATTTCTTCCGTACCAAGGATCAGCTTATGGCCTCAGCCAGGATTAAAGGAACCCCAACTTTTCAAGGACATTCTTATCAAATATTTGCAGATTTATCGCCAATAACAATAGCCAAACGGTGTGAGATGAAACCTCTACTTCAAAATCTCCAACACCACCACATCCCTTATCAATAGGGATTCCCATTCGCTGTTCGATTCACCCACCAAGGAACCAAATACACAAGTAGATCCACGGAAGAACTACAGACCACACTGCAAAAACTCCAGCTATACAACAAATCATCTACAAGTCCTCGCCGGCGCATGCTATCCAGCTCTCCACAAAATTCATCAAAACCTGAAACTGACAGAAGCAGACAAGCTACATCCAAAAGAGGTTGCTTCAACTCCCCAGAATTGTATCTTCCAGACTCTATGGACTGACTAATCTCTACATTATACAAAGAACTCCCTCAACTTCATGATTGAATTATCCAAACTCTAGTTTGACCTATGTATTGATTTTAAAACACATCAGTTAAGATTTCTTAATCACAAAGGTTAAGCATAAGAGTATATGTTCACATATCCCTTATTTACTACTAATTCCTCCCTCTTTAATCCCTCTCCCCTTTCCCTACCCCTTATTCCCCCTCCTCACTTAGCTCCTTAAACCCCCTCCCCTCCTACTCCCCCCCTCCCCTACCTCATCCCCTCTTTTTTTTTCCCTTCTCCCTCCCCATTTGTAAACTACAAAACTAAACTATACTCCAAATGCTCCATCTACTTAATTGAATCATTTCAACAAATACTCTATCTCTCACTAATCTGACTCCAAAAGTATACCCTACCTTTCCCACCTCTGATAACCCTAGGGCAATTAACCTAATACTTCTGAATAGAAGTATACGATAAAACACACGATACTGAACTAAAATAGTAGTACCTACTTTTTATTTAATTATTTTAGTCATTAAATAGAGAATTATCTATTTTTTGCTCTCATATAAGTTTATATCTAACTATATTACCAAAAAGATTGTCTAAGTTTAACTGTTGTATTTGTAGATTTTTGCCATGAAGAACCTGGGAAGCGGTCACTGCATCCCCTATTTTTCTGTCTTGGGACTCTCCTCCACTTCAGTTGTGGTGAGGGGGGCTCCCCAGACAGACTTTGTGCCTCCAGGTCTGCTAGACATGCACGCCTGGTACGCCAACATTAAATTTTTTATCACATATTTCAACTACTACAAGTTGACTATATATATACTTCCTATTTCCTTCTTCTTTCATATTCTGTTTCTATTTCTTTCTTTCTCTCTGTCCTTCTCCGGGGGAAGTCTGATGGTACAAGCTACATCTGATATGTTTAATTATAACCTACTTAAGATTTATATATGGCTCCTTTAAATGTACTTACATTGAATGTACAAGGTCTAAACATTCCCCAAAAGCGAACGAAAGTGTTCAGGTCATTGTCTTCATCTAAAGCTCACATAGTGTGTCTCCAAGAGACACACTTTACTGATTCTTCAACACCTAAATACTTTGGTTCAAGTTACCCCTAGGTCTTTACTGCCTCGGCCAAATCCAAACACTGAGGTGTATTAATAGCTTTCCATCGATCCACATCTTTTTCCCCTTAGCAGAAATCAAGGATCCAGAAGTCTGTTACCTTATACTCACGGGTCATCTATGTGACATCCTAATTACAGGTTATTGTATACGCCAAGCATCATATATTAAAAAAGAGAAGCAAAAATTACAGCGAGAACTAGAAAATGAGTTTAACCACTTCAATACCATGCACTTATGCACCTTCCCGCCCAGACCAATTTTCAGCTTTCAGTACTCTCACACTTTGAATGACAATTACTTAGTCATGCTACACTGTATCCAAACAAAATTTTTATCATTTTCTTCTCACAAATAGAGCTTTCTTTTGGTGGTATTTAATCGCCACTGGGTTTTTTATTTTTTGCGATATAAGCAAAAAAACAGCAATTTTTTTAAAAAAAAAACACTTTTTTTTAGTTTCTATTGTAAAATTTTGCAAATAAGTAATTTTTCTTTATAAATTTGTGCCAAAATGTATACTGCTACATATCTTTGGTAAAATGAACCCAAATTAGTGTATATTATTTGGTCTTTGTGAAAGTTATAGAGTCTACAACCTATGGTGGCAATCACTGAAAATTTATCACATCTGATCACGCCTGATGTACTGAAGGCCTATCTCATTTCTTGAGACACTAACAAGCCAGGAAAGTACAAATACCCCAAAATTACCCCTTTTTGGAAAGTAGACAGTCCAAGGTATTTACTAAGAGGTGTGGTGAGTTTTTTGAAGTTGTATTTTTTTCCCACAATTCTTGGGAAAATTTAATTTTTTTTTTTTTTTTTTTACACAAACTGGTCATATTAACTGTTTTTTTCTCTCACACAGCATATGCATAATTGCAACTACACCCCAAAATACATTCTGCTACTCCTCCTGAGTGTAGCGATACCACATGTGTGAGACTTTTACACAGCCTGGCCACATACAGAGGCCCAACATTGAAGTAGCACTTTCAGGCGTTCTACAAGCATAAATCGCACATATCCTTTCTCAACCACCTATTACACTTTTGAAGGCCCTGGAGCACCAGGACAATGGAATTTTCCACAAAATTACCCCATTTTGGAAAGCACACACCCCAACGTATAATCTATGAAGCATTATGAGTCTTTTGAACGGTTCATTTTTTTCCAGAAGGTTTTGGAAAATGTGGAGAAAAAATGAAAATGCATTTTTTTTACACAAAGTTGTCCATTTATAAGATATTTGTAAAGCATAGCATATACATAGCAAAAATGACACCCCAAAATGCATTCTGCTACTCCTCCTGAGTATAGCGATACCACATGTGTGAGACTTTTACACAGCCTGGCCATATACAGAGGCCCAACATTGAAGTAGCACTTTCAGGCGTTCTACAAGCATAAATCGCACATATCCTTTCTCAACCACCTATTACAATTTTGAAGGCCCTGGAGCACCAGGACAATAGAATTTTCCACAAAATGACCCCATTTTGGAAAGCACACACCCCAACGTATAATCTATGAAGCATTATGAGTCTTTTGAACGTTTCATTTTTTTCCAGAAGGTTTTGGAAAATGTGGAGAAAAAATGAAAATGCATTTTTTTTACACAAAGTTGTCCATTTATAAGATATTTCTAACGCATAGCATATACATAGCAAAAATAACACCCCAAAATGCATTCTGCTACTCCTCCTGAGTATAGCGATACCACATGTGTGAGACTTTTACACAGCCTGGCCATATACAGAGGCCCAACATTGAAGTAGCACTTTCAGGCGTTCTACAAGCATAAATCGCACATATCCTTTCTCAACCACCTATTACAATTTTGAAGGCCCTGGAGCACCAGGACAATAGAATTTTCCACAAAATGACCCCATTTTGGAAAGCACACACCCCAACGTATAATCTATGAAGCATTATGAGTCTTTTGAACGGTTCATTTTTTTCCAGAAGGTTTTGGAAAATGTGGAGAAAAAATGAAAATGCATTTTTTTTACACAAAGTTGTCCATTTATAAGATATTTCTAACGCATAGCATATACATAGCAAAAATAACACCCCAAAATGCATTCTGCTACTCCTCCTGAGTATAGCGATACCACATGTGTGAGACTTTTACACAGCCTGGCCATATACAGAGGCCCAACATTGAAGTAGCACTTTCAGGCGTTCTACAAGCATAAATCGCACATATCCTTTCTCAACCACCTATTACAATTTTGAAGGCCCTGGAGCACCAGGACAATAGAATTTTCCACAAAATGACCCCATTTTGGAAAGCACACACCCCAACGTATAATCTATGAGGCATTATGAGTCTTTTGAACGGTTCATTTTTTTCCAGAAGGTTTTAGAAAATGTGGAGAAAAAATTAAAATGCATTTTTTTTTACACAAAGTTGTCAATTTATAAGATATTTCTAACACATAATATGTACATAGCAAAAATTACACCCCAAAAATGCATTCTGCTACTCCTCCTGAGTATGGCGATACCACATGTTTGAGACTTTTACACAGCCTGGCCACATACAGAGGCCCAACATCCAAGTAGCACCTCCAGGCATTCTAGCAGCATTAATTGCACATATCATTTTCTGACTACCGATCACATTTTTGAAGGCCCTTCATATATTTAACACATAGCAGGTACATACCAAATAACAAAAGATTACCTGTGGTTTTAGAAGTGCAGTGGTCCACAGAGGAGAGCATCGGTCCAGGCAGCAGGCAGGGATGAGGTCAGCGACAGCAAAAGCAATCATCCAGGCAGCAGGCAGGAATACTGTCCATAGTTCGCACAGGCAGAGATACTGTCAGCACAGCCAGAGCACAGCCAAAGCACAGGTCCAGGTAGCAGGCAGAGGTGTCCCGGCAGAAATGCTGTCCAAAGTCAGTAGAGGCAGCAGGCAGATATATGGTCAACACAGCCAAAGTATTGGTCCAAGCAGCAGGAAGAAACATGGTCCATAATGTCATGGGTCATTACAGGCAGTAATATGGTCAGCACAGCCAAATTATTGGTCCAGGCAGCAGGAAGGACCATCAAGCTTAGGGCCAGGGGGACAGGGGTAGAGGCTTCTCCCACCCAAATCGCTTTGAAGCCTCCGGGCAACCAGACCCTGTTCTTGGAGCACAGAAAACGAAAAACTGGTTTTCTCTACTCAGAACGCTATTCTGAAGCCCCTCACATATGCGAGACCCCTGTGTACTAAAAGTAGATGGCCAAAAGATCAGTCCAAGTGGCAGGCAAAAACATGGTCGATTAACAGGCCAAGGTCGGTACACGTGGAAGTCAGAAACGTGGTTTAAATCGGCAGGCAGAGGCATCGTCGGTAAACAGGCTGAGGTTGGTGCACGTGGAGGTCAGGAACGTGGCTTAAATCGGCAAGCAAAGACATCGTCGGTAAACAGGCCAGGGTCAGTTAATTAACATGGAAGGTAGTTAGTAACATGGTAGCAGGCAAATAGGGAAATGGCAGTCTGTTAATAATAAGGGGAACTAATGGATGTATGATAATTTTTGAAGCAATTTCCGATGCACAGGCCAGGTTGGGAGGGACAATCGGGACAATAATAGCTGGTGTCTCTTCTTACTCCTCCTCTGCTGCATACACTGCATTTCTTTTGGCGTCTTCTTCCAGATTCTGTGGGGGGGATGCTAAAGGGATAGTGTCGCTCGTGAAGCCGACTCACACTATCAGAGCGAATGCTTCCTGGGGCGGGATCTTGTTGGTAAATGAGGGCATCGATGATATCTTCGATATATTGGAGGTAGTGGAGTCGGTGATTTTGAGTTGCTTTTTGGTAGCAAACAAACGAATTAAAAAGGGCCATGTGAAACAGGTGAAACGCAACTTTTTTGTGCCAATAATGGGACTTTCTGGTTGATAAGTAGGGCTGTAGCATCTGGTCGTTTAAATCCACCCCCCCCCCATGTACAAATTGTAGTCGTGGACACATTCGGGCTTTACAATGGAGCCGCGTCTTCTTGGGATCTCCACCATGGTGTCATTGTGGATCGTAGAGAGGATGTGGACATCTTTCTTGTCCCTCCACTTCATGGCCAACACCTCCTCGTTCCTCATGGATGCCGATTCTCCAGGTCGCAATTTTTTTGTCAATAAATTTTGTGGGAATCCCTTCCGGTTTTTTTTGAAGGTACCACAGGCCGGGGTTTGTTTACTGTAAAGGTGGCGAAAAAGGGGCAGGCTGGTATAATAATTATCAACATATAAATGGTAACCTTTTCCGAACAGGGGGTATGCCAACTCCCAGACAATTTTCCCACTGGTTCCAATATATGTGGGGCAATCACGGGGCTGGAGCTGGGAGTCTTTGCCTTCGTAGATCCTGAATTTGCAGACGTATCCAGTGGCTTGATCACATAATTTATTTAATTTTAACCCATACCTGACTCTCTTGCTTGGTATGTACTGCTTGAACTGCAGTCGGCCGGTGAAATGTACGAGGGACTCGTCCACACAAATTTTTTGGTCTGGGATGAAAACTTCTTCAAATCGCTGGGAAAAGGCATTGATTAGGGGGCGTATCTTGTACAATTTGTCGTAGTTGGGATGATCTCGGGGAGGGCACTGTGAATTGTCATTGAAGTGGAGAAAGCGCATAATCATGTCGTATCTTTTCCTGGACATGACAGCGGAATATATGGGCATGTGTTGGATGGGGCGTTTGGACCAATATGAATGGACTTCGTTCTTTTTTGTAAGCCCCATATTGAACATAAGGCCCAAAAATAATTTAAATTCCTCCAATGTTAGACGCCGCCACTGGAACATGCGGGCGTAGGAAGAATCGGGGTTGGCAGCAATAAATTGGGATCCATACAGATTCGTTTGATCCACTATATTCTGCAGCAAATCTTGTGGGAAAAATAAACAAAAATAATCAAATTTAGAAAAATTTGTAGTGTCGGGCTGCACACCTGGCTTTGCGGTGAAAGGGGGGATGATAGCGGATCCTGAGTTGGCAGGCAACCATAAGGGGTTTGCCAGGGCATCGGGATGGTAGGATTGGGGCTGGATTCTTCGGGTTGGGCGTGCATTTCCATTGCTTGTACTGGGCTCCTCTTCCTGGGGTATGGCGCTGCTGGTGGTGGGCAGTTCTCCTGATCTTGGTGCTGATCTTGGTGCCGATCGTATTCTTTTGGGAGGGACGGTTTCCTCCGGGGACTCGGACTCTGAGCCACTATCCTCCACTGGCTCGTATTCCGAACCAGAATCGGATAATGGGAGCTCCCCGCTGCTCTCATCATCCGACATGGCAAGAATGGCATATGCCTCCTCAGGTGTGTAAACCCTTTGGGACATTATGGCAGTGCTTATTGGTGGGCCTGTGTAATGGTACTGCTGGTGGTAGTGGTGGCGGTCTGTGTGGTAGTACCGATGGAGGTATTAGTGGTGGGCCTGTGTGGTGGTACCGATGGCGGTATGGGTGGTGGTGGTACCAATGGCGGTACAGGTGGTGGTGGTACCGATGGCGGTACGGGTGGTGGTGGTGGCGGCGGTACCGATGGCGGTACAGGTGGCGGTACGGGTGGTGGTGGTAGCGATGGCGGTACAGGTGGTGGTGGTACCGATGGCGGTACAGGTGGTGGTGGTACCAATGGCGGTACGGGTGGTGATGGTACCGATGGCGGTACAGGTGGTGGTACAGGTGGCGGTGGCACTACCGACGGTGGTACGGGTGGTGGTACTGGTGGTGGTACCGATGGCGGCACTAGTGGTGATACTGGTAGCGGGCCTGTGTGGCAGTATAGATGCTGGGCCTGGTGGCGGTACTGGTACCGATGGCGGTACTGGTAGCCTGTGTGGCGGTGCCAATGGTGGTACCGATGGAGGTGGGCCTGTGACAGATGATTGACAGATGGGCTGATTGATTGACAGATGGGCTGATTGATTGATTGACAGATGGGCTGATTGATTGACAGATGGGGTGATTGATTGACAGGTGGGGTGATTGATTGACAGATCGGCTGATTGATTGACAGATCGGCTGATTGATTGACAGATGGGCTGATTGATTGACAGATGGGCTGATTGACAGATGGGCTGATTGACAGATGGGCTGATTGGCTGGGCTAATTGATGTGCTGGGCTGTGTGACAGGTCCTCTTTATGGGGGGGGGCGTGTTGTGCACTGTAAACTTATGTAGACAAACTACACTGAGCTAACTTACTGATCTCTTCTCTCTCCTCACAGATCGGTGTGTGAGGAGAGAGCAGGGATCAGGTAGTAACTCCTGTGGAGTTTGTTTACATTTGTGACCGGCTGTGATTGGACACAGCCGGTCACGTGGTAAACAGCCAATTCATTGATTCTCTGATCGGGGACGCGCTGTGTCCAAGGGACACTCGCCTTCCCCGATCCCCGCTCTGCAAGCCTGTGGCGGCGCGCACGGAGCGCGCCGCCGAGTTTGTTTTGACAGGTGATCGGCTGTGACTTTGACACAGCCGATCACATGGTAAACAGCCAATGAAATTGGCTGTTTACCGTGATCGGGGAAGCGCTGTGTCCGCGGGCGCGCGCAAGGCATTATCCTGCAGGACGTCATATGACGTCCAGTATCAATAATGCAACCACTTCCCGGACGTCAATTCACTATTGACTGGGCGGGAAGTGGTTAATAAACCCCATAGTATTTTTCAATTTAACCCTACTCCAACCACAAAGTCACAACTAGATAAAGCTAGCTTAAAACTTGACCTCTTCTTATCAGAATCAGTAGACAAAACACTACGTAAATCTAAACAAAATTTTTATTTTAAAGCAAATAAACCAGGTACCCTCCTTGCCCGAGCACTCAAACAACGAAATAACCCTTTTAAACCAATTAGACTAAAAATCTCTCAAGATAGATAAACAAGTAATCCTGTAAAAATCTTACCTACATTCCATAAACATCTCACCTCTCTCTATAAAAAAGAAGGATCTTTTGACCAATCCAACGCAGAAACATTTTTCTCACAATTGAGTCTCCCAACTCTATCTCAGACACAATATGACAGTCTTAAAAATCCCATTACCCCTAGTGAAATTGAACTGGCAATCAAATCCCTCAAACCAAACAAACGTCCTGGACCTGACGGGTTCTCAGCCCTCTACTACAACTCCCTTCTCAACAATCAATCTTTTAGATCAGAAACCCTTACATCAATAATAAAAATGATCCCTAAACCTCAGTCAGATGACTCAGCCTGTACAAATTATAGGCCAATATCTTTATTAAATTTTGACATAAAACTACTAGCGAAAGTTATGGCATTTCAGCTGAATAATATAATTGGTTCCCTAACAAAGATCAAGTAGGTTTCATCCCCTTGTGCCAAGCTTCAGATAATGTCCGTAGAACAGCCCTATTTATCCAAGCAGCTAAAACTAGACGAATACCTACATGCCTTGTACCGCTAGACATCAAAAATGCTTTTGACACGGTATCATGGTCATATTTACATTTCGCTCTACAAAAATTGGGTTTTAGCCCCCACTTTCTAAGCTGGGTTTCATCATTATATAATAAACCTAAAGCTTATGTTAAATACGCTGGATACAAGTCTGACATGTTTGATATCAATAGAGGTACACTCTAGGGATGTCCTCTCTCCCCACTCCTATTTGCCCTATTAATTGAACCCCTTGCCCAATCCATTCGTGCAGATCCCTCAATCAAAGGTATAGAATTAGCAGGTCATCAACATAAGCTTTGCTTATTTGCTGATGACATCTTAATTTTTATGACTTCCCCACATATTACTGCCCCTAATCTTATCAACAAATTAGACCAATTTACCCGAATATCAGGTTTAAAAATAAATTCACAAAAATCTACAGCTCTAAATATTTCTTTATCTCCAGATACATTACAGCAAGCGAAAATGTCCCTCCCTTTTACTTGGTCATCTACACACCTCACTAATCTAGGTATTACTCTCACTCCTGATCTCACCGACATATTCTCTGCTAACTATACCCCACTATTACGGAAAATTACTAATTATTTAAAACAATGGTCTACTCTCCCAATATCATGGATAGGCAAAATAATTGTCATAAAAATGACTATGCTTCCAAAAATATTATACCTTTTTCTTGTTTTACCCATTCCAATACCCTCATACTTCTTGAGAAATCATCAACGCAAAACACAGGCATTTATATGGAACTCTCTAAAATCCTGCTTACCCTCACACACTCTATATCTCCCAAAATTGAAAGGTGGACTAGACTTTCCAAATTTTACCACCTATTTCCATGCCGCACAAATAGCGAATATCCCCAAATATCATACAAAACATGAAATCCCTCTTTGGGTAGCAATTGAAACAACTGATTTTTTAATATATTTTTATTTCAGTTCCCTGGTTTTTATTCCCATCTTTTTTTTTTTTTAAATTTATGTTTATTGATTTTTCCATTGAACAGAGAAAAATTACAGAGCATATCAACATACACGCTTACACATTATTTTCTTGTATTCAGTAGCAATATACCAGTATTACACCGTGAAGCGGGAGCATAAACAATATAGTCTCGAAATAACATTCAAGCCTAATAAGGCCTACAGCTTGTGGCCACATGGCCACATAGGTGTCCCAGTTCCTCAACGGAGGAGAAGAAAAAAAAAAGAAACACAAAACCCTAATACCAAAGGTGTATCGAGAGTATTTAACTGTGATTTTCACAGGACTCATTCGGTTATCCTTATTCAGTAATACTTAAGTGCTTGCATTCACTCACACAACACTCATACCCATTCACCCAGCACTTCCACCCATTTCCCCAGCCGAAACTACAGCTGGGGGGGGCACTCCTCCTACTCCCCCCCACATTTATGTGGGATATGTTTCATGTCCCCAGCTTCTTTATTTAGGATAGGAGGTAGTTCTTCCCCCCCCCATCAAACAGGAGGGGCTGAATCAGGGCCCACTACTGCTGAGACAGAGGGGTATCTTTCCAAAAGGAGCTGTCTATATCCAGCCAAGGTTGCCAGATCTTGTACAATTTCTGTATACAGGCCCTTCCTTTATAGATTAGTTTAAAGGTTGGTACGACTTTGTTTATCATGCGGTACAGCAGTTGGAGCAATTGAAACAATTGATAGTAACCCAACATCCTTACCTAATCTAATATGGTCTACCTCTTCTGACCATAAAATAATTGAAAATAAAATAACCAAACATACAATTACCATTTGGGATACATTTAAAATAACCAAAGGTTTGCAATCTCCACATACACCTTTAATATCATTTATCAGAAACTCCAAATTTTACCCAGCCCACACATACCCTAATACTTTAAAAAAAATGGACTTCTGCTGGCCTAACACAATTAGCTGATTTTTTTAACATTAACCTCATTCAAAACATTCTCTGAAATATGTGAACATCACAAACTCCCGTCTTCTGAACTCTTTCACTACTTACAAATCCCAAAAAAATTTGAACCTTATTTACATGATACTAATCAATTAAGTAATATGTCGCAATTCGAACGTATATGTACACAAGACCCTCATACCAAAGGTCTTATTTCAATGTTATATAATCATCTGATCACTACTTCTGACTCAAAGCTACCTTCATATGTGGAAAAATGGGAGAAAGAACTTGGAACTAAAATCAACATTTCCGACTGGAATAAAGTCTGGACCAATACAAAAATGTCTTCTCAAAATATAATTGCTTTGGAAACAAACTATAAAAATAATCATGCACTGGTACTTGGTTCCTGTTAAAATTGCAAAATATACAGTTGGAACACCATACGGACTTGCAGATCCTCAAATCCAAGGTGAGAGCCCTGGAAGTAAGAGCCGAGGACGCCGAGAACAGGAACCGCCGGAACAACTTGCGGGTCCTCGGCCTCCTGGAGGGTGCTGAGGGATCGGACCCGGTTACCTTCATGGAGCAGCTCCTCCCCACCCTGCTCCCGAAGGCCCGCTTCTCCCCACACTTCTCCATCGAGCGGGCGCACCGTATCTCGGCCCTCCGAGGCCCATATGGAGCGCCGCTGGGCACTTTTATTTTCTAACTTCTCCACTATAGAGACAGAGACACTGTCCTTCACTCTGCCCGTGCACAAGGAGAGTTGAAATACGAGAATGCGAAGATATTGATCTTTCCCGACTACTCCGTCGAAATGCAAAGACAGCGGAAGTCATTCGACCCCGTTCGTGCCATCCTGAGAGCTAAAGGAGTCAAATACAGCATGCTCTTTCCTGCCAAGCTGTGGGTCCAGGATGGTGAACACATCCAATTTTTTACTTCACCCAGAGAAGCGGCGAAGTGGGCTGAGTCGCTCCGTACCTGAGGCTTTCTACCTGCTGCTAGTAACTGTGAATATGTTCCGGGGGGGTCAGGCCGCCCTGAACCCCACCACCTGCACTCAGAGGGCTTAACATGTTTTACTGGGCCACATGGTAGATTTCTACTGACCCCATTACTCCTCCACTGTGTATTGATCCTCCCCAACAGATCCTCTTTATAGCCCCCTAACCTGTTGTTTCCCAGCGCCTCCACACTCCCTGTTCTGAACTGGGGATGGTGACTCCTTCTGTGATTTCCTCACTAACTTTCGGACCCCAGCCGTGAGGAGGGACGGGTGGAAACTACATGTATGTTGTGGCTCAGATAGACTATCACTGTTGATGACCCCCCTCTGAGGCTTCTTCCCCCCCTGTGAACTTGTTGCCGCTCCTGCTTATGTGTGGAACAACGGATGACCCTTACACCTAAGAAGAGTGCCCCCGGGCCACCCGAGAGATCCATGGGACATATCCTTCACCGGATTCATAAGTTAATTTTGACTAGTTTATTGCAAAGGGGCCCGTTGCCTCTTGCTCACTGCCTCCATGTTCAGCACCTGGGCTGATTTTTGTTTTGGGAATCAAACCCTCCTCCGGGGACGGGGGGGGGTTGGGTCTGGGGGGAGTTTGGGAAAGTTGAGCCGCGTTTTTGGCTCTCAGTTCATGATTGTATACGGCATAACAGACATACTGTTGTTGGTGACATTTATACTGCTGTGGAGTCCCGGTCCTCTCCCCGGCCTAGTTCTGGCTGGCTGGAGGGCACCGGGCCTAATAAAGTACGGTAATCCTTTTTATACTGTGCTGAGAGATGGTGATGGCTACACTTGATGTCCTCTCCTGGAACACACGGGGCATGAATTCCCCAATCTCTTGTCTTCCAATACATAAAAAAATATAATCCGCACATATGTGTGTTGCAGGAGACGCATCTGGTGGGAAGCAAAACAATGAGCCTTAAGAGACCGTGGGTAGGACACCACTACCACTCTACCTACTCTAATTTTGCCAGGGGTGTTAGTGTGCTGGTTGCAAAAACCCTGCCGTTTAAACTGCTAGACTTGGTGCTTAACCCTGATGGCAGATTCATACTGCTCTATGCTTTAATCCAGAGCGTTCCATGGGTTGTGGTGGGCCTCTATTTGCCCCCCCCCCGGTTTCCATTACACTTCTGAATCTGCTCACGGCCAAGTTAGCTCAGTACCCACCGGACAACGTTATTCTCATGGGGGACTTCAACCTGGTTCCGGACTCTGACAGGGACAGATGTGCCGCGGCGGGTGCGACCCGCGAGGACTAGCCGCATGGGCTGATACCTATGGCTTTACGGATGTGTGGAGGTGGAGACATCCCCATTCCAGAGTGTTTACCTGCCACTCAGCCACGTGGTGGCGCCTGTCCTCCCCAGAGTTCTGAACATTACTATCCTCCCTCGGGGCATTTCAGATCACGCCCCACTATTACTGTCCCTGGAGCTGACCACAACCCCCTCGGACAGACTCTGGAGACTCTCCAGATTCTGGGTCTCGGATAAAGATGTTGACTCTAGATTCCTTCCCACGCTGCGACTGTTCTGGGCAGAAAATTTGGGGTCTGCTGGGGAAAATTTTGCATGGGACGCCTTCAAGGCCTCCTCGAGGGGACAGTATCAGTCTATCATTGCCGCTGTGAGGAAAGACCGCAGGGCAGATCTTGAGAGAGTCGAAAGGGAGGCGTCGGCAAAGGAGGCCCTCTATGTTGGAACTCATGACCCTGCACACTACACCCAACTCCAGTCCCTGACGCAACAAGCCATACTCCTTCGCACATCTCTCACGCAAAAGAGGCTCCTTCATCAATCCCAAAGGATTTTTGAACAAGGAGATAAGACAGGACGCCTCCTTGTGTGGCTGTCTAGAGAACAATCAGGGTTAGCGACCATCGCACACATACAGGGTCAAGATGGGAACCTACTCTCTACCCCCCAAGACATTAACCAGTGCTTCGCCACTTATTATCAGCAGCTTTACACCTCCAGGGTGTCCTATGACCAGAAAGACCTTGACACTTACTTAGACGAGATTGACATACCGGTCCTCACTACCGCCACTGCCAACAATCTGGACGCTCCAATAAAGATTGGTCCTGAAGGGGATGCAGACAAGTAAAACGCCGGGCCCGGATGGGTTCCCGGTGGAATTTTATAAGACATACATGGAGGACCTGGCCCCTAGACTATTGCAAAACCTGATGCGGGCTTCTGATTCAGGGGCCCTTCCGGACTCAATGAGCGATGCTGTCATAGTGGTTATCCCCAAGCCGGGCAAAGATCCCTTACTGTGTTCCTCATATCACCCCATTTCTCTCCTCAATGTTGACGCCAAGGTCTTTGCAAAAATTTTAGCGAATCGCCTTAATACGGTCATCACAGCATTGGTCCACCCTGACCAAACTGGGTTTATGCCGGGGCGGGGTACTGACATTAATATCCGTCGGTTGCACACACACACATCGCAAATGCTGACCCGGACGCTTCGGGAGTGGTGGCCTCACTCGACGCTGAGAAGGCTTTTGACTCAGTCGAGTGGGGCTACCTATGGTCTGTCCTGGCCAGATATGGCTTTGGCCCGAGATTCCTGAAGTGGCTCCAAATGCTGTACGCACACCCCAGGGCCCGTATTCGTACCAACGGCGCACTGTCGGGCCCCTTCCTCCTGCGGCGAGGGACCCGCCAGGAATGCCCGCTATCCCCAACCCTTTTTGCCCTGGCCTTGGAACCTCTCGCCGCACATATTAGGGGGGACCCCCTGGTCAGGGGCATACGTGTAGGCCCCTTAGAAGAGAAACTTTCACTATATGCAGACTACTCTCTCCTTTACCTGGCAGATAGCTCCACTTCCCTTGACTCGGCCTTGGCGTAGTTCAATACGTTTGCCCAATACTCAGGAATCCGTATCAATTCAAATCAATTCAAATCAAAAGTCAGTTCAATTTTCACTCCAACCGTCGGCTCCGCTAACTCCTTCCCAACAGTCCGTAACAGTCCGGTGGTGGTTCTCCCAGCCTAAGCTGAATCCCGCAGTTACCCTCGAGGCCGCTCTCCTTGGGTCTTATGCAGCTCTCTCCAACCTTGTTTTTAGGGGACCCAAAGCACATCCCAAAGTGACAGAACTAATGAGAACCTCTATAAGGGTCTGGCAGACCTCCAGGGCTTCGGGAATCAGGCCTCTCACACACTCTCCACACACCCCGCTATGGGATAACCCCCTTCTTCCTCAGCTCAACTCGGTACCTGACCCGGCTGCCTGGGCAAAATATGTGATAGTGAAACTCAAACATGTAATCATGAACGGACAGATTGCGACGTTCCAAAACTTGAAACAGATTCACCGACTCCCCCAATCCTTTCTATTTCGATACTGGCAACTTAAGCACGCCATTAACTCGCAATTCCCAGAGACGATTATCCTTGAGTCTGACTTAATAGAAAGGCGGCTTATGTACGGGATGATGGAGAGACATCTCTCCTCCCTCTATCTCTACCTCACGGTAGCACATGACACTAACACAGTGACTCTCTTCCACAAATGGAAGGCAGACATTCCTGATCTTGATGAGGAGTCCTGGGAGGACCTGGTCTCCTCCTATATCCCATCCATGATTGCGTCCAGGGATCGTTTCATACAGCTCAAGTTCCTACATCGGGCATACTACACTCCACAAAGACTGGCCAACATTTACCCCTCCCTGAGTCCATTGAGCGGGAGATGTAAGCAAGCTGAGGGCTCCTTCCTCCATATGGTCTGGACCTGTCCGAAGATCCAGTCTTACTGGCGGGCGGTGGTGGAGACGGTGGGGAGGATTGGTGGACTTGACCTCACGCTTGACCCCCTCTTCTTCCTGCTTAGTTACCTGGGTGACATGGAGGGAGACAGATATATCAAATTATGTGTAACCTTTTTGCTGTTCTATGCCAGGAGAGAAATCCTTCTGCGATGGAGGGGTGAGGAGATCCCTACTAAGGCCTCTTGGGAGAATACTGTAAACAGGGTGCTACCACTTTATAAAATCACATATGCCCAGCAAAGTTCGACAAGATCTGGTCCTCCTGGTTGGATGGTTGTGGTGACGGTCTTGTGGGGCCCTAGCGCCTGGTCACAATATCTGGAGAATGTTGATGCCTGGCTTTAAGTTCTGCGCCTTCTCCTGACCTCTTTCCCTTCCCCCTCCCGCCCTCCCCCCTCCTTCCCCCCTGCTTCTCTTCCCCCCCCTCCCCATCCTTCCTCTTAATGGTCGCCCACTCCCCCCCTCCCCCAAGACAAAGGGGAGGGAGATCCCCTGAGAGATGAGGTCCTGTCATAAATCTTTATGTATCCCCTGACTATAATATGTTGTGACGATCCCATCACTATACACTACGGTGAACTCTCTGAATATCCTGCCTGAATGTATAACCAATATGACTTTGTATTTATTGTCACTCTGCAGTACACCTATGTTGTTATTCTGTCAGTGCCTTGTATATATTTGTCATTTTCTAAATAAAAAACCTTTACTGTTAAAAAAAAAATGCAAAATATGCTCCTCAATGCTCCCCATTCTGTTTTCGTGGCTGTGGTGGTCTGGGAACGCACTTACATACATTCTGGGATTGTCCGATTACAAAAAAGTTCTGGAATGAAATTTTCCTCATGGTATCTAAAATATTTAAGATAGCTATCATTCCAGACACGACTATTGCACTTTTAAATATAAAACCAGTTCATATTTCTTACACTCAATTTAGGCTCTTTCTCCAGATCACCACAGCCACAAAGCAAACCCATTGCCAAAGCTTGGAAAACCAATACATTAATGATCTCTGAAGCTAAAAACAGAATAAACCAAGCAATGATCCTTTCCAAATCAGAAGCCATAACCAACGATACTATACAAAATTTTGAGAAAATATGGAATCCTTGGATGACGTATTTTCTTCCTACGATCCCTGACAATTCCCTATTAAGACCTTGATATACTATAATACTATAATATTATACAACAATATGAGTGGAAACAAGTACTAAACATGAACATTTATCTTCTGTAATATCTTAATAATATGCTTACAATATAGATGCTCCGGAGAACTTTCTTACCCTAGACTCTTTTCTCTCTTTCTTACCTTCATTCTTTCCCTTTTACTATTACTCTGCCCTTTTTTTCTATTTCCCTATTTTTTGTATTACCATATTTAAATGGTAATGTATTATACATAAATACTATATTTAGTTATTACTTACAATAATTATACATTTTTGAAGTTTTTATTGAATTAGTTGATTTCCAATTAACTTTCTTTCCATAGTGACTATATATTAATTGAATATGCCTGGAACTAGGCTTGTGCAATTCGTTTCGTAACGAATCGAAATTCGTCCGAATTTAGCAACTTTCGGACATTCGGAAGCATTCGAATTTCCGAACAAAGCAATTACGAATAAAACCGAATCCGAAATAAATTATACCGCAAAATAGCGAATGCCCGAATGTCTTCGGCATAATTCGTTATGAAAAAAGTTACGAATGTACGAATCCATTCGAAGCACAATAACACTCACTCTGCTCTCTGCTTCTCCCTCACCATGCTGAACTGCCTCTCAAAATGGTGTACAGGGGGCGGAGGCTATAGCCGCATGAAAAAACTAAAGTAAAATACGAGATTTCGAATCCATTCGAAGCACAATAACACTCTGCTCTGCTCTCTGCTTCTCCCTCACCGTGCTGAACCCTCTCAAAATGGTGTACAGGGGCGGAGCCTATAGCCGCATGTAAAAAACGAAAGTAAAATACGAGATTTCGAATCGTTACAAATAACCGCTATGTATTTAGAAAAGTACAAATCCATTCGAAGCACATTAGGCATAATAGGCAGCGTCGTTGTGAGAGAGACACGGAAAATTACGAATCAACGAACCCAAAAAAAGTTACGAAAGTAGGAGTTGTGTCCAGAATCAACGAAAAACAACATACTCTACCGAAAGTACGAATTATAAAGCAACAAAAAATTCAAACGAAAAATGTCGCTTGCGAAAATACGAATTAGTCCGAACACGAAAAATCCCGTCTAGCAAAATTACGAATGATTACGAATCAACAGGACCGGAAAGAAACGAACCGAAACTAAACGAATTTTTCCGTTGTGCACAAGAAGCGAACCGAAACGGAACGAATTTTTCCGTTGTGCACAAGTCTACCTGGAACTAAGTGTATTAGCACATATTCACATATTACATTTTTCAATTGTTTTTATTAACTTAACATTTCATTTTCGATTACCTGTTTATGTAAAATATCTAATCTTCAGATATGTATAATTCCATCCAATTTACTATCATATACTTAACTAATATTACCATTTGTTGTAACTATTTATTACTAATTGTAGCTGTCTTTATTATTTAATATTCAAGAAACAAACTTGACAAGGAAAATAAATATCACTGTGCGCCCCCGATTGACAAATTGAGTTTTGTCATTTCTACCGCTCCCATAACAGCCTTCATGCCACCTTGGCCACATTGCTCTCTGTCACCTGCCTCGCCATATGCCTGTGAGGGGGCGTGTTTTAAATTTCCGCACATCCCTCTGACAAATCCCTATGTCTAGTGCTGGTACGTACACACCTCCTCTGCACTGCGGCGCACGGCACTCTGGGCAATGCAGTTTTTTGGTTGGTCTCGCGGGTTCCGCGCATGACTGTTGGCACAATCCCGCCCGCCTCGAGTTGGTGGCGACAGACGCCGACTCATTGGACGGCATACTTAGGCCGGCTTGTGAGTCTGTCTCAGTGTTTGAGATGGAGGGTGACCCCTACACTGCATCATCTGTTTCAGGGTAAGTTCAACATCTCCCAAACTTAGCCAATTTATTTCTTTCCTTCTTGTAGTTTATCAATCTGTCATTCCCTCAGTCTTCACTAGTTATCTTCAGCGCCTCTGCCTTACTACGTTTGGCTAGCACTTACGGTCATTGTTATTGTTACATCTAATGTCTCCTGGCACTTGCTTTTAACCCCTACTAGCTGCAACATTATATCATACATTTCCAATGTAATTTCATTGCCCCCTATTTTTTGAGACAAAGTCCTTTGTAAGCTCCGTTCTGAGTTTGCAGTTGTCAGGAGGTATACCTTCTTGTGTTTATATATAATTTTATATATACTGTTAACCTTTTTTAACTCACCAATCTACTACTATATTTAACCCCCTTTTCACTTCAGGACTCTCTTTGTCTGCTTCTCTGTTTTTCTTTTTACCAATTCCATATCCTAGTCAATATATTTTTTAATATTTTTCTTCAGTGTTATTTCAAGTCATACTTACTGCATGATCTCAACTTGGGCACTCTCCACCCCATGCCCCATGTAATTTGATTTTAAGTAAGTATTCTTCCTATATTCACTATATTAACCTCATCATTAATTTACCATCCCCCTATCTCTTTCTTAGCTGTACTAGCTCCCCCTTTATTACTACAACTTTATTTTTTCAGCCGGGCCTCTGTATGCCCTTTGTGGCTACTCCTTTTGAGCTCCTACCTCTGGGCTTCCCTGTGCCCTTTGCTGGACAGTGGTCACTTTTGGAAGGTTCCCCCTGCTGGGTAGGTGTTTTTACGTATGGGGAAGCAGATGCGCTGACTATTAGCACACTGTTCTTACTATTTGTATAATATCTGCATTTTTGTGAATGAATTTCCAATATATGTTTATTATTCTAATCTATCAATTTTTCTATTTATGTTTAGTATCATGCAATTTTCCTGTCTTGCCCGTATGTCCCCCGATGAAGCGATAGAGCGAAACATGTCGGGACCTTACGTGTAACTGTATATTGAACTCAACCAGCCTTGTACCTTTATTATTTGCCCATCTAGCTGTTTTTTGTTAATATTGTGATTACCACAATGTAGCTCTCTCTCCTTTTTTTTAAACTGAATCATATTAAAAATATTTAAATTTTATTATTTCTTTGTATTGGTTTCTCATTACTATATCAAATGCACTGCAAAAATCCCCTCTCCTCTCCAATTCACTGTATGTGTTATGTTTTGTGTACTTTTTGAATTTGCCGCCAGGCTCCGCCCCCATGCTTTGCGACGCTCGCAGGGAATGAAGCCTGGCACACAGAGGCATTGGGTGAAGGACAGAGCCCGCGGACACAGCGGGGGGACATCGCAGGATCCTGGGGACAAGGTAAGTAACCTGCACCAGGATCCTGCAATGCAATCCTGAGTGTGGCTCAGGGATACCGCTAATGGTACTGAAATTTAACCCCAAGCCATACTCGGGAAAACTGCCAGGGAGTTTAAATTCTTCCTAATATAACCTGCCCCCGACCCTTCATCCTTCCTATCCATACTCCCAGCCAAGCTCGACTACTATTAAAACTGCGTTACTGGTGATAGACTCTCAAGCTGCCTCCTCTCTAGAGGCAATTCTCTCTGAACTAAAATTTCTGTGCACAATTAAGGCCCTGAAACCTGGCAAATGCCCTGGTCAAACGGCTTATCCCCTTTATTTTAAAATGTATTTACTCCACATTGGGCTCCGATTATGGCTAAAGCCTTTGATACCATTGCCGATACTCTCCCTCCATCTCCACAACTATTAGCTGCTAACATTTCTATTTTCCCTATACCTGGTAAGTAGTAGCTACTGACCCATCTCCCTCCTCAATATTCAACATCTATTTGAGAATTTTTGTTTTAAGTGTTGGCCAATCACTTATCACCACTCATATCTGGCATAATTTATAGCGATCAGGTGGGTTTTTTCCCTGGTTGGTAAGCTAGGGACGACACAACCAGGACCCTCTATATCATTTTGTATGCTCATAAGCTTAATTTGAAGCTTGTCTGCTCTCATTTGATGCAGAAAAGGCCTTTGACAGAGTGTTCAGGGGGATCCTGTCCTTCGAGCAAATAGGCCAAGGCCGCAATTTTATTACTAAAATCATATCCCTTTATTCCCATCCCTCTGTGTCTGTACTAGTAAATGGTTCTATACCAGACAGGGCTGCTCTCTCCCCCCCTCCTTTTTGTTATTGTTATAGAACATTTGGCACAGGCCCTATATTACTGGTATACAGACCCCGTTGATGCACCATATACTCTCTCTGTACCTGGAGGATCCCCTCCTTTATATTCAGCAACCCCATATTTCCATCCCCACTTTCTTACAAGAATTTCAAACGTTCAGAGCCTTTAGTAATTTTGCAGTAAACATGTCTAAGGCTGAGGCATTAAATAGCCTCCAACCCCCCCTCCACCATCATGGCCCAGCTTCGCTCAAATTTTCCATTCCAGTGGAAACTGAGAGGCACGGTGAGTATTGTGGTCCCAGCTAATCTCTCAAATCTCTATGCACTTAACTTTGGCCCTCTCAAAGATCCGCAAAGAGTTGGAGGTGTGGAGCTCCTCTTCCCTTCCTTGGCTTGGCAGGATCAACACCTTAAAGATGGTCATTCTCCCCAAACTACTCTATAATTTCCAGAGCATCCCTAAATCCCTCCATAAATCTTTTTTTGCACCTTACCCACCCTCTCCAGTCGCTTTCTTTGGAATCATGGATTTCCGCACTTGCATTACAATATGCCAAATCTCAGGGTAGTGTCAGCAGGATTTCTAACTTTATTACTCGGCGGCCCTGCTTTAGCACACACTGGAATGGATTCCATGCCTGCTGTGTAAAACTTTGACTTTGGTAGAGTAAAATCTCTCTCAATTTGACTTGTGAGTCTTACCATGGGGTTCCAAATACAACTTACAGAAGTTACAGGATATCTCACCCCTGACATTGGCCACACTCTGCATTTGGTACAAAGCTGGTTTCCTTCATCGTTTGTTCTCACACCCATCCCCACGACTACATTATTTGACAATTTTGATCTCCCTCAAGGGGTAGGAGCCTTTATGTTTGTCCCCTACCAAAGATCGGGCAATTTTTTTTTTAATCTCTTGCTGGAGGTTCTGTTTCATCCATCCCATGAGAGATTGGCTACCGTAACTAATTCTCACTTGTCAGCTTTCTATAGGAGACTGTGTTCATCCGACCACACAAGGCATTTGTTTACTGAATTGGAGAGGCTGTGCTCTCTTATCAAGATACCTAGACATATACTCTCTATCTTCTATAAACTCCTCCAGGGCTTGGTCCCCTGAACTGGGTTGTGAATTTTCGGGTTCTGACTGGCAGACTTCCTTCCTATTTACTCATGACTCTACCATATCCAGCCATGCTCAGGAGAAAAATGTTAAGATAATTTGACAGTGGTATAGGGACCCACTGACTCTCCACCCAGCCTTCTCATCCACTCCTGCTGCATGCTGGTGCTGTGGTTGTGAGTGGGGTTCTTACTTACATATTTGCTTGGATTGCCCACAGATTAAAACATTTTGGTCCACGGATTTTGCAATATACAGCGTGTAAAATAAGTACTGAATGGCCCAGCCAATCTATGGAAAGAACTTAAGATCAGAGTTCATAGAAGAGGCCTACCTATCCTTCAAAATTTCTTATAGGTGGATGAGACTATCTTCCAGAATTCTTCTTACACCTCCTTTTTCCCCCTACATTCTTTTTCCTTTCAGTTATACTCCATTTCTCTCTTTTCTCATCCCCTGATTAAGTCACTGGGCATGACGTAATGCATAGGGCGTGAGCGGAGGCATCACGGAAGTGATGCCGGAGGTATTAAGAGCTTGGCACTCGTGGAATACATGCTCTGTTACTTTGTGTTAAAGTGAGTAAAACCACTTTTAACTTGAATAAACCTTATAAAATGTTATTACACCATGGTGAGTCTCTTTATGAATATAATCACAGAGGATATCAAGGGAGAATACCCATGATCACTTAGAGGAGACTTACTTACCATAGAGATCCATTCAGCCAGGGAGGAGCACTAGAGGACCCTAGAGGCGAGCAGAGATACACGGACCACCAGATTGAGACTACTGTTATATTGATTATTATGATGGGAGTGGTTGAGAGATAATCTCATCTCTGCCCTAGAAACACCCAATTTTGGGTTTTAGTTCAAACATGGTACAGTATATTGTTTCCTTTCTATATATATATAATTTTTCTTTTTGAAAAAGTATCTTACACATCTTTATTATATCTGGTTCCTGCATTTGCCTGGGAGACTGCCTTCACAGGCCTTGTGCGCATAAGCATTTTGGTGCTGGTTATTTGGATGAGTCCTTTTTTGCAATACATTCCTATTGGGCCTTATCTATACTACTTGGGTGTGGTTTCCTAGGGGGTTTATTATGATCTTTATATACAGTGGGTACGGAAAGTATTCAGACCCCCTTTCAGTTTTTCTTTTTTAATAAATCTGCAAAAATTTCAACAATTCTATGTTTTTCTGTCAATATGGGGTGCTGTGTGTAAATTAATGAGGACAAAATTAACTTAAATGATTTTAGCAAATGGCTGCAATATAACAAAGAGTGAAAAATTTAAGGGGGTCTAAATACTTTCCGTACCCACTGTATATACTTGAGGTCACAGAGATATGACGTCTCACCGTTATCTGATTATTATATTTCATTACATATTGGTTATTTTATATGTTTAACTTGTAGATAATTTCTCTGACAAATATACTCCTGAGGAAGCGGGTCACCACAAAACATGTAGAGTTTACAACTGGAGTATTGTTTTGGTTCAATATTTTGTGGAATTTGTATGATCTTTCTTTTCCCAGATTGCGTCAGAGAATTGGGTGCCTCTATAGAGTAGCATTCGGTGTTTAGTATACACTTGTCTATGTTTTTAACCAAATATTTTTTGTATAATAAATTTATATTTTTCTAAATTCTTTGTGTAAGTCTATACTGTACCATGAAAGTCCATTTTGCCTCCATTCACTTCAAATTTTCTAACCACTGTAATTATTTAATAAATTTATATTTATGATTCAAAGCTTTTTTGCATCACCCCTGTGGACATTTAGCCATGTTGAACCAGATTTATAGTGCATGTGTATTTTACTTATTTATGAAAATACTTACGTGCACATCCTGTGTAATATCATATGTAAATCCCAACCTATAGCTTTACAGATTTTAAAAACAAAATACTTAAAAGGGAGCTATCTAGACTGTACATATTCTAAATACTAAGTGACAGTGTTGCCTGTGTCCTTTGTTTCCCCTTGTTAATTTGTTTTCTCTTATTTCTCCTTCTCTTCTATGCTGGAGCTAAGCAAGTATATTTGATTGGCATTGTAATAGCATCACTTTCCAGGGGCACTGTAGGGACAGTTGCAGGTCTTTTAACTCCACCATTCATCCCTGTTAATGGACTCACTTTCATTTCATAGAATGATTTGCATGCCTCTAGTGACACATTTTGAACCTGCTCTGCATCTGTTTGCTCATGCATCACAGCACTGAAAAAGATAATGTCACAAGTAATTCAAGCAGGTTGCTAATGATCTTGGCTGTAGGTTGACAACACATGCTGTCAGCTACATAATTGCTGGAATATCACCAGCTGTAGCAAACTAATATTGACATACATTTGGAGGCAGATTTATTAGTTATACCCATCTAAAATACCGAATCTCATGAACTATATACTTAGGTACATCAGGTGCAAGGAAAAAAAAAAAAAAACATAATTTGTTTGCACATGATGTAAGTCAAATGAGCTTTACCTCATTCACTAACCCTCAAGGATGCTTCCTTACAAAGTGCAACTTCGCTTGTAAAGTGAACAGTCCATTTGCCTTTAGTAAGTCAAACCCAATGGTTATATGAGCAGTTGGAGGTTTCAGTTTTGCCTTTCTCCTCTGACCTCTCACTTGCCGACCACAATACGTATTTATACGTTGCAGTTTGCAAGTGGTTTACTAGGATTATGGCTGAAGCTGTGAGCCATAATGCCAGTATCTTTTATTTCAGCAGCGGCTGGCTTTCTCTTGAAAGCGTTCTGAGCGGCCCCTCTCCCGTCGCTCATTGGTGTTTCTGGGGATTAATGTTTTTACCACCATGCCCAAAAATTATCAAACGGTGCGGATGGCTAATCACAGAGGCAATAAAAGACTAGATCGACATGACGTCACTTCCGGTCCAGGTTTTTAAAGCAAAAGATCAATTTTTTTTTAACTTTTGCTCTTAAAGGTAAAGAAGAGATTTTTGACCCCAGATCTCTTCATAAAGAGGACCTGTCATCCCTATTTCTATTACAAGGGATGTTTACATTCCTTGTAATAAAAATAAAAGTGATAAAAAAATAATAATCAAGGGACAGTGTAAAAAAAAAAATGTAAGCGCCCCAACCCTCCGTGCTCATGCGCAGAAGCAAACGAATATGTAAGTCACGCACGCATATGTAAACGTTGTTTGCACCACACACGAGGTATAATCGTGAATGTTAGAGCGAGAGCAATAATTCTACTGCTAGCATGGGCGTCCGCTGAAATGTTTTCAGGAGGGGGCGCTTCAGCAGCGGTGATACACAGTCGCATTTTACCCTTTCCCCCGACCGCTAGCAGGGGTTAAAAGTGACCCCCCCACGTTAAAATGTAAAAACTCCCCACTGTGCCTCCTGTATCTTTAAATATCTCTTTGTCACTACTGTGTACCCCCTCTCCACAACTGCACCTCTGGACCCCTTTACATTACACAGCACCCTGCATCACTGGACCCCTTTACATTACACAGCACCCCACACCACTGGACCCCTTTACATTACACAGCACCCTGCATCACTGGACCCCTTTACATTACACAGCACCCTGCATCACTGACCGCCTTTACATTACACAGCACCCTGCATCACTGGACCCCTTTACATTAAACAGCACCCTGCATCACTGGACCCCTTTACATTACACAGCATCCTGCATCACTGGACCCCTTTACATTACACAGCACCCTGCATCACTGACCGCCTTCACATTACACAGCACCCTGCATCACTGGACCCCTTTACATTACACAGCACCCTGCATCACTGGACCCCTTTACATTACACAGCATCCTGCATCACTGGACCCCTTTACATTACACAGCACCCTGCATCACTGACCGCCTTTACATTACACAACACCCTGCATCACTGGACCCCTTTACATTAAACAGCACCCTGCATCACTGGACCCCTTTACATTACACAGCAGCATCCTGCATCACTTGACCCCTTTACATTACACAGCACCCTGCACCCCTTTACATTTGTTGCGGTTTAAAATCTATATTTAAGATTTAATATCTCACAGATATGATATAGGTTTAATAAGAGTTCTTTTTGGACAAGATTTGAGAGCTTTAACATAATGAACATTTATTCTGTATTGGTAAAGTCTAAACTAACACAAATAAGCTATCTATACAGTCTTAGACAAGCAGGAAATAGTAGGTTAAAATATACAAAGTATTTACATGGAGGAACATAGAGCATCCTCCTAAAACCTTAAAGTACTAACATGAGTAGTTACATAGACAGACCTTTGGCATAATTACCCCTTTAGACCCATCCTTCAGGCCATCCTTTCATCAAGTAGTGAGCTCCCATCTCCCTTACTCTGAGTATATCTCTCTATACTGATACCCCATTGGTTGGCCTAGCTTGGGTCATGATTGGAGGGCTTACTCCATAAGTCAGCCCCCCTTTCATGCAAATCCAGGTGACTCTATGTGATCAGTAGATGTGCTTGAAGTTTTCCCAGGGTTATAGGTGAGGCTCTGTCCATTGTATTATCCCAGCATGGGACTCATTGACGAGAGTGGGTTTAACACAATGGCATTGTCTCTACAAGCGTGGGCCTCCGCAAGGTCTAGCAAAGGACCTTGCAAGGGTTAAGAAAGGGAATATATTCCGAAAGCTAAATGAACTATATGTACAGCAAGCTATTGTAAATATATTCATATTTACAATATGTTACCGCTCTTCAATGCAGTTTATACATGTCCCATAAGGCAACAGATGGCCCCTTGTGGCCAGTTGAGAATATGAGACTCGGCCACACCTAAAATAATGGGTCATGTATAATCTGCTTTGAAATTTGGAACTTTTGGCTTTGCCCTCTGAAGTGAAATAAAACTCTTAAACTTTCCGTCTCTACAGTTCATATGTCTGGATCCCAGTATTGGTAGTCATCACTTGTTCTGGATGTAATAAGTCCATAATAAAAATCATAAGATACCAAAACACAAAAAAAACGAAGGGGAAAAAATAAATAAAAGTAAACATGAGGCTCCTTGTTCTCAAACGTCCAATAATAATAATTTGTGCGAAAGTCAATAATGTTCATCTGGTCATGTTGCCCTTGCTTCTGGGACAGACTTCCATGGTGATTCCACTTGGATACAGCATACAGTAATGGCCTTTGGACCCACTTTCCTGGCTTTCTGTGATTGTACTTTATTAATGTGGGCAAAGTTAGAGAAGGAAAAACACGAGTACTTTTAAGACATATGCCTTCAAATTAATGCGTATCTTGTCATTCTGAGTATTAAGGACCTTTGATTAAAATTGTTATAGATATACTGCGACCTAATATGAGTCCCTTTCCCATTGACAGGTGTAAAAATTTAAATGGTTGCTCCTTAAGCCAGGTTGTCTGATTTCCATCCCCCATCTTTCTTCCTCCATTGTCATATGCCTGCCAGTAACTCTGCCCCGCCTTCTGCTGGATACCCCTGTGTGTGTGTATGACCCTTTGAGTGTCCAGGGGGATCTTGTTGCCATGGCAACTCACCACAAACTCCTTTTACTGCAGCTGTGTTCAGTTATACCAACCCTGATGGGTTAACGCCGTGGCGGGTGCCAAACTTTTGTGCATATAGCTCCCTCCTTGGCTACTGTGTGTAGCTACTGTATGAGTCCTGCCTTTAGCGGGCTAGGGGAGCGGTCATAACTTTAAGAGGTCTCTGTGCAGATTTAGGCAGTGTCATCTAAGCGGCCAAAAATAACGTGATTTCAGAATGCGGATAAGTGTGATGTCACCAGGTCCTTGTGGCTTCAGGGATGATTAGACTAAATTACTTCTTAAGTACAATTGTACTATACTTTCTGCTATTTGCCAATCACTATGAGTCTCACCAGTCCCAGTATATCTATATGATCTTCAAGCAACGCTCTTTGCACTTAGTTATGGCACAAAAAGAAAACTGACCAATCATAAAAAAAATATACCAATGACCACCTATGATGACTGCCAAATATTAGAACTGCAGAGAGGACACTATGTCACATATACAAGGAAACGAGTCACATGACTGTTGCTAAACCCAGGTGTTACTGTTACTATTGTCATAGTTGGTAATAGCTAAAATGACATACATTTATATAAAACCATTATCCCATGCTGAACGAGAGAAAAAAACTGTCGGAACTTTGTCCCATCCCCCAAAATGCTATAGGGAAGTTTTATTATTCTATATCAACATTTTTAACTGTTTATAAATGTTGCCATATAAGGTTCCCCCCTACTCCCCTCTTTTTTTTTTTTATTTCACCCCAGCGGAGCCAACCTCCAGAATCACCCAGCAAAAAAAATAAAAATAAGGTGATATAGGACAGAAAGAAAAATAGTTCCTTAAAAGGAAAGAGAAAAGATAAGAAAAAAACTGATCCAGAACAAAAAAAAGGTAAAAACCCAAAATTCAGATTGAATGCTGCCCCAACCTTTAACTTGTTAAAGAGCATTGAATCTGTACTTGTGCTAAAAGAAAAAATTGAAGCTGCCTTAAACATTGCAGCTATACAAAAGGCAACGCCCTTTTCTCCGTAGTGAAAAAACTACACCAAAAAGGTAAAAAAAAAAAGTAAAAGTAACAAAAAAAAATCAGATTTAATGCTGCCCCAACCTTTAAATTGTTAAAGAGCGTTGAATCTGTATTTTGTTAAACAAAAAAAAAATGATTGAAACTGCCTTTAAACATTGCAGCTATACAAAAGGCAATGCCCTCTCTCGGTAGTTATTAACATATTAATTGATATTAATTGATTCTCAGTGAAAATCTATTTGCAAGTCCACTAGGCCACAGAAAGTTCTATCAGAGAGAGACACTGTTTAATGAAACAGTCCATAAAAATATTTAGAATTTAGTTAGGCCTGACTAATTAATTCCATTCCAGGATTATCCTTAAAACAAGACATAAAAAAACAAAATATGTTTTAAGGTCCTCTGTGTCCGTCCTTGTGTGTGTATTTCTTCCTAAAACACAAAACTCAAAATCATTAATAACACCTCACTGTACCTCTTCTGAGAGGTTCTAATGGGCTACCTGGCCGTATATGCTTGGAACAGAGGTACTGAGTCCCTCAACACTAAGTACAGTGAAATATGCACCGACTCCCCCACATATCTGTACTCAAAAACAAAAAGTTATAGGAAAACATGGTGGGGTTTGTAAGTACTTACCGTCTAAGAAGACCCCATGTTAACATTAAACCTTTACACATATTAACAACACATGCGTCAATTCGGAAGGAAAAAAAAAACAAGACACAACCTATAAACCTACTGAATCCATGAGATGCCATAAGGTAATGTATTATGTAGTTTCCACGTGTCAGAGTGAATGACGCTTCACTCTAACCACAGGAAAGTGAGAAAAAAAAAACAAATTCCTATATACTATAGGACTCGAGATCTCGTATCTGTGCACAGGTTATTTATTCGTGAATACATTTCAATTTGTAAAAAAAGAAAGGTATAAATTTAAACTGGTACCAGTATTGAGCTCATTACAAACGAGAGAGAGGGAAAAAAAATTATCAACTAAACATAAACAGTACAAAGAATGCGCACTAATGTGATCACACTTATTGATGACCATAAAGCAAAAATCTTGTTTACATCTGGACAGTTCATACCCATCCATTCCCTCACTCAGACACACCCATTCGTTTAGATCGAATCCTCTAGATTTTGTTTAGAACTTTAGTAATTTGCAAATGAATTGCTAGGCGTTTCTGGCCATTGGGAGAATACTAAGGGACTGAATAAGAAAACAAAACAACACTCTGGAATACTATACTTACCTTTTGTTAGGCGTGTATTTACGCATATGAACAGCTTTATATGTCCATATACTTCCAGGACTCACTTACCCTGAAAAAAATAACTTGCATCCAAACAGATATTACTTATTTAAAGCAAACAATACAATGATCTAGTGAAACTAAATGCCCCAGATCTCTTAAAAAAAAATAACTTCTAGCTTACAATTCATTCCGTTTTAGTGTACTGGTTTGGTTCCCAATGGACAAATTTACTCCCATTTTTCAAATTCCAGGAGTCCCTAATGCTTCTTTTAAAGGATTGGAATTCTTTCACAAACTCATCCCGTTCCTGTTTCATTTGCCTAATCTCATACTGTAAAGCCTCATTTTTGGCCTTAATAGTTGAGGAAGGGATGTATGAATTTGTATTTTCATATTTCTTAGGCTTTTCACCCCAGCGAGGTGAGTACACTTCCACGTCACGCCTCTTTGTTTTATTTGGCTTTAATATCGTTTCACCAGAAGATGAACAAAACTGGGAAATGTGGCCGAATAAACCACACGTGAAGCATTTTATCTTCTGTAAAGTATTAACGCGTCTCTTAATAACTGGTGCGGTTTTAGGCTTAGAATATTCAATGGCTAAAACCTGATTAACCACTTTTGCTGTATGAGAAATGGGGGCCCTTTCAAAAGAGCTCTCACCTTTCAATAAACTGTTGGAACTAACACATACTCCAGACTGGGATAATTTCCTGTTGCCACTAGAAATACTCAAACTGGTTGCATTTCCCTCTGTGGTATGTGTAGGTTGTACCCGCTGCCCTGTGCTGGAAGATGGCGATAATTTTTTACATTTAATGTCTGCGGCCTTCAGCCCCTGTATTGTTGGCTGCTGGTGGCTAGCATTCATATTTGTCCTAGAAACTCTTAAGCCCCGTACACACGATCGGTTTAACTGATGAAAACCGTCCGATGGATGGTTTTTATCAGACAAACCGATCGTGTATGGTACCCATCGGTCTTTTTTCCTTTGGATGGAAAAAATAGAACTTGTTTTAAAATTTTCCGATGGATCAAGAACCGATGGTAATTTGCGATCGTCTATGGGCAAGTCCATTGGTTAAAAAACCCACGCATGCTCAGAATCAAGTCGACGCATCCTCAGAAGCATTAAACTTCATTTTTCTCGGCTCATCGGAGTGTTTTACGTCACCACGTTTGGAACGGTCGGTTTTTTGACTGATGGTGTGTGGCCAAGACTGATGAAAAACAGTTTCATCGGATTTCCGATGGTCAAATCCATCGGACGAAAATCCATAGGTTATCCGATCATGTGTACAGGGCTTTAGAGTACTGATATTACTTTTGGCTATTTCTAGATCTTCCTTGAGAGAAATGGTTTGCAATAATAATGACCTATAATTATTAGCTAACCAATAGGCCACAAAAATTAGTGCAGTCTTGCCCTCACGTTTGCTGTATTTTTTCTCTGTAAGTTTTATATTCACATACTCTTGTGCATGGTGCCATGGGTTTTTAGATTCCTCCATTGCTCTTATTATCTCTGCGCTATTTTTAACTTTAGCAGTCCTGGCCATCAATTTCTCCATGATTTACAAGTTCAGTGATGATACAATAATACACCACAGAACAGACTGGACACAGTAGTCTAGCCCTAAGAATATGCACCCGAGTGGAGATACCAGCCTTAAAATAACACTACTATCTTCACTGAATGAAGTCTAAACCCAAAAGTGCTGAGATCCGCACAAAAGGAACCATAGGTATACCGCTCTAGGTAGGCAATAGAAATGTAAACACAGCCATGTATACACCTATATTTGCTACACCCAATTCAGTTTACCAAAGAAGAAGAAAAAAATAAAAATAAAAAATCAAGGTATAAAATACAGTATGCTAATTGCACCTTTATTTTACACTAATAATAATCTCAGATATTAGCTTCAGTAGTAAAACTTCCACAGTTTTGTACTTTCTGACATCAATGAGAATATTACTGCTTGTAAATTCCCACTGTTAAAAAAACCCACAACAAAAGCCAAAATCTTTTGTAGGTTTCAATGCATCACGCAAACTCACACTGGTTAGAGCTAGCAATGAAGCTTAGTGAGGCAGAAAAACAATAATTAAAAACGAAATTTTTCCCACCTTGTAAAATTATTATTTTTTTCCACAAAACCAAGGACTCCTATTTTAGTGTCCTCTTTCCAAAAAAACAATCAAAAATCAAAACAAAAATCCCTGAACCTCCTCCCCATTAAATTAACCGGTTTTTAATGGTTTTTATGGTCGGTTTTTAATGGTACATCCAAAGTACTCATATCAATTATGATTTACGGGATATTAAAAAAAATAATGTGGTGTATCCTCCCTCATATTAGAGTTAATCTAATACCCACTAATAAAACACAAACATTTACCTATATTTTTCCACATGGATTGGATAAGCTGACTCAGCTTAAATTCCTTCTATGTCTCATTTTTCCTAGATAGGTTGGATAAGCTGACTCAGCTTAAATTCCTCCTCTCTCTAATACACAAATTTTGTTATTATATTAAATACTTTCAGTCCTGTATACTTCGTTGGTTGCCACTGTTGCGGTTTAAAATCTATATTTAAGATTTAATATCTCACAGATATGATATAGGTTTAATAAGAGTTCTTTTTGGACAAGATTTGAGAGCTTTAACATAATGAACATTTATTCTGTATTGGTAAAGTCTAAACTAACACAAAGAAGCTATCTATACAGTCTTAGACAAGCAGGAAATAGTAGGTTAAAATATACAAAGTATTTACATGGAGGAACATAGAGCATCCTCCTAAAACCTTAAAGTACTAACATGAGTAGTTACATAGACAGACCTTTGGCATAATTACCCCTTTAGACCCGTCCTTCACGCCATCCTTCCATCAAGTAGTGAGCTCCCATCTCCCTTACTCTGAGTATATCTCTCTATACTGATACCCCATTGGTTGGCCTAGCTTGGGTCATGATTGGAGGGCTTACTCCATAAGTCAGCCCCCCTTTCATGCAAATCCAGGTGACTCTATGTGATCAGGAGATGTGCTTGAAGTTTTCCCAGGGTTATAGGTGAGGCTCTGTCCATTGTATTATCCCAGCATGGGACTCATTGACGAGAGTGGGTTTAACACAATGGCATTGTCTCTACAAGCGTGGGGCTCCGCAAGGTCTAGCTGTTAACAAAGGACCTTGCAAGGGTGAAGAAAGGGAATATATTCCGAAAGCTAAATGAACTATACGTACAGCAAGCTATTGTAAATATATTCATATTTACAATATGTTACCGCTCTTCAATGCAGTTTATACATGTCCCATAAGGCAACACATTACAACCCTGCATCACTGGACCCCTTTACATTACGTTTCACCTTTTATGCATTGCGCGTCAGCGCTGATTTTATATAAGAACTATACTAATTTTTTTAATAAAGTACAAACGGTGTACACTTAGATTGTCTCCCTTATCCCTTTTTTTGGCACCTGCACTTTACGGAGATCCATCTAGCATCCTACAGTGGAAGTTTTATCGCTCATTTGGAGACATTATCCGGATTTCCCTCACTTTTCATCTTGGAAGGAAACAGCTGCAGCAGCCACATCCCATTATCCCAGGGTGGATACACGCTCGCATGACCTTCTCTTAATTGAGAGGTCCACCGAATCTGGTAAGCACATTGCTTGTGTGGGGGAGGATTGTATTGTCATCCCAGTCGGCAGAGTTACCTTTCATATGAGGAGATTTTCAATACCCATTGGGACTTTTGATTACCTGTCATTTATTGATTGGACTGTCATTTTTGTTTTATTATTGCGCTGCACATACCATTCATTTACATATTACTTTTGGGCTTGTGATTACCTTTTGTGTTCAGCTGGCATTTTTAGGTTATATTAGAGGTTGTTTGCGCTGATTGTTCCCCCTTTTTTATATATCTGATTCTAATTTATTATTGCTGTTTTCTAGCTGGTCTAAAAGCACATTTGACGTAAAGGGACACTTTTTGGTTGCTATGGACAATCTCCAGTTTCCAGGCAGAAAGAACAGTATTTATAATATAAAAATACATGCAGGGCACTGAACAAACTTGTCAGGAAAGGGTTCACCCATTGGTGGCGCTGTCGGTCCTGTGGATCGCAGTACCGGTGTCCACCAGCGGGTGTCTTCTAACACTCAGGATCTGTAGTGGAGGGATTTACCTGCTGGTGGCACTGTTAGATGCTTGGGCCATAGTACCGTTGTCCACCAGCGGGTGTCTCCCAGCAGTTGGAGCAGACAGCACCTCCTGCAATCAGGTGTCACTTGAGGCTAATTACAGGCATGCATATTAATACCCGGCAAGCACTCACATGCTTGCCTTGGTATGGTCCTTGCACCCTGACCTGCTAGCATGTAACCTGATCCTGATCCTGAGCCTGTACCCGATCCTGATCCCGAGCCTATCCTGATCCTGTCCCTCCTGTGTTCCTGTTCCCTTGCATCCTTGCCCTGTAGCCTGATCCCATTCACCTTTCCCGATCTGCTGATTCCCCGTGTATGACCCTGGCCTGGCTTACGTTTGTGATTCTGGAACTACCCTTTGTTCATCTGCTGATCCTCTGTGTATGACCCTGGCCTGGCTAACGTGTATGATTCTGGTACTTTCCTTTGGCTGTATATAATTATTTGTTGTCTCTGGGTTTCTGTTTGGTTGGTTGTGCACTGTTTGTATTTGGGGTGTTTTACATATTTATCACTTATCTTCAATAAACATTATTATTATTCACCTTATATACGTTTTGGTTCTCTCTTTGCAATCCACACAGTCTGGTCACACCTGGTACGTGACAGTATACCAAGGGCATCCCTGACCAGAAGTGGCTGCATAGAGGGACCATCTCGGTTCTGTTTACGTTGCTGGGATGAATTCGGATGTAATTATTTATTATGCTCTTCTGGCAACAGAGAGTGGTGAATATCTCCGCCAGACGCTGAAAGAAAGTGATTAGCTGCTGGAGATCATTCGTTTAGCTCACTCCGTGGTTGATCAGGGCAGTATACTGTTTGAGGATGTTCAGTCTTTAATTAAGATATGTACAGAGCTGACTCTGCCCTGTATCCCAAAGGGCCGTGATTAGGGATGAGCTTCGTGTTCGAGTCGAACATACGTTCGACTCGAACATCGGCTGTTCGATCGTTCGACGAAGATCGAATGATTTGGGCCGTTCGCGCCAAATTCGAGTGACGCAAACGGCCCACAATGCACTACGCCATCGCAGTGTCATCCAGGCGCTGTGATTGGCCAAGCATGTACTGTGACCCCGCATGCTTGGCCAATCACAGCGCCGGCAGCGAGGAGAGCAATGATTGGCCACAGGCAGGATGCCTGTGGCCAATTATTGCTGATGGGGTTTAGTACACGCCCCACACTATAAAAGGCCGCCAGCGCGGCGGCCTTGTGTAGTGTGTTCCGGAGCAGGGAAAGAGAAGCATAGGCAGGGACAGTGTCATTTTTTTTCCTTTACTAATCCTGGATTCCTTGTGTTTAGGGACAAATAAGGATAGGTAGGGAGAGTGTCAGTGACAGTGTGCTATTCTGTGCTAATCCTTGTTTGTAGGGACAGAGAGGTACAGTGAGGGAAACTGACAGTGTGCTATTCTGTTCTAAAACTATTTTGCTGAACCATATTTTCAATCCTTGAGTTGAGGGACAGAGAGCTACAGTGAGGGAAAGTGTCAGTGTGCTATTGTGTTCTAAAACTATTTTGCTGAACCATATTTTCAATCCTTGAGTTGAGGGACAGAGAGCTACAGTGAGGGAAAGTGTCAGTGTGCTATTGTGTTCTAAAACTATTTTTCTGAACCATATTTTCAATCCTTGAGTTGAGGGACAGAGAGGTACAGTGAGTGAAACTGACAGTGTGCTATTCTGTTCTAAATCAATTTTGCTGTTCCATATTTTCAATCCTTGAGTTGAGGGACAGAGAGGTACAGTGAGGGAAACTGACAGTGTGCTATTCTGTTCTAAAACTATTTTGCTGAACCATATTTTCAATCCTTGAGTTGAGGGACAGAGAGCTACAGTGAGGGAAAGTGTCAGTGTGCTATTGTGTTCTAAAACTATTTTGCTGAACCATATTTTCAATCCTTGAGTTGAGGGACAGAGAGGTACAGTGAGTGAAACTGACAGTGTGCTATTCTGTTCTAAATCAATTTTGCTGTTCCATATTTTCAATCCTTGAGTTGAGGGACAGAGAGGTACAGTGAGGGAAACTGACAGTGTGCTATTCTGTTCTAAAACTATTTTGCTGAACCATATTTTCAATCCTTGAGTTGAGGGACAGAGAGCTACAGTGAGGGAAAGTGTCAGTGTGCTATTGTGTTCTAAAACTATTTTGCTGAACCATATTTTCAATCCTTGAGTTCAGGGACAGAGAGCTACAGTGAGGGAAAGTGTCAGTGTGCTATTGTGTTCTAAAACTATTTTGCTGAACCATATTTTCAATCCTTGAGTTCAGGGACAGAGAGCTACAGTGAGGGAAAGTGTCAGTGTGCTATTGTGTTCTAAAACTATTTTGCTGAACCATATTTTCAATCCTTGAGTTGAGGGACAGAGAGGTACAGTGAGTGAAACTGACAGTGTGCTATTCTGTTCTAAATCAATTTTGCTGTTCCATATTTTCAATCCTTGAGTTGAGGGACAGAGAGGTACAGTGAGGGAAACTGACAGTGTGCTATTCTGTTCTAAAACTATTTTGCTGAACCATATTTTCAATCCTTGAGTTGAGGGACAGAGAGCTACAGTGAGGGAAAGTGTCAGTGTGCTATTGTGTTCTAAAACTATTTTGCTGAACCATATTTTCAATCCTTGAGTTCAGGGACAGAGAGCTACAGTGAGGGAAAGTGTCAGTGTGCTATTGTGTTCTAAAACTATTTTGCTGAACCATATTTTCAATCCTTGAGTTGAGGGACAGAGAGCTACAGTGAGGGAAAGTGTCAGTGTGCTATTGTGTTCTAAAACTATTTTGCTGAACCATATTTTCAATCCTTGAGTTGAGGGACAGAGAGGTACAGTGAGTGAAACTGACAGTGTGCTATTCTGTTCTAAATCAATTTTGCTGTTCCATATTTTCAATCCTTGAGTTGAGGGACAGAGAGCTACAGTGAGGGAAACTGACAGTGTGCTATTCTGTTCTAAAACTATTTTGCTGAACCATATTTTCAATCCTTGAGTTGAGGGACAGAGAGCTACAGTGAGGGAAAGTGTCAGTGTGCTATTGTGTTCTAAAACTATTTTGCTGAACCATATTTTCAATCCTTGAGTTGAGGGACAGAGAGGTACAGTGAGTGAAACTGACAGTGTGCTATTCTGTTCTAAATCAATTTTGCTGTTCCATATTTTCAATCCTTGAGTTGAGGGACAGAGAGGTACAGTGAGGGAAACTGACAGTGTGCTATTCTGTTCTAAATCAATTTTGCTGTTCCATATTTTCAATCCTTGAGTTGAGGGACAGAGAGGTACAGTGAGGGAAACTGACAGTGTGCTATTCTGTTCTAAATCAATTTTGCTGTTCCATATTTTCAATCCTTGAGTTGAGGGACAGAGAGGTACAGTGAGGGAAACTGACAGTGTGCTATTCTGTTCTAAAACTATTTTGCTGTTCCATATTTTCAATCCCTGAGTTGAGGGACAGAGAAGGACACTCGTAGAAATTATCAGTGTGCTATTCTGTGCTAAATCTTGTTTGTAGGGAGGGACAGAGTAGGACAGTGAGGGAAAGTGTCAGTGTGCTATTCTGTTCTAAAACTTTTTTGCTGAACCATATTTTCAATCCTTGTGTTTAGGGACAGAGAAGGATAGGCAGGGGACAGTGTCAGTGTCATTGTTGCTAAGCCTCCTGCACCATATACACCTGAAGGTAGCCCTTATTGCTGTTTTTCCCATCTCCCTGCAGGCCATCCATTAAAATGTCTGGAAGGCAACCAAGGAGAGGCAGACAGTCAGGAGGCAAAAAGAGAGGGCAAGCAGGCTCTGTGTCTGGGGGCAACAGTGCTGGTCGTGTACGCGGTGCATTGTCATCAGCACATGGCCATGGGACACGCTTGTCCTTGTTTTCGGCAGCTGGACATGTTGAGCCACATCATGCCGAAGACTTGGTAGAGTGGATGACCAAGCCCACCTCATCCTCCTCATCCTCTCTCACCCAGGCTCAGGGTAGTGGCAAAGCAGCTGCCAAAGCGTCCTCTTCTCTGGTATCATTATCTTCATTAGTCAATCCTTCCCTAGACCCACCATGCCCTCCTCCTGAGGAGTCCCCCGAACTGTTTGAGCACAGTGTTGGGTACATGCTCCAGGAGGATGCCCAGCGTTTGGAAGGATCTGATGATGATACCCAGCTAGAGGAAGGCAGCAGCGTGAGAGCAGAGAGAGGGGATGCTCAAGAAGGACACCAATCTGGCAGTCATGTTCCAGCAGCTGCAGCATACTGCCAGATTGGCTCCAGTGATGAGGAGGGAGGGGATGAAGAGGTCACTGACTCCACGTGGGTGCCTAATAGGAGAGAGGAGGAGGAGGAGGATGAGGAGGAGGCACATCTCCAACGAGGCAGGATGCCCTTGAGTGGCCAGCGTATGGGCAGCACACCGACGGAATCACACCGCAGAGCTCCGCCTGTGCAGGGCGCTGCCTCTGCCCGTCATTCAAAAAGTTCTTTGGTGTGGGCCTTTTTTGAGGCGAGTGCATCAGATCGCACAGCTGCTGTTTGCAACATATGTCTCAAGCGTATATCGCGTGGCCAAAACATCAGCCGCTTGGGCACCACATGCTTGATCAGACATATGTTGACCTGCCATGCAGCTCGTTGGCAAGCCTACCTTAAAGACCCACACCAAAGAACAAAGCTGACCTCTTCTTGCACCGCATCAGCTGGGATCTCCAACCCCACTATACCTTCACTCCTCTCTGAAACCTGCTCTGAGAGGAATGAAGGTGTAGAATTAGGTGTGTCATAGGCAAGTACTTGCGGGCACTCTGCTAGCAGTACACCAACGTCCGATCCTAGCAGGCAAATTTCCCTGCCCCAGCTGCTGGACTGTCGAAAGAAGTTCACTCCCAGCCATCCACATGCCCAGCGGTTGAATGCTAGCTTGGCTAAATTGCTAGCGCTTCAACTGCTGCCTTTTCAGTTGGTAGACTCGGCCCCCTTCCGTGAGTTTGTGCAATGTGCGGTTCCTCAGTGGCAGGTTCCCAAACGACACTTTTTCGCACGGAAGGCTATTCCGGCTCTCTACAGGCATGTGGAAGGCAATGTCTTGGCCTCGCTGGACAGGGCGGTCAGCGGTAAGGTGCATATTACCGCTGACTCATGGTCCAGCAGGCATGGACAGGGACGTTACCTTTCTTTCACGGCCCATTGGGTCACTCTTTTGGCAGCTGGGAAGGATGCAGGACAAGGTGCAGTAGTGTTGGAGGTTGTTTCACCCCCACGCCTCCAAAATGCTACTACTGGTTGTGACACACCTCTCTCCTCCACCCCCTCCTCTTCTTCTTCCTCCATGGCCTCTTCCTGTGGTTTGTCCTCGGAACCAGCGGTGCTCCGTAGGCGTTCAAGGGGCTACGCAAGTACGCAGGCAAAAAGATGCCATGCCGTGCTTGCGCTGGTGTGTTTGGGGGACAGGAGCCACACTGGGGCAGAGGTCCTGTCTGCTCTGCAGGGGCAGGCCGAGAGGTGGTTGACGCCACGCCAGCTTAAGCCAGGAATGGTGGTTTGCGACAATGGCACCAACCTCCTCTCCGCCCTCCGACAGGGACAACTGACCCATGTGCCCTGTATGGCTCACGTCCTTAACCTGGTGGTGCAGCGGTTCTTGGGCAGGTACCCGGGCTTACAGGATGTCCTGAGGCAGGCCAGGAAAGTCTGTGTGCATTTCCGCAGATCTTATAATGCCAGTGCTCGCCTGGCTGAGCTTCAAAAGGAGTTGAACCTGCCCAAGAACCGCCTTATATGTGACATGCCCACCAGGTGGAACTCAACGTTGGCCATGCTGCAGTGGCTGCACACGCAGCAGAGGGCCATCAATGAGTACCTGTGCGACTACGGCACCAGGACAGGGTCAGGGGAGCTCAGGTTTTTTTCACCACGCCAGTGGGGCATGATCAGGGATGCATGCACTGTCCTGGCACCATTTGAGGAGGCCACGAGGATGGTGAGCAGTGACAGTGCATGCATCAGTGACACTGTACCTCTTGTCCACCTGTTGGAGCACACGCTGCGTGGAATAATGGACAGGGCACTTGAGGCAGAACAGAGGCAGGAAGAGGAGGACTTCCTTGCCTCTCAAGGCCCCCTTTACCCAGACAGTGTTCCTTCTGTCCCACCCATCGCACAGGAAGAGGAGGAGGAGGAGGAGGATTGTGTCAGCATGGAGGTGGAGGCTGGCACTCAGCATCATCAGCAGCAGTCTTTTAGGGATGATTTACAGTCCCAAGAAACCAGTGGACTTGTACGTGGCTGGGAGGAGGTGGCTGCGGATCATGTCGTCCTTAGTGACCCAGAGGACTCCGGACTGAATGCCTCAGCTAACCTACGCTGCATGGCCTCCCTGATCCTGCAAAGTCTGCGGAAGGATCCTCGTATTCTTCGGATCAAGGAGAGGGACCATTACTGGCTGGCCACTCTCCTTGATCCACGGTACAAGGGTAAGGTTGCGGACCTTATCGTACCGTCGCAGAGGGAGCAGAGGATGAGACAACTCCGGGAGGCCTTGCAGAAAGGTCTGTGCAACGCGTTCCCAGAGACTGGGAGGTTACAAACTCCTGGTCCTGGACAACGAGTTGCTGAGGCTTCGGGCAGTCAAAGAAGGAGCGGTGGGGAAGGTGGCCGTCTGACCGATGCGTTCAGACAATTCTTTAGTCCGCAGCCCCAAAGTATGATCGGTTCCAGCAACCATCGCCAGCGTCTGATATACATGGTGCAGGAATACCTAGGGGCAAGGTCAGACTTGGACACCTTCCCCACCGAAAATCCTCTGGCTTACTGGGTCTTGAGGATGGATCACTGGCCAGAGCTTGCACAGTATGCAATTGAGCTACTGGCCTGTCCTGCATCCAGCGTTCTTTCAGAACGCACATTCAGTGCTGCTGGAGGATTTGTCACGGATCACAGGGTGCGCCTGTCCACCGACTCGGTTGATCGACTGACTTTCATCAAGATGAACCAGTCTTGGATCACCACCAGCTACCACACACCAGATGCTGATATAACAGACTAATTGATTTTAAAATGTCACATCCCTTCAAGACTGATGCTGATGCTGAGTGCCTGTGCTGTTATGTTGTCTGGCTATCCTCCTCCTCCTCCTCAATGATACGATTAACGATGATAGCTTGGAAGATCATTTTGGTTTATGGGTGACGCCACCAGTGGCTAAGGCCCAATTTTTCAGCCCCTGTTTAACAGGGGCGTGTAATTAAAATTTTTGATGCAATACTTTGCAACAGGCCTCATTGCTGTGCTCCAAGTACAGTATCTGTGAGGGGTTGCAGTGTTGTGCCACCAGTGCCTAAGGCCCAATTTTTCAGCCCCTGTTCAACAGGGGCATGCAATTATAATTATTGATCTAATAATTCACAGCAGGGCCCATTGCTGCGCCCACCAAGAGTAACTGTCAGGCCTTACAGTGTTGTGGCACCAGCAACACCATCACCACCACCACCACCACCAAAGGCCCAGTTTTTCAGCCCCTGTTCAACAGGGGCATGCAATTATAATTATTGATCTAATAATTCACAGCAGGGACCATTGCTGCGCCCACCAAGAGTAACTGTCAGGCCTTACAGTGTTGTGCCACCAGCACCACCATCACCACCACCAGGGATGAGCCGAACACCCCCCTGTTCGGTTCACACCAGAACCTGCGAACAGACAAAATGTTTGTGTAAACTTTAGAACCCTATTAAATACAATGGACTCGAACGTTCAAAATCTAAAGTGTTAATTATAAAGGCTAATATGCAAGTTATTGTCCTAAAAAGTGTTTGGGGACCCGGGTCCTGCCCCAGGGGACATGTATCAATGCAAAAAGAAGTTTTAAAAACGGCCGTTTTTTCGGGAGCAGTGATTTTAATAATGCTTAAAGTGAAACAATAAAAGTGAAATATTCCTTTAAATTTCGTACCTGGGGGGTGTGTATGATATGCATGTAAAGTGGCGCATGTTTCCCGTGCTTAGAACTGTCCCTGCAAAAAATTTCATTTTTGAAAGAAAAAATTGCATTTAAAACTGACTCGCGGCTATTAATGAATTGTCGGCTCCCGGCAATACATACAAAAGTCATTGATAAAAAAAAAAAAAAAAGCGTGGGTGTTCCCCAGAATTCAATTACCAGGCCCTTCAGGTCTGGAATGGATATTAAGGGGAACCCTGCCGCAAATTAAAAAAAAAATTGACGTGGGGTTCCCCCAAATATCCATTCCAGGCCCTTCAGATCTGGCATGGATTTTAAGGGGAACTCCACCCCAAATTTTTAAAAAAAATGGCGTGGAGTCCCCCTAAAAATCCATACCAGACCCCTTATCCGAGCACGCAACCTGGCCGGCCGCAGGGGAAAAGGGGGGGACGAGAGAGCGGCCCCCCTCCCCCCTCCTGAACCATACCAAGCCACATGCCCTCAACATGGGGAGGATGTCCCCATGTTGATGGGGACAAGGGCCTCATCCCCACAACCCTTGCCCGGTGGTTGTGGGGGTCTGCGGGCGGGGGGCTTATCGGAATCTGGAAGACCCCTTTAACAAAGGGGACCCCCAGATCCCGCCCCCCCTATGTGAATTGGTAAGGGATACATTGTACCCCTACCATTTCACGAAGAAAGCGTAAAAAAATGTTTAAAAAAACACACAAACACCTTGAAAAAGTCCTTTATTAAAAAAAAAAAAAAAAAAAAAAGCGGTGACATCCAGTGTCCCGCGGCGATCCCGATGTCCAGCGCTGTCCTTCATTGGTTGTGCCTGAGCGGACCTGATGGGGAACTCCCTCTCAGTATTTTAAATGTATAGACCCGCCCCTTCTAAAGTTCCCCATCAGGTCCGCTCAGCGGACCAGATGCGGAACATGAGAAGGGGCGGGTCTATATATGTATTACCAAAGTGAGAGCAGTCCCCCATCAGGTCCGCCCCCTCGGTATGTCAGACCCGCCTACGTCATTGGCTTGAGCGGGGAACTTCCTTCACTGTGTAATTTAAATTTACATAGTGAAGGAAGTTCCCCGCTCAAGCCAATGACGTAGGCGGGTCCGACATACCGAGGGAGCGGACCTGATGGGGAACTTTAGAAGGGGCGGGTCTATACATTTAAAATACTGAGAGGGAGTTCCCCATCAGGTCCGCTCAGGCACAACCAATGAAGGACAGCGCTGGACATCGGGATCGCCGCGGGACACTGGATTTCACCGCTTTTTTTTTTTTTTTTTTTAATAAAGGACTTTTTCAAGGTGTTTGTGTGTTTTTTTAAACATTTTTTTACGCTTTCTTCGTGAAATGGTAGGGGTACAACGTACCCCTTACCAATTCACATAGGGGGGGGCCGGGATCTGGGGGTCCCCTTTGTTAAAGGGGTCTTCCAGATTCCGATAAGCCCCCCGCCCGCAGACCCCCACAACCACCGGGCAAGGGTTGTGGGGATGAGGCCCTTGTCCCCATCAACATGGGGACATCCTCCCCATGTTGAGGGCATGTGGCTTGGTACGGTTCAGGAGGGAGGGGGCCGCTCTCTCGTCCCCCCCCTTTTCCCCTGCGGCCGGCCAGGTTGCGTGCTCGGATAAGGGGTCTGGTATGGATTTTTAGGGGGACTCCACGCCATTTTTTTTTTAAATTTGGGGTGGAGTTCCCCTTAAAATCCATGCCAGATCTGAAGGGCCTGGAATGGATATTTGGGGGAACCCCACGTCAATTTTTTTTTTAAATTTGCGGCAGGGTTCCCCTTAATATCCATTCCAGACCTGAAGGGCCTGGTAATTGAATTCTGGGGAACCCCCACGTTTTTTTGTTTTTTTTTTATCAATGACTTTTTTATGTATTGCCGGGAGCCGACAATTCATTAATAGCCGCGAGTCAGTTTTAAAAGACTTTTTTTCTTTCAAAAATGACATTTTTTGCAGGGACAGTTCTAAGCACGGTAAACATGCGCCACTTCACATGCATATCATACACACCCCCCAGGTACGAAATTTAAAGGAATATTTCACTTTTATTTTTTCATTTTAAGCATTATTAAAATCACTGCTCCCGAAAAAACGGCCGTTTTTAAAACTTCTTTTTGCATTGATACATGTCCCCTGGGGCAGGACCCCGGTCCCCAAACACTTTTTAGGACAATAACTTGCATATTAGCCTTTATAATTAGCACTTTAGATTTCTCCCATAGATTTTTCGAATTTGCCGCGAACACCCCTATTTGTTCGCTGTTCGGCGAACGGGCGAACAGGCAATGTTCGAGTCGAACATGAGTTCGACTCGAACTCGAAGCTCATCCCTAACCACCACCACCACCACCAAAGGCCCAATTTTTCAGCCCCTGTTCAACAGGGGCATGCAATTATAATTATTGATCTAATAATTCACAGCAGGGCCCATTGCTGCGCCCACCAAGAGTAACTGTCAGGCCTTACAGTGTTGTGCCACCAGCACCACCATCACCACCACCACCACCACCAAAGGCCCAATTTTTCAGCCCCTGTTCAACAGGGGGATGCAATTATAATTATTGATCTAATAATTCACAGCAGGGACCATTGCTGCGCCCACCAAGAGTAACTGTCAGGCCTTACAGTGTTGTGCCACCAGCACCACCATCACCACCACCACCACCACCAAAGGCCCAATTTTTCAGCCCCTGTTTAACAGGGGCATGCAATTATAATTATTGATCTAATAATTCACAGCAGGGACCATTGCTGCGCCCACCAAGAGTAACTGTCAGGCCTTACAGTGTTGTGGCACCAGCACCACCATCAAAGGCCAAATTTTTACTACCACTGATCAACAATTATATGTTATTACAATTCCTGATATTATACTTGACAGCAGGGCGTTCCAGCACCCACCAAGAATAACTGTGAGTGCTTTCAGTGTTGTGCCAACACCAACACCTAAGGGGCCAATTTCTGCAGAGTATATACGGAAAGTCCCTACTTTCAAACATCCAACTTACAAACTACTACTACTTGCAAACGGAAGAAGACAACAGGAAGTGAGAGGAAATCTACCCCTTGGAAGGAAAATTCTCTCCTGTAAGAATTAATATGGGAGAAAGGTGTCTCCTCTCTACTGATGCTTTATCACCAATCCTTGTTTCAATACAAACACCACATTTCAAAAACAGTTATCATTGGGACGCAAAGTGAGGTGAAATGTTCTGAACAGGGGCACAGACAGCAAAAAAAATGTGACAGGGGTGATAACCGTTCCCTATGTTTTCCAAAAAGCTAAAAAAAAGGAATCTGGCATGGAGCTACACTTAAACAATGCAGCTGTTCAAAATTACAAACAGATTCTACATAAGAACAAACCTACAGTCCCTGTCTTGTATGCACCGCCTGTATACGGCTGTTCAGAGTATATAGGGGCTTTTTTATTTTGTGTGCGGGGTTCCCCTTAATATCCATACAAGACCCAAAGGGGCTGGTAATGGGCTGGGGTAGGGGGGGGGGGGGGGGTTGATGGGGTAGCTATGCCATTTTTCCTAAAGATTTTCATCCATATTACCGGGACCAGACATTGCATTAAAGCCGCAAGCAGTTTTAAATGGCTTTTTTTCCTTTAGAAATGTTATTTTGTGCAGGGACAGTTCTAAACACGGGAAACACGTGGCACTTCACAGGTATACTTTAGACACCCCCCAGGTACAATATTTAAAGGAATATTTGACTTTTTTTTTTCACTTTATGCATCATTAAAATGACTGCTCCCGGAAAACGTCCGTTTTTAAAACTTCTTTTTGCATTGATACATGTCCCCTGGTGCAGAACCCAGGTTCCCAAACTCTGTTTCGGACAATAACATGGATAATAGTCGTTATAATTAGCACTTTAGAATCCGAACGTTCGCATCCATTGTATTTAATAGGGTTCTAATGTTCGCGCGAACTTTCGGTCCGTTCGCGGGTTCTGGTGCGAACCGAACCCGGGGGTGTTCGGCTCATCACTAGCCGTGATGATTTTTCTCCCAACTTCAGCAGTAACCAGGTTGCATCCTTAGTGTGGCTGTTGAAGGATGACCCTGCATCCTTCTTGGAGCACTATTCAGCTCGTTCCAAACAGTTGTTAAAGGATTGTATAGATGCAGTGCAGTCCCTGGTCAGACAGATGGTATGTGAGCCCACTTTTGTTCAACCTGTTCTTCAGGCATGGTCAGACTTATTATATCCAGCCTCTGTCAGCTCTCCACAACCCGGACCTGCTATTAGAAGCCTACCTGCCCAAATGACTTTTCTTCCATCACCCACGGCAACCCTGGTCTCAGCCCAATTTACTTTACTTCCAACCAAATACCAGTATCCCGTTTCTAACTGCTGTAACTATCCTGCTTTCAATCCACCTGCCTCTTCTCTGCTACCTACAACTACCCTACAAGAACTTCCTCTAGCCACTGTTCCCTTTTCTTTACCACATTCCAGCCCTTCTTTTCAACCAGCCCCATCCTGTGCTTACAGCCCTGCAGTCACCTATAAAACTTCAGTGGCTATACCAAAGAAGAAATGGAAGTTTTTTTCAATTAATTCGATCCTGCCACTAACCCAATCTGCCCCCACTCCAGCCAACTTGCTTCAGCCTGTTCCTGTACCAGCTGAGCCGCTCCAGCCTGAATCCTTGCCAACCAACCTGCTCCAGTCTGCCTTCATGTCAGCTGAACCTGATGACCCACCTAATCCTGCCAACTCTCTGCCTGCTATGCAGCTTGAAGTTCCTGTGCCCCAGTCTGATGTTCCTGTGTCCATGTTCCAGTCCGATGTTCCAGTACCTGCCGACCAGTCTGATGTGCCTGCTGTTCAACCTGTTGTGCCAGTGCCTGCTGTTCAGCCTGTTGTGCCAACGCCTGTGCCTGCTGTACAGCCTGATGTCCTAGTGCCTGCTGTCCAGTCTGACGTCCCAGTGCCTGCTGTCCAGTCTGACATCCCAGTGCCTGCTGACCAGTCTGACGTCCCAATGCCTGCTGTCCAGTCTGACGTCCCAGTGCCTGCTGTTCAGTCTGGCGTCCCAGTGCCTGCTGTCCAGTCTGACGTCCCAGTCCGTGCTGTTCAGTCTGACGTCCCAGTCCCTGCTGTCCAGTCTGACGTCCCAGTGCTTGCTGCCCAGTCCGATGTTCCAGTGTCCATGTTCCAGCCTGGTGTCCCTGTGTCCTTGTCCCAGCCTGAAATTCCAGTGCCTGCTGCCCGGTCTGATGTCCCGGTGCCCATGTTCCAGCCTGAAGTTCCGGTGCCTGTGTCCCTGCCTGAATATTCGGTGCCTGTGTCCCCGCCTGAAGTTTTGGTGCCTGTGTCCCTGCCTGAAGTTTCATTGCCTGTGTCCCCGCCTGAAGTTTCGGTGTCTGTGTCCCCTCCTGAAGTCCGGTGCCTGTATCCCCGCCTGAAGTTCCGGTGCCTGTGTCCCCGCCTGAAGTTCCAGTGCCTGTGTCCCCGCCTGAAGTTCCGGTGCCTGTGTCCCAGCCTGAAGTCTCGGTCCCGGGGTCCCAGTCTGAAGTCCTGGTGTCCCAGTCTGAAGATTCGGTGTCCCAGCCTGAAAATCCATTGTCTCAGCCTGAAGTTTCGGTGGCCGTGTCTCAGCCTGATGTTTCGGGGGCCGTGACTCAGCTTGAAGTTTCGGTGCCCGTGTCTCAGCCCAAAGTTACGGTGCCCGTGTCTCAGCCCAAAGTTACGGTGCCCGTGTCTCAGCCTGAAGTTTCAGTGCCCGTTACCCAGTATGTTAAACCGGTGCCCGTTACCGGTCTCTTAAACCGGTGCCCATTACCCGGTCTGTTAAACAGGTGCCCGTTACCCGGCCTGTTTAACCGGTGCCCGTCACCCGGTCTGTTAAACCGGTGCCGTTACCCGGCTTGTTAAACCGGTGCCGTTACCCGGTCTGTTAAACTGGTGCCCGTCACCCGGCCTGTTAAACGAGTGCCTGTCACCCGGCCTGTTGTGCCAGTACCCGTGATATGGGTTTCTGGACCAGTGCCTGGAGTCTGGCTTGCTGATCCGGGGCCCGTTACCCAGCCCACTGGCGCTACGGTTACGGTGTTCGCTGCTCGGCCTGATGTCCCAGTGTCTGCTGCCCAGCTCAATGACCCAGAGCCTGCTGCCCAGCTTCATGACCTGGAGCCTGCTGCCCAGCTCGATGACCCGGAGCCTGCTGCCCAGCTCGATGACCCGGAGCCTGCTGCCCGGCTCAATGACCCGGAGCCTGCTGCCCAGCCTGATGTCCTGAAACCCGCTGCCCAGCCAGATGACCCAGAGCTTGCTGCCCAACCTGATAACCCGGAGCCTGCCGTCCATTCTGCTGACCGGCCTGATGTTCCAGTACCTGCTGCCTTGGTTTGATGATCTGATGCCCGAGGCCCAGTTTGACGTACCCGTGGCCCAGTTTGATGTATCTGTTGCCCTGCTTGAAGTGCCTGTCACCCTGCCTAAAGTACCTGTCTCCCTGCCTGAAGTGCCTGTTGCCCGACCTGAAGTGCCTGATGCCTGGCCTGACATGCCCCCATCCATTGTTCAGCTTGATGTCATGGACTATGTACAATTACAACTAGTTGGAGCGTCCGGAGGCAGCTCCTTTGAGGGGGGGTACTGTCAGGAAAGGGTTCACCCGTTGGTGACGCTGTCAGTCCCATGGATCGCAGTATCGGTGTCCACCAGCGGGTCTCTTCTAACACTCAGGATTTGTAGTGGAGGGATTCACCTGCTGGTGGCACTGTTAGATCCTTGGGCCGTAGTACCGGTGTCCACCAGCGGGTGTCTCCCGGCAGTGTGGAGCAGACAGCACCTCCTGCGATCAGGTGTCACACCGTTTGTATTCAGGGTGTTTTATTATTTATCACTTATCTTCAATAAACGTTATTATTATTCACCTTATATAGGTTCTGGTTCTCTCTTTGCAATCCACATAGTCTGGTCACACCTGTTACGAGACAAAACTACTAGGGACAAAAGGGAGGTGAAATAATTTGATACAGTAATGTAATCTGTAAGATTACAGTGTACTGTATGTATTGTGTGTTTTACATTTTTTGAATTTGGCGCCGTGCTCTGTCCCCGTGTGTGGCAACGCTCGCAGGGAACGGAGCTCGGCACTGTGAATCGAGCAGAGACACAGCTCGCACACACAGTGGGGAGACATCGCAGGATCCTGGGGACAGGGTAAGTAACATTGCCTGGATCCTGCGGTGCAATCCCAAGTGTGGCTCGGGGTTACCGCTTTTGGTACTGAAAATTCCCCCCGAGCCACACTCTGGAATACCGCTAAGGAGGTTAATGCAACATACTTACCCAAAGACCCCCAGAGCAATCAATCTCACTTGAAATGAATAACTGTTTTATAGACACATATATTTTTTTTTGTGTCACTCTTTTATTAATATCTTTTTCTTCATCACAAACTCATTAAAAAACATACATGGAAAAAAAAATATTTCCAGAATACATACAACAATAACACATTACATTGTATACACAGCAACCCAAAAAAGAAAAGAAAAGGAAACACCCCTCACTAAAACATAAAAATTCTCTCTCCCTCACCTCCACTCCATCCCGACCAAAAGCCCCCTACACCAGTGGTCATCAACCCTGTCCTCAGGGCCCACTAACAGGCCAGGTTTGCAAGATAACTGAAATATATCACAGGTGATATCATTTTCTGCTCAGTGATTGCAGTATTCTAGTCTGCATCTCCCCAAGGTAATACATAAAATCTGGCCTGTTAGTGGGCCCTGAGGACAGGGTTGATGACCACTGCCCTACACCATTCCTTCCTTTTTGAGTCATCATACCTTAATTATTCTATAACTGGTAAAAAATCGATTAACTCCTATGCTTCCATCGAATCCCAAATGAAATGGTGTCAACCATGGTTCCCACATTTTACAAAATTTATTTGCCAAACCCCTATATTTATATACCTGCCATTCCTTTGGTAATGCGTCATTCACCTGTATCCGCCATTCTTCATATATTGGGCTACTAGAGGATATCCATTTCATTGCTATAAATTTTCTTGCTATAAATAATATCCTTGTAATGGGGAGTCTAATTGTCGGAGTATATATTTATTTTTCTAATTGTCCTAACATACATATTTTTGGATCTGTCTGTATCTGTGTTTGATACACCTGATTAATGGTTTCTATCACATTCTGCCAATATCTGAACAGTTTAGGGCAGTTGCAAAGCATATGCATTAAATCAGCAGATACTCTTGAACATCTTGGACATTCAGATGTGTCCCACCTCCCCCATTGGTATAATTTAGCTGGTGTCCTATAGGTTCTATATATTATGTATAATTGGGTTAGGCATTGCTGTGGAGATACTGATACAGACTGTACAGATTCCAATATACCCTGCCATGTGTCATCTGTAATTTTTCAAGATCTTTTTCCCATTCTTTTCCCCTCTTAACCTGTATCTTTGCGAGGACATCCATAAGTGGCATATTTCGTATCTTAACATTTTTGTCTTTAAACTGACTCTGTAACGCATGGCGTAATTGTAAATATTGATAGAAAGTATGAGAAAGGGGCGTGGCCTCCGACATCTAGAGTCTCTGCAGAGCTTATCATTAGCGGGAGAGATGTCCGGAAGAAGCTCCTCGCAGGCGGATACCGACACAAAGCTAAGCCGGACTATTCCAGCCTTATTCCGCACCCCCCAAATTGACTCCCAGGCCTCATCTCAGGCCTCGGATCGCAGTGCGGAGAGCCGCGCTGCCCCGGTGGCCAACGCGGGTACTGCAGGGCCTGACATCCATTGCGTGCAGCCCCCACAGTTCCTCATCCTCAGTTTGGCTGACTTACAGCTAGTAGCAATGGACATTAAAAATACTCTTTCAGCAGCGATCTCAGATCTTAAAACAGATCTGAGAACAGCGGCATCTCGCCTGGAGCATGTGGAGTCTGTGGCCCAGACCCATGCTAAAGCTATCCAGAAGGTACAGAGAGCTACCAGCATTAATGCAAAGCACTTAATCGACATGAACCACCATCTTGAGGACCTTGATAACAGAGGTAGGAGGCGTAATCTGCGCATCAGAGGGATTCCGGAGTCTGTGGAAGGCCCCCAGCTGCAGCCAGGGGTATGGGCAATTTAAAAACCTACTGGGCAGACCATCAGACACACCTGTGGAGATGGAAAGGTGTCACAGGGCACTTCAGCCTAGAGGGCGAGACACGGATCCCCCAAGGGACACTGTTTGTTGCTTAGTCAGCTTTACACAGAAGGAAGATATACTACGCTTGGCACGTACCCATGGGCAACTGACTCATGATGGGGTGCACATACAAATATATTTCAGGATCTGTCTGCCATTACTCTCCAACACAGGAGGGATCTGCGGCCTCTGCTTACTACTCTGCGTGACAGGCACATTGCTTACCGGTGGAAGTTCCCCTTCTGTCTAACAGCCTTCCTGCGAATGCCAGCAGACCTTCAGACCTTTTGTGACACCCTAGGAATTCCAAAGGTGGCCGTCCCGGACTGGTACAGTTCCTTCCTGCAACCAGAACCCAGGGATAAGCCTGGTCCGCCCCAAACAGGGCGGATCCAGAACCGGAAGTGACATCAGACTCCCTATCGCCTTATAATCCCAACAACTGAGGGGAATAGTGCAATATAAATTTGCATACCTCCATAAATGCATATCTGCCTATGAATGATGTACCAAATTAAATCAAAAAAATAATTAATATACAAAAGTGGCCTAATCAATGAATACCAAGCCTCCCTTTGAATGTTTGCATTGAGCCTATCAGGGCTCTAATACAAACCACAAATCCCACCAATGTTATAGCCAATCGTCTGTGAGCAAATACCGCATCATGTGATGTGGGCGGAAACGTCCTCACCGCTATCATCCAATACCATAAAGTGTCCCCAGCAGTGTAGTCACAGCAAATCTGGGCAAAGAACTTTATTCCAGGTATGAATGGATCAGCGCACAGTGGTAAGTTACATCTCTGGCATTATGAATGAAGCCTCCCCCGGCTGGACACAACCAGACTCGTGCACTGTAAACTTCCAGGCGTGATGTCACCGCGTCCGTCACGCCAGGATGACGCCCCGCCAGCTAACGGGGATCACGTGGCGTAGAACCCATGAATGTAAACAAGCCGTCACATGATAGCGTCGTGAAAAACGTCACACCAACGACGCTCAGCGGCGTACATGTGACCGCAAGTTACACAAGGTAAACAAACAGTCACGTGATCGAAGTACAGCAAGGGGGAAATGGCATTGAAATGTGATAGTGTGGCGAGCAGCGTCACTCCATCCCAGATCAAACTACTTGATGGCTAAGAAATACATAAACAAGATCTCACAAAATCTCGCAAATTTGGTGGGACTAGTCTGTGTGGCAAGACTTGTCCCAACTAATCTATAAGACATTCGCAAAATAGCACCTTTCTGCCCAGAAGAAAAAGCGCAAAACTACAACTAACGCTCAAAATCCTAAATAAGACATTGTATGAATACTAACAAAACTGACTAATAATTAAAGTATGAATATAACATGATGGTAGTCCACCATCCACCCAAAAGGTGCAGTGAATAATATTAAAACACAGCATAACACCACCAAGTACAGTGCATGTATGCTGTGAATAATATAGAGAAGTGGACCCTACCCAATGGATAGCAGCCACATAAACATACTAGACCTGAGACCCCGAGGAAGAGAAAAAAACAACACAAGCCCAGGGTACTCACGCCCAGTTGATGAAACAATTGATAACCCAATCAACGTTCATGCCGTGGGGTGAGTAAAACCTGAGCTTGTGTAACCAAAAAGGCTCAAGTCTAGAGACACCCCGTAGACAGGAATCACCCCTCCAATGAGGGATAAACCTGTCTATGACCTGAAATTGGGTGCCTTTGGGGTCCTTAGCATGATGTTCCAGATGCTCGTTCACCCTAATTGAAAAATTCCTGATAGTGCGCCCCACATATTGGAGCTTGCACGGACAGGTAATCAGATACACTATGAACCTCGTCACACAGGTGGTAAAGTGCCTCATAGTGTAAATCCACCCCGTAGTGCTAGATGTAAACGTTTCGGTTTTACGTCTACCGAATACGTTAATAATGCACACATTACATTTCCTGCATGGGTGATATCCCTTGGCCTCAGGAAAAAATATACTTTTTTGGGGGGATCAATCGTATTAGGGGCTGTGTCGCTCTGGATAGAACGTGCACCTCTAAATATGACTCCAGCCCGCTCAGGGAGAGAGGGTCCAAGAATTCTATCACTACGAAGTACCACCAAAGGAGGTAAAAAAGGACCATTTAAACTTCTCATCTCTAATGGTTTTAGGTTTGTCCACAAGGAGGGAAGCCCTATCCATTCTAGACACTGCGGAGATATCAGCCTCTAGTTCAGTGGATTGATAACCCTTATCCAGAAAACACTGTTTCAAGATATTAGACTGAATAAGGAAATCACCCTCATTAGTGCAGTTTCTCTTGAGACGGAGAAACTGGCTCCGAGGTACCGACCTTAACCATTGGTGATGATGACAGCTGTCAACAGGAATATATCCATTCCTGTCTGTAGGTTTGAAATATGTTTGAAACTCCAAATGATTATTGACAGCTGTGATCTCCAAATCAAGGAAGTGTTTAGTAGAAGAGCTTGCTTCATATGTCAGGACAATGCCACCATCGTTGTTATTAAGAATGGTCAAAAATTATCCAGGGACTCTCTACTTCCTCTTCACAGGAGGAGGATGTCGTCTATATATCTGGCCCACAAGACCATCTCTGGCTTGTCAAGGGCATAGACGACATCCTCCTCCCACTGGGCCATAAAAAGATTGGCAAGGCTGGGGGCATATTTGGCCCACATTGCCACGCCCTTAATCTGAGAAAAGAAAGTCCCCTGGAACCAAAAGTAATTGTGCCTCGTAGCAAAGTCGAGCAACTCCATTCTAAAATTCCTTTGCACCAAAGTGAGAGAAGAATTCCTCGTGAGAAACAATTCCACTGCGTTCAAACCTAACTGATGTGAAATGCATGTGTGCAATGCAGACACATCAGCGGTGACCGAAATAATGTCCTCATGGTATTGGACATTATCAAGCCGTTTAATCGTATCTTTAGTGTCCTTCAGATACGATGGCACAAGCTTAACAAGAGGCTGAAGAAAATGATTGATATATTTTCCAATCCTCGAAGTGACCGAGTCAATCCCACTGACGATAGGACGTCCAGGGGGATTGACTGGGTCTTTGTGCACTTTAGGCAAATAGTAGATGATAGGAATTTGAGGTGCCAATGGAACCAGGAACTCCTGTTCTTTCTTGTTTAGGATATGAAGAGAGAAGCCTTCATTGATAATTTTGACCAAGGCTTTCTTATATTTGAGAGTGGGATCACCTGGTAAAGGACTATAGGTAGCCCTATCCTCCAGGAGTCTATTCATTTCATGGACATAGCAACCCTTGTCCAATACCACTATCCCACCCCCTTTATCTGCGGGGCGGATGATAAGATTTTTATTCAGGCAAAGGGTCTTTAATCCCTCCTCAATAGCTGGATCCTGATGAATCCTTTTGATAGGTAGTCTATCAAGGTCATTCAGCACCAATGTGCGGAAGACATTGATAGAAGGAACAGAATTCACAGGGGGATTAAACAGGGAAGGGTTAGACAACCCTGAATGATAATTAATATTATGGCTACTAATCTGAGAAGATTCAGTAGACACAGGTGATATATGTGAGCTCTGACCGTTGGTCTGGGCACCAACTGAAGGGAGAGCTAGGAAATATCTTTGGATATTGAGCTTGCAAATGTATTTATGTATATCTATAAAGGTGGAGAACTTGTTTAATTTCCTTGGGGGAACAAATTTTAAACCTTTATCTAAAACTAGGCAGGGATTGCCGCTCCAAACAGACTCACCCCTATAGGGAAAAAACCTCTCCAGGAACCGAGGGTGCTGGCAATGCACAAGGCAGTGGAGAAAAAAAGGATATCTGGACAGCCGCACTCCAATCCAACGTGGCTTTTATTGGAAAAATGTTAGCTAGCTATGAGTAAGCACTTCTAAGTGTGAAACGCGTTAGCTGTCCCTGTTATTTCATTGCTGTGACATGTAGTGCCTGTTTTATTTTATCATATTTTTCCAATAAAAGCCACGTTGGATTGGAGTGCGGCTGTCCAGATATCCTCTTTTTTTTCTCCTTTATCTAAAACTAGCTGTTCCTGGGCAGTAAGAACAGCCAAACTCAAATTAAAAATACCTGCACCTATTTTACTCTTTGCCTTTTTGCGCTGGATGCGCCGCCCCCCTCTAGAGCCTCGTTGACCCTTGGGCTTTTGGGGGTGTGGAATGTGGGCTTGTGAAAACCCTGAGGCTGAGATGAACCAGGATAACTATAGTTATACGGTGGCCTGGAGTGTGACTCCTCATCCCAATTGGTGTGTGAATAGGAGTCATAATAAGGATCATAAGAACTCTCATCACAAAGTGGGGTATAGCGATTCTGGGTACGTATAAGAGTACCCTGCACGTAGCCACCTCCATTGGAACCTGATCTCTCATCACGCCACGCCAAAGAAGGTCTCCCCAACTGGTCACCAGGGCCGTTTGAAGGAATTTGGGGGCCCCAAGCAAAATGGACCCCCCCCGCACTCACGCAAAGCCTACAGGACCGTGGGATGGACAGGGGGACTGTGGGATGGACAGGGGGACCGTGTGATGGACAGGGGGACCGTGGGATGGACAGGGGGACCGTGGGATGGACAGGGGGACAGTGGGATGGACAGGGGGACAGTGGGATGGACAGGGGGACAGTGGGATGGACAGGGGGACAGTGGGATGGTGGGGGGGGCTGCTGCAGGTGTAGCGAGAGGCAAACAAGTAGTGGGAGACAGTGAACAGCTGGACAGAAGGGCTGGGTGTGAGGAGTAGACATCATCAGCATGTGTGCGCAGTAGACTTGTGCACAACGGAAAAATTTGTTCCGTTTCGGTTCGTTTCTTTCCGGTCCTGTTGATTCGTAATCATTCGTAATTTTGCTAGACGGGATTTTTCGTGTTCGGACTCATTCGTATTTTTGCAAGCGACATTTTTCGTTGAATTTTTTGTTGCTTTATAATTCGTACTTTCGGTAGAGTACGTTGTTTTTCGTTGATTCTGGACACAACTCCTACTTTCGTAACTTTTTTTGGGTTCGTACTTTCGGTAGAGTACGTTGTTTTTCGTTGATTCTGGACACAACTCCTACTTTCGTAACTTTTTTTGGGTTCGTTAATTCGTAATTTTCCGTGTCTCTCTCACAACGACGCTGCCTATTATGCCTAATGTGCTTCGAATGGATTTGTACTTTTCTAAATACATTGCGGTTATTTGTAACGATTCGAAATCTCGTATTTTACTTTCGTTTTTAACATGCGGCTATAGCCTCCGCCCCTGTACACCATTTTGAGAGGGTTCAGCACGGTGAGGGAGAAGCAGAGAGCAGAGCAGAGTGAGTGTTATTGTGCTTCGAATGGATTCGAAATCTCGTATTTTACTTTCGTTTTTAACATGCGGCTATAGCCTCCGCCCCTGTACACCATTTTGAGAGGGAGTTCAGCACGGTGTGGGAGAAGCAGAGAGCAGAGCAGAGTGAGTGTTATTGTGCTTCGTATGGATTCGTACATTCGTAACTTTTTCATAACGAATTATGCCGAAGACATTCGGGCATTCGCTATTTGCGGTATAATTTATTTCGGATTCGGTCTTATTCGTAATTGCTTTGTTCGGAAATTCGAATGCTTCCGAATGTCCGAAAGTTGCTAAATTCGGACGAATTTCAATTCGTTACGAAACGAATTGCACAAGCCTAGTGCGCAGTGCCAGTGATGCAGGAAACATCATTGGCACTGGGAACATTCCCTCTTTGTCTCCTTTTTTCTGTTCCCATGTTTTTTGGAGCTTGCATGCTGGAAGAGTGTTGCACCTGCATCCCTATCGATTGGACCATCCCCTCCTGGATTGCTTGAGATGTCTACGGCATTCACAGAGATCCTGTCCCATGGATTCCGGTATAAAAGGTAATCTACACAGATCCTGTTCCTACCATTTGGTCGTGGAGACCTAAAGCCTTCTGACTCACCGTCGTATGACTGATGAGTCCATCCGTTGCGGTAAGAGTACCCCATCTTTCCATTATTTCAAACGTCTGATTTCAACAGTCAACGTGTTGTCTTTGTTACTTCAGTCATCTTGTGGGAAGATTTTCACTGAGTGCGTTTATGGTCTATGGACTTTTTTCACTCACAGAAGTCATTCACAACATTTTTGGACTCATATAATACATTTTTTATTAAGTTATTCACTTTGCATGGGCATTTAGTGTGCGGACTGCCTAAGATATAGGAGTTATTATCACTGTTATCATAGGTGTTTAGCCTCTTATAAGTTATGATATGGTTTTCATGCACTGTTGCATACACCTAATGGGGGGAAAAATTCTGATCTGCAGACTGGTACACTTTGGTGCACACCATGCAGCGGAGGACTTTGCCCGACAGAAAAAATGGTTGGTCGTTAATGCAGCTTAGGTTTATTTACTACCCCAGGGACTGCATAGTGAACTGCCTTATTACCCTGGACCTGGGTCTAGGAGAGAGCTGACAGGTGCCTCACATATTTAATGGCCACCTTTCGGGAGCCTTCTCAATCTATAATGGGACCAGACAAGGATGCCCAATTTCTGCCCTGCTTTACATCCTTACACTGGAACTCCTTCTCCACTGCATTCAAGCCCACCCCGATATTAAAGGCATACGTGTACGTTCTCGGGATTACAAGATTGCAGCTTTTGCAGACGATGTTCTGCTCTTTCTTTCTTCTCCGTTGACGTCACTCCCTAACCTCATGAAAGTCCTCGATCACTTTAAGCTCTAATCCAATCTGAAAATCAACTATTCTAAGTCTTTTGCACTAAATATCTCACTAACAAATGAACTAGCCAAGCAATGCCAGACTAACTTCCCTTTTCAATGGAAACCAGATACTATCACCTATTTAGGTATACAACTCCCGGCAGACCTCTCAGAACTCTATAATAGAAATTTCTTGGTGGAACTGCAAGCCTTGCGTCGCAATATACAAAAATGGGATGCTCCCACTATCTCATGGTTTGGGCGTGCGTCCATCATAAAGATGATGGTCCTTCCACGCTTGCATTATAAGTTACAGACTATACCAATTCGCTTACCTCCTGCCTTTTTTGCATAGTACAAATCCATGTGTAGAGCTTTCCTATGGCGTAACAATCCTGCGCAGATAAGCTGGTTGAAACCTGTAATGCCAAAGTATTGTGGCGGGATTGGGCTTCTGGACTTGCAACGCTACTACTGGGTGGCCCACCTTGCCCGCGTGGTCGATTGGAGGGTTCATGCCCAGTGTAAAAGCTGGGTAAACCTGGAACATCTGGTCTGGAACGCTGCTTTATGGGAGACTCCTTGGCTCCCTAAAGATCATGCCTCGGCACAGCTTTACTCTCACCTCCTGATAGGAGCTACCCTCTAGGCCTTTGATAGAGCATGTGCCAAGCATGCAGTATCTTCAAAAGTTTGCCCGATCACTCCAGTGCGAAACAACCCAGACTTCCCTCCAGGCCTAGCTGGGACCTTTCTAGAGTGGCCGTATGAGGAGATGCTGGCTAAACATTTTTTCTGTAGAGGCCGATTCCTGTGACTCAAGGAGCTTGCTGAGTTATCCAACATGAAGGCCTTTCCCTTCTGGTCATACATTCAATACCAACATTACATGGATTGTCCACCAAATCTCCCAGTGTTGGAGTCACTCTGCTCCCGATCTTCCCCCCAAAATCATGTGATTTCAATGCTTTATGCTGCACTGTTTGAGAATCCATCAGATCTTTTCCGCACTGACCACACATTCTGGTAGAATGCACTGGGGATCGAGTTAAATGAGGCTAGCTGGGAGCGCATCCATGTATATATCCACAAAGGATCCTTGAACGTCTCAACCCAAGAAAATGGGTATAAACTGAAGACTTTATTCTCTTTGCCCCCCCTCTTTTTCTTCCTCCCACCCCCCCCCCTCTGTGGCTTGGCTCCGGTGAGCGAGAATAGCAGAGTTGAGAGAGACGCGAGAAGTCTACTTATTTTATATAAATACGCAGTGGTCGTATCTGGCTATCTCGGGTATTACACTCAGGAACATGGGCCAAACGTTCATTAGAATTTGTCGAGGTTTGCCATACTCTTACTGTGCGGTCTTCAGGGCAGGAGACCCTATTCTTACCAATTGGAAGATATTGCTAATAACTTGTTTTTTCAGATACATTTTTTCATAGTTACATTACTGTACAATGTATGTGGCATTTGTCTCTTGTGTTTATTTTACTGTTTTCAAAAACATTCAATAACATTTTTATGCAAAAAAAAAGAAAGTATGAGAAGGCAGAATCTTGAAATGTTTTTAAAATATTATCTGTATAAAGCTATGCAATATATTTTATCCCCTTTTCTCTCCATACTCCAAACCCTTTTAATTTATCTAATTCCTCATAATTTTTATTTCCCCATGAGGGGGAGTATACTGAGATATGGTTATATTGCATAATACGCCTTGTTACCTGCCAAACCTTATGTATGAGTCCAAAAGTTAAACCTTGCGCCATGTCAGCAGCAAAGTTGCCTGATTCTATTTGAGCTATCAGATGGTATTGCGAGGATCTACTCAAAATTATCGATTGGATAGGATCTGTCCAGTCTATCACTCCCCATCCTGCAACCTGTTGGAGTTGTGCTGCTAAGAGATACATTTTGGCTATCTCGGGTATTACACTCAGGAACATGGGCCAAACGTTCATTAGAATTTGTCGAGGTTTGCCATACTCTTACTGTGGGGTCTTCAGGGCAGGAGACCCTATTCTTACCGATTGGAAGATATTGCTAATAACTTGTTTTTTCAGATACATTTTTTCATAGTTACATTACTGTACAATGTATGTGGCATTTGTCTCTTGTGTTTATTTTACTGTTTTCAAAAACATTCAATAACATTTTTATGCAAAAAAAAAAGAAAGTATGAGAAGGCAGAATCTTGAAATGTTTTTAAAATATTATCTGTATAAAGCTATGCAATATATTTTATCCCCTTTTCTTTCTCCATACTCCAAACCCTTTTAATTTATCTAATTCCTCATAATTTTTATTTCCCCATGAGGGGGAGTATACTGAGATATGGTTATATTGCATAATACGCCTTGTTACCTGCCAAACCTTATGTATGAGTCCAAAAGTTAAACCTTGCGCCATGTCAGCAGCAAAGTTGCCTGATTCTATTTGAGCTATCAGATGGTATTGTGAGGATCTACTCAAAATTATCGATTGGATAGGATCTGTCCAGTCTATCACTCCCCATCCTGCAACCTGTTGGAGTTGTGCTGCTAAGAGATACATTTTAGCATTTGGAACAGCAAGACCCCTCTTATCTTTGGAGAGTTGTAATGTATTGAGTTTTAGTCAAGCATATTTCCCTTTCCATAGCAATGTTCGAAATAGGGAATCTATTTTTTTAAACCATTTAAGTGGTATCCAAATCGGTGAATTAGGTAAAATGTAAAGCAACTGTGGAGCCCAGACCATTTTTATTGGGTTTGCATGCCCCACCACCGATAAAGTTAATTTGCACCATACTTTACTCTTCATCTTAAATGTATCTAATATGCGGACTAAGTTATAATTAATATATTCCTTTAAATTAGGAGAAACCTGTATACCTAGATATTTGAAAGTTGTAGCAACCTGTATTTTGTGATATGTTTGTGCTAATGTCACTGTTAAAATATCAACCGAGAGTAGTACTGATTTTTCCCAATTTATAACGAACCCCGAAAATCTACCAAAGGTCTCAATCAACTTTATCGCAGATGTTAGGGATTGATCTGTATCTCCCAAGAATAATAAGGCATCATCTGCGTATAATGATATTTTATCCTCTCTTCCTCCTCTCTCAAAACCCCTTAAAATAGTTGTCTGTCCGATTGCTATTGCCAGTGGTTCTATACCCAATGCAAATAATGACGGTGACAACGGGCACCCCTGCCTAGTACCTCTAGTCAGAGAAAAATTATCTGATATTGCTCCATTTATCTGTATACATGCTCGTGGGGCAATATATAATAATTTATAATGGAAATACACATATGTGAGAGTCAGGAGAAGGCTGCACACCCCAATAATAGTAATTGAAAAATGGAAGGTTCCCCACTGGGTTTTTTAGCAGCAAAAAGAGTCAGTAGATATTGGTTTGTAAAAAACACACAGGTTATTTTATTTGCAAAAAAGGTTAAAATATGAGCTCTGGTTTGTATACATACAAATAATTAAATTTTATAAATATATATTATAATTTTATAATAATTTAATCCACTTTACAAATCCTCTACCCAACCCAAATTTCTCCAAACCTTCCATAAATATATCCACTCGACACAGTCAAATGCTTTGGATGCGTCTAGCGTTAGTATTGCTCTCTTCCCTACATTATCTTATGGTATCTGTAAGTTTAAAAATATTCTTCTCAAAGTCGTTGCTGTGGACCTTCCAGGTATGAAACCTGATTGGTGCACATGCACCAACTTATGTAGAACCTTATTCAGTCTACATGCCTAGACTAGGGATGAGCTCGGTGTTCGAGTCGAACATACGTTCGACTCGAACATCGGCTGTTCGATCGTTCGACGAAGATCGAACGATTTGGGCCGTTCGCGCCTAATTCGAGTGACGCGAACGGCCCACAATGCACTACGCCATCGCAGTGTCATCCAGGCGCTGTGATTGGCCAAGCATGCACTGTGACCCCGCATGCTTGGCCAATCACAGCGCCGGCAGCGAGGAGAGCAATGATTGGCCACAGGCAGGATGCCTGTGGCCAATTATTGCTGAGGGTGTTTAGTACACGCCCCACACTATAAAAGGCCGCCAGCACGGCGGCCTAGTGTAGTGTGTTCCGGAGCAGGGAAAGAGAAGCATAGGCAGGGACAGTGACATTTATTTTTTCTTGCTTAACCTGGATTCCTTTAGTTTAGGGAAAGAGAAGGATAGGTAGGGAGAGTGTCAGTGTGTTTTACTGTACGAATCCTTGTTTCTAGGGACAGGGAAGGACAGTGAGGGAAATTCTCCTTGTGCTATAGTGTGCTTTAAAAAAACATTTTTTCTAGGGACAGAAAACTATAGGTAGGGAGAGTGTCAGTGTGTTTTACTGTACGAATCCTTGTTTCTAGGGACAGGGAAGGACAGTGAGGGAAATTCTCCTTGTGCTATAGTGTGCTTTAAAAAAACATTTTTTCTAGGGACAGAAAACTATAGGTAGGGAGAGTGTCAGTGTGTTTTACTGTACGAATCCTTGTTTCTAGGGACAGGGAAGGACAGTGAGGGAAATTCTCCTTGTGCTATAGTGTGCTTTAAAAAAACATTTTTTCTAGGGACAGAAAACTATAGGTAGGGAGAGTGTCAGTGTGTTTTACTGTACGAATCCTTGTTTCTAGGGACAGGGAAGGACAGTGAGGGAAATTCTCCTTGTGCTATAGTGTGCTAAAGCATTCCTCATCAACCATCTTTGAAATCCTTGTTTTTTGGACAGTCAGGGAAATTGTCGTTGTGCTATTCTGTGCAAAAGCAATCATCCTCAACCATATTTAGAAATCCTTAAGTAAAGGGACAGAGAAGGACACCTGAAGGTAGCCCTTATTGCTTTTTTCCCATCTCCCTGCAGGCCATCTATTAGAATGTCTGGAAGGCAAACAAGGAGAGGCAGACAGTCAGGAGGCAATAAAAGAGGGCAAGCAGGCTCTGTGTCTGGGGACAACAGTGCTGGTCGTGGACGCGGTGCATTGTCATCAGCACATGGCCATGGGACACGCTTGTCCTTCTTTTCGGCAGCTGGACATGTTGAGCCACATCATGCCGAAGACTTGGTAGAGTGGATGACCAAGCCCTCCTCCTCCTCCTCATCCTCTCTCACCCAGGCTCAGGGTACTGGCAAAGCAGCTGCCAAAGCGTCCTCTTCCCTGGTATCAATGTCAGACTCATCATCAGTCACTCCTTCCCTAGACCCACCATATCCTCCTCCTGAGGAGTCCCCCGAACTGTTTGAGCACAGTGTTGGGTACATGCTCCAGGAGGATGCCCAGCGTTTCGAAGGGTCTGATGATGAAACCCAGCTACAGGAAGGCAGTAGCGTGAGAGCAGACAGAGGGGATGCTCAAGAAGGACACCAATCTGGCAGTCATGTTCCAGCAGCTGCAGCATACTGCCAGATTGGCTCCAGTGATGAGGAGGGAGGGGATGATGAGGTCACTGACTCCACGTGGGTGCCTAATAGGAGAGAGGAGGAGGAGGATGAGGAGGAGGCACATCTCCAACGAGGCAGGATGCCCTTTGGTGGCCAGCGTAAGGGCAGTACACCGACGGAATCACACCGCAGAGCTCCGCCTGTGCAGGGCGCTGCCTCTGCCCGTCATTCAAAAAGTTCTTTGGTGTGGGCCTTTTTTGAGGCTAGTGCATCAGATCGCACAGCTGCTGTTTGCAACATATGTCTCAAGCGTATATCGCGTGGCCAAAACATCAGCCGCTTGGGTACCACATGCCTGACCAGACATATGTTGACCTGCCATGCAGCTCGTTGGCAAGCCTACCTCAAAGACCCACACCAAAGAACAAAGCGGACCTCTCCTTGCACCGCATCAGCTGGGATCTCCAACCCCACTATAACTTCAGTCCTCTCTGAAACATGCACTGAGAGGAATGAAGGTGTAGAATTAGGTGTGTCACAGCCAAGTACTTGCGGCCACTCTGCTAGCAGTACACCAACGTCCGATTCTAGCAGGCAAATTTCCCTGCCCCAGCTGCTGGACCGTCGACAGAAGTTCACTCCCAGCCATCCACATGCCCAGCGGTTGAATGCTAGCTTGGCTAAATTGCTAGCGCTTCAACTGCTGCCTTTTCAGTTGGTAGACTCGGCCCCCTTCCGTGAGTTTGTGCAATGTGCGGTTCCTCAGTGGCAGGTTCCCAAACACCACTTTTTCTCACGGAAGGCTATTCCGGCTCTCTACCGGCATGTGGAAGGCAATGTCTTGGCCTCGCTGGACAGGGCAATCAGCGGTAAGGTGCATATTACCGCTGACTCATGGTCCAGCAGGCATGGACAGGGACGTTACCTTTCTTTCACGGCCCATTGGGTCACTCTTTTGGCAGCTGGGAAGGATGCAGGACAAGGTGCAGTAGTGTTGGAGGTTGTTCCACCGCCACGCCTCCAAAATGCTACTACTGGTTGTGACACACCTCTCTCCTCCACCCCCTCCTCTTCTTCTTCCTCCATGGCCTCTTCCTGTGGTTTGTCCTCTGAACCAGCGGTGCTCCGTAGCCGTTCAAGGGGCTACGCAAGTACGCAGGCAAAAAGATGCCATGCCGTGCTTGCGCTGGTGTGTTTGGGGGACAGAAGCCACACTGGGGCAGAGGTCCTGTCTGCTCTGCAGGGCCAGGCCGAGAGGTGGTTGATGCCACGCCAGCTTAAGCCAGGAATGGTGGTTTGCGACAATGGCACCAACCTCCTCTCCGCCCTCCGACAGGGACAATTGACCCATGTGCCCTGTGTGGCTCACGTCCTTAACCTGGTGGTGCAGCGGTTCTTGGGCAGGTACCCGGGCTTACAGGATGTCCTGAGGCAGGCCAGGAAAGTCTGTGTGCATTTCCGCAGATCTTATAATGCCAGTGCTCGCCTGGCTGAGCTGCAAAAGGAGTTGAACCTGCCCAAGAACCGCCTTATATGTGACATGCCCACCAGGTGGAACTCAACGTTGGCCATGCTGCAGCGGCTGCACACGCAGCAGAGGGCCATCAATGAGTACCTGTGCGACTACGGCACCAGGACAGGGTCAGGGGAGCTTGGTTTTTTTTCTCCACGCCAGTGGGGCATGATCAGGGATGCATGCACTGTCCTGGCACCATTTGAGGAGGCCACGAGGATGGTGAGCAGTGACAGTGCATGCATCAGTGACACTGTACCTCTTGTCCACCTGTTGGAGCACACGCTGCGTGGAATAATGGACAGGGCACTTGAGGCAGAACAGAGGCAGGAAGAGGAGGACTTCCTTGCCTCTCAAGGCCCCCTTTACCCAGACAGTGTTCCTTCTGTCCCACCCATCGCACAGGAAGAGGAGGAGGAGGAGGAGGAGGAGGATTGTGTCAGCATGGAGGTGGAGGCTGGCACTCAGCATCATCAGCAGCAGTCTTTTAGGGATGATTTACAGTCCCAAGAAACCAGTGGACTTGTACGTGGCTGGGAGGAGGTGGCTGCGGATCATGTCGTCCTTAGTGACCCAGAGGACTCCGGAGCGAATGCCTCAGCAAACCTACGCTGCATGGCCTCCCTGATCCTGCAAAGTCTGCGGAAGGATCCTCGTATTCTTCGGATCAAGGAGAGGGACCATTACTGGCTGGCCACTCTCCTTGATCCACGGTACAAGGGTAAGGTTGCGGACCTTATGTTACCGTCGCAGAGGGAGCAGAGGATGAGACAACTCCGGGAGGCCTTGCAGAAAGGTCTGTGCAACGCGTTCCCAGAGACTGGGAGGTTACAAACTCCTGGTCCTGGACAACGAGTTGCTGAGGCTTCGGGCAGTCAAAGAAGGAGCGGTGGGGAAGGTGGCCGTCTGACCGATGCGTTCAGACAATTCTTTAGTCCGCAGCCCCAAAGTATGATCGGTTCCAGCAACCATCGCCAGCGTCTGATAAACATGGTGCAGGAATATGTAGGGGCAAGGTCAGACTTGGACACCTTCCCCACCGAAAATCCTCTGGCTTACTGGGTCTTGAGGATGGATCACTGGGCAGAGCTTGCACAGTATGCAATTGAGCTACTGGCCTGTCCTGCATCCAGCGTTCTTTCGGAACGCACATTCAGTGCTGCTGGAGGATTTGTCACGGATCACAGGGTGCGCCTGTCCACCGACTCGGTTGATCGACTGACTTTCATCAAGATGAACCAGTCTTGGATCACCACCAGCTACCACACACCTGATGCTGATATAACAGACTAATTGATTTTAACATGTCACATCCCTTCAAGACTGATGCTGATGCTGAGTGTCTGTGCTGTTATGTTGACTGGCTATCCTCCTCCTCCGAGTCCTCAATGATACGATTGATGATGATAGCTTGGAAGATCATTTTTGTTTATGGGTGCCGCCACCAGTGGCTAAGGCCCAATTTTTCAGCCCCTGTTTTACAGGGGCGTGTAATTACAATTTTTTTTGCAATAATTTGCCATAGGGCTCATTGCTGTGCTCCAAGTACAGTATCTGTGAGGGGTTGGAGTGTTGTGGCACCAGTGCCTAAGGCCCAATTTTTCAGCCCCTGTTTAACAGGGGCGTGTCATTACAATTTTTGAAGCAATACTTTGCAACAGGGCTCATTGCTGTGCTCCAAGTACAGTATCTGTGAGGGGTTGTAGTGTTGTGCCACCAGTGCCTAAGGCCCAATTTTTCAGCCCCTGTTCAACAGGGGCATGTAATTACAATTCTTGATCTAATAATTCACAGCAGGGCCCATTCCTGCACCCACCAAGAGTAACTCTGAGGGCTTACAGTGTTGTGGCAACGCCACCACCACCACCACCACCACGAAAGGCCCAATTTTTCAGCCCCTGTTCAACAGGGGCATGCAATTACAATTCTTGATCTAATAATTCACAGCAGGGCCCATTGCTGCACCCACCAAGAGTAACTGTCAGGGCTTACAGTGTTGTGGCACCAGCACCACCATCAAAGGCCCAATTTTTACTACCACTGTTCAACAATTATATGTAATTACAATTCCTGATATAATAGTTGACAGCAGGGCGTTCCAGCACCAACCAAGAGTAACTGTGAGTGCTTACAGTGTTGTGCCAACACCAACAACTAAGGGGCCTATTTCTGCAGAGTATATACGGCAGGTCCCTACTTTCAAACATCCAACTTACAAACGACTCCTACTTGCAAACGCAAGAAGACAACAGGAAGTGAGAGGAAATCTACCCCTAGGAAGGAAAATTCTCTCCTGTAAGAATTAATATGGGAGAAAGGTGTCTCCTCTGTACTGATGCTTTATCAGCAATCCTTGTTTCAAGAAAAACACCACATTTCAAAAACAGTTGTCATTGGGACGGAAAGTGAGGTGAAATGTTCTGAACAGGGGCACAGACAGCAAAACAAATGTTACAGGGGTGATAACCCTTACCTATGTTTTCCAAAAAGTTTAAAAATAGATTTTTGGGCTGGAGCTACACTTAAACAATGTACCTGTTCAAAATTACAAACAGATTCTACATAAGAACAAACCTACAGTCCCTGTCTTGTATGCACCGCCTGTATACGGCTGTTCAGAGTATATAGGGCCTTTTTTATTTTATGTGCGGGGTTCCCCTTAATATCCATACAAGACCCAAAGGGGCTGGTAATGGGCTGGGGTAGGGGGGGGGTCATGGGGTAGCTATGCCATTTTTCTTAAAGATTTTCATCCATATTACCGGGACCAGACATTACATTAAAGCCGCAAGCAGTTTTAAATGGCTTTTTTTTCCTTTAGAAGTGTCATTTTGTGCAGGGACAGTTCTAAACACGGGAAACACGTGGCACTTCACAGGCATACTTTAGACACCCCCCAGGTACGATATTTAAAGGAATATTTGACTTTTTTTTTTTCACTTTATGCATCATTAAAATGACTGCTCCCGAAAAACGACCGTTTTTAAAACTTCTTTTTGCATTGATACATGTCCCCTGGTGCACAACCCGGGTTCCCAAACCCTTTTTAGGACAATAACATGCATAATAGTTGTTATAATTAGCACTTTAAAATTCGAACGTTCGCATCCATTGTATTTAATAGGGTTCTAATGTTCGTACGAACTTTCGGTCCGTTCGCGGGTTCTGGTGCGAACCGAACCCGGGGGTGTTCGGCTCATCACTAGACTAGACCCTTGCCAGGATCTTAGCATCAGTATTTAACAGTGAAATCGGATGATAAGACTCTGGCAATAGGTGATCCTTATCCGATTTGGGTAATACTATTATGACTCTCACTACGGCGGTGGAACGCACGCCAATCTACATAGCTCGAGCGGGACGGCTGCTCCTATCTCTACCTGGTGACAGGCGCTTTTTACCTTCAGTGCCGAGGAAAGGCACTCATCAAAGTAAGCGGCCATTTGGCTCATGTTTTTAATTATTCGTTTTAAATAAAACTGTATTATGCTATGGCCCTGCTTTCTCATTTTTTCTGAATAATACTGCGGTGGAAGTACTAACAAGATTCCAGCCACATCCCCAGTGTGTGTACCAGCAATGATCACAGACCCATAATCATAAAAAGCTCCACCTGACCTTTTTAGTTAAAGGGGTCATGGTGGCCTGATGAGTAGGAAATGTAATCTTATCCACCGGGTGTTGTCTCATCAAGCCGTTGCCATTGGTGATGGTGTAAAGACCAAAGTTGCGTCACTAAAAATTTTATGGACGTTTTATATATATATATATATATATATATATATATATATATATATATATATATAATATTTTTTGTGTGTTTTGATTTTCATTATCCAGACGCATTGTGATTTTTACACTGGACTATTAATCACTCATTGAGCACTATGCACTTTATTTGTTTATGCACTGTATTTAGCATATTGTTCTAGCGCCCCCAACTATTACACATCACAAACTATACAAAGTTAGCAATCTAGCACTTTGAGGGGAGCAGCTTTTATCTCATTATATTCAATTAGCACAATTATCTTCAGCCTCTTCATAGCGCGGGGTCCTTTTTCACATGGGATTTTACAATAACTGCTAACATTTTCCCATTTTTCTCTCCTTCCTCAAAATACTTACTCCTTACTAAAGATTGTTCCCTTCCAGTTTTTTCCATAACTGTTCTTTTATATAGAAGTTGTACATCCTTCCATATAGCTTGGTTCACAGATGTGGGGTTCTTAACATATTAAAATTCTTTTTGCCGTACCTCTGCTGCCAATAAAGTTTCCCATTCTTTACTTGTCTTTTTAAATCTACTTATAGCTTGTATCATTAGCCCTCTTAGAAAGGCCTTCATAGTGTCCCACACCAATTGTGGAGTCGTTAAATTTGCATTATCCAAATCAAAATCAGTTAGTGATTGTCGCATGGACCCCCCATGTACCACCCCTAGCCATGTAGCATCCATACGCCAATAGCTTTTATTATATGGTTTAACTTTTCCTAAGGTCATCAGAACTGGAGAATGGTCCAAGATCCCCCTCGCCAGACACCGTATATCTGTAACCATTGGAAGAGTCAGTTCCGTGCCCAGAGCCAAGTCAATCCTGGATAAAGTAGCATAAGTAGAGGAACAACAAGTATAAGCATAATATACTCCAGGATTGAGAAGGCGCCACATGTCACACAGACCTATCTCCTGCAAGTGTCTAGCAAAGGGGGTCTCCGACTTTGGACCTGCCGGATAGCAATCCATACTCGCATCACAAACATTATTAAAGTCCCCCATTATCATTATTGGGATGCCAGGGTGTTCAGCCAGAAATATACTAATCCTCCGCAATATCTCTGAATAATAAGGTGGTGGTACATACACTAATCCTATGATACATTTAGTGGAAAACAATGAGCAGACCAGTATAACATATCTTCCCTGGGGGTCTATAAATGTCTGTCTGCAGGAAAATTGTATCTTTGTTGATATTAACACACTAACTCCCCTTGAAAATGCAGAGAACACCGAGTGATATTGAGTATTATTATTATTATACACGATTTATATAGCGCCAACAGTTTACGCAGTGCTTTACAATGTATAGGGGGGACCACACAATTACAGTACAGTTCAATACAAAAGGTACAGGAGGGCCCTGCTCATAGAGCTTACATTCTAAAGGAAGGGGTGGTGGTACAAAAGGTAATAGCTGCAGAGAATTTGATGGGGGTGGCTCGGGGATAGTTGTTAGGTGGGTGTGGGATAGGTTTCCCTGAATAAATGTGTTTTCAGGGATCTCCTGAAGGTGGACAGGGTAGGGGCTGATTGGACATACTGGGGCAGGGAGTTCCAGAGGATGGGAGAGGCTCTGGAGAAGTCCTAAAGGCGAGCATGGGAGGAGGTAACAAGGGAGCTAGAGAGCAGGAGGTCCTGGGAGGAGCGGAGGGGATAATTTGGGCGATATCTGCAGATGAGGTTGGTGATGTGGATGGGGATGATGTTGTGAATGGCCTTGTATGTTATGGTTAGCATTTTGAATTTTACACGGTGGGGTAGGGGAAGCCAGTGAAGGGATTGGCAGAGAGGAGCAGCAGTCACGGATTGTAATAGAGAGACAGTATTCTTTGTAAGAAGAGTTTCCTGCAGACAGACTATTGATGAATTATATTGTTCCATAATGGAGAATTTTTTTTTTTTTTAGCCGGATCCTTTAATCCTCTCACATTCCAGGATATTAATACTATCTCATTAGCCATTATCCCCATCTGTTATACCTAAATCCATCAGAAAAAGAGTATATCATATTTTCTATTTTACTTTCTCTAAATACATAGGAAAGAGAGCATACAAAAAGAAAAGAAAGGAAGAAAGACATAAACAGGGTCTTCAAATATACGGTAAGTAATAGCACATTTTGACTGCATAGTAAACCAAATATAGCGTTGGAATGTGAGAGCTCCACAACGGAAAGCAGAGGGAGAGAGAGAAAGAAAAAAAAACACACACAACCCAACCCCTGCAAAAACCAACACCTCCCCAAAACGCACCCACCCTCATCCTAAAACATATTTCCCCAAGGAAAAAAACGTGAGTTAGAGAAAAAAAAATAGTTATCCCGGACCTCAATGTGAACATCCATCCAGCTACATCACACTCCCCCTGACTTTAAACTTTTAGTATTTTGGACAGAAAATAATAAATAAATAGCTGCTTATCTGCAACTATTGCACATTTTTATCCAGCCATATTGTGGCCTTTTTAGAATTATCCCAAAAAATTATCTCATCCTTGATCATGATCCTCAGTTTAGCCGGGTATAACATTCCATAGGTTATTTGAAGCTTGCGAAGATGCTTTTTAACTTCTGTATATTTCACCCTCAATTTTTGTATTTCAATACAGTAATCTGGGTAAAAGGAGATTTTTGACCCTTTAACCTCTACATTACCCTTTGTTCGTGTCAGGTCCATAATTTTGTCTCTGAAATGCAACATTTTTACAATAAATGGGCGTGGGAACATTCCTGGTAGGGCGGGTCTTGATGGTATCCTATGAGCCCGCTCAACAGAAAAAAAAGGAGAAAAATGCTTTTTGTCAAAAAATTTAAACAGCCATTGTTCAATAAATTCTATAGGATTTTTACCTTCACATCTAAAATGCGATTTGTATGATTTACCTTAATCTATCAGTTTCCTGCTGAACTGCAAATGATTTCCAAGTGAAAATAATCTTTCAAATAATAGTTTCTCAATCATTCTCCAGTCAGTGCAATGCAATTTAATATACTGCACACAGTAATACAGTATATTAGTACACAATAACATTTTATTAGAGAAACATATTTTCTGTATGAAGACAGCTCTATCACAATTCGATCAAGGAGGAACTGCACAGTAAGAGCCCATTCACACAGGGGCGTCTTTGGATCCGACTCCAAATCGCCCCAGGTCGCCCCTAGTCGCCTCAGGTCGCGCTGGCTGAAGAAATCAATGTAAGTTAATAGAGCCGTCCTTATGCACACTACTGCAGTCGCTCCGACTTCAAAAAAGGTCCCTGTACTACTTCAATCCGACTCCTAGGCGACCTGTAACCATTCATTTCAATGGGAGTCGCCTCTCCCTGTCTTAATAGGAGCGACTCTCCAGGAAGATAACATACATTTCTCCTGCAAAACTCTCTCTCCCCCCTCCCTCCCACAGAGCTGATTCTTGTTTGATTGGCCACTGGAATGTCTCTTGTCCTGCAGGCAACTTGGAGTTGCCTTGTAAATAGCTCCAGGTCGCCGCTGTGATTCATACTCAGGTCGTGTCTGAGTTGCCTCATAAAATCGCGCTGGAAGTCGTGTTGCCCCTGTGTGAATGGGCTCTTAAGAAATACTCCCAGCTAAGCAAGAAAAGTGTTTTTTTTTCCAGATGGATACAGCACAGAATTGTAATCTCACAATATCAAACACCAAGTAAAAAAAAGTCAATTTGAGAACAAGAATATATACCTGTTTGTTTTTGTTTAGGCATAATAAAATACATTTGGTGGTCAGGCCATAAGAATACATGAAGAAGAGGATGAAGAAGGGAGTAGTTCTTTATTAGAGCCCATTCACACAGGGGCAACACGACTTCCAGCACGATTTTATGAGGCAACTCAGACACGATTTTATGAGGCAACTCAGCGTGACCTGGAGCTATTTACAAGGCAACTCCAAGTTGCCTGCAGGACAGGAGACATTCCAGTGGCCAATCAAACAAGAATCAGCTCTGTGGGAGGGGGGAGGGAGGGGTTTGCAGGAGAAATGTATGTTATCTTCCTGGAGAGTCGCTCCTATTAAGACAGGGAGAGGCGACTCCCATTGAAATGAATGGTTACAGGTCGCCTAGGAGTCGGATTGAAGTAGTACAGGGACCTTTTTTGAAGTCGGAGCGACTGCAGTAGTGTGCATAAGGACGGCTCCATTAACTTGCATTGATTTCTTCAGCCAGCGCGACCTGAGGCGACCTGGGGCGATTTGGAGTCGGATCCAAAGACGCCCCTGTGTGAATGGGCTTGTAAAAAAATAGCAACTAGGTGTCTGTTTGAGAAAACTGATAAATACCACCTGAAAAACTGTAGATAAGATTATGTCCTCTGATTTAAAAAATGTTGTTTTCTCACTTTGTTTGCATGTGATTGAGTTTTCTTTGCAAAGTGAAGCTTCACTTCATTTACAAAGCTTTGGAGCAAATTCCCTTGCAGAGTGCAGCTGCACTTGCAAAGTGAAAATTCTATCTGCCTTTAGTAAACCAACCCTTGTGACTGCAACATGTTCCTAGTTGAAAGATAGCATATATTTAAGAAAGCTTTTTAAAAAAATATATACATTTTGAGACAGCTTTTTGAATAACGTTCTCTGAAGAAGCAGACTTTTCTCCTGGAAATGTGTTAGAAAATACAGTAGAAGTCATGTTATGCTTTATAGCACAAACATATTATCATCAAAATTTAGTTAAGCTGCTATATGAAGTCTCTGTTACATTTTTGAAAAGTGTCTTAGGTATTAGTAAGAAAGCTAAAAAAAAAAACACGTGCTGGATATACAATATGGGCTGATAATAAGAGAGTCTTTAAGGCTGGCCATAGATGGATCAAAAACGAATAGATTCCCCATCCAGAAATCCTCCCCACTGCCCTGTTGTATTCTGACATCGGGACTCCTTCGCTGTCAAAATACACTGATCAGTGCTGCAGCTGATTCGCTGAAGGTGCTGATCAAATAATTTTTTTTCAACATTCTCATTCAACAGAAGCTGATCATTAGAATATCTGAAAAGTGTGGCATGCATTAGTATTCAGCCCCCTTTAGCCTGGGTTCACACTAGTGCGATCGCTAACATTGCACGTGATTCGCACCTGCACCGCAGGTGCGGATTACATGCGATGTCTGAGCAATGCGAGTTCAGCCATACAGTTGTATGGCTGGACTTGCATTGGATTCGCACAGAAAAAGGTGCTTAAAAAAGAATTGCAGCTGTAATTGCAGCGAAAGGTGGTTCTACAAAGTATTGATTCACATATTTATTTATTAAAAAAATTAAATTGAATACCATTTATCATTTTTCTCCCACTTCACAATTATGTGCCACTTTGTGTTGGTCTATCACATAAAATCCCAATAAAATATATTTACGTTTTTGGTTGTAATATGAAAAAATTTTGAAAATGTCAAGGGGTATGAATACTTTTTCAAGGCACTGTAGATCCAAATGTTTGTACCTCTATAATATTGAAGATGGACTAAATAAATTGCATATGTCCCATACTGTCTATTGTTATATTTGATGCCTTGCATTTCATTTGATTGTATATTTGAAAAACAAAAGTAGCATTTAGCATTTCTGCCTTTTATTTTTTATTTTATTGTAGTGGCATTAGCACTAAACAGAAATGAGCCAAAAGCCTACGGGTGCAAACTACCATCTAACATAACCAACAGCACATGATATGAACTGATTTAGTCTCTGCTGAAATCCTAAATAGCACTGGTATTATGCAGATTTTTTTTGCAAAGTCTCTGGTTGTAAAATCGACTTTCTCTTTTCGTCCATGGATGGACACAGCTTCTTAATTCTTGACAGTTGGGTTATGTTCCTGTTCTATAGGAGAGGACTAGGCAGAACATGTTAGATATTTAAATACATGTTACTTTAACCACTTAAGCCCCTGACCAATACGGGCCATTATGACCAGGCCCCTTTTTGCGATTCGGCACTTCGTCGCTTTAACTGTCAATTGCGCGGTCGTGCGACGTGGCTCCCAAACAAAATTGGCGTCCTTTTTTTCCCTTTTTTCTATAATAAATATCCCCAAAAAATATATAAAAAAACGTTTTTTTTCCTCAGTTTAGGCCGATACGTATTCTTCTACATATTTTTGTAAAAAAAAAAATCGCAATTGCCGTTTATTGATTGGTTTGCGCAAAAATTATAGCGTTTACAAAATAAGGTATAGTTTTAAGGCATTTTTATTAATTATTATTTTTTTACTAGTAATGGCGGCGATCAGCGATTTTTTTCATGAATGCAACATTATGGTGGACACATCGGACACTTTTAAAACATTTTTGGGACCATTGTCATTTTCACAGCGATCAGTGCAATAAAAATGCACTGATTACTGTGAAAATGACACTGGAAGTGAAGGGGTTAAATACTAGGGGCGCTGAAGGGGTTAAGTGTGCCTAGGGGAGTGTTTACTACTGTGTGGGGGCGTGGCTACGACTGACACATCACTGATCTCCGCTCTGATTACACAGAGCGGAGATCGCTGACATTGTCAGTAGAGGAGCGGGGAGATGTGTTTACACACACATCTCCCCGCTCCTAGCCTCCGTGAGACGATTGCGGGGATCCCCGCGGCGATCGAGTTCACGGGACCCGCGGTCCCACTCCCGGGGAAGGCAGGGGGTCGCGAGCGCACCGCCGTCGGCGCGCGCGCGACCCCCGACGTCGGCAGTTAAAGGGCCACGTACAGGTACGTGATTGTGCCTGTACGAGCCATTCTGCCAACGTATATATACCGTGAGCGGTCGGCAAGTGGTTAACAGAGTTGAACAGCCCCGCCCAGGGGGCGGTCCTTCCGGACATAACCCTCTGCACTGCAGTCAGCAGCTCAGTTTTTTTCTGCCTAGTAGAGGAGAAGGACCTGGCTCCCTTTGGGACCAGGGTCCGGAAGAAATTTTATTTTTTTATTATTATTTTTTTATTTTCTTCTAAGAAATCTTCTATCAACTGCCGGCTGGTTGACAGGCTGGATATTATAGATCCTTGTAGTTCCCCAGTCCGGCCATCGAGCGTGATCAGGCCTTAGCTACGTGCAGGGTCAGCTACGACATACCCCATGGCTCCAGGGGTGGCCGGTGAGCTTTGCTCCAGGGTTCACATATGACTGGGCTGCTTGCTGTCTCAGTCACAGTGGACCGGGCCGACAGCTACTCCGTACTGCTCGGTTGTAGGTCTGTCAGGAACGCACCAGCAGGTCCTCGCAGGGACGGGCAAGTACAGTTCCTCCTGCCTCGGTGGGATGGAACAGCTGGGCATTCCTAAGGGGGTCATTTGGGGGTTCTCTTGCCCTCCCCTCTCTCCCTCTGTCACCCCTTTTTTCCTCCTCCCCTTGCGGGGCTCGCTGCGACAAAGGGTATACCTGTAGGGGGGCTCCAGGTCCCGGCTGGGGGCTGTGGGGGTGTCCAGGCCCACTCTCTGTGGGGGGGTAGTTGTTTCTCACAGAAGCTGTGATGACGTCACGCCCGGGCCTCAAATGTAAACAAAGCCGCCATTGCGGCTGTAAGTATGAGATCAGTGAAAAATTTTTCACTGATCTCATCCTTTCCAGCCTGGAGGAGAGGTGTGGGGTCTTATTGACCCCGCATCTCTCAATAAAGAGGACCTGTCACACACATTCATATTACAAGGGATGTTTACATTCCTTGTAATAGGAATAAAAGTGATCAAAAAAAAATAAAAAGTAAAATAATTGTAAAAAAAATAACTAAATAAGTAAAAAAAAAAAAAATAATAATAATAAAAAAAAAAATTTAAAAACGCCCCTGTCCCCGGTAGCTCGCGATCAGAAGCGAATGCACACGTAAGTCGCCCACATATGTAAACGCCATTCAAACCACACATGTGAGGTATCGCCGCGTGCGTTAGAGCGCGTGCAACAATTCTAGCACTAGACCTCCTCTGTAATTCTAACCTGGTAACCTGTACAAAAAATTAAAGCGTCGCCTATGGAGATTTTTAAGTACCGAAGTTTGGTGCCATTCCATGAGTGTGCGCAATTTTAAAGCGTGACATGTTAGGTATCTATTTACTCGGCGTAACATCATCTTTCATATTTTCTCAAAAAATTGGGCTAACTTTACTGTTTTGTTATTTTTTAATTAATGAAGCCATTTTTTCTTTTTTAAAAAGGCGTTTGAAAAATTATTGCGCAAATATCGTGCAAGAAAAAAAGTTGCAATGACCGTCATTTTATTCCCTAGGGTGTCTGCTAAAAAAACATATATAATGTTTGGGGGTTCTGAGTAATTTTCTAGCAAAAGAATGATGATTTGTACATGTAGGAGAGAAGTGCTAGAATAGGCCCGGTATTGAAGTGGTACAAAAAGCCCTGTATTAAAGTGGTTAAGCTGGCCAACTGTGTCAAAGTAATCCCTCTTACGGACAGTCCTACACTGGTCTGCCACTGCAAATGGACACCATGCCAACAGGGGGCATACAGACACAAGGTGGGGGAGAGCTACTAGGTTCAGGTCTGGTCACTGACCTGCGTTACAACACAGACTGCCTATGTACTGTTCTCAAGAACACTCAGCCCTGATGCAAGTAGTAGGATGAATTTTGGAGGAGTTATGAAAATACCAGAACTATGTGATGGGTGGATGTCAGTGTTGGAGGTAATATGCATGGAGACTATCTCAGGTAAAACCCACATGGAATGCCGGGTCTCCATGATTGAAAGAAATATAATCTGATTAATGAAATGGGTGGGCCAAGGACATGCAGGCCAGGGAGGAAAGGAAAATATCTTGGACATCCTCCAGCTGCAGCTTCTAATGCATACTTGCTGCAGCTTCTAATGCTTCTACTCTGCAACATGTAGTCATCTGAGAGCAAAGATATCAGCTTTAGGGCACTTTTTAATCGATCTTTATCTACATTCCACTGCACCATATGCCATTAAATAAACCAGAGAACACACCACACAAACTTAGAGAAGATGAAGTAAATGTATTTATTACTTGTTTTTCTTATGAACAGAATTACACTATTAGACATATTTTGATTCACAGGAAATAAAAATCAACCATACTTTTTTGCTAGACGAGTACAATATTCTTTACACACTCATATTTTTACAACACACAGCTTTCTTAGGCTGAAGCAAACTGCAACGCAATGTTGATGCCATGTATATTACAACTACTTACAATTTCAGAATGGTGAATGGCAAAAAAATAAGTTATTTAAATATGGATTTCATATACAGAAAGTGCAACATAGTTAAACATTAGTTGTTTTAAAGTTATTTCTCTTCCAAAAGGTATATGGACTCAACATTTTAATATACAAATAGTATATCGCAATGGCATGAAAAAATGAAAGCATTATATGCATTGGTATACAATGCCACTGGAGGAAGGACTGCAGTCCATTTTAATTAAGATGCTTAGAAATGCCCACAAGGACAAGATTAGTTTATGGCAGACACAGTGATTCAGTCTAGATACAATTAATAATGGTGTGATAGAAAGCCACACTGTTTTGACAACCCTCAAAGTGTATTTCGTAGCACATCAACTTTTAATATATAATTTGATAAAGACTCTTAGTATCTTTTACAAATATATGAGCATAAATAATGGGCTTAAATGGAACTCCCAGTAGGGAAACCAGGATAGACTGGGTTATGGTAGGCACCAGAACTTTTAAACCATGTTAGAATTTAGTTCTAGCACATGCTGATAGCCCCAAAGTATCTGTAGCATGGAAATACTGAAAGGAAGGGGAAGTCATAGCGACAATGACTACAAATGTACCAATGAGAAAAATACACATATGTATATAAAAGACCATACTTATCAAAAAGTATTTTGTTTTATTTAGTATACTATATAAAAGTATCCAATTATCATAAAAACCCATATATAAAATGAAAAAATATATCACATAGACAATCCCATAACTATCCTCAGTCAATATCCAAAACACGTCCAGAAATTTGAATGTAGACCACAAGGATATTTATGGTGTAGATATTGTACACTAGCGTATCTATGCAATATATTTTTAATTTTATATATAGGGATGTTATGATAATTGGATACTTTTCTATAGTATACTAAAAAAAAGAAAAATACTTTTTGATATATGGTTTTATATACATGTATTTGCTATGAGACAATTTACCTAATTTAAAGTCCCTGTTGCTATTGTTCCCTCTTTCTTTTCTGTTGTAGTATGAAATTGGATGGTACCCTTGAGGATATGGCATATAGCTAAATGTAAATTCCACTTCAAGTTTGGGGTCGAATTAGCATGGAAATTCTAAAAACTTGTTGCTGCTCAGGCACAGACTACGTGGACAGCTTTCCACATGCTGCTTACCCCACCTACATTGCATTGTGGGAAGGGGAGGCATATCTGAGCTCCGACTTTAGGTAAAGCCAGTAAACACTTGGAGACCTCCAATGCTAACTTTGTTTCTTTATGTAGCTTTGCTAGTCTACCATTATTTTCCTAAAAATACTGATATAACATGCTAGGAGTTGTAGTTTGATTACATTAAAGTTTTAAACTGCACATTTATTTTTAGGCTTTTTGTAACTTTAGAAATGTTCAAGCAAGACTTTCTTGGAGAACTTATATATGCAGACAAGCAATAAAGAATGCACACTTTTACTTGTATTTACTAAAAGCTTTGACATGTTACCAGTGTTATTACTGTAAATACATGACCTCATGCAAGTGGCACTTTGTGCTTGAGGGACCAGTTGAATGGCCTGAGCATATTCACACCGGTGAGGAGGCAGTGTGAATACTGTTGTCCAAGTTTTATATAAATGGCATAAGTAAATCAATTTTTATAATTTCCCTGATTACCAATGTCATCGGGAATAAAAGTGAGAATAAATCTAAAATTTGTAGTTGCCACCAAAACAAGAATAGAGAGGAACTCTTAAAATGGGGGCACTTGTTCCCATGACAATTGTCTAAATATGGATATTCCTCACACTGGAAATATATCCTCTTACTTCCTCTCGAGTCTACGACAGAAAGTAACGGGAAATCTTTCTAATGAGGCAAACCCCCCCCCCCAAAAAAAAACAATAGCAGTTTTAACCCTCCCCTACACTATAAAAAAAAAAGATTTGGCTTCAGATTTAAGCCCTGTAATAAAGAGGACAATTATATATTTACATTTTAATGTATTACATATGGTATAAAGAATATTTCAGATTTCCATGAACACAATTAGAAAAGGAAGTGGGTTCCCCACTGTGAACGTAAGGTAACAACTACCCCCACTAGGGTTTAGAATTACCTTTTTGCAAATAGATTTCGTTAGAATTTATAAGAACAAGTTTAATTTGATTGACTTTTGTCTTTTTGAACAAGGTTGTGTTGCGTGTGACTGATATGATCAGTCATTTTGTGCTACAGTATGCAAATATGTTTTCCCCCTGTAATGAAGCTACATACTAAGTATTATTGCTATCATGAAGTTGTGCCGTTCATAATACTCAGAATGTAAGTTTATTGTTAATGTTACAGTGGTGGTACAAATCTCAGAAGCAAGGTAAAAATTATAATTGGTCTCCAAGTATATTTCTGAGCTTTTTGTATTGTTGTGGATGGAAGCACTTGTTACCTTACTCTTTTAAACTAGCTGTAGGCTCTTATCCTGGACTGACTGGTAATTATATCTTTAAAACATAGTCTTGCATAAAAAAAAAATTAAAACCATACTGTGTTATGTGTTTTGCCTTGAAATGGATGTACAGTCAGATTAGCAGTTGTATATGCTCCATTATATCACAAGAAGTCCCCAGCAACCTAAATTACACAGTCAACTGGTCTGTGAACAAGCATTAGATCTCTGCAGTTAATACTTAAAATATGTCGAAAATGCTGTATTATTTATACAATTATACATCTGGAACAATATAAATCTTTGTAGTTTGCAACTGAAATAAACTGTACATAAAAAGAATATATATATATATATATATATAGTTTTTTATTTCTAAAATAATTCATGGACCTTAAAAGTTTGGCATTATTTTGCATATAAAAATGAAATTAATACTCAGCAGTACACAACAAGATGCATGTTTTTCCTTTGTAATGCCAAATGATTTTAGATTAGTAAAATCTGAACTCTGTACATCTATACCTGGTGAAAATGTTTGAATGGATCTATAATATACATTTTCCAGGCACATTAAATATCTGAATAATTGTCTGTGTCTTGTATTTTACCAGTCATAAAATGTTGGTGTAATATTTATGGAAATGTATAAAAGACAGAGTAGCTGAAGCAAACATTGTAAAGTGAGCAAATTTAAAGAAAAGTGCACAGCCAAGTAAAATATGGTTATAGCATAATATAACTTTAGCAAAGGAAACAATTTAGCATAGTAACCAATCACATGTTGGCGTTTCTGTTGTATGCTCCAACAACTGCTGTTACAGCTGTAGCCTGATTAGTAAAAATAGGTAACACCCCTACTTTTCTTTCCTCCATTTGTCAAGTCATTGTATAAACAAACATGATTATATACTTCTACTGTGCTTACATACTCGATTTATAGTTTAGTTATTACAGGATGAATATCATTCAAATGTCACCTTCAGTGCAAGACTAAACCATTGCAAAAAAATGTAATGTTCTCCAGACAATACAAGCAGTGTGTGGTCCATTGCACTAAAATTCAGTTCTGAAATGTAACTGTGAATCACAAATGTGAATATGCTGATGTTGTCATACATATAAGCTATATTATTTTGTTTCAGGAATGTGTTCAATGCATTTTAAGAATTGTGTTTAAAGTGTGGTTTCCCTACATAACTTTATGATTTGTGGTTCGCTCACCTAAATAAATATCACTTGATCTAAGTAAAATTAGTTCCAAAAATGGATATCCAAAAGGTGTATGGCACCTGTAGTCCAAGATTTATTAAAACAATAAAGAAAACACAAATATAAAACTATTATCTCATTTGTGGCGTAAAGGGGTCGTATGGGCATAATATGAACTACGCGGACCCTTTTAGTAGACTGCAAAAAGTGAACATTATTAACACAATCCTGCCAATTAGAGGGCTCATATCCCCTTATTCTTATGACACATTAAGGTTGACTTACTAAGATTGGAGGGCGCAAAATCTGGTGCAACTGTGCATGGCAGCCAATCAGCTTCTAACTTCAGCTTGTTCAATTAAAGTTATATTAAAAGGTAGATTTTTTTTGATTTTTTATTAAAAAAACAAACATGCCATACTTACCTTCTCTGTGCAGTGGTTTTGCACAGAGCAGCCCAATCCTCCTCTTCTTGGGTCTCCCACTGGCGCTCCTGGCCCCTCCCTCCTGCCCCCCTAGCATGCAGCTTGCTATATGGGTGCCTGAGCAGGCTCGCTCTTGAGCCGCTGCTCCGTGTCTATTCACACATGGAGCGTGGCTAGGCCCTGTTCCTGTTCTCTCCTCATTGGCTCACTGGCTGTGATTGACAGCAGTGGGAGTCAATGGCTCCCTCCACTGTCTCAGCCAATGAGGAGGAAGAGACCTGGGGAAGCCACTGCTCTTGTGCCCATCGCTGGATCGAGATGGGGCTCAAGTAAATATTAGGGGGCTGCTGCACACAGATGGTCAAGCCTTTACAACCACGTTAAGCTTTGACAAAAAAAAATGGTTTCTATGCAGAGCTGCACCAGACTTTGTACTCTCCAGTTTAAGTAATTAAACCCCATTGTAAAATTATCTGCAGTAAAGGGAGGCCTGCAAAAAACATTTCAGTCTAGAGAGGAAGCGAGCAACATACCAAAGGCAGGCAACAGTGTGAGCTCCTTACAAACTTTAGGTGGATCCATCTCTTGCATCTCACTTTAGCTGCACTGCCCTAAATAAGGAATCAATTGTTTTATTGTTTCTCCCAGAGCTCCTCTATATTCCTAACTCACTTCTGGCATTACATTCACTTACTGTCAGATAAAAAGTAAAATTGTATGTTCAGACTGATACATCCACTTTAAAATAGCAGACAGGTTTACTGATTGGTTGAACATATACATACATTTACCTAAATCTTTACATCAATGGCAATGCAAATGATTCCCAATGCTTCTAATATGAAAGGAAACCTGTAATGAGAGGATTATGTAGAGCACTGCTGACCTCTCCTAAAAATACCAGTTGCTTGTTTCTGAGTGCACAAAACAGAATAGGATATTACAATCTATAACAGTAACACTAGAGATTGTTCATCCGGAAATATCAGATTGCATTTAAAAATCAGGAAGGAATTTATTTCCCTGCTGTAGAAAATTCAACTATAATTTATAAGGGTTTTTGCTGTCCTCTGGGTCAGTCAAGGGTTTGGGATTCTGTTTGTGTGAGTTTTTAATATGTTTCATTCTGTCTTTTGGCTGAACCTGATGGCTATATGTCTTTTTTTAACCTAACTCACTTGGCAGGTCATGCTGAATGAGTGGCTACTTTCTAAGTTAGTGATCCATCAAGTACTGACTTCATAACTGTCTCACAGAAACAATAGCTGTTCTCTAGGTGATATATAAATTGGTGTCAAATAGTACATTTTTATAAAATAAAAACGCCTTTTGTAACACTGCTTAAAAATTATTATGAATATACTGTATATATATTACTGAAAAATACAATTTGATATTGTAAAATTTATCTTTTTTTTAACTCAGTCTAGAACAGTTAAATAATCATATTATTACATATGGCAAATGCTGCCATCTGATTTTTGGTCTTTCTCCAGATGACTGAAGAAGTGTTTTTTCTCTGTGTTATATTCTGGATGAACAGGCTTATTAACCTATTTGTACAGTTTACTTTTTTTCTTTTTACTGTTTTAAACATCTGCACTTTGAAAGTAATTAAATTGTTTGTTATACAGAAGGAAATCTTTTTTTTTTCTGTGTTGCATCAGATTAACCAAATTCTCAGAATTATCCTTGCATACCTGTCAATGCAGGTTGTTGTAACATGATTTTTTACTACATACAGTATACTGTATATATGCTTTATCAAATACTAAGTTACTTTTAAACAAGAGATGAAATCAAATGCATCTGGATCTTGCTTGACAAACATGGCAGGCATATGGGTTAAGCCAATGAAGAGGTTGTCACAGACCACAAGATCCCCACATTGTGCTTTGACATACATAAGGGTATTTGTTGGCTATAAATTTGCAGAAATTGTAAATTCCTTCTAATGGTTTCCCTTTTCAGCCAGTCTTAGTACAATCCCTGCTCTAACAGGTGCTGTATAAATACTAACATGAACCCATTAAACTACCCATACATTTTCATTCTTTAAATTTTGGGAAACGTACAGTATTTAGGTTTGCATTCTGTATTAGAATTAAGAAGCTGTGCAAAGCTTAGCAATCCAGTTGTTGAGGTCACTTACTGTAACTGGTTTATATCATATAGTGAAAAGCAACCCTGTGGAACAATTTCTGCTAGTTACATTGTTGACTTTTCCTGAATTAATACTGATAATGCACAGACTTTGAATGGTCACTCGTACAAGTGAAAGTTACAATAGAACGACATAGCATTCAGCAAAATACTTGCTTTTGAAAACACATTCCACTATTGATGATGTATTTTTATAACCGATTAAACAAACTTTGTTTTAAATTCATTATTGAAAATGAAGAATTTAAGGCAAAATAAGATTGTTACTGCAGTTAAGCCACATCAATTGCTAATGTTATTAATATGTAAAAGCACATTTGCATTAGTTTTTCAAATGTTCATTTAAATTCATTGTAATATGTTGGCCTATTGTAGGTAAGTTCTCAGATTTGAAAGTAAGCGAAAGACTAGTGTGTGTAGATACTGTAAAGCACTCCTCTTTATCCACAACCTCACAGGTCATTTAGATGCACAGATAGAATAGTCAGAATTGCAGCTTGCAATGCATATAGTTGAACGGATTCCAAAGTTCTGCCAACATGATGTCATGCAAGCTAAAGACTCCATCTGAATATCGTGCTTCACTGTTCATTGTGTACTGGCAACCATATTTATTGGTATAAGCAGGTCTCCAAATACAGTTCCACAATTTAAACTGCTTCTGGTGTTATGGTCTTTATAAGTCTTGCCGTTTCTAGTATTTTGTTTATATGTCTCTCTTCTTTTATTCCAATGCCTCGTAAGTGAGTCTGTGAGAGAGCAGGCACTTTATTTAATGTTGTGAATCCAGCTTCCAACAGAGGGCATGCATACATAGGAAGGCCAATTGATATAAGCCAGTCGGAAACAGATGAAATATGCCCAGGAGATACGGGTTTTCTGCAGATCTCTGTTAGACCTCCGCTTGGTATCTGCAAAGAGAACGATTGGCAATAATGCTAAATTAGTAACTGCTCAGACTTCACACAAATATAATTTGGCTTTTTGTAATAATGAATGTTGCTGTAAAACAGAATATTGCTGTAAAAATAAATATTGCTTCCCAAAGCCTTATTATTAAAGCCTTGTTTTTATTTTTGTTTTATAATAACAAACATGTTATACTTACCTGCTGTGTGCAATGGTTTTGCACAGAGCAGCCCCGATCCTCCTCTTCTCGGGCCCCACGCCGGTGCTCCTGGCTCCTTCCTTCTGCCGGGAGCCCCCACAGCAAGCAGTTTGTTCTGGGGTCACCCAAGCAGGCGTGCTCCTGACCCATGGCTTGTGTGTCCATTCACACACAGAGCCATGGCTCAGCCCTGCCCCTTCGTCTCCTGATTGGCTCACTGGCTGTGATTGACAGCAGTCGGAGGCAATGGCTCCTGCGGCTGACAAAATCCAATCAGGAGTGAGAGTTCCCGGAGAGGCAAGGCTCTTGTGGACATTGCTGGATCAAGAGGGGCCTCAGGTAAGTATTGGGGGGCTGCAGCACAACGTTTTTTTACCCTCATGCATAGAATGCATGAAGGTAAAAAACCTTGTGCCTTTACAACCATTTAAATTATGACAGATACAAACTGTTTTATTCAATAGATGAAAGCAAAATGTAGAGTTCAGTAAATTATATAAACAATTCAAACTAATCATTAATTGATCTGACTATAGTAAACACAAAAGCATTTGAATGTGCTTTAAAGCTGAATAAAACAGACAAAAATAAAATAAAATGAACAGCCCATATGGAGATAAAATGAACAGCTCATATGAAGATAAAATAACAGAAGTGTCATTTTCTGCATTATTTAGGTTCAGTCCAGGTATTTCCCCCGCATTACTCTTTTCAGCCACTATAGTTCTCAAGTATGATGGCCAGAATCATTCAACCCACTTCTTTAGAGCCCAGGTTGTACTGGACCTTCACCAGCCTGTGACTGGACAGTGAAAAAGGAGAAGCAGCACAGTGATGAAATTCTTTCTGTGTCACTTTGCTTTCTCTTCCTATCAGCATCCATCCTGTTGTACCATGAACTGATTGTCCTCTTGTACTGCTTCTTCTTCTCACACTCCAAGCCTTGCTGTACTGACTCAAGACTCAACAGGTTAAATCCAGATCAAATGTTGGCATTTAAACTGCTTGCAATTAAAAAATACATTTAATGTTGTAGTAATAAGCTGCATTAATTTGTGTTGTTTATATCTGCATAGTGTTCAGCTTTAAGCTAATTTACTTAATAAGTATCAGTGTTTTCGCTACTTCGTTTAGCTCTATCTAATGGTGGAAAATGTATCCCCAGAATATAATATAAGTAATTTTGTAGGACAGCAGTATCATTCGTTCCTAGTTAGGCATTGTCCTTGTTCAACATAATCAAGAGTTGGCAACTGGGCTTGGGTATACAGTCTATGCGTTTAAATAAGAACTCTATTCTAGAGTGAATCTGCATGGATAGAAACATGAGAGCTGCCATTGCCGACATGTTTATAAAAAATGCAGGTTCCAGAGCTGTCACTGTGAACTTGGCTTTGCAACCTAGTCTTCCATTTACCAAGCATGGAGAAGTCTAAAAAGTCTTAACTCCCATCATACCATTTGCTCTTCCCTATGCCACGCTTGAAAACCTTTCTTAACAAAACACCATGCAGCGAAAAAGCATTACAGAAATGTAGTACAGATTCAATTTACTGTTGTCATAGATGCAAGGGTGTAAAACTGAAGTTTTTTTTTTCAGTATTGGAAAATTTTATCTGGGTTGCTTGTAGATTAAATCAGAAAAGTAGATATTACTAGCACTAGATTACACAGAATTTATGTAGCAATTATAGAAGGTTTTCCTTTAAGTCTGGTACTTACTTAAAATGAAGAGTGAAATAGCATATGGTATTGATTTCTACATAGATTAGAATCAAACACATTTGTGTAGCGGTTATACATGAAAATGAAGACCTAAGGCAAATTAAGAAAGTTACACAAGGAACACTTACAGCCATGCGATGCTGTTTTCGCAGAAGTCTGACACGAGTCTCGTCCATCCAGCCTGCAACATCTTTTACCGGCTGTCCAATGTCTTCAGCATATCGTTCCACTAAGGCTTCTGGGATACCACAGCGACCATGCTACCACAAGAGAAAAGGTATAGTGAATTTTCATGAGCACCATGAAACCAAAACAAGAACAAACAGATTTTTGAATCTCCTAAATATTTGTTTTCAATCTCTTTTTATTACTTTTATACAAATATTACACAAATTGTACATTACAAAAACATTTATTTGTATTATACCATTTCTTATTCTCCTGTAAATCATCTGAGTTCTATAATAGTAGTGTATTCCCTATTCTATCTCCAGGATTTTTCACTTATTTCTCATTCATTCTCCTTGAATTTCCTAAATATTTGCACGCAGATCTGTCTAATCTGTGAAGAGTCCAGCAACTCGGTCACCCAAGCGATTTTGTCTTATGAATTGTATGCACACATGTATTTAAACTAAACAAAAAAATTCCAAATTCACAGATTTTTCTAGGTTGCAAATTAATTGGAGTTTCACTTTAGGATGTGCTAAACAGTGTTTTAGGTATGCTAAAATTAAATACAATATGTTTGATTGAAAGGCCACTTTAGGGCTCTTTCACACGGAGGTCCGTTCAGGTCCGCCTGTCAGTTTTTTAGGCGGACCTGAAACGGATCCTCCATGTACCCCTATGGAGGCACGGATGTCAGCGGAGACATGTCCGCTGACATCCGCTCCGCCAAAGTGTGACGGAGGAAAACCCTATTTTTCCTTCCGTCGGCGGAGCGGATCGGATGACAACGGACTCTACGGTCCGTCGTCATCCGATTCCCCATAGGGGAGAGCGGCGCTCTGACAGGGCGGTCCCTGCACAGTGTGCGGGGACCGCCCAGTCATCCGTCGGCTCAGCGGGGATCAACGGAGCGATCCCCGCTGAGCAAGCGGAGCTTCACGGGGCGGATCTGCACGGATCCGCCCCGTGTGAAAGGACCCTTAGTGTACCTTAAGGCTGCATTCACACCTGAGCAAAATCAGAACTCTCTGCTAAAATTACAAAACGCAAATTTCAGATGGCATTAATTTTAGCCCTGGTTCACACTGGTGCGGCTTCGTAATCATGCTACTTCAGCGCAATTTCAAAGCCACAGATCAGTGCGATTTTCCCCACCGATTTCATTGTGGCTTAGGACTTAATTTAACAGAAGTCTACACAAGTCGCTCCCCAGCTGGCAATTGGGTGTGACTTTTCATGCAATTTTAAATTGTCAAATTGCATAACAAATCGCACTGGTGTGAATAGGGCTTAATGGCACCTAGAGGCGTGGGGTTTATTTCCCCACGAGCACAGGGAGGAAGGAAGGAGGATTTTTTTTTTCCATTTTATTATTGATTTTAATCTCCTTTAACATTGCATCTTTATTTATTTATTTATGGATCAACTTTATTGCCAACACAATGATTTCTCTTGTGATAGCATGGACCATGACAGGTCCTTTTTTTTTTGGAGAGATCTGGGGTCTACTAGACCCCAGATCTGTCCTTTGGCCTACAAAGCATCTGATCCAACCCATTTGATCAAACCAAGATCAGCTGGATCAGATGCTTTCACAAGCCGATAACAGCTTGTTTACATGAGACCAAAAGCAGAAGTGACAAAACCCTTGCTGCTTCTGGTTTCTTATGTCACACAATTGGAGGAACAACATCAGTTCCTTTCACTGCCCCAGTGAAGCGGCTGCTGCTGGTCGCATCTCACTGTGCTCTCTCATTGGACGAGAGAGCCCAGCAAAGGCGGTGGCAGCAGGAACCCCCTTCTGCCAACTGTAAAAGTGATCCAGAGGCTCTAGAGCCGTTCAGATCACTTTTACATAAATGAGTCACCGGCTCTAAAAAACAATATCAGGATCATCATAGGTGTGTGCAGCCTATTGTATTAGGGTGTGCACCCTAAAGCTCAAACACACGTGTGTGTGTGTATATATGTATCTAAATATATGTAGCAGTAGGGCAATAGTGTCGGTAGTGCAGTGGACAATGTCAGTAGGGCAGATGTTGGTATCAGTAGAGCAGTGAACAGTGTCAGAAGGGCAGAGATTGGTGTCAGTAGTTTATTTTTTATATTTTTTTATTATTATTTTTTACAACATTTTTTTACAATCATTTTATATTATTTATTTATAAAAAAAAAAAATTAGGAGCCCCATTGGGGGGGTTTTGTTGAAATATCAGGGGGTCTAAACAGACCCCAGGTGTCTCACTTTGAGACAGAAAAAGGGACTGAGAAAAAAAAAAAAGATTCCCCAGTCCCTTTCTCTGCAGCCAAGCAGCAGGGGGATTCTGCCAGCACAGGGTGATGAGTGATGAGGGTGTGCCTAGGTGGATCATGGTTGCAGCCTCAACCATGATCCCAGTATAACCACTTCAACCTTCAGGCTCTTTATAAATGACCTAAGGAAGGGAAGTGGTTAACAGAGGGAGTGAACTTTCAACTGCTTGTGTTATGATACATGAAACTTATTCATCGTACATTTTGTATAGCAGCATAAGGTGAAGCAAAACTACAGCTTGCTGCAGAGAAACACATTTATGAGAACTGTACCACCAAATGAGACAGTACAAAATGCTTTATGAGGTTTAGGAGCAGTAAAAATTCAAGAGCGGCTTACAGTGGAGAAGTTTCCCCGATGTAAGAATACAATGACTCAATAGGGAGGATTCCCACATCCACATCAAGTGTGTAGATGGGGGAATTGGGGCCGTTTTTTTTTTTTTTTTTTTAGTTCAACACGCTTGTTGAACAAAAAAAAACTGACCCATGTCAGCTTTAATATTGCATGTAAAGCAATCTGAAAAGATTTAATGCTGCCTATTAGCCTTTTATCTCCTAATACAATGCTAGACACATAATTCAAACTGCACAAATCTAATTAAACAATCAACACCACCTCTTTCCTCCATAGAGATGGGCTCAACGTTAAGAAACAATGTAATGTAGAGCAGGCTGTATGGTACTGCAGTTATTCATATGATTATCAGACACTTCACTGTACTTCAAAAGACAAAAAAATAAAAAAAAAAGACTGACAAAAAAGCTGTATGCGGTTTCTTTTATTAAAGCAAATCTCTTGTCTCTGTGCCCAGAACACCCTGTTACTAGGCCTGACTTTCCGGTTTTCTCAAATTAGTCTTTACCCCACAATTCAAAATCATTATTCTCTACAGCACCCCCGTACGCTCAAGTCCTGCTATCAGATATGAGTATTGTCTCTGGCTGCTATAATGCATTAATTGCATAACAGAGAGAGGACATAGAGGGCTTAACTATTGGAATATATAATCTCAAACATTAGAAGTGGAGACCCATGTGGTACCTATTGTTAGGCAGGAATTGTAGTCTGCAAACATTAGTGGTTCTTTAGAACATTAGTGGTTCTAAAGGCAGAAGGTTTTTTTTTTCTTAATGCATGCTATGTCCAAAGATACTGTATATCAAGGACTCCACCAAATATCACAACAAAAAATACTTTAAAGTGTAACTAAAGGTAAACTTATTTTTTTGCAAACTGGATAGTAAGGGATGGTTAGAACAGACTTTTATGCATACATAGTGTTTATTAAGAAAAAAGACTATTTGCCTTGGGTTAATTATTTCTGTGATAAGTGTAACACATTATATTCTTCTTCTAAGATCTATGGGTACACCAACAAAATTACATTTTTTGTTATTGTCTGCATGAATTTACATGACATAAAATAATCATAATCAAAACAAAATGTATATCAGCTTCCAAAAACAGATACATGACAGAAGTTTTATTTACCTTATCTGAGTATGGTTCCTCTGTAAGATCAATTTCTTCATCCTGCAGCTTGTTTTCTATTAATAATTCTTGATCCATTCCTCTGGCAACAGCCATCTTTCTGGCTGACACAGGGCCCAGTTTTACAGCATGTTGTGGAACATTTGAAGTATCTGGGGAATTAGGAAACCATGACAGCCGTGAGGTGGTTGGAGAAACACACTCTTGTGCAGGGAGCATAGAGCTTTCATTTGGTCCTAATAAGCCTGATTTTATAACAGGAAGAGAAGATTCTTCAGCATTGGAAATAGTAAGACTAAGAGGAGGATGGCTCAGCCCATTAGCAAATCGCTCTCTGCATTTTTTGGCAGGAACTGGGGGAGGCTGTGAAGGGTTTTTTGCTGGGACCCTGGGCTCTACAGAAGTTACCATTGGTTTGTCCGTAGATACGCGTGAAAAATCATTTGTGTTTTGGGCTGTGCAGTCTTTATCATGGCTTTGTATATGAGATGTCCTTGCGATTTCAATGCGCTCAACAGCCCTGTCATGTGCCACAGTATTCATATTGCAAGATATTTTGTCATGTACATCTCCCGTTCCTTCCTCCAAAAAACTAGTAGATCCTGTTTTATCTGGTGAAAAAACTTTGTTTTCATTAATACACTGAAGTTCGTTTCCTTCCTGTTGAAGATTATCCAATGAGTGTGATCTTGGCCAGAGCTTTAGAGATTTTTGCCCATCCTGTTCGTTATTTGCACAGACCCCAACAGGTAGACTTCTTCTGTTCTTTTTAGTTCCTGTAAGGTTGACTAACTTTGTATAGAAAGTGTGATCATGAAGCTGTCCGACATTTTCACTGACTCCCTGTGTTACTTCTTTGGTCACCTTCAGACCTGGGTAGTCCGTGAGCTGAGTAGTGGAAGGCTTAGGCAATAATGGAGAAGTCACAGGACTTTTGCCTATAAATAAAACATATTACAGTACAAAACATTTACTTTGAGATGGAGGTCAAACTTTATAGTTATTACAGTAAGTACATATGGAAGTGTAAATTAAAATATTATAAAAATTTGTAGAAAGTGAAAATACATCATCCAACCTTATTATTAAAGGAGTTGTAGAGGGAAAAGTTTTTTTTAATCTTAATTCATTCTATGCATTAAGACAAAAAACCTTTTGTGTGTAGCAGGCCCCACAGCACCCCCTAATACTTACCCTAAGCCCCTTCTCTATCCAACGATGTCCACGATTCCCTCGGCAGTCCAGGACTTTCCTCCTGATTGGCTGGGGCACAGTCGCGGCGCTATTGGATCCCGCAGCTGTCAATTAAAGTCAGTTAGCCAATCAGGGGAGAGCGGGGACGGGGCTGGGGCAGGGCTCCATAACTGAATGGATACACGAAGCTCAGACTTTGCTTGTGTGCCCCCATTGCAAGCTGCTGGTCAGGAGGGAGGGACCAGAAGCACCAAAGAGGGACCCGAGAAGAGGAGGATTTGGGCTACTCTGTGCAAAACTACTGCAACATTGCAGGTAAGTAAAACATGTTTGTTATTTTAGTTTTTTTTAAAGCAAGACTTTACAATCACTTTAAGGTTTATGAGGTGCCAACTTTCTTTGCATGACTTAATAGTTTTAGGTAGAACTTTAGCCACAATTGGACATCTTATATTTGGTTCATTAGAAAAATGACAATAATCTAATGGTCCATTGCTTTAGACATTATTTATCTATACCTAGTTGTTTAGCTGCTGTTAGCAGTTTATTATTGTATAGCTTAATATTACCATTATTATTTTTAATAGTGTTAGGCCATAATCAATAGACATCCTTTAAACCAGATAGGCTACAATGGGCAACTACATATCTCTTTTGTTGCAGTTTTATTTAATATTTGTTAAAAATCTGTTTCAGCGTTCCTAGTTCTCCCTCATACCATTTTTTAAACAAAACTGTGTGGTCAAAGTAAGTCCTTTAGTAGTACTATCTGAGCGAAAGGAAAGTGGGGGCCTAGAATGTTACTAATAAATTTTCTCTACTACCTTTCAAAAGTTATGATGCTGGAATTATCTTTCAGCTGTTTTCCTGATATACTAGCAGCCCATCAGTGAGGCGGGGTCACTAATGAGCACTACTTCTACTACTGAAGAACATTCAAAACTTGTTGGATATATCAGCCCAAAACAACAGACATCCAGACTGCAGAAGAATGCATCGAAATATATTTGCAGACACCATTTGATGTCTGCATTGTAAAACTGGAGCCATTTTAGTACTGACAAATGTATATTGAAGGATTTGTCATCACATCAGTTCGCCCATCATAAACATATAAAATGATGGGTTGTCATTGTAAAACTGGTAAAGACTATTTCTGAGGTTTTCTGTACTTATTTTTGTGCTGCATTATTTGTCATTTATTATCCCCTATCATGCATTCATCTGACATATCCAAAATCAGTATATGACCAAAGTATCATAAAGAATCCTCATACATGGCAGGCCTGTTAGGTAATTAGTGGAGGGTCAATATTTGTATATTTGTGTAATGAGAGAAGACACAACTATAGTAGATGAAATTGTGAGAAAAAAAAGTAAATAATGCAATCTGCCAGGCCAAAAAACTCTAGATTATTTCATACTAAATAAAAGATTCTACTCTGAACCCTGTGTTCACTGCTCTAAAGCTTAAGTTAAAAGTGCAACCAGCATCCAATTATTATTTTGTCTCGCACAGATACCAAAAAACTGTTTACTGTGGCATATACCCAGTGAAGTGAATAGCCTCAGATTGTACACAGAGATTAAACAAATCTCCCTACATAAGTTGTCTCCAGTTTTCTAGACTCTTTAGAAAGTGCACATCGTGTTAGAAATTTTTCTTCCGTTTTTTTGGGAGGGGAGTCTGGGCATACACGGTGTGTAAGCTTATTGGAGGAAAGGCACACCTCCCCTCCCTCCACATAGACAGAGAAACAAATAAACTTGCAGAGCAGTGCTGTGAATAGACAAGCTTACTGCTTATCTGTCTCCAAGTTACCTCCCCGACACAAATTTCTAGCTGTTTTTATCTCCTGTGCCGGAGAGTTTGTCAGAAGTTATCATGCTGATAACAGAGGAACAAAGCAGCAGAAAGACACTGGACAAAGGGCTTTGGATAGAGAGAAGTAAACACTGCAGATATATGTGCCCAGGTCATATTTCATGAATAGGGTTTACATCCACTTTAAAATAAAAAACTGAGAGCTGGATAAAAATTTGGAATCTAGATAATCCTTCATTTTTTAGCAATCAACTATTATAAAACTTGCATACAATGGCCTCGTAATTAACATCTATGCAGCAATCTTCTCACTTCTGTTTACTACAAGGTAGCTCTAAAGGCTTATGCTTTGTAAAAATGCTTACACAACATATTGTCCTGAACCCACACAGGACACTAAAATGTCTGTAATACAAACATACCAGTAGATGCATTATCCAAATCCAAAATATAGTATTTGTCCATAGAAATGCTATTAAGCATGCTCTTCAAGAAACATGATCATTTTGTTTTAGGCACTGTTTCTTACCCATTTTGTTCAACAATGCCTTCTTGGGCTTTTAGAAAAAATTACTTTTAAGGCGACATACAGGGCTATATGCTGCGTGCTAGCTGGTTAAGATAAACAGTACAGAAACAGCTCTGCAATGAGTGTGTTTCCTGTATAGCAATGGTAACAAAGCATCACCTGGAAACCTGCAGGAATGATGGAAACTGTCTGGAATGTGACTGCATGCCGTTTGAATTGCCCCTTTAATCCAGTTACAGTATAATGCAGGATATATAGTAAAATAGATACAGTGTAATGAAAGGGTGGCAGAATGTCATATAGCTGATCCAATTGGTCAGCAGGTGTCAGCTGCTCAGAGAATGACTCAACAGTCCTGCATGTACATTTTTTCCAGAGTGAGGTTTATATCAGAAGCATGATCATATGAAAAACATATAGTGGTGAAAGCTATTTAATGAACCTGGACTGCTCAGGAAATTCATAGACGTAAAAGCATAGACCTGGTACTTTTTCTGTTGTGCCAAAATGATTTTTTCATACTATGCACCTAAGTGCTATTGTATGTGCTGAGTGTAACCATATTTAAGTGCTGCTCAAGATCCTAAAAAGTAATACTGTCAGGATTGCCAACTGTCCAGAAATATAGACAGCCTCATTCGGTTTGCATTTAATGGACTCTGTATAAGTCTGGAAAAAATGTAAATGTCTATGAAACAGTATGGATTCTTTTTCCTGAATTTGAACAAAAGCCAACTACGGGCTTGAATATTTAGGTTTTAGATGCCAAAGACAGTTATTCTAGTGTAGCGGGGTGTTCCCCTTTAATGCAGAGAGACAAGAAGTTCCAGGTGAGAGGTGAGTCGGGAGGAAGTAAAGAGACATTATGGAAGTGAAAGCAGAGGAGAGAGAGACTACATCTCCCAGTACATCTTGCAGCACCCAGGGTGCATTGCTCCAGAACAGAGACTGCTGGGGCAGACTTTATAAAGGGGAGGCGGAGTTTTGGTCGGCCTCTTTGGACACCCCTCTCCTAGCAAGAGGATCTCTGTGCTGAACTGCTGTGTGCACAAGGCCTGAAGCCTGGGCCGTGTGCTCCTTTCCAAAGAGCCCTCTGCCAGCCTAGCAGAGCCTTAGAGACATCTAATCCTCCTTGCTGCAGTACACCAGAAGGATTGAAGACTTGGATGTCGGTGGATTCCTGTTCCTAGACGAATCGATGGAGGAAACGGACTTGGACTTGTCCAGGTGGTGAGAGCTGTTTAAAGACAGATCCTTTATCTTTACTATTCGTTGGGATTACAAAGTTGTTCTTCAAGTGCACCATCGAAAAGATTGCTAGTGAATATTGTTTCACTGAACTTCCATTTAGATCAGTCAGGCCTGACTGCATAGGTAGACATTGCTGGGTGTTAGTCTACCCATGAGGGGAAGTAGCTGTAAAAGGGCAGCGCTAGAGTTGCATAGCAATACTTAATTATTCTGATTACTCTGTTTATCTTTATTACTGTTTATTGCAGGGATCTGCAACTTGTTATACTGTTGTTTATTACTTGCCCATTAGCCTCAGTAAAATATCTGGGTAAAGTACATTTGGTGTCAGTTCCGCTTACTTTAATAAGAGTTTTAAAGTATATTCTGTGTATGTTTGTTATAGGACTGCGTCACCAACAGTTGCGGTCACGCGGTCCTATCCCTCTATCACCAGCTGTGCCACGGGAGGTTAGAGCCGATTGCCAGGGGTTGACAGCAGTGCACTACAGGGCCCAAATCAATATCAGCGGCTCTCTTAACTGGGGGTAGCGCTACACGTGGGGGCTCGTCCGGGATCGTGTAGCGCTACCCCCAGTTAAGAGAGCCGCTGATATTGATTTGGGCCCTGTAGTGCACTGCTGTCAACCCCTGGCAATCGGCTCTAACCTCCCGTGGCACAGCTGGTGATAGAGGGATAGGACCGCGTGACCGCAACTGTTGGTGACGCAGTCCTATAACAAACATACACAGAATATACTTTAAAACTCCTATTAAAGTAAGCGGAACTGACACCAAATGTACTTTACCCAGATATTTTACTGAGGCTAATGGGCAAGTAATAAACAACAGTATAACAAGTTGCAGATCCCTGCAATAAACAGTAATAAAGATAAACAGAGTAATCAGAATAATTAAGTATTGCTATGCAACTCTAGCGCTGCCCTTTTACAGCTACTTCCCCTCATGGGTAGACTAACACCCAGCAATGTCTACCTATGCAGTCAGGCCTGACTGATCTAAATGGAAGTTCAGTGAAACAATATTCACTAGCAATCTTTTCGATGGTGCACTTGAAGAACAACTTTGTAATCCCAACGAATAGTAAAGATAAAGGATCTGTCTTTAAACAGCTCTCACCACCTGGACAAGTCCAAGTCAGTTTCCTCCATCGATTCGTCTAGGAACAGGAATCCACCGACATCCAAGTCTTCAATCCTTCTGGTGTACTGCAGCAAGGAGGATTAGATGTCTCTAAGGCTCTGCTAGGCTGGCAGAGGGCTCTTTGGAAAGGAGCACACGGCCCAGGCTTCAGGCCTTGTGCACACAGCAGTTCAGCACAGAGATCCTCTTGCTAGGAGAGGGGTGTCCAAAGAGGCCGACCAAAACTCCGCCTCCCCTTTATAAAGTCTGCCCCAGCAGTCTCTGTTCTGGAGCAATGCACCCTGGGTGCTGCAAGATGTACTGGGAGATGTAGTCTCTCTCTCCTCTGCTTTCACTTCCATAATGTCTCTTTACTTCCTCCCGACTCACCTCTCACCTGGAACTTCTTGTCTCTCTGCATTAAAGGGGAACACCCCGCTACACTAGTATCAATTTAAAGTTAACCTGTTTACAGTACCGAATTATAACTAAACTAAAGTGGTGATTATTTTTGTGGACCCAGGCCACATTATGGTCCCATCTAAACCGCTGCAGCTACGCTACTTATTGGCATGGGTGTCCTCTCCTGGGAGTCTTTCCCCACAAAGTGGAGCTGCCCAACTTTCTTAGGTGAACAAGCAAATAATAGTGATACTAATCTTTCCACCCTCACGCAATGAAGATGAACAAAGGCAGGCATGTTTAACCATGCTACTTTAACTGGTAATCGTGTGGTCATGCAACACTGTACCCAAACAAAATGTATATAATTTTTTTCACATAAATAGAGTTACTACTACTACTGTTTTTTTATTTTTTATTTAAATAACGAAAATCAAATCTCTTCATATATTTAGGCCAAAATGTATTTTGCTACATGTCTCTGGTAAAAAGAATCTCAAAGTGTATATTGATTGGTTTGCATGAAAGTTATAGCGTCTACAATCTATGGTATATATACACTGGAATTTATTAAAAAAATTTAATACTACTAATAGTAGTGATAGTGGGACTGTGATAGTGAGGCGGGCTGCATAGTGATAGACACTGGATTTACTTTGGGGGACATCTGGGTTTTTAAAAAAAAAGTATCTGTTTTTTTTATTTATTTTTGACACTTTTGGTGAATGAGTAGGGGTACAATGTACCCCTACTCATTCACATAGGGGGGCCCCCTTAAAGGGGCCTTCCAGATTCTGATAAGCCCCCCGCAGACCCCCACAACCACCGGCCAGGGTTGTGTTCAGGGGTGGCACTCGCTCGTCCATCTCCCCTTTTTACTGGCCTGCCAGGCTGCATGCTCATATAAGGGTCTGGTATGGATTTTGGGGGACCCCACGCCATTTAAAAAAAAAATTGGCATGGGGTTCCACTTAAAATCCGCACCAGACCTGAAGGGCCTGGTATGGATTGGAGGGCGGCGACTCCCACACAGTTTTTCTTTAACGTTCTTTAATGCCGGCATTCTTTGGTTTACATTGAGCCATCAGTGAAGAATCACACTGAAAGCTGATGGATGACTCATTGGCAGTCAAGGACCCAGCAGCCGCCTGCTCCCCAACAATCAGCTATTTAAAGTTTGTTAAGGAGAAAAAAAAATGCATCAAAAACACATCCTGAAAATAACCAATGTTTGCTTAATATAAAAATATAGCAGAGCTTTACCTTTTTAGTTCTTAAAAAAATAATCTTTAAGAGATACCTAAAAGTATATCTAAACACTAACTGGGTGACAAGCAGCTTAATAAAGCACTGTGCATCAAACACTGTGCTAATGTCATTCAGCCTCTTTCAGTGACTTTCTGTCTATATGCACTACGCGTTTGGCTGTACTTCCAATCTCCCAACAGTTTCCCGATAACAAGAAAGGTGTACAATAGCTGCACAATATAAGCATGGTCGCTTGTAGTCTCAATTTGATGTGTATGTGACAGGGTGACAATGGAGGTTCGAACACAACTGAAAGATAGTTGTAACTCTATAACAGAAAATGCCTGAACAAAGAACTTTATGACAGGCTCACCAAGTATCATTTTAATGAAAGTTGCAGATATACAAAATAATGAAAATTATATGAGATTTTAGTGATTGGGTTTAAATCCACCTTAAAAGATGGGTTAATCCTATTGTCTACTTTATTTTTTCATGATGCAAAATTTAGGAAAATTGACAAATAATTTTTTATTTCATCTTTTGCATCTTCACACAGAACACAGATGAACAAATCTAGATAAAACCATGTTGTTTAAGAGACCATCTCTTTCCTATAATAATATACTTTTAAGTGAAATATATTCAACTCCTTTCATCTTCAAATGGCTTAAAGAATGATAATAAACTATGCTTCTGGCAAAAAGCACCTTTTAAGAGCTGGAAATTTCTCTTTTTTTTCTTTGATATCTGAATATATTTAATTAAACTTTAAAACTCTGTTACAAAAAGATAAACCTGCATTTTAATTATAAAGAACAAAGAGCTGAAAACGTTGCCAAGACTACAGTAAGAGTAAGCAAATCTTTGTAGTTTATCCTTTTTACCAGTGTATTTTCTCCCCAGTTTTTAGAGACCAATGATATCTGGCCTTATATGTTCTCTCCACACTGGTGTGGGGCTCCTCTGGGTCCTCTGGTTACTAGGAATTGAGGAATCTTCCTAGGTAGGTTCCTTGAATCCCATCTGAAATTTATTAAACCTGAACTTTGCATTAAATTCCACTGAAGTCTGGGGAAGAGGGAAATCCTGCAGGTAAATTTTGACCATTTTCAAGCATTATAGTTAAGTTTTTGTCCAAAAATGGCATACAGTGCTGGGCACTGCCTTGGGGGCCATTTAACAAAGCAAAAATTGTTATTTTGAAATACCTTACAGTGGGGGACGGGTCCTTTTAATGTGAGTTCCAGAGCAACGTGGGAAAAAACACACACACAAGTCTTCAAATGACATGCTTGAGAGATGCCTTTGAGCTATAGGGTATATGGGGCTATTGAACAGTATGATTTTCACAGGCAGCATCAATGACACCATATTCTGAAATCACATATTTTGGATGTGTAAAAATGTAACTGCTACATTTAGCAGCATCCAATCCAATTAATTTCAACTTGAAAAAAGTAATTTTTTGATCGTTTTGGCTGCAATGCCTGATTTTCTTTTAATCAAGGGGAAATAGGCCTGAATTGAATGATGAAAGTAGCAGCTACAACAGATCTAAGAGCCACGAGAAAATAAATAAAGCTAAAGCCCCTAACTACCTACAAACTGGCCATGAGCACAACAGTTCAGACTCAATGGCCCTTTTTAGAACTAAATTTTTGTGGGTATCAGCAACAACTGTAGTTGCTGTTTAGCCTCTGGGCCTTTCCTCCTTGCAGTTTTTTTTGTTTTATTGGCGTTATTTTTTTTATTTTCACATTATTCATATTTTTTTTCTGCCAGGTTAATAAAACATGGATGGTGTTTAGTGTTTCAGGTTTAAAATTTTGGGAAGGTATATTTTATTTTGTTGTCTTATGCTAGAGACTTTTTTTTACTTCCGGCTGTGCAACATACATTTGTTGCTGACAGAGGCAAAGCTGCTCTTTGTTTCCAGCATGTCACTACATGCTCGTGCAGTACATGCTCGTGCAGTACATCAAAGCACCACAACTTTATTCCTCCTATTTCCATAGCTGACATTAAATTTAGGAAATTCACTCTAATAAAATGTTAGAAAAGCCTAAATAGAAAGGTAGCGGTTCTGAAATTGGAAGTAGTAATGGGCTAGCATGTTCTGCAGGACAAAACAGCTATCAGACCCCACTATCCAGAGCACTGGTGCCCAACACTTGACCCACCGCCCCCCTGCGTGTGGTCCGTGGGCTGTTGGGCATCATGTAGAAAGCAGAGTGGCAGAGGAGGGGGATTGGAGGGTTAACTCTGTCACCAACTATCAATGTAGTGGGGATTAAACTCAACTGTCATAACCACCAAAGCAGGGGGGTGGAGGTGTTATCTTTCATTGCCACTGACCACCAATGGTTAAATTCCCCTGCCAGTGAATACCAAATGAGGGAGGTTAATGGTACTTACACTAGTGTTGGGGGGTATTATTGCATTACACCGACACCAATGCCAGGGGTTACTATTGCGTTCACTGACACCAGTGCTGGGGGCTATTACTATGTTCACTGATATCAATGCTGGGAGCTATTATTCCGTCCTCTGACACCAATGCTGGGGGTTATTACTGCATTCACTGACACCAATGCTGGGGGTTATTACTGCATTCACTGACACCAATGCTGGGGGTTATTACTGCATTCACTGACACCAATGCTGGGGGTTATTACTGCATTCACTGACACCAGTCCTGGGGGTTTTACCATGTCCACTGACACCAGTGCTGGGGGTTATTATTGTGGCCACCGACAACAATGCTATGGTTTATTGTACTTCAACTTCTTTGGAGTGCATTGCGATATGCTGAATTTTTTTTGGGGGCTTTGAGGTGAAAAAATTTGTTGCTATTGTGCGGCCCTCTGCAGTGACAGGGGCTGAACCTGAGGCCCTCTATAATTTTCCAGTTGAACACCAGTGATCTACAGACAGCATAGGAGATAGAGGAGTGGCTGACAAAACTTTCTGCTTCGTCCTCCAAGCAAGATGTCTGAAAGTGTTGTATTGTGCCCTATTCCTCTTCTGTTAATCCTGCCACAAACTGGCATTGAGGAGTTGGCAGAATTATATGATTGCACGATCGCTGACTTGCTGCAGGAGGAAGATCTTGGTCAGTGGGGGAAAGGGGGTGTGGATGATTAGGTGGCAGACCATCCATGACTGCCACTGATTGGAGAGGAGGAAAGTCAGAAGCGCAGGGAGGGAGTATTTTGGCAGAGGGAACTTGAAGAGGACTGGAGGGAGCACCATTATGGTCTATGTCTTCTGCCTGCAGCAGCATATTAGCCATGGGAAATGTATCTGGAAACAAGACTCTGCACCACATAGCCTGGTGGGAGCACTCCTCCTCCTCTTACCTCATTTTCCCCTCACCCCCCTACTAAAATATTCTCTGTGGTCTTTATGGGTTTTAGGGGCTTAGGATACATTAAGCATGGGACATGCTGTGGAGGGTCAAGCAAAGCTTAAACCTCTGCAGAACCCACCCCACCAGCAGCACCCTTCTCAAAGCTGCTGGAGTGGAAGTATAAAAAGATTCTCAAATCTCCCCCTACCCATTTTCCTGATGGCAGCTTTGCAAAACTGCTGTCTTTTCAACTGGTCCCATTTCAACTTGTGGAATCAACCACCTTCTGTGAGTTTATCATGATCACAACATACAGGGATATGTGATTTAATATTGACAAACACATGCACGCACACACATAACAGGTTGAACTGGATGGACTGGTGTCTTTTTTCAACCTTACCGTCTATGTAACTATGGGCAGTGTTGCCCCACGGTGGCTGGTGCCCAGTTGCCATTATTTTGGGTATTCCTGCCATCCATTATGGAATGTAATGTGTCTGTGTTGCCAAACCATGCTGTCAGTGGCAGGGTACATATGCCCATTGACATATGGTCTAGTAAGGCAGTGGGGAACTGCATATCCTTCATAGCACACTGGTCAATCGTCTGGTGGCTAGTAAGGTGCAGGGCAGGCCACATCACTGGAACTGGTAGTGTAATCAAGTGTCAAGAGCAGGCTACCCTACCCTCTTTCTCCTCACTAGACTCATACTCCTGCTTGGAACCTAGAGTCCCCCCTAGAAGCAGGCAGCGGCAAAATTGAGGGTATAATCCTATGACCATGTGCTGCTCACCTTTACCCAAATCAGGGCCATCCTTTAAAAAAGAAAAGGACAGGCAAGCCTAAAAGGAGAGGCAGAGAAGCCGACACATTACGAAGCCTCTTGCTTTTCCCCCTCCTTCACTTATTCCTCCTTCTATGTGATTACAGCATGAAGAGAGGCTCTGGGGTGTTTTTCACTCCTCCAGTGGATCATCATCTAGAACAGTAATAGCGTACCTTGGCATCCCAAAAGTTTTGGAACTACATTTCCCATGATGCTCCACTACACTGCAGAGTGCATGAGCCTCATGGGTAATGTCATTCCAAAACATCTGGGGTGCCAAGGTTCGCAATCACTGATTTAGGACATCTGCACCATTTTAGTCCCTTTTGAGTAGGGTGACTAAAAATGGAGAGCTGGGATTAAGCAGAAAGTATTGACACAATCCACCCTCCTGTGTTCCTCCTAAAACACACACTGACGAATAGATGGGATTACTCACATAAAAACATTCACTGGAACTTCTCATGTTTTTAGTGAAAAATTCTGGCCCATTCAGTCCCATATTAACATGCTCTCACCCACCATCACTTTTTAATTTATTACAGTATTTACATATTTTTTTTCCTTGTAAGGTCATCCCTGCCCAGATCAAGCAATTACAGGCAGGGATTAATGTAGATATTTTAAAAATCAACAGAATCCACAGTTTAAAGTTGCGTTCAGTTTGCAGGATATTTTTTTAGGACTGTGACCCCTGTAAACTGTTGCAAACAGGGTAAAGATATTACCAGCTGGGAAGGATTCAGCAAGGTGGACCCAACTGGATTTTGTGGGGCCTGCTCCTTTGGTGGGAGTCTCATTTTAATCCCCAAGCGCTGGCCTTTTCCTGTGAGTCTTTCTCCAAGGAAAAGAGGGGAAAGGCAGCAAAAAAACTAAAGCATACAATCCTACTATCATGGGCTTCCCACCCATCCCCCTGAGCAAAGACTTGAAACTCAAAGCAGCAATCACCAACACACACCCAAGAAACAAGCTTTTCTATCATCTGGCAAAAACCACCCCCTTCCTCCAGCTCATAGCCTGGGCAGTCTGTCCCACATTAACATATTCATACCCACCATCACAATTTTTTAAATAATTTTTAGGATGGTTAAACATTATTTACAGATTTACTTTTTCTTTTACATACCTGTACGAATGGTTTTTTTTCCTGGTCGAGCAAACGGGCAGGAAAAGCAAGGCTGTAACCAAAACATTTACAAATGATCATTCCATGAACTACTGGGTGCTGAGGATGTGCTGAGGGCTGGTAGTTGCCCAATATGCACTTGAAGTACTAGCCTGCCCTGCTGCACATGTCAAGTCAGTGAGGGCTAATCAGTGTAAGCAGAGGGATTTGTGACGGAGAAGCTGGCTTAAAAAAAAAGAAAAAAAAAAAAGGACAACTCATGACTACCAAACACCTTCTACCATCATGTGATTGGACATTGGCAATAGATTTACTGGGGCCACTCCCCAGTGTATCAATTTAACCCTGTCTACTCCATGAGACACAAGTTTTCTTTCTGTAGCAAGCAACACATAGATCACAGAGAAAAGCAGGAAGGGACCCTTACTGTACTCCAAGATATGGAATTTACAGGTACATCAAAATCCCATCCAATGGTGTAGGAATTGATTCCTACACCATGGGATGTCCCTAAGCAATAATGTGAGCAGTGGGCAACTAAACAGCAACAGACCCCACCGAATAAACAAGAGGGGTCAAAGAACCCAAACAGTTGACAAAAGAAGCACCTTACAGCCAAAGTATGCATCACCAGGGGCTCAAACAGTCACCTAAAAAAAGTGGTTTTGAAAATGTGAAAAGATGATCATGTTGTGGCCCCACAACTTGTAAGAAAAACAGATGCTACATGCAGAAAAAAAACCAAGAGCCCCAAAATCTTTGTGAGAATTTTCTCAGGAAGGGAAGGAAGAAAGCAAAATAACTACCCAGCCAGATAGAATAACAGGGAGGATTCCCATAGAGGGACCGCCCAGTGGGGAAATAGAAGAGGAGTCAGTTCCCAAAGAAAAGACATGGACGGTAGCCCCACTAATAAGGTGAATCGTAAATTGTTTCATATGCTTTCAAGGCAGGACATGGAAAGGGGGAATGACCAGAAAAGCAAGTAGGACTGGTTTCCAAGATACATTGTCCCCATGTAGCATAAGCTAAAAGAGGGGGCTCCCAGGAAAAATATAGGGGGAGCCTAGGCAGAACTATGGCTGCTAGGGGCAATGGAGAGAAAAAGGCTTCATTCTTACAAGAGGATCTTTTAGGGGAGTAACCCCTTTGAACACAAGGAGAAAACTCTGCGTGGGAAAAAGCTACCTGATGAAGGCCACGGAGGGACATCAAGAGCAGAAACCTCTTGGAAGGTGTGCAAGACCCAAGGTTTTAGGAAGAGGATGCGCAAGGCTGAACCAGAACTTGCAGGGTACCAACGGCTAGGTGTTTCCGGGTGATGGAACTTACAGCAGGTGGAACACACGCAGAGTCTCCATGTTGTGAGCAGCCGGACATCGGAACAAATATACACTGCTGTATGCCAGTCTAGGCACCAACCCACGTGAGTTTTGTTTTTCTACTTGGATTTTATACTTTTTAATATTAAAACCTGGTTGCGCTATGAGGAGCATGTCTGATTTTTTGTCCCTGACTGATGTACTGGAGCACAGGTAAGAAGGAGGGGAGCAGAATTTAGGAGATCATAATTTTTTTTACATTTTGAATATTGTGGAGAGGGATTAGAACACCTGTATGTTTTTATTGCTGTTAGTGCCTTCATTAGGGATACTCGCTCTCTCTATTTGTCCTGTTTACTGTTCTCAACAAAAGTGAAAGTAAAAGAAAATCCCAAATTTTGGGTTTCCATCAGAACAGTGATAGAGGGGAAAAGGGGGCACTAATGCTTGTGACTTTAGTGACACTCTGGGATTTCCTAATTTTGGATGGATTTCTTCTCACTTCCAGCTTTAGCTATGGTACAGGAAGTAAATCCCCCCCCATGTGATGCAAATGACAAAAAATGGACAGGGGCTATAACCCTCCCTTACTCTATCCAAAATGAAAAAAAAATTGCATTTAGTTACACTTTAAGGGCATGATGGGACATGCCATCTGTAAATGGACAGAGGTCCTTTTGTAGGATTTATAATATCCTTGTAATTCTTACTAAAATGGAAGGGGATGACCACCCTATGCGATTGTGAAACTGCAAAGAGGTATAGGGAACAGTCTGCTTTTTGTGAAGCCGCAAGTAGAAACAGGTAGTAAAAAGGAACAGATAGGAGACAGACACTCTTTGTGTACCTCTCCAAAAGACAGAGTAAAATAAAAGACTAGGATGTCTCTGTTCTAATTTGGAGCAAATGTCGGTAGATGTCCCCCACCTCCAGAAGTGGAGACGAACCTCAATGCGAAGAAAGATTCTGAGCAGGTCCAATAGGTTTAGACAAAGATCTGCCACGAAAGGATGGACCAGCTGTAGATCATAATGCCTGGAGACACAAAAAGATCAAACACAAAGTCAATAGGAGGAAGTAATTGTGGTTAGTGGGGTAGGATCCACTTTCCCTCTGTAGTAGCCTCAATCCCTCAGGGGATTTTTAAGAAAGAACTCACCTTCAAGAGGAATGGGTGAAAGACACTTTTTTTCCCAAGCAGAGTCAGCCAACCAAACTTTAAGCCATAAAATTCTGCACATATGCACAGAAAGTAAGGACATTCTTGATATTTGATGAATCACAATCTCCATGGCGTCTACACAAAATAGGGCCAAAGGCAAGAGCTGTAATCTTACAGAACGAATAGCATTATCTATTGTAGAAGAAAGTTCACAATTAAAGGGGTTGTAAAGGTTTGTTTTTTATTTTCTAAATAGGTTCCTTTAAGCTAGTGCATTGTTGGTTCACTTACCTTTTCCTTTGATTTACCTTCTAAATGTTTTTTTTCTTTGTCTGAATTTCTCACTTCCTGTTTCTCCTCACTAAACTTCACACCATCATCTGAGTGGTGTTTAGTCAGCCAGAACAGCTTACTGAGGAGGAACAGGAAGTGAGAAATTCAGACAAAGAAAACAAAGAAAAACAAACATTTAGAAGGGAATCTAAGGAAAAGGTAAGTGAACCAACAATGCACTAGCTTAAAGGAACCTATTTAGAAAATAAAAAACGAACCTTTACAACACCTTTAAGCTATCCAGTCCAGTTTGCCATGGTCTGGATAACTGACAAAACGGCATTAGTCGGGCTGGATCTGCCAAAGCAAAGGATAACTTCAAAAGAATCTCCAAACGCCTATCAAATAAATCCTTAAAGGAGGGAATGCCCTCAAAAGGAACACTACATTGATTATTTAGTGCAGCAATGGCTGGTTCCACATTGGGTGGAAATGGTTAATTTTTTTCATTCTTTTTAAATATGTGAATTTGAATTCTTTCATAGGGTACAAGGCAGCAAAAATGCTAAGAGTGAATAACCTCTTGGGGTTGGACCAAACATATAAGCTCAATTGGTCAAGGATAGTGAAATTCTTTCTAGGAAAGGCTGTGCAGAACTTGGTGTGTCTAGTCAGAGACTAGTATGTATTGCCTCAACCAATGAGTTCACCATAGCCTGAATGTGACAATAAAGCTGAAGAATTAACTTTTGGCAGTAAAAAATCTTTAGTAGCCTTTGCTAAGATGTCATCACTCCCCTTGCCTTCTGCAAATGTCAGTAGACACAATGCAGTACACATTCAGGTCAGTACACCATCCATACATGTCAGCAAGTGCCTCAGAACTTGTGAATGTGTGAGGAGCAATGCCTCATGGAACATTTAATCCTGGGCAGGAGAAGAAAGTGATTTAAAGTGATTATTAAAGGCAGACATTTTTCACCTTGCTATAGGGGCACTCTGAAGATAAGAAGAGCCAGAATCACTAGCCGGGGACCCCAGAAGAAGGGAAATTGGGGCTACTCTGTGCAAAGCCATTGCACAGGGCGGGTAAGAATGCTATTTTATTTTTTTAATCCAACTTTTACAATCACTTTAACGGCTATGTGCAGTGAAGATAACATCTGAACACAGAGAAGCTGGAGGCTGATAGACAGGAGGTAATGTAAGGCATTACAATTACATTTAAAGAAAAAGCTTAGCAGGATTATGCATTATAGTTAAAATGATCATATCCATGCAAAAAAAAAGTCTCAGCCTTTGGTACCAATTTAATATAAAAGTTTTATATTCCTCCTCAACCCTTCATATAGCTTCTGGCTGATTCTTCCAGGTAAAATAAACTGTATACAGTATCCTACTTCTAAATATATTTATTATATATAGTAGTTGTATATCATTATTATTTTCATTGTTTCACAGTATAAATTAAACCCCTATAGTAGTGATTATCTGGTGTTTTTGTACCATTAATGCCTTGTACACACGATCGGATTTCCGATGGAATACAAACCGGAATTCCGACAGAAAATTCCATCGATGAAGCTGACTTCCATCAGTCTTGCATACACACTGTCAGACTAAATTTCGACCGTCCAAAACGCGGTGACGTAAAACACTACGACGAACCGAGAAAAAATGAAGTTCGATGCTTCCGAGCATGCGGCGACTTGATTCTGAGCATGCGTGGATTTTTCTCCGATGGAATTCCACACAGACGATCAAAATTTCCCATCGGAAAAATTTAAAACATGTTCTATTTTTTTACTCCGATGGAAAAAAGTCAGATGGGGACCACACATGATCAGAATTTCCGATGAAACAAGTCCATCGGATTTTATTCCATCGGAAATCCGATCGTGTGTACGAGGCATTAGGGCTAATTTTTGTTTTTTAACCCGATCATGACAGGTGATATATATATATATATATATATTAGATATATATATATATATACATACACACACATATACACACACACCGGTTCTGTTATTCTCAGAGGAGTGGATTAGATATTTTGTCCCCTAACCATATAACTGGTTATTTATATTTACCACAGTGTATAGATATTTGAGAATAAATAATCATTTATTTAAAACTTTACATATTAACTAAATTATACACCACATTTTTTTTCTAGGTTTTTATCTGATTAATTGAAACAATAATTGGCTACTAATCGATTATGAAAATATTCTTTAGCTGCAGCCTTATTGCTCACCAGCAGTGCCATACAGAGAAGGCAAATAACTATTTTTTTAATAGTAACCTGCTGTGTGTCTTTGCGCTTTCCCATTTCTCACAAAAGTGGTGGCCACATTTTTAAGCATCTCTGATATGATATACTTGAATTTCATTGTAGCAAAACACCTGCCATATTAGCCTATCCAATCTGAACACGTTCACATACTGCCATAGTGTTGGCCAAAGTTTACCAAACCGTATTTAAAAAAAATTGGTATAATGGAATATGGCAGGGGCTTATAGTGCAGATGGGATTAGGGTGTGTGGTGTTTTGGATGTACAGTATTTTTACTAATAACCTGTTGATACTGATATAAAAAGGTCCTTATCTGGGTACTTTGTCTCATGGGTTGACAATGCTCTGGCTCATTCTCCTACAATCTCATGCCTGTAAATCACACTGAGATGCTCTCCCAAAGGAAGGAAACTGTAAACTTCTGCACATATGCACATGCCATGGGATATTCCACTGTTGACAAAAAAATCAAAAAGAAATGTTCCTTGTGAAAAAAAAACCTGCAGCCTGTTATCACTAGTGCAGGCGGACAGGGACAGGCTGTAAAGCCTCGTACACACGACCGGTTTTCTCAGCAAGAAACAACATGAAAACTGTTGGGAGAGCTTTCTTGCCGAGAAAACTGTGTGTGTACGAGGCTTTCAGGTTTCTCGTCCAGAAAACTGCCCTCTCATCGGGAGTCAGTTTTCTCGTCGTGATTCTCGTCAGACTGTATTTGGACGAGAAAACCGTTCGTGTGTATGCTTTTCCGAGTCTTCAAAAACCACGCATGGTCAGAATCAACTATGAGACGGGAGCGCACCTTTTTGTAAAACTAGCGTTCATAATGGAGATAGCACATTCATCACGCGGTAACAAACTGAAAGCACGAAGACTGAAAAGCGCGAATTGTCTCTCCCCAAACTTTTACTAACACGCAGTAACACGAGATCAGCAAAAGCAGCCCAAGGGGTGGCGCCATTGGAATAGAACTTCCCCTTTAAACTGCCGTCGTACGTGTTGTACGTGACTGCGCTTTACAAGGACGAGATTTTGGATTGACAGTGTGTATGCAAGGAAAGCTTGACAAGAATCTCGTCAAGCTTGACAAGAAACCCGTCGAGAAAAATTAAGTTTTTTTTGCGACGAGATTCTCGGCTTCAGGAGGCTGCAGGAAATTAGCAGCAGTAAGATGTACAGACTAAAAAGGCAAAAAAGGCAAAACCTTTCACTTCTCCACCCTGCAATTTTTTAAGATACACAACATTTTGCTATCTATATGACATACAGTATGGATAAACATCTGCTTTAACAAACTTGCCAGCACCTACAAGTCCTACACCAATCTTTTCCTATACAGTCTGTCAGCAGAACTATGCTTTCCCTATCACAGAAAACGCACATTGGCAATATGGTTGCTGTGCCCTCACCCTTTTGTAGTGAGAGAGCGGGCTTATCCAAAAGGCCCCTATTGTCCCTTCTAAGCCAGCTGGCAGGCCAAGCTGTGCATTACAGTTAAAAATAATTTGATCTGTGAATACTTGTAAAAATCATGGGACCGCAAACCTCAAACACGCAGAGATTCGCCTCAATCTTATAGTAGTGGGGAACCTGAACACATCCAAAAACAAAGCTGGATAATAAGCGAACAATAATGAGTAGAGGTCGACCGATATATCGGCCAGCCAATATATCGGCCATTTTTGATAAATCGGCATCGCCCGATTATTATCAAAATTGGGCCGATATTTAACTATGACCGCTGTTCCTCCTCCCTTCTCCACACTCAGCGGCTCTGCGCTAAGTGTGTGAAACTGACAAGTAACAAAGAGGAGAGAGAGGAGCTGTCAGAATTGAGCTCGATGTCGGGGGTGGTTGGGACCCAGCAGCTATCAAACAAACACCAGCCAATGGGATGGTATCTGTATACTTGTATATGGCCCTGCCCCCTTTCTTAAGCAGCCCAATCATTGGCTGGTGTTTGATAGCTGCTGGGTCCCGCCCACCCCAGCCGGGTCCCGCCCACCCCCACATCGAGCTCAATTCTGACAGCACTCTCTCTCTCTCTCTCCTCTCTGTTACTTGTCAGTTTCACACACCGTTACAGTTACACTTGGCTCAGTGTGAAACCTGGCAGTGCCAACGCCACCCAGTGCCACCCAGTGCCATCTGTCAGTGCCACCTGCCAGTGCCACCTCCAATCAGTGCCACCAGCCAGTGCCAGTGCCATCTGTCAGTGCCACCCACCAGGGCCAACCAGTGTCACCCGCCAGTGCCTGCCAGTGCCTGCCAGTGCCTACCAGTGCCATTCCCCAGTGCCTACCAGTGCCACCGCCAATCAGTGCCACCTGCCAGTTCCAAACCAGTGCCATCTGCCAATGCCAACCAGTTCCAACTGCCAGTGCCACTGCCAATCAGTGCCACCTGCCAGTGCCATCTGTCAGTTCCAAACCAGTGCCACCTGCCAGTGCCAATAGTGCCACCTGTCAGTTCCAAACCAGTGCCACCTGCCAGTGCCAATCAGCGCCACCTGCCAGTGCCATCTGTCAGTTCCAAACCAGTGCCACCTGCCAGTTCAAAACCAGTGACACCAACCAGTGCCACCTGTACTGAGGACATCAAGTGTGTGCTAGAGTGACAGGAGCAAGCAGGAAGGAGTGGGTGAGGTTTTTTTTTTTTTTAAATCGGCCACAAAAATAGGCATCATATATCGGCCATCGGCCGCCCCAATTTCTAAATATCGGCATCGGCCAGAGAAAAACCCATATCGATCGACCTCTAATAATGAGCATAAAAGACTGTCACATGATTATTAGACTGGATACTCCTCCAGGGCATCAGTTTATAATAAGTGTAAGTAATCTGTAAAGTATAGAGGAATGTAGATGGCAAAAAATAAATTAGGCTGGCCATAGACGGTTCGAATCTTGGCCGAGATTCTAACCATGTATGGGCAGGCTAAATGTACCAAGTTGATCGATCGATCAACTTGGGTATGACCAGCCTGGCGTATTTTAACGTTAGCAGCTGGTTTAGCCACTAGCAATAATCACTAGGTTCTCCCCGGGTGGACGACTTTCCCCGCTGGGAGGGATTCCCTTGGCAACACTGTGGTTGCAGGAAAGAAATTTGATCCGTGTGTTATATCCGTTTATGTATTACATAAAAATTGTAAGTTTTTCCTACAGGTTTGTATTTTCTTTACATTTTTCTATGCCAAAATCATACAGGCAAATGTAGTATATGTTTAAAACCAGTTTGAGATGCTTCTGAGAACATTCAGAATTCAATGTTGGCCCATTTGACCTTCAGTTGAGAAGCTTCAGAAACGTATATGGGGAGACAAACAGTTTTGAGGTGAACTGGCAAGTCCTCCTATGTGTAGTTAAAAGTCTATAACCAATTACTAAAACCCTTGTTAAATCTTGAACATGTTAATATAATTTCAAAAGTAATTTTTCAACATTTGCAACTCTGCAGCTTTCATTAAAGAAATACCATGTAATTCTGCCATGAAGGTCCCTTTTTTTTCTAAGGCTCTTTCAATTATATAGAGCCAACGTTCTATCTCCCAGTTGTTCTGCAATGTTATTACCCTGTCATATAGACTTCCTATGGAGACTATAAATGGCTGCTTTCACACATTACCCAGGGATGGTCAATTGTTTTCACCATCAGGAAACAACCTGAGAAATGTCATGCAGCCACCGCTGGAGTCAGATGTCGATAAGGGGGGGGGGGGTTTGGGGTGTCTGAACCCCCCCAGAGCAGAGTTACCAACTGTCCTATAGGGAGAGACGTAAAAAAAAAAACAGGGCGTCTTGCTCCAGCCCATAATTCTCAGTGGACGGGAACAAGCTCCAATAAGGCCAGATTCCCAATCTTACTGCATGTGCAGTTCTTCTATATGCCGATTTGTGATTGCTGAGCACTCACTGTCTGTGTCAGGCTGCTGCTGCTTCCACCTCCCCTCCTCCTCTACCTCCCATCAGGCCACTTCAGCAAACATCTCTCCTCCATGCTGTAGTAAATCATGCTGCTACTGTGTGGGGCTCCGTCTTGGATGACAAGGAGAAGAACACAAGTGAGCCTCACAGCAACAGGTTGTGTTTAAAATGTCAAAACAAGGGTTAAAGTGGAGCTCCACCCTAAATTACAATTTATGCTAATCGGAACCCTCCCCCCCTCCGGTGTCACAATTGACACCTTTCAGGGGGGTGAAGATACCTGTCTAAGACCGGTATTTTCACCCACATCCGGGAGTCCTCTCTCCGGGAATCTGCGGGAGTGACGTCACTTCCCCCAGACTTCCCGTAGTGTTCCGGGAAACACTCGGCTCCCAGAACACAGGAGGACGAATCAGAACGGCGCAGCGCGACTCGCGAATGCGCCGTAGGGAACCGGGCATGAAGCCGCAAGGCTTCACTTCCTGGTTCCCTCAGCGAGGATGGCGGAGCGGGCAGCAGAGTGACGAACGATCGCTCGTCCTCTGCTGTGGACGTCGCTGGACTCCAGGACAGGCAAGTGTCCAAATATTAAAAGTCAGCAGCTGCTGTAGCTGTAGCTGCTGGCTTTTAATATTTTTTTTTCGGCGGAGCTCCGCTTTAAGTAAGGGAAGAAGTTTACAAGCATACCTTTATGGAGAGAACTTGGTCTGTGGGAGGGCATGAGAACAGCTGATCTCCGTTCTGACAGGGGGATTTTGTGTTCCTGCAAAGCAGGGAATCAAAGCCATCCCTTTCCCTAGTAAAAGCACCTCACACAGTACACATTACCCCTTGAGTTGAGAGGTATCTTGACATAGCACGGTTTTACTCCGAAGGGTCCCGACGCGCTTGACTAGGACCAATTTAGACGGGAGCCAATTAACTTACCAGCATGTCTTTAGAGTGTAGGAGGAAACCGGAGTACCCAGAGGAAACCCACGCAGGCACAGGGAGAACATGCAAACTCCAGGCAGATGGTGTCATGGTCGAGATTTGAACCAGCGACCCTTTTGCTGCTAGGTGAAAGTGCTAACCACTAAACCACTGTGCTGTCCTTCCAAGCCAGTGTCATTAGTACAGTGACAGTACATATTTATAACATTGATCACTGTATTAGTGTCACTGGTTCCCACAAACTGTTAGTGTGCGCTTGTCCACCGTAATATCGCAGTCCCGCTATAAGTCACTGATTGCTGTCATTACTAGTATAAAAAAAAAAAAAAATCCATGAATATATACCATAGTTTGTAGACACTATAATGTTTGTGTAAACCAATCAATATACGCTTAGGCCCCTTTCACACTGGGGCGGTTTGCAGGGGATATTATGCTAAAAATAGCGCCTGCAAACCGACCCTAAACAGCGGCTGCTGTTTCTCCAGTGTGAAAGCCCGAGGGCTTTCACACTGGAGCGGTGCGCTAGCAGGACGGTAAAAAAAGTCCTGCTAGCAGCATCTTTGGAGCGGTGAGAGGAGCGGTGTGTTTACCGCTCCTCCACCGCTCCTTCCCATTGAAAGCAATGAGAAACCGCGGTAATACCGCTGGCAATGCGCCTCTGCAGAGGCGCATTGCAGGCGGTATTAACCCTTTTTCGTCCGGTAACGGGGGTTAAAACCGCACCGCTAGCGGGCAAATACCGCCGCAATTCTGACGGTATAGCGCCGCTAAAAATAGCGGGACTATACCGCCACCGCACCTACCGCCCCAGTGTGAAACCAGCCTTATTGGGATTTTATTAACAAAAACATGTAGCAGAATACATATTGGCCTAAATTTATTTATTGGATATGTTTCATAACAGAAAGTAAAGAATATTGTGTTTTTTAATTTTTTTTATTGTTGGCCTTGATTTGTTTATAGCGCCAAAAAAACAAAAACAAACACAGTGGTGATCAAATACCACCAAAAGAAACCTCTATTTGTGGGGAAAAAAATGTCAAATTTTATTCGGGTACAGCATCGCATTACTGCGCAATTGTCAGTTAAAGTAACGCATTGCCCGTGCTGTGAAGAAATGGCCTGCATTGAAGGGGGGTATATTTTTCAGAGGTCAGGTGGTTAAAGGGTAGCAGTTGCAGGCATTTAAAATGCAGCTCAGCCGTGAGCTGAATTATCTACAGCCCTGGCTGGAGTGCATACAAACAGAACGTGGCTCCAAAGAGTCTCCAGGAAATAAGCAAAGAGATACAACAAAAGAGAACTAAAACATTTAAAAAATAATGTAAAAACAAGTATTTTACCAATTGTTTATGATACTCAGTACTTCAGCAAACTAAATGCCACCCAGTTACAGTCGTATTTACATTTAATATAAGTCTTTAAAACATCTTCTTCATAGAAATATCAGTCTGTAATACTATTGCAACAATTTGAAAGCAAGCATTGTCCAACGCTCCTGACTTTCCCCATGTGAAAGAAAATTAGTATCAGCATATGAAAAAAATTAATGTAAGTTTGACTTTGTATGTTTTCAATACCAAATAGAAAATGATGCATGCAGAATTGTGACTGCCCATAGAATAAATATTCTTGCACACGTACTTTATGAGTACAATAAGTGAGTACAATGAGCAAGAAAGCAAAGTAATGAGGGTTAAAAGTCAATGCATGTAATGCAATATAAAATGCACGATGTTGGGACCCGTTTATAAAGGACAAAGTAAAAATTTTCTTGCTTTTTGGACTGTTTTCAGGTATCAACCTTTGATTTATTTTTAAAAGGTCAGGTTTTGTAAAAACTTACCTTAAAGTGGAGGTCCACCCATTTTTTTTTTTTTTTAAAAGCCAGCAGCTACAAATACTGCAGCTGCTGACTTTTAATAAATGGACACTTGCCTGTCCAGCGCGCCCGCGATGTCGGCAGCCGAGGCCGAGCAATCGCTTGTCTCTCGGCTGCCCCCCGCTGACATCCTCGGGGAGGGAATCAGGAAGTGAAGCGTTGCGGCTTCACTGCCTGGTTCCCTACTGCGCATGCGCGAGCCGCGTCCTTACTGGTCCCCGCTGTCTCCTGGGACCAGTGTGTTTCCCAGAAGACAGCGGGGAGGACCGGAAGTGGAGGGACTCCCATGGGAGTCTATTCCCGGAAGTGGGTGCAAATATCTGTATTATACCCCCCTCCCCCCTGAAAGGTGCCAAATGTGACACCGGAGGGGGGGAGGGTTCCAAAAAGCGGAGGTTCACTTTTTGTGTGGACCTCCGCTTTAATATCTGCTTAAATTTGTAAACGTTGTGCTGCTAATTACCCGTAGAGCTCAGAATAAAAAGCAAGCATTGTTCTAATCTTTATAAACAGGCCCCAGAGTATGAAATGGCAAAATGCAGTAAGTAAAGTAATGTGATAGCCAATGCAATGTTATGGGTTAGAGAGATTCTGTCACAAAGCAAAACACCTATGTGATTGGGCTCTGGCTGATGTGTCCTTTTCCTAATACAAGTGGTACAGGCCAATTTCAGGGCAGAGATTTGGTGTACAGAACCAGCCACACTGCCCATTGAGTATTACATGTTGCTTTCAGCAGAGCATATTTACTCTGGTATTTTGCTTCGTGAGTTATGACCAAAGGAATAAAAAGCAAGCAGACAAGCATTATCCAAGCAGATCTTTTATTTTATGTTCTTAATTTATAATGAAAAATATGTCTTTATTTACAAACCAATGTCTTTAACTACAGCTGTTATAAAAATGTACAGTGTACAATACTGCCAACATCAGCATTGACTCCTATTCCTTATAAACAGCAAAATTAAAGCAAACTAGAATGAAAATAAACAGGAACTAACTGTAGTATTGCTTCAAGCATCTTCACACCGCAATGGTGGTTATTATTGAAAAGATGTGGCCACCAACATTATGCTTGTGGGTACACCAACCTATTCAGCTGCAATGTGCAAAGTGTAGTCACCCATAGCTTCAGATATAAATCAATCTTGCACAGTTCTAACTTCAGTAAAACGCAATCATCAGGATTGATAAGCATTACTGAACTTTAGATCTCATCAGAACACTTTACTCTGCTTTCATGTTTAACCCTGAAAATCAAATTTATGTTCATTAGGTTTTTCTAGGTGCACCTCTTTTTTGGTTGATGTCAGACAGGTGGTCTACACAGGACTGTTATGAAGGAAGAATGGATATGTGTCTTCTTGCTACTGGGCTGCATCAGCTCAGCATAAAAGCATCATGGTCATCCCAAATGAGAGTAAAGAAGGAAAATCTATTTCTTAATTGCTATATGCAGCATTTTTAAAAGCTGATCATTTTTTACACCTTACAATTGATTCATGGGGGAAAGCTATTTCTCTCATCTAATGTATGGGATAAAAAAAAACAGACAGCTAAAATGACTCCAAAAATCAAAAGCAAAAATAGTTTTCCTATTTATTACTGTTATTCAGTAAAAAAAAAAAAAAAAAAATTATAAAAAGGATAAATGTTTCAGGACATAAAATATAGTTTACATGAATACCTCCACTTAAAAAAAATAAAGTTTTCCAAGGCTGGCATAATACTCTTTTGATAATAGAAGAGTCCAGTAACCATTACCACACTTGCTTTATAAAGGCAGAATGATTATTTGCCTTCCCATGTGTACAGAACATTTGTATTTACATTAGTGATTGCTCGAAATCTCTAGTTTACAAAATGTATAATTTGCTACTTGATCCATACAACAATGCTGGCAATTTTTTTTAAAAATTGTTTATTACGGCGTATTATAATGCTGGCAATTTTTTTAAAATACTGTATATACTCGAGTATAAGCCGACTCGAGTATAAGCCGAGGTACCTAATGTTGCCCAAAAAAACTGGGAAACCTCACTGACCCGAGTATAAGCCGATGCCCCACTGTTCCCTAGCTCGCTGTTCCCTGTAAATATAAATTTTTACATTGTAATTATTACCTGTAAAGAAGTTGCGGCTGCGGCGTCCATCATTCAAATTCCGCGGCGTCCATCGTTCGAATTCCGCGGTCTCTTCCTGTTCCTTACTTGATAGGCGAGTCTCAGCAGACACTCTCCGCCTATCACGATCATTCTCTCATCCTTAGTTTTCCCAGCAGACACTGTGTTGGGTATTTCGCCAATCACAGACGTCTGCTGGAAAACTGAGGATGAGAGAACGTTCGTGATAGGCGGAGAGTGTCTGCTGAGACTCGCCTATCAAGGAAGGAACAGGAAGAGACCGCGGAATTTTGAACGATGGACGCCGCGGAATTCGAACGATGGACGCCGCAGCCGCAACTTCTTTACAGGTAATATTTACAATGTAAAATTTATATGACTCGAGTATAAGCCGAGGGGGGGACTTTCAGCCCCAAAAAAAGGGCTGAAAATCTCGGCTTATACTCGAGTATATACGGTAGTTTAAAATGCTAAAGAATTTAATAAGTATAGGTTTTAACGTGTCATCCTTATTTAAATTAACAGTGCTTTTACTGTATACATCGTAAACAAAATAAGCAGGAAAACAGTAAGGCCTCCTGTATACTGGACATTTTTACAGCTGCTGTTTTTGGCTTCAGACGTTTTTTTTCTAGTCAAACTCTCCAGCATGTTATCCTATGTGTCCATGCACACATAGGCGTTACCACCTGTTTTTGGCTGGGGCAGTTTTTGGCTGTAAAAAAATCGAGTGGGTTCCGAGAGGCGTTTTTCAGCTGTAAAAATGCTCGAACGTCAAAAAACGCAGATAAACACTCAAAAACAAAGCTCTCTAGCGTTTTTTTTTAATGTTTTTGATCTATTGAAAAGACAAACTAAAAACAAACAAACGCTATTGCGAAAATGTTGAATAGTGTTGAAAGACTCACTACAAAGCTACTGACATTTTAATAACGTTAATATAATGTCCAGTGTGCATGAGGCCTAAAAGTTTGTTCAGGCAATTGTTAAAGGACTGTAGATATCCCTTCCAAATAGGGACACACACAGACTAACATGGAAACACTGCATGATCTAGGGGCCCCGATTCAATTGTCTGAAAACCTAAATCTATAGCCATCATTAAAACATACCTAAAACCTATCCTATTTTAAGCTCTTCTTCAGTATCCTTTAACTTAGGCATGGCAAACTAGTGTTTTGGGTCTCACATAGCTCTCTTGCTCCTTTTTTCTGTGGTCCATATTCTGTGTTCTTCAGTTGAGCCTATGCTTACATACATCACAATGCAGCTTAATACTTAAAGAGGAACTGCAGTCTGCTCACATAATTTGTAAAGAAAAAACATCTTTGCCATTCTGAAGCTTCCCACCAACCACTTTGCATATTATTTTTTATATACAGTGATTCTGTACTTGCCAAATATGCAGTAGAAATCTCCCTCCACTGAGTCTTGCTGCAACCATTTTAACTGTGGGCAGCTGAAGCTGCTGCCTGTTCACTTTCTGGATTTACACAGACACAAAGAGGAACACCTCCAGCTCTGCAGCTCTCATTGGCCCTCTTATGACTCACCCCCCCTCCCTTCCTGGCAAACTCTCACGAAAGTGAGAGGGAGAGATGTCATAAGCCTAGGCTTTTTACCAGACAAGAAACAGGAAGTGGGCTGTATAAGGTATTTACTGGTAGAAAAAACAAAAAATACTATTCAAAGTTAAAACAACAAGGACAGAAGATTTAATAGATGGAAAGATGAAAAAATGACCCCTTAGCTTTAAAGGCTTGTTTATGGTCTTTTCTCTAGGATAAAATGTTATAATTAAAATTGAATTTCTATAATATTAAATACCTAACCTAAAGCGAAGACGATTTTTTGTTCTGGACAAAGTAGAGAAGCTTTAAAGCGGAGGTTCACCCAAAATATTGACATTAGCCCATCCTGATATTTGTACCATATACTTCTACATATGTATAATATTTTTTTTGGTGCGGGTGTAATTACCGAGATTCAGCCGTATTAGTTAGGACTTCCGGGTATTCCTCCCGTGGGAGTGGGCATATCTGTTGCTCTCCCCGACGCCCCAGTGTTTGCTGGGAGGTGACCGCAATGTCTCCTGGGAGCACTGTATCTGTATCACGCTTCCCAGGAGACAATGAGTAACGCAGACGATCGTAAACTCGCGAGATTTCACTCGTCACTTGCTGGAAGTCTGTGCTTGTGGGCTTCACATTGCCCACAAGCAAAATGGAAAATACCATGATCGTTTTATCCAAGTTGATTTTTACTACGAAAACAGACAGGGGATGGATCAAATCGCCTAACAAGTGAGTACTAAGTATGTATGTGTAACCCCATTAGATGCACTTAAAAAAAAAAAAAAAACGAGGGACCGTGGAACCCCCGCTTTAAGTGTTTTTGTCTGTTTTTTTATTGCTATGTTCCCAATGGAAAGTTTTCTCTGCTCTTTCTTTTACAAGGCATCAAGGGTAGAAACACAGGGTTAAACTCTCTGAGGATACGGATGCTGTCAGTATCTTCCTGCCCTGATGACATCAATGCACCAATTTCTTGTATTTGTACGTCAGAGAAACATGCGGTAAGGGGAAATTTCCACAATGGTGGCACCAACAGCCATGAAAGTTATGCCTGGAGCCAGGCTTTAAATACAAAAATGTTACAAAGTATTTAAGTAGGTGTGGCCCTCCGTAGACATAAATGTTAGCCTTTAAAGAAATATTCAGGCCAATGTTTTCATTTGAATTTGAACAACCTTGCTCTAACCTAATCTGATCATAGGATAGTGGACTAGAATATTCAAATAGGTTAGGCTAATGTGAGGTTTTAGGTCACCAATAGAAGCTAAGATAGTTGCTAAAGTACAAAAGAACAAAGGTGCAACATCTAAAAGTTTTATCTCAGTATTTTCTCTTCTCTTAGTTTAGTAGCATAGGTAGCTGTGGTCACGGGACTATAAATCTATTTTATTTAAACGGATTGCATTTAAACTGAATTACCAAAGGATCAAAGTGTAAGCATGTTTACAGAACTAACAAATCGCTTATAGAATTAGTAGGTAGGGCACTGCAAATAGTAATAACAAAAAGAGCAGCAACTCTAAGCAAGCACAAAACAAACTGGCATTGCTATAGTTAACTGAAGTTTGGTTGTTGTAATTGCTCTTCTGCATAGACTTAAAAAAGTAAACCTGCGGGGTTGATTTACTAAAACTGTAGGGTGCAAAATCTGGGGAAGCTGTGCACGGTAGCCAATCAGCTTCTAACTTCAGCTTATTCAATTAAGCTTTGACAAAAAACAAAACAAAAAAAAAACTGTAAGCCGATTGGTTTCTATGCAGAGCTCCACAAGATTTTGCACTTTCCACCCCTATATTTCTATCTCCATAGATCTTGTTTCACATGATCTTACCATTCCATTTTAAACCTAGCAACCATCCTGTGTGTACTGGGCACAGAAAAATCTATATTATACTAATTTTACTCTAGGCCCATTCTCCTGAAAGTCAGACTAAATAGAATGGTTAGACAAGGTCATACATTTTCTATAGTTGACTACGAATCTTCTTTTAATAACCATCTATAGGTGTGATAATTATTGAGATTCTCTTAACTGAAATGCAGCCAGAGCTATACTTTTACTTAAATTTTTTGCAATTGGTTCTAAGTTTTATGAAAATACACTATATTGTCAAAAGTATTGGGACACCTGCCTTTACACGCACATGAACTTCAATGGCATCCCCGTCTTAGTCCATAGGGTTCAATATTGAGTTGGCCCACCCTTTGCAGCTATAAGAGCTTCAACTCTTCTGGGAAGGCTGTCCACAAGGTTTAGAAGTGTGTCTATGGGAATGTTTGACCATTCTTCCAGAAGCACATTTGTGAGGTCAGTCACTGATGTGGGCGAGAAGGCCTGGCTCTCAGTCTCCGCTCTAATTCATCCCAAAGGTGTTCTATCTGACTTCTGTTGAGGTCCGAACTCTTTGCAGACCAGTCAAGTTCCTCCATCCCAAAGTCGCTTATCCAGGTCTTTATGGACCTTGCTTTGTGCACTGGTGTGCAGCCATGTTGGAACAGGAAGGGGCCATCCCCAAACTGTTCCCACAAAGTTGGGAGCATGAAATTGTCCAAAATGTCTCGGTCTGCTGATGCCTCAAGTATTCCCTTCATTGGAACTTAAGTGCCAATCCCAACCCCTGAAAAACAACCCCACACCACAATCCTCCCTCAACCAAATGATTTGAACCAGTGCACAAAGCAAGGTCCATATAGACATGGATGAGCGAGTTTGGGGTGGAGGCACTTGACTGGCCTGCACAGAGTCCTGACCTCAACTTGATAAAATGCCTTTGAGCTGAATTAGAGCGGAGACTGCGAGAAAGGCCTTCTCGTCCACATCAGTGCCTGACCTCCTAAATGCGCTTTTGGAAGAATGGTAAAACATTCCCATAGACACACTCCTAAACCTTGTGGACAGCCTTACCAGAAGAGTTGAAGATGTTGTAGCTGCAAAGGGTGGGCCAACCCAATACTGAACCCTACGGACTAAAACTGGAATAAATTTCATGTGTGTGTAAAGGCAGGTGTCCCGTGCTTTTGACAATATAGTGTAGATGTTGATTTAAAATGGTTACAGCACAAGTAATAAACAGAAAAATGGCTATAACTATGAACAGAGCATGACAACTGACAGAACATGTTACAGCAAAGTACAGATTATCATCTTTTATACTACAACAGGAGTCAAGTATAGTTCTATGGGTAGGGTCCTCAAGAAAGACTTGCAGGTGTTAATGGAGTCTGTCCTCTTGATTTATACAGAGTGAGCAATGAAATGAAAATGGCGGAAACAGGCAAAGCATGTCAAGCATTTTGTGGATTACAGAAGTAATGAGAAAGCCAAGCATGTTTGTCTGTGTTAACAGAAGCATGGAAGTCCAAGATACAAAACCACATACTGGTCAGCTGAATAAACCAGTGAGCTTTCTTGGTAAGCAATATACATCTGTACAAATAATTTAATGTTAGTAAATGTTTCTTTAAAACATATTGTGCATGAAGTGTTCAGCATGGTAGCCAGTGTAAAGGCATTTACATTACAATTCACCAGGTGTTTACTTCTTGTCATTACCATGTTCAAAATTCTCAGTGCTTTCATAGCAGCCAGAGTCCCGAGGGGAGCCTGCAATCTCTCCTTCTGTTAGCAATTTTTCTTGAGATCCAGAGTGATCACTGTTGCCTGTGACATTCAAAAATAAACATGGATATTGTTAATAGCTCTGTTATCATGAGAAGTCCCATTAAGCACTACTATTTGTCTATTATTAGGAGTGTGTTATCACTGTATTACCAAATCTGTTGAAGAACAAACATTCTTTTGCAAGCACACATTGATCAGTCATGTTCCTTTTGAAATAAAAGTAGTTCTGAATGAAGAAGGTTTTTTATCTTAATGCATTATGATAAAAAACCTTGTGTGCAGCAGCCCCCCTAATACTTACCTGAGCCCCATCTTGATCCAATGATGTCTCGCCTGTCCGGGACTCTCCCTCCTCAGTGGCTTACACAGCAGCAGGTGCCATTGGCTCCCGCTGCTGCCAATCAAAGTCAGTGAGCCAATGAGGAGAGAGAGAGGGGGTGGGGCCGAGACACAGCTCTGTATCTGAATGAACACACAGAGCAGCAGCTTGGCTTGGGTGAATCCATAACAAGCTGCTTGCAGTGGGGGCACTCGGCAGGAGGGAGCGCCGATAAAGGACCCAAGAAGAGGAGGATCTGGGCTGCTATGTGCAAAACCACTGCACAGAGCAGGTAAGTATAACATGTTTGTTATTTTTAAACAAAAAAAAACAATTGGTATCAAGTTTCAAGTATATTAATAAATTTAAAAAAATGTTATCCATTGCATGTTGGAGTTCAGGTTTCCATTTCTTTCTTCAAAAAATAACATTGATTTAACTTGAAAAAATGTGTTATTTATTTATTTTTTATTGGGTATGGTTTTAAAATGCAAAGTGGCTTTTCACACAGGTAAATGACACACCTATTTCTGGCTGGCAAACATTAGAAGATTTCCAATAAAAATATTGATCAAGAATGATTAGCAAATTATACCAGAGTGTGTCGCTTGCTTCAAAAGAGTGCTATTTGTTACCAAAGAGTGTTGCCAAAAGTTTTTTGTCTTGTCAATGCATGCTGTGGGATAATCATTCCAGTATGCCAAACTGAATTTATTACTCTAGGTGTGCTTTTTTTTTTGCTTGCAGAGAATGCATATATATATATATATATATTTTTAATACTACTGTAAGAGTAGTGCTTAGCTTAAAGAATATGTTACTCCAACAGTTCATATTCCTGATATGTGCCTGTTGTACCATGTACTTGTGTTAAAAGTATCCTGTTCTTTTTGTATTGCTACCTGTGTGAAATACCTGGTGATCCTTCCAGTCCCCCTGCTTTCCTATTTCAAACTGACCATGCTAGGCATAGAAGCATATCCTTCAAAGCATGATCAGTTTTCTTGCTGCGCTACGCTGGGAGCATAGTGTTCCTGTCCTCCAGTGATCAGACTTCTGCTGACAGAACCCCCCCGGGCACAGCTCTCCACTGGGATTATCAGTGTTCTGCAGTTTCTTCTCACCTACTTCGGCAAAGGAGCCCATAGATAATGGGATTTTCTCTTTCCAACCATGGTGCCAATCAGCCGCCTGCAGTAATCGCATGCAAAAAAACGGACAGGCTGGTTGTACCCAAGTAGATCAATCTACCCCTGTGGATCTTAGCAGTCATCTGAAATGCAAAATTGCTGTAGTTGCCCGACAATAATCATGTATATGTTTTTTTTTTTTAACAGGGAAAAGTTTATTAAACAAATCAGCATTACATTATAAGTGCACTACAGTAAGTACATTGATGCATAAATCAAAGTATCAGGATCATGCAGCACTGTCCAGCCAAGGTCAGGTCCCAAGGCAGCAATAATAACTAGAACTGGTTAAACATCAAGTATGTCAAAGTAGTGAATCTCAGCAAACACTTTACACCCATTCCACCCAATCCTCAACCCCGGGGTATACACAAGAGCAGCAGTAGGAGGGGGGGGTGGGGACTCCGAAGCAGTGATCGTCAAATGGGGCCGCCATGGGCGCCCCCCCTTAGTCAGGGGGGGGGGGTCAAGGGCAGCTCGAGTCCCCGTCCAGGTGGACCAGATCTTGTCGAATTTGTTCGGGCACTGTCTATTTTCGTAGGTCAACTGGTACAGGGAGAGGACCAAATTTACTGAGCGTTGCCAAGAGGCACAGGTGGGGGGATCCTCAGATTTCCACTTCAACAGTATTTCACGTCTGGCATAAAAAAGAGCAAAGGTCAATCGCAACTTACAGTACCTATCCCCCTGTCACGTCCTCCGGATGGCTGAGTAACAAAATTGTCGGGTCGACCGGAATATTCGTCCCACGCATGTCAGTCAGATCAGGAGGCCACAGCCACCCAATACCGTTGGAGTTTAGGACACGACCAGACCATGTGCCAGAATGAGCCCAGTTTTTGTTTGCACCGCTGGCAATTAGGATCCTGCGATGGGTAGATATGAGCCAGCCACTGTGGGGTGTAGTAGGCTCTATGGAGAAATTTGAACTGTATAAATCTGTCCTTTGCGGCGACCAGAGAGGGGATATACAAGGAAATGCAATCCTCCCACCCCTCTTCGTCCAAGGATGGCATGTCAGCCTTCCACTTCTCCCAGGACTTGGTAAGCTTGGTATCATACACCACCATTAGATACAGGTACATGGACGAGAGAGGGCGATCCATTACACTAGAAGCCCGGAGTCGCTCAACAGAGTTAGACTCTAAAGTCAGGGGATCAGGGAATTGGGCCCTGAAGGCATGTGCAAGCTGGCAGTACCTAAACTGAAAAGAGGCTGGCAGGGCATAAGCACGTCTCATCATCAGGAAAGGCATAAGCCTACCCTAATGCACTATCTGGTTCAGCTTAATAATACCCTTCTTAGCCCATAGGGAGGGATCCGGAATGCTATTTAGGTGGGGGTGCGGGGACACATAGGAGGGTTTCCTGTAAATAAGTCGAGCCTCCTGTCAGACCTTAACTGTGGTCCACATGAGGTTCGTCATAGAGGGGTTCCCCCCAAGGCCCCTAAACGGCAAGTTACTCAGGGCCGCATATGAGCCCAGAATAGCCGCCTCCAAAGTGACCGCCGGGTTCTGTCTGGGCTGGGAGAACCACCACCAAACCGTAACCAGCACAGCAGCCCAGTAGTAGAGCAGAAAATTCGGGAGTGCTAGCCCCCTTCCAGACAAAGGGAGGTATAGGATCTGCCTCGCCACTCGGGGAGGTCGCCCAGCCCACACAAACGATCGTATCAGGCCCTCTAATCGCCTAAAGAATGCCCTAGGGATATGTGAAGGGGTATTACGGAAGAAATACAAGAACTTTGGAAGGTAGACCATTTTCAACAGATTAACTCTGCCCACCGGTGTCAGGGGAAGGGAGCGCCATGCCATACACCTAGCCGTCATTTCGGTCATAAGCGGTTGAATGTTCTTGCCAAAATAGTCGCCTGCCCCGCCACTGATCCTAATACCCAGGTACTTGAACTCATCCACCCACTGAAGCGGTGTGCGTGTCGGGATTCTCAAGAATGAGGGATGGAGTGGGAACAGGACCGATTTATCCCAATTAACGCGTATGCCCGAGTTCCGACCGAACCGATCGATAAGGTCCAATGCCACTTTCAAGGAGAAAGAGGCATCCGCCAGATAGAGGAGGGTATCGTCCGTGTACATAGATATCTTCTCTTCGATCGGCCCTATCTGAAATCCCCTGACCCCCGCGTCCGCTCTCAACAATATGGCAAGGGGCTCCACAGCCAGGGCAAACAAGCCCGGGGATAGGGGACACCCCTGCCTCGTGCCCCAACCCAACTGGAATATCTCAGAAAGGCAGCCGTTAGTTCTAATTCTAGCCAAGGGGGGAATTGTATAGCATGCGCACCCACTGTGTGAATGCTGGCCTGAACCCGAAACTAGAGAGCACCTCCCACAGGTAGCCCCACTCGACAGAGTCAAAAGCCTTCTCCGCGTCGAGTGAGGTTACCACACCCCCCGATCCCTCCTCGGCCCTATCAATGTGAGTGAGGAGGTGTCTAATGTTGATATCCGTACCATGCACCGGCATGAAACCCGTATGGTCCGAATGTACCAGGGCAGTTATGGCCGAGTTCAGTCTGTTCGCTAACACTTTTGCCAAAATCTTTGCGTCTACGTTCAGTAGAGAGATGGGAAGGTACGAGGAGCACATGGTAGGGTCCCTCCCCGGCTTGGGAATGACCACAATCACCGCCTCACTCATGATGTCAGGGAGCCTCCCTATCCGCGAGGACTCTGCGAGAAGAGAGTGGAATCGAATGACCAGGTTCGCTGCGTAGTGCTTATAGAACTCCACTGGGAGTCCATCAGGTCCTGGCATTTTCCCCACTTGCATGGACTTAAGGGCCCGCTGAACCTCCAGTACCGTGATGGGGGCATCAAGTTTTGTGCAATATGTCTGGGTGAGGACCGGTATGTCAATGTCCTCTAGGTATGCCCGGAGATCTGAAATCTATATATATATATATATAAAAGTCAGCAAAACAGTTGCAGATACCCTCCGGTGAACAGATCATTTCCCCCATAGGATCCTTAATACCCGAGACACACATCCCTCCTGCCTGCTTCCTGGAAAGCTAGGCCAGCAGCCTCCCGGACCGCTCTCCCTGCTCAAAAATCCGCTGGGACTGAGCAAGCAGCCTTTTCTGGGTGAGAGCGGTACAGAGACTAAGGACCTCCCCAGTCAAGAGTTGTAGTTGTGCATAATGTTGGGGATCCCGGGATCTGATGAAAACCTCCTCCCCCTCTGCCCGTACCAACTCAGCTCTGCGCTCCCTGCGCACTGTGGCAATAATGGTCTGGTAGTGTCCCCTCGTAGAGGCCTTAAAAGGCATCCCACACAATCATGGCATCAGCTGTGCCAGGATTATCTGCCCAGTAGCCCGACAGCTCTGTCTGAAAACTAATGTCCACATCAGTATCCGTAACCCAGAACCTGGACAGTCTCCAGAGTCTGACCGTAGGGCCCGTGGAAAGGTCGAGCGTCAAAAGCATTGGTGCATGATCAGAGACCCCTCGGGGGAGTATACGCACATCCGCAACTCTCGGCAGGACCGCCCCCCCCCCCACATACACCAGATCAATGTGGGAGAACATCCTATGGGAGGCCAAGTGGCACGTATAAGCCCGAACACGAGGGTGTCTCCACCTCCACACATCTGTCAGACCGCAGGTCTCAGCCCAGTCAGCCAGCCCTGAGCGAGGGACACGCACAGACGTCAGTCGGTCTATTCCCGTGGGGCCAGATTAAAGTCACCGAGAATAACTGTGTTGTCAGAGGCGAACTCAGCCATCTTACCAGTTACCTGGTTTAGTAGCGACAGTGAGGCCGGAGGAGGCAAATATAGGCTCACAATTGTCCAGGTCAGGGAATAGATCACAGCATGGACGATTATATATCTGCCATCCGGATCAAGGGTCAAGTCCAGGAGCCGAAATGGGAGGGACTTGTGGACTAGGATACTAACCCCTCTAGAGAAACTGGAGTACGTATAATGATAATGGTGTCCCACCCACGGCTTTTTAAGGGACAATATCCTACTCCCTACAAGATGGGTTTCCTGCAAGATGCAGATATGGGGGTTGTGAGACTTAATGAATTGAAACACCAGGGAACGCTTGGTTGGTGAATTCAGTCCCCTGGTGTTCCATGACACAATATTAACTGAGGACATAACCCATGAATTTAGCAGGGGAATCAGGATGATGAATCTGGCCGGCTCCCGAACCTAGCCCCCGAGCCCAAGACATGCACATCATAGCTCCAAGTAACGCTGACATCAATTATCTGCAGAAAAAACAATATAACATAAAAACTAAACATCAACCCCAAGAACATAGCGGCCCCCAACTGGCCAATCCCCCCACCCCACCCACCCCCCCAAAACTGAGGCGGGTTTGCATTCCAAAATACGGTACGGCACAGCAGCCGTCAAGTAGGGGGCCTGCGCAAGCGGCCATTATGCCCCTCCGTTAAAAGTTCCGGAGAGTGCAGGCAAGCTGACAAATTCTTCGCTCCACAGCTCCCGCTGGGACAGTCTAGAAGCCAGAAGGGGTCAACAGAATCAAGGCAGGATAAATCAAGTTTCCTCTGACAACCCCCCACAGGCAAAACAGGAGCAATGTAAGATCCAAGGTACACGGAGCAGTGATGATTAGAGAGAGCCCACCGCCAGCAGGAACAGGCGGCAGGCTTTGCAACAGTCACCTGACAGTGTCAGGCGCACAGTCTTAGTTGCAGAGAAAAATGAAAGAGAAACAAAAACGTTTAGCAGGGCACAACTGGTGCAACAAGGCCTCTCTCCCCCTCCCGCCAGCCCCCAAACCTCACACCACAGGCAGTAAAAGTCCCAATAAGCCTGCCATATGAGGGGGTATGCTAGTCAGGGTTGAAGTCTCCATGGGAGGTCCGTGCAGGAGAAGGTGAACCCCCACCCATTAGGATATGCACCCCTGGTGTCCCGGTGTAGGCCGCCTTCCACCCTTTAGGCCTGCCAGGGCGGTAAAGTGTTCCAGGTCATGGGAAGGGGGGGCAGCACAATATCAGTCAGTACAGAGGGGGTGGGTAATGCAGGAGAGGCAGCGAACAAGTACAATATGTAGGAGAAACTCACGGTTCCAGTCCTCAGCGGTTCCGAGGCAAAGACTCCAGCCACGCTGCGGCTTCACGCGGCGTGGTGAAAAAACAAACCAACTCGCCATCCTGGACCCTCAGCCGCGCTGGAAATAGCACACTGTAGTGGATATTCCTTGCTCTCATGGCCGCCTTGACATGGTCGAAGGATTTCCTCAGCTTCTGTGTCTCCACAGAGTAATCGGGGAAGATCAGCAGCTTGGTGTTCTTGGAGTGGAGGTCTCCCAGGGCCCTGGACGCCCTAAGGATCTCATCCCTGTCCCAAAAGTTGAGGAGTTTAAGGATAAAGGTCCTCGGCGGCGAACCCTGGGGTCCCGGCTTGGGTGGCACACGATGCGCCCGCTCGACCACATATTGGGGGGACAAACGTGCATCCGGCAAGAGGGAGCACAGGAGATCCTCCACAAAGGTAGTCGGATGTGGCCCTTCCACCCCCTCAGCGAGGCCGACGATGCAGAGATTATTTCTCCGATTCCTGTTCTCGGCATCCTCGGCCCTATATTCCAGGGCCTTCACTTTGGTCTGGAGGGATCTGAGCGCCGCTGAATGCTCAAAGATCTTGTTTTCAGCAACGCCAATCCGCTGCTCGGTCTCCGTTGTCCGGGACCGCAACTTGTCCATGTCCTGCCTCATAATGCCCATGTCCAGCTGAACGGCCTCTATTTTTGCAGTGAGGGTAGCCTGACAGGTGGCTATAGCGGCCATAACCTCCAAGAGCCAGGGGGGTCTGGCTTCAGGCTCCGCCATCGATGCAGCGTGTGCGGCCCTTTTAGAGCCTCGAGTGGCTCGAGTCTCCATGTGAGCGGGAGGGAGAGGCGGCGGATCCTCCACTACCACTGGGAATCGGAGCCTCTTCCCCTTACCGGCAGGTGTACCCGAGGACCGGCGTCCCATCCAGTCACTGCAGGGTCAGTCAGCAGAGCAAACAACGGCCCAGATCCGGATAAATGTAAACTTCCCAGCGGAGCTCAGTCTAGAAGCTTCCGCTCACCTCGCCATCTTGGACATGCCCCATCATGTTTATGTTTAGAGGAAATCTTAATGTTTGCCAAGTGGACTAAATGTTCCTAAATATAGCAGGTTATGAAATGAATAAAATGCTACTGTACTGTAGCTTAAAATAATAGGATTTTTATAACAGCTTACCTGTAAAATCCTTTTCTTGGAGTACATCACGGGACACAGAGCGACATAGTCATTACTAATGGGTTATATAGATACCGTCAGGTGCTGGCACTGGCAACTTCCAAAACCGGAAGTACCCTCCCCTATATAAGCCCCTCCCATCCGGGAGCACCTCAGTTTTGTAGCAAAGCAATAAGTGTCCCTAAAGAGGGGTGGGAGCTCTGTGTCCCGTGATGTACTCCAAGAAAAGGATTTTACAGGTAAGCTGTTATAAAAATCCTATTTTCTTTCTCGTACATCACGGGACACAGAGCGACATAGTCATTACTAATGGGATGTCCTAAAGCAATGCCAAATGAGGGGGGGGGGGATACACCATATATAAGCTGAGCGCTATCAGACATGAGGATCTTTTGCGGCCTGCAACACACTGCGCCCAAAGGCGACATCCTCCTGACTTCTAACGTCCACCTGATAGGACCTAGTAAACGTGTGTACCGAAGACCATGTTGCGGCCTTACAGATTTGAGCCAGGGAGGCCTGGTGATGCACTGCCCATGAAGTTCCAACTGCTCTCGTGGAGTGCGCTCTAACTTTGAACGGAGGCGGTCTCCTTCTCAAGCCATAAGCTTGCATAATGACCTGTCGAATCCACTTGGCTAAAGTAGATTTTGACGCTGCCTGACCCTTTCTGGGGCCTTCCGGCAGAATAAACAAAGTATCCGTTCTGCGAATCTGAGCAGTGGCTTTTAGATAAGCTTTAACTGCTCTTACTACATCCAAAGAATGCAATAACTTTTCCTCTACCGAAGTAGGTTTGGGGAAAAAAGAAGGAAGAACCACATCTTGGTTCAAATGAAACCTCGATACCACCTTAGGAAGAAAGGCTGGATGTGGACGTAACACTACTCTGTCCTTATGGATAACCAGATATGGCTCCTTACAGGACATAGCTGCTAATTCCGATACTCTTTTAGCCGAACAAATGGCTACTAGAAAAATCAATTTCCTGGTGAGAAGCACCAAGGAAATATGCTGTAATGGTTCAAATGGTTGTTTCTGTAGAACCGACAGAACCAAGTTTAGATCCCATGGACAAATGGGAATATTAACCGGAGGACTAATACGCATCACTCCTTGTATAAAGGCTTTGACTAGTGAATGCGAAGCCAAGGGCCTTTGAAAAAATATTGACAAGGCCGAAATCTGACCCTTGATAGTACTCAAGGCAAGCTTCCTATCTACAGCCCACTGTAGGAAGTCCAGAATCCTACCTATTACGTACTTATGTGGATGCCATTTCTTGGCCTCACACCACGCGATGTACGCCTTCCAGATTCTATAGTAGATCTGCCTGGATACCGGCTTCCTGGCATTGATCATGGTAGATACCACCGCATTAGAGAGCCCTCTCTTTTTTAGAATGTGGGCTTCAATAGCCAGGCCGTCAAACCTAGGGCTGGTAAGGAAGGGTGGTATATCGGTCCTTGCGAAAGCCGGACGACGTGGGAGAGTCCAAGGACTCCCCACTGAAATTTTACAATCTCCGCGTACCACGCTCTTCGGGGCCACGCTGGAGCCACCGGAATCACTGGTTTCTTTTCTACCCTGATTCTGCGGAGTAATCGAGGTAACCATTGTGGCGGTGTGAATGCATATATCAGCTTGAACTGATCCCAAGGGAACACTAGGGCATCCGAGCCGCAAGCTAGGGGATCCCTTGTCCGAGAGACAAACCTGTCCCCCCTTTGCGTTGAATCTGGATGCTAGAAGATCTACATCCGATGTTCCCCACCGCTGACATATTGTCCAGAAAACCTCGGGGTGAAGGGACCCTTCCTCTGGGCCTAATTGCTGGCGACTTAGAAAGTCCGCCTTCCAATTCTCCACTCCTGGAATGAATACCGCAGATATGGCTGGGACATATTTTTCTGCCCATTTCAGGATGTAATTTACTTCCCTCTGGGCTGCACGACTCCTGGTGCCCCCCTGATGATTGATATATGCCACTGCTGTGGCATTGTCTGATTGCATTCTGACAGGGGACCCTTGGAGTTTGGATGTCCATGCTACTAGGGCATACCGGGCTGCTCGTATCTCTAAGAGATTGATGGGCAGGGCCTTTTCTGCATCCGACCATCTGCCCTGGAGAGACTATTGCTCCAGTACTGCTCCCCAGCCTATAAGGCTGGCATCTGTAGTGACCACCTTCCAAGAAATCGGACTGAAGGATTTCCTTTTTTCCAGATTCTGGGGAACCAACCACCAACGGAGGCTCTTGCGAACGGAAGGGGACAAGGACATTGTAAGTCTAGGGCCTGAACTTTTTTGTTCCAGGCTGACAGTATGGCCCCTTGCAAATTCCTTGAATGGAATTGACCGTAGGGTACTGCTTCGAATGATGCCACCATTTTTCCCAGCAGCCTCATATACAGGCGTATGGACGGCTGTCTTTTTTGTACCCACTAAGTGGATCAAATCTTTCAAAGACAACACCTTTCCTCGAGGCAAGAATATTTTTCTCTGGCCTGAATCCAACCTTAGCCCCAAGTATTCCAGACTTTTGACTGGTTTTTAGGGCTGACTTGTCTCGGTTGATAATCCAACCGTGAGATTCCAGATACTTGATCGTCTTGTGAACGACCACGTCTAGTTTTTTCACTGAGTGGTCTATCAGCAACAAGTCATCCAGATATGCCATTATCATTACACCTTGTGTTCTTAGATTGGCCAATAAAGGGCCAGAATTTTTGTAAACACTCGTGGTGCTGTGGCCAAACCGAAGGGTAAGGCTCTGAACTGAAAATGGCGCCCTTCTACTGCAAAGCGTAGAAATTTTTGGTGGACTGGAAAGATGGGAATGTGCAAATAAGCATCTTTGATGTCGATCGTGGCTAACCAATCCTCCCCTTGTAGGGCAGTGGCCACCGATCGGATCGACTCCATCGGAAAGTCCTGATATACAGGAATTTGTATAGCCCTTTTAGAATTAATATGGGCCTCCCGTCCGCGTTTGCTTCGGGACTGTAAAGAGGTTTGAGTAAAACCCGAACCCTCATTCTTCCAGGGGAACCTCCATAATTACTTCTTGGAGCAATAGTTGTTCTAGTGCCAACAGGAGGGACTCTCTCTTCCGGGGATCCCTTGGCACGTTTGACCTCAAAAATGGGAAGGAGGAGAGTCTTTTAACTCCAAACTGTATCCCAAACCTACTGCGGAGAGCACCTATCTGTCTTGATCGTGTCCCGCCAGGTCTCTTGCGAACAACTGGAGTCCTCCCCCCACCCGACTGAGTGGGGGCTTCATGAATTTAACTTTGGGGGAGGTTTTGTACCTCCCCTGACCCAGGGTTTCTCATTACCCTGCTACTGTCCCTGTTTTTTACCCCCGGGATTTGACCGAGGAGGCCGTCGGAACTGTTACACAGCCGATGCCCCAGGGACTGGAGAAGCAGGCCTCTTAAAGAGGGACCTCTAACTCTGCTTTTAACCGGCAAGAGCGTATTTTTACCGCTGGAAATTTTCTGGATATATTTGTCCAGGTTTTCCCTGAATAAGCGTTCACCATGAAATGGGACGCTAACCAGCCATTCTTTACAGGGAGCTTCAGCAGACCAGTTTTTGAGCCATAGGAGCCTACGCATATGTACTATAGACAGCGTAAGGCGGGAGGCCTGATGGACTGAATCCTCTATGGCGTCAACCGCAAAGCCTAAGGCTCTAGGTAGATCAGCTAGGGCAAAGCCTGCTGATCTGTCAAGTCCCTCAAGACCTGTTTCAACTGATCCTTCACTGCTTAGCAGACCCCAATAGCTGCTACTGCTGGTTGTATCACCAAGCAGATTTTCATAAGGACTCCAATCTTTTATCTATTGGGTTCTTGAACATTTGGACATTATCCACTGGACATGTCAGTGATTTATACATACAAGAGATGGCTGCGTCCATTGTAGGGACCTTCCATTTTTTTTTTTTTTTTTGATGAACTTATCCTCCATGGGATAGACCACCGGAAATCTCTTGGGGGAATAAATATTTTCTCAGGACGTTCCCAATCCTGGTAAATGAGCCCTTTCAGTAAAGGGTGAAGTGGAAAAGAACAAACAGTCTGGGGGCTTCTAGCGACCCCAACGAGGATACAGTAGTGGTTGATGGTTCCGCAAGGTGCATTTTTAAATGCTGATCGGACCATGTTAGTCAGAGACTGAACCCATAATCTTTCAGCTTGAGATGCTGAGAAAAGGTTCCCCCACTGTTGATTCCTCTATAACAGAATCAACCTTATCCTGATCCCCTTCAGGCAGGTCGATCCCTGTATGGGACTGTTGCTCTGCTAACAGGCACTCTGAAGGAGGAGACGGAGATCGGGCGTGCTTTCCCTGACAGGGATGCAGCGATAAATGTTGACAAACTCTCTCTAATCCTCCCAGAGCTGAGGAAAAAACCTCCTCTGTTACATACACAGGAGCAGGTGACTGAGGACAGCCACAGTACCAAGTACCCCTGCGGGGTCTCTACGGTCACTTACCTCTGAACTTCAGGGGAGACTGGTGCAGCAGGAGTATGCCCAAGATCCTCCGAGCCCGATGAGACCCCCTTCGCTTCCTGGAAGATTCAGTTCCGGAGCTTCTGGACGGCATATTCCTAAGCCTAAAGCTGAGGTATTCCAGCCGTAATACACCACTTTTACTGAGAATAGTCTAGCACAATTGCTGCTATATCACAGTTGGTGTCTACTAATGTGCCTTTCTAGGGGATGCCTGTATCAACCGCTTGCTGTATGCCTTTAAATGTTGCCAGCTCTGTCTCTGTACTTCATAGCCAGCTCACTACAATATTGTGGTTTTTTTAAACTGCTGGGACGCCCGCACATGCGCAGAAGCGCTGCGGCGCGCACAGAGCGTCATCCCCCAGGCTCCGCCCCCTTTCCCGGCTCACCTCTATATATAGAGGCGCGTGCACGCGCACGCGCGCGGGCACGTGCGCCTTCGGCGCTAATTTTAAATATGGTAACAAGGGACAGGAGCCAGGGCCCCTCTTTGCCGCAGGCCGGGGGATGGACGAGCACTGCAACATGGCAGAGGAAGCAGTTTCCTATAAGAGAACTCACCATCTGCCTGGACTTTGCTCTGCTGAGAAGAAGCTAGTCCACATGACAAGAAAACATTCCACAGCGGCCTCTAGTGAACAAACACAGGTACCGCAGTCTAATATATTAAATATATATAAAAAAAATGTTTTTTTTTTCTTGACCACCATTAAAAATTATTACATTTTTTTAGTAGTTACAGGCATGCACAGAATTTTGCGGGAATACCATTAGGTAACAGACAGAAAGACAAATTAGGCTTGGGGGTCCCCCAATAGAACCAAGTTCCTGGGGGCCCCCACTTACCTGTTCCCCGCCGCAGGACTTTGTTTGGTCCACAAAAGCCCAAACTTCACCTATCACGGCAGGCATTGTAATCAAACCTTCAGGGACCGGGTTCCCAAGGATTCCACTCCCCTGGACCTGTATAGCACCCTGCACAGAAAACATCTTGGTCGTGGGTATGACCAGAGCTCTGGATCCCAGGGTCCAGCTCTCCTAAGAGAAGCATTACAGGCAAAACCTTGCTCTTCTCTGCAAGGCCCGGGTACCGACCGTTTAGCTATGAAGCTTTTTTGGTCGGATCCGGAATAGCTTACTGAGGCCCAAAAGAACCTGTACGCAAGCTCAGTGAAAAACACATGTTTCTTCTTGGCCAACACCTTAGACACTGGCAAAAAACTGAGGTGCTCCCGGATGGGAGGGGCTTATATAGGGGAGGGTACTTCCGGTTTTGGAAGTTGCCAGTGCCAGCACCTGACGGTATCTATATAACCCATTAGTAATGACTATGTCGCTCTGTGTCCCGTGATGTACGAGAAAGAAAACAGTATAACACACACATACTACTAAAGTGTAGCAATTTCTAGGTGCAAATACTATTCTGGGTGGACAATATCAATTAGAAATTCTTACTGTCATATTCCTGCAACAACTCAATAGCTGTAAGGAGGACTGCTTTGTGTTCTGGATTTTGGATGTTTAGTTCATCCAAATCATCTTCTTCCAGAAGCTTGAAAGTATCTAAATCTTCATATCCATTGAAGAGAAAGGTTGGCATGTGCTCCTAGAAATCAAAGCAAGTTGTTTTTTAAGAGTTCAAAATAAAGCTCACCTATTACAAGTTAAACAAGTAAGGTATCTATCCATCTATCATTCTTATTATTATTATTATTATTATACAGGATTGATATAGCGCCATCAGTTTGTGCAGCGCTTTAAAACATGAGGGCAGACAGTATAGCTACAATACAATTCAATACAGGAGGAATCGGAGTACTATACTGTTAGCTAATCTGTGGTATCTAACAAGCAAGGCCCCCTGATTTCTCCTGCATTGAATTGTATTGTAACTGTACTGTCTGCCCTAACGTTGTAAAGTGCTGCGCAAACTGTTGGCGCTATAAAAATCCTGTATAGTAATAATAATAATAATGTACCTTCATTTACATATTTGCTGACAATCTGGGAAACACATTTAAGCATATTCTTCTTCTGACCAACTGTAAAATATAGGTATTTAATATCTTCTCTGAGGGGAGGACTATATTTCCAGCATCTATTTTAGCTACAGTCACTTTAAGATTTTTTTTTCCCCAAACAAACCAACTTCTTTTATTTTAGTGTTCTGAAAGAAAATATCACAGAGAACAGCGTAAGAATATAGAACAGGATTTCTTAATCAGTAAAATGTGAAAATTGGTCAAGATTCTTAATACCTTTCCATGCCAGGGTTTAGGATTGTAGTAGGTGGACATTTTAAATGGAATTAAAGCTTCTTTAGAAAGAATTCGGAGTGTGCCTTTCAGTGCTCCTTATTTGTCAGCAGCATGAATAATTGTCTGTAATGTTCTACAACAAACCAATATGCTCATGAAATCTGTACAGCCCATATGCACCAAATCATAATAAATAATCATACTGTAATACAAGCTGCTAAGCTATTCCATTAAATACACTCTGTAATATAAGCAACTGATTTCATACTCAGTGGTTTTATTGCTGAGGTGAAACAGTTATTCTATAAATCTTGGTTTATACCTATAACCTCTATTAAGATGGGAGTTCAGTTTTTATGTAGGGAGTAAAAGAAAAATCGCTTTTATTCCTTAATCATTTCAACACTGCAAATGCTTGCATAAATTTTAGGACTCCACCAACACTTAGCTAAAGGAAAAGTTTGGCTAGTCGGTGGGAGTTCTATGAAGGCAAGATATTTGATGATGTCTAAAGGGAAGCTATATTATTAGGGAAAACATTCTGATATACTGCAAAGTATTGGGGTACCGAAGATATAAGCCAAAGACACAATTGTCCTGAGACACATCTGTTTCCAACATGGGGACTTCCACATTTTATAAAAATCATCAATCATCCCAATAACAATAAAAAAGCGCTTTTATGTGCACTATCACACTCCTCCCGCCAATGTAATCAGCTAAGGGGATAGCAACTAAATTTTATTTACAAGCGAGTGGTTCAGGGGTAGGGAACTGGCAATTTTACACTAATTCAATATGGCAGTGCAAAGTTTAGTAACCCACAGACAATGCTCCTCAACTGGTCAGATTGCAGTAACTGGAATGGGATTGGTTGTAGGTTACTACCGTTTATAAAGTTATTTTTTTTAAGACAAATGGAAACCTCTGTTAAAGACTTACTAAAAGAACCAATTTCACCTCTTAAAAAGGTATCTATGCTAACTCCACACTAGAGATGAGTGGAAAGACCTCCAATTACTGATTGCTTACAGTCTGAATAGCATCTGGGCTATATTTTAACCACTTCAAGACCGCAATACATATATATATATATACACACACACACAGTCATGCTCAAAATTGTTGGCACCCCAGAAATTTTTCCAGAAAATCAAGTATTTCTCACCGAAAAGTATTGCAGTAACACATGTTTTGCTATACACATGTTTATTCCCTTTGTGTGTATTGGAACAAATCAAAAAAAGGGAGGAAAAAAAGCTAATTGGACATAATGTCACACAAAACTTCAAAAATGGGCTGCTCAAAATTCTTGGCACCCTTAACTTAACCACTTGTCCCCCGCCCACCGTCAATTGACGGCGGGCGGAGGACACTCTCGTTTTGACAGGACGTCATATGACGTCCTGCCTTTAAAACGAGCTAGGGGGCGCGCGCCCGCCGCGTTCCCAAGGCCCCAATGCACGTGCCCGACGGCCGCGATTGCCGCCGGGCACCCGCGATTGCCCGGGAAACGAGCAGGAAAGTGGATCTCTGTGTGTAAACACAGAGATCCACGTCCTGTGAGGGAGAGGGGACCGATGCTGTGTCCCTTGTACATAGGGACAACCATCGGTCACCTCCCCCAGTCAGTCACCTCCCCCCACAGTTAGAACACATTGAGGGAACATATTTAACCCCTTCCCGCCCCCTAATGGTTAACCCCTTCCCTGACAGTCACATTTATACAGTAATCAATGCATTTTTATAGCAGGGATCGCTGTATAAATGTGCATGGTCCCAAAAATGTGTCAAAAGTGTCCGATGTGTCCGCCGCAATATCGCAGTCACAATAAAAACCGCAGATCGCCGCCATTACTAATAAAAAATAAAAATAAATAAAAATGCTATAAATCTATTCCCTATTTTGTAGACGCTATAACTTTTGCGCAAACCAATCAATATGCGCTTATTGCGTTTTTTTTTTTTACCAAAAATATGTAGAAGAATACGTATCGGCCTAAACTGAGGAAAATTTTATTTGAAAAAAAAAAAATGGGTATTTATTATAGCAAAAAGTAAAAAATAGTGTTTTTTTTCCAAACTGGACGCTCTTCTTTTGTTTATAGCGCAAAAAAAAAACGCAGAGGTGATCAAATACCACCAAAAGAAAGCTCTATTTGTGGGAAAAAAAGGACGCAAATTTCGTTTGGGAGCCACGTCGCACGACCGCGCAATTGTCATTCAAATTGTGACAGCGCTGAAAGCTGAAAAATGGCTTGGGCAGGAAGGGGGTTTTCGTGCACGGTAGGGAGGTGGTTAATATTTGGTTGCACACCCTTTGGAAAAAATAACTGAAATCAGTCACTTCCTATAACCATCAATAAGCTTCTTACACCTCTCACCCGGAATTTTGGACCACTCTTCCTTTGCAAACTGCTCCAGGTCTCTCTTATTGGAAGGGCGCCTTTTCCCAACAGCAATTTTAAGATCTCTCCACAGGTTTTCAATGGGATTTAGATCTGGACTCATTGCTGGTCACTTTAGAGCTCTCCATCGCTTTGTTGCCATCCATTTCTGGGTGCTTCTTGACATATGTTTGGGGTCATTTTCCTGCTGGAAGACCCAAGATCTCGGACGCAAACCCAGCTTTCTGACACTGGGCTCTACATTGCGACCCAAAATCCTTTATTAATCCTCAGATTTCATGATGCCTTGCACGCATTCAAGGCACCCAGTGCCAGAGTCAGCAAAACAACCCCAAAACTTCAATAAACCTCCACCATATTTCTCAGTAGGTACTGTGTTCTTTTCTTTGTAGGCCTCATTCCGTTTTCGGTAAACAGTAGAATGATGTGCTTTACCAAAAAGCTCTATCTTGGTCTCATCTGTCCACAAGACGTTTTCCCAGAAGGATTTTGGCTTACTCAAGTACATTTTGGCAAACTGTAGTCTTGCTTTTGTATGTCTCTGTGTCAGTAGTGGGGTCCTCCTGGGTATCCTGCCATAGCGTTTCATTTCATTTAAATGTTGGATAGTTGGCGCTGACACTGATGCTCCCTGAGCCTGCAGGACAGCTTGAACTTCTTTGGAACTTGTTTGGGGCTGCTTATCCACCATCTGGACTATCCTGCGTTGCAACCTTTCATCAATTTTTCTCTTCCGTCCACACCCAGAGAGATTAGCTACAGTGCCATGGGGTGCAAACTTCTTGATAATGTTGGGCACTGTGGACAAAGGCAAATCTAGATCTCTGGAGATGGACTTGTAACCTTGAGATTGTTGATATTTTTTCACAATTTTGGTTCTCAAGTCCTCAGACAGTTCTCTTCTCTTTCTGTTGTCCATGCTTAGTGTAGCACACACAGACACACAATGCAAAGAATAAGTGAACTTCTCTCCTTTTAATCTGCTTTCAGGTGTTTTTTTTATATTGCCCACACCTGTTACTTGCCCCAGGTGAGTTTAAAGGAGCATCACATGCTTGAAACAATCTTATTTATCCACAATTTTTAAAGGGTGCCAAGAATTTTGAGCAGCCCATTTTTGAAGTTTTGTGTGAAATTATGTCCAATTTGCTTTTTTTCCTCCCTTTTTTTGATTTGTTCCAATACACACAAAGGGAATAAACGTGTGTATAGCAAAACATGTGTTACTGCAATACCTTTCTGTGAGAAATACTTGATTTTCTGTAAAAATTTCTGGGGTGCCAACAATTTCGAGCAAGACTGTATATTATATATACACACACACACACACACCATATATACTCGAGCATAAGCCGACCCGAATATAAGCCAAGGCACCTAATTTTACCACCAAAAAATGGGAAACGTATTGACTTGAGTATAAGCCTAGGGTGTCCATCTGCATGCCTCACTGTGTCCATGACTAGACTGACGTTTAACATGGGAATCTATGGAAGGGGTGCCCAGCTTTGAAAAATCGGTGCTCCCCGGCCGTAGGTCCCCCAGACAACAATCTTTGCACACTTGTAGAGGAGAAATAGGGGCTACATGTGTGGCAAGTTTGGGGTCCAGGGGACCTATGGCCGTCCGGTACCGGCTCCTCAAAATCCGGGAGATCAGGCGCAAAAAGGTGACTAGAGTATAAGCCGAGGGGGGCATTTTCAGCACAAAAAAAATGTGCTGAAAACTCGGCTTATACTCGAGTATATACAGTATATATGTTATGGCTTTGAAATGGTTTACCGGAGTTATGGTTAAAGCCATCAGCCATAACCTTGGTATTTTTTTTTTAGGTGGTGGCTGCCTTTCTCATGAAAGCATTCAGAGCGGTTCATGAGCCGCTATAACGCTTTCAGAAGCATTGTTTCTCGGGCTTACCGTTCCCGCCGGCTGGCCTGAAAAACGATTTGACGGTGTGACTGGCTGGTCTTTGGTCAACTCTATGGCCTTGGAGGACCAGAGTGACATCATGAAGTCACGTCTGGTCCAGGCCGGAAGTAAGCAATTTTTGTTTTTAACCACTTAAGGACCCACTCATGTACATATCCGTTGGCACTTTAAAGATGGATATCTCAGTAACGGCTGCTGCCACAACCGAAATATCCATATTTTCTGTGAATGGTCCTGTAAACGATAATGGTGGTCCCTGCGGCGGGAGATCTTACCGGAGCCGTCGGTAGCAGCGGAGCCGATCGGGACCTTGTCCCTCTGTGGTATGGATACGAGTGAGGGGAAGATGGCCCCCCACCTGTCTCCATACCATAGCAGGGCGGAAGCGACGTCAAAACGTCAGCTTCGCCTATACGTCTTACAGGGACATTTTTTTGTTGTCATTTTTTCAAATGACAATTATTATTATTTTTTTATTGCATTTTAGTCTAAATATGAGATCTGAGGTCTTTTTGACCCCAGATCTCATATTTAAGAGGACCTGTCATGCTTTTTTCTATTACAAGGGATGTTTACATTCCTTGTAATAGGAATAAAAGTGACCCATTTTTTTTAAAGCGCCCCGTCCCGACGAGCTCGCGCGCAGAAGCGAACGCATACGTGAGTAGCGCCCGCATATGAAAACTGTGTTCAAACCACACAAGTGAGGTATTGCAGCAATCGTTACAGTGAGAGCAATAATTATAGCCCTAAACCTCCTCTGTAACTCAAAAGATGCAACCTATAGAATTTTTTAAACGTCGCCTATGGAGATTTTTAAGGGTAAAAGTTTGACGCCATTCCACGAGTGGGCGCAATTTTGAAGCGTGAAATGTTGGGTATCAATTTACTCAAGCGTAACATTATCTTTCACAATATAAAAAAAAATTGGGCTAACTTTACTGTTGTCTTATTTTTTTATTTAAAAAAGTGATTTTTTTCCCCAAGTAATTTTCTAGCAAAAAAAACGGTTTTAAACTTGTAAACACTGAGTCTGAAAAACAGGCAAGGTCCTTTAGTGGTTAAAGCAAGTTTTTGATCTTTTGCTTTTAAAAATGGTAAAAAAAAGAGATTTGGATCTTTTTGACCCCCCAATCTCTTTATAAAGAGGACCTGCCATCCTTATTTCTATTACAAGGGATGTTTACATCTTATTATATCTAAATTCATTAAAATGCTTTTACTGCATGGATCTGTATACTATATATAGGTAGGTATAAAGACTTTCTAAATAAAAGGTGAATTTTTGTATCCTGCAAATGAGATCTAACTTAGTCTCTGTATTGTTAAGGCTTCAAAAAAATGTCCAACCTTAAGATTGATGCGATCCAAAAGATCTTCAACAGATTTTGGCTTCGGTGGTCGTCCCTTACGCCGTCTCCTTATTGGCCGCTTGGGCTTCTCTTCAACTTCATTGATAACATCCACATATATGAACTTGAAAGTGCCAACCTTATTGTTCAAAAGACCCATCCATGTGCCCATTGGAGGCTTGCTTATAATTTCAATGATGTCACCTTTCTGCAGTAAAGGAAATTGAGACATGTGTTCAGAAACCCCTTCAATAAGAGCTGGTATGGACTGTCAGAGATTAGTATTACACAACAATGCATCAACTTGCTATTCTGATCATGTCACAATGGTTTACCTTGACAAAAAAATAACCACATTCTATCAGTGGCAGCTGGTGGGTTTTTCTTTTGGGGAGGCGGCAAACAAACCCTCCCCCGACGGCACTGACAGCACCCCTCCCCCCGGCGGTCAGGCACCTATCTGATCTAGGGCTGGCGGGCTGGGTGAAATCAGGGCACAGTGCTCTGTGCCCCAAGCCCACCCCTTTTTGAAGCCTATTAGAGGCTCTGGCTCTAATCACGTGCTTCAAAAAAACAACCCCCCCATTGGAATCCATAGTATGGCGCCCTGATATGTATATCAGGGCGCCGGATGCATGGATAGGTGGGGCGGCGCCCGTGCACCCTCTATGGACGGGCCACCACTACATTCTATTAAATGTATCAAAGAGGTTTCTATAGTTCACAAAAAATAAGTATCAAGATGTTACAGCCAGTATTCTACAGAACCAGTGTTGAATTTACATTAAAAGGGGCAAGAGTTCAACAGAATGAAGATCTATGACAACACTGTGGGTTTCAATCTGATTTATTCTAAAAGGTAGGTTGATATCCTTCCAGAACAATCAGCAACGGTGCTAAAAATATGCACTGTCACTATACTAATGACACTGGCTTGAATGGGTTAAACATCTAGGGTGATCAAAGGGTTAACTGTGTGCCTTACCAATGTTTTTGTGTTTACTTTCAAGTGTTTTTGTTAAGGGATGTGCTGGATTTTATTCTCTGCTTTGCAGGGAAGCAAAATCCTGCACATTCCTGCTGACAGGACAGAGCTCTGCATTGTTTACATATGCAGAGCTCTATCCAGTGTGTCTCCTCATCGATCAGCGAGTGCCAGTGGTCATCCATTGGCCAGCACCCACTGATCAGCTTCTGCTGCGACTAAATCACAGCAGAAGAGGTACGCGCCCCCTACCCAGAAGTGCAGAATCACGTATATATATGTGATTCGAGAGAGCGGCTGTCCTGTAGCAGTAAAGCTGCTATAGGGCGGTCGGCAACAAACCATGTTATCTTTCTTGTTTGTGCATTTTCTTTCCTATTATCTTCCTTCCAGGAGAGCAGCTTATGGTGACAACCTTGGCTCCTAGATACAGTGCAGTGAAGGAGCATTGCCACCCTATGACAGGAAATGTGTTACTATCAGGATCACCAGGTGGAAATAAAGGATAGGAAAACATTAAATATTAAACTAATGCATCCACCTTATCTAAGGACTGCAAAACTACAATACGCTTTAAATCTGCAAATGCAAACACCAATTATATTGGAGGAAGACAAACTAATTTCACCCTAGGCTCCTTTGTTAAAAATCGATTATTTTTTGGAACATAGCATGGCAAATTTAGTACAATTAAAAATGACTTTACTTGACACTAACCATTTTGTTTTCACAGTTAGCCAATTAGGGGTACTCCAGAGCCATGCTTTGACTAAATAAAATTAATTTGTACAGAAGATACCACCAGCTGATCTCCCAGGAGAGAGGAGGAGCTGGCAATTACCGATTTAGATTTTACTTGGAAAAAATAAATAAAAATTCAAAGTAATTCCAGTACGAATTCTGTGCATGCAAAGACACAGCCATTGGATGATGCAGGAACCTCTAAGAGTCATTGCCAGCTTTATAGGACTAGCTGTTAGTAATTACCTAAGTGAACCATGTAAGAGAAACATGCTCAGCAAAACTTGATTTAATTTATAATTTGCTGTGATTTCTGATTAAATGCTCAGATCACAAATAAATAATTTTGCAGCATCAAGCTTTCCTGACAATGTTTCAAAAAATCTGCTATTTTGTCCAAGAGCACAAATCTTAACTATGTACATAATAATTAGTATAAAAGCAACAAAAAATGGCCATGCTAACCTTAAGTTTCAGAGAATCAGAGTCATAAGGGCTGGGGGTGAAATCTGTATGAACTTTGGCTCGGCCACAGAATGGTCCTCTGTATGGGGGCTCCTCATCATCACCATCCTCAGACTTCACGCTCTCTCTGTTGCTAGCAGATGAATCTGTTGTGCTGACAGTTTGGCCACCTGATAAAACAGATCCACAACAGAATGAAGTATTGGACTGAAAAAAATACTATTTATTGTGAATGTTTCTCTTCTGAACTGTATTGCTGCAATCTGTACAATGGAAATTATCTTGTTTTACAGCTAGGAAGGGTAATGAGAATATTATGCAGGCTTTTTAACATACAAAATATAGTTAAGCTACTAAATGAAGATGGAAAGAATGTTAAATGACAACAGACAAACAATTAAGCAGGCACATGTAGAAAACCATCTGCAGAAACATTCTGTCTCTCAATTGATAGTCTGTGCACTTTGTAAGTAGAATCCTGTGACTAGAGTACATTCAGAGTGGTACAGTAGATGAAGGACTAGAAAAGATCAATATCTGAAGAACACTTATGCTTACTCATTGAACTTTGGCCACTCAAGGAACTTCGAAGACTTTCCACTGAGCCCCCAGCTTTGAGTTTTGGCTTATCAAGTGTGCTGGTGGGGGGATGAGGAGATTCAGGAGAGCCAGGCATGCCATCTATACTCGAGTCCTAGAAAACATCAATGGCAATATTAAGTTATAAAATGTCCTGAATCTCAAAAATCATGTACATTATTTAAGATGTTAACCACTTGCTTACTGGGCACATAAACCTCCTTTCTGCCCAGGTCAGCTTTCGGCTTATAGCTCTGTCACTTTTTGAATGACAATTGCGTGGTCATGCTATACTTTCATAAATTTTCATAATTTTTTTTTTTTTTCTCACAAATAGAGCTTTCTTTTGGTGGTATTTAATCACCACTGGGTTTTTGATTTTTTGCTAAACAAACGAAACAAACGAAAATTTTGAAAAAAAATAAGTTTTCATAGTTTGTTATAACATTTTTGCAAACAGGTATTTTTTTCTGTGATTGATGTGCGCTGATGGGGCTGCACTGATGGCACTGATAGGCTGCACAGATAGCAATAATGAGGTTGCCATCTGTGCAGCACCAGTGCCTTCTGATCAGTGCCTGATCAGAAGGCACTGGTGAGGCTGCACTGATAGGCACTGGTAGGTGGCATTGATAGGCAGCACTGACGGCCATTGATATGTGGCACTGGTTAGGAGCACTGGTGGTGACTGTGTGGGGCAGATGTCCCTTTTACAGAAGCTGGCAATCGGCTTTATTTTAATTTATTTATATATATATATATTTTTTAAAAGCCGATTACCAGCTTCTGTTTACATCATTGGTTAACAGCTGATCACGTGGTAAAGGACTCAGTGATCACAGAGCGCCGGGCGCGGGCAGCGCGAGCACAGGAGGACATTCATGTACGCCCTCCCGGCCATGTAAGCCTGCGCTGTAGCCATCTTTCAGCTATAGCGCCTGTATCGAGTGGTTAAATCGACTTACTTTTGTATTTAAATTAAGAAATCAAAAATCAGACAAAGAGTATTTGTCAAGGGGTTAAATTACATCTTTCAAATAAAATAAAAAATAGTGATGGAGATCCTTGTGTTTCGAAGTAAGCTCCTTCATACAATTGTGTGTGTGTGTATCCCCTATTTTAGGAAGTGCTGTTAATAAAAAAAAATACACACCATTACCCAGGTCACCAGGCTTTTTACCTTTTAAGCAGCCTAGGGCAGCTGTAGGGAAACACAAGTGCAATAAATAAGGTACACGTACCTGGTCTCTAAGACCAGGCCTTTTCTGACTCTTTTTGCTTACATGTAAAAATCTGTATTTTTTACTAGAAAATTACTTCGAACCCCCAACATTATTTTTTTGTACCAGAGGCCCTAGAGAATAAAATGGTGGGTTTTGCAATTTTTAATGTCAAATGATATTTGTGCAAATTTTGGGGGAAAAATACACTTTAATACATTGTAATGCACACAAACACCATATAATAATTAAAATTTTTTGGTAAAATATAAAATATGGCATTATGCCAAATACATAGATACCTAACAAGTCACGCTTTAAAATTGTGCATGCTCGTGGATTGGCACAAAACTACAATATTTTAACATTTCTATAGGTGACGCTTTAAAAGCCTTTACAGGTTACTAGTTTAGAGTTACACAGGAGGTCTGGTGCTAGAATGATTGCTTTCACATGTGTGGCGTGATCGCTGTTTTTGTATGCGCTTGGGACCATACATGGGGGTATGGGGGCAGTTAAATTTTATTTATTTTTTTACACGGTTTCTTTCTTTCTTTTTTTATCACTTTCTGCTTTCACAGGGAATGTAATCATCCATTGTGCCAGCAATAGGTAGTGATAGGTACTCTTTATGGAGAGATCTAATAGACCCCAAATTTGCCCTTAAAAGCATCTGTTTACCAAGAGCGGTGTGATCAGATGCTTTTACAATGTAAAAATTATGCGGTTTACATCCGAGGAAACGGGAAGTGACAAAATACTTGTTGCTTCCAGTTTCCTATGCCATAAAGATGATCGGCGACCTTTCGGTCCTCGGTAAGCCGGCAGAACCGCTGGCTTTATTCCGGGGTTGCTGGTGGGACGGTATAGCTCAGAGAGGAACTGGCAGGTGACAAGAGGGGGAGGGCTACCAATCCTGTCACCTGAAAAAACAATCCAGCGGGTAATTAGCCTCTAAGATGGCATTTACAAAGAAGCAGATTACCTCCTAAAAAAAATAAAAAAATACCGCAGCTACAGGTATCATCCCAATAAACTGCTTAAAAGCTGCAACATATATGTACGTTAGGCGGTCTTCAAGTGTCTAAGGAGACTCCTAAATGGTTTGGAGAAAGCAAATGGTGGGGGCACTTATGAAATGACTGTTCAGAGCATTTAACTGCCTAATCATTATGACTGTTGGTGACAGACTTATTGAAAGTGAATACAGCAAAGATACTTAGGTGAGCAGATAAAGAAAAAGAGAAAGAAAAATGAAAAGATGAAAATAAAAAAGTTAAATCTGCATCAGTCTTGTTGCAATATATCACTTAGGCTCCATGTACACAGAAGCTCAAAAACGGTCGTTTTGAACGCCAGATGGCAGAAAAAGCTGCTTTAAAATATAGCTTTTATCAGCGTTTTTTACTAGCGTTTATTGGCGTTTTTCAGTGTTAGCGTTTTTTAGCTTTTTTGTTTTTTTCAATGGATCAAAAAACGCTAAGAAACGCTGGCGACCTGCGTTTTTGAGCGTTTTACAGCGTTTTTTTTCTGCCGAAAAACTGCACTTTGAACGCAAATTTCTTGCATTTAGAAAAAAGCCCATTAACTCCACTGTTCATTAACGCTAAAAAATGCTATGTGTACATGAACACATAGGCTAACATAGAGTGCAGTTAATGGGCTTTTTAAAAAAACACCAAAACACCAATAAACTGCAGTTTATCAGCTTCAGTGTACATGAAGCCTAATGCATTTCCAATGTTAAAGTTACTTCTCAGACACATACATCTGAATTTCTAAAGAAGACCTGTAAAAACCTGACATTACAAGCTCCATGCTTGTTTCATGTTCTGGATTCATAAAATGTTGAGGTCAAAAACAGCACTTTTAGCAGAAATAGCAGCTTGCATATTTCTCTCAGCACCAAGGTACTTTATTAAGTCAAAGTCGCTCATTACTAGATTATATACGCTATTAAACAATATATAAATGTTTAATGCTGCTGCTCTTTGCTAAGCTGAAAGCTAAAACAGAGTTTGTAACTTTGATGATCACATGATATAAGCAGACATGTGTTCTTTATTTCAGCCACGAGGGGTTTCAATATTGCACAGTAAACAGTTTGCCAATTAATGGAAAGGACTATGCTGGAAGCAACAGCAGTTACAGCCTTCTGCTGCACACAGGATTTCACTAAATTAAAACATGCTCTATTTTAAACTTTAAAAGTTAAAGAGCAGAAGCCACAAAGTGTAGTCTAATAATTTAATTAGGCTTCTTCTGTTCCCCCTGATCCAGTTTTACTGAAATTTCAGCAGCTACGCCTACTGGCTACATTACAAATTAACATGCATTTCAAGCCAAATGCTTTTATTTTTTTATTTTATTTTTTTGATGTGTGGGGAGTGATTAGAACCTCTGTCTAATGCAGGGCCTACTTTCTTTCTGCCTGTTGATGTTTTACCAGGCAAAAAGTGAGAGAAAAATTGCAACACGGATGCAGACCAAATTAACCACTTGACCACTGGGCACTTAAACCCCCTTAATAACCAGACCAATTTTCAGCTTTCGGTGCTCTCACATTTTGAATGACAATTACTCAGTCATACAACACTGTACCCATATGAAATTTTTGTCCTTTTTTCACACAAATAGAGCTTTCTTTTGGTGGTATTTAATCACTGTTGGGTTTTTTATTTTTTGCGCTATAAGAGAAAAAAGACTGAAAATTTTGTAAAAAAATGATTTTTTTTTCGTTTCTGTTATAAAATTTTGCAAATTACTATTTTTTCTTCATAAATTTTGGCCAAAATTTATACTGCTACATATCTTTGGTAAAAATAAGTACAAATTGGTGGATATTATTTGGTCTTTGTGAAAGTTATAGAGTCCACAAGCTATGGTGCCAATATCTGAAAATTGATCACACCTGAAGTACTGACGGCCGATCTCATTTCTTGAGACCCTAACATGCCAGATAAGTACAAATACCCCCCAAATGACCCCTTTTTGGAAAGAAGACATTCCAAGGTATTCAGAAAGAGGCATTGTGAGTTTTTTGAAGTTGTCATTTTTTCCCACAATTCTTTGCAAAATCAAGATTTTTTTTTTCTCTTTTTTTTTTTCACAAAATTGTCATATTAGCAGGTTATTTCTCACACACAGCATATGCATTCCACAAATTACACCCCAAAACACATTCTGCTATTACTCCCGAGTATGGCGATACCACATGTGTGAGACTTTTACACAGCGTGGCCACATAGAGAGGCCCAACATGCAGGGAGCCCCTTCAGGCGTTCTGGAGCACCCAGGCCAATTCTGACATTTCTCTCCTACATGTAAAAATCATCATTTATTTGCTAGAAAATTACATAGAACCCCAAAACATTATATATGTTTTTTTAGCAAAGACCTTAGAGAATATAATGGTGGTTGTTGCAACTTTTTATCTCGCACGATATTTGCGCAGCAATTTTTTAAACGCGTTTTTTACGGAAAAAAAATGTTTTGTGCTTAAAAAAAAAAAAAAACAGTAAAGTTAGCCCAATGTTTTTGCATAATGTGAAAGATGAAGTTACGCCGAGTAAATAGATACCTAACATGTCGCCCTTAAAAATTGAACACACTCGTGGAATGGCGCCAAACTTCGCTACTTAAAAAATCCCCATAGGCGACGCTTTAAATATTTTTACTGGTTACATGTTTTGAGTTACAGAGGAGGTCTAGGGCCAAAATGATTGCTCTCGCTCTAACGTTCGCAACGATACCTCACATGTGTGGTTTGAAAACCGTTTTCATATGTGGGCGGGACTTACGTATGCGTTCGCTTCTGTATGCGAGCTCACGGGGACAGGGGCGCTTTAAAAAAAAAAAAAAATGTATTCTTCATTTTACTTTATTTATTTTAGTTTGACATGTTTTTCCGCCCTAAACATTTTTTTGATCACTTTTATACCTATTACAAGGAACGTAAACATCCCCTGTAATAGGAATATGGCATGACAGGTCCTCTTTACAGTGAGATATGGGGGGGGGGGGGTGTCAATAAGACCCCACATCTCACCTCTAGGCTGGGAAGCCTGAAAAAAATACAAAAAAAAAAACAACAATCCTGGCTTTGATCGTAGCGGTGAGTCGGTAGAAGCACCGGAGGGCGGCGGGGGGGGGGGACGACATCCCCTCTCGCCTCCCGTAAGAATGATCAAGCGGCGGAACAGCCGCTATGATTGTTCTTATGGTGTAGGGAATCGCCGGCTGAAAAAGCTGATATCTGAATGATGCCTGTAGCTGCTCCCATCATTCAGATATCCCCGCACAAAGTCAAGGACGTCATATGACGGCCGGAGGGCGGGAAGTGGTTATTGCAGAGTATTGCCGGGCATTGCGGAGTATTGCCGGGCATTGCGGAGTATTGCCGGGCATTGCGGAGTATTGCAGGGCATTGCGGAGTATTGCGGACTATGGCAGGGTATTGCGGTGTATGGCAGGGTATTGCGGTGTATGGCAGGGTATTGCACGGGTATTGCACAGGGTATTGTGGAGGGTATTGCACAGGGTATTGTGGAGGGTATTGCAGAGTATTGTGGAGGGTATTGCAGAGTATTGTGGCGGGTATTGCAGAGTATTGTGCAGGGTATTGCAGAGTATTGTGCAGGGTATTGCAGAGTATTGTGCAGGGTATTGCAGAGTATTGTGCAGGGTATTGCAGAGTATTTTGCAGGGTATTGCAGAGTATTGTGCAGGGTATTGCAGAGTATTGTGCAGGGTATTGCAGAGTATTGTGCAGGGTATTGCAGAGTATTGTGCAGGGTATTGCAGAGTATTGTGCAGGGTATTGCAGAGTATTGTGCAGGGTATTGCAGAGTATTGTGCAGGGTATTGCAGAGTATTGCACCAGGGTATTGCAGAGTATTTCGCAGGGTATTGCAGAGTATTTCGCAGGGTATTGCAGAGTATTTCGCAGGGTATTGCACCAGGGTATTGCACCAGGGTATTGCAGAGTATTGCACCAGGGTATTGCAGAGTATTGCACCAGGGTATTGCAGAGTATTGCACCAGGGTATTTTGCAGAGTATTGCACCAGGGTATTTTGCAGAGTATTGGCAGGGTGTATTGCAGAGTATTGGCAGGGTATAGCACAGGGATGGCTGAGCAGGGATGGATGGATGGCTGGATCTGTGACTGCAATTGTCACAGATCCAGCCCACAGTGCTGCTGCTGCCATCCGCTCCCTCCCCCTCCCCTCTCACACTGTACCGATCGGTACAGAGAGGGGAGGGAGGAACCGGCGTCATCAAATGACGCCGGTCTGTTTACAAGTGATTGCTCCGTCATTGGACGGAGCGATCACGTGGTAAACGGCCGCTATCAGCGGCGATTTACCGCGATTCGTGATCCGCCGGGTCCTCTGGACCCGGCGGTCACGGAGTTTCCCGTGTGCGCGCCCCAGGGGGCGCGCGGGAGCGCAATTCTGGGAGGACGTTATATAACGTCCTCCCAGAGTTAAGCAACCACCTTGTCGATGTTATTTGTCGGCAGGTGGTTGTTAAGTGGTTAAAAAGTTAAAACGAAACAAAATGTGTAGCGCTAAATTGGATAAGAACTGCACTATGACAAGTGTAGTATATAACAGTGATATAAAACAATCAAAAAGACAATAACAATTGAGTCAAAATATGCAAATAGTCCACCGTGATATAAACTATTCCATAGTGAAAGTGTTCAAAATGATCTACAATAATGTGAACCATATACAAAATAACCCTAAAAAAACAAATAGGGAATTCATATGGGCATATAAATAAATGCTGATGAAATAAAATGGTAAATGATAATCCAAGGAATGGTGCTCCCAACAGAGACTTGACGTGAAGTGACCACCACCAATCGATTGTAAAAAGGCTTACCAGAGAAAGTGGACCCCAAAAACGCAAGTTCAGAGGGTCAACCAAGCATGGGTAAGCCACTGTAGACAGTGAATCCTCAACCGCAATTCAAACGGAAACTTCAAGCCTCAATCCAAGATGGAAACCAGATTGTCGTTCGTGTCCAAACGTGCGATGAAGCTTGTGAACATTACTCAATACAGGCCAGGCAGTGTTAACCGATGAATAACGAAAAGGTAAAAGGAAAGAGAAGGCACATAGCGTGATACTGTATGTAAAGGTATTTTAATGTAGGTAAGAACACTTACATTTAGAAGGGTGTAACAGCGCTTATCAAATGATCAAAAATGGCAACAGTAGGGTCTTCCGACGCGTTTCGCATCCAAATGCATCATCTGGGGTGATCCCCAACTGCTGCCCTCCATATATTTATAGATAATATGGCCCCCAAAGTGGGAGGCCATTTCCTGGGCGTCCATATGTTGATGGATTGCTTCCTGGTTCAACCAAAATGGATTCCTCGTATGTGTTCCAAGCCTCAATCTGGAACACATCCAGACGTGATACTACCAAGTTCAGAGGTGTACCAAAATGGCGGCCCACCATGTGTGTCAAGCCTCCCTTTGATTCTAATTGGGAGTTCTAAACTATCTATTTAATAATGTATTTCATAAATGATCAAAATTATATAATCAAAATGAAATTTAACAGGCCTGTATACATATAAAGTAATAAGCCTTATATTAATTGGCCAACTATGTGGGCCGAAAAGTCCGCCCAGTGTTAGATACATAAGCAACAATAAATAAATAACTGGCTTGTGTATCAAGCCTCATTCTGAATGCCTGAAGCGAGTCTAACCTCGTCATGACAAATGAGGAAGTGACACAAAGCCGCGTGTGCGTCACACCTCGTTCTGACGAGCGGACGCACACCAAGCCTCGTTATGAGACGGATGACAATATGGAAATAACACAGGACCACTTGCGCGTCACGCCTCGTTCTAACGAGCGGACGCACACCAAGCCTCGTTATGAGATCGATGACACCGCACGACCGCATATGAAACTGCGACACGACGTTACCTACGTCGTCGTGCGGAGACATCCACCCAGGAGAAGAGGCTGACGGCCTGAGTGTGGTCACATGACACCCCGCCGGGCCTATGAAAGTCTTTTCGATGTCTCTATAATGATGGATTATATGTGGCAAAATAAATTACGCTCCATAGAATGTATGTATTAACAACTTGAGGGCTGTCACGTGACGCCCGATTAACCTATCACCGTCCGGATATCGAAAATGTTAAAGTATACTATGTCAGAACCCAGAATTCAATATGATCAAACAGGGACTGATAACAAATTACTCAATAAGAGAATTTGGTATAAAGTATAAACGGAGTATACACTAATGCAAGTGGTGCTACCTCAAAAATAAAAAACAATATAAAAGTTTATTATAAAACGGAAATGACACATTCTATGTGGTCATTAATCCATATAGTAAAAACTATGCTCAAGGTGTATTATTCCGCCGCCCTTTGTCCGACATTGGCCTTAAGTCTCTGTGTCATAACAGGGATTTGGTCATTCGTCCGGCGGACAAAGGGGGCGGCATAGTCGTATTAGATAAATGCGACTATGAAAAAGAAATGTATAGGATCTTAAATGAACCGGGTACATAACAGATGTTAACTACTAACCCCACATCTCGCTTTAGAGCAGATCTTCAGAAGTTGGTTGACAGTGGTTTTGATCGTGCTATTTTAAATAAGAAGGAGAAAGCTTTTTTAGTCCCCGTAGTTCCTAGGATTCCCACTATATATTTTTTGCCCAAGGTCCACAAGGACCCCATACATCCACCTGGTCGACCAATAGTAAGTGGTATCAATTCGGTCACTTCCAGGGTCGGTCGTTATATTGACCACTACTTACAGCCTTTGGTAAGACGAGTGCCATCCTACTTGTGCGATACAGGCGCCACTATTAGGAAGCTGGAAAGTGTCAACTTATGCAGCGACGTCATCATGGTAACAGCTGACGTCGCTTCTTTGTACACCTGCATACCTCATGATAAGGGCTTTGAGGCAGTCCAGTATTTTTTGGAGAAGGAGCCTTCCTTGGCTCCTTTTCAATGTCAGTTCATCATGGAATTGTTAGAGTTTGCCACTAAACACAATTATTTTTGGTTTAATGATAAATTTTATTTGCAATTACGTGGCGTGGCCATGGGGGCAAAATTTGCTCCCAGCCTCGCCAACCTTTTTATGGCTAAGTGGGAGGAGGATGCCGTCTATACCCATGACACCCCTTCATTGGTGCTGTGGGTGAGATATATAGATGACATCCTCCTCCTCTGGGATGGCGATATGACGTCACTGGAGACTTTTATGTGCCATCTTAACCTTAATGATAGAGGCATCTCCCTTACATACACAGCCAGTAGGGACAAAATACAATTTTTGGACTTAGAGATCAGCATTGTAGATCATACGTTTCAGTTTAAAACCTTTTTTTAAAAAACTGATCGAAACGGGTTCATCCCCGTTGATAGCTGTCACCATCGCTCCTGGCTGAATTCAGTCCCATGCAGCCAGTTCTTAAGGCTCCGTAGAAATTGCACTACTATAGAGTCATTCAAAGCACAGGCTGAGGTTCTCGTTTTATTGAGAAAGGTTATAACCCCAGAGACATTGAACTAGATCTTGAAAGGACTCTTGAGGTTGACAGGGGTTCTCTTTTGGAGGTCAAACCGAAGAGAGAGCCAGATGACAATTTTAAATGGGCAATGCTCACCTCTTTCTCTACTCAACATAAACAAGTTAGAGCCATTATATCTAAACATTGGGCAGTGCTGAGAAATGATAAAGTCCTACAGAGTGTGTTACCGGAACATGCTAAAGTTGTGTTCAGAGGTGTTCCCACACTTCAGAGTAAAATCGCTCCAAATATTATCAATCCCCCAGTGAGACCATCCTTTTTTTACCAATTAGTGGGTTATCACCCTTGTAAGAAATGTTCCGTGTGTAAATTTAACTCTTTAGGGAGATGCAAGTCTCTGGAATTTAATTCCACTGTCACAGGTAAAACTTATCCAATTAAGCGTTTTTGCACATGCGCTACCAAATACGTGGTTTATCTCATAACCTGTCCGTGCGGCAAACAATATGTCGGCCACACCATATGATCCTTTTCTGTGCGTGTTGGAGAGCATGTAGCCCTCATTCTCAGTGGTGACACACAGCACACAGTACCGAGGCACTACAGGGCATATCATAACAGAAACCCAGCTGGTACACAATTCCTGGTCATAGATCAATTTGTCCCCCCATGGAGGGGTAGCCCTAAGACCAGGGGTGTATCACAAGTGGAAACTTTCTGGATTTATGAATTACAGTCACACACGCCTTTACGCTTAAATGTGGAGTGGGATATTAATTAATTTATTAACAAATCCTAGATATATACGGGTCCTTTTTAATTTTTCTCCTTCAAATATATTTTATCTTGTTGCACTATTCTATTTCATTTTTATATGTGCAATCTATTTAGCTATATATATATATATGGATATGTATATTATGTTATTATATGTGTTGTGTGGGAGTACATTTTCTGGGTGTGTGTTAATATCACTCAGTGTTGTATGCATTGCTCCTGGTCAGTTAATGTGGCCCTTGGAACAACACAGCTGTCATATATAGGTTGTGTGGAGGATTGCGTTTTATTTTGCACACCTCCACACAATTCAACATGAACTGAGTTTTATTTCAGTTCTAATTTACAATTCCATTATATTACACCCAGTTCCTTTTAGAACAAGTTTTTTTATCACACTTTTTAATAATACACCTTGAGCATAGTTTTTACTATATGGATTAATGACCACATAGAATGTGTCATTTCCGTTTTATAATAAACTTTTATATTGTTTTTTATTTTTGAGGTAGCACCACTTGCATTAGTGTATACTCCGTTTATATTTTATACCAAATTCTCTTATTGAGTAATTTGTTATCAGTCCATGTTTGATCATATTGAATTCTGGGTTCTGACATAGTATACTTTAACATTTTCGATATCCGGACGGTGATAGGTTAATCGGGCGTCACGTGACAGCCCTCAAGTTGTTAATACATACATTCTATGGAGCGCAATTTATTTTGCCACATATAATCCATCATTATAGAGACATTGAAAAGACTTTCATAGGCCCGGCGGGGTGTCATGTGACCACACTCAGGCCGTCAGCCTCTTCTCCTGGGTGGATGTCTCCGCACGACGACGTAGGTAACGTCGTGTCGCAGTTTCATATGCGGTCGTGCGGTGTCATCGATCTCATAACGAGGCTTGGTGTGCGTCCGCTCGTTAGAACGAGGCGTGACGCGCAAGTGGTCCTGTGTTATTTCCATATTGTCATCCGTCTCATAACGAGGCTTGGTGTGCGTCCGCTCGTCAGAACGAGGTGTGACGCTTTGTGTCACTTCCTCATTTGTCATGACGAGGTTAGACTCGCTTCAGGCATTCAGAATGAGGCTTGATACACAAGCCAGTTATTTATTTATTGTTGCTTATGTATCTAACACAGGGCGGACTTTTCGGCCCACATAGTTGGCCAATTAATATAAGGCTTATTACTTTATATGTATACAGGCCTGTTAAATTTCATTTTGATTATATAATTTTGATCATTTATGAAATACATTATTAAATAGATAGTTTAGAACTCCCAATTAGAATCAAAGGGAGGCTTGACACACATGGTGGGCCTCTGAACTTGGTAGTATCACGTCTGGATGTGTTCCAGATTGAGGCTTGGAACACATACGAGGAATCCATTTTGGTTGAACCAGGAAGCAATCCATCAACATATGGATGCCCAGGAAATGGCCTCCCACTTTGGGGGCCATATTATCTATAAATATATGGAGGGCAGCAGTTGGGGATCACCCCAGATGATGCATTTGGATGCGAAACGCGTCGGAAGACCCTACTGTTGCCATTTTTGATCATTTGATAAGCGCTGTTACACCCTTCTAAATGTAAGTGTTCTTACCTACATTAAAATACCTTTACATACAGTATCACGCTATGTGCCTTCTCTTTCCTTTTACCTTTTCGTTATTCATCGGTTAACACTGCCTGGCCTGTATTGAGTAATGTTCACAAGCTTCATCGCACGTTTGGACACGAACGACAATCTGGTTTCCATCTTGGATTGAGGCTTGAAGTTTCCGTTTGAATTGCGGTTGAGGATTCACTGTCTACAGTGGCTTACCCATGCTTGGTTGACCCTCTGAACTTACGTTTTTGGGGTCCACTTTCTCTGGTAAGCCTTTTTACAATCGATTGGTGGTGGTCACTTCACGTCAAGTTTCTGTTGGGAGCACCATTCCTTGGATTATCATTTACCATTTTATTTCATCAGCATTTATTTATATGCACATATGAATTCCCCATTTGTTTTTTTAGGGTTATTTTGTATATGGTTCACATTATTGTAGATCATTTTGAACACTTTCACTATGGAATAGTTTATATCACGGTGGACTATTTGCATATTTTGACTCAATTGTTATTGTCTTTTTGATTGTTTTATATCACTGTTATATACTACACTTGTCATAGTGCAGTTCTTATCCAATTTAGCGCTACACATTTTGTTTCGTTTTGTCCTTTACCACTGTTCAACTGGTTGTGTGAGCTGCTATACCACTAGGCAGCGCGGAATTTTTTGTATTTGTTCAAATTAAAAAGTTATCCTAACTTTCTGTTTGATAAAACCTTGTCAATGGGAGAGAAAGTGAGGGGTACATTTTGGAGCTTAAGACAGCAATAAAAACCCAATGGGGTTCTAGTCCTGCTCTGATCTATCCAAAACGGAAAAGAAAACCTGTCTAACAAAAAAAAATGTTCTACATACGGGAGCAGACTGGAGAAATATACTCCTGGGGATGCCTAGTGCACTGTTCTAACACATGCGGTTCTGGACGCTTTTCTGCAGCACACTGCAACACGATGTGTATTACAATTCATGAAAAACACCACAACAAACATACGCAACGCGCTGTGCTACGGCACATCACCGGGCTTGCCATGTGTAATGGTGTATTAAATATTGTAGAAGCCATTTTTCTTGCACTGAGGCCCATTCAAAAGGAGTAGGCTGCCATAAGACAGCATGCTGCAGTGCACAGAATAGTGTGTTGTATTACATGCATTACCACAGGATAAATGGCCCCTAATTCTTCCCTACTCAATCAAAAAAAAAATATGGGTTTTGACTAGAGCTCTACATAACATACAAATCACACGGTCTGGTGGATTGGTCAATGCCAATAGCTTCTTGCTATCACACTTGCTCTATTTTGAAATTGCAATTACACAGGGTAAACTGCAGTTATTGAGTTTAAATCGGAAGCAATCAGACTTGTCAGTCATTATTTACATGCTGGCCATTAAAAATACGCTTGTTTAAACCTATTAAAATGCAGTGGGCTAGAGGTTCTTATTCAACACAAACTCAGCAATATTACTGCAGACAAACTGTTTAGCTTAGGAAAATTACAATGAGCAGAAATAGCATCTTGTCTTGTGCATGACGCCAAGACGAGCTCAGACAGGCCAAGTACATGGAACTTACAACTAGTCATAAAACTAGTTAAATGAAACCTGTAATTTGCATTCTGCAAGTCTAGCAGCAAATGGATTTAATTTATACAGTAGCAGCTGTCAGCTGGAAAACAGGAAACATAATGTGCTCTCTAAACCAAAATCTAAACCAAAATCTCTCCTTTGAGCATTGCCAATACCTAATAGAAACTAAAAACACAGCATCAGAAGTCCAATGAATATTAAGAAGTCTAATAAGCAAGTTACTACCTTACACTTGTTTGGTTTAATCTATGTGTATTTAGTGGCAGTGGCAATGACAATACAGGCTCACACATGGTAGCCAGGCATTGGGTGACATCCTACTGTCTGCTGGCAGTCTCATAAATACAAATACTGGGCTAAGTTTTCATCTTTAAAGGAGTAGGGGAGAGGTGGCTGTTTCTAGCAAAGCTGATCTTAAGCATGAGGGGCTGAAAAACTAGCAATAGGACAAGGTTTTCTAGTTTTATTGACTCCACTGAGGGCGGTTGATGGGCGGTGTGTGTCTGATGCTACTACAGACACATAAGACTGGTTTCCTGATCTGGCTGAAAATGCCCATGCTGCGTGGCCTTCATCTCAAGTAGTGATGAGCCGAACACCCCCGGGTTCGGTTCGCACCAGAACCCGCGAACGGACCGAAAGTTCGAACGAACATTAGAACCCTATTAAATACAATGGATGCGAACGTTCGAATTCTAAAGTGCTAATTATAACAACTATTATGCATGTTATTGTCCTAAAAAGGGTTTGGGAACCCGGGTTCTGCACCAGGGGACATGTATCAATGCAAAAAGAAGTTTTAAAAACGGTCGTTTTTCGGGAGCAGTCATTTTAATGATGCATAAAGTGAAAAAAAAAAAGTCAAATATTCCTTTAAATATCGTACCTGGGGGGTGTCTAAAGTATGCCTGTGAAGTGCCACGTGTTTCCCGTGTTTAGAACTGTCCCTGCACAAAATGACACTTCTAAAGGAAAAAAAAGCCATTTAAAACTGCTTGCGGCTTTAATGTAATGTCTGGTCCCGGTAATATGGATGAAATTCTTTAAGAAAAATGGCATAGCTACCCCATGACCCCCCCCCCACCCCAGCCCATTACCAGCCCCTTTGGGTCTTGTATGGATATTAAGGGGAACCCCGCACATAAAATAAAAAAGGCCCTATATACTCTGAACAGCCCTATACAGGCGGTGCATACAAGACAGGGACTGTAGGTTTGTTCTTATGTAGAATCTGTTTGTAATTTTGAACAGGTACATTGTTGAAGTGTAGCTCCAGACCAAAAATCTATTTTTAAACTTTTTGGAAAACATAGGTAAGGGTTATCACCCCTGTAACATTTGTTTTGCTGTCTGTGCCCCTGTTCAGAACATTTCACCTCACTTTCCGTCCCAATGACAACTGTTTTTGAAATGTGGTGTTTTTCTTGAAACAAGGATTGCTGATAAAGCATCAGTACAGAGGAGACACCTTTCTCCCATATTTATTCTTACAGGAGAGAATTTTCCTTCCTAGTGGTAGATTTCCTCTCACTTCCTGTTGTCTTCTTGCGTTTGCAAGTAGGAGTCGTTTGTAAGTTGGATGTTTGAAAGTAGGGACCTGCCGTATATACTCTGCAGAAATAGGCCCCTTAGTTGTTGGTGTTGGCACAACACTGTAAGCACTCACAGTTACTCTTGGTTGGTGCTGGAACGCCCTGCTGTCAACTATTATATCAGGAATTTTAATTACATATAATTGTTGAACAGTGGTAGTAAAAATTGGGCCTTTGATGGTGGTGCTGGTGCCACAACACTGTAAGCCCTGACAGTTACTCTTGGTGGGTGCAGCAATGGGCCCTGCTGTGAATTATTAGATCAAGAATTGTAATTACATGCCCCTGTTGAACAGGGGCTGAAAAATTGGGCCTTAGGCACTGGTGGCACAACACTGCAACCCCTCACAGATACTGTACTTGGAGCACAGCAATGAGCCCTGTTGCAAAGTATTGCTTCAAAAATTGTAATGACACGCCCCTGTTAAACAGGGGCTGAAAAATTGGGCCTTAGGCACTGGTGGCACAACACTGCAACTCCTCACAGATACTGTACTTGGAGCACAGCAATGAGCCCTGTTGCAAAGTATTGCTTCAAAAATTGTAATGACACGCCCCTGTTAAACAGGGGCTGAAAAATTGGGCCTTAGGCACTGGTGGCACAACACTGCAACTCCTCACAGATACTGTACTTGGAGCACAGCAATGAGCCCTGTTGCAAAGTATTGCTTCAAAAATTGTAATTACACGCCCCTGTTAAACAGGGGCTGAAAAATTGGGCGTTAGGCACTGGTGGCGGCACCCATAAACAAAAATGATCTTACAAGCTATCATCATCAATCGTATCATTGAGGACTCGGAGGAGGAGGATAGCCAGTCAACATAACAGCACAGGCACTCAGCATCAGCATCAGTCTTGAAGGGATGTGACATGTTAAAATCAATTAGTCTGTTATATCAGCATCAGGTGTGTGGTAGCTGGTGGTGATCCAAGACTGGTTCATCTTGATGAAAGTCAGTCGATCAACCGAGTCGGTGGACAGGCGCACCCTGTGATCCGTGACAAATCCTCCAGCAGCACTGAATGTGCGTTCCGAAAGAACGCTGGATGCAGGACAGGCCAGTAGCTCAATTGCATACTGTGCAAGCTCTGGCCAGTGATCCATCCTCAAGACCCAGTAAGCCAGAGGATTTTCGGTGGGGAAGGTGTCCAAGTCTGACCTTGCCCCTAGATATTCCTGCACCATGTTTATCAGACGCTGGCGATGGTTGCTGGAACCGATCATACTTTGGGGCTGCGGACTAAAGAATTGTCTGAACGCATCGGTCAGACGGCCACCTTCCCCACCGCTCCTTCTTTGACTGGCCGAAGCCTCAGCAACTCGTTGTCCAGGACCAGGAGTTTGCAACCTCCCAGTCTCTGGGAACGCGTTGCACAGACCTTTCTGCAAGGCCTCCCGGAGTTGTCTCATCCTCTGCTCCCTCTGCGACGGTAACATAAGGTCCGCAACCTTACCCTTGTACCGTGGATCAAGGAGAGTGGCCAGCCAGTAATGGTCCCTCTCCTTGATCCGAAGAATACGAGGATCCTTCCGCAGACTTTGCAGGATCAGGGAGGCCATGCAGCGTAGGTTTGCTGAGGCATTCGCTCCGGAGTCCTCTGGGTCACTAAGGACGACATGATCCGCAGCCACCTCCTCCCAGCCACGTACAAGTCCACTGGTTTCTTGGGACTGTAAATCATCCCTAAAAGACTGCTGCTGATGATGCTGAGTGCCAGCCTCCACCTCCATGCTGACACAATCCTCCTCCTCCTCCTCCTCTTCCTGTGCGATGGGTGGGACAGAAGGAACACTGTCTGGGTAAAGGGGGCCTTGAGAGGCAAGGAAGTCCTCCTCTTCCTGCCTCTGTTCTGCCTCAAGTGCCCTGTCCATTATTCCACGCAGCGTGTGCTCCAACAGGTGGACAAGAGGTACAGTGTCACTGATGCATGCACTGTCACTGCTCACCATCCTCGTGGCCTCCTCAAATGGTGCCAGGACAGTGCATGCATCCCTGATCATGCCCCACTGGCGTGGAGAAAAAAAACCAAGCTCCCCTGACCCTGTCCTGGTGCCGTAGTCGCACAGGTACTCATTGATGGCCCTCTGCTGCGTGTGCAGCCGCTGCAGCATGGCCAACGTTGAGTTCCACCTGGTGGGCATGTCACATATAAGGCGGTTCTTGGGCAGGTTCAACTCCTTTTGCAGCTCAGCCAGGCGAGCACTGGCATTATAAGATCTGCGGAAATGCACACAGACTTTCCTGGCCTGCCTCAGGACATCCTGTAAGCCCGGGTACCTGCCCAAGAAGCGCTGCACCACCAGGTTAAGGACGTGAGCCACACAGGGCACATGGGTCAGTTGTCCCTGTCGGAGGGCGGAGAGGAGGTTGGTGCCATTGTCGCAAACCACCATTCCTGGCTTAAGCTGGCGTGGCGTCAACCACCTCTCGGCCTGGCCCTGCAGAGCAGACAGGACCTCTGCCCCAGTGTGGCTTCTGTCCCCCAAACACACCAGCGCAAGCACGGCATGGCATCTTTTTGCCTGCGTACTTGCGTAGCCCCGTGAACGGCTACGGAGCACCGCTGGTTCATAGGACAAACCACAGGAAGAGGCCATGGAGGAAGAAGAGGAGGGGGTGGAGGAGAGAGGTGTGTCACAACCAGTAGTAGCATTTTGGAGGCGTGGCGGTGGGACAACCTCCAACACTACTGCACCTTGTCCTGAATCCTTCCCAGCTGCCAAAAGAGTGACCCAATGGGCCGTGAAAGAAAGGTAACGTCCCTGTCCATGCCTGCTGGACCATGAGTCAGCGGTAATATGCACCTTACCGCTGACCGCCCTGTCCAGCGAGGCCAAGACATTGCCTTCCACATGCCGGTAGAGAGCCGGAATAGCCTTCCGTGAGAAAAAGTGGCGTTTGGGAACCTGCCACTGAGGAACCGCACATTGCACAAACTCACGGAAGGGGGCCGAGTCTACCAACTGAAAAGGCAGCAGTTGAAGCGCTAGCAATTTAGCCAAGCTAGCATTCAACCGCTGGGCATGTGGATGGCTGGGAGTGAACTTCTTTCGACGGTCCAGCAGCTGGGGCAGGGAAATTTGCCTGCTAGAATCGGACGTCGGTGTACTGCTAGCAGAGTGGGCGCAAGTACTTGGCTGTGACACACCTAATTCTACACCTTCATTCCTCTCAGTGCATGTTTCAGAGAGGACTGAAGTTATAGTGGGGTTGGAGATCCCAGCTGATGCGGTGCAAGGAGAGGTCCGCTTTGTTCTTTGGTGTGGGTCTTTGAGGTAGGCTTGCCAACGAGCTGCATGGCAGGTCAACATATGTCTGGTCAGGCATGTGGTACCCAAGCGGCTGATGTTTTGGCCACGCGATATACGCTTGAGACATATGTTGCAAACAGCAGCTGTGCGATCTGATGCACTAGCCTCAAAAAAGGCCCACACCAAAGAACTTTTTGAATGACGGGCAGAGGCAGCGCCCTGCACAGGCGGAGCTCTGCGGTGTGATTCCGTCGGTGTACTGCCCTTACGCTGGCCACCAAAGGGCATCCTGCCTCGTTGGAGATGTGCCTCCTCCTCATCCTCCTCCTCCTCCTCTCTCCTATTAGGCACCCACGTGGAGTCAGTGACCTCATCATCCCCTCCCTCCTCATCACTGGAGCCAATCTGGCAGTATGCTGCAGCTGCTGGAACATGACTGCCAGATTGGTGTCCTTCTTGAGCATCCCCTCTGTCTGCTCTCACGCTACTGCCTTCCTCTAGCTGGGTTTCATCATCAGACCCTTCGAAACGCTGGGCATCCTCCTGGAGCATGTACCCAACACTGTGCTGAAACAGTTCGGGGGACTCCTCAGGAGGAGGACATGGTGGGTCTAGGGAAGGAGTGACTGATGATTTGTCTGACATTGATACCAGGGAAGACGACGCTTTGGCAGCTGCTTTTCCAGTACCCTGAGCCTGGGTGAGAGAGGATGAGGAGGAGGAGGAGGGCTTGGTCATCCACTCTACCAAGTCTTCGGCATGATGTGGCTCAACATGTCCAGCTGCCGAAAAGAAGGACAAGCGTGTCCCATGGCCATGTGCTGATGACAATGCACCGCGTCCACGACCAGCACTGTTGCCCCCAGACACAGAGCCTGCTTGCCCTCTTTTATTGCCTCCTGACTGTCTGCCTCTCCTTGTTTGCCTTCCAGACATTCTAATAGATGGCCTGCAGGGAGATGGGAAAAAAGCAATAAGGGCTACCTTCAGGTGTCCTTCTCTGTCCCTTGAAACAAGGACTTTCACAGTGAAAGAAACTGACACTCTCCCTACCTACAGTTTTCTGTCCCTAGAAAAAATGTTTTTTTTAATCACAATATAGCACAAGAACAATTCACTCACTGTCCTTACAGGTCCCTGGAAACAAGGACTTGCAGAGTGAAAGAAAAAAAACACTCTCCCTACCTACAGTTTTCTGTCCCTAGAAAAAATGTTTTTTTTAATCACAATATAGCACAAGGACAATTCACTCACTGTCCTTACAGGTCCCTGGAAACAAGGACTTGCAGAGTGAAATAAACTGACACTCTCCCTACCTACAGTTTTCTGTCCCTAGAATAAATGTTTTTTTTAAGCACAATATAGCACAAGGACAATTCACTCACTGTCCTTACAGGTCCCTGGAAACAAGGACTTGCAGAGTGAAAGAAAAAAAACACTCTCCCTACCTACAGTTTTCTGTCCCTAGAAAAAAAATTTTTTTTAATCACAATATAGCACAAGGACAATTCACTCACTGTCCTTACAGGTCCCTGGAAACAAGGACTTGCAGAGTGAAATAAACTGACACTCTCCCTACCTACAGTTTTCTGTCCCTAGAATAAATGTTTTTTTTAAGCACAATATAGCACAAGGACAATTCACTCACTGTCCTTACAGGTCCCTGGAAACAAGGACTTGCAGAGTGAAAGAAAAAAAACAAACACTCTCCCTACCTCCAGTTTTCTGTCCCTAGAAAAAATGTTTTTTTTAATCACAATATAGCACAAGGACAATTCACTCACTGTCCTTACAGGTCCCTGGAAACAAGGACTTGCAGAGTGAAAGAAAAAAAACACTCTCCCTACCTACAGTTTTCTGTCCCTAGAAAAAAAAATTTTTTTAATCACAATATAGCACAAGGACAATTCACTCACTGTCCTTACAGGTCCCTGGAAACAAGGACTTGCAGAGTGAAATAAACTGACACTCTCCCTACCTACAGTTTTCTGTCCCTAGAATAAATGTTTTTTTTAAGCACAATATAGCACAAGGACAATTCACTCACTGTCCTTACAGGTCCCTGGAAACAAGGACTTGCAGAGTGAAAGAAAAAAAACACTCTCCCTACCTACAGTTTTCTGTCCCTAGAAAAAATGTTTTTTTTAATCACAATATAGCACAAGGACAATTCACTCACTGTCCTTACAGGTCCCTGGAAACAAGGACTTGCAGAGTGAAATAAACTGACACTCTCCCTACCTACAGTTTTCTGTCCCTAGAATAAATGTTTTTTTTAAGCACAATATAGCACAAGGACAATTCACTCACTGTCCTTACAGGTCCCTGGAAACAAGGACTTGCAGAGTGAAAGAAAAAAAACACTCTCCCTACCTACAGTTTTCTGTCCCTAGAAAAAATGTTTTTTTTAATCACAATATAGCACAAGGACAATTCACTCACTGTCCTTACAGGTCCCTGGAAACAAGGACTTGCAGAGTGAAAGAAAAAAAACACTCTCCCTACCTACAGTTTTCTGTCCCTAGAAAAAATGTTTTTTTTAATCACAATATAGCACAAGGACAATTCACTCACTGTCCTTCCAGGTCCCTGGAAACAAGGACTTGCAGAGTGAAATAAACTGACACTCTCCCTACCTACAGTTTTCTGTCCCTAGAATAAATGTTTTTTTTAAGCACAATATAGCACAAGGACAATTCACTCACTGTCCTTAGAGGTCCCTGGAAACAAGGACTTGCAGAGTGAAAGAAAAAAAACACTCTCCCTACCTACAGTTTTCTGTCCCTAGAAAAAATGTTTTTTTTAATCACAATATAGCACAAGGACAATTCACTCACTGTCCTTCCAGGTCCCTGGAAACAAGGACTTGCAGAGTGAAATAAACTGACACTCTCCCTACCTACAGTTTTCTGTCCCTAGAATAAATGTTTTTTTAAGCACAATATAGCACAAGGACAATTCACTCACTGTCCCTACAGGTCCCTGGAAACAAGGACTAGCAGAGTGAAAGAAAAAAAACACTCTCCCTACCTACAGTTTTCTGTCCCTAGAAAAAATGTTTTTTTTTAATCACAATATAGCACAAGGACAATTCACTCACTGTCCTTACAGGTCCCTGGAAACAAGGACTTGCAGAGTGAAATAAACTGACACTCTCCCTACCTACAGTTTTCTGTCCCTAGAATAAATGTTTTTTTTAAGCACAATATAGCACAAGGACAATTCACTCACTGTCCTTACAGGTCCCTGGAAACAAGGACTTGCAGAGTGAAAGAAAAAAAACACTCTCCCTACCTACAGTTTTCTGTCCCTAGAAAAAATGTTTTTTTTAATCACAATATAGCACAAGGACAATTCACTCACTGTCCTTCCAGGTCCCTGGAAACAAGGACTTGCAGAGTGAAATAAACTGACACTCTCCCTACCTACAGTTTTCTGTCCCTAGAATAAATGTTTTTTTTAAGCACAATATAGCACAAGGACAATTCACTCACTGTCCTTAGAGGTCCCTGGAAACAAGGACTTGCAGAGTGAAAGAAAAAAAACACTCTCCCTACCTACAGTTTTCTGTCCCTAGAAAAAATGTTTTTTTTTAAGCACAATATAGCACAAGGACAATTCACTCACTGTCCTTCCAGGTCCCTGGAAACAAGGACTTGCAGAGTGAAAGAAAAAAAACACTCTCCCTACCTACAGTTTTCTGTCCCTAGAAAAAATGTTTTTTTTAAGCACAATATAGCACAAGGACAATTCACTCACTGTCCTTCCAGGTCCCTGGAAACAAGGACTTGCAGAGTGAAAGAAAAAAAACACTCTCCCTACCTACAGTTTTCTGTCCCTAGAAAAAAAGTTTTTTTTAATCACAATATAGCACAAGGACAATTCACTCACTGTCCTTACAGGTCCCTGGAAACAAGGACTTGCAGAGTGAAAGAAACTGACACTCTCCCTACCTACAGTTTTCTGTCCCTAGAATAAATGTTTTTTTAAGCACAATATAGCACAAGGACAATTCACTCACTGTCCTTCCAGGTCCCTGGAAACAAGGACTTGCAGAGTGAAAGAAACTGACACTGTCCCTACCTACAGTTTTCTGTCCCTAGAATAAATGTTTTTTTTAAGCACACTATAGCACAAGCACAAAACACACTGACACTCTCCCTACCTATCCTTCTCTTTCCCTAAACTAAAGGAATCCAGGTTAAGCAAGAAAGAAATAACAGTCACTGTCCCTGCCTATGCTGCTCTATCCCTGCTCCGGAACACACTACACTAGGCCGCCGTGCTGGCGGCCTTTTATAGTGTGGGGCGTGTACTAAACACCCTCAGCAATAATTGGCCACAGGCATCCTGCCTGTGGCCAATCATTGCTCTCCTCGCTGCCGGCGCTGTGATTGGCCAAGCATGCGGGGTCACAGTGCATGCTTGGCCAATCACAGCGCCTGGATGACACTGCGATGGCGTAGTGCATTGTGGGCCGTTCGCGTCACTCGAATTTGGCGCGAACGGCCCAAATCGTTCGATCTTCGTCGAACGATCGAACAGCCGATGTTCGAGTCGAACGTATGTTCGACTCGAACACGAAGCTCATCCCTAATCTCAAGTCTACAGCAAGCTTAAAACCTGCTGCCCTTTTTGAAGCAACCTGGAAAGCCTGCATTGTGATGTATGCAAAAGTCTGTCGGATAAAACCGTTGTCGGGGTCTTGGATGATGTATCTATGTCTTGTCAGTAAACCATGTCTTTGCTCTGCCCCTCCAGTGCTCACTGGAGCGCTGGGCTGGGGAGGGGAGGGAGCAGCTGGCTCAGTTTCCCAGTATCTCACAGAGGCTGAGCCAGATGCGAGTCCAGGCATACGAGTGGATCCTGACTGTAAAGTCAGGCTCTTTCCCCAGCCTGGACTGGCTAAAGCCCACTGTTGGCTGAAAACGGGTCACAAAAGTGCAGAACAAACGACAATCCAGTGATAGGAGGAGTAGGACCAAAAAAGCTTTGGCCCTGATTCTCCTTAAAATGTTATTTATATAGTTTGCAATCCATATGTTATACCAAAATCATTTTTAAAATGTTTAGAACATCAGATGTGTGAAATAAACTTTATATATTTTGTATATCATTCAGCCCAATGGTTCTAATCACAAAAATAGTCCTGTTAGGACTGAAAACCCTAAGGTTTTCTAGTTTTATTGACTCCACTGAGGGCGGTTGATAGGCGGTGTCTGATGCTACTACAGACACATAAGACTGGTTTCCTGATCTGGCTGAAAATGCCCATGCTGCGTGGCCTTCATCTCAAGTCTACAGCAAGCTTAAAACCTACTGCCCTTTTTGAAGCAACCTGGAAAGCCTGCATTGTGATGTATGCAAAAGTCTGTCGGATAAAACCGTTGTCGAGGTCTTGGATGATGTATCTATGTCTTCTCATGACATATGGAAAATTTGTGGGATAACAATAAATATTGTTACAAACGGTGTTCATATTATTAAGCATCATGACTGTCATAGCTGTTTGCCAATTTGTATCTAATACATGATGAAAACTCTGTCATGTTGCTCATTGGAGGAGTTGGGTTGTCATGTGAAGCTAGTAAAATATGTTTGAAAACTACTAATCTACTGTCATCAAACATAAAGCACAAATATAATTCAGGACCTACAGCATTCAATTACATTTCAGTTTACTGGGGCCACATAAGTGATGAAGGTACGGCTGCTAATTTTGGTTAGTCATTGTTGCTCTGGCATTTGTAATAAATAATACAAGAATGTAAAATCGAATATTATAGCATAATCAGCTTTACACAATGACAATGCATGTATGAAATCAATAAAACATATTTCAAAATATATTGTTGTAATGACACTTTGGCGGTGTTGAGGTGCCACATCCAAAAGAATAATACGTTATTTAAGAAAGAAAAAAATGCTGATTTTTAAGGCACCAGAAATCCTTAATTTCGTTTGTCTCTTTTTCAAAAACATATTTCAAATTACTGCTAAATCTTCCAATCTACTGCAAAAATGAATAATATAGCAACTCAACTTAAGCAAAAATATTAAAATTTTGTTTTGGATACAGTGAAGAAGGGTCTTTTCCACAGGGAGAGAAAATGATGAACTTGTGCGTGACTTTCTGTGCCCTCATTTAATCTGGTGTCACTGAGAAACACAGTAAAGAAAAACCTTGGGGGGCGTGTCCGGATGTAGAGCAGGGAAGACGTGTTGCTGAGGAGCTCCATACATCCTGACAAAATCTGCTGCCATCCTGCCTTCCCTCTGCCCGGGTGAGCCCTCAAACTTACCCTGCGGGTCACTGAAGGTCCTCTGCCTCGGCCACATCCTGTATTTTTGGCCCTGGTCGCCCGATCGAGCCGTTACCGGGACTTGCAGCTGGCTCTGTACTCCCGGGTCCCGCCGCCATCTTGCGGCCTGCTGCCCTTCTCGGAGCCTCTGGGCTCAATTGCCGCGGTTCGCGGGGCTGGAGGTGCCTCGTCCACGCACACCGAAGGCACCAGTGGTGGGGAGGGTGTTCCGGACCGGCGCTGCGACCGCCTGGGGGCCTCGGGAAATTGATTGCCCAGGCCTGCGGCCTACGCACATCTTGCGGCCTACCGCGATTCCGGGAGCCTCCGTCCTCAATTTCTGAGTGCCGCCGGACACGCGGCGGACAGGCACATCCTCCGGAGCTACCACCCGTGCCGGGGGGGGTCGGCACTGCGCCTGACGACTTTCGGGGAGCTGCTTCTACGCATCCACGTCTGCAGCCCGCAGCCATCTCTTGGCCTCCTGACCGGCCCCATCCATCGGACGCAGGTACGCCTCCACTCCTCCTGGGTTCCTTTGGGTGATCGACTGCCCCACAATACTGCGGGAGGGGGACTCCTCCACTCCAGCACCTCTCCATCCTGTCTTTGTTGTGCCCCCCCGTCCTCCCATTTGGACTGGGCCCCTCTGCCCGCGAGCCCCCCTCCCCCCCTGAACTTTCCCTAATTTTGGGGTTAGGATTGGATGGGCCGCCCTAGGACCCGCAGCTATACAAATAAGGGCCCGAAGGCTCCTCACATACCTCCGTCAGCAGTTGTTCCGTCTACCCGGAGATCCTCGGCTGGAATGGCGGCCGATACGCGGATGGCTGCGGAGTCGGGGGTGGCGGCGCCACCCACGGGAGTGGAGATCCTGGCAGCCATCACATCCTGTAAAGAAACTCTGACATCTAAGATTGATTTTTTGACAGTGGATGTCGGTCTTCTCCGTCAAGATATGGATAAATTTCGCTCTCGCATCACAGAGGTGGAGGACAGGGTCTCTGTGGTGGAGGATACGGTTCGGTCAGACTCCAGGGAGATACGGGCCCTCCAAATTCAAGTGAAAGCGCTGCAGGAGCGCGCGATAGACACCGAGAACCGCCTCAGGCGGAACAACATCCGTATAATTGGACTGCCCGAGAGGGCCGAGGGCCCTAGGCCTGCTGAATTTACTGAGCAATTACTGACCACCCTGTTTAACCTGGGTGCTCCGGCATCTACCTTTGTGGTTGAAAGAGCCCACAGGGTTCCACCGCTCCCTCCGAGACCTGGGGCCCCTCCACGCCCCTTCCTGCTACGAATGCTGAACTACCGGGACCGGGACCGCATCCTTGCGGCGGCACGAGCCATGCCAGACATTAAGTATGAAAACACCAGACTACTTTTCTTCCCGGACTTCTCCCAGGAGGTACAGCAACGTCGCAAGTCCTTCACTGATGTGAGACGCCGGCTCCGGGAGAGGGGTCTGCGCTTTGGCCTGTTGTATCCCAGCAGACTGCGAGTCACTGACGGTAGCGACACTCATTTCTTTGATACCCCGGAGGCGGCAGCGGCGTGGCTAGACGCCCGTTAACCTTAGGCAGCCGAGGACCAGCGGTGGTTTTCACCCGGCAGGGAACAGATATGCTTCAACTATCACATCAATGAACATCTTTCCTGTCTTTTGAAGAATCCCAGCACTGCCCCCTTCTATGCCCCTAATCCTGCTTATCCCTGCTGGCTTTCACCTTTGTTCCTTATACACAAATGTTCACTTCGGCTGATTGAACTTCCACTCACTCCTGTCTAAGGAGCTCCAATGGCAACTAACGAACTGCCTCGCTCATGAACCAAGGTGACTCAAGTTGTTCCCCCTTTCCACACCTTGGACTTCCACCCAGAGCTGAGGCGGGCTTCCCCGGAAACGTATCCCTCACCTGCGGTCCTACGGGCCGAATTCTTAGGGTCGCAGTGACCTAAAGATTACATTTTTTTCTCAGTTAAGGGACAAAACCCTGCATCAGTTTTTATGGCTCTTGGGTCCCTTTTTTTTTGGCCCTTGACGCTAGGTTTGTATGGTGTTTGGGTAGGGTGTTTTATGTTATGGGGAGAAGGGTTCAATTTTTATGAAGGTCCAGATAATTACTGTATTGCTCAACTACCTTATGGGTCTCTGACCCTATTGAATGAGTGTGCCACTACTGTGTTTACTTATATGTGTTGGGTTGATGGTCTCATCCTGCTTCTATTTCCCCCTGGTGTTCCTTGATGACTCCTCCGGATGCTGAGCTCCTGACCGTTCTGTCATGGAATGTTCGGGGGCTCAACTCGAAGTTTAAGAGGTCACTCTTATTTCAATATTTGAAAATACATAATCCCCACATAGTGCTACTGCAGGAGACACATTTAACCGGCAGCAAGGTTATGGCTCTGAAGAAGCCCTGGGTACAGAAGGCGTTTCATGCGACCTACTCTTCATATTCTCGTGGGGTATCTATCCTGATTAGCAAACGTGTACCGTGTGTGATACACGATGTTCATCTGGACCCCCAGGGAAAGTTCGTTATGGTTGTTCTGAGTATATATACCCAAAAGTATGTCATAGTGAATGTTTATTTGCCTCCCCCTGGTCAGGTACAGGCTCTGTACACACTCTACGAGAGGTTGGCTCCGCATTGCCCAGCGCAGGTTCTGTTCATGGGAGACTTTAATGCTACACTGTCCCGTGACCTGGACAGGCCTTCCCCCCAATCCAATTTTAACTCTGATCTCGGAACGTGGGCTCAGGCCACGGAGTTCCAGGAGGCATGGAGGTGGCTTCACCCCCAAGATAGAACGTATTCTTGTTTTTCGGCCACATTTAGAACCTCCTCCCGCATTGATCTAGCTTTTGCTAATTCAACCATGCTGGCTAACGTTCAGGAGGCATGTTATCTCCCCTCTGGCCTCTCTGATCATCACCCCCTTAAATTGACCATTAGGACCACCAGGTCGCGGAACAATGCCCTTTGGAGGTTGCAACCCCATTAGATCAATAACGAGGCTGTCCATGACAGAGTTCTTTCCCCCCTGGGGGAGTATTGGGTGCACAATGCGGGGTCGGCTTCTCTGGAGACGACCTGGGACGCCTCCAAGGCTCACAGCAGGGGTCAGTATATCTCGGCTGTGGCGGCGGTAAAGGCGGAACTGGGAGATGGGGTATCTGACCTGCAGCGTAGGGTGGATGAGGCGATGAATCAATATTCAGCCTCGCCGACGGTGTCCAATTTTGAACACCTGTCATCGCTTAGGCGAGAATTACATCTCTATGTTACAGATGCCACTAGTCTTGGTATACAGGGTAGCAGACAGGCATACTTTGAACATGGTGACAAAAATAGCAAGCTGCTAGCGATGCTAGCGCAGCAGGACAGGCCCTCAGCGGTTATATCGGAGATCCTCACGGCAGATGGCGCTTTAGCCACCTCTCAGGAGGATATTCTGTCTACATTCAATACTTTCTACACTTCTCTTTATGTCTCTTCACTTCCTGACGGGTTTGATCCTGCGCCTATGATCTCCATGCTGGACACATTGGCCCTGGGGTGGCTCTCCGACACGGAGAGGCAACTCCTTGTCTCGGAGATCACCCCAGAAGAAGTCACACTGGCCATTAAATCTTTTCCGGCAGGTAAAACCCCAGGGCCGGACGGCCTGCCCATTGAGTACTATAGGGCCCACACAGAATTGCTCGCCCCTAAACTAGCTCAGATGTTTCAAGCTTGCTTGAATCAAGACTCTTTGCCACCCTCTATGAGAGAAGCCCATGTGGTACTTATTCCTAAGCCTAATAGAGACCCTAAGTTATGCGCCTCATACAGGCCAATTGCACTTCTCAACTGTGACCTTAAAATTTTGACCAAGTTACTGGCCATTAGACTCAACGTAGTGATAAAGTCCCTGATTGACCCCGACCAAACGGGCTTCATGCCCGGTAGATCTACGGACATTAATATACGCAGATTATTCACTAATATTCATGCCCCCCATACTAAACAGGGTACTAGAACCATTGCCACCTTGGATATAGAGAAGGCATTCAACACGGTGGAATGGGTCTATCTGTGGGAGGTGCTTAGACGAATGGGGTTCCCGTTAAAATTTATAGGCTGGATACGCACACTTTACACTGGTCCTACGGCACGCATTAAGCTGAATGGCTCTTTGTCTCCTCCGTTCTCCCTGCAGAGGGGCACCAGACAGGGATGCCCTCTCTCCCCGGCTCTGTTCGCCCTGGCCGTGGAGCCTATTGCTGAGGCCCTTAGGACCTCGGCCGAGGTCCGTGGTCTTCGGGTGGGCTGGCTGGAGGAGAGAGTGGCTTTATACGCGGACGATATGCTCCTGTTCCTGAATGACGCTGGTGACTCTCTGCGGGGCGCACTTGGTATCATGGATACCTTCGCCGCCTTCACGGGGCTGAGGGTGAACTGGCACAAGTCGCAATTGTTCCCAGTGGATGCGGGGGCCCGGTCCTCCTCGCCCTCCTCTCTCCCGCTTCAGTGGGTTGAGCAGTTCACCTACTTAGGAATTGTTATCTCAAAGGAGACTGGGGATTTTGTGCAGCTAAATCTCGACCCTGTCCTGGTGACCATTAAAGCCAAATTTAAGGCGTGGAGTAACCTCCCCCTTTCTCTCATTGGGCGTATTAACCTGATTAAAATGAAAGTCCTTCCTAAACTCACGTATATTTTTCGGAATTCCCCTCACTGGCTGACTAAAGTCTTCTTTAATTCCCTCAGGCAACTCTTCCTCTCCTTTATTTGGGGGGGCAGGCCACCTAGATTCAAATATTCCACCTTGACCAGGCCTGTGGACAGTGGCGGCTTGGCTCTCCCTGATTGTTACAAGTACTATTTGGCCACTCAGCTTGTGACCGCCCACTGGTGGCTGAGACCGGACCTGACCAATTCCGTGATGGTACTGGAGGCAGCCATAGTGGGGTCCCTGGAGGCACTGGAGGGACTGCTATTCAGGGGGCAAAAAACGCCCCACAATCTCACCCCTTCCATGCGTACCACTATGCGGGCATGGAGGGCGGGTGAGGCACTAAGGGCACCCCAGCCGAACTCTTGGTCTCCTCACACCCCCCTGTGGCTGAATCCCAACCTGTCACAATTCCACACTATCCCCGATCCGCAGGCCTGGGCCAAGTATAAAATACTGACCCTCAAACATATCATCACCAACGGAGATCTCACTCCCTTTCACACTTTATGTGCTAAATTCAACGTACCTGACCGAGCCCGCTTTAGATATCTCCAAATTGCACATGCCTTCAGGTGCCAATTTTTGGGCAGGCCAGTCGAACTGGCATACTCAGAGTTGGAATCTACTATCCGGGTAAAAGACCTGGAAAAACCCGCGTCTCAGATTTATGGATCCCTGCTGGTTGCTGCTATCCCCGAGCTGTCTTCCCTCCGCAGGAAATGGGTGGAGGACATACCGGGGCTGGACGCGGACGACTGGAGGGAGGTTTGGGATTATCCCTTCTCCCCTCTGATCTCAGCAAGGGACAAATTAGTCCAATATAAAATTGTCCACAGGGCTCACTACACACCTCACAGGCTGCACCAGATGTCACCGGAGCATTCTCCGGAGTGCTGGCGCTGCTCCTACCGGCCAGGGGGTTTCTTCCATATTTTCTGGGCTTGCCCAGCAATTGTACAGTATTGGAGTGAAGTGATACGGGTGATCAATAAAGCCACCGGGACTTGCGTCCCATGCGAGCCCATACACTGTTTGCTAGGACTGGTTGAACAACTGCCAATACTCAGAGCCAGAAAAACACTCATATCCCTGTTGTTGTATTATGCACGCAAAGCCATTACAATGAATTGGAAAAAATCGTCTCCCCCCTCTGTTAAATTTTGGAAAAACTTAATTAATGCCAGTTTGCCCCTATATAGAGCCACATACTTGTCTAGAGGTTGTCCGCACAAATTTGAAAAGGTATGGAACTGTTGGTTAGATGACAGAAGCACGGCAAGTGATACAGTGACCACGGTCTAGATTTATATTGTATCTTCGAAATATCGATTTATTAACCCAAAAAATGTCTTCAGGCTACCTTCCTCTAATAATAACACTTTGAAGCATGATGTATATTGAATGAACCCTCTCCCCAAGTTTGGGGTTGTAGTATAGATTAAGTTAAGTTTTTTGTTATTTGTCGCCCTGTGACGGTCTGATGCCGACACAGGGTAATGGCCCCTGCGTGGGCAGCTGTTGTGCCTAGATGTGGGCAAATTGTGTGTATGTTTTATAAAAATTCAATAAAAAAGATTTATTAAAAAAATAAATAAAAAAAAAAACCTTAATGTGAAAAAATAAATAAAAAATCACCTGGAACTAGGTTGGAATAACCCACGTTAAAAGAAGTTTGGGGTATTAAAAAAAAAAAAAAAAAACCTCACTCACCAAGGTGGATGCTGTATCTGTCCTCCGCTGCCTCTGCACTGCGAACTGAGCGATCAAACACCACTGATCGCTCAATTCTCCCCTCCGCTCTGAGCATAGAACTGTCAGTAAACCATGTCTTTGCTCTGCCCCTCCAGTGCTCACTGGAGCGCTGGGCTGGGGAGGGGAGGGAGCAGCTGGCTCAGTTTCCCAGTATCTCACAGAGGCTGAGCCAGATGCCAGTCCAGGCATACGAGTGGATCCTGACTGTAAAGTCAGGATCTTTCCCCAGCCTGGACTGGCTAAAGCCCACTGTTGGCTGAAAACGGGTCACAGAAGTGCAGAACAAACGACAATCCAGTGATAGGAGGAGTAGGACCAAAAAAGCTTTGGCCCCGATTCTCCTTAAAATTTTATTTATATAGTTTGCAATCCATATGTTATACCAAAATCATTTTTAAAATGTTTAGAACATCAGATGTGTGAAATAAACTTTATATATTTTGTATATCATTCAGCCCAATGGTTCTAATCACAAAAATAGTCCTGTTAGGACTGAAACCCCTAAGATTGTCTTTTGTTTAGGAATGTAAGAGAAGACAGAAAAACCATTTGCACAGGAAGAAAAAAATGCTCAAATGGAACAGAAGGTAAAGAGGCAGATTGAAGTAAAAGTCAGCTATCAACTGCTTGAGCGCAGCATTCAATTTAAATGTGTCAGGATGACATATTGGATGGATTAGTAAAGTAAACCACAATGTCAGCTCTCTCTAGCATGCAGATGGTTTGTCTTCTCTCATGAGTGAAAGACACATTCAGACATTTGCTCTTTTACTTACGATTTATAATACTCCCCAAATAATATAGGTTCAGAGTCAGCAATGGTAACAGTTAGATATGCTGGGGTTAAATTGCACGGAAGATTTAAAATGTAAGCTTTAAGGTGACATTAAAGCAGAACTCAAATTACAAATAACAATAAAAGTTAAAATAAAACCCTGCTCTTTGCTGAAATATTCAGCTTCAGCCGCAAGATTTTCCCAACAGTTCTTTTTTCCTGCTAGTAGATATCCTCAGTCTTACAGCCAAAAGCTTTCACCCCCTTCCTCCAAGCCAGGCTCATTCTGGACCGGCACCAGCCTCTTATTGGACAGTGAAAGGAGAAGCAGCACAGGGATGAGCTCATTCCTCTGTCACCTCTGTTCCTCCTTTCAGCATGCTTTTGTCAGCACACAAACTGATTGTCTCCTTGTAATACTTGATTCACACTGTAACCATCCTGTACAGGGGCAGCAAGAAGCTGATTTCTGGTCAAATTCATGTACTTACATTGTTTACATTAAAAAATATATATTTATTGATGTAGTAATGATTACAGAGCTGCTTTATTTAAACATTCATTAACTTCATTAAGCATCATATTGCAGAAAATCAAGAAGAAATAATAAAGTGTTTCCCAGTTCAATGTACCAATTTAACCACTTACCATAGCGGAATGACAACTACAGTGCGGTTGGATAACTCTGGGATGGCGTACAATGACTTCCTCCCAGAATGGCACGCACCCAGGAATGTCCATGACCGTCGGGTCTTTCAGATCGGGGTAAAGGGCCAATGACTGCGTGTGATCGCCCCGTCCAATGATGGATCGATCAGATGTCAACAAACCGAAGCATGACCGGTTCAGCTCCTCCCCTATCCTCGCACTGATGTGGGCTGGATCTGAAGTTCCCACAGCGCTGATCTGTGCCTATCCATGGCTCATCCATCCTCATCCATGGCTCATTCATGCTCATCCATGTCTCATTCATCCCCATCCATGGCTCATTAGTGCCACATCAGTGCTCATCCGTGCCACATCAGTACTCACCTGTGCTACATCCATGCCACACATCAGTGCTCATCCGTGCCACATCCATGCCACACATCAGTGCTCATCCGTGCCACATCCATGCCACACATCAGTGCTCATCCGTGCCACATCCATGCCGCCACAGTGCACATCCGTGCCACATCCATGCCGCCACGGTGCTCATCCGTGCCTGCCACATCCATGCCACATCAGTGCTCGTCCATGCCACATCCATGCCACTACAGTGCCTCACAAAAGTGTAATAGGTAGTAAAATTAGATTTGAACTGTATGTCCCTAGAACACGTGACTGTGCTCCCTGCATGTTGGGCCTCTGTATGTGGCTAGGCTGTGTAAAAGTCTCACACATGTGGCATCGCCATACCCAGGAAGAGTAGCAGAATATATTTTGATGTGTCATTTTTGCTATGTACATGCTATGTGTTGGAAATCACTTATAAATGGACAACTTTTTGAAAAAAAACAAAAAAAGCGTTTTCATTTTCTTTCCACATTTTCAAAAAACTTGTGGAAAAAAAATCACATGTTCAAAAGACTCATTATGCCTCACAGAATATACATTGGGGTGTTTACTTTCCAAAATGGGGTAATTTTTGGGGCATTTCCATTGTCCTTGTGCTCCAGGGCCTTCAAAAGTGTAAGAGGTAGTCAAGAAAGAAGTGTAATTTATGCTCCTTGAACACCTGATGGTGCTCCTTGCAATCTGGGTCTCTCTATGTGGCCAGGCTGTGAAAAGGTCTCACACATATGGTATCGCCATACTTAGAAGAAGCAGAATGTATTTTCAGGTGTAGTTGCAAGTATGCATATGCAGTGTGTAAGAAATAACTTATGACAATTTTGTGAAAAAATTCAATCTTAATTTTGCAAAGAATTGTGGGATAAAATTACAACTTCAAAAAACTCACCATGCCTCTTACTAAATACCTTGGAATGTCTACTTTCCAAAATAGGGGTAACTGGGGGGGGGGGGGGATTTGTACTGTCCTGGCACTTCAGGGCCTTAAGAAATGAGACAGGCCATCAGTACATCAGGTGTGATCAATTTTCAGTGGCACCATAGCTTGTAGACTCTATAGCTTTCACAAAGACCAAATAATATACACTTATTTGGGTTGTTTTTACCAAAGATGTGTAGCAGTATACATTCTGGCCAAAATAATTAGCAAAATGTTATAACTGAAACGAAGACAAATCTTTTTTCATTTATAGAGCAAAAAAATAAAAAACTCAGTGGTGATTATATAACCACCAAAAGAAAGCTCTATTGTGTGAAAAAAAGCACAAAACATTCTTATGGGTACAATGTTGCATGACTAAGTAATTTTCATTCAAAATGTGAGAGCACTGAAAGATGTAAATTGGTCTGGTTAGGAAGGGGGTTTAAGTGCCCAGTGGGCAAGTGGTTAAAAAGGCTGCTCTTTATCAAGTGCCCTGTGGTGTGGGTTAGTACTCACTTATTGACAAGAACCATTACCACTTTATAAGTATTTTCCAAACAATGTATTTTCTAAAACTGCAAAGTGGTATTAACTTTTTACAATATTCTGTTATAATAAACTTATAAATAAAACTTGACCTGTGAAACCCATGTAATATTTCACTACAATACAGCCAAGAAAAAAATGGGGTCATAAAACTAGGGAAATGCCTTCTCTGTGTTGATAGTTTATGTTGCATGAAAATGCATTTTAACTTTCCTTCAATGAACAGCCATTGTTTACTGCTAATATATGTAATTAGATCCAGCAGATTCAATTACTTTTATTAAAAAGGGTTTCTGCATGTAATGTAGCTATGTTAACACTGGAGGGCAGTATTTGACAAAGCACTAAGAAATGGTTGGATTTGTAACATCTAAATTTTCAATGAAATTGTTTTTATTTTATTTTTAAAAAGAGAATAAAAAAAAAGAGCATAAAAGGAAACCTATGGTGGGACTATGTAGTGCTTGGCTGTGTTTTGGATTTGATTTGCATATACTATGGGGCCAAAATTACACAAGAGTATCGCAGAGCCCTTTCTAAAATTGTGCCATGCTGTACTGCATTGATGTGAACGGGCACCATTGAAAACAATGAAATCTCCACTGTTATATGATTCTGTTCGGCTCAGTTCACATCTGAAATCACACTAATGTGGACCAGGTCTAAAGTCAAATGCCAATTACTTTTAAAGTAACAAAGGGAACGTGTTCTCTCAGGTAATCCCTGATATTTTTGCTGTTTCCTAAAATTTAAAAACCAACCAAGAATGGACACAAGGCCATGACTCAGATGTTTTAATGATGTGTTTAACAAACATGATTGAATGTAGCTATATGTCACAGACAACTTGCAGGAACTTGTATTAGTAATCAATTTACAATCATGTTTGTAAAGTCACATCACCCAGACCGCATGGATCATCGCTAACACATCAAAATGCTAGGAATGCCAAGTTAACCGTTTCCTAAACAAAAGATTTTGACTGTAACATGTGCAGTGTGTGTGGCAGTCAAGGAACACGTATACACAACAGCAGCCATATGTTTGGTAGCTGCTGCAGCTTTTCAATGCGGGAGTTTGGCCTTAAAACACAGCTGTACTCCAGAATTCAAAGGCTTTATTTTTTTTTTTTTTTTTTTAAAGTAGTTGAATTTCAATAAACAAATTGCAGAAAAGGAATGTAAATTTCCTACTGACCTGCTCTGACACAGAACTTGTGTATTTCTTGGACATTCTCTTCCTCATGGTTTCCTTGACAGACTTCACTTTTTTACCAAGTGATATCCTTGGTGTGCTGGGAGATTTGATGACTTCCTTGTATATAACTTGTCCATCTTTTTCCTGCAAGAGTAAATCAGGTCAAATGTGCATTCCTAAAAGTGAGGGAGAGTGATGGGCAGTGTTTGCTTTTTTTCATTTTATTTGTAGCCAATCAAGAAAGCAAAAATGATTGCAATAAACATATTTCCAGACCCTTAAGCACACACCCAGATATTCAACCATACATTAAGAGCATAATCATCCCAAACAGAAAATCATATTATTACATTTTATTCCTTATGCTGTTTTTTTTTTTTTTTTTAATTCATCTAAATCAAAGCCCAAATTTATTGGGAATTATACAGACAACAGTTGATGGGGTGGTTCATTTTGATAGGTTTGGTAAAGGCTTGTCTGGGGATTTCACTTCTTAAAACCTAGAGAATGTACTGCATTACAAAAAGGTTTTGCTTCCAGTGAGCAAAAAGCTCAATCTTTTTTCAAAACTGTGTTCAAAATAGCAAAACTTATAACAAAATCTGCAGTGCATATGTATATATATATATATATATATATACACACACACACATATAATATATATACACATATATATATATATATATATATATATATATATATATATATATATATATCTGAGCTTCACTTAATCCTGAACTTCACTCCAAACTATGTGCTCATCTTTCTCCGAGATCAGTGCACTTCTGTAGCAAACTGGAATCACAATGACCAGTTTTGTTATCTAAAGCCTCATACACACGAACAGTTTTCTCGGCAAGAAAGCTCTCCCAGCTGTTTTCTTGTCATTTCTTGCCGAGAAAACCGTTCGTGTGTATGGTTTCTTGTCGAGAAAACTGCCGGGAATCTCGACGAGAAAAAGAGAACCTGCTCTCTATTTTCTCGTCAGGATTCTCGTTTTTCTCGTCGGGATTCTCGTCGGCCTGTTTCCCAGCGAGAAAACTGGTCGTGTATATGCTTTTCTGAGTCTTAAAAAAACATGCATGCTCAGAATCAAGTATGAGACAGGAGCGCTTCTTCTGGTAAAACTAGCGTTCGTAATGGAGATAGCACATTTATCAAGCTGTAACGGACTGAAAGCACGAAGACTGGAAAGCGTGAATCGTCTCTCCCCAAACTTTTACTAACACGCGGTAACACAAAATCAGCAAAAGCAGCCCAAGGGGGGGCGCCACTGGAATCGAACTTCCCCTTTATACTGCCGCCATACGTGTTGTACGTCACCGCACTTTACAACAACGAGATTTTTAATTGACAGTGTGTATACAAGGAAAGCTTGACAAGAATCCCGTCAAGCTTGGCAAGAATCTCGTCTAGAAAACCAACGTTTTTTTTTACGACAGGATTCTCGGCCGTGTGTACGAGGCTTTACCATCCATCATGGATAGGAAAAAAGCTCAATTGATAGTCTGTTTGGTTCTTTAGGCCCCATGTACACGGGACGCTGCTAAACATATGTTCAGAAGCAGTTGGACGCTGTAATCCTATGTGACCATGTACACAGTCTCGTTTATTGCCGTTTTTAGGCAGTTGTGCTTAACAGCGTTTCTTTGAAAGCAAAAAAATAGGTTCAGATGCCGAAGATTTCCACGTTTCAGACGCCAAACGCTTCTAAACGCAAACGCGGCAAAACTGACATTTTAAATCTGGGTTACTATCTGTCAAGTTTAATCATTTAGAAGCAGTTGTAAAAACGTCCAGTTACACTTTCTTCTTTACCATATAACCAGGTAATAACATTTCACCACATTATTATTGTTATTATAACACCACCTTTTTACCAGGTGGTTAAGATCTCATATAGCAGTTCCTGAAAAATGACACTGCATATCGGGAATATAGATTTGTTTCTTGCACTTAAATAATTTAGAATTGACATATGCAATAAAATTTTTAACATATAAATAAATATATATATATATATTGTGAGGGGGTTAGCTCGGCAGCGGGTGTGTGTGACCCCCGGGATGGGCTCCCCACACAAAACAGGCCCAGCAAACGGAGGTTGTGGTTTTCAAAATCAAAAAAAGGTGCGGTTTATTTTCTATTTACAGTGACAAAACACAGCAAAGCAAAAGAAACATAACCAAAATAAATCCTGGTCAAGTTGACCTCTGACTAAACATACAGGTTTCCTAACTAACAACTGGGATCAGCCTAGTGCTGTCCTAGTCCCTAAGTCCCTGGTTTAGTAAAAGTCCAAACAAATAGCCACACAGGCTTTGCCTCACCGCACAGGGGTTCACTCTCCCCAGACAGTCCACACAGGTCTGGTTCCAGGCATGAGCTAACATCTAATGAAGCTGGGAGTTCTTATAGAGGCCTAAATGAGCTGACAAGGTTCAGCTGGTCTCCTCATCTCTGTCTGCACGACGCCCCACACTCTCCCTAGAGGTATGAGTCATCCATGAGCCCACTAGCCTTATACAACTCTCCACCTAGTTGTATAAGTCGGCGTAAAGCCTGAATCTGGGCGAAATATATCTACCCCCCTGGATGCAACCAGGTGACTTTACCTTCCTGCTGTCACATACCCCCCCCTCTTGTTTTAACCTCGGGGTTGGAACACCAGCAATCAGGCATTCATGTACTCGAGACAAAGCATCCACATTCCCCATTTGAACGCCAGGGCGATGCTTTACTGTGAAGTTGAATTCCTGGAGGGCCAGGAACCACCTATTCACTCTTCTATTTGTTTCCTTGTTTTGAGCCATCCACTTTAACGGAGCGTGATCCGTAACCATGTCAAAGTGCCTACCTAGCAGGTAGTACCGAAGGGAATCTAGAGCCCACTTCACCGCTAAACACTCCTTTTCAACGGTGGCGTAATTTACCTCATGGGACTTCAACTTCCTGCTGAGGTAAATGACTGGGTGCTCTTCCCCGTTCCAGACCTGGGACAATACTGCTCCTAACCCCACATCTGACGCATCACTTTGTACGACAAAGTCTTTAGAGAAGTCGGGTGAGTACAACACTGGCTGGCTACATAAGGCTTGTTTCAAGAATTGGAATGCTGCCTCAGCCTCGGGGGTCCATTTAATCATGACCGACCCTTTCCCCTTCGTCAGGTTGGTTAGGGGCACAGCCTTAGAAGCAAAGTGGGGAATGAATCGCCGATAATACCCAGCGATTCCCAGAAAGGCTCGTACCTGCTTCTTGCTGTTGGGACGTGGCCAACTCTGGATGGCCTCGACTTTGTTGAGTTGGGGTTTTATTACTCCCCTCCCAATGGTGTACCCAAGATATTTGGCCTCCTCCTGCCCAATGGTACACTTCTTGGGGTTAGCCGTAAACCCCGCTTCCCGAACAGAGTCCAGGACTGCTTGCACTTTTGGCAGATGTGAGGCCCAATCTGTGCTATGGACAATTACGTCATCCAGGTAAGCCGCAGCATACTTCCGATGGGGCCTCAGCATCTGGTCCATTTTCCGCTGGAATGTGGCCGGCGCATTCTGTAACCCGAACGGCATTCTTTTATATTGGAACGCCCCGTCTGGGGTTACAAATGCGGTTTTCTCTTTGGCCGACTTGGCCAGGGGGATTTGCCAATACCCTTTTGTGAGGTCAAGAGTCGTCATGTATCGGGCTGTTCCCAGCCGGTCGATCAACTCATCTATACGTGGCATGGGGTAGGTGTCAAATTTTGTAACTTTGTTCAACTGACGAAAATCGTTACAAAATCGCCAGCTCCCATCCGGTTTAGGCACCAACACGATGGGACTAGACCAATCACTTTGGGACTCCTCTATCACCCCTAAGTTCAGCATTTTCTGTACTTCCTCCCGTATTGCCTCCCGTCGAGCCTCTGGGATCCGATAGGGTTTTAACTTCACCCTTTCACCGGGCGGGGTAATGATGTCATGCTCTACCCCAGATGTTTGTCCCGGCAGCTCAGAGAATACCTCCTTGTTGTGAAGCACAAACTCCTTAACCTCCTGTTGTTGGGGTTGTGACAAGGTGGCTGCTATTCCAACCTCAGGAATCACGCAACCAGTTTGAGCTGGTGACCAAGTGTCTGCGACTAGGGACTCTCTATCCCTCCAGGCTTTCAACAGATTAACGTGATAGATCTGTTTGGGCTTTCGCCTTCCTGGTTGTCTGACCTTGTAATTCACTTCGCTCACTTTTTCCATTATCTCGTAGGGGCCTTGCCATTTGGCAAGGAATTTACTTTCAACCGTAGGGACAAGTACCAATATCCTATCCCCCGGGGAAAAGGTACGGGTCTTGGCTCCACGGTTGTACACTCTCTGCTGTGCCAACTGCGCTTGGGCCAAATGTTCCTTCACGATGGGCATTACCTGTGCAATTCGATCTTGCATCAGGGCGACATGCTCAATCACACTCCTGTGGGGAGAACTCTCACTTTCCCAAGTTTCCTTGGCAATATCCAACAGCCCTCTTGGGTGTCTCCCATACAGTAACTCAAAGGGGGAGAATCCCGTAGAGGATTGGGGCACCTCCCTAATAGCAAACATCAAATAAGGAAGTAAACAGTCCCAATCCTTTCCATCTCTATCCACCACTTTCTTCAACATTTGTTTTAGGGTTTTGTTGAATCTTTCAACCAGCCCATCGGTTTGGGGGTGATACACAGACGTACGCAATTGCGTCACTTTGAACAATTTACACAGCTCTTTCATAACCCGGGACATAAAGGGTGTACCTTGGTCCGTAAGCAGTTCTTTACAAATACCCACCCGGCTAAAAACAAGAGATAGCTCTTTGGCTATGGTTTTGGCCGAGGTATTTCGGAGAGGGATCGCTTCTGGATAACGGGTGGCATAGTCCATTATAACTAATATGTACTGGTGCCCCCTAGCGGACTTGATTATAGGACCTACCAAATCCATGGCGATCCTCTCAAACGGGACCTCAATGATGGGTAGAGGGACCAGCGGGCTACGGAAATGTGGCATCGGGGCCAACCTCTGACACACAGGGCAGGAGGAACAATAATTTTCTACGTCCATCACCCCCGGCCAATAGAATCTCTGTAATACCCTCTCTCGGGTTTTCTCTGTCCCCAGATGACCTCCAAGAATGTGCCCATGGGCCAACTCCAACACCAACTTCCTGTAAGGTTTGGGCACCACAAGCTGCTCAACGGTTTCTTCTGCCCTTTTTGCCACCCGATACAGTAGGTCCTTCTCTACGCTGAAGTATGGGTAAGTGCAGGTATTATCTGGGTTCACTAACTCACCATCTATTTTCACTACGTTTTCCCGTGCCTTTATTAGGGCGGGGTCTTTCAACTGTTCTGTGGCAAAGTTTTCCCTGTGAACCTCAAGATCAGAAAACTCCACAGACGGTAGGTTTTCGTCTGAGGAGGTGGGCTCCTCTCCAGTTTCTTGAGTCTCCCCTGCCAATACTGATAAGGGAAATTCCAGAGAGTCCTCACCACTCTCAGGGGAGTTCTGGCTATCACATTCCTGGTACATAGGGGCACTAGTGAGGGGCTCAGGATCATCCCACAGTTCCCAGAACTTCGGAAAATCCCTTCCCACAATGGCGTCATGCGGTAACTGAGATACTAAGCCCACTGGATGAGAGAGGGTACCTTTGGGGGTCTCGAAACACACTGTAGTCACTGGATACTCTCGGGTGTCCCCATGCACACAAATAACAGCTACCTTGCTATTCCCAGAGACCTCTGTTTTAACTAACTCAGCCTTTATCAGGGTCACAAGGCTACCTGAATCCAGCAATACCACAACATTTCTACCATTAACACACATTTTGCATAAATGTTTCTCAGTTCCTCGAATGGCAGTGCATGCGACTGTCGCACACAGCGACTGACGTCTGCCCGTCAGAAAGTCACACTGCATGGGTTCCTCCACAACCGGGCAATTGGCTGCAATATGTCCCGCTTGCCGGCAGCGGTAGCAAACGATCCTTCTTGCCGCCTCTTGAGCCGCTGATTTCCCAGGCTGTTCTCGCCAAACTTGGGGTAGAGCTCCCACCCTCTCACTCTCTCCACCCTCACCCCTTGGAATCCTCTTATCCGCCCCTGGGGATGGTCTGGTCTTAGGGTGGAAAGTCCGAGTGTCTCTGGAAGAGGCCGTCAGGTTCTCTGTAGCCAAGTATTTCTCCACACGATCCACAAGACCATCGGCCGTCTCTGGGTCTCCATGGCTTACCCACTTTTGGATGGCAGTAGGAAGAGCTCTCAAAAACCGATCCATTACAACACGTTCCACAATCTTTGGTGCGGACAAAGTCTCTGGCTGTAGCCACTTTCTGCTCAGGTGAATGAGATCATACATTTGAGACCTGGGGGGTTTTCCAAGCTGGAAAGTCCAGTTATGCACACGCTGAGCCCGGACAGCCTGGGTGACACCCAGCCTTGCCAATATTTCAGCTTTTAGCATCACATAGTCTTTTGCTTGGTTAGGCTCTAGGTCATAGTAAGCTTTCTGCGATTCACCAGTTAACAGAGGAGCCACCAGTCCAGCCCACTGCTCCTCAGGCCACTTTTCTCTTTCAGCGGTCCTTTCAAATGTGGTCAAAAATACCTCTGGATCATCCTCTCCAGTCATTTTTGTCAATAAACGACTCACCCCAAAGGACGCGGTATTAGTGGGACGGCTTTCCTCACTGGTCTGCGGACGTTGCTGCATTACTGCTTCCATCTGTTGTTGTAGTCTCTGCTCTTGCTTCTGCAACAGGTCTATGAAGCGGGCCTCAGATTGCTGCTGGGCTCGTTGCTGAGCCTCCAGACTCTGTTGCAAAGTTGCATTTGTCTGCTGCTGGGCTGCAAGGCTCCTTTGCAAACCTGCATTTGTCTGCTGTTGATTGGCATTTGCTAGAGCCAGCTGCTTCAGTATCTCCTCCATGCTGGCTTAAAAAAAACTGCCCGCATTCTCCACCAACTGTGAGGGGGTTAGCTCGGCAGCGGGTGTGTGTGACCCCCGGGATGGGCTCCCCACACAAAACAGGCCCAGCAAACGGAGGTTGTGGTTTTCAAAATCAAAAAAAGGTGCGGTTTATTTTCTATTTACAGTGACAAAACACAGCAAAGCAAAAGAAACATAACCAAAATAAATCCTGGTCAAGTTGACCTCTGACTAAACATACAGGTTTCCTAACTAACAACTGGGATCAGCCTAGTGCTGTCCTAGTCCCTAAGTCCCTGGTTTAGTAAAAGTCCAAACAAATAGCCACACAGGCTTTGCCTCACCGCACAGGGGTTCACTCTCCCTAGACAGTCCACACAGGTCTGGTTCCAGGCATGAGCTAACATCTAATGAAGCTGGGAGTTCTTATAGAGGCCTAAATGAGCTGACAAGGTTCAGCTGGTCTCCTCATCTCTGTCTGCACGACGCCCCACACTCTCCCTAGAGGTATGAGTCATCCATGAGCCCACTAGCCTTATACAACTCTCCACCTAGTTGTATAAGTCGGCGTAAAGCCTGAATCTGGGCGAAATATATCTACCCCCCTGGATGCAACCAGGTGACTTTACCTTCCTGCTGTCACAATATATATATATATGAGCCATGGTTCTACATACGTCTATATACATTTACTTACTTGCTAATTAGCTCCATTGGTATTAAATGATTAATTCATTGATCCCATATGTTATATATATATATATATATATATACACACACACACACATACATACATACATGCATATATATATACACACACACACACACTTGTAAAGTTCTTCTGAAGAAGAGTGTTCTCTATATAGCCCGAAAATGTCATGTATTGGACACTGAATATTACGTGATTTGATGTTTTTTCTACACTAATTCTTTTAAGTGCAGTAATCCCATTTGTTCGTATTTCTATAAATGGCCTGTGAAAGGGGCTGATTGCTCGGCACTGCAACACTGGATCGAGTGCACTTCACCCTCAACGTTTGCTATATATTTATATATATATATATATATATATTATATATATTATTTATGTTTATTTATATATTTTTTTACTCTTTATTACTTTAAAACTGATATATGTATGATGGAATAGGTTCTTTGTTGTTACTGAGCTGTTTATGCACTTTATTTACGGTTATATACAGTATATTGTCCAAAACAAGAAACACAGTATGTGCTGTAATGTGTAAATATGGTTGCTAGTTTGCTACCATGTACATGTAAAATATCATGTACAATGCACATTTCTTGTGATCATAAGACCCTTGTCAGACATATCAGTCGGTTGGTACTCTCCCTGCATCCTCCCAGGAGACTATATTGAAGTTGAAGTCAGTGGCCTCACTGATCTCCATAGCTGTAGGTATTGTGAAATAATTAATTCTTAAAGTAGTAATAAACCTAAAAGCAAAAAAGGATTATTTTGCAGCCTATCAATTCTTACATGTGTTGGCTGTATTAATTTTAGTCTTTTTTTTTTTAACCAATTTAACAGACCAAGCTGTCCAGCAAAGTGGCAGTTAGATGGTTCGAGACAAACAATTTAACACTGACAGGTGTGCTTATAATTGGTTAGAATTACAATGGTTACAATTCATTAGACAAGTCCATCGAAATTTCATGCATCCAAGACTACCCTGTCCCCAGATTGACAATTCTGCTGTCCAAAAGGTGTCTCTGTTGCCCCTCCATGCAGAGTGAAAATACCCTAATGCCCCGTACACACAAGCGGAAATTCCGTTGGAAAAACATTGGATGGTTTTTCAGACGGAATTCCACTCAAGTTTGGCTTGCAAACACATGGTCACACAAAAGTTCTCTGAACTTTCGACCGTCAACGTACAACACTACGACAAGCCGATAAAATGAAGTTCAATGCTTCCGAGCATGCGTCGGAATTTTGCACGTCGGAATTGCTACAGACGATCAGAATTTCCGATAGGAATTTTTTTCTGTCTGAAAATTGAGAACCTGCTCTCAATCTTTTGCTGGCGGAAATTCCGTCTGATGGAGCATAAACACAATCGGAATTTCCGACCAAAAGCTCAAATCGGACTTTTGCTGGCGGAAATTCCGACCGTGTGTACGCGGCTTAAGACGGTAAGTGTGTTACTGGCTGGATCACCAAGTGAAAAAAAAAAAGTAAAGAAAAAGAAAAATGAATGCAACCACCACATTTAAAAATTGGTAAGCTGAAATACACCACATTTTTGCTGTTTGGTTTAATACTGCTTTAATTTTCACAGCAGAAGTCATTCAAATCCATCTTTCCATGGTTCAGCTTATTCAGTACTACTTTCCCAGCAGTGACCTGGTAGCCTTCAACACAGTAATTTCTTGATTCTGCTGTGAATTTTGAGGACAAACTGCTCAACAGTGCCTCAGGCTACAGAGGTCGGAGAGGGCTTGTTTTTAAACTCCATTACTGCTTAAATACTTGTCTAGTGTCTGATCACAGTTTTACTTTCAGGGTGTTTTACCTGGTTACCTGTTAAGGTAAAGGGTTATAGAGGTAAAGGCATAGTTCACCTTTTGAAAATAAAATAAATAAATAAATACACCCACACTAATAAAAGAAAACGTGCATGCAATATTGTTTTGCATTCAGACCTGTGGAGCATTGTAACCGCGACCAATGCATAGCAAAGTGCAATGCACAGGCTCCTACAGACTCTTCTTCTGGCCCCAGGTTTGTGCGGAGGTGCCGTAAGTACTGACCGTTATGGGGCTGGACGAAGTAATCAGATGCGGTGACATCACCACACTAGTGCTACATTGAGATTGATGAGCCTTTCTGCAGTGGAAGATGGGACTTGTAGTGTTCCATTTACAGGTTCCTGTGAATGAAGGATGTAGCTGTGTGGGCCGACTGTCAAGCACAGCTGTGCCGAATTAAAAAGTAAACAGAATGCTGCAGGAAGAATAACTATACGATTCAGGTAAGGATAAGGAAGGGGGAAGCAGATTGAGGAATGTGACCATCTTTCATGTTACACCTTAGGTATGGGTCTGACATGAAATATGGTCACATTAGTGGACTAAGCCTTTAAGAGAACATTTTAGGTGTTAATTTAAATGTTAGGTTTCAGGTAGGGGAAGCTTAAAAGATGAAGGTTTGTTTAAGAGGTAGTAAAAAGACAGAGATTAGAAATACTTTGAGGAAATGTTTTTTTGAGAATTACTGCTCTGACACCAAACATTGCACATTACTTTAGCTTCCTTACAACAATAACACTGCATGGTAGCATCTCTGCTTATGTGAGTTGGTTGTTATTTTGCTGTAATTTTGCCTGAATGTTTTTCAAGTTGTTTGCAGTGCATTTAGGCTAAAACTATAAGGCCTCATGCCCACGGGCGTTTTTTCAGCCGCGTTTTTGAGCGTTTTTTACAGCTTAAAAACGCCTGTCCATGTTAGTCTATAGCTTCATGCCCACCTAGGCGTTTTTGAGCTGTAAAGAGCATAGGCGTTTGTAAGCTGTAAAAAAAACCCAGGGCCAGTGCGTTCCTCAGCGTCAGAACTAGGCAGGAAAAAACGCGAGCGTCAAAAAACGCGCAAAAACGCGCACTAACGCGCAAAAAACGCGCACTAACGCGCGGTCGCGTTTTTAGCTCCGACGTTTTTTTTTTTTTTTTTTTTTTTTCAAAAAAAAAATAAAAATAAAAATAAAAATATTTACAATAACATGGACAGGCGTTTTTAAGCTGTAAAAAACGCTCAAAAACGCAGCTGTAAAAACGCCAGTGGGCATGAGGCCTAAACATACAGTAATTACTGAAATTAGAGGGACCTGAGAAACTCACCAGTGAATCTGCATTATTTCCAACATGTATTGAACGATTACCAATATCAAATCCACCAAAGCTGCAGGTCCTCTGTGGAGTGAACATAGCAGGAAGGAATGAAAGATAAAGGGGAAAAAAGAAATGAGAGAGACAGGAGATAAAAATACAAAGAATTAAAAAAAGATAACTTCAGTCATCGTGGGAACATATAAAAACAAAAATGGAAAAATCGAAAGAATACCAAACTGGATGCTTCACCACAATGATTCATGCTTACCATGAAATGGTCTTTGAGTACTCTCTTTAAACTAATAATGAATATGTTTGCTTCGAATTTCATTTATGCTTGAGGAAATTAAAATGGCTTTCCATACAATTGTAAGGCTAAATTATTTTTATCCTTCATCAAAGCCTACATAGCTATTTCAGTCACCACAATACCATGCATGATGAGTTATCGTATGACAAACACATGGCTTATTATTCATTACAGAAAGCCCTGTCTATGTCTCTCTTCATCTGTCTATATGGCTGATAAAGAGGCCTAGCTATCTATACTGGCATGGGAAAATATTAATGCAAAAAGGTAATAGAGAAAGTTTTATTTCTTCTCAATTCACCAAACACAAATATTTTTACTCCATCAAATGATTATTACAATATGAGAAAGACTTATAGTTTTGGATTTTTTTTTTTACATTTATATTATTAGTATTACAGATTTGCAGTAATTGAATCTTTTTGGCATTCTTGAAAAAAAAACACATTCTAAATTCAAATACAAGAAAATGCTAAGGCAGAGAGGCTTGCTGTTTTTAATATGCACACATGAAGAAATCCTGGGGCAATGTAAAGGAAACGTGTTTAACTTTAGTACAAATGATATGCTACACATTAAAAATTTTTTGTTTGAAACAAGGAAAGAAGTTTAGAAAAATGCATTTTTGCTACACAGCCAATTCACATAGGTACTGACGTATTTTTCCTGCACTATGAACAGGCTGTATAACAGTCATCTTGAAAATCTACAATCTTTTTAATCCATTTTATAAGTTTTGCCATCCACAAAATCTTGTGAAGCTCTGCATGACATCAAAGGTTTGTAAAGAATATGATATTCTTGTGTACTTTAACTTCCCATATACAGAAGTCCCACCCCTTGGAAAAACAAAAAACAAAAACATGTTAAGCTTGTTCTAGACGTAATTTAAAAGATATGCATGGATTTGAAACCCCGACTCTCCTTTTACAATTTCCCCATATAAATCACAGCTCAAAGACTGATTTTAACAGTAACCATTAAAGAATATCTCTAAGCACAGCTGCATCTTGTATATTTGACTGCTTTCCTCTCAACACATTTCACTATAGAAACCAATTAACAATGTTAAAATATGTTTTTTAACCACTTAAGCCCCGGACCATTTGGTAGCTAAAGGACCAGAGGTGAATTCAGAATTTTGCACTGCGCTGCTTTAACTGTAAATTGTGCGGACATGCAATGTTGTACCCAAACGAAATTTGCGTCCTTTTCTTCCCACAAATAGAGCTTTCTTTTAATGGTATTTGATTGCCTCTGCGATTTTTATTTTTTGCGATATAAACGGAAAAAGACCGAAAATTGTGAAAAAAAAATGATATTTTCTACTTTTTGTTATAAGAAAAATCGAATAAACTCAATTGTAGTCATACATTTAGGCCAAAATGTATTCAGCCACATGTCTTTAGTAAAAAAAATGTCAATAAGCGTATATTTATCGGTTTGCGCAAAAGTTATAGCGTTTACAAACTAGGGTACATTTTCTGGAATTTACACAGCTTTTAATTTATGACTGCCTATCTCATTTCTTGAGGTGCTAAAATGACAGGGCAGTACAAACCCCCCCCCAAATGACCCCATTTTAGAAAGTAGACACCCCAAGGAAATTGCTGAGAGGCATGTTGAGCCCATTGAATATTTTTTTTTTTGTCCCAAGTGATTGAATAATGACAAAAAAAAAAAAAAAAAATTACAAAAAGTTGTCACTAAATGATATATTGCTCACACATGCCATGGTTATATGTGGAATTGCACCCCAAAATACATTCTGCTGCTTCTCCTGAGTACGGGGATACCACATGTGTGGGACTTTTTAGGAGCCTAGCCACGTACGGGACCCCGGAAACCAAGCACCGCCTCCAGGATTTCTAAGGGCACAAATTTTTGATTTCACTCCTCACTACCTATCACAGTTTTGAAGGCCATAAAATGCCAAAATAGCACAAAACCCCCCCAAATGACCCCATTTTAGAAAGTAGACACCCCAAGGAAATTGCTGAGAGGCCTGTTGAGCCCATTGAATATTTTTTTTTTGTCCCAAGTGATTGAATAATGACAAAAAAAATAAAAATTACAAAAAGTTGTCACTAAATGATATATTGCTCACACATGCCATGGTTATATGTGGAATTGCACCCCAAAATACATTCTGCTGCTTCTCCTGAGTACGGGGATACCACATGTGTGGGACTTTTTAGGAGCCTAGCCACGTACGGGACCCCGGAAACCAAGCACCGCCTCCAGGATTTCTAAGGGCGCAAATTTTTGATTTCACTCCTCACTACCTATCACAGTTTTGAAGGCCATAAAATGCCAAGATAGCCCAAAACCCCCCCAAATGACACCATTTTGGAAAGTAGACACCCCAAGCTGTTTGCTGAGAAGCATGGTGAGTATTTTACAGCTCTCATTTGTTTTTGAAAATGAAGAAAGAACTTTTTTTTTTTTTTTCTTTTCAATTTTCAAAACTTTGTGACAAAAAGCGAGATCTGCAAAATACTCACAATACCTCTCAGCAAATAGCTTGGGGTGTCTACTTTCCAAAATGGGGTCATTTGGGGGGGTTTTGTGCCATCTGGGCATTCCATGGCCTCCGAAACTGTGATAGGCAGTGAGAAGTGAAATCAAAAATTGACACCCTTAGAAAGCCTGAAGGCGGTGCTTGGTTTTTGGGGTCCCGTACGCGGCTAGGCTCCCAAAAAGTCTCACACATGTGGTATCCCCGTACTCAGGAGAAGCAACAGAATGTATTTTGGGGTGTAATTCCACATATGCCCATGGCATGTTTGAGCAATATATCATTTAGTGACAACTTTGTGCAAAAAAAAAAAAAAAAAATATTATTTTTTCCGCAACTTGTGTCAACATATAAAATATTCCATGGACTCGACATGCCTCTCAGTATATAGCTTGGGGTGTCTACTTTCCAAAATGGGGTCATTTGGGGGGGTTTTGAACTGTTCTGGCATTTTATACACAACATTAGGAAGCTTACATCCACTCTTCTAACCACTTGAAGACAAAGCCCTTTTTGACACTTTGTTTACATGAAAACATATTTTTTTTTGCAAGAAAATTATGTTGAACCCCCAAACATTAAAAATATATATAAAGCAAAGGCCCTACAGAATAAAATGGTGGGTGTTGCATTTTTTTTTCTACACAGTATTTGCGCAGCGATTTTTCAAACGCATTTTTTGGGGAAAAAATACACTTTTTTTAATTTTAATGCACTAAAACACACTATATTGCCCAAATGTTTGATGAAATAAAAAAGATGATCTTAGGCCGAGTACATAGATACCAAACACAACATGCTTTAAAATTTCGCACAAACGCGCATTGGCGACAAACTACATACATTTTTAAAAGCCTTTAAAAGCATTTACAGGTTACCCCGTTAGATTTACAGAGGAGGTCTACTGCTAAAATTACTGCCCTCGATCTGACCTTCGCGGTGATACCTCACATGCATGGTGCAATTGCTGTTTACATATGACGCCAGACCGACGCTTGCGTTCGCCATTGGGCAAGAGCAGGGCAGGACAGGGGTGCTTTTTTTTTTTTTTATTAATTTTGCTTTTTTATTTTATTTTTAAACTGTTGCTTCCATATTTATTTATTTTTATCACTTTTATTGTTATCTCAGGGAATGTAAATATCCCCTATGATAGCAATAGGTAATGACAGGTACTCTTTTTTGAAAAAACTGGGGTCTATTGGACCCTAGATCTTTCCTCTGCCCTCAAAGCATCTGACCACACCAAGATCGGTGTGATAAAATGCTTTCCCAATTTCCCAATGGCGCTTTTTATATCCGGGGGGGGGACATTCCCTCCCACTGCTTGTAAAAGCAGTCCAGAGGCTAATTAGCCACTAGGATTGCTTTTACATGAAAGCCGGCCGCTGGCTGAAAAGAATGATACCAAGATGATACCTAAACCCGCAGGCATCATTCTGGTATAAACATTCAAAGTCCAGCAACATACCAGTACGTTGCTGGTCCTTGTTGGACATGTATTGTAATCTTTTTTTTCATGCAGCCTGTTGGCTGAACGAAAAAAAAAGATTGATCGGTGGGTATGTCCACCATTAGAATACCGCCCTTCATCCACCCACTTCTAATGATGGGCATACATGCACCATTTATACATGCCGAAGCATGGGGGCATCTTCTCGCAAAAGTTATGCCGCGTACACATGGTCAGACTTTTCCACGGGCAAGCCTCCGTCGGAATTTCGACCGTATGTACGTGGCATTAGGAGCAAAATCGCTCCTCCGCTCCTGCTGCCCCAATGCTTCGGCATATATGCTTTTTTTTTTAACTGTGGTGGTGAAATCACCTCCTACAGCACTGGAGTCGCAGGGATCAGGCCTGTCTCTGCGAACGCTGCAGTTATGTGTGTTGTGTTTTGCAAGTGACAGTGATCGATCGATACTGCACTTGGGTGGCCTGGGCTGGACGGAGGGGCAAAACGCAGGTGCTAGCAGGTATCTGGGCTGATCCCACTAACAGTGCGTTTTTGGGAACCCTAAACTGCTGGGGACGCTAGTATAGATCTGATCAGATCAGATATTGAGCTGATCAGGTACTATACCACTAAGGGGGGTGTATGCTTCACGTGTGGGTGTTAGCGCTACTGGCACTAACCTGACGCTGCCTGGGGTGTGACGCAGACCCTCTCTGACGCTAAACCCTAACTGATATCACCCGCCGGGCGATCAGGGGGTTAAACCTTTATTGGGTTATATACGGCGGGTGCCCTGACACTATAAAAAGCAAACTAACTAACCAGCGTCACCCGTAACACGTATATGATGATCACTGGTGAAAGGGTTAACTAGGGGCAATTAGGGGGTTAAAACCTTTATTAGGTAATGTATGGGGGTACCTGACGCTATATAAAAACCTGACGGCGAACCTAAAAAAAAATTACTGGCTACCTATCGGCATCACCGACACTAAGACAACGATCATAAAAACGATTGCTTAGCGACAGTGGTGATAGGGGGTGAAAGGGTTACCTGGGGGGCGATCAGGGGGTTAAACCTTTATTAGATAATATATGGGGGTACCTGACGCTATAAAAACCTGCGGCGAACCTAAAAAAAATTACTGGCTACCGATCAGCATCACCGACGCTAAGACATCGATCAGAAAAATGATCGCATAGTGACGGCGGTGCTAGGGGGTGAAAGGGTTACCTGGGGGGTGATCAAGGGGGTTACACCTTTATTAGGTAATATAAGGGGGTACCCGACGCTATAAAAACCTGCGGCGAACCTAAAAAAAATTACTGGCTACCGATCAGCATCGCCGACGCTAAGACATCGATCAGAAAAATTATCGCTTAGTGACAGTGGTGATAGGGGGTGAAAGGGTTACCTGGGGGGGCGATCAAGGGGGTTAAACCTTTATTAGGTAATATATGGGGGTACCCGACGCTATAAAAACCTGCGGCGAACCTAAAAAAAATTACTGGCTACCGATCAGCATCACCGACGCTAAGACATCGATCAGAAAAATTATCGCTTAGTGACAGTGGTGATAGGGGGTGAAAGGGTTACCTGGGGGGTGATCAAGGGGGTTAAACCTTTATTAGGTAATATATGGGGGTACCCGACGCTATAAAAACCTGCGGCGAACCTAAAAAAAATTACTGGCTACCGATCAGCATCGCCGACGCTAAGACATCGATCAGAAAAATTATAACTTAGTGACAGTGGTGATAGGGGGTGAAAGGGTTACCTGGGGGGCGATCAAGGGGGTTAAACCTTTATTAGGTAATATATGGGGGTACCCGACGCTATAAAAACCTGCGGCGAACCTAAAAAAAATTACTGGCTACCGATCAGCATCACCGACGCTAAGACATCGATCAGAAAAATGATTGCTTAGTGACGGCGGTGCTAGGGGGTGAAAGGGTTATCTGGGGGGTGATCAGGGGGTTAAACCTTTATTAGGGGGGGTTAGGGGGCTACACTGGACCTAAAACTAAATGAAGTGACACTTTTACAGTCACAAATGTCACTGATTGCAGTGATCACTAAATAAATGGTCACTGCAATCAGTGACACTGTGACTGGGGGCTGGGGGGTGATCTGGGGGTGTCTGGGGGGGCGATTTATGTGCCTATGTGTCCTGGTGTCAGTGTGCTGTTTTGTGTACTAACCTGGCATCTTCTCCTGTACGGCGCTCGGTATATGTGAGCGCCCCAGGAGAGATGACATCACTTCCTCCTTCCTGGCAGGCAGGGGAAGCTCTCTCATTCGCCGGGAGCGATCGAGAGGGGGTGGCCGGAATCGAACGGCCGTCCCCTCATGCCGGATCGCTCCCGAAGGTAAAACGACCACCCACTGTAAAGAAGGGGGGTCCGATCGGACCCCCCAACTATACAAAGGCAATCACGTATATGTACGTGATTCTGCCTGTCGGTGCCATTCTGCTGACGTATATTTACAGTGGGCGGTCGTTAAGTGGTTAAAGTTGTAATTCAAATATATTACCCAAAGGTTTGACATAGAGCCTGCAGCCTAAATGTAGCCTATGGCAATAAACACAGTTTAAAGGGGGAAAACAATTCAATCAAATGCCCATCTTGTAACAATTGCTGGCCCTTTTTTTAAATTAGACTGCTTGTTTAACGACTTGCTGCCCGGCGTATAGTAATATGATGTCCGCAGGAACCTCTCGTCCCTCCGGGCAGACGTCATATGACATCTGGGGATTCCTGGCCATCTATGGGGTGCGCGCCCCATTGCTCGGGACCCGGTGCGCGTGCCCGGCGGCCGCGATGTCCGCCGGGCGCCTGCAATCACGGCAGGACCGTGGACCTATGTGTCACACAGATCCATGTCCTGTCAGAGGTGAGGAGACCGATGGTGTGTTCCCAGTACAGAGGAACACAGATCGGTCTCCTTCCCTTGTGAGTCCCCGCCCCCTACAGTTAGAATCACTCCCAGGGAACATATTTAACCCCTTCAGCGCCCCTAGTGTTAACCCCTTCCCTGCCAGTCACATTTACACAGTAATCAGTGCAGTTTTATAGCACTAATCGCTGTATAAATGAATGGTCCCAAAAACTTGTCAAAAGTGTCAGATATGTCCGTTGCAGTGTCACGGTCACAATAAAAATCGCAGATCGCCGCCATTACTAGTAAAAAATAAAAATAAAAATGGCATAACTCTATCCCCTATTTTGTAGACGCTATAACTTTTGCGCAAACCAATCAAATACGCTTATTGCCATTTTGTTTTACCAAAAATATGTAGAAGAATACATATCAGCCTAAACTGAAGAATTTTTTTTTGATATTTATTAAACCAAAAAGTAAAAGATATGGTGTTTTTTTCAAAATTGTCGCTCTTCTTTTGTTTATAGCGCAAAAAATAAAGACCGCAGAGGTGATCAAATACCACCAAACGAAAGCTTTATTTGTGGGGAAAAAAAAAAACATTTGGGTACAGTGTTGCATGACCACGCAATTGTCATTCAAAGTGCGACAGCGCTGAAAACTAAAAATTGGTCTGGGCAGGAAGGGGGTGAAAATGCCCTGTATTGAAGTGGGTAAAAAGAGTTCACTGTGTTGGTATTTAAAACAGTGGTATAAAACTGTAAATAAGATGGCATACCAAACATAGCATGCCAAGATTTCCATCTTTGACCACTCGTGTTTCCTTCCATTTCTGTTATTAATTACATTTTGATATATAGTCTGTAACCGACAGATACCATTGCTTTGCTAATGCCGGCTGTAGATGACACCATTTTCTTTCCTTCCACCGCAGGTGGAAGGAAAGAAAATAGCTTGATTCTCCCATCAACACAGTCAGGGTTGATGAGTGAATGCCTCCCGCTGCGCTATTGTATTCTGCCAGTGGTGGGTGCGGGGAGCATTCCAGGCTGGCAGAATACAATGGTTACTGCTAGCGGCTATAGACACTGGCAGTAACTGTATGTGGAAAAATCCAATATGCAAGTTGATGGAATGTCAACTTGGGTACAATCAGCCTGCCCATACATGGTTCGAATCTCGGCCAGGCCCTGCTGAACCAGCATAGATTCAAACAGTCTATGGCTGGCTTAACTTCCCAGATGTTCTACAGTTTTATTTTGTTAAACCGGTCGCCTGACACAAGAAATGGATAGTTCAGTTGGCCTTTTGTTCAAGTGATCAGGCAGAAACAAGACAGCTTACACTTCCCTGTAACACTAGAAAAGTATCTGTGAAGAGTAAACATACTAGGCAGCTGGAGGAAATAGAAAAAGCCAGGTTTTTATAACAAAAAGGACTGTAACTACACTGGGGAGATAAACAGATTTGTGCCACTACACAACAAAGGGGGAGTAACTTGGCTGAATATGTGAGGTTTTATTTCCACAAAACACAGAGCTAAAAGTAATAAAACTCAAAGCACAAAACAGCAAAAGCAAAAAACTGTTGTAAAATAGGATATATATATCTATATATTACAAAATATTTATTGACACAAAACTAGATAAATTAGGTAAATTACCCAGCAAGTCTGTAAAATTACCAAGCAATATAAAGTAGTTTGAGAAAGTACTGATACAATTTAAAAATGCATGCTTTTTTTGTTTTTTTAAACAATAAAAAGCTAGCTATCAAAGGGTGACCCATAAACAGTCTAATCCCATCCCTAATCTGAGATTGGATATGCCCAGGCAAGGATCTGTTTTGGATTACCCTGGGGTTGATAAAGATTGTTTTTTTTTATCATTGGAAGGGTTTAGTACTGCTCATGGATATTTTACTCTTTGTTAGAATTTTTTTCGACCAATCCTTTAGTGTGTTGCACAAGAACAGTAGTGTGATCCAACGCTACAGAGCACCAGAAGAAATGTCCCCAGATATTTTCTTGGAAGAACTTCTGCTCATCACGGACAGCATAACACACAAAGCTTTTTCACACTATGACCAACACAAAATATGGAACAGAAGCTTCATAGCATTATCAGTGATATGAGACTTTGGCCTATGGGATATAAAAGGAACAGTTTAGGCCAAATTCAGCAAAGGATCCCAAAGCTTTAAAACTTTAGGACTGCTAAAGCTTTAAAAGTGCTGGTGGTATTTGTCTCTATTGCACTCTATCATACAACAATTCATCTGTCAGTCCGAATTGAGTGAATATGGCAAAGATGAGCAGAAATATTTGCTAAATTTATTTGGGATTCCATAATAATTAATGTGAGTCAAAACTGAATCAGAACCTTCTGATACAGATTTGCAAGATTTTATTTAAATCTCCAACAAAATGTTTTTGTTGTTTTGGAAAGAGTAAGGTGTGTTAAAAGTTAAGCAATTTACTACTATTGGATAGATTTCATGTAACTTCCAGTCCCATTGTCTACACACGTTTAGGGGGAAAACCTGCATCAGGTACAGAGACAGCAGTAAAAACTTAGTGCACTTTCACACTGAGGCGCTGGTGGTAAAGCGCCACAAGCGTCCGAAAAAGGGTTAAAAGCTCCCGCAAAGCGCCGCTGCCCATTGAGTTTAATGGGCAGGGGCGCATTAGGAGCGGTGTATACACCTCTCCTAAAGCGCCTCAAGGATGCTGCTTGCAGGACAATTTTTAGCGTCCTGCCAGCACACCGCTCCATTGTGTAAGCCCTCGGGTTTTCACACTGGAGTGACAGGAGAGGTGCTTTTTACAGGCACTATTTTTAGAGCTATAGCGCCTGTAAACCGCCTCAGTGTGAAAGTAGCCTCAAGAAACTTAAAAAATCTGATCCTTCAATCCCTTAGCAGGTGGCACTCCCCCATGCTGTGGCAGAGAACCGTTCTTCAAATCCAGTGTCTTCATATCTAATGCAGAGGGCTATGAACTCTGCATCAGTCTTGATGACATTAGGGCCATAGACTGCTGGAGCGGTACAGCAGCGCAGAGGATCGGGTAAGCAAATCTACTTTAACATGCTCCTTCGACCTCAATGAGCAGCTAACCCTTGAAGTATAGGTGTAGCACCAGCAAAATAATGCTAATTGTGCACACGCAGTAAGTGTTTAATTAAAAACATGTTTTAATACACTGTAAAATATTTATCTATATGTATATATAAAAGTGTGTATATATACACATACACACAATATTACCATACGTATTGGGACGCCTGCCTTTACACACACATGAACTTTAACGGCATCCCAGTCTTAGTCCTTAGGGTTCAATATTGCATCTATAACATGTTCAACTCCTCTAGGAAGGTTGTCCACAAGGTTTAGGAGTGTGTCTATGGGAATGTTTGACCATTCTTCCAGAAGAGCATTTGTGAGGTCAGGCACTGATGTTGTACGAGAAGGCCTGGCTCGCAGTTTCTGCTCTAATTCATCCCAAAAGTGTTCTGTCGGGTTGAGGTCAGGACTCTGTGCAGGTCAGTCAACTACCTTGACCTCAAACTCGCTCATCCATGTCTTTATGGACCTTGATTTGTGCACTGGACCAAATCATTTGGTGGAGGGGAGATTATGGTGTGGGGTTGTTTTTCTGGGGTTAGCCTTGGCCCCATAGTTTCAGTGAAGAAGACTCTTAAGGTGTCAGCATATCAAGACATTTTGAACAACTTCATGCTCCCAACATTGTGGGAAGTTTGGGGATGACCCCTTCCTGTTCCAACATGACTGCACACCAGTGCACAAACAAGGTCCATGAAGACATGGATGAGCGAGGGTGGAGAAACTTGACTTGCCTCCACCGAGTCCTGACCTCAATCTGTTAGAACACCTTTGGGATGAATTAGAGTGGAGACTGCGAGTCAGACCTTCTTGTCCACATCAGTGCCTGACCTCACAAATGCGCTTCTGGAAGAATGGTCAAACATTCCCATAAACACACTGCGAAAACTTGTGGACTGTCTTACACAGAAGAGTTGAAGCTGTTAGAGCTGAAAAGGGTGGGCCAACTCAATATTGAACCCTACGGAATAAAACTGAGATGCCATTAAAGTTCATGTGCGTTTAAAGGCAGGCAGCACAATACTTTTGGTAATATTGTGTACACTCACACACGCATGTGTTTGAGCTTTGGGGTGCACACCCTAATACAATGGGCGGTGGACACCTATGGTTCCACTGAAGTTCTAGTCTCCATATTTCCATGCACAAAGTCCTAAAATAGGAATCAATGCTTTACTTTTGTAAATGTGTAGGGTGCCATAGATTGTAAATACCCTTTTTCAAATAGCAGAAGCTGCACTCTTTATACAGTGAAAAATGTTTAATTCTAATGATTATTCTGCATTAAAATGAAATAACATCCCATATTTGAAGCATAGCTAATACAAGGGATACAAACGACAAAGCTCAATGTTCCCTCTGCCTATGAATAGGAAAATTTGGAAACTTCCTCTTAATTTTGCAAACTTCTTTCTAGTTTAGAAAGCAATATAAATGTGGACCTTCACTTCAAAATTACACTTTACTTTAGTTGAATTCTCCCCACGCATTTCCTCAGCAATCTAAAATAGCAATGTTAATTTTTCTTCTATTTACCCCTTTTTCATTTTCCAGGCTGCCCTCTGCATCCAATCCAGGATAGGTATGAATAACATTATCCTCTGCACCTGAAGTCTCCTTGCATATGAAAGTCACATGTTACAGGAGGCAACAACAACCAGAGGAGGGCAGACTTGGTGGTGTGCCATCAGGGGGCTGGCTGCCTGAACCATAGAGAGACAACCAACTATTGATGACGTCAGACACAAAGATGGGGGCATGGGACCTGGTGTGCATCTCCAATTAGTGCATGACAGCATCCTCATCTTCTTGGGTCACTCTTCGCTGCTCCTTGCCCCTCCCTCCTGTCAAGTGCCTCCACAGCAAGTAGCTTGCTATGGGGGCACCCGAGCCGAGTCACAGCTCCCTGTGTCCATTCAGACACGGAGCTGAAGTTTGGCCCCGCCCCTCTTTATCTCCTGATTGGCTAACTGACTTTGATTGACAGCTATAGGAGCCAATGGCGCCCATGCTGTGTCTCAGCCAATCAGAAGGGAGAGTTCCAGATGGCCGACGGACTCGTGGCCGAGCTGGGGCTCAGGTAAGTATATGGGGGTGCTGGGGAGGCTGCTACACACAGAAGGTTTTTTATCTTAATGCATTATCCTCTTCATTTGCATCAAGATAAAAAAAAAAAACTTCTGCCTTTACAACTCTTTGTAAGCGGAGTTCCACCCAAAAATGGAACTTCCGCTTTAACCACTCCTCGCCCCCTTACATGCCACATTTGGCATGTAATTTTTTTTTTTGGGGGGGGGCTTCGGTAGGAGTGGAACTTCCTGTACCGAGCGGCCGCGTCGCTGGACAGTGGAGCAGGCAAGTGTCTGTTTATTAAAAGCCAGCAGATACACTTTTTGTAGCTGCTGACTTTTAATAAACATAAAAAAGGCTGGAACTCCCCTTTAAGACAGAGTCAGAGTCTTACGTTAGTTGCCTGTAAAATACATTTAAGATTTTGTTTTTAAATAAATACATAACTGCATTATACAAACACAAAATTTCCCACCGCAGTTACCAGCTAGCCTGATAAAAAAACTAACAGCATTAAAATGTGTTTTGTTTATACATCTGTTTCACACTTGAGATTACTGTATTTTAGCATAATAATCTTGAGAGTATTTTCCTTTTAATATTCACAATAAAAGCATTATAATAGTTTCCCCCATAAAGTTCTAGGTATCCTGATTAAATCCATCTATGTGGAGCTGCCTAAGAGAAAACAATATTTTACCTAAAATAATAAGAAAAGATAATCAAGAGGCATGCCCTAGTTAACTTGCTGATCTATATTTCTTTTCACACAATAAATATAAAGGACCTATTTTAGGAGAAAGGCAATGTAGGGATTGACTTGTCTGTCCATCTTGCTATAAGAACATTGGATGAAATATCTGTTTAATGACGTAATGTTCATGCAATCAAATACAAAAATCTTTGTAACGCAATAAATACATGGCATGATTAAACCCATTAGCATGCATTGTTGTCTGAAAATAAAATGGAATATGGAATGACCACTTCCACAAAATATGAATTTCCAGTATCTCCCAAAAGTTGAAGTCAGCAATGAATGTAATTCCAGTTAATGTCTGGCTTCCTGCTTGTGTTAAAGAGGGGTTGTGTAATACTGAAAAAAATTTGTTTGTTAAAGGGAATGAGTGAAAGCTACTTCACTGCTATTTCACTGTGTTATGGACTTCTGATAAGTGTGAAACAAAAAGAGGTTAAATGACATAGTCATTACCATGAAGCTACAACAAGCTATTGATAAGTAATAAAACAAAACCTTTTAGGAAAATAAGGGTCTCTATCATACAGAAGTAAAATGTTGACACCCCTAAGGCATTTCCACAAGTACACTCTGGATAATGATAGTATTTACCAAGATGTTTATTGTTTAACTAGGGAAGAGGTTGTGGAATTATATAGCACTGTAGCAAGCATTGCCAGCTCCAGACAACTACTTTAGCTATGAAGAAACAAATCCACAAAGACATTGAGATAATAAAAAAAGTACTTTGTAATTTGTAAACCAGTAACACATTTATGCCAGTGTATTTGCAGGGGACATTATTTTCACTTAAAAAACTATCCACAGTTCATTAAACTGTGTAGTATGACATATTCAATGTGATATTTTTTTTGGCATCTACCAGATGTGGGAAAAATGAGCACATCTAAACTGAAGGTCATAAGTGGGTGAGGTTATGCAAAATCACTTCTGACTGCAACTCAGTGGGAGATAGAGGCTCAACATCAACCCTTTCGACTCACAGACTTTTGGTGGATTCTCAAGAGAACCCTTTTAGTACAGCGGTCAACAGTGGCAGCCCATTTTCTTTCAGCCTCCTCTTCCTCTTCTAACAGACATCTCTTCTCGGCCTTGCTAAGAGTCCTGTCACTTACAGGGCGCACAAGGTGGGTTAAGTTCAAATGACTGTACAGACTCTTCTCCACCACATAGGTTATGTTAAATTCACTGACTGTTCGACCTCGTGGCCTTCGGTTAGGAAAGACATTGTTGCCACTTCTACACCTCTGGCGGAAAGTTTGCTGGTCACAGGCAGGGGAGGGCATTCCTTTCCTGGCTGGTCGCGGACAAAGAAAAGCTCTAGCACATGAGTAGTTAGAGTCAAGTTTCTTCAGTCGTATCTGTTTTCTGATGTTTTGTACCTCTTCCAGAGAAACCAAAAGGTGATGCTTGTTCCTGTTTCTGTCATAAAAACAAACACTTTCTGTACTTACCCCATGGCTTAAAGAGCCTAGGCTTTTCTTTAATTCTCGTTCTGTCATGGAGCGGGAGACTTTTTGGGACTTTTCATCCTCTGGATAGGAAAAAAATGTTCCAATCTTCTTTGGGGGTTTGATGAGACCCCTGCTATCGGATTTGCTCAAAGTCTTTACAAGTTTTCTGTTAACACTCATTGTCTCAAGGTTTCCAGATGATGGCGACACTGAATATAGGCTATCTTCTGGCTGTGTTTTTTCCAGTGAATTATCTCTACATTGCGGCTTCTTATGAACTCCAGAATAAAGTGCAGATTTATCATCCACAATAGGAGTGCTGTGAACTGCATCTTCCAGACCTATTGAAGGAAATAGACACTATAAGACTATGTAGAAGGTTATAAAATGCCAGGAATGTGGGACACTTATAGCATAAGCTGTTAGTAGATAATGCAGGGATACCATAGTTGTAACAGACTTGTCACTTACTGACTTTTATGTCTTGGGTTTGCATGTGTGACATCTTTCCCCTCAAGTGCCCCTTTCTACCCAGTAAGGGGATCTAAAACCAGTTTATGGATTTTATTTATTCACTTTAAATTGCAAAAGTTAAGTGTGTGGGTAGAATGAATAGCCAGTAATTTTAGTTTTAAGATCGCAGTGGTGCAGAAACAAAATCAGTGGGTAAGTTCACTGATGCCCACTGAAAACTAAAATGTAAGCAAAATGAGCATAAGAATCAAATGAGTAATAATCATAGCCTATAGATCTAACCTCAAAGCCAATTCAAAATTGAAGGGTAACCTCACAGTGATCTCTACACTAATTTACCTTGATGTTACATGAAAGGTCTAAATCCAACACAGAACACACAGCAACTTTACCTGCTGTCTCTTTGCTATCTTAAAACTTCTGTGTGCTCAAGAGTGTGCTCAGGTTTTCACTGGCCTAGATTTATGGCAACTTTGACAGGCATTTCAAATGTAGGATTATCATATACTGTAGATACTGAGAAAATTGCTGGACCCTGTAAACCAGGATACGTTAAGTGGGTTTAGGAAACAGACTCTCAAATGCAACCAATTATTGAATGTTCTTTGTGTTTGGCGTAATACATGATTTTCTTAGCATTGTTAATATTTATTAATTTTACAAAGCCATATTCACCTTCTGTATTGGGTTTCTTCATTTCTTCTGCTCTGATAAGCTTCTTCCTGACTCTTCGAGTAGAGTTCACTAGCTTGTGAAGCCTCTTGAACTTCACCGACTCCTCTGACTCTTCATCAGACTGTTCTCTCGACTAGTAGGGAAGGAGAAAATACACACAAATAGATAGAGAACAACAAAGCAAAAGTATAAATGGTAATAATGTCACTCGTATGTGTTGAAAATACTGCCACCTCAATGGCAATACTTTTTTTTACCATAAGTTAGGCCACACTGACAACACTGTAAAAAATATGGCCGCCTATAAATCGCGATTACTTAAAATTTGCCGTATTCGAATAATAGCTGCTCTTCAAATTCAGTAAAGCTTCATATTGATCCTAATCAGTTTCCCTCTCAATTGTGATACAGGGGTCTCAAGTCATTTTTAAATGTAACATTCTGAGTTTAGGGAAAAATTGGACATAAAACAGGTCTAGCCTCAAAAAAGCAGATTGTTTTAGAATCTTTCAGACAACATAACTGTAGAAGTGTGTAGAATGTAGAAAATCTATTTATTTTTTATTTTTTTACAAAGGCAGCATGAACCCACAAGCAGACATATCGAGCACCAAAAATTAGGTAACAGTCTCAGACGTAAGAGATTTTTGGTATACTCAGACAGATTTGATTTAACTTTTTTTTAATTGCATTCAACACATGGCACATACATACTATAACCAAAAGAAACATTTCAAACATAATTACACACAAATAAAGGAACTCATATAAAAAGACCAGTAAAAATAAATAAGTTACGTCTACTTAACACAACTGTTATTACCGCTCTAAAATATGAATTAAGAATCCAAACAAATTATGCATGGCACTGAGCATAAAAATCACTATGCAATGATCTCTTTTTCTAACAGAAATCACACCCTCGCTGGCGTAAATGCTGCAGAATCTCACTAGCAATGGAGCAGCACCAAAATTACAACTCGCTGGTTCCAACAGTGATGCTTTGGGAGAAAGGGAGCTATATTAGTGATTCTGTGGAGAGTTCTTTACCTGTGATAAAAGTTTGACATAGGGGAAAAAAAAAAAATCATCTTGGCAACATTTTCATCCTATTCCTGAGGTGTTTTGTACAACTAATATGACAGACAGAACACTAACTGAAATTGTCAGTGCACCTGGATCATTTCCAAACCTGCCCTCAGGGCATTTGGCAAGAGGCATTTCTATGCCTACAACTGAACTTTCAAAGCAAACTGTCCCTTCTTCATATAAGCTGCTCTGACATTCACATATGATTATCACATATGTGGGAGGGAGGGCGGACCTTAAAGTAACTGTAGGTTCACGTTTTTAAATGGATTCCTAACCATACATATGACCCTTGGGTTATATGTAAATCATCTTACTTTAAATAAGCTCATTTAAAATCATCACTAAGTGAATTTTTTCGGTTCTTTTAGTCCAGTACATCACGAACAGAGTGTGGATTATAATAAAATTATCATATTTGATCAAATAGTTAATTTAATCACCATGACTACAGTTTTTATTTGATCTACAACTGTACTGTTTTATTGTTGAAAGTCATTCAACGAGCTAAAAAAGAAGACTCAAGCCTCGTACACACACGACCAGTTTTCTCAGCAAGAAACGACAAGAAAACTGTTGGGAGATCTTTCTTGCCGAGAAAACCGTTCGTGTGTATGGTTTCTCATCGAGAAAACTGCCAGGAATCTCGACGAGAAAAATAGAGAACCTGCTCTCTATTTTCTCGTCAGGATTCTCGTTATTATCGCCGGCCTGTTTCCCGACGAGAAAACCGGTCGTGTGTATGCTTTTCTGAGTCTTAAAAAAACGCACATGCTCAGAATCAAGTATGAGACGGGAGCGCTCCTGGTAAAACTAGCGTTCGTAATGGAGATAGCACATTCGTCACGCTGTAATGAGCTGAAAGCACGAAGACTGAAAAGCGCGAATCGTCTCTCCCCAAACTTTTACTAACACGCGGTAACACGAGATCAGCAAAAGCAGCCCAAGGGGTGGCGCCATTGGAATCGAACTTCCCCTTTATACTGCCGTTGTACGTGTTGTACGTCACCGTGCTTTACAACAACGAGATTTGGAATTGACAGTGTGTATGCAAGGAAAGCTTGACAAGAATCTCGTCGAGAAAAACAACGGGTTTTTTTACGACGAGATTCTCGACCGTGTGTACTAGGCTTAAGGCTCCATGCACACAGGACGCTCAAAAAAGTTGTTCTGGACATCGGATTGCTGGCAGGAAATTGCTGCTTTAAAAACACGATTTTATCAGCGTTTTGCATTGGTGTCAATGCACAATTAGCCGCATTAGCTTTTAGCCGTGTTTCTCTGCCTCTATTCAAAATCAGTGGTTCCTATAGGAGCCCATTGATTTGAATAGAAGTCGCACCAGAAGTCAGATCATGATGATCCGACTTGTGTGCTGAGGATTAAGGGGAATCCCCACAAAATGAAAAAAATTTTTTTTATCTGAACACGCATCCCAGCAGGTCAGGATAAGGGGGGATGACGAGCGTGCGCCCCCCCACCCTCCTGGACCATACCAGGCCACATGCCCTCAACATGAGGAATGGTTGCTTTGGGGCAGAGAGGGCCCTGCGCCCCCCACCCCAAAACACCTTGTCCCCATGTTGATGATGTTCCTGACAACCCTGGCCAGGTCTGCGGGCAGGGGCTTATCGGAATCTGGAAGCCCCCTTTAACAAGGGGGCCCCCAGATCCTGGCCCTCCATCCTATGTGAATGAGTATGGGGTACATTGTACCCCTACCCATTTACCTAAAAAGTGTCTCAAAAATAAACACAGTACACAGGTTTTTAAAGTATTTTATTAAGGCAGCTCCGGCAGCCTCGCCCCCTTGTGACGCCGTCCCATCATGCCCCGGGTGGTGACGTCATAAAGAGGTGGGGCCTTCGGATGACGTCAGCAGGTGGCCCCGTCACCTGCCAATATAAGTCATTTTACGCGGCGGACCCAGCATTACATCGGGAGATCGTGTCGAGTCAACATCGGAAGAAGAACAGAGGGAGAAGACAGCGGAGAAGACCCAGCAAAAGAGCGAGAAGACAGCGAAAAGAGGAGACCCGGCAGAAGAAGAGAAGACAGCGCAGAGAGGAGAAGACTTGGAGAGGGTAAAAGGACTGGAGGAGGGAGAAGAGGCGGAGAGGGGTGAAGAAATCGGAAGACGCCGGAGCTGCCTTAGTAAAATACTTTAAAACCTGTGTTAATTTTGTTAGTGTGTTTATTCTTGACACTTTTTTTTTAGGTGAATGGGTAGGGGAACAATGTACCCCATACTCATTCAGATAGGGTGGGTGGCCAGGATCTGGGGGCCCATTTGTTAAAGGGGGCTTCCAGATTCCGATAAGCCCCCACCCGCAGACCCTGACAACCACCGGCCAGGTTTGTCGGAAAGAGGTCCTTGTCCTCATCAACATGGCCCCTGCCCCAAAGCACCCACCACCCATGTTGAGGGCATGTGGCCTGGGGGTATGGTCCAGGAGAGGGGGGGGCACTCGCTTGTCCCCCCCCTATCCTGACCTGCCGGGCTGTGTGCTCGGATAAGTGTTTGGTATGGATTTTGGGTGGACCCAATGCCATTTTTTTGGGGCTTGGGGGTTCCCTTTAAAATCCATACCAGACCGCAGGGTCTGGTATCGTCTGAGGGGGGAACCCCATGTAAAAAAAAAAATCATTTTGGCGGGGTGTTCCCCTTCATCCTCAGCACGCAAGTCGGCTCATTATGATCCGACTTCTATTCAAATCAATGGGCTCCCTTAGGGAACCATTGATTTTGAATAGAGGCAGAGAAACGCCTGACAAGGCTTAACACTCTGTTTACAGCGTTAACCCATGTTTAACAGTTTTTACTGGCGTCTGGCGTTTTTAGGACTGCTCTTGAATGCGATTTTACGGCGTTCAGACAACAGCCCATAAATGCACCTGCTGATAAAAATCCGAAAACTTCCATGGACACATAGGATAACAGAGGGGAGTTTATGCCCAAACTCCCAAAAACATCAGTTTATGAGCTTCAGTGTGCATGGAGCCTAAAAAAGATTTAAGAAAAGGTAGAGGGGTGAAGCCAAGGATGATGACATTAGAAGCTTGGAAACATAAAACATCCCTCCTATCACAAGCTTGGCTGTGAGCAGCGGGAGCTATTGGCTCCTGCTGCTGTGAGACAAATCCTGTAAGCAGGGAGTGTAGCTGAGCAATGCTTTGTGTGCTAGTGGACGCACACAGCGCAGCTCGGGATCGAGCCAGCAAGTGCTTGCTATGGGGGCAGACAAGAGGAGACAAGCTTTCCAGGGGGAAAACCAGAAAATGAGGTTTGAGGCTTCTCTGTGCAGTATCATTGCACAGAGCATTTAAGTATGACATGTTTATGGTTTTATTTAAAAACCCCTTTAATGGAAACCTTGAAGTCCCCTTTGTGATTGTACTTTCTTTCAGCAGGAGGCAGTGATATCACTCTCCATATAAGATGACTACATACAGTAGGGAATGAACACATCCCTTTTGAAAAGCCTGTCCAAGAGGTATCCTGCTACTCTAAACACTTGTACTGTTAATCAGCTAAATAGAAGCTGAGCGTTATCATGGTTTGCATGGTGTCAAGAAACATTGCAAGAGTAGAACAAGAGTGATTGCTGGGGAACAGGGGCACAAACTAAGCACAATTGCTTATTGCATATACCCCATTTATAAAAATTGAAACAAACGATTTTAGCTTGCAAAGGTTTACCAACACTGACGGACTGAAGCTCCATGGTGGTGGCCATATATGATGTACTATCTACAAGTCAACTGAAAAATGAAAACACTGCTTTCTATTGGTAGTTTATGGTTTAACAATGAACTAAAAATGTGCATATGGAGACAAAAATAATTTTCAGACACAAATAACCAACATGATAAGAGTTCTGTTGAATCATGGGACCAATTTAGAAAAGTCTTTGGAAGAAAAATCATTCACGACAACAGTATAAGTCTAGGTTCACATCTATGATGCGTTTTTCGGGCACGTTTTTAAACCAGCATTTTTAATGCGTTTTTGCATGTAATTTTCATGTGTTATGTTTTTTTCTCTCTAAACGCACTGTAAAACACACTGTATACAGCTGGTTGCTAAGGAGGGGGCCAGGAAGCTGGCCGCCACATCGTTAGCAACCGATGAGTCATCATCTGTCAGTGGGGTTGAATGTAAAAAAAAATGAAAGAATTTGCATAAACAGAAAGAAACCGTGTGGGGTTCCCCCCCCCCCAGGTCTATACCAGGCCCTTCAGGTCTAGTATGGATTCAGAGAGAACACCCACGCCAATTTTGTTTTTAAAAATGGCGGGGGGTCCATCCCAAAATCCATACCAGACCCTTATCCAAGCATGCCGCCTGGCAGGTTGTGACAAGGGGCGTGCTCTCCGGGTGATGTCATTGAATGGCCACGCCCCATTGCTATACATGAGTCGGCAGAGGGCAGGCGACAACAAAGCAGGTAACCGGCAACAAGGAAGAAGACAGCAGCGGGAAGAGATGGGGGCGGCAGGAAGAGACTGCTCAAGGAGGAGACTGCTCAAGGAGAAGACGGCGGGAAGGAGAAGACGGCAGGAAGGAGAAGACGGCAGGAAGGAGAAGACGGCAGGAAGGAGAAGACGGCAGGAAGGAGAAGACGGCAGGAAGGAGAAGACGGCAGGAAGGAGAAGACAGCTTGAGGAGGAGATGGCGGGCAGAGACGGCTAGAGAAGACAGTGCTATTAATAAAGGAATTGTCAAAAACTGGCTCTTGTGTTTTTATTACATTTCACTGCTTTTTTGGTGAATGGGTAGGGGTAGGATGTACCCCTACCCATTCACATAGGGTGGAGGGCTGGGATCTGGGGGCCCCCGTCTTAAAAGGTGGGTTCCAGATTCCGATAAGCCCCCCCGCCTGCAGACCCCGACTAGGGTTGTCGGGAAGAGGCCCTTGTCCTCATCAACATGGGGGCAAGGTGCTTTGGGGTGGGGGGCGCAGACCCCCCTGCCCTAAAGCACACACATCCCCCCCATGTTGAGGGCATGTGGCCTGATATGGTTCAGGAGGGGGGTTGCTCGCTTGATCCCTCCCTTTCTTGACCTGCCGGGCGCCATGCTCTGATTTTGCCGGCAAATATGTATTTTTTTTTTTACATTCAGCTTTCAGCTGGGTACCCCGCTGACAGCTGATGACTCATCAGTTGTTAAGGACATGGCGACCGGCTTCCTGGCCCCCTGCTTAGCAACCAGCTATATACAGTAGTAAAATAAGAACCGAAAAACGCAGAACACATCAAAAATCGCATCACTAGCCGCAAATCTATTAGCCGCAAATAGCGGGGAAAAAAGTCCCTGACCCTTTTCCAAAAAGGCACCAGCCGCAAAACGCATACATGTGAACTAGTACCATAGTAAACCATGTTAAATGGACTGTAGTGCATTTCTGCAAACTGCACTAAAAAACGCATAGCTGCGAACATAGGGTTACTCAAGAGCATTGTGCAAGCTTGCTACGGGTTAGGACGTTACACTATGCTAAGGTAAAATAAAGATCTGCCAGCTTTACACTTGAAAAAGCAAACCTCAGTATTCCCATAACAAAGGGCAATTGGTTAACAAGGCTATAAACCTATAACCATACACCAAATATTTCCCAACTTCATGTCACATTTTTATTTTATTTATTTCATCCATTTTTTGTTTGATCAAATGTGCTGTATCCCAGATGTTCCCCCTTAAGAGCAAAATATAATAAAACAATAACAAAAAAATGCATCTTTCCTCCAGCAGCAGTGACAACAGATGGAGCAACATGGAACAAAGATCTTGTACCAGGGCCAATTTATATACAATAGGATACTTCTGCTTCTCCGCTAGAGTTAAAATGTGTTTTCAAGGCATATCACAGTAATTATGTTGTTGTGCCACAAATCAATTAATTAAAACATTGTATCAGAACAAAAATGTTTCCATTTATTAAAAATATTTCTATTATTCTTTAATTGATATAGGTATCGGCAAAAAAAAAACACATGTGCAAGTAAAATCATTGCTGAAATAAAACAAAATTGTTGCAGTATCTGGTGAAATTCCAAAAGAAAAGAAATACAGTGGAACCTCGGATTACGAGCATAAACCGTTCCATGAGAATGCTCGTAATCCAAAATACTCGCATATCAAAGCGAGTTTCCCCATTGAAGTCAATGGAAACAAAAATAATTTGTTCTGCATTAACTTCAATGGGATGCAATACCGCACGCAGCCAGAGGCGGGAGGCGCCAGAGAGCCTCGGAAACGTCCGAAAAGGCCCGAGGACACTTCGGCTGACCTCGACAAACCTCGGAAAGACTTCCTACCTGAGATTTGCCAAGGTCAGCCGTGCTGTCCTCGGGCCTTTCCGTGCATTTCCGAAAAGCGCTGATCGGCTGCGATCGGTGACGTTCAGCTCTGCTCCGGCACCCCCCCACCTCAGGCCAAAAGCGGTACTGCACACCGCTTTGGCCTGAATCGTGCTCGTTTTGCGAGACAACACTCGCAAGCCGAGTCACGATTTTTTAAAATACAGTGCTCGTATAGCGAAACGCTCGTTAACCGCGGTACTCACAATCCGAGGTTCCACTGTACATAAAAAATCAGAGGACATTTCTTTTACATGTAGTGTACCACCTCCTTCAATCACATCTGAGCAACAGAAGAATAATTCTATGACCTATTTATAAAGTTCTGAAAATGCACGCCTTTTTGTTTCACCAATAATACACAGCATAAGCCCAGTTATTTTTACCCGTTTTAAAGCACCACAGCTTTAAAAGGGCGTTAAAATTGAATAACAATAGTAATTCTACATTAAAGTAAATATTTAAGTAGTGAAATCATTTATTTCAAATGGACATGCACTATGGGGTTTCTGACAGTTTTGTTGCAGGAGCAGTGGTACGAATTAATCTTTACTTTTATGTCTATTTTCTACTGAAAAATGTAAAGATTGCAGGATTCTACCTTCATCACTGGATGAAAAAATCCTTAAATTTACTCTTTAATTAATTCTTTATGAATATTTAGTGGGGTCCCATACCATATTTTTCCTATTTAAAGTGCCATCACACTATTTTAAAAAGAGAAATGGGGTAGGGTCCTCCTAGAGATTCATAAAAGTCTGACTGGTCAAGAAAGGTGGGGGCTTTTAGCATGCAGTCCCCCCTTCTGAACCATATCCGGTCCCATGTCCTTAGCATTCGGAGGGTACTTTGCAAGGGGTGGCAAAGACTTCCCTCCTATTTCAAGGCACCTTGACCCCCTGTTAATGGGGAGACAAGGGCCTCATCCCCACATCTTGTCCCTTAAAAGGGATGTGGAGGTCTGCAAGGGAACTTATTGGAACATGGAAGTAAAATAAAAAAATCGTCCACCCTGCTTAAGGCAATTGAGTACTTTCCATGATACTTTTTTTTTATTATGTGCACGAACATACGATTTTTCAGGACAAGCTTTCAGGGTATGTTCCCTTCTTCAAGGTCCAAGCAGTACTAATTCACAAAGGTTTTAGGGCCAGTTCATACCACATGCAGTCCATTGCGTTTTTTCTGCATCAAAAAAGCATTGAAAGTAACTTATGTGATTTCCAATGGCATAGTTCACACCCGTGCGGTCAGTTCCAGGGCTTTCCAGATCCAGAAAAAAAAAAAAAAAGTAGAACATGCTGCATTTTTCCTGCACGGAACTGTACTGGAACGCAGTAAAACGCATCAAAAATGCACTGGAATGCACCAGAACGCATTAAAAACACACCGGACCCCAGTACAGTTAAAAAAAAAGAAAGACAGAAAAAAAATTAAACATTAAAGTGGTTGTAAACCCGGATACATTTTTTTGTTTTTTTAAACCACCTGCAAGACAAAGCCATAATGAGCTAGTATGACTAGCATACTAGCTCATTATGCATCACTTACCTTAGATCGGGGCCCCCGAAGCCGTCCTCGTCTTCCCCTCCAGCCGCAGCCATCGCTCCACAGATACCCGGAAGGTTACTTCCGGGTATCGCTGCTCCAGCCAATCACAGCGCCGCTCAGGCATTGTGATTGGCCGGAGCGGCGAAGACGTCACTCCGCGCATGTGCGCGGGAGCCGTCAAATCCGGCAAGGCCGGATTTGTGAATGGGGATTAACCCTGTGAATGCACTGTTGTCTACGGCGCGCATGTGCCGTAGACATCGGTGCATGTCTTTTTTTTTAAATATCTCCTAAACTGTGTAGGTTTAGGAGATATTTCTTGCACCTACAGGTAAGCCTTAATCTAGGCTTACCTGTAGGTGCAAGTTGCATAAGTGGGTGCACATCAAATGCACACCGTAACACTAAATGTCTATGCAGAAATGCATCCGGAACGGATCTGGAGTGCATTTTTGTGGTGTGAAGCAGCCCTTAGCAGAATGTTAAAAAAAAGACAATCTGTGAGGGAAGGTAAATAAGGAAAAAGGAAAAGAATTAAAAGGCACAAAAAACACACAAAACATTCTGCTAAAACTTTTGTGAACTAGTACTGCTTGAACCTTGAAGAAGGAGACCTACCCCAAATGCTTGTCCTGGAAAATTGTATGTTAGTGAAACTAGAAAATGCATCACAGACAGTACTCAACCGTTTATAAAAAAAAAAAAAAAAAAGTCACTCTTAAGAGTATGTTGTACTGCTGCGCAACTTCACATGTAGGTTCAAGACATTCCCCCAAGTACTGTATAGTATTTAAAGGATTTGTATATTTTAAGGAGCATTAAAAGACTCAACTGAACATGATTTTTTGAAACTTTTTTTGCATTGGTACAATTGTAGTGCCGTGCTATTCATGCCCATTTAAAATTATAAAAAAAATCCAGAAAAAAACCCACAAGAATTGGCTCCCATAGACTATTTAATAGGGTTTAGCAAAATATTGGCTGGGTTCGCCAAACCTCAGCCCTGTCCAGTTTGCTCCTCATCACTCATGAGGCCGGCATCAGCATATCAGAAGTGTATATAGAACCATGTCAATGCACTAAAGCCCCAGGAGACAAAAAAAATAAAAAAACGGTCGACATTCGGCCCGTGTGTATATTGGTGTGTCCGACAGAAGTTGGCTATTTGCCTGTCTTCTGTCAGACGAGCATGCTGGAAAACCAGCAGCTGACTGACTCCCGATTAGCACTCTCAGCCAGTGGCGGATAGCACCGATCAGAGTGTTCTGGCGGGGGGGGGGGGGCGTCCCCCTGTCACAACACAACTGCTCAGCGGAGAAGGCCGCTAAAATAACTTTCCATAGTTAGTATAGTGTCTCCGACTGGAGCTGCTGGGTTGAACGGAAAAAAACTAATATTATGGAACCAGGGTTAAAGATGTGCTGCAGCTGGATGTTGGAGGCCACTTTGCTTGCCACCATATATATATTTGTTACATGATTCACAACAGGTTTAATAGATTACTCCAATCAACATCTGTATATCTAATTAGAAGATGCTCTAAATCAACATTCTACCTTCATAGTAGGTAAGGTTGAATAAAGACAATAGTCCATCCAGTTCAGCCTGTGTAGGTGTATGTGTGTCAATGTTGATAATAATTTCCCATATCCCTGTATGTTGTGTTCACTAAGATGCATGTCCAAGAGTCTTTTAAAAGGGGTCCGGTGCGTCCCTGTTCTCCGTTTCAGGGACGAATCAGGGCAGAATCTTTGCCTGAATTCGGCCCTGAAACAGAGCCAAAGACACACAGGGCTCCTGTGCAAGCCGCTCTGGAGATATGTGGTCTGGCTAGAAAGCCGGTCACATTCTCCTGTCATGCGAATTGGATGCCGGGAAAACCACATCCAATTGGCAATGGTGTGAATCCAGCCCTAGTGCTTGTAGTTGTTCCTTGTAATTGAAGTCCTCCAGTTCCCTTATTCCTTTTGTTGTCCTTCTCTGGACCCTCTCCAGCATATCCTTCCTGATGTTAAAGGAAGGAAAGGGTGACCCCTGGAAGTCGCACATCTATGGTGTCCTGCTATGATGAATGAAGTGGCACCCTCAGCCTGGACTCTAACCAGGCCACGCCCCCAACATGTTTCATTCCGCCCCCCCCCCAGGGCTTAGTCATGGCCTGTAAAGTTTCTATATCCTGATGCTCCCTGCTTATTTTTGTGTTATAATATATGTATAATGTAGAGGTTTCGATGGTCTGCAAAAGCCCTCAATCTAAAACGAAGATCTGAAAGTAGTCACAGAAATTTCAGAATCAGGTGATAGTAATCTAATAGATACCAGGATGCATCAGGGCCATGAACTAGCAAAGACGTTGCATTGGGAGCAGCAGCTATGTCCGTGCAGCCACTGCGTCTCAATTGACAGCAATGTGACTGGCTGCACGGGAATGCATCCAACACCTGGACATCCCTGTGTGGGTAAACCCGGCACTCTATGGGCATACGGCTATGTGTGCCCCATCGGAATGAGGCCTTAGGAGTGTAACTGTGAACCTCAACCGTAATATAATATTGATTTATTACTCTTATGATATTGATGTTATCTATGTCTTTCTTGGGAAGAATAAAATGGTAAATCACAAACAGCACTAACACAGTATGACATTTGCAAAATTTATATGGAAATCTAGGTAAAAATATGCAACACATTTGAATTTTATAAATGATTCATTTTAGATTATTACTGTATTCAGTGGCTGATCTGTAAGATTTTGAATTGCTGGCTACCATTTTCAGACATGATCTATAATTTGCACTGTATATTGCATATGGGTTGTTAATAAAAAACAGATTGAGCAAAATTAGTATGTCCGTGTGTCAAGTCCCCATTGGGACCAAAAGCACTTGCTTGGCTTACAAAAACAATGACACACATTTCCTGCCTCTCCTATGTTACTTATATTCATATAGATTTGCAGGAACCATTAGCAACTACATCAGGGTCTAGCTCACCTAGCAAAAGAGATATTGTTTATTTAAAATGTTTAACCAAACTTTTTTTTTAACTTTGTATAAAGAATGGTTAAAACCTCTGACAGTTTTTTTTGTCTTGGTTTCATTTCTTTTCACGTCTTGTCCCAGAGATAAAGCAAGAAGTTAGTAGTAAGGGAAACATTTCTACAAAGTGAGAGGAACTTCTTTCTTAGCGCCAGTTCACATGTATGCAGCTCTGCGTCCTGCGGGTATGAGGGCATGCCAGTCCATTGTACCTGGATTCTCTGTAGGGAAAATAACCTTTTCCTAAGCACAGCTGCATGATGATTGCATGGTGCTTTTGCGCCATGCGATAGCCATGTGCGGGAAACTGAACCACGTTTTTCAAAGCATATTGGCCCCATAAAGGATGATCAGGGGAAGTGCGTTACATAGGAGAAGGCAACTGTACTAAATGCATTCTTCTCCCCAGTTTTTACAAAGGAAAAGAAGGAGTATAATAACCATGACTGCATTGTTAGTAACACAACACAGAAAACAGTGTCCAAAAGGGGTTAAAAAAATCTAATGTAAATAAATCACCAGGACTAGATAAAGAGTCCTCAGACCTTTATATCAATTTTTTAAGGAGAGCTTAGTGACTGGATTGGTACCAGCTGATTGGTGAAAAGCCAACGTGGTACAAATATATATTAAAAAAAAAAGCCCAAGATATATACCTGGAAACTACAGACAAGCCAGTCTAACATCATAATATGAAAACTATAGGAGGGGATGAAAAGGGACTATATCCAATAATTTGCTTATGAAAACAGTATTATTAGTAGTAATCAGCATGGATTTATGAAAGACTGTTCTTGCCAGACCAAACATTCTAATAGGAAGTGAGCTGTTATCTAGATAAAAAGGGCCTGTGGACGTAGTGTATATGGATTTTGCCAAAACATTTGATACAGTTCCCCATAAATGGTTAATTTACAAACTGAGGTCTGTTGGCAAGGATGATCATGTATGTACCTGAATAGAAAACTGGTTATAGGGGCGCATCCAAAGGCTGGTGATAAACAGCTTTTGGACTTATTTTTACCCCCCTTTTTTTCTTATATTCGTTTGTCAAAGTTTAGCTCACATTTTACTTTGGGACTCACTAAAGGATGTTATATGTGTAATATATCACTTATGTATGATATTTATGTATATTATTTTTGCACACTATCACGTGGTGTGGGTTTGAGATATATACATTTGTTTAGTTATATACTCATCGTATATGGTTTAGCGCCACAATTTTTTACTTAAAATACGGTTCACAATATTACTTTGTTTAAGTTGGCAGCTGTTAGCTTCATTCATTTCACCTTTTCATGTGCGCAGTGGTGGTTTGATTAATCAGGGTGCGCGTGATTTTTTGGACCTACTTCTAGATAAACAGTGTGTACTCAGAATAGTCTGGAGTTGTGAGCGGGGTACCCCAAGGCTATGTCCTAGGGACCAATTCTGTTTAATTTATTCATAAATGATATAGAGGTTGGTATAAATAGTTAAAATGTCAGTGTTTGCTGATAATACAAAGCCAAGCAGGCCATAAATTTCACAAGAGGATATAAAAATTTTACAAGAACAACTCAATAACAATAAAGGGATGGGCAGCTACATGGCAAATTAGGCTTAATGTTGAAAAATGTACAGTAATGCACTTGGGGGCTAAAAGTAAGAATTTACGTTACTCAGGGGGGGAGGGGGGGCTTTGGGGAAATCCAGAATGAAAAAAGATCTGGGGGTCTAGTACATCACAGGCTCAGCAATAGTATACAATGCCAAGCTGCAGCAAGCAAAGCTAGCAGACTACTAGCATGCATTAAAAAGGGTATTTACTCAAGAGATAAGACTGGAATTCTGCCACTTTACAAAACTCTGGTATTGCCACATCTTGAGTATGCCATCCAGCTCTGGTCACCAGTCCTCAGATAAGTAGTGCTGGAACTGAGAGCCCAGAGAAGGACAAAAAAACAAATAAGGGAACTGGATGACCTTACTTACGAGGAATAATGACAAGTATTAAAAGACCATCTAGCATAGGGAGGAAACCATGGGAACTGGATTCTTTACTGTCAGAGCAGTAAGGATTTGGAACTCCCTTCCACAAGTTGGTGGTGTCCGCAGGGAATGTTGATAATTAAAAAAACTCTTATGCCGCGTACACACAACCGTTTTTAATGTCATTGAAAAAAACTGCATTTTTCTTGACGTGATTCTTCTCAAGCCTGCCTTGCCTACACACTATCGTGGAAAAAAATGCTTGAGTAAAGCGCGGTGACGTACAACGGCACTATAATGGGGAAGTTCCATTCGGATGGCGCCACCCTTCATGTTAGTAAAGCAGCCTCGTGCTTTTCAGTCCATTACAGCGTGACGAATGTGCTATCTCCATTACGAACGCTAGTTTTACCAGAACGAGCGCTCCCGTCTCATACTTTATTCTGAGTATGCGCATTTTTTTTCACGTCATTAAAGCCCACACATGGCCGTTTTTCATGACGAGAAAAATGACGATGTGAAAAATTAGAGCATGTACCAATTTTTTCATGGCCGTTTTTCACGTCATGAAAAATGCTCTGAAGCCCACACACGATCATTTTTAATGACCATTTAAAAAAAAAAAAAATTCTCGTCATTAAAAACGGTCGTGTGTACACGGCATTAGATGTGCATCTAAGCAAATGCAATATACAGGGATATGGGAAATGGTGTTGACAAAAACACACAAGCACCAACTCAGATTGAACTGGATGGACTAGTGTCGTTATTCAACCTTACCAACTATATACCTATGTAAATGTTATTCATTTAGGGTGTACATCCACGTTAAATACATCCAGGTTACAAAAAAATTGATGGCAGTAAATACTTCTGTATTATCATGCTCTAGAAAACAGTGCAACCAAAAGACAATAATATAAGACAATTTTTTTATCAGCCCTTGCAAATAACAGATACAGTGAAATCTCGGATTGTGAGTAACACGGTTAACCGCTTCCCTACCACACTATTGTAATATGACGGCGGCAGGAACCCTTTGTCCCTCCGGTCCGCCGTCATATGACGTCTTTTTTTCCCGAGCCTCTAGGGGGCGCGCGCCGTCGCCGCGTTACTCGGCACCCGATGCGCGTGCCCGGCAGCCGCGATGTCCGCCGGGCAACCGCAATTGCCCGTGAACACGGCAGGACCGTGGATCTGTGTGTGTAAACACACAGATCCATGTCCTGTCAGAGGAGAGGAGACCGATGTGTGTTCCCAGTACAGAGGAACACAGATCTGTCTCTTCCCCTTGTGAGTCCCCTCCCCCTACAGTTAGAATCACTCACAAGGGAACATATTTAACCCCTTGATAGCCCCCTAGTGTTAACCCCTTCCCTGCCAGTCACATTTAAACAGTAATAAATGCATTTTTATAGCACGGATCGCTGTATTAATGTGAATGGTCCATTACTAGTAAAAACAAAAAACAAACAATAAAAATGCCATAAAACTATCCCCTATTTTGTAGATAACTATAGCTATAACTTTTGCGCAAACCAATCGATATACGCTTATTGCGATTTTTTTTTACCAAAAATATGTAGAAGAATTTCGGCCTAAACTGTGCAAAAAAAATTTTTATATATATTTTTTGGGGATATTTATTAAAGCAAAAAATTTTTTTTTTTTTTTCGAAATTGTCACTCTTTTTTTGTTTATAGCGCAAAAAATTAAAACCGCAGAGGTGATCAAATAGCACCAAAAGAAAGCTCTATTTGTGGGGAAAAAAATGATAAAAACGTCAAATTGGTACAGTGTAGCATGACCGCGTAATTGTCATTCAAAATGTAACAGCGCTGAAAGCTGAAAATTGGTCTGGGCAGGAAGGGGGTGAAAATGCCCTGTATAGAAGTGGTTAACGAGCGTTTCGCAATACGAGCATTTTAAAAAAAAAATCCTGACTCGGTTTCCGAGTGTTGTCTCACGCTGGGGAAACTCGCTTTGATATGCGAGTGCTTTGGATTACGAGCATTCTCCTGGAACGGATTATGCTCGTAATCCAAGGTTCCACTGTACAAAGTTTTTTTGTTATCCATATCCTGAGTTTAAGGCCACACTACACCTGGTAATGGGCCCGACTACGACTACATGAGAACCCCAGCGGGGGTTCCCAACAATTAGCTGCAAGAGCCAGACCTATTAAAAGCAATGGGAGGCTACTGTCTCCCGCAGCTAATTGTGGTCGCTCACATATAATCACTTACAAAGTGATCACCTGTCAGTAATGGACCCTGGACACAGACAACCTACACCCAGGGTAGATCACTCGAAGATGATTGCTCCAAGAGCTATTGCATGCGAGCAGCTGTGGGGACTCGGCAGCCTCAAATTGTTTTCAAAAGGGGTTGGCTCCTGCAGCTAATCCCGGGGAAACCCTGCTGGGGTTCCTGCATGTAGTCAGAGTTGACCCTTTTACCAGGTGTGAATGTGGCTTAAATAAGGTTTAACATATGATTTCTTTCAACAGCTTCTTGAATTGGGTCATGTGATCACTCATGAACTCTTATTATGCTTATGCTTTATATCTAGCAGAAGTAGGCTGATGGAATAAAAAAACTCCAATAATCCTCTATTTCCTAGTTTTGGACAAAAGGGAGAAAGGTTAGAAAATCTACCAGGCTTTTACTTGTGAAGCGATACTAGTGTCTCATTTTTTTTTTCAGTAAAAAATAACAAACATGGTATACTTACCTGCTCTGTGCTGTTGATTTTGCACAAAGCAGCCCAATCCTTCTTCTCGGGTCCCTCTTCAGCGCTCCTGGCCCCTCCCTTCTGCCGAGTGCCCCCACAGCAAGCAGCTTGCGACGGAGGCACCCGAGCCCCAGCTCTGTGTGTCCATTCAGACACAAAGCCGCAGTTCGGCCCCTCCCCTTCTGTCCTCATTGGCTCACTGACTTTGATTACCAGCAACGGGAGCCAATGGCGCTGGCTGTCTCAGCCAATGAGGAGGGAGTGTCCCGGTCAGCCGAGTCTCTCGTGCAACTTTTCTGGATCAAGATGGGCTCAGGTAAGTATTGGGGGGCTACTGCACACAGAAGTTTTTTTATCTTTATGCATAGAATGCATGAAGATAAAAAACCTTCTGCCTTTACAACCACTTTAAGAGCACCACAGATGTTTTAGCAAGTCTAATTAATCTATTTCACATAATAGAGTGTCACAGAAATAGCCAACATTTTTCAACCTGACGGACCTAGCACACTGAGAAATCCCACTCTATACAGAACATAAATTCTTATTTGAATTTGGTCCACTTGTACTAGTTTCTTCTTTTCTTTAACCACCGCAAGCTTTAAAGAAGGGGTACAGCCATGCAGAAGTAACATCTATCACAGAGTATATGTAGTTACTAAGCAGGCAATGTTTCTCCATTAGTCACAGGGATTTATTAGCCATTCTGCAACGGTCATTTCAGAGAAACGAGATTGAAAGGGAAATAGATTCAGGCAGTTTGAAAGCACAGTGCAGCTAGACCACTATTGCTGATAACAGTAAGTTCTAAAGCCTTTGTTATTATCCAGCAAGTGGACCCGAGGGAATTGTGCATGTAGCTTACTACAGGAGACACCTGAAAGAGGGAGGAGCCTACAGCCCCAACAGGGACTGCCAGAAATGGAGGGAAACAATGTTTTTGTGCACTCAGCGCATGTTTTTTATTTATTTTTTATTTAGATTTAATGTCACTTTAAGATCATATAAAAACAAACACAGAGGTCATCAATATTTTTAACAGGACAAACATTTACCCTGAAGAGTACAAATGACAAGACCTCTTTTAAAATTATTGGCTAAACTTGAGGTCGTAATTGAAACTGTGGTGCCTAAGTGTTTCATTTTCAGTTTCCAAGGTAACATTACATCAGATTGTAGACAGCTGGCTCTTTAGTTTTTAACCAAAACAAAGCAACAAATCCAATACACAAAATTATACATTTAAAGAGAGAGAGGGACGTTTGGCTGCCAGTAGACTACACTAAAATCTATGGGAAGGTTGGCATAGTTCCTAGGGTGGAACCTCTCTGCTTCTCTTGGAACAAGTGTATCCTTCGCACATCTGCAATGCTCTCATAACCAGAAACACAGCCAGGTTTCGCTCTGGCTCCGTTTTTTTGTTGGTGGGAAGAACAGGAAAAAGGGGAGAAATGTTTTCAGTGTCTATATATGCAAATAAAACATAAATCTGTGGGTATTAGCTTTAGCTTATATAAAAACAAAGGTAAGCCCTCTAGTTACATCTACACCGCTGTTCAGGAAAGTGGTGAAAAAGGTTCTCTAATGCCCTGTATACACGATCGGATTTCCGATGGATTTTTCCATCGGAAATCCGATGAAGCCGACTTCCATCATTCTTGCCTACACACCATCAGTCAAAAATCCGACCGTCCCAAACGCCGTGACGTAAAACACTCCGAAGAGCTGAGAAAAATTAAGTTCAATGCTTCTGAGCATGCGTCGACTTGATTCTGAGCATGCGTGGGTTTTTTCTCCGATGGAGTTCCCCACAGACAATCGGAATTTGCTATCGTTTTTTTTTCCATCGGTAAAATTTAAAACATGTTCTATTTTTTTATACCGATGGAAAAAAAGACCGATGGGGCCCACACACGATCAGTTTGTCTGATGAAAAAAGTCCATCGGTCTATTTTCATCAGAAAAACCGATCGTGTGTACGCGGCATAACCATTTAATGCAACAGTGAACCAGCTACAGTGTCTTGAAAGTAGTCATACCCCTTGAAATTTTCCACATTTTGTCATGTTACAACCAAAAACATAAATGTATTTTATTGGGATTTTATAGACCAACTCAAACACCAACACAAAGAACCTCCACCCCAATCCCAAGTCTTTTGAAGACTCTAATGCCCCGTACACACGGTCGGGATTCCCGACAGAAAAAGTCAGATGGGAGCTTTTGGTCGGGAATTCCGACCGTGTGTATGCTCCATCTGACTTTTTCTGTCGGGAATTCCGACAGACATAGATTGAGAGCAGGTTCTCAATTTTCCTGTCAGAATTTCCGACTGATTTTTTCCCGTTGGAAATCCCGACCGTGTGTACGGGGCATTACAGGTTTTGTTCTAAGATTGCCCTGTATTTGGCTTCATCCATCTTCCCATCAACTCTGACCAGCTTCCCTGTCCCAGCTGAAGAAAAGCATCCCCACAACACGATGCTGTCACCACCATCTTTCACAGTGGGGATGGTGTGTTCAGGGCGATGTGCAGTGTTAGTTTTCTGCCACAAATAGCGTTTTGCTTTTAAGCCAAAAAGATACATTTTGGTCTCATCTTACCAGAGCACCTTCTTCCACATGTTTGCTGTGTCCCCCACATGGCTTCTCACAAACTGCAAACAAGACTTCTTATGGCTTTCTTTTAACAATGGCTTTCTTCTTGCCAATCTTCCATAAAGGCCAGATTTGTGGAGTGCATGACTAATAGTTGTACTGTGGACAGATTCTCCCACCTGAGCTGTGGATCTCTGCAGCTCCTCCAGAGTTACCAAGGGCCTCTTGGCTGCTTCTCTGATTAATGCTCTCCTTGCCTGGCCTGTCAGTTTAGGGGGACAGCCATGTCTTGGTAGGTTTGCTGTTGTGCTATACTCTTTCCATTTTCAGATGATGGATTAAACAATGCTCTGTGAGATGTTCAAAGCTTGGGATATTTTTTTTATAACCTAACCCTATTTTGAACTTCTCCACAACTTTATCCCTGACCTGCCTGGTGTGTTCCTTGGCTTTCATGATGCCGTTTGTTCACTCAGGTTCTCTAAGAAACCTCTGAGGGCTTCACAGAACAGCTATATTTATACAGAAATTAAATTACACACAGGTGGACTATATTTACTAATTAGGTGACTTATGGAGGCAATTGGTTCCACTAGATTTTAGTAAGGGGTATCAAAGTAAAGGGGGCTGAATATAAATGCACACCACACTTTTCAGATATGTATTTGTAAAAAAAAGATAAAAAATTATAATTTTCCTTCCACTTCACAATCATGTGCCACTTTGTGTTGGTCTATCACATAAAATCCCAATAAAATACATTTACGTTTTTGGTTGTAACATGATAAAATGTGGAAAATTTCAAGGGGTATGAATACTTTTTCAAGGAACTGTATACAGACGGTCCCCTAGTTACAAACGTCCAACTTACAAATGACTCAAACTTACAAATGGAGGCTGACAACAGGAAGTGAGAGAAAATCTACCCCTAGGAAGGGAAATTCACTCCTGTAATGCCCCGTTACACACACCCGGGTTTTCCGACGGGAAAACTGCGAGGAGAGCTTTTGGCCGGGAATCCCGGCCGCTCTCTCGCAGTTTTTCCGACAGGAAAACTGCCAAACCCACCGGCAAAAAAAAGAGAACCAACTCTCTTTTTTTCTAGTCGGGATTCCCAACTGATTTTTTCCCGTCGGAAATCCCGAGCGTGTGAGTTATCATGGGAAAAAGGTGTCTCCACTGATGTTTTATCACCAATGCTTGTTTCCACAACAACCCAAAATTTTCAAAATCCAATTGTCATTGGGACAGAAAGTGAGATGAAATCTTCTGAACAGGGGCATAGATAGCAAAACAAACATTAACGGGGTGTTAACCCTTCCCCATGCTATCCAAAAAGCTTAAAAATCGTTTTTTTTGGCTGAAGCTACACTTAAAAAATGTTACCTGTTTCGACTTGCAAACAGATTCAAATTAAGAACAAACATACAGACCCTATCTTGTTTGTAACCTGGGGACCGCCTGTATACACAGTTCACATGGTCTCATGAACTCTTTTACAAGCAAAGGTTTGTAATTTTGATCAACAAGTCTTGTGATCCAGCAGGATGCAGAGCCAGGGATTTTCCTAATTTTTTTTATATTGCATGTAATATAGTACATGTAGTATAGCTTCTCCGAGCATACTTAAACCTTCCTTCCATCACTTCTTCCCAATCCATCTACCATTTCCCCGGTTTTTTTAATATATAAAAGAAAGCCTCTGACAGCATTTTTGAATTACTCAACTCTGTTGTCATGTTGCCCTCCACAGAACCTCCTCCATGATGGAAATCTGGAGATCCACCACTGGAGTTTAATCTGCCACCAACCGTGCATGTTCTTGTTGCTATCCATCTTATGTTATGTTGTCGTGAGATGTGCTACATATTCTCATCTAAAAAAATAGATAATACTTAATATAATGTTTTAGCAGACATGGCAGCTACTGCTTAAATGAAACTACACTCCCAAAAAGGAAATTAGTTCTGCTTTAACACTCCCACCCCAAGCAGAATTGCTACTGTTTTGAAAGTTTTTTTTGCTTTTTTAAATGTTTAGCCCCACCCTCACCACCATTCTGGCCTAGGCCAGAATGACATGTACCCATTCCTGCTGACTCCTGGGATATATACATCAAATCTTCCAGGAAGCTGTAGGATCGCCACACAGAGCAGCCAGGGGGTAGACTGGGGGGTGGGGCCGGCATTTCATCAAAATTGGCTGCCTGCACTCAGAAGAGGCAGCCCGTTATAGAGGACCAAGATGGCGGGCACAGGCTGTGTGTCACTCGAAAAGCAGATCACAGTGGGACAATGCTAGATTCACTGTGCGGGTGAATATGTGCAGGAAGAGCACTACATCAGGACAGGTAAGTGGGGGAAAAAAACATGGAGGGAGTACTGCTTTAACCGAACAATTTGAAATAATCTGTATAGAGCTATTGTCAGCTGTGATTATATTATAGAAATATCTGCAAAGGGTAGCATACATTTACAGTTATTTTATTTTTATTTTCTTTACAGTGTCATATAAAAGCACTTTTGAGTCAACAGACCTGAGGAAAAAAGATATGCTAAACAATACACAAACAATATAGGCTGTATCCACAGTATGCAGCTTTAAATTAAGCCATGACTTCCTGTTGTTTATCAGTCAAAGAACATTTTTGGAGTACTTTTCTAGAGCTGTTGCCAGTCCCTTGAATAAAGGCCCTTTGGCAAGCAAACGTACACAACATTTGTGAGAAGATTCTTTCTCCAGCTATAACCAATAAAGACACAAATGTCTATGAAATTACCGAAGATTTTTTTTGAATGCTACAGTGCCTTGAAAAAGTATTTATACCCCTTGACATTTTCCACATTTTTGTCAGGTTACAACCAAAAACATAAATGTATTTTATTGGAATTTTATGTGATAGACCAACACAAAGTGGCACATAATTGTGAAGTGGAAAGTGTGGCGTGCTTTTTTATTCACCCCCCCCCCAGGTCAATACTTTGTAGAACCACCTTTTGCTGCAATTACAGCTGCAAGTCTTTTTGGATATGTCTCTACCAGCTTTGCACATCTAGAGAGTGACATTTTTGCCCATTCTTCCTTGCAAAATAGCTCAAGCTCTGTCAGATTGGATGGAGAGCGTCTGTAAACAGCAATTTTCAAGTCTTGCCACAGATTCTTATGTGGATTTAGGTCTGGACTTTGACTGGGCCTTTCTAACACATGAATATGCTTTGATCTAAGCCATTCGATTGTAGCTCTGGCTGTATATTTAGAGTTGTTATCCTGCTGGAAGGTGAACTTCCACCCCAGTCTCACTTCTTTCGCAGACTCTAACTTTCTTCTAAGATTGCCCTGTAATTGGTTCTATCCATCTTCCCATCAACTCTGACCAGCTCCCCTGTCCCTGCTGAAAAAAAGCATCCCCACAACATGATGCTGCCCCCACCATGTTTCACAGTGGGGATGGTGTGTTCAGGGTGATGTGCAGTGTTAGTTTTCTGCCACAAATAGCGTTTTGCTTTTAAGCCAAAAAGATAAATTTTGGTCTCATCTTACCAGAGCACCTTCTTCCACATGTTTGCTGTGTCCCCCACATGGCTTCTCACAAACTTCAAACAGGACTTCTTATGGCTTTCTTTTAACAATGGCTATCTTCTTGCCAATCTTCTATAAAGGCCAGATTTGTGGAGTGCATGACTAATAGTTGTCCTGTGGACAGATTTTCCCACCTGAGCTGTGGATCTCTGCAGCTCCTTCAGAGCTTCAGAGTTACCATGGGCATCTTGGCTGCTTCTCTGATTAATGCTCTCCTTGCCCGGCCTGTCAGTTTAGGTGGATGGCCATGTCTTGGTAGGTTTGCAGTTGTGCCATACTCTTTACATTTTCTGATGATGAATTAAACAGTGCTTTGTGAGATGTTTAAACTTCTCCACAACTTTATCCCTGACCTGTCTGGTGTGTTCCTTGGCCTTTATGATGCTATTTGTTCTCTAACAAACCTCTGGGGGCTTCACAGAACAGCTATATTTATATTGAGATTAAATTACACACAGGTGGACTCTATTTACTAATTAGGTAACTTATGAAGGCAATTGGTTCCACTAGATTTTAGTTTGGGGTATCAGAGTAAAGCGGGTTGAATACAAATGCACGCCACACTTTTTGGATATTTAATTGTAAAAAAAAATGAAAACCATTTATCATTTTCCTTCCACTTCAGAATTATGTGCTGGTCTATCACATAAAATCCCAATAAAATACATTTATGTTTTTGGTTGTAACATGACAAAATTTGGAAAATTTCAAGGGGTATGAATACTTTTTGCACTGTATGCGATGGGGGAACCAGCAGGATTCCTGTGCAGGTTCCTGCATCACGTCAGTAGCAGGCAATTCACACCGCCCTCTGCGAAATGCTGCAAGTGTTAATAGAAAGTTAATGACACCCCCAGACCAGTTCGCAGTGCAAACTGTTAAATGGTACAGGAATCGGATCACATTGGGGTGAACACCATGCAATTCGATTCCAGTACGGATTAAAAAAAAAGGGTCCTGCACCATTTTGGTGCGAATGCAATGTGGTTTCAGCCATACAACAGTTTGTAAGGATGAATTTGCATCGCACAGACATCGCATGTGATTTACACAGCAATGTGGCGAGAATCACATGCGATATAAAAAGGAGCAAACCGTGCTAAATAAAAACTAAATAATAGCATTAAGAGTAGCAGCAACTTATGTGCAAGATGCATACCAAAAAGTAATAGATGTCAGAGAAGCTGTGCTAATATCATGAAAAATCTAATATTGTAGGTGGATCGCTTTTCAGAGCGTGTGAATCACTCTTCAGAGGCACCAATATAAACAAATTAATGTGAATAATTGTGAAAAACACTGTGAAACATAAATAGTATATACAAGTGAATCGCTATTAGAAGGCGAGTGATAATTGAATCAATCATGAAGGACAAATATAGAAAATGACATACATGACTCCTACTATAACAGAAAATCTTAATGAAATAAAGTGTCTCTGACAATTAACGCAATGAAGCGCCAAAGGACTAAAGGGTCACTCTTCAGATGGCCAATTCGCATTTTAAAGTTTTCTTCGTGTGCAATTAACACACCAACAAAACCCTTCACCACATAGATTAAAGGCATACCCAGAAGGCAAGCTTATTGTGCTTGCGGCTATTAACCCAGCTTGGGCTTTTCTCATCCAGGTGGTTCAGAATGGCGGTCTCCAGAAGATCCCTTGAACACGAATAACTGATAAGGACTTGGAAACGGCATCCAGATAGGACAACCCAGTCACAGATGATGTTCAGAATAAGCTTTCTCTGAGGTCCAGCACCACTTCTCTTCCAGGTTGAGTGATGACCAGTGTCATGTAACCCACTCCCTGTGAGGATAGGGTGTCCTCTTGATGCTCACATCACTACATCCACTACCACAGAAGATCAGAAACGGAAGAGGACCCCAGCCATGTGACAGCTTGCCAGTGCTCCTTCTGCTGCTGCTCCTTCCCTGAATGAGACTCTGTCCCCTTGCTCATTCAGAGAAGGAGCAGTAGCAGCAGAGGAGCAATGGCAAGCTGTTTGGAGGCCGGGCGTGATGTTATGATGTCACGCCGGCCTCTGCATTCAAAAAATGGTGCTGCCTCGGCAGGGAAGCCGGGATTGTTTTTTTGTTTTATTTCAGGCTTCCCAGCCTAGAGGTGAGATGTGGGGTCTTATTGACCCCATATCTCACTGTAAAGAGGTCCTGTCATGCCATATTCCTATTACAAGGGATGTTTACATTCCTTGTAATAGGAATAAAAGTGATCAAAAAAATAGGATTTTATAACAGCTTACCTGTAAAATCCTTTTCTTGGAGTACACCACGGGACACAGAGCTAGTCATTACATAATGGGTTAAGGGTCACCAGCGGTGATTGGACACTGGCACAACCAATGGAAGACAGTTCCCCTCCATATAACCCCTCCCATCAGGGAAGTACCTCAGTTTTGTAGCAAAGCAGTAAGGTTCCCATAAGAAGGGGGGGACCTCTGTGTCCCGTGGTGTACTCCAAGAAAAGGATTTTACAGGTAAGCTGTTATAAAAATCCTATTTTCTTTATCGTACACCACGGGACACAGAGCTAGTCATTACATAATGGGACGTCCCAGAGCAATGCTCATATGAAGGGGGGGAGACACAGATCAACACAGGCCGCTTGCGGACCAGAAGCCCTATACTGCTGCCTGCAGCACACTTCGCCCAAAGGCGGAATCCTCATGTCCTTTCACATCTATTTGATAGAATTTGGAAAATGTATGGACTGAAGACCAAGTTGCAGCTTTACAGATCTGAGCCATCGAAGCCTGGTGGTGCACTGCCCATGAAGCACCTATCGCCCTGGTAGAGTGCGCCTTAACAGGAAAAGGAGGAGTCCTGTTCTTTAAACCATAAGCTTGAATAATTACTTGTCTAATCCACCTGGAAATGGTGGATTTTGATACCGCTTGGCCCTTCTTGGGCCCATCTGGTAAAATAAACAAAACATCTGTTTTACGTATCTGAGCGGTTGCTTGCAGATACACCTTTACCGCTCTCACTAGATCTAGAGAGTGTAATAATTTTTCCCCCGCCGTCCGCGGGTTTGGAAAAAAGGAAGGCAGAACAATGTCTTGATTCAAGTGAAAAGCCGACACCACCTTAGGTAGAAAAGCCGGATGGGGTCGTAGTACGATTTTGTCCTTGTGACAAATTAGATAAGGCTCTTTACAAGAAAGAGCTGCTAGCTCTGATACTCTCCTAGCAGAAGCTATAGCAATCAGAAAGGCCAACTTCCTACTCAATATAATTAAAGGAATATGGCGAATAGGTTCAAAAAGGTTGCTTTTGCAACACTGACAATACCAAATTCAAATCCCATGGACACAAGGGAGTCCTAACTGGAGGATTTATCCTCAGTACCCCCTTAATGAATGTCCGAACTAGGGAGTGAGATGCCAATGGTCTCTGAAAGAAGACTGATAGAGCCGATATTTGCCCTTTGATGGTGCTAAGGGCTAAATTCATATCCACTCCTAACTGGCAAAAAGCAAGAATCCTACTTATTTCATACTTCTGAGGATTCCAACATCTGGATTCACACCAGGAAACGTATGCTCTCCAGACTCTCTGATAGATGAGTCTGGAGGCTGGCTTTCTAGCATTAATGAGCGTAGAAAGAGCCGGACCAGAGACCCCTCTCTTTTTAAAAATGTGGGTCTCAGCAGCCAGGCCGTCAACTTTAGCCTTTGTAAGGAAGGGTGGAATACTGGACCCTGTGACAGCAGGTCGTGTCGAAGTGGAAACTTCCAGGGCCTTCCTATCGCCATTTTTACAATCTCGGCGTACCAAGGCCTCCTGGGCCAGTTTGGGGCCACTAGGATTACTGGTATTCCCTCCTCCTTGATCCTGCGAAGCAGTCTTTGTAGAAGAGGGATCGGAGGGAATGCATAGATCAGTGAGAACTGATTCCATGGAGTTATTAGAGCGTCTGTATTATTAGAGCGTCTGTCCCGTAGGCTAGAGGATCTCTCGTTCTGGACACAAAGTTGTCCAATTTCTTGTTGAACCTGGCAGCTAGCAGGTCTACATCTGGGTTTCCCCATCTCAGACATATGGCCTGAAAGATCTCGGGGTGAAGAGACCACTCTCCTGGTAGCAGCTGCTGACGACTCAGGTAGTCTGCTTGCCAATTTTCTATCCCTGGAATGAAGATTGCAGAAAGGCAAGGTACATGCTCTTCTGCCCATGCCAGGATCCGGTTCACCTCTCTTTGGGCTGCCCGACTGCGGGTGCCTCCTTGGTGATTGATGTAAGCTACTGCAGTAGCATTGTCGGATTGAACCCGAACTGGGTAGCCCTGTAACCTGTATGTCCAGGTTTTGAGGGCTAGATATACCGCCCGGATCTCTAGCACATTGATGGGCAGGATCCCCTGAGTCTTGGCCCAGGTTCCCTGGGTAGAAGCCTCCTCGAATACTGCACCCCAGCCCGATAGGCTGGCATCCCTAGATACCACCTTCCAGGCCACTGGGAGGAAGGACTTTCCCTTCCGTAAATTCCTGGCTTCTAGCCACCAATCGAAGCTGTGGCGTACTTGTGAGGACAGGCGCATGGGTATATCCAGAGCTTGGCTCTTCCTGTTCCAGGAAGCTAAAATATTGCCTTGAAGTAGTCTCGAATGAAACTGGGCGTAAGGGACCGCCTCGAAGGAGGCTACCATCTTTCCCAATAGTCTCATGCAAAGGCGAATAGACGGCCTCTTGTTTGCTTTGACCTTGTGGATCAGGTCTTTCAGAGACTGTATCTTCGGTTCTGGCAGGTATACCCCGTTTTGGGCTGTATCTATGATCATGCCCAGGTACCCTATCCTTCTTTGGGCCTGGAGAGAGGATTTTTGTAAATTTATAATCCATCCTAAATGCTCCAGGTATCCTACTGTAGTGTGTACAGCGTGACCCAATCCGTCCTTTGACTGATCTATTACTAGTAGATCGTCCAGATAGGCTGTTACCGCAATGCCCCGTGTTCTTAGGTTTGCTAACAGAGTAGCTAGCACCTTTGTGAATACTATGGGCGCGGTGGCTACACCAAACGGCAGAGCCACAACTTGAAAGTGGCGATCTTCTACCGCAAACCTTAGGAATCTTTGGTGAGCGGGGAGGATGGGTATGTGTAAATGTGCGTCCTTGATATCTATGGGCGCCATGAATTTTCCGCCCTTTAAAGTGGCGGCCACGGATCGGATCGTTTCCATTCGAAAATGGCGATCGTTCAGGAACCGATTTAGGGATTTTAGATCCAGGATGGGTCTGACATCTCCATTTGGCTTTGGAATCACAAAGAGGTTTGAGTAAAAACCTGAACCTCGCTCTTTTTGGGGTACGTCTGTAACTACCCCTTGAGCCATTAAGTGATTCAAACCTTTGAAGAAGGATTCTCTTTTTTGTGGATCCTTGGAGTCTTGAACCTCGGAATTGAGAAGATGGGATCTCTCGAAATTCCAGTTTGTACCCTGAGGATATTGTGGATACTACCCAATTGTCCTGGATTTCTGACCACCAAGTCGCTCAGAACTGACAAAGCCTTCCTCCCACTCGGCCGAGCGGGGGCGCCCCTTCACTGAGAGGCTTTGGGGGCTTGCTTATTAGCTCTTGCACCCCACGGCTTCTTGTTCTTCTGAGCTTGCCCCTTGGCTTTTGTGGGCGGCTAAAACAGGCCGCCGCCACTGGTTGGAGTCAGATTTCCCGGGAGCTGGGGAGAGAGCGTTTAAAACAAGATCTCTTGTTTTTCTTTCTCTCAGGTAAAAGTCGTTTTACCACTTGATCTTCTGTATATATTTTTCTAAATCTTCCCCAAATAGGCGTTCGCCATGGAACGGGAACTTGCCAACAGCTTTTTGCATGGGGTCTCCGCTGACCAATGCTTAAGCCAAAGTACTCTGCGCATCTGTACCAGCTGGAGTGTAAGGCGTGATGCCTGTATGATAGAATCTCTCATGGCATCCACTGTGAAGCATAAGGCTTTAGGCAAATTTTCCCAATTTCTAGCCTGCTCTGAAGGCAGTTCCTTCAGCCCCTGCTTTACCTGTTGGCTGATGACCTGACACATACCGACTGCTGCTACTGCAGGTTGGGTAATTGAGCCGGCCAAAAGGAAGGAGGATTTCAACTTCCTCTCAGAAGGATCTTTTAAACCCTTGTACATTATCCACCGGACATGTCAGGTTTTTATTTACACAAGAAATAGCCGCAACTACCGCAGGCAGGCTCCATTTCTTTAAAAAAAAAAATTTTCCCCCATAGGATAAAGAATGTTAAACCTTTTTGGAGGTGAGAAACGCTTATCTGGATGTTGCCAGTTTGCGTATATTAGATCCTCTAGTAACGGATGAACCGGGAAGGAGCATGCACCTTGCAGGGATCTTAATGACCCTAGGGAGGAGACAGGTAATTCCGTTACCTCCGCAGAGGTTAACTTAAATGCACTGCTATAGCATTGTACCTGTGACCTTAAAATCTGGCTCCTCATCCTCTGCTGATGTAGCCTCCTCCTCCTCATCCTCCTCCCTCAGGTACTTCTGAAGGGAGGTCCAATACTGGAAGAGACCTGCTTCGCTTATTGTCCCTTTTTAGAGGACTTAGCGATTAAGGTAGCAATTTTTTCCTCCAGATTATTTAGGGCAGCTGATAAAGTGTCCTCAGTGACATATACAGGCCCAGGCTTCACTGGGGAAGCCGCCATACCTGACAGAGGTAATGGCTCATCCTGAACAGGTGCATTTAGCAACACAGGAGAGAAAGGTACCGAGTCAGCACAGTTAGAGCCTCCTCTCAGGCGGTGGTGCTTTCTTATCTCTTTTTGTCCGTATTACTTCCCCTGGAAGGCTTACTGTTTAGACAAAATACAAGGTACCTAAATGCATATACTACCGTGTTCAGTTTAGCAAATACATTAAGTATGCAACTTTTAACACATAACTATGCATAACATGGATGTCTTCTAGGAAGTACCCAATCCAACCACATGGAGTCTTACGTCCCTGTATAGCTGCTGTGTTTCTCTGCCAGGAATAAGAGAACTAACGAGCTTGCTTGCTGCTGCAGTGCTTCTCACACTGACAGTCTTTTAAATTTGGCGCCGTTTCTGTGCCTGCGCGCGCCACGTGCCCGCGCACGCCTTCGCCCCCCCTCCGATAAAGCGCGCTCCCGCGCGCGCGGCCCTTAGCGCTATGGCGGTGGCCATAGTGAGAGAGGACTCTCATCAGCCCTTGTTCCCACTTACCTGCATCTGCAGGTGTCTGGTCGGCCACCGAAAGGAGGATCGGGGTGCCCCAGCAAGCTCAGCAGCGGAGGTGACGAGCAGTGTACTTCGCCGAAGCCGACACTGAACAGAGTGAGGTGAGTATATTCAGCTCTTTACTCCCCCCAGTGGTGGAAAAAAAGAAGACATCCACTTTTTGAAAAAGGTCCCAACCTAGTTATGGACCTTCTAATCTCACCTTATCCACGCCGCAGGTTTTTCTGCTGAAAGATTTCAGACAGATACCAAACTTCACCCTTCACGGTGGGCTATGTGTGCCAACCTTCAGGGATATGGGTTCCTATTTAAAGGATACCTCTCCCCTGGGCCTTGTACAAGACTCTTACCAGGACTTTATAGCGAAATAGCGAAAGTGCTGGATCTTAGAGCCCAGTCCTCCGAAGAGAGACATTACAGGCGACGCCTCATGGATGAGGCCCGGATCCCATCCAGATTCAGCTCATTTGTAGGCGTCTTGGATGGATCCGAAAGCATAGCTCTTTTACCCCCAGAGGGTCTCTTTGGTAGAGCTTTCCTTTAGCACCTCCTAACGCGTCCAACACCTTTCGACACTGGCAAAAAAACTGAGGTACTTCCCTGATGGGAGGGGTTATATGGAGGGGAACTGTCTTCCATTGGTTGTGCCAGTGTCCAATCACCGCTGGTGACCCTTAACCCATTATGTAATGACTAGCTCTGTGTCCCGTGGTGTACGATAAAGAAATTATATTTTATATAGTCATACTAAAAAAAGAAAAGTAAAATTAACAATTAAAAAAATTAAATAAAAAAGTTTTATAGCGCCCCTGTCACCCTGTGCTCGCACGCAGAAGCGAACACATACGCAAGTCCCACCCACATATCAAAACGGTGTTCAAACTACACATGTGAGGTATCGTCGCGAACGTTAGAGCGAGAGCAATAATCCTAGCCCTAGACCTCCTCTGTAACTCAAAACATGTAACCAGTAAAAAAAAAATGGAAGCGTCACCTATGAGAATTTTTAAGTACCGAAGTTTGGCGCCATTCCACGAGCGTGTGCAATTTTGAAGCGTGACATGTTTGGTATCTATTTACTCGTCGTAACATCATCTTTCACATTATGCAAAAAAATTGTTATAACTTTAATGTTTTTTTTTTTTTTTTTAAAGCATGAAACTGTTTTTTTTAATAATGTTTGGGTGTTCTATGTAATTTTCTAGCAAAAAAAGGATGATTTTTACATGTAGGAGTGAAGTGCCAGAATTGGCCCGGATGGGAACTGGTTAAAAACACGATATGGGTTCTAATCCTTACACATTTTACCTAAAACAATTATTTCCAGAATAACCTAGGAATTAGCCTTGGGAGGGTGGTTGGACTGTCAATTCTGAGAGGTGTGGCAATATGGCATAAAATGAAAACCACTCTTCAGAAATAAATTAATGGTCATGTATGTAGCTAGGAATAAACATCACATGATAGTACTGATGCAATAATAGATGACTTTGCATGATCTCTTTTCGTGCAACAGATACGGTTTCTTTAAATTCTCAACCATCTTAAGAATATGGCTGATTTCCCAAAAACATTTCCCAGTGCTCTATTAACCAGAAGATTCCTAGGAAATATGTATACTTGGCTAAAAAATAAAATAAAGAAATATACTGTCACTCAAGAAAGTACCAACAGAATCAGAATACTAATTGCCAACTATTTTTGTCTCATATTCCAAAGACCATTTTTTAACCCAGTACTTCAAGATTGCACAGCATACTGGCCACTATCAACATACAACTCAACAAAACAATGTAATAATTTTTTAAAACATACAGGATTAAGAGCCCATTCACATAGGGGCGGCACGACTTGTCCCACGACTGTGCCGGGCGATCTTAACACGACTTCAAAGGTGACTTTCAAAATGACATCTGTATTGAAGTCAATGGAAGTCGCCCTGAAGTCGTCTGGAAGTAGTACAGGAACCTTTTTCTAAGTCGGAGCGACTTGAGTCGCTCCTATTAGAACGGTTGCATTGTACAGAACAGAACGCGACTTGTCAGGCGGCTGAGTCGCCTGACGAGTCGCCCCTGTGTGAAGTCACATAACTCATAAAAAACCATTCCACAAATCACTTTAAATACGTAATTCTTCCACACAAACTTAAATTCAGGTTGCTGTAAGTTTCTACTGTGTTTTGTACATCATCCAGCTCCATTCACTAACTTCTGGAAAAGGAGCGAGTAAGGAATAAATTGGTAAATGAAATGAAAGGAATGGTGATTAATTACTACATTGCAACAAAGGGGATCACTTTTCCATAAATATAATTTTCAGTAATGTCCATATTGAGCTTTATATTTTAAACTATTAACACATTTCTTTACAGGAAGCTCCAAATTCAATTACTGTGATTGTCACCAATCACTAAAATTCACATTTTGTTGTGAAGTCGATGGATCAATTTTTCTTGTACAACTCCCTACAGCACAAAAAATGCATGCCGATGCTCAAGAGGTGACCGTTATATGATGTTCAATTAAGATATTTAGTATATTGTCTACAATCCTGGTTAAAAAAAAAAAAGGAAAAGGATTCCCAATACCAATTCTTTTCGTTAATCTGAAATAAATCAGCCAAATTTACAGTACACTTGTAAAACTATTCTCAAACAAAGAAATCTGACCCAAAACAAGTCCAATAATAGCCAACAAAGCATTCACAACTATACAAGCATTTAAAGTTGCTAAAAGTGCTTCAAAAGTAATGAAAAGTACACCCATGTGCCAGTGTTGCCTTAAAAACGGATTTCCTTCTAAGCAAGTCTTCACTTACCAGCTTCGGCATTTAGGAAGTCAAACAATAGTTACTAGAATCTGCAATTCTTGCTCTTGTTCAGCTTTCTGTCTCCAAATCTCTGATTAAGCACTTCTTGAAAGCAACATGTGATTGCAATCGTGTACACGCGACTTCTTTTCCAAGTTATATTATCAGACACATAAAAGGTTCAGGGCCACAGCTATTACGTTAAAGGAGGGGATTGAGCAGAAGAAAGAGGATGCTGGACTTAATTAGCTGCCTTCTGCTCTCTGACTGATTCCCTGAATCCTAGCTGAGCTGTGGAGCTTGCAAGAAAAAAAAAAAAAAAAAAGCATAAGTCATCAGCTTTAAGCAAATCTTCTATTCACCACAAGGAAAAAAGGGAGTGTTGTATATGGCAAACAATTCCTTTTTTCACTGAGGAAGGCTAGCTAACCTCTTGCTGGCCTCCATAGCCTTAATTGCTGTCTATGGAATTTTAGTGACAAGGAAAAAAAAAAAAAACACATTCTGCTGGACATAAATGGACACAGACCCTATAAATGTTCCAGAATATAAAAGGCAATGCCCAAAGCAAAAAAGATAATGGTAGATTATAAAAAACTGCCTTTCATAAATACAAGCGTCTTCATGTCACATCCTACGTGATGAAAATGCTTCCTGCATTATGATGCATAAATAATAAAACCTAAATATGATTCATTTGTGTGCTAGTGAAAATAAAATTTCCATTTTCTACCAGAAAAGTTTCTCATTTTCGGAAAGCCATAGAACTCTGTGGCAAACATGGTGCATATGTACAGTATGTACATTGACTTATTTACTGCATGTTCTTTAATCCAGATTCTCTTCCACCTCAATATGTCAGTGACAAAATCTTTCCTCTATATATAGGCATTGCAGACAATGCAACCCAATGCAAAAGATGACCATCCAACATACTGTTGCTTGCACATCTTTTAGCGGCAAGTGCAATGAGTAAACTGTTAATTCTGGCCAACACACACTACAGCTGTACTAAAGACAAAAAAGTACCCCAAGGATACCTTTACCTAGGTTCTCCACTGAAGCCAGCTTTTACGTAGCTCCTTACAGGATCATTTCTACTTACTGTATTACCATGTGGTGGTACTTCTTGGCACCAACACTTTTACACATCAGGTCTTCTACTATCAACAAAAGCCTGCAGTGAATTTATTTGACAATACATCTCCTAACTTACAAACACATAAAGCAAAAGAGTTCCCAGGTAACCAGACTGCCCACAAAAACAAAGTGTGGTGGGCTAATGCACTACTGCAATACCTGAATGAAAACTGAAGTCCAAGTCAGATAGTCATTATACCCTATACACATCTCAAAAGCTAAAATTACCAGTTTTGAATGGTTACTACCTTTTTTTTTTTTTTTTTTAATCGACCCTTTTGTAAATATAAGTTGGAGTTGAAAATAGTTGCCTCAAGTGAGTGCAAAAAAATGAAAGTGCTATAACATCAAGTAATGCAAGCTACTGTAAAGATATGCCTTGAGTTTTTCACTTTTCATAATCCAGTACTAAAGCTGCTTCTGCATTTGGAAGAAACACTATATCATAGCTCTCTAAGCTCCCTCGTCACCCTCTCCCATTACTCGCCTCCAAGACTTCTCCAGAACCTCTTCCATTCTCTGGAATTCCCTACCCCAATCTGTCCAGCTATCTCCTACTCTGTCCTCCTTTAGCCGATCCATGAAAACTCATCTCTTGAGGGAAGCCTATACTGCTTCTAACGAAGGCTGGCCATACATTGTACAATTTTATTGTTCAAATTCCTTTACGGCCAGTTCCCACTGGTACAATGTCTGAGATCGGATGTGATTCACACCGCACTGCAGATCACATGCGATCTCTGTGCGATGCAATTTCAGCCAGATAGTATGGTTGAATTCGCATCAAACTCGCACAGGACCCTTTTTTTGGTCTGCAGCAGAATCGGATCGCATGGGTGAGATTCCTGTCCGAGTTTGCAGCTAGCACTGCGAAATGCGAACTGATTTGGGGGTGTCATTAACTTTTAATTGGCACTCCCAACAGTTCGCATAGGGCAGTGTGAACTACCATTGGGAGACATGCGATGCGGGAACCCGCAGTGGATTTGCAGGGTTTCCGCATCGCTGCAGTGTGAACCGGCTTTTAGATTTACCTTCAACTATGTAGTGCAAGGGCCTGCCTAATTGCATACAAAATTTAAATAGTTTAGGTTTGACCTCATATTATACGATTTAGGTAAATCTAAAGGAAAATTGTACAAGAGGTGTGTATAATGTTTGGCCAGCCTAATACATTATACTTCTCTAATGAGTAGGGCCCTCTGGTCCCTCTTGTTTTGAATTGAATTGTAAATGTACCGTCTGCCTTTATTTTGTAAAGTGCTGCACAAACCGTTGGTGCTATATACATCCTGTATAATAAGCTCTAACGGGCAGGGCCCTCCTGTATTGAATTGTATTGTAACTGTACTGTCTGCCCCCATGTTGTAAAGCGCTGCGCAAACTGTTGGCGCTATATAAATCCTGTATAATAATAATATTATAGTAGTGATCACATGCTGTTGGCTTTAAAATTCTTTGAGGATCTGCAAAACTTAAAGTGAACATAAAGGCAAACATAATTCAGGGTAAATAAACATTGCTACCCCTCTCCTCATACCCATGCTACATACGATTTGTTTAAGAGTTCAATGTAAATACCTTTTTTTTATCTGCTTCACATGATCGCAAAGCTCCGGCTTCCCTGTGTAAGTGAGCGGCTAATGCAGTGAGTGGGAGAGAGCATTAACAACAGGGGGAGCAAGAGAAGCCAATGGGTGATGTTGTGACTCTCGGAATTCAGTCGAGCAGCTCGTTGACACAGGGCACAGCTTTATGATCATGTGACTGCAGCAAAGATGATAAAAAAAAAAAAAAATTCCTTAATTTTATCCTGGTAATCCTGCCTTACTTTCTGCACTGGTGCGCAATCATGTTGGAACAGGAAGGGGCCATCCCCAAACTGTTCCCTCAAAGTTGGGAGCATGAAATCATCTAAAATGTCTTGGTATGCTGACGCCTTAGGAGTTCCTTCACTGGAACTAAGGGGCCAGGCCAAACTCCTGAAAAACAACCCCACACCATAATCCTCCCTCCACCAAATGGTTTGGACCAGTGCACAAAGCAAGGTTCAGAAAGACATGGATGAGTGGGTTTAGGGTGGAGGAACTTGACTGGCCTGCACAGAGTGCTGACCTCAATCTGATAGAACACCTTTGGGATGAATTAGAGTGGAGACTACGAACCAGGCCTTCTCGTTCACATCAGTGCCTGACCTCACAAATGCACTTCTGGAAAAATGGTCAAACATTTCCATAGACACTCCTAAACCTTTTGGACAGCCTTCCCAGAAGAGATTAAGCTGCTATAGCTGCAAAGGGTGGGCCAACTCAATATTAAACCTTACAGACTAAGACTTGGATGCCATTAAAATTCATATGCGTGTAAAGGAAGGCATCACAATACTTTTGGTAACATAGTGTAACATCTCTGTCTTTTCCATTACAGGGGGCTGTAGTTTGCAGCCCACAGAGATAGCGGGGAACAATGCTAACTGATAACAATCCAGGGGCAGAAAGTACAGGGAGTTACTGGCTCACAAGAGTTACCTTTTTTTTTGCACTTGTCGAAAAGATATAATAAAACTCTTTCAATGGTATCTTTGACAGACCAGGGAACAAAAGAGAAAATTTACTGTTAAAGTTTATATACACATTAAAGAAGAACCTACCACATATAACACATGTTTACAAATTTACTAGTGCTGTTCCTTGATTTTGGACATCCATATTTGAAATATCATGCTAAAGACCCCTGAAGAGCTACTGGGGAACCTTTTTCAGCAATGGGAAGGGATTTTTCAGCCCATAAGCCCACATTCTTAAAAGTGGTTTCCGAATTGGGTCCCAGTCCTATTCTGCTTCACAGTAAATGGAAGCAAAGCCTTTGGATTAATTGTTCCCGAGTTACTATTATGCTTGGTGAAGTGAATATATTTGCTGGCGAGTAAATAATGAAGTAACTGGCAGAAGAAATTTTTCATTATTGAAAGGTTCACTTTATTTCCACCCAACACATATATTTTACTTTTTGCAATATTTTGGATTGTCAAAGTGGTTCTAAAGGCAGGAGTTTTTTTTTTTTTTTTTACCTTAATGCATTCTCTGGAAATACCCAATACTTCCAGGTTGAGAGGAACAAATGGAATTATGGAATGCAGACCTCACTGTTGGTGTATTCAAAATACACACAAAGCTGTGGGTTGGGACAGCCCATCAAGATGTAGTCGGAACATGCCATCAGAGAAGTATTGTAATTTGGACTGGGCAATAGGGTGGAAGGTTGTGCTCTATGTGGAATATACTGCTATGATTTTATAGGGATGGGACCAAATACACATGTATTAGCACATGAAGAGCTTAAGGCCAATGGGTGACTTAGTCTTTGCCATAGGACACCTAAAGTGATTTCACTGGTAATTACTTTTCCTTATACACAATACAGTTGTTGTAGTATGTGCAGATGTTTTATTAACTGCTTTGCTCTGAATTTCTGATGTCACTGGAAGTTTGCAGTGGAAATATTTCCTGTTTAAAAGGGATTACATTTAAAACACTCTTAGGGACAGAAAACATATGTTCTTATCCACATTCTCATACCACATTTCTTTCTAGAGAAAAAAAGTATCTATGAGCAACTAAACAGAACAGTGGTGCTAAGACGTTACCAGAGTTTATACTCTGTAACCAACAAAATCTAACAGACCAAAATAAAGGTTTTATACAAATGTAAAGTGGTCCTGTCATGCAGCAAAGTTTTCTAATAAACATACATATGAAACTCTTTCCTCATGAATGCTGGAGGGCGATGTCCTCAGATCTTCTAAAGAGCATTCTAGGAAAGTCCATAAAGTTATTTCATTCCCTGTTATAACAAGGATGGCCAACACTCATGTTAACACTCATTTACTCTGGGTTTTTCCTTGTTTTAACAAACTTTGCAGGAAAACTAAAAAAATACCCTACTAAAAATGTCTCATCTGGTCCCATCTCTCACCTCTTTGTTCTATAACCATGTGAAAAAAACAGTAGGAGTTCCATCTCACAGTTTACGGTACAAGGTTTACTTAAAGTCAAAGCCTCTGCTTTCATTTTGAGTAGGGAATGGCAAAAACCCATTGCCACCCAGTCCAGAGATTCCCTTTCATTTCCTGGTAGGTCTACATGATAAGTTAGGGAAAAAAATCTCTGCAGTGGCTCACAGATGGAGTTCTTTGTCTAAGCCAGTTGCCACTAGAACAAGTGGTCCCATTGGAAAATGTCTCCACTCATTTTTATTCAAAACTTTGGAAGTTCCCTCACTTTCAGTCCCAGTGACAACAACCATCAGGACAAATAGAGGGGGTGAACTTCCACAGCGGAGGCATGAACAAGGGTTCTAATTCTTTTGGGGTTACGGGGTTAAACCTATGCCTACTCTATCTAATGTATTATAATTTGCAATTATATACAGTATGCACATGCAGGCAAGCATAAATTACATACTAAATGCAGACTCTGCTCCCTACTCTGTCATGCTACACAATGTTTTTTGTTACTGCTCCTTCTCACAACGCAAATCTGCACGTCAGCCAACTCATTCAATATAAAGTATATGCGTGGCTGATATTTAATCAAATTTTTTAAGTAAGAGACTTATTGGGCTTTGCCACTAAAAGCTCTATTTAGTTGATAACCTACAAATATCTATGTTTAAGCACTTCAATACAGGGCATTTTCACCCCTTTCCTGCCCAGACTAATTTTTAGTTTTCAGCGCTGTCGCACTTTGAATGACAATTGCGCGGTCATGCAACACTGTATTCAAATTAAAATTTAATGCTTTTTTCCCCACAAATAGAGCTTTCTTTTGGTGGTATTTGATCACCTCTGCAGTTTTTATTTTTTGTGCTATAAACAAAAGAAGAGTGACAATTTTGAAAAAAACACAATATTTTTTACTTTTTGATTTAATAAATATCACAATAAAAAAAATAAAAAAAAATAATGTTTTCAGTTTAAGCCGATATGTATTTTCTTCTACATATTTTTGGTAAAAAAAATTTGCAATAAGCATATATTGATTGGTTTGCACAAAAGTTATAGCGTCTACAAAATAGGGGATAGTTTTATGGCCTTTTTATTTATTTTAATTTTTTTGCTTGTAATGGCGGCGATCTGCGATTTTTATTGTGACCGTGACATTGCGGCGGACACATCGGACACTTTTGACACATTTTTGGGACCATTCACATTTATACAGCGATTAGTGCTATAAAAATGCATTGATTTCTGTGTAAATTTGACTGGCAGGGAAGGGGTTAACACTAGGGGGCGATCAAGGGGTTAATATGTCCCCTAGTTAGTTTTTCTAACTGTTGGGGGAAGGGACTCACAAGGGGAGGAGACTGATCTGTGTTCCTCTGTACTGGGAACACACATCGGTCTCCTCTCCTCTGACAGGACGTGCATCTGTGTTTACACACACAGATCCACGGTCCTGCTGCGATCGCGGGCAATCGCGGGTGCCCGGCGGGCACGCACACCAGGCCACGAGCGATGCGGCGCCCGCGCGCCCCCCCAGACGGCCACCTCGAGGGAGAGAGGGTTCCTGCCAGCGTCATATTACTATGGTCCGATAAGGAAGTGGTTAATACAATAAAAATATGTAAAGGCGAGCATGCATAAATGTGAAAATCATATTGGAAATTAATGAAATAGAAACCCATATACATTCACTATAGGGCTCACTTAATATACACTATATGTTTCTTTGATTCCAAGTAGTCAAGAAGTACAGTGGCTCTCAAAGGAAAACAATCTGCTTCAAAACATTAAAGCAAATTTAAATATACAGAGCTCCAGCACACTGACACTTGAGTGAACCATTTAATTTACTTCTACTGCAAACTTCATCTACAGTAGTGGTGATAGTCCAAGAAAACTCCCATGCACAAAAGTGATGTAACAGTGTAAAATTGTGAAGTACATACACAGGGAGGGAGTAAGGTGGGGACAGGTCCTTGCCATTGTAGGCAGTAGGTAAAAATATTGTCATTTTTTGTGGTAACCTTCTTTCAAGATATCACACGCTGTTTGGAGTGTTGTTCATAAATTAAAACAGCCCAGCCCAATTACTTATGCACTCTACTCTGCATGATTAGTTGAAATGGTAAAAAAAGATCTAGATGCATGCTAGCACAGCATACAATGAGGAATACTGTATATTAAAAAAATAAATACATACAAATTCTACAGTTAATTATACTTTAGATGAATTATGAAACTCCCAAATAAAAATAATGATGAAGTGTATCACCATTGTATGATAACACTGCCCTCTACTGGATATATTGTTTATAAAGACACAATGAAAAGTTTTAAAGAACAAGTAAGCATGGGAAGGGAAAATGCACTCAATAACAACAGTTTATATACACTCGGACAATGCTGGACTTTCTCTGTATAGTACAAGTGGGTATATAGTATACAATTACGAATGAATTTGATATGTTGACTCACCCTCAGTGGTGAAGCCTGGACAAAATACAATAAAGAGAACAGTAGGAACTATAAAGAGCCAAGACGTATTGTTTGTTGTTTACTGTGAAAAAGCAATCTATCTACAGGCCAATTTATTTAATGCATGTTTAAATCATTTTGGAGCTGTAATAACTTTTGGCATCTACAGAAATGATCATCATGACTATTGACTACAGAATTGTTTTTAGCACAGACACCCACCAAAAATTAAACATATCATATTTCTCCTTAAAAATACTAGTTTGCCACAGGCATTAAGGCTGATATCCCCAGAGTTGCTGGACCACAGGCATGCAGTTCACCAACCACTTAAATTCCTTGCCTATAATCCCTTGAGCACTGGGCAGGTAAAGAAATGTATCTCCTTCCCAAAATAACAACCTGGTCCTGACAGGCTTCAGACTGCTCCACGTGCCTTGGAGGATTAATTATTTAAAGTGTAAATAAACCCCCCCCCCAGTTATCAGTAAACTGGTTCACTTTTCCACATGATGCCCACATTGTTCAAATAAAACCAATACAGAAGTTAGTTTTCAATATACTACATCTAGTAGTCAGAAACTCTACTATTTTGTTTACAAATGTTTAAAAAAATGGTAAAAATTTTACTTCAATAGGAACTTCAGGTTTCTCATCCTCAGCACTGAAGGGAACCAAAACCAGCATTCTCTACAATGAAGTATATCAGCACCAAGATTTCTCTCATACCTATACCATCAAGGTGGTTAACACATCTTTTAGAGTCACTTCCCACCCATGGGATTTAGAGCACATTAAACATATTTGCAAAGATGTATCCTTTTTTTCATTTTTTATATTACTAGTTCACAAAAATGGTGTAGGTTGACAAGTCCCCAAAAAAAGTTTATGTCTGCTTTTTTTCATTCGTCAATATGCATTATAGGGGCCTTGATAGGAATTGCAGTACAAGCTGGGGGTTGACGGCTTACAGTGTTCCAGTCAGGGGTAAAACAGCCAGACAGGCTCATGTGTGTTTAGTTTGGGACGGAGGTAGGGAACCACATACATTCATTTTAAAAATGTAAAAAAGATAGAAAAAAAGAAATGATGGAGTAATAACCAGTGGATAAGCCAGATCAGACTGTGGAACAGATCTAGAGGATTTGTTATTGTTCTCACATCTCTAATCATTCCTTTTATTCCCAGATTAAATTTTTCAGGAAAACTACTGTTGGGTTTCTCCTTGCGAAATGATGCAAACATGGAACAAGTGTCTAATAAGGTAGGCGATATTCATCATTTAAATGCGCATTTATCATCAGCTTATGATCAACCTGACTTATTTTGTTCACATTTGCAGCCACTAAGCTGTTCAAAACCACAGTAATATATTAGGTTGCAAATTCCAAGTTAACGTCACATTAAAATAACATGTTAAGCATGGTCATACAAAATCTTTATTTACTTGCAGAGAGAATTTTGCTTGGTCTATGAAAATATATTTAGACATAGATAAAAATATGTATACACATAACCTTTTTAAGCATATTTCTTTGTTAACAAGGAAATTATAAGTGTGTGTGTGGGGGGGGGGGGGGGGAAGGAATGAAAGCACATTCATTGGATGCAGCCGTGCTACAATGATCTGGCTGATTTGACTAAATGTTAAGACCACCCCAACCAATGCCTAAATTGCCTATCCCGGAGTTTTAAAATACTGCAACATGTAAACAATGTGAACCAGAAGAATTTCAGCAATCAAAATCAGTGAACAAAGTTGTACATTTTTAAATAAAACATACCCACAAGGCCCCAAGAAGATGGTGTGTGTGTGTGTAAGCTTTTGTGACAACTTTGCCCTGCTCACGAGTGTTCTAAAAAACAAAACAAAACACGCTGAAATACCTTTTTTTCTTATTTGTTTATTTTTCTAACAAAAAATACTCTCCATTATTCAAACCTTTATTAAATCCTCGATCTCCCTTGTCCCACTTTGAGTATATCTCCTCAATTAAACCCCCTTTGGGGAAAGTAAACCATTATAGTGTCTACTCCAGGACTTCTGAAGCATTACCTTTAGCAACTAAAGTGTGGTATTTAAAGAGATTCTCATTCTATGGTTTCCAGATTTTCATTCATTAGATACTTATTTCATTCATTCAATGTTATAGTTTTTTCTTTGTTGATTTTGCAGTTGTTCGGGGAAAGAGGTGGTCCCTTTTTTTTTCTTTTTAACACCTTCCCCCCACCACTCTTGAAGCACCCGGCCAAAGCTGAAGCACATACAGGCTGTTTGCACACACAGTGTCTGCACACATTGACTTTAGGAATATTTGCCCTTGTACAAGGTGCACTAATCTGTTATTGTTGGGGAACTTTAACTTTTTACTCAGAACTTTAAAGTGAAGATTTTAGTAACTCTACAAGTCTGCATGAATAAATTCCTAAAATGTCACAAACACAAATGTCTACCTTTCTATTATAAAAAACAGTCCTTGATCCCCAGTAACTGTGTCCTAAGCCAAGAAGATGTCAGCAGTCTGATGCAAGCAAGATGAAGCATTCTTTAGCTTTCCCTCCACCAGTGATCAGTCTGCAACATTATTGTAATTTTGTAGCAAGACAGCAGCCAGAGCTGACCTATGTCAGACATAACACATCCAAAGCACTGCACAAGCACCAGGATTTACATGACATTTATATCTGAGCCAGCATCCCAGTCCTAGAAGCAGATGCTGACCCTCGCTAGTGCCTTAACAAAGATGGCTTCATCCTTTCAGAGAGAAAAGCAAATGAAGGAATTGTCAGGTGAAGCACTGTGATCTCTGTGGGAGGTTATAAATACTTGTAAGTGTTATAATTATACATTAGTTAATATGCATGCGCTTAACATGAAAACGGCAGATCTGATGTTAGCTACACTTAAAAAAAAAAGAAAGAGAAACACACAAAAAAGGGGGGGGGGGTGTTGGTGGATCTGAAGTCAGAACGAACTAATATAGTGGATAAGAGAAGCTGGCGGAGCAGATTTTTGTATTATTCTATCTCTGTATTCCTGTATTCACAACTTGGGATGTAGTTTTAGCCTATGCTTTATCATGAATTACATTCTTTTCTTTACATAAATGGAACGTTTACCATAAATAACATTCAGCAGTTTCAATACACACAAAAGAGACTCACATTGCAATTGGAAGACCCATCACAAGCTGGATATGATCCATCAGCCCAATCTGCTGAGTCCTGGGACCCTGGTGTCCTATTCTGTGATTCATATTCTTTCAGCTGAAAAGAGGAAGAAAATAACATAGTACTGCATCACAGCAATGGCACAACAGGCAAACTGTTGTTTGGAAGAATCTATCTTCCTAATCATAGCCAAATATTGCAAGGTTAAGGTGCACTGTTAAGAAGCGGGAGGCAGCCATGGAAGGAACATATATGTACAAATAGCATTTTAATAGAAAAGGATAGTAAACTTACATGAGTTTGCCATGCATTTATAAGCAAAATGCCTACAGTCATAGTTATTGTAAGAATATGCAGGAGGAGATCACCTACTGAAAAACAATCTCACAGGCTGCCAAAGAACAAACAAACCTATGAGGTGATAGCCGATTCCTATGGTGAGTGGATTAGATGATAAACAAGATGCTTATGAGCTCCCACAGATTTCAGTGTACACCCTCAGCAGACTTATCTTAGGGGGTAAAATAAGCTTTTAGACAAAAAAAAATATAACCCTGTATGTCTTATGTGCTCAAATACATATTCTAAAAGTCTGCAAGCCTATATGCCTCACATATCTGTCTGTCTATGGGTAGCTTAAGTCATGCCACTCTATATTTTAGTTACCGTATCTGTGCAGAATAAATAGATCGCTTCTCTGATCTCTTTTTAACTTAATACAGAGTAGAGAGGAAAGATGGTCAAGAACATTACAATCTTAAGCCCTGTACACACGATCGGATTTCCTATGGATTCTTTTTTTTAAATAATTCAAATTTTATTAAACATTTTCTTTTACATATATTACAAACATATATACCATTCATATTCTTACATAAACCATATAAAAATGGGAAAGCCCCCCCCCCCCCCATCATGCGAGAGAAGGAAAAGAAGAGAGAGGACGAGAGAGACAGAGGAGAGAAAAAAAAAGGGGGGGGGAAGAAAGAAAGGGGGAGGGAGAAACCCATCCCACCCCACCCCCCTTATCTCTATTCAACGTGAATATCATATACCCTACACCTCAGTCCAATTACTGTGCTCTCTGTACTATAAAACATAATTTATTATTATTAAGAATGTGACCCTACAAATAACCCCACCCTTATTTAGTGTATCTGTTATCTACTTACTATCTAGGGACTGTCAAGCCAATCATTATATATCATATGTGTATTAATTACTTATTCATTATTATTTATATAAAGTGACCCTTCTGCCCTTCTCAAAAAAAAAAAGGGGGAATTAATAAATAAAAATTCCCTCCTCCTCCTCTCCCTCTCCCTCCCTCCCTCTCCCCCCCCCCCCCCCCCCCCGGATACTCCTTCCGCACTCAGGCGGGCGAGGCGAAGATGCCGGGGGAGGGGGAAGGCCCCCCCCACATACATCACAACTTAACTCCAATACATACTCTTAAAAATGTTGCAGTCTATCCTGTATATATACCATCATGTTTTATTTCCTTTGGGGGGGTCGTGGGATAATATCTTGTCTATATCACTTATCTTTTCTGTTATTCTGTTATTATATTCTTAACCTTTTTCTATTTCTATTTCTGGGGCATGTAAATCCCATCCTGTCCATATGGATTCTAATCCAATGGAAGCTGACCTCCATCAGTCTTGCCTACACACCATCAGTCAAAAATCCGACCGTCCCAAACGCCGTGACGTAAAACACTCCGACAAGCCGAGAAAAATGAAGTTCAATGCTTCTGAGCATGCGTCAACTTGATTCTGAGCATGTGTGGGTTTTTTGTCCGATGGAGTTCCACACAGACGATTGGAATTTGCTATCGTTTTTTTCCCATCGGATAAATTTAAAACATGTTCTATTTTTTCTGACCGATGGAAAAAAGACCGATGGGGCCCATACACGATCGGTTTGTCCGATGAGAAAAGTCCATCGGACTGTTTTCATCGGTAAAACCGATCGTGTGTACACGGCATTACAGTAAAATCAGTGGAAGAACCTACTTACTTAAAGTGGTTGTAAACCCTTTTGTGTGACTTTTACCTAAAGGTAAGCCTAGAATAAGGCTTACTTCTAGGTAGTGGAAAGATCTCCTAAACATGCGCCGTATAGGAGATATTTCACTTGTAGCGCGCCGATGATATATTTGGCTCATGCACTATGAAGAAACGGACCTCCATGCCGTTTCTTCCCTAGCGTGTGCCGTTACTGCCAGCTTCCGCGCTAATGCGCAGGAGTGACGTCACGCGGCTCCGGCCAATCACAGAGTCGGAGTCCGTGGCCCCAGAAGGAAGAGGGGCAAGAAGATGGATGCAGCCTGCACAGGGGACATCGCTGTATTCGTTTGCAGGTGTCACATAATGGGCTAGTATGCGATGCATACTAGCCCATTATGATTTTAATTTGCAAGATTTGCAGGGAGCAAAAGAGGAAGTAAAACCCATCATCAGGGTTTACTTCCTCCTTAAATAATCTATTCAATGTATATCTTAAATTGTATTGCAACTGGACTTTCTCCCTTTATTTTATAAAATACTGCTGGTGTGATATAAATCCTGTTATAATAACATCCAACCAGATAGGTCTTCACACTACAGATTGTTGGTAAATTCAAAGAAGCATATACAACCATACTATGTGTGGCCAGCTTTAGATTTATAAAACACACAAACATATAATGTATGGGCCTGCCTGATTGTACAGAAATTGTAATATCCTTTATCATGAGAAGGTAAAATATTACCACATAATAATCTTTACACTAAACCAAGCATTGTAACAAAATGCAGAAACTGTCTATTGTATATAAAAATATTCTGAATTTACAGACATTTCTGCATATTGTACAAATGATGCAAAGGTGAAAAATAGGATTTTTATAACAGCTTACCTGTAAAATCCTTTTCTTGGAGTACATCACGGGACACAGAGCGACATAGTCATTACTAATGGGTTATATAGTTACCGTCAGGTGCTGGCACTGGCAACTTCCAAAACCGGAAGTACCCTCCCCTATATAAGCCCCTCCCATCCGGGAGCACCTCAGTTTTGTAGCAAAGCAATAAGTGTCCCCAAAAGAGGGGTGGGAGCTCTGTGTCCCGTGATGTACTCCAAGAAAAGGATTTTACAGGTAAGCTGTTATAAAAATCCTATTTTCTTTTTCGTACATCACGGGACACAGAGCGACATAGTCATTACTAATGGGATGTCCTAAAGCAATGCCAAATGAGGGGGGGGATACACCATATATAAGCTGAGCGCTATCAGACATTAGGATCTTTTGCGGCCTGCAACACACTGCGCCCAAAGGCGACATCCTCCTGACTTCTAACGTCCACCTGGTAGAACCTAGTAAACGTGTGAACTGAAGACCACGTTGCGGCCTTACAGATTTGAGCCAGGGAGGCCTGGTGATGCACTGCCCATGAAGTTCCAACTGCTCTCGTGGAGTGCGCCCTAACTTTGAACGGAGGCGGTCTACTTCTCAAGCTATAGGCTTGTATTATGACCTGTCGAATCCACTTGGCTAAAGTAGATTTTGACGCTGCCTGACCCTTTCTGGGGCCTTCCGGCAGAATAAACAAAGTATCCGTTCTGCGAATCTGAGCAGTGGCTTTTAGATAAGCTTTAACTGCTCTTACTACATCCAAAGAATGCAATAACTTTTCCTCTACCGAAGTAGGTTTGGGGAAAAAAGAAGGAAGAACCACATCTTGGTTCAAATGAAACCTCGATACCACCTTAGGAAGAAAGGCTGGATGAGGACGTAACACTACTCTGTCCTTATGGATAACCAGATATGGCTCCCTACAGGACATAGCTGCTAATTCCGATACTCTTCTTAGCCGAACAAATGGCTACTAGAAAAATCAATTTCCTGGTAAGAAGCACCAAGGAAATATGCTGTAATGGTTCAAATGGTTGTTTCTGTAGAACCGCCAGAACCAAGTTTAGATCCCATGGACATATGGGAATATTAACCGGAGGCCTAATACGCATCACTCCTTGTATAAAGGCTTTGACTAGTGAATGCGAAGCCAAGGGCCTTTGAAAAAATATTGACAAGGCCGAAATCTGACCCTTGATAGTACTCAAGGCAAGCTTCCTATCTACAGCCCACTGTAGGAAGTCCAGAATCCTACCTATTACGTACTTATGTGGATGCCATTTCTTGGCCTCACACCACGCGATGTACGCCCTCCAGATTCTATAGTAGATCTGCCTGGATACCGGCTTCCTGGCATTGATCATGGTAGATACCACAGCATTAGAGAGCCCTCTCTTTTTTAGAATGTGGGCTTCAATAGCCAGGCCGTCAAACCTAGGGCTGGTAAGGAAGGGTGGTATATCGGTCCCTGCGAAAGCAGGTCCGGACGATGTGGGAGGGTCCAAGGACTCCCCACAGACATTTTTACAATCTCCGCGTACCATGCTCTTCGGGGCCACGCTGGAGCCACCAGAATCACTGGTTTCTTTTCTACCCTGATTCTGCGGAGTAATCGAGGTAACAGTTGTGGCGGTGGGAATGCATATATCAGCTTGAACTGATCCCAAGGGAACACTAGGGCATCCGAGCCGCACGCTAGGGGATCCCTTGTCCAAGAGACAAACCTGTCCACTTTCGTGTTGAACCTGGATGCTAGCAGATCTACATCCGGTGTTCCCCACCGCTGACATATTGTCCGGAAAACCTCGGGATGAAGGGACCCTTCCCCTGGGCATAATTGTTGGCGACCTAGAAAGTCCGCCTTCCAATTCTCCACCCCTGGAATGAATACCGCAGATATGGCTGGGACATATCTTTCTGCCCATCTCAGGATGTAATTTACTTCCCTTTGGGCTGCACGACTCCTGGTGCCCCCCTGACGATTGATATATGCCACTGCTGTGGCATTGTCTGACTGAACTCTGACAGGGGACCCTTGGAGTTTGGATGTCCATGCTACTAGGGCATACCGGGCTGCTCGTATCTCTAAGAGATTGATGGGCAGGGCCTTTTCCGCATCCGACCATCTGCCCTGGAGAGACCATTGCTCCAGTACTGCTCCCCAGCCTAAAAGGCTGGCATCTGTAGTGACCACCTTCCAAGAAATCGGACTGAAGGATTTCCCTCTTTCCAGATTCCGGGGAACCAACCACCAACGGAGGCTTCTGCGAACGGAAGGGGACAAGGATATTGGTACGTCCAGAGCCTGAACTTTTTTGTTCCAGGCTGACAGTATGGCCCTTTGCAACTTCCTTGAATGGAATTGACCGTAGGGTACTGCTTCGAATGATGCCACCATTTTTCCCAGCAGCCTCATGCATAGGCGTATGGATGGCTGTCTTTTTGAACCCACTAAGTGGATCAAATCTCTCAAAGACGACCCCTTTTCTTGAGGCAAGAAAATTTTTCTCTGGTCTGAATCCAGCCTTAGCCCCAAGTATTCCAGACTTTTGACTGGTTTTAGGGCTGACTTGTCTCGGTTGATAATCCAACCGTGATATTCCAGATACTTGATTGTCTCGTGAACAACCACTTCTAGTTTTTTCACTGAGTGGTCTATCAGCAACAAGTCATCCAGATATGCCATTATCATTACACCTTGTGTTCTTAGATTGGCCAATAAAGGGCCAGAATTTTTGTAAACACTCGTGGTGCTGTGGCCAAACTGAAGGGTAAGGCTCTGAACTGAAAATGGCGCCCTTCTACTGCAAAGCGTAGAAATTTTTGGTGGACTGGAAAGATGGGAATGTGCAAATAAGCATCTTTGATGTCGATCGTGGCTAACCAATCCTCCCCTTGTAGGGCAGTGGCCACCGATCGGATCGACTCCATCGGAAAGTCCTGATATACAGGAATTTGTATAGCCCTTTTAGAATTAATATGGGCCTCCCGTCCGCGTTTGCTTCGGGACTGTAAAGAGGTTTGAGTAAAACCCAAACCCTCATTCTTCCAGGGGAACCTCCATAATTACTCCTTGGAGTAATAGTTGTTCTAGTGCCAACAGGAGGGACTCTCTCTTCCGGGGATCCCTTGGCACGTTTGACCTCAAAATGGGAAGGAGGGGAGTCTTTTAACTCCAAACTGTATCCCAAACCTACTGCGGAGAGCACCTATCTGTCTTGATCGTGTCCCGCCAGGTCTCTTTGCGAACAACTGGAGTCCTCCCCCCACCCGACTGAGTGGGGGCTTCAATGAATTTAACTTTGGGGGAGGTTTTGTACCTCCCCTGACCCAGGGTTTCTTATTACCCTGCTACTGTCCCTGTTTTTTACCCCCGGGATTTAACCGAGGAGGCCGTCGGAACTGTTACACAGCCGATGCCCCAGGGACTGGAGAAGCAGGCCTCTTAAAGAGGGACCTCTAACTCTGCTTTTAACCGGCAAGAGCGTATTTTTACCGCTGGAAATTTTCTGGATATATTTGTCCAGGTATTCCCTGAATAAGCGTTCACCATGAAATGGGACGCTAACCAGCCATTCTTTACAGGGAGCTTCAGCAGACCAGTTTCTGAACCATAGGAGCCTACGCATATGTACTATAGACAGCGTAAGGCGGGAGGCCTGATGGACTGAATCCTCTATGGCGTCAACCGCAAAGCCTAAGGCTCTAGGTAGATCAGCTAGGGCAAAGCCTGCTGATCTGTCAAGTCCCTCAAGACCTGTTTCAACTGATCCTTCACTGCTTAGCAGACCCCAATAGCTGCTACTGCTGGTTGTATCACCAAGCAGATTTTCATAAGGACTCCAATCTTTTATCTATTGGGTTCTTGAACATTTGGACATTATCCACTGGACATGTCAGTGATTTATACATACAAGAGATGGCTGCGTCCACTGTAGGGACCTTCCATTTTTTTTTTTTTTTTTTTGATGAACTTATCCTCCATGGGATAGACCACCGGAAATCTCTTGGGGGAATAAATATTTTCTCAGGACGTTCCCAATCCTGGTAAATGAGCCCTTTCAGTAAAGGGTGAAGTGGAAAAGAACAAACAGTCTGGGGGCTTCTAGCGACCCCAACGAGGATACAGTAGTGGTTGATGGTTCCGCAAGGTGCATTTTTAAATGCTGATCGGACCATGTTAGTCAGAGACTGAACCCATAATCTTTCAGCTTGAGATGCTGAGAAAAGGTTCCCCCACTGTTGATTCCTCTATAACAGAATCAACCTTATCCTGATCCCCTTCAGGCAGGTCGATCCCTGTATGGGACTGTTGCTCTGCTAACAGGCACTCTGAAGGAGGAGACGGAGATCGGGCGTGCTTTCCCTGACAGGGAGGCAGCGATAAATGTTGACAATCTCTCTCTAATCCTCCCAGAGCTGAGGAAAAAACCTCATCTGTTACATACACAGGAGCAGGTGACTGAGGACAGCCACAGTACCAAGTACCCCTGCGGGGTCTCTACGGTCACTTACCTCTGAACTTCAGGGGAGACTGGTGCAGCAGGAGTATGCCCAAGATCCTCAGAGCCCGATGAGACCCCCTTCGCTTCCTGGAAGATTCAGTTCCGGAGCTACTGGACGGCATATTCCTAAGCCTAAAGCTGAGGTATTCCAGCCGTAATACACCACTTTTACTGAGAATAGTCTAGCACAATTGCTGCTATATAACAGTTGGTGTCTACTAATGTGCCTTTCTAGGGGATGCCTGTATCAACCGCTTGCTGTATGCCTTTAAATGTTGCCAGCTCTGTCTCTGTACTTCATAGCCAGCTTACTGCAATAATGTGGCTTTTTAAAAAACCTGCTGGGACGCCCGCACATGCGCAGAAGCGCTGCGGCGCGCACAGAGCGTCATCCCCCAGGCCCCGCCCCTTTTTCCGGCCACCTCTATATAGAGAGGCGCGTGCACGCGCACGCGCGCGGCCACGTGCGCCTCGGCGCCAATTTTCAAACATGGAAACCAGGGACAGGAGCCAGGGCCCCCTTTGCCGCAGGCCGGGGGATAGACGAACACTGCAACAGGGCAGAGGAAACAGTTTCCTGTAGGAGAACTCACCAGCTGCCTGGACTTTGTTCTCTGAGAAGAAACTAGTCCATATGACAAGAAAAACATTCCACAGCGGCCTCTAGTGGACAAACACAGGTACCGCAGTTTAATATACTAAACATATATAAAAAAACATTCCCTTTTTTTTTTTTTTTTTTTTCTTGACCACCATTAAAAATTATTACATTTTTTTAGTAGTTACAGGCATGCACAGATATTAGCGGGAATACCGTTAGGTAACAGACAGAAAGACAAATTAGGCTTGGGGGTCCCCCAATAGAACCAAGTTCCTGGGGGCCCCCACTTACCTGTTCCCCGCCGCAGGACTTTGTTTGGTCCACAAAAGCCCAAACTTCACCTATCACGGCAGGCATTGTAATCAAACCTTCAGGGACCGGGTTCCCAAGGATTCCACTCCCCTGGACCTGTATAGCACCCTGCACAGAAAACATCTTGGTCGTGGGTATGACCAGAGCTCTGGATCCCAGGGTCCAGCTCTCCTAAGAGAAGCATTACAGGCAGAACCTTGCTCTTCTCTGCAAGGCCCGGGTACCGACCGTTTAGCTATGAAGCTTTTTTGGTCGGATCCGGAATAGCTTACTGAGGCCCAAAAGAACCTGTACGCAAGCTCAGTGAAAAACACATGTTTCTTCTTGGCCAACACCTTAGACACTGGCAAAAAACTGAGGTGCTCCCGGATGGGAGGGGCTTATATAGGGGAGGGTACTTCCGGTTTTGGAAGTTGCCAGTGCCAGCACCTGACGGTAACTATATAACCCATTAGTAATGACTATGTCGCTCTGTGTCCCGTGATGTACGAAAAAGAAACACATAAAACTGTTTTACAAGAGAAGTATGGACTTGTACTCAACTTCGTGGATGCAGCATCTGTCTCCCACCGCTTCGAAGACCGAGAAATTAGTAATCAAAGACTGCTGAACATTCAGTTCTCAGCTTTCAGGGAGACTGTCAGTTACCGGCTCTCTGCTCTGCCCCTCCAGCACTCACTGGGGCGCCGGGCTGTGGAGGGGGTGGCTGGCTCAGCCTTCCAGTGGCTCACGAGGCAGAGTTAGCTGCTGGTCTAGGCATCTGGGTCGATCCCGACCATATGGCCATCCCCTAAAACCAGCCACTTGGAGCAAAACACATGACCAGACCAGAGCACCCCGAGAATAGAGAAGTATAAGCATCTTTCTTTCTACAGGACAGGTAAAATAGGAGTTAGGAGGGGGTGGAGCGGTTTTAAGCATAGATCTAGCCTAGACTTCCACTTTTAAGGAAAACACTAAGAGAAATATAAAGGCTGCCAATACTGATCTCTTAATGTTACTAGATGCTTGGCTGTCTCTGGTTACATTACCTACCAGGTCACTGACATGAAACCAGTATGCAGATTAGAAAGTCAGAATGCTTGATTTGCAATACATGAACACGGACTATGCATCAAAAAGGAAGGCACTGAAAATAGCATAACAACCACAAATATATAATTTTTAGATGGAGAGGTCAGCAATGGCAGCATCTATATTCTCTCAGTGCAGTCTTCCTTACAGTAATTGTTGGTAAAAAGAAAACCGCATGTACAGTGGCGAAAATAATGATTTATGATTTATCCCCTGCAGACTTGTAATTGTTATCATAGGTGTATTTTAAATGATAGAGACAGAATATTAACCAAAAATAAGTAAAATAAGTATATGATCCCCTACCAACCAACAATAATTCTGGCTTCCACAGACTGGCTATAGTATGTGCTCATGTGGTACACAGATTAGTCTTGTCAATTTAAGAAGGTGCTCCTAATGACAACTCGTTATGTGTATAAAGGAGACCTGTCCATAGAATCTCTTTCTTCCATTCAAACCTCACCATCAGGGACAAGACCAAAGAGCTATCAAATGACGTCAGGGACAAGATTGTAGACCTGAATAAGGCTGGAATGGGCTACAAGACCATCAGCAAGAAGCTTGATGAGGAGACAAATGTTGGAGCAATTATTCGCAAACGGAAGAAATGCTAAATAACCATCAATCACCCTCAGTCTGAAACTCGATGCAAGATTTCATCTCATGGGTTAAGGATAATCATGAGAAAAGTGAGGAATCAGCCCAGAACTTACACAAGAGGAGCTTGTGAATGATCTCAAGGCAGTTGAGACCACAGTCAGCAACCATTGGTAACACAATAAGCCACCATGGATTGAAATCCTGCAGGGCCCGCAAGGTCCCTCTCCTCAAGAAGGCACATGTACAGGCCCTTCTAAAGTTTTCCAGTGAACATCTAAATGATTCAAAGATGGATTGGGAAAAAGTGCTGTCGTCAGATAAGACCAAAATTGAGCTCTTTGGCATTAATTCAACTCGCTGTGTTTGAAGAAAGAAACATGCTAACTATGACCCTAAAAACAGCATACCTACAGGCAAGCATGGAGGTGGAAACATTATGTTTTGGGGGCTGTTTCTCTGCTTAAGGTGTAGGCCGACTTTGCCACATTATGGGGCCAATGGACAGGCCCATGTATTGTAAAATCTTGGATGAGAACCTTATTCCCTCAGCCAGAACACTGAAGATGGGTCGTGGTTGGGTCTTCCAGTATGACAATGACCCAAAACAAAGGAGTGGCTCAAGAAGAAGCACATTAAAGTGTAAGTTCACCTTTACAGAAAATCTGTAAGGTGAACTTGCATCGGACCCCCTCCCCATCCCCCCAGTCCACTTAATCAGGAGTCCGGCGATCCCCCGCACTGACAGCTCGCATCGCTGCTGTACCGGTCCGGGGATTTGAAATTCCCGCGGCTTTCTCTTCAATTCGCCTGCGGTGTCAGAACGGGCTACGCGGCCATGTGACGGTGTCAACCAATTAGAATGCTCCTAAACGTACCTCCTGATGAGGTATGTTTTGGAGATTAAGCTGCAGGGGATTTCTAAGCCCCGGATGGTGAGGTGGCGACCAGTGCGGGTGATCGCCGCGTTCCAGGTCAGCATGACTGGGTGGGTGGGGCTAGGTGAGGAGGGCGTCTTAATCTTTATGGAGTGGCCTAGTCAGTCTCCAGACCTTAATCCTATAAAAAATTTATGGAGGGAGCTGAAACTTCAAGTTGCCAAACGACAGCCAAGAAACCTTAAGGATTTAGAGAAGATCTGTAAAGAAGAGTGGACCATAATACCTGGTAACCAACTAGAAGAAACATCTGACCTCTGTGCTTGACAACAAGGGTTTCTCCACCAAATACTAAGTCATGTTTTGCTTAGGGATCAAATACTTTTTACTTATTGAACTAAAACTCAATTTATTCATTTGTATCATGTGTTTTTTCTAGATTTTTCGTTGATATTCTGTCTCTATCATTTAAAATACACCTATGATAAACCCTTCATTTCATTGTAAATGGGCAAACGTACAAAATCTGCAGGGGACTAAATAATTATTTTCCCCACTGTATACTTAAAGAATCCTAATTACTCCAGCATCCTAGCATTGGATGAAATACAGGCTCTTTTTTGTATCTTCATTAATCAATCATCCAATCACTAAAGAGTGAAAAGCAGTGTGCATTTTTTTTTTTTTTTTTTTTAAATAGTAATGATACAGAATAGGAGAACATAAATCTAACTTTGGATTTAATTAAAATCCACATACATTTTAAAATGAATGTCCACCGATGAAAAAAATTATTCTTTTGGCAATAATTTTTCATGTTATTTTTCTATTTTATTGAACACAAAATTTTTATTTTATTTGTTGACTGCATGCCAGTATGATTTTTTTTTTTTTTTTTTTGCACTCTGGACCACTTTATGTTCATGAATAATGCTACATACAGTACAGTAGAAATCAAGATTATTTAAAACAAATACAATATATAAATTGAACATGTGCAATAGTGATTTTTTTTGTACATGTTTAAGGACAGAGCTCATTACTTTATGGTTTGATTTTTTTTGTGATTTTTTTTTTTAAATAAATAGTTGATAACCACGAGTGCGGTAGACATACTGTATGTCCAAAGTCTGGCCCGCAGGTCAATCGTGGCCCGCGATCCAGTTTCGGACGGCCCGCCTGATAATTTTGACATGTATATCTTTTGTGGCCCCCAACGAATCCCCAAGCGCCGGGGGCCACAAAAGATATAAATGCTTGCTGCCTTGGAGGAGACAGGACAAGTGCCGTACAGGATACAGGAGTATTTCCTGTTTACAGGCATCCTGTGTAAAAGGAAGTCCAGTCTCCTGCGCTGCCATTGGACAACTGTTCTGTCCATCACAGGAGGCGGGACTTTCAAATAAAGAGGCAGCCGAGAAAACAGGAATTTCTCCTGTATGTCTGTCGGCGCTCATCCCGCCCCCTCCCTGTCTCCTCAAGGCTGCAGATGGACATGAATCAGGCTGCACTGACGAATGGTGAGTCTGCATTCATGTCAATGTGGGTGCTGAATTAATGGTAATATGGTTGGTGCTGCATTCATGGCACTGTGGGTGTTGCATTAATGGCAATATGGTGGGTGCTGCAATTATGGCAATACGGTGGGTGCTGCAATTATGGCAATACGGTGGGTGCTGCATTCATGGCAATACGGTGGGTGCTGCATTCATGGCAATACGGTGGGTGCTGCATTCATGGCAATACGGTGGGTGCTGCATTCATGGCAATACGGTGGGTGCTGCATTCATGGCAATACGGTGGGTGCTGCATTCATGGCAATACGGTGGGTGCTGCATTCATGGCAATACGGTGGGTGCTGCATTCATGGCAATACGGTGGGTGCTGCATTCACGGCAATACGGTGGGTGCTGCATTCACGGCAATACGGTGGGTGCTGCATTCACGGCAATACGGTGGGTGCTGCATTCACGGCAATACGGTGGGTGCTGCATTCATGGCAATACGGTGGGTGCTGCATTCACGGCAATACGGTGGGTGCTGCATTCATGGCAATACGGTGGGTGCTGCATTCATGGCAATACGGTGGGTGCTGCATTCATGGCAATACGGTGGGTGCTGCATTCATGGCAATACGGTGGGTGCTGCATTCATGGCAATACGGTGGGTGCTGCATTCATGGCAATACGGTGGGTGCTGCATTCATGGCAATACGGTGGGTGCTGCATTCATGGCAATACGGTGGGTGCTGCATTCATGGCAATACGGTGGGTGCTGCATTCACGGCAATACGGTGGGTGCTGCATTCACGGCAATACGGTGGGTGCTGCATTCACGGCAATACGGTGGGTGCTGCATTCACGGCAATACGGTGGGTGCTGCATTCACGGCAATACGGTGGGTGCTGCATTCACGGCAATACGGTGGGTGCTGCATTCACGGCAATACGGTGGGTGCTGCATTCATGGCAATACGGTGGGTGCTGCATTCATGGCAATACGGTGGGTGCTGCATTCATGGCAATACGGTGGGTGCTGCATTCATGGCAATACGGTGGGTGCTGCATTCATGGCAATACGGTGGGTGCTGCATTCATGGCAATACGGTGGGTGCTGCATTCATGGCAATACGGTGGGTGCTGCATTCATGGCAATATGGTGGGTGAGTTGCTCTCAGTAGCATTTAGGATCTGCTCAATGCCAAAGAGGATCAAAATGACCTGCAATATCATCAGAATGGACTCTGGGCTTTAAATGTAGGAATGGTACAAGATTTTTCTTTAAAATGCCCTATGGGACAGTTCTAATATCTTAATAGTTTAGAACACAGGTGTCAAACACAAGGCCTGCGGGCCGATTCCGGCCCTCCAGGCCATTTCATGTGGCCCTCGCACCTCTCCTGCAGCTGCAGGAGAGCTCCAGCCCTCTTCTGGTCCTCTCAGACCCTTACTTTCTGCTTTCAAGCAATGCATCCAGCTTCTTCCCAGCAGCAGCATAAGGAAAGGGGGTGTGCTGTGATGTAACGGAGAGTGGGGGACTCAACTTCTGATGGTGGGGTGGCTCTTGACATCTAATGTAAGGGGAGGGGATGTGCTGGACATCTAATCTTACAGATACAACCGGCCCTTTTGAGGTTAATCATAATGCTGATGCGGCCCACAATGAAATGGAGTTTGACACCCCTGATTTAGAAGATAATTTTTTAAAGATCACTAACCACAACTTAAAATATGCTGTAAATGTTCCTACCTAAAGGATACTAGAGGACGATATGCTTGTTCTGTTTAGCCCTCTTCCATCACATTATTGTCAAAAATATAAAATATACAACCGTAGGACAGCTGCATTTTTCAATAAAGTTCAATAGATTTTTATTAAAAGTTTAGCAAAATAAAGGACAGCGGCATTTTTTCTCTATGGTGAAATATATTTGCTGAACACATGGAGCCTGAAAAAAAAAAAAGACATCTAGAAAAAAACATTAAAACGCAGCACTATGTGCTTTTCCAAGTCTTTTTTAAATATTCATATTTCCAGGCTCCACGTGTGCAGCAAATCCTTCTCTATACAGAAAGCATTTGTTCCACATGTACTCTCCATCCTTCTCTTGTCTCTCCCCAGACATTTGACATATGAGGGAATGTGCAGTATACAGCCTAGGGTACATACTATTACCTAGGGATGAGCTTCGTGTTCGAGTCGAACATACGTTCGACTCGAACATCGGCTGTTCGATCGTTCGACGAAGATCGAACGATTTGGGCCGTTCGCGCCAAATTCGAGTGACGCGAACGGCCCACAATGCACTACGCCATCGCAGTGTCATCCAGGCGCTGTGATTGGCCAAGCATGCACTGTGACCCCGCATGCTTGGCCAATCACAGCGCCGGCAGCGAGGAGAGCAATGATTGGCCACAGGCAGGATGCCTGTGGCCAATTATTGCTGAGGGTGTTTAGTACACGCCCCACACTATAAAAGGCCGCCAGCACGGCGGCCTAGTGTAGTGTGTTCCGGAGCAGGGATAGAGCAGCATAGGCAGGGACAGTGACTGTTATTTCTTTCTTGCTTAACCTGGATTCCTTTAGTTTAGGGAAAGAGAAGGATAGGTAGGGAGAGTGTCAGTGTGTTTTGTGCTTGTGCTATAGTGTGCTTAAAAAAAACATTTATTCTAGGGACAGAAAACTGTAGGTAGGGACAGTGTCAGTTTCTTTCACTCTGCAAGTCCTTGTTTCCAGGGACCTGGAAGGACAGTGAGTGAATTGTCCTTGTGCTATATTGTGCTTAAAAAAACATTTATTCTAGGGACAGAAAACTGTAGGTAGGGAGAGTGTCAGTTTCTTTCACTCTGCAAGTCCTTGTTTCCAGGGACCTGTAAGGACAGTGAGTGAATTGTCCTTGTGCTATATTGTGCTTAAAAAAAACATTTATTCTAGGGACAGAAAACTGTAGGTAGGGAGAGTGTCAGTTTATTTCACTCTGCAAGTCCTTGTTTCCAGGGACCTGGAAGGACAGTGAGTGAATTCTCCTTGTGCTATATTGTGCTTAAAAAAAACATTTATTCTAGGGACAGAAAACTGTAGGTAGGGACAGTGTCAGTTTCTTTCACTCTGCAAGTCCTTGTTTCCAGGGACCTGTAAGGACAGTGAGTGAATTGTCCTTGTGCTATATTGTGATTAAAAAAAACATTTATTCTAGGGACAGAAAACTGTAGGTAGGGAGAGTGTCAGTTTCTTTCACTCTGCAAGTCCTTGTTTCCAGGGACCTGTAAGGACAGTGAGTGAATTGTCCTTGTGCTATATTGTGCTTAAAAAAAACATTTATTCTAGGGACAGAAAACTGTAGGTAGGGAGAGTGTCAGTTTATTTCACTCTGCAAGTCCTTGTTTCCAGGGACCTGGAAGGACAGTGAGTGAATTCTCCTTGTGCTATATTGTGCTTAAAAAAAACATTTATTCTAGGGACAGAAAACTGTAGGTAGGGACAGTGTCAGTTTCTTTCACTCTGCAAGTCCTTGTTTCCAGGGACCTGTAAGGACAGTGAGTGAATTGTCCTTGTGCTATATTGTGATTAAAAAAAACATTTTTTCTAGGGACAGAAAACTGTAGGTAGGGAGAGTGTTTTTTTTCTTTCACTCTGCAAGTCCTTGTTTCCAGGGACCTGTAAGGACAGTGAGTGAATTGTCCTTGTGCTATATTGTGCTTAAAAAAAACATTTTTTCTAGGGACAGAAAACTGTAGGTAGGGAGAGTGTTTTTTTTCTTTCACTCTGCAAGTCCTTGTTTCCAGGGACCTGTAAGGACAGTGAGTGAATTGTCCTTGTGCTATGTTGTGCTTAAAAAAAACATTTATTCTAGGGACAGAAAACTGTAGGTAGGGAGAGTGTCAGTTTATTTCACTCTGCAAGTCCTTGTTTCCAGGGACCTGGAAGGACAGTGAGTGAATTGTCCTTGTGCTATATTGTGATTAAAAAAAACATTTATTCTAGGGACAGAAAACTGTAGGTAGGGAGAGTGTCAGTTTATTTCACTCTGCAAGTCCTTGTTTCCAGGGACCTGTAAGGACAGTGAGTGAATTGTCCTTGTGCTATATTGTGCTTAAAAAAAACATTTATTCTAGGGACAGAAAACTGTAGGTAGGGAGAGTGTCAGTTTATTTCACTCTGCAAGTCCTTGTTTCCAGGGACCTGGAAGGACAGTGAGTGAATTGTCCTTGTGTTATATTGTGATTAAAAAAAACATTTTTTCTAGGGACAGAAAACTGTAGGTAGGGAGAGTGTTTTTTTTCTTTCACTCTGCAAGTCCTTGTTTCCAGGGACCTGTAAGGACAGTGAGTGAATTGTCCTTGTGCTATATTGTGATTAAAAAAAACATTTTTTCTAGGGACAGAAAACTGTAGGTAGGGAGAGTGTTTTTTTTCTTTCACTCTGCAAGTCCTTGTTTCCAGGGACCTGTAAGGACAGTGAGTGAATTGTCCTTGTGCTATATTGTGCTTAAAAAAACATTTATTCTAGGGACAGAAAACTGTAGGTAGGGAGAGTGTCAGTTTCTTTCACTCTGCAAGTCCTTGTTTCCAGGGACCTGTAAGGACAGTGAGTGAATTGTCCTTGTGCTATATTGTGCTTAAAAAAAACATTTATTCTAGGGACAGAAAACTGTAGGTAGGGAGAGTGTCAGTTTATTTCACTCTGCAAGTCCTTGTTTCCAGGGACCTGGAAGGACAGTGAGTGAATTCTCCTTGTGCTATATTGTGCTTAAAAAAAACATTTATTCTAGGGACAGAAAACTGTAGGTAGGGACAGTGTCAGTTTCTTTCACTCTGCAAGTCCTTGTTTCCAGGGACCTGTAAGGACAGTGAGTGAATTGTCCTTGTGCTATATTGTGATTAAAAAAAACATTTATTCTAGGGACAGAAAACTGTAGGTAGGGAGAGTGTCAGTTTCTTTCACTCTGCAAGTCCTTGTTTCCAGGGACCTGTAAGGACAGTGAGTGAATTGTCCTTGTGCTATATTGTGCTTAAAAAAAACATTTATTCTAGGGACAGAAAACTGTAGGTAGGGAGAGTGTCAGTTTATTTCACTCTGCAAGTCCTTGTTTCCAGGGACCTGGAAGGACAGTGAGTGAATTCTCCTTGTGCTATATTGTGCTTAAAAAAAACATTTATTCTAGGGACAGAAAACTGTAGGTAGGGACAGTGTCAGTTTCTTTCACTCTGCAAGTCCTTGTTTCCAGGGACCTGTAAGGACAGTGAGTGAATTGTCCTTGTGCTATATTGTGATTAAAAAAAACATTTTTTCTAGGGACAGAAAACTGTAGGTAGGGAGAGTGTTTTTTTTCTTTCACTCTGCAAGTCCTTGTTTCCAGGGACCTGTAAGGACAGTGAGTGAATTGTCCTTGTGCTATATTGTGCTTAAAAAAAACATTTTTTCTAGGGACAGAAAACTGTAGGTAGGGAGAGTGTTTTTTTTCTTTCACTCTGCAAGTCCTTGTTTCCAGGGACCTGTAAGGACAGTGAGTGAATTGTCCTTGTGCTATGTTGTGCTTAAAAAAAACATTTATTCTAGGGACAGAAAACTGTAGGTAGGGAGAGTGTCAGTTTATTTCACTCTGCAAGTCCTTGTTTCCAGGGACCTGGAAGGACAGTGAGTGAATTGTCCTTGTGCTATATTGTGATTAAAAAAAACATTTATTCTAGGGACAGAAAACTGTAGGTAGGGAGAGTGTCAGTTTATTTCACTCTGCAAGTCCTTGTTTCCAGGGACCTGTAAGGACAGTGAGTGAATTGTCCTTGTGCTATATTGTGCTTAAAAAAAACATTTATTCTAGGGACAGAAAACTGTAGGTAGGGAGAGTGTCAGTTTATTTCACTCTGCAAGTCCTTGTTTCCAGGGACCTGGAAGGACAGTGAGTGAATTGTCCTTGTGTTATATTGTGATTAAAAAAACATTTTTTCTAGGGACAGAAAACTGTAGGTAGGGAGAGTGTTTTTTTTCTTTCACTCTGCAAGTCCTTGTTTCCAGGGACCTGTAAGGACAGTGAGTGAATTGTCCTTGTGCTATATTGTGATTAAAAAAAACATTTTTTCTAGGGACAGAAAACTGTAGGTAGGGAGAGTGTTTTTTTTCTTTCACTCTGCAAGTCCTGGTTTCCAGGGACCTGTAAGGACAGTGAGTGAATTGTCCTTGTGCTATATTGTGCTTAAAAAAACATTTATTCTAGGGACAGAAAACTGTAGGTAGGGAGAGTGTCAGTTTCTTTCACTCTGCAAGTCCTTGTTTCCAGGGACCTGTAAGGACAGTGAGTGAATTGTCCTTGTGCTATATTGTGCTTAAAAAAAACATTTATTCTAGGGACAGAAAACTGTAGGTAGGGAGAGTGTCAGTTTATTTCACTCTGCAAGTCCTTGTTTCCAGGGACCTGTAAGGACAGTGAGTGAATTGTCCTTGTGCTATATTGTGCTTAAAAAAAACATTTATTCTAGGGACAGAAAACTGTAGGTAGGGAGAGTGTCAGTTTATTTCACTCTGCAAGTCCTTGTTTCCAGGGACCTGGAAGGACAGTGAGTGAATTGTCCTTGTGCTATATTGTGATTAAAAAAAACATTTTTTCTAGGGACAGAAAACTGTAGGTAGGGAGAGTGTTTTTTTTCTTTCACTCTGCAAGTCCTTGTTTCCAGGGACCTGTAAGGACAGTGAGTGAATTGTCCTTGTGCTATATTGTGCTTAAAAAAAACATTTATTCTAGGGACAGAAAACTGTAGGTAGGGAGAGTGTCAGTTTATTTCACTCTGCAAGTCCTTGTTTCCAGGGACCTGGAAGGACAGTGAGTGAATTCTCCTTGTGCTATATTGTGCTTAAAAAAAACATTTATTCTAGGGACAGAAAACTGTAGGTAGGGACAGTGTCAGTTTCTTTCACTCTGCAAGTCCTTGTTTCCAGGGACCTGTAAGGACAGTGAGTGAATTGTCCTTGTACTATATTGTGATTAAAAAAAACATTTTTTCTAGGGACAGAAAACTGTAGGTAGGGAGAGTGTTTTTTTTCTTTCACTCTGCAAGTCCTTGTTTCCAGGGACCTGTAAGGACAGTGAGTGAATTGTCCTTGTGCTATATTGTGCTTAAAAAAAACATTTTTTCTAGGGACAGAAAACTGTAGGTAGGGAGAGTGTTTTTTTTCTTTCACTCTGCAAGTCCTTGTTTCCAGGGACCTGTAAGGACAGTGAGTGAATTGTCCTTGTGCTATATTGTGCTTAAAAAAAACATTTATTCTAGGGACAGAAAACTGTAGGTAGGGAGAGTGTCAGTTTATTTCACTCTGCAAGTCCTTGTTTCCAGGGACCTGGAAGGACAGTGAGTGAATTGTCCTTGTGCTATATTGTGATTAAAAAAAACATTTATTCTAGGGACAGAAAACTGTAGGTAGGGAGAGTGTCAGTTTATTTCACTCTGCAAGTCCTTGTTTCCAGGGACCTGTAAGGACAGTGAGTGAATTGTCCTTGTGCTATATTGTGCTTAAAAAAAACATTTATTCTAGGGACAGAAAACTGTAGGTAGGGAGAGTGTCAGTTTATTTCACTCTGCAAGTCCTTGTTTCCAGGGACCTGGAAGGACAGTGAGTGAATTGTCCTTGTGTTATATTGTGATTAAAAAAAACATTTTTTCTAGGGACAGAAAACTGTAGGTAGGGAGAGTGTTTTTTTTCTTTCACTCTGCAAGTCCTTGTTTCCAGGGACCTGTAAGGACAGTGAGTGAATTGTCCTTGTGCTATATTGTGATTAAAAAAAACATTTTTTCTAGGGACAGAAAACTGTAGGTAGGGAGAGTGTTTTTTTTCTTTCACTCTGCAAGTCCTTGTTTCCAGGGACCTGTAAGGACAGTGAGTGAATTGTCCTTGTGCTATATTGTGCTTAAAAAAAACATTTATTCTAGGGACAGAAAACTGTAGGTAGGGAGAGTGTCAGTTTCTTTCACTCTGCAAGTCCTTGTTTCCAGGGACCTGTAAGGACAGTGAGTGAATTGTCCTTGTGCTATATTGTGCTTAAAAAAAACATTTATTCTAGGGACAGAAAACTGTAGGTAGGGAGAGTGTCAGTTTATTTCACTCTGCAAGTCCTTGTTTCCAGGGACCTGTAAGGACAGTGAGTGAATTGTCCTTGTGCTATATTGTGCTTAAAAAAAACATTTATTCTAGGGACAGAAAACTGTAGGTAGGGAGAGTGTCAGTTTATTTCACTCTGCAAGTCCTTGTTTCCAGGGACCTGGAAGGACAGTGAGTGAATTGTCCTTGTGCTATATTGTGATTAAAAAAAACATTTTTTCTAGGGACAGAAAACTGTAGGTAGGGAGAGTGTCAGTTTCTTTCACTGTGAAAGTCCTTGTTTCAAGGGACAGAGAAGGACACCTGAAGGTAGCCCTTATTGCTTTTTTCCCATCTCCCTGCAGGCCATCTATTAGAATGTCTGGAAGGCAAACAAGGAGAGGCAGACAGTCAGGAGGCAATAAAAGAGGGCAAGCAGGCTCTGTGTCTGGGGGCAACAGTGCTGGTCGTGGACGCGGTGCATTGTCATCAGCACATGGCCATGGGACACGCTTGTCCTTCTTTTCGGCAGCTGGACATGTTGAGCCACATCATGCCGAAGACTTGGTAGAGTGGATGACCAAGCCCTCCTCCTCCTCCTCATCCTCTCTCACCCAGGCTCAGGGTACTGGAAAAGCAGCTGCCAAAGCGTCGTCTTCCCTGGTATCAATGTCAGACAAATCATCAGTCACTCCTTCCCTAGACCCACCATGTCCTCCTCCTGAGGAGTCCCCCGAACTGTTTCAGCACAGTGTTGGGTACATGCTCCAGGAGGATGCCCAGCGTTTCGAAGGGTCTGATGATGAAACCCAGCTAGAGGAAGGCAGTAGCGTGAGAGCAGACAGAGGGGATGCTCAAGAAGGACACCAATCTGGCAGTCATGTTCCAGCAGCTGCAGCATACTGCCAGATTGGCTCCAGTGATGAGGAGGGAGGGGATGATGAGGTCACTGACTCCACGTGGGTGCCTAATAGGAGAGAGGAGGAGGAGGAGGATGAGGAGGAGGCACATCTCCAACGAGGCAGGATGCCCTTTGGTGGCCAGCGTAAGGGCAGTACACCGACGGAATCACACCGCAGAGCTCCGCCTGTGCAGGGCGCTGCCTCTGCCCGTCATTCAAAAAGTTCTTTGGTGTGGGCCTTTTTTGAGGCTAGTGCATCAGATCGCACAGCTGCTGTTTGCAACATATGTCTCAAGCGTATATCGCGTGGCCAAAACATCAGCCGCTTGGGTACCACATGCCTGACCAGACATATGTTGACCTGCCATGCAGCTCGTTGGCAAGCCTACCTCAAAGACCCACACCAAAGAACAAAGCGGACCTCTCCTTGCACCGCATCAGCTGGGATCTCCAACCCCACTATAACTTCAGTCCTCTCTGAAACATGCACTGAGAGGAATGAAGGTGTAGAATTAGGTGTGTCACAGCCAAGTACTTGCGCCCACTCTGCTAGCAGTACACCGACGTCCGATTCTAGCAGGCAAATTTCCCTGCCCCAGCTGCTGGACCGTCGAAAGAAGTTCACTCCCAGCCATCCACATGCCCAGCGGTTGAATGCTAGCTTGGCTAAATTGCTAGCGCTTCAACTGCTGCCTTTTCAGTTGGTAGACTCGGCCCCCTTCCGTGAGTTTGTGCAATGTGCAGTTCCTCAGTGGCAGGTTCCCAAACGCCACTTTTTCTCACGGAAGGCTATTCCGGCTCTCTACCGGCATGTGGAAGGCAATGTCTTGGCCTCGCTGGACAGGGCGGTCAGCGGTAAGGTGCATATTACCGCTGACTCATGGTCCAGCAGGCATGGACAGGGACGTTACCTTTCTTTCACGGCCCATTGGGTCACTCTTTTGGCAGCTGGGAAGGATTCAGGACAAGGTGCAGTAGTGTTGGAGGTTGTCCCACCGCCACGCCTCCAAAATGCTACTACTGGTTGTGACACACCTCTCTCCTCCACCCCCTCCTCTTCTTCTTCCTCCATGGCCTCTTCCTGTGGTTTGTCCTATGAACCAGCGGTGCTCCGTAGCCGTTCACGGGGCTACGCAAGTACGCAGGCAAAAAGATGCCATGCCGTGCTTGCGCTGGTGTGTTTGGGGGACAGAAGCCACACTGGGGCAGAGGTCCTGTCTGCTCTGCAGGGCCAGGCCGAGAGGTGGTTGACGCCACGCCAGCTTAAGCCAGGAATGGTGGTTTGCGACAATGGCACCAACCTCCTCTCCGCCCTCCGACAGGGACAACTGACCCATGTGCCCTGTGTGGCTCACGTCCTTAACCTGGTGGTGCAGCGCTTCTTGGGCAGGTACCCGGGCTTACAGGATGTCCTGAGGCAGGCCAGGAAAGTCTGTGTGCATTTCCGCAGATCTTATAATGCCAGTGCTCGCCTGGCTGAGCTGCAAAAGGAGTTGAACCTGCCCAAGAACCGCCTTATATGTGACATGCCCACCAGGTGGAACTCAACGTTGGCCATGCTGCAGCGGCTGCACACGCAGCAGAGGGCCATCAATGAGTACCTGTGCGACTACGGCACCAGGTCAGGGTCAGGGGAGCTTGGTTTTTTTTCTCCACGCCAGTGGGGCATGATCAGGGATGCATGCACTGTCCTGGCACCATTTGAGGAGGCCACGAGGATGGTGAGCAGTGACAGTGCATGCATCAGTGACACTGTACCTCTTGTCCACCTGTTGGAGCACACGCTGCGTGGAATAATGGACAGGGCACTTGAGGCAGAACAGAGGCAGGAAGAGGAGGACTTCCTTGCCTCTCAAGGCCCCCTTTACCCAGACAGTGTTCCTTCTGTCCCACCCATCGCACAGGAAGAGGAGGAGGAGGAGGAGGAGGAGGAGGAGGAGGAGGATTGTGTCAGCATGGAGGTGGAGGCTGGCACTCAGCATCATCAGCAGCAGTCTTTTAGGGATGATTTACAGTCCCAAGAAACCAGTGGACTTGTACGTGGCTGGGAGGAGGTGGCTGCGGATCATGTCGTCCTTAGTGACCCAGAGGACTCCGGAGCGAATGCCTCAGCAAACCTACGCTGCATGGCCTCCCTGATCCTGCAAAGTCTGCGGAAGGATCCTCGTATTCTTCGGATCAAGGAGAGGGACCATTACTGGCTGGCCACTCTCCTTGATCCACGGTACAAGGGTAAGGTTGCGGACCTTATGTTACCGTCGCAGAGGGAGCAGAGGATGAGACAACTCCGGGAGGCCTTGCAGAAAGGTCTGTGCAACGCGTTCCCAGAGACTGGGAGGTTGCAAACTCCTGGTCCTGGACAACGAGTTGCTGAGGCTTCGGCCAGTCAAAGAAGGAGCGGTGGGGAAGGTGGCCGTCTGACCGATGCGTTCAGACAATTCTTTAGTCCGCAGCCCCAAAGTATGATCGGTTCCAGCAACCATCGCCAGCGTCTGATAAACATGGTGCAGGAATATCTAGGGGCAAGGTCAGACTTGGACACCTTCCCCACCGAAAATCCTCTGGCTTACTGGGTCTTGAGGATGGATCACTGGCCAGAGCTTGCACAGTATGCAATTGAGCTACTGGCCTGTCCTGCATCCAGCGTTCTTTCGGAACGCACATTCAGTGCTGCTGGAGGATTTGTCACGGATCACAGGGTGCGCCTGTCCACCGACTCGGTTGATCGACTGACTTTCATCAAGATGAACCAGTCTTGGATCACCACCAGCTACCACACACCTGATGCTGATATAACAGACTAATTGATTTTAACATGTCACATCCCTTCAAGACTGATGCTGATGCTGAGTGCCTGTGCTGTTATGTTGACTGGCTATCCTCCTCCTCCGAGTCCTCAATGATACGATTGATGATGATAGCTTGTAAGATCATTTTTGTTTATGGGTGCCGCCACCAGTGCCTAACGCCCAATTTTTCAGCCCCTGTTTAACAGGGGCGTGTAATTACAATTTTTGAAGCAATACTTTGCAACAGGGCTCATTGCTGTGCTCCAAGTACAGTATCTGTGAGGAGTTGCAGTGTTGTGCCACCAGTGCCTAAGGCCCAATTTTTCAGCCCCTGTTTAACAGGGGCGTGTCATTACAATTTTTGAAGCAATACTTTGCAACAGGGCTCATTGGTGTGCTCCAAGTACAGTATCTGTGAGGAGTTGCAGTGTTGTGCCACCAGTGCCTAAGGCCCAATTTTTCAGCCCCTGTTTAACAGGGGCGTGTCATTACAATTTTTGAAGCAATACTTTGCAACAGGGCTCATTGCTGTGCTCCAAGTACAGTATCTGTGAGGAGTTGCAGTGTTGTGCCACCAGTGCCTAAGGCCCAATTTTTCAGCCCCTGTTTAACAGGGGCGTGTCATTACAATTTTTGAAGCAATACTTTGCAACAGGGCTCATTGCTGTGCTCCAAGTACAGTATCTGTGAGGGGTTGCAGTGTTGTGCCACCAGTGCCTAAGGCCCAATTTTTCAGCCCCTGTTCAACAGGGGCATGTAATTACAATTCTTGATCTAATAATTCACAGCAGGGCCCATTGCTGCACCCACCAAGAGTAACTGTCAGGGCTTACAGTGTTGTGGCACCAGCACCACCATCAAAGGCCCAATTTTTACTACCACTGTTCAACAATTATATGTAATTAAAATTCCTGATATAATAGTTGACAGCAGGGCGTTCCAGCACCAACCAAGAGTAACTGTGAGTGCTTACAGTGTTGTGCCAACACCAACAACTAAGGGGCCTATTTCTGCAGAGTATATACGGCAGGTCCCTACTTTCAAACATCCAACTTACAAACGACTCCTACTTGCAAACGCAAGAAGACAACAGGAAGTGAGAGGAAATCTACCACTAGGAAGGAAAATTCTCTCCTGTAAGAATAAATATGGGAGAAAGGTGTCTCCTCTGTACTGATGCTTTATCAGCAATCCTTGTTTCAAGAAAAACACCACATTTCAAAAACAGTTGTCATTGGGACGGAAAGTGAGGTGAAATGTTCTGAACAGGGGCACAGACAGCAAAACAAATGTTACAGGGGTGATAACCCTTACCTATGTTTTCCAAAAAGTTTAAAAATAGATTTTTGGTCTGGAGCTACACTTCAACAATGTACCTGTTCAAAATTACAAACAGACTCTACATAAGAACAAACCTACAGTCCCTGTCTTGTATGCACCGCCTGTATAGGGCTGTTCAGAGTATATAGGGCCTTTTTTATTTTATGTGCGGGGTTCCCCTTAATATCCATACAAGACCCAAAGGGGCTGGTAATGGGCTGGGGTAGGGGGGGGGGGGGGTCATGGGGTAGCTATGCCATTTTTCTTAAAGAATTTCATCCATATTACCGGGACCAGACATTACATTAAAGCCGCAAGCAGTTTTAAATGGCTTTTTTTTCCTTTAGAAGTGTCATTTTGTGCAGGGACAGTTCTAAACACGGGAAACACGTGGCACTTCACAGGCATACTTTAGACACCCCCCAGGTACGATATTTAAAGGAATATTTGACTTTTTTTTTTTCACTTTATGCATCATTAAAATGACTGCTCCCGAAAAACGACCGTTTTTAAAACTTCTTTTTGCATTGATACATGTCCCCTGGTGCAGAACCCGGGTTCCCAAACCCTTTTTAGGACAATAACATGCATAATAGTTGTTATAATTAGCACTTTAGAATTCGAACGTTCGCATCCATTGTATTTAATAGGGTTCTAATGTTCGTTCGAACTTTCGGTCCGTTCGCGGGTTCTGGTGCGAACCGAACCCGGGGGTGTTCGGCTCATCACTACTATTACCCAAGGAAGATATTAGGATCAATTAACCTTCATTAGCAAATAATCATTTTGTAGATGCTTGTATAGCAAGTCTTGCTGGAAAGCAATAGACAGTGATACACAGTGGTGGTGCATCCATAAGGGCGCCGCCCCTCTCTCCAGCCACCCCCTCTATGACCAATGGCTAGATTCATGCACAGCATGAATCTATCCATGGCCGCCGCTACAACCCCCTATTCAGGCACCCTGCCCCTTTTCGGGCGCCTGAATTACAGGGGCGGGGGGGTGTTTTTGAAGCACCTGATTAGAGCCATAGACTCTAATAGACTGCAAAATAGGTGAACTGCGAGCGCCATGCTTGGTGCTCGCAGTCCACCCAGGTGTGTTAGAAAAGCGAATGAATATTCACTTTCCTAACACCGAACCGCCTCTCCGCCAATCACGTGCTTGGGTCTGTTACCGGTCACCTGATTGGCTGAAACGGCAGGTGCTGTGATTGGATGCCTATCAGGAGGAGAGCACGGGAGAAGCGGACGGGAAGAGACGTATGGAGGACACAGTGGGGGGAGGGGTCACAGTGGCGGCAATCGATGGCACAGTGGCTGCGTTTGATGGGCACAGTGGCTGCGTTTGATGGGCACAGTGGCTGCGTTTGATGGGCACAGTGGCTGCGTTTGATAGGCTCAGTGGCTGCGTTTGATGGGCACAGTGAGGCTACAATTGATATTTTTTTTCCAGAATTTTTTATTTTTTTGTGCCCCCCCAAAAAAAAATTTGAGCACCAGTCGCCACTGGTGACACATGACTGCATATTACACAGCCAGCAGAATAGTTGTGGTTTGCCTATGACTAAAGTATATAGCTCACTCATAAAACAGCTGGATCTTTCAGCTATGGTCATATTCACATATAATCAAATAAGTTAGATCTATCGGTTTTAGTCATATTCATGTATGGCAAAATACGTCACATAAACAGCCAAAGCTTGCACATCATTTAGGGATAGATTTATAAAGCAGCATATGTTAATTTAACACAAAACAGTCACTGGTGGTGAATCAAACACTGCCATGGAAAACACATGCACCGGGAAGATTGATCTAAATGTTTGGTGAATGTCAGATTCACGGATCTATGAATATACCCCTTCGGGTATGGTGAGCCTCAGAGAGCATGGCTGCAAAAAGAAAAACTTTCAAGAAGCTAAAGAGTGAAACATGTTGTTGTTTTTTTTTAAATATTTCAGATACATGTAAACTTCTGTTTAAAACTAGATTTCAGAGGAAGGTACATGTAATAAATGTAAAATCTATATCTATATATATATAAACACGGACAGGTAAAAATCTAGTGAAATAAACATCTGAATCTACAGAATAAAAACATTGAATAGAGGAAATATGAGCCTACAGAAAGTGTATTTTTGCCCACAACTATGTACTATTTTTATAAAGCAAAAAAGTCAGATAATATATTTGCAAATTAAACCAAACAGGTTTCACGTTATTTTAGTGGCATTAGCAAATAATTGGAACCAATGTGAATATCTGGTTAACTAAATAGAATCCTACCCTTGCAAGTGCTTCCTCAATGGTGATCATCTTTTCCTTTACCATCATCATCAGCTGGATTCGCTCCTCATCACTCATTGTTATCTCACTAGCCAAATAACCAACATCCTCCCCTGTACATAAAAGAAGTAGAGTAAAAATCACACGCAATATGAATTACATATGTTGCAAAACAAAAAGGCAACATTCTAGTTTGTACTGCTGCATAAAAAAAAAAAAAAAACGAAAAATATTAACAAAAGAGTAGTTACCATTCATAGTGACCATCAAATCCATTAATACAGTAGCATGCATTAATAGTATAATTGCAACACACTCCTGACATGACCAGTAAATATAGCTTTACATTGTAACAAGTAGCTTTAACTGAATGGCCGTCATGTAAAAAAGAATATAGCGACTGGTACTGATAGGATGCAGCAGCAATCCAGCTAGGGTGGCCTCTCTTTAAAATATAAAAGCCATTTAAAACTATTGAGCAGCAGCACACATTTTCTGCATTCCTCAAATCATAATGGTGCAGAAAACTGTCAGGAGTGGCATTCGCCACATTAAAGGCTAAGTCCACCTTTACAGAAAGAAAAAAAAAAATGCAATTATTTTTGAAGGAAAATAATGTGCATTTATTATTTTTCTCTGCAAGCGTCTGGAAAACACTGCACACACCATTAGTAGATGTCTTTCAGACATATCCTCCGGCTTTCAGCTCGTACCTCTGTATAGGGTTTCTGTTTTAAAGCCAAAGGGCATGTCAGTGGCCTACGAAAGCACTCATCAGTGCCCCCGCAGCCCATTGAAACTTCAAGTCCATCTTCTGCAGTGACGGACGGTAATTTTAGTGGGCTCTCTGACCACACATCTGCATCATTTATTTACAGATCCCTGTGAATGAATGATGCGGCTGTGTGGGCAGACAGCCTCGCACAGCCACGCTGTTCTTGAAAAGTGACAGTGGGTGCAGGGAGAAGAACCCCCACCCTAAAGTTGTTCAAAAGGTGAACTTTATCGGGTCTGTCTGCATCACCCGCATCAATTTCAGAGTGAAACAGAAACTGGCACAAGGTCTACACATATTTATCATAGGGAATGTGGCAGTTTTCCATCTACAAAACTTCACTAGTAGTAGTGTGACCTGCTGTTTGAGATGTGAACCATCAGTAGACACCCCATCCCTCTCTCTGCCTGTGCAGGGATTATACTACATGAGCAGAGCCTGCAGCGTTAACAACCCTCCTCTTCCCTCCAGCTCTAAGCTGAGTGGAGGGTGGGGACAGGCAGAGAGATCAGAGCATGCAGCTGCAGCTCTCCTGTTCTCTGCACTGTCTCTGATAGACTGCATAACAGGGAACTGATTACGGTACTCCTTTTGTTAAATAGGAGCAGGATCTGCTCCAGTTTTTATGTTTAGGAGAGTGGTGCAAGCATTATGTTAGTTCCCCATAGTGACTTTACGGTGGTGTTTTTACACAACATACCATCATATGCAGCCCAATTTCTTGTTTAATTTTTCAAAACAATAACAGGTGAAATTATCAGTGTGCTTCCAGGCTGCTAGTTAAAAAAAAAAAAAAGTACTTATACCTAGACAGCCTTAGACATTCCTGAAGAAAACAAGGGGGATCAGTATGGAAGTATTTTCCTATATTTGTTTTAGGAAGGGGATGTTATATAGTCACATATATCAATATTCCCCTTATAGCCCAAATAACAAAACCCTACACCTGAGATCTGTAAATACAAAAGGCGGTGTGTTTCTCTGAATCACGGTAAAGCATATCAAAAAATGGGAGAAGGAGGGAGGACAGGATTCCCCCCTAAAAGAGGATTCTTCAAGGAGAAACAATGGGTTATAAAGAGTTAATTTATTATTTGTATATTAAATAATCCACCATATAATTTAAAAATTTACAGAAAGATACCTTCACCATAACCATATATAGAATGATAACGTTATCAAAATCACAAACAGAAAAACACCTGTACATACATCTAATTAACATTCATTCAGATATTACTACGCTGTTATTGCATGATATCACATAAATAATCCTTAGTAATTGAAGTATTTTCTTCAAGGATGTAAAAGCCTTAGACATTCCTGTTCTTTAGAAGCCGGTAGATAGATCAACGTTTGTTAAAAGGGAAAAAGTTGATCTATCTACCGACTTCTGAAGAACAGCTTTTGTTGGAGAACTTTTGTTGAACAGTGTCTGCAGCCGCTCATCAGTATATTCTGACAGCAGAGTGTTTGCTTGTGTGAATGGAAGAACTGGTTGGTTTTTTTTTTTTTTTTTTTGCTCAGCCTGCTGGATGGATGAAAAAAACAAAAAAGAAAGAAAGAAAACTAAAAACAAGTCCATAAACATTAGTAAATGTTGAATAGTGCACCGGCGGCCGATATCCTCAGAGTTTGGCCAGCTCTGTGTAGAGGGAAAGAAAGGGGGGAAGCACCACCTAAATGCAGTATTACAATAAGTTGATTTATTTGCAAGGGGTTAAAAACACTCAAAAAATGTGGTATGTAAAAACGATCATATACCGTATCAGCCACTCCTCTCCGTCCCACAGGCACCGCCAACCAGAATCCCGACAGCTGTGGATGGTGCTGAAGAGGCTAGGACGCCTAGTTGGAACCAGGAAGTCCACGCCAGCCAGTGTGGAACGCACAAGCGGATGTGACATCTCCGGGAAGACCAGAAGAATGACAAGCTACACGCTCAGAGCCCCTAGCTACTTTTACTGACCACTTGCAAATGAAACAACTTATCTTAATATTGCACTTGGTGGCGCTTTCGCCTTTCATTTTTTTTTATAATGTATTTTTAGTGATTTAAGCTGATGGCCTATCTGCTGAAAGAGACATTCAAACATTCTAGTGGAGCCAGGAAACAGAAGCACATTACTGTATAGGATGCAATTCAACTGCTAACAGAGGAAAAAAAGAGAAAAATTCTGCCTGTATTCGAGAAAGTGGAAGTTTTGAAGGAACTTCTCTAGCAAGTCAATAAGACATTATTTCTTTGTGTAGATGCACAGGATTGTACTCAGAGGGCCTTCTGGGACACTGTACAGAATAAAAAGCGGCATTGTTTCATTCTCCCCCATCTGTTATGGCTTTCAGAACTACATCACCAAACTTGTCTAAGTTTCAGCATAATCTCACATATCAGAAGTTAGAAAGAGAGCTTCTCTGTCATGATACAACTAGCCTAAAGCAAAGCATTTACCCCATGCATATGCCTTCATGAGAACCATGAATAATTTGCTACCTAGGCATGTCGTTTTGTCTGTATTCTGTAATATTTGTATCAGCGACAAAACAAAAAAGGTACACAGAGTCAATCTAATGTACATCTAGGTTAAAGGGGTTGTAAACCCTCATGTTTTTTCATCTTCATGCATCCTATGCATAAAGGTGAAAAAAATGTTGTAAATATTTAAAAAAACAAATCTTAAAAGAAAATGTTTGAGAAAACACTTTGGCCAACGATCATTTCCCTGACACATCCATAGGTTTGGCTAAACATCTTCCTCCATCCATCATAACAAAGCTGTCCTATTCACACATTAAAGTGGAACTTCACACTTTCAATCAACATTAACTATTTTTAATCCTTATGCTGCTAGTATGAGTAAACAGATAGGAAAGAATATTATATTTACACGTTTTAAACAGTTTTTTTACATTTCTTCAATTACTTCCTGGTTTCCATGCCTAGCAAATGAGGTCATACACCCCATGTGTCTTTAGGGAGGGAAGGAGGGGCTTTCTTGGCTAAGTACACCTACCTACACCTTAGTTAAGGGCAGATGGTTCCAGATTCCAAGAAGTGGAAGTAAATTAATCTGCCCTTACTTTATCTTTTCGCTGCCAGGCCCTGCGCTCCACTTTAAAACTCAGCTGGCCGGACCATTTTTGCAATCTTTCCTTTGCTTTTTATTTTTCACTTATAGCTTTCAGAGTTTGCAAAAGACCCCCCAAATCATAGATTTTCTGAAAGCACATGACCAGTAGAATAAAAAAAAGTGATACTGATTTTTAAGACCTTGTGATATTTGTGAAAATGTTTATCAAAGCAATATTTTCGCAAAAAATACACTAAAATAATTATTAGCAGATAAAAACACAGCAAATTTTACGAATTTCCAACTAAATTCCTACTGAATATAAAAGCTTAACCTGTGTTGAGTTAATAAATAACAAATATTTGTAAATTTTAAACTGCGCCTTTTCGCAAAATTGTGAAAATAGATTTACGCAAAACTGTAAATATTTTCATTTTTTTATTTACAGCTTTCAGAATTTGTAAAGGACCCCGAAAAACATATTTTCTGAAAGCACACAACCAGTAGAATAAAAAGAAAGTGCTACTGATTTTTAAGGCCCCGTAATTTTTGCGCAAAAATCCTTATTTTCACACGAACACAATATAACTTAGGTAATTCCTGCAAAATTCCTACTAAGGCTTCGTTCAGTGGGGTGTGCTGAAGCATATGCCCATGGAGGGCCATGTTTACCTGCACGGGGAAGCACAGGTATTCTATGCATCCCTGTGCAGGGAGTCCTATTTACATTAATTGGGACACAGCAGCTGCAGGGACAGACCTGACATCCATGCTGGTGTAGGTGCATGGCCCCAAAACGCAGACAGCGTGAGTCCAGGGACATGCACCCACACAAATGTTAAGTTGGAAGAAGTGGCCTTGCAGCCAAATAGTGTTTTAGGTTTGTGCTGCTCAGATGCAGTGTATTTCCACTTTATATTACTTATAATAGTAGTTCAATCAGTAGTTCGATTTACATTCTGTTAGCTATATCCGTGATCTCTGAGCATACCCCCAAAATGTAAACGTCAATGCTAACATTAGGTTATGTTGTCAAGCTGCTAATACCTAAAAAAAGAGAAAAAAACAGGGGCCACCGATCATTTATGTTACCCTGAACATTACTAATGCAGTTTAACTGTGCAGAGACATGAGTTTTTCTGAGTTGTGTTCTGCAACCATATGTTCTCTATGTGCCCTGTTCACACCTCCACACTAGTATCCTATGTGGATTTTTTCTGCAGAGGAATTTTCAATGTTTTATAAAACTCACTGAGAAGCGCATAAAAACTGATGTAAACACGTGTCTCTGCAAGTAAAATCTGCATGTCAATTTTCATCAGTTTTTCTGCACGTATGATGTAAACGAGGCCTTAAAAGGGGAAATGTATATGCAAAGATTTTTATTTAAATGTCCTCTTTGCAACTTTTGTTACATTTCAACAAGGCTAAAGATGTTTACAGGGAATGACTGGCATAGCTGCTTTTGGAGATGTACCTTTTTATATCTCCCCATGCAAATAGCAGCATTTCACTTCCTATCAGATCATTCAGAGGACGGTATTACCATATTCTTGCACACCGCAACAAACCAGGTATCTCCCATACGTTCCCAGTCTCCTAAATGGCATCACAGGGTTATGCCTGTAACTGTTCTTATTACTTTTCCACTGCCCCTGGTGGGTGGGTGTGTAATGGCAGAGGGGTAAAAATAGGAATAGAGTTCAATGGAAATGTAAAAGTGGAGAAGGGATGCAGTGTGCAGTGTGAATGAGGATGCATTCTCTAGTTACTAGGGATTGCAGTAAGCTGGACAAGGTCGTTGAAAGGACAATGGAAAGGTGAAGAGGTGAGATGTTGAAATGTGGGAACATTTGTGGAAGGAGGGTAGAAAGGGTTATAATGACATGGGGATAAGAAAAAGAAAGGCAGCATTGCAACTTTTTATGTCGCGCGGTATTTGCGCAGCAATTTTTCAAACGTCTTTTTTTGGGGGAAAAACAGTAAAGTTAGCCCAATTCTTTTGCATAATGTGAAAGATGAAGTTACGCCGAGTAAATAGATACCTAACATGTCACACTTAAAAATTGCACACGCTCGTGGAATGGCGCCAAACTTCGGTACTTAAAAATCCCCACAGACGACGCTTTAAACATTTTTACTGGTTACATGGTTTGAGTTACAGAGGAGGTCTAGGGCTAGAATTATTGCTCTCGCTCTAACGTTCGCGGCGACACCTCACATGTGTGGTTTGAACACCGTTTTCATATGTGGTTGGGACTTGCGTATGCGTTGGCTTCTGCGTGCGAGCTACCGGGGACAGGGGCACTTAAAAAAAAAATATAGATATATTTATTGTTCATTTTATTTAAAAATGTTTAGTTTGACACTTTTTAAAAAAAAAAATATGTTTTTTGATCACTTTTATTTCAATTACAAGGAATGTAAACATCCCTTGTAATAGGAATAAGCATGACAGGTCCGCTTTACAGTGAGATATGGGGTCAATAAGACCCCACATTTCACCTCTAGGCTGGGAAGCCTGAAATAAAAAAACAAAACTGATCTCAGCTTCCCAGCCGAGGCGGCGCCGTTTTTTTGAATGCAGAGGCCGGGCGTGACGTCATAACATCGTGCCCGGCCTCCGACGATCATAGAGACTCCGGAGACCATCTGGTCCACCGGAAATCTCAATGGTGGACATCTGGGGCGGATCCGTTCTCAGACTCACCGATCGCAGAGGTGAGTCAGTAGAAGCACTGGAGGGCGGTGGGGGGGACATCCCCTCTCGCCGCCCGTAAGAACGATCAAGCGGCTGACCAGCCGCTATGATCATTCTTATGGTGTAGGAAATCGCCGGCTGAAAACGCTGATATCTGAATGATGCCTGAAAGTGGAGGCATCATTCAGATATACCACCACAAAGCCGAGGACGTCATATTACGGCCAGCTGTCGGCAAGTGGTTAAAACCGCTTTAAGTGTCAAAAATAGGATTTTTATAACAGCTTACCTGTAAAATCCTTTTCTTAGGAGTACATCACGGGACACAGAGCGACATAGTCATTACTAATGGGTTATATAGATACCGTCAGGTGCTGGCACTGGCAACTTCCAAAACCGGAAGTACCCTCCCCTATATAAGCCCCTCCCATCCGGGAGCACCTCAGTTTTGTAGCAAAGCAATAAGTGTCCCCAAAGAGGGGCGGGAGCTCTGTGTCCCGTGATGTACTCCTAAGAAAAGGATTTTACAGGTAAGCTGTTATAAAAATCCTATTTTCTTTCTCGTACATCACGGGACACAGAGCGACATAGTCATTACTAATGGGATGTCCTAAAGCAATGCCCAATGAGGGGGGGGATACACCATATATAAGCTGAGCGCTATCAGACATGAGGATCTTTTGCGGCCTGCAACACACTACGCCCAAAGGCGACATCCTCCTGACTTCTAACGTCCACCTGGTAGAACCTAGTAAACGTGTGAACTGAAGACCACGTTGCGGCCTTACAGATTTGAGCCAGGGAGGCCTGGTGATGCACTGCCCATGAAGTTCCAACTGCTCTCGTGGAGTGCGCTCTAACTTTGAACGGAGGCGGTCTCCTTCTCAAGCCATAAGCTTGCATAATGACCTGTCGAATCCACTTGGCTAAAGTAGATTTTGACGCTGCCTGACCCTTTCTGGGGCCTTCCGGCAGAATAAACAAAGTATCCGTTCTGCGAATCTGAGCAGTGGCTTTTAGATAAGCTTTAACTGCTCTTACTACATCCAAAGAATGCAATAACTTTTCCTCTACCGAAGTAGGTTTGGGGAAAAAAGAAGGAAGAACCACATCTTGGTTCAAATGAAACCTCGATACCACCTTAGGAAGAAAGGCTGGATGAGGACGTAACACTACTCTGTCCTTATGGATAACCAGATATGGCTCCTTACAGGACATAGCTGCTAATTCCGATACTCTTTTAGCCGAACAAATGGCTACTAGAAAAATCAATTTCCTGGTGAGAAGCACCAAGGAAATATGCTGTAATGGTTCAAATGGTTGTTCTGTAGAACCGACAGAACCAAGTTTAGATCCCATGGACATATGGGAATATTAACCGGAGGACTAATACGCATCACTCCTTGTATAAAGGCTTTGACTAGTGAATGCGAAGCCAAGGGCCTTTGAAAAATTATTGACAAGGCCGAAAACTGACCCTTGATAGTACTCAAGGCAAGCTTCCTATCTACAGCCCACTGTAGGAAGTCCAGAATCCTACCTATTACGTACTTATGTGGATGCCATTTCTTGGCCTCACACCACGCGATGTACGCCTTCCAGATTCTATAGTAGATCTGCCTGGATACCGGCTTCCTGGCATTGATCATGGTAGATACCACAGCATTAGAGAGCCCTCTCTTTTTTAGAATGTGGGCTTCAATAGCCAGGCCGTCAAACCTAGGGCTGGTAAGGAAGGGTGGTATATCGGTCCTTGCGAAAGCCGGACGACGTGGGAGAGTCCAAGGACTCCCCACTGAAATTTTACAATCTCCGCGTACCACGCTCTTCGGGGCCACGCTGGAGCCACCGGAATCACCGGTTTCTTTTCTACCCTGATTCTGCGGAGTAATCGAGGTAACCATTGTGGCGGTGTGAATGCATATATCAGCTTGAACTGATCCCAAGGGAACACTAGGGCATCCGAGCCGCAAGCTAGGGGATCCCTTGTCCGAGAGACAAACCTGTCCCCCTTTGCGTTGAATCTGGATGCTAGAAGATCTACATCCAATGTTCCCCACCGCTGACATATTGTCCAGAAAACCTCGGGGTGAAGGGACCCTTCCTCTGGGCCTAATTGCTGGCGACTTAGAAAGTCCGCCTTCCAATTCTCCACTCCTGGAATGAATGCCGCAGATATGGCTGGGACATATTTTTCTGCCCATTTCAGGATGTAATTTACTTCCCTCTGGGCTGCACGACTCCTGGTGCCCCCCTGATGATTGATATATGCCACTGCTGTGGCATTGTCTGATTGCATTCTGACAGGGGACCCTTGGAGTTTGGATGTCCATGCTACTAGGGCATACCGGGCTGCTCGTATCTCTAAGAGATTGATGGGCAGGGCCTTTTCTGCATCCGACCATCTGCCCTGGAGAGACTATTGCTCCAGTACTGCTCCCCAGCCTATAAGGCTGGCATCTGTAGTGACCACCTTCCAAGAAATCGGACTGAAGGATTTCCTTTTTTCCAGATTCTGGGGAACCAACCACCAACGGAGGCTCTTGCGAACGGAAGGGGACAAGGACATTGTAAGTCTAGGGCCTGAACTTTTTTGTTCCAGGCTGACAGTATGGCCCCTTGCAAATTCCTTGAATGGAATTGACCGTAGGGTACTGCTTCGAATGATGCCACCATTTTTCCCAGCAGCCTCATATACAGGCGTATGGACGGCTGTCTTTTTTGTACCCACTAAGTGGATCAAATCTTTCAAAGACAACATCTTTCCTCGAGGCAAGAATATTTTTCTCTGGCCTGAATCCAACCTTAGCCCCAAGTATTCCAGACTTTTGACTGGTTTTTAGGGCTGACTTGTCTCGGTTGATAATCCAACCGTGAGATTCCAGATACTTGATCGTCTTGTGAACGACCACGTCTAGTTTTTTCACTGAGTGGTCTATCAGCAACAAGTCATCCAGATATGCCATTATCATTACACCTTGTGTTCTTAGATTGGCCAATAAAGGGCCAGAATTTTTGTAAACACTCGTGGTGCTGTGGCCAAAACGAAGGGTAAGGCTCTGAACTGAAAATGGCGCCCTTCTACTGCAAAGCGTAGAAATTTTTGGTGGACTGGAAAGATGGGAATGTGCAAATAAGCATCTTTGATGTCGATCGTGGCTAACCAATCCTCCCCTTGTAGGGCAGTGGCCACCGATCGGATCGACTCCATCGGAAAGTCCTGATATACAGGAATTTGTATAGCCCTTTTAGAATTAATATGGGCCTCCCGTCCGCGTTTGCTTCGGGACTGTAAAGAGGTTTGAGTAAAACCCGAACCCTCATTCTTCCAGGGGAACCTCCATAATTACTCCTTGGAGCAATAGTTGTTCTAGTGCCAACAGGAGGGACTCTCTCTTCCGGGGATCCCTTGGCACGTTTGACCTCAAAAATGGGAAGGAGGAGAGTCTTTTAACTCCAAACTGTATCCCAAACCTACTGCGGAGAGCACCTATCTGTCTTGATCGTGTCCCGCCAGGTCTCTTGCGAACAACTGGAGTCCTCCCCCCACCCGACTGAGAGGGGGCTTCATGAATTTAACTTTGGGGGAGGTTTTGTACCTCCCCTAACCCAGGGTTTCTCATTACCCTGCTACTGTCCCTGTTTTTTACCCCCGGGATTTGACCGAGGAGGCCGTCGGAACTGTTACACAGCCGATGCCCCAGGGACTGGAGAAGCAGGCCTCTTAAAGAGGGACCTCTAACTCTGCTTTTAACCGGCAAGAGCGTATTTTTACCGCTGGAAATTTTCTGGATATATTTGTCCAGGTTTTCCCTGAATAAGCGTTCACCATGAAATGGGACGCTAACCAGCCATTCTTTACAGGGAGCTTCAGCAGACCAGTTTTTGAGCCATAGGAGCCTACGCATATACTATAGACAGCGTAAGGCGGGAGGCCTGATGGACTGAATCCTCTATGGCATCAACCGCAAAGCCTAAGGCTCTAGGTAGATCAGCTAGGGCAAAGCCTGCTGATCTGTCAAGTCCCTCAAGACCTGTTTCAACTGATCCTTCACTGCTTAGCAGACCCCAATAGCTGCTACTGCTGGTTGTATCACCAAGCAGATTTTCATAAGGACTCCAATATTTTATCTATTGGGTTCTTGAACATTTGGACATTATCCACTGGACATGTCAGTGATTTATACATACAAGAGATGGCTGCGTCCATTGTAGGGACCTTCCTTTTTTTTTTTTTTTTGATGAACTTATCCTCCATGGGATAGACCACCGGAAATCTCTTGGGGGAATAAATATTTTCTCAGGACGTTCCCAATCCTGGTAAATGAGCCCTTTCAGTAAAGGGTGAAGTGGAAAAGAACAAACAGTCTGGGGGCTTCTAGCGACCCCAACGAGGATACAGTAGTGGTTGATGGTTCCGCAAGGTGCATTTTTAAATGCTGATCGGACCATGTTAGTCAGAGACTGAACCCATAATCTTTCAGCTTGAGATGCTGAGAAAAGGTTCCCCCACTGTTGATTCCTCTATAACAGAATCAACCTTATCCTGATCCCCTTCAGGCAGGTCGATCCCTGTATGGGACTGTTGCTCTGCTAACAGGCACTCTGAAGGAGGAGACGGACATCGGGCGTGCTTTTCCTGACAGGGAGGCAGCGATAAATTTTGACAATCTCTCTCTAATCCTCCCAGAGCTGAGGAAAAAACCTCCTCTGTTACATACACAGGAGCAGGTAACTGAGGACAGCCACAGTACCAAGTACCCCTGCGGGGTCTCTACGGTCACTTACCTCTGAACTTCAGGGGAGACTGGTGCAGCAGGAGTATGCCCAAGATCCTCCGAGCCCGATGAGACCCCCTTCGCTTCCTGGAAGATTCAGTTCCGGAGCTTCTGGACGGCATATTCCTAAGCCTAAAGCTGAGGTATTCCAGCCGTAATACACCACTTTTACTGAGAATAGTCTAGCACAATTGCTGCTATATCACAGTTGGTGTCTACTAATGTGCCTTTCTAGGGGATGCCTGTATCAACCGCTTGCTGTATGCCTTTAAATGTTGCCAGCTCTGTCTCTGTACTTCATAGCCAGCTCACTACATATTGTGGTTTTTTTAAAACTGCTGGGACGCCCGCACATGCGCAGAAGCGCTGCGGCGCGCACAGAGCGTCATCCCCCAGGCTCCGCCCCCTTTCCCGGCTCACCTCTATATATAGAGGCGCGTGCACGCGCACGCGCGCGGGCACGTGCGCCTTCGGCGCTAATTTCAAATATGGTAACAAGGGACAGGAGCCAGGGCCCCTCTTTGCCGCAGGCCGGGGGATGGACGAGCACTGCAACATGGCAGAGGAAGCAGTTCCCTATAAGAGAACTCACCATCTGCCTGGACTTTGCTCTGCTGAGAAGAAGCTAGTCCACATGACAAGAAAACATTCCACAGCGGCCTCTAGTGGACAAACACAGGTACCGCAGTCTAATATATTAAATATATATATATAAAAAAATTTTTTTTTTTTTTTTTTTTTTCTTGACCACCATTAAAAATTATTACATTTTTTTAGTAGTTACAGGCATGCACAGAATTTTGCGGGAATACCATTAGGTAACAGACAGAAAGACAAATTAGGCTTGGGGGTCCCCCAATAGAACCAAGTTCCTGGGGGCCCCCACTTACCTGTTCCCCGCCGCAGGACTTTGTTTGGTCCACAAAAGCCCAAACTTCACCTATCACGGCAGGCATTGTAATCAAACCTTCAGGGACCGGGTTCCCAAGGATTCCACTCCCCTGGACCTGTATAGCACCCTGCACAGAAAACATCTTGGTCGTGGGTATGACCAGAGCTCTGGATCCCAGGGTCCAGCTCTCCTAAGAGAAGCATTACAGGCAAAACCTTGCTCTTCTCTGCAAGGCCCGGGTACTGACCGTTTAGCTATGAAGCTTTTTTGGTCGGATCCGGAATAGCTTACTGAGGCCCAAAAGAACCTGTACGCAAGCTCAGTGAAAAACACATGTTTCTTCTTGGCCAACACCTTAGACACTGGCAAAAAACTGAGGTGCTCCCGGATGGGAGGAGCTTATATAGGGGAGGGTACTTCCGGTTTTGGAAGTTGCCAGTGCCAGCACCTGACGGTATCTATATAACCCATTAGTAATGACTATGTCGCTCTGTGTCCCGTGATGTACGAGAAAGAAATATATAATCCTATTTCAGTAGTAGCAGCAGTAGTCAGAAAACCAACACAGAGAACATAGGTTGCTCTGAAACACCTACAAAGATTTACAAATGAGAAACTGTCAATGGGACATCTATACACTCCACAAGATTAGGTTTTATGGAAGAGATAAAAATGATAAACATAGCAAATATCAAATTCTATTTAGAATTTGTTGAAAAGCAAATATGGGGGAAAAAAGGTTCTATGTCTGATAAAATGTTCAAACTGCAGCAAAATAACCCCAAACATACAGCTAAAACTAAACTGCAGTGGTTTAAAAACAACCTACCTGACAGAGTTAGAGCAATTTGAAATTGTGGGCAACAATTCCAGGTTGTTCAAAATTGGTAGAGCTTTTTTTTAATTTATTAGTTTCAAATGCAGCACTTTAGTTACCCAACTTACCTGTAATGAAGTGTGTTCCACGTTGTGCAGGCAGCTGAATCCTGGACAATTCTTCATTGCATCGATGCCGGTTCTCTTCCTGACTCTGAAATTCCGGCGCTGCAGTAATTAATAGCTTCAGGTCTCTGGGCTGAATTCAATAGAAAAAAGGTCCTGATGGGGAACTGTTCCACCTCTATTGAAAAAGGTTCTTTAATTGCTTTCACTGCATGTTACACAATCTCTAAATAGGGTGTAGAGAATTCTGTCATTCTACAGACTCCCAGACCTGAAGTTATTGATGACTTTAGCGCCAGAATTTCAGTGCCAGGAAGAGGACCAGCATCCTTGCAGAGTAGATTTCTCCAGGATCCGGCTGACTGCACGATGTGGGGCTTCATTACAGGCACATTACGTTACTAAAACTCTATTGGTAAAAATCCTTTTTAGCACAACCTCTTGCAGCCCATAGCAATCAAACAGAGGACAACTGACACTTTTCTAGCATGGTCTTGGGCATGAATGGCATATACATCAAGAGCTGTGTAACTTCTATTACCTTTTGAAGACTGTCTCATTATCCCTTTTTGACTTTTCCGGAAATTTTGCCAGAAATATTTATTTTTCTTCTTCCAGTCAATTTTTCCTAATATTCAAGGGAAAAAAAAACAATAATTCCAAACCACTTTGATGTGTACTAAATATCATAGCGCTGCAAAAACAATTATTTGAGATGGCAAACAGACACGTCTTGCTATAATGGTCCATATTTCTGCAATGTATCTGAAATCTGCACCATTTAATATCAATTATTAGTAGGCTCTTTTTCTAAATAACCACACAGATGTACATAAAATTAACTTCAGACACACAGCTAAAACATACAGATGAAATACATTTATGGGAGCTGTGAGTGAAACTAAAAAAACTTGGCATACAAACATTTATGGGAGTAGTAAGTGAAAATAACACACAAAAATTGGCCAGAAAATTCAGGTTTTTAGTATAGAAGATTTTACTGTTTTTGCTAGCTTATTTTTATTTCTGTACTGCAATGCTTGCACAATGCAGTGCAAAGTACAGTCCCAACCCATTCTCGGCATGCGTAAGATGCCAAGGATGAAGCCAGGTGGCAGAATAATGCAACTCTAGTGTGCATGGGCAGAGGTTACATTATTAGAAGTAAAAAAATAAAAAAAGGGACAGACCTGGAACATGAGGAGAATATCATGGTAGCGGTGACAAAATTTCACAGCTGAAGGAGAGCACACCCAGATGTAAGTGAGCCATAATGTTCAAGTATGCTGCAAAACTTTAAGCTTTGTATTTTTGTCTCCTAAAATGTACACAGCCCTGCCAGGCTGTTGGCCTCAAATTTCTCTAAAGCCGTTAAAACCGAGTTCCACCTGCGAAAAAAAAAGAATTTAAAGTCAGCAGCTACAAATACTGTAGCTGATGATTTTTAATATATGGACACTTGCCTGTCCAGGGAGCCTGCGATGTTGGCACCCCACCCGATTTTTGGATTGGCTGTCGGGTGCTGCCGCCGCCAATCATCGTAAGGGAAACTGGCAGTGAAGCCTTTCGGCTTCACAGCTGGTTCTCTACTGCGCATATGCGAAGGAAGGAGAAGGGGGGGGGCGCCGCGGCGTAGTCTCCCGGAAGTGGGGAAGGGAGAGAGAGAGAGAGAAAGAGGGGTGATACTCGAAAAATGTGAATATCGTGCAAAAGTTCATTTATTTCACTAATGCAACTTAAAAGGTGAAACTAATATATGAGATGGACTCATTACATGCAAATCAAGATAGTTCAAGCCGTGATTTGTCATAATTGTGATGTTTATGGCTTACAGCTCATGAAAACCCCAAATCCATAATCTCAGAAAATTAGAATATTGTGAAAAGGTGCAATATTCTAGGCTCAAAGTGTCCCACTCTAATCAGCTAATTAAGCCATAACACCTGCAAAGGGTTCCTGAGCCTTTAAATGGTCTCTCAGTCTGGTTCAGTAGGAATCACAATCATGGGAAAGACTGCTGACCTGACAGTTGTCAGAAAACCATCATTGACACCCTCCATAAGGAGGGAAAGCCTCAAAAGGTAATTGCAAAAGAAGTTGGATGTTCCCAAAGTGCTGTATCAAAGCACATTAATAGAAAGTTATGTGGAAGGGAAAAGTGTGGAATAAAAAGGTGCACAAGCAGCAGGGATGACCTCAGCCTGGAGAGGATTGTCAGGAAAAGGCCATTCAAAAGTGTTGGGGACTTTCACAAGGAGTGGACTGAGGCTGGAGTCAGTGCATCAAGAGCCACCACACACAGACGGATCCTGGACATGGGCTTCAAATGTCATATTCTTCTTGTCAAGCCACTCCTGAACAACAAACAACGTCAGAAGCGTCTTACCTGGGCTAAAGAAAAACACACCTGGTCTGACACTCAGTGGTCCAAAGTCCTCTTTTCTGATGAGAGCAAATTTTGCATCTCATTTGGAAACCAAGGAGCCGGAGTATGGAGGAAGAATGGAGAGGCACACACTGCAAGATGCTTGAAGTCCAGTGTGAAGTTTCCACAGTCTGTGTTGATTTGGGGAGCCGTGTCATCTGCTGGTGTTGGTTCACTGTGCTTCATTAAGTCCAGGGTCAACAAAGCCGTCTACCAGGAGATTTTGGAGCACTAATGCTTCCTTCCGCAGACGAGCTCTATGGGGATGCTGACTTCATTTTTCAGCAGGACTTGGCACCTGCCCACACTGCCAAAAGCACCAAAACCTGGTTCAATGACCGTGGGATTACTAGGCTTGATTGGCCAGAAAACTCGCCTGACCTGAACCCCATAGAGAATCTCTGGGGCATTGCCAAGAGAAAGATGAGAGACATGAGACCGAACAATGCAGAAGAGCTGAAGGCCGCTATTGAAGCATCCTGGTCTTCCATAACCCCTCAGCAGTGCCACAGGCTGATAGCTTCCATGCCGCGCCGCATTGAGGCAGTAATTGCTGCAAAAGGGGCCCAAACCAAGTACTGAGTACATATGCATGCTTCTACTTTTCAGAGGTCCAATATTGTTCTATGTACAATCCTTGTTTTATTGATTGCATGTAATATTCTAATTTTCTGAGATTGTGGATTTGGGGTTTTCATGAGCTGTAAGCCATAATCATCACAATTATGACAAATCATGGCTTGAACTATCTTGCTTTGCATGTAATGAGTCTATCTCATATAATAGTTTCAACTTTTAAGTTGCATTAATGAAATAAATGAACTTTTGCAAAATATTCAAATTTTTCGAGTATCACCTGTATATAATAGGATTTTTATAACAGCTTACCTGTAAAATCCTTTTCTTGGAGTACATCACGGGACACAGAGCGACATAGTCATTACTAATGGGTTATATAGATACCTTCAGGTGCTGGCACTGGCAACTTCCAAAACCGGAAATACCCTCCCTTATATAAGCCCCTCCCATCCGGGAGCACCTCAGTTTTGTAGCAAAGCAATAAGTGTCCCTAAAGAGGGGCGGGAGCTCTGTGTCCCGTGATGTACTCCAAGAAAAGGATTTTACAGGTAAGCTGTTATAAAAATCCTATTTTCTTTCTCGTACATCACGGGACACAGAGCGACATAGTCATTACTAATGGGATGTCCTAAAGCAATGCCCAACGAGGGGGGGGATACACCATACATAAGCTGAGCGCTATCAGACATGAGGATCTTTTGCGGCCTGCAACACACTGCGCCCAAAGGCGACATCCTCCTGACTTCTAACGTCCATCTGGTAGAACCTAGTAAACGTGTGTACTGAAGACCATGTTGCGGCCTTACAGATTTGAGCCAGGGAGGCCTGGTGATGCGCTGCCCATGAAGTTCCAACTGCTCTCGTGGAGTGCGCCCTAACTTTGAACGGAGGCGGTCTCCTTCTCAAGCCATAGGCTTGCATTATGACCTGTCGAATCCACTTGGCTAAAGTAGATTTTGATGCTGCCTGACCCTTTCTGTGGCCTTCCGGCAGAATAAACAAAGTATCCGTTCTGCGAATCTGAGCAGTGGCTTTTAGATAAGCTTTAACTGCTCTTACTACATCCAAAGAATGCAATAACTTTTCCTCTACCGAAGTAGGTTTGGGGAAAAAAGGAGGAAGAACCACATCTTGGTTCAAATGAAAACTCGATACTACCTTAGGAAGAAAGGCTGGATGAGGACGTAACACTACTCTGTCCTTATGGATAACCAGATATGGCTCCTTACAGGACATAGCTGCTAATTCCGACACTCTTTTAGCCGAACAAATGGCTACTAGAAAAATCTATTTCCTGGTGAGAAGAACCAAAGAAATATGCTGTAATGGTTCAAATGGTTGTTTCTGTAGAACCGACAGAACCAGGTTTAGATCCCATGGACATATGGGAATATTAACCGGAGGACTAATACGCATCACTCCTTGTATAAAGGCTTTGACTAGTGAATGCGAAGCCAAGGGCCTTTGAAAAAATATTGACAAGGCCGAAATCTGACCCTTGATAGTACTCAAGGCAAGCTTCCTATCTACAGCCCATTGTAGGAAGTCCAGAATCCTACCTATTACGTATTTACGTGGATGCCATTTCTTGGCCTCACACCAGGCGATGTACGCCTTCCAGATTCTATAGTAGATCTGCCTGGATACTGGCTTCCTGGCATTGATCATGGTAGATACCACAGAATTAGAGAGCCCTCTCTTTTTTAGAATGTGGGCTTCAATAGCCAGGCCGTCAAACCTAGGGCTGGTAAGGAAGGGTGGTATATCGGTCCTTGCGAAAGCAGGTCCGGACGATGTGGGAGGGTCCAAGGACTCCCCACAGACATCTTTACAATCTCCGCGTATCATGCTCTTCGGGGCCACGCTGGAGCCACCAGAATCACTGGTTTCTTTTCTACCCTGATTCTGCGGAGTAATCGAGGTAACAATTGTGGCGGTGGGAATGCATATATCAGCTTGAACTGATCCCAAGGGAACACTAGGGCATCCGAGCCGCAAGCTAGGGGATCCCTTGTCCAAGAGACAAACCTGTCCACTTTTGCGTTGAATCTGGATGCTAGCAGATCTACATCCGGTGTTCCCCACCGCTGACATATTGTCCGGAAAACCTCGGGATGAAGGGACCATTCCCCTGGGCATAATTGTTGGCGACTTAGAAAGTCCGCCTTCCAATTCTCCACTCCTGGAATGAATACCGCAGATATGGCTGGGACATATCTTTCTGCCCATTTCAGGATGTAATTTACTTCCCTCTGGGCTGCACAAATCCTGGTGCCCCCTGATGATTGATATATGCCACTGCTGTGGCATTGTCTGATTGAATTCTGACAGGGGACCCTTGGAGTTTGGATGTCCATGCTACTAGGGCATACCGGGCTGCTCGTATCTCTAAGAGATTGATGGGCAGGGCCTTTTCTGCATCCGACCATCTGCCCTGGAGAGACCATTGCTCCAGTACTGCTCCCCAGGCTATAAGGCTGGCATCTGTAGTGACCACCTTCCAAGAAATCGGACTGAAGGATTTCCCTCTTTCCAGATTCTGGGGAACCAACCACCAGCGGAGGCTCTTGCGAACGGAAGTGGACAAGGACATTGGTAAGTCTAGGGCCTGAACTTTTTTGTTCCAGGCTGACAGTATGGCCCTTTGCAAATTCCTTGAATGGAATTGACCGTAGGGTACTGCTTCGAATGATGCCACCATTTTTCCCAGCAGCCTCATGCACAGGCGTATGGATGGCTGTCTTTTTGTACCCACTAAGTGGATCAAATCTCTCAAAGACGACCCCTTTTCTTGAGGCAAGAAAATTTTTCTCTGGTCTGAATCCAGCCTTAGCCCCAAGTATTCCAGACTTTTGACTGGTTTTAGGGCTGACTTGTCTCGGTTGATAATCCAACCGTGATATTCCAGATACTTGATTGTCTCGTGAACAACCACTTCTAGTTTTTCCACTGAGTGGTCTATCAGCAACAAGTCGTCTAGATATGCCATTATCGTTACACCTCGTGTTCTTAGATTGGCCAATAATGGGGCCAGAATTTTTGTGAACACTCGTGGTGCTGTGGCCAGACCGAAGGGTAAGGCTCTGAACTGAAAATGGCGCCCTTCTACCGCAAAGCGTAGAAATTTTTGGTGGGCTGGAAAGATGGGAATGTGCAAAGATTTCCCTCTTTCCAGATTCTGGGGAACCAACCACCAGCGGAGGCTCTTGCGAACGGAAGGGGACAAGGACATTGGTAAGTCTAGGGCCTGAACTTTTTTGTTCCAGGCTGACAGTATGGCCCTTTGCAAATTCCTTGAATGGAATTGACCGTAGGGTACTGCTTCGAATGATGCCACCATTTTTCCCAGCAGCCTCATGCACAGGCGTATGGATGGCTGTCTTTTTGTACCCACTAAGTGGATCAAATCTCTCAAAGACGACCCCTTTTCTTGAGGCAAGAAAAATTTTCTCTGGTCTGAATCCAGCCTTAGCCCCAAGTATTCCAGACTTTTGACTGGTTTTAGGGCTGACTTGTCTCGGTTGATAATCCAACCGTGATATTCCAGATACTTGATTGTCTCGTGAACAACCACTTCTAGTTTTTCCACTGAGTGGTCTATCAGCAACAAGTCGTCTAGATATGCCATTATCGTTACACCTCGTGTTCTTAGATTGGCCAATAATGGGGCCAGAATTTTTGTGAACACTCGTGGTGCTGTGGCCAGACCGAAGGGTAAGGCTCTGAACTGAAAATGGCGCCCTTCTACCGCAAAGCGTAGAAATTTTTGGTGGGCTGGAAAGATGGGAATGTGCAAATAAGCATCTTTGATGTCGATCGAGGCTAACCATTCCTCCCCTTGTAGGGCAGTGGCCACCGATCGGATCGACTCCATCCGGAAAGTCCTGATATGTAGGAATTTGTTTAGCCCTTTTAGATTTAATATGGGCCTCACGTCCCCGTTTGGCTTCGGTACTGTAAAGAGGTTTGAGTAAAACCCGAACCCCCATTCTTCCAGGGGAACCTCTATAATTACTGCTTGGAGCAATAATTGTTCTAGTGCCAACAGGAGGGATCCTCTCTTCTGGGGATCCCTTGGCACATTTGACCTTATAAAGTGGGAAGGAGGGGAGTCTTTTAACTCCAATTTGTATCCCAGACTTACTGCGGAGAGCACCCATCTGTCTCTGATCGTGTCCCGCCAGGTCTCTGTGAACAACTGAAGTCTTCCCCCCACCCGATTGAGTGGGGGCAACCCTTCATGCATTTGACTTTGGGGGAGGTTTTGTACCTCTCCTGCTCCAGGGCTTCTTGTTACCCTGCAATTGTCCCTGATTTTTACCTCCAGGATTTGACCGAGGAGGCCGTCGGAACTGTTTCACAGCCGATGTCCTAGGGACTGGAGAAGCAGGCCTCTTAAAAGAGCGACCTCTAACTCTGTTTTTAACCGGCAAAAGTGTACTTTTACCGCTGGAAATTCTCTGGATATATTTGTCCAGGTCTTCCCCGAATAAGCGTTCACCATGAAATGGGAAGCTGACCAGCAATTTTTTACAGGGAGCTTCAGCAGACCAGTTTTTGAGCCATAAAAGCCTGCGCATATGTACTACAGACAGCGTAAGGCGGGAGGCCTGATGGATTGAATCCTTTATAGCGTCCACCGCAAAGCATAAGGCTCTAGGTAGATCAGCTAGGGCAAGAGCCTGCTGATCTGGCAAGTCCCTTAAGACCTGTTTCAACTGATCCTTCACTGCTTGGCAGACCCCAATAGCTGCCACTGCTGGTTGTGTCACCAAGCCTGCTGTAGCAAAAGCAGATTTTAATAAGGACTCTAATTTTTTATCTATTGGGTCCTTGAACATTTGGACATTATCCACTGGACATGTCAGTGATTTATTCACACAAGAGATGGCTGCGTCCACTGTAGGGACCCTCCATTTTTTGATGAACTTATCCTCCATGGGATAGACCACTTGAAATCTCTTGGGAGGAGTAAATATTTTATCAGGATGCTCCCAATCCTGGTAAATAAGCCCTTCCAGTAAAGGATGGATCGGAAAGGAACAAACAGTCTGGGGAGCTTTTAGCGACCCCAACGAGGAGACAGAAGTGGATGATGGCTCCGCAAGGGGCATTTTAAATGCTGATCGGACCATGTTAGTCAGGGACTGAACCCATAATCTTTCAGCATGTGATGCTGAGAATGGCTCTTCCACTGTTGATTCCTCTACAACAGAATTGACCTCATCCTGATCCCCTTCAGGTAGGTCGATCCCTGTATGGGACTGTTGCTCCGCTAACAGGCACTCTGAGGGAGGAGACGGAGATCGAGTGCTTTTTTTCCTGTGACAGGGAAGCAGCGATCAATGCTGACAATCTCTCTTCCAGCCCTCCCAGAGCTGAGGAAAAAACCTCCTCTGTTACATACACAGGAGCAGGTGAACTGAGGACAGCCACAGTACCAGGTACTCCTGAGGATGCTCTACGGTCACTAACCTCTGATTCTTCAGGGGAGATAGGTGCAGCCAAAGCATGCCCAAGATCCTCAGAGCCCGATGGAAACCCCCTATGCTTCCTGGGATTTTTAGTCCCGGAGTTTTTAGACGGCATATTCCTAAGCCCAAAGCTGAGGTATTCCAGCTGAAATACACCACTTACTGACAATAGTCTAGCACAAATGCTGCTATAAAAACAGTTGGTGTCTACTAATGTGCCTTTCTATGGGGATGCCTGCATCAACCGCTTGCTGTATGCCTTTTTTAAATGTTGCCAGCTCTTTCTCTGCACTCCATAGCCAGCTCACAACACATAATTGTGGTTTTTAACATGCTGGGACGCCCGCACATGCGCAGAAGCGCTGCGGCGCGCACAGAGCGTCATCCCCCAAGCTCCGCCCCCTTTCCCAGCTCACCTCTATATATAGAGGCGCGCGCGCGGCCACGTGCGCCTTCGGCGCTAATTTTGAAGAGGGAAACTAGGGACAAGAGCCAGGGCCCCTTTTGCCGCAGGCCGGGGGATGGACGAGCATTGCAACATGGCAGAGGAAGCAGTTTCCCACAAGAGAACTCACCAACTGCCTGGACTTGCTCTGATGAAAAGAAACTAGTCCACATGACAAGAAACGTTCCACAGCGGCCTCTAGTGGATTAACACAGGTACCGCAGTCTATTATATATATATATTTTTTTTTTCTTGACCACTATCAAAATTATTACATTTTTTAGTAGTTACAGGCATGCATAATATTTAGCGGGAATACCGTTTAGGTAACAGGCAGAAAGACATATTAGGCTTGGGGGTCCCCTCAATAGAACCAAGTTCCTGAGGGGCCCCCACTTACCTTTTCCCCGCCGCAGGACTCTGTTTGGCCACAGAAGCCCAAACTTCACCTATCACGGCAGGCATTGTAATTAAACCTTCAGGGACCGGGTTCCCAAGGATTCCACTCCCCTGGACCTGTATAGCACCCTGCACAGAAAACATCTTGGTCGTGGGTATGACCAGAGCTCTGGATCCCAGGGTCCAGCTCTCCTAAGAGAAGCATTACAGGCAAAACCTTGCTCTTCTCTGCAAGGCCCGGGTACCGACCGTTTAGCTATGAAGCTTTTTTGGTCGGATCCGGAATAGCTTACTGAGGCCCAAAAGAACCTGTACGCAAGCTCAGTGAAAAACAGGTTTCTTCTTGGCCAACACCTTAGACACTGGCAAAAAACTGAGGTGCTCCCGGATGGGAGGGGCTTATATAGGGGAGGGTACTTCCGGTTTTGGAAGTTGCCAGTGCCAGCACCTGAAGGTATCTATATAACCCATTAGTAATGACTATGTCGCTCTGTGTCCCGTGATGTACGAGAAAGAAACATACACACACACACACACTCACACACACACACACACACACCTATCTGTCCAGATATAATTTTTGGCCAAGGTTAATGATGTCATAGTTCCTTTCTCCAGTGGCGGTGCCATGTAATGATAGTATTTTTTCTGTGAGTAGGAGGAGCAAGACAGGGAGTGTGTTATTGGCTGGATAACCAGATGAGCTAAAAAGGGGGAAAAAAAGCCTAAAAAATAAAATGGATGCAGCCGCCACTTCTTATGATTGGTAATCTAAAAAAATATTTACTTATTTTGGGGTTTAATACCACTTTAAGACCGATTCAAGAAGCCAAATTCAAGTAGAATATTTTGATAATCTACCTGAAGCCCACTTTTCAATAAAGCTTGCCTAAAATTAATAATTATAATAACTAGCATCCCTGACTGCCTGGTTTAAGATTGCTAAAGCTTATTATGGTGTTCTAAACTTTGAACCTTGTTAAATGAAGGGCAGAATAAACCTTAGTAGTATTTATTTCATTCACATATTGCTGAAAAAATTCACAAAGTATAATAGACCATAAACACCGATTTAGTTAGCTTTATTCATAAACAAATTGAAAAAAAAAACTCAGAAGTGTGTAGAAGATGCACTTACCTACAGAGCTGTCTTCAGAGCTGGATTTATGCAGAGAAAATCTGAAAGAGAAAAAAAAAGGGAAATATTTATAGAGTGTTCCACATTAGGCTTATAATTCAGAAGTGGTACAAAAACAAATGTATTGTATCTGCTTGTTTGTAATTTCCTGTATTTACCAGAAGAGGGCAACAAAAACCTTTTTTTGCTGCTCAGTAAACCTGCCATACTCATGTAGACATTCAATGATTCATACAATATTTGAACATTTGATTTGAATGTTCTCTGCACGAAAAGATAGCTGTACATTAGTACATAGCAACAGCTCATCAGAAAGGTCTTCAGTTAATGTACATTATTCTTCGAGTGCCCCTATTTTTTAGAGAAGCTTAATCTATACCATCCTGATGCTTTGTTTACATGCCATGGCTACTGATGCTGCAACTCATGTTGCTCCCGTTAAAGCCTAGTTGATACAGGAAGGCAAGCTCTGTATTAGGGTAACTTCCACAAATCCTAATTCCTCAGATCTCAGCTGGAGACAAGGAGCATGCACCAATGACCTTATAGGTCAGTTCTTAAACTGCATTATGCATACTATACACATTACCATACAATACTTCAATTATTTCTAAGCCAGTACAACTGACCTTTAACATATCTAATCAAATATTCACTACAAAAAGCGGTGTAAAGCCATGTCCAGGTGTACACGGTGGAAAAGCACATGTGTGAACTTTGTAAATGAATGACCTTCTTAGCTTATCACTGAGGTACCAGATGCTTCATTCTCATACAATAAGCACTTCCTTCTCAGGAGACCCAGTCTGTAATAATTACTGGCAAGCCTGCTTTCCTCTGCACACTAAGCAGCTGACAGATAAGCAGCTTGGAGAAGGTAACTGCCTTTGTTTTTAGTTCTGAAAAGGTTAATTCCCACCAGGATGACACTTTGGAAACAGTTTACTTACCATTTTCCTAATTTAAAGGGTCAGCTCACTCAAAAGCAAATCTCAGTCTTTGATAGATAGATGCTGGTGAATTTGCTCAACCCTCCACCCTCTTATCGCTTGGGGGTCTACTTGCAAAAACTCTGCTCATGAGCATTTAGGTTATCCAATTTGCACATAAGAATTGCAGCAAGAGAAGAAAGACTACAAATTGCACTGTGCAAGGCGACTAGTGGTATGGAGAGCTCTCTAGGGCAGATAAGAAAACAGTGGGTAATTTAGAAAAAAAAACTCTAATGGCTTGTCTAGACCGCTGTCATTTGGGTTATCCACTTCTAGTCTAGGAGCGCACACCTTAACAAATGCCCAGAGACTGGATGACTCCTCTGACAATCTCTGAGAAAAGAAATAATTGGAAATATCTGTTATCTGCATTCAGGACTCCGGTGTAAAAAAATAAATCAGCAGTACAAAAAAGTTTACTCCATCACAGTGGTCTCCAAACTGTGGCCCGTGGGCCAAATGCGGCCCTCTGAGCAATGCTCCTCCCACTGACACCAACAAGGGGGCACCATCCCTTCCACTGACACCAACAAGGGAGCACCGTCCCTTTCACTGACACCAACAAGGGGGCACCATCCCTTCCACTGACACCAACAAGGGGGCACCGTCCCTTCCACTGACACCAACAAGGGGGCACCGTCCCTTCCACTGACACCAACAAGGGGGCACCGTCCCTTCCACTGACACCAACAAGGGGGCACCGTCCCTTCCACTGACACCAACAAGGGGGCACATCCCTTCCACTGACACCAACAAGGGGGTACATCTATTCCACTGACACCAACAAGGGGGCACCATCCCTCTCTAAGTAAAAAAAGAAAAAGAAAGTAGGGAAATGACACTAACTTATTGATACTGCAAGTTTATTTGAAAAATACAAAATGCAAAATACAACCCAACATCCCACCCTACCTCCTTCCTCCCCCACACCCCCCTATGAACCCAATCTCCTTCCCCTAACCCCTCAACATCCCCCCTGGACCAAACTATTCTTCTCACTGATATCAACAATGAGCCATTTCTCCTTCCACTTACACAAATGATGGGACACTATTAGTCCCACTTACACTAGAAATGGGACATAATTATTCCCACTGATATAAAAAATAAAGCACTATTCCTTCCACTAAAACCAACGACGGGGCATTATTCCTCCTTCTACTGGCTACAGGTACTGTGTGATTTTTTTTTTACTCCCGCTGACACTGGGGCCACTGGCCACTTCATCACGCGTCCCCCCCTCTCAAGCTAGAGACAAAACTCTCCAGCCTAAGAAAGCACATGGATTGGCTCAAAATATTGCATTTTGACAGATCAAAGTTGTTGTATTTTTGAGTAATTTTTTAGTACTAATGATTTTAATTGGATCTAATAAAAGAGTGAATATAAGGATGACAATTTATTATACAGGATTTACATATCGCCAACAGTTTGCGCAGCACTTTACAACAAAAGGGCAGACAGTAGTTACAATACAATTCAATACAGGAGGAATCAGAGGGTCCTGCTCGTTAGAGCTTGCAACCTAGGGGACACTTTTATGTTTCAATGATGTTTATTAAAGATTTTTCAAATAATACAAAAATATCTCTGCTCATACTTGTACAGTGATAAAAACCAATAGGGAGCTTACCATTGATCAATTAGCATAACATAGTTCACTCCTGCCTTATCAACATTAGCCAATAATTCCCCAATATGGGCACCAGATATCTAAAGCATCTCAACAGGTAATGTGCAAGTCTCCCAATACATGGGCCTACTAGCTTTTATATGTCACTGGCCCGTCCAGTGCCCCACCCACCGGGAAGAGCTCGCCCCCCCACCCAACTATCGGGGGGGGCGACCCTCCCCCCGCGTGAGCGAACCCCCAGAGGGCCAAACTATCTATGGTCCACAACACGTGAGCCAAGTAAAAAACTTATACTGTAACATTGAAGTCACCACTTGAACGTAAGAACATTAGGGGGGAAAGACCGAAGAGATGGGGGTGAAAAAATAAAGTAAATAGGAAAGAAGAAAAGGAAAATAAATAAATAAATAAATAAAATAAATAAATAGAGGAGAGTTGGGAGGGGAGGATCGGGGAGGGGAAATATGGGAGGAGCTGCGGTCCAGCGCCCAGGTGCCCCGTTTACGAGAACGTAGCTAGGCGGCAAGTGTCCTTGGGTCATTGGTAAGATAAGCCAACCACGGGTCCCAAACTTTGTGAAATAACTTCATCTTGTCCTGGACCAGGGCTGTCAATCTTTCGTTCATCAGCCAGGATAGTTTACCTTTTAGCTGGCCGAATGGCAGGGCGGCGGATCTCCAATTCCTGGCTATAGTTATTTTAGCCGATACAAATAATAAGTTCAGTAGCCTCCTTTGGGAACTAGAGGCTTCCACCACCCTGTCACCCAGAAGTGCTTGTCTTGCTGATTTAGTCAAATTAATCTGAGTAAGGGAATAGATAAAATTGTAGACCCTGATCCAGAACCTCCTAACCTTAGGGCATGTCCACCATATATGATAGGTGGTTCCCACCTGACCACACCCTCTAAAACACTTGGAGGTAGCCCCCTGTACAAAGGTGGCCAGTCTGACCGGTACCATATACCATCGTAATAACACCTTATAATTCGCCTCTATGAATGAGGTATTGATGAGTGATCGTGATGCCGTATCCGATATCGCCAACCAGTTCTCCAGGTCAAGGGTTTCCTGAAAATCCTTTTCCCATTGAAGCATATACTTCAGTTTAGTCGATGTACCCATCAATATTGTATATATAGTAGATATAAAACCCAGTGGCGTCACTAGGGTTGGTGTCACCCGGTGCGAAAAAAAATGGTGTCACCCCCCAACAACTATAGTCCCCCCTCAGTACAGACCCCCCTCCACTAACTACAGACCCCACTCCCACAGTATAGATCCCTTCCCTCAGTACAAACCCGCTCCACTAAGTACAGACTCTCCGCCATCAATATAGACCCGCCTCCCTCAGTATGAACCCCCACCTCAGTGCAGACCGCTCCATCAGTACAGACACCCCCACCTCAGTGCAGACCCCCTCAGTTACAGACACCTCCCCTCAGTTACAGACACCCCCCTCAGTACAGACACCCCCCTCAGTACAGACACCCCCCTCAGTAACAGACACCCCCTCGTACAGACTCCCCCTCGTACAGACTCCCCCTCGTACAGACTCCCCCTCGTACAGACCACCCCTCAGTTACAGACACCCCCTCAGTTACAGACACCCCTCGTACAGACACCCCCCTCAGTACAGACACCCCCCTCAGTACAGACACCCCCTCGTACAGACTCCCCCTCGTACAGACCACCCCTCAGTTACAGACACCCCCTCAGTTACAGACACACCCTCAGTTAAAGACCCCCCTCAGTTAAAGACCCCCCCTCAGTTACAGACACCCCCCTCAGTTACAGACACCCCCCTCAGTACATACACCCCCCTCAGTACATACACCCCCCTCAGTACAGACACCCCCTCAGTACAGACACCCCCACCTCAGTACAGACCGCTCCATCAGTACAGACACCCCCACCTCAGTGCAGACCTCCTCAGTTACAGACACCCTGCTCAGTTACAGACACCCCCCACAGTACCAGACACCCCTCGTACAGACACCCCCTCAGTTACAGACACCCCCCTCAGTACAGACACCCCCCTCAGTACAGACACCCCCTTGGTACCAGACCCCCCTCAGTACAGACACCCCCTCAGTTACAGCCCCCCTGGTGCAAACTCCCCCTAGTGCAGACCCCAGCAGTACAGACACCCCCTCCCCCCATCAGTAAAGATGCCCCCCTTACCTTACAGACCTCAGAACAGAGCGGCAGATACACACAGCGGTGTGTCTCTCGAGCGCGGGCTCCTCCTCCTCCTCTGTGGATGTAAACAGAGAGGAGGCAGAGGGGGCGGCGGCTTCCTTCCGCTCCGCTGAGGGACACAGCCGCAGCGTGAGCCTAAGGCACAGGGCAGCGGGCAATGTCAGTGTGGTGCCGCTGCGCTACCCACGGGTGTCACCCCTCTGGTGGGTGTCACCCGTGTGCGGCCCGCCCCCCCCGCACCTGGCTAGCAACGCTAGTGTGTGTCGTCACATCATCACAGTGCAGTGTGATGATGTGACAGGCTGAGTCGCTCGCTGGCTCTGTAGGGTAGGGAGGAGGATTGGAATTTAGGAATAGGAAGAATAAGGAGCCGGAGGACACACACCAGGCGCGGCCGCGGCGCTGGAGGTGTTGTTCCAGGCTTCCAGCCCAGCGGGGTGAAATTAATCAATGAATGGGTCAGCTGTAAAAAAAAAAAAAAAAAAAATTTAAAAAAATTTAAAAAAAAAAAAAAAAAAAAAAAAAAAAAAAAAAAAAGGGAGGGTGTCACCCCTCTAGCGGGTGTCACCCGGGGGCGGACCGCACCCCCCGCACCCCCCTAGCAACGCCTCTGATAAAACCCCTAAGTTTGTCATAATGCTTGCACAAGTGTTCCATGGGGGTCAATATCGCTAGGTCACTCTTACGGGCTAGAGATTGAACAAAATGATGTATTTGAGTATATCTATAGCGTTCTACTGGCGGCATTTGATACTTCTCAATCATAGAGCGTTCGGATATCATACCCTTATTGTCGCAAAGGTCGGCTATATGTAGCAGGCCCTTATTGGTCCACCATTCAAATGTGAGAGGATCGAGGCCTGGGGTGAAAGCACTATTTTTTAATAGGGGTGCCAACGGAGTATGGGGTGATTTGAATTAATTGGATCTGGACAACCTGTCCCAAATTTCAAGTGAAAAGGATAAAGATGGACATAAAATTATTGGTCTTTCTTCGGGTGACAGGAATAGGATTCCATGGTCATCCATATGGCGTGTGGTGAAGTTGAATGAAACCTAGATAGTTGGGCCACCTGGGCTGCGTAAAAGTATTTCTGCAACTCAGGCAGACCAAGTCAGCCTTTCTGTTTAGGAGTATACATTGTACCTTTGTTCACCCTAGGCCTCTTGTCTCCCCATATAAACTGTAGAATTTTCAGTTGAAACATTTTAAGATCGGTTTGATGTAATGCCACAGGTATCGTGCGAAAAAAATATAATAGCCTAGGTAGGACATTCATTTTTATTGAGTGTAGTCTGCCGAACCACGAAGGGGGGTGAATCTGCCATTTAGCCAGATCCTCTGTTAGCCGTTTGAAAAGGGCCGGGTAATTCCTCTTATATAATGTTTGGATAGAGGTCAAATGAATACCCAAATAAGGAAGTGCCTCAGGTTCCCACAGGAACTCACTGTGCCCATGCTTCACTGTGCCCGTGCCTCACTGTGCCCGTGCCTCACTGTGCCCAATGCCTCACTGTGCCCGTGTCTCACTGTGCCCGTGTCTCACTGTGCCCAATGCCTCACTGTGCCCGTGCCTCACTGTGCCCAATGCCTCACTGTGCCCGTGCCTCACTGTGCCCGTGCCTCACTGTGCCTGTGCTTCACTGTGCCCGTGTCTCACTGTGCCCGTGTCTCACTGTGCCCAATGCCTCACTGTGCCCGTGTCTCACTGCGCCCGTGTCTCACTGTGCCCGTCAGCCGTGTACCTGATCGGCGGCATCCCGGCGGCCATTCCAGTATTCAAAAGCCGCGCCTCCTCCTCGTCTGTGATAGGCGGAACACTCAATTTCCCAGCATTCAGTGTTCCGCCTATCACGGACATCCGCTCATCCTCATAACACAGACGAGGATAAGAGGATGTCCGTGATAGGCTGAGCACTGCCTGCTGTGAAATTGAGTGTTCCGCCTATCACAGACGAGGAGGCGCGGCTTTTGAACACTGCAAAGGCCGACGTCTGTCTGCATGACACGCTGATCAGGTAGGCAGACGGCGGCTTGCGGTTAGTGTTAGTGGTGCCAAGTCATTGCAAGTCATATAGCCCAAGTCAAATACAAGTCGCAAGTCATTAGTGACAAGTCAAATTCAAGTCGAGTCATTTATTGAATTCTGTCAAGCAAGTCGCAAGTCCTCAAACAGGTGACTCAAGTCTGACTTAAGTCAAGTCATGTGACTCAAGTCCCCCACCTCTGGTGTGCGGCATATGGTCTGAGCACTGACAGGCTGACCCCCTACCCCTTCAACCTCTGCAGCAATGGTGGCAGCACTCATACCTCTATTTGCCAAAGACAACCTCTGTATATGACACTGAGCATGTGCACTCAACTTCTTTGGTTGACCATGGCGAGGCCTGTTCTGAGTGGAACCTGTCCTAGTAAACCACTGTATGGTCTTGCTGCAGCTCAGTTTCAGGGTCTTGCCAATCTTCTTTATAGCCTAGACCATCTTTATGTAGAGCCACAATTATTTTTTTCAGATACTCAGAGTCACATGAAAAGATATAATAAAATATTTACAAAAATGTGATGGGTGTACTCACTTTTGTGAGATAAATGTATGTATATATATATATACAGTGCCTTGCGAAAGTATTCGGCCCCCTTGAACTTTTCATCCTTTTGCCACATTTCAGGCTTCAAACATAAAGATATAAAATTTTTATTTTTTGTGAAGAATCGCCAACAAGTGGGACACAATTGTGAAGTGGAACGAAGAAATCTATTGGATATTTTAAACTTTTTTAGCAAATAAAAAACTGAAAAGACAACTTTATTAGCAGGTTCCCACAGACACTGAAAAATGACAGGTCCCTCACATGCCAGAAGAGAAAAATAGTCTGCAATAATATTTTCAAGACATAGAACACTGACCAGATATAATGATGTTCAGATATTATTTAGTGAGCAGTGCAGGGATCAGCAGATATGCCAAGCTCGCAGTTTTCCTTTGAAAGTCAGCTTGTTCATTTTGTTTGTTTGTTTTTTTAACAGAAGGCTAGAGTGTACAAAAGGAGGGTATGCTTCACATAATGAAAGGGCAACTTCCATTAAACAAAACTGAAATGAGATTAAGGCCCCATGCACACAGGGCGTTTTTGCAGCTGCTAACAGCAGCGTTAGACGTTTTTTTTTACAGCTGCAAAACGCCCATCCATGTTATTCTATTGTGTCATGCACACATAGAGCTTTTATGAGCTCCAAGTGGCATAGGTGTTTTCCAGCTGCAAAAAAAAACCCAATTCCAGTGCGTTCTGGAGCTCCAGGTTTGAGCTGCAAAAACGCCCAACGCTATTAAACGCGCAACAAACGTAGCGAAAACGCGCAAAAATGCAGCGATTTGCGTTTTTGAGCTCCGGGATTTTTTTATTTTTTTTTAAAAAGGTCAAAAAAACTGTTTACAAAACATGGACAGGCGTTTTTAAGCTGTAAAAAACGCGGCTGTAAAAACGCCCTGTGTGCATGGGGCCTTAGGACTACTGCATGTTAAAATACCTACTATTGCTAGCTGTTGTGGCTATCTTGACCTGAAAACCAGAGCCACATGACAGATATTAGGAGTGTTGAAGGGAACCTGTAAATATGAATTATTGGAGCTTCCATTGCCGACCTGTCTTGCACACTGCAGGGCTGCAATTCTTATCAATGTCTCAGTAATTACTGAGCCAGTGACTATTACAGTGGTCCCCATACAATATACATAGTTGGTAAGGTTCAAAAAAAAGATACCAGTCCATCCAGTTCAACCTGTGATGTGTGTGTGTCAATAATGAATCCCCTTATCCCTGTATGCTGCGATTGTCAAGATGCTCATCTAATAGTTTTTTTTAAAACTATCGACACTCCCTGCTGAAACTACTGCTTGTAGAAGGGAGTTCCACATCCTTACCATTCTGACAGTAAAGAACACTCTACGCAGTTTAAGGTTAACCACTTCCCGTACGCCATATAGCAATATGACGTGCGCAATGTGGTTCTGTTATCCTGACCGGACATCATATGACGTGATCAGGATAACAGGCTGGCGCGCGCACGTGGGGGCACATAGCACGGCGATCGGTGGTGCTGTGTGTCAGTCTGACACACTGCAACACTGATCTCGGTAAAGAGCCTCTGACAAAGGCTCTTTACCATGTGATCAGCTGTATCCAATCACAGCTGATCACGATGTAAACAGGAAAAGCCATGCAACGGCTTTTCCTCACTGACAGACGTGAGTAGAGGAGAGCCGATTGGAGGATGCCCACCCAGGACCACCAGGGATGGCCACCACTGATGAGCACCAGGTATACCACCCATGGCCACCAGGGATGCAATGTGTGCCCACATATGATGCTAATGTGTGCCCATCAGCAATGCCTGCCAGTGCCTCCATATCAGTGATGCCCATCAGTGCCATCTATCACGGTCCAGTGCCACCCATCAGTGTCACCCATAAGTACCCATCAGTGCAGGCTTCCAGTGCTGTCCATCAGTGCCACCTATGAGTGCCCATCAGTGCTGTATATCAGTGCCACCTATCAGTGTCGTATATCAGTGCCTATCAGTAAAGGAGAAAACTTACTTATTTACAAAATTTTATAACAAAAATTAAGAAAAACTTTTTTCCCCAAAATTTTCGGTCTTTTTTTATTTGTTTAGCAAAAAATAAAAACCCCAGGAGGTGATCAAATACCACCAAAAGAAAGCTCTTTTTGTGGGAACATATGATAAAAATTTTGCTTGGGTACAGTGTAGCATGACCGCACAATTGTCATTTAAAAATCGAAAGCTAAAATTTGGCTTGGGCAGGAAGGGGAAGTGCCTGGTATTTTAGTGGTATTGAAGTGGTTAAACCAATTCTCTCTGTGCATATGCATGTTGCAGGGAAGTACTTCATAAATAGTAACGGCAAGATAAGGAGCATTAAAATTACTTTAAACCAAACACATGATTTAATGCCCAACTCTGGGCTTCTCTCCTAATAGGACCTAGAACCACATCCCACCACCAATCCTCCCCCAGCCACCTCCCCATGTGCATTTTCTGTTTTTTTGTTTATTTTATTCTTACCCTTTTCAGATTTTATCAGGCTGATCATATGATACGCAGGGTCCTCTTCAGATCTTCTCCCAGCAGTGGGTGGTCCTAGATGGAGAGAGTATGTACCCACATGAGGACATCAGCGCTGTCCTTGGCATGTATACAGTGAATAAGGGGTGTCATGGTGACACACTTTTAAGGGCAGGTTCATGATGCCTTGAATGCACGGTATGTCAGCAGTCTTCTGATTTGCAGAAAAACAGCAGTTACTGCAGGGGACTGTGTCAGAGTGGGGGTCAGTATTTCAGCACAAGCCGTTTTTTTTTTTTTAAACCTCCAGACTGCTGAGACGGGGGGAGGAAGGGTCAGAGAAGAAGGAGTTGTGTCCTCTTCTCTGCTGCTGACTGCTGAGACAAGGAGGGGGCAGGGACAAGAGGAGTGCGGCAGCTGTAGGGGAGGTGCAAGGGCCACATGAAATGGTCTGGTGGGCCTGATTCGGCCCACAGGCCTTGTGTTTGACACATGTGCTCTATAGTGTGTACTTGTCTCAATCCAGAGCACTAAGTGTCATTTTTGTCTGCTGCCTTGTTCCTCTGCAATAAGCACGAGTCACTTCTGACAAGTTTTCCTGACACCAAGAAAAAAATGGTGACGAGGAGGGAAGTCCAACTGATCTCGGTGTATAGCCAGTCATGTCACTGGAGAGGGGGAGCTGCCTGGGGTATCTTGAGGAGAATTGACCAATCCCTAACTTGGATTGTCAGGGGGGGCAGGCCTCCTTAAATATCTGGGGTCCTGGGGTCTCCTGGAGTTCCCCAGTCTGGGGTGGGGGGGGGCTGACCCTGGGCCAGGGTTCGGGTGCATCCAGGAGGAGTGAAGAGATCTTGGAAGGAGAGGCACACAAGAGAGCAAGTAGAGGACAGCAGGAGAGAACACTTCTAATGCCCTGTATACACGATCGGATTTCCGATGGAATAAAATCCGATGGAATTTTCCGTCGGAATTCCGATGAAGCTGACTTCCATCAGTCTTGCATACACACCATCAGACAAAATTCCGACCGTCCAAAAGCGGTGACGTAAAACACTCCGACGGGCCGAGAAAAATTAAGTTCAATGCTTCTGAGCATGCGTCGACTTGATTCTGAACATGCGTGGGTTTTTTCTCCGTTGGACTTCCACACAGACGATCGGAATTTCCTATTTTTTTTTTTTCCCCAATCGGAAAAATTTAAAACGTTCTATTTTTTTACACCGATGGGAAAAAAGTCTGATGGGGCACACACACGATTCCATCAGACTTTTTTCATCGGAAAAAACGATCGTGTGTACAGGGCATAAGAGTCTCCAGGGAGGACAACTGGTCGCAGCCAAGAGGGCTGATGAGTGAGCAGTCGGGAGAACTGGGGAGGCACGCGTGAGAGAACTGGGAGATTTCAGTTTGAGATGGGTACAGAACCAGAAGTGAGGGCTGTGGGAAGGGCAGTGGAGAGAGGTCATTGCAGCCAGGTTGGCTGGCAGGGACTGAAGAGAGCAATCTGGGACAGGTAGCTGAACTGAGGACAGCTAGCATCTGAACTATTTCTACACCACAGGGGCCCATGGTCCCTGCCCACAAAAGGCAGTTCACTGAGGCCTGACTGAGTTAGTGTCAGGTCTAACCATGCGGTGCTAGCTAGTCTGGAGGAGAAACAGTCTGCAGCAAATCAAGTGCTGGAGGAGCAGTGGCGGTGCGTCCGTAGAGGGCGCCGGAGCGCCGCCCCCTCTCGCTCCCGCACCGCCACTGAAAGACAATACACAGATTCATGCATTGCATGAAACTATGTATTGTCACCGCTGCCGCGCTGCCCACTATTCATATGGCCGGCCTCCTGGTGAGCGCCGGCCATATGAATTAGAGCGGCGGTGGGTGTGGCTTGGAAGTGCCTATCAGAGCCAGCGGCTCTGATAGGCTTTCCGAATACAGCTCTCACGCTGTATTCGGCTTCCAAAAACTCCTCCCAGGTACGCACGGGGGTGCGTTCCTTGGAGAAGACTGTGGAGGTTTCAGCCAATCAGGTTCACCGGATCTGGTTACCGGTGACCTGATTGGCTGAAGCGACATCGAGGGCAGGAGAACATATCGAGGACGGCGCGGACCGAGGAAGGTAAGTGCAGGGCTGGGGGGACAGGCTGCATTTGGGGGACAAACTGGCTGCATTTGGGGGGAACTGACTGTATATGGGGGACAAACTGGCTGCATTTGGGGGGAACTGGCTGTATATGGGGGACAAACTGGCTGAATATGGGGGCACACTGGCTGTATATGGGGGACACACTGGCTGCATATGGGGGACAAACTGGCTGTATATGGGGGACAAACTGGCTGTATATGGGGGACAAACTGGCTGTATATGGGGGACAAACTGGCTGTATATGGGGGACAAACTGGCTGTATATGGGGGACAAACTGGCTGTATATGGGGGACAAACTGGCTGTATATGGGGGACAAACTGGCTGTATATGGGGGACAAACTGGCTGTATATGGGGGACAAACTGGCTGTATATGGGGGACAAACTGGCTGTATATGGGGGACAAACTGGCTGTATATGGGGGACAAACTGGCTGTATATGGGGGACAAACTGGCTGTATATGGGGGACAAACTGGCTGTATATGGGGGACAAACTGGCTGTATATGGGGGACAAACTGGCTGTATATGGGGGACAAACTGGCTGTATATGGGGGACAAACTGGCTGTATATGGGGGACAAACTGGCTGTATATGGGGGACAAACTGGCTGTATATGGGGACAAACTGGCTGTATATGGGGGCACACTGGCTGTATATGGGGGCACACTGGCTGTATATGGGGGCACACTGGCTGCATTTGGGGGCACACTGGCTGCATTTGGGGGGAACTGGCTGTATATGGGGGACAAACTGGCTGCATTTGGGGGGAACTGACTGTATATGGGGGACAAACTGGCTGTATATGGGGGGAACTGGCTGTATATGGGGGACAAACTGGCTGTATATGGGGGCACACTGGCTATATATATATGGGGGCACACTGGCTATATATATGGGGGCACACTGGCTATATATATGGGGGCACACTGGCTATATATATGGGGGCACACTGGCTATATATATGGGGGCACACTGGCTATATCTATGGGGGCACACTGGCTATATCTATGGGGGCACACTGGCTATATCTATGGGGGCACACTGGCTATATCTATGGGGGCACACTGGCTATATCTATGGGGGCACACTGGCTATATCTATGGGGGCACACTGGCTATATCTATGGGGGCACACTGGCTATATCTATGGGGGCACACTGGCTGTATATGGGGACAAACTGGCTGTATATGGGGACAAACTGGCTGTATATGGGGACAAACTGGCTGTATATGGGGACAAACTGGCTGTATATGGGGACAAACTGGCTGTATATGGGGACAAACTGGCTGTATATGGGGGCACACTGGCTGTATATGGGGGGCACACTGGCTGTATATGGGGGGCACACTGGCTGTATATGGGGGGCACACTGGCTGTATATATGGGGGCACACTGGCTGTATATATGGGGGCACACTGGCTGTATATATGGGGGCACACTGGCTGTATATATGGGGGCACACTGGCTGTATATATGGGGGCACACTGGCTGTATATATGGGGGCACACTGGCTGTATATATGGGGGCACACTGGCTGTATATATGGGGGCACACTGGCTGTATATATGGGGGCACACTGGCTGTATATATGGGGGCACACTGGCTATATATATGGGGGCACACTGGTTATATATATGGGGGCACACTGGTTATATATATGGGGGCACACTGGTTATATATATGGGGACAAACTGGCTGTATATGGAAACAAACTGGCTGTATTTGAGGGGGCAAACTGGTGGCGTTTGGGCACAGTGGCTGCGTTTAATGGGCACAGTGGCGGCAATTGATTTTTTTTTTCAGTTTGTTTGTGCCCCCCCCCCAAAATTTTGAGCACCAGCCGCCACTGTGGAGGAGTAACAGTGTGTAGCAAGCGAAGTGCTGGAGGAGTGAAGGATAAGAGGTCTTAAGCAAGAGTTAGTGAGAGAGAAGACTGGAGTGTATATATTGGAGAGTATATAGAAGTCCCGAGCAAGTTTGCACTGTATATTTCTGGGCATCCCATAAATTCCCATCCAAATTTAACCGCTTTTCACCCGCCCAACGTCATATGACGTCGTCGGGTTTGAGCGGTGATATCTGAATGATGCCTGCAATTACAGGCATCATTCAGATATCTTCTTTTTCAGTCGGCGATTCCCTACACCATGAGAATGATCATAGCGGCTGTTCCAGCCCCCCCGTCACCCTCTGGTGCTTCTCCCGGCTCGCCCCTGCCATCGGCGAACTGGAGAAGGAACCGACAGGCGCCAGATGCTGACCATAGAGATTTCCGCGGGCCAGATGGCCCCCGGAGTCTCTTTGATCTTTTGGAGGCAAGGTGCGAAGTTATGACGTCACGCCCAGCCTCTGCATTTGAAAAAATGCCGCCGCCTCGGCTGGAAAGCTGAGATCTTTCAGACTTATTGACCCCAGATCTTACTGTAAAGAGGACTGGTCACGCACTATTCCTATTACAAGGGATGTTTACATTCCTTGTTATGAGAAAAAAAGTGTTAAAAAAAAAAAAATACAAAATAAAACATCAAACTATGAAAATAAAAGTAAAATTAACAAAAAAAATAAAATTTTTAAAGCGAACGCATACGCAAGTCGCACCCACATATATAAACGATGTTCAAACCACACATGTGAGGTATTGCTGCAAACATTGGAGAAAGAGTAATAATTCTAGTGCTAGCCCTCCTCTGTAACTCAAAACATGTAACGTGTCAATTTGGCAGATATAAAAAGGTATGGGGCCAATTCCTGCTGAGGTGCGAAAACACCTGTTATAGGGCAATGCAAAAAAGCCAGCCAGGCATCTTTACGGTCCGTTACATGAAATAAGGTTTGTAGCAGGCCAAAGACTCTGGACCAGAATGAAGAAGCGCCTTCTAAAATTTGGATGAAGGATACATACAGTAGAGTGTTGCCATGCTCCCGTAAAATATAAATATAGAATTGAAAAAAAAACTATAAATTCTCTGGATACAGTAAGTGGGCAGTATTGCGGTTTGTTTACCTTCTCATCTTTGGTGACTGAAAAAGAAAGCACGGCACCGAAAAAATACATTGTTAGAAGAAAGCCAAGCTTCTCACAAACTGAGAGACGAAAGGAAGGTAGGATTTACTTTTGTAACTAACTCTTTAAGCATTTGCTGCTCAAAGAGGGATAAAAGTTAAAGAGCAGAGACACTAGTAACTGGTCAGCCATGTCAAGATATCAAGTCAGGCATTTCACTTGAGGATCTAAGAACAGCATGTAATCTATTGAACAGATGATGAGCATTGTTAGACTGGGTCTGTTCTAGGAAAAGTTGTCCAAACATTCCAAAAAGCACCCTGTCTTGCCTGTCTGTCATTTTAGTCTGCATGCTCACTACATTTACCTCTTCAGTTTCAAAGAAATTGTAAACTATTCTGGATTATTCAGAGGTACTAAAGGATGTTCAAGACTGTTACTGCTGCGTGAGTTAGGATTATTGAGGTTTTATATGTAACATTTGTTTTAAACTCATTTATATATGGTACATAAATATATATAAGCATGTTAAAGCAGAACTTCACCCAAAAGAGTAGTTGCTGACTTTACATTTTTTTAAATCTTGTGTATACTGTGCATGTACTATGGTTTATCTTATTACACAGTATCTCACAAAAGTGAGTACACCCCTTACATTTTTGTAAATATATTGTCACAACACTGAAGAAATGACACTTTGCTACAATGTAAAGTAGTGAGTGTACAGCTTGTATAACAGTGTCAATTGCTGTCCCCTCAAAATAACTCAACACACAGCCATTAACGTCTAAACTGCTAGCAACAAAAGTGAGTACACCCCTAAGTGAAAATGTCCAAATTGGGCCCAAAGTGTCAATATTTTGTGTGGCCCCCATTATTTTCCAGCACTGCCTTAACCCTCTTGGGCATGGAGTTCACCAGAGCTTCACAGGTTGCCACTGGAGTCCTCTTCCACTCCTCCATGACGACATCAAGGAGCTGGTGGATGTTAGAGACCTTGCACTCCTCCACCTTCCGCTTGAGGATGCCCCACAGATGCTCAATAGGGTTTAGGTCTGGAGACATGCTTGGCCAGTCCATCACCTTTACCCTCAGGGAGGAGATCATGCTCTACTTCAGTATGTCACAGTACACGTTGGCATTCTTGGTTCCCTCAATGAACTGTGGCTCCCCAGTGCCGGCAGCACTCATGCAACCCCAGACCATGACACCATGCTTGACTGTAGGAAAGACACACTTGACTTTGTACTCCTCACCTGGTTGCCACCACACACACTTGACACCATCTGAACCAAATAAGTTTATCTTGGTCTCATCAGACCACAGGACATGGTTCCAGTAATCCATGTCCTTGTCTTCAAACTGTTTGCAGGCTTTTTTTTGCGCATCATCTTTAGAAGAGGCTTCCTTCTGGGACGACAGTCATGCAAACCAATTTGATGCAGTGTGCGGCGTATGGTCTGAGCACTGACAGACTGACCTCCCACCCTTTCAACTTCTGCAGCAATGCTGGCAGCACTCATATGTCTATTTCCCAAAAGCAACCTCTGGATATGTCGCTGAGGACGTGCACTCTACTTCTTTGGAGGACCATGGCGAGGCCTGTTCTGAGTGGAACCTGTCCTGTTAAACCATTGTATGGTCATGGCCACCGTGCTGCAGCTCAGTTTCAGGGTCTTGTCAATCTTCTTATAGCCAAGGCCATCATTATGTAGAGCAACAATTCTTTTTTTCAGATCCTCTTCTTTGCCATGAAGTGCCATGTTGAACTTCCAGTGACCAGTATGAGAGAGAAAGAGCGATAACACCAAATTTAACACACCTGCTCCCCATTCACACCTGAGACCTTGTAACACTAACAAGTCACATGACACCAGGGAGGGAAAATGGCAAATTTGACCCAATTTGGACATTTTCACTTAGGGATGTACTCACCTTTGTTGCCAGTGGTTTAGACATTAGTGGCTGTGTGTTGAGTTATTTTGAGGGGACAACAAATTTACACTGTTATACAAGCTGTACATTCACTATTTTACATTGTAGCAAAGTGTCATTTCTTCAGTGTTGTCACATGAAAAGATATAATAAAATATTTACAAAAATGTGAGGGGTGTACTCACTTTTGTGAGATACTGTATATGCTCTGTGCTTCTTGCTTAGTAATACAGACTGGTGATCACATTGCCACGACTCATCTTTAAAGTGGCAATAGGCAGTGAACACTGAAAACAATTGATTTCTTAACACTAACACCCCATGAAGGAGAAGAATGACAAGAAGCCATAGGTACCAATGAATGACTGGCTGCAAATGTCTTCTGCCACCTAAAACATGACGACTGTCACCCAATCTGGATAAAATCTATGGACCAATTCAAAATGATTGAAAACAATACACACTCCATACAGAAGCAGCCATTCTTCAGGGCTAGATGTGACCAGATGCTGTTTCACAAGCAAAAGGCTTGTAAATGAGCAGTGACAATACTGATAGCCCCACCCCGTGCAACTTCTTTTTATCCAACTGCAGAAACTGAGAGAAAACTAACTGCAGAGATTATTAATGGCATTGTACACTTTTAAAAGTTTTTGTTGCTTTAACAGTTATTAGTGTAGTTATATCCCTGCATTGTTTGTTTGCCTTACCTCGTAATGATGGGCTTATATGTTGTGACTGCTGTTTGTAGTGTCATGGCTGATCAATGCCCCTATGTCCATGTGCAAGCAACTTCTTGTTGTGGGTCACATGCACGCTGTTGCATCACAAATGTGTGAGTGCTTATTTTATGAAAACGCACCTCTGTTATTTGCTTTCACCTGCACCAGCACTAGACCCAGAGACCAAGGCATTGTGGGATATATAGTTTCTTCACATGAAATGTTAGTTCTCACACTACAGAGGTCATGCCTTAACCGTTGCCGTATGCTTTTATGTTTCAAGCGAACAGAAATTTATGACACGTAATGTAATGATGATTTACTCTACTATAGACTGTACGTACAGACCAACAAATGAGAACTATAAAAAACAACACACATCTTATATAAGTGAAAAACACAAGATGCAGGTAGGAAGGTTTATAATGCCTTCAAAGCAGTAGTAAAGTTGAGGGATGAAAAAAACCCTTCCACCTGCAAGTTAAGAGAATAATGTGCTAGTATACACCGCATACTAAAACATTATGAAAGACTTGCCCTAAAACAAAGCCCTCCAGTGGCGCATTGTCACTGCCGACAGTGCTTCCATCTTTACCAGGTCTTCCTTCTGGGTTTCGCTGGCTCCAACTGTTTGAATTGCCAAGCCATGATGATGTTTACTCCAGTGCATGAGAACAGGAGCCACGATTGCAGCACAGTGCTCTGCAGTGATGCCATGCTCAGTATGCCATCCTTTCAGAGCACAGTTTTCTTGCACCAGAGACGTTTAGGAGATACCGCTTGTATTTACAGGTGAGCTTTATTAGAATCTTACCTGCAGGTACAAGTCACCAAGTGGTGTTTACTACCACTTTAAAATTTGTGTTGCAGCACACGTTTTCAATTGGAGGCCATCGCTCTACAGTAATAGTTTCCTCTAACACTTCTGCACAGATGTCAACTCTCCAATTCCAGAATTGATTCATTTGTCATTACTGAAGATTTAGATCTAATAAACACTGTCTCAATAATGTTTAGTCAGAAATTCAAACACACATTAAGGTATTTATAATGCCAAATGTGTGAATCATTACTCCTTCATTCTCCTTACAGCAAAACTAACAGCCAAGCGGAATAGGACCTGGAAGTTTATTCTGGTAGAATGAGGGACTGTAGAATATTAAACAAATGTGTAGCAGTTACACAGTAAATAAGTATGATTTCAAAACGTTAAGCAAAGTAGATGAAGAAAGCTAATAAAATATAAATCACAAATTTCAGGTCACGGTTTTGTATGCACAATGTTCGTAATGGCCACAGAAGTAAACATGATCCTAATTAGACAGTAATCAATAAGAGGGAGGAGGGAAATTAGCATGCGGATCATGCAAGCAACTTGGTTAGAAGCGACCTTGTCACATAATTCGTGTGAAAGCCAAATTCTACTATAAACACTATGGGATGAAAACGCGTTCATCTATCTAAACGGGGGCCAGAGTGATGAGACAAATACTCCCTCAGATTCTTATCACATTAGCATGAAACTGAAAGGAACTTTAAGGCAGCAAAGTATTGACCTTGTTGGCATCCATGTGAAAAAGGAATGGATAGGAAAATAGGTTGCATTCAATTATCTACCCATTAAGTTTCCATGGAGATGGTTCTAGGGCAGGTCAAAACTTTCTCAGTAAATGCAAACACTGCAGTGTTTCATTGAAGCCAACACATTTGTATGTATTTTTTTATTTTATTTTTACTCCCATAGGCAAAGCACATTAGAAGAGGCACTGTGTGTTTAATTGGACCAGGTTTGCATGCAAGTCACACAAAAAAAACAAAAAAAAACGACTGGAAGTAAGTTGAACACATAATCATGGTGATGCATGCTTTACAAGCTGTGTTATAAGTTACCACTTCTTGGAAGCTAGGTCTCCTATCAAAAACTCACATTGTATAAAGTTTCCATAGGAGGCGATAATGAGCCCAACAGTTGGAAGCAGTATTATTGCAAAGATTTCCTAACTTGTTGGAAAACCACTATGCAAGCGAATGCTGGCTGTTCACAATGAACAAGAATTTTACAATGTGCATTATGTATGTACCCATTAGCTGAGCATGGAGGAACAAAGTCATGATATTCCCTTTGTGGTAATGTGTTCAAGGCTGACCAGGCTATTATTCACATTGAGACATCTGTCTCTCTTTGGTCAGCCCAATTACAGTCACTCAAGTAGTACATAACAAAGTTGCTGGTGTAGGAAAAATATGCTAGCAGGAAAATTTACAATAAGTATTCAAATTGGCTGTTAGTATACATTTTATATACCAATTACAAACACAGGGGTTGGACAAAAATATGGAAACACCAGGTAAAATAACAAAATCATTAACCACTTCGCATCCGGGCCAATTCTGACACTTCGCTCCTACATGTAAAAAGCCTAATTTTTTTGCTAGAAAATTACATATAACCCCCAAACACTATATATATTTTTTTAGCAAAGACCCTAGAGAATACAATGGCGGTCATTGAAACTTTTTATCTCGCACGGTATTTGCGCAATAATTTTTCAAACGCATTTTTTTGGGAATAAAAACGGTTTCATGAATTAAAAAATATTAAAACATTAAAGTTAGCCCAATTTTTTTGCATAATGTGAAAGATGAAGTTACGCCGAGTAAATAGATACCCAACATGTCACCCTTCAAAATTGTACACGCTCGTGGAATGGCGCCAAACTTCGGTACTTAAAAATCCTCATGGGCGACGCTTTAAATTTTTTTACTGGTCACATGTTTTGAGTTACAGAGGAGGTCTAGGGCTAGAATTATTGCTCTCGCTCTAACGTTCGCAACGATACCTCACATGTGTGTTCTGAACACCGTTTTCATATGTGGGTCGGGACTTACGTATGCGTTCGCTTCTGCGTACGAGCTACCGGGGACAGGGGCGCTTTACATTTTTTTTTTTTTATTATTTATTGTTAATTTTACTTTTAACTTTTTACTTTGACAGTTAGAAAAAAAAAAGATCACTTTTATTCCTATTACAAGGAATGTAAACATCCCTTGTAATAGGAATAAGCATGACAGGTCCTCTTTACAGTGAGATATGGGGTCAATAAGACCCCACATCTCACCTCTAGGCTGGGAAGCCTGAAATAAAAAAAATAAAAAAAACGATCACCGCTTCCTAGCCGAAGCGGCGCCGTTTTTTTTGAATGCAGAGGCCGTGCGTGACGTCATAACATCGCGCCCGGCCTCCGAACGATCATAGAGACTCCGGCGACCATCTGGTCCGCCGGAAATCTCTATGGTTAGAAGCCGGGGCCGGCGGATCCTGTCACCGACTCACCGATCGCTCAGGTGAGTCGGTAGAAGCACCGGAGGGCGGCGGGAGGGGGGGACGTCCCCTCTCGCCGCCTGTAAGAACGATCAAGCGGCGGAACAGCCGCTATGCTCGTTCTTACGGTACAGAGAATCGCCGGCTCTAAAAAACGATATCTGAATGATGCCTGTAGCTGCAGGCATCATTCAGATATCCCGGCTGAAAGTCAAGGACGTCCCACGGACGTCCTTAGATGCGAAGTGGTTAACCAATATGTTGTTGGACTGTCTTAGTCATTCAAGATGGCCTGAATTCTCCTGGGAATTGACAAATATTATTCCGAGTCACAATCCTGCACAATGTCCTTTTGTCTCTTTCGGTCAGTTGACCATGCTTATGCTCGTCAGACAACGTTTTCCTGGAAACTGTATATACTAGGGCTGCAACGGATCGGCGGTGATCCGTGGTCCGAACGGGTCACCCTGTTTGGATCGGATCACCACTCGATCCACGGAGCGACCCTACGGCCTCGGCCTTAGGAAAGGCTGCGGCTTCGGCCTAGCTCCGGAGCCGCGGCCATCTTGGTACACCCGGCGGCGGCAGCCGCCTTGTGCGCGCTGACGTCATCACCCCTCACCCTCGCTGCTCGTGGATCTGAACTGGCCGGCGGGAGAGACTAAAGTAAGTGGGGGAGAAGATTGTGGATATCACAGGGGGAGAAGATTGTGGATATTACAGGGGGAGAAGATTGTGGATATTACAGGGGGAGAAGATTGTGGATATTACAGGGGGAGAAGATTGTGGATATTACAGGGGTAGAAGATTGTGGATATTACAGGGGGGAGATTGTGGATATTACAGGGGGGAGATTGTGGATATTACAGGGGGGAGATTGTGGATATTACAGGGGGAGAAGATTGTGGATATTACAGGGGGAGATTGTGGATATTACAGTGAGGGGGAGATGACGTGGATATTACAGTGGGGGAGATTGTGGATATTAGTATTTTTTATTTTTTTTGCCAATCAATCCGAAAATGATCCGATCCGTGGCTCTGATCCGAGGATCGATCCGATCCGTGAGTTTTTTAATCCGTTGCACCCCTAGTATATACCCTCATGTACCTCACAACATCACATATAAATTGGCAACTCCAGTCACAGAGGCACCAGCTAAGCGGGCACCAACAATTTGCCTCTTTGAAACTCAGTAAGTTCTGACATGACTCCGTATTACTAGCAGCAAACGCAGTGAATGACAGAAGTGAGGCTTCCCACCTGTTAGCTAGGTGTCTCATCACACAGCGGAAGCAAAAGAATATGAGGAAAGGGGGAAAGCCCATTTCAAGGCCCCCCTTTTCCTAATGGGATGGTGGCAGTAGGAGTTTAAAGCCATCAAATCGTGTAGTGTATGCATATTTTTGTCCAACCCCTGTGTATTTGTGTGTGTACAGTGTGTGTGTGTGTGTGTGTGTATATGTATATATATATATATATATATATATATATATATATATATATATATAACAGTAGGGTATGTCCTACACCGGGCTAAATGGCGGACCAAATGCGGACCACCTCACTCTCCTGTGCGGCCCGCCGCGGAACCGCCATTTAGCAGCTATTTCTTCCCCCTGCCGTCTCTGTATGCTCACACTAAGCCGACAGAGGGACGCGGGACAGTTCTGGATGGAGGGCGGAGCTGCTGGAGGATAACAAGAAGGTGATTGGCTGCTAGGATGAAGGGTGGTCTTAGCAACCAATCACCATCTTGCAACACCAGCCCTCCATCCAAGACATGCCATGCCTCCGTCGGATCTTCGGTCTGTGTGTGCAAGGTGAGGGAGGGAGTGAGGGAGGGGGCGAAGTTACAGGGAGTGAGGACACTAGTCTGAAAAGGAGGAAAGTGTGTGCTGACTTGCTGAGGACATTAAAGTGGAGCTGTTAAAAGCTGTGATGTGGTGGGCTGAGGACATCAGGGTGGGGGGGGGGGGGGCTGAGCGGACTGTGATGTATTGAGGAGTCTGAGATGTGGACATTACAGTGGGGGGAGATATGGACATTACAGTGGGGGGGGGAGATGTGGACATTACAGTGGGGGGGAGATGTGGACATTACAGTGGGGGGGAGATGTGGACATTACAGTGGGGGGGAGATGTGGACATTACAGTGGGGGGGAGATGTGGACATTACAGTGGGGGGGAGATGTGGACATTACAGTGGGGGGAGATGTGGACATTACAGTGGGGGGAGATGTGGACATTACAGTGGGGGGGAGATGTGGACATTACAGTGGGGGGGAGATGTGGACATTACAGTGGGGGGGAGATGTGGACATTACAGTGGGGGGGAGATGTGGACATTACAGTGGGGGGGAGATGTGGACATTACAGTGGGGGGGGAGATGTGGACATTACAGTGGGGGGGAGATGTGGACATTACAGTGGGGGGGGGAGATGTGGACATTACAGTGGGGGGGGAGATGTGGACATTACAGTGGGGGGACATGTGGACATTACAGTGGGGGGACATGTGGACATTAAAGTGGGGGAGATGTGGATATTAAAGTGGGGGAGATGTGGATATTAAAGTGGGGGAGATGTGGATATTAAAGTGGGGGAGATGTGGATATTACAGTGGGGAAGGTGTGGATATTACAGTGGGGAAGGTGTGGATATTACAATGGGGAGATGTGGACATTACAGTGGGGGAGATGTGGATATTAATAGTGCGGCAGCAACATGCGGTTTGGCACATGCGAAAAGGCGCCACAGGTAACGACAAGATGTTCGGACCTCTGCTGGAAGAAAATTTTGCTGACCGGACCTCAGTGAATATTAATTCATTACCCCTGTCCTACACCTTTGTGTGATGATCCATCATTTGGAGACAAGACACAATATCAAGATCACCTTAGAAACAACAGAAGTAAGTGGTCATATAGTTACCACATGCACATACGAAAATTCCAAAAGTCATCAGTTACAATGGCCATTTTCTAAAATAAAAATATCATCAATTATGGATTATTTTCCAAGCCTGCTGAGGATATTATTCAGTCATTGAGGCTGGGTTCACACTGGTCCGACAAACGCTCCGACATTGGGAGCTCATGTCGCATGACGTGTGAAAATCAATGTTTCCCTATGGGAGCCGTCTTAACTGGTCCGACACAAGTCGGTGCGACTTTGAAAATGCTCCCTGTACTACTTTGGTCCGACTTTGATCCTACTTCAGCCCATTGAATATCATTGAAGTCAGATCAAAGTAGGATCCTTGTCCTAACCATCTGACTTTTGACATCCGACATGGTGATTACAGCAGCAGTAAAATAAATTTATCTCACCCTGGGATTGTTTTGATTGGTCAAAGGACAAGTCAGACTATCACAAAGTTGGATCAAAGTAGTATCCTGTTCATTCAAGTCGGATGGATGTAGGACCAATGTAGGACCGATGTAGGACTGATGTCGCAGAGCAAAGTAGGATGAAAGTCGTATGACTGTTGTGTAGTATCAGTGTGAACCCTGCCTCACACCTTAATTGCATCCTGCTACAATTCCAGTAGAGCACAGGCAATTAATGGAGTGGCCAAGGTGGCATCAAGATCACGCCCCTATAATCTCCATGGGTTCTTGCTTTACAACAGAACAGACCCAGACCGAGACACAAGCAAACACATGAACAGCCATGCTGATCAAGTATGATGTTGTCATTGCTTTAATCGAGATCAATTACTTTGTGGTTAATCACAAATATCCTAATATCTGAGAAGAACAATTCTACCACAGAAATAATATAAAATAACAGTAAAATTTACGAATTTCTTTCATTGCCAAATAAACGTCTGTGACCAAAATACAGCTGGTGTGTATGTTCCAGCACTACATAATCTAGTTCAAAATAAGAAATGAGACAAATTACAGCATATCTGTAACACTCCTCCCTTTCAACAGCTGATTCAAAGCCCACAAAGCACATCTGTTGAAAACACCAAGGAATCTCTTAAAATCGGTAAATTACCATGAAGTGTCAGCATTTTATGTGATTGTTTTGACAAAGGTATTTCACCTAATACTAGTCAAATGCTATCCAAAATTATTACACCAATACATTTCTGAATTCAACTGCACAGCACTGTCCAGCGGAGGTGGTCATTTGTTAGCTAAACCAGTAATCATGTACAAAACAATCGTTATGTGGCTGAAACTTGAACCAGATACTGGCTCAGACATTAGTGAGGTCACCAGTTCCTTGTGGACAGACTATGCTGGCATAAATTCCAGGCTAGCTTACACCATGGCTGCCTTCACACTGCATTTTTACATATTCTAAAACTTTACTAATTTTTTTATATATGGCTAACTGCGAAGTGAAGTAGCTAATAGCAATTGGAATTTTTATTTTGTGTTTTATAATGCGAGGATATTGAATTTGCTGGGAAAATTAAGCTCCTTTAGTAGCTATATGTAACTTTTAAGGCCACATGGACACTAAGCAGCTCCTCTGTGCTGGGGTGAAAAATCCCCAGCACCTTCTGGCTTTGCTTGGGTAAACGCTTTTGCATCTGTATTTACCTAAGCGTGCACACAACGCTTCTCAACCAACACAAAAGTGGCAGTATTTTGCGCTTTAGCACGTAGGAGCTGCCAAGCATTTGTGTGCACGAGGCCCGATACTTCACCACAGTCTTAAAGCGGAGTTCCACCCTTTTTTTATGTTTATTAAAAGTCAGCAGCTACAAAAAGTGTAGCTGCTGGCTTTTAATAAACATACACTTACCTGCTCCACTGTCCAGCGACGCGCCGCCTGGAGCTCCGCTCCTCTCCCCCTTCCTCCGCCGGCGCGTCCATTCACAGTATGGGCACCCGGCCGTGACAGCTTTCGGCTTCACGGCCGGGCACTCACTGCGCATGCGCGAATGGCGCAGCGCTCTGAGTGGACAGGCGATCGCCTGGGACCTGTCACGTCCCAGGTGATCGCCTACAGGGAGGAGCCGCCACAAGGCGATATGACGTATCGCCTAGGCGGCTCCAGGGCGGAAGGAGGAAGTGGGACAGGAAGTCCCACTCCTACTGAAGCCCCCACTCCCCCCCAAAAAAAATTACATGCCAAATGTGGCATGTAAGGGGGTGAGGAGTGGAATAAAAAAAAGAAAAAAAATTGGGTGGAACTCCACTTTAATATTCTATGTGCATTAATGTGTTAAGCAAAGAGAAATATGTATGCTGTTGCAACCACCACCTTTGGTTGTTTACTTTCAACACTAAATTTCTTTGTAACATACTGTAAGTCATGCTACCCTTACTATGAATATCATCATCTTGTAGTACTTCAATCAAGTCTTATTGCACTAGGACTTGATTGTACTATCTTAAAAGGGTTGTAAAGGGAATTTATTTATTTATTTTTTAAATAACAAACTTTTACTTCCACTGTGCAGTAAGTTTTGCACAGAGTGGCCCCGAACCTGGTCTTCTGGGGTCCCTCAGCGGCTGTCTCGGCTCCTGCCCACAAGAAATAAACACCTTCATGCGAGCTTTCTCGCATGGTGGTTAGTTCTTGCGGGCGCGCTCCCGTGATACAGCCGGCGGCTATAGCCGCTCACTGTATCATTCGGCCGCGTCATTGGATGTGATTGACAGCAGCGTGAGCCAATGGCTGCACTGCTTTCAATCCATCCACTCTAGCCAATCAATCAACGGCCAGGATGAGCGGTGAAGACGACGTCGGGGGCGAGCACAGCAGGTGAACGGGCTCAGGTAAGTAAAATGGGGGGGGGGGGGCTGGTATTGTCGGATGTTTTTTCACCTTAATGCATAGGATGCATTAAGGTGAAAAAACATGAACCTTTAGTGTCCCTTTAACAAAACTGGTCAGATGCACATTGTTGCTGATAGCTAAAACTACATAGCATTACTCCAGGCATAAAGACCAGTCTAAAACTGTGCTGCTAGATCCCAATTTTTTTTTCGCCAAATCTAAACAAAAATTGGTGTTTTTGCACTCCTGCCAAAATTCCACATTGAAAGGGGGTCAAAGAAAAGGTTCTGGCAGATGATGATCATTCAAAAAAATAAAAAATAAATCAGAGGAGAGAGGAGCCTAGTAGTGGTAGTACTAATAAATTCACTGACATGTTATATACCATTATTAACGCCACTGACAAGACTAAATAGCTGGAAGCTCCCCGGGGTTCTAAAAGATGTTTAAAGGTATTGTAGAATCCCACAGAACACCCAGTGCACATAGCACTCACTTCCATTCAAATTTGTCCTGTGTATGCTGAGTGGTGTGGTTGGATAGCCTGCTCCACCCTATATGACCATACTAAACAAAAAAGATGGATTTAGCATTCCCTCTGACTGACAATGCATAGAGGAGAGGTGATGCATCAGACAGTGCACACAGAGCTTGCACATCCTCCAGCTTTTTCTCCTCTGACACTGATAGGACAAACATCTACAACCCTTCATCTCTTGTGAAGCCCCTTGGCTTCTTTGCTGGATTTATTACACTGAATGGAAAAAGCTACTGATCCCACTCCTGAGCTCGATCCCAGACCCAAGCCCATCCACCGCCTGTATTTAAGAGGAGAGTACACTTGTAACTGTCACTTAAAAAAAACCACAAGCCCACAACACAGCCTCTTACTACACTAATCTCTAGCATAGTAGATAACTATGCCATTGTGGGCTTGTGTTTTTGTGGATTGCTTGTGATATACAGAGCTTTAGCAAACTAATACTGTAGGTCAAGAGAGTAGTTTGTTCATGGGAAGCAAGATAAACCTTTGACTCAAAAAATATGTTTCGGTAATATATGACCTATTGGTTCATGTAACATGTGAATATTAATGATCATTCACTGGATGCTTAGGTAATGGATGCAATTGATGAAATCCCAAAGCATGATTGTAATTTCTTTTTTATTCAAACACAAAATGACACCTAGTTTTTCGTCTTTTTTGGTTATCTGACTTTGGTTTTAAGCACATTTAAAGCATATGGCTTTTAAACATATAATGGACCTGTAGGATTGTCATACGTACACAATCACAAAAACAGGAAGAAAGTCAGGATGCAACCTAGAAGGCTTTTAAAATAGGGCTTGACCTGGATATCCTGAAATCCATGCAGTGCAAACAGAGGAACTGTCTAACAAAAACCTATTTGAGTATTTTCTATGCAAGGCAGACATACATGAGAATACGTGCTGGTTAAAACCTTTTTGACACAAAGTTCTTTGAAGTAAAACAAATCATTGTTAGCATGCAAAGAATAGTATGTTTTCTTTTCGGGATCATAATTTTCTTTTCGCAACCATAATCATCCATAAAATAAAACTAAAAGTATATATTTTGCGCTCTCTTAAAATCCAAACACTAAACATTGCAATTAAAATGGCAACCAAGGCAGTTAAAATATGTGACAATAAACCTCCTTAAACAAGGTAGTAACAGTCACAATATAAAAAGTCCCACTCTAATGCCCTGTACACACGATCAGTTTTTCGGACAGGAAAACCGTGTTTTTTTTCAGCAGGAAAACGGCTCAAAATTGTCTTGCATACACAGTCACACAAATCTTGTCTGAAATTCCAAACGTCAAGAACGCCATGCCGTACAAGACATACGACGAGCCGAGTAAAATGATGTTCAATAGGCAGTTCGGCTCTTTTGCTTGATTCTGAGCATGCGTGTTTTTTTTCCGCGTCGTAATTGCATACAGACGAGCGCGATTCCCGATAGGAAAAGTGTGATGGAGCATACACACGGTCGGAATTCCTGACAAAAAGCTCACATCACACCTTTGTCGGGAAAACTGATCATGTGTACGAGGCATAAGTGGTGCTCTTTGTGACCAGTAATCAAACATGCCAACTTCAGTGATCCACCACCAAAGCAAATCTAAGTAAAGAGCTATGCTAGAACTTGTAGTCCTTCACTTTTTTAGGGGGGGGGGAATGTCACGTCCTCAGCTCTGAGGTCACGTCCCCCATAAGTGAAGCACTACAACATGTCCCGGCATGAACCCCTGAGATCTAAGGATGTGACCCCTTAGATCTCAGGGGTTCATGCTGGGACTTGTAGTCCACTCGTTTGGGACTCCCCTCCCCCCCCGGTCACATCTCCCAAAAGTAAAGGACTACATATCCCCACATGAACCCCTGAGATCTAAGGATGTGACCTCCTTCTCCCACCCTTTTGCAGGTGTCATCTGTCCTCCAGCAGGAGCTCAGCTGCCGTCCTTTCTGTACGGGTCTCTGCCCGGCTCCCTCATGACATGTGGTTCCATCCCCGGCGCCTGGCCTCACCTCAGACCGAGTAGACAGACTCTCAAATGCAGTTGCCTATCCCTCTGAGCAAAGGGCCCGCGCCGCAGAGGCTGGAGGTGGGTGGAGCCAAGCACGAGGAGGAAGTTACATCCTCCTATGACCTTCGCTCTGAATGCTGGAGCCTGCATTAGGTGACGTCAATGGTTGCTAGATGTTGTGTGGTCCTAGCAACCAGGCAGTGGGCAGTAGTGGCCAGCATGGAAAGAGACACTAACACTGTGAGTGAAGAAGTGCTGCGGCAGCCTTTTTTAGGGGGGGTGGGGAATAGAGCGGGCCAGGGGGCAATTGCCACCCTGCCCTCCAGCCCAGTCCACCCCTGCCTCTGCCCCCCCCGTCCCCATGCCGGCCCTGGAGAAACCAGCAGCTGTGCCTGAGCTCTAGGCGGCAGTGCGCCCTAGGCGGCTGCCTAGTTCGCCATAGCAGTAGCGCTGGTCCTGCACACAGGAGATGAATTTCAACCAAACACAAGGTGGGAAAATGCTGAAAAGTAGCCACGGACTGACAGACAGTGTGTCTTAATTAACAGGAGAAATTTTATAAGAACCGATCACATGAAAGAAAGTGTAAATGGCAAAAAATAGGCATACGTTTCTTACAGTTCCTGACAGGTGTCACTGGCATTAAAAAAGCGCCTCTTTTTCCTCTGAGCCTCAATTTGTGTGTTGCATTGAGTCCTAGAGGGTATTGACCACAAAGAAATACAATACTTCCCGTTGCCCACACAGAGGTGATTATCAGTGGGGCGTGGGGGTGTTTATACACAGACACTGCCACTTTGGCCTGAAGTGATAGAAGTCTCTTTAAAAAGCCATTCTGGGAAGCAACAAACTATATAGTGAGGTATATAATACAACCCAACAAACACTACAACTATGCTAAAAGCAGAAACCCCACTATTTACTGTACTTTACATGCAGTAATGTTTTCACAGACAATCTCACAGGCCCAGTAGAGAGAATAGAAAGATTGGACTTCTTGGTGTCTGTGATGTTAAACTTCATCTCTCTCTGCTTCCTGTATCTCTAATCACTTTACATTTCCCAGGCAGGTTTGAAAAGCATTTGTAGCTGTGGGAAAATATGTAAGTGACAGAATGCAAGACACCTTCTTTGTTATATATATATATATATATATATATATATATAATAGGATTTTTATAACAGCTTACCTGTAAAATCCTTTTCTTGGAGTACATCACGGGACACAGAGCGGCATAGTCATTACTATGTGGGTTATATAGTTTACCTTCAGGTGCTGGCACTGGCAACTTCCAAACCGGAAGTACCCTCCCCTATATAAGCCCCTCCCATCCGGGAGCACCTCAGTTTTGTAGCAAAGCAATAAGTGTCCCCAAAAGAGGGGTGGGAGCTCTGTGTCCCGCGATGTACTCCAAGAAAAGGATTTTACAGGTAAGCTGTTATAAAAATCCTATTTTCTTTCTCGTACATCACGGGACACAGAGCGGCATAGTCATTACTATGTGGGACGTCCCAAAGCAATGCCCAATGAGGGGGGGGGGATACACCATACATAAGCTGGGCGCTATCTTAGACATGAGGATCTTTTGCGGCCTGCAACACACTGCGCCCAAAGGCGACATCCTCCTGAATTCTAACGTCCACCTGGTAGAACCTAGTAAACGTGTGTACTGAAGACCATGTTGCGCCCTTACAGATTTGAGCCAGGGAGGCCTGGTGATGCACTGCCCATGAAGTTCCAACTGCTCTCGTGGAGTGCGCCCTAACTTTGAACGGAGGCGGTCTCCTTCTCAAGCCATAGGCTTGCATTATGACCTGTCGAATCCACTTGGCTAAAGTAGATTTTGACGCTGCCTGACCCTTTCTGGGGCCTTCCGGCAGAATAAACAAAGTATTCGTTCTGCGAATCTGAGCAGTGGCTTTTAGATAAGCTTTAACTGCTCTTACTACATCCAAAGAATGTAATAACTTTTCCTCTACCGAACTAGGTTTGGGGAAAAAGGAAGGAAGAACCACATCTTGGTTCAAATGAAACCTCGATACCACCTTAGGAAGAAAGGCTGGATGAGGACGTAACACTACTCTGTCCTTATGGATAACCAGATATGGCTCTTTACAGGACATAGCGGCCAATTCCGACACTCTTTTAGCCGAACAAATGGCTACTAGAAAAATCAATTTCCTGGTGAGAAGAACCAAGGAAATGTGCTGTAATGGTTCAAATGGTTGTTTCTGTAGAACCGACAGAACCAGGTTTAAGTCCCATGGACATATGGGAATATTAACCAGAGGGCCAATACGCATCACTCCTTGTATAAAGGCTTTGACTAGTGAATGCGAAGCCAAGGGCCTTTGAAAAAATATTGACAAGGCCGAAATCTGACCCTTGATAGTACTCAAGGCAAGCTTCCTATCTACAGCCCACTGTAGGAAGTCCAGAATCCTACCTATTACGTACTTACGTGGATGCCATTTCTTGGCCTCACACCAAGCGATGTACGCCTTCCAGATTCTATAGTAGATCTGCCTGGATACCGGCTTCCTGGCATTGATCATGGTAGATACCACAGGATTAGAGAGCCCTCTCTTTTTTAGAATGTGGGCTTCAATAGCCAGGCCGTCAAACCTAGGGCTGGTAAGGAAGGGTGGTATATCGGTCCTTGTGAAAGCAGGTCCGGACGATGTGGGAGGGTCCAAGGACTCCCCACAGACATTTTTACAATCTCCGCGTACCATGCTCTTCGGGGCCACGCTGGAGCCACCAGAATCACTGGTTTCTTTTCTACCCTGATTCTGCGGAGTAATCGAGGTAACAATTGTGGCGGTGGGAATGCATATATCAGCTTGAACTGATCCCAAGGGAACACTAGGGCATCCGAGCCGCAAGCTAGGGGATGCCTTGTCCGAGAGACAAATCTGTCCACCTTTGCGTTGAATCTGGATGCTAGCAGATCTACATCCGGTGTTCCCCACCGCTGACATATTGTCCAGAAAACCTCGGGGTGAAGGGACCATTCCCCTGGGCATAATTGTTGGCGACTTAGAAAGTCCGCCTTCCAATTCTCCACTCCTGGAATGAATACCGCGGATATGGCTGGGACATATCTTTCTGCCCATTTCAGGATGCAATTTACTTCCCTCTGGGCTGCACGACTCCTGGTGCCACCCTGACGATTGATATATGCCACTACCGTGGCATTGTCTGATTGAATTCTGACAGGGGACCCTTGGAGTTTGGATGTCCATGCTACTAGGGCATACCGGGCTGCTCGTATCTCTAAGAGATTGCTGGGCAGGGCCTTTTCTGCATCCGACCATCTGCCCTGGAGAGACCATTGCTCCAGTACTGCTCCCCAGCCTATAAGGCTGGCATCTGTAGTGACCACCTTCCAAGAAATCGGACTGAAGGATTTCCCTTTTTCCAGATTCTGGGGAACCAACCACCAACGGAGGCTCTTGCGAACGGAAGGGGACAAGGACATTGGTAAGTCTAGGGCCTGAACTTTTTTGTTCCAGGCTGACAGTATGGCCCTTTGCAAATTCCTTGAATGGAATTGACCGTAGGGTACTGCTTCGAATGATGCCACCATTTTTCCCAGCAGCCTCATGCACAGGCGTATGGACGTCTTTTTGTACCCACTAGGTGGATCAAATCTCTCAAAGACGACACCTTTTCTTGAGGCAAGAAAATTTTTCTCTGGTCTGAATCCAGCCTTAGCCCCAAGTATTTCAGACTTTTGACTGGTTTTAGGGCTGACTTGTCTCGGTTGATAATCCAACCGTGAGATTCCAGATACTTGATTGTCTCGTGAACAACCACTTCTAGTTTTTCCACTGAGTGGTCTATCAGCAACAAGTCGTCTAGATATGCCATTATCGTTACACCTTGTGTTCTTAGATTGGCCAATAATGGGGCCAGAATTTTTGTGAACACTCGTGGTGCTGTGGCCAGACCGAAGGGTAAGGCTCTGAACTGAAAATGGCGCCCTTCTACTGCAAAGCGTAGAAATTTTTGGTGAACTGGAAAGATGGGAATGTGCAAATAAGCATCTTTGATGTCGATCGAGGCTAGCCATTCCTCCCCTTGTAGGGCAGTGGTCATCGATCGGATCGACTCCATCCTGAAAGTTCTGATATGTAGGAATTTGTTTAGCCCTTTTAGATTTAATATGGGCCTCACGTCCCTGTTTGGTTTCGGGACTGTAAAGAGGTTTGAGTAAAACCCGAACCCGCATTCTTCCAGGGGAACCTCCATAATTACTCCTTGGAGCAATAGTTGTTCTAGTGCCAACAGGAGGAATCCTCTCTTCCGGGGATCCCTTGGCACGTTCGACCTTATAAAATGGGAAGGAGGGGAGTCTTAACTCCAATTTGTATCCCAGACTTACTGCGGAGAGCACCCATCTGTCTCTGATCGTGTCCAGCCAGGTCTCTGCGAACAACTGAAGTCTTCCCCCCACCCGATTGAGTGGGGGGCAACCCTTCATGCATTTGATTTTGGGGGAGGTTTTGTACCACTCCTGACCCAGGGTTTCTTGTTACCCTGCGATTGTCCCTGATTTTTACCCCCGGGATTTGACCGAGGAGGCCGTCGGAACTGTTTCACAGCCGATGTCCCAGGGACTGGAGAAGCAGGCCTCTTAAAAGAGGGACCTCTAACTCTGTTTTTAACCGGCAAGAGTGTACTTTTACCGCTGGAAATTTTCTGGATATATTTGTCCAGGTCTTCCCCGAATAAGCGTTCACCATGAAATGGGAAGCTAACCAGCAATTTTTTACAGGGAGCTTCAGCAGACCAGTTTTTGAGCCATAGAAGCCTGCGCATATGTACTACAGACAGCGTAAGGCGGGAGGCCTGATGGATTGAATCCTTTATGGCGTCAACCGCAAAGCATAAAGCTCTAGGTAGATCAGCTAGGGCAAGAGCCTGCTGATCTGGCAAGTCCCTTAAGACCTGTTTCAACTGATCCTTCACTGCTTGGCAGACCCCAATAGCTGCCACTGCTGGTTGTGTCACCAAGCCTGCTGTAGAGAAAGCAGATTTTAATAAGGACTCCAATTTTTTTATCCATTGGGTCCTTGAACATTTGGACATTATCTACTGGACATGTCAGTGATTTATTCACACAAGAGATGGCTGCGTCCACTGTAGGGACGCTCCATTTTTTGATGAACTTATCCTCCATGGGATAGACCACCGGAAATCTCTTGGGGGGAGTAAATATTTTATCAGGATGTTCCCAATCCTGGTAAATGAGCCCTTCCAGTAAAGGATGGATTGGAAAGGAACAAACAGTCTGGGGAGCTTTTAGCGACCCCAACGAGGAGACAGAAGTGGATGATGGCTCCGCAAGGGGCATTTTAAATGCTGATCGAACCATGTTAGTCAGGGACTGAACCCATAATCTTTCAGCATGTGATGCTGAGAATGGCTCTTCCACTGTTGATTCCTCTACAACAGAATCAACCTCATCCTGATCCCCTTCAGGTAGGTCGATCCCTGTATGGGACTGTTGGCTCTGCTAACAGGTACTCTGAGGGAGGAGATGGAGATCGGGCGCGCTTTCCCTCTGACAGGGAAGCAGCGATCAATGTTGTCAATCTCTCTTCCAGTCCTCCCAGAGCTGAGGAAAAAACCTCCTCTGTTACATACACAGGAGCAGGTGAACTGAGGACAGCCACAGTACCAGGTACTCCTGAGGGTGCTCTACGGTCACTAACCTCTGATTTTTCAGGGGAGATTGGTGCAGCCAAAGCATGCCCAAGATCCTCAGAGCCCGATGGAGACCCCCTTTGCTTCCTGGGATTCTTAGTCCCGGAGACTTTAGACGGCATATTCCTAAGCCCAAAGCTGAGGTATTCCAGCTGAAATACACCACTTACTGACAATAGTCTAGCACAATTGCTGCTATATAAACAATTGGTGTCTACTAATGTGCCTTTCTATGGGGATGCCTGCATCAACCGCCTGCTGTATGCCTTTCTAAATGTTGCCAGCTCTGTTTCTGCCTTCCATAACCAGCTGACAACACCTAATTGTGCTTTTTAACATGCTGGGACGCCCGCACATGCGCAGAAGTGCTGCGGCGCGCACAGAGCGTCATCCACCAAGCTCCGCCCCTTTTCCCAGCTCACCTCTATAAATAGGGGCGCGTGCACGTGCGCGTTCGGCGCTCTTTTTGAAAAGGAACTAGGGACAGAAGCCAGGGCCCTGTTTGCCACAGGGCTGGGGATGGACGAGCATTGCAACATGGCAGAGGAAACAGTTTCCCATTCAGAGAACTCACCATCTGCCTGGATTTTGACTTGGAAAGAAAAAATCCACATGACAAGAAAACAACGTTCCACAGCGGCCTCTAGTGGTTTAACACAGGTACCGCGGTTTAACCATTTTTTTTTTCTTGACCACTCTTAAAAATTATTACATTTTTTAGTAGTTACAGGCATGCACAGATATTTAGCGGGAATACCGTTAGGTAACAGGCAGAAAGACATATTAGGCTTGGGGGTCCCCCAATAGAACCAAGTTCCTGAGGGGCCCCCACTTACCTTTTCCCCGCCGCAGGACTCTGTTTGGTCCACAGAAGCCCAAACTTCACCTCTCACGGCAGGCATTGTAATTAAACCTTCAGGGACCGGGTTCCCAAGGATTCCACTCCCCTGGACCTGTATAGCACCCTGCACAGAAAACATCTTGGTCATGGGTATGACCAGAGCTCTGGATCCCAGGGTCCAGCCCTCCTAAGAGAAGCATTACAGGCAAAACCTTGCTCTTCTCTGCAAGGCCCGGGTACCGACCGTTTAGCTATGAAGCTTTTTTGGTCGGATCCGGAATAGCTTACTGAGGCCCAAAAGAACCTGTACGCAAGCTCAGTGAAAAACACATGTTACTTCTTGGCCAACACCTTAGACACTGGCAAAAAACTGAGGTGCTCCCGGATGGGAGGGGCTTATATAGGGGAGGGTACTTCCGGTTTTGGAAGTTGCCAGTGCCAGCACCTGAAGGTAAACTATATAACCCACATAGTAATGACTATGCCGCTCTGTGTCCCGTGATGTACGAGAAAGAAATTATATATATTATATATATATATTATATTTTTATGCATTAAAAACATGTGCAGTCAGATCACCTCCGAACAGGGGTAGACAGGAGCAGCCTGGATGCAATAAGGAAAGACTAATCAGTATTAATTTCTGTAAGCCTATCTATTTTTGGCTGTAGTGTAACTTTAATAAAGGTATATGGTTCATTGAATAGGTCATTTACAAATAACTGCAACCTAATAACAATGTAGTAGAGAAGGTTACATACATATTTAATTTCTCAGCATTCACTGTGATAAAAATCAAACTGTGATAGAAGTGGAGGCCAAAGGAAATTATATCAGCGTTTACTTTACTTGTTCCCACCTGGGAGATAAAACAAATTTACTATCAAGTTAGCAGTCACACAGGAAAGTTTATAACAGAATAAGGGAAATGTCGGAGTGTAGATATGGCTTACTGGTCTGTTTAATCAGCATTCTTTTAGTGACAAAGTACCCAGGGCTGTAATTACAAAACTGTATTTCAAGCAAGGTTTAAAATCTATAGAGCTAAATTTAATAAGCAGCTCTAAATTTCTCAGCTGAGCTTTGCCTAATGAGGAAAACCTCATGTTTGGCAGCACAATATTTTGTAAAGATCTGTTGCAAATCCAACTGCTTGGTGTCAGAGCTGTTTAAAAAGCAAACAAACAATCTACGGTATATTATAATGCTGGCCATGCATTAGCAGATTTTATTATGGGGTGTGAGGGCCCCTGGCATATTATTGAATGGGATAAGAAAGCATGGAAATTAGATCAGTTTATCTTTCTCCAAGACTACCACTAACATTACCAAACGTCTTCAAACTTAAGAACCACTAACTAATTGAAAATGCATCATAACAATCCCCAGTTGATAAAAATGTTCCTAATCAACTGAGGCTCCATTCACACTTGTGCGATTCCAAAGTCATACGATTTACATTGCGACCTTGATGCAACTTTGAATGAGTGTGACTTGGATGCGACTTTGGATGTTGCACAACTGTCGCATTGATAACATTAAGATGTGACTTTTGAGACTTTACATTGCAGTCTATGGCACACAAGTCACATCAAAGTAATGCAGGAACCTTTTTGAGGTCACTGGGACTTTGTCACATAGATTTGAATGGCTTCCATTGAAATACATGGGCTGTAAATTGTCATGCATTGTGCCTAAAGTGGCATGACAAGTCACAAAAGTGTGAATGGAGCCTTAAAGAGGAACTTCCTCTACTGACTTATACCTATTAGGTAGTGTAAATATCTCCTAAATGTGCACCGTTATAAATTTCCTATAAAATGTTTGTATATACAGGTCCTTCTCAAAAAATTAGCATATTGTGATAAAGTTCATTATTTTCTGTAATGTACTGATAAACATTAGACTTTCATATATTTTAGATTCATTACACACAACTGAAGTAGTTCAAGCCTTTTCTTGTTTTAATATTGATGATTTTGGCATACAGCTCATGAAAACCCCAAAATCCTATCTCAAAAAATTAGCATATTTCATCCGACCAATAAAAGAAAAGTGTTTTTAATACAAAAAAAGTCAACCTTCAAATAATTATGTTCAGTTATGCACTCAATACTTGGTAGGGAATCCTTTTGCAGAAATGACTGCTTCAATGCGGCGTGGCATGGAGGCAACCAGCCTGTGGCACTGCTGAGGTGTTATGGAGGCCCAGGATGCTTCGATAGCGGCCTTAAGCTCATCCAGAGTGTTGGGTCTTGCGTCTCTCAACTTTCTCTTCCCAATATCCCACAGATTCTCTATGGGGTTCAGGTCAGGAGAGTTGGCAGGCCAATTGAGCACAGTAATACCATGGTCAGTAAACCATTTACCAGTGGTTTTTGCACTGTGAGCAGGTGCCAGGTCGTGCTGAAAAATGAAATCTTCATCTCCATAAAGCTTTTCAGCAGATGGAAGCATGAAGTGCTCCAAAATCTCCTGATAGCTAGCTGCATTGACCCTGCCCTTGATAAAACACAGTGGACCAACACCAGCAGCTGACATGGCACCCCAGACCATCACTGACTGTGGGTACTTGACACTGGACTTCAGGCATTTTGGCATTTCCCTCTCCCCAGTCTTCCTCCAGACTCTGGCACCTTGATTTCCGAATGACATGCAAAATTTGCTTTCATCCGAAAAAAGTACTTTGGACCACTGAGCAACAGTCCAGTGCTGCTTCTCTGTAGCCCAGGTCAGGCGCTTCTGCCGCTGTTTCTGGTTCAAAAGTGGCTTGACCTGGGGAATGCGGCACCTGTAGACCATTTCCTGCACATGCCTGTTCACGGTGGCTCTGGATGTTTCTACTCCAGACTCAGTCCACTGCTTCCGCAGGTCCTCCAAGGTCTGGAATCGGTCCTTCTCCACAATCTTCTTCAGGGTCCGGTCACCTCTTCTCGTTGTGCAGCGTTTTCTGCCACACTTTTTCCTTCCCACAGACTTCCCACTGAGGTGCCTTGATACAGCACTCTGGGAACAGCCTATTCGTTCAGAAATTTCTTTCTGTGTCTTACCCTCTTGCTTGAGGGTGTCAATGATGGCCTTCTGGACAGCAGTCAGGTCGGCAGTCTTACCCATGATTGCGGTTTTGAGTAATGAACCAGGCTGGGAGTTTTTAAAAGCCTCAGGAATCTTTTGCAGGTGTTTAGAGTTAATTAGTTGATTCAGATGATTAGGTTAATAGCTCGTTTAGAGAACCTTTTCATGATATGCTAATTTTTTGAGATAGGAATTTTGGGTTGTCATGAGCTGTATGCCAAAATCATCAATATTAAAACAAGAAAAGGCTTGAACTACTTCAGTTGTGTGTAATGAATCTAAAATATATGAAAGTCTAATGTTTATCAGTACATTACAGAAAATAATGAACTTTATTACAATATGCTAATTTTTTGAGAAGGACCTGTATATACCCATGAATATTAATATGGTCACTATGTTTTTTTTTTTTTTTTTATGCAGTTTATGCAGTTTGGAGGCAACATTTATTTTTAGGGCCAGTAACCCCATAAGAGAAGTGTGGGTTTTGAAAACAAAATACACACTCACCTAGGTAGATGCAGCATCAATCCAATGCTTCATTTGTCCTCCATCGACTTATTTCTCATTCTTCAATGAGCAGAGAGCTGGCGATTGTCATTCACCGGCTCCCACTGGGGCACTGGGCTGTGGAGGGGGTGAGAGGGGCTGGCTCAGGCTCTCAGCGGAATGTTGAGAGGCTGAGCCAGCTGCCGGTCCGGCACCTGGGTAGATCCCAACAATAAAGTTGAGATCACCCCAGAGTCTGGACCAAATGAGTGACGTCAGCAGACAACAGAACTTAGCACATTGTTGGCTAAATACGGGTCACAAGAGTGCAGAACAAAGTGCACTCGTGTGACCTACAGGACAAGTAGGGTCAAAAGATCTTTGGTCCTACTTCTCCTTTAAAACAATAAGGCTAGTTTACACAAAATAACTGTACTTGCTTTAAAAATAGGATTTTTATAACAGCTTACCTGTAAAATCCTTTTCTTGGAGTACATCACGGGACACAGAGCGACATAGTCATTACTAATGGGTTATATAGATACCGTCAGGTGCTGGCACTGGCAACTTCCAAAACCGGAAGTACCCTCCCCTATATAAGCCCCTCCCATCCGGGAGCACCTCAGTTTTGTAGCAAAGCAATAAGTGTCCCCAAAGAGGGGCGGGAGCTCTGTGTCCCGTGATGTACTCCAAGAAAAGGATTTTACAGGTAAGCTGTTATAAAAATCCTATTTTCTTTCTCGTACATCACGGGACACAGAGCGACATAGTCATTACTAATGGGATGTCCTAAAGCAATGCCAAATGAGGGGGGGGATACACCATATATAAGCTGAGCGCTATCAGACATGAGGATCTTTTGCGGCCTGCAACACACTGCGCCCAAAGGCGACATCCTCCTGACTTCTAACGTCCACCTGGTAGAACCTAGTAAACGTGTGTACTGAAGACCATGTTGCGGCCTTACAGATTTGAGCCAGGGAGGCCTGGTGATGCACTGCCCATGAAGTTCCAACTGCTCTCGTGGAGTGCGCTCTAACTTTGAACGGAGGCGGTCTCCTTCTCAAGCCATAGGCTTGTATTATGACCTGTCGAATCCACCTGGCTAAAGTAGATTTTGACGCTGCCTGACCCTTTCTGGGGCCTTCCGGCAGAATAAACAAAGTATCCGTTCTGCGAATCTGAGCAGTGGCTTTTAGATAAGCTTTAACTGCTCTTACTACATCCAAAGAATGCAATAACTTTTCCTCTACCGAAGTAGGTTTGGGGAAAAAAGAAGGAAGAACCACATCTTGGTTCAAATGAAAACTCAATACCACCTTAGGAAGAAAGGCTGGATGAGGACGTAACACTACTCTGTCCTTATGGATAACCAGATATGGCTCCTTACAGGACATAGCTGCTAATTCCGATACTCTTTTAGCCGAACAAATGGCTACTAGAAAAATCAATTTCCTGGTGAGAAGCACCAAGGAAATATGCTGTAATGGTTCAAATGGTTGTTTCTGTAGAACCGACAGAACCAAGTTTAGATCCCATGGACATATGGGAATATTAACCGGAGGACTAATACGCATCACTCCTTGTATAAAGGCTTTGACTAGTGAATGCAAAGCCAAGGGCCTTTGAAAAAATATTGACAAGGCCGAAATCTGACCCTTGATAGTACTCAAGGCAAGCTTCCTATCTACAGCCCATTGTAGGAAGTCCAGAATCCTACCTATTACGTATTTACGTGGATGCCATTTCTTGGCCTCACACCAGGCGATGTACGCCTTCCAGATTCTATAGTAGATCTGCCTGGATACCGGCTTCCTGGCATTGATCATGGTAGATACCACAGAATTAGAGAGCCCTCTCTTTTTTAGAATGTGGGCTTCAATAGCCAGCCGTCAAACCTAGGGCTGGTAAGGAAGGGTGGTATATCGGTCCTTGCGAAAGCAGGTCCGGACGATGTGGGAGGGTCCAAGGACTCCCCACAGACATTTTTACAATCTCCGCGTACCATGCTCTTCGGGGCCACGCTGGAGCCACCAGAATCACTGGTTTCTTTTCTACCCTGATTCTGCGGAGTAATCGAGGTAACAATTGTGGCGGTGGGAATGCATATATCAGCTTGAACTGATCCCAAGGGAACACTAGGGCATCCGAGCCGCACGCTAGGGGATCCCTTGTCCAAGAGACAAACCTGTCCACTTTTGTGTTGAATCTGGATGCTAGCAGATCTACATCCGGTGTTCCCCACCGCTGACATATTGTCCGGAAAACCTCGGGATGAAGGGACCATTCCCCTGGGCATAATTGTTGGCGACTTAGAAAGTCCGCCTTCCAATTCTCCACTCCTGGAATGAATACCGCAGATATGGCTGGGACATATCTTTCTGCCCATCTCAGGATGTAATTTACTTCCCTTTGGGCTGCACGACTCCTGGTGCCCCCCTGACGATTGATATATGCCACTGCTGTGGCATTGTCTGATTGAACTCTGACAGGGGACCCTTGGAGTTTGGATGTCCATGCTACTAGGGCATACCGGGCTGCTCGTATCTCTAAGAGATTGATGGGCAGGGCCTTTTCTGCTTCTGACCACTTGCCCTGGAGAGACCATTGCTCCAGTACTGCTCCCCAGCCTATAAGGCTGGCATCTGTAGTGACCACCTTCCAGGAAATCGGACTGAAGGATTTCCCTCTTTCCAGATTCTGGGGAACCAACCACCAGCGGAGGCTCTTGCGAACGGAAGGGGACAAGGACATTGGTAAGTCCAGAGCCTGAACTTTTTTGTTCCAGGCTGACAGTATGGCCCTTTGCAACTTCCTTGAATGGAATTGACCGTAGGGTACTGCTTCGAATGATGCCACCATTTTTCCCAGCAGCCTCATGCACAGGCGTATGGATGGCTGTCTTTTTGAACCCACTAAGTGGATCAAATCTCTCAAAGACGACCCCTTTTCTTGAGGCAAGAAAATTTTTCTCTGGTCTGAATCCAGCCTTAGCCCCAAGTATTCCAGACTTTTGACTGGTTTTAGGGCTGACTTGTCTCTGTTGATAATCCAACCGTGATATTCCAGAAACTTGATTGTCTCATGAACAACCACTTCTAGTTTTTCCACTGAGTGGTCTATCAGCAACAAGTCGTCTAGATATGCCATTATCGTTACACCTCGTGTCCTTAGATTGGCCAATAATGGGGCCAGAATTTTTGTGAACACTCTTGGTGCTGTGGCCAGACCGAAGGGTAAGGTTCTGAACTGAAAATGGCGTCCTTCTACCGCAAAGCGTAGAAATTTTTGGTGGGCTGGAAAGATGGGAATGTGCAAATAAGCATCTTTGATGTCGATCGAGGCTAACCATTCCTCCCCTTGTAGGGCAGTGGCTACCGATCGGATCGACTCCATCCGGAAAGTCCTGATATGTAGGAATTTGTTTAGCCCTTTTAGATTTAATATGGGCCTCACGTCCCCGTTTGGCTTCGGAACTGTAAAGAGGTTTGAGTAAAACCCGAACCCCCATTCTTCCAGGGGAACCTCTATAATTACTGCTTGGAGCAATAATTGTTCCAGTGCCAACAGGAGGGATCCTCTCTTCTGGGGATCCCTTGGCACGTTTGACCTTATAAAGCGGGAAGGAGGGGAGTTTTTTAACTCCAATTTGTATCCCAGATTTACTGCGGAGAGCACCCATCTGTCTCGGATCGTGTCCCGCCAGGTCTCTGTGAACAACTGAAGTCTTCCCCCCACCCGATTGAGTGGGGGCAACCCTTCATGCATTTGACTTTGGGGGAGGTTTTGTACCTCTCCTGCTCCAGGGCTTCTTGTTACCCTGTAACTGTCCCTGATTTTTACCTCCGGGATTTGACCGAGGAGGCCATCGGAACTGTTTCACAGCCGATGTCCTAGGGACTGGTGAAGCCGGCCTCTTAAAAGAGGGACCTCTAACTCTATTTCTAACCGGCAAAAGTGTACTTTTACCGCTGGAAATTCTCTGGATATACTTGTCCAGGTCTTCCCCGAATAAGCGCTCACCATGAAATGGGAAGCTGACCAGCAATTTTTTACAGGGAGCTTCAGCAGACCAGTTTTTGAGCCATAGAAGCCTGCGCATATGTACTACAGACAGCGTAAGGCGGGAGGCCTGATGGATTGAATCCTTTATGGCGTCCACCGCAAAGCATAAGGCTCTAGGTAGATCAGCTAGGGCAAGAGCCTGCTGATCTGGCAAGTCCCTTAAGACCTGTTTCAACTGATCCTTCACTGCTTGGCAGACCCCAATAGCCGCCACTGCTGGTTGTGTCACCAATCCTGCTGTAGAAAAAGCAGATTTTAATAAGGACTCCAATTTTTTATCTATTGGGTCCTTGAACATTTGGACATTATCCACCGGACATGTCAGTGATTTATTCACACAAGAGATGGCTGCGTCCACTGTAGGGACCTTCCATTTTCTGATGAACTTATCCTCCATGGGATAGACCACCGGAAATCTCTTAGGGGGAGTAAATATTTTGTCAGGATGCTCCCAATCCTGGTAAATGAGCCCTTCCAGTAAAGGATGGATCGGAAAGGAACAAACAGTCTGGGGAGCTTTTAGCGACCCCAACGAGGAGACAGAAGTGGATGATGGCTCCGCAAGTGGCATTTTAAATGCTGATCGGACCATATTAGTCAGGGACTGAACCCATAACCTTTCAGCATGTGATGCTGAGAACGGCTCTTCCACTGTTGATTCCTCTACAACCGAATCGACCTCATCCTGATCCCCTTCAGGTAGGTCGATCCCTGTATGGGACTGTTGCTCTGTTAACAGGCACTCTGAGGGAGGAGACGGAGATCGGGCGCTTTTCTCCTGTGACAGGGAAGCCGCGATCAATGCTGACAATCTCTCTTCCAGCCCTCCCAGAGCTGAGGAAAAAACCTCCTCTGTTACATACACAGGAGCAGGTGAACTGAGGACAGCCACAGTACCAGGTACTCCTGAGGGTGCTCTACGGTCACTAACCTCTGATTCTTCAGGGGAGACTGGTGCAGCCAAAGCATGCCCAAGATCCTCAGAGCCCGATGGAGACCCCCTATTCCTCCTGGAATTTCTAGTCCCGGAGTTTTTAGACGGCATATTCCTAAGCCACAAAGCTGAGGTATTCCAGCCGAAATACACCAGTTACTGATAATAGTCTAGCATAAATGCTGCTATAAGAAACAGTTGGTGTCTACTAATGTGCCTTTCTAGGGGATGCCTGTATCAACCGCTTGCTGTATGCCCTTTTTTAAATGTTGCCAGCTCTGTCTCTGTACTTCATAGCCAGCTCACCACACAAAAATGTGTTTTTTAACATGCTGGGACGCCCGCACATGCGCAGAAGCGCTGCGGCGCGCACAGAGCGTCATCCCCCAGGCTCCGCCCCCTTTCCCGGCTCACCTCTATATATAGAGGCGCGTGCACGCGCACGCGCGCGGCCATGTGCGCCTTCGGCGCTAATTTTGAAAAATGGAAACTAGGGACAAGAGCCAGGGCCCCTCTTTGCCGCAGGCCGGGGGATGGATGAGCATTGCAACATGGCAGAGGAAGCAGTTTCCCATAAGAGAACTCACCATCTGCCTGGACTTGCTCTGCTGAGAAGAAACTAGTCCACATGACAAGAAAACATTCCACAGCGGCCTCTAGTGGACAAACACAGGTACCGCAGTCTAATATATTAAATATATATTAAAAAAAATATATATTTTTTTTCTTGACCACCATTAAAAATTATTACATTTTTTTAGTAGTTACAGGCATGCACAGAATTTTGCGGGAATACCATTAGGTAACAGACAGAAAGACAAATTAGGCTTGGGGGTCCCCCAATAGAACCAAGTTCCTGGGGGCCCCCACTTACCTGTTCCCCGCCGCAGGACTTTGTTTGGTCCACAAAAGCCCAAACTTCACCTATCACGGCAGGCATTGTAATCAAACCTTCAGGGACCGGGTTCCCAAGGATTCCACTCCCCTGGACCTGTATAGCACCCTGCACAGAAAACATCTTGGTCGTGGGTATGACCAGAGCTCTGGATCCCAGGGTCCAGCTCTCCTAAGAGAAGCATTACAGGCAAAACCTTGCTCTTCTCTGCAAGGCCCGGGTACCGACCGTTTAGCTATGAAGCTTTTTTGGTCGGATCCGGAATAGCTTACTGAGGCCCAAAAGAACCTGTACGCAAGCTCAGTGAAAAACACATGTTTCTTCTTGGCCAACACCTTAGACACTGGCAAAAAACTGAGGTGCTCCCGGATGGGAGGGGCTTATATAGGGGAGGGTACTTCCGGTTTTGGAAGTTGCCAGTGCCAGCACCTGACGGTATCTATATAACCCATTAGTAATGACTATGTCGCTCTGTGTCCCGTGATGTACGAGAAAGAAAGCTCTCATACCTGTAAAGAATTTTGGACATATGTTAGTTATTTTTAATAAACTTGGTTTTGAGCTTGCTGTTCTGCATTAGCTGTCACTGTGTAATAAAGGAAAGTAAAATCTGAATTCCAGAAATGCTGAAAACTGCATTCTTTAACAACCCTCTGTCTGTTCTCTACGATAAAGCCATTAATTTCTTCCAAAAAGGTCTAAATATCTTTATTCAATGTTATGTCTGGGTCACAAGCTATTTGCAACCAACTCTGTTGCTTAGACTGTTCAGGCTAAGGGGAGGAGAATATGGCAGTGGTACCCAGATAGCAGATGTAGCACCCTGATGTTTAGACAGGGTGGCTACTAAATTTATCTGCAAAGTGATAGTTGCTTTGGCCAATTGATAGGTCAATTGATTTCACTCTAATTCTGGAATTACTGCACTTCTCTCTTCCTATACTAGATGGCCCGGTTTCTGGTGGCATTAGATAAGACAAGGGCATTACAAGGACAGATTAGGAATGAATGGGGTGTCTTAGCCAATGGGCAGGGACTTTTTTGGGTCCCTTGGACTGCTGGGAGATCCTATTTATTTGGGTGGAGTCAGGTGATCGGGGCTTTGTGCCACATGGACGGCTGCCTGGGTTGACCTGTGTTGTAATGCTCCGGGCTGCTAGGTCATAAGCCTTGGGCCTATCCCGGGGACATCTGGCTGCTAGGCTATCTGAGGGCCTATCCAGAAGAAAGAGAGCAGCGTAGGATTGGGACTGCGGCTTGCAGTCCAATCAGAAGTAATGGTTTCGCCGGCCGGGTAGGAGGTAGAGGGGAAGCTGTTGCCACCGGAAACCACCGTGAGTGAACTGAGGCCAGTATCAGAGCAGACTTCTCGTCAGCCGGGGACGGTGAAGAAGTGGGAAAACTTCAGCAAGTGCCAAGTCAGGGATCCAGCGGGACAGCAGAGGGGACGCTTGTGGAGTGCCAAGCCAGGTACCTAACCTGTCAGCAAGGGTGAAGTTTGAGGAGTATCTGTGAGTGCCAAGCCAGGGACCCAGTGGTGAAGCTTGAGGAAGATACTGAGTGCTAAATTGGAAGAGCACAGTAGATCCAGTGGCAGTGGATGAGTAAGTCTAGTGAAAGACAGAGCTCAGTGGAGTAAAGATTGTAGAAACTGTTACAAGACTGTTGCCATAGGAGACAGCGTTCCTACTCATGCAGATGTGGTGTTTGGCTAGATACCTTTCCCTGCATGGCTGTTCCAGCTGAAGAAAAACAGCCCCAAAGCATGATGCTGCTACCACCATGTTTCACCGTGGGTATTGGGTTCTTTTGGTGATGTGCAGTGTTGTTTTTGCGCCAAACATATATCTTTTGGAAATATGGTTTCATCAGATCAGAACACATTTTCCCACTTGCTTTTGGGAAACTTCAGATGTGTTTTCTGCAAAATTTAGCCAGGCTAGGATGTTTTTTTTCGTAGGAAAAGGCTTCCCGTCTTGCCACTCTACCCCATAGCTCAGATATATGAAGAATATGGGAGATTGTTATCACATGTACCACACAGCCAGTATTTGCCAGATATTCCTGCAGCTTCTTGAACCACTTCAGCCCCGGAAGGATTTGCCCCCCTTTAATGACCAGGCCCTTTTTTGCGATACGGCACTGTGTCGCTTTAACTGACAATTGTGTGGTCATGCGACGCTGTACCCAAACAAAATGTATGTCCTTTTTTTTTCCACAAATAGAGCTTTCTTTTGGTGGTATTTGATAACCTCTGCAGTTTTTATTTTTTGCGCTATAAACAAAAAAAGATCGACAATTTTGAAAAGAAAAAAAAAAACACAATATTTTACACTTTTGCTATAAAAAATATCCCAAATTTTTTTAAAAAAAAATCTTCATCAGTTTAGGCCAATATGTATTCATCTACATATTTTTGGTAGAAAAAATTAAAAAATAAATCGCAATAAGCGTATATTGATTGGTTTGTTCCCACAAAATAGGGAATAGATTTATGCAATTTTTATTATAAATTCATTTTTACTAGTAATGGCAGCGATCTGCGATTTTTAGTGGGACTGCAACATTGCGGCAGACAGATCGGACACTTTTGACACTTTTTTGGGACCAGTGACATTTATACAGCGATCAGAGCTAAAAATAGCCACCGATTACTGTATAAATGTCACTGGCAGGGAAGGGGTTAACACTAGGGGCGATCAATAGGTTAAGTGTGTTCCCTGGGTGTGTTGTAACTAACTGTCGAGGGATGGGCTACCTAGGACGTGACAGAGATCACCGTTTGCGATGACTGGGAACAGAAGATCTCTGACATCGCTAGGCAGAACAGGGAATTGCAATGTTTACAGTTCCCCGGTCTGCCTCTGTACAACGCGTTCGCGTGTCGCCGGCGGACATCAAGTCCACGGGACCCATGGGGACGCTTCCGCAGCGCAACCGTTAGCCACCCTGCACAGACGCAGTATAATGACGGCAGCTGGTCGACAAGAGGTTAATGTTGCTGTAGGCCTCTTGGCAGCCTTCCTGACCAGTTTTCTTCTCGTCTTTTCTTCAATTTTGGAGGGATGTCCAGTTCTTGGTAATGTCACTGTTGTGCCATATTTTCTCCACTTGATGAGAACTGTCTTCATTGTTTTCCATGGTATATCTAATGCCTTGGAAATTCTTTTGTACCCTTCCCCTGACTGATACCTTTTAACAAGGAGATCTTTCTGATGCTTTGGAAGTTCTCTGCGGACCATGGCTTTTGTTGTAGGCTACGACTAAGAAAATGTAAGGAAAGACCTTTTAGAACAGCTGAACTTTATTTGGGGTTAATCAGAGACACTTTAAATGATGGCAGGTGTGTACTGACTCTTATTTACCATGAGTTTGAATCATACCACTTTATCTTTGTCTATTTTTTTTACATTACAGAAAGCGGACATTAACAGGGGCGTGTAGACGTTTTATATCTATTGTAGTTGTTTGGCTCCTTTTTTAATCAGAATGATAACAGAAATCACTCAAATGGCCCTGGTCAAAAGTTGACATACCCTCAAATGTTTGGCCTTGGTACAGACACACAAGATTAAAATGACAATTGGAGGTTAATTTCCCACATCTGTGGCTTTTTACATTGTAATTAGTGTCTGTATAAATAGCTCTCATGTGGATGCACTGAGCAGGCTAGATACTGAGCCATGGGGAGCAGAAAAAAAACTGTCAAAATAGCTGCGCAACAAGGTAATGGAACTTTCTAAAGATGGAAAAGGATATATAGAGATATCCAAAGCCTTAAATTTGCCAGTAAGTATTGTTCAATCATTTATTAAGAAGTGGAAAATGTGGGGATCTTGTGATACCAAGCCAAGGTCAGGTAGACCAAGAAAGATTGCAGCCACAACTACAAGAAAAATCCACAGGTAACCTCAGGAGGTTTTTTTTAACCTCTTGGCGCCAGCCGCATGCAAATATCTCGGCAGGTGGGCTTTGGCGCCGAGCGGCTGCATATTTGCATGCAATATTGCAAAAACAGCTGTGTTATCATTTTGATTTAAAAAGGAGCCAAACAACTATGTGATAATAAATGGCTTCAAATGATCACTATCCTTAAAATAAAAATAGGATTTTTATAACAGCTTACCTGTAAAATCCTTTTCTTGGAGTACATCACGGGACACAGAGCGACATAGTCATTACTAATGGGTTATATAGTTACCGTCAGGTGCTGGCACTGGCAACTTCCAAAACCGGAAGTACCCTCCCCTATATAAGCCCCTCCCATCCGGGAGCACCTCAGTTTTGTAGCAAAGCAATAAGTGTCCCCAAAGAGGGGCGGGAGCTCTGTGTCCCGTGATGTACTCCAAGAAAAGGATTTTACAGGTAAGCTGTTATAAAAATCCTATTTTCTTTTTCGTACATCACGGGACACAGAGCGACATAGTCATTACTAATGGGATGTCCTAAAGCAATGCCAAATGAGGGGGGGGATACACCATATATAAGCTGAGCGCTATCAGACATGAGGATCTTTTGCGGCCTGCAACACACTGCGCCCAAAGGCGACATCCTCCTGACTTCTAACGTCCACCTGGTAGAACCTAGTAAACGTGTGAACTGAAGACCACGTTGCGGCCTTACAGATTTGAGCCAGGGAGGCCTGGTGATGCACTGCCCATGAAGTTCCAACTGCTCTCGTGGAGTGCGCCCTAACTTTGAACGGAGGCGGTCTACTTCTCAAGCTATAGGCTTGTATTATGACCTGTCGAATCCACTTGGCTAAAGTAGATTTTGACGCTGCCTGACCCTTTCTGGGGCCTTCCGGCAGAATAAACAAAGTATCCGTTCTGCGAATCTGAGCAGTGGCTTTTAGATAAGCTTTAACTGCTCTTACTACATCCAAAGAATGAAATAACTTTTCCTCTACCGAACTAGGTTTGGGGAAAAAAGGAAGGAAGAACCACATCTTGGTTCAAATGAAACCTCAATACCACCTTAGGAAGAAAGGCTGGATGAGGACGTAACACTACTCTGTCCTTATGGATAACCAGATATGGCTCCTTACAGGACATAGCTGCTAATTCCGATACTCTTCTTAGCCGAACAAATGGCTACTAGAAAAATCAATTTCCTGGTAAGAAGCACCAAGGAAATATGTTGTAATGGTTCAAATGGTTGTTTCTGTAGAACCGCCAGAACCAAGTTTAGATCCCATGGACATATGGGAATATTAACCGGAGGCCTAATACGCATCACTCCTTGTATAAAGGCTTTGACTAGTGAATGCGAAGCCAAGGGCCTTTGAAAAAATATTGACAAGGCCGAAATCTGACCCTTGATAGTACTCAAGGCAAGCTTCCTATCTACAGCCCACTGTAGGAAGTCCAGAATCCTACCTATTACGTACTTATGTGGATGCCATTTCTTGGCCTCACACCACGCGATGTACGCCCTCCAGATTCTATAGTAGATCTGCCTGGATACCGGCTTCCTGGCATTGATCATGGTAGATACCACAGCATTAGAGAGCCCTCTCTTTTTTAGAATGTGGGCTTCAATAGCCAGGCCGTCAAACCTAGGGCTGGTAAGGAAGGGTGGTATATCGGTCCTTGCGAAAGCCGGACGACGTGGGAGAGTCCAAGGACTCCCCACTGAAATTTTACAATCTCCGCGTACCACGCTCTTCGGGGCCACGCTGGAGCCACCGGAATCACTGGTTTCTTTTCTACCCTGATTCTGCGGAGTAATCGAGGTAACCATTGTGGCGGTGTGAATGCATATATCAGCTTGAACTGATCCCCAGGGAACACTAGGGCATCCGAGCCGCAAGCTAGGGGATCCCTTGTCCGAGAGACAAACCTATCCCCCTTTGCGTTGAATCTGGATGCTAGAAGATCTACATCCGATGTTCCCCACCGCTGACATATTGTCCAGAAAACCTCGGGGTGAAGGGACCCTTCCTCTGGGCCTAATTGCTGGCGACTTAGAAAGTCCGCCTTCCAATTCTCCACTCCTGGAATGAATACCGCAGATATGGCTGGGACATATCTTTCTGCCCATCTCAGGATGTAATTTACTTCCCTTTGGGCTGCACGACTCCTGGTGCCCCCCCGATTGATATATGCCACTGCTGTGGCATTGTCTGATTGAATTCTGACAGGGGACCCTTGGAGTTTGGATGTCCATGCTACTAGGGCATACCGGGCTGCTCGTATCTCTAAGAGATTGATGGGCAGGGCCTTTTCTGCATCCGACCATCTGCCCTGGAGAGACTATTGCTCCAGTACTGCTCCCCAGCCTATAAGGCTGGCATCTGTAGTGACCACCTTCCAAGAAATCGGACTGAAGGATTTCCTTTTTTCCAGATTCTGGGGAACCAACCACCAACGGAGGCTCTTGCGAACGGAAGGGGACAAGGACATTGTAAGTCTAGGGCCTGAACTTTTTTGTTCCAGGCTGACAGTATGGCCCCTTGCAAATTCCTTGAATGGAATTGACCGTAGGGTACTGCTTCGAATGATGCCACCATTTTTCCCAGCAGCCTCATATACAGGCGTATGGACGGCTGTCTTTTTTGTACCCACTAAGTGGATCAAATCTTTCAAAGACAACACCTTTCCTCGAGGCAAGAATATTTTTCTCTGGCCTGAATCCAACCTTAGCCCCAAGTATTCCAGACTTTTGACTGGTTTTTAGGGCTGACTTGTCTCGGTTGATAATCCAACCGTGAGATTCCAGATACTTGATCGTCTTGTGAACGACCACGTCTAGTTTTTTCACTGAGTGGTCTATCAGCAACAAGTCATCCAGATATGCCATTATCATTACACCTTGTGTTCTTAGATTGGCCAATAAAGGGCCAGAATTTTTGTGAACACTCTTGGTGCTGTGGCCAAACCGAAGGGTAAGGCTCTGAACTGAAAATGGCGCCCTTCTACTGCAAAGCGTAGAAATTTTTGGTGGACTGGAAAGATGGGAATGTGCAAATAAGCATTTTTGATGTCGATCGTGGCTAACCAATCCTCCCCTTGTAGGGCAGTGGCCACCGATCGGATCGACTCCATCGGAAAGTCCTGATATACAGGAATTTGTATAGCCCTTTTCAGAATTAATATGGGCCTCCCGTCCGCGTTTGCTTCGGGACTGTAAAGAGGTTTGAGTAAAACCCGAACCCTCATTCTTCCAGGGGAACCTCCATAATTACTCCTTGGAGTAATAGTTGTTCTAGTGCCAACAGGAGGGACTCTCTCTTCCGGGGATCCCTTGGCACGTTTGACCTCAAAATGGGAAGGAGGGGAGTCTTAACTCCAAACTGTATCCCAAACCTACTGCGGAGAGCACCTATCTGTCTTGATCGTGTCCCGCCAGGTCTCTTTGCGAACAACTGGAGTCCTCCCCCCACCCGACTGAGTGGGGGCTTCAATGAATTTAACTTTGGGGGAGGTTTTGTACCTCCCCTGACCCAGGGTTTCTTATTACCTTGCTACTGTCCCTGTTTTTTACCCCCGGGATTTAACCGAGGAGGCCGTCGGAACTGTTACACCGCCGATGCCCCAGGGACTGGAGAAGCAGGCCTCTTAAAGAGGGACCTCTAACTCTGCTTTTAACCGGCAAGAGCGTATTTTTACCGCTGGAAATTTTCTGGATATTTGTCCAGGTTTTCCCTGAATAAGCGTTCACCATGAAATGGGACGCTAACCAGCCATTCTTTACAGGGAGCTTCAGCAGACCAGTTTTTGAGCCATAGGAGCCTACGCATATGTACTATAGACAGCGTAAGGCGGGAGGCCTGATGGACTGAATCCTCTATGGCGTCAACCGCAAAGCCTAAGGCTCTAGGTAGATCAGCTAGGGCAAAGCCTGCTGATCTGTCAAGTCCCTCAAGACCTGTTTCAACTGATCCTTCACTGCTTAGCAGACCCCAATAGCTGCTACTGCTGGTTGTATCACCAAGCAGATTTTCATAAGGACTCCAATCTTTTATCTATTGGGTTCTTGAACATTTGGACATTTCAGTGATTTATACATACAAGAGATGGCTGCGTCCACTGTAGGGACCTTCCATTTTTTTTTTTTTTTTTTTGATGAACTTATCCTCCATGGGATAGACCACCGGAAATCTCTTGGGGGAATAAATATTTTCTCAGGACGTTCCCAATCCTGGTAAATGAGCCCTTTCAGTAAAGGGTGAAGTGGAAAAGAACAAACAGTCTGGGGGCTTCTAGCGACCCCAACGAGGATACAGTAGTGGTTGATGGTTCCGCAAGGTGCATTTTTAAATGCTGATCGGACCATGTTAGTCAGAGACTGAACCCATAATCTTTCAGCTTGAGATGCTGAGAAAGGGTTCCCCCACTGTTGATTCCTCTATAACAGAATCAACCTTATCCTGATCCCCTTCAGGCAGGTCGATCCCTGTATGGGACTGTTGCTCTGCTAACAGGCACTCTGAAGGAGGAGACGGAGATCGGGCGTGCTTTCCCTGACAGGGAGGCAGCGATAAATTTTGACAATCTCTCTCTAATCCTCCCAGAGCTGAGGAAAAAACCTCCTCTGTTACATACACAGGAGCAGGTGACTGAGGACAGCCACAGTACCAAGTACCCCTGCGGGGTCTCTACGGTCACTTACCTCTGAACTTCAGGGGAGACTGGTGCAGCAGGAGTATGCCCAAGATCCTCAGAGCCCGATGAGACCCCCTTCGCTTCCTGGAAGATTCAGTTCCGGAGCTACTGGACGGCATATTCCTAAGCCTAAAGCTGAGGTATTCCAGCCGTAATACACCTCTTTTACTGAGAATAGTCTAGCACAATTGCTGCTATATCACAGTTGGTGTCTACTAATGTGCCTTTCTAGGGGATGCCTGTATCAACCGCTTGCTGTATGCCTTTAAATGTTGCCAGCTCTGTCTCTGTACTTCATAGCCAGCTTACTGCAATAATGTGGCTTTTTAAAAACCTGCTGGGACGCCCGCACATGCGCAGAAGCGCTGCGGCGCGCACAGAGCGTCATCCCCCAGGCCCCGCCCCTTTTTCCGGCCACCTCTATATATAGAGGCGCGTGCACGCGCACGCGCGCGGCCACGTGCGCCTCGGCGCTAATTTTCAAACATGGAAACCAGGGACAGGAGCCAGGGCCCCCTTTGCCGCAGGCCGGGGGATAGACGAACACTGCAACATGGCAGAGGAAACAGTTTCCTGTAGGAGAACTCACCAGCTGCCTGGACTTTGCTCTCTGAGAAGAAACTAGTCCATATGACAAGAAAAACATTCCACAGCGGCCTCTAGTGGACAAACACAGGTACCGCAGTTTAATATACTAAACATATATAAAAAAAACATTCTTTTTTTTTTTTTTTTTCTTGACCACCATTAAAAATTATTACATTTTTTTAGTAGTTACAGGCATGCACAGATATTAGCGGGAATACCGTTAGGTAACAGACAGAAAGACAAATTAGGCTTGGGGGTCCCCCAATAGAACCAAGTTCCTGGGGGCCCCCACTTACCTGTTCCCCGCCGCAGGACTTTGTTTGGTCCACAAAAGCCCAAACTTCACCTATCACGGCAGGCATTGTAATCAAACCTTCAGGGACCGGGTTCCCAAGGATTCCACTCCCCTGGACCTGTATAGCACCCTGCACAGAAAACATCTTGGTCGTGGGTATGACCAGAGCTCTGGATCCCAGGGTCCAGCTCTCCTAAGAGAAGCATTACAGGCAGAACCTTGCTCTTCTCTGCAAGGCCCGGGTACCGACCGTTTAGCTATGAAGCTTTTTTGGTCGGATCCGGAATAGCTTACTGAGGCCCAAAAGAACCTGTACGCAAGCTCAGTGAAAAACACATGTTTCTTCTTGGCCAACACCTTAGACACTGGCAAAAAACTGAGGTGCTCCCGGATGGGAGGGGCTTATATAGGGGAGGGTACTTCCGGTTTTGGAAGTTGCCAGTGCCAGCACCTGACGGTAACTATATAACCCATTAGTAATGACTATGTCGCTCTGTGTCCCGTGATGTACGAAAAAGAAAGACAGTTTTTTGGCATGATGACTTATATTTTCAATATTAATGCCACAATTTCAGGATTTCTGCCAGGGTATGCAAACTTTTGAGCACTGTGAGAACTTGAGAACTGTACATGAAGAGCATGAATGACTTGCATGGTATACTGTCAGTCACTGCTCTCCACTCTGACCCTCCAAGGGCAGAGGGGGTGGGCGCAGTTGGCTTTTGCTCTTAGTCCAGCGCTGACAGCCAGAATCGGCTACCCTGGGTGGATTCCAACAAAATGGTCGGGATCCTTCCAGAGCCTGGAGAGACTCTGTGACATCAGATTCTGGTCACAAATAGGTGCACTCCTGTGACCCACAAGAGCAGTATGGCCAAAAAAGCTTTGGCCGTACTTCTCTTTTAATTTGTGTGCCCAGTTTTACAGCGATGTTGAGATACTGAACAGACTTCAGCATATCACTACCTGGAAGTGACTAAATTAGCATGTTACAGTGCCTGGAGATTCATAGCACCCAAGTCATTGGATAGGTCATCTAAAAGGAGTGTGCAGGCAGCTCTAGGTGCCAGCATTGTGGTGCCTAAACCTGTTCAGGATCTTTAGGGTAATGATAGGTAAACTTTATGCCTGCCATATCCATTCCTCTCAAAACTTCTAAATGCTACATTGCCATAGTAATAGGCAACAAAACAGAGGCATGCAGGACCAGATTTACCAAACAAGATACTTCCAAGATTCTCAAAAAATCTCCCATCTTGGAAGAATCATTCTCCTTGGTCCACCCTCACAACATCTGTTCCATGCCTTCACAGAAGTGTGCTTCACAACAAAACATTGGCTGCATTTTACTAAATGATAGCTGGTCAAGGAATCAGATGTTAGAAATCTCTCTCACCACTATACCCCCTTCACAGTAAACATACAATACAGTCCTGATATGTTCTTAAAACACCATAAACATACTGGTAAAAAATGATAAAAATCTATATTTTTAATGGTTTTATAAATGACAAAAGTTTATTTTGCCGCCTTTGTCTACGTCTTCTCCCAGCTGCACCAGTCAGAAGGAGAATGTGTAACTGTATAATAAAATCTAAATATGATCCGATGCAAATCAACCAGCTAAGAGTGAATCAAAGAAGCTTCGCAGTTCTGCATTCCATTTCTTGATCCCCCTTGAAATGACAATTCCCCAAGACAATATGAATTCAACAGCTTCAACAACTATGCCTGGCTTTAAAAACCGAGTTACAATGGCTTCCATGGAATAAGTCATTTCAATGTGAAGGATTTGGGCACAAACCATTATAGTTAAATACTGGTAACAGCAAATTATACTTCAGGATTTCCTCTTCTACTAAAGGATAGACTGAAAATCCATAGGTGAAAAACACAATGAATCAGTAATATTGCATACTTTGAGGGCAATAAAAATAAAAAAAATAAACTGAAATCAGCGTGTACAATAATATAACTACAGTAATCCTTTTTAACATTCCACTCTGCATTCCACTAAGATTACAGAGAGACTACTTGGAATGGCTGTACTCTTTGTAATATCCTTTTAAAAAGATTTGGAGCGTGAAAAGTCAAACATTTAAATATATGCTTGTTGCTATCCTCATTTAATGGAAATGATTGAATAAATACTATCTAACTTTTTATGCAACTCTAAGAACAATAATTACAGAGTTGATTAAGCAATGACTTCTTTTGGATAGGACAGGACATCAGCAATTAACTGGAAAAGCTTACTTCCAAGTGATATGTTCTTGTTTTCAGATATTCATAATTATACAGGAATGTTCTGGTGTTGTGGGTATCAAACTCATGAAAGCCATATACATATTTCTACAGGATATGAAGCTTTCATTTAACGTCTGACTGGTGGATCATTTCAATTTCAATTCATGTTTCATCTGAATATCATTAAAATCCAGTAAAACAAAAATGTTTACTTTGTTTCAGTTAGGGCTAAATACCTGACTAGATTGTAATATACCACACACTCTAGTGAGATCTCTACACTTGAGTTTCCAGGTTTGGCCACTTATAACATTTCCAATAGGCTGTTTTATTTTCAGTTCTGAGCAAGTGAAACTTCTACTGGTACAGCAAGGGTGACTCATGTATGTATGTATGTATGTGTATATATATATGTGTGTATATATATATATATATATATATATATATATATATATATATATATATATATATGTGTATATATAACAGGATTTTTATAACAGCTTACCTGTAAAATCCTTTTCTTGGAGTACATCACGGGACACAGAGCGGCATAGTCATTACTATGTGGGTTATATAGATACCTTCAGGTGCTGGCACTGGCAACTTCCAAAACCGGAAGTACCCTCCCCTATATAAGCCCCTCCCATCCGGGAGCGCCTCAGTTTTGTAGCAAAGCAATAAGTGTCCCCAAAGAGGGGTGGGAGCTCTGTGTCCCGTGATGTACTCCAAGAAAAGGATTTTACAGGTAAGCTGTTATAAAAATCCTATTTTCTTTCTCGTACATCACGGGACACAGAGCGGCATAGTCATTACTATGTGGGATGTCCTAAAGCAATGCCCAATGAGGGGGGGGATACACCATACATAAGCTGAGCGCTATCAGACATGAGGATCTTTTGCGGCTTGCAACACACTGCGCCCAAAGGCGACATCCTCCTGACTTCTAACGTCCACCTGGTAGAACCTAGTAAAACGTGTGTACTGAAGACCATGTTGCGGCCTTACAGATTTGAGCCAGGGAGGCCTGGTGATGCACTGCCCATGAAGTTCCAACTGCTCTCGTGGAGTGCGCCCTAACTTTGAACGGAGGCGCTCTCCTTCTCAAGCCATAGGCTTGCATTATGACCTGTCGAATCCACTTGGCTAAAGTAGATTTTGATGCTGCCTGACCCTTTCTGGGGCCTTCCGGCAGAATAAACAAAGTATCCGTTCTGCGAATCTGAGCAGTGGCTTTAGATAAGCTTTTACTGCTCTTACTACATCCAAAGAATGCAATAACTTTCCCTCTACCGAACTAGGTTTGGGGAAAAAAGAAGGAAGAACCACATATTGGTTCAAATGAAACCTCGATACCACCTTAGGAAGAAAGGCTGGATGAGGACATAACACTACTCTGTCCTTATGGATAACCAGATACGGCTCTTTACAGGACATAGCTGCTAATTCCGACACTCTTTTAGCCGCACAAATGGCTACTAGAAAAAACAATTTCCTGGTGAGAAGAACCAAGAAAATATGCTGTAATGGTTCAAATGGTTGTTTCTGTAGAACCGACAGAACCAGGTTTAGATCCCATGGACATATGGGAATATTAACCGGAGGACTAATACGCATCACTCCTTGTCTAAAGGCTTTGACTAGTGAATGCGAAGCCAGGGGCCTTTGAAAAAATATTGACAAGGCCGAAATCTGACCTTTGATAGTACTCAAGGCAAGCTTCCTATCTACAGCCCACTGTAGGAAGTCCAGACTCCTACCTATTATGTACTTACGTGGATGCCATTTCTTGGCCTCACACCACGCGATGTACGCCTTCCAGATTCTATAGTAGATCTGCCTGGATACCAGCTTCCTGGCATTGATCATGGTAGATACCACAGGATTAGAGAGCCCTCTCTTTTTTAGAATGTGGGCTTCAATAGCCAGGCCGTCAAACCTAGGGCTGGTAAGGAAGGGTGGTATATCGGTCCTTGCGAAAGCAGGTCCGGACGACGTGGGAGAGTCCAAGGACTCCCAACTGACATTTTACAATCTCCGCGTACCACGCTCTTCGGGGCCACGCTGGAGCCACCAGAATCACTGGTTTCTTTTCTACCCTGATTCTGCGGAGTAATCAAGGTAACCATTGTGGCGGTGGGAATGCATATATCAGCTTGAACTGATCCCAAGGGAACACTAGGGCATCCGAGCCGCAAGCTAGGGGATCCCTTGTCCGAGAGACAAACCTGTCCACCTTTGCGTTGAATCTGGATGCTAGAAGATCTACATCCGGTGTTCCCCACCGCTGACATATTGTCCAGAAAACCTCGGGGTGAAGGGACCCTTCCCCTGGGCATAATTGCTGGCGACTTAGAAAGTCCGCCTTCCAATTCTCCACTCCTGGAATGAATACCGCAGATATGGCTGGGACATATCTTTCTGCCCATTTCAGGATGTAATTTACTTCCCTCTGGGCTGCACGACTCCTGGTGCCCCCCTGATGATTGATATATGCCACTGCTGTGGCATTGTCTGATTGAATTCTGACAGGGGACCCTTGGAGTTTGGATGTCCATGCTCCTAGGGCATACCGGGCTGCTCGTATCTCTAAGAGATTGATGGGCAGGGCCTTTTCTGCATCCGACCATCTGCCCTGAAGAGACCATTGCTCCAGTACTGCTCCCCAGCTTATAAGGCTGGCATCTGTAGTGACCACCTTCCAAGAAATCGGACTGAAGGATTTCCCTTTTTCCAGATTCTGGAGAACCAACCACCAACGGAGGCTCTTGCGAACGGAAGGGGACAAGGACATTGTAAGTCTAGGGCCTGAACTTTTTTGTTCCAGGCTGACAGTATGGCCCTTTGCAAATTCCTTGAATGGAATTGACCGTAGGGTACTGCTTCGAATGATGCCACCATTTTTCCCCAGCAGCCTCATGCACAGGCGTATGGACGGCTGTCTTTTTGTACCCACTAAGTGGATCAAATCTTTCAAAGACAACACCTTTCCTCGAGGCAAGAATATTTTTCTCTGGCCTGAATCCAACCTTAGCCCCAAGTATTCCAGACTTTTGACTGGTTTTTAGGGCTGACTTGTCTCGGTTGATAATCCAACCGTGAGATTCCAGATACTTGATTGTCTTGTGAACGACCACTTCTAGTTTTTTCACTGAGTGGTCTATCAGCAACAAGTCGTCTAGATATGCCATTATCGTTACACCTTGCGTTCTTAGATTGGCCAATAATGGGGCCAAAATTTTTGTGAACACTGGCGGTGCTGTGGCCAGACCGAAGGGTAAGGCTCTGAACTGAAAATGGCGCCCTTCTACTGCAAAGCGTAGACATTTTTTGTGGACTGTAAAGATGGGAATGTGCAAATAAGCATCTTTGATGTCGATCCCGGCTAACCATTCCTCCCCTTGTAGGACAGTGGCCACCGATCAGATCGACTCCATCCGGAAAAGTCCTGATATACAGGAATTTGTTCAGCCCTTTTAGAATTAATATGGGCCTCACGTCCCCGTTTGCTTCGGGACTGTAAAGAGGTTTGAGTAAAACCCGAACCCCCATTCCAGGGGAACCTCCATAATTACTCCTTGGAGCAATAGTTGTTCTAGTGCCGACAGGAGGGACTCTCTCTTCCGGGGATCCCTTGGCACGTTTGACCTCAAAAAATGGGAAGGAGGAGAGTCTTAACTCCAATCTGTATCCCAAACATACTGCGGAGAGCACCTATCTGTTCTGATCGCGTCCCGCCAGGTCTCTGCGAACAACTGGAGTCTTCCCCCCACCCGACTGAGTGGGGGCAACCCTTCAATGAATTTAAGTTTGGGGGAGGTTTTGTACCTCTCCTGACCCAGGGTTTCTCATTACCCTGCGATTGTCCCTGATTTTTACCCCCGGGATTTGACCGAGGAGGCCGTCGGAACTGTTACACAGCCGATGCCCCAGGGACTGGAGAAGCAGGCCTCTTAAAGAGGGACCTCTAACTCTGCTTTTAACCGGCAAGAGCGTATTTTTACCGCTGGAAATTTTCTGGATATATTTGTCCAGGTTTTCCCTGAATAAGCGTTCACCATGAAATGGGACGCTAACCAGCCAATCTTTACAGGGAGCTTCAGCAGACCAGTTTTTGAGCCATAGAAGCCTACGCATATGTACTACAGACAGCGTAAGGCGGGAGGCCTGATGGATTGAATCCTTTATGGCGTCAACCGCAAAGCCTAAGGCTCTAGGTAGATCAGCTAGGGCAAGGGTCTGCTGATCTGTCAAGTCCCTCAAGACCTGTTTCAACTGATCCTTCACTGCTTAGCAGACCCCACTGCTGGTTGTGTCACCAAGCTTGCTGTAGAAAGAAGCAGATTTTCATAAGGACTCCAATCTTTTATCTATTGGGTTCTTGAACATTTGGATATTATCCACTGGACATGTCAGTGATTTATACACACAAGAGATGGCTGCGTCCACTGTAGGGACCTTCCATTTTTTGATGAACTTATCCTCCATGGGATAGACCACCGGAAATCTCTTGGGGGGAATCAATATTTTCTCAGGATGTTCCCAATCCTGGTAAATGAGCCCTTTCAGTAAAGGGTGAAGTGGAAAAGAACAGACAGTCTGGGGGCTTCTAGCGACCCCAACGAGGATACAGTAGTGGTTGATGGTTCCGCAAGGTGCATTTTTAAATGCTGATCGGACCATGTTAGTCAGAGACTGAACCCATAATCTTTCAGCTTGAGATGCTGAGAAAAGGTTCCTCCACTGTTGATTCCTCTATAACAGAATCAACCTCATCCTGATCCCCTTCAGGCAGGTCGATCCCTGTATGGGACTGTTGCTCTGCTAACAGGCACTCTGAAGGAGGAGACGGAGATCGGGCGTGCTTTCCCTGACAGGGAGGCAGCGATCAATGTTGAAAATCTCTCCCTAATCCTCCCAGAGCTGAGGAAAAAACCTCTTCTATTACATACACAGGAGCAGGTGAACTGAGGACAGCCACAGTACCAAGTACCCCTGCGGGGTCTCTACGGTCACTTACCTCTGAACTTCAGGGGAGACTGGTGCAGCAAAAGCATGCCCAAGATCCTCAGAGCCCGATGAGACCCCCTTCGCTTCCTGGAAGATTCAGTTCCGGAGCTTCTGGACGGCATATTCCTAAGCCTAAAGCTGAGGTATTCCAGCCGTAATACACCACTTTTACTGAGAATAGTCTAGCACAATTGCTGCTATATAACAGTTGGTGTCTACTAAAGTGCCTTTCTACGGGATGCCTGCATCAACCGCCTCTGTGTGCCTTTTTACTGTTGCTAGCTCTGTCTGTGCACTTCAATAGCCAGCTATGATTGTGCTTTAAAACACGCTGGACGCCCGCACATGCGCAGTAGCGCCGCGGCGCACACCGAGCGTCATCCACCCGCTCCGCCCCTTTTTCCAGATCGCCTCTATATATAGAGGCGCGTGCACGCGCACGCGTGCGGGCACGTGCGCCTTCGGCGCCTTTTTTGAAAAAATAAGGAGCTAGATGGAAGCCAGGGTCCCTGCCGCAGGGCCCGGGGATGGATGAGCGCAGCAACAGGGCAGAGGAGACAGCTTCCCAGCAGAGAACTTACCAACTGCCTGGATTTGATTCTGGAAGAAAAAAATCCACATTACAAGAAAAAGAACCATAGCGGCCTCTAGTGTCTAACACAGGTACCGCGGTCTTACTTTTTTTTTTTTTTTTTTTTTTTCTTGCCTACTATTAAAATTTTTACATTTTCTCAGTAGTAACAGGCATAAACAGAATATTAGCGGGAATACCTTAGGTAACAGACAGAAAGACAAAATAGGCTTGGGGGTCCCTCAATAGAACCAAGTTCCTGAGGGCCCCCACTTACCTTTTCCTCGCTGCAGGACTCTGTTTGGTCCACAGAAGCCCAAACTTCACCTATCACGGCAGGCATTGTAATTAAACCTTCAGGGACCGGGTTCCCAAGGATTCCACTCCCCTGGACCTGTATAGCACCCTGCACAGAAAACATCTTGGTCGTGGGTATGACCAGAGCTCTGGAACCCAGGGTCCAGCCCTCCTAAGAGAGGCATTACAGGCAAAACCTTGCTCTTCTCTTGCAAGGCCCGGGTACCGACCGTTTAGCTATGAAGCTTTTTTGGTCGGATCCGGAATAGCTTACTGAGGCCCAAAAGAACCTGTACGCAAGCTCAGTGAAAAAGACATGTTACTTCTTGGCCAACACCTTAGACACTGGCAAAAAACTGAGGTGCTCCCGGATGGGAGGGGCTTATATAGGGGAGGGTACTTCCGGTTTTGGAAGTTGCCAGTGCCAGCACCTGAAGGTATCTATATAACCCACATAGTAATGACTATGCCGCTCTGTGTCCCGTGATGTACGAGAAAGAAATATATATATATATACACACACACACACACACACACACACACACACACACACACACACACACACACACACACACATACATGGAAACAAGCATGGTAAAACGAAACCATTACCCAATATCCAAGATGGACCAATTTCTCGAGGAAATTTACACATATAAAAGTCTTGGATGGTAGATAATGGAATCTGATACCACTCCTTCATGCAAAAATCTGGGTTAACAATCCTACGCAATGTCCTTTTGTCTCTTTTGGTCAGTTGACCATGACGACCTTGCTTATCCATATCAGACGACGTTTTCCTGGAAAGTGTATAAGCCATCCTAATCTTTGATACTCTACCTCGCAACACGACAAATGAATTGTCAATTTCAGTCCCAGAGGCACCAGCTAAGTGGGTACCAACAATTTGCCTTTTATGAAACTCAGTAAGCTCTTGCATGACTCCATATTACTAGCAGTGCACACAGTAAATAATGAAAGTGAGGCTTCCCACCTGTTAGCTAGGCGTTTCGTCGCAGTGTGGAAGCAAAAGAATGTTACATCACTCCGGCTTTCAACATGAAACATGTCGTCACTTTCACACGTGCAAATCATGTAGCGTTTTCATAATTTTGTCCGACCCCTATATATATTTATAATTATTATTTTGGATTAGAAGCTCTTTTTGCGCTTTTATGACTGACTGGGTCTCCACTGGGGAGATAAACCAGAACGCTGTATGTGTCTCCATTGAAGCGATCTTCTGTCCCTCTTACCACTGTCACTAAGACTGGAAGGAAGAAAAACATATTCCAAGTTGGGACACTAATTCCAGTATGGCATTTTTAAAAATGTTAGGAAAGAAGTGCATTGAGGGCAAAACCTGCCCTTTAAGAAGCTGGTCTAGGAGAATTAACTGGCTTAATGTCTGTTGCTAGGAGATTGACAATTTACCTAAAGAACAAATTTCCCAAAAATGAAATAAGGCAACCAGTATTCCTGCGCTGGTGTCAATATTTATACAGCTGCCTAGACTGAATATATTTGATGACATGTATGAAAACTGTTCTACAGATAACTGCAGAAGATATAGTATTTTATTAAAAATGCAATCAGACATTTTCTTTCACTTTTCCAGATTTATCTGAAAATTAAATTGGAAGTTACAATCCGATTTATATGAATGATATCACCTTTTCCCCAAATACAGAGTATATGTAAATTGGAGGACTAGCTGTAAAGCGCTGCTAGTTTTAGCAGTGCTTTACCGACGTTTACCAACATTCTAGCAGCGCTTTTTCGCCGCTAGCGGGAGCTTTTAACCCCTGCTATCGGCTAAAGAAAGGATTAATAGCACCCGAAAAGCAGCGCTTCGGCAGCGGTGCCCATTCATTTCAATAGGCAGGGGCAGCATCCACCGCCCCAAAGATGCTTCTTGCAGGACTTTTTCTAACGTCCTGCAAGCGCACCACCCCGGTGTGAAAGCACTCGAGCTCTCACACTGGGGCTGCAGGGAAGGGGTTTTTCAGGCGCTTTACAGATGCTATTTTTAGCCCAAAAGCGCCTGAAAAAACATTTATACTGCACTGTGTGCATTGACATGTGTAGGCATTCTACTTTGCGGTGTATTTTACCATGTACCTTTCTCCTCATGTTCTGGAATATGCAAAGGGTCCACAGCAGGGCAGAGGAGCCAAACTCGTGCTGGCCCTCCATTTTCCCTGTGTTCGGATGTGTCGCACTGCTCTGACATGCATAATCATTTCTTGCATCGTATTGTGACGGGAAAAAAGTAGTGTATGCCCTTTTTTCTACCACAAACCAGCACACATCAGCGCAATGCACCAGCGTGGGTTACTCCCATATCCATACCATTTTTTTTTACAGATCCTTGGGTTGACGTGTCGAAAATGTGCCAATGCATCTGGTGTAAACAGACTCCTACCCAGACTATATATACAATTCTAAATATGAAATGACAATTGCAAACAGAAGACCTTGAAGTTTACCTTGAGATTTCCCTCAAACAAACTCCACCAAACAATATAAACAATTCTTCTCAAATCAGGCAACCACATGTGGTAGCACTGCCTTGTGATTTTTAAACACAGATTTGTGACCATCTTCTATTTACAAAACAAACATGTGCCTAAAAAAACTATAGATTCAACAAACAATATATTTAAAAGGTACCCTCCAGTACAGTTAACCCAAAAGTTGTTAAGGCATGGGTGAAGTGAAAGTTTTTTTCCAACTAAAATTACGCAGTAATATACGCAGTAATATACTCTCCCATTCTACTCTATTCGGTCACTTTAAAGAAGTTGTGGTAATAAGGTTATAGCATGCATTTAGTCTCACTAGATCATCTGTTAGAGACCAGCCCCCTTTCACTTTTCCAGCTCTGGAGTTTATGATACCCATAGTACAACCATTAAGGCCTCATGCACACAGGACGTTATAAAAACGCCAGTAGCCTTAGCTGTAGAATGAGTTTTGCAGCGTTTTTGCAGTAGCATTTTTTAGCGTTTGCACTTTTTCTTTTTTTTAGCAAAACTATATTATACTCACTTACCACAAAAGCGCATGGCTTATAAACGCCAAGTAGCAATTTTCAGAGTTTTTTACAGCTGAAAACTACTCTTCAAACCCACTAGTTTTATTTCAGCCAGAAAACACCCTTGCCAAAAAAGGCTGATAAAAAGCCTGTGTGTGCATGGACACATAGGATAACATGCTAGGGAGTTTACTGGCTGCAGAAAAAAACACCTACGTCCAAAAACAGCAGCTGTAAAAACATCCAGTGTGCATGAGGCCTAAAGGTGGTCCGTTTCAAAATAAAATACCTGCCTGTGGTAATATATAGGTGCCTGAAGGATGCCTAGCATAGGATAAGGGCTTTTTTTTTTTTTGTCAGGTTTGCTTTAAGAGCATGAAAGGCATTAACATTTTTTTTAAACATCTCTTACCACTATCCTAATATACGGAATGAGAATTGGTGATGGTGCTAATGGCAGGAGATTACAAGTGAAAATATGCTCCACCACCTGGCGAATGTTAAAGTGCAACAAAATTGAAAAATTTGGTTCATTGGTCCCAGGAGCTTTTAGCCATAATGTACTAGAACACACAGCATATTAACAAATTATGGAAGACTTCCTTTGCAAGCAATAACTTGCAGCGCTGCGTTGTCTGTGTTCCCATCCATCGTGAGCGCCTGTAATCTTATCCTGGTCCTCCTTCCATGTTTGAACACTTGATTCTAAATTCTAGCTATAGTCAAGCTATCATCAAAAAAGGGCATGGGGAACTTAGCAATTGTTTTTTAATTTTTTTTATGGGGGACTTGTAACAAAGCAACATGTTTATAAAAAAATACTGTATAGTGGGGGAGAAGGTCCTATTTTTATGTCTTTGAGGCAGTGGCGGCCCATCCATTAGAGGTGCCGCCCCCCCCCCCCCCGATCCATTCGTCCTGCCCCCTGATCTACATACAGGGTGCCAGACTATGGATACAAATTGGGTTTGAAGCACGTGATTAGAGCTTTTCGCTGCCACCAATGTAAGGATTGTGTTGTCAGCAGCACTGACATATAAACAAACTCCTGGCTGCTACAGTTGTGGGCTCTCTTTTTTCCAAGAAAAAAAAACTGTTTCTGTAACTGCTTAAAAAGTGTTAGCTGCAGTTAGGTTCAAATTAGGACAAATTAAAGCTTATTAGTGCATGTGACACTACACTCTTTCCAGACTGTAATGCTGTCCATGGGGTCTCTTTCTTTCTCATACATCACGGGACACAGAGCGGCATAGTCATTACTATGTGGGTTATATAGATACCTTCAGGTGCTGGCACTGGCAACTTCCAAAACCGGAAGTACCCTCCCCTATATAAGCCCCTCCCATCCGGGAGCGCCTCAGTTTTTTTGCCAGTGTCTAAGGTGTTGGCCAAGAAGTAACATGTGTTTTTCACTGAGCTTGCGTACAGGTTCTTTTGGGCCTCAGTAAGCTATTCCGGATCCGACCAAAAAAGCTTCATAGCTAAACGGTCGGTACCCGGGCCTTGCAAGAGAAGAGCAAGGTTTTGCCTGTAATGCCTCTCTTAGGAGGGCTGGACCCTGGGATCCAGAGCTCTGGTCATACCCACGACCAAGATGTTTTCTGTGCAGGGTGCTATACAGGTCCAGGGGAGTGGAATCCTTGGGAACCCGGTCCCTGAAGGTTTAATTACAATGCCTGCCGTGATAGGTGAAGTTTGGGCTTCTGTGGACCAAACAGAGTCCTGCGGCGAGGAAAAGGTAAGTGGGGGCCCTCAGGAACTTGGTTCTATTGGGGGACCCCCAAGCCTATTTTGTCTTTCTGCCTGTTACCTAAGGTATTCCCGCTAATATTCTGTGCATGCCTGTTACTACTGAGAAAATGTAAAAATTTTAATAGTAGGCAAGAAAAAAAAAAAAAAATGTAAGACCGCGGTACCTGTGTTAGACACTAGAGGCCGCTATGGTTCTTTTTCTTGTAATGTGGATTTTTTTTCTTCCGAAGTCAAATCCAGGCAGTTGGTAAGTTCTCTGCTGGGAAGCTGTCTCCTCTGCCCTGTTGCTGCGCTCATCCATCCCCGGGCCCTGCGGCAGGGACCCTGGCTCCCATCTAGCTCCTTATTTTTTTCAAAAAAGGCGCCGAAGGCGCACGTGCCCGCGCGCGACCACACGCCTCTATATATATATATAGAGGCGATCTGGAAAAAGGGGCGGAGCGGGTGGATGACGCTCGGTGTGTGCCGCGGCGCTACTGCGCATGTGCGGGCGTCCAGCGTGTTTTGAAGCACAATCACAGCTGGCTATTGAAGTGCACAGACAGAGCTAGCAACAGTAAAAACGCACACAGAGGCGGTTGATGCAGGCATCCCCTAGAAAGGCACTTTAGTAGACACCAACTGTTATATAGCAGCAATTGTGCTAGACTATTATCAGTAAAAGTGGTGTATTACGGCTGGAATACCTCAGCTTTAGGCTTAGGAATATGCCGTCCAGAAGCTCCGGAACTGAATCTTCCAGGAAGCGAAGGGGGTCTCATCGGGCTCTGAGGATCTTGGGCATGCTTCTGCTGCACCAGTCTCCCCTGAAAATTCAGAGGTAAGTGACCGTAGAGACCCCGCAGGGGTACTTGGTACTGTGGCTGCCCTCAGTTCACCTGCTCCTGTGTATGTAATAGAGGAGGTTTTTTCCTCAGCTCTGGGAGGATTAGAGAGAGATTGTCAACATTGACCGCGGCCTCCCTGTCAGGGAAAGCACGCCCGATCTCCGTCTCCTCCTTCAGAGTACCTGTTAGCAGAGCAACAGTCCCATACAGGGATCGACCTGCCTGAAGGGGATCAGGATGAGGTTGATTCTGTTATAGAGGAATCAACAGTGGAGGAACCTTTCTCAGCATCTCAAGCTGAAAGATTGTGGGTTCAGTCTCTGACTAACATGGTCCGATCAGCATTTAAAATGCACCTTGCGGAACCATCAACCACTACTGTATCCTCGTTGGGGTCGCTAGAAGCCCCCAGACTGTCTGTTCTTTTCCGCTTCACCCTTTACTGGAAGGGCTCATTTACCAGGATTGGGAACATCCTGAGAAAATATTTATTCCCCCCAAGAGATTTCCGGTGGTCTATCCCATGGAGGATAAGTTCATCAAATAATGGAAGGTCCCTACAGTGGACGCAGCCATCTCTTGTGTGTATAAATCACTGACATGTCCAGTGGATAATGTCCAAATGTTCAAGAACCCAATAGATAAAAAATTGGAGTCCTTATGAAAATCTGCTTCTTTCTACAGCAAGCTTGGTGACACAACCAGCAGTGGGGTCTGCTAAGCAGTGAAGGATCAGTTGAAACAGGTCTTGAGGGACTTGCCAGATCAGCAGGCCCTTGCCCTAGCTGATCTATCTAGAGCCTTAAGCTTTGCGGTTGACGCCATAAAGGATTCAATCCATCAGGCCTCCCGCCTTACGCTGTCTGTAGTGCATATGCGTAGGCTTCTATGGCTAAAAAACTGGTCTGCTGAAGCTCCCTGTAAAAAATGGCTGGTTAGCGTCCCATTTTCATGGTGAACGCGTATTCAGGGAAGACCTGGACAAATATATCCAGAAAATTTCCAGCGGTAAAAATACACTCTTGCCGGTTAAAAACAGAGTTAGAGGTCCCTCTTTTAAGAGGCCTGCTTCTCCAGTCCCTGGGGCATCGGCTGTGAAACAGTTCCGACGGCCTCCTCGGTCAAATCCCGGGGGTAAAAATCAGGGACAATCGCAGGGTAATGAGAAACCCTGGGTCAGGAGAGGTACAAAACCTCCCCCAAAGTTAAATTCATTGTAGGGTTGCCCCCACTCAGTCGGGTGGGGGGAAGACTCCAGTTGTTCGCAGAGACATGGCGGGACACGATCAGAACAGATAGGTGCTCTCCGCAGTATGTTTGGGATACAGATTGAAGTTAAAAGACTCTCCTCCTTCCCATTTTTTGAGGTCAAACGTGCCAAGGGATCCCCGGAAGAGAGAGTCCCTCCTGTTGGCACTAGAACAACTATTGCTCCAAGGAGTAATTATGGAGGTTCCCCTGGAAGAATGGGGGTTCGGGTTTTTACTCAAACCTCTTTACAGTCCCGAAGCAAACGGGGACGTGGAGCCCATATTAATTCTAAAAGGGCTAAACAAATTCCTGTATATCAGGACTTTCCGGATGGAGTCGATCCGATCGGTGGCCACTGCCCTACAAGAGGAGGAATGGTTAGCCTCGATCGACATCAAAGATGCTTATTTGCACATTCCCATCTTTCCAGTCCACCAAAATTTTCTACGCTTTGCAGTAGAAGGGCGCCATTTTCAGTTCAGAGCCTTACCCTTCGGTCTGGCCACAGCACCACGAGTGTTCACAAAAATTCTGGCCCCATTATTGGCCAATCTAAGAACGCAAGGTGTAACAATAATGGCATATCTAGACGACTTGTTGCTGATAGACCACTCAGTGAAAAAACTAGAAGTGGTCGTTCACAAGACAATCAAGTATCTGGAATCTCACGGTTGGATTATCAACCGAGACAAGTCAGCCCTAAAACCAGTCAAAAGTCTGGAATACTTGGGGCTAAGGCTGGATTCAGGCCAGAGAAAAATATTCTTGCCTCGAAAAAAGGTGTTGTCTTTGAGAGATTTGATCCACTTAGTGGGTACAAAAAGACAGCCGTCCATACGCCTGTGCATGAGGCTGCTGGGAAAAATGGTGGCATCATTCGAAGCAGTACCCTACGGTCAATTCCATTCAAGGAATTTGCAAAGGGCCATACTGTCAGCCTGGAACAAGAAAGTTCAGGCCCTAGACTTGCCAATGTCCTTGTCCCCTTCCGTTCGCAAGAGCCTCCGTTGGTGGTTGGTTCTCCAGAATCTGGAAAAAGGGAAATCCTTCAGTCCGGTTTCTTGGAAGGTGGTCACTACAGATGCCAGCCTTATAGGCTGGGGAGCAGTACTGGAGCAATGGTCTCTCCAGGGCAGATGGTCGGATGCAGAAAAGGCCCTGCCCATCAATCTCTTAGAGATACGAGCAGCCCGGTATGCCCTAGTAGCATGGACATCCAAACTCCAAGGGTCCCCTGTCAGAATTCAATCAGACAATGCCACAGCAGTGGCATATATCAATCATCAGGGTGGCACCAGGAGTCGTGCAGCCCAGAGGGAAGTAAATTACATCCTGAAATGGGCAGAAAGATATGTCCCAGCCATATCTGCGGTATTCATTCCAGGAGTGGAGAATTGGAAGGCGGACTTTCTAAGTCGCCAGCAATTATGCCCAGGGGGATGGTCCCTTCACCCCGAGGTTTTCTGGACAATATGTCAGCGGTGGGGAACACCGGATGTAGATCTTCTAGCATCCAGATTCAACGCAAAGGTGGACAGGTTTTTCTCTCGGACAAGGGATCCCCTAGCTTGCGGCTCGGATGCCCTAGTGTTCCCTTGGGATCAGTTCAAGCTGATATATGCGTTCCCACCGCCACAATTGTTACCTCGATTACTCCGCAGAATCAGGGTAGAAAAGAGACCAGTGATTCTGGTGGCTCCAGCGTGGCCCCGAAGAGCATGGTACGCGGAGATTGTAAAAATGTCAGTAGGGAGTCCTTGGACTCTCCCACATCGTCCGGACCTGCTTTCGCAAGGACCGATATACCACCCTTCCTTACCAGCCCTAGGTTTGACGGCCTGGCTATTGAAGCCCACATTCTAAAAAAGAGAGGGCTCTCTAATTCTGTGGTATCTACCATGATCAATGCCAGGAAGCCGGTATCCAGGCAGATCTACTATAGAATCTGGAAGGCGTACATCGCCTGGTGTGAGGCCAAGAAATGGCATCCACGTAAGTACGTAATAGGTAGGATTCTGGACTTCCTACAGTGGGCTGTAGATAGGAAGCTTGCCTTGAGTACTATCAAGGGTCAGATTTCGGCCTTGTCAATATTTTTTCAAAGGCCCTTGGCTTCGCATTCACTAGTCAAAGCCTTTATACAAGGAGTGATGCGTATTAGCCCTCCGGTTAATATTCCCATATGTCCATGGGACTTAAACCTGGTTCTGTCGGTTCTACAGAAACAACCATTTGAACCATTACAGCATATTTCCTTGGTTCTTCTCACCAGGAAATTGATTTTTCTAGTAGCCATTTGTTCGGCTAAAAGAGTGTCGGAATTAGCAGCTATGTCCTGTAAAGAGCCATATCTGGTTATCCATAAGGACAGAGTAGTGTTACGTCCTCATCCAGCCTTTCTTCCTAAGGTGGTATCGAGGTTTCATTTGAACCAAGATGTGGTTCTTCCTTCTTTTTTCCCCAAACCTAGTTCGGTAGAGGAAAAGTTATTGCATTCTTTGGATGTAGTAAGAGCAGTTAAAGCTTATCTAAAAGCCACTGCTCAGATTCGCAGAACGGATACTTTGTTTATTCTGCCGGAAGGCCCCAGAAAGGGTCAGGCAGCGTCAAAATCTACTTTAGCCAAGTGGATTCGACAGGTCATAATGCAAGCCTATGGCTTGAGAAGGAGACCGCCTCCGTTCAAAGTTAGGGCGCACTCCACGAGAGCAGTTGGAACTTCATGGGCAGTGCATCACCAGGCCTCCCTGGCTCAAATCTGTAAGGCCGCAACATGGTCTTCAGTACACACGTTTACTAGGTTCTACCAGGTGGACGTTAGAATTCAGGAGGATGTCGCCTTTGGGCGCAGTGTGTTGCAGGCCGCAAAAGATCCTCATGTCTGATAGCGCTCAGCTTATGTATGGTGTATCCCCCCCCTCATTGGGCATTGCTTTAGGACATCCCACATAGTAATGACTATGCCGCTCTGTGTCCCGTGATGTACGAGAAAGAAAATAGGATTTTTATAACAGCTTACCTGTAAAATCCTTTTCTTGGAGTACATCACGGGACACAGAGCTCCCACCCCTCTTTGGGGACACTTATTGCTTTGCTACAAAACTGAGGTGCTCCCGGATGGGAGGGGCTTATATAGGGGAGGGTACTTCCGGTTTTGGAAGTTGCCAGTGCCAGCACCTGAAGGTATCTATATAACCCACATAGTAATGACTATGCCGCTCTGTGTCCCGTGATGTACTCCAAGAAAAGGATTTTACAGGTAAGCTGTTATAAAAATCCTATTTTTGCTCCTCTATTGATAAAAAAAAAAGAAAAAAACGAATGCAGCCACCAAATCTAACAACTGAAAGCTACAATATATTAAATGTTTTTGGGTTTAGATAAGCTTTACATCATTACTTTGCTGGCGGCCGGCCAATTTTTCTAGTGTATCTCTGGACAGTAAAATTTAATTTTTTAGTGTAACCAAACAGCTGCCTTGTGCCCAAGCCCTTCCCTCTTTAATCTGCTCACAAAACTGCCCTACTGCTGTTCAATTTTATTCTTAATTTTCTCTGAGATGATGCACTTTGGTTTTCTAGTGTAGAAATACACCTGACTTGTTTGCGTTTCCCCATTATAGTCTATTCTAACTGGTCATGTTTTTGCAGTGCTCTGGCGATGGCCAAGTTTTACCAAACTATGCCTAAGTGCTACAGCTCCAATATTTTGGAAAATTGGGTAGATGGATATGGCAGGGGGTTGTGGTGAATCTCTGTTGAGGGTGTGCAATGTGTTAAGTTCAGAGCGCTTTTACATTGGGGTTCCCCCCCCCCACCCACCCCCAAAGGCAAAAAGTGTGGCAATAAAGCAGATCTGAGCAGACATTCAGCAACAATGGGCCTAATTATCCCAAGCACTTAAGGGTCATTTATTTCACCTAAGATTGAGTACATCTTTAACCACTTGTCTACCGCTATGACGGCGGGATGATGAGGCTCTCGTTTTGGGCGGACTTCATATGACGTGATCGCCTTCCCGAGCCATGCCGCTTCACTGGCTCGGGAAGGCGAGCACTACTACTGCTTTAAACATACATTTTCACCATCCTCAAATTTACCATTATGTCTATATTGTAAAAGTTAGTTTTATGCTGCCATTTCCTTTATACAAGCTAAACTGGGAGAAAAGAGGTACCGTTATTTGAACAGTCAGACTGCATGATAGGACTCTACTTGACATCATTCCTTTAACCCTTGCCGACTGAACGCTGTATAAATGTGAATGGTCCCAAAATAGCGTCAAAAGGGTCCGATGTGTCCGCCATAATGTCGCAGTCACAATAAAAATCGCTGATCGCCGCCATAACTAGTAAAAAATTATTTAATAATAAAAATGCCATAAAACTATATTGTAGACGCTATAACTTTTGCGCAAACCAATCAATAATATACGCTTATTACGATTTTTTACCAAAAATATGTACAAGAATAGGTATTGGCCTAAACTGAGAAAAAAATTAGCTTTTTTAAAAAAAAAGCTGGGGATATTTATTATAGCAAAATGTACAAAATATTGATTTTTTTTTTCAAAATTGTCGCTCTATTTTTGTTTATAGCGCAAAAAAATAGGATTTTTGTACTCACCGTAAAATCCGTTTCTCTGACGTCCATGGACCGACGCAGCTCTCATACTGATTACATGTGGGTATATGTCCCTGCTCGCAGGAGAAGACCTAGGCAGAATGTTAGAGGTTAAAACATTCTAGAACAAGCCAGAGCTGAACAGCACCGCCCAGGGGGGCGGTCCTTCCGGACATTACCCACCCACCTGTAGCTAGCAGCCTCAGTTCGTAACAAAGCAGTACAAACTTAAAAAGGAAGGGTGGGTGCTGCGTCGGTCCATGGACGTCAGAGAAACGGATTTTACGGTGAGTTCAAAAATCCTATTTTCTCTTATCGTCCATGGACCGACGCAGCTCTCATACTGATTACATGTGGGACGTCCCAAAGCAGTATAAGAAAAGGGTGGGAGCAAAAAAAGTAAGGAACAACCAAAACTCCACTCCAAACCAGCAGAGCCCCTCAACAGAGGAGTTGCAACATTAGACAGCGGCCTGCAACACTTTGCGGCCGAAGGAAGCATCTGAAGATGCAGCCACATCAACCTTGTAGAACTTTGAAAAGGTATGAACGGACGACCAGGTCGTCGCCTTGCACACTTGTGCAACCGACGCTTGATGTCGGAAGGCCCGGGAAGCACCAATTGCCTTGGTGGACTGCGCCGCAACCGAAAGGGAGCCCTTAAGGGCATAGGCCTGTATGACGGTCTGCCTGATCCACCTAAAGACGGTGGCAGATGACACCGCTCGGCCCTGTTTTGGACCAGACACAGATTTCCGAATGGAAACAGTAGCAGACAGGTACACTCGTAAGGCTTGTACCCATCTTAATGTATGAAGCGCAAACTCTCAGGGATGCAATGGGTGAGGACACAAGGACGGAAGAACAATGTCCTTCTTAAGGTGAAAGGCCAAGACCATCCTTAGAAAAGAAGGATGGTCGTGGGCGCAACACCAACATATCCTTATGGAGGACCAAGTAAGACGACTTGCCAGAAAAGGCCGCCAACTCAGACACCCGTCTAACCGAAGCAATGGCCACTAAGGCCAACTTCCGGGACAAGGTCAAGAGAGGAATCTCTCTGATATTCTCAAAGCGATGTTCTTGGAGAACCGAGATGCATCAAAATCAGATCCCAAGTAGGGAGAGGAGGCTTGACAGGGGGGGATCACATGGCGAACCCCCTTCACAAAAGGTGCTAATCAAGGAATGGCCCGGTAGCGGTCGTTGAAAAAGACAGCCCGGGCCGAAATCCGACCCTCAAAAAGGGTATGCAAGGCCAGCTTTTTGGGTCCCACCACGCTGTAAGAACAGCAAAATCCTGGGAACGGAATACATCCGAGGATGCCACTCAAGTTCCTCGCACATAGCGATGTAAGCCTTCCAGGTACGGTGAGATATCTTTTGGAGGAAGATTCCCGTGTCAACAACATAGAAGAGATGACCGAATATGAGAGAACTCGGTCCTTTAGCACCTGGCTTTAAACAGCCATGCCATTAAAGCCAAGGACTGTAAAGCAGGATGAAGTATGCTCTGCGAAGCCGGTGAGGCAACAACAGTAGCAGAGGGTAAGCATATATCAGGCTATACTGCCCCCACGGGCTTCCAACGCGTCTGACGCATCCGCCCAGGGGTCCCTGGACCTGACCACGATCTTGCCACCTTGCGAGTGAGTCGAGAGGCCACAAGGTCCACTTCCGGTGCCCCACCTCCGGTAAAGAAGGTGGAAACACCTCCGGATGCAAGGACCCTTCGCCTGCAATGCACACGGCCGACAGGACCGTCTTGCAGCGAGATGTATGAAAATCCCAAAGAGACTCCGCAATGTATCGGAGAAGGGAGGCCCCAGTGTACAGGGTGCCTCAAATGTTGGCCAATAAAGGCAACTTGACGGAACTTCCCTAGAAACTCGGTCAGAGGACTAGTACCTCAGCCTCCACAGGTGGCGCAAACCAACCCCGGGCACAGAGACCCTAAAGGCTAAAGCAGTTGCAGTGCACCTGCTAGACGACTGATGGATGAAGCAGAGGCTTTTGCCCAGTCATTGAGCTACAAAAAACGCCAAAAACGCAGTAACCAACGGCGTAACGCTAACCTCAGCCTGGCGAACACAGTCCAAGCCAGCGCTTCTGATCACCACAGAAAGCAGGTGGAAAGTGATACCCCTGAAACCAGGGATCCTTGTGACAATGCTCCATCCAGCAGCTACCCATGGATAGGTGCTGATTGTGCAAACACATAGTTTATACTATGTATTGCGTCAAACGCACAAATGGAGAGTGTGGGAGGAAACCCACCCAGCCACAAAGAGCATAATACCACCACATACGGCGTATGTAGTTTAGTATTTGTGGATAAACCTTTTAAACGCGTATATACTGTGCCAGCGACGAAGGCGCGCACATCATTGGGTCCTGGACGTAAACCAGCCACGCAGATTGTGTACACAACCGTGTAGGTATGTTAGCCTGCGAATAAACAAATTGCACATGTTTATACTGCGCATAGCGCTGAGAATGCGCACACCATTGGAACGCAGGGGAGAAACCTGAGCACCCGGATGAAACCCATGCAGACTGCATACGCATACCGTGTATGGTATTATAGTATGTGTGCTAAACATTTTGCACAAGCCCATGTGTGCACAGCACCGAAGGCGCGCACACTGTTGGCGCGTGGGAGGAACCGAAGTACCCCACGCATACTCAGAGAATGCAATACCTACAGCTACTGTAAATGTATTTAGTGTAGTGTATAGACATAATGTGTATGCTTACACCGTGTATTGCACCAAAGGCATGCATGTCATGTAGCATGGGCAGAAACCCACGCAGACTGCATACACATACCGTGTAGGTATTAGAGTGTGTGTGCTAAACCTTTTGCACAAGCTCATGTGTGCATAGCACCGAAGGCGCGCACACCGTTGGCGCGTGGGAGGAACAGAAGTACCCCACGCATACTCAGAGAATGCAATACCTACAACTACTGTGAATGTATTTAGTGTATAAACATAATGTGTATGTTTACATCGTTTATTGCACCAAAAGGCATGCATGTCATGTAGCGTGGGTGGAAACCCACGCAGACTGCATACGCATACCGTGTAGGTATTATAGTGTGTGTGCTAAACCTTTTGCACAAGCTCATGTGTGCATAGCACCGAAGGCGCGCACACCGTTGGTGCGTGGGAGGAACCGAAGTACCCCACACATACTCAGAGAATGCAATACCTACAACTACTGTGAATGTATTTAGTGTAGTGTATAAACATAATGTGTATGTTTACATCGTGTATTGCACCAAAGGCATGCATGTCATGTAGCGTGGGCGGAAACCCACGCAGCCTGCAAAGACATACCGGGTAGGTATGTTAGTATGTGGATATCCAATCGCACAAATTTAGACTGTGCATAGTGCCGAAGCGCCCATACCAATGGAGTGTGGGAGGGAACCGGAGTACCCGGAGGAAAACCACACAGACTGCCTACACATACTGTGTAGGGATTATAGCATGCGTGATAAACATTGAACATGTTTAACTGTGCAGAAGGCCAAAGGCGCACATACCGTCAGCGCGTGGGAGGAAACCGGAACACCCGGAAGAACTCCACGCAGACAGCACACAGATACAGTGTAGGAATGATAGCATGTCAATCAACATATTGCACATGTTTATGCTGTGCATTTCCATTGGAGCATGGGGGGGGGAACCGGAGTACCCGGAGGAACCCCACGCAAACAGTATACCCATACTGTAAACATGTATAGTATGTGCAATAAACATATTGAACACGTCTATACTGTGCAGAGAGCCGAAGCGCACATACCATGAGAGCACGGGAGGACACCGGAGCCCCCGCCGACCCAGAGAGTATAATACATACATATACTGTGAATGTATCTGGAGTCGTGCATAAACATATTTTGTACGTTTATATCATGCATGGCACTGAAACACAGCATTGGAACGTGGGGGAACACTCACGCAGATACAGAGACCAATAACACATACATACACTGTGAATGTATGCAGTGTAGAGATATAGGATGAGTTTAAATTATGGCGCAGAGGCGCATAATCTTCTCTGTATCATTCCAACCTGCTTGTCTGTGCTGCTGAAGCAGCATGCAGGTAACAGGTAACCTCTGATCCTCAGACCGTGTGTCTGTCAGAGCTCAAGCGTTCCCCAGGAAATGGCAGGAAAGGTTGCCTCAGGATATCACACAGAAGGCTCACAGGGACTAGAGACATAAATTAATAAAGTCCTCCCCCCCCCCACCATGTATCATCCATGCTGCTCTGAGGCAGCGTGTGTGGAAAACAGTGAGGAAGCTGTGTAAAAGAAAGGCTTGTCACAGCAATTCCAGCCTGAGAGTGTTCCTCACATCATCAATGAGATCACTTACAAGCGCCCTGTCATTCACTGACACAGAACTGGAGTCTTCCTCACAAGGGAATGTCCTGTTCATAAACATTAAATATTCAGAGGTAGTGTCAGGGAAATAGGCGCATACCTGTGCGTAATGGTGCAGGGTTGGCAAACCTGCATAGGCAAAGGCACTGTCAGGGAACCAACAGAAGGAGAAGGACTTTAGGACCCAGCATCTCTACCAGCAGGTCACATGGGCCTATATAAGGAAGTCTGCTAGTGTCTGCATTTGCTGGTTTATCTTCAGCTCCCCCTGTGTTCCTGTATCCTGAATCACCTGTTGATCTGATCTCCTGTGTACCGACCCGGCTTGTTCTGACCCGCTCTTCCTGATCCTTTGGCTCGACTCTTGGCTTGCACCTGACCTCCTTCTGCCTGCTCCCTGCATCCGACCCCAGCTCGTCTATTGAACTCTGCATATCCTGCTCCCTGCACTAAGACTCGGCTCATCCCTGGTCATTGTGATTACGGACTGTCTTCCTGTGAATGATCCTTGGCCTGGCTCCCGACTCAGCTTTCCAGTTGCTCCACTGGTCTCTGTCTCCTGGACCCTCCAAGCACGTCTGTCTTCAGTTACCAGGCACCCGTGCTTCTGTGGGCACTACACCTGCTGTGTCATCTTCAGTGGTGTGCTGCACTCGGCCGCAAGGGGAGCCCTCCCAGCATCTCGGCCTCCTACCAAGTTCCTGACAGTATAAACCAGCCATGTCAGAGGTGTCTCCTGGCTGGAAGCCGCCAGCCTACAGATCACAGCCCTCACCCAGGCCATCCAAGAACTCCAGAAAGAGTACCGCCAATTAGAGGGCCGACTGCAGCACCCGCCTGCAAAACCTTCTCCCGCAGGTCAAGGGTCATCTTTAACTAGTTCCTTGGCAACCACTCCTGCTGTGGTGATGCCCCCTCCGGAACCACGAGTGCCAACACCTGAACGCTTCTCCGGTGATCGGAAGAAATTCCGATCCTTTAAAAACGCCTGTTACCTGTACCTGGCTCTGCAACCACGGACCTTTTACTCTGAAGCAGTGAAAGTGGGATTCATCATTTCTTTGCTGACTGACGAACCCCAAGTATGGGCTCATGGCTTACTGGAGCAGGAAAGTCCCCTCATCAATTCTGTGGACCAGTTCTTTGAAATCATGGCCCAGTTATATGAGGATCCCCTGCGGGCGGCCACTGCTGAAGCTGCTCTACATGCCATACGGCAGGGTCAGCGCCCTGCGGAAGATTACACAGTGGAATTCCGTACCTGGTCCTCAGACTCAGGATGGAACGAGGCAGCATTACGTTATCAGTATCGGCTGGGACTGTCTGAATCCCTCAAGGATGAACTGTCTAGAGTCAAGACCCCTTCAACTCTAGAGGGTCTCATCCTATTGACTATTCAACTCGACAGACGCTTACGAGAGCGCCGGTCTGAACGCATCCAAACCCCCCAACTTCTCGAAGCTCCGCCCACATCTAGTTCTATGCAGCTTGGCCTGGCTCATCCGGCATTAACCTCAGGGGAGAGACTTCGTCGCCGACAGGCGAACTTTTGCTTCTACTGCGGGGGAACCAGTCATTATATAACCTTTTGCCCCATAAGACCCAGGAAATCGGTCCTCCGCACCACGGTCAACTGTCAGGTGTCCAGGTCCTCCTCCTCTCACATTACTCTTCCTGTCACATTACTGATAGCAGGACAAGAAGTTCACCTCCAAGCAATACTGGATTCCGGGGCATGTAGTTGCTTTTTGGATCTGACACTGGCAAAGAGACTCGCTATTCCCCTCCACCACAAGGGCCAAAGACTGACTGTCCACCTGGCCGACGGCTCAATGCCCAGTTCCGGGCATGTCACCCAGGAAACGGCACCTATCCTTACCTCCATCAATTCTGGTCACCAGGAATTTCTACGTTTTGATGTCCTGAGCTCTCCTATATTCCCTGTCATCTTGGGAACCCCATGGCTACAGGCACACAACCCTCAGATTGACTGGTCCAAAAGGGAAGTTTTCTTCACCTCTCCCTACTGCCGGCAGCATTGTCTTGTTCCTGAAACCAAGGACTCTTCCAGTTGCATGTCTTTTCTACCCACACCCAGTGTGGATCCCAATATACCAGCAGCCTATCAGGAGTTCAAGGATGTCTTTGACAAGAAGAAAGCAGATACTCTACCCCCGCATCGTCCCTACGATTGCCCCGTTGAGTTGTTACCGGGGGCTGAGATTCCTTTTGGCCGTATTTTTCCCCTCTCTGAGACTGAACTTGAGACTTTGAGACAGTATATTGATGAAAACCTTGAAAAGGGATTTATCCGCCCTTCCTCCTCTCCTGCCGGTGCCGGCATTTTCTTCGTTGAGAAGAAGGATAAAACTTTGAGGCCATGTGTGGATTACAGAGAATTGAATAGAGTTACTCTTAAAAATCGCTACCCGCTCCCCCTCATCCCAGAACTCTTCCAGAGGTTCCGTACAGCTCAGGTCTTCACTAAACTAGACCTACGTGGAGCCTACAATCTTGTCCGCATCCGGGAGGGGGACGAGTGGAAAACAGTGTTCAGAACAAGGTTTGGACATTTTGAATACTTAGTAATGCCATTTGGATTATGCAACGCCCCAGCCACATTCCAACATTTCATAAACGATATCTTCCGGCAGTACCTAGACCACTTCATTATCGTCTACCTTGATGATATCCTCATATTCTCAGCTACTCTGGAGCTTCACAGAACACATGTAAAAAAGGTACTGGGCATCCTCAGGGTACACGGATTGTATGTAAAAGCCGAAAAATGCGACTTCGAGAAGACGACAATCCAGTTCCTCGGACTCATTATCACCACCAATGGGATAGCCATGGATCCTCAGAAGGTGAAAGCCATTCTTGAGTGGCCGGCCCCTTCTGATAAGAAGAGTGTTCAGAGGTTCATCGGCTTCGCAAATTTTTACCGAAGATTTATAAGAGACTTTTCTACCATTGTAGCACCAATTACCCAGATAACACGTCAGCATACCTGATTCCAGTGGTCCGAAGCAGCACAAACGGCCTTTGATCAACTAAAGGTCCTCTTTACCTCTGCACCTGTTTTACAGCATCCCGATCCTGCCTTGCCCTATGTTCTGGAAGTTGATGCCTCCGAAGTAGCCACAGGAGCAGTTCTTTCCCAGCGTCAGGGGCCCAAAGCCCTACTTCATCCCGTGGCCTTCTCTTCACAGAAGATGACCCAGCCTGAGAAGAACTACGACGTAGGGGATCGAGAGCTCTTGGCAATAAAGACCGCCCTGGAGGAATGGAGATATCTCCTGGAGGGCGCCGTCCACCCTATTTTGATCTTTACAGATCATAAGAACTTGGAGTATCTCCGCACGGCCAAGCGACTGAGACCCCGGCAGGCTCGATGGGCTTTATTCTTTTCTCGATTCAATTTCCATATCACCTTCCGCCCAGGGTCTAAAAATGGAAAAGCCGATGCCTTGTCCAGAATGTTTCCTGATACCCCTGAAGAGATTACACCCAGTCCAATTCTGTCCCCTCAAAACTTCCTCTTGATCCAGCCCGATTTAAGAGCTTCAATTGAACAAGCATCCACTCAGTGCACGGAAACAGAAATCTCCTCCCTCAGAAGCCAGGAGGGACTCCTTTGGCATCAAGACAGGATTTTTGTCCCACAGCAAGCCAGGCTTCAGGTCCTAAAAACTTTCCACGATCACCAGCTGGCTGGCCACTTTGGGGTCCGAAAAATGACCGAACTGGTCGAACGGTCTTTATGGTGGCCCACTCTGAGAGCCGATTGTAAGGACTATGTCAACTCCTGCACAATATGCCAAAGGAATAAGGGGTCCAACACGAAATCCTGGGGCCTGTTAAGACCACTGCCAGTTCCAGAACAACCTTGGAAAAATATTTCTTCAGACTTTATTGTGGATTTACCCCCTTCAGAAGAGTTTACAACCATTCTAGTAGTAGTAGACCGGCTATCCAAGATGGCGCATTTCTTACCAATGATGGGCACACCTTCTGCCATGGACACAGCAGAAATTTTCATTAAAGAAGTAATCCGACTACACGGAGTACCAGATAACATCGTGTCAGACAGAGGTGTACAATTCACCTCTAGGTTCTGGAGGAACCTTTGCAAATCACTATCAATTGAGACATGTTTTTCCACAGCTTACCATCCCCAGAGTAACGGCCAAACAGAAAGGACTAACCAGACCTTAGAGCAATACCTGCGTTGTTTTTGTTCCTTTTCTCAGGACCATTGGATCTCATTATTGCCCTGTGCGGAATTCGCATATAACAACTCTGTGCACACTGCTACCAACCAGTCACCCTTTTGGGCGAACTATGGCTACCACCCTTCATTTTTACCCAATGTCATTCCCGAATCCTCAGTCCCGGCAGTCCAGGACAGAATAAATTCCATCCAAACCAATTATCAGATTCTCCAGGACACAATGCGTAAAGCCCAAGAAGGATATAAGAGACAGTATGACAAGAAGAAGAGAGGAAACCCTGCCTTTAAGGTGGGGGACAAGGTGTGGCTCTCATCTGCAAACCTCAAACTGCCTTGTCCTTCCCGAAAATTGGGACCGAAGTTTATTGGCCCTTTTGAAATAAAACGGGAAATAAATCCAGTAGCCTTCGAACTTGCCTTGCCTGAATCGTATAAAATCCACCCTGTATTTCATGTTGCACTTCTTAAACATGTAATTTCCAGTCCTTTTTCAGGGAGAGAAGAAATACCCCCACCTCCGGTCTTGGTTGGAGACGAGACTGAATTCGAAGTGGAGTCCATCCTTGACTGTCGTCGGAGAGGTAGGACAATTCAGTTTTTAATTAAGTGGAAAGGATACCCTGCAGAAGAGAGCTCTTGGGAACCTGCGAGTCATGTACATGCCCCTAGGCTTATACAAAGATTTCGCACCAGTCATCCCGCAAAATGGGTGCAACTGGGCATCCGGAGGCTGCCCGTTGGGTGGGGGCACTGTCAGGGAAATAGGCGCATCCCTGTGCGTAATGGTGCAGGGTTGGCAAACCTGCATAGGCAAAGTCACTGTCAGGGAACCAACAGAAGGAGAAGGACTTTAGGACCCAGCATCTCTACCAGCAGGTCACATGGGCCTATATAAGGAAGTCTGCTAGTGTCTGCATTTGCTGGTTTATCTTCAGCTCCCCCTGTGTTCCTGTATCCTGAATCACCTGTTGATCTGATCTCCTGTGTACCGACCCGGCTTGTTCTGACCCGCTCTTCCTGATCCTTTGGCTCGACTCTTGGCTTGCACCTGACCTCCTTCTGCCTGCTCCCTGCATCCGACCCCGGCTTGTCTATTGAACTCTGCATATCCTGCTCCCTGCACTAAGACTCGGCTCATCCCTGGTCATTCTGATTACGGACTGTCTTCCTGTGAATGATCCTTGGCCTGGCTCCCGACTCAGCTTTCCAGTTGCTCCACTGGTCTCTGTCTCCTGGACCCTCCAAGCACGTCTGTCTTCAGTTACCAGGCACCCGTGCTTCTGTGGGCACTACACCTGCTGTGTCATCTTCAGTGGTGTGCTGCACTCGGCCGCAAGGGGAGCCCTCCCAGCATCTCGGCCTCCTACCAAGTTCCTGACAGGTAGGGTCCTGAGCCCAATAGCTAGGCCCATATCGGACTCAGAGCACTCCTTCACTAAAGATTTTTGTGGGGGGGGGGGGGGGCTCATAGCTCCTTTTGCTCACACACCGCTTCCATTCTGACAAGGAATGATTCCAGGACTGCTGACAACTGGTCCATAAGGACCGCAGGTGCAGAAAACATATGAATATGTTTAACTGTGCAGCACTGCCAGTTGCCCCAGGCAAGTGTGGAGAGCAGGTGTATCAGACTCCATAACGCCACCCTCTGAGACCTTATACACTATACAGTGAATATACAGTCCACCCACTGGCTACGCTGAGGCTGAGGAGGGGATACCCGGGAGGACCCACCAACCCTTAAGGACAGCTCAGTCTGTGAGGAGATTGTGAGGGGATTCGCGCCGCCGCCAGAAATAAATGTGCGGCGGCCACAAGAAAATGGCCGCCGGCCGCAGCTATAACTGCGCCACTGAACGCCAAGATGGCTGCCGAGCGCAAAATTCAAAGCTCTAATGCGCGCCAATGGCGCACGCAATAACCACCTCAAACAGCGCCAATGGTGCACGCAATAATCACCTCACACACCAGAAAAAACTGCAGACATGAGCGCCCAGCCAGGCCAGAGTGACCCCCAAGCACCCCACAGCACCAGTACAGGGTGCAGCATAACAGGGGGGGGGGCAGGGAGAAACCCCCACACACAGAAACACAGCCAGCATGTACTCACCTGCAGTAGGAGAGACTACTTACCCGTCCCTTTCAGGGACCCACTGGCTTGTTTCAGACAGACCTATCACAGAGTCGTACTGCGTAGCTGTCGGCCCGGTCCACCGCGAGAGATACAGTCAGTCAAGTACTGTTCAATCTTGAGAGGACTGCGGGAGCATGAAAGCAACCCGGCCACCCCTGGAGCCATGGGGTATGTCGTGAACTGAGTCTCACGCACGCAAGGCGAGGATCAGCACGCTCGATGGTCGGACAGGGAAGACTACGAGGATACTAGTGTACCCAACCTGTTGCCCAGCCGACAGTTGATTGAAGGTCTCAAAAATAAAATAATAAAATTCCCAAAGGAATAAAAATCAAAAGTAAAATCTTCCAGGAGACTGGCTCCTGAGAGCCACGTCTTCTCCTTCTGCTAGGCAGAAAAAAACTGAGGCTGCTAGCTGCAGGTGGGAGGGTAATGTCTGGAAGGACCGCCCCCTGGGCGGGGCTGTTCAGCTCTGGCTTGTTCTAGAATGTTTTAACCTCTAACATTCTGCCTAGGTCTTCTCCTGTGAGCAGGGACATATACCCACATGTAATCAGTATGAGAGCTGCGTCGGTCCATGGACGATAAGAGAAATGAAAACCACAGAGATGATCAAATACCACCAAAAGAAAGCTGTATTTGTGGGAAAAAAAGGACGTCAATTTTTTTTGGGAGTCACGTCGCACGACCGTGCAATTGTCAGTTAAAGTGATGCAGTGCTGAATAGCAAAACGTGGCCCGGTCATTTCACAGCCAAATCCTCCGGGGCTGAAGTGGTTAAAATCCTTAATTTGCAGAACCTACTTCACACACACACGTTTGCATCTGTTATGGGTTCAAAACCAAATCTGAATTACTAATACTATAGCAAAAACTGTTTTTTTTGGTTGTTTTATAGCTTTTTTTTATATTGTGTAAACTAAAAATGTATACAACTGGACCTTTATGTTTCTGAAATTTTAAACCTAGCTATTTGATATGGCATTTCTTTTTTACAACTTAAGTGTATGACTTACTTTCTTTCAGTCTCTGGCGTAGATACTGCACTGCTGAATTCAAAGGAATCCTAAAAGGGCAAGAAAATGGGCATTTAATCAATATAATCACAGAAGTGGGGGAACATTTTACTGAGTAAAAAACAGTAAATCACAAGAAAAACAACTATAGGGAAGATGAATATAATCATTTATTGTACGTACTTCAGTTTGGGAACGCAGCTGTAATGAGGTGGAGCCAGCATCAGATTTCTCCTAAAACAGAACATATGCGAGTCAGTCATGAGACATCAAGAAACGTGGCACATTACAAATCAGCAAAAAAACATAATCTTATGAAGATAAATCGGCATACAGTACTGTATGTGAATGCAGGAAATCAGAGTTGTAAATGATGTTCAAAGGAAAAAAAACATTGCAGTCTCCTCCCTATTTTTCAGATTAAGTGCATATCATAGTTTGTATCAGAACTGATAAATGGGATAGCACTACATCTGTTTTTAACTGTGTTTAGTTAAGATTTAAAGCTGCCTCCCTTACGTAAAAAAAAAAAAAATGACCATTATATAATGTTATGTTGATTCTGTTAGACACAGACACGCCCATGCTTAATAAAGCAGAATAACAGAAACGAGGGGGGGGGGCTACGAAACAAACGAGGGGAGGTAAAATATCACAGCCCATTTGATAAAGCGCACAATATACAGTATTTATTTATCACAGCCATTTATATAGCACCCACAATTTACATTCACATCAGTCCCTGTCCCCAAGGAGCGAACAATCATAAGTCCCTATGTCATACATACACTTACAAAGGCCCATTCGGAAAGTAGCCAAATAAGCTACCAGTATATCTTTGGAGTGTGGAAGCAAGCCAGATTACCTTGGGGAAACCCATGCAAACACAGGTAGAACATTCAAACTTCATGTAGATAGTGTCCTGACCATGGTTCAATAGTGTCTGGATTTGAACTGGGAATCCCAGTGCTGCAAGACTGATAACCACTAAGTCGCTGAGCTGAAAAGTAGCAACGGTTTGCACCTATGCATTAAGGTGAAAAAACACCTTGCAGTGTCAGGCCCCCCAGCCCCCTGTTTTACTTATCTGAGCCCCGAATTTCCGTGGGCGCATTTCCCGCCGCCCTTCTCTCCTTGGAGTCCCGGCTTTGAATGGATAAATTGATAGCAGCGCAGCCATTGGCTCCCGCTGCTGTCAATCAAATCCAATGATGCAGGGGGCGGGGCCGAGTGTATGACACAGGAGCGCGCCCGCAAGGTAACCCCCTCGGGAGAGAGCTTCCCAGAGGGGGTTATCTAATGCAGGGAGGAGCCGTGAGAGCCGCCGTGGGACCCCAGAACTGGTGGATCGGGACCACTCTATGCAAAACAAACTGCACATTGGAGGTAAGTATGACATGTTTGTTATTTTTTTTTAAAAATACAAAAAACAGAAACCTTAAGTGTCACTTTAAACTAAATCTATGGTCCTGCATATCTGGCAAGAGGCTTGTCTGTGAGGTTATGGCTGGTGACAGATCCCCTTACCTGTTCACATATGCATGAAGCACTTTCATGCTGGATTGATTTATTTCACCCATGAACTTTTTACTCATTGCTGATTGTTTTTTGTTATTTGTTATGATTAGGATTTATTTGCACTAGTCACTTTTGCACTTTATTGCACATTTGGTTGTTTCTTAATGTAATATATGTCATATATTTTTTTGCATTCTAGTTAAATTTTGAGCTCTGCTTATTAATATGTCAATAAGGACCAAAATCTCGAAGGAATGTTTCCAACGCCTTGTTGAATCTATGCCATGAATAATGTAGGCAGTTCTGAAGGCAAAATGGGGACCAACCCAGTACTAGCAAGGTGTACCTAATAAAGTGGCTGGTGAGTGTATAAACAGAATCAGGAATAAATGCACTAAATAGCCCGAATTAAGGCAGGGTAAGGGTCTTAACATGGTTAACCCACTATGTAAAATTTACAGTATCCTTTCTGTTTATTAATGTAATCTGCCTCAGTGTCTGTGCCTTATAAAAAAAATGCAGCTATATACCTGATTTCAGAGCACGTGACCCACCGCCTCTCTCCTCTCTCTGCATGACAGCTGCAATGGGAGGGGCCGAGATTCCCCCGCTGACTGACTGGGTGGAGGAGGCGAAAGCCAGCTGGTCACTTGAGCGCAGAGTGGCACTCTGAAATCAGGTATATAGCTGCATTATTTTTATAAAGCACAGACACTGGGGCAGATTACATTAATAAACATAGAGGATACTGTCAAAAAATTAACAGTCATTTCAGCAGCAGGAGGGAAGGGGAGGGGGCAGGCATGAACACGGAGCTGACAGGCAGGGAGGGAGGGGGGGAGAGGATGGGGGAGAGGACGGAGGAGGTCAATACACACAACAGATGACAGAGGCACGTGACCTGACCACGGTGTCAGGGCTCAGCAGCCATGATAAACCCTGGTCAGTTTACAGGGTGAAGGGCAGAGCCGGGCAGGATCAGCCAGGTATTGCAGGTGATAGAAGGGGCCAAATTACACAGCACAAGAACTGTGCTGCATAACATGCATTAAAGAAACAGGATCCTTTTCTTTTTTTTTTGGGGGTAACAAACACTTTAAAACAAAAAAAAGAGATTGGGGCATCTCAGTCCACAAGCTATCTGTTCTCTGGAAGGTGAAAATGGCTCTGAGCATTATACTTTACATTACATTTACTAGAGGACAGAATCATAACTTCATGTGATTCATCGTGTTTGCGATGATATTTTATTAAAAGCTTTGTCATTCCAAGAAAAAAAAGTTTGGAGATGGATAAATAAAGCTATAGGTATGGCTTGGCTTATTTGAAGTTCGGGTACATTAGAAATTCCATTAAATTCTACAGCCTTTAAACCAAAAAACAGGCTACTAATCTAAGCCCATCACTGGTTTTATCAAAAATATGTGGAACCACTTAACATTTGGGTTTTTGAGATGGTTTATGCAAAGTACATAGGATCATAGGTAAAGATATACACTAGATTACCAAAAGTATTGGGAAGCCTGCCTTTACACACACATGAACTGTAATGACATCCCAGTCTTAATCCATAGGGTTCAATATTGAGTTGGCCCATTAAGCTATAACAGCTTAAACTCTTCTGGGAAGGCTGTCCACAAGAAGTGTGTCTATGGGAATGCTTAACCATTCTTCCAGAAGTGCATATCTCAGGTCAGGCACTGATGCTGAACGAGAAGGCCTGGCTCACAGTCTCCACTCTAATTCATCCCAAAGGTGTTCTATAGGGTTGAGGTCAGGATTCTGTGCAGGCCAGTCAAGTTCCTCCACCCCAAACTCGCTCATCCATGTCTTTATGGACCTTGTTTGTGCACTGGTGCGCTGTCATGTTGGAACAGGAAGGGGCCATCCCCAAACTGTTCCCACAAAGTTGGGAGCATGAAATTGTCCAAAATTTCTTGGTATGTTGACGCCTTAAGAGCTCCCTTTACTGGAGCTAGGGGGCCAAGCCCAACCCTTGAAAAACAACCCCTCACCATAATCCCCCCTCCACAAAATGATTTGGACCAGTGCACAAACGAGGTCCATAAAGACATGGATGAGTGAGTTTGGGGGTGGAGAGTCCTGACCTCAACCCCACAGAACACCTTTGGGATGAATTCGAGCGGAGACTTCGAGCCAGGCCTTCTTGTCCACATCAGTGCCTGACCTCACAAATGCGCTTTTGGAAGAATGGACAAACATTCTCATAGACACACTCCTAAACCTTGCAGACAGATTTCCCAGAAGAGTTGAAGCTGTTATAGCTGCAAATGTGAGCCAACTCATTATAGAAACCTACGGAATAAGACTGGAATGCCATTAAAAGAGAAGTATAGTTTTTTTTTAAACTTCCTATTCATACTTACCTATGTGGATGGAGCATCAGACGGATGCTGCAGCTGTCCCCCGCCGTCTCTGCACTGAGAACCGAGCAACCGAACATCGCCGATGGCTCGGTTATCACAGAACTCCGAGAGGAGAGCTGCTGACTGTCAGTTAGCGTCTCTCCTCTCTGCTTTTCCTTGCTCACTGGAGTGCGGAACTGTGGAGGGGCGGGAAGCGGCCATCTCAGGAGCTTGCTTGGCCGCTGAGACTGCCATCAATAAAGGCAGCTGGCAAATCCAGACTTGGTCAGACGTGCTGCCTTGACTGTTGGCAGCGACGTCAGCGGAGAGCGGATTTCAGACCGCTCTCTGCTGAAAACGAGTTGCACTCCTGTGACCTAAAGGAGAAGCCCAGCATAAAAAGCTCAGGCTGGACTTCTCCTTTAAAGTTTATGTGCGTGTAAAGGCAGGTGTTCCAATACTTTTGGTAACAGTGTATTTCACAGGAACCATTCCCTTCCGATTTCCACCCAACGCTCAATTTTTTGGTTCTTTCTCGGACTTCCAGAACAATTAACTGGTAAAGCTATAGTTTGCAATGTTTTTTTAGTTTCTATATACTGTATCTCACTCTCCAAAGGAATTTAAAAAAGCAACAGTCAAAAACTATCAAGCAGGAGCTTTGAACACTATTTGCACGTTTCTATTGCGAATTGCCATTAAAGACAAATCATTTCACTCTTTAGCACCAATGATTGAGTTTGCAAAATAATAGTCGAATGTGTTATTTTAAGTATGCATATACTCATTTTTTTTAATTAATGAATACTTTGCATCAGCCCTATAACTACAATAGTTTTTTTTTTTTTACTAACAGTCATCTACAAAAATGTAATAATACTTATATAATGGTAAAATGAAAGCAGTGATTCTTCTCAGTAGACAACCTAACATACTGTGTACCAGTGCAAACGCAGATTTATAAAATGTTATCGGTGGCAGATTTATAAAATTTATCAGTGGAACACAAAACCCCCACATAAAATAGAACCATATACAATATAAAATACATTATTCACTTTTATTTTACATTCACAAATGGGACACTACAATACACAAAACACCTACATTATCTGATGAACGTTGGCAGCATTTGTAGTAAAAAAACAGTTTCTTGAAATGGCAACACCATGAACATGCCAGACAAATTCTTACATGTAAAGCTGGCCATACACCATACAATTTTATTAATCAATGTTCTTTAGATTTACCTTCAACTATGTAGTGCAAGGGCCTGCCTGATTCCATACAAATTGAAAGTGTTTAGGTTTGACCTCCTATTATATGGTTTTGGTAAATCTAAAGAAAAGTTGCACAAGAAAATTGTATAATGTATGGCCAGCCTAAGTCAGCAACAAACACAAATCGTTTTTTTTACCTTTATATAGCATAAAAAAAAAAAAAGACAAACCCAACACACAAATATTGTTTACAGAAAAAAAAATGTACAAAAAATGCCACAAAAGGTCGTAGTCGTGTTAGATTATAAATGCTTTCTGCTGCTTTTTTCAGATTTCATTATCCAGAAGGAATAGCAGTTTATGGTTGTTTTTTAACAGCCCTCATCATTTTTACATTTTTAAAAGTTCTCCCTTTATGTTTCAGCAGATTTCCAGAAAGATAGGTTTGTTATCGTGTGTAGATCTCTCCTGGCCTACAGCTTTTCAGTAATATCTGTTGTAACACTATATGCTTACAAATAACCAAAGCTCATTTGTATCTTCCATCTTTCAAGAAACACGCTACCTCTGGGTGTAAATACAATGTACAATAGAACGGCTAGAAACAAAATGATCGCTATCATCTCACAAATTAAATGAAAAAAACACTTCAGATTACAGATGGCTAAATGAGGTACATGATAGAAAAATGGCAAGAAGAGAATAATGGGACTGATTCTACAAAATAGCCAGTTTCTAGGAGTACCCCCAAAAGACAATAGGTCAGTAAGAATGTTACATACCATTAATTCGCCCCTCCTTTCCATTTGTCTTGAAGATGATCTCTGGGTCTACTTAGTTTGTACAACAGAGAGCTTTGGGGTATTCTGGAAACACATGGCTAGCCCTGCCATGTGTGAGCTGTGCAGGTTTTTTTTATTCCTAACCCAAGCGTATCCAGATGCATCCTGCCTTACAAAATCCCGACCCTCTCTGAACTTTTCTGCTACCTTCCTCAGCAGTACTCATAAAAATGGATGTGACAAGCTTTTGTGCGTCTAGTTTACAGGATGGGAACTAACAGATAGAAGACATTAATCAACATGGTACTCACAAACAAGAGGAGGTAACTGAAAACATCTGAAGCCACAATAGCCCTACATACCATAGACAGGCTCTATTTAATGTTTTGTTTATGCAAACCTTTCAGATCTATTATATGTGCTATTATATATTATATTACTAAAGATAGAAATATTTTTATTGCAATATAAAAAACAGGAAACAATTTGCTGCTATTAAAGCCATTAAAGCCTCGGTTCACACTATGAACCATAGGGAAATTGCACAGGAATCGCACTGCATTCCTGTTCAATTCACATGCGATTCAGTGTGGTGCGATTCGTGCCCATTCATTATGGATGGGCTCAAACTGCACCACATTGCACCGAAGACTTGCAGGCAGCAATTTTAAAAACACACTGCAACCAGATCGCATGGTACTTTTGTACTATGCGATCCGGGGCGGCCAAACCCACTGCATTTGCGACCTACTTTTGGGGTGTTACTATTGCACTGACATCTGCTGCAGATCGATAGCGCAGTGCGATTCTAATGCAATCCGTGTGCGTTTCTCGCACCACATTAGTGTGATTTCTAGGCCAAGTTAAAGAAATAAAATCCAAACTGAACTAGGGTGAGTGCGAGCGAATATGTTGGCTTAAAGTGTAACTCCACATGGAAAAAATATAGTATATACAATGCTACACAAGCCATGCTGTAATTTAAGGTTATTAAAAAAAAAAAAAAAAAAAAATCACCTTTCCTTTTCAATCTGCAACCGCTGGAATTTTCTGTAAAATGCAACACAATATGGCAGCCTAGATGTGTTCTGTACACGGTGTACAAAACTTTCCCAGAAATATAATTTCCTGCTTGTGTGAGTGGCTCACTGAATTTTCACAAAAAATTAGGTACCCCCTCCAATAGGAATTTCAGTTTTCGCGAGACACTCAATACTTTTAATAGGGATGCAGATTCTGCAGGTTTTTTTTTTTCCGAACACTTGAGAGAGATTATAATTAACCAGATTAATTTATTTAAAATCCGTAGAAAAAAAATACGAATGCAAATTATTTCACAAATTACAAAATATATCTCATTGATGTAATGTTGCCATGAAAAACATCCTGGGCTTCAGTGTTCCTGGAACTCTTACTGTCCTTCTTCTGTCTCCGGATAATTCACTATTCTATCAACGCACAGCAGCTCAGAGCTTCTGCAGAATGATTGTTAGAGGAACAGAGCGCTGACTTGATAAGACAAACATGACTAGAATACAAGATTTACTCTACATGTGGAAGCATTTAATCAGCCAAGCTTCAATTATTTCTTATCAAGGAAATAAGCATTCCCTTCAGCTCTCAAGGCTCTTTAAACTTTAGTGTATAGATAAAATGCCAATCAGAACATGTTGGGAGTCAAAAGCATTGGCAAGGATTGTGCAGATTAGAAGACCATATATGCTGCTATGAGGATCACAAATATTATATGATATATGACGGAAATATCCCACAACATACAAGTATATTCTTAAAAGACAATTAAAGGCAACAAGTGAAAAATCAGACGAATACTAATGGTATTGAGTAAACAATGCAGCCTTCATAAATGGATAGAATTCACCTTATACTGTATGTATAACGTGGCATTATTGTAATTCACTGCTGCCAGAGCCCAGAGGGTACTGCACAAGGTCAATGGCATTGTAAATTCTAAATCCTGTGTTGCCCACTTGCCTTTCTCACCAATAAAATGTATATTCAAAATCAGTTTTGAATCTGATTGTAAAATAATTGCAAAACCAAAATGAAGACTAATGAAAAAAAGACAGTTGCTCCTGAATAAGTACGCCTGTAACTGTTCTATTTTTAAAAAGTACCTTTCATTAAATTGGATTACACCTCCTAAATTTTATTTTTTATATTTTTTTCTGGGGTTTTTTTCTGCAACTCACTTGCTTTGTGTATCACAGCCCCTTGAACCAGTGCTTTTAAATAAATAGATATTTTTGCATCAGAGCACCATTCCTCCCCTTACAAGTCAAAAGGGATGGAAAAAAAATGTGATAAAGCTTTGAAGGAAGGTAAATGCAGGTGAAGCCTCGTACACACGGCCGAGATTCTCGTCGAAAAAAACATGTCGTTTTTTTCGACGAGATTCTTGGACAAGAAACTTGTCCCGGCCGAGTGTACACACGCTCGATTCAAAGAACCCGCGGTTCTTTGAATGGAGCGTACGCTGTGACGTCATCGACTACGACGAGCATGCGCTCGTCACATTTGATGCCGTCGCCGCCATCTTGGTATACCCTACCTATGCCTAGGAAGCTACCGCGCATGCGTCAAATTCATTTCGAACATGCGCGGGCTTCCGGGAGGACAGGTAAGTGTACACACACTCACTTTTCTCGTCGAGAAACATGCCGACGAGAATCTCGACGAGAAAATAGAGAGCAGGTTCTCTATTTTCTCGTCGAGATTACTTGTCGGTTTTCTTGACTAGAAACCATACACACGAACGAGTTTCTCGGCAAGACATCTCTGCCAGCAAGTTTCTTGCTGGTTCTTGCCGAGAAACTCGGTCGTGTGTACGAGGCCTTAGAGGGAGCTCAGAAGCATTCGTGAATCTCAAAGGCAAGCTAAAAGCAATTGTAGCACACAGACCCCCTTTTACCTGCTTTGTTCTTCAGATCTTTGCAGGAAGAAGGGGCACACCATGCCACAAACCCGTACCCTCCTGTATTAAGAGGTTGAGCGGTGTTGTTGGTGGGTCATTTCACAGTCGAGCCAGAAAATGTTTTCTCACCTCTGTGGATAACAGATTTGAGTACTTGTTTCCCCCAGTGAATAGAATGTCCACACTTGCTAGAACTCCAACAGAGAGTTTATTTCTTCTCTTAGCAAATAATCTCTTGATAGAACAAAGGTTGGAGCAAGAAAAAGGATAGCACGAGATGTGGGGAGAGGTCCAGGCACAATCTCAGTCACTTCACTGTTCAGTATCTTGAACAGCCTCAGCCTCAAATGGATAGTCTACTTAGAACAAGACTAGCAGCCAAATGACACTCACGCTTTACTCAAGGCCTCTATCACAGACCTGGTGAACTTGACCTCGGCCTAGGGAGAAGACATCCCTCCGGAGAGTTACCAGGACCCTTTCCTTCACCGTGACTACCGCATCAGTCCTTCGGAACGGTTCCTCGCCCGGCCTCCTCTATTCATATACGGGTCCCCTCGCAAGGCGGAACCCTGAGACTCCTCGATCCCCGATGGGCTCCAGCCAAAGGTGCTGGGTCCAGGCCTTTGCTGCAATTCCCGAGTCCACGCACCCAGGATGGACAGGAACAGCAGAGTAGTACCTCACCCTGGGACTAAAGGTGCCCAGGATGGAACAGGAACAGAGAACACCCGCCCCTGGGCCTAGGGCGCCCAAGGCGGACTGGAACGAGAACCTGGGGTAGGACCCCACGACTAACCACCACCAACCCCAAACAGGCAGCGTCTGCCCCTTTTATCTCCTTCCCCAGCATGCACAGCAGCTTAACCCCGCCCTACCGTACGTTTGCCGAGAGGGGACACAAAAAGCACAGCCCTGTATTAGTGGTTCAACCCCAGCCTACTATGGCAGCACCACCTGTAGGCCACAGGGAACTGTACAACAATACTCTCCCTGCAGATAAAATGGTTGCAAAACCCTGAAAAATTAGGGTGTTTGGGCACAACTACCACCCAAACACTTCCCCTAAATTTAGCACCCCGCTACACAATCAAAAGCATTCTGCTTTTGGCCATCTACACAAGCCAGTAAGTGAATAGCATGACCTGAAACCAGTTGTACAGTTGCATTTTATCATAGTTTCTGCTATGGCTTAATTAAAAAGGGTTACTATAAATAAGCTATGTATATAGCATTAAAAAGTTGTACTTTCAACATGGATATGTTTAAAGCTTAAAGGGATTGCAAATTCATCAAAAAAACAAACAAAAAAACAACAGGTTTATATTTGCCTGCTCTGTCCAATGGAATTGCAGAATAGCCCCAAACCTCCTCTAGAAAAGCTGCTTTCTATGGGGGCTCGTGTAGGCTCATTCTATAGACGCAGACAGTGGGACCTGGCCCCACCCCCTCCGACCTTCACTCCCTTGTCACTGACTTTGACAACAATGGGAGCCAATGGATCCCGCTGGCTCAGCAAACTCAGAGAGACCAGGAAGTGAGGGGGAGAGGAGCTGCAGATTGGGCACAGCGCTCGATCGAATGAGGGCTCGTAGTAAAAGGGGGGTAAGAGAGGGGGGTGTGGGGGGATACTAATGCCTATGGAATATCTATAAGGAAGTCGTCATGTCTGCTAAATCATTGTAATTCTGTTCAAGTCATAAAATTTTAACTTGGATATGTTTAAAGCTTAACTTCAGGCTAATTGCTAAATACACCTGCTAAAGAAATGTATTTCTGTCCATCCAGAGCTAAGATTTGCACAGTCCTATAATACAAGCATAACTGTCTGGCAGGGCAAAAGTCCTGATTTTTCTCTGCTGCACTCAAAGTACAGTGCCTTGCAAAAGTATTTTTACGGCTTTTTACCCATTTTGTTACATTACAGCCTTTAGTTCAATGTTTTTTTAATCTGAATTATATGTGATGGATCAGAACACAAGTATCTAGTCTAAGTTGGTGAAGTAAAATTAGAAAAATATATAGATAAAACTATTTTTCAGAAATAAAAAACTGATAATTGGCATGTGCATTTGTATTCACCACCTTTGTTATGAAGCCCATAAAAATCTCTGGTGCAACCAATTACCTTCAGAAGTTACATAATTAGTGAAATGATGTCCACCTGTGTGCAATCTAAGTGTCACATGATCTGTCAATACATATACACACCTTTTTGAAAGGCCCCAGAGGCTGCAACACCTAAGCAAGAGGCACCACTAACCAAACACTGCCATGAAGACCAAGGAACTCTCCAAACAAGTAAAGGGACAATGTTGTTGATAAGTAGAAGTCAGGGTTAGGTTATAAAAAAAATATCCAAATCTTCGATGATCCCTAGGAGCACCATAAAATTTATCATAACCAAATGGAAAGAACATGGCACAACAGCAAACCTGCCAAGAGATGGCCGCACACCAAAACTCACGGCTGCAGGGTGGTTGCCGTGTGACCCCAGTTACTTAAATGGATCGTTTACAGGGGGGATATTTTTTGCCGCAGAATGCGCACAACCTTCTCTGGTCACTCTGTTGGGTCAATGGAGACAGTCGGTAAAAACCTTGGCTCATCCGTTAATTTTTACCACCTCCTAACCACAAGTCTAAAGTAGGTATTAATTACTAGTTTTTCTCGACTAGAACAACAAATCAGACATGTCCTAAGAAAAAACCTCTGGCTCTGTCAGTGTATAGTTTTAAACACCAATGTATAAATGTCAAAGCTGAAATTCAGACTAAGACAAGAGGGGGAAAAAAAAAAAAAAAGGAGTGCTCAAAAACTAAAGCCTACAGTTTTTTACCACTTTACTACTAATAGGTTAAAGATCACCAAGACAAACCTATTATTCAGTGCAGGAAACGTGCCTGCAGAGGAAACACATCCATAAATTTTAGGGAAAGAATATATCCTTAGCCAGCAGCTGCATGACTAGAAACAACATCTTCAAACTAAAAGGACAAGGCTGAGATCCAACAGGGACTTTCCTCATTCGGAGGTTCCAGGCAACATACGCAAGACAGTTCAAAAAGGCCAGGATGTTTCTATAAAAAAAATAAGACACTTTTTTCAAATGCTCTATTTACTGGTTAGGTCAGGCAGGGTAAATTGCATATTGTTTAAAACCCATAAAGGGATTTGATAGTACTTGCATTTTGCTTTATGACTCAATAATTGTTTTGTTTTGAGTGTGGAACGGTTAAAGCCCCTGTCACTGTTGTGTCCCATTGGGAAGCTTTCCCTTCGATTCCTTCTAAATTCTGCCAGGAAGACCATGCGCATTAGTACAAATTTTTTTTCAAACTGCCATGTGCACGAGCCGTTCCAGACAACTCAAAATTAAAATTTTACCTTGTTTTGTGATAATGGATTCCAGAACAAATGGAGATCACGGTACATTGCTTTTCAGAATTGGTTTACATGCTGGGTGAGAAGCATTCAGGAGGTAATATTCGGCCTTTGAAATGTCTGTCTGTTTTTATCCTCAAGGAGGTCCCCATTGACTTGAATGGAGCATGGCCGGCATGTGGTTATGCTTATTAACTGTGGCATGCTGTGTAAAAATGTACTGCTTGCCATCATAATGACTATCATCAGCCATCAGCTATGACTAAGCACCAAGAAAGTGTGAAACGAGTTAGATGGCGATGCTGTTCGCCTCTGTTTGTGTTTTTGGACATGTTTCTATGGATTTGCTGAAATAAAAGGTGATTTTTCTCGACGTGTGGTCAACCAGAATTCCTTTTTTGCTTATTGGAATCCGTGATGGACGGGGCTAGCACCTGGTCTGTGCGTTAGTGGAGGTGGAGATGGGAGACTGACCTAGAGCAGCGTTCACACACATCTCTGCTGGCCATCATAACTTGCTGGTGGGCAGTCTGCTCAATCGCATGTATTTAGCGCCTATACAGCACCACAATTGTAAAAAAGAGGCCTTAATGTGTTTACCTAGAACTAACATAAATACCTATGTCTGTTCTGATATTAGCCTCCTATAATCACCCAAAGAGCAGCACTCTGGCTGGCCGGTAGCTTTGATGCTTACAGGAGGAGAGGGCACAAGGAGGATCTTATCTGTGTGTTGCTATATTTTTATATCCAAGTTCTGGCTTGAGTATGACAGAAAACCAAGTGAGAAGAAAAATGGGTTTACCCAACTTTTTTTTTTTTTTACAACAACTTTTCTGTACTGTTTTGGTAGGGGTGTCTGGATCACAAGACTGGCTGCACAGACTTATAAAATTCTTTGGCTGTTGTGTTAAATATAATTACCTTGATGATTACCCTTCTGACATTCAGCCATCTCCTAAAACATGGGTAAAAGATTGCAGTACCATTAGCTCAATGCATGTTATTTTATGAATGTAACTATTCACTGTAATACACTAATGGGAAACCATTGCAGTGACTAATTCCATTCAGGAGACAGCAGTAGAAAGCATGCAGACCGGAAGCAATGACCTAATGGTAACGCAGTACTCCAGGCACAGTTTTAGGAGAGATGGCTCTCAAAAAGGAAGACATGGCAGTAAATGTAATTGATATATTACACAACCCCAGCTGTCATTCGGACAGGTTTCTTGTAAACATAAGCTGTCTATATACTGCATTTTCTTACGCAAAGTAAATTATCTGAACTACACTAGCAGACCTCAAATAGTAGAGGCATGAATAAGAATAGATGGAAAACTTCCTGAAATTTTGAAATCTGCATCTTTGACGATCCTTTTAGACTTCATACACGAGGGCAGTGTTTAAAATGTTACTAAACCCAGGACCCTGCATGCATTAGATCTGCTCTCCCACAGTACACAGAACATGGAAATGCAATTATTTTAGTAAATATAAACTGTTTAATACCTTTTCTTATAAGCAGTATATAGCAGTTATATGACTTCTATCAGTGTCTGGTCAAAGCTTGTAGGAGGAGTTTTCATTTTGCTCTGTCCTATGAGCCTGCAGAACCACTGACCCACTGTCTGGACAGTGCCAATTGGCCCTGTGCTGATCACATATACCCTACCATAAAAATAAAAACAGTAGAAGGGGAGGTTCAGAGAAGACCGGATTAAACAGCCTTTTTACACAATGTGGAGGATTAACCCCTTACATTCCACAGTGAGTATAACAAGCATGCTTTACTGCATATACACACTGATTCTACTGCTGTAGGTTTGGTAACACTTTAAAGGCCCCTTTCACATGGATCGGATCCATATTGACGGACTCTGCTAGCTCAGCTGGGATCGATCCGTTAATCCCTGCTGAGCCGGCGGATGACAGGTCCGTCTCTGCTCACTGTGCGGGGGACGACCTGTCAGACCTCTGCTGGCCTCTTTGGTGAGATCGGATGAAAGCGGACAGCCAATCCCATCCACTGGACGAACGTATCCCCATCCGTCGGTTTTGAGCGGATGGCAAGCGGGTGTCAGCGGACACATCTCCGCTGATATCCGCCTGCCCATAGAAGTCAATGGGTGGCCCGCTCGGATCCGCCTGAAAAACGGACAAGCGGACCAATCATGTGAAAGTGGCCTAAAGCGATATCAAATGTTTTGTTTTGAAAAACAAATAAAAAATAACATGTTATACTTACCTGCTCTGTGAAATGGTTTTGCACAGAGCAGCCCAGATCCTCCTATTCTCACGTCCCTCGCCGGCATTCATGGCCCCTCCCCTCCTCCCGGGTGCCCCCACAGCTAGCAGCTTGCTATGGGGGCACCTGATCTGAGCCGCTGCTCTGTGTGTCCATTCAGACATGGAGCCGCAGCTTGGCCCCACCCCCTCCGTCTCCTGGTTGGCCCACTGTGACCAACAGCCAATGGCTCCCACAAGCTAATCAGGGGTGTGAGCCCCCCGAGAGGCAAGGCTCTCCTGGACATCGCTGGATCAAGAGGGGGCTCAGGTAAGTAATAGGGGGACTGCTGCACACAGAATGCATGAAGGTAAAAAAAAAAACTTGTGCCTTTACAACCACGTTAAGCTTGTAAATGCTAGTTTACAGACCATCACATTCAGAAAGTTTTTTTAAACAAGAATTAAACAATCTAAAGAGCAGCTTACTTAAAGCTATTAAAAGGACCTTTAGCTCCTATTTGGAACTGTTGAATACATCTTAAAGATGAATCTTAAAGAGGAACTTCACCCCATCTTAAAAATTACACCAAAGACACCTACAGTTGTGAGCTTGTTTTAACATGTTCACTCTTTGAATGTACCAGACACAAACTAATTAAAATGTACTTCAACATGTGTATTAAAAATGTATCATTAGCACCTCAAAAACATAAAAGTTGCTCAATAGAAATGAACATAAATACGTGTCACAAAGGCTAGCAGACTGTGACGAACTAAAATGAAACAATGATCAAGATTTTTTTTCTCTGTCATGTGTTAACGACACCCCAAACGCAGATCACAACGGCAGTGTATTTGCCTACGCTGGATCACATGGTGCCATAGTATGATGCGATTTGGAGTGCATTTTTTAAAAGAAGTGTATGCGCTTATTTTTGTGAGAATCAGTGTGATTTTGGTTTTTTCAAATGAATGGGCTGAAAATCGCAGTCATACAGTCCAGTCCACGTTCCTACAAAATTTAGGTGTGAACTGGCCATAAAAGTATGATTAAAAGGAACAGGACCAGATTTTAAAGATAAAGATATTGAGATGAAATAACTTATATGTGGGTAGGGCTACAAAAAATAGGATTTTTATAACAGCTTACCTGTAAAATCCTTTTCTTGGAGTACATCACGGGACACAGAGCGGCATAGTCATTACTATGTGGGTTATATAGATACCTTCAGGTGCTGGCACTGGCAACTTCCAAAACCGGAAGTACCCTCCCCTATATAAGCCCCTCCCATCCGGGAGCACCTCAGTTTTGTAGCAAAGCAATAAGTGTCCCCAAAGAGGGGTGGGAGCTCTGTGTCCCGTGATGTACTCCAAGAAAAGGATTTTACAGGTAAGCTGTTATAAAAATCCTATTTTCTTTCTCGTACATCACGGGACACAGAGCGGCATAGTCATTACTATGTGGGATGTCCTAAAGCAATGCCCAATGAGGGGGGGGTACACCATACATAAGCTGAGCGCTATCAGACATGAGGATCTTTTGCGGCCTGCAACACACTGCGCCCAAAGGCGACATCCTCATGACTTCTAACGTCCACCTGGTAGAACCTAGTAAACGTGTGTACTGAAGACCATGTTGCGGCCTTACAGATTTGAGCCAGGGAGGCCTGGTGATGCGCTGCCCATGAAGTTCCAACTGCTCTCGTGGAGTGCGCCCTAACTTTGAACGGAGGCGGTCTCCTTCTCAAGCCATAGGCTTGCATTATGACCTGTCGAATCCACTTGGCTAAAGTAGATTTTGACGCTGCCTGACCCCTTCTGGGGCCTTCCGGCAGAATAAACAAAGTATCCGTTCTGCGAATCTGAGCAGTGGCTTTTAGATAAGCTTTAACTGCTCTTACTACATCCAAAGAATGCAATAACTTTTCCTCTACTGAACTAGGTTTGGGGAAAAAAGAAGGAAGAACCACATCTTGGTTCAAATGAAACCTCGATACCACCTTAGGAAGAAAGGCTGGATGAGGACGTAACACTACTCTGTCCTTATGGATAACCAGATATGGCTCCCTACAGGACATAGCGGCTAATTCCAACACTCTTTTAGCCGAACAAATGGCTACTAGAAAAATCAATTTCCTGGTGAGAAGAACCAGGGAAATATGCTGTAATGGTTCAAATGGTTGTTTCTGTAGAACCGACAGAACCAGGTTTAAGTCCCATGGACATATGGGAATATTAACCGGAGGGCTAATACGCATCACTCCTTGTATAAAGGCTTTGACTAGTGAATGCGAAGCCAAGGGCCTTTGAAAAAATATTGACAAGGCCGAAATCTGACCCTTGATAGTACTCAAGGCAAGCTTCCTATCTACAGCCCATTGTAGGAAGTCCAGAATCCTACCTATTACGTATTTACATGGATGACATTTCTTGGCCTCACACCAGGCGATGTACGCCTTCCAGATTCTATAGTAGATCTGCCTGGATACCGGCTTCCTGGCATTGATCATGGTAGATACCACAGAATTAGAGAGCCCTCTCTTTTTTAGAATGTGGGCTTCAATAGCCAGGCCGTCAAACCTAGGGCTGGTAAGGAAGGGTGGTATATCGGTCCTTGCGAAAGCAGGTCCGGACGATGTGGGAGGGTCCAAGGACTCCCCACAGACATCTTTACAATCTCCGCGTACCATGCTCTTCGGGGCCACGCTGGAGCCACCAGAATCACTGGTTTCTTTTCTACCCTGATTCTGCGGAGTAATCGAGGTAACAATTGTGGCGGTGGGAATGCATATATCAGCTTGAACTGATCCCAAGGGAACACTAGGGCATCCGAGCCGCAAGCTAGGGGATCCCTTGTCCAAGAGACAAACCTGTCCACTTTTGCGTTGAATCTGGATGCTAGCAGATCTACATCCGGTGTTCCCCACCGCTGACATATTGTCCGGAAAACCTCGGGATGAAGGGACCATTCCCCTGGGCATAATTGTTGGCGACTTAGAAAGTCCGCCTTCCAATTCTCCACTCCTGGAATGAATACCGCAGATATGGCTGGGACATATCTTTCTGCCCATTTCAGGATGCAATTTACTTCCCTCTGGGCTGCACGACTCCTGGTGCCACCCTGATGATTGATATATGCCACTGCCGTGGCATTGTCCGATTAAATTCTGACAGGGGACCCTTGGAGTTTGGATGTCCATGCTACTAGGGCATACCGGGCTGCTCGTATCTCTAAGAGATTGATGGGCAGGGCCTTTTCTGCATCCGACCATCTGCCCTGGAGAGACCATTGCTCCAGTACTGCTCCCCAGCCTATAAGGCTGGCATCTGTAGTGACCACCTTCCAAGAAATCGGACTGAAGGATTTCCCTCTTTCCAGATTCTGGGGAACCAACCACCAACGGAGGCTCTTGCGAACGGAAGGGGACAAGGACATTGGTAAGTCTAGGGCCTGAACTTTTTTGTTCCAGGCTGACAGTATGGCCCTTTGCAAATTCCTTGAATGGAATTGACCGTAGGGTACTGCTTCGAATGATGCCACCATTTTTCCCAGCAGCCTCATGCACAGGCGTATGGATGGCTGTCTTTTTGTACCCACTAGGTGGATCAAATCTCTCAAAGACGACCCCTTTTCTTGAGGCAAGAAAAATTTTCTCTGGTCTGAATCCAGCCTTAGCCCCAAGTATTCCAGACTTTTGACTGGTTTTAGGGCTGACTTGTCTTGGTTGATAATCCAACCTTGATATTCCAGATACTCGATTGTCTCGTGAACAACCACTTCTAGTTTTTCCACTGAGTGGTCTATCAGCAACAAGTCGTCTAGATATGCCATTATCGTTACACCTCGTGCTCTTAGATTGGCCAATAATGGGGCCAGAATTTTTGTGAACACTCGTGGTGCTGTGGCCAGACCGAAGGGTAAGGCTCTGAACTGAAAATGGCGCCCTTCTACTGCAAAGCGTAGAAATTTTTGGTGGGCTGGAAAGATGGGAATGTGCAAATAAGCATCTTTGATGTCGATCGAGGCTAACCATTCCTCCCCTTGTAGGGCAGTGGCCACCGATCGGATCGACTCCATCCGGAAAGTCCTGATATGTAGGAATTTGTTTAGCCCTTTTAGATTTAATATGGGCCTCACGTCCCCGTTTGGCTTCGGGATTGTGAAGAGGTTTGAGTAAAACCCGAACCCCCATTCTTCCAGGGGAACCTCTATAATTACTGCTTGGAGCAATAATTGTTCTAGTGCCAACAGGAGGGATCCTCTCTTCTGGGGATCCCTTGGCACGTTTGACCTTATAAAGTGGGAAGGAGGGGAGTCTTTTAACTCCAATTTGTATCCCAGACTTACTGCGGAGAGCACCCATCTGTCTCTGATCGTGTCCCGCCAGGTCTCTGTGAACAACTGAAGTCTTCCCCCCACCCGATTGAGTGGGGGCAACCCTTCATGCATTTGACTTTGGGGGAGGTTTTGTACCTCTCCTGCTCCAGGGCTTCTTGTTACCCTGCAATTGTCCCTGATTTTTAGAAAAAAAGTACAGCGCTAATTCAATAATGAAAAAGTATCCAAAAAATACTAGTGAAAAATATGAAGTGTATACAAAAGAAATTTACATTTTGTACAAAATATATAATATATTTAAAAACCATCGGTAATATATCTTTAAAGTAAATAAAGTGAATATACCTCTAAGTGAATTAACAATTAAAATAACAGTGAAAAACAATCCATAAATAAATAAAGTGAAAAGAGCTGAGGAATAACTAAAATCCCGCAGCATAAAAAACCTTTAAAAAAGTGTTCAAACAGAGAAGTGCCACAAAAATGAAAGTGATCAATCCTGAAATAAATGTGAAAAGAAAGAGTATTCTTCATCCACCAGAATGGAGAGACACCAGAAGAATAGTAATATATTGTCCTTACCGCATCAGTATGATCACTCATGCAGTGATCTCTTCAAGCGCAGGGGTTTAGGGTCTCCCTCTAGACCAAAGAAAATAAATATATCTCCGAAGTAGTATCTGTTCAACTCCCAAAGAAAAAAGGAACCATAGCGTAATACTGCAAGCAAACGTTTATTATCCACACAGTATTGCACTTACAGTTAAGATGAACTTTTCAAGCGTATCTTATCGTAGGGGACGCAGCGTCTCCTCGAGGCTTCTCCTGCTGATCTTGCTCCGTATCTCAGTAAGTTAGAGCGTGATGACGTAAAACTGCAAGCCACACCTACGCGTTTCGTCATGAAAAGACGTCGTCTGGGATTGGTTGCAAAAACTGATTTTTACCTCCGGGATTTGACCGAGGAGGCCGTCGGAACTGTTTCACAGTCGATGTCCTAGGGACTGGAGAAGCAGGCCTCTTAAAAGAGGGACCTCTAACTCTGTTTTTAACCGGCAAAAGTGTACTTTTACCGCTGGAAATTTTCTGGATATATTTGTCCAGGTCTTCCCCGAATAAGCGTTCACCATGAAATGGGAAGCTGACCAGCAATGTTTTACAGGGAGCTTCAGCAGACCAGTTTTTGAGCCATAGAAGCCTGCGCATATGTACTACAGACAGCGTAAGGCGGGAGGCCTGATGGATTGAATCCTTTATAGCGTCCACTGCAAAGCATAAGGCTCTAGGTAGATCAGCTAGGGCAAGAGCCTGCTGATCTGGCAAGTCCCTTAAGACCTGTTTCAACTGATCCTTCACTGCTTGGCAGACCCCAATAGCTGCCACTGCTGGTTGTGTCACCAAACCTGCTGTAGCAAAAGCAGATTTTAATAAGGACTCTAATTTTTTATCTATTGGGTCCTTGAACATTTGGACATTATCCACTGGACATGTCAGTGATTTATTCACACAAGAGATGGCTGCGTCCACTGTAGGGACCCTCCATTTTTTGACGAACTTATCCTCCATGGGATAGACCACCTGAAATCTCTTGGGAGGAGTAAATATTTTATCAGGATGTTCCCAATCCTGGTAAATGAGCCCTTCCAGTAAAGGATGGATTGGAAAGGAACAAACAGTCTGGGGGGCTTTTAGCGACCCCAACGAGGAGACAGAAGTGGATGATGGCTCCGCAAGGGGCATTTTAAATGCTGATCGGACCAGGTTAGTCAGGGACTGAACCCATAATCTTTCAGCATGTGATGCTGAGAATGGCTCTTCCACTGTTGATTCCTCTACAACAGAATCGACCTCATCCTGATCCCCCTCAGGTAGGTCGATCCCTGTATGGGACTGTTGCTCCGCTAACAGGCACTCTGAGGGAGGAGACGGAGATCGAGCGCTTTTTCCCTGTGACAGGGAAGCAGCGATCAGTGCTGACAATCTCTCTTCCAGCCCTCCCAGAGCTGAGGAAAAAACCTCCTCTGTTACATACACAGGAGCAGGTGAACTGAGGACAGCCACAGTACCAGGTACTCCTGAGGGTGCTCTACGGTCACTAACCTCTGATTCTTCAGGGGAGATTGGTGCAGCCGAAGCATGCCCAAGATCCTCAGAGCCCGATGGAGACCCCCTATGCTTCCTGGGATTTTTAGTCCCAGAGTTTTTAGACGGCATATTCCTAAGCCCAAAGCTGAGGTATTCCAGCCGAAATACACCACTTACTGACAATAGTCTAGCACAAATGCTGCTATAAAAACAGTTGGTGTCTACTAATGTGCCTTTCTATGGGGATGCCTGCATCAACCGCTTGCTGTATGCCTTTTTTAAATGTTGCCAGCTCTGTCTCTGCACTCCATAGCCAGCTCACAACACATAATTGTGTTTTTTAACATGCTGGGACGCCCGCACATGCGCAGAAGCGCTGCGGCGCGCACAGAGCGTCATCCCCAAGCTCCGCCCCCTTTCCCAGCTCACCTCTATATATAGAGGCGCGTGCACGCGCACGGCCACGTGGGCCTTCGGCGCTCTTTTTTGAAAAGGGAAACTAGGGACAAGATCTAGGGCCCCTTTTGCCGCAGGCCGGGGGATGGACGAGCATTGCAACATGGCAGAGGAAGCAGTTTCCCACAAGAGAACTCACCATCTGCCTGGACTTGCTCTGATGAAAAGAAACTAGTCCACATGACAAGAAAACGTTCCACAGCGGCCTCTAGTGGATTAACACAGGTACCGCAGTCTATATATATTTATTTTTTTTCTTGACCACTATTAAAATTATTACATTTTTTAGTAGTTACAGGCATGCATATATTTAGCGGGAATACCTTTAGGTAACAGGCAGAAAGACATATTAGGCTTGGGGGTCCCCTCAATAGAACCAAGTTCCTGAGGGGCCCCCACTTACCTTTTCCCCGCCGCAGGACTCTGTTTGGTCCACAGAAGCCCAAACTTCACCTATCACGGCAGGCATTGTAATTAAACCTTCAGGGACCGGGTTCCCAAGGATTCCACTCCCCTGGACCTGTATAGCACCCTGCACAGAAAACATCTTGGTCGTGGGTATGACCAGAGCTCTGGATCCCAGGGTCCAGCTCTCCTAAGAGAAGCATTACAGGCAAAACCTTGCTCTTCTCTGCAAGGCCCGGGTACCGACCGTTTAGCTATGAAGCTTTTTTGGTCGGATCTGGAATAGCTTACTGAGGCCCAAAAGAACCTGTACGCAAGCTCAGTGAAAAACACATGTTACTTCTTGGCCAACACCTTAGACACTGGCAAAAAACTGAGGTGCTCCCGGATGGGAGGGGCTTATATAGGGGAGGGTACTTCCGGTTTTGGAAGTTGCCAGTGCCAGCACCTGAAGGTATCTATATAACCCACATAGTAATGACTATGCCGCTCTGTGTCCCGTGATGTACGAGAAAGAAAGTACCGTATTTATCGGCGTATAACACGCACTTTTTTCCCCTTAAAATCAGGGGGAAATCGTTGGTGCGTGTTATACGCCGATACTCACAGATCCCGGCGATCTCCGCTGACTGAGCGCAGCGATCGCCGCCGAGATACATATAGCCGAGTGTACTCGGCTTTTCTCGGCTCCGCTCACAGTCACGCCCAGTCTTGCCATTGGACCTGTGTTATGTCCATCATAGGGCGGGACTCGGCGTGACTGTGAGGGGAGCCTAGAAGAGCCGACTACACTCAGCTGGACACTGGACACTGTGACTGGGGCAAGGCTGCACTGGACACTGTGACTGGGGCAAGGCTGCACTGGACACTGTGACTGGGGCAAGGCTGCACTGGACACTGTGACTGGGGCAAGGCTGCACTGGACACTGCTGGCAAGGCTGCACTGGACACTGCTGGCAAGGCTGCACTGGACACTGCTGGCAAGGCTGCACTGGACACTGCTGGCAAGGCTGCACTGGACACTGCTGGCAAGGCTGCACTGGACACTGCTGGCAAGGCTGCACTGGACACTGCTGGCAAGGCTGCAATGGACACTGCTGGCAAGGCTGCAATGAACACTGCTGGCAAGGCTGCAATGAACACTGCTGGCAAGGCTGCAATGGACACTGCTGGCAAGGCTGCAATGGACACTGCTGGCAAGGCTGCAATGGACACTGCTGGCAAAGCTGCAATGGACACTGCTGGCAAAGCTGCAATGGACACTGCTGGCAAAGCTGCAATGGACACTGCTGGCAAAGCTGCAATGGACACTGCTGGCAAAGCTGCAATGGACACTGCTGGCAAAGCTGCAATGGACACTGCTGGCAAAGCTGCAATGGACACTGCTGGCAAGGCTGTACTGGACACTGGGGAAAGGCTGCAATGGACACTGCTGGCAAGGCTGCACTGAAAAGGCTGCAATGGACACTGCTGGCAAGGCTGCACTGAAAAGGCTGCAATGGACACTGGGGCAAGACACTGCTGGTAAGGCTACACTGACAAGGCTGCAATGGACACTGGTAAGGCTGCATTTAAATGTAAGTTTTTTCTTTTCCTTAAACTTCCCTCCTAAAAGTTATTTTTCCTAAAATTCCCTCCTAAACTTGGGGTGCGTGTTATACGCCGATAAATACGGTAATAATAAAATAAGGGGATCTTGGCTTGTTCCCAAGTGACTAATTTGGAAAAGGAAATGGTGCATAGATTCACTATTCAATCAGTAGCTTAATCATCTTCCCGGATGTTATACTTTTCCTTTTCACAGTCAAATATACTGGACCATTTCATTGTGTTGCAATCTTCCCATTTGCAGACATTTAAAAACATTTTAAAAGTATTACCAACAGTCGGAAATGTGCTTGCACTATGTCCCGTCTACTAACTAACTGTTATGTTACTCAGAGGTTCAAAAAATGTCAGGTTCCCGAAAGTCATAGTGGGGAATTTACAATTAATTTATGGTGTAATAAATCCAATATAAACTACCAACACAACGTTGAAGCAACAATTCAAACTTTTTTCTTTAATTCAGTAATCAGACGAACAATGATGTATTCATAAAAAGGAGAAAAAAAAATCTACTTAGCCAATACAATACTTTGAGGTTATTTACCATGACTCCCACAGTCTGTTTTATTGCTCTAATGACATGGTAAAATCCCAGATATGCAAGTTATTCATCCAACATCTTAATAAGTTATTCATCCAACAACTGTCATATTGTTTCAATCACCATGACAGTGTGGCAAAAAAGTGACAGCACTGAAAAATCCATATTTATCACATTGTATAGAATATAATTTCACCATATGCTGAAATGTCTGTGAAGCCTCGTACACACGGTCGGACTTCCATTGGACTTTTCCGTGGCTTTTTGTCCGAACGGAGTTGGTCGGGAACACCCATAGCATACACACGCTCGGACTTTTCTGCAAACTTTCCCAAAACTTTTTGCAACATCACGTGGTTTTTCTGCTCTTTTCTGCTCTTTACCACCACCCTTTGGTCAACTTCTGCTATTGTTGGTTGATTTTAACATTAGTTGTTTTGTCCATCGGACAAAAGTCCGATGGTTTTCTGTACACACGGTCGGACTTTGCTCCATCAGACTTTTGTTGGGCAAAAGTTTGTCCGTTTGCAGACCCAACTTTTGTCCGATGAAAACAAGAAAAAAGCAAAAAAAGTTTGTCCGATGGAGCGTACACACGGTCGGATTGTTGGTCCAACTTGCTCAAAATTAAGTTTGTTGGCCAAAAGTCTGACCGTGTGTACGGGGCTTTAGACTGAATCATATTAATCATGTGTAATACAGAAATGTTCACTTACTGCATGTGGTAAAACTATATGTTACTGACATAACAGTTTGACATTTTTCCCTCCCTGTGCACAAGGAAGAGGAGAGGAGGAGGTTGTGTTCTTTGTAATGGGTCAGAAATGAAGTAGCCAGAGACGACAACGTGTGCTTTAGAATTTGGAGCCAAAAATACACTGTGTTGTCAGGTCAAAAAGGACGCAAGGAGCATACTCTGCTTCTGGCGCATCCAAAAAATATTTTTCAGTACTTGCAGTGAGTTTAAAGTAAGAAAACTCAAGGAAATATGTTTTTGTACTTAAGATCAAAAACTTTTTTTAAGAGTTCATTAAAGTGCACAGGATTCAAAGAAAATTGGGTTATGCTGCCACCTACAGGAGTATTTGGACACTGGCAAACAAAAAACAGTCACCAGCCCAGTGTAACCGCTACCACTTCCAACATGTCTCAGTTTTGTAGAACAGCAGTACTAAGAGTAAGATCATAAACACAGAGGGGTGGCACCTGTGTCCCTCAATCAACTCCACAAAAAAGTATTTTACGGTAAGCACAAAATTAAAAATGTTATTTCTAATTTAATGAGGTGTGAACAGTTTATTAGGAGTTTTCCTGTCCTGCATATCAATTTAAATGGAAAAACAGCAGTTAGCTTCTACTAGTGCTGCAACCTGTCTAGGATCCCTGGAAAGTCCAAAGACTACTAAAGTTTTCCCGATGCACACTACTCCCAGATGTGCTGTATGGAGACAGTAAACTCCCATATGCTTTGCACCCCAATATAAAATTTTCCCTCTGTTGATTCAGGAGTGTCCCAACGGTGCACCAGTGTTTAAGAATCTTATAGATAATCATTTGTAGATTCTTTGCAAAATATTGTTTTCTCTGGCAGGCCTTGAATTGCAAACTAAACATGGCCATGAAGTTAATCTGTCAAACTCTAGTAGAAATAAAAGACTCAAAAGAAGGGATCCAGCTTCCATCTACACTAATTCCACAGTTGCTAGTTCATGCTGGCAGCCACACGTCTGGGAGTAGTGTGTATCGGGAAACTTTTGGTAATCTTCCAGGGAATCTCAGACAGGTAATATAAAAATGCAGTGCAGCGCAAACATAAAAAACACACATATAATTAGAGACTACAAAGGATAGAGATAGTCCAAGAGTCTTTCTTTGAGGAGCAATAAACTAAAAAACACCAATATGTGTTCAGTAGGTGACTTCTAGATTCTTTATAGTGACTTGTGTGATGACCTCCACCACTAGTAATGGTTAGCAGCTCACCTCAGCGAGTGGACCCCTGAGCTAGTCAGTCAGGTCACTTAAGCAGTTCCCCCTCCGGGATAAAAACAGACATCCAGGCTATACTGAATCCACATCAGGTAGACAAGGTGTAATTAGAGCGCTGATCAGTCTCACAGCCAGTAATCCAGACAATCAGATCCAGGAGGCCAGATATAAAATGAAAAGCAAAGAAATCTAGTGCTCACCGTGTGAAAGGATTTAATGATCATAAAAACAAGAAATAAACGTACAAAATTAGCACTGTGCCTCAGTGCGGAGGATGTGCAGCATGTCAAAGTGTATCCAACGGATGTCAGCATGGGACGCGGGTGACCTCACGCAGAATCACGTCAACGTGATTCTGCGTGACGTCACCCGCGTCCCATGCTAAGGCACAGTGCTAATTTTGTAAGTTCATTTCTTGTTTTTATGATCATTAAATCCTTTCACACGGAGAGCACTAGATTTCTTTGCTTTTCATTCTATATCTGGCCTCCTGGATCTGATTGTCTGGATTACTGGCTGTGAGACTGATCAGCGCTCTAATTACACCCTGTCTACCTGATGTGGATTCAGTATAGCCTGGATGTCTGTTTATCTCCCGGAGGGGGAACTGCTTAAGTGACCTGACTGACTAGCTCAGGGGTCCACTCGCTGAGGTGAGCTGCTAACCATTACTAGTGGTGGAGGTCGTCACACAAGTCACTATAAAGAATCTAGAAGTCACCTACTCAGTGCCGGCCCAAGACATTGTGCTGCCTGGTACCAAGAATTAAATGCTGCCCCCCCCCCAAAAAAAAAATCACGCCCACCAAATACCCCACATTCATTATTTTATATCATGATAACTAAAGTGGACCTGTCATGGCTCTATACATGTAAAGGAGTATAAAAGGACCTGCGCGTGGCTGGTGGCCGCGATCGCTCCAGAGAGTGTAAACGGACAGATCCCTATTCTGACAGGGGAGGAGCGACAGATCTGCTCTTCCTAGTGATTAGGAACAGAGATCTCTCTCCTCCTACAGTCAGTCCCATCCCCCCCAGTTAGAAACACCTCCCAGGGAACACATTTAACCCCTTTCCTGCCAGTGACATTTACACAGTAATCAGTGCATTTTTATAGCACAGATCGTTGTATAAATGTCACTGGTCCCAAAAAAGTGTCAAAAGTGTCTGATCTGTCCACCGCAATGTCACAGTCTAGCTAAAAATCGCAGATCACCAGACCCCGCTACACTAGTAAAAAAAAAAATAATAATAATAAAAATGCCATAAATCTACCCTCTATTTTGTAGACTTTTGGCATTTTTGCGCAAACTAATCAATATACACATTGCATTTTTTTTACCAAACATATGTAGAAGAATACATATCGACCTAAACTGATCAAGAAATGTTTATTTTTATTTTATTATGCTCCACTAGACCCTAGTCTCTTTATTGGCTACAGCCCTTAACCCTTCACAGATTTGCTTTTGGAATTAACTCTTCACGGACTATGTTGTGTTCTTTTTGGACTCTGCATTCGTTTTCTTTTTAATTAATTTTTCATATATTAATTTTTCACATTTCAAGGTTTAACATTTATTTCACACATGGTTTTAACCACATAGCGCTGCACATTTTTTGAACACATGTGACCTATCTGACCCCTACACTGACCCCCTGACACACCTATGTGACACATGCACTGATCCATCTGACTCCTACTTCCTGCACTACTCACATTACACTGACCTACCTGACCTACATGACCATTACCCTGACCCCTACACTGACCCCTACACTGAGCTTCCTGACACCTACACTGACCCCTACACTGACCTACCTGACACCTACCTCACTCCTACTTCCTGCACTTCTCACATTACACTGACCTGACAGCAACACTGACTATTACACTGACTGACACATACACTGACCCACCGACCTTACACCTACACTGACCTACTACACAGACCCACCTGACTCCTACAGTAGGAGTCCTACCTCCTGCACTACTCACACCCGACCCCCTCCCCACAGCTCGGTGCAAATCCATCCTTTGAGTCCTCCTTACCTTTGTCTGCTCTTCACCAGGATTCTCCTCGGGACCTCAGCACTGGATGTGCAAAACTGCTTTGGCGTCCCAACTTCCCGCCAGCGCCATCCACCCGCAGCCCGCTCTATGGTGTCAGACGCTGCACGCCTGCACCTCCATGATCCCATCTCCACCGCGCCGTAACAAAGCAGAGGGACAGGCGGAGGGGAAGACAGCTCACACTTCCAGTGCTTGTCTCCCACCACCATGTTCGTGTTTCCCGGCGCACTGTGATTGGGCGTATGGCGGTCATGTGCAGAGGCGGGACTTCTAGAGCGATCGCTGACAGGCCAGCCCCACGCCGCACATGACCCCCATTCGTCCAATCACAGGGCGCTGGACACTAAAGATGGCGGCTGGAAAATCGGGGACACAGGAAAGGAAAATTAGTAGGAGACACGGAATGTCGCTGGCTGACGGGCGGCAATTTGCCGCCCCCCTTAAAGTGCCGCCTGGGACCGGGGTACCATCGGGTCCCATGGTAGGGCCGGCCCTGCACCTACTGAACACATATTGGTGTTTTTTTAATTTATTGCTCCTCAAAGAAAGACTCTTGGACTATCTCTATCCTTTGTAGTCTTTAATCATATGTGTGTTTTTTATGTTTGCGCTGCACTGCCTTTTTATATTTTCTGATGGGGATTTGATATTTTGAACCTCAGTGTTTCAGCTGCTGTATGTTTAGGGTTATTTGCGCTGGTTGATTTTACTTTTTATTTTTTTATAATCTCAGACAGGTAGCAGCTCTAGTAGAAGATAGCTGCTGCTCTTTGATTTTAGGATGGCATGCACCACATTAATAGGAGCTGAAATAGTCTCTTTACAACTGGGAGTCAGGGCAGCTGCCTGGGACTTCTTAGGTACAACAACATCATCCAGCAAGGGTTTTTGAGACTTTGTCAGATACAGCCTCTGCAGCATAAGGCTTAAAGGTTGCTGGCAGGTCATACGTATATTTTGCAAGGGAAAGTGTTGAGGTACACGTATGGCCTACGATCAGCATTTAAAACTGAAATCTGGCCAATGAAACCACAGATAATAGCAGTGGAATCCTTCTGGGTTAAAACCAGGAGGAAACCAGACTCAATAGAGCGAAGGAAGACTCTATAGGGACTCAAACAAAGGACAGTGTTCCAGGCTGTTGGTACCAGGCCATTGAGAGGGAGCACAACAGGCCTTCCTGCTGATTAAGGGGTGGAGGGATCCAGTACAGCAGGACAACTCTCGTGCAGTTGGGATCTGGCATGTTGTGCTGCAAGCAGGGACAACTTAGTTTAGACTACAAGGTAAAACCAGCTGCTGGAAGCAGGAGAGGTTTAAATATCTGGAGGTGACAAGGACACTAAGTGGCAGCAAGGACAAAAGGAGGTGAAACCGGGTGTCTCTTGCAACTTGGAGAAGTGGAGGTAAACTACTACCTCACACTCAATGATGGGAACAGTAGCGTAGAGTATATGCAAGCAACATTCCATCTAATGGCACAGCACAGTGGTTTAACCCTATTCATGGAGACTAATGGAAAATAAAATGGCACCCAATGGTTTTAATATATGAAGTAGCTGCTGATGCTTGGCCCACGTGACCTACTGGCCAAGTGAGTCGTCAGAGACATGGTCACACCAGAGGCTGTGCCATAGGTCTGGACCAGAGAGCACTCTGCAGCCAACTAACAAAAAGGTCACAGTGCGAAAAGGTCACATTCCAAGCTAGTCCCACAATCTTCTATTCATTTGAATAAAAAGTAGCTTTGAAAGCTTACTCTTTTTTCTTTTTAATTTACAAAGAAATGTAAGTGTATATAGGCCAAAAGAAATGTTTAAATAGTATTCACTGGGTGCTTCTGCTGAAAGAGAATGCTAAAGGGTTACAGCACACAGCAAGATTTTTTTTGTTCATACTGATGGTGTTATTTATGGGCATACCTCAGGACATTCATTGCAAATGGTTTCTACATAAAAAGAGTTGTAAGGCAAAAGATGTTCTATGACCAGAGACAGATCTACAAAAAAATCTTTATCCGAGTATGCCCCAGGACAAAATCCTTCATGGGAGAAATTCATTATACACTTACAAAGCTGTGTCAAGTAATAAAGCATTGAGCGGTTGCGTCTATAGGTGCAAGGGTGAAGCTAGTCATCCTATAGGCAAACCAGCCATGAAGCTATAAACCTAACACTAACTTTTTCCTTTTCTTTAAAGGATAAGTTCACCTAAAAAAATGCACGTTTTTGCAGGAAAACAAATGTGCATTTATTTTTATTTTTTTTCACAGGAGTCTGCAAAGTATTGCACCTGTAATCAGTGGTTTGAGGGTGCAATGCTAGGCTCCTGCAGACCCTTCCTCCAGTTCTCTGCCCATACAGAGGAACAGGTTTTCCATCGCAGAGCTGGAGGACATATCAATGGACTATGAGCATGGCAACTACCACACTCTTGTTCCATTGAGAACCACAAGTTTATTCATTTAGAGATTTCTGTGAATGAATTGCGCGACTGTGTGGGCAGAGCCAAGTCCAAAAGTGACAGTGGCTGCCTGGGAGAAGAACGCAGTCACAAGTGGGGTGTGGTTTGAGGGTGGAGGGAGTCATTTGCAAGATGAAGTTAGCCTTTAACTACTTGCAGACCAGCTAACGCCGGCAGAATGGCATGGCTGCTCAAAGCAACGTACCTGTACGCTGCTTTGAATTTGCCGATGTGCGCGCGTGCTCCGTGAGCATGCCCACGGGACCCGTGGAATCTATGTCTGCCGGTGTCCCGCGATCGTGTCACGGAGCTGCAGAAGAGGGATATGCCTATTTAAACAAGGCATTTCCCTGTTCTTCCTAGTGACAGGACAGTGATCTACTGCTCCGTGTCAACGGGAGCAGTGATCACTGTCGTGTCACTTGTAGCCCAGCCCCCCCACAGTTAGAATCACTCCCTAGGACACACTTAACCCCTTCATCACCCCCTAGTGTTTAACCCCTTCCCTGCCAGTGTCATTTACACAGAAATCAGTGCATTTTCATAGCACTGATCGCTGTATAAATGACAATGGTCCCAAAATGGTGTAAAATAGTGTCCGATGTGTCCGCCATAATGTCGCAGTCACGATAAAAATCACTGATCGCCGCCATTAGTAATAAAAAAAAATTATAATAAAAATGCCATAAAACAATCCCCTATTTTGTAGACGCTATAACTTTTGCGCAAACCAATGCTTATTGCGATTGTTTTACCAAAAATATGTAGAAGAATACATATCTGCCTAAACTGAGAAAGAAATTCGTTTTTTTATATATTTTTTGGGGATATTTATTAAAGCAAAAAACATAGCTTTTTTTTTCAAAAGTGTCACTTTTTTTGTTTTTAGCGCAAAAAATGAAAACCACAGGGATGATAAAATACCACCAAAACAAAGCTCTGATTGTGGGGAAAAAGGACGTACATTTTTTTTGGGTGCAACGTCGCACGACCGCGCAATTGTCAGTTAAAGCGACACAGTGCCGAATAGCAAAAAGTGCTCTGTTCAGGAAGGGGGTAAATTCTTCCGGGGCTGAAGTGGTTCATCCATTAAAGGCCTATAATAGGGATATCTTATTTCCTGCCCTGCAGATATCCAGTGCAATGCTGTGAGCTCTATATTATATGCAATATTTAAGACTGTCACTGGATTCTCCAAAGAATCGTATGGAAGTTGCACACCAGGTAAAAAGAAAATATATAGTAATCAACACCCTGGGTAACTGCACAGGTGTGAGGAGAAAAATTTATAAAAAATTGATGGAGAATCCAATCCTCCTAAACCTCATCTAAAACCAGTATAAAAAAGTTGGGTTGGAGTTACATCCTTATAACCTTCTGTGGAATAGAAAAATACTTCCTAAGAAAAGAAACATAGTTAATTGCCAATCATTCTTTGCTCAAAATAATATGTGCTGAAAATGACACATAATTGTATAAATTAAAAAAATATTCCTTATCAAGCAAGATATGTCAGCCATGTAGAAGGAGTATAATTATGATTTAATATGACGTTACATTTTAAAAGTGCAGTTATTACAATTGAAAGGCAGCCAGAAAATGAAACAATTTAGCCGATGCTGAAGAATAACAGACCACTGAAAACAATGGCACAGGCCTCCTGCTCACTGGTCATTAAGGCCCCTTTCACACTGGGGCGGGGAGGTGCGCCGGTGGTATTTTTAGCACCGCTATACCGTTGGATTTAAAAGGTAGAAAAACTGCGCTAGGAAAAACTAACACTATAGGCAGCAGTAATAGTGAGATAACACCAAATGACAATAAAAGAAAAAAAACTGCGCCCACCCACTTAACCCAAAAACGACAATAGTAGGATATTAACACAACAAGTAACTAGTGGTTACAGCTAGTTGAGACAGATGAGAGTCCAACAGGCAATCTGCAGTAAATGGTCTAATTGAACAACAAGTCCACTTCTCCTTAGATCCAAAAAGACACAGTAAGTGAGAAGGACATCCACTCCTCCTCAAAATGAAGAGGCACAGCACCACCGTGACTTGTTCAAAACTTATTGTGAGATATCCACCACCAGAGACAAGAGGAGCAGCTTACCAGAAGGCAAGCGGTTTGGGGCATTCGACTGTCACCCAGCCGCGGCCTTTTTAAGTTGCAGCAATAATCGTCCCTCAGTCAATAGCGGTGATCCATCCAATATGTTCCGCATACATTTGCACCATGGGCCCCAAACATAAATGAATAGAAAGGGCAAAACAATAGTGTGACTCCGTTTGAAACCAATTTATTTAAAAAACGTAAGTTCTACTTACAGATGAGAAGATAAAAACAGCTTGTAGATAAAAATACACTGTATTGCCGGCCGGCATATCAGGAGCCTCACTCCTCGGGCGTGGTGACGTCACTGAGCGTCCTCCTAGACGCGTTTCGTCATTACACAGACGTTATCAATAGGAGTGGATTTGCCGCGATATTCGGCCGCTAGCGGTGCGGTTTTAACCCCCGTTAGTGGCCGAGAAAGGGTTAAAACCGCCTGCAAATAGCCACGGTGTCCCATTGATTTCAATGGGAAGGAGCGGTATACACACCGCTCCTTCACCGCTCCAAAGATGCTGCTTGCAGGAGATTTTTTTTCCTCCCGCCAGCGCATCGCCTCAGTGTGAAAGCCATCGGGCTTTCACATTGAGAATGCTGGAGCAGGATTATTTCAGGCGTTATTTATGCGCTATTTTTAGCGCTAAAACGCCTGAAATACGCCTCAGTGTGAAAGGGGCCTTAGCCCCAGTGTATGAGAGGCTCTGGTGTTTAGCTGCAGGTTGAAGGCACAGGTGCAAGGGACGGCCCCCCTGACAGCAACCTGTCCAAATCTATAGGAGATGCCCAGCTTTAGCAGTGGTCAGTCTCTCATAGAGTTTAACAGGCTACTGACAGCAGGGTTAAGCGGTGCAGCTGTGCCTTCCGCCTGCAGCTAAACGCCAGATCCTCAGGAACTGGGGCTAAACACCCAGTGTGCACGATGCCTTAAAATGTACATTCTAGCCCAAAACTGAAAATGCTTTGAGGTGCATACAAGGAGCACTCCCTAATGGGATAAGCCGTCTGTTTGTTCTTACCTCTTCAAATGGCATGAGCTTTCTGGATTGATACATTGCTGGAATATAACAGGGTGGTCTGCTTTTGGACTGATTTGAATACAATGAATGGAGATAATGCCCAGTGATCATAATATATAATCTCTAAGGTATGTTGTGTTTTTTTTAATAAAAATAATTTTACAAAAAAAAGGTACGTTGTTTTTTAGGGAGCAATATCTGCCAACAGCAACACTAATAAACATACTGAACACTGTTAGAAAGTAACTGCCTACTTACTAAAGGCAAAGCCACTTTGCACTGCAAGTTCACTTGGAAGTGCAGTCGCTGTAAATCGGAGGGGGGGGGGGAGACATAAAAAAGGGAGAAAGGAAAATAGAAAACAGCATTATTGCTTGTACATGATTGGATGATAAAAATCAGCAGAGCTTCCCATGATTTCAGATTTTTCCCCTCAGATCTACATCGACTGCACTACCAAGTGCACTTGTAGTGCTAAGTGGATTTGCCTTTAGTAAATCAACCCCATCGTGTATTATTGCTATATTACAGGCCAGCACATACAAACGCATCTCCCCCTGCCTATGACTTGTTCCGCTTGGTCTTCCTATGATTAGAATTCTTTGGTGTAGATCTGGGACATTACTCCCTGCAGGTATACCTTGTTATTATTGAAGGATATACATATATGTCTACCTGTTATAAATATCTGCCTATAGATTTTTCTGTGTTAAAGGATTTGGTAGACATACACACACACACACACACACACACACACACACACACACACACACACACACACACACACACACACACATACATACATATATATATTAGGGCTGTGGAAATTAACTATTAATTCCTCGATTAATCGATTAACTGTTTTGATCAATCAAAATTCTTTTGATCGATCAAAATTCTTTTGATCGGTACTCACCTCTCCGCCAGCTTCCGGGTCTTCAGCTAGATCCGGTGACCTCACGGACACCGGCGGGGCTTTCCGTGTCCATCTTAAGGGCTTCTTTGCTGTGCCTTCATATGCATGCCGGCGGGACCTTACTATCTGCCACACGCAAGGGCTGTTACACTTCCCTCTATCAACCTGGGATTCTACAGCCATCCACTGGGAGTTGTGATAGTTCCCTTCACGGGACATCTACATGCCGACGGACTGATGTTGGCCCCTTCTCATCTGGATTCAGCAGTGGTATCGTTGTACACATTTTTATACCAGTATCATACTTAGCTACATTTTTTTTATGACTGCTTTTGCTACCGTTTGGTATTACTCGCACCATTTTTATCTCCAGTGCAATATTTATTTTGTTACCTACTTGATGACTATAAAAGTTGTAATGCTCTTCCCATCGAGCGCTGCCTTTGTGTGTTTTTTGTATCCTGCTATCCATTTTTCCAGTGGTTGGTAGCTGCACTGGGAATCAGCCTGCAAGGAGATCAGCTAAAAGTAGTTGGATCTGTATGTGCATTATAATTAATCGAAATTAGTCGATTAATCGATTAAAAAAATAATCGATTAATAGAACACGAAAATTTTAATCAGTAACAGCCCTGGTGACCACGTCCCATGCCTATATAAATCATTGCGCACACGGCATTACAGCGGGAGAGAGCGTCGTGTCAACATCGGGACAAGAGAAGAGGGAAGAAGACGACGGGGAAGACCGGGCCACCGCTAGCAAAAGAGCTGGCAGAAGATAGCGGAGGAGCCTGGCAGAAAGCACCGGAGAGCGGGAAAAGAGGCAGGAGAGTCGGAAGAGACCCCCGAAGTCGGAAGAAGACCCCCGGAGCTGCCTAATAAATGACTTTAAAAACCTGTCTAGTGTGTTTTTTTTCTTGACATTTTTTCCCCCCAGGTGAATGGGTAGGGGTACTATGTACCCCATACTCATTCACATAGGGTGGGGGCCTGGGACCTGGGGCCCCCTTATTAAAAGGGGGCTTCCGGATTCTGATAATCCCACCGCCCGCAGACCCCGACAACCAACGGCCAGGGTTGTCGGGAAGAGGCCCTTGTCCTCATCAATATGAGAATGGGGTGCTTTAGGGTGGGGGGGCGCAGGGCACCCCCCTGCCCCAAAGCACCCACCCCCCATGTTAAGGGCATGCGGCCTGGTACGGTTCAGGAGGGGGGGCGCTTGCTCGTCCCCAACCCCTTTCCTGACCGGCCGGGCTGCATGCTCGGATAAGGGTCTGGTATGGATTTTGGGGGAACCCTCACACCGTTTTTTCGGCGTAGGGGTTCCCCTTTAAATCCATACCAGACCGAAGGGCCTGGTATGCTCCTGGAGGGGGAACCCATGCCGTTTTTTTATTTAAAATTTGGCGTGGAGTTCCCCCTCAAGAACAGAAGAGCACAAGTTGCATGCCAAAGTCGGAGCATGCAAGACGGTGTTCCGACTTTGATCCGACTTCAATGATATTCAATGGGCTGAAGTAGAATCAAAGTCGGACCAAAGTAGTACAGGGAGCATTTTCAAAGTCGGACCGATATGTGTCCGACCAGTTAAGACGACTCCCATAGGGATACATTGATTTTCACACGTCATGCAACATGAGGTCCCAATGTCGGGAGCGTTTGTCACACCAGTGTGAACCCGGCCTAAGAGCAGGTGTTCTAACTGCCTTCTAATTTGCTTACTGAGAATTGAACCAAGATGGTAAAACAAAGTACAAAAGCCAGAAAGAGCCTGAAACTAGCCTTGTGGGAAGGAGGTAAGCAAAATCTCAGCACTAGTGCGCCTTTTAAGGCTACTAACTTGCATATAGTATAATAAAACAGATGGGAGCAAGACAGAAAATAATAGGATTTTTATAACAGCTTACCTGTAAAATCCTTTTCTTGGAGTACACCACGGGACACAGAGCTAGTCATTACATAATGGGTTAAGGGTCACCAGTGGTGATTGGACACTGGCACAACCAATGGAAGACAGTTCCCCTCCATATAACCCCTCCCATCAGGGAAGTACCTCAGTTTTGTAGCAAAGCAGTAAGGTTCCCATAAGAAGGGTGGGACCTCTGTGTCCCGTGGTGTACTCCAAGAAAAGGATTTTACAGGTAAGCTGTTATAAAAATCCTATTTTCTTTATCGTACACCACGGGACACAGAGCTAGTCATTACATAATGGGACGTCCCAGAGCAATGCTCATATGAAGGGGGGGAGACACAGATCAAACCGACCGCTTGCGGACCAGAAGCCCTATACTGCTGCCTGCAGCACACTTCGCCCGAAGGCGGAATCCTCATGTCCTTTCACATCTATTTGATAGAATTTGGAAAATGTATGGACTGAGGACCAAGTTGCAGCCTTACAGATCTGAGCCATCGAAGCCTGTTGGTGCACTGCCCATGAAGCACTTATCGCCCTGGTAGAGTGCGCCTTAACAGGAAAAGGAGGAGTCCTGTTCTTTAAACCATAAGCTTGAACAATTACTTGTCTAATCCACCTGGAAATGGTGGATTTTGATACCGCTTGGCCCTTCTTGGGACCATCTGGTAAAATAAACAAAACATCTGTTTTACGTATCTGAGCGGTTGCTTGCAGATACACCCTTACCGCTCTCACTAGATCTAGAGAGTGTAATAATTTTTCCCCCGCCGTCCGCGGGTTTGGAAAAAGGAAGGCAGAACAATGTCTTGATTCAAGTGAAAAGCCGACACCACCTTAGGCAGAAAAGCCGGATGGGGTCGTAGTACGATCTTGTCCTTGTGACAAATTAGATAAGGCTCTTTACAAGAAAGAGCTGCTAGCTCTGATACTCTCCTAGCAGAAGCTATAGCAATCAGAAAGGCCAATTTCCTACTTAATATAATTAAAGGAATATGGCGAATAGGTTCAAAAGGTTGCTTTTGCAACACTGACAATACCAAATTCAAATCCCATGGACACAAGGGAGACCTGACTGGAGGATTTATCCTCAGTACCCCCTGAATGAATGTCCGAACTAGGGAGTGAGATGCCAATGGTCTCTGAAAGAAGACTGATAGAGCCGATATTTGCCCTTTGATGGTGCTAAGGGCTAATTTCATATCCACTCCTAACTGGCAAAAAGCAAGAATCCTACTTATTTCATATTTCAGAGGATTCCAACTTCTGGATTCACACCAGGAAACGTATGCTTTCCAGACTCTATGATAGATGAGTCTGGAGGCTGGCTTTCTAGCATTAATGAGCGTAGAAAGAACCAGGCCAGAGACCCCTCTCTTTTTCAAAATGTGGGTCTCAGCAGCCAGGCCGTCAAATTTAGCCTTTGTAAGGAAGGGTGGAATACTGGACCCTGTGACAACAGGTCGTGTCGAAGTGGAAGCTTCCAGGGCCTTCCTATCGCCATTTTTACGATCTCGGCATACCAAGGCCTCCTGGGCCAGTTTGGGGCCACTAGGATTACTGGTATTCCCTCCTCCTTGATCCTGCGAAGCAGTCTTTGTAGAAGAGGGATCGGAGGGAATGCATAGATCAGTGAGAACTGATTCCATGGAGTTATTAGAGCGTCTGTCCCGTAGGCTAGAGGATCTCTCGTTCTGGACACAAAGTTGTCCAATTTCTTGTTGAACCTGGAAGCTAGCAGGTCTACATCTGGGTTTCCCCATCTCAGACATATGGCCTGAAAGATCTCTGGGTGAAGAGACCACTCTCCTGGTAGCAGCTGCTGACGACTCAGGTAGTCTGCTTGCCAGTTTTCTATCCCTGGAATGAAGATTGCAGAGATGCAAGGTACATGCTCTTCTGCCCATGCCAAGATCCGGTTCACCTCTCTTTGGGCTGCCCGACTGTGGGTGCCTCCTTGGTGATTGATGTAAGCTACTGCCGTAGCATTGTCGGATTGAACCTGAACTGGGTAGCCCTGTAACCTGTATGTCCAGGTTTTGAGGGCTAGATATACCGCCCGGATCTCTAGCACATTGATGGGCAGGATCCCCTGAGTCTTGGCCCAGGTTCCCTGGGTAGAAGCCTCCTCGAATACTGCACCCCAGCCCGATAGGCTGGCATCCGTAGATACCACCTTCCAGGCCACTGGGAGGAAGGACTTTCCCTTCCGTAAATTCCTGGCTTCTAGCCACCAATTGAAGCTGTGGCGTACTTGTGAGGACAGGCGCATGGGTATATCCAGAGCTTGGCTCTTCCTGTTCCAGGAGGCTAAAATATTGCCTTGAAGTAGTCTCGAATGAAACTGGGCGTAAGGGACCGCCTCGAAGGAGGCTACCATCTTTCCCAATAGTCTCATGCAAAGGCGAATAGACGGCCTCTTGTTTGCTTTGACCTTGTGGATCAGGTCTTTCAGAGACTGTATCTTTGGCTCTGGCAGGTATACCCTGTTTTGGGCTGTATCTATGATCATGCCCAGGTACACTATCCTTCTTTGGGCCTGGAGAGAGGATTTTTGTAAGTTTATAATCCATCCTAAATGCTCCAGGTATCCTACTGTAGTGTCTACAGCGTGATCCAATCCCTCCTTTGACTGATCTATTAATAGTAGATCGTCTAGATAGGCTGTTACCGCAATGCCCCGTGTTCTCAGGTTTGCTAACATAGGAGCTAGCACCTTTGTGAATACTCTGGGCGCGGTGGCTACACCAAATGGCAGGGCCACAAATTGAAAGTGGCGATCTTGTACCGCAAACCTTAGGAATCTTTGGTGAGCGGGGAGGATTGGTATGTGTAGATATGCGTCTTTGATATCTATGGACGCAATGAATTCTCCGCCTTTTAAAGTAGCGACCACGGATCGAATCGTTTCCATTCGAAAATGGCGAACGTTCAGAAACTGGTTTAGATTTTTTAGATCCAGGATGGGTCTGACTTCTCCGTTCGGTTTTGGAATCACAAAGAGGTTTGAGTAAAAACCTGAACCTTGCTCCTTTTGGGGTACCTCTGTAACCACACCTTGAGCTATTAAGTGATTCAAACCTTTGAAGAAGGATCCTCTTTTTTGTGGATCCTTGGAGAGTCTTGAACTTCGGAATTGAGAAGATGGGATCTCTCGAAATTCCAGTCTGTACCCTGAGGATATTGTGGATACCACCCATTTGTCCTGGGTTTCTGTCCGCCAAGTCGCTGAGAACTGACGAAGCCTTCCCCCCACTCGGCCGAGCGGGGGCGCCCCTTCAATGAGAGGTTTTGGGGGCTTGCTTATTAGCTCTTGAACCCCACGGCTTCTTGTTCTTCTGAGCCTGTTCTTTGGCTTTTTTGGGCGGCTGAAAAGGCCGTCGCCACTGGCTGGAGTCAGATTTCCCGGGAGCTGGGGAGAGAGTGTGTTTAAAACAAGGTCTCTTGTTTTTCTTTCTCTCAGGTAAAAGTGTCGTTTTACCACTTGATATCTTTTGGATATATCTTTCTAAATCTTCCCCAAAAAGGCGTTCGCCATGGAACGGGAAACTTGCCAACAACTTTTTGCATGGGGCTTCCGCTGACCAATGCTTAAGCCAAAGTACTCTGCGCATCTGTACCAGCTGGAGTGTAAGGCGTGATGCCTGTATGATAGAATCTCTCATGGCATCCACTGTGAAGCATAAGGCTTTAGGCAAATTCTCCCAATTTTTAGCCTGCTCTGAAGGCAGCTCCTTCAGCCCCTGCTTTACCTGTTGGCTGACGACCTGACCCATACCGACTGCTGCTACTGCAGGTTGGATAATTGAGCCGGCCAAAAGGAAGGAGGATTTCAGTAAGGATTCCAACTTCTTCTCAGAAGGATCTTTAAACACTTGTACATTATCCACTGGACATGTCAGGTTTTTATTTACACAAGAAATAGCCGCATCTACCGTAGGCAGGCTCCATTTCTTTAAAAAAATTTCCTCCATAGGATAAAAAATGTTAAACTTTTTTGGAGGTGAAAAACGCTTATCTGGATGTTGCCAGTCTGCGTACAATAGATCCTCTAGTAACGGATGAACCGGGAAGGAGCATGCACCTTGCAGGGATCTTAATGATCCTAGGGAGGAGACAGGTGATTCTGTTACCTCCAAAGAGGGTAACCTAAATGCAGCTCGCACGGCTCCTGCATAGCATTGCACCTGTGACTTTAAAATCTGGGATACCGAAAAAGGCTCATCCGATATCCCTGATCCGTCTGACTCCTCATCCTCTGCTGATGTAGCCTCCTCCTCATCCTCCTCCTCCTCAGGTACTTCTGAAGGGAGGTCCAATACTGGAGGAGATCTGCTTCGCTTATTGTCCTTTTTAGAGGATTTAGCGATTAAAGTAGCAATTTTCTCCTCCAGATTATTTAGGGCAGCTGATAAAGTGTCCTCAGTGACATATGCAGGCCCAGGCTTCACTGGGGAAGCCGCCATACCTGACAGAGGTAATGGCTCATCCTGTACAGGTGCTTTTGGCAACACAGGAGAGGAAGGTACCGAGTCAGCACAGCTAGAGCCCCCTGTCTCAGGCGGCGGTGCTCTTTTATCTCTTTTTGTCCGCATTACTTCCCCTGGAAGACTTACTGTTTAGACAAAATACAAGGTACCTAAATGCATATACTACCGTGTTCAGTTTAGCAAATACATTAAGTATGCAACTTTTAACACATAACTATGCATAACATGGATGTCTTCTAGGAAGTACCCAATCCAACCACATGGAGTCTTACGTCCCTGTATAGCTGCTGTGTTTCTCTGCCAGGAACAAGAGAACTAACGAGCTTGCTTGCTGCTGCAGTGCTTTTTACACTGACAGTCTTTTAAATTTGGCGCCGTTTCTGTGCCTGCGCGCGCCACGTGCCCGCGCACGCCTCGGCCCCCCCCTCCGATAAAGCGCGCGCGCGGCCTTTAGCGCTATGGTGGTGGCCATAGTGAGAGAGGACTCTCATCAGCCCCTGTCCCCACTTACCTGCATCTGCAGGTGTCTGTATCGGCCACCGGAAGGAGGAGCGGGGTGCTCAAGCAAGCTCAGCAGCGGAGGTGACGAGCAGTGTACTTCGCCGAAGCCGACACTGAACAGAGTGAGGTGAGTATATTCAGCTCTTTACTCCCCCCAGTGGTGGAAAAAAAGAAGACATCCACTTTTTGAAAAAGGTCCCAACCTAGTTATGGACCTTCTAATCTCACCTTATCCACGCCGCAGGTTTTTCTGCTGAAAGTTTTCAGACAGATACCAAACTTCACCCTTCACGGTGGGCTATGTGTGCCAACCTTCAGGGATATGGGTTCCTATTTAAAGGATACCTCTCCCCTGGGCCTTGTACAAGACTCTTACCAGGACTTTATAGCGAAATAGCGAAAGTGCTGGATCTTAGAGCCCAGTCCTCCGAAGAGAGACATTACAGGCGACGCCTCATGGATGAGGCCCGGATCCCATCCAGATTCAGCTCATTTGTAGGCGTCTTGGATGGATCCGAAAGCGTAGCTCTTTTACCCCCAGAGGGTCTCTTTGGTAGAGCTTTCCTTTAGCACCTCCTAACGCGTCCAACACCTTTCGACACTGGCGAAAAAACTGAGGTACTTCCCTGATGGGAGGGGTTATATGGAGGGGAACTGTCTTCCATTGGTTGTGCCAGTGTCCAATCACCGCTGGTGACCCTTAACCCATTATGTAATGACTAGCTCTGTGTCCCGTGGTGTACGATAAAGAAAATATGCAACGTGCATTAAATATTTCTCTCCAAAAAAGGAGAAAGGCGTTTTAAATTAGAACACACAGCTGTAGATTTACTATGTATAACATGGTCATCAGTATATTATTGGTTTGTGTGAGGGAAGATCTCAGATGCAAAGTAGTACACAAATAATACAGGTCATTCCCATTTCTGATCTGTCAACAGTTAATTCTGCAAGCTTACAGAGAGCGGAGGCGATTGATGGTCATTGACAGCCATAAAATGCTCTGAAACCAGTAATACCTTTTATCCCCATGCTGTAGATTTTTTTAATGAGGAACATTGCCTTTGAAGCTCTTAGCACATTTTCCTCTCTCAGTTCTGCATAGATTTTAATTAAAGTTGGTGGATTCAGGTGAAGAAAGGCATAATAAATTAGCATTCATTAAAATGAAGAATAAGAAAAAGAATATATATATATATTACACACACATACACATACACACACACACACACACACACACACATTTCAACCGGGATCTATATGTTTTTTTTGTTTTAAATGCAATTAGAAAAATGTGTGAATGTGTAAAACCAAAAATGATATATATTGCAGTTTACCAATCATTAGATGTAATGACTGCATTAGTTGTATTTTTTTAAGCTTTTCCCCCCTCTGTTTTCACCTGGTAATCTGATCAATAACACACCTCCTGTATTAGAGTGCCTCCACTCTGGCTGAAGGAACACAGGGGGGGCACCTTTTGACAGCAGCATTGTTAGTCTGTGGGGGAGGGGAGTGTTAGATGCAACAGATTTTGATCCACTAACAAATTGAATTTACAAGCAGTTACAGCAAACAGTTTTTTCCTTTTGGGATAAAGGTTTCACATAAATAAATAAAAGCTGTAATCAAAGTTAGTCAGTGTTAAATGGTATGTCTCATCTCTGTAATGAAAGTCAGACGGAATTTTTTCATCGGATATTCTGACCGTGTGTATGCCCCATCGGACTTCTTCCGATGGAGATAAAAAAAGAACATGAAAATTATTCCGTTCGTCTGTATGGAACTCCAACGGAGAAAAAAACAATGCATGCTCAGAATCAAGTCGACGCATGCTCGGAAGCATTGAACTTCATTTTTCTCGGCTCGTTGTAGTGTTGTACGTCACTGCGTTCTTGACGGTCGGAATCTGGTGTGACAGCGTGTATGCAAGACAGTTGAACGGAATTCCGTCGGAAAAATCCGTCAGAGTTTATCCCGACGGAAAATCCGACCGTGTGTAAACGGCATTACTGATACATTCCGCTGGAGAGATTGTTCTTTTGAAAAACAGCAGACTCCAGATAAAAATAGAAAAAATAAATCCTAAACTAAAAAAAAAAGAAAACAAATGTAGGGATTACATCTAAGAACTGGTACGCTGCAATATAATAAGTTTGCTTTTGGGTTTAATATCATGTTAAATCCCATGGCGAATTCTCGTATGTACCAGAATACCAAATCCTACAATGAAACTTCATTAATTGTATAAAAATGACTGCATTTTTAGGTTAGAACAAGAAAAAGGAGGACACAGAATATGTTGTAGAGATACAGTAATTTTGAAAAATGTATTTCCCCGAAAATAAGACCTACCCTGAAAATAAGACCAAGCATGATTATTCATGATGCTTGTAAGCCCTATCCCAAAAATAAGGCCCAGTTAAAGTGGTCGTAAAGTCATAAGAAATCCTGTAATCCGCTCTGTTACAGGATTATATAACGTGCAATGTGTGAGTTTGTGTAAAATTATTGTGCAAAATACCTTATTTACAGCACTGCCGAGCGCTCAAGTGACCTTCCGCTGCTCTTCTCCTGGCTGACATCAGCAGGGGATCTCGGCTCCTCTCTTTGCAGTGCTCGGAGTGGGGAAGGAGAGTTCCGGCGGGTCACGTGAGCACCCAGCGGCGCTGTATACAAGGTATTTTGCACAATAATTTTACACAAACGCACACATTGCAGGTTATATAATCCTGTAACAGAGCGGATTACAGGATTTCTTAATGCTAATGCTACAGACTCCTGAGCTGACAGGTAGGGAGTGAGGGCAGAGGGTTAGGGAAGACAGGGGGACACAGGAACTGGCTGGATCAACCAGGTAAATAAGACATCCCCTGAAAATAAGCCCTAATGCCCAGGTTCACACTGGGGCTGCGGGAGTGAAGCCGTGCGAGTTCAGCTGAACTCGCACGATTTCACTCCTGCCTGTCAGTCCCGATTTCAGCTCGATTAGAGAGACATCTGACACAGATGTCAATGTAATTCGCGGCTGAAATCGCAAAAAGTAGTACAGAAACTACTTTTTGAAATCGGTGCAGCGCTGCAGATGCGGCGTCGCACCGATTAGGACGGTGCCATTGCCCGCAATTTGCGACAAATTTCGCCGATTTGACATGCGATTTGACATGTCAAATCGCATCAGTGTGAACCAGGGCATTGAGTAGTTTGTAACCTAAATGAATATAAAGCTTGGTCTTATTTTCGGGGAAACACGGTAAGAGCTTTTTTTTGGGGTGTATATGAACTACCTTTGAACAGTGTTTGGCAGATTTGTCCTAAGTTTTTAGGTCAGTAGGATGACGCTTAGGCTTTGCAGGCTTCACATAGTACCATAGATTCTCATTTGAATTCGAGCCTAAAGTGGTTCTAAAGCCTCAATGTTTTTTACCTTCAAGCATTACCTTCTATTCATGAAGGTAAAAAACCTTTTCTGTAAACCCCCCACCCCCAATACTTACCTGACCCTATCAGGATCCAGCGATGTGCACGAGAGCCTTGGCTCTCCGGGGACTCTCCCTTCTCATTGGCTGAGATAGCAGCAGGAGCCATTGGTTCCCACTTCGGTCAGTCATAGCCAGTGAGCGCCGGTTCACACAGGGGCAACACGACTTTGAGCGCGACTTTGCGAGGCAATTTGGACACGACTTTAGCGTGAACCACAGCGCGACTTGGAGCGACTTGAAGTCACCTCCAGGACAGGCTTCTTTGCCAGTACCTGCCCGCGAGAATGATGGGATTGCGCTGGTTCTCGGCGACAGGGTACTGTACACCTCGCACTTGCTGTCCCCTGTGTTTGGTATGAATCACGAGGGGGAACTACACGCCAAATTTGAAATAAAAAAACGGCATGGGTTCCCCTCCAAGAGCATACCAGGCCCTTCGGTCTGGTATGGATTTCAAGGGGAACCCCCTACGCCGAAAAACGGCGTGGAGGTCCCCCCAAAATCCATACCAGACCCTTATCCGAGCACACAGCCCGGCTGGTCAGGAAGGGGGGTGGGGACGAGCGAGTGCCCCCCCTCCGGAACTGTACCAGTCCGCATGCCCTCAACATGGGGGGTGCCCTGTGGCCTCCCCACCCCAAAGCACCTTGTCCCCATGTTGATGAGGACAAGGGCCTCTTCCCGACAACCCTGGCCGTTGGTTGTCGGGGTCTGCGGATGGGCTCATCAACATGGGGACAAGGTGCTTTGGGGTGGGGAGGCCGCAGGGCACCCCCCTGCCCCAAAGCACCCACCCCCTATATTGAGGGCATGCGGCCTGGTACGGTTCAGGAGGGGGAGGGGCGCTTGCTCATCCCCACCCCCCTTCCTGACTGGCCGGGCTACGTGCTCGGATAAGGGTCTGGTATGGATTTTGGGGGGACCTCCACAGCGTTTTTTCGGCGTAGGGGGTTCCCCTTGAAATCCATACCAGACCTAAGGGCCTGGTATGCTCTTGGAGGGGAACCCATGCCAGTTTTTTATTGAAAATTTGGCGTGGAGTTCCCCTTCATGATTCATACCAAATTCCAGCTCTGTGGGAGAGAGGGGTTTGCCTTAGAGCCGGTTCACACAGGGGCGACTTCCTGTAAAGTTGCCTCACTATGAACGGAGATCCGACTTGGAGGCGACTTCCATTGAAATCAATGGGTACAAGTCGCCTAGAAGTCGGATTGAAGTAGTACAGGAACCTTTTCTGAAGTCGGAGCGATTTCAGTAGTGTACATTAAAGCGGTTGTATACCGCAAAACTTTTTTATTTTTTTGGGTCAACCTGCAAGGCAAAGGTATAATGAGCTAGTATGACTAGCATACTAGCTCATTATCAATCACTTACCTTAGATCGAAGCCCCCGCAACGGTCCTCGGAAGCGTCCTCCGTCGAATCCATGATACCCGGAGTGACTTCCGGGTATTGCCGCTCCGGCGCTGTGATTGGCCGGAGCGGCGATGACGTCACTCCCGCACATGCGCGGGGAACGGCACGATCCCCGCGCATGCGCGAATTACCGGCAGTGTACGGCAGGCTCCCATTCAAGAGCCGCCGCGCTCAGTGCGCCTGCGCCGTTATCTACAGTTTTTTTTGCAAATATCTCCGAGACTGCGTAGGTCTCGGAGATATTACAAGCACCTACAGGTAAGCCTTAATGTAGGCTTACCTGTAGGTGCTTGTACAAAATTTGGGTATACAACCACTTTAAGACGGCTCCATTCACTTACATTGGTTTTCTCAACAGCGCGACTTGGGGCGACCTCAAGTCGGATCCCAGGTTGCCCCTGTGTGAACTGGCTCTGAGAGGGGACGGAGCCAAGCCATGGCTTGGTGTGTGAATGGACAAACAAAGCAGGGCTTGGGAGCGAGCTTGCATGAGTGGCTATGCAGTGTCTTGTCCCCACACAGGCTAAAGCCTAGTACACACTGCTAGTTTTTTTTTTTTTCACTCAACCCAGCGTTTGAATTTGTTATACTCATTGTAGAACCTAAGGGGTAATCCCTTCTGCATTGTGTAAAAAGGCTGTTTGATCCGGTCTTCTCTGATCCTCCCCTTCTTCCACTGTCCTAAATCCATCTCCTGACAGAACAGAGCCTCGGGGCCACTCTGCACATGCTCAGTTTAGTGTGTTTTGCTAGAGAGGGTTTTTTTTCTTGGGAGGGTGCATGTGATCGGCACAGGGCCAATCAGCACTGTCCAGACAGAGGGTCAGGGGCCCTACAACCCAATAGGACAGTCAGAGTAGAATGAAAACCCCTCCTACAAGTTTTAACCAGACACTTGTAGAAGTCACAAGACTACTCTAACTGCTGATGAAAAAAAGGTATATTTTTAATTCTGTGAAAACAAGTCAAAGAATATGCACGGGCGAGTTTTATCAAGACCACAAAAAGTCAAACATACTTTGCTTTCATAATACGTTTCTTTATCATATTCCAGAGAATACTGCTGTAATATTTGATATTGAAAATACTACTTTAAAACATTCCAATTCTCCATTACCATTTACTGCACGTCTGCACACCTTTCTAACAGTAATAATAAAAAAATAAAAATTATTCAACAGTTGGTATAGGAAATGTTACTATTTTTATTAAAATACAATAGGAGAAACCGTGCTGAATTTTCTCCGAAAGAGTTTTACAAAAAAAGCCACAGAGTAAACTGCAATTTCTACAAGAAGAGTGAGGCAATTCTTTAAAATGCACAGAAAATAAGTTTTATGCATGAATTGCTTTATTGGAATACTGTATAGATAGGAGCAAATATTCCAGTCTTATTTTCCAAGGGAAAATGGCAAAATGCAATATTTAATATAAGAGACAGAAAGCACATCTCCTAATCCTAACAACTCATGAATTGGAAATGAAATGAGGATGATAAGCAGACAGATCAATTCTGTGTCAGCTCGGTTTCTTTTAATATAGCAGACGTATCCATCCAAGCAACTTCAATAAATGAATGGAGGTTAGGGCACAAAAATACTAATATGCCATTTATGCAGCAAGTGTTCAATGTATTTTACCCATCACATTTTGTTAATATTAAAATAGTATATGGAAAAGATTATTTTCGTATATTTGCGTTCAGCAGAAAAACTTCAACATGCCAACCTATGAAGCTCCCAATTTCTCTATGGGTATATTACCTGGTGGATGGAGGAATGTGTCTTCACAGAGGAAACTCCTTTTTTAGCATCTGAGAAGGGCAACTTTTTATTTTATTTTATTTGCAGTGCAATATTATATGTAAACTGGGGCAACTATATTAACTCACAGTGGGAGATTCACCTATAGTGAATGTTTGGTGAATGCAACATTGACTGCTTTATAGCTATGCCTATAAGAATCAGTCGCCTTACTGATAATAATGAACTCTACGGCTGATATTGTATCTTAAGAGTCGTACCAATATATTTAAAAACCAAAAAAGATATATTTTTTGTGGATGGAATGCTGGCTTTGCTGGACAGAATATTTACACATCAGAAACTGAAAGCTCTATGCTTAAAACTCATGTAATTTTTTTATTTTGTCATACGTTTCCTACTGGGGAGAATTATGCTTATATCTGTTTCATACACACAACAGGAAGTAAGAGCAAATCTCTGCCCCAAAAAAGGGCTCGTTCACATAGGGTGTAATTCTGCGGGCCACATCCAGTGAACTTTCGCTTAATTGCTTCCTCCCCCCTCCAGTGTCACATTTGGCACCTTTCAGGGGGGGAGGGAGAAACGGGGATCTGTTTTTGACAGGTCCCCTTGCCCACTTCCGGGAGACCAGGCCGCCGCCTGATCTCCTGGTAAGTTCGGCCCTCTCCCTTTTTCTTCGCCGCCAGGCCAATCAGAATGTGCAGGGTGCTTTGCGCATGCGCAGCAGGGAATCAGCCATGGAGCCGAAAGGCTTCACGGTTGGGTTCCCTTACCTGGAATGGTGGGGGCTGCACCCGATAGTCGATGCAAAGTTTTGCTGGGGTGCCGATATCGTTGGCTCCCTGGACAGGTAAGTGTCAATATAGTAAATGTCAGCAGCTACAGTATTTGTAGCTGTTGGCTTTTCATTTTTTTCCCCAAGGTGGAACTCCGCTTTAATATGATATGCGGGTGAGTGGTGCTGTGGGTCCCCAAGCACATACAGGGTGAGCTCAGGCACCCGCACTCACTCGCATGTCAAATTAGGATACAGCTGCAGAAAGGAATGAGACGCCGTAACGGGGATGCATGCAACCCCTGTGTCGGGAAAACATGGACCTGCACTGGGCTCGCAGTAAAGCAACCCATGTGAATGAGACTGTAGACAGTTGTCATCGGAGCCACATATAGAACGTGAATGTCCTCACTGGTGATAATTAAAATCTGACAGGGGTTCTAACCCATCTCCACTCTAGCCACAAAAAATATAAAAGGTTTGGGGTTTAGCTTTACATACAGGTTTTTTTTTTGTATAGAAAAGCAGAGGGGCACGTCTTTTAGATAATGCAGTGTAATATACTGTAGAGGTGTGTTCATACACCTACATTATAATTATTACTGATTTCAACTGGCAACCACAAAACCTCTGCCCCTGCTTTACCAAAAGCTATACTTTATTATAAATGCTTTGAATAAATATCTGGCTTTGGATTATACAGTGGGTACGGAAAGTATTCAGACCCCCTTAAATTTTTCACTCTGTTATATTGCAGCCATTTGCTAAAATCATTTAAGTTCATTTTTTTCCTCATTAATGTACACACAGCACCCCATATTGACAGAAAAACACAGAATTTACGACATTTTTGCAGATTTATTAAAAAAGAAAAATTGAAATATCACATGGTCCCAAGGCCCCTTTCACACTGGGGTGGTTTGCAGGCGCTATTGTGCTAACAATAGCGCCTGCAAACCGAGCCTAAACAGCGGCTGCTGTTTCTCCAATGTGAAAGCCCGAGGGCTTTCACGCTGGAGCGGTGAGCTAACAGGACGTGAAAAAAAGTCCTGCCAGCCGCATCTTTGGAGCGGTGAGAGGAGCGGTGTGTTTACCGCTCCTCCACCGCTCCTTCGTATTGAGATGAATGGGACACCACGGTAATACCGCCCGCAAACCGCGGCTGTAGCCGCGGTTTGCGGGTGGTATTAACCCTTTTTCGGCCGCTAGCGGGGGTTAAACCCACACCGCTAGCGGCCGAATACCTCAGCAATTCCGACGGTATAGCGCCGCTAAAAATAGCGGCGCTATACAGCCACCGCACCCACCGTGAAACCAGCCTAAGTATTCAGACCCTTTGCTCAGTATTTAGTATTTGCACCCTTTTGATCTAATACAGCCATGAGTCTTTTTGGGAAAGATGCAACAAGTTTTTCACACCTGGATTTGGGGATCCTCTGACATTCCTTCTTGCAGATCCTCTCCAGTTCTGTCAGGTTGGATGGTAAATGTTGGTGGACAGCCATTTTCAGGTTTCTCCAGAGATGCTCAATTGGGTTTAAGTCAGGGATCTGGCTGGGCCATTCAAGAACAGTCACGGAGGAGTTGTGAAGCCATTCCTTCGTTATTTTAGCTGTGTGCTTAGGGTCATTGTCCTGGTTTACCTTCCGCCCAGTCTGAGGTCCTGAGCACACCCAGTCTGAGGTTTTCGTCCAGGACATCCCTGTACATGGCCGCATTCATCTTTCCCTCAATTGCAACCAGTCATCCTGTCCCTGCAGCTTAACTGTTGGGTAGGGGTGCAACGGATCGGTGGTGATCTGTTATCCGAATGGGCCACCTTGTTCGGATCGGATCACTACGCGATCCGCGGAGCCATAGGAAAGGCCGCGGCTTCGGCCTAGCTCCGGAGCGGTGGACATCTTTGTACACCCGGCGGCGGCCACTGTAGTGACGTTTTGCCGCCGCCATCTTGCTCCACCCCACACTCCTCACTCTCATTACTGTGAAGGGGCCAAGCGGACATCTTGTTACACCCAACAGAGTTTTAGATTTCAGGTATTTTATCTGCTTAAATACATTATTTGGAAATCCAACGGACTGTTTACATTTTAAATTTTAAAAGCAGCAGCAAACCTTACATGCTTGCTAATGTGACGGAACACCTCTGATTTTCACATTTAACATTTAGTTAAATGTGAAAATCAGAGGTGTTCTGTCACATTAGCAAGCATGTAAGGTCAGCAGGTTTGCTGCCGCTTTTAAAATTGAACATGTAAACAGTCCGTTGGATTTACAAATACTGTATTTAAGCTTATAAGCTCCGTTTTGTGTTGAAAAGAACTGTGAAATTGAAAACTCCGGTGGGTGTAACATTATTTTATTTTTTTGCCGATCCGAAAATTATCCGATCCGTGGCTCTGATCCGAGGATCGATCCGATCCGTGAGTTTTTTGATCCGTTGCACCCCTACTGTTGGGACTGTATTTGACGACAGGTGAGAAGCAGTGCCTGGTTTTCTCCACACACACCGCTTAGAATTAGGGCAAAAAAGTTCTATCTTGGTCTCATCAGACCAGAGAATCTTATTTCTCACCATCTTGGAGTCCTTCGCTTTTTTTTTATAGCAAACTTCATGCAGGCTTTCATGTGTCTTGCACTGAGGAGAGGCTTCCGTCGGGCCACTCTGCTATAAAGCCCCGACTGTTGGAGGGCTGCAGTGATGGTTGACTTTCTACAACTTTCTCCCATCTCCCGACTGCATCTCTGGAGCTCAGCCACAGTGATCTTTGGGTTCTTCTTTACCTCTCTCACCAAAGCTCTTCTCCCCCGATAGCTCAGTTTGGCCAGATGGCCAGCTCTAGGAAGGGTTCTGGCTGTCCCGAACGTCTTCCATTTAAGGATTATGGATACCACTGTGCTCTTAGGAACCTTAAGTGCAGCAGAAATTTTTTTGTAACCTTGGCCAGATCTGTGCCTTAAATGATTTTAGCAAATGGCTGCAATATAACAGAGTGAAAAATTTAAGGGGGTCTGAATACTTTCCGTACCCACTGTATATAGCTGGCAAATGATGATACTTTCCCACAAAGCAGATGCACTCAAATATGGCCTTTGTAATATACACATGTATGTAATAATAATACAGTTGCAATAAAAAGTATGTGAACCCTTTTGGAATGATATGGATTTCTGCACAAATTGGTCATAAAATGTGATCTGATCTTCATCTAAGTCACAACAATAGACAATCACAGTCTGCTTAAACTAATAACACACAAATAATTAAATGTTACCATGTTTTTATTGAACACACCATGTAAAAATTCACAGTGTAGGTTGAAAAATTATGTAAACCCTTGGCTTTAATAACTGGTTGAACCTCCTTTGGCAGCAATAACGTCAATCAAACGTTTCCTGTAGTTGCAGATCAGACGTGCACAACGGTCAGGAGTAATTCTTGACCATTCCTCTTTACAGAACAGTTTCAGTTCAGCAATATTCTTGGGATGTCTGGTGTGAATCGCTTTCTTGAGGTCATGCCACAGCATCTCAATCGGGTTGAGGTCAGGACTCTGACTGGGCCACTCCAGAAGGCGTATTTTCATCTGTTTAAGCCATTCTGTTGTTGATTTACTTTTATGCTTTGGGTCGTTGTCCTGTTGCAACACCCATCTTCTGTTGAGCTTCAGCTGGTGGACAGATGGCCTTAAGTTCTCCTGCAAAATGTCTTGATAAACTTGGGAATTCATTTTTCCTTCGATGATAGCAATCCGTCCAGGCCCTGACGCAGCAAAGCAGCCCCAAACCATGATGCCCCCTCACCATACTGCACAGTTGGGATGAGGTTTTGATGTTGGTGTGCTGTGCATCTTTTTCTGCACACATAGTGTTGTGTGTTTCTTCCAAACAACTCAACTTTGGTTTCATCTGTCCACAGAATATTTTGCCAGTACTGCTGTGGAACATCCAGGTGCTCTTGTGCAAATTGTAAACTTGCAGAAATGTTTTTTTTGGACAGCAGTGGCTTCCACTGTGGTATCCTCCCATGAAATCCATTCTTGTTTAGTGTTTTACGTATCGTAGATTCGCTAACAGGGATGTTAGCAATATATGCCAGAGACTTTTGTAAGTCTTTAACTGACACTCTAGGATTTTTCTTCACCTCATTGTGCAGTCTGCGCTGTGCTCTTGCAGTCATCTTTACAGGACGCCCACTCCTAGGGAGAGTAGCAGCAGTGCTGAACTTTCTCCATTTATAGACAATTTGTCTTACCGTGGACTGATGAACAGCAAGGCTTTTCGAGATACTTTTATAACCCTTTCCGGCTTTATGCAAGTCAACAATTCTTAATCGTAGGTCTTCTGAGAGCTCTTTTGTGCGAGGCATCATTCACATCAGGCAATGCTTCTTGTGAAAAGCAAACCCTGAACTGGTGTGTGTTTTTTAGAGGGCAGGGCAGCTGTAACCAACACCTCCAATCTCATCTCATTGATTGGACTCCAGTTGGCTGACACCTCACTCCAATTAGCTCTTGGAGATCTCATTAGTCTAGGGGTTCACATACATTTTCCACCTGCACTGTGAATGTTTACATGGTGTGTGCAATAAAAACATGGTAACATTTAATTCTTTGTGTGTTATTAGTTTAAGCAGACTGTGATTGTCTATTGTTGTGACTTAAATAAAGATCAGATCACATTTTATGACCAATTTGTGCAGAAATCCATATCATTCCAAAGGGTTCACATAATTTTTATTTGAACTGTAGTATAATAAAATGGGAACGATTGTAGGGCAAATATAAATACATCTTCAGACAATGGTAAGAATATAAAGGCAACATGAGGAATTGCAGTTATATTTTTTTGATTAGTTTTTATCCATATTAAATAAATAGGTTTAAATATCTGTCACTGGATTCACGTTCTGTCCACCACTGAAAAACATTGTAACAGGTTTGGGTCAATTTAATTTAATTTTTTTAACTGGATTTCTGTTCTGGCAGGCTGTTTTTAATTTGTCCATAGACAAGCAGATATGTCAGAGAATGATAGACATCTCTGGGCAATACCATAATCCTTGGAAGATGCTGAGAGGGGAACATGTGCCGTACTTTTTATCTCTCACTTTTCTCAACAAAAATAGTAGGATTGGAACCCATTCACAGGGAGGCTAAAATTGTTTGAAAATTTCCAGATGCAATTACCAGTGCTTCCAACCAGTCATTATAATCTAGCACCTAAGACAGACTACACGTAATGGTGACTTGTTTCAAGCATGCCATTTATGTCCAACGTTACAGAAAATAAATCCCAATCATAAAAGGAAGAGAAGGAAGAGAAGGAGGAGAGTGCAGAAGACAAAGCAGTCTATATGGAGATAAGCGATATAGGGCAGCCATTGTTAGAGGTTCTTTAGGATAAATGCAGTCTTTATTCTGAATCCATCTTCCCTTTACTGCATTTCAAGAAAATACGGTACAATACCCTTGTAGCGCCCATCCCAAATATTTGGGATGCTATGCATAAATTTAAGGGTAGTCTGAGCCAGTAGTTGGGCTCAGACCAATTGATTGTTCTAAATTCGCTTCTGCTCTGGGTGTGATACTGCCTGGCAGCAATGTTTCCTATTCGCCTGTAGGTGGCACTGCCACCACTGGCCCAGGTTGAACTATAGGGGGTATCACAACACCTTGGGTGTCTTCTCTCGGCAGCCGTGCGGTGGGCGTGGTGAACCTGCGGTGCATGCTGGGAGAGGGTACATAAGAGGCAAACGCTATAAATTTTTTGCGTTTCGTTCCTGGGGGCCCATCGGGCCTGGAGAGTGCGCGCCTCGTGGCCTGCATGGCATGGGGTGCGTGCGTGTGTTCTAGCCCCGCGCACCTTCAGCCCAAGGCTGCATCGCTGCCTGGTAGGCCCAGCTCTGCTGGCTGGGGCCTATGCCTTCGGAAAGGATCCCAAGCTACCCACCTGTGGGAAGCCTGCTCTTAGGAAAGGAGACTGGGGGAGGATCTGCCCCAGAGGAGACCAGCGACGGTACTGCTGTCTCGAGAGGAGGCCTGGGACTCACCTAAGGAGGGATCCATTATCACAAGCCCTGCAATACGCTGATCTGGCATAAAGGTTCTCTTTATTGCTTGGCCGGGAGGTTCGGGACTTTGATAATCCTGTGGCAGAGGATTCCTGATCGCATCCCTAGTTCTCAGATAAAGTTGATCCGTGCATCATCCCGGCTGCTATGACTAGTGAACGGGACTATCCGGGTGAGCAATACCCACTCAGGCTTGAGTGGCGACGTTGTGATTTTAGTCCTGCGTGCCTGAACCTTCCTCTGTTTTTCTCTCGTTTCCTGCTTTCCTCTCAAGTTCCCTCAGCCAAGTAAATAAAGCCTGACTGTTTGGGTTTTACATCTGTGTGGACATTGGCTTTTCTAAAGACTTTCTATACCATGACAACAGAAGCCTTGGAGGTAGTTTGCATGACCCAAAACAAAACCAGCAGCCCGATCTCGGAGAGGGGGGTTATCGATACACCCTATTAAAAAAAATATAGTAAAAACTATTTTCTTTTTCTGGGTCTCTATATGCTTTGCATTTACTCATTCCAATCATAACCTGCATTACATAAAATTACAACTATTTGAGCTTGTCACAACCATGTTCAACTATTTTGAATAAAATAAAGCAAATACAAATAATTTTATACATGTTACAGTCAGGGCTTTTGATAGCAATGATAATGATCACTACATGACAGCAACTGCAGAACCTGGAGCACAGAGTAAGGATCCTTTCACACTGAGGCGTTTTTACCGCATTTTCGCAGTAAAAACGCATAGGCGTTAGCGCTAAAATCGCGGTAAAATCGCGGGAAAAAAACTCATAATTTTTTTGCGTTTTTTCAACGCCTCAGTGTGAAAGGGGCCTAAAGCAAAATCTCCACAGGAAGGTCAGACACTTAGAAAAACCTGACAGAGGTTCTAATTATTCCCAACTAAAATGTTTTGGGTAAAAATCAAAGCCTTTTTACATTTTTGACCATTATATGGAATGACTGTTGGTTAGTTAAACGCTGTCTGTCTTTTTTCTGTGTCTCACTGAGGAGATTTTTTTCACTTCCTTTCCCAGTAAGACAATCGGAAGTCAGAAGAACTATCTCCAAAAGAAAGGGGAATCATCACTTTGACAGTTGTTACTTGAACAGGTATCCCCCACAGTAAAATTTATCTTTATTCCCGTTACAGTGACAACTGTAAAATTAGATTTGATTTCCCATCACTTCTTGTTCCAGTGAAAATTGTCACCAGGGTAAACAGAGCATGTGAATCTCCCCAGTACTGAAAACAGAAACCAATAAAACACAAGTAGAAATTTGAACACTTTCACATTCTGTCCAAATTTTCTAAATTTGTTTGGGCTTTTGATATACTTACGCATTTCACAAATACCATCACTCTATTAGGCTGAGCTCCTATAAAATAAAAAGCTTAAAAAAGGAGAAGTCCAGCCTGAGCTTTTTAGGCTGGGCTTCTCCTCTGGGTCACAGGAGTGCAACTCGTTTTGCACTCCTGTGACCCGTTTTCAGTGGAGAGCGGTCTGAAGTCCGCTCCCTGCTGACGTCACTCCCATCAGTCGGGGCAGCGCGTCATCACAACTTCCCAAGTCGGGATCCACCAGCTGCCTTGATTGATGGCAGCCTCAGCTTGCCGCTGAGAGGGCCGCCCCTCCACGGCTCAGCTCTCCAATGAGCGTAGAGAAGTAGAGCAGAAGCGATGCTGACTGACAGTCAGCATCGCTTTGCTCGGGGAAGAGTGAGAACCGAGCCATCGGCGGTGTTCAGTGGCTCGGTTTTCAGTGCAGAGACACCGGGTGACAGATGCAGCATCAGTCTGATGCTGCATCCACCGAGAAGTCTGATTAGGAAAAGATAAAAACATACTTCTCTTTTAAATCCTCCTCATGCTTTAATAAATGTTCGGACACGTGGAGATGCTGTATATTTATTTTTATATATTATGATATATATTCAACTTTTTTTTCAGTTGCACCCAAGCACCCATGCAATATATCTGGGACTCTTCATAAGGTTTGGCTACATAAAGACACTCAACCTGACAGCTAAGCGTTCAAAAGAAGCAAACAAAAAAAAATCTCTTTTTAATAAACTCGGATGTGCTGCAAGTCTTCAATCTGATTACAGCTGGGAAAATTCAGTAAGCTTGCCGAGAAGCCAGATCTGGTGAATCATAACAGAAGACCGCACGACTCCTTTAAATTATAGTTCATAGCACTTATTTATATCTCAAACGCTTCCTTCCCGTGCTAACACACACAACATTGAGAGCATAAATATGGACATTTTGCGAGAGAACAGCTCTTTAATTTTATTTACATTAAATACCGTAACTATACAAAGGCTAAATCATCCACCCGTTTTCCGTGACACCATCAATAATCGTATAATTAATCTAATTTATAGCTAGATTTGTCGTAACATGGCCTTTGGCAAACGCACAATAAAACATTTCAATTTAACAGATAGTTATCTTCATACAGTCTGCCGGAAAGTTACACCCTTTTTAATATGTTGCCTGAAAACGCACACATACAGGTATACTGTGAGAAAAGTATAATTGAAAAGGGCAGAGTCACTTACAAAAATGGTTCATGTATACACAAGTCTTAAGCCCTGTACACACGATCGGATTTCCTATGGATTCAAATCCGGTGGATTTTTTCATCGGAATTCCGATGGAAAAATCCACCGGATTTGAATCCATGACTTCCATCAGTCTTGCCTACAAACCATCAGTCAAAAATCCGACCGTCCCAAATGCCGTGACGTAAAACACTCTGATGAGCCGAGAAAAATGAAGTTCAATGCTTCTGAGAATGCATCGACTTGATTCTGAGCATGCGTGGGTTTTTTCTCCGATGTAGTTCCACACAGACAATCGGAATTTGCTATCATTTTTTTTTTCCCCATCGGATAAATTTAAAACATGTTCTATTTTTTTCTCACCGATGGAAAAAAGACCGATGGGGCCCATACACGATCGGTTTGTCCGATGAAAACAGTCCATCGGACTGTTTTCATCTGTAAAACCGATCGTGTGTACAGGGCATTAGCCTCTGCTGGCGATGGAAATGAATACTTGACTTGGTTCATTAAGCTGTAGTACCTCAATCAGGAAATGAGAGAGAAGCAAACCAATGGGGACACATACAGCAATATAAAACCGTATGTTATTAAATCCTTCATTTAAAAAATGAAATGCATCATACATTTGCACTTATGTTGGCCCTATATTTTCTATGTGGCATTTCTCTCCAATTTCTCTATACTCGGTTTCCATTTTTAGGGTGCATGTCTAAAAGACCCTGCATCTCTCATTAAAGAGAACCTATCACCTAAAAACCATCACATAGGGGACTTTTTTGGCATGCATCAGAGGGCGCCTACGCATGAAAACATTAATTGCAATACACTTTACATATTGCCGCCCACACCAGAGGCAGAGCAATAAATCTAGCACAAGACCTACTCCATAACACTAAATGGATACCTATAGGGGGCTTTTAAAGCGTTGCGTATGGAAAATCTAGGGTACTGATGTTTGTCGCCATTTCACGGATGCACACAAATTTAAGGTTTGGCAAGTTGGGTATCTATTTACTTGGTGCAACCTCGTCTTTTATATTTTACAAAACATTTTGGTCATTTATCGTGTTTGTTTTCACAAAAATTTACTTTAGTGTGTTTTTTTACTGAAATTTTTAACTCAAACTGGCGGCCCTCCAGCTTTTGCAAAACTACAAGTCCCATTGTGCCTATGTCTGTGGGAGTCATGCTTGTAATGGTCAGCCTTGCAATGCCTCATGGGACTTGTAGTTTTGCAACAACTGGGAGGGCCGCCAGCAGGAGGGCCGCCAGCTTGAGCCCCCTGCTCTAGGGTGCCTGCTTTCAGAAATTATATAGTGTTTGGGGGCTTTACATCCTCTTCATGGCTAAAAAATCTTTTTTTTTAAAAACTTGTGGGAAAAAAAAAATGCAAAAACGGCTCTGGCAGCGAAAAGGCTAAAACATAAAATATACAAAAATCACCATACATTCACATTTACCAGACAATAAAAATCTATCCTACAAAAATTTGTAGTAGAGACTAAAGGGAACGTATCCCCAAAACAGATATCCTGAAAACAATTATTGAGACCACACAGATACTGTACTGCATTTCATGGTGCTCCCACAGTAGATTTAGTACAAAGAAAAAAATAGGATTTTTGTACTCACCGTAAAATCCATTTCTCTGACATCCATGGACCGACACGGCGGCTCTTAATCACTGAACGTGTGGGTATATGTCCCTGCTTGCAGGAGAAGACCTAGGCAGAATGTTAAATGTTAAAACATTCTAGAACAAACCAGAGCTGAACAGCCCCACCCAGACCTCGAGTTCGTAACAAAGCAGTACAAACTTAAAAGGAAGGGTGGGTGCCGTGTCGGTCCATGGATGTCAGCGAAATGGATTTTACGGTGAGTACAAAAATCCTATTTTCTCTTATCATCCATGGACCGACACGGCGGCTCTTAATCACTGAACGCGTGGGACGTCCCAAAGCAGTGTCAAGAGGGATGGAAGCAGTATAAATGGAAAAACCAAAAAAAACTTCACTCCAAACAAGGCAGAGCTCCTCAACGGAGGAGTTGCCACTTTAAACAGCGGCCTGCAACACCTTGCGGCCGAAGGAAGCATCCGGAGACGGAAGCATTGAAAACGCGTCATCTTCCAGAGTCTGCTTTGACGTCACGTCCTGTCTCCTCGAGCCGGCTGCGCTCCAGCGTGAACCGCACGCCGCGGTGTGTTGATTTCCTGCTTTCCGGACCTGCATGAGCCCTGCCACGCTCTTTCATCCGCCGCTCATGCGACCACATCGACCACAATTTCAACACTGGAGGGGCTCCACACTGCCGTAAGACTTCAGAGGACCTGAGTGTCATATCCCCTGCAGACATCCACAGACATTCTCTTATGCCCTTATGCCATTACCTTATTACTATCCTGTGAGTAGCCATTTGGCTGAATCTTATTATTTTTCTAATAAATTGTATTTTACATACTGCACTTAGTAGGCGCATTTTCCTTTTTTTTCCTTTTACTGCATACAGAGTTCACTTCACTCTATAAAGTGCTGCCAACGGTGCCTATGTTATCCAGATTATCATCATCATATGGACTTTTATCATTCAACTGAGACTTTTTATTCCCTATAATTCATGGTTTATTATATATTATTTTTTGTTCATACTCCTTATCCCTATCAGTGAGTTCTCTGTACCCATTCCTTGCGCCATCATTTTTGTGTTAAACAGGAACTTCCTGCCCCTGAGCTCCGAGTCCCCCCTTTATGGTCGACATACGCCACTTTGTCTGACTGGATCCTAATGGGCGATCCTGCAATCTCTCTGTGCCTCTCCTCGTGGTCTGTCTGATGGCCCGTATTTCCAGAACATTGATCGGCAAACGGGCTTCGTCCGGAGTCTAAGCCCTTGGGCCAACAGGACTCCCCAGACTACACCCCAGCCCTTCAGGCTGGCGTCCGTAGAGAACACCGTCCATTGGACGGGGAGGAACGACTTCCCGGACCGAAGAGCCGGGGACCCAAACCACCATGTTAGGGACGCGCTGACCAGGTGACTCACCTGGATCGGAAAATCCAAAAGACAACGGGGATTTGTCCCAAGGGAACAAGATCTCCTTCTGCAATGCCCTGGTGTGTGATTGGGCATATGGAATGGCCTCGAAAGAGGTCACCATGAGTCCCAGGACTCTCATGCAAAAACGGATTGACGACCATTTTTTTTTTTTTGCGATGTCAGCACCCGCACTGCAGACTGAAGTGTCAGTAGCTTCCCTGGAGGTAGGAATACCTTTGCCTCCAAGGAGTCCAGAATCAGACTCGAGATACTCCAGACCTTGAGTCGGGACCAGGACCGACTCCTGAATGTTTAGGAGCCACCCGAAGTCCCAGAGGCTCTGACTGACGATAGTCACACTGTCTTCTAATTCTGAGCCATTTCCTGCTCTGAGAAGAAGATAGAGATAGCCCCCGACAGCAATTCCTCGCTGTCTCAGCAAGCTAGAACCGCCAAAAGCACCTTGGTGAACACCCTCGGTGCCGAGGCTAGGCCGAAAGGAAGAGCCACAAATTGATAGTGGACTTCGCCGATCGCAAGCGCAGAAACTTCTGGTGACTTGTGCAGATCGGAACATGCAAGTAGGCGTCCTTGATGTCCAAGGTCGCCAGAAAATCCCCTTGACGGAGTGTACTGATGCGAATGGATTCCATGTGGAACTTTTGCACCTTCACAAAGGCATTCAGCACCTGGAGGTCCAAGATAGGCCAAACCCCGTCCCCTTTTTTGGGACGACAAACGAATTTGAGTAGAATCCCTGAAACCTCTCCTGTGACGGAACCGGCACAATCACTCCGGTCCTGAATAGGCCCCATAGGGCTGCCCGACAGGCAGGAAGGAGAGGAAGATTCGAGGGAAGAATCTGTCTGGGACCAGGAACGGAAACCTATCCTGTAACTTGAGGTGATCACCTCGCCCACCCACCGGTAGGAGATCCGGGAGGTCCACCGATCCGTGAACCTGCAAAGTCGTCCCCCCTACCCCAGAGTCGGGTGGGGGCAAGACTTCACGCGGAGGCGGGCTAGGGGAGCCGGCTTGTTCGGCTTACGCACCCAGGGGTGCTCGTGTCCACCAGCCGCACCGCTGTCAGTCTGGGAGGGCCTCCCCGTTGACGGACGAAAGAAAAACTTTTTTTGCTGGAAAGGAAGGACCCTGCTTACAGCGGCCTCCTTACCCTTGCTAGCCTGAGGAAGAAGAGTGCTTTTACCTCCCGTGACATCCTTGATGATGTCATCCAGCGCAGCACCGAAAATCCTACCACCTTTTAATGGTAGATCCGTCAGAGGCTTTTTTAGAAGCTAGGTCAGCAGACCAGCATTTCAACCAGATCAGACAATGCAATACCACCACGAAGACAGAGGCCCTGAGATATAAGGGGCCGCGTCTAACATGGCGCCCTGCACCATTAGGTGGGCCAGAGCAATAGTGTCTGGAGGAAGATTATGCTCCTGTACAGTTTGGTGTAAAATTCTTTGCCCAACCCGTAAGTGTCTGAGACACAAGGGTCGCCGCTACCACAGGCCGTAGGGCGGACTCCAACAAGGCAAACATGGCTCTGCTCACCACTTCTGACCTCCTGTCAGTGGGGACCTTAAATGCAGGAGTCCCCTCCATCGGGAGAGTGGTGGCCTTGTTCAACCGGGCGACTGGAGGGTCGACCACTGGGGGAGAAGCCCACGTTTTAAGTAGGGCATCTTCAAAGGGGTATCTGATAGGCAAACGCTGCGGGACCATAAAAGTCTTCTGCGGCTTTTTCCCCAGAACTCATCAATGAGCTGGTCAAAGAAAGGTACATATGGAAAAAAAAAACATTTTTAGAAGGCCCGGCCCTAAGGAACCAGAGGAGACTGTCCGCCTGAGGTTCTGCATCCGCAGCATTTAGCTTGCGAGTGTCCCTCACCGCAGCAATGAGTTCACTAACAAGCGCCCTGTCATTTACTGACACAAAACTGGAGGAGTTTTCCTTGCAAGGAATGTCCTGTTCAAAACCATCAAATATATACAGAGCTAGGGTCCTGAGCGGTAGTGGCTAGGCCCATATCTGAATCAGCGCACACCCCCCCTTTTTTTTTTTTAATAAAGTGGGGAGAGGGGCTTATTTGCTCCCTTGCGCTCACACACTGCTTCCCTCCTGGTCAGAATGATTCCAGGACTGCCGACAACTGGTCCATAAGGACCGCAGGTGCAGGAGCACTGCCAGTTGTCTCTAACAAGTGTGAAGAAAACAGGTGAACCAGACTCCATGTTGCCACCCTCTGAGACCTTATTCACCATTACAGTGAATAATACAGCCCACCCACTGGCTATGCTGGGGCTGAGGAGGGGATACCCGGAGTGCTCACCACCCTAGGGACCGCTCGGTACCGCTGTATGAGCCGCGCTGTAGCGCGAGCCTGAGGAGAGTGAAAAATCTGTGAGGAGATGTGGAGTTTGCGCCGCTCAGCAGCGCCGCTAGAGGCCGAAAACGAAACTGAAAGCGCCGCCAATGGCGCACTTTTTACATTTAAAACACTGCGCCAATGGCGCACGAAAAAACAGCACACATTCCCCAGAACACTTTCCAAAACACATTAACAGACATGGAGCGCCCCCCCCGGGGCAGAGTGACCCCCCAAGCATCCCCACACAGCGCAGCAGCAGAACAGGGTGCAGAGAGCAGCATAACAGGGGGGAGACAGGGAGAACCCCCCACACACAGAAACACAGCCAGCATGTACTCACCTTGCAGCAGGAGAGACTACTTACCCGTCCCGCAAGCACCTTGGAGAACACCCTCGGTGCCAATAGAGGGACTCACTGGCTTGTTTCAGACAGACCTATCACAGAGTCGTACTGCGTAGCTGTCGGCCCGGTCCACCGCGAAAGATACAGTAGGTACTGTTCGATCTTGAGAGGACCGCGTGAGCATGAAAGCATCCCGGCCACCCCTGGAGCCATGGGGTATGTCGTGAACTGAGTTTCACGCACGCAAGGCGAGGATCAGCACGCTCGATGGTCGGACAGGGAAGACTACGAGGATACTAGTGTACCCAACCTGTTGCCCAGCCGACAGTTGAGTGAAGGTCCCAAAAATAAAATAAAATAAAATTCCCAAAGGAATAAAATTCAAAAGTAAAATCTTCCGGGAGACTGGCTCCTGAGAGAGCCACGTCTTCTCCTTCTGCTAGGTAGAAAAAAACTGAGGTCTGCTAGCTGCAGGTGGGAGGGTAATGTCCGGAGGGACCGCCCCCTGGGCGGGGCTGTTCAGCTCTGGTTTGTTCTAGAATGTTTTAACATTTAACATTCTGCCTAGGTCTTCTCCTGCAAGCAGGAACATATACCCACACGTTCAGTTATTAAGAGCCGCCGTGTTGGTCCATGGATGATAAGAGAAAATAATCTGATAAATGGGCTTTGTTAGATAGTTTAGATAAATATGGGGGTGAGGGGGGGGGGGGGTAGGTACATATTTTAACAATTATAACTATATGATTTAACTACAAATTTGTTGTAATGGTGCATGAGAGTTTTTATATTTGGCTTAAAATCATTAACAGGATAAAACCTGTTCAGGATACAACCTAAAAAAGATAGAGATTTATACCTCGGTCTCTAAAACAGGCAAGTCTGGCCATCCTCATGTATGACATGCTGCTAACCTTTAAAAGCCACTTCACATTATTCAGTCTGTACTGTACTGAAATGAGCCATTTCCTCCTTGAACACCAATAATTGACCTTCTCCTGCCTTGTTTCTGTTCGTCTGTGAGAATAAAATTCACGAAGAGGAAGAGAAAAAAGGAAGCAACAGGTTGCAGAATAAGACTTGCATGACTGTGAATCAAAACATTAAATATAAACCTAAATATGCCAATACTGGACCTACTTAATTGCTTACATTCCACTTCCTCCGTGCCACCCCAATCTAGTGTCAGACCTCAAAGTTCATTTCAAATTTCAAAGAATTGACAGGTGTAAAAAAAAAAAAAAAAAAAAAAAAAAGCAGTTTTGTCATGGGAGAAAAATTTGCCCAAGTGGAATAAATATTTAAGACCAAAGAGGATGTAAACAGCTTACGGGACATAAAAGATTACCACATCTACCCACCTAATAATGCAGTCCAAATCTCAACAAAATAAAATGCAAAATCTGGGAATATTTCATCCCTTTACATTAATATGGCACAACACACACACACATAACAAAAGAGATAGAGCCTCTGTCAGGATTTATTGCTGTCTATGTTCATACTGGGGAAACTTCACTTGCTGTCAGGACAGTAAATTATGGGAAATCTCTCCAATATGAAAAACAGATAAAAAAAATAAAAAAATAAGTTTTGAACAATGAGGAAGGGTTAGAAATTCTGACAATGCTTTTTTACTTTGAAGGCAAGTATTAAAACCATACAAAAAAGGTACACAGTATTGATTTGTCCGGTATGCCCCCAGGAGAGCTGTCTCCTGGGGGTATACCGGACACATCTAGTGACATCTATTATACCTGGATTCATTATAAGGCGGGTTTCCATTGTACCTTACCTTTTCCTCATTGGATTGCTGGCTGCTCTATTTGACAGCTCTATACCTCGAGCGCCCTATACCAGGGATGTCTGCCCCCACTATGTGATGTATGCATACCTTTTCCAGAATATTAGGGATATGCTTATTGCCGCCTAATCTATGGCTTTTCCCATAGTGGATACCCTCCACACTGGAAGCAACTGCATGTCCACCCTTAGCCTATAAACAGATATACATGGTGTTGCTACTTCTTGTGGAAGTTTCCCGTTTGTACATAGATTTCCAGATATTCGGATGTGTATACACTAGATCCTGTCCATTCCAAGATAGTGAGACTTGTTTTTTCTGCTCTTGCTACTTTGTTCGTCTTGAAGAAGCCTCACGGCGAAACGCGTGGACGTACAAGGGACTGAATCAATACTGTGTACCTTTTTGTATGGTTTTAATTCCTGAACACTGTATTTGTATTACTTTTTTTGCTCTAATAAATATACATTTTTGTAATCTCTATTGTTTCCTTGCCTTCAAAATCCGACCTTGGTTACTTCCCCTTGAGCAGCTTTCCATGTTCCCCTTTACAATTTACGGATGTGGCATTGTGAGTGCTTTTCTTCATTTTTCAATGCTTTTTTACTATCTGTGCATTTCTGTCTCAGTGACAAGAGCTCCCTTCATTTCTTGTACAGATGTCACAGGAAGAAGAACCGAGTGTCAATGGGCTCACAAACAGAAAAAAAAATGCCGAAGAACATGCTTGCTTTACATTTTTGCAATAGCAAAGTGGTTTAATCTACTAAAAACGGAATAATTACTAATTTATAGTACAACAACAGAAATAAATTAGATAGCACTGGTTTTATTTTTTGTATGCCTTCCCACAGCATAGACACACTATAATACACATGTTTTGATCAGTAGAACAATGCAGTATTCCCAAACTTTTGCGTCAGAAAAGCATTGATGTGTATACTATGGGGTTCTATGTGTATACTATCTTACTGAAATAGCTTACTATCACTTGTCATGAATAAGGATGAGCTCAGGCGTGTTCGCAACCCGCACGTGCAAAGCCCGCCAGGAAGTTGGCACTGCACAGCGCTAATCACAGGCAGCGAGACATTTCCCTATCTCTGCTACCCAGATCAGGAAGTGTCTCGCTGCCTGTGTTTAGCGCTGTGCAGTGGCGACTTCCTGGCGGGCCCTGCACGTGCGGGTTGCGAACACACCTGAGCTCATCCTTAGTCATGAATATGTGGGCCTCTTGTAATGTTACCAACATTAATGGAACCAATCCTACAGCACTAGCATGTCTGGTTTCTGTAAAGCTCAGATAAAATACAATGGAAGTCAAACCTTTTTCCATACTAACCCCTTGGCCCCAACAAATAGTTGAACTTGCACCCCCTTGAGAACCCCAATTTGTTCTTTTGGGTCCTGGGAAACACAATAGGCAGCATGTCCAACAGTGACTGCATACGTCAACATATTAGGGTGACACAAAACAGGATTCACACAAATGCTACATTTGTCCATGCACATACTGGAAAATTATTCACTTGCATGAATGGTTTATCAACTGTGGTTAGGGCTAGATTCACACTTGTACGGGTAATTGCCACTGCGGGACCCCGCCTGTTCCCACTTTCGCAAGCACCCATAGAGAAAAAACGCATAGGCGCTCAGGAGATGCCATTCGTCCTAATGGCTTTCCCATGCACTGGAAACCACAGAGTGGCTTCCCGAACTGGCAACTGCATTTGTGGTTTCCGGTTTAGGAAGCGTTTGTAGAAATGGCGCAGTGATGTATTCCCTACTTTTTGTTTAGGCGCAAAAGTGTGAAACTAGCCTTAGACCCCATACACACCATTAGATTTTCTGCAGATTTTTGTTTTCAGATTTACCAAAACCATATAATATGAGGTCAAACCTTAAGAGTTTCAATTTGAATGCAATCAGGCAGGCCCTTGCACTACATGGTTTTGGTAAATCTGAAGACAAAAATCTGCAGTAAATCTAATAGTGTGTATGGGGCTTTAGGGCCCTTTAACACGGACGTGTCCGTGTGCGGGCTCCACTTTGCTCAGAGGGGATCGCTCTGTCGATCCCCGCTGAGCAGGCAGATGACAGGTCTGTCTCCGCACACTGTGCAAGGACCGACCTCTCAGAGCGCCGCTCTCCCCTATGGGGGATCGGATGACGATGGACCGTAGAGTCCAGGTCGTCATGCGATCCGCCAGACGGATGGAAAAATAGGATTTTTGTACTCACCGTAAAATCCTTTTCTCTGACATCCATGGACTGACACGGCGTCTCTTATTCACTGTACACGTGGGTTATGTCCCTGCTTGCAGGAGAAGACCTAGGCAGAATGTGAGATGTTATACATACATTCTAAAAGCCAGAGTTGAACAGCCCTGCCCAGGGGGGCCGTCCCTCCGGACATAACCCACCCCCTGCAGTCAGCAGACCTCAGTTCGTAACAAAGCAGTACAAACTTTAAAAGGAAGGGTGGGTGCCGTGTCAGTCCATGGATGTCAGCGAAAAGGATTTTACGGTGAGTACAAAAATCCTATTTTCTCTTATCATCCATGGACTGACACGGCGTCTCTTATTCACTGTACACGTGGGATAACCCAAAGCAGTGTCAAGAGGGATGGAAGCAGTATAAATGGAAAAACCAAAAAAACTTCACTTCAAACAAGGCAGAGCTCCTCAACGGAGGAGTTGCAACTCTAAACAGTGGCTTGCAACACCTTGCGGCCGAAGGAAGCATCCGAAGATGCAGCCACATTAACCTTATAAAACGTAGAAAAGGTATGAACAGACGACCAGGTCGCCGCCGTGCACACTTGTGCAAACGAAGCTTGATGTCGGAAAGCCCAGGAAGCACCAATTTCCCCTTGAGAGCATAGGCTTGAATGACGGTTTGTCTGATCCACCTAGAAATGGTGGCAGACGAAGCCGCTTGACCCTGTTTCGGACCAGAGACAGTCACAAACAGTGAGTCAGACTTCCGAATAGAAGCAGTAGCAGACAGGTACACCCGCAAGGCTCGTACCACGTCCAATGTGTGAAGCACAAACTCTCTGGGATGTGATGGGTGAGGACACAAGGACGGGAGGCCTCATTTAGGTGAAAGGCCGAGACCACCTTTGGCAAAAAAGAAGGTCGCGGACGCACACCGCCTTATCCTTATGGATGACCCAATATGGCGACTTGCAGGACAAGGCCGCCAACTCAGACACTCGTCTAACAGAAGTAATTGCCACTAAAAGGGCCACTTTCTGAAACAAAGTCAAGAGGGGAATATCCCTGATATTCTCAAAAGGAGGTTCCTGGAGAACCGAGAGTACCAATTCAGATCCCACGGGGGGAGAGGAGGCTTAACAGGAGGGAGCACATGGCGAACCCCCTGCACAAAGGTGCTAACCAAGGAATGACCCGCTAGTGGTCGCTGAAAAAAGACGGCCAAGGCCGAAATCTGACCCTTAATGGTACTCAAAGCGAGCTTTTGGGCCACTCCATGCTGCAGGAAACGCAGGATTCTAGGGACAGAATACGTCCGAGGACGTCAGGCCAGCTCTTCGCACATGGCGATGTAAGCTTTCCAGGTACGGTGATAGATCATTCTGGAGGAAGACTTCCGTGCCCTTAATATGGTTGAAATGACCGAGTCCGAGAGACCTCGGTCTCTCAACACCTGGCTTTCAACAGCCATGCCGTTAAAGCCAGAGACTGTAAAGCAGGATGAAATATAGGACCTTGAGACAGAAGGTCCTCCCTTATTGGCAACCGCCAGGGAACGTCCGTGACGAGACGTACCAGATCGGCGTACCAGTGACGCCGAGGCCAATCCGAGGCAATGAGGCTCACTGGAATTCCCTCGGTCGCCACCCTGTGCAGCAGGCGAGGGAGCAACTGCAGCGGAGGATAAACGTATATCAGGTGATAATGACCCCATGGGGCCACCAACGCATCCAAGGCATCCGCCAAGGATCCCAGGATCTGGCCACAAACCTACAAACTTGCGATTGAGTCGAGAGGCCATCAGGTCCACATCCGGCACGCCCCACCGTCGGCAAAGGAGTTGAAATACCTCCGGGTGCAAGGACCACTCTCCCTGGTCCAGCGTCTGGCGACTCAAATAGTCCACCAGCCAATTGTCTATGCCCGGAATGTAAACGGCCGACACGCTTCTTTTAGCCCACTTCAGGGTACGGGTGACCTCGGAAGCCGCAGCTGAGCTCCGAGTCCCCCCTTAATGGTTGACATACGCCACCGCCGTGACGTTGTCCGACTGGATCCTAATGGAGCGATCCTGCAATCTCTCAGACCACGAGGAGAAGCACAGTCTGATGGCCCGTATTTCCAGAACATTGATCGTAAACGGGCTTCGTCCGGAGTCCAAAGCCCTTGGGCTGACAGGACTCCCAGACTCCACCCCAGCATCCGTCGTGAACACCGTCCATTGGTCGGGGAGGAACAAATTCCCGGACTGAAGAGCCGAGGAGCCCAACCACCATGTCAGGGACGCCCTGACCAGGTGACTCACCTGGATCAGAAGATCCAAAGACAACAGGGATTTGTTCCAAGTGAACAAGATCTCCTTCTGCAATGCCCTGGTGTGTGATTGGGCATACAGAACGGCCTCGAAAGAGGCCACCATGAGTCCCAGGACTATCATGCAAAAACGGATTGACGACCATTTTCGGGATGTCAGCACACGCACTGCAGACTGAAGTGTCAGTAACTTCCCTGGAGGTAGGAATATCTTCGCCTCCAAGGAGTCCAGAATCAGACCTAGATACTCCGGACGCTGAGTCGGGACCAGGACTGACTCCTGAATGTTCAGGAGCCACCCGAAGTCCCTGAGGGTCCGACTGACGATAGTCACACTGTCTTCTAATTCTGAGCCACTTTCTGCTCTTAGAAGAAGATCGTCCAGATAGCCCACGACAGCGATGCCTCGCCGTCTCAGCAAAGCTAGAACCGGCGCAAGCACCTTGGTGAACACCCTCGGTGCCAAGGCTAGGCCGAAGGAAGAGCCACAAATTGACTTTGCGGATCGCAAGCGCAGAAACTTCTAGTGACTTGCGCAGATCGGAACATGCCAGTAGGCGTCCTTGATGTCCAAGGCCGCCAGAAAATCCCCTTGACGGAGTGTATCGATCACCGTGCGAATGGATTCCATGCGGAACTTTTGCACCTTCACGAAGGCATTCAGGGCCTTGAGGTCCAGGATAGGCCGAACCCCATCCTTTTTTGGGACGACAAACGGATTCGAGTAGACTCCCTGAAACCTCTCCTGTGACCAAACCGGCATAATCATTCCGGACCTGATCAAATCCTGAATAGCCCCCATAGGGCTGCCCGACGGGCAGGAAGGAGAGGAAGATTTGAGGGAAGAATCTGTCTGGGACCAGGAACGGAACTCTACCCTGTAACCTGAGGTGATCACCTCGCACACCCACCGGTAGGAGATCCAGGAGGTCCACCGATTCGTGAACCTGCAAAGTCGTCCCCCCACCCCAGTCGGGTGAGGGCAAGACTTAACGTGGAGGCAGGCTTGGGAGCCGGCTTGTTTGGCTTACGCACCCAGGGGCGCATGTGTCCAACAGCCACACTGCTGTCAGTCTGGGAGGGCCTACCCGTGGACTCTGACTGACGAAAATAAAAACTTTTTTTGCTGGAAAGGAAGGACCCTGCTTACAGCAGGCCTCCTTACCCTAGCTAGACTGAGGAAGAAGAGTGCTTTTACCTCCCGTGACATCCTTGATGATGTCATCCAGCGCAGCACCTAAAAGCCTACCACCTTTAAATGGTAGATCCGTCAGAAGCTTCTTAGAGGCTAGGTCAGCAGACCAGCATTTCAACCAGATAAGATGACGCAATACCACCGCCAAGACAGAGGCCCTGAATATTAAGGGGCCGCGTCTAACGTGGCATCGCAACATAAACCAGGCCCTGCACCATTTGGTGGGCCAGAGCAATAGTGTCTGGAGGAAGAATATGCTCCTGTACAGTTTGGTGCAAAATTTTTGCCCATCCCGCAAGTGTCTGAGACACAATGGTCGCCGCTACCACAGGCCGTAGGGCGGACCCCAACAAGACAAACATGGCTCTGCTCACCACTTCTGACCTCCTGTCAGTGGGGTCCTTAAATGCAGGAGTCCCCTCCATCGGGAGAGTGGTGGCCTTGTTCAACCGGGCGACTGGAGGGTCAACCACTGGGGGAGAAGCCAACGTTTTAAGTAGGGCATCTTCAAGGGGTATCTGATAGACAAACGCTGCGGGACCATAAAAGTCTTCTGCGGCTTTTTCCCAGACCTTATCAATGAGCTGGTTAAAGAAAGGTACATATGGAAAAACCTTTTTAGAAGGCTCAGCCTTAAAGAACCAAAGGAGACTGTCCGCCTGAGGTTCTGCATCCGCAGCATTCAGCTTGAGAGTGTCCCTCACGGCAGCAATGAGTTCACTAACAAGCGCCCTGTCATTTACTGACTCAGAACTGGAGTCTTCCTCGCAAGGAATGTCCTGTTCAAAACCATCAAATATTCAGAGCTATGGTCCTGAGCGGTAGTGGCTAGGCCCATATCTGAATCAGCGCACACCCCCCTTTTTTTTTTTTGTGGAAATAAAGTGGGGAGAGGGGCTTTTTGCTCCCTTGCGCTCACACACTGCTTCCCTCCTGGTCAGAAATGATTCCAGGGCTGCCGACAACTGGTCCATAGGGACCGCAGGTGCTGGAGCACTGCCTGTTGCCTCAAACATGTAAGGGGAAGCTGTGACACTGTCTCCATATTGACCTTCTCCGAGACTCCTCAGATAAAAAAAAAAGTCCACCCACATGATTTGCTGACTGAGGAGGGGGCGCCCAGGGGACTCACCAGACCAGGACTGCTCAGATACGTCTGTCTGTACCACGCTGTGTCAGCGCGAGTGAGCTGTGAGGAGATTGTGAGGAGATTCACGCTGTTACAGCTGCGATAGAGGCCAAACTAGTGCTGAAAAGCGCACGGGCTACAAGAAAATGGCCACCGCACTTCACTGAGGCGATCCGCGGCAAAATGGCCGCCATGCGCAGATAAAATAAAAAAATACAAAACAGCACACACACAGCGCCAAACGGCGCCCAGGCCCCAAAATGACACAAAAGGCCCCCAGCGATATGCAGACCAGCATGAGCCCCCCCCCCAGGACAGTATGACCCCCAGGCATCCCCCACAGCACAGCGCCAGCAATGGTGACAGAGAGTGACAATAAAACACAGGGGGAGACAGGGAAAATCCCCCACAGAGAAACACACACAGCATTTTGTACTCACCAGGCAGGAGAGACTACTTACCCATCCCCTGAGAGACCCACTGGTGTGTTTCTGACAGACCAATCACAGAGTAGTACTGCGTAGCTGTCGGCCCAGTCCACCGCAAGAGAAACAGTCCATCAGGTACTGTTCAATCTTGAGAGGACCGCGGGAGCATGAAAGCAACCCGGCCACCCCTGGAGTCATGGGGCATGTCGTGAACTGAGTCTCACGCACACAAGGTGAGGATCAGCACGCTCGATGGTTGGACAGGGAAGACTACGAGGATACTAGTGTACCCAACCTGTTGCCCAGCCGACAGTTGATTGAAGGTCTCAAAAATAAAATAATAAAATTCCCAAAGGAATAAAAATTCAAAGTAAAATCTTCCAGGAGACTGACTCCTGAGAGAGCCACGTCTTCTCCTTCTGCTAGGCAGAAAAAAAAACTGAGGTCTGCTGATTGCAGGGGGTGGGTTATGTCCGGAGGGACCGCCCCCCTGGGGGGAGCTGTTCAACTCTGGCTTTTAGAATGTATGTATAACATCTCACATTCTGCCTAGGTCTTCTCCTGCAAGCAGGGACATAACCCACGTGTACAGTGAATAAGAGACGCCGTGTCAGTCCATGGATGATAAGAGAAATAGGGTTTTCCTCCATCACACTTTGGCGGATTGGAGTATTCAAGAGGTAAATATTGCGTATTAAAAGAAAATGGCAAGCATTGAAACATGCAAAAATAACATGAATATCATACATTTTCTTTTCTTTATCAGTGTACAATAATCATTCTGCATTTATATACTGTGTGTGTGTATATATACACATACATATACACACACACATACATATATACACACACACACATCCAAAATGATTAGAGCCTCCTTTGGAATCAAAAGTGCAATCAGTTAATGGTGGTGACTTATTGCAAATGCAAACAAAAGCATGTGTATGGATAAACCAACACAGCAATTACATTTAATATTATAGTCAGGAATGCTGCACTAAAGTGTACAGTAATAGCTTCCAATAAATATGTAAGTGTAAATAAAATGTAACTCATGCTGAGTAAATTGCGTTAGAGAATAATAAGCAGTGTTTGGCACTGAGCAAATTAGCAATGAACTGGTAGGAATACATTCCTCTACTGTAATGGGATACACATTCTAGTTTAATATCACAGTTTAATAAAGCACACCAGTTAAAATAAAGCCATAGTAATAAGTAGCAATTTTCCAGTGGTGCAGTATTTTTCAAGCATTTCATTTTTACTTTAAAACTGTAGCTGTCTTATGTCATGTCTATTAAACAAAATCTGTTGCAGCTTATGCTATATATTTTTCTTGTCTATTACACATGAAACACTGGTTATAGAGAACCTCGTATTATTTAATGCAATGAAAAAAAGTGCAAATAATTTTGATTTTAAGTAAATTAAATGGTTGATTTGGTGCTGAATGTTATAGTACATTACTTCTTACTCTGCCTTTTTAATTAAAGCGGAGTTTAAGGGTTTAAAAAAAAAAAAAAAAAAAAAAAAAACGCCACTGTGATGGTTGCATCTTCTATTATACATTCCGGCATATGTAGTGAATAGTCTATTTTTCACCTGCAATGCGGTTTACTGTGTCTACTTTTGTGTAGTGAACTCATCCAGGGGATCACACACACCCGCTGCCAATCTAACCCCCTCACTATATATATATGTGTGTGTGTGTGTGTGTGTGTGTGTGTGTGTGACCTACAGAACATGCACTTCCTTCTCAGAGAACTTGGCCCATGTCAAGGAGAAAAACGTCCCTCCGGAGAGTTACCAGAGGCCCTCACTGTCACCATGACTCTGCGCTGGGTCTTCAGAAAGTGTCACCTCCCTGGCCTCCTCTATCCAAGATACAGGTCCCCTCGCAAGGCGGTACCCTGGGAGCTCTCGATCCTTAGCGGACCCCAGCCGAAGGTTGCTGGGCCCCGGGCCTCCTATTTAGTACCTCACCCCAGACTGAAGGTGTCTGGGATTGAACAGCAGCTCCGCCTCTGGGCCTAGGGCACCCTGAGGCGACACACGCACACACCAAGGCCTTAGGTGCCTTGGATGCGGAACGACCAACCGACCAGGCCTCCGGGCCTAGGGCACCCAGAGGCGACACACCCAGGCCTAAGGTGCCTGGGCGCGGAACCATGACGACGACGACCTCTGGAAGATGGCTGCCCCTTTTTATACCCTCTCCCGACAGGCACAGCAGGTTCCCCGCCGCACTGCTGTTAAGAGGGGATAAGAAAAGGCACAACCCTGTACTGTGGTTCAACCCGGGCCTATGGCAACAGCGCCACCTATAAGCCCCAGGGAACTGTACATCCACACTATCTCCCAGGGACAGAAATGGTCCATGAACCCTAACAATTTCTGTATCTGAGCCTTATTACCACTCAGACACTTCCCCTAAATATAGCACCCCGCTACATTATATATTATACACACACACACACACACAGGTACATAGAAACACAAAATATTGGGGTAACATACATTTCGAAAGTAGAATTCCAGCTTATGCCTAACTTTATTAAAACTATCCCCTCCCGCTTCTTACATCAATGCTTACTAACCTGTGTAAGAAATATATATACTATACTAGCCTATTTTCAAGCCGCTAGGTGTGGACCATTTATATACCTCCTGAACATGGCTGGAAAAATACCAGTATGTGGCCAAGTGAGCCCTTGCCATTACTGTTCTCCTTCACGATCACAGGAGTGAGTCCTTTCTCTGATTCAAACCCCCTCATCACATGGGCCTTCTTTCCCCTATTGCAGTAGCTCTAAACTCAGTTTGGGCACTCTCTCTTGTGATGGTGAAGATGAGCAGTAACAGCTCAGGCTCTCTTTCAGCAACATCCTGGGAGTCTTCCAGTCAGGCTTCATAAGATAAGTAAATGGCCTACACCTATAGCAAGCGCATTGTTCAACCTTAGCTAAAACCAAGGTAGCAAACAAAGTTTCATTCAATCCGCACAATCAAACTTCAATGCAAAAGGCTTCAATTTACTTTTTACTGGTAATGGCAGTGATCAGCGATTTTTTGCGGGACTGCAACATTGTGGCGGACAGATCGGACACTTTTGACACTTTTTTGGGACCATTGACATTTATACAGCGATCGGTGCTAAAAATAGCCACAGAATACTGTATAAATGTCACTGGCAGGGAAGGGGTTAACACTAGTAGGCGATCAAGGGGTTAAGTGTTCCCTAGGAGAGGTTTCTAACCATGGGGACAATGTAGTGACTGGAGGAGGGGACAGATCGCTGTTCCTAAACACTAGGACCAGCAGATCGGTCTATCCTCCCCTGACAGAATGGGGATCTGTCTGTTTACATTCACAGATCCCCATTCTGTCTATCTCAGGAGCGAAAACGGATGGCGGGTAGACATTTCACTTGCCGGCCACGCGCTTTGGCTCCGGCGTCGCCCCTAGTGATCTTAAAGTGGCCAACGTACAATGACGGCGTATTCGCTCAGGAGAGCCAACCTGCCACAGTACAACTGCGGTGGCTGGTCCTTAACCGTTTTCTGTATATTCCTATAGAAATCAAGCCTGGCATCTATATATGTCACGTTACTAAAATCTGATTAGCATTTTATGTTTAAATTAAACCTGTCAAGAGATACACTGAGGCTGCCACGGTCAACCTATTTTTGGAAATTCTAATTGCCTGGCTTTTCCTACATACCTTCTTCAACACTATGTGAAGCACTCAACTGGAACGCATAGGTAAACTTGGTAAAGAAATATTAGAATTCCTTACATACACACTTGTTGCAGATAAGAGATTCATAAAGGAGGGTCAATATGGCAGCCAAATACCACGAGTTTACAGAAGAAGAGGTCAGCAATGCCAGCCTGTGTATCTTTCATGATAGGTTTCCTTTAACACAGCATTTTCTGTTATTATTATCCGCCTTTAATTTCCCCATTTCTAGTTATCTGAACACAGGAAAATCTACCAATTTTTGTAACAACTTTATAGCAATAAGCACAGAACAGATCCTCTGTGAGATAATGGTGTATTGTTTTCCCCTACAAAAAGCTATACCCAGACCAATGTATCACCCACAGGAGCTTCGTAGAAAACTACAAAACTAAAACAGTTGCTATCTTCCATTAAGTTCACCATAAATCAGGCCTTGGCCAGCATGATTTATAGAGTTCTTTCATTTCACTTATCTCTAACTAGGTTTCTATGTTCTGAAGAGCGACCAGCCAGAGGCACCATCTCCAGCCTAGAAATGTGAATTCAACTGAACAGGTTGTAAGAACAAATCATTCCTAAGACGACCAGAAGCTTAATTACAATTCTAGTATTTGAACATTTAAACATCAGCGATTTACACAAATGGGTTTCCTGTCTGAAGACTGAAATCTTCATTTGTTTCCAAACTTATTAAGCTTTCTATTCTCCCGTCCTCAGTGATATGGAGCAGTACTGAGGAGATAACAATATAAATAAACCATCCTCAGCCTTACAATAAAATGAGATTTATAATCCAAATAAACGTAACTCATAGGCCTCCTGGGGAATGGCATTTAAAATTTAGGGGAATGTGAAGTGTTTTATTTATATTTTCTTTGTGCATTATGTTGAGGGCTGATCAGTCTGGTTAAAATATGAACTATTACTTATGAATATTTCCTATTTACTACTTACAACCAGAAAATGACAAGCGGAGGCTTCATTTACCACTTTTCTGAAGGCTGACTAACAGGAGCTTGAATTACACACACACACACACACACACACACACACACACACACACACACTGTCAAACTAGTGTGTAGACAGTGCTGGGCTTTCTATTAAATCCAGCCATTTCTGCAAATAAAGGAAAAAATTGGTACAATTTTTTTTTTTATAAAGTTGTAACTAACACATTTAAAGGATAAGTTCACCTGTGCATTATATTTTTTCTAAGTAGCCTGCAGAGCATTGCACCTGCGATCTGCAGATTGCGGGTGCAATGTCCGACTCCTGCAGACTCTCGGCATAGCTGTCTGTTCGTACCTTGTACAGGCAGAGAGTTACCTGAGAGCAGGAAGATCAGTGGACTATGAGTACTCTCACAAGAACCCTCGCAGCTCATTGAAGACTACAAGCCACCAGCTGTAATGGCTGATGGTACTAGTAGGCATTAATTCAATGGAAACGGAATAAATGAATGGCCTAGCTGCGTGGGCGGAGCCCTGCACAGCTGCGCTGTTTTCAAATTGTTACAGCGGGTTCAGGGAGAGTAGTCCCTGCCCGTTATCACAGGGAGGGGGAAGAGGCTGCAGATACTGAAACATGTTACAAGTTCCACCCTAAAAACAGGTGAACTTAGCCATTAACGTTGACCAAAAACCATTAAAAAGTTTCCCTTAAGGCTCCGTTTACACAAGGGCAACTTTAGACGCGACTTGAGTCGCACAGAATCACATGACAATTGAAATCACATTGTCTGTAATGATGTCCGTTGCATACTAGTTGCCCTTCATAATGATGAAAGATGGATCAAAATCCAATCTCACCAGTGCAAAAGTAGAAATAACAAAGGCTCTTAAACATTTTGCCTTTTGATAACCCTTGGGTTTTAGAAACACTTTTAAGCACATCTTTTGGTTGCTGCAGCACACTTTATTCTTTTATATAGAAAGAAGAACAAGAAGCCACCCAAACCAACTACAGTAAGATAATTCACTCTTTAAAATGCCAATTGGCTTAACTAAGCACTTAATGCGGAGCTCCACCCGCAAATATTTTTTTTTAAAAGTCAGCAGCTACTAACACTGTAGCTGCTGACTTTTAATAAGCACACTTACCTGTCCTACTCTCCCGTGCTGATGGGCGATGCCGATCCCTCGATCAGTGCAGGTCCCGCGCCGCCATCCACACTAAGGGAAACAGGCAGTGAAGCCTTGCGGCTTCAACTGCCCGTTTCCTACTGCGCATGCGCGAGTCTCGTCCCGACTTGTGAATGGGCGGGTGCTCTCTGGGATTACACACAGTTCCCAGAAAGCAGCGCGCCCCATTCACTAGAAGAGGATGGGGAAGAAGACAGACCGCGGTTACGGAAGAGGCAGATTATGGACTTCTGCATAGCAACAGGTATTTCGGGTGAGTATAAAAAAAATAAAAAAAAATTCAATTTTTTTTTTCTATTTTTTGGGGGATTTTTTTGTGAAAAAAAAAAATTCTGGGTGGAACTCCACTTTAAAAAAACAAATCGTAGGTTTACAATCACATTAAAGTAAAAAGAACAAACATGTCTATATTTACCTGCTCTGTGCAATGGTTTTGCACAGAACAGCCCCGATCCTCCTCTTCTGGGGTCCCCTGTCAGCGCTCCTGGCACCTCCTCTTTAAAATCAGATGCCCCATGGAAAGTTGCTTTTCATGGGGGCACCCGTGCAGGCTTTCTCCTGAGTCCATTGAAACAGAAAGCGGGACTCGGCCCTGACCCCCATTCCCGTGTCACAGCTTTTAATTGACAGCAGCGGGAGCCAATGGCCCCTGCTGCTATTAATCTGTCCAATGAGGAGAGTGACAATGGCTGGAGCCACTGTGCTCGTGCACATTGCTGAATCAAGCTCAGGTAAGAAAAAAGGGGGGTTCGGGGGGGCTGCTGCTGCACAGAAGGGTTTTCACATTAATGCATAGAATGCATTAAAGTAAAAAACCTTAAGGCTTTACAACCACTTTAACTACACTTTGTGTAGCAATACTCAAGTGTTCTTCTGACAACCAATCCTCTTCTCCACCTACTATAAATATGAAAAAAAAAAATGGCATTAACAGGTAGACACCCTTAATCCAAAATCATACCTTCAAAGGAGTTCTATGCAATGAGGTGAAAACCCTTTTGTGGTGCAGCTGCCCCCCAGAGCCCCACATTTCTACTTACCTGAACCCGATCTTTCCAGCAACGAGAACGAGCCCAGCAGCTCCAGCCACTGTCATGGGCCCTCATCGGATAGATTGATAGCAGCAGGAGCCATTGGCTTCCGCTGCTGTCAATCAAATCCAGTGACACGGGAGCCGGGGGGTGGGGCCAAATCCAAGCCCTGCTGTCTGTGTCAATGGACGCAGCAGCAGGACTCGGAAGTGCCCCCATGGAAAGTGGATCTCTGTGGGGGCACTCAATGTGGAGGAGGAGCCAGGAGCGCCGCCAAAGGACCCCAGAAAAGGAAGATCGGGCCGCTCTGTGCAAAACGCTTTCACAGAGCAGGTAAGTATAACATGTTTGTTATTTTTTTTTTTAAACGAACCTTTACAATCACTTTAAACTCACTAAATCTCCCCTGTAAACCATTTTGGGACACTTAGGGGTCGATTACATGGATTTTTTTTTTTTAAATGCGTATTGTAACAAGGGATACAATGTAACAATTCTATGGAACGCTAGCGGGAATCCGAAAATAAATATTGTTACATTTACGTGCCAATTCTCTCTAGCATTCTCTAGAATTAGGATAGTGCAAAGAGCAATGCTAATGCGCAAAGTGTAGCAACTCATACTAGCTGACCAGTATCTGCAATTTAACTGATCTGACTACAATAAACTGATTGCTATTGGCTACAGAACTTTGTGCATAAGTACAGTTTTTTCTGCTGCCTTAAAAACTTTTATTTTGTTGAGGAGAAAAGAAAACATTAACAACAAGAAATAGTGGTTTGTTGTCTGCAGAGTGAATCTAAATAGGGAGTGACTTTTTCATTATTAAATCAGTTGATGCACATACAGTACTCTAATGAGGAAAGTTGCAGGTTCTACATTCCTTTAGAAGTATTTCATCCTTTGGGAGGCCATCACCAAAACTGAAATTTTTGTTGGAGGATGCCCAAATCTGACTTGTATCTTAGTGCAGGCTTCTGGGAAAATCAATAAGCCAATCATGGAAGCAGGAAATGACGTTTCTGGAAGTATTCCATACACCAACTGTGTACAGAAGGCCTCCAGGTTGCATTATTTCATTGAATTATACAGAAAATTACAGTGCTGCAGATTGAAAGGGAAAGGTAATTTTAAGAACATTGAATTACAACGTTTGTATCTATTGTGGGTTTCTCAGCCTGGGCACCCTGATTGAAAAAGGCTGCTATATGCTATATTATCATTTCTAGTTTTTGCTAATTTTTTCCCAACAAAAGTGGAAACATACCCAACAGTCTCCTAAATCAATATAAACTGCTGTACGATGTTCCAAAGTGAATTCAAAGGTGAGCATAGTAGACCAAAGAAAAAAAAAAAGGTCAGTATCCCTGCATTGCATTTTTGTTTTTGTGGGAACCCCTTTAAAGTATTTAAGGTCTAGACAGCCGCACTGTGTAGCGGAAATAGTTTTCCTAATCACTGACTGCCAAAGCAAATCAAGGGTTGAAGACTGTCCTGTGATTGGTCACCATATTTCAGAAAACAAGATATTTTAATTTCTAGTTTTATCAGACACAGTGTAGCCTGGCCCAGATTTTTAGTTTCCATTGGCAACTAGGGACAGACATTTTTAGCAGATGAAATTGGCTGAACCTAATGGAACTTTTCTGGAGTTGATTAAAAAAAAAAAAAAAAAGTCAGCACACTCTTAGTCTTCCTTTTAAATTGCAATATAACTAGCAGTGAATGACAATAAAATTAATTTTGATACAATTGAGAATTTAAAAATTTGCTTTAAAAATAGAGAAACTTTTTTAAGCAGCATAGGAAATATAAGCAAATGTAATGTGTTTGGAAATGTAAATAAATAGATTTTTGTATCTTAGGACAGTATCAACAATTAATTTTGAAACGGACAGCAGGAATAATTGTATAGTGTTAAAGCGTAACTAAATTAAAATTTTAATGAAATAGAAGAGTCTTTTACATTGTGCAGGATATCTTTTTTACTTATTACATATGTACAGGTATTGCTATAACGCTGACAATTTACCCAGTGCTTTACACACTGTGGTCAGTCCTGCTGTGTGGCTTCACGGCAGAGGATGATCGCAATAATAACAATCAAGCCAACGAGCTCTGCATGTCAGCACATAAGTGTGTGCTGCAGCGGGTGTGCACATCCCAGGATTACAACGCTGCTCTTGCATAGACACACATTGTTGCCCATGAAGTGGAAGGCTTAACACTGGCAGGAACTCAACATATAAACTGGGAAAAAAAAACAAGCCTGCTTTGTGAAAGAAGAAACTCACAGGAGATGCAGAAGAGTAGGCTACCATTGAAAGATTTTTTTATTTTATGGTTTACATACTTTATTTACACTTACCGCCATGCTGTCCTGTCTAAGATACAGCTCTCCTAAAACTATGCTCAGAGTGCTTTGGTACCAGCAGTCAACTAATTCTACTCAGAAAATAGCAAGCACATGAACCTGAAGCACTGAGCGAATGGTGCCACCGAGGACCACTGGATCTCGGAAAGGACAGCTCGGAGGTAAATGTAATTAACACTTTACACCTACATCTTACATTACTTTTTGGATTGAATTCCCGAAACTCTCCTTTAAATACCTTAACCAATGCAAACCATGTGTATTTATTTCTAGCTCACCGTTTCAAGATCCTGGGAAACACGGCGTCTGCGCAGTTCCTCCATTCTCTCGCACACGTCTGTGAAACAAGTGTTGTAGTAATCAGCGTACTGCTCAGCGAGGTCGTCAATATTTCCAAGTGAACCATCCTACAAACAAATAGAAGACAGAGTTAGTGAGTATCATTTAAACCCCATAACCTAGTCCTAAATATTACATTACATGCGTTTGCCAAAAAACAATTATAAGTAGAACCCCCAACAAAGGCTTCCGGATCCACAGCTGTAAACAGAATCTCCTTTCAATCATTTTAATATGCACAAAGTCAAAGCCAAAAACACAACCCTTTAATAGGTTTCTAAATCTCTTAAAGAGAAAGCAATTGATGCAAAACAAAAAAAAAAAAAGCTAAATTGCTTGAATGTCTCTAGCTGTATTTAAGAAGCATGAAGCATACATAAATACTTGTTACTACTGGATAAGGTGTAAAAGAAAAACAAAAAATGTATGTATGTATGTATGTATGTATGTATAATACACACACTAATATATATATATATATATATACACATACACACACACACACACACACACTCACTCATATATATATATATATATAAATAAAATACACACACAAAAAAATCATATAGCTTATATCTTATATAATTATACCCAGTTGTCAGCTTCACTTTCTTGCTGTCCTCTTGGGGAGACTTCTCCTCACTTCCTGTTCTGGTGATACAACAAGACGCAAAAGGAAATCTCACCAAAGTGAAAGGAAAATCCTCTTTTATCCTGGGTTTACACTAGAGCACGGAGCTGCTCACAGCAGGGGTCCGGGGTGTGTCTATTCACCAGTTCAGGTCCGATTTCAGCCCGAATTTTTGGCTGAATCCAGACCTGAAACAGGCCAAAAGATGCACAGGGATCCTGTGCAATTCACACCGGAGACGCTGCGGAGATGTGTGAACCGGCTCCATAGAGAGCTGGTCACAATCTCCTGCTATGCGAACTGGATGTGGGGAAACCCGTATCCAATTCACAATAGTGTGAACCCAGCCTCAGATAGCTGTCACCAAACAAGTGTCTCTCCTTCATATCCTGTTCTGGTGACAACTGTAAAATGTCCCCATCCCTTTCTGCCTGATGACAAGGGTGAATGAAGCTTCCCTCCAACCACTTTGCATATTATTTTATATATACTGTGATTCTGTACTTGCCAAATATGCTGCAGAAATCTCCCTCCACTGAGTCTGGCTGCAATCATTTTAGCTGTGGGCAGCTGAAGCTGCTGCCTGTTCACTTCCTGGATTTACACAGACAAACAGAGGCACACCTCCAGCTCTGCAGCTCTCATTGGCCCTCTTATGGCTCATACCCTTCCCTTCCTGGCAAACTCTCACGAGAGTGAGAGCTGTGCATGATGTCATAAGCCTAGGCTTTTTTCCAGACAAGAAACACAAAGTGGGCTGTATAAGGTATTTACTGGTATAAAAAAAAAAAAAAATTACTAGACAAAGTTACAAATTACTGAAGTTTCACTCTAAACACACAGCATATAGGCCATCAAACTATCAAAAGCTAAAACATTATGTATTTGTGATATTACATGCATTTTTTTTTTATTTGACAAAAATCTTTTTTTAATTGTTATCAATAATATATTATTAAACTGTTACACTTAAAGTGGAAGTCCATGCTATAACTAAAATCGCTGCATCTATAGACACCAACATTCTAACACTAACCTATCTAGCCCTGTAAAGAAAAAATCTGTATACATACCTTTTCTGCAGGCGATCCGACAGGATCTCCAATGGCGGAAGCTCTGCTGAGGACACAGCCGACAACAGCTGTGAAATAAATGGGGAGAGACGTCACCCCTAGACTTACAATAGGGCTTTCATTGTTGGATGTGTCCTCTACACCAGCCTCCACAGCGAAAGCCATGGCTGACAGCTCAACATGGGATTGTGTCAGAACGCCTGCAGAAAAGGTATGTATACTGATTTTTTCTTTACAGGGCTAGATAGGTTAGCGTTAGAATGTTGGTGTCTATAGATGCAGGGGTTTTAGTTATAGCATGGACTTCCACTTTAAACACGGTTGCTTTTTTTCCCCATATGTTGGAAGAAAGAAGTATATTGAAGGCTATAGCAATACTGTGCTCCATCAACTTAGTAAAAAATGCATAAGTATGATGTTGTTGTACACTGCTTTCGCTGACTTTCTGGACACATTCTGATTATTACTTATCTTTACTCAAAGCAGCATTTATCACCTAAGTTATGCTTTGTGAAAGCTGTAAAATGGTTCCAAAGGTCACCATATAGTTTAGCACACTGCATATGACATGAAATGTATGAACAATGATATCTCCTAAATCCTTTGTCCACTCAATGTCTTTGCAGATCTTTCAGGGTTTCTAGCAGAAAAGTTAGAGAGTGAAAGCAATAGCCATGTGGATGTTCCTAGGTGTATAGATAAAATACTACGAGAGGCCTAAAAAACTATTATATAAAGTAAACTATTATATAAAACTTTTGTGATGAAACAGTGGTAAATTAGGACAATGAATTACATTTTTTCTTTCCCAAGGTGTTATAATTACCGTATTTAAAATTAGGGGGAAATCGTGGGTGCGTGTTATACGCCGAACCTCCGCTGATCCCCTCGCTGAAACGAGCGAGAGGAGCCAAGATACACGAAGCCGAAGTACACTCGGCTTTACTCGGCTCCTCTCGCAGTCCCGCCCATCTCTGACTGCGCCGCTGACATACAGAAAGCCGAGTGTACTTCGGCTAGTCTCGGCTCCTCTCGCAGTCCCGCCCCTGACTGTGAGCAGAGCCGAATCTAGCCGAAGTACACTCGGCTTTCTGTATGTCAGCGGCGCAGTCAGTGGAGATGGGCGGGACTGCAAGAGGAGCCGAGTCTAGCCGAAGTACACTCGGCCCCGCTCGCTCCTCTCCACACAGAAATCGGCGCCAATTTTAAAAATCGCAGAGACTGGCAAGGCTGCAAAGGCACTGGGCAAGGCTGCAGATGGACACTGGGCAGGGCTGCAGATGGACACTGGGCAAGGCTGCAATGATGGACAAGGCTGTATTTAAATTTAAGTTTTTTTTCCTTGAATTTCCCTCCTAAAAGTTTTTTTCCTTAAAATTCCCTCCTAAACTTGGGGTGCGTGTTATACGCTGGCGCGTGTTATAAGCCGATAAATACGGTATGTTTTTTTCAATACCGCTTGGCATATATTTCGGCTTCTCGTGGCATGTTCCCATCCTGTACCCATAAGGTGATATTGGCACCAGCTAAAAAAAAAATACTGTGGCATTTTAAATGATATCTACTTTACCAAAGCCATTAAACCTTCACCTTTTATCCACTACAATACTGGCAGGGCACTAGAGTACTTTACCTTTCCGCATAATTCTTAATTTTGCTTAATTTTGCTAAATGTTAAGAAATCAAAATTTAGGACGCTAAACGATATCTTTATACTCCAAAAATAATCCACACACATCCATACTTCACGTGCATTGTTTATTACTACCTCCATGAACTACCAAACCTCTCCTCATTTCTGTTTGTTTAGAATAAGCAACGGTTACATGGACTGCTCAATGCAAACTACACATCCCATAGCCCATCTCGGGGAGCCAAAAAGGGAGGGTGGACTATGGAGAACAAATGTAGCCACCCTCCAAACAGGGAGCTGGATCACAGATGCAAAAAAAAAGAAAAAATTTTTGGGAGGAGGCTGGGAGCAAAAGAAAAGTACTTCATTTCAGCAAAAAATACATACTTGCATAGATTTCTTTTTAACCACTAAAGCCCTGTACACACGATCGGATTTCCTATGGATTTTAAACCGATAGATTTTTCCATCGGAAATCCGATGAAGCTGATTTCCATCAGTCTTGCCTACACACCATCAGTCAAAAAACCGATTGTCCCAAACGCTGTGACGTAAAACACTCCGATGAGCCAAGAAAAATTAAGTCCTATGCTTCTGAGCATGCGTCGACTTGATTCTGAGCATGTGTGGGTTTTTTTATCCGATGGAGTTCCCCACAGACGATAGTAATTTGCCATCGTTTTTTTTTTTCATCAGATAAATTTAAAGCATGTTCTATTTTTTAACATTGATGGAAAAAAGACCGATGGGGCCCATACACGATCGGTTTGTCCGATGAAAAAAATCCCCATTTAATATTTAGGTATGTTATATTTATCAAAGGCGTGCAGCAATGGCAAATATGAAACAGCGCAACCAAATTAACTATTTTAATTGACTAAAAAGTGCACAAAATTGCAAATGACTTTTGGAATACCTGGTATAGCACAGATTTAACCTTTTTATAAATTGAACTGTCAGTTCTTCCTGCTGTGAAACAGCAAAAGATCATCTAAAAATTGTACAAAATAACTGTTTTAAATTATATTGAGAGGGCTGTTGGATGTATTCTGTCTGTATGTGTGTTGAGAGAAGATCTGAACAGCAGAAAAGCAACAAAGATATATGGTCTGACAACAGGATGAAATTAAATAAATAAATCATAAAATTTTATATTTGGGTTATACTTTAAGAGTATTTACTACACACTAACCAAGGTTTTTCGTTTTTTCTTCTCATAGGTAGGAATACCACACAGTGTCAACAGGTTACCAAATACTTTTTTAAATATTGTAAAAGATTACCAGTAATCTGCCATTATATAAAGATACCTACGCAAACAGGGGATGTCCTACTAAATATAAAAAAAAGTGTAGGCCAAATGGTTGGCAGACCCCGCCACGGCTTCCTAGATACAAAATAACGTAAGGCCTGGAGATGTCTAGCTGAACTTTTGCTCGATTTGGGCTAAGTGTAGAAAATTGGGTCATCTTTATTTTCATTTTTTGATATTACACTGTCACACCACTGCCATCCTGGTGTTGACCACACTATCAACATTTGTACCATATATCCTGTACCCAAGACCCCTTTATTTATTCAATGTATTGTTTTTGTGTTGTCGTACTTGTTTTATACATGAAAACTTTAATAAACAGATTTATTAAAAAAAATATTGTTAAAGATAGATCCCTAAAAAAAATGGGTCTGTAGATTGCAGGTGGTTCATAGATCCTTGATTGCTCTGTAATTTGCTACCCAGTCTGGAAGTAAACCAATTGCATTATGTAAGCATTTTATCTTCATGTTTAAAATTGTCTTCCAGTTTTCTCATCTGAATGAAATATTGTTTTACGTTTGTGATCATGGAAATCAAAATAATTGCTCATTTGCAAATTCTTCATTTGGCTGCATATAATCAGTCTGATCTCCTGAGAATCACATAATACAGAAAACCAGGCAATCTTGACTTATGAATTATATGATTCCTTATAGAGTGAATAAAACTGCCTGTACATATTGGGGTCATTTACAAGTTTGCTGATTTGCCAGATCTGCAATAGATTCACTCACCAATGGGCCTTCCTACTTTGAGAATTCTGCCAAGCTGTCAGCGACATGAAAATGGAAGAGAAGTTCAGCTCTTTGATATCTTTTCATAGCGGCTGAATGTGTAGCGAGCAATAAAACACTTCTGTTGTCCTTAAACTGACAATGATCCATAATTCCCTCAGTATTACCCAAGGCAGGAGCCACGGTATTTATTAGAGCTCACATGCTTAGTCATGAAACACTGTAGCACAATATGAGGCATTCCAATTATATTTTGATGTGCTGACAACTACGGAAAAGGATCTGTGCCATATAGATTCATCACGCATGCTTTTCAAATTATCATAAAAGTTTGTTTTTATTTCCTAAGTTCACGGATCCCATGAGACTTCACACTGGATGAAAATTTCTACATTCCATGCATGTTTCAACTTTACTGTCTATCCATAGTGGAATTTCTCTCTGATCTCACAATGTATAGCTAAGTATTAAAAAGATACCCTTGTCAACAAAAACATTGTTATGAGTTAATCACTTCCTCAATGGTTAGAGGAATTTAAGAAAATATTTGCTTTATGGTCACACAGAAAAGGATATCAAATTATACTTTAGGATATAGCAATACAAAGTTTTCCCCAAGTTCTTAATAGTCAATAAATGCATCAAAGGAATGTAAAAACAGACACATCAGTAATAAAGTGCATTTATATCCAAAACGGTTGACTTTTTTTAGTTCTGGATAGAGCAGAGGAGGGTTGGTTGGAACCTCAGTCAGATTTTTGATGTTTGTCTCTGCAGTGTCATCCCCTCTATCTTTCCTATTGACTATTGTCACAACAATGGAAAATTATGAGAAATTCAAAACGTTGTGGTTTCCACCAAAGCAGTAGGTGATGAGAATCTTTCAATGACCTGTTTTGGTGAGAACGGTCTATGAGGGCACTGAATGATACACAATTGAAATTCAAACTGGTGGGTTGCCCTCTCCTTCTTCCCTGGTGAACACTGACACCAAAATAACACCAGGAATTTAAAACGTTATGGTTCTCACCAGAACAGGAGGTGAGGGGAAATCTTCCAATAGGGACCCATATTCCAGTGACTAAGAGGGAGTTTCTCCTCACTGTTGGGTCTCCAGGACAACGAGTAAACAAAAATCTCCCCCAAAAAAATAAAGTTTTGGCTAGCTAGAATCACTGTATTTAAAAGAGAAGTAAAGTTTCCCCCCCCCCCCCCATTTACTCGGATACAGGTCTGGTATGGATTTTGGGAGGGACCCCTATGCCATTTTTTTTTTTTTAAGTTTTGGTCCGGGGTTCCCATTAATATTCATACCAGACCCGAATGGCCAGGTAATGGACTCGGGGGAGGAAACCAAGACGTTTCTTTTGATGAGTTTTATCTGTATTGCCGAGACCCGACAACTCATCTCTCATCCTCGGAATGACTTACCTAGGTCCGATGCTGCATCTGTCCCCTGGCACCTCCACACTGAGAACCGAGCGATCGAACATTGCTGATCACTCAGTTTTCAGAGCTTCGTGAGCAGAGAACTGTAGACTGTCAGTCACAACTCTCTGCTCTTCTTCCTCCTCGCTCATTGGAGCGCTGGGCTGTGGAGGGGGCGGAGCGGGCGTCTCAGGCTCTTAGTGGCTCCCTCTACCCACTCTATTTAGAGGAGCAGGGGATCAGCAGAAAGATCCCATGTTGATTTAACCAGAGTGCGCACTGTGTGAAAAGGGCCTTTAACTGGAAAAAATTAAAGTTCTGCACAAAGTTACCAAGCAGCTTTCAAGTTTTCTTTTGTAGGACAAATTAAAAAAGAAAATTTTGTTGATCACTAAGTGCAAGTACGCCACTTTTGTGGTGAACTTTCTTTTATTCTGTTTCTAAGAGAATGTGCATTTAATTCTCCAACACTGGTCAAATGTTGAGCACAATGAATGCAAGTGCTTACAGTGATAACTTTGACCTGGACAAGCTAAGTGCCATCTCTGTGAATATGAAAATTATCCAATTTCATGATTACTTCATTAAAGTATTCCAGATGGCTTTAATACTGTACTTTCATTTATATGTGAAGTTCTTTGGCTAATACAATACATAATGTATCCCTACTAGCTCTTGTATTTAATTAACTAGGAAGTCTAGGGTCAATGGACATGCAGCTTTCGTTAATAGAGAGCCAGAGGGCACAAGACTACTGGGGAAGACATTCATCTTTATTAACAGATCCTAGGTTCATAATGTAACACATTATTTGTAGCAGTTGTCATACCCAATAGTGGGACATGAAAGTAATTGAAGGATATAAGGCTGGAAACAGCCCAATGAAAGAGAGGATTGTTTTACATTGAACCATGCATATGATCCAGAGCTAAACATCAGTAAATCAGAGCTTGCAAGATTAACCAGTTTAACATACATTTTAGTACACAAGAGAATTATTAAAAACAAGTTTGTCACCTGCAATGATTCTTAACAGCTATAGAAATGTTACATTTACAGTTAGTTTATTACCATAAAATTATAAATTTAAGAGCTTAAAGCGGATGTAAACCCACTCTCATCCTTTCTAAACTACTGCCATAGTGCTGATCTATAAGGATATAGATGCCTCCTGCATGTGTCTTTATCTGTCAAATGTCTCCCCTCTGTCTGTAAGGCCCCTTTCACACTGAGGCGTTGAAAAAACGCAAAAAAATTATGATTTTTTTTACCGCGTTTTTACCGCGTTCGTGGTAAAAATAGCGCTAACGCATATGCGTTTTTGCAGTAAAAAAGGATTATTTGGTATCCCACAATCCTCCACTCTACTGCGGTCATGTGACCTTCCCACAGCTTCTGGGTGTTTTTTTACCACGTTTTTACAGCGGTACTCATTCATTTCAATGGGGATAGGCGTTTTTACAGCGCTATTTTATGCGCCACAAAGATGCTCCAAAAAAGCTGTTTGCAGGATTTTTTCCAACGCACAGCCAGCAAAACGCCTCAGTGTGAAAGCCCTCAGGGCTTTCACATTGAGAATGATGGGGCAGGATTATTTCAGACATTTTTACAGCGCTGTTTTTACTGCGAAAACGCGGTAAAAACGCTTCAGTGTGAAAGGGGCCTTATAAGAACTGAAAAACGGCAGATTCTGTGGATGGATCTGTTGTCTGGAGCTCGGTGGGTGCAGTCGTGATGTCAGAAGATTCCCCGCCCACCTCTACACTCCAACATGCATTTTCTCCTGTGTATTCCTTCTGCTATGATCACTAACATCCAGTCAAAATCCAGAAAAGTAACCACATGACTTCAGAAAAGGAGTGGGGGGTGGGAATTAAAAAATAATGCCTTTCTAAAGCTAGTGCATGAGATATGTAAATAACCTGTCACTCAAAGCAAGGCGGCGTAACGGACAAAGGTCTTTCTCTGTTTGTCCGTTTTATCTCACTGAACAATAAAAGAGGATTGCTCAGAGCTGAATTAACTCTGTGGCAAGACCTGGCACAAATGATAGGAAATCTTATACTCTACATGGTGACAGCAAAAAAAATAAAAAAATTCGGGTTTACATCCACTTTAATCGTTACTCCTAGATTTTGAAGCTATATTTCTCTTCCCTGTGCTTTAAACATAAGGGCAGCTACAGCTTTTTTGGAGGTGGGGGTTACAAAAAAAATAATATATACGCGCGCACACACACACACACACACATATATATATATATATATATATATATACACACACATACCCACACACATAAAATGTTGCTTGTTATGCCTTTCAAATGTGACCAGCCCTTCCTCTGCTCCTACTGCTTCCTCTAGTCTAACCCTTAAAATAGGGCAGGAAATTACTAAAATGACTGCTGTCTAAAACCTTTTTGCACCACATAGGCTTGGTGTAAGGAAAAAAGAAAAAGCTTCCTGCCATTCCTCCAGTAAAAAGTGTGCGTAATAAAGCAGTGCATACAGTCAACGCACCCAGTTCAGGATTTCCTCAGGAAATTCAGTTTTTCCCATAGATGTACATTGCTGGATGCAAGAAACACAGTCCTAAGCCCTGTCCAGACCTAGTGAAACATTCATAGTTAAAAAAAAACTCAGACCACTATGACCCAAATATAAGTGCATCTTTGCAGATATGGTTGCGGTATTTTGTCTTGTCCACTGACAAATTGTTGCCAATTTCTATTTGTCTGCATAACATCTCCGCCATCAGCAATAGGTCCTGGAATGGTTGGGAGTCCCGATTTACAATCACAGAACTAATCTGCATTCATTTTGAATGTTCTTCACAATATTATGTGATCATCTTTGAGGTCTTCTAATAAAATACATTTTATTGTGAGAGGAACTATAAAAATCTGCAGTCTGCTCTATAAAGCTCCTTTGTTACGGCTAGGAAAAAAGGTAGAAATGTTGGAGTAGCAACCTCTTCCTACTTCTGTAATGTTTCACAAGGTGTTTCATGTACGAAGGTGGTAGGGATATCAGCCTGCAAGGCCCTTGAGGCTGGGTTCACACTTATGCGATCCCACACATTGCATGTGATTCGCACTGCATTGCTGTGCACATCACATGCGATGTCTGTGTGAAGAGTACATAGACTGTTGTGAATTGTATGTTCTTAGCAAACTGCTGCATAATATGTGTGTTTTATATAACTCAGTAAAATATAGATTATAAACCTCTCTTGATGCTAACCACAAGAAATCTATTCATAGCAGTTTGCACAGTAAAAATGGCATGGATTTTCTGTGTCTGATTTCAATGACAATGGCGTGTACTGTTCTGTGTAACCCTTTTCACTCACCTCTCAAATAAGAACTGTTGTCTAACATTCAACTGTATTATGTAGAATAGCCTTGAAGTGAACAAAGAGCCTTGTGCATGGCAAGTTCAAGCGCCATCAGCCATCCCATAACAAAAAACAAGGCAAGAGAATAAGCTACACCAGACCACAGTTATATGAAAACAAAAAGGATTTCACATATCTGAGGTCAGCTTTTCTAGCTGCAGCTCTATCACAAATGACTCCAGCTCTTTATGATTTTTTTTCCTTTACAAAGAACATACCTTGACACTTAAAGATAGCTCCATGATACCTTCCTTTACTAGATGGTGGTTTCTCCGACTCCTCCCCCCCAAAAAAAAAGAAGGAGGGGAGGAGGGAGGCGAGAAAAAAAAGTGTTTATGATTATACAAGGATAGAGATATATATATATATATATATATATATATATATATATATATATATATATATATATATTGTGAGGGGGTTAGCTCGGCAGCGGGTGTGTGTGACCCCCGGGATGGGCTCCCCACACAAAACAGGCCCAGCAAACGGAGGTTGTGGTTTTCAAAATCAAAAAGGTGCGGTTTATTTTCTATTTACAGTGACAAAACACAGCAAAGCAAAAGAAACATAACCAAAATAAATCCTGGTCAAGTTGACCTCTGACTAAACATACAGGTTTCCTAACTAACAACTGGGATCAGCCTAGTGCTGTCCTAGTCCCTAAGTCCCTGGTTTTAAATGTCCAAGCAAATAGCCACACAGGCTTTTTCTCACCGCACAGGGGTTCACTCTCCCTAGACAGTCCACACAGGTCTGGTTCCAGGCATGAGCTAACATCTAATGAAGCTGGGAGTTCTTATAGAGGCCTAAATGAGCTGACAAGGTTCAGCTGGTCTCCTCATCTCTGTCTGCACGACGCCCCACACTCTCCCTAGAGGTATGAGTCATCCATGAGCCCACTAGCCTTATACAACTCTCCACCTAGTTGTATAAGTCGGCGTAAAGCCTGAATCTGGGCGAAATATATCTACCCCCCTGGATGCAACCAGGTGACTTTACCTTCCTGCTGTCACATACCCCCCCCTCTTGTTTTAACTTCGGGGTTGGAACACCAGCAATCAGGCATTCATGTACTCGAGACAAAGCATCCACATTCCCCATTTGAACGCCAGGGCGATGCTTTACTGTGAAGTTGAATTCCTGGAGGGCCAGGAACCACCTATTCACTCTTCTATTTGTTTCCTTGTTTTGAGCCATCCACTTTAACGGAGCGTGATCCGTAACCATGTCAAAGTGCCTACCTAGCAGGTAGTACCGAAGGGAATCTAGAGCCCACTTCACCGCTAAACACTCCTTTTCAACGGTGGCGTAATTTACCTCATGGGACTTCAACTTCCTGCTGAGGTAAATGACTGGGTGCTCTTCCCCGTTCCAGACCTGGGACAATACTGCTCCTAACCCCACATCTGACGCATCACTTTGTACGACAAAGTCTTTAGAGAAGTCGGGTGAGTACAACACTGGCTGGCTACATAAGGCTTGTTTCAAGAATTGGAATGCTGCCTCAGCCTCGGGGGTCCATTTAATCATGACCGACCCTTTCCCCTTCGTCAGGTTGGTTAGGGGCACAGCCTTAGAAGCAAAGTGGGGAATGAATCGCCGATAATACCCAGCGATTCCCAGAAAGGCTCGTACCTGCTTCTTGCTGTTGGGACGTGGCCAACTCTGGATGGCCTCGACTTTGTTGAGTTGGGGTTTTATTACCCCCCTCCCAATGGTGTACCCAAGATATTTGGCCTCCTCCTGCCCAATGGTACACTTCTTGGGGTTAGCCGTAAACCCCGCTTCCCGAACAGAGTCCAGGACTGCTTGCACTTTTGGCAGATGTGAGGCCCAATCTGTGCTATGGACAATTACGTCATCCAGGTAAGCCGCAGCATACTTCCGATGGGGCCTCAGCATCTGGTCCATTTTCCGCTGGAATGTGGCCGGCGCATTCTGTAACCCGAACGGCATTCTTTTATATTGGAACGCCCCGTCTGGGGTTACAAATGCGGTTTTCTCTTTGGCCGACTTGGCCAGGGGGATTTGCCAATACCCTTTTGTGAGGTCAAGAGTCGTCATGTATCGGGCTGTTCCCAGCCGGTCGATCAACTCATCTATACGTGGCATGGGGTAGGTGTCAAATTTTGTAACTTTGTTCAACTGACGAAAATCGTTACAAAATCGCCAGCTCCCATCCGGTTTAGGCACCAACACGATGGGACTAGACCAATCACTTTGGGACTCCTCTATCACCCCTAAGTTCAGCATTTTCTGTACTTCCTCCCGTATTGCCTCCCGTCGAGCCTCTGGGATCCGATAGGGTTTTAACTTCACCCTTTCACCGGGCGGGGTAATGATGTCATGCTCTACCCCCGATGTTTGTCCTGGCAGCTCAGAGAATACCTCCTTGTTGCGAAGCACAAACTCCTTAACCTCCTGTTGTTGGGGTTGTGACAAGGTGGCTGCTATTCCAACCTCAGGAATCACGCAACCAGTTTGAGCTGGTGACCAAGTGTCTGCGACTAGGGACTCTCTATCCCTCCAGGCTTTCAACAGATTAACGTGATAGATCTGTTCGGGCTTTCGCCTTCCTGGTTGTCTGACCTTGTAATTCACTTCGCTCACTTTTTCCATTATCTCGTAGGGGCCTTGCCATTTGGCAAGGAATTTACTTTCAACCGTAGGGACAAGTACCAATATCCTATCCCCCGGGGAAAAGGTACGGGTCTTGGCTCCACGGTTGTACACTCTCTGCTGTGCCAACTGCGCTTGGGCCAAATGTTCCTTCACGATGGGCATTACCTGTGCAATTCGATCTTGCATCAGGGCGACATGCTCAATCACACTCCTGTGGGGAGAACTCTCACTTTCCCAAGTTTCCTTGGCAATATCCAAGAGCCCTCTTGGGTGTCTCCCATACAGTAACTCAAAGGGGGAGAATCCCGTAGAGGATTGGGGCACCTCCCTAATAGCAAACATCAAATAAGGAAGTAAACAGTCCCAATCCTTTCCATCGCTATCCACCACTTTCTTCAACATTTGTTTTAGGGTTTTGTTGAATCTTTCAACCAGCCCATCGGTTTGGGGGTGATACACAGACGTACGCAATTGCGTCACTTTGAACAATTTACACAGCTCTTTCATAACCCGGGACATAAAGGGTGTACCTTGGTCCGTAAGCAGTTCTTTACAAATACCCACCCGGCTAAAAACAAGAGATAGCTCTTTGGCTATGGTTTTGGCCGAGGTATTTCGGAGAGGGATCGCTTCTGGATAACGGGTGGCATAGTCCATTATAACTAATATGTACTGGTGCCCCCTAGCGGACTTGATTATAGGACCTACCAAATCCATGGCGATCCTCTCAAACGGGACCTCAATGATGGGTAGAGGGACCAGCGGGCTACGGAAATGTGGCATCGGGGCCAACCTCTGACACACAGGGCAGGAGGAACAATAATTTTCTACGTCCTTCATCACCCCCGGCCAATAGAATCTCTGTAATACCCTCTCTCGGGTTTTCTCTGTCCCCAGATGACCTCCAAGAATGTGCCCATGGGCCAACTCCAACACCAACTTCCTGTAAGGTTTGGGCACCACAAGCTGCTCAACGGTTTCTTCTGCCCTTTTTGCCACCCGATACAGTAGGTCCTTCTCTACGCTGAAGTATGGGTAAGTGCAGGTATTATCTGGGTTCACTAACTCACCATCTATTTTCACTACGTTTTCCCGTGCCTTTATTAGGGCGGGGTCTTTCAACTGTTCTGTGGCAAAGTTTTCCCTGTGAACCTCAAGATCAGAAAACTCCACAGACGGTAGGTTTTCGTCTGAGGAGGTGGGCTCCTCTCCAGTTTCTTGAGTCTCCCCTGCCAATACTGATAAGGGAAATTCCGGAGAGTCCTCACCACTCTCAGGGGAGTTCTGGCTATCACATTCCTGGTACATAGGGGCACCAGTGAGGGGCTCAGGATCATCCCACAGTTCCCAGAACTTCGGAAAATCCCTTCCCACAATGGCGTCATGCGGTAACTGAGATACTAAGCCCACTGGATGAGAGAGGGTACCTTTGGGGGTCTCGAAACACACTGTAGTCACTGGATACTCTCGGGTGTCCCCATGCACACAAATAACAGCTACCTTGCTATTCCCAGAGACCTCTGTTTTAACTAACTCAGCCTTTATCAGGGTCACAAGGCTACCTGAATCCAGCAACACCACAACATTTCTACCATTAACACACATTTTGCATAAATGTTTCTCAGTTCCTCGAATGGCAGTGCATGCGACTGTCGCACACAGCGACTGACGTCTGCCCGTCAGAAAGTCACACTGCATGGGTTCCTCCACAACCGGGCAATTGGCTGCAATATGTCCCGCTTGCCGGCAGCGGTAGCAAACGATCCTTCTTGCCGCCTCTTGAGCCGCTGATTTCCCAGGCTGTTCTCGCCAAACTTGGGGTAGAGCTCCCACCCTCTCACTCTCTCCACCCTCACCCCTTGGAATCCTCTTATCCGCCCCTGGGGATGGTCTGGTCTTAGGGTGGAAAGTCCGAGTGTCTCTGGAAGAGGCCGTCAGGTTCTCTGTAGCCAAGTATTTCTCCACATGATCCACAAGACCATCGGCCGTCTCTGGGTCTCCATGGCTTACCCAGTTTTGGATGGCAGTAGGAAGAGCTCTCAAAAACCGATCCATTACAACACGTTCCACAATCTTTGGTGCGGACAAAGTCTCTGGCTGTAGCCACTTTCTGCTCAGGTGAATGAGATCATACATTTGAGACCTGGGGGGTTTTCCAAGCTGGAAAGTCCAGTTATGCACACGCTGAGCCCGGACAGCCTGGGTGACACCCAGCCTTGCCAATATTTCAGCTTTTAGCATCACATAGTCTTTTGCTTGGTCAGGCTCTAGGTCATAGTAAGCCTTCTGCGATTCACCAGTTAACAGAGGAGCCACCAGTCCAGCCCACTGCTCCTCAGGCCACTTTTCTCTTTCAGCAGTCCTTTCAAATGTGGTCAAAAATACCTCTGGATCATCCTCTCCAGTCATTTTTGTCAATAAACGACTCACCCCAAAGGACGCGGTATTAGTGGGACGGCTTTCCTCACTGGTCTGCGGACGTTGCTGCATTACTGCTTCCATTTGTTGTAGTCTCTGCTCTTGCTTCTGTAACAGGTCTATGAAGCGGGCCTCAGATTGCTGCTGGGCTTGTTGATGAGCTTGCTGCTGGGCTGCAAGGCTCCTTTGCAAACCTGCATTTGTCTGCTGTTGATTGGCATTTGCTAGAGCCAGCTGTTTCAGTATCTCCTCCATGCTGGCTTAAAAAAACTGCCACTGGTTCTCCACCAACTGTGAGGGGGTTAGCTCGGCAGCGGGTGTGTGTGACCCCCGGGATGGGCTCCCCACACAAAACAGGCCCAGCAAACTGAGGTTGTGGTTTTCAAAATCAAAAAGGTGCGGTTTATTTTCTATTTACAGTGACAAAACACAGCAAAGCAAAAGAAACATAACCAAAATAAATCCTGGTCAAGTTGACCTCTGACTAAACATACAGGTTTCCTAACTAACAACTGGGATCAGCCTAGTGCTGTCCTAGTCCCTAAGTCCCTGGTTTTAAATGTCCAAGCAAATAGCCACACAGGCTTTTTCTCACCGCACAGGGGTTCACTCTCCCTAGACAGTCCACACAGGTCTGGTTCCAGGCATGAGCTAACATCTAATGAAGCTGGGAGTTCTTATAGAGGCCTAAATGAGCTGACAAGGTTCAGCTGGTCTCCTCATCTCTGTCTGCACGACGCCCCACACTCTCCCTAGAGGTATGAGTCATCCATGAGCCCACTAGCCTTATACAACTCTCCACCTAGTTGTATAAGTCGGCGTAAAGCCTGAATCTGGGCGAAATATATCTACCCCCCTGGATGCAACCAGGTGACTTTACCTTCCTGCTGTCACAATATATATATATATTTATATTATTCCTGGTGCTATATAAATGTGATATTTATTGTGTTTCCTATGTGTCTACTTTTGCTTGTTTATACATGATCCAGATTTACCTCCCTTATTGAGGGGAGAAAAAAAAAAAAAAGAAAATATTATGTTTTGGGTGTTGTATATTTATATGTGTCTTCTTATTCCTAATTGTCGTGTTTCCTTCTAAATTATACGTGTTTTTGGATCTTCCCCCCCCCTCCCCCAAAAGGGGAAGAGAAAAATAAAATAAATAAATAAAATAAAAAAACCTCTCCCCTCCCCCTCTCCTCATCCTTCCCCTAAAATAGATGAGGAGGATCGTTAGCCACCTTCCCATATTCTTCTAGTGTCACATTCTCTCCTTATCTTTAACCATATTAACAAAACATACATAAATACATATACATTAAAAATAAAAGCTGTGGATTTTTCCCCATCTTTCTTTTTATAGTTCCTATCTCCTTTTCAGAGCTTCATAAGGCTTTTGCTTTTATCCATCTATTTCTTGGTTACGGTTTTCCCAGATTTCCCAAACTTTTTTTACATTTCTCTTGTTCATGCCCAATGTCATGTATACATTTTTCTGCTCCCATTATTGTAACTACTTCCCTTTTCCATTCTTGAAAGGTGGGACATGTTACTTGCTTCCAATGCCTTGGTATTAATCTTTTGCCCGCATTTAATAAATGCGGTACAATACTATTTTTATACGTTTTTATAAAGACTCCAGCTAGAGATAATAATAATTTAACCATAGTTCTTTACACCAGTCCCCACCTTAGAAACAATTTCTAGACTGTAAGCTCTAACGAGCAGGGCCCTCTGATCCCTCTGTATTGAATTGTATTGTGACTGTACCGTCTTCCCTGTTGTAAAGCGCTGCGCAAACTGTTGGCGCTATATAAATCCTGTATAATAATAATAATAATAATAATAATGTCCTAAAAGTAGGAGCCTGAATCAGAACGCAATGCCCCTATCAGACAGAGCGGAATCTGCCAAGCGAATCTGCCTGCTTAGTGGGGGATCTCTCCGCTGATCCCTGCTGAGCAGGCAGATGACAGGTCTGTGGTCCCCTCCGCTATGCAGAGCGGACACGGACACAGCCCGTTGTTCTCTTTGGAAACAGACTGTCAGTTTCCACCTGTCATCCAATCTGGACAGGATGGATTGCTGGCGGGTTGTCAGGGGACACATGTGCGCTGACATCCGCCACTCCGTAGAGAACAATAGGTGGTCCGATCGGGTTTGTCTGAAAAACTGGACAGGCGGACCCGATCGGTCGTCTGGTGTGAAAGGGGCCTTAGCTACGGTTCAGCAATTCACTTTACTGGTGAAGATACATTCAAGTGAACTGGGAACATTACCCACTTACTAGCTCACTCCTCTCCAAATAGTCAGTGCTCGAGGCAGACATAGGATCTCCTCCTTTTAGGGTCACAGGAGAGGAGATGGATCTTCAGCCTAGCACTTCGGCTTGTCATACTGAGGTACCACCATAGCCTGTTAAAATGTCACTAAAAGGCAAAACTTTTTTTTTCATGTTTGGAGTAAAGGAGGGTTATAACCCCGGTCTGTTTTTTTGTTTGCCATCTTTGTCCCATTGGAGATATTTACCCTCACTTCCTATCCCAAAGGGAATGCCAGGATGTCAACTAGTGTCCCTATTGGAAGATTTCTCCAATATTATTTTTCTGGGGACAACCCAAAATTTGGGATTTTCTTTTACTTTCAATGTTAATGGTAAACAGGACAAATAGAGAGGGAGAATCTTCCCAACAGGGGCACAGACAGCAATAAAACAGACAGGGGTTCTAATTCATCTCTACTTAAACAAATGTTTTGCCTTCAGTGACACTTGGACACTCCGGGAAATACGGATCATTTCCTATGGCTTACAAGAAACAATTTCTATGGTTACTAAGGTCTCCATCGTATAATGTACAGCATTCTAGGTCAGCAAGAGGTGCTTTGTTCACCGTCAGTAAAGATGAAGCAGGAAACATATGCTTGAACCCCAGAGCAGAACTCACAGCTGTGAGAATGCTGATGCCATTGTTTAAGAAAGAATTCAAAGACAAAACTAAAAATATATCACAGCTTACCAATTATTAGATGTGGGGACTGAATTTGTTTCTTTTTTTTAAGCCCCCCCCCCCCTCTGTTTTCACCTGGTAATCTGGCCAGTAACACAGCTCCTGTATTAGAGTGCCCCCACTCTGAATGAAGGAGCACATGAGGCACCTTTGGATAACAGCATTGCCAATTATGCGGGAGGGGAGTGTTCGATATACTAGCAGATTTCGATATACTAACAATTTGAAGCCAAACTCCAGCAAATACTTTATAATTATTTACAGTAAAACTTTTTTTTTCCCCATTTGGGATAAACGTTTTACATAAATAAATAAAAGCTGATCATTGTAAGCACCCCTCTCAGTGGTAAATGGTTTGTCTCAGCCCTCTACCTGCTACATATGCAGGACAGCTTGTTCAGTTTAAAAACAGACTTACTGGCGGGATCACCAAGTGAAAATAAAAGAAAGTGGACAAAAGAGAATGAATGCAGCCATCACATCTACGAATTGGTAAACTGCAATAGATTAAAAACAACAGCCTTTAGTACAGATCTATAAATTCATTAAAAAAACAACACCACACTATGTGTGTTAGATTACTGATGTGCTATAAACATTAATCTGAAATTGTTGTTTATATTATATTCTATTCCATTCCTACAAGCAGAAAAAAAGCTTAAACATTGTGAGCCAACCGGGCTTACGACCCCACACAATGTAAATGTAACATGTTTTCAGGCACTAGGAACTGGAAAGACCTCAGTGCCTCTTCTCACCTTCAGCTGAAGTGATATGCGAGGGGATTCCCCAATTCTACGTACATGGCAACGTTATAAATCTAGGATTTGTACAGGAATTTTGGGAAGGCTCCAGTGAGAGGCCGGGGCATCAGGGCGCAGCAAAGGTAACGGCGCTGCTACACAACAGCTGTATTTATACTGAAAGTAGCAGAAGGGGCAACATGAACAGTGCAATGAACTATGTAAAGCATTGCAGAATATGTTGATTCTGTAAAGGGAATTAAATAAGTATTGAACCATTAAGGATACAAATAATAAAACAGACTCAGAAAGCGTTAACACAGGCAGCCAGACAATTAGCACTCTCTGAGAAAGATATCAGCAATGGCAACCTAAAATTTTCTGCCATGATTGGTTACCTTTAAAGCTAAAAGTCTAGGCTGTGCTTCTCTATGCAATGCTGGTCTAGTCTGAGGTGCCAGCAGGGTCCTGGGCATATCTCCATGGAACATCATGGAACTCTGTGTCCGTAATATTTTCAAGACCTCCCAGCTCTACTGCAAGCAGTGGGCTGGCTCTTGCAATGAGTTATGCAAATAATTTCAAATCGCTAAATGGGTCAGTCTGGAGGAGTGGGCATTCCTAAGGAGGCTTTATTTGCATGCAGACCACCCTAGGCAACACCTTCATGTGATGTTGAGCCTTCATAATTGAAATAAGTGAAATCCAATAAATGAAAGCGGTGGGCAAGGGAAAAGTAAGGCTGAGATGGAAAGAAGCATATAGTAGGATGCTGGAGGCCCTCCAGCCAGGAAATTAGGTGGGCTCTGACTAACTGCCACTTCTAATGCAAACTGTAAGAAGATCACAGCATACAGTGAAAGCAATTTTAGTACAGGAGAGGAGCCTTTACAAATGTACAAGAATAAAAGTAAGGCCCAAAGTTCAGCTTTAGGTTTTTAAACTGGACATGTTTTCACTAGTCCACCCACTCTCTTCTACCAACTAAATGATCATGGAACAAACCAGCTTCCCATGATGATACAGCTAACTTTTTACAGTAGAGAAGAGGCCAGTAATAAGATGTTTCTCACAGCCACCAATCCTATTCAAAACCTGCTGTGGAACTCTAATGTGACTGGTGATGCAGAAAGCAGAGAGAAAGTTACACAACACAAGCTCCATTAACCACTTGCTTACTGGGCACTTAAACCCCCCTCCTGCCCAGACCAATTTTCAGCTTTCAGCGCTCTCACTCTTTGAATGACAATTGCGTGGTCATACAACACTGTACCCAAAAAAAATTATATCATTTTTTTTCCCACAAATAGAGCTTTCTTTTGGTCATATTTGATCACCTCTGCGGTTTTTATTTTTTGTTAAAAAAAATTAAAAATAAGACCGAATTTAAAAATAAATACAAAACCGTTTAATATTTTGTTATAAAGTATAGCAAACGGGTAATTTTTCTCTGTCATTGATGTACGCTGATGAGGCTGTACTAATGGGCACCGATAAGGCGGCACTGGTGGGACCTGATAGGCAGCACTGGTGGGCACTAATGAGGCCGATTTGCCTCTTCCACTGGGGACCGATGTCCCCTATGCAGGAGCCGGTGATCAGCTTTTATTCTCCTCACGCTGTAAGCGCGAGGAGAAAAAAAAAAAAAAGATTACCGAGCATTGTTTACATCACGTGATAAGCTGTCATTGGCTGACAGCTGATCACGTGGTAAGGGGCCCGGGACCGGCCCTGATAGGCGGCACTGGTGGGCACTGAGAGGTGGCACTGGTGGACACTGAGAATTGGCACTAATAGGTGGCATTGATAGGTGGCAGTGATGGGCACTGATAAGTGGCAGTGATGGGCACTGATCAGCACTGGTAGGTGAGACTGATATGCAGCACTGCTAGGTGGCACTGACTGGCACCACTGGTGGGCATTGATAAGTGGCAGTGATGGGCACTGATAGGTGGTACTGGTGGTCACTGGCAGGGGGCACTAATGAGGCTCATGTGCCTCTTCCACTGGGGACCAATGTCCCCTATGCAGGAGCCGCCGATCTGCTTTTTTTTCTCCTCACGCTGTCAGCACGAGGCGAAAAAAAAAGAAAAGAAGATTACCGAGCATAGTTTACATCACGTGATCAGCTACCATTTGCTGACAGCTGATCACGTGGTAAGGGGCCGGGACCGGCCCCTTACTCGGATCTGTGATCACCTGAGTCTCAGTGACTCGGTGATCACAGCGCGTGCGCAAAGGGGAGGACGTCTATTGACGTCTTCCCGGCAATTGGTATCCGCGCTGTAGCCGTCATTTGGCTATAGTGCGGGCCCCTAGTGGTTAAAGGAGGTTCAGCCTGGGTGAAAATAAATAAATAAAAGTCAGCAGCTACAAATACTGGAGCTGCTGACTTTTAATATTAGGGCACTGTCCATGTCGGCACCCCAGCCGCTCTTCGGATCGACTCCCGGGTGGGAGGTCTTTGAAATCTGACTACTGTGGATAACAAAGTACTAAGGCTTCATTCACACCATGGCGTTCCATTTTGTTCTTGTACTCCTTTTGTGCGTCGGGCGGCCCGCGATTCTGTTTGCACGATTTTACTGCGATTCAACGGGCGACAATATTGCGCCACGATTTGGTGCCAAAGTAACGAGGATCGCAAGGGCATCCCGCGATTTGCAGGATTTCCGAATCGTAGGCAGATTCACGGTGATTCGGCCCATAAAACCAGAACGCCATGGCGTGAATGGAGCCTAAAGAGTAAGGTAAATTGGGAAACTTCTGAATTTGACACAGTGCAGTGTTTTAATTGATGACATTAGTAACTAATTCCAATTCGTCTTTGGGTTAACTCAGATCCAAGATTTATTGAATACAACCCAATCTTTGGGCAACGAACACTGAATTTAAGTTTAACCGAGCAGTCATTCAGCAGAGTTGAATCACTAACGGTTACCGCATGCGATTACACGGTCACTGAAAGTTCATTCCTCTAATGGTTAACAAGTCAGTTAGTTCAGCAAACAAACTATATCCATTCATGTCTCTGTACTGTAGTGTTGCATCTCACAGAAAACATAGAAATTAAGTCCAAACTGCAAGGCAACTAGCACTCTCAGGTGTAGGTCAGCAAAGGCAGCCTACATGCTAAGCTACAGAAAAAACAGCCAAATGCACATATGAAACGCACACAGTGCCTTGAAAAAGTATTTATACCCCTGAACATTTTCCACATTTTGTCAAGTTACTACCAAAAACGTAAATGTATTTTATTGGGCAACACAAAGTGGCACATAATTGTGAAGTGGAAGGAAAATGATAAATGGTTTTGATTTTTTTTACAAAATAAAATATGTGAAGAGTGTGGTGTGCATTTGTATTTAACCCCCCTTTACTCTGATATCCCCAACTAAAATCTAGTGGAACCAATTGTCTTCAGAAGTCACCTAATTAGTAAATAGAGTCCACCTGTGTCTGATTTAATCTCAATACAAATACAGCTGTTCTGTGAAGCCCTCATGTTTTTTAGAGAACCTTAGTGAACAAACCGCATCATAAGGGCCAAAGGAACACACCATACAGGTCAGGGATAAAGTTGTGGAAAAGTTTAAAGCAGTAGGTTATAAAAAAATATTCCAAGCTTTGAACATCTCACGGAGCACTGTTCAATCCATCATCAGAAAATGGAAAGAGTATGACACAACTGCAAATCTAACAAAACATGACCGTCCACCTAAACTGATATGCCGGGCAAAGAGAGCATTAATCAGAGAAGCAGCCAAGAGGCCCATGGTAACTCTGGAGGAGCTGCAGAGATCCACAGCTCAGGTGGGAGAGTCTGTCCACAGGACAACTATTAGTCGTGTACTCCACAAATCTGGCCTTTATGGAAGAATGGCAAGAAGAAAGCCATTGTTGAAAGAAAGCCATAAGAAGTCCTGTTTGCGAGAAGCCACATGGGGGACACAGCAAACATGTGGAAGGTGGTGCTCTAATCAGAGGAGACCAAAATTGAACTTTTTGGCCTATAAGCAAAACGCCATGTGTGGCAGAAAACTAACACTGCACATCACTCTGAACACACCATGCCCACTGTGAAACATGGTGGTGGCAGCATTATGTTGTGGGGATGCTTTTCTTCAGCAGGGACAGGAAAGCTGGTCAGAATTGATGGGAAGATGGATAGAGCCAAATACAGGGCAATCTTAGACGAAAACCTGTTAGAGTCTGCAAAAGACTTGAGACTGGGGTGGAGGTTCACTTTCCAGCAGGACAATGAAGCCTCGTACACACGGCCAGTTTTCTCGGCAACAAAACTGCTGGGAGAGCTTTTTGCAGAGAAAACCGGTCGTGTGTATGGTTTCTCAGTGAGAAAACTGCTGGGAATCTCGACGAAAACAATAGAGAACCTGCTCTCTATTTTCTCGTCGGGATTCTCGATGGCCTGTTTCCCGACGAGAAAACCGTGTGTGTGTGTATGATGCTACAAGCTTACCTGTCCTCCAGTAAGCCCACGCATGCTCGATGAGACTTCGACGCATGCACGGTAGCTTACAAGGGTAGTGTAGGGTGAAGCAAGATGGCGGCGACGGCATCGAATGTGACGAGCGCACGCTCGTCGTAGTCGATGACGTCACCGCGTTCTTTCCATTCAAAAGAACGGCGGTTCTTTTGAATGGCCATCTGTATACACGGCTTTGCAAGAAAAGCTTGCCAAGAATCTCGTCAGGGAAACCGACGATTTTTTCCTGCCGGGATTCTCGGCTGTGTGTACACAGGGCTTGACCCTAAACATACAGCCAGAGCTACAATAGAATGGTTTAGATCAGGGGTCTCCAAACATTCTAAACAAAGGGGCGGTTTATTGTCCTTCAGGCTCTTAGAGGGCCGGACTTTGGCCAGCGGGAGTGAAATTTTTCCTGGCATCAGTGGGAGTAAACATCTGGTATTAGGGGGGAGGAATAGTGCCCCATTGCTGGTATCATAGGGAGGAATAGTGCCCCATTAGCGGTGGCAGTGGGAGAAATGGTGGTCCATTGTCGGTGTCAAATGGCAGAATAGTGTCTCGTATCATTGGGAGGGATAGTGCTCCAAGGGCTGGAAAAAGGCAAGCAAAAGGGCCACATCTGGCCCTCGGGCCGTAGTTTGGAGACCACTGGTTTAGATCAAAGCATTTTCATGTATTAGAATGGCCCAGTCAAAGTTCAGACCTAAATCCAATGGAGAATCTGTGACAAGACTTGAAAATTGCTGTTCACAGACGCTCTCCATCCAATCAGACAGAGCTTGAGCTATTTTGCAAGGAAGAATGGGCAAAAATGTCACTCTATAGATGTGCAAAGCTGGTAGAGACATATCCAAAAAGACTTGCAGCTGTAATTGCAGCGAAAGGTGGTTCTGGGGGGGCTGAATTATAATGCATGCCACACTTTTCAGGTATTTATTTGGAAAAAATAAAATTGAAACCCATTTATCATTTTCCTTCCACTTCACAATTATGCACCACTTTGTGTTAGTCTATCACATAAAATACATTTATGTTTTTGCTTGTAACATGACAAAAATTGTAAAAATTGCAAAGGGTATGAATACTTTTTCAATGCACTGTTAAAGGGTGCCATTTTACCAGCTAAAGTATTTTGTATTTCTGCCCATCTATTTCTAACATTTACACAGCTTTGTTACACAGAACAACCCAGTCTAACAAGGTAGGGGATTGAATTTTTCTCTGCTGCAGTTAAAATTAAATTTTATAGATCTTGTGCCAACCCCAGCCTGTGACTTCACAATGAAAGACGATACAACAGACTGATGAGCTCATCCTCTTGTCACTCTGCCCTCTCCTCCTATCAGCATGTTATCACATGAGCACTGCAGCACAACTCATTGGCTCCTAGTGTTGCTTCTTTCTTACCCAGTCTGAGTTCTGCAACACAATGCATTACAAGAGGCCGATACAAAGTCAAATTTAGGTACTTACATTGAATAAATATCAATATTTATTGATTTTGTAATGAATACGGAGCTGCAATATTTAGCTGGCTCCAAGCCCGTTATCCAATTCTCTTTATTGAGCTGCATTAATTTGTGTTTTTAACATATGCCTGTAGTTCAGCTTTAAGTCAGGAGGATGTTTTAAATTATGTTTCATATTCAGCAAAATGACAACAGATGTAGAAGCGTTTCTATACACAGCAGTTTGTGGGCATTTTCCATTAGATTATGCAAGATCCACATCCACAACTTTGCAATTTCATGTGCCTGAAACTGTTAGTATACTTCTTAAACACATCCAATTTTGACTACTAAAACCAAAATTAACTTCCTCAAAATTATAAAAAGTGTTTATTATGGGTTCACTGAGTGCAAAGACAAACAAGTATAAACTTTAGAATAACCAGTAAAAATAAAAAAGAAATCTGTTTACATGTCAGTGTCAATGCCAAGTGTATAGATAGAGCACATGATCACCACATCCTGATATTATTCAACATCAGCACATCATGTCCCTCGGGACAATAAAAATGGAGGTTTAAGGGATTTTGAGGCACATCTTCTCTCAAAAGGATCAGCATACATGAACATATATTCAAATGAAGGTTTATTGTTACAATTTTATCAGTTATTAAATTGGTCATATTAAAAGAGAAAAACCATAAAGACATACAGAGTATGTATCCCCTATGAAAATAAACCCTGTATGTACAGAGCCATCCACAGCAGCCATAAGCTAAACGGGTTGCTTTGGTAGTGTGCTGGTCGACACTCCAAATCTTAGGCGTTTTTTACTCATTGTTGTGAGTGAGATTTTTATCAATCCAATAAACCCAAGGATTTTATACTATGTGGAGCCTTTGGTTTCTTTTTGGTGTCTAACTCCTACCCATATCCATTGATTGCCATGTAGAGTGCAGAGAGATCCTGGGATGTGGAGGAAGGCCACAGGCGTTCATTGACCCCCCCATGATAGGGGGTCTATTGGAGCTGGTAAGCAGTTTCTACAGCTGGTGGTGGATTCACTGGGATTTCTTGGTGATGAATGATAGGCATTGTCACTGAAACAGTCGCTTTATTACACTAAATGTGGACTAATTATAAATATATATATATATATATATATATATATATATATATATATTTATACACACACACACATATATACATACACATATATACATACACACACACACACACACACACACATTTATGAATTAAGATTTGTTCCACTTATGGACTTTAATTTTTAGGGCAATTTTTACCTTTGTAATTGTGTTGCACAAAATTATTGTTGCTAATTTTGTTTCTTTTTTGAAAGGGATAATAATTTCTATGTACTGTATTATATGTATTCATAAAAAATACCATTATATTCATTTTAGTTACAACTAACATAAGCTTAATTTGAGTTGACATGGAATGAGATGGATGAGCTCACCACTCCGGTGCTGCTCCTTCACTGTCCATTTACAGACTGGGGACACATTGATGACCTACTTGTATTGTATAATGGCAGCAAAAAACAGTCAGGTCATGAAGCACGCTGTGTTGTTTGGCAGGAATGCATAAAATTAATAGCAGATGAGCAGAAATACAAAATCCCTTAGCAGGTACAAACACTCACATACTTATTTCAATCTATTTCAAGATCATCTTTATTATTTATTGAAAAAAGCAGTTACTTGTAAAAATAAAACATGTATTTTAATCTTATTCTATACAAATCTATAATATGTACATCGTGTATAATTTACATTCAGATCTGATACAAAGTGCCCCCTGGAATTAGCTTTCCATTTTTTTAGCAATATATGTGAATATGATCTGCTTATCATAAGTAATCTTATCAAAGAGCACCGATACTTTTAAAAACTTAATAATACCCATATATACAGTTAGAAAATTATAATATATTATATATACACACACACACACACTATATTGTCAAAAGTATTGGGACACCCACCTTCACACGCACATGAACTTTAATGGCATCCCAGTCTTCGCTCATAGGGTTCAATAATGAGTTTGCTTACCCTTTGCAGCTATAACAGCTTCAACACTTCTGTGAAGGCTGTCCACAAGGTTTAGGAGTGTGTCTAGAACACCTTTGGGATGAATTAGAGTGGAGACTGCGAGCCAGGCCTTCTCGCCCAACATTAGTGACTGAACTCACAAATGCACTTGGAAGAATGGTCAAACATTCCCATAGACAAACTCCTAAACCTTGTGGACAGCCTTCCCAGAAGAGTTGAAGCTCTTATAGCTGCAAAGGGTGGGACAACTCAAAATTTAACCCTACGGACTAAGACTGGGATGCCATTAAAGGCAGGCGTTTTGACAATATAGTGTGTATATAATATATATTTATTAATACGTGGGTACATATATTTTCTCATTAGATAGTGTACAGGACGCCGTGGCTGGGTCCTGGAAGGACGCTATATTTCCCCTCTGTTTGGGCTGTGGTTCCTTTAAGGGAACAGCAATGGTTAACACACTTGTCCAAGGAAATGGTTTAAGAGAGACAGGAAGTTGTAGGTGAGAGAGTGAAGGAGTGTAGTGAAGTCTGCATGGTGAATGGTGGACACTGCAAAAGCTGTGGAGGCTGTGAAAAGCTCTGGGAAGCTGTGAATGTACATGGCAGTGGCCTGCATGGAAGCCTGCTATCTGGGAAACTTACCTGCAACACCAAGCAAGGACTGTTTAACTGCGACAGCAGTTATAGACTCTACAAGTCGGTGAGACTGTCACTTCTTTTGTTTTGCTGCTGTGAAGCCATTTAAGTTTAAATAAACGTCCTTTTGTTTGAAAAGCCTGTGTCCTGCGATCTAGCGGGTTCCCCGAACATTACACTGGTGCTCGAATGCGGGCAGGACAGAATAACAGGCATAAGAAGAAAAAAAAAAAACATTTTTTTTTTGCATTGAACTGACAGTTAAAAGGGACAGTACATTGGATTTATGTCCTGGGTTAAAGCTGTACAAACGTTGAAAGCTGAAGCAATGGAGAAGCTAATTAAACAGCTGTCCCTGGCTAATATGCAAGCGCAAACTCGCCATGAGGAAGCAAATCAGCTGCAGCAAGAAAATATCCGCCTGTTTGTGACCCAGTTGGCAGCCCAGCAAGCAGCCCAGCAAGAGGTTATGCAGGCTCAGGTGGCTGTCTTAAAGGAAGCAGTGCAGCAGCTATCTCAGGTTCGGGAGCAAGCGGCTGTTGCCCCTGGCAACCAGGTGACTGTGAGGGCAAGCCATTTTTTGCAGAAATTGTCCCTAAGCGATGATGTAGAGGCATTTCTTGCTACATTTGAGAGGACGGCAGAGAGAGAAGGGTGGCCTCAGGACCAGTGGGCCGGCCTCATTGCCCCTTTTCTCAGCGGAGATCCTCAAAAAGCCTACTTTGACCTGCCACCCGATGATGCTAAAGACTATCAAAAGTTAAAGGCAGAAATTCTGGCTCGTCTGGGGGTGACTACGGCCGTTCGGGCCCAACGAGTGCACCAATGGAAGTATCGTCCAGATCGGCCACCTCGGTCTCAAATGCATGACCTGGTGCAACTGGTAAAAAAATGGCTGCAGCCTGAGGTGTTGTCGGGCCCCCAAATCGTGGAACGGGTTGTGCTGGACCGATACCTGCGATCCCTGCCAGACGACCTTCAACGGTGGGTCAGCCATGGAGACCCCAAAACAGCAAACCTCCTTGTCGAGATGGTGGAACGATATACAGTGGTGGAGGACCTGCTCGGACCTACCAAGCGCATAGGCCCCAGTCTACCACGGCCTGTTCGACCAACTGCTGCCCTTCGAAAGGATGTTCCAAGGAGTCCTGGAGCAAACACCCCGGAAGGTCAAGAGTCATTCCCGGTACCTCCTCAGCGTTCTGTTCCTGTTCGGAGAGGAGGGGATGTACAATGTTGGCGATGTCATTCCTGGGGTCATACCCGGGCACACTGCCCACTGCAAGAGGAGCCCATGGAATGCGGGGTTCTTCGGAGGGGGTCTTTTTATGCCCATAAAGTATGCACCACACAGCTCGACCTGGGTGAGGAAAAATTTGAGTGTGAAGTCCAAGTGAACCACCTCCCTGCCCGGGCTTTGTTGGACTCCGGAAGCATGGTAACCCTGGTTCATCCTAGAGTAATTGGGAAGATCGGTCCGGTAAGAAAAACCTTACGGGTGGTGTGCATTCACGGGGACACTAGAGAGTACCCTCTCATCTCGGTGACCATCTCCTCAGCATGTGGCACTGGTACTCAAGAGGTGGGGGTGGTAAAGAACTTGGTACATGATGTTATAATAGGACGAGACTGTCCGTTGTTTACAAAACTGTGGGAACAAGGAGAACAGTTCAGAGATTGGGGAGAAACTAGCCTCCCTGTTCCTGCTGCTGAGAGGAATAACCCTGAACTGCCAAATGTTCTTAATGTGGATCCAAATGATGAAATTGCTAATGGTTGGGTTAATGGTGATGAAAGTAGAGCTGATACTGTTGATAGTGTCAAGACAGGTGGTCCACAGACCTACCAAAACACTGAGGGGGGAGGATCTTCCCCACTTCAGGTAATGCTGGGGGAAGAGGATGAGGAAGTGGCCTCTACCCCTGCCCTGCCAGATTTGGGTGTTCCCCAGGGGGCGTTTGGTACTGCTCAGATGCAGGACCTCACTTTGGCCCGTGCACGGGAACAAGTTGTAGTATTAAATGGGGTTCCCCAAGAGCCAGGTGCAAATGAGCGGTGGCCACACTTCGCAATGTATAATGAGTTATTGTATCGGGTTACCAAGGTGAGGGAAAATGTGGTAGAACAATTGTTGGTACCCCAACAATATAGACGAAAGGTTCTGGACCTGGCCCATGATGATGTGTTAGGGGGACACCTGGGAGTTGAGAAGACGGAAGCACGGATCACCGACCGGTTTTACTGGCCAGGTCTGAAAGCAGAGGTAAAGAAATACTGTGCCTCTTGTCCCACCTGTCAGTTGACCGCTCCGGTGACCCACTTCCGGAGCCCTTTGGTCCCTCTGCCCATAGTTGAGGTCCCATTCGAGAGGATAGCCATGGATATAGTGGGTCCCTTGGTAAAGTCGGCTCGAGGTTACTCCTACATATTGGTGATTCTTGACTATGCCACCCGATATCCTGAGGCGCTTCCACTGCGGAATACCTCCTCTAAGGCTATTGCCCGGGAATTATTCCAGTTGTTTACACGGACTGGTTTTCCCAAGGAAATACTCACAGACCAGGGCACCCCATTTATGTCGAGAGTTATGGCCGATGTGTGCAAGCTGTTCCGGATTAAACAGCTGCGCACATCGGTCTACCATCCCCAAACGGACGGGTTAGTGGAACGCTTTAACAAGACCCTTAAGTCTATCCTAAAGAGAGTGGTACAAAGGGATGGGAAAGACTGGGACTGCCTGTTACCAGCTCTCCTGTTTGCTATCAGGGAAGTGCCCCAGGCCTCCACGTGGTTTTCGCCCTTTGAGTTGGTATATGGGCGGAGACCTCGCGGACTACTTGACTTTATTAAAGAGGAATGGGAAAGTGAACCTGTTCAGCATAAGAGTGTTCTTGAATATGTCTCCTAAATGCAAGAAAGGATCCAAACTGTGATGCCACTAGTCAAAGAGCATTTGCAAAAAGCCCAGGAGGCTCAACGACGGGTCTATAACAGGGCTGCTAAAATAAGGCACTTCCAAGTGGGGGATCGAGTAGCGGTGCTAATTCCCAATGTGGAAAGTAAATTCTTGGCCAGATGGCAAGGTCCCTTTGAAGTTGTGGAAAAAGTGGGAGAGGTAAATTATAGAGTCCACCAGCCAGGCAAGAGGAAACCGTATCAGATATATCATGTCAACTTGTTAAAGCCCTGGACAGACAGGGAACCGGTGACCTCCCTGGCTAGTGCAAGACTTGAGCCTCAGGTTGGGGTGGAGAGTGTCCAAGTAGCAAGTACCCTGTCTAAAATCTAAAGTCAGCAGGCAAAGGAGTTCTTGCAGAGAAATAAAGAAAAGTTTTCAGACTTGCCAGGGCTAACTAGTGTCATAGAACATGATATTATCACGGAACCTGGAGTCAAAGTTTTTGTCCGGCCCTACCGCATCCCAGAGGCTCAAAAGGAAGGCCGTTTCAGTAGAAGTGAAGAAGATGCTGGACCTGGAGATCATTGAAGAGTCGCAGAGTGAGTGGTCGAGCCCGATTGTGTTGGTACCAAAGCCCAACGGGACTCTGCGATTCTGCAATGATTTCCGGAAACTTAATGAGGTTTCACGGTTTGATGCCTACCCCATGCCCCGGGTAGATGAGCTTATTGAGAGACTAGGTCCAGCCAGGTATATTACAACATTAGACCTTACCAAGGGGTATTGGCAAATCCCGTTGACTAAGGCTGCTAGAGAGAAAACTGCTTTTTCTACCCCAGAGGGGAGTTTTCAGTACAAAAGAATGCCTTTTGGACTACAAACTGCTCCAGCCACTTTCCACCGAGCAATGGATAGGATTTTACGACCTCACCGGGAGTATGCCTCAGTGTACTTGGACGACATAGTCATTTTTAGCAGAGACTGGGAATCACACTTGCCCAAAGTCCAGGCAGTACTGGACTCTCTTTGGAAGGAGGGGTTTACAATAAACCCTGAAAAATGTGCTTTGGGAATGGAGGAGGTGAAATACCTGGACTATATTGTAGGTAGAGGGGTGGTGAAACCTCAGGTTAACAAGGTAGAGGCTATACAGAATTGGCCCCGCCCCCTCACAAAAAAGCAGGTACGTGCATTCCTGGGCATGGTGGGATACTACAGGAGATTCGTACCCAACTTTGCCACATTGGCAGCTCCATTGACCGATCTGACTAAGGGACGGAAATCGGTCATGGTGGAATGGAATGCAGATGCTGAAAAGGCTTTTTTTGGAGCTCAAGTCAGCACTGTGCCAACACCCTGTCCTGATAGCACCCAATTTTTCAAACGAGTTTGTTGTCCAGACTGATGCTTCCGATGTAGGATTGGGAGCTGTGTTGTCACAGGTTGTTCATGGTGAGGAGCACCCAGTAGTCTTCCTCAGTAGGAAGTTGACACCAGCGGAGAAAAACTACGCTATAGTTGAACGAGAATGTCTGGCCATTAAGTGGGCTCTGGAATCCCTCAGATATTACCTCTTGGGAAGGAAGTTTAGGTTAATTTCTGACCATGCCCCTTTAACATGGATGAGGCAAGGTAAAGGGACTAATGCCAGAATTACACGTTGGTTCCTGGCGCTCCAGGAATTTAAATTTGTAGTGGAGCATAGGCCCGGGAGACTGCATCAAAATGCAGATGCCCTCTCCCGAGTCCATTGTTTTAGCTCCACTGTTGCCTCCACCTCCTTGGCGTTGGGGCACAGGGGGGGGATATGTACAGGACGCCGTGGCTGGGTCCTGGAAGGACGCTACATTTCCCCTCTGTTTGGGCTGTGGTTCCTTTAAGGGAACAGCAATGGTTAACACACCTGTCCAAGGAAATGGTTTAAGAGAGACAGGAAGTTGTAGGTGAGAGAGAGAAGGAGTGTAATGAAGTCTGCATGGTGAATGGCGGACACTGCAAAAGCTGTGGAGGCTGTGAAAAGCTCTGGGAAGCTGTGAATGTACATGGCAGTGGCCTGCATGGAAGCCTGCTATCTGGGAAACTTACCTGCAACACCAAGCAAGGACTGTTTATCTGCGACAGCAGTTATAGACTCTACAAGTCGGTGAGACTGTCATTTCTTTTGTTTTGCTGCCGTGAAGCCATTTAAGTTTAAATAAACGTCCTTTTGTTTGAAAAGCCTGTGTCCTGCGATCTAGCGGGTTCCCCGAACATTACACTGGTGCTCGAATGCGGGCAGGACAGAGCTCCTATATTTTCTTCTCAGCAGCACCCATAGGGACTCTAGTGTGTTAGTGGCAGCAAACAGAGCTCCTATATTTTCTTCTCAGCAGCACCCATAGGACTTCTAGTGTGTTAGTGGCATCACACAGAGCTCCTATATTTTCTTCTCAGCAGCCACCCATAGGACTTCTAGTGTGTTAGTGGCAGCAAACAGAGCTCCTATATTTTCTTCTCAGCAGCACCCATAGGACTTCTAGTGTGTTAGTGGCATCACACAGAGCTCCTATATTTTCTTCTCAGCAGCACCCATAGGACTTCTAGTGGGGGGGGGGGGGGGTTGGATTGTGTCAGTGTGTTTTTTATTTACATTTTTATTATTTTTTACAATTAATTTTTTTTATTTATTGCAATTTTTTATTTTTTTTTACACCTGTTGGGGGGGGCTTTGGTGAGATTTCAGGGGTCTTAACAGACTCCTGGCATCTCCCCTTTGAGACGAGACAGAGAAAGGGACTAAGGACACAGATTCCCCAGTCCCTTTCTCTGCAGCCTCAGCTAAAATGAATGGACAGGAGGCTCCTCTCCATTCATAAACTGAAGCATCGTAAACACAGGTCAGTGATGACTCTGTTCATTCGGAAAAGGTAGGAGCCGGGTTTAGCGGCTCCTACCTCCGCTCTTCATCCTGACAGATCGAGGGGGTGGAAGGGGACATGCAACTCCCGGAGGGGGACACGCAGCACGGGGGGACACGGAGCGCGGAGGGGGAGATGTTATTACCAGAGGGTGACACGCAGCGCGGAGGGGGAGATGTTATTACCGGAGGGGGACACGCAGCATGGAGGAGGAGATGTAATTACCGGAGGGGGACACGCAGCACTGGGGGGGAACACGTAACTCCCGGAGGGGGAGAGCAGCACGGATACAGGGACAGTCAGCGGTGATCGGTGCGGCTTTGGAGGGGAGTTACAAGCACCGATCACCGCTGTATAAATTACACTAAAGCAGCTGAAAAGGGGGGGGGGGGGTGTCCAGGGAGAAGCTGTCAGGCTTTATAGAAATCTATACAGGGAGATCAGTGCATGTAACTCCCCCCGCCGCACCGATCATCCCTGACTGCCCAGGTATCGGGTGAAGCATCGAAGCATTTTTCCCGAGTACAAGGGGAAATGCTCGGTATCGGTACCGATACTAGTATCGGGACAACCCTAGTTTATATATTGGCTTAAAGATGGAAGATATGGGACTCATCAATGTCTTTGTTTTAGTATCTAGTGAGTCACTGACCCAGAAATATTGTGTATATCAGCTGTTCCCAACACCTTGCTTGTTCTAGGTCAGTAACTCACCAAGAAGAAAAAAGGAAGGATCAGGATAACAGTTGTAGAGCCTGCCCCTTAGAAAATGAGTAAACAAAGCACTCATTTTTCTATTCTCATAGCTTTCCTAAAAAAGCACACCAACCAGTCCAAAAACCTGGGCAACTCAAACTGATGATGAAAGAGGCATAAACAGACACCATCTCTAGTAAAAACTGCAGTAGATCCAGATGTACAGTGTAAGCAACTGCCTGGCTCCATGTTTAGTTATTTATTAAGAATTTTGGCATTTACAAAGTTTACTTCGTCTGACATTCTTTTCCACTATATGCTTAGTTTGACCTGTCCAGGTTTGTAACAGGTTTTGTTTAGGTGGAGAACCCTAATCACATTCCTTAAAGGGGTTGTAAACATAATATTTTGTACTCACCGTAAAATCCCTTTCTCTGACATCCATGGACTGACACGGTGTCTCTTTACACTTTACACGTGGTTATGTCCCTGCTTGCAGGAGAAGACCTAGGCAGAATGTGAGATGTTATACATACATTCTAAAAGTCAGAGCTGAACAGCCCCACCCAGGGGGCGGTCCCTCCGGACATAACCCTCCCACTACAGTCAGCAGACTTCAGTTCGTAACAAAGCAGTACAAACTTAAAAGGAAGGGTGGGTGCCGTGTCAGTCCATGGATGTCAGAGAAAAGGATTTTACGGTGAGTACAAAAAATCCTATTTTCTCTTATCATCCATGGACTGACACGGTGTCTCTTTACACTTTACACGTGGGATGTCCCAAAGCAGTGTCAAGAGGGATGGGAGCAGTATAAATGGAAAAACCAAAACTTCACTCCAATAAGGCAGAGCTCCTCAACGGAGGAGTCGCAACTTTAAACAGCGGCCTGCAGCACCCTGCGGCCGAAGGAAGCATCCGAAGATGCAGCCACATTAACCTTATAAAACTTAAAAGGCATGAACAGACGACCAGGTCGCCGCCTTGCACACTTGTGCAACCGACGCTTGACGTCGGAAAACCCAGGAAGCACCAAGTGCCCTGGTGGAATGCGCCGTAACCGGAAAAAGAGGCGCCCGCCCTTTGAGAGCATAGGCTTGAATGACGGTTTGTCTGATTCCCCTAGAAATGATGGCAGACTAAACCGCTTGGCCCTGTTATGGACCAGAGACAGTCACAAACAGTGAGTCGGACTTCCGAATAGAAGCAGTAGCAGACAGGTACACCCGTAAGGCTCGTACCACATCCAATATGTGCAGCGCAAACTCTCTGGGATGCGATGGGTAAGGACGGGAAGACAATGTCCTCATGTAGGTGAAAGGTCGACACCACCTTTGGCAAAAAGGAAGGTCGCGGATGCAACACCGCCTTATCCTTATGGAGGACAAAGCCGCCAACTCAGACACTCGTCAAACAGAAGTGATTGCCACTAAAAGGCCACCTTCTGAGACAAGACAAGAGGGGAATATCCCGGATATTCCCAAAAGGAGGTTCCTGGAGGACCGAGAGCACCAAATTCAGATCCCACGGTGGGAGAGGAGGCTTGACAGGAGGGAGCACATGGCGAACCCCCAACACAAGGTGCTAACCAAGAAATGACCCGCTAGAGGTCGCTGAAAGAAGACGGCCAAGGCCGAAAGCTGATCCTTGATGGTACTCAAAGCAAGCTTTTGGGTCACTCCACACTGCAGAGGACGCAGGATTCTGGGGACGGAATACGTCCGAGGACGCCAGTCCAGCGCTTCGCATAGGGCGATATAAGCTTTCCAGGCACGGTGATGGAAGTCTTCCTCCAGGCAGATCTGTGTCCTTAACATGGTCAAAATGACCGAGTCCGAGAGACCTCGGTCCCTCAACACCTGGCTTTTAACAGCCCTGCCATTAAAGCCAGGAACTGTAAGCCGGATGAAACATAGGACCTTGAGACTGAAGGTCCTCCCTCATCGGCAACCGCCAGGGAACGTCCGCGACGAGACGTACCAGATCAGCGTACCAGTGACGCTGAGGCCAATCCGGAACAATTAGGATCACCGGAGTTTACATCAGGCGATAAGGACCCTATGGGGCCACCAACGCATCCGAGGCATCGCCCAAGGATCCCTGGATCTGGCCAGAACCTCGACCCTTGCGATTGAGTCGAGAGGCCATCAGGTCCACATCCGGCGTGCCCCACCGTCGGCAAAGGAGTTGAAATATGCAAGGACCACTCTTCTTGGTCCGGCGTCTGGCGATTGGCGACTCAGATAGTCCGCCTGCCCATTGTCTATGCCCAGAATGGAAATGGCCTACAGAGCCGGCACGTTTCTTCCGGCCCACTTCAGGATACGGACTACCTCGGAAGCCGCAGCTGAGCTCAGAGTCCCCCCGTGATGGTTTACATATGCCACCGCCGTGGCGTTGTCCGACTGGCTCCTGATGGAGAGACCCAATTACTCTCTCCGACCTGAGCAGAGACACAGTCTGATGGCCCGTATTTCCAGAACAGTGATTGGTAAACGGGTTCGTCCGGAGTCCAAGGCCTTGAGCCGACAGGACTCCCCAGACTCCACCCCCAGCCCGTCAGGCTGGTGTCCGTTCGTGAGTACCGTCCATTTGGATGGGAGGGGGAACGACTTTCCGGACCGAAGAGCCGAGGATCTCAACCACCATATCAGGGACGCCCTGACCAGGGTGAATCACCTGGATCTGAAGATCCAAGGACAACGGGGATTTGTCCCCAGGTGGACAAGGTCTCCTTCTGCAATGCCCTGGTGTGTGATTGGGCATACGGAACCGGCCGCGAAGGAGGCCACCACGAGTCACGGGACTCTCATGCAAAAAAACGGATTGACAACCATTTTTGGGATGTCAGCACCGCACCAGCAGACTGAAGTGTTCAGCAACTTCTCCAGAGGTAGGATACCTTTGCCTCCAAGGAGTCCAGAATCAGAACTAGATACTCCAGACACTGAGTCTGGACCAGGACTGACTCCTGAATGTTCAGGAACCCACCTTTCCTCTAAGTCTGAGCCACTTTCTGCTCTTAGCAGAAGATCGTGCAGATAGCCCACGACAGCAATACCTCGCTGTAACAGAAGGCTAGAACCGGAGCAAGCACCTTGGTGAACACCCCTTGGTGCCGAGGCTAGTCCGAAAGGAAGAGCCACAATCGATAGTGGACTTCGCTGATCGCAAAGCGCAGAAACTTCTGGTGACTTGCGCAGATCGGAACATGCAATTAGGCGTCCTTGAAGTCCAAGGACGCCAGAAGAAAATCCCTTTTGTGGAGTGTAGCGATCACCGTAGCGAATGGATTCCATGCGGAATTTCTGCACCTTCTCGAAGGCATTCGGGGCCTTGAGGTCCAGGATAGGTCGAACCACGACCTATTTTTGGGACGACAAACAGATTCGAGTAGAACCCCTGAAAACTCTCCTGTGACGGAACTGGCACAATCACTCCGGACCTGATCAAATCCTGTACAGCCCCCAAGAGGGCTGCCCGACAGGCAGGAAGGAGAGGAAGATTTGAGGGAAAGAATCTGTCTGGGGGCCAGGATCGGAATACTATCCTGTATCCTGAGGTGACCACCTCGCACACCCACCAGTCGGAGATTCGGGAGGTCCACCGATCCGTGAACCTGCAAAGTCGTCCCCCCACCCCAGAGTCGGGCGGAGGCAAGACTTCACACGGAGGCGGGCTTGGGAGCCGCTTGTTTGGCTTACGCACCCAGGGGCACTTGTGCCCACCAGCCGCACTGCCGTCAGTCTGAGAGGACCTACCCGTGGACTCTGACTGATGAAAAAAAAAACGTTTTGCTGGAAAGGAAGGCCCCTGTTTGCGGCGGGCCTCCTCACCCTTGCTAGTCCAAGGAAGAAGAGTGCTTTTACCTCCCGTGACATCCATGACGATGTCATCCAGAGCAGCACCAAAAGGTCTACCACCTTTAAATGGTAGATCCGTCAGGAGCTTTCTAAGGCTAGGTCAGCAGACCAGCATTTCAACCAGATAAGACGACGCAATACCACCGCCGAGACAGAGGCCCTGGATATTAAAGGGGCCGCGTCCAACGTGGCTTTGCACACATAAACCAGGCCCTGATCCAGTTGGTGGGCCAGAGCAACTGTGTCTGGAGGAAGATTATGCTCCTGTACAGCTAGGTGCAACATTTTTGCCCAACCTGTAAGTGTTTAAGACACAAGGGTCGCCGCTACCACAGGCCGTAGGGCGGATCCCAACAAGGCAAACATGGCTCTGCTCACCACTTCTGACCTCCTGTCAGTGGGGTCCTCAAATGCAGGAGTCCCCTCCATCGGGGGAGTGATGGCCTTGTTCAACTGGGCGACTGGGGGGTCGACCACTGGGGGAGAAGCCCACTTTTTAAGTAGGGCATCTTCAAGGGGTATCTGATAGACAAAACGCCGCGGGACCATAAAAAAATTCTTCTGCGGCTTTTCCCAGACCTTATCAATGAGCTGGTCAAAGAAAGTACATATGGAAAAACCTCTTTAGAAGGCCTGGTCTTAAAAGAACCAAAGGAGACTGTATCCGCCTGAGGTTCTGCATCCGCAGCATTTTAGCTTGAGAGTGTCCCTCACCGCAGTCATGAGTACACTAACAAGCGCCCTGTCATTTACTGACACAGAACTGGAGTTTTCCTTATAAGGAATGTCCTGTTCAAAACCATCCAATACATTCAGAACTAGGGTCCTGAGCGGTAGTGGCTAGGCCCATATCTGAATCAGCGCACTACCCTCATGTAGTAAAGTGGGGAGAGGGCGCTTTTTTGCTCCCTTGCGCTTGCACACAGCTCCCATCCTGGTCAGAAATGATTCCAGGACTGCCCACAACTGGTCCCTAGGGACCGCAGGTGCTGAAGCACTGCCTGTTGTCCACGGACATTTAGGGGAAGCTGGTGACAGAGACTCCATATTGCCCCCCTCTGAGACTCCTCAGATAAAAAGTCCACCCACAGGCTGTGCTGACTGAGGAGGGGGCGCCCAGGGGACTCACAAAACCGGACCAGGGACCGCTCAGTTCCGCTGTCTGTACCACGTTGTGTCAGCGCTGGTGAGCTGTCAGGAGATTCGCGCTGTTACAGCAGCGCTAGAGGCCAAAACTAGTGCTGAAGAGCGCGCGGGCTACAAGAAAATGGCCGCCGCACTTCACTGAGGCGATCCGCGGCAAGATGGCCGCCATGACGCAGCTAAAGTGAAAAAACAGCACAGACACAGCGCCACTCGGCGCTCAGGCCCTAAAACACACAAAAAAAGGCCCCAAGCATATCTGCAGACCAGCATGAGCCCCTCCAAGAACAGTGTGACCCCCAGGCACCCCACACAGCACAGCGCCAGCAATGGTGACAGAGAGTGACAATGAAATACAGGGGGAGACAGGGAAAATCCCCCACAGAGAAACACACAGCTTTTTGTACTCACCTGCAGGCAGGAGAGACTACTTACCCGTCCCCTGAGGGACCCACTGGTGTGTTTCTGACAGGACTATCACAGTGCAGTACTGAGTAGCTGTCGGCCCGGTCCACCGCGAAAGATACAGTCAGTCAGGAACTGTTCAGTCTTGAGAGGACCGTGGGAGCATGAAAGCAAACCCGGCCACCCCTGGAGTCATGGGGCCTGTCGTGAACTGAGTCTCACGCACACAAGGCGAGGATCAGCACGCTCGATGGTCGGACAGGGAAGACTACGAGGATATCTTGTACCCAACCTGTTGCCCAGCCGACAGTTGATAGAAGATTTTCAAAAATAAAATAAAAAAGAATTCCAGAAAAGGAATAAAAAATAGGTCAGGAGACTGGCTCCTGAGAGAGCCATGTCTTCTCCTTCTGCTAGGCAGAAAAAAACTGAAGTCTGCTGACTGTAGTGGGAGGGTAATGTCCGGAGGGACCGCCCCCTGGGTGGGGCTGTTCAGCTCTGACTTTTAGAATGTATGTATAACATCTCACATTCTGCCTAGGTCTTCTCCTGCAAGCAGGGACATAACCACGTGTAAAGTGTAAAGAGACACCGTGTCAGTCCATGGATGATAAGAGAATTTTTTTTTTTTAAATAACAAACATGTTATACTTGGTCCCTCATTGAGAATGTCAGATATGACGAAACGCGTCTGAGGACTAGGAGCGTGGTGACATCACCGCGTTATCGTGTCTGGACGGGGTTGATCTAGGAGCCGGCCGGCTTTATTTTTTATTGCTTCTTATTTCTACATAACTGTAAGTGTGGTTCTAATTATTTTAATAAACATTTAAAACGGATTCACACTATGGTCCCCTATCTTTCCTCCTTTGGGTGATTCCGTTAACATCTAATACGACACTACGGATGTGTGCGGGGTGTCTGAAGATTAGAGCAGTCTTTCAATCTTAGTGGACGGTTCTCCCCAAAGGCCCTGGCTGGGTTTGGCCATATGCTCAACAACCAAAGGCATCTGGTAAGCAGGCTTTCCCTGTGGTGGTGGTGCACTGGTTGTTTTTCAGTCACGGGTGTTGTTTAAGCAATTGGTGCCTATTGCTTCAAGATATAGGCACCTGGTGTGATCCACAAATATTGTTGTTTTTTCTGTCTAATCCACTACTATGCCATGAAATTTATGCCACTATATGAAGCCCGTGGGATCTAGGAATCGATCACTTTTTGTTGTGAGAGTCATCATCATCCACAGAGGATTTCGTTATCTCCCACTGAGATAAAGGCCCTGGCTGGGTATAAGCCATCTGTGCTAAAAGGCTTTTAATCTGGTAAGCATTCATTGCACCGGTCAGCTGGCATTGTTTGAGATTCAAGTTTCTGTGGAAGGAATATATGAACTTTCGCTGAGATACTGAATTGATTTCCACAAATTGGACTTTAAGCGCAAAGTTTTACTCTCTACTTTTACTTGTGTTAATCCCACTTATTTTTGCTGCTTTTTGGACTGGTCCATCCCTTTTTCCTTTCTTTAAGCGCAGTCTTTTACCCTTTATGTTATACTTACCTCCACTGTGCAGCTCGTTTTGCACAGAGTGGCCCCGATCCACATCTTCTGGAGTCCCTCGGCGGCTGTCTCGGCTCCTCCCCGCAATAACTCACCACCTATATGCGAGCGAGCTCGCATGGTGGTGAGTTATTGCGGGTGCACTCCTGTGATACAGCCGGCGGCTATAGCCACTCACTGTATCACTCAGCCCCGCCCCCCCGGCGCGCCGCATCTTTGGATGTGATTGACAACAGCGCAAGCCAATGGCTGCGCTGCTTTCAATCAACCAATGAATGAGTCGAGAAGCCTGCTCGTTCACGGCGCTGGACTTTCGAGGGGTCAGGTAAACGGGGGCTCGGCTAATGCACAGATGTTTTTTTCACCTTAATGCATAAAGGTGAAAAAACTTTTACCTTTACAACCCCTTTAAAGTGGTTGTAAACCCACTTTTTAAACAAAGACCTACAGGTAAGCCTAGATTAAGGCTTACCTGTAGGTGCATGAAATATCTCCTTAACCTACACGGTTAAGGAGATATTTGTATGTAAATGCGGCGACGCTGACGTCACCCCATTCACAAATTCGGCTAGGTCGCAACATTCGACGACGTAGCCGAATTTGACAGCTCACGCGCGCATGCGCGGAGTCACGTCTTCGCCGCTCCGGCCAATCACAGTAACATTCCGGCTATCGCCGCAGCGATGGATGCGGCTAGAGGAGGGACACGGACGACTTCCGAAGGTAAGTGGTACATAATGAGCTAGTATGCTAGTCATACTAGCTCATTATAGCTTTGTCTTGCAGGTTAGAAAAAAAAAAAAAAAAAAGGGTTTACAACCACTTTAATATAGAAATTACTTTTAGGAGGTGACTTTACATACTGTACATATTTTGTTATACATACAGACTTGTAACAACAAGCAAGCAAAAAACTGTGAGCCACCTTAAAAATTACCTTCAACAAACTGCAGAAAGAACATAAAATCTGCATTCAACATATACCAATATTTTCTATTAATATTGTAAATTGGTAGAACCCTTAAAATTCTGGTAGTTAATAGACTAAAAAAGTATGAAAGTGACTAACAAACTGCTGATACTTTGCAAAAGTCTCTTTTGGTTTAAAGGTTTCACTGTGCAAAAGTGGGTACCACTAGCCATAGTTCTGCAGCTAATAACAGTTTAAAAAAACTTGTTGTCTCGCAAAACAAGCATGATTCAAGCCGCTGCGGTGTGCAATACCACATTTGGCCAGAGGTGTGGGGGCGCCGGTGACACTCGGAGCCGTTCGAGTGTTTCCGAGTGCATCCGAGCGGTCTCCGAGTATTTCTGAGCCTCTCCGACACCCCCGCCCCCCCCACTTCTGGCCACATGCTGTACTGCATACAATAGAAGTCAATGTGGAACCAATTATCTTCGTTTCCATGGACTTCTATGGGGAAAGTTGCTTTGATATGCGAGTGCTTTGCATTATAAGCATTTTGCTGGAACAGATTATGCTCGTTCCACTGTGTGATTTTTTATATATATATATATATAATTTTATTATTATGTAAGAATATTAAATGAAATTATTTTTTATTAAGTCTTAGGTCTACTGAATGCTCCCAACCACAGCCAGCCACTGTTGGGGGGAGTCCAGCCACATGAACAAGAAGGCCCTACGAAAGTTCTTTCTCATGCACTTACTAACTGATTTAGCTGTCAGAGTGGTCAGATCATACATGGGCATTTGACTTGGATTAGGATCTAATCATATTTTAGAAGCAGATAATGCTGCAAATTAGAACATTTCCAATGGGTTGACAAGTTTTTCTCCAAAACTGTATGTTGTTTTAGGATAATAAGGTTTTTCTCTGCTAGATCATATGCAATTTTTTATCCTGTCTTAGTGTAAGTATCCATTTTTTTTTTTTAAACTCTTGTCTTTCATACAATACTTCTATCTTTATCTTTATTTTTCTTCTATCGTGTTTCACATTTGACTTGATTTCAAAAAGAACTCACTACAATACACTGACTGTTGATTTTCAGGAATTTTAAGAGGCATTGATATCTTTTTTTCCAATCTTCTTTCAAAGAGCATATCTGTATGTACGGTCTATGAAAGAAATGGTAGAATAATTGTTACAGTGGTGGCCAATTGAATAGACATAAGACTGAAAGACAGCCTTCTGTAAGCCAGATGTAGCTATTTGGAGCTTATGATGGACTATTGCTTTTAAGACATTTCACAGCTACTACTTCACGACACGAACATCTGCTGTACGTAAGGCCAACTAATCAAAGCATTGGGCAGCACTGACATAAGCCACTGTAGACATTGAATTCCTGGAATAGTATAAAAATTCCACAATTTCAACAAAACTTCAACCCAGTTTTCTTAATCCTTTTAGCATGCCTAAATGTTGGTTGCATATTAGAAAGCCAATGTCCTCCCTAAAAAAAGTGTAAAGTCATTTATGGGGCTTATTTTATAAAGGGGTGAACCAAAATGTGTCACTTTTTATTCACCTTATTTTTCATAGTCATAAAAATATTGTGTTCTTTGATTACAGTATCTCAATTTTTTTTGTTACCCTGTTAAAATCACTAGTAAATACTATATTTAACGTAACAGATTTCACTAGTTTATAAGCAGGTCTCATTAACTGGTCATCTGATTATTTGCAAGAAAGGTTTACTTTAAGGTCACCCTTGACCAGGTATATTTTAGTTTCAGTGCCCCTTTGCCTTAATACCAGCCTGTTACACAAGGTATGGGAGACTAGTATTTCCATGGCGGGGCAGCAAGACTCCCGGTCATGATGATGCCTACCTGCCTATCCTTTAAAAAAATGATACTCGGCAAGTGCAAGAAGAGACCCTAAAAATATGAATTCTCTCCTTGCAACAAACCATCAGCACTGGGCTCCTCCGTATTCCTGGTGCGGGGGGGGGGGGGGTACAGACAATGTTCCCCCCATTCAACTGGCAAAGGGTCTCCTTTCCATTTTATCCAGATAAAAGAAATAGTTGAATTAAAACAAAGATATACAAGGTGAATATTACTAAACTCTCAGAAAATGCTAGTTGCATGGCTGTCATGCTTAAACTTTGGTCTCAATACTGTGTGATTCACAGATTCAGAAAGAGTACAGAGATAGGACGTTCTGATGCATTTTCGGTGATGCACTGTATATTTGTTCCACGTTTGTGATGAATGTAACTTTTCTGTGAGCCATACATAGTCAAGCAATTGGCTTTTTGAGAGGGAAGATCGCAATGTCAGCTCTCATACTTCTCATGACATGCTTAAATAAACTATTCTTTTTCATTTGATAGACAGATAAAGATTCCAAAAGGAACCACTGACAAATCCCTAGAAACAAGGGTAGCAAACTCAATGCCATTGCTCCCACCTGAGGCACTGTAAACATGGAAGAGTGCCATGAAACACTCATCTGGTGCTGAAAGCACAGGGGTGGTACCCACCTGATGTTTGCTGGCCTTGTAGCAATCATACTCTAATGCCATGTACACACGGTCGGATTTTCCGTCAGGATAAACTCTGACTGATTTTTCCGACGGAATTCCGTTCAAGCTGTCTTGCATACACACTGTCACATCAAATTCCGACCGCCAAGAACGCGGGTGACGTACAACACTACGACGAGCCGAGAATGTTCAATGCTTCCGAGCATGCGTCGACTTGATTCTGAGCATGCGTGTTTTTTTCTCCGGAGTTCCATACAGACGAACGGAATTTCCGATTGTCTGAAAAAAGAAAACATGTTCTCTTTCTAACTCCGTCTGAATTTCCGACGGAAAAAGCCCAATGGGGCACACACACGGTCAGAATATCCGATGAAAAAATTCCGTCTGACCGCGTGTATGTGGCATAGGTCATCATACACTAAGTCGCATGCCTGCTTGATAGCATTACAATCTTTAGAACAAGTAATGAACAAATTATGCAATAAAATATCTTTAAACATATTCCCTAAGACAAGCCTACCTGCGCAAGTATTCAGATGTCTATGTGAGAGCCCTGGCTGCTCCACTTCCTGATGTGGCAAGAGCTGGACAATCCCCTTCAATACATACCATGAAGATTTAAAATACACATAATTGGGGTGTTCTGAGAGACGTGGCACACCTGGGGTGTTATTAAACCTAATGGTATCAACAGGTTTCCGTTATAGTTGCTTTTGTTTCTAAACCTACTTAAACCTACCTCCCCTCTCAGTCAATCCTAAGGCTTAGCAAGTGATTTTGTTTTATCTTGAGTTAAGAAACATGTAATATCCCTTCCCGACTCAGCGAGTCCAAGGATGCCATCCCTCGGAGTCAAATAAAATAACCAAAGGACAACATCCCATTATTTTCTATACATGCTGTTCTCTCTGTCGTCTCCTTACCCCTTTCCCACACATCCCTCCTGGCAGCTTGACAATCCCAGGCAGCTAACCTTGGGAAACCTTGACAGCTCATCATACCTCTGCTTCCCAGAGCCTCTCCCCCACAAATGCACAATTCAACTGTCCAACTCCTCAATAACCTGTCAGTTCAGATCTCAACAACAACTCTTGGCACATACAGATCTCCAAAGTTGACACTCAGTCCTGGTACTGGTCCCTGGCTGCAATTTTTCTCCACTCTATTCAAAAGCACATAGGCTGGTGTTCTAAATGTTCCACTGGGGACACTAGTTTTGGTGACAGTCAGGGCTTCCCTCGCTTTGGAGGCATTTCCTCTCACTTCCTGTTTTAGCTATGGGACAGGAAGTGAAGGGAAATCTCCCCAATGGGACACAAAAGGCAAAAAATAAATAAAAAAATGGAAAGAATTATATCCCTCTCTTACTACATCCATTAGAAAATGCCTTTAGCTATACTTTAAGACTTAGGCCTCATGCCCACGGACATTTTTACAGCTGCGTTTTTTACAGCTTAAAAACGCCTGTGGGTGTTATTGTATAATTTTTTTTTTATTTAAAAAATCGGAGCTGAAAAACGCGACCGCGGCGTTAGTGCGCGTTTTCGCTTTTTTTGACGCTCGCGTTTTTTCTGCCTAATTCTGACGCTGAGGAACGCACTGGTCCTGGGGTTTTTTTACAGCTTAAAAACGTCTATGCTATTTGCAGCTCAAAAACGCCTAGGTGGGCATGAAGCTATAGACCAACATGGACAGGCGTTTTTAAGCTGTAAAAAACGCTCAAAAACGCAGCTGTAAAAACGTCCATGGGCATGAGGCCTTAAAGCGGAGTTCCACCCAAATTTGGAACTTCTGCTTAATCTACTCCTCGCCCCCCTTACATGCCACATTTGGCATGTAATTTTTTTTGGGGGGGGAGTGGGGGCTTCAGTAGGAGTGGGACTTCCTGTCCCACTTCCTCCTTCCGCCCAGGGACCGCTTAGGCGATTTGTCAGATCGCCCTGTAGGCGATCACCTGGGACACGTGACAGGTCCCAGGCGATCGCCCTTGCATTAAGAGAGCGCTGCGCCGTTCGCGCATGCGCAGTGAGTGCCCACACTATGAATGGAGGCGCCGGTGGAGAAGGGGGGGAGAGGAGCTGGACAGTGGAACAGGTAAGTGTATGTTTATTAAAAGCTTTTTGTAGCTGCTGACTTTTAATAAACAAAAAAAGGCTGGAACTCCCCTTTAAAATTGTCCTGTCTAGAAAATCATTTCAGACAGCAGGAATATACTTCTGCTTCTGCATGGTGCTGTTCTATTTGGAACATCAGACTGACCTACAGTAAACCAATTGGTCATATTCAATTCCACCTCTGTCATACAGATTGCATAAAAACCATCTCCATGTAAGACAAATGTTTCCATTCTCAGCAATTTTTTGTATATGCATTTTAATTATCACATGAAAATATTCATATCCCAAAACAAAATATGGTGCAGTATCTGTTTTAAGAGACTTGCTTTGAAAGAGATTCCTTTGCATAGGGGCCACATTGTCCAATTATGTAATAGCTCTTAGAGCCCTTTCACGCTGGGGCGGTAGTGGTAAAATACGCTAGTTTTAGCGGTGCTTTACCGCTGTTATAGTGGCGCTTTTCAGCTGCTATTCGACTCGGAGTGGGGCATCATTAGCGCTGCTGAAGCGATTTGCAGGCGCTTTGGCAGCGCTGGCCATGCATTCCAATGGGCAGAGGCGGTTTGGGAGCAGTGTATACAGAGCTCCCAAACCACTCCAAAGATGCTTGCAGGACTTATTCTTACCCCACAAAATATGACAGAACATACCATCCTAAATAGCCATGCTTGGACAGTTATGCTATCAGAAACACCTCAGAACCGATCTCTGTCCTCTTTGCAGATGGTAAAAGTCAGACTGTACTAGATCAGGGATCTTTAAACTACAGCCCTCCAGCTGTTGTGGAACTACACATTCCATAAGGCATTGTAAAACTCTGACATTCACAGACATGACGAGGCATGATGGGAATTGTAGTTCCTGAACAACTGGAGGGCCATAGTTTGGAGACCCCTGGACTAGAGCATTAGCAGAGAATTATAAAAAATACATATCCACTTTGCAATCCAATGCAAATGCTATTTTATCCTGTTTTTTGGCAGTCGGGTGTACACTATGGAAGAACCATATTTTGCACTGAATAAACAGATAAACGTACTATTAACCTACTGCATTTCAGTATTTTTTAAGATTAGGCTCCATACACACTAGCGTTGTTTTAAGCTCCTAGAAGCTGTTATTAGCATTTTTTTCTGCTCCTAGAAGCTAAATGTGTCTATGCACACTACTTTAGACTATAAGCATTTTTTTAAACTTCAGCATCTAGGAGAAAAAAAAATTGTTTTTGTAGAGTTTCTTGGAGCATTTTTCCAGCAGGAAAAAAAAAACGCTGAATGCTCCTAACAGCTACTAACAGCTTTTTTTGAGCTTTTTATTTTTTCTTCATGTACTACAAAAACACTAATGAAATGCAAATGTCCCTAAATGCCCCAAAAAGCTTCTAAAGCAGGGCACTCAAACTGGCAGCCCTCCAGCTGTTGCAGAACCTCAAGTCCCATGAGGCATTGCAAGACTGACAGTTACAAGCATGACTCCCACAGACAGAGGCATGATGGGACTTTGAGTTCCTCAACAGCTGGAGGGCCGCCAGTTTGAGACCTCTGTGCTAAATGCTTCTAAAAGCTATTAAAATGCTACTATTATCAGCATTTTTCATCTAGTTTTTTTGAGCTTATGAAAAACGCTAGTGTGCATGGAGCCAAAAAGGTAAAACAAAAAAAAAAAAAAAAAAACTCAACTGCACAAAGGCAAGTTCGAGGACGTGTAATCACTATGATTAAAAAGCCTTGACATAGTAAAAGAGTGGATGTGCCGACAAAACTACAATAAAATTTGTGAAGATGAGATCACGTTAAAGCGGAGCTCCACCCGCGATTTTTAATTTTTTTTAAAAGTCAGCAGCTACTAACACTGTGACTTACCTGTCCTACTCTCCCGCGCTGATGGCCCCCCCGATGCCAATCCCTCGATCGGTGCAGGTCCCGCGCCGCCATCCACACTAAGGGAAACAGGCAGTAAAGCCTTACGGCTTCACTGCCCGTTTCCTACTGCGCATGCGCGAGTCTCGCGCCGACTTGTAAATGGGCGGCTGCTCTCTGGGATTACACACAGTTCCCAGAAGGCAGTACGCCCCATACTAGAAGAGGAAGCGGAAGGAGACCCACGAGGCAAAAGAAGAGGCAGATTAGGGACTTCCGCATAGAAACGGGTATTTCGGGTGAGTATAAAACATTTTATTTTTTCTATAAATTTTTTCCTATTTTTTTTAGGATTTTTAGCGCTAAAAAAAAAAAAAAAAATCTGGGTGGACCTCCGCTTTAACCACTTAACGACCGCCCACCGCCGATTTACGTTGGCAGAATGGCACCGACAGGCAGAATCACGTAGATCTACGTGAACGCCTTTGTGCAGTTGGGGGGTCCATCCGGACCCCCCTTCACTGCAGTGAGCGGCCGTTAAGTGTTCGGGAGCGATCAGGCATGAGGGGGCGGCCGCTCGATTCCGCCCCCCCCCCCTCGCGATCGGTCCCGGCGAATGAAATTGCTTCCTCCTGCCTGAAATGTAAACACAGGCTGGAGGAAGTGATGTCATCTCCCTCGCCGCGGTCTTTTCGTTCCCGGCGCCGAGGAGAGAAGAAGCAGGTTAGTGCACCAACAGTCCACTGACACGTAGGTACACATAGGCACACAAATCACCCCCCAGTCACCCCCAGATCACCCCCCAGGTCACCCCAAAGCCCCCAATCACAGTGTCACTGATTGCAGTGATCATTTATTTTACTGATCACTGCATTTAGTGTCATCTGTGATTGTAAAAAGTTGCAGGGCAGTTAGGATTAGGCCCCTTTAGGTCCAGGGTAGCCCCCTAACCCCCCCCCTAATAAAGGTTTAACCCCTTGATCACCCCCCAGGTAACCCTTTCACCCCCTAACTTCAGCGTCACTAAGCGATTGTTTTTCCGATCGCTGTATTCGTGTCGCTGGTGTTTTAGATAGGCAGTTATTTTTTTTTAGGTTCGCCGCAGGTTTTTATTAGTGTCAGGTACCCCCATATATTATTTTAACCCCCTGATTGCCCCTAGAGTTAACCCTTTCACCAGTGATCGCCGTATAAGCGTCACTGGTGTCACTGGTTAGCCAGTAAGTTATTTCGTTATTTAGGTTACCCGTCAGGTTTTTATATAGTGTCAGGTACCCCCATATTTAACCTAATAAAGGTTTTAACCCCCTGATTGCCCCTAGTTAACCCTTTCACCAGTGATCACCATATAAAGGTTACGGGTGACGCTGGTTGATTAGTTTGCTTTTTATAGCATCAGGGCACCCGCCGTATATAACCCAATAAAGGTTTAACCCCCCTGATCGCCCGGCGGGTGAGATCAATTAGGTTTTAGCGCCAGAGAGGGTCTGCGTCGCCCCAGGCAGTGTTAGGTTAGTGCCAGTAACGCTAACACCCACGCGCAAAGCATACACCCCCCTTAGTGGTATAGTATCTGATCAGATCTATACTAGCATCCCCAGCGGTTTAGGGTTCCAAAAACGCAGTGTTAGCGGGATCAGCCCAGATACCTGCTAGCGCCTGCGTTTAGCCCCTCCGCCCAGCCCAGCCCACCCAAGTGCAGTATCGATCGATCACTGTCACTTACCAAACACAACACACATAACTGCAGCGTTCGCAGAGACAGGCCTGATCCCTGCGATCGCTAACAGTTTTTTTGTAGCGTTTGATATATTTGCTGACGACAGTCAGGTGCTTTTTTTCCTGTGAATCTTACTAGTGTACCCCTAAATTTAGAGCCCAAAATGGCAAGACGAAGGTACACTAGTAAAGAGGCCTACGAGATTCTGAGCATGACAGATAGTGAAGAGGAGGTCACGTATCTGTCAGATTCAGGCTCAGAATATCTTCCCGTAGAAGACAGTGACGTCAGCGGCCCCACGTCAGATAGCTCTGACGACGAAGTTGAGGTCCCTGCTAAGGTCAGGTGTACCCGATCCCGATCTTCTGAGGTTGTTGAGGAGCAAGAACCGCAGGTCTCTCGTATCATGGAGCAGAGTAGTACTAGCGCCGCTATTCCTTCTGGTGAATTGGCAAGCACCAGCGGCCTAGTACAGCCTGGGCGTACATCCAGCACTGCAGTATCACTTGGTGACGTGGCGAGTCCCATAAGTGCAGTTCAAGCTGGCGAGGTGGCAAGCACAAGTAGTGTCCCGCTGCCACCAAGAAGACAAAGGCAGGCCCGTCGTGCCCATACTGCCCTTCCTGCAGAATTCGCCTATCCTGATTGGGTCCCCACCACTTCTGCAGAACCCGTACTTCCCCCATTCACTGCCCAACCCGGTATTCAGGTGGAAACAGCTGATTTTATTCCAATTGATTTTTATTCGCTGTTTTTCACGGAAGATCTCTATAGATCTATTGTGGACCAGAGTAATTTATATGCTGGTCAATTTATCGCCGCTAACCCCCAGTTGCCTAAAATTGCCAGAAATTGGAAACCAATTACGGTTTCCGAATTTAAGACCTTTCTGGGCCTTTCCCTCAACATGGGCACACATAAATTTCCGTCATTGCGTGCTTATTGGTCCACGCACCCAATTGACCACATGCCCGTGTTCTCTGCCTCCATGTCCAGGGCACGATACGAGCAAATTTTGCGGTTCATGCACTTCAACGACAATGAACTTTGTCGTCCACGTGGGGACCCTGAATACGACCGGCTCTATAAAATTCGGCCCCTTATAAACCACTTCAACGAACGTTTTGCAGCCTTGTTTACTCCCGATCAAGTTGTCTGCGTTGACGAGTCCCTGATTAAATTTTCTGGCCGCTTGTCTTTCAAGCAGTACCTTCCCAGCAAGCGTGCCAGATACGGGGTCAAGCTCTACAAGTTCTGTGACAGGGCAACAGGCTATGTAGTGAACTTTACGGTTTATGAGGGAAAAGATAGTCAGATTGAGTCGGTCAACTGCCCGGATTACATAGGGAGCGCTGGCAAGATAGTGTGGAACTTGGTGTCACCCTTATTCGGAAAGGGGTACCACTTGTATGTGGACAATTATTACACGAGCGTGCCACTGTTTAGTCACTTGTTTGATCATCAGATTGGAGCATGTGGCACCGTGCGACCTAATCGCCGGGGCTTTCCCCAGCGGCTTGTAGATGCCCGTCTTAGGCTGGGGGAGAGAGCCTGCTTGAAGTGTAATAACTTGCTCGCTATGAAGTGGAGGGACAATAAGAATGTTTTCCTTCTTACCTCCCTTCATGCAGACACGACAGTCCAAATTCGTAGGGCGACTGGTGTTGTGGAGAAACCCCTCTGTGTCCACGAATATAACCAAAATATGGGAGGGGTGGACCTCAACGACCAGTTGATGGCGCCGTATCTAATTGACCGTAAGGCGAGACGCTGGTACAAAAAAGTGTCTCTATCATTATTCCAATTGGCTTTGCTGAACGCTCATGTGCTATACAGAGCTTCAGGCGGGACGTTATCTCTTCTAAAATTCCAGAATGAGATAGTCACAGAACTCCTGTATCCAGGCGGTTCTGCACCTCACCATCCCCTACCAAATGCAGTAAGCCGGCTGCATGAGAGGCATTATTCGTATGTCCTCCCGAGTACCCCTACCCAAAGCCACCCCCAAAAAAGATGTCGTGTCTGTAGCAAGCGCGGATTTAGGCGTGACACCCGTAGTTTTTGTCCACTCTGTCCTGACAAGCCTGGTCTTTGCCAAGGTGAATGTTTTGAACGCTACCACTCAAGAGTGAAGTTTTAGCGTAGGGTACAGCATTTCACAGACAAGGACACACTTACACAGGGTCTCCCAAGATGCCATTACATTTTGAGAGACCCGAACCATTACAGTTGTAAAGTTACAAAAAAAAGTGTAAAAAAGAAAAAAAAAACGTAAAAAACAAAACACAAAAAAAATATAAAATAAAAAAAACAAAAATAGTTGTCGTTTTATTGTTCTCTCTCTCTCTATTTTCTCTCTATTGTTCTGCTCTTTTTTACTGTATTCTATTCTGCAATGTTTTATCATGCTTGCTTTTCAGGTATGTAATTTTTTGTTTTCAGGTGCGCCATTCAACTGCAGCGCGGAATTATTTATCTTGACAGCAACAGCGTTTGCTCCCACGATACATAAAGCCGTGACTCCAGTGCTGTAGGAGGTGATTTCACCACCACAGTTAAAAAAAAGAGCATATATGCCGAAGCATGGGGGCAGCGGAGCGATTTTGCTCCTAATGCCGCGTACATACGGTCGAAATTCCGACGGAGGCCTGCCCGTGGAAAATTCTGACCGTGTGTACGCGGCATAACTTTTTTGCGGGAGGATGCCCCCATGCTTCGGCATATATATATTTTAGGCACAGGTTGCGTTAAAACATTTTTTTATTTTTTACTAGGTTTTGTTTTGGTATTTGCTTTGCAGGTATGGCATGGTAAGGTCTTACTGTTGTACTGTAATGTTACTTTGTTTTAATGTTAACCACCATTTGCTTAGCAGGTACGCCATTCAGTTGCAGCGCGGATCTATTTATCTTGACAGCAACAGCGTTTGCTCCCACGATACATAAAGCCGTGACTCCAACGCTGTAGGAGGTGATTTCACCACCACAGTTAAAAAAAAGAGCATATATGCCGAAGCATGGGGGCAGCAGGGGCGGAGGAGCGATTTTGCTCCTAATGCCGCGTATATACGGTCGAAATTCCAACGGAGGCTTGCCCGTGGAAAAGTCCGACCGTGTGTACGCGGCATAACCTTTTATGCCGCGTACATACGGTCGAAATTCCGACGAAGGCTTGACCGTGTGTACGCGGCATAACTTTTTTGCGGGAGGATGCCCCCATGCTTCGGCATATATGCCCATCATTAGAAGTGGGTGGATGAAGGGAGGTATTCTAATGGTGGGCATACCCACCAATCAATCTCTTTTTTTCGTTCAGCCAATAGGCTGTATGAAAAAAAAGATTACAATACATGTCCAACAAGGACCAGCAACGTACTGGTATGTTGCTGGATTTTGAATGTTTATACCAGAATGATGCATGCGGGTTTAGGTATCATCTTGGTATCATTCTTTTCAGCCAGCAGCCGGCTTTCATGTAAAAGCAATTCTAGCAGATAATTAGCCTCTAGACTGCTTTTACAAGCAGTGGGAGGGAATGTCCCCCCCCGGATATAAAAAGCGCCATTGGGAAATTGGGAAAGCATTTTATCACACCGATCTTGGTGTGGTCAGATGCTTTGAGGGCAGAGGAAAGATCTAGGGTCTAACCCCCCAATTTTTTTCAAAAAAAGAGTACCTGTCACTACTTATTGCTATCATAGGGGATATTTACATTCCCTGAGATAACGATAAAAATGGTAAAAAAAATAAAATATGGAAGGCACAGTTTAAAAATAAAATAAAAAAGCCAAATAAATAATAAAAAAAAAAAAAAAAAAAAAAAAAAAAAAAAAGCACCGCTGTCCCCCCCTGCTCTTGCGCAAAGGCGAACGCAAGCGTCAGTCTAGCGTCATATGTAAACAGCAATTGCATCATGCATGTGAGGTATCACCGCGAAGGTCAGATCGAGGGCAGTCATTTTAGCAGTAGACCTCCTCTGTAAATCTAACGTGGTAACCTGTAAAGGCTTTTAAATGCTTTTAAAAATGAATGTAGTTTGTTGCCGCTGCGCGTTTGTGCGCAATTTTAAAGCATGTCGTGTTTGGTATCCATGTACTCGGCCTATGATCATCTTTTTTATTTCATCAAACATTTGGGCAATATAGTGTTTTTTAGTGCATTAAAAATAAAAAAAGTGTGTTTTTCCCCCAAAAAATACGTTTGAAAAATCGCTGCGCAAATACTGTGTGGAAAAAAAAAATGCAACACCCACTATTTTAATCTGTAGGGCCTTTGCTTTAAAAAAATATATAATGTTTGGGGGTTCAACATAATTTTCTTGCAAAAAAAAATTTTTTTTCATGTAAACAAAAAGTGTCAGAAAGGGCTTTGTCTTCAAGTGGTTAGAAGAGTGGATGATGTGTGACATAAGCTTCCTAATGTTGTGCATAAAATGCCAGGACAGTTCAAAACCCCCCCAAATGACCCCATTTTGTAAAGTAGACACCTCAAGCTATTTGCTGAGAGGCATGTTGAGCCCATTGAATATTTTTTTTTTTTGTCCCAAGTGATTGAATAATGACCAAAAAAAATAAAAAATAAAAAAATGTACAAAAAGTTGTCACTAAATTATATATTGCTCAAACATGCCATGGGCATATGTGGAATTACACCCCAAAATACATTCTGTTGCTTCTCCTGAGTACGGGGATACCACATGTGTGAGACTTTTTGGGAGCCTAGTCGCGTACAGGACCCTGAAAACCAAGCACCGCCTTCAGGATTTCTATGGGTGTAAATTTTTGATTTCACTCCTCACTGCCTATCACAGTTTCGGAGGCCATGGAATGCCCAGATGGCACAAAACCCCCCCAAATGACCCCATTTTGGAAAGCAGACACCCCAAGCTATTTGCTGAGAGGTATGTTGAGTATTTTGCAGATCTCGCTTTTTGTCACAAAGTTTTGAAAATGTAAAAAAAGAAAAAAAAATGTCTTTCTTAATTTTCAAAAACAAATGAGAGCTGTAAAATACTCACCATGCCTCTCAGCAAATAGCTTGGGGTGTCTACTTTCCAAAATGGGGTCATATGTGGGGGTTTTGGGCTATTTTGACATTTTATGGCCTTCAAAACTGTGATAGGTAGTGAGGAGTGAAATCAAAAATTTATGCCCTTAGAAACCTTGAAGGCGGTGCTTGGTTTTTGGGGTCCCGTACGCGGCTAGGCTCCCAAAAAGTCCCACACATGTGGTATCCCCGTACTCAGGAGAAGCAGCAGAATGTATTTTGGGGTGTAATTTCACATATAACCATGGCATGTGTGAGCAATATATCATTTAGTGACAACTTTTTGTACATTTTTTTTTTTTCTTTTTGTCATTATTCAATCATTTGGGACAAAAAAAAAATATTCAATGGGCTCAACATGCCTCTCAGCAAATAGCTTGGGGTGTCTACTTTCCAAAATGGGGTCATTTGGGGGGGTTTTGTGCCATCTTGGCATTTTATGGCCTTCCAAACTGTGATAGGTAGTGAGGAGCGAAATCAAAAATTTATGCCCTTAGAAACCTTGAAGGCGGTGCTTGGTTTTTGGGGTCCCGTACGCGGCTAGGCTCCCAAAAAGTCCCACACATGTGGTATCCCCGTACTCAGGAGAAGCAGCAGAATGTATTTTGGGGTGTAATTTCACATATGCCCATGGCATGTGTGAGCAATATATCATTTAGTGACAACTTTGTGCAAAAAAAAAAAAGTTTGTCATATTCCCGCAACCTGTGGCAAAATATAAAATATTCCATGGACTCAACATGCCTCTCAGCAAATAGCTTGGGGTGTCTACTTTCCAAAATGGGGTAATTTGGGGGGGTTTTGTGCTATTTTGGCATTTTATGGCCTTCGAAACTGTGATAGGTAGTGAGGAGTGAAATCAAAAATTTGCGCCCTTAGAAATCCTGAAGGCGGTGCTTGGTTTCCGGGGTCCCGTACGTGGCTAGGCTCCTAAAAAGTCCCACACATGTGGTATCCCCGTACTCAGGAGAAGCAGCAGAATGTATTTTGGGGTGTAATTTCACATATGCCCATGGCATGTGTGAGCAATATATCATTTAGTGACAACTTTGTGCAAAAAAAAAAAAGTTTGTCATATTCCCGCAACCTGTGGCAAAATATAAAATATTCCATGGACTCAACATGCCTCTCAGCAAATAGCTTGGGGTGTCTACTTTCCAAAATGGGGTAATTTGGGGGGGTTTTGTGCTATTTTGGCATTTTATGGCCTTCGAAACTGTGATAGGTAGTGAGGAGTGAAATCAAAAATTTGCGCCCTTAGAAATCCTGAAGGCGGTGCTTGGTTTCCGGGGTCCCGTACGTGGCTAGGCTCCTAAAAAGTCCCACACATGTGGTATCCCCGTACTCAGGAGAAGCAGCAGAATGTATTTTGGGGTGCAATTCCACATATAACCATGGCATGTGTGAGCAATATATCATTTAGTGACAACTTTTTGTAATTTTTTTTTTTCTTTTTGTCATTATTCAATCACTTGGGACAAAAAAAAAAAATATTCAATGGGCTCAACATGCCTCTCAGCAATTTCCTTGGGGTGTCTACTTTCCAAAATGGGGTCATTTGGGGGGGTTTTGTACTGCCCTGCCATTTTAGCACCTCAAGAAATGAGATAGGCAGTCATAAATTTAAAGCTGTGTAAATTTCAGAAAATGTACCCTAGTTTGTAAACGCTATAACTTTTGCGCAAACCAATAAATATACGCTTATTGACATTTTTTTTACTAAAGACATGTGGCTGAATACATTTTGGCCTAAATGTATGACTACAATTGAGTTTATTCGATTTTTCTTATAACAAAAAGTAGAAAAAAGGGATTTTTATAACAGCTTACCTGTAAAATCCTTTTCTTGGAGTACATCACGGGACACAGAGCGACTTAGTCATTACTAATGGGTTATATAGTTTACCTTCAGGTGTTGGCACTGGCCAATTCCAAACCGGAAGTACCCTCCCCTATATAAGCCCCTCCCACCCGGGAGCACCTCAGTTTTGTAGCCAAGCAATAAGTGTCCCAAAAAGAGGGGTGGGAGCTCTGTGTCCCGTGATGTACTCCAAGAAAAGGATTTTACAGGTAAGCTGTTATAAAAATCCCTTTTTCTTTTTCGTACATCACGGGACACAGAGCGACTTAGTCATTACTAATGGGACGTCCCAAAGCAATGCCAAATGAGGGGGGGGGTACATAAGCTGGGCGCCATCAGGCATGAGGATCTTTTGCGGCCTGCAACACACTGCGCCCAAAGGCGACATCCTCCTGACTTCTAACGTCTACCTGATAGAATCTAGTAAACGTGTGTACCGAAGACCATGTTGCGGCCTTACATACTTGAGCCAGGGAGGCCTGGTGATGCACTGCCCATGAAGTTCCAACCGCTCTTGTGGAGTGCGCCCTAACTTTGAACGGAGGCGGTCTCTTTCTCAAGCCATAGGCTTGTATTATGACCTGTCGAATCCACTTGGCTAAAGTAGATTTTGATGCTGCCTGACCCCTTCTGGGGCCTTCCGGCAGAACAAACAAAGAATCCGTTCTGCGAATCTGAGCAGTGGCTTTTAGATAAGCTTTAACTGCTCTTACCACATCCAAAGAATGTAATAACTTTTCCTCTACTGAGATAGGTTTGGGGAAAAAAGAAGGAAGAACCACATCTTGGTTCAAATGAAACCTCGATACCACCTTAGGAAGAAAGACTGGATGAGGACGTAATACTACTCTGTCCTTATGGACAACCAGATATGGCTCCTTACAGGACATAGCTGCTAATTCCGACACTCTTTTAGCCGAACAAATGGCTACTAAGAAAACCAATTTCCTGGTGAGAAGAACCAAGGAAATGTGTTGTAATGGTTCAAACGGTTGTTTCTGTAGAACCGACAGAACCAGGTTTAAGTCCCAAGGACATATGGGAATACTAACCGGAGGGCTAATACGCATCACTCCTTGTATAAAGGCTTTGACTAGTGAATGCGAAGCCAAGGGCCTTTGAAAAAATATTGACAAGGCCGAAATCTGACCCTTGATAGTACTCAAGGCCAGCTTCCTATCTACAGCCCACTGTAGGAAGTCCAGAATCCTCCCTATCATGTACTTACGTGGATGCCATTTCTTGGTCTCACACCACGTAATGTACGCTTTCCAGATCCTATAATAGATCTGCCTGGATACCGGTTTCCTGGCATTGATCATGGTAGATACCACAGAATTAGAGAGCCCTCTCTTTTTCAGAATGTGGGCTTCAATAGCCAGGCCGTCAAACCTAGGGCTGGTAAGGAAGGGTGGTATATCGGTCCTTGCGACAGCAGGTCCGGACGAAGTGGGAGGGTCCAAGGACTCCTCACTGACATTTTTACCATCTCCGCGTACCATGCCCTTCGGGGCCACGCTGGAGCCACCAGAATCACTGGTTTCTTTTCTACCCTGATTCTGCGGAGTAATCGCGGTAACAATTGTGGCGGTGGGAATGCATATATCAGCTTGAACCGATCCCAAGGGAACACTAGGGCATCCGAGCCGCAAGCTAGGGGATCCCTTGTGCGAGACACAAACCTGTCCACCTTTGCGTTGAATCTGGATGCTAGCAGATCTACATCCGGTGTTCCCCACCGCTGGCATATTGCCTGGAAAACCTCGGGGTGAAGAGACCATTCCCCCGGGCATAATTGTTGGCGACTTAGAAAGTCCGCTCTCCAATTTTCCACTCCTGGGATGAAAACCGCAGATATGGCTGGGACATATCTTTCTGCCCACTCCAGGATGCAATTTGCTTCCTTCTGGGCTGCACGACTTTTGGTGCCACCCTGATGATTGATATATGCCACTGCCGTGGCATTGTCTGATTGAATTCTGACAGGGGACCCCTGGAGTTTGGATGTCCATGCTACTAGGGCATACCGGGCTGCTCGTATCTCTAAGAGATTGATGGGCAGGGCCTTTTCTGCTTCTGACCACCTGCCCTGGAGAGACCATTGCTCCAGCACTGCCCCCCAGCCGATGAGGCTGGCATCTGTAGTGACCACCTTCCAAGAAACCGGACTGAAGGGTTTCCCTCTTTCCAGATTCTGGGGCACCAACCACCAATGGAGGCTCTTGCGAACGGAAGGGGACAGGGACATTGGTAAGTCTAAAGCCTGAACTTTTTTTTTTTGTTCCAGGCTGACAGTATGGCCCTTTGCAAATTCCTTGAATGGAATTGACCGTAGGGTACCGCTTCGAATGAAGCCACCATCTTTCCCAGCAGCCTCATGCAGAGACGTATGGATGGTTTTCTTTTTGTACCCACTAAGTGGGTCAAATTTCTTAAAGACGACACCTTCTCTGGAGGTAAGAAAATCTTTCTCTGATTTGAATCCAGCCTTAGCCCTAAGTATTCCAGACTTTTGACTGGTCTTAGAGCTGACTTGTCCCGGTTGATAATCCAACCGTGATATTCCAGATACTCGATTGTCTTGTGAATAGCTACTTCCAGCTTTTCCACTGAGTGGTCTATTAGTAGCAGGTCGTCTAGATACGCCATTATCGTTACACCCTGTGTTCTTAGATTGGCCAATAATGGGGCCAGAATTTTTGTGAACACTCGTGGTGCTGTGGCCAGACCGAAAGGTAAGGCTCTGAACTGAAAATGGCGCCCTTCTACTGCAAAGCGTAGAAATTTCTGATGGGCCGGAAAGATGGGAATATGCAGATAAGCATCCCTTATGTCGATCGAGGCTAGCCATTCCTGCCCTTGTAGGGCGGTGGCCACTGATCGGATCGACTCCATCCGAAAGGTCCTGATATTTAGGAACTTGTTTAGCCCTTTTAGATTTAATATGGGCCTCACGTCCCCATTTGGTTTGGGGACTGTGAAAAGGTTCGAGTAAAACCCGAATCCGCTTTCTTCCAGGGGAACCTTCATGATTACCCCTTGGAGCAATAGTTGTTCTAGTGCCAGAAGGAGGGATCCTCTCTTTTGGGGATCTCTTGGCACGTTTGACCTCATAAATTGGGCAGGAGGAGTGCCTTTTAACTCCAGCTTGTATCCCAGACTTACTGCGGAGAGCACCCATCTGTCTCTGATGGTGTCCCGCCAGGTCTCTGTGAACAACTGAAGTCTTCCCCCCACCCGATTGAGCGGGGGCAATACTTCATGCCTTAGGGGGAGGTTTTGTACCTCTCTTGATCCAGGGCTTCTTGTTACCCTGTGATTGTCCCTGATTTCTGCCCCCTGAATTTGACCGCGGAGGCCGTCGGAACTGCTTCACAGCCGATGTGCCCGGGACTGGAGAGGTAGGCCTCTTAAAAGAAGGACTTCTACCCTTGTTCTTAACCGGTAAGAGTGAACTTTTACCGGCAGAAATTTTCTGGATATATTTGTCCAGATCTTCTCCAAATAAGCGTTCTCCATGAAATGGGAAGCTAACCAGCAGTTTTTTACAGGGAGCTTCAGCAGACCAGTTTTTGAGCCACAGAAGCCTACGCATATGTACTATAGACAGCGTAAAGCGGGAGGCCTGTTGGATTGTATCCTTTATGGCGTCCACCGCAAAACACAAGGCTCTAGGCAGGTCAGCTAAGGCATGAGCCTGCTGATCTGGTAAGTCCCTTAAGACTTGTTTCAACTGATCTTTCACTGCTTGGCAGACTCCAATCGCTGCTACCGCAGGTTGTGTCACCATACTTGCTGTAGAGAAAGCAGATTTTAGTAAAGACTCCAATTTTTTATCTATTGGGTCTTTGAACATTGGAACATTATCTACTGGACATGTCAGTGATTTGTTAACAGAAGAGATGGCTGCGTCCACTATAGGGACCCTCCATTTTCTTATGAACTTATCCTCCATGGGATAGATCACCGGAAATCTCTTGGGGGGAGCAAATATTTTATCAGGATGCTCCCAATCCTGGTAAATAAGCCCTTCTAATAAAGGGTGGATTGGGAAGGAACAGACCGCCTGGGGAGCTTTTAGCGACCCCAGCGAGGAAACCGTAGTGGATGGTGGTTCCGCCAGAGGCATTTTAAATGCTGATCGGACCATGTTAGTCAGAGACTGAACCCATAATCTTTCAGCCTGAGAAGCTGAGAAAGGTTCTTCCACTGTTGATTCCTCTATAAGTGAATCAACCTCATCCTGATCCCCTTCAGGTAGGTCGATCTCTGTGTGGGGCTGTTCCTCCACTAACAGGCACTCTGAAGGAGGAGACGGAGATCGGACGCGCTTTTCCTGTGACAGGGAAGCAGCGATCAATGCTGTTAATCTCTCTTCCAATCCTCCCAGAGTTGAGGATAAAACCTCCTCTGTTATATATACAGGAGCAGGTGGACTGGGGACAGCCGCAGCACCAGGCATTCCTGCGGGGTTTCTACGGCTACTGACCTCTGCATTCTCAGGGGAGATTGGTGCAGTGCAAGCATGCCCAATATCCTCAGAGCCCGATGGAGACCCCTTTGGCTTCCTGGAAGATTTATTTCCGGAGCGTCTGGACGACATATCCTTTAAGCACAAAGCTGAGGTATTCCCGTCGTCATACACCAATTTTTGCTGGTAATAGTCTAACACAGGTGCTGCTATATACCAGCTGGTGTCCACTAAAGTGCCTTTCTATGGGGATGCCTGCATCAACCGCCTCTGTGTGCCACTGTTTGTTGCTAGCTCTGTTTGCATGCAGCTGACACTTGTACTGTGTCTTTTAACCATGCTGGGACGCCCGCACATGCGCAGAAGCGCCGCGGCGCGCATCGAGCGTCATCCACCCGCCCCGCCCCTTTTTTTTCATAGGAGGCGCGTGCACGCGCCCGCGCGCGCGCCCGTGCGCCAATGGCGCCCTTTTCGAAAACCAACAGAGGACTAGGAGCCAGGGCCCTTTTTGCCGGAGGGCCTGTGCGGTGGATGAGCGCAGCAACAGGGCAGAGGAAGTGGATTCCCTCAGAGAAACTTACCAGCTGCCTGGATCTTTTGAGTTGAGAAAACCAAAGATCCACATTTACAAGAAAAATGGACTACAGCGGCCTCTAGTGGTTTAACACAGGTACCGCGGTCCCTGTTTTTTTTTTTTTTCTTGACTACTATTAAAATTTTACATTTTCAGTAGTTATAGGCAAACACAGATATTTAGCGGGAATACCGTTAGGTAACAGACAGAAAGACAAATTAGGCTTGGGGGTCCCCCAATAGAACCAAGTTCCTGAGGGCCCCCACTTACCTGATCCCCGCCGCAGGACTTTGTTTGGTCCACAAAAGTCCAAACTTCACCTATCACGGCAGGCATTGTAATTAAACCTTCAGGGACCGGGTTCCCAAGGATTCCACTCCCCTGGACCTGTATAGCACCCTGCACAGACAGCGTCTTGGTCGTGGGTATGACCAGAGCTCTGGATCCCAGGGTCCAGCCCTCCTAAGAGAAGCATTACAGGCAAAACCTTGCTCTTCTGCTGCAAGGCCCGGGTACCGACCGTTTAGCTATGAAGCTTTTTTGGTGGGATCCGGAACAGCTTACTAAGGCCCAAAAGAACCTGTACGCAAGCCCAGTGAAAACACATGTTACTCTTTGGCCAACACCTTAGACACTGGCAAAAAACTGAGGTGCTCCCGGGTGGGAGGGGCTTATATAGGGGAGGGTACTTCCGGTTTGGAATTGGCCAGTGCCAACACCTGAAGGTAAACTATATAACCCATTAGTAATGACTAAGTCGCTCTGTGTCCCGTGATGTACGAAAAAGAAATAAATATACGCTTATTGACATTTTTTTTACTAAAGACATGTGGCTGAATACATTTTGGCCTAAATGTATGACTACAATTGAGTTTATTCGATTTTTCTTATAACAAAAAGTAGAAAATATCATTTTTTTTCAAAATTTTCGGTCTTTTTCTGTTTATATCGCAAAAAAAAAAAATCGCAGAGGCAATCAAATACCATTAAAATAAAGCTCTATTTGTGGGAAGAAAAGGACGCAAATTTCATTTGGGTACAACATTGCATGTCCGCACAATTTACAGTTAAAGCAGCGCAGTGCCGAATCCCAAAAACAGGCCTGGTCCTAATGGCCCGAAATGGTCCGGGGCTTAAGTGGTTAATAAATATCTCAAGTTAGCAATTTTTTTTTCTTCAAAACTAAAGTTTGTAGTAAACCAAAGATTGAAAATGCATATACTAATATCCAATATCAATTTCTTATTTCAGATCAGCATTCAGTTTGATTGACACAAAACAGAGCATTTATGAACAGTTCTTTGTTCAGCTGGTCAACAAACTGCACTAGGACACAGTTACAAGTAAACATTGCTGCTGCTCTATACATTGTACACTTTATTCAAGACACACAAACTCTAGTACCCTATATACTCGAGTATAAGCCAACCCGAATATAAGCCGAGGCACCTAATTTTACCACAAAAAAACTGGGAAAACGTATTGACTCGAGAATAAGGCTAGGATAAGAAATGCACAGCTAATGTAAGTGGAAAAGAGGGTCAACAATGCCCATTTGCAGCCTCACTGTGTCCACCTCCAAGCCCCACTGTCCACCTGCATGTGCCAATCTCCCTACCTGATCTGTGCCTTATGTACCGGTGTCTGCAGCCTTATGATCTCCGGCGCTGTGACATACAGTCTAGTCAGCCGCCGTGTAGTGTAGCAAAGCCCCGCCGCCTCCTTGTCCTCATCCGTGGTGATGGAACACTGACTCGGTTTCCTAGCAGTGAGTCAGTGTTCAGCCTATCACGGACGAGGAGAAGGCGGGGCTTTGTTGTTACACTGCGTGGCCGCCGACTAGACTGTATGTCACAGCACCGGAGATCACAGCGCCAGGAGGACTCGATTATAAGCCGAGGGGGCATTTTTAGCACAAAAAAAATGTGCTGAAAAACTCGGCTTATACTTGAGTATATAAAATTAGGCTGCAATTACACTTCAGTGTTTTGAATCATGGGCAGATTTGCCGCCAACCTGCGCGCGATGTAAAAGCACTAATGTGTGAATAGCAAATCACGGGCGATTCATTTGAATGACACCTTAAATCGTGGCGTGGGTGTGCCACACGATAAATTGCGCTGCAATCACTGCGGCACGCATCGTGGGAAGCATGTCACCCAAAAGTTGCTCCTGAACTTTTTTTGGGCGACATGCCTCCTACGATTGCTGCACAATTAATTGTGAATTGTCTCAGTGAGGTTGGCAGCTACTACTTCCAGAGCACTAACCGTAAACTACACACACACACACACACACCCATATGCATACATACACATATAGTATCTCACAAAAGTGAGTTCACCCCTCACATTTTTGTAAATATTCTATTATATCTTTTCATGTGACAACACTGAAGAAATGACACTTTGCTACTATGTAAAGTAGTGAGTGTACAGCTTGTATAACAGTGTACATTTGCTGTCCCCTCAAAATAACTCAACACACAGCCATTATTGTCTAAACCGCTGCTAAATGAAAATGTCCAAATTGGGCACAATTAGCCATTTTCCCTCCCCGGTGTCATGTGACTCGTTGGTGTTATAACAAGGTCTCAGGTGTGAATGGGGAGCAGGTGTGTTAAATTTGGTGGCATCGCTCTCACTCTCTCATACGGGTCAGTGGAAGTTCAACATGGCACCTCATGGCAAAGAACTCTGAGGATCTAAAAAAAAGAATTGTTGCTCTACATAAAGATCGCCTAGGCTATAAGAAGATTACCAAAACCCTGAAACTGAGCTTCAGCAGGGTGGCCAAGACCAAACAGCTGTTTAACAGCTTTAACAGGCCTCGCCATGGTCGGCAAAAGAAGTTGAGTGCACATGCTCAGCGTCATATGCAGAGGTCGTCCTTGGGACATAGACGTATAAGTGCTGCCAACATTGCTGAAGAGGTTGAAGGGGCGGGGGGGGGGGGTTTCAGCCTGTTCGTGTTCAGAGCATACGCCGCACATGGCATCAAACTGGTCTGCATGGATGTTGTCCCAAAAGGAAGCCTCTTCTAAAGATGATGCACAAGAAAGCCCGCAAACAGTTTGCTGAAGACAAGCAGACTAAGGACATGGAATACTGGAACCATGTCCTGTGGTCTAATGAGACCAAGATAAACTTATTTGGTTCAGATGGTATCACGCGTGAGTGGTGGCAACCAGGAGAGGGGTACAAAGACAAGTGTGTCTTGCCTACAGCCAAGCATGGTGGTGGGAGTGTCATGGTCTGGGGCTGCATGAGTGCTGCCGGCACTGGGGAGCTACAGTTCATTGAGGGAACCATGAATGCCAACATGTACTGTGACATACTGAGGCAGAGCATGATCCCCTCCCTTCGGAGACTGGGCCACAGGTCAATATTGCAACATGATAACGACCCCAAACATACCTCCAAGATGACCACTGCTTTGCTAAAGAAGCTGAGGGTAAAGGTGATGGACTGGCCAAGCATGTCTCCAGACCTAAACCCTATTGAGCATCTGTGGGGCATCCTCAAATAGGAGGTGGAGGAGTGCAAAGGTCTCTAACATCCACCAGCTCTGTCATGTCATCATGGAGGAGTGGAAGAGGACTCCAGTGGCAACCTGTGAAGCTCTGGTGAATTCCATGCCCAAGAGGGTTTAGGCAGTGCTGAAAAATAATGGTGGCCACACAACATATTGACACTTTGGGCTTAATTTAGACATTTTCACTAAGGGGTGTACTCACTTTTGTTGCCAGCGGTTTAGACATTAATGGCTGTGTGTTGAGATATTTTGCAGGGACAGCAAATTTACACTGTTATACAAGCTGTACACTCACTGCTTTACATTGTAGCAAAGTGTCATTTCTTCAGTGTTGTCACATGAAAAGATATAATGAAATATTTACAAAAATGTGAGGAGTGTACTCACTTTTGTGAGATACTGTATACTGTTTTTTTTTTTTTTCTCACACACTTCAAAGAAGTTTACAGTCCCTTAGGAATTCTCTTTTCTGAATCTGTGAATCTCTAAAAGAATGTAATCTAAAATGTGAGGGGATCTGGTACTCTCTAACAAACATAGCATATAATATTGCCTTATCTTTATGTTGTGAGAATAGAACTCCCTTATGTAATATGGTGAGTTCTGCCTGTCTGCTGACCATTGTTTACCACTTCTCTTTCCCTGCATGCTTTGCTCCTTCTCTGCTGTTAATGTTCAATTTCTAAGGGCTACATATCCCATGCTACCTTTCTGCCTGCAAGCAATGATTCTTGTACTGACTCCGCCTTCTGAAACTCCTCCTCTAAGCACCTCTGTAGTTCAGAAGGCAGGCTCTGTGAAATGCGTGACACAGCAGTGCCTACTCACAGCGCATAGTGACTACGTGTCACAGAATTCATGGAAGTAAATGTGTGGGGATCGTCAAAGTACATTTACAACAATCAGGCTAAAACACGGCTTGACAAATTTGATTTGAATCTAGGAGCCAGCTAAAAAAAAGTTAGGAGCCAGTTTGTGCACATGCGTATCACAATCAACGGTTTCATGTGAAGGCACCCCTATGCGTGCGTTTACATTTGTACATGCATATATGTGGGGGGGGGGGCCTCAAAAAATTGTATGCGATTGGGTGTAACTATTTTTTTTTTAAATCACTGAATGTAATGAAGATCACACTGCATTATGTTCCTTCCCAGCCATGCTGGTCAGGGTAACTGTTAACGGGGACCCGGAAGTGACATCATACACGTGGCTTCCAAGTCAGAAACAAGATGGGGAGGAAAGCGGATGTGTGTCCACTCTCCTCCCTCCCCTTTACCCTGCGGCGACCCAATTTGCTGGTCCCCGGCCCGCAAATTGGAAAATGGAGCCCGGGATACATGGGAGGGGACACACGGGGGGGCACTTTACTGATATGTGTGAAAGCAATCAGGTGGCAGCGGAGCTTCCGCCTGACAAGTGAGTCCTGCTGCTTGCCCGCAGCAGAACTATATGTAGATTTTTTTTTAATAATGACCTGCCCGGTGCTGTACGTCCCGGGCATTGTGCATCCCTGCTACAGTGAATGGGTTGACAAAAGCCCAGGTGCCAGGACACAATTCCAAAGTTTAAGCCCTGCCCTACAATAATGACTTTTTGAAAAATGTGTTAGCTGTAGAAGTATTCCAAGTCAGTTAATTGGAACAGGTTTACCTGCTAGGCACTACTACCTGCTGGCACTGCTCCTCCCAGTCCAAACATGCACCAATCTGCAACTTCTTCCTTCACCAAGCCACACTTCCTCCATGCCTGACGATACCTTTATACCATCATGGATTCCTTCCAATGCCCATCTTCCAACCCTACTTGCCACCAGCTTTAATTACATTTTATTGTATTTTACTGGCACTTTTTTTTTCTACTTTTGGCCAATTGCCAAAAGTTCGGTCCGCATCTTTATATAAATGCATTTTTTCATTGCCCTTTTTCACATTAAATAAAAAAAGTTTGTCAAAGACATACTGTTGTTGTCTATTTCTTTTTTATATTACATGTGCGCGTGGCAAAATACGTTAAAGTAAATATATTGATTTTGCCAGGCCAATTGACCATCTGAGAAAAAAATTAAATAAAAAAAAAATCACAAACTAATGTTTATAACATGAGAAGTGGAGCACAAATCCATGAATATCCTGTGCAGGGTTTGGAGTTGTAGGTTCAGTGGAGGGCTGGAAGCTCTCTCCTTGTCAATTAAAAAGTTATGTAACACGAAGCAAGCACTCATTTTATAGCAATCTCCACATGCAACTGAATGGCGGAGAAGAAGTACAAGCCACTTTGCAGTACATATTTCAAATGCGCACAGTGACTTTTACATAACTACATACCTGGGTGTCACCAGGAGACATTCCTCAGGTGACACACCTCTTCATCTGGGTGTTCATGTGAGTTAGACAGGGTTGCAGGCCTCTCCAGAAGATCATTAAGCCTGGGTTCACACTAGTGCAATCTCAGACATCACATGTGATTCCCACCCGCACTGCAAGTGCCGATCACATGCAATTTCTGAGCAATGCAAGTTAAGCATACAGTTGTCTGGCTGAACTCGCATTGGATTCGCACAGAAATTAGTGGAGGGACTTTTTTTCCCTGCACTAGAATCGGATCGCATGGTGTTCTTTCAGGGTCTGCATCCCTTTAGACGTGATTTCCTATTGGGAGCACCAAGAAATTACATTTTTGTTGCAGGGGATGCCTGAAATCTGACTTGTATCTTAGTCCAGACTTCTGGGAAAATTGGTGAGCCAATCACACAAGCAGGAAATTATGTATCTAGGGGGCGTTCTGTACACATTCTGTATACAGAACACCTCAGGAGGTAGCCATATTGCATTGCACTTTACAGAAAATTACAGAGCTGCAGATTGAAAAGGAAAGGTCATTTTTAACCACTTAAGCCCCGGACCATTTGGTAGCTAAAGGACCAGAGGTGAATTCAGAATTTTGCACTGCGCTGCTTTAACTGTAAATTGTGCGGACATGCAATGTTGTACCCAAACGAAATTTGCGTCCTTTTCTTTCCACAAATAGAGCTTTCTTTTAATGGTATTTGATTGCCTCTGCGATTTTTATTTTTTGCGATATAAACGGAAAATACCGAAAATTTTGAAAAAAAAAAATGATATTTTCTAATTTTTGTTATAAGAAAAATCGAATAAACTCAAATTTTAGTCATACATTTAGGCCAAAATGTATTCAGCCACATGTCTTTAGTAAAAAAAATGTCAATAAGCGTATATTTATTGGTTTGCGCAAAAGTTATAGCGTTTACAAACTAGGGTACATTTTCTGGAATTTACACAGCTTTAAATTTATGACTGCCTATCTCATTTCTTGGAGGTGCTAAAATGGCAGGGCAGTACAAAACCCCCCCAAATGACCCCATTTTAGAAAGTAGACACCCCAAGGAAATTGCTGAGAGGCATGTTGAGCCCATTGAATATTTTTTTTTTGTCCCAAGTGATTGAATAATGACAAAAAAAAAAAAAAAAAAATTACAAAAAGTTGTCACTAAATGATATATTGCTCACACATGCCATGGTTATATGTGGAATTGCGCCCCAAAATACATTTTGCTGCTTCTCCTGAGTACGGGGATACCACATGTGTGGGACTTTTTAGGAGCCTAGCCGCGTACGGGACCCTGAAAACCAATCACCGCCTTCAGGATTTCTAGGCACAAATTTTTGATTTGACTCCTCACTACCTATCACAGTTTCGAAGGCCATAAAATGCCAAAATAGCACAAAACCCCCCCAAATGACCCCATTTTGGAAAGTAGACACCCCAAGCTGTTTGCTGAGAGGCATGGTGAGTATTTTACAGCTCTCATTTGTTTTTAAAAATGAAGAAAGAACATTTTTTTTTTTTTCTTTTTTTTTTCAATTTTCAAAACTTTGTGACAAAAAGCGAGATCTGCAAAATACTCACAATACCTCTCAGCAAATAGCTTGGGGTGTCTACTTTCCAAAATGGGGTCATTTGGGGGGGGTTTTGTGCCATCTGGGCATTCCATGGCCTCCGAAACTGTGATAGGCAGTGAGAAGTGAAATCAAAAATTGACACCCTTAGAAAGCCTGAAGGCGGTGCTTGGTTTTTGGGGTCCCGTACGCGGCTAGGCTCCCAAAAAGTCTCACACATGTGGTATCCCCGTACTCAGGAGAAGCAACAGAATGTATTTTGGGGTGTAATTCCACATATGCCCATGGCATGTTTGAGCAATATATCATTTAGTGACAACTTTGTGCAAAAAAAAATAAAAAATTGTATTTTTTCCGCAACATGTGTCAACATATAAAATATTCCATGGACTCGACATGCCTCTCAGTATATAGCTTGGGGTGTCTACTTTCCAAAATGGGGTCATTTGGGGGGGTTTTGAACTGTTCTGGCATTTTATACACAACATTAGGAAGCTTACATCCACTCTTCTAACCACTTGAAGACAAAGCCCTTTTTGACACTTGTTTACATGAAAACATATTTTTTTTTGCAAGAAAATTATGTTGAACCCCCAAACATTATATATATATATTTAAAGCAAAGGCCCTACAGAATAAAATGGTGGGTGTTGCATTTTTTTTTTCTACACAGTATTTGCGCAGCGATTTTTGAAACGCATTTTTTGGGGAAAAAATACACTTTTTTTAATTTTAATGCACTAAAACACACTATATTGCCCAAATGTTTGATGAAATAAAAAAGATGATCTTAGGCCGAGTACATAGATACCAAACACGACATGCTTTAAAATTTCGCACAAACGCGCATTGGCGACAAACTACATACATTTTTAAAAGCCTTTAAAAGCCTTTACAGGTTACCCCGTTAGATTTACAGAGGAGGTCTACTGCTAAAATTACTGCCCTCGATCTGACCTTCGCGGTGATACCTCACATGCATGGTGCAATTGCTGTTTACATATGACGCCAGACCGACGCTTGCGTTCGCCATTGGGCAAGAGCAGGGCAGGACAGGGGTGCTTTTTTTTTTTTTTTTTTTTTTTTTTTTTTATTATTAATTTTGCTTTTTTTTTTTTTTTTAAACTGTTGCTTCCATATATTTTTTTTTATTTAACCTTTTTATTGTTATCTCAGGGAATGTAAATATCCCCTATGATAGCAATAGGTAATGACAGGTACTCTTTTTTGAAAAAACTGGGGTCTATTGGACCCTAGATCTTTCCTCTGCCCTCAAAGCATCTGACCACACCAAGATCGGTGGGATAAAATGCTTTCCCAATTTCCCAATGGCGCTTTTTATATCCGGGGGGGGGGGGGGACATTCCCTCCCACTGCTTGTAAAAGCAGTCCAGAGGCTAATTAGCCACTAGGATTGCTTTTACATGAAAGCCGGCCGCTGGCTGAAAAGAATGATACCAAGATGATACCTAAACCCGCAGGCATCATTCTGGTATAAACATTCAAAGTCCAGCAACATACCAGTACGTTGCTGGTCCTTGTTGGACATGTATTGTAATCTTTTTTTTTCATGCAGCCTGTTGGCTGAACGAAAAAAAAAGATTGATCGGTGGGTATGCCCACCATTAGAATACCGCCCTTCATCCACCCACTTCTAATGATGGGCATACATGCACCATTTATATATGCCGAAGCATGGGGGCATCTTCTCGCAAAAGTTATGCCGCGTACACATGGTCAGACTTTTCCACGGGCAAGCCTCCGTCGGAATTTCGACCGTATGTACGCGGCATTAGGAGCAAAATCGCTCCTCCGCCCCTGCTGCCCCAATGCTTCGGCATATTTGCTTTTTTTTTTTAACTGTGGTGGTGAAATCACCTCCTACAGCACTGGAGTCGCAGGGATCAGGCCTGTCTCTGCGAACGCTGCAGTTATGTGTGTTGTGTTTTGTAAGTGACAGTGATCGATCGATACTGCACTTGGGTGGCCTGGGCTGGGCGGAGGGGCAAAACGCAGGTGCTAGCAGGTATCTGGGCTGATTCCGCTAACACTGCGTTTTTGGGAACCCTAAACTGCTGGGGACGCTAGTATAGATCTGATCAGATCAGATATTGATCTGTTTAGATACTATACCACTAAGGGGGGTGTATGCTTCACGCGTGGGTGTTAGCGTTACTGGCACTAACCTGACGCTGCCTGGGGTGTGACACAGACCCTCTCTGACGCTAAAACCGAATTGATATCACCCGCCAGGCGATCAGGGGGTTAAACCTTTATTGGGTTATATACGGCGGGTGCCCTGACACTATAAAAAGCAAACTAACTAACCAGCGTCACCCGTAACACTTATATGATGATCACTGGTGAAAGGGTTAACTAGGGGCAATTAGGGGGTTAAAACCTTTATTAGGTAATATATGGCGGTACCTGACGCTATATAAAAACCTGACAGCGAACCTAAAAAAAAATTACTGGCTACCTATCGGCATCACCGACACTAAGACAACGATCATAAAAACGATTGCTTAGCGACAGTGGTGATAGGGGGTGAAAGGGTTACCTGGGGGGCGATCAGGGGGTTAAAACCTTTATTAGATAATATATGGGGGTACCTGACGCTATAAAAACCTGCGGCGAACCTAAAAAAAAATTACTGGCTACCGATCTGCATCACCGACGCTAAGACAGCGATCAGAAAAATTATCGCTTAGTGACGGCGGTGCTAGGGGGTGAAAGGGTTACCTGGGGGGTTATCAAGGGGGTTAAACCTTTATTAGGTAATATATGGGGGTACCCGACGCTATAAAAACCTGCGGCAAACCTAAAAAAAATTACTGGCTACCGATCAGCATCACCGACGCTAAGACATCGATCAGAAAAATGATTGCTTAGCGACGGCGGTGCTAGGGGGTGAAAGGGTTATCTGGGGGGTGATCAGGGGGTTAAACCTTTATTAGGGGGGGTTAGGGGGCTACACTGGACCTAAAACTGAATGTACTGACACTTTTACAGTCACAAATGTCACTGATTGCAGTGATCACTAAATAAATGGTCACTGCAATCAGTGACACTGTGACTGGGGGCTGGGGGGTGATCTGGGGGTGTCTGGGGGGGGGGGCGATTTATGTGCCTATGTGTCCTGGTGTCAGTGTAGTGTTGTGTGCACTAACCTGCATCTTCTCCTGTACGGTGCTCGGTATATGTGAGCGCCGCAGGAGAGATGACATCACTTCCTCCAGCCTGTGTAAACAGTACACAGGCAGGGGAAGCTCTCATTCGCCGGGAGCGATCGAGAGGGGGTGGCCGGAATCGAACGGCCGTCCCCTCATGCCGGATCGCTCCCGAAGGTAAAACGACCGCTCACTGTAAAGAAGGGGGGTCCGATCGGACCCCCCCCAACTATACAAAGGCAATCACGAACATATACGTGATTCTGCCTGTCGGTGCCATTCTGCCGACGTATATTTACAGTGGGCGGTCGTTAAGTGGTTAATAACATTCAATTACAATATGACTTGGGTCGCAATTATACACTCTATATTTTTCTTTATTTGCTTTTTTTTCCCCACGAAAGTGGAGTTACCCTTTAACTATTTTCCAATGCATTGTGTTCAAAAATAACAAAAGGGTAGGATTTTGGAAAAAAAATTCCTAAATGCGCATAAGGCCTGATTCACACCTATGCGCATTTGGTGCTTTTTGTAGAAATGCCCTACAGTCCTTTTAACATGGTTTCTTATGGCAGGGCTCGACAAACCCCGGGCGCCAGGTCGCCATTGCGACTAGAATTAGCGGCCTGGGGCAGCACAGCTGGGGTATCCTGTGTCTCCGTGCCCCCCCCCCTCCGCGGGATCGCGTCGGGCCGCGCCGGCCGGTAATTGAGGCCGCGACTTTGCGGCCTTCTGCAGGCCTATCCTTCATTCTGTGAACTAGCGCCATCTTGTGGTGGCAGTTGGTATGACAACCAGCAATGCTAATGGAGTTTTTCCCTGTCTGTTTTCCCTGCCATCTCCTTCCCTCTAATTAGAACCCCCAAACATTATATATATTTTTTATTCTAACACCCTAGAGAATAAAATGGCGGTCGTTGCAACACTTTCTGTCACACCGTATTTGCGCAGCGGTCTTACAAGCGCACTTTTTGGGGAAAAAATACACTTTTTTTTTTTTTATAAAAAAATAAGACAACAGTAAAGTTAGCCCAATTTTTTTTTATATTGTGAAAGATAATGTTACGCTGAGTAAATTGATACCCAACATGTCATGCTTCAAAATTGCGTCCGCTCGTGGAATGGCGACTAACTTTTACCCTTTAAAATCTCCATAGGCGACGTTTAAAAAATTCTACAGGTTGCATGTTTTGAGTTACAGAGGAGGTCTAGGGCTCGAATTATTGCTCTCGCTCTACCGATCGCGGCGATACCTCATGTGTGGTTTGAACACCGCTTTCATATGCGGGCGCTACTCACGTATGCGTTCGCTTCTGCGCGCGAGCTCGGCGGGACAGGGCGCGTTCCTGGCTCCTAACTTTTTTAGCTGGCTCCTAGATTCCAAGCAAATTTGTCAAGCCCTGTCTTATGGGACACGTTTGCAGCTAGGCTTTTTTCAACCTGCATTTTTGGAAAGGGTCAGTGACTTTTACATGGAACCTGTGCTTGTTTGCTTCCATAGACTTCAATGAGAGGCTGCAGAATAGCATATAGTGCGTTTTTACCAGTTTTGCATTTCCTATGCTTTTTTTACTAATTTGATTAAAAGCGCGAATCGCCACAAAATCGTAGCATATACGTAGTAAAATCACTGCGAAAAATGCATTACAAAGCACCGTTTTGCATGTAAAAAAGTCACAGACGCTTTCCATTTTCCTGCCAGTAGTTCTGGCACTCAGAGGGTTTTTTTTTTTTTAAATGCCCTGTGCATGAGGCCTAGATACCTGTTGATTCTGACACAGCGCCACTGGATGGGTATTTCTATACAATTCAAAGTAACAATACCCTGTTTGCTGCTGCTGTAGCTACTTAGCTGTTGACACCATTGACAATCCTATGAGCCATGTCTCGTTCTGCCCACAGCCCTTTAGACTGACAGTACCTTGCTGTATTCTGCAGAAGCTTAAAGTGGATGTAAACCCTCACATATACCCAGTGAAGTGAACAGCCTCAGATGATATACAGAGATGAAACAAATCTCCCTACACAGTTTTACATGTATATCTGCTCTCTTCATCTTTTTTTTTTTAACAACAAAATGTTCCTTTATTGAGACAGAAAAAGACAAGCATTATACAACAAATGTCCAGAATGGACCAAATCATACACCGAGATAAAAGGGAAAGTATAGTACATAGTAAGCCATATAAACGAGTACATAAAAGGCAATTCGTATACCACCCAACAATAGCATCACTTATACAGCTGAATACATTCAGATCCCAATTGAACCAGAACCCGCATCAGTACCACATCCCCACCCCCCAATGTCTAGGATCAGAGTGCCACTCCCCCCTATCCAGTCCAAGGGTGCCAGATCTTGTCAAACTTTTGTGGGCAATTCCTGCTCATGTAAGTTAACTTATATAACGGCAGCACAGCATTAATAGATTTCTCCCATGACTCTACCGTCGTGGGGAGGGGGCATTCCAGCACAAAACAATCCCTTTTTGCATAAAAGAAGAAGAGGTACGTAAGGAGTAATTTGGTGTAACGGGGTCTCTGATCATCATCCTGAACTCCCAGGAGCGCCAGCTCGGGGGATACAGGGAGTGTCAAGTCGAGGCGGCCATTAATAGTGTCAACCACCCTAGACCAATACCTGGCGATCCCAGGACAGCTCCAGAACATGTGAAAATACGTGCCTACACTAGTATGACAACGGGGACAGTCTTGTGTGCGCTGCGGGTATACCTTGTGGAGTCTCTGGGGAGTGAAGTAAACTCTATGCAGGAATTTGACCTGTATCAACCTTTCTTTAGTCGAGATCAGTAAGGTAGTACTGTCTGCTAAGCAGTCATCCCAGTCCTCTCTGTCAAGATCCGGTATGTCGGTCTTCCACAGGTCCCAAAGTCTGTCCACTCCAGCAGAACCAGTCGCTCTCTTCATCTTTATATACTGATTAGAAAGTGCACATCATGGTAGGAGATTTTCTCTTCTTGTTCCACACAGCAGTGAAGCCTGGAGATACAGCCAAGACAGCTGATTGGAGGAAAGGCACACACACACCCCCTCTCCTCATAGGTAGATACTGTCAGCTCTGTTTGTTGAATCGTTCAGCACTCTGCTAATCTAGTAATAGCATCCTACACAACACAAAACTCTGGCTTGCTTTTATCATATGTGATGAACTTGTCAGGAGTTATCTGGCTGATAACAGAAGAACGGTGCAGGGGACAGCTATGGGACATATGGCTTTGAAGAGAGATAAGAAAACACTGCAGATATATGTGCCCAGCTCAAATTTCATGAGTCGAGTTTACATCCACTTTAAGGAAATTATGTATAAGCCCTGCTCAGCACTTAAAGTAAAAGGGAAGGCTAAAATAAAGTTTAAAGCCTTTCCTCCTCATTGTTGATAAACATGTTGCACACAGTTTGCAATAAATCACTGTGTAAATAATCACAGTGTAAATACCCTTTTTTTTTTTTGTACTTTGTTGCAAATCCAGCGTGATTTTGGTCCCACTTCAAAGTAGCATCAAGGTAGTATCCAAGTTACAATATATAAATCGCATTGAAATCTCAGATCAAATTCACAAAGCAGCAGTGTGAACCTAGACTAAGTAATGCATCACTGTAGTGAAAAAAGTATTACATGGCGTACTTTGCCCGCTGAGCACTCCGATAGGACAAAACTAGACTTTGGATGGGCTTTAAAAATGTTGGCAATTGTGCATAGTGACAAAATAAAGCGCTGCATACCACCTCACCCCAACCCTAAAGCATGGCAGAAAAACTAAAACATCCTTCCTCAGGACCTGAGTGTCATACAAATGCAGTTTGGGTTTTATTAGGCT